>CM057827.1:0-4800000 GCA_030068075.1 Paguma larvata
TGACAAAGACAAAAGAAGAAGACATCTAAAACAGAACAAGAACGGAATCTTTTGAGAGGCTCTCTTTAAGAAAGGTATCTCCAGTTGCTAGAGAAAAAGGATAAAGTCAAACTGGAGCAACTATCAAAAATAGGTGACTATACTGCACTGTGGATGAACATTTTTAAAATGACCTTTTGGTAAAATACAGGCCGTTTGTTCCAAAGACTAATTTATTAACTCTTCTCAATAAATAATGACATTTTATTAAGTCTCATGTTAAAAAAAACCCCTTTAGATACTAAAACTATATCTAATTGGCAATAGAATAAATCACGTTGGTTCCAGGTTAGTAGTAGAGCAGAGTTCTATCTCTTTAAAATGTCATTGTTGGGGCACCTGGGTGGCTCAGTTGGATGGGTGTCTGGCTTCAACTCAGGTCATGATCTCACAGTTTGTGAGAGACCTGCGCTGGGCTCTGTGCTGATAGCTTAGATTCTGTGTCTGCCTCTCTCTCTGCCCCTCCTCCGCTTGCACTCTGTCTCTCTGTCTCTCACAAAAAATAAACATACAATTTTTAAAAATAAAATAATAAAATTAAATTAAATTAAAATGTCACTATTACCCTCCCCCAAGCCACCATCTCTGACCTGGAATACTGCAATGGTTTTCTAGTGGGTTTCCCTGAGTCCACACTTAGTACCCTCTATACTTTACTCTCCGTACGACAGGCAAATTTTAAGTAGGGTTGCCTTATATCAAAGAGTGTCATGCTACTATTTGTGCCAATGCCTTTGTAATGAATGATTTAGTTAACTTCAAAGGAAAGAATTCATTATTTTTATACCAAAGTGGAGAAATAAACACTATCCCTCCCATGTCTGTCCATGAACCCTGAACACAAAGTTTCAGGTACACAAAATGTACCTTCTGCTTCTGTAAGCTAAGCATCTTTTCCTGTGTCTCAGTAAGACATTACTCCAGTAAGAGATTATTACTCCAAACAGTAATAATCATTTGATTTCAGGTTACAATTTGTAAAGTGGGTTTTCCTTATCTCCCTGACCAGTCCTTGATTTCTATTGATTTCTGCTCTTCCCCATTTTGGAGTGGTTGTGCCCATTCTATACTCTTCTATTCTAAAATTATACCATAGCTGAGCTCACCCAGCCACATGGCTTTATATAGCATTTGTACACTAACAAACTAGAAAAGTAGCCCTGGAATTCTTCTTTTCCTTGAGTGACCATTTCATAAATGCAGCCACATTCAGCATATCCTTTTGAATGTCTAATGGACAACTCAAATTTAACAAGTCCGAAAGAGAACTCGTGTATCTTTCCTTTGTTCCCTGAAGTGTCTGTATTTCAGAAACTGGGCAGCAAAATCCACTGTGTAGTTCTGCTCTAAAACTGTGGCATCATTCTTAACTCTTGTCTTTCTCCCATCACTCACCCACTGCCATGTTTATCAGCAAATTTTATCATCTCCACAACCAAAATATATCTAAATAAAATTCAGAACCCCATCACTTCTCACATCTGCTACCACGTTGGTCCAAAGTCCAGCTTCTCTTTTGTGGACTATTGCAACAACTGCCTAACTGCTTTTACTGTTTTCACCCTTGCTCCAAATACACTCTGTTTTTCACACTGCACCCACGGTGGTGTGTTAAAAATGCAAATCTGATCATTTTGCTCTCTTCCTCAAAGTTATCCCAACTGTATTTACAATGAAATCCATGTTTCTTACTATTTTCTTCATGCCCTGGCCCTAGGCTCTGATCCCTGACCTTAATTTTGTATCTGCAGTGCTTCTGCTCTAGTCTTACTGTCTTCTTTATGAGATTGCCAAGCCAGGAACAATCTCAACTCACAGCCTTTTTCCCAAATCCCACCATGTTCCCACACATACACAAATATTCACAGGACCTACTTTTACTACATTCAGACTCTGCTCAACTGTCACCCTCTCAAGAGAGGTCTTCACCGTTCACACACTGTTCATGCACATCTATGATGGTAGATCTTCCTGTGATATTTTCTTCATCTTCCTCATCTGTTACATCAATATCTGTTCATTTGCATATTGTCCATCCTCCTCACTAGAATGTAAACTCTATAAGGTCAGGGATATCATTGGTTTAGTTCCTCTATATCCAAAGTGTACCCCTAGTGTCTAGAATGGTACCCAGCACATAGCAAATGTTCTACAGTATTTTGGATGAATTATTATATTAGCTAGCATTCAAAGTTGTCACCTAACATTGCCTTGTTTTGGCAATGGACATAGAACTATTAAACCATATGGCAAAACTAACACAAAAATTATCAAAACGACTTTTTAAAAATTGGTAGATATATATGTGTAGAAACAATATCAATTTCTGTGTATTATTTTTATATTTTGTCACTTTACTGAATTTTCTTCTTATAGTAGTTTTGTGGTAGAGTCTTCAGGATTTTCTACATATAGTATTATGCAGTCTACAATTAGTGACAGTTTGGCCATAGCAACATTTTTCTAGATAGGTCCCCCGCGGCAAGTATAACAAAAACAAAAATAAACTATTGGAACCCCATCAGAATAAAAAGCTTCTGCAGAACAAAGTAAACCATCAACAAAACAAAAAGACAACCTCCTGAATGAATTTAAAAATAGGCAGAAGACCTGAATAGACATTTTTCCAAAGAAGCCATACAGGTGGTCAACAGACACATGAAAGGATGCCCAATATTACCAGTTATCACAGAAATGCAAATCAATTCCACAAATATATATCACCTTACACCAGTTAGAATGACTAAAATCAACATGACAGGAAGTAACAAGAGCTGGCAAGAATGTGGGAAAGAAGAACTCTCATGCACTGTTAGTGGGAATGGAAATTGGTATAGCCACTGTGGAAAAGGGTACAGAGGTTCCTCAAAAAATTAATAATGGAAATACCATATGATCCAATAATAGCACTATGTGGTATTTACCCAAAGAAACTGAAAACACTAATTCAAAAAGATGTATGAACCCCTATTACAGCCATATCTTGGCTAGGCAAAATTTGATTTTGGATAGCCATTTACAATGGCTATTATAAATCTGAATGTCCATCAACAGATGAATGGGAACAGAAAATGTGGTGTATATATATACAATGGAATTACATATCCATAAAAAAGAATGAGATATGCATTTGAGAAACACAGATGGACCTAGAAGATTTTATGCTAATGAAATTAAATGAAAAAGACAATACTATATGATTCCACTTTATGAATAAACCAACAAAAAGCAGAATCAGTCCTATAAATACAGACAACAAAACTGACTGCTGCCAGAGGGGAGAGGGTGAAGGGTTGGACAAAAATGGCTGAAGGGAGAGGATGTACAAGTTTCAAGTTATGGAATAAGTCATGGGAATAGAAGACACAGCATAAGGAATACACTTAATGATATTGTAATAGTAATGTAATGGGCAGATGGTAGCTACATTTGTTGGTAACATCAGCAGAACATAAACTTTTCAATCACCTAGTTGTACCCTGAAACTAATGTAACATTGTACAAGCCAACTATCTAAAAAAAGAAAGAAAGAAAGAAGAAGAGAAAGAAAGAAAGAAGAAAGAAAGAAAGGAAGAAAGAAAGGAAGAAGAAAAGAATAAATGGAAAAAAAATTGGTAGATTTAAAAGGAGAGATCTTACCCTTGTATTTCCCATAAATAAGTCCGCTGAAAAAGGGGAGATGAAGTCATCAAACCAAAATTTTAAACAGATAACAATTTGTTAGCATTACCACTGCTCCACCAAAAATATTTTTGTGTATAAAAAGTTATCATTTCCTCTGTAGATTATTGAATAAAGACTACTTCCAATATGTGTTGCTTAAATTATATTCTAAGTTCTATTTTTTCTGTATTTTTCATCTTCCCTTTTTTTTTTTTTTACTGTACAGTATACTGTATTGATTAATGGCAAATCTTGGGCATATGCCTAAAACTCTCTAGATCTATACCAGTTATGGTATAGATTTGATTGTGAAAACTATCCCTCCCCTAGACCAACCCTAAAGAGATTTAAAAAATTTAATATGCAAAATAAAAAAGATTTCCTTAGTATAAATAACCTTTTAAAAAAATTCTAAAATTCCATTTAAACTCGATATTTATTGACAATAAAAATGTTCTTTTAAATTATGCTTTTTTAAGGTTTCAGAATACTCAAGGATTTAAAAAATAACTTAAATAGTCTATATTAATGGTTCAGTTTGTTTCTCCTCCAGATTTATATGTACTTATATGTACTTATGTATTTTCTTTTTTTTCTTTTTTCTGTCCATTAAGGGAAAGTTACCAGTTTCAAAGATGATAATGTTTGTAATTGATCATATATATTTTTTAGAATTCTTTATTCCAATTTCAAGTTGCCTGGATGTTTTAGATAGATAAACTTTTTTCTTTATGCATGAGTTATCAGCACTAAATTATTTTTGAATTTTTTCTCAGGATTATTTTTTGGCAACCTATCTGTAAAATTTACCTGAATTTACTTGTTCTGTAAATTTCCAGGATACATTATATATATGACTAGAGACTAAAGATGTGGCAACTGTTCTCCTTCTTCCCAAGCTGGAGACTCTAACATAACGCAGAGCCAATCTAAATGAGATTTAAAAGTTTTTGCCCAAGGGAAGTGTTCTCTATTAACTATCAATGTATACAATTAAACCTAAAGCACAGTCACAGTGTTTTAATCAGGAAAGCTAAGAGTCATTTCTGTCCTGTGGGGTATATAAATGAAGGCAAAAGCAATTGAACATGCTTTCTGATGTGCTAAGTGATATATGGGCTCTCCTGAGTCACCAAATTGGAAGGGCCACATGCTTAGTTAATCAACACTGCACTGCCATATTGGGAGAAAGGTGATAATTTCACAGATGTTACATTCACAGTGGTCAGGGTAAAATAGACTTGATCAACCACCTCGGTAATTAAAAGGATGTGTTTAAATGCCTATTATCAAATGCTTTACTATAAAAGAGAATGAATTTTTTTCTCAGGTCATTCACTGTAGAGTGAATTTAATAATATTATCAACCACAATGGTCGAAGCGACCACTGACTAATATGTACTGACTAATATGTTGACAGTTTAGGTAGAAAATCAGGTCCTAGGAGACCAGTTGAATGCATTTCTTTCCAGAATTTTCAGGGCTGATTAGAACAAAACCACATCCAGAGAACCATTAAGACTACACTCAGAAGATAAATTACTGTTCCTATAGGCTTTTCTTCTTCAAGGATAAAGCCATGTACTCTCTGCCTAAAAGCATTGTTTCTTTTGCACACGATCTCAGTGAAAAGGACAAAAGGAATTCTTAGACAAAACTTAGTCACCTTCCATTTCAAATGTGTATGCCACAACTTCTTATGTTTGTAATATGTGTTAGGATGGGCAAGTGATATTTCTAGAATTAAAAGTTTGATGCCTGTTTTCTGATAAAATATTTTCTGTTCTGAAATTCCAGTAATTGTTCAAATTTTTCAAAGCATGGAAGTTGAATTATATAGCATATATGGATCTTTCCTATCTATGGAAAGAATAGGGTATTTCCTAAGTCTTTCTAATTCAACAAATTTAAATTTTTTCCTCTCTCTCCATCATCTCTATTCACTGCCTTCAGACCTACGGTCGTAATGTTGCTATTCGTTTGGTTGGTTGTGGTTTAGGTAGAAAAGAACACAGTCTTGGAAGATGGTCATTTCCCTTATTTCCATAAATCTTTAGGAATAAGAAGAAAGCCCTCTATTCTTTTCTGCATCCTCATTACCGGCCCAAAATATCCACTCAGAAGTGAACCTAAGATGGGGATGGCTCAGTCAGTTAAGCATCCAACTCTTGATTTCAGCTCAGGTCATTATCTCACAGTTTGTGGGTTTGAGCCCTACCTCTGGCTCAGTGCTATATGAGCCTGCTTGGGATTCTCTCTCTCTACCTCCCTTCCCCTCCACCCCTCCTCCACTCATCTCTCTCTCTCAAAATAAATAAACTTTATTAAAAAAGAAAATAAGTTAGCATAAGGAAAGAAAGCGTTATCTCCTTTATATCCCATGCCACATTACGGGCATCCCATTCTATTCTAAAGCTGTGCTTGATCAACCACCATTTACGTTGAACTTCAACTCTAAGAATGGTATTAAAACTCAGGGCTACGCTTTACTAACGTTCACAAAGTAAATTATACCTGCAGCAAATTAGTCTGAAGGTGTTATTTTAAATATTCCCATCTACTGGCCTTACCTGGCCTCTTTTCTGTCACTGTCTCACATGAGTAAGCCCAATACCTTTGATCCTCAGTTGGCTCAATAGAAAATGAAAATGAAAATTATACCCATTTCATCTCCTTTCACATGCTATTCTTAATACGATATAATATGATAATTAAAATAAGTTAATGAATGTTCCCTGTAAAAAATATATAGGTGAGTAAATACAAAATATTAAAAAAAAACTTTCCACCTCAGCATTCTCTTTCAAAAACCCACTTCTCCGAATTATCTTCTGTTAAATGCCATCTATTCTGAAAAAAAAAAAAAAGGAAAGAAAGAAAGAAAAAAGGAAGCCATGGGTGGGTCAAAACTGAATCACAGACAATGGAAAAATATGTAGTGTAAGAAATGGAAAGATGGATGAATATAAATCATATTCCACTTTATTTTATAGTTGAAGAAACTGAGGACTAAACTATTTAAGTGACATGCTTTAAGCCGCACTTGTAGTTAAGAAAGAATGTGATGGACACAGGTAAAGACGATTTAGTAATCAAGATCTTCCCTATTTGGGAACTGCATTTCCTCCACTCAATGCTTTTTGGATGAGGTTGCAAATTAGGTAGTGCTCCTTTCCTCCAACATCCGCAAGTCATGTGACCCAAGCTGACAAATCAGAGTATTCCACTTCACCTCTGGGTTACTGTGATTGGTTTAGGGGTGCAATTGCAGCTCAGGCAAGGCCATGAGAGTTCTTTAAAAGTCACTATTCTCCTTAGATTTATGTTGTGCTCAAACCAAACTTAGCTAAAAGATAAGAGTGGAGAAAGACAGGGGAAGAGAATTAATGTTGGCATCAATGGAAACTGTCTCAGGCTATAGTTGAAGCTCCTTGTACTTCTATTGTTTAATCTGTACAAGTTGAGTTTCTAGCATTTGCAATGGTAAGGATTTTAATACAACTTGTTTCCTATTTTCTAGACCTATGTTCCTCCTTCACACTCTGATGTCTGCTAAATAACTACCAAATGATGTAAAGTGCCCAAAGACAAGCAGAAGTGTGCTAAGCCAGTTGTTTCATTTTCTAATGGCAAACCTGATGCATTGAACGCCTGTGTCCACTGGTTAAAAGAGTGCCCCAAATGTGGATGAGATGATATTGCTAAAACTTGATATCCACAAATATTACCCCTTACCATTTATAGACATCACTTTGATTAACAAATTATAAGATTTGCCTGTCAATTTTACTTCACATACAATGCTTACACAAAGGCATTAACTCTCAGCTAGCAGCAACTTTGTCGTACCTAAAATCGCGAGTGCTATCAGCACAGTCCTCTCCATATCACTTGCCTTTGTAGAAACATTTCATTAACACAGAGCAAGCTTTCAAATGAGAAATGTAAACTGGGTTTTCCATCTGCAGAATACATTAAACGAGTTTATTTTTTAAAGAAATTTTTAAAGCCAAAATCTAAAACAGTTTTATAAACTTTAATACAGGGATCCATTTTTTTCTTCAAACATATTTATCAGGAGCGACTGAAATAGAGCAATTTTAAATCTTTGACCTAAACATAGTTTGGACTCCTCCTGATTTACAGATCATGCTGGAATTTAATAAATGTCCTTTATAAACAAGGGTAAGTTAGGTACACGCACTGTGATAGTATGGTTGAAATTTAAAAGAAACTATCACTAAGTCCCTTATAGTCCTATTATTTTATTGCTACACTAATCTTTTAATAGTTTGCTAAACTATCTTCACGATTTAATAAGAATGTTCTTTCAAGTGAAAAAAAAAATAGAATCCAATGTGTTCAAGTAACATATCAGAGATCAGAACACTTAGAGGCTAATTTCCCCAGAAGAACTTTCCAAAGCTTCATCTTTATCAATTATCCTCTTGAAAGGGGATTAAGATTTGAAAAATCTTAATAAAATATTTATCCTGATAACATATTTGGAAAATATTAAGTAACACCAGGCTAATTAAACTAATTCTTTATCTTCTAAAACAACTTTGTTTTAAATATCTTGTCCTAGAGAAAATACTTTTACTTTCTCAAGGTATTATTCTTGAGTAATTGTAATTGAGAAATAGACACTCATGTTCTCTTTAAATAGCTCCACCTTTCCTAATTTACTCTAAAAAATATACGGTACAGGAATATTTAAATCATTAAAATATATTTGTAAAATATATGTCAAAGTGTTTAAAGCATTAATTCGTCTGTTTCCTCCCCCATAGTCCTCTTCTAGCCCATCACCTTTATTCAGCACTTACTGTGTTAGGATGGACTTGTCAGAGCCAAACCAAAAAAATAGTCAAACTATCATCTTTTAATTTAGTATCCCTAAATCTAGATATGAGACAAATAAAACTGCAAGAATGCTTGCTGTATAGGTTGTTCCCATTCAAAGGAATATACGAATTTCCTGTAAAGTGTTGAGAAGAAAGCTATAGAGTTGGATATTAAATATGATCTCTAAAAAAAGGAAATTTATATCATGATACTACCCTCTTGGGTCAAACATTTGGTGTGGGGGTTGGAGAAATGGAGAGCTTAAAATGATTTAAAAAAAAACTCAAATAAATATGGAATTTTGAGAACACAGAGGACAATTTCTATTTCCCTAATAAAGTTCCAGCTCCAGGAATTTTTCCGGCTTGTAGAAAAATCCATGTCCAGAGGCTAAAGAACAATGAATTAGAAATGCCTGCAGAAAATTCTAGGTACCTAATCCTGAGATCAGCTTCACAGAGACCCCAAGTTCTCAGCCCAGAGAGGCAAGTGGTTTGAACAGAGGGATTCAGCAACAGATACCACCAGCATGGAGCAGAGAACAGACAGGACTGAGAATATACAACAAAGCTAGTGCAGAAGGCCTATGAGACAGCAGGTACGAACAGAGAATAGATGATGATGCAGTAATGTATATGTGACCGGGACCAATTGCGAATGAGTACCTGGTGTTATTTCCTGACTTCTCTCCCCTCCAGGACCTTGACATTATGTGGGCCTATTAGAACTCTTACACAATCTTAAGAAAAGAAGTATTTTAGTTAGCTATTGCTGTGTAGCAAATTACCACAAATTTAGGAGATTTAAAATAGTACCTATTAGTTATAGTTCTCTGGGTCAAAAACTCTAGAGTGGCCACACAGAGTGCTCTTCTCAGGATAACACATGGCTGAAATTAGGGTGTCTGCCAGGCTGAGTTCTTGTCAAGAGGCTCAGGAAAAATCTGCTTTCTAACTCATTAAGGTTGTTGACAGAATCAGTTCTTTGTGCCTGTAGGACTAAGGTCCTTGTTCCTGGCCATCTATCAGACAGGAGCTGCTCTCAGCTTCTAGAGGCCAAGTAGGGCACTCTGAGCTCCTAGAGACTGCCTGAGTTCCTTTCCATGTAGCCCCTTCTGTCTTAGATGCAATCCTATCTTGCCCACATCAAATCCTTCTCAAGCTTCCAATCTGTGACTTTTGAGTCTCTGATATATAAATCCATATCTAAACAGCCCACATTATTAGCCCACATATCTAAACAGCCCACATTATTACAGATTCACCCAGATAATCTCCCTTTTTTAAAGTCAACTAATTTGGAACATTAATTATAGCTTAAAAATTCATTCACAGCAGTACCTAGATTCACACGTGCTTAACTGAAAGCGTAAGAACTCTAGAGGGCAGCAATTATGGGGTAGAATTCTGCCTACCACAGAGGAGAGAAGAGATGGCATAGGATATCTACAACTGACTTAGAAAACCCTAACTGAGAGTGTCTATGTGGAATGAAGATGATGAATATATATCAGGATAGAAATTAATTGATATTGAAAATTTTCTTTAAAAAATGGTTTTATATTACACATGCCATAGTTTGTTTACCTATGAAATCTTTACCTATCCAAATAGAGAAGAACATCTCTATCAAATAATACCTAAGGTCATATGTAAACTCCACATTATGACAGGAAACCATGAGTTAAAACTCCTTTAAAATTTATGCATATCCTCATGTTAGCAGAGCAAACATAGGTACTCGAAATTATAATATTTGTCCATCAGTCTTCTAGCCTTTCCTATCTTTAGCTAATTCCATTCCCTGACCCATTCTAGCATTATTTGCATCTTAAAATTTCTTTCACCTGAATCTGGAGCTATCCAATTATATCTATTTTCTTTAGATCATACCCAAGACTACTGAGTAGCAGGCTGGGACATCAGAAATGTCCTAGTACATAACCAGAGTTAGAACAGATTAGGAGCTGTTACTAGGAGCTCAGTCAGTTAAGTGTCTGACTTCAGCTCAGGTCATGATCTCACAATTAGTGGGTCAGAGCCTGGGATTGGGCTCCATGCTGACAGCTCAGAGCCTGGAGTCTGCTTCTGATTCTGTGTCTCCCTCTCTTTCTCTACCCCTCTCACACTCATGCTCTGTCTCTTTCTCTCTCTCAAAAATGAATAAACATTAAAAAAATAATAACAGGGTTAGGATACTAGTTTTCTCTCCCTAACCACTTTACCACCTAGGTGATCAAACCTAAGTGAGACCTAAGTCTCAGGGTTCGAAGTGCACCTGGAGAAAATTCAAAGCAGCAGCAGGGTCCTTAACATTCTTCAAAAGCTAAGGAGGGATAAGAAAGACTAGAAGTTGCTTTGAAGAGTACTCTTGAATTCCACTTCCTGTAAGAGTACTCTGATCCTTATAGACCAAAAGGGTTTCATGGTGAAATTGCTGCTTGAAAGAACCCTCTATTTTGACAGACAGTTGAGAGTCACAGGTTTCTGAGAATTACAGTCCCCACTCGCTGCCCTGTGAAAATAAAGCAGAAAGACTTTGAAGACCCTCTACATTGACACTACTTCCTCAGAAACACAAATACACAGTTAATTTGCACTAGAGTAGGACTTTAAACGTTAAAGTGTTAGTTACAAATATAATCTGTCTGGTATAGGGCTATCGCTTTCGCCTAACAAAACAGAGAGTAAATCAGATTTTCAGTCGGGTCTTTACTTGGCTTTAGTTACGCTCAACTATTACTCGTAATTATTTTGGCTCTATCCATAATGCCAAGAGCACTTCCCATGAAACAAAATAAATAACTACTCTTCTTTAGGAATAAAAGAGGGACTGAATAAATTGAAGACACTTTTCGATCAGCATCAGGAGCACCAAGCAGCTTCTAAATTTATTCCATCTGCACTTTGTTTTTAAAGAAGACCGAGCTATTTATTTCTGTCCTATGGGCAAACTCAGAATATAATGGACAAAATGTCAGAGAAAATGAAGAATAATGATGGTATTCCCCAACAGAATAAATACATCTTTTGCAAAATCAAGTTACCAGAGTTCCTCTAAGCCCCAAGTGATCAGCTACTGTGAGACATAAATTGAGCTGAAAGCACTGGGCAAAGGACTTGGGTAAATGAGGACTTATATTTATAATGAAGTAGCATCAGTGAAGAATGATCATCTTTCAAGAGCCAAGACTCTAGTTCTCAAATCCCTAGATGCCACCTCAATTTTCTGAAAGATATTTGTATCTTTGGAGCACATTCCCCTTGGGGATCTCAGAGACTCATTGACAGTGCATGTTTTGAGCTCTAATCTAGGGAGACAAACAGCCTTCTCCATATGCATATGGAAGAACATTTGGGATTTCCGAACCGCTACTTCGACATCTGCCAGAAAATGGGGTTTTATTAGAAGATGCTGCCTCACATTTAATAATTCATGCACAGCCATTTTTTTTTTAAAAACGTTTTACATGAATCACTTAACAATGGATGAATATGGACTGTCCTGAGTAACATTTACCAGATCTTGCCAAATAGACCTCTTCATTGCCCCCAAATTTATCTTAGACATTCCCAGATCAAGGTCTCTGCTCACCATTTCTCCATAAAACCTTTTATAGCCCTCCAATGCAGCTGAACATCTACTTTCATGAAGCTTTCCCTCAAAATCTAAGACCGAATGATTCCCCTCTTTTCTCAATTTCAATAACAGTCTTTATCTGCACTATTCAGATTGATGAGTTCCTGCTTCCCCCGCAAAGCCTTTCTTGGTAAGTCCCTTCAGTAGGTTGAATAATGGCCACTCAAAGATATCAAGTCCTAATCCCTGGAACTTGTAAATATTATGTTATTTCGAAAAAGAGTATTTGCAGAAGTAGTGAAGTAAAGAATTTTGAGCTGAGATTGTCTCGTATTATCCAGGAAGGCTCTAAATGCCTTTGCAAAAGTGTCTTTATAAAAGAGAAGTGAAGGGAGAGAGCACATCCAGAAAAGAAGGCAATATGAAGACAGAGGCAGAGATTGAAGAGATGGAGCTACAAACCAAGGAATACCAACAGCTATCGGACACTAGAAGAGGCAAGGAATCAGATTTTCCCTAGATTCAGTGGAGGGATCACATCCCTGCTGACCATAATTTCAGACTTCTGACTCCAAGAATTATGGAAAGTATCTTTCTGTTGCTTTAAGTCACTAGTTTTGACTAGTTACAGCAGCTAAAGGAAACTAATACAGTCCACCAAATAATTTTGATAGTTGGTTATTGTTCCTCACAGAGGAAGTATAATGAAGCATAGAGCCAACCTCTGCCCTTCTAAATCAACACTTGGACTTCTATAACTCCATATTTACATCTGGCTGGACAGGTTAAAATTTGATATCCCCCAATTTTAAGAAAAAATGTAATCCTCTCTTTGCAAGGTTATTCAGGTTCTGTCATTCCTCAGTAAAATAGTGATTTAGTTCATTAATGTTTGAAATAAGACACATGGGTTCCAATGTCAGCCCTGACACTTTCTAGCTCTTTCAGATGATGCAATGCACTAACCTCTTTCGGCTTCCATTTTCTCGTTTATAAAAATTTGATACCTTATGGGGTTGCTGAGTAGATGAAATAATTCATGTACTGCACAGTGAGTGGCACATTATAAATGCTTAGTAAATAGCAGGTATTTTCATTTTGGGTTTCCTATAGATCACTCTTCAACAAATATTTACCAAAGGTCCCTTATATGCTAGGCTGTCTACTAGAAGCTAAAATTGCAAATCTGAAGAAATAAGATATCCTCAAAAAATTAAAAGTAGAATTATATGATCCAGCATTTAAATCTCTGAGAATATATCCAAAGGAAATGAAAACACTAACTTAAAAAGCTATCTGTACCACCATTTTCATTGTTATATTATTTACAATCATCTAGAGAAGTGTGTATTGACTGATGGATGGATGAATTAGTAGTGATATGTGTGTGTGTGAGTGTGTATACACAAACAATGGACTATTATTCAGCTATTAAAAATAAGGAAATCCTATGATTTATGACAATATAGGTGTGTCTTGAGGACATTATGCTGAGTGACATAAATCAGAGGAAGACAAATATTGTATGATCTCACTTACACATAGAATCTAAACAAAAACAAAAAAGCAGAAGAGATCAGATTTGGGGTTACCAGGAGTAATTTTATCATCTAAAAGTAACCTAAGTATAATTCCAAATGTCTGTCAGTTTAGTTCTCCAAAAGGCCCTTGTCGCTCATAACTAGCTACTTCCGCTGATTAGTTCCTAATCTTCCTCAGGCACTATGTACTCCATGAAGCAGAGGCAAGGCTGACAAGGTTGAACTTGTTCCAACAATTGTGTTGAGCATTCACACGACATTGATTCATGTGATCTTAAAATGTCCCCTGAATACCCTAATTTGATCCTTCCTAAAAAGTTTTTCATCAAAGTAATAGTAAAGTCACTGAGCTTTCCTGTAGATATTTACAAATAGTGTGTATCACTTCATCTCAGAAAAGGGAAAGTACTCAGGGAGGGAAGTAAAAGTTAAAATACACAAAAGTACAGGATCACCAAATTTCTTCATGGTTCATTTCACACCATAGTCCCCAGAATGGAGAAAGGTCCTACAGTAGCAACCTGGCATCATTCAATTTAGTGACCTGCTGCTGAACAGGATCATAATTCTGCAGGAGCTCAGCCATGGTTGAGGACTGGGCTGAGGACTGGGTGACAAAGGTTAATTAAAGCACCCAAAGAAGGATTCAGAAGACAATTAGAATGCAGCACAAAGCATCAGCACTACCTTGGGCTTTATGAGATATTTTTTCCAGAGAGGGTTTGCTAAATGGGGAGCTATTTTTATGTCACTATAAATTACATTTAATTGTAGGTTTTGTTGCATAATTTACTGCATCTTTGTCTTCTTAAAATTTCTAACTTAGCTCTACTTTTGAGAACACGTTTTTCTTTGTACTTTTTCCTTACACTAGCTCTGTATGTCCATTCCTTTCCCAGTGAAGTCCTAGATTGTCTAAGTACTGGAAGTTTTGTTTTTATGTCCAGAGTTCTATGGTCCTCACTTCAACTTACACCTGCCTTGCTTCCAAACCCAGGCTTGTTCACGGGATGGTCAGTATATCCTGCATTAGGGAAACCCACAGAGTTTTAGAATGAGTTCTAATTTTTGAAAACCTGCTATCATCCTTTAAAATATTGTATGGTCTTCCGTACAGCTCCCTTTCATGCATAAGAGAGTAAGTATAAGGCAGGTTTATCCTGAACCCCATCAGCAAAGTTAGTTATTAAAAGTGCTAGAAAAGGGGCACCTGTGTGGCTCCAGTCAGTTAAGAGTCCGACTTAGGCTCAGGTCATGATCTCATGGTACTTAAGTTTGACCTCACATCGGGCTCTGTGCTCACAGCTCAGAGCCTGGCGCCTGCTTCAGATTCTGAGTCTCTCTCTCTCTCTCTGCCCCTCCCCTACTCACTCTCTGTCTCTCTCAAAAATAAATAAACATTAAAAAAAAAGTGTTTAAAGTGCTAGAAGAAACTCACGAGAGCAGTTTCATCTCAACAGTTTTTATGGCATGAATCAAAGCCACAGTATCGATATTAGCACCAGAAGACATTAAATATTGTCAGAACACCATACAAATAAAAATTTATATTTGGTATTAAATAGGAAATATCGTAAGTATGTTTTAAGATGTTCTTAATAACCTGAATGAGATAAAAATAATATATCTCACAGAGAAATAAAGACACACTAATCACATTTAAGTTACCGCTATATGATAGCTTAACTATGTGATAGCTTAACTTATATGGCCTCAATTAGGCATAGACTCCTAAACCATATTCATATTTATTATCAGTGTAGGTGGGGGATCAAAACACCAGTTTGATCCTTTTTTGGATCTTCTGGCCTATAGGGGAAATGCACTTCATATTAGAAATTTCAGCAAAGAGATGAACTAAAATGTTTTCCTTCCATTAAAGAACATTATGACAATCTAAAAAGCAGAACATATAAATCAACAAAGAAGGGACTGATACCAGAATAGAGTCAAGAGCAAGCTTTTTGTGTTGAAATATTTGGACTTACAGAAAGTTACAAAAAATAGTACAAAGACTTCTCATAGACCTTACCAAAGTCCCCAAATTTTAATATTTTAACTCATTTACTCTCTCCCTACTTCCCTACCCACTTCTGTCTCTCTGTATGTGTTTACACACGTTTACTTTTTCTGAAACATTGGAAAGTACATTGAAGATGCAATGTGCCTTACCCCTGAATGATTCAGTATGTTTTTAATAAGGGTATTCATGGATATAATCATAGCTGCAATTATCAATCAGAAAATGAGCTATAATATAATCTAGAAACTGTATTCAAATTTTGCCAATATCTCACTTAGAGCCTTAATAGCAAAAGAAACTTTTTTTTCTCCTGATTCAGGATCTAATTCAGGATCAAATGTTACAATTAGTTGTCCTGTTTCTTTAGGTGAAGTCTAGCAGTTTCCTCAGTCTTTGTAAGACTTTGAGGACCTTGACATTTTTCAAGAGCATAGGACGGTTATTTTGTAGAATATCTCAGTTTGAATTTCCATGATGTTCCCTCATGATTAGATGCAGTTTATGCTTTGGGGAAGAATTATCACCAAATGTGTGTGTGCTTCTCAGTACATCCTACCAAGAGATACATAAATATGTTTACCTTATTACTGGTAACATGAGTTTTCTCCACTTTGTTCATTTTTCCTTTGTAATTATAGTACCCTGCAGAATATATGTTTTTATTTATTTATTTTGACAGAGAGAGAGAGAAAGCAAGCACAAGCCAAAGAAGAACAGAAAGAGAGGGAGAGAATCCCAAGCAGGCAGTTCTCAAACTCATGAACCACTAGATCATGACCTGCCCAGAAATCAAGTGTCAGAAGCTTAACTGACTGAGCCACCCAGTCACCCGCCCTGTAGAAGAGTTTTTGAGGCTATAAAATCATCCTGTTTCTTGTCACACATTCACCTGTGAGTTTTATAATCCACTAATGATTTTGCCTAAAACAGTCATTACTGGAAATTTCCCAATGGTGGTTTTTCTTATTCCTTTATTCTTGCTGGGTCAGAAAATAAAACATGCTTTAAAAAATAGTAGGAAATATTTCAGGCACCTGGGTGACTCCATTGGTTAAGCGTCCCACTTGGACTCAGGTCATGATCTCACAGTTTACGGGTTCAAGCCCCACATCGGGCTCTGTGCTGAGAGTCAGAGCCTGGAGCCTGCTCTCTCTCTCTCTCTCTCAAAAATAAACATTAAAAAAATTAATTGAAAAATAGTGGCAAATATCAATAGAACACAAGAGCTTGCATCAAGGGGCCCTCCCTTGTCAATCTGGGCTAATTTAACAACAGCAAATAATTACAAACAGTGGGGGAAAGATAAGACTCTGTAGATTACAAATGGATATAGACAGTTAAGAAAAAACTCTTCCCTAGAGTAGAAGGCAAGGCACTATCCGGATACTTTATAAAAAGTGTAAAAATCTTGAATGAAAACAATGAAAGAAAACTTCACCTATATTAAAGAAATACAAATTGAAATAGTAACATGCTACCCCATCCATTTATGTCAAGAAGCTTTCAACAATGAATGAAATTGGTAACACTGGTGCTGATAAGAGAGTGGGAAACATGAGGTCTCAGACGCGGTACTGATTTGGGCGTACACCGGTAAAAATTTTCTGGACAGGAGTTCACGGTATGCATCAAAACTTCAATGAATGGAATGCGCTGACCCAGCAATTCCACTTGAAATAATGGAACAGACAACTGAATAAGTAAAATGTGTCTATAATCAATCTGATTATCTGTCAATAGAATTAAAGTGTTACATAGTCGAAAGGAGGATGATTTAGCTCTACTGATTTGGAAAGACTTAACATACTGCTATATGAAAAATTCAGATTTAAAAATACATGTCTCGCTCTCTGCTCTTCTCCCGCTTGCATTCTGTCTCTGTCTCTCAAAAATGAATAAACGTTTAAAAAGTTAAAAAAAATACATGTAAGTGTGATTGTTTGCATGCATATACATGTACACTTATATGCATATATTCATAAATATACACATAGTATCCTAGTCTGATCATCTGTAAAAGGGGAGTAACATGGGAACTAGGTCACAGCTCACAGAGCTTACAAGAGGATAAATGATTATTTCAATCTGAGCATAGTGTCCGACACATGCACTCAATAAAAGTTAACTATTATTGTAACTATATAGACTATTATTGTTATTTGAACGATGTATTATGGTTATTATTTTTCTAAGCTAGAACATAGTTATGGGAATCATATTCTGCCTCCTTCTGTTAATCAAAAACCCCAATTATGCAAGTTACACCAGATGTAAAATTGACCTTAAAAATGTTTGATGAACAAATGAAAGACAGAAATTGAATTCTTATCCTTGCTTTGAAATACATCATCAATATGGACCATCTATTCATTCTAAGGAATAAACAGGACCGAAATGAAATGAAACGGCACAGACATACAGAAAAGAGTAATTTAAAAGTTGTTTAATGAACACCTTGGTCATCTAGTCCAAGAACTATTAATACTTAATATTCCCATATATCAAGTTTTCCAAAATAACTACTTATATTTTTATTAATAACACATAC
Source organism: Paguma larvata (assembly GCA_030068075.1). Classification (NCBI taxonomy): domain Eukaryota; kingdom Metazoa; phylum Chordata; class Mammalia; order Carnivora; family Viverridae; genus Paguma; species Paguma larvata. The sequence continues at coordinate 18,243 of CM057827.1, forward strand.
CCTTAGAGGCTACATCAAAATACACTAATTATCCTATTCCTATTCCTTTATTTTACTTGTTTTTAACATTGTGAGTGCCATAAATCAAATGCAATCATCTCAGCCAAGTTCTGTAGACACAGCCCAAATCAAAGAATGCATTTGATTCATCCTAAAATCTAATTAGAAAAGTGTATCTTGTGACCTTTCTGTGGGTGAGTGTTGAATATTTTCTTAACAAATATCCCCAGGCAAGAAATAATTATCATAAAACGTGAGAAAGATACATTAAGGTACATAGCAATGAGGTTATTTATCAACTAATAGGGTAACTCACTGATTGATATCATGCAAATTTTTATCATTATGGAAATTTAATTTGCACCTTTGATTTCTTTGTGTTTTCCTTTAACCCAGTTCAGCTGGTAGGAGTTACCTTTTATCACCATAATTGTAGCTCTGATTTATTCTTCTTTTTTAGGCAGACAAAATAGTCATGAACATATCTGCCATGAAATGACACAGGAGTTGAAGGTTTTCTTAGTACTTGAAGGCAATTTAATTGTGCTTACAACTGCGGTCACAGTAATTTGAGGGCACTTGGCTTGGTACTCAGCATGGGTGCATTCTAAGAAGTAGTAGCAACTGCTCTAACATTCTAATTCTTCATTCTAATTGTCTGACCATTCTTCCAATTTAATAACACAGGTAAATTATCACCTTATTCTTTGGCCAAATCGTAAAACCAAGAGCCAGTAGGTCTGTTAATCAGAGTTTAATTTAGGATCTGGGCCAGGTAGTTATTAGGGTGAGTCCCTGAACTGGCCTATGGTGTCAGTGACATGTTTCATGTTCGTTCTTTTTCTGACAGGAGCTTTTAAACAACATCGCTTCTACACCTCATGCCTCCCTATTGAGATGCCAGAGTTCTTAAATTAAATTAAAATCATCCTGCAACTATGTGCCAAAATGTGATGACCTAGTAGAAGGATTTAACTGAATGCTCTATGGCCAGCATTGTACCAATAGGTATAGAGAGTTAAAAAAAGGTTTAAGACTTGGTTCTTGCCTCTAAAAATCTTAAATTCTAACCAGAGAAATAATATTTATATACCTAAAATGGCCATCTTGTCAAATGTTCAGAAATGACATAAATGAAAACATCACAATGGATTGATTTTTTACTATGAAACACTTTACCAAGCATTTTTTCTCAGCTTTTCTCATTTAATTCTCAACAAGTACAATGATGCTGATTCTATAATTATCATCTTCACTTTACAGTTGAGGAAAACCTAAGTTCCATGAAACTAAACATATTGGCCAAGGTCATCAGTAGAATTCAATCCCCATCTGTGTCTTGAAAGATGGCGATAGGAAATACTACAACATCCCAAGACTGGCTCAAAGCAGGCAGGAGGAGGGGCGTACTAAGAGTCAAGACATGATTTAGACAGGTATGGAGGGGGCATTAATAAAAGACTTTGAACGCTGGCCTGAAGAATTAGATGGACTAACACAGGAAGTGGAGGAATAACATACAGGTCCTAGAGAAGAAATGTGATATAAAAATGTGTTTAAAATACTATCCTAATAATTTCATTAAGCTACATGATTGTTTTGAAAAGTTGAAAGAGATTTATGGAAATCAAAGAACATGCAGAGATATTACACTACATGTTAGCTAAATGGAATTTAAATAAAAACTTAAAACAAAAGTAAAAACAAAACACAGGAGAAAATTGCCATAGGGGGGGAAAAAAAAAAGAACATGAGGAGGAGTGAATTAGACCAGAGTAATCTTTGTGGAAATGGAGAAAAAGAGATTAAAAATCCAAGGAATATTGAACATAAGTAAGAAGGCTTTTGCTGCCTGGATAATTATAAATACTTTATAGACTGTGAATTCCTGGGAAGCAAATAACAAAAACAATCATAATTTACAGGGTTTTCATGCAGGAAAGTCATTTTGCCACTCTCATCAAGTCTAAAGGGTAGAATTAGAATGAGCTCAGGTCAGTAGCTTAGAAGATAATACTACCTCCTAGAAATCACCAGAAAAAAAGAACTTTCTAGTGGAGCTTCCAAATGAGACATGGGGAGTTTAACAGATTTGGGTTGTGGTCTTGCAAACTTTTTTGAATTTGGTTTCATAACAATATAAATGTATTTACCACTACTTAAATGTACAATTAAAATGGTTAAGATAGTAAACTTTAGGCTATATGTATTAATCACAATTAAACAACAGAAATAAAAAAAAGAATTAAGTGTAATGTATCACCCTATAAGTTAATAATTACTTGTTTTTCTTTTTTTTAATTTTTAAATGTTTATTTATTTTTGAGAGAGAGAGAGCACAAGTGAGGCTGGGGAGTGGTGCAGAGAGAGAGAGGGAAACACAGAATCTGAAGCAGGCTCCAGGCTCTGAGCTGTCAGCACAGAACCCAATGCAGGGCTCAAACTCATGAACTGAGAGATCACGACCTAAGCTGAAGTTGGACGCTCAACCAACTGTCCCACTCAGGCGCCCCTGTAATCATTTGTTTTTCTAAGAACTTTGCTAAAGAACATGATACAGCTCATGCTATGGAGGGAAGCAGTGCATTAGGCAGAAGGTGGAAGCTGAGACTTTGGAAGATTCTTTCCAAAATCAAAACTTTAGCACATTATCACTCAATTTTTCTTTGGGAGAGTTTACATGTCAAATCAAATTCTCTCAGCATAAGTGACCAAAGGAGATGGACAAATTTAGAGAAACCATTTCTCCAAAAACAGCCAATAATTTAATCCAATAAAAGTACTGAACCCCTCTTGCATTGGCTTCCTAGGGCCACCATAACAAAGCACCATGAGCCTCCTCCTGGCTTAAACAATCGAAATTTCTTGTCTGACAGTTCTGGAAGCTATAGGTCTGAAACGAAGGTGCTGGAGGGGCCAAGGTCCCTCTGAAACTTATAGAGAGTCCTTCCAGCTTCTAGTGGTTTGGGACTCCTTGGCTTCGAGTTGCAGAACTTCATTCTCTGCTACTGTCATCACATGGTGTTTTCCCCAGGTCTCTGTATTATTCACATGGTTTCTTTTATGAGGACAACGGTAATATTGGATTAAGGACCCACCATAATCCGTTATGACCTCATATTAAGTAATTACATTTGCAATAACACTATTTGCAAATAAGATCATTCTGAGGTGCTGGCAGTTAAAACTTTAACACATAATTTGGGGGGGGTGGTGTATAATTAGACTCATATGTACAAGATACCACCCAGAGTATAATTATTACTAGATAATGACTCCCATGATAAAAGATATTTTTGTCTCATTCTCCACTGAAGCCCTAGCACCTGACCCAAAAAAGTAATTAAGAAGTATGTTTTCACTCATATGTCCATCTTGAGAAACTTAACAGAAGACCATGGGGGAAGGGAAGGGGAAAAAGATAGTTACAAACAGAGAGTGAGGGAGGCAAACCACAAGAGACTCTTAAACACAGAGAACAAACTGAGGATGGATGGTGGGAGGTGGGGGAGAGAGGAAAATGGGTGATGGGTCATTGGGGAGGGCACTTGTTGGGATGAGCACTGGGTGTTGTATGTAAGCAATGAACTAAGGGAATCTACCCAAAAACCAAGAGCACATTGTACACACTGTATGTTAGCCCACTTGACAATAAATTATATCAAAATAAAAGAAATATCTATTAAATTAATGAATAATTCAATGTGGCATATAAGTGCAGACTGAAATCATAAAGCTGGTACATACTTCAGAAGTCTAATGTGATAGCCCCACAACAAGCTTCCGAACTAACTAATTTAATATATGAATCACCAGCGTTTCTCACCTTTTTATGTAGCTGTGACACCAGGACCTATCACAGAGAACATTTGCAAGATCTTGAGCACTCTCTTGATGCCACTTTGTGTAAAAAGATGAGCTGTGATGAGTTTCTGGAAAATAGCCTATTCTGCAATGGAGAGTTCAGATGATACCATACAGTTGCCCCAAGATGCGATCACAATTTTCAAGGAAAAAACAACAGGATAGCCTAACAGCTACTGTGTAAGTGAGCTAAAGCGAGGTCATCACAGGCAGCTGAAGAAAGGCCTTCTATGAGCCACTGATTAACATTTTCAAGCAACTTGGCACAATTGTAGAAAACAGTGATAGGCAAATCAAGATGACATCCAGCTATGAAGAAAATTCTTTAGCCACAGCTCAGAATAAACTGTAACAACATACTCAAATTGCAGCCAGCAGAACAAAACAAATGATGAATGTCAGGTATGCACAGTGTAGAGGTGACAGGTAGTTCTGTACTCTTTTCAGGCTCATCCACACATAGAAATGCTATTGTCGCCATTAGTAGGTTGTCTGGACAAGTGTAATAACCTGCTTAGAAAAGTGTATCTCAGACATTTCTACAATGTACAGGCCTTAAAGATTTTTACTTCCACATATGCCTAACACATTGTGGGCATTCACTCCATCTACCAGAAGCTGATAGCTCAGTTTTTCAAAATAAGATCCACATGCTCTTTAAGTTTTATGTCAGCATTTGATCCAAATAAAATTAACATGACAGAAAAAAAAAATCACATTGTACTCAACCATCAGGGCAGAGTGACATAGAAGAACCTAAGTTGGTGTCTTAAGAGTAGTCAAGAGATGCCCATCCTAACAACCTAGCTGCTTGACCCAGCACAAAGGATTTAGACTTTTAGGATTTTAGACTTTATGTCAAAAATGAGGGACAGTAGAGTCAGTGCCTTGTCCTGGTTATGTGCAGAGCTATATATATATATATATATACTGTCCTAGATTTGTCAGTGTGTAAATCACCCCTCATGAGAAATATTCTATTATTTTCTGGATATTGTGAACAGACAACAAATGCTTTTCATATTTGCCAAGAGATTACCTCGAGATATTTTGCCCCGTCCCACAAAGCACACATTCACTAAGCCCAAGAGGGGTCCAGGCATGACTGTGTAATCTGAGCCCAATCTTTGTGTTTGCAAACACTTGTCTAGGACAGGTTCACATATAAAACCTGTTTAATTTCCCCAACTGGTGTCAATTTAAAGTACAAATAGCAAAGAGATACTTAAAAGATAAGCCTATCCTCACATCATGTTATTCGTTAGATTAGATTTCCAGTGGAGGCTTTAACTTGTTTTAGAGATATTTTGGCTTAGTGTTACTTGTTAGAAAAGGATTTAAGCTAAAATGATAAAATAGTACCTTAGGCAATTACACTCAGCACAAGATCACATACAAATGACAGTTACTGACTAGTAATTAAAATCAATCCCCAGAGAAAATCCTCAAGAATTATGGCATTACAGAGGAGGGCACTTGTTGGGATGAGCACCGGGTATTGTATGGAAACCAATTTGACAATAAATTATTAGAAAAGAAAAAAAAAGAATTAAGGAATTATAATTACTTTTTAGCATTTTGTATAGATGTATATTTGACACGATAAAAACTGACACATACTTCAAACGCATGATCTGAAAGGTTTGACATATTTATGTATCCATAAAACCATCACCATAATAACCAAGATAAAGAACATCTTCTCCACTCCCACAAAATTTCCTCATACTCCTTTATAATCCCTCCCCTGTCCCTGCCTCCCTTTCTCAGACAAGCAATGATTTGCTTTTCATTGAAGTAGATTGGTTTCCTTTTTCTAGAATTTTATATAAGTCGAATTACATAGTATGTACTTTTTTCTCACTCTGGCTTCTTTTCCTCAGCATAATTATTTTGAGGGACATCTATTTTATTGGAATATACATATGAACATACACATATACATGTATATGCTTATATACAAGGAACAATGGCATATTTTTATTGTTGTATAGATATACCACAATTGGTTCATACATTCTACTGTTGGTGGGTATTTTAATTATTTCCAGTTTGGGGGCTATTAAAAATAAAGCTACTATGAATGTTTGTGTATAAATATTTGTATGGACAGGTGGTTTCTGTTTTATTGAATAAAACCTGAGTAGAATGATTGATTGATATGTAGGCATATTTTTAAACTCTTGAGATATAACCCTAACACCAAGGTGTTTTCCAAATTTTACATTCCTGGTGGCTGTGTTTGAAAGTTTCTCTATAGCCTCATCAATACTTGATATGATTGGTCTTTTGAATTTCAGCCATTCTAATAGGCATCTAATGGGATCTCATTGTAGTTCATTTTGTATGTACCTAATGATACTTTTTTTTATTATGCAACTTTTCATGTGCCTAAAAGCCACTGTAAAACTTATTATGTAAAGGGTGTGTTCAATCTTTGCCCACTTTATATTGAGTTTTTTTTTTTTTACTTGATGAGTTTTGAGAGCTCTTTATATGTACTGCATACAAATCCTCTATTAAATATATGGATATTTGCAAATATTTTTCCCAGTCTATGCTTGCTTTTTCTTTAATAATGCAGTTCAAAGAACTGAAGATTTAACTCTTTATGAAATGCAGCATGTCAATTTGTTCTTTTATGGATGATTTTGGTATCATATCTAACAAATGTTTGCCTAATCCAAGGTGATAAAGGTTTATTCATGTGATTTTCTTTAGGAGTTCATGACTTTAGGTTTATATTTAACTTTTATTTTTTTTTGCACTCAGATTAGCATTTCCCCCAAAACAACTGTTGCAACTACTAACCCTTTCTCTACCGTATTACCTTTGCACCTTTATCAAAACTCATACTTTTCTCTCCAGTATTCCCTGTTATTGAGGTTTCTGGAAGAATTCAAATAGAATTGATATTATTCCTTCCTTAGGTGTTTGGTAGAATTCCCCATGAAGCCCTCTGAATCTGGAGTATCCTTTATGAGCTGGGTTTTAACTACAAATTCAATTCCTTTAACAGGGCTATTCATATTATCTGGTTTTTTGGGGTGAGCTTGGGTGGCTTGTATCATTTCTGGACATATAAGTTACTAAATGGTCTGTAAAAACTCCTTCATGATATTTTAATATTATTTTTTTAAATCTATAGAATCTGCAGCAATTTTCTTTTATTGTTAATCTCGATCTTCTCATTTTTCTCATCTATTTGGCTAGAGATGTGTAAATTTTACACATATTCTTAAAGAAACATTTGATCTCATTGATTTTTCTTTACTGTGCTTCTGTTTTCTATTTTATTGATTTCCACTGTTATTATTCCCTTTCTTCCATTTTCATGGGTTTCATTAGATTTTTTTCTAGTTCCTTAAAAAGTAAGGTCTGATTTAAGATCTTTCTTCTGTTCTAATATGTATGTATTTTGCCTACTCACAGATTGGTACATTTGCACTTTAATTCTCATAAAATTGAAAACACTTTCTAATTTCCTTTTTGACTTACATTTGATCCATGGGTCATCTAGAAGTTATTTTCCAAATAATTGAGGATTTTCCAGTGACCTTTATGTTTTTGATGTCTAGATGAATTTCTATAATCAAAGAACATACATTCCATGGTTTAAATCCTTTTAAGTTGAGACTTGTTTTATGACCAACATTATGGTTTATTTTAGTAAATGTATCACATACTTTTGAAAATAACATATGTTCTGCTGTTATAAGGGGTGGTGTTCTTAAAATGTCAATTTGTTTGTTTTATTTGATTCCAAGTTCTTACTGATCTTTTGCTCATTGTTACAGCATTTATCAAAGAACATTGAAATATCTGGCATAATCAAATATCTGTCTCTCCTACTTTTCGGTTCCCAATGTTTGCTCCTTTGAAGCTGTTTTTGAAACTCTGTTTTTAGATGCAACATTATTTAGGATTATATGTGCTTTTTCACTAAATGATCCCTTTGTTATTATGAAATGTTATTTATTTTTTATAATATTCTCACTTCTAAAATACAATTCTTCTGATAATACAACTACTTTATTTTGATTAGTTTTAGTATGGTATATATACTTTTTTCTTTTTCTCTTCTTTTTTCTTCCTTTTTTCTTTTTGCACAGATGCTAACATTTTAATGTTCTTCCTTTGAGATTTTCCTTTGTATAGATGATCACATTTTCTTATAAAGTGCAACTAAAATTATGTACTTGCCTTTTCACTCAACATGTTTAAAATTAAAAATACATAGAGTTTTATTTCCTGTTTTATTTACTAACATTGTTTGATCTGTCTTTTAATTTGAACCACTCATATTTTCACTTTTATCCTGTTTGGATACCCTTAGTCCCATCAAAATCAAAGAATACATTTCTAATGAAATCATTTTAAACCAGAGCTGATTAACCTAAATACCTTATGAAATATCCCTTATTAAATACTGATATTTTAAAAATATTTAATAAGTTATATTCGTGTCTTTTTTTAAGAAGAACATAAATGGTTAGGCTAATATTCATGTATAAAATAAGACAAATATATACGTGTTGTAAGGTTTGGCAAGGAATAGGCAGATGAATCTAATATCGTAATTTGATAGCATGTTATTTTTCATTACTGCCTGTACATATGTATTTAAAATCTCAACAATGCATCATTTGCTAGCGGTTATCACTGCTAATAATTTAAATCATCATCTTTTTTCTGGAACCTAATAAATTCATATATTTGATACAGAAATGTCATTTCCACGGTTATAGTTGAGGTATTAATAATGGATATACACAAATTTTCTCAGTAATGATGTTCTTTAAAATAGTATTTTCAACCAATAAATTGGAAATAAATTAAATTTTCAAAGTATATAATTGATTTAAAAAATTATACTACATCCATAAAGTAGAATTCTACGCAGCCAAGAAACTAACAAATATTTAATGTCACAGACACGTATTCAGAATATACTATTAACAGAATACAAATTGCATTGCCAAACAGCCTACATAAGGATATTATTTTTTAAAATATGTGTACTAATAAAAGTTCTGAAATACATATAATAAAAGTAATAAAAGTTATAATTAACATGTTAAAATTAGTTATATTGATATCGGGTTTGTGGATACTCTTTATTTTGTTGTGTATATATAATATTTTTACTCTCAAAATTTTATACATTGAATATGTATTTTTTATAACCAGGTAAAAAGTATCATTCACTATTCATAAAATAAATCAAAACTTTCATTTTCATTGATCAAACATCGATTGGAAAATGATTTGATGAACATCATGAGATATGCTGGTACTTAAAAAACAAAAAGAAACCCACAACCCTACCCTCAAGATGCATACTAGTAATCAATCCTGACAGACTGTGGGACAGGAAAAACAAACATTTTAAACAAAGGTAAATAGTGAAAACTGATATCAAATTCTCTCTGTGATTAATTCACATTAGACTGTACTCAGCTGCTTTGGAAATATCAAAGATAGTTCATACATGAGCTGCTAACACAAAAAAGCCAAGCTTGTAATTTTCCTCAAATTATGCCTTTTAGAATTTTGTAATCTCTTGCTAGTTTTTGCCAAGTGATACACTGAACATGATTACTACAATAGCCATCATCCATCCTGGTTTTCCTGGATTTTAAGTCTTGGGAGGATAAAATTTTATGTAATACAAATTAGAAGTCATGTACCAGAATCCAGCATAGAGCAGTAAGTTGTGAGTTCCCAAACTTTAGATTCAGAAACAGATAGAGTGCTGCAAATATTCCTGGAAGCAATAAATATTTCTGAATTGGTCGTTCTAGAAATGTTTTCTGGTTGAATTATCATCTGAGCTGCAATCGTAATGATTATTTACTCTCTATAAAGTCAGCAGAAGCCCTACATAATAAAGGAGTATTGAATAACCCAGATGGATTTTCCTATGGAGGAACCATACAGTGCCCACTGCCATCTACACAAGGAACAAGAATTTTTCCACACTCGACCTTTAAACTCTAAGACTCTCCCTTGACCAAATTTTAATTAGGCACCTCTGAACTTTCTTATCAACTAGGCCTTTCTTAGCTCCCATTCTGTCTTGAATTGCCTAAACCCATCTTAAGAAGAATCCTACCATGTCGATTTAGTGACAATTCCCTCACATTTGATATCTGATCAAATTCTTATCCATCACTCTTGATGCCTAGTTCTTGGCCTACCTTCAGCAGGAATCCCATCTAAATTAGCTTAGGAAAAATTCTCCCATCTTTGATGTTAGTCATTTTCTCATCCACTGACCTCCCCGACTCTGCTCATTGTCTATAAATCCTCAGCTGTCTTCGCTGTGAGCCCAATCTCTTTCCCCTTTGCGTATCCCCATTGCGAGAGTCCTGAATAAAGTGTTCCTTACCATTTTAACAAATGTCAGAATTTTTGTTTTCTTTTCAGTTCTGAGGGACAATCCTGAATCCAATCAGTAAAGATATACCTTGTATCCAGTCGGTGAAGATATATCCAGTATACACATTTTTTAAACTGTAATTCAACTTTGTAAATTAAGTTTTATTTTCCTTTACCAGGAAAACTGTTCGGTTCCTCAACAGGTGTTTGTTGAAAACCTATCTATAAATAATTGAAGTGTCTGAGCTCACCATATTCCCAAACTAACAAGTTTCATTGAAGCTGGCAGAAAACATGAGTCTCCCGGATCAGAAACAAAGGAATTTTATTATTTATGGCCCAGCAAGCAGCAGGAACATCATCATATTTGCAGCAGTTCCCCTTTTCCCCAAGTCCTATGGAAGGGATACAGATGACCTCAAGTGCCTACATGCACAGTGAGTTGCATTAGAAGGAACTCAGATCTTAGAGAAGGTGAGCCTTTTAAATATGCAGTAATCATGCCTGCCCTTTCCTCTGGAGGGAGACCATATTTTTCAAGCCTGTTCACTATTCAGACATTCTTCAAAAGACAGTCTATAATAAAGGCCCATTAGTGCCTCACTCACGAAAATGTTTAGAAATGTGACAGACTTTGGAGAATTGTCTCCCGGAACTATATTAGGTCTACCATTATAGGAATCCTGCTAAGCATGTAAGACTAAGGTAATTTACTAAAATGTTCATTTTAATATATGATTTTTTTAAAATCTGAGATACACTTAGACAAAACACTAATTTTGTTACTTAGCCAAAGAATGTCAGATATTAGGTCCCTTTTTGATATAAATTCTGGATTTATCACAAGAATTGGTTTTTGAGATGGAGAAAGACAAGAGAAAGTACATTTAATAACTTTCATCAGCTGCAATTCTGCTCTTTCTCTTAAATTATTCCCCCAGAACTTTTCCCTCTACTCTGACTGCCTCAAAGGGAAAAAGAAAGCACTTACTGAGTGTCAACATCTGTGCTGGGCACTGTAATGAGCACTCTTTCTTCTCTTAATGGTCTAACCACTCTGTCCAGCTCCAAACCCTCATTCAACATAAATCTGGATATTATGCAGAACCTTAGATTTAGCAAAACCAAAATATCACTCCTCTATCCCATAACATAAAGCCTCTGGCTCAAGCAGATTTGAATTTTTATTAGATATTAGAGAACAACCAAAGGTTAGTCATGTATCATCTTTCTGGTTTGCCAACATTCTCGCAAAGAAGAGCCAAAAATACAAGATAGAGGAAGTTGTATTCATTCATTCATTTCTTTCTCTCTCATCTTTATATTGTGATTAATACACCAATGGGAACTCTCAAAATCCATCTGCTTTCATTTTCTTGAGATGCAGATACAAACTACTCCTATAAAGCTTAAATTTTACATTTTAAATCTGAATAAATTTAGAGAGGCAGCCTACTGGACTGACAAGAACATTAACTATACAGACAGGGCCAGGGTCTAATAGTTTAAAGACTATTACAAACCTTTGTACTTTATTCCTTTTAGTCTATTTTCCAAATCCAGGATAAAATATATGTTTCAATAAATGAATTTAGATAACTCTAGTAATACTGAAACAATTACTTGAAAGGAAGACTAATTATCTACATTTTCTACTTAATTTTATAATTATATTTGAACAAACTCACTTGTGAAGTTAGCACTGCTTAGACTTTTCCATATCTCTCCTAACATTTCTTAAACATTCAAAATATTATGTAAATTCTTTTCTCTAAATGCATTTTTTTTACTTTGCCTTTAGTCAACATACAGAGATTATTTCTGTACAATGTGTCTAATATTTAAATATTTCCTTTTGATGTTGCTGAAAATTTTAACAAGGTTGGATGTCAATATCAAGTTTACAAGATTTTAGCAGCAACATATGCTCCTCATACTAAGGCAAAAATAAAAATATGTATTTTCCATCCTGGGCACCATCAATAATGTTTTAAAAACACATTTTAATTACATAATTTCTGGATTCATCCTAAGGTTATACATTGAAAGGGTACAAGGCACACTGTCTTTGCAGAAAGCACCGGAGCATGGGGTATAGGCAAGGTTTGCCATGGTCTACCCTTCTCAAATGTATAGTATCAAATGCTCTGAAACACATTACCAGAGCTTAGCTATTTCACTGCATCTAGCAACATCCTGAGAGTGGAAACATAATTCTGGAGTGGGGTAAACATGAATAAAGGTATAAGACATGCTTAATTAAGAGAGATTACAATTTATTCAAACTGTGAATAAGTTTGAGAATTCTGGGAATTTCTGAAATTTGGATAGGTCTTAGGACAATACGGATAAGGGCCTATGCTCTGAAGTCAGACAGCCCTGGGCTTGACTTTTATAACTTCTATGCTATTTATTGTGGGGTGTTATAAAGTTAGTTAATATTTCTTAGACTGCTTTTTCCTATCCAAAATGGACATGGTAATACCTTCTACATGGTGCTCCTGAAAAGATTAAACTAAGACAAAAAGCACCTATTGCAGTTTCAAGAATGTTACCTATTATAACAATGATGATTGCAATGATGAGAGAATGATATTTTCTGGCCAATTTGGGGTCCAGATAACCAAGGCCAGGTTTCAGTATGGGACACACTGAAACAAAAAGCCTGTTGTTTGCTTTTCAGATGTCACAAATCTATCGGCTATTTAACCACAACTTTATTTTTCTCTGCATTTAGTCATAATAGGCTCTTTGTGAAAATGCATCCAAGTCAGATTTCTTGTTTTTTGTTCTGCTTTGTTTTTGTTTTTTTTTTTTTTTAGAGATCAGTCACCAGAAAGCAAGGTTCATATAATCTGTAAACAACTCAAACTCAAACTTTCAGGAATTTCCTCTAAGGAAATAATCAGAGATATTCACAAAGAATTGTTTTCAGTAATAGTCATACCAATGAGTTTTAATGCTTTAAATAATGTAAATGTATAAAATTTGGAGCTGGTTACTAAATTATGGAATAAACAAATATATCGAAGTGTATTTAAAGTGGTCTCGTCTGAACATATTTCATGTTAAAAATATAAAAGTTTTTTTTAAAAAAGAACAAATTACAAAATAATTTGGACAGACCATCATATTTATTCATTTTTATTCATACACACACATATATGTATATGTGTTATATACATATATAACACACATACGTATATATGGATGTACATCAGGAAGTTAGGGAGACTTTTATTTATAGCTACTATAGTGAAGAGCGATTTTTATTTTCCTCTATTTTCTATATTCCTAACATAAAATAGCATTAACTTTATTATCAAAAAATAACATTCTTAATTTGACTGCTGTCCTACTACATCAGTTTGCATATATGAAGTAAGATGTCTTGGGACACAAAGAAAAATATTCTATGACTAGATCTTCCTAGACTGAAAGTGTTTGATTCAGTAAACCTGTTTCTTCAGGGATGAGTCAGTGCTGCATGAGCTTATAGATAAACTATTTATTTAAAAGTTAAACCACTTTACTCACTATAAATTACTATCTACAGTTTACTAACTATAAATTCTATCTACCAATACATTTCCTGGTGAGGCTCATAATGATACATCCATAATTCTCTTCTAACCATCAACCAATATATTTGCAAGATTCTCACACATAACATAAAGGGAGAAAAGTAATAATAAAACTAGTTTTGCCCTCTTCCTGTAGCAAAATCCTTACAAGCTTAATACTAATAAAAGGATAATAATAATAATAATAGATAATAATAAGAGTTTTCATTTATTGAATACTTGCATAGTATATAACACTGTCTTACGAGGTCTTATTTTCGGATATTATCTTTTTTCACGTCCTCAACCACATGAGTCAGACATTTACTATCATTACCACTCCACAGAGAAGAACACTAGGTAGGTTAGTGTTGTTGTAGGTGACACAGCTAATAACCGCAGACTTTGATTTTGAACCAAGGTCTTTCTAATACTAGATCCCATATTCCATAAACAATATTGTTTCCCTTAATCATTAACTTACTTCTCAATTATCGCTCCACTTTGAGAATGTTTTTGGGCAACAAAACCTTAATATACTTATTATTTTCATATAATAATCTGAAGGCTTAATCAAGACTTTTGGAAAAGATTATTTTCCTTCCCTACTACATTAGTTTCTAAGATGGCCATAACAAAGTATCACAAACTGAGTGGCTTAAACAACAGAAATCCTCTCGATGTTCTGGAAACTAGAAGTCCAAGATCAAGGTATCAGCAGAGCCATGCTCTCTCCAAAGACACTAAGGAAAGATCTGTTCCAAGCCTTTCTAGGTAATCCCTTAGCTTGTGGCAGCATTAACTCCAATCTTCACATGGTGTTTTCTCTGTTTGTGAATCCCTTTTTGTAAGGACTCCAGTTCATGTTGGATAAAGGTCCACTCTATGACCTTAGCTTAACTAATGACATCTAAAGCAGACCTATTTCCAAGTAATGTCACATTTTGAGATACTAGGAGTTAGGATTTCAAAATATGACTTTTGAATGAACACACTTCATCTCATAACACTCACCATACTGTATCTCATTTCTACACTGCATATTTTAGGAACACGTATTTCAGTAGACTACCAAAGGAATGGATACCCCCTACAAAAAAAAAATTAAGAACATTATTGTAGAATGTGACACAAAACAAAAAAAGTTCAGGATTAAGCTCTCCATGATTCTTAAATTAAGTTACCCTATGATAATAAGACTCCAAAGTTTTAAAGTCTAATCCTTTTCTTTTAATTTGTATATAAAGAAATTGAGCCTGAGTGGCCCATTCGGTTAAGCATCTGACTTTGGCTCATGGCGCATGATCTTTTGGTTCATGAATTCCAGCCTTAGGTTGGGCTCTGTACTGATAGTTCAGAGCCTGGAGCCTGCTTTGAATTCTGTGTATTCCTCTCTCTCTGCCCCTCCCCTGCTCAAGCTCTTTCTCTCTCTCTCTCTCTCAAAACTAAACATTTGAAAAATTTTTTTTTAATTTTTAAATGAAGAAGCTTAGTAATGTTTGTTAGAGTTAGTTCCCATGGAATAAGACATTGTCGGATATATATGCCAACACATATGCTTCAGTATTGTAACATCCATTTTGCATACAAAAATAGCCCTTTTCTAATAACAAATGTATGGCTGTACTGAAAACCATCTGTGTTTCTGGAGGGGAAAAGGAGTCTAATACCCAAGGAATTAAGAACTTGTATTTTTAGGGGCGCCTGGGTGGCTCAGTTGGTTGAGCGTCCAACTTCGGCTCAGGTCATGATCTCGCGGTCTGTGAGTTCGAGCCCCGCGTCGGGCTCTGTGCTGATGGCTCAGAGCCTGGAGCCAGCTTCACATTCTGTGTCTCCCTCTCTCTCTGCCGTCCCCAACTCATGCTCTGTCTCTCTCTGTCTCAAAAATAAATAAACATTAAAAAAAAAAAAAAGAACTTGTATTTTTAAAAAAATCACTTCTCAGGGCACCTGGGAGGCTTCAGTTAAACTTCCAACTTTGGCGCAGGTCATGATCTCACAGTCTGTGAGTCAAGCCCCACATTGGGTGCTGTGTTGACAGCTCAGAGCCTGGAGCCTGCCTCAGATTCTGTGTCTCCTCTCTCTCTGCTCTTCCCCCACTTGTGCTCTGACTCTCTCTCTTTCTCTCTCTCTCTCTCTTTCTCATATAAATATTTTAAAAATTGTTTTTAAATTACTTATTATAAATTCCTCAATATCCAGTATTCTTATAATAATGCAGTAACATTGGCAAAGGAGTTGTGCTCTGCCCATCCCCAGACGTTTAAAGATAAACAAGGAAAACATCGTCTGGGCACTCATGGTTCAGAATGGCAAAAGGGAGATACACTTGACCAGTTCCAGAAGCTTCTATTGATTATTCAAGGCACTATTATGGATCATAGCTCAAATTCATTGTGTTCCAACCTGATCAGTCATTTGGGTAAACTAAGAAAATCTTAATGCTAGAGAGTGTCTTTAACTCAACAAACCAACTCAATATCTAGTCATTTTAAGGACTAAGCACTAAGCTAACCCCTGAATATGCAACAGGCCCTGTCTTGATGGAATGTTCAGTCAAATTGGGCATACAGTAAACAGAGAATTAAAACATGTTGCGACAAGCGTCATGACTGTAGTAACCACAAAGTGCTACAGAGGCACTAGAAGGGATGCCCCTGACCCAGGTGTTAATGGTCCGGGAAATGCTTTCTGGAAAAAGTTGTACCTGAACTGAGGACATGAGGACAACCGGGAGTTTATGTAATTCTATAAAAAACAAGCTCATCAATAATGACAGAATCAGCACTATAGTGACAGATCAGTGTTTGCCTGGACAAGGGTGGGAGGGGAGGCAGGAGGGAAGGGTTACAGAGAGACAGAAGGAACTTGGGGTTATGGATCTGTTTGTTATCAAGTTGTGTTAGTGGTTCACAAGTGGAAAATACAAACTATAGATTTGTTCACTTATTTTTGACACACACACACACACACACACACACACACACAGTGAAATGACTTACCATAGGGGAAGGAGAGAATGGATGAAAAAAAAAGGGATAGTGTGACAGATTAACGTAGCCACAGATTTTTTGACATCTTCCATCAAGAGGTGGAGTCTATGTTCCTCTTCCTTGATTATAAGTAGATTTGGTGACTGCATTGACCAATAGAATTCAAATGGAAGTAAAAGTATGGCAATGTACATACTTGGACCTTAAGAGAAAGAGAGATTCCTCTTCCAGTCTCTTGGAACACTCACCGTGGAGCCCTGAAATGCCATGCAAGAAGCAACTACTAGAGGTTGCCATATTGCTAGAAGCCTAAGATAGTCAGGTGGATAGCCACATGGTAGGGGTAAGGAGTCGGGGGGAGGGGGTGTGGAGAGAGAGAGAGACAGAGAAAGAGAGATGTGCCAAAATGGCTCCTAGCTGTTCCTGGCTCCAGCTTTGGATCAACCTAGCTGAAGCCTTAGATATTGTCGAGAAGAGTCAAGGCTTCCCTGTTGTACCTCTTCTGGATTATTGACCACCAAAACATGAGATATGAAATAATAATAATAAATTATTGTTTTAGTCAAATAAAAAAGGAAAGGAAAGGAATGTTAAGGAAAGGAAGGAAAAGAAAGAAAGAAGGAAAGGAAAGAGAAAAAAGGAAAGGAAAGGAAAGGCAGAGAAGGAAAGGCAGAGAAGGAAGAAAGGAAGAAAAGAAAGAAGGAAAGCAAGAAAGGAAAGAAAGAGAAGAAAGCAAGAAAGGAAAGAAAGAGAAGAAAAGCAAACAAAAAATAAGAGAAGGAAACAAGAAAGGAAAGAAAGGGTAGGACAAAAAGAAAGAGAAGTAGACCTAAAGAAAAAGAGAAGTTAAGGAAAGAGAGAGAAGGAACAAAAGAGAAGGAAAGGAAAGGAAAGGAAAGGAACGGAAAGGAAAGAAAGGGTTAGGACAAAAAGAAAGAGAAGTAGACCTAAGAAAAAGACAAGTTAAGGAAAGAGAGAGAAGGAACAAAAGAGAAAGGAAGGAAAGGAAAGGAAAGGAAAGGAAAGGAAAGGAACGGAAAGGAACGGAACGGAAAGGAAAGGAAAGGAAAGGAAAGGAAAGGAAAGGAAAGGAAAGGAATGACAGAGAAAGAAAAGAAAGAAGGACAGACAAGGAAAGGAAACAGAGAAGAAAAGGAAAGGAAAGGAAAGGAAAGCATATCAGGTTTCCCCTCGGTCCCAAGTTGGGGACAGGGACGAGGGAAGCTGTCCTTCCAGTCCTGCCCCTGTCATTTTGGGGTCCCTTGGCTGCAGAGGTGGTGTTTTGAGTCGTCCCCTCCTTCGTGGCCTTTTCTGTGGAAAGTGCTTGGAGAAGAACACAGGTCTCTGTCTCTGACTCATTCCACCTCTTACCTTGCCTCGTCCCTCGCTCCCTCGCTCCCTGCCAAAAGGAAAGCAAAGGAAAGGAAAGGAATGACAGAGAAAGAAAGAAAGGAAGGACAAACAAGGAAAGGACACAGAGAAGGGAAGGGAAGGGAGGGAAGGGAAGGGAAGGGAGGGAAGGGAGGGAAGGGAGGAAGGGAGGGAGGGAGAGAAGGGAGGGGAGGGGAGAAGAGGGGGAGGGAAGAGAGGGGGAGGGAGAGAGAAGGGAGGGAAGAGAGGGAAGGGAAGGGAAGGGAAGGGAAGGGAGGGAAGGGAAGGGATGGGAAGGGAAGGGAAGGGAAGGGAAGGGAAGGGAAGGAAAGGAAAGGAAAGGAATGGCAAGGAATGACAGAGAACGAAAAGAAAGGAAGGACAGACAAGGAAAGGAAAGAGAGAAAGAAAGACAAAGAAGGAAAGGAAAAGAAAGGAAAGAATGGAAAAGAATGACACATAAGAAAAGCAAAGGAAGGAAAAGACAAGGAATGGAACAGAAGGAACACAGAGTAGGAAAGATAGGAAAGGAAAGAAAGGAAGGAGAGGAAAGGAAGGAGAGGAGAGGAAAGGGGGAGGAAGGGGAGGGAGGGGGAGTGAGGGGGAGGGACGGGAAGAAAAGGGAAGGGAAGGGGAAGGAAGGAAGGGGAAGGGAAGAAGAGGAAAGGGAAGGGAAGGGAAGGGAAGGAAGGGATGGAGTGAAGGGGAGAAAGGTTGGGAAGGGAAGGAAGGGTAGAGGAGCGGAGGGAGGGGAGGGATGGAAGAGAAGAGAAGGGAAGGGAAGGGAAGGGAGGGAAGGGAAGGAAGGAACGAAAAGTAAGAAAAGGAAAGGAAAGGAAAGGAAAGGAAAGGAAAGAAAAGGAAGGAGGAAGGAAAGGAAAGGAAAGGAAGGAAGAAAAAGAAGAGAAAGGAAGGAAAGACAAGGAAGGAACAGAGAAGAAGAGACAGAAAGGAGAAGGAAATGGAAGGACAGTGAAGGAAAGGGAAGGGAAGGGAGGGGAGGGAAGGGGAGGGAAGGGAGGGAAGGGGAGGGGAGGGGGGGAGGGAGGGAGGGAAGGGAGGGAAGGGGAGGGAAGGAAGGGAAGGGGAGGGAAGGGAGGGAAGGGGGGGAAGGGAGGGAAGGGGAGGAAAGGGGAGGAAAGAAAGGAAAGGAAAAAGAAGAAAAGGAAAGGAAAGCATATCAGGTATCCCCTTTCCATCCCAAGTTGGGGGCAGGGAACAGAGGAAGCGGTCCTTCCAGTCCTGCCACTGTCATTTTGGGGTCCCATGGCTGCAGAGGTGGTGTTTTGAGTCTTCCATCCTTCGTGGCCTTTTCTGTGGAGAGTGCTTGGAGAAGAACAAGGTCTCTGTCTCTGACCTCTTTCCAACTCTACCATCTCTCATTACTCCCTCGATGCTCCCGAAAGGAAAGAAGAGAAAGGAAAGGAAAGGAATGACAGAGAAAGAAAAGAAAAGGAAGGACAAACAAGGAAAGGGAAGGAGAGGGAAGGAGAGGGAAGGGGAGGGAAGGGGAGGGAAGGGGAGGGAAGGGAGAGGGAAGAAGGGGAGGGGAGAAGGGGAGGGAGAGAAGGGGAGGGGAGAGAAGGGGAGGGAGAGAGAAGGGGAGGGAGGGAAGGGGGAAGGGAAGGGAAGGGAAGGAGGGAAGGGAAAAGGAAGGAAAGGAAAGGGAAACGGAAAGAAAGGAAGGAAAGAAAGGAACGGAAAGGAATAGGCTAGAAAGGAACGGATAGGCACGGAAAGGAAAAGGAAAGGAAGGAAAGGAATGACAGAGAAAGAAAAGAAAGGAAAGAAAGACAAGGAAAGGAAACAGAAGATGACAGAGACGGAAAGGAAAGGAAAGGAAATGGAAGGACAAGGGAAGGAAAGGGAATGAAGGAAAGGGAAAGAAGGAATGGAAGGAAAGGAGGAGGGACGGGAAGGGTAGGGAGAAAGGAAAGGGGTGGGGAACGGAGAGGGGACGGGAGTGAAGGGGAGTAAAGGAGTGAAGAGAAAGAAGGGAAGGGAAGGGAAGGAAGGGAAGGGAAGGAGGAAGGGAGGAAAGGAAAGGAAAGGAATGGAAAGGAAATGGAAAAGGAATGGAAAAGGAATGACAGAGAAGAAAGGAAAAGGCGAAGAAAACAGACAACGAACGAAACAGAGAAGGAAAGACAGAGAAGAAAAGGATAAAAAAGGGAATGGAAGGACAGTTAAAGAGAAAGAGAAGGAAAGGGAAGGGAAGGGAAGGAAAGGGAAGGAAAGGAAAGGAAAGGAAAGTTGGTAAAGGAAAGAAGGAAAGGAAAGTTAGGAAAGGAAAGGAAAGGAAAGAATGGAAGGAAAGGAAAGGAAAAGAAAGGAAAGGAAACAGAGAGAGGAAGACAGAGAAGGAAAGGAAAGAAAGGAAAGGAATGACAGATAAAGAAAGCAAAGGAAGGACAGACAAGGAAAGAAACAGAGAAGGAAAGACAGAGAAGGAAAGATAGAGAACGGAAGGAAAGGAAAGGAAAGGAAGGAAGATAGGAAAGGAAGGAAGGGGAAGGGAGGGGAGGGGAGAGGAGGGGAGGGGAGGGGAGGGAAGGGGGGGGGGGGGGGAGGGGAGGGAAGAGGGAAGGGAAGGGGATGAGAAGGGAAGGGAAGGAAAGGGAAGGAAAGGAGAGGAGAGGAGGGAGGGGAGAGGGGAGGGGAGGGGAGGAAGGGGAGGGGAGGGAGGGAAGGGAAGGGAAGGGAAGGAATGACAGGGAAGGAATGACAGAGAAGGAAGGCAGAGAAGGAAAGGAAAGAAAGAAAGAAGGGGGGGTGCTGGGTGTCAGTCCCTTGAGCCTCCGACATTGGCTCAGGGTCATGATCTCACTGTTCCCGAGTTCGAGCCCCTGCGTCGGGCTCTGTGCTGATGGCTAGATCCTGGAGCCTGCTTAGATTGTTTTGTCTCTCTGTCTGTCGGCTCCTGCTCCTGCTCTGTCTGTCTTCTCCTCTCCCTCTCTCAAAATTAAATAACATTAAAAAATGATCTAAAAAAGAAAGAAGGAAACAATGAGAAGGAAAGCAAGAAAGGAAAGAGAGGAGGAAAGCAAGCAAAGCAATAAAGGAAGGAAAGCAAGAAAGGAATGAAAGGGAAGGACAGAAACAAAGAGAAGTAGAGAAAAAGAAAGAAAGAGAAGGGAGGAACGACAGAGAAGGAACAAAAGTGAACGAAAGAAAGGAGAGGTGAGAGGAGAGGAGGAAGAAGGAAATAACGAAAGAAAAAAGGAAGGAAAGAAAGAAAGGAAAGCAAAAAAGGATAGAAAGATAAGGAAAGCAAGGAAGAAAGAATGAAAAGAGAAGGAAAGGAAGAAGGAAAGAAAGAGAAGGAAAGAGAAATTAAAAACAGAAAAGGAAAGGAAAGGAAAGACAGAAAAGGAAAGGAAAGGATGGAGAGGAAAGAAAGGGAAATTAAAGAGAAAGAAAAAGAAAAGGAATGTAAAGGAAAGACCAAAAGAGACAAGGAAAGAAAAAGAAAAGAGATAAGAAAAGAAACAGAAAGAGAAAAGAAAAGGAAAGAAAAGAGAAAGGAAAGGGAAAAGAAAGGAAAACAGAAAAGAAAGGAAAGGAAAGGAAAAGGAAAAAAGGAAATGGAAAGAAAGGAAAGAAAAGGGAGACAAAGGGAAAGAAAAGAGAAGAAAGGGGAAAGAGAGCGAAAGAGAAGAAAAGGAAAGAAAAGGGAAAGTAAAGGGGATGAAAAGGAAAGAAAAGGAAAGATAAGAAAGAAAAGAGCCAGAGGGGACATATGAAGGACTTCCACACAAGAAACTCAACTTTTCTCATGACCCCAGTTGACTGAAGAAGGACAGTTGTAGAAAAGTAATGAGATAGGGGCGACTGGGTGGCTCGTCGGTTGAGGTCCGATTTCAGCTCAGGTCATGATCTCGCTCATGGGTTTGGGCCCCGCATCAGGCTCTGTGTAGACAGCTCAGAGCCTGGAGCCTGCTTCAGATTCTGTGTCTCTCTCTCTTGCCTTCTCCCTGCTCATGCTTCTCTCTCTCTTCTCTCTCTCTTCTCTCTCTCAAAATAAATAAACGCCAAAAAAATATTAAAAAAAAAAAAGTAATGAGATAAATTTTGACTCACATTTTCAAGAAGAAAGGACTCCTGTAAGCTGGAGATTTATAAAAATAGGCGTATTTGAATTGTCTGAGTGCCCGGGCAAGAGTGTTACAGAGATCAAGAACTGGATAGTTATGCCAGATGACTCTGAATATCCTCATCAACCCAATGATTCACACTTCCTTTGTATGTGCACATATAATTCATACAGTCCAGTTTGATTCTTTGTGGGGGTGGGGGAAGCAACAAAACAGCATCAGTGGTCTTTTTTTTTTTTTTTTCAGTATGAGAATGTCGGACACGAAGTACATGCACACAGGCACATTATATGCTATATATTTGGTAAAATGATATGTGGAAAATCTTTACCTTTGATCAGAGCATGGTACATATAAAATTGGCAACAGAGTGGGTCATGTTGTCAAACTCCTACCAAGAAGTAGCCCCGTCAGTGATTTTGGTCTTGCTTTTATACATGGAAGAGACCCCTACTCCCACATTTCTCATAAGTCATCACTAGTAAGATACAGTTATAAACTTATTATTAATTTGATTTATGATTCCAAAACCATTTACCAACTGCCACTTCACAGGAGAATGCATCACTCCGCAATTTTATGAATTACCTGGAAGTTCTAGACTTGCACTCCAATAACATACTATCTCCACTGGATGCTTCAAGAAGTCCCATTTTTAGCATATCCCAAACTAACTCTTGACTTACATCCCTGAAGATTTCCATACTTCGAGTCTCCCCATCAAAAAACCGTAGCTCTGTCAACCGAGGTGCTCAAACCAAAACCCTAGGGGCCATCCTTGAGATCTCTTTTTTCCTCTCCTCTTAAGACTGGTTGATAACACCTTCACAACACTCATGGAACCATTCGCCTTTTGCTGTCTCCTTAGCCATTTCTCTATTCAAGGTAACCATCATATTTTTCCTGATCTGTTATGGCAGCCACCTACCAGTCTTCCAGTTGCCGCCCTTCACTCATCCTTATCTATGCTTTTCAAAACTCAGTCAGAGACACCGACTTAAAGTATAAATCAAATATTGTCACTTCCCTGTTTAAATTCCTTCAATGATTTCTCCCAGTCACTTGGAATATTACCTTCCTACCAATCTACACTGATGTTCTGCTTATCTCTCTACCCGTATCTCATGCTTCTCATTCCTCCTCTCATTAGGCTTCAGACTGCTTTCAGGTCTTCAAAACCACCAAGTCTTCCCATTCTAGTCCTTCAAATATTCTTTCTTCTAACTAGAATGTTCTGTCCCTACCTTTTCTCTTGCTGGCTCCTTCTCAACACTCAAGTTTTACCTAGATTTTCCCTCTTAGGCTCCCATGACAATGTCTCTCAAGTAGATTCCCTGGCCCACATCTCCCCCATCCTGCCCGTTATCTCCAGCTAGTTTACCATTTTACTCATTTCCTCTTTAGCATTTACTAAAATTTATATTTCACTTATGTACATATTTTTTGGGGATAAAACACAGAAGGAAAGGAAAAAGGAAAGCAAAGGAAAGGAAAGGAAAGACGAAGGAAAGGAAGGACAAAGAAAGAAAAGATTAAGAAATGAATGGAGAGGCGGGCCAGATGGCCGAGGAGTAGGGAGGCCCACTGGTTCCCTTGTTTTTTGAATTGAGAGGGACTGAAACAGAGAGATTCTCAACTCCAAGAACCTGGCGAAAAGGTTGTAGCAGCCTAGGGGAATGGAAGGAACATAGACAACGCCCTAGGACCGTGAGTCTAACGAGAACGGACAAAACGACTCAGGGAAACTGAGGTGAGGGGAGGGTGAGCGGGGGACAGCGGGGGAAAGTGCTCAACATCCGAAGGAGAGGGTCAGAGAGGGGGAGACCACCACCACCCAGCCCCTAAAGGCAGGGCTTAGGAGGAGAAGCTCTGTGTCTAACAGCAGAACTCAGCAGAACCCTCCTTGTGTGGGGACCGCGGTGGAGGCACAGTCAGCCCGCCTCCCCCAGAGTTGCTCAGCCGCCAGCAGCGTGGGGAGCCAGCGACCACAGGACCCCGCCACTGCTGCTGCCTGAGCAGGGATTGCGGGCCAGGCGCCGCTGCCGCCTCCACCCCCAGAGCGAACAACCGCGGGACCGCCCTGGGCTGCTGCCGCCAGAGCGGGCAGTGCGCGCTAGGTCCCCGCCGTCGCCCCATGGGGAGCCAAAAACCAGGGGACCACCGCGGCCGCCAGCCTGAGTGGGGATTGCGCGCTAGTGCGCCGCCGCCCTGGGGGGAGCCAGCGACCTGGGATCACCGCCTCTGCCGGCCCTGAGCGGGGATGGCGCGCTAGTCGTGCCAACACCGTGGGGGGAGCCAGCGACTGGGACCATTACCGCTGCTCGCCTGAGCGGGGATTGCGAGCCAGGCGCCCCCTACGGCCGCTAGGGAGGAACAACCGCTCCTCAGCGCCGCCACCGCTGTCTCCCGAGCGGGGAGTGTGCACAAGTAGCCGCCTCCAGCCTAGCGGGGAGCACTCAGCGCCACCGGCTGCAGAGGCCCCAGGTCGCCCTGCGGAGCACCTCTATACAACTATACAAACTATAGGTTTGTTCACTTATTTTTGAGACACACACACACACACACACACCAACACAGTGAAAATGACTTACCATAGGGGAAGGAGAGAATGGGATGAAAAAAAAGGGATAGTGTGTCAGATTAAACGTAGCCACAGATTTTTTGACATCTTTCCATCAATGAGGTGGAGTCTATGTTCCTCTTCCTTGATTATAAGTAGATTTGGTGACTGCTTTGACCAATAGAATTCAAATGGAAGAAAAAGTATGGCAATGTACATACTTGGACCTTAAGAGAAAGAGAGATTCCTCTTCCAGTCTCTTGGAACACTCACCCGTGGAGCCCTGAAATGCCATGCAAGAAGCAACTACTAGAGGTTGCCATATGATAGAAGCCTAAGGTAGTCAGGTGGATAGCCACATGGTAGGGGTAAGGAGTCAGGGGGGAGGGGGTGTGAGAGAGAGAGAGACAGAGAAAGAGAGATGTGCCAAAATGGCTCCTAGCTGTTCCTGGCTCCGGCTTTGGATCAACCTAGCTGAAGCCTTAGATATTGTCGAGAAGAGTCAAGGCTTCCCTGTTGTACCTCTTCTGGATTATTGACACAAAACATGAGATATGAAATAATAATACTAAATTATTGTTTTAGTCAAATAAAAAGGAAAGGAAAGGAAAGTGAAGGAAAGGGAAGGAAAAAGAAGAAGGAAAGGAAAGAGAAAAAATGAAAGGAAAGGAAAGGCAGAGAAGGAAAGGCAGAGAAGGAAAGAAAGGAAGAAAGAAAGAAAAAGGAAAGCAAGAAAGGAAAGAAAGAGAAGAAAGCAAGAAAGGAAGAAAGAGAAGAAAAGCAAACAAAAAATAAAGAGAAGGAAACAAGAAAGGAAAGAAAGGGTAGGACAAAAAGAAAGAGAAGTAGACCTAAAGAAAAGAGAAGTTAAGGAAAGAGAGAGAAGGAACAAAAGAGAAGGAAAGGAAAGGAAAGGAAAGGAACGGAAAGGAAAGAAAGGGTAGGACAAAAAGAAAGAGAAGTAGACCTAAAGAAAAAGAGAAGTTAAGGAAAGAGAGAGAAGGAACAAAAGAGAAAGGAAAGGAAAGAAAGGAAAGGAACGGAAAGGAACGGAACGGAAAGGAACGGAAAGGAAAGGAAAGGAAAGGAAAGGAAAGGAAAGGAAAGGAAAGGAAAGGAAAGGAAAGGAATGACAGAGAAAGAAAAGAAAAGGAAGGACAGACAAGGAAAGGAAACAGAGAAGAAAAGGAAAGGAAAGGAAAGGAAGCATATCAGGTTTCCCCTCGGTCCCAAGTTGGGGACAGGGACGAGGGAAGCTGTCCTTCCAGTCCTGCCCTGTCATTTTGGGGTCCCTTGGCTGCAGAGGTGGTGTTTTGAGTCGTCCCTCCTTCGTGGCCTTTTCTGTGGAAAGTGCTTGGAGAAGAACACAGGTCTCTGTCTCTGACTCATTCCACCTCTTACCTTGCCTCGTCCCTCGCTCCTCGCTCCCTGCCAAAAGGAAAGCAAAGGAAAGGAAAGGAATGACAGAGAAAGAAAAGAAAAGGAAGGACAACAAGGAAAGGACACAGAGAAGGGAAGGGAAGGGAGGGAAGGAAGGGAAGGAGAGGGAAGGGGAGGGAAGGGAGGGAAGGGAGGGAGGGAGAGAAGGGAGGGGAGGGTGAGAAGAGGGGAGGGAAGAGAGGGGAGGGGGAGAGAAGGGAGGGAAGAAGAGGGGAAGGGAGAAAGGGAAGGGAAGGGAGGGAAGGGAAGGGAAGGGATGGAAGGGAAGGGAAGGGAAGGGAAGGGAAAGGAAGGAAAGAAAGGAAAGGAATGGCAAGGAATGACAGAGAACGAAAGAAAAGGAAGGACAGACAAGGAAAGGAAAGAGAGAAAGAAAGACAAAGAAGGAAAGGAAAGAAAGGAAAGAATGGAAAAGAATGACACATAAAGAAAAGCAAAGGAAGGAAAGACAAGAATGGAAACAGAAGGAACACAGAGTAGGAAAGATAGGAAAGGAAAGGAAAGGAAGGAGAGGAAAGGAAGGAGAGGAGAGGAAAGGGAGGGGAAGGGGAGGGGAGGGGGGAGTGAGGGGAGGGACGGGAAGGGAAGGGAAGGGAAGGGAAGGGAAGGAGGAAGGGAAGGAAGAGAAGGAAAGGGAAGGGAAGGGAAGGGAGGGAAGGGGAATGGATTGAAGGGGAGGAAAGGTTGGGAAGGAAGGGAAGGGTAGAGGAGCGGAGGGGAGGGGAAGGGATGGAAGAGAAGAGAAGGGAAGGGAAGGGAAGGGAAGGAAGGGAAGGGAAGGGAAGGAACGAAAAGTAAAGAAAAGGAAGGAAAGGAAAGGAAAGGAAAAGGAAAGGAAAGGAAAAGGAAAGGAAAGGAAAGGAAAGGAAAGGAAGGAAGGACAGAAAAAGAAGAGAAAAGGAAGGAAAGACAAGGAAAGAAACAGAGAAGACAGAGACAGAAAGGAAAGGAAAGGAAATGGAAGGACAGTGAAGGAAAGGGAAGGGAAGGGAAGGGGAGGGAAAGGGGAGGGAAGGCGGAGGGAAGGGGAGGGGAGGGGGGGAGGGAAGGAGAGGGAAGGGGAGGGAAGGGGAGGGAAGGAAAGGGAAGGGGAGGGAAGGGGAGGGAAGGGGAGGGAAGGGGAGGGAAGGGAGGAAAGGGGAGGAAAGAAAGGAAAGGAAAAGAAGAAAAGGAAAGGAAAGCATATCTGGTTTCCCCTTTCCATCCCAAGTTGGGGGCAGGGACGAGGGAAGCGGTCCTTCCAGTCCTGCCCCTGTCATTTTGGGGGGTCCCATGGCTGCAGAGGTGGTGTTTTGAGTCTTCCATCCTTCGTGGCCTTTTCTGTGGAAGTGCTTGGAGAAGAACACAGGTCTCTGTCTCTGACTCTTTCCAACTCCTACCATTCCTCCTCATTCACTCCCCTCGATGCCTCCCGAAGAAAGAAGAGAAAGGAAAGGAAAGGAATGACAGAGAAGAAAAGAAAAGGAAGGACAAACAAGGAAAGGGAAGGAGAGGAAGGAGAGGGAAGGGAGGGAAGAGGGAGGGAAAGGGGAGGGAAGGGGAGGGACAGAAGGGGGAGGGGAGAGAAGGGGAGGGGAGGAGAAGGGGAGGGGAGAGAAGGGGAGGGGAGAGAAGGGGAGGAGGAGAGAGAAGGGGAGGGAGGGAAGGGGAGGGAAGGGCAAGGAAGGGAAGGGAAGGGAAAAAGGAAGGAAGGAAAGGAAAGGAAGAAAAGGAAAGGAAAGGAAAGGAAAAGGAAAGGATAGGATAGGAAAGGAAAAGGATAGGAAAGGAAAGGAAGGAAAGGAATGGAAAGGAATGACAGAGAAGAAAAGAAAAGGAAGAAAAGACAAGGAAAGGAAACAGAGAAGACAGAGACGGAAAGGAAAGGAAAGGAAATGGAAGGAAAGGGAAGGAAAGGGAATGGAAGGAAAGGGAAAGAAAGGGAATGGAAGGAAGGGAAGGGAAGGGTAAGGGTAGGGAAGGAAAGGAAAGGGGTGGGGACGGGAGGGGACGGGAGTGAAGGGGAGTAAAGGGAGGGAAGAGAAGAAGGGAAGGGAAGGGAAGGGAAGGGAAGGGAAGGAAGGAAGGAAAGGAAAGGAAAGGAATGGAAAGGAATGGAACGGAAGGAAAAGGAATGACAGAGAAAAGAAAGGAAAAGGAAAGAACAGACAACGAAAGGAAACAGAGAAGGAAAGACAGAGAAGAAGGTTAAAAAAGGGAATGGAAGGACAGTTAAGGAAAGAGAAGGAAAGGGAAGGGAGGAAGGAAAGGGAAGAAAGGAAAGGAAAGGAAAGTTGGTAAAGGAAAAGAAAGGAAAGGAAAGTTAGGAAAGGAAAGGAAAGGAAAAGAATGGAAGGAAAGGAAAGGAAAAGAAAGGAAAGGAAACAGAGAAGGAAAGACAGAGAAGGAAAGGAAAAGAAAGGAAAGGAATGACAGAAAAGAAAAGCAAAGGAAGGAACAGGACAAGGAAGGAAACAGAGAAGGAAAGACAGAGAAGGAAAGATAGGAAAGGAAAGGAAAGGAAAGGAAAGGAAAGGAAAGGAAAGGAAGGAAGGAAAGGGGAAGGGAGGGGAGGGGAAGAGGAGGGGAGGGGAGGGGAGGGAAGGGGAGGGATGGGAGGGGAGGGGAGGGAAGGGAAGGGGATGGAAGGGAAGGGAAGGAAAGGGAAGGAAAGGAGAGGAGAGGAGAGGAGAGGGAGGGGAGGGAGGGGAGGGGAGGGGAGGGGAGGGGAGGGGAGGGGAGGGAAGGGAAGGGAAGGGAAGGGAAGGAATGACAGGGAAGGAATGACAGAGAAGGAAAGGCAGAGAAGGAAAGGAAAAGAAAGAAAGAAGGGGGGGTGCCCTGGGTGTCAGTCCCTTGAGCCTCCGACATTGGCTCAGGTCATGATCTCACTGTTCCCGAGTTCGAGCCCTGCGTCGGGCTCTGTGCTGATGGCTCAGATCCTGGAGCCTGCTTCAGATTGTTTGTCTCTCTGTCTGTCGGCTCCTGCTCCTGCTCTGTCTGTCTCTCTCCCTCTCCCTCTCTCAAAATTAAATAAACATTAAAAAATGATCTAAAAAAAAGAAAGAAGGAAACAATGAGAAGGAAAGCAAGAAAGGAAAGAGAGGAGGAAAGGCAAGCAAAGCAATAAAGAGAAGGAAAGCAAGAAAGGAATGAAAGGGAAGGACAGAAACAAAGAGAAGTAGAGAAAAAGAAAGAAAGAGAAGGGAAGGAACGACAGAGAAGGAACAAAAGTGAACGAAAGAAAGGAGAGGAGAGAGGAGAGGAGGAAGAAGGAAATAACGAAAGAAAAAAGGAAGGAAGAAAAGAAAGGAAAGCAAAAAAGGATAGAAAGATAAGGAAAGCAAGGAAGAAAGAAATGAAAGAGAAGGAAAGGAAGAAGGAAAGAAAGAGAAGGAAAGAGAAATTAAAAACAGAAAAGGAAAGGAAAGGAAAGACAGAAAAGGAAAGGAAAGGAAGGAGAGGAAAGAAAGGGAAATTAAAGAGAAAGAAAAAAGAAAAGGAATGTAAAGGAAAGACAAAAGAGACAAGGAAAGAAAAAGAAAAGAGATAAGAAAAGAAACAGAAAGAGAAAGAAAAGGAAAGAAAAGAGAAAGGAAAGGGAAAGAAAGGAAAACAGAAAAGAAAGGAAAGGAAAGGAAAGGGAAAAAAGGAAATGGAAAGAAAAGGAAAGAAAAGGGAGACAAAGGGAAAGAAAAGAGAAAGAAAGGGGAAAGAGAAGAGAAAGAGAAGAAAAGGAAAGAAAAGGGAAAGTAAAGGGGATGAAAAGGAAAGAAAAGGAAAGATAGAAAGAAAAGAGCCAGAGGGGACATATGAAGGACTTCCACACAAGAAACTCAACTTTTCCTCCATGACCCCAGTTGACTGAAGAAGGACAGTTGTAGAAAAGTAATGAGATAGGGGCGACTGGGTGGCTCAGTCGGTTGAGCGTCCGATTTCAGCTCAGGTCATGATCTCGCTCATGGGTTTGGGCCCCGCATCAGGCTCTGTGTTGACAGCTCAGAGCCTGGAGCCTGCTTCAGATTCTGTGTCTCCCTCTCTCTCTGCCCTTCTCCTGCTCATGCTCTCTCTCTCTCTCTCTCTCTCTCTCTCTCTCTCAAAATAAATAAACGCCAAAAAAATATTAAAAAAAAAAGTAATGAGATAAATTTTGACTCACATTTTCCAATGAAGAAAGGACTCCTGTAGCTGGAGATTTATAAAACATAGGCGTATTTGAATTGTCTGAGTGCCCCTGGGCAAGAGTGTTACAGAGGATCAAGAAATGGATAGTTATGCCAGATGACTCTGAATATCCTCATCAACCCAATGATTCACACTTCCTTTGTATGTGCACATATATTTCATACAGTCCAGTTTGATTCTTTGTGGGGGTGGGGGAAGCAACAAAACAGCATCAGTGGTCTTTTTTTTTTTTTTTTTCAGTATGAGAATGTCGGACACGAAGTACATGCACACAGGCACATTATATGCTATATATTTGGTAAAATGATATGTGGAAAATCTTTACCTTTGATCAGAGATGGTACATATAAAATTGGCAACAGAGTGGGTCATGTTGTCAAACTCCTACCAAGAAGTAGCCCGTCAGTGATTTGGTCTTGCTTTTATACATGGAAAGAGACCCTACTCCCACATTTCTCATAAGTCATCACTAGTAAGATACAGTTATAAAATTATTATTAAATTTGATTTATGATTCCAAAAACCATTTACCAACTGCCCACTTCCAGGAGAATGCATCACTCCGCAATTTTATGAATTACCTGGAAGTTCTAGACTTGCACATCCAATAACATACTATCTCCACTTGGATGCTTCACAGAAGTCCCATTTTTAGCATATCCCAAACTAACTCTTGACTTACATCCCTGAAGATTTCCATACTTCGAGTCTCCCCATCAAAAAACCGTAGCTCTGTCAACCGAGGTGCTCAAACCAAAACCCTAGGGGCCATCCTTGAGATCTCTTTTTCCCTCTCCTCTTAAGACTGGTTGATAACACCTTCACAACACTCATGGAACCATTCGCCTTTTGCTGTCTCCTTAGCCATTTCTCTATTCAAGGTAACCATCATATTTTTCCTGATCTGTTATGGCAGCCACCTACCAGTCTTCCAGTTGCCGCCTTCACTCATCCTTATCTATGCTTTTCAAAACTCAGTCAGAGACACCGACTTAAAGTATAAATCAAATATTGTCACTTCCCTGTTTAAATTCCTTCAATGATTTCTCCCAGTCACTTGGAATATTACCTTCCTACCAATCTACATGATGTCTGCTTATCTCTCTACCCGTATCTCATGCTTCTCATTCCTCCTCTCATTAGGCTTCAGACTGCTTTCAGGTCTTCAAAACCACCAAGTCTTCCCCATTCTATGTCCTTCAAATATTCTTTCTTCTAACTAGAATGTTCTGTCCCTACCTTTTCTCTTGCTGGCTCCTTCTCAACCCTCAAGTTTTACCTAGATTTTCCCTCTTAGGCTCCCATGACAATGTCTCTCAAGTAGATTCCCTGGCCCCACATCTCCCCCATCCTGCCCGTTATCTCAGCTAGTTTACCATTTTACTCATTTCCTCTTTAGCATTTACTAAAATTTATATTTCACTTATGTACATATTTTTTGGGGGATAAAACACAGGAAAGGAAAGGAAAAGGAAAGCAAAGGAAAGGAAAGGAAAGACAAAGGAAAGGAAGGACAAAGAAAGAAAAGATTAAGAAATGAATGGAGAGGCGGGCCAAGATGGCCGAGGAGTAGGGAGGCCCACTGGTTCCTTGTTTTTTGAATTGAGAGGGACTGAAACAGAGAGATTCTCAACTCCAAGAACCTGGCCGAAAAGGTGTAGCAGCCTAGGGGAATGGAAGGAACATAGACAACGCCCTAGGACCGTGAGTCTAACCGAGAACGGACAAAACGGACTCGGGAAACTGAGGTGAGGGGAGGGTGAGCCGGGGACAGCGGGGAAAGTGCTCAACATCCGAAGGAGAGGGTCAGAGAGGGGGAGACCACCACCACCCAGCCCCTAAAGGCAGGGCTTAGGAGGAGAAGCTCTGTGTCTAACAGCAGAACTCAGCAGAACCCTCCTTGTGTGGGGACCGCGGTGGAGGCACAGTCAGGCCCGCCTCCCCCAGAGTTGCTCAGCCGCCAGCAGCGTTGGGGAGCCAGCGACCACAGGACCCCGCCACTGCTGCTGCCTGAGCAGGGATTGCGGGCCAGGCGCCGCTGCCGCCTCCACCCCCAGAGCGAACAACCGCGGGACGCCTGGGCTGCTGCCGCCAGAGCGGGCAGTGCGCGCTAGTCCCCGCCGTCGCCCCATGGGGAGCCAAAAAACCACTGGGACCACCGCGGCCGCCAGCCTGAGTGGGGATTGCGCGCTAGTGCGCCGCCGCCCTGGGGGGAGCCAGCGACCTGGATCACCGCCTCTGCCGGGCCTGAGCGGGGATGGCGCGCTAGTCGTGCCAACACCGTGGGGGGAGCCAGCGACCTGGGACCCATTACCGCTGCTCGCCTGAGCGGGGATTGCGAGCCAGGCGCCCCCCTACGGCCGCTAGGGAGGAACAACCGCTCCTCAGCGCCGCCACCGCTGTCTCCCGAGCGGGGAGTGTGCACCAGTAGCCGCCTCCAGCCTAGCGGGGAGCACTCAGCGCCACCGGCTGCCAGAGGCCCCAGGTCGCCTGCGGAGCACCTCTATACAACTATACAAACTATAGGTTTGTTCACTTATTTTTGAGACACACACACACACACACACACACACACAGTGAAAATGACTTACCATAGGGGAAGGAGAGAATGGGATGAAAAAAAGGGATAGTGTGTCAGATTAAACGTAGCCACAGATTTTTTGACATCTTTCCATCAAGAGGTGGAGTCTATGTTCCTCTTCCTTGATTATAAGTAGATTTGGTGACTGCTTTGACCAATAGAATTCAAATGGAAGTAAAAGTATGGCAATGTACATACTTGGACCTTAAGAGAAAGAGAGATTCCTCTTCCAGTCTCTTGGAACACTCACCCGTGGAGCCCTGAAATGCCATGCAAGAAGCAACTACTAGAGGTTGCCATATTGCTAGAAGCCTAAGGTAGTCAGGTGGATAGCCACATGGTAGGGGTAAGGAGTCAGGGGGAGGGGGGTGTGGAGAGAGAGAGAGACAGAGAAAGAGAGATGTGCCAAAATGGCTCCTAGCTGTTCCTGGCTCCGGCTTTGGATCAACCTAGCTGAAGCCTTAGATATTGTCGAGAAGAGTCAAGGCTTCCCTGTTGTACCTCTTCTGGATTATTGACCACCAAAACATGAGATATGAAATAATAATACTAAATTATTGTTTTAGTCAAATAAAAAAGGAAAGGAAAGGAAAGTGAAGGAAAGGGAAGGAAAAGAAAGAAGGAAAGGAAAGAGAAAAAATGAAAGGAAAGGAAAGGCAGAGAAGGAAAGGCAGAGAAGGAAAGAAAGGAAGAAAAGAAAGAAAAAAGGAAAGCAAGAAAGGAAAGAAAGAGAAGAAAGCAAGAAAGGAAAGAAAGAGAAGAAAAGCAAACAAAAAATAAAGAGAAGGAAACAAGAAAGGAAAGAAAGGGTAGGACAAAAAGAAAGAGAAGTAGACCTAAAGAAAAAGAGAAGTTAAGGAAAGAGAGAGAAGGAACAAAAGAGAAGGAAAGGAAAGGAAAGGAAAGGAACGGAAAGGAAAGAAAGGGTAGGACAAAAAGAAAGAGAAGTAGACCTAAAGAAAAAGAGAAGTTAAGGAAAGAGAGAGAAGGAACAAAAGAGAAGGAAAGGAAAGGAAAGGAAAGGAAAGGAAAGGAAAGGAAAGGAACGGAAAGGAACGGAACGGAAAGGAAAGGAAAGGAAAGGAAAGGAAAGGAAAGGAAAGGAAAGGAAAGGAAAGGAAAGGAAAGGAATGACAGAGAAAGAAAAGAAAAGGAAGGACAGACAAGGAAAGGAAACAGAGAAGAAAAGGAAAGGAAAGGAAAGGAAAGCATATCAGGTTTCCCCTCGGTCCCAAGTTGGGGACAGGGACGAGGGAAGCTGTCCTTCCAGTCCTGCCCCTGTCATTTTGGGGTCCCTTGGCTGCAGAGGTGGTGTTTTGAGTCGTCCCTCCTTCGTGGCCTTTTCTGTGGAAAGTGCTTGGAGAAGAACACAGGTCTCTGTCTCTGACTCATTCCACCTCTTACCTTGCCTCGTCCCTCGCTCCCTCGCTCCCTGCCAAAAGGAAAGCAAAGGAAAGGAAAGGAATGACAGAGAAAGAAAAGAAAAGGAAGGACAAACAAGGAAAGGACACAGAGAAGGGAAGGGAAGGGAGGGAAGGGAAGGGAAGGAGAGGGAAGGGGAGGGAAGGGAGGGAAGGGAGGGAGGGGAGAGAAGGGAGGGGAGGGGAGAAGAGGGGAGGGAAGAGAGGGGAGGGGAGAGAAGGGAGGGAAGAGAGGGGAAGGGAAGGGAAGGGAAGGGAAGGGAAGGGAAGGGAAGGGAAGGGAAGGGAAGGGAAGGGAAGGAAAGGAATGGCAAGGAATGACAGAGAACGAAAAGAAAAGGAAGGACAGACAAGGAAAGGAAAGAGAGAAAGAAAGACAAAGAAGGAAAGGAAAAGAAAGGAAAGAATGGAAAAGAATGACACATAAAGAAAAGCAAAGGAAGGAAAGACAAGGAATGGAAACAGAAGGAACACAGAGTAGGAAAGATAGGAAAGGAAAGGAAAGGAAAGGAAAGGAAGGAGGAAAGGAAGGAGAGGAGAGGAAAGGGGAGGAAGGGGAGGGAGGGGGAGGGAAGGGGAGGGACGGGAAGGGAAGGAAGGGAAGGGAAGGGAAGGGAAGGGAAGGGAAGGGAAGAGAAGGAAAGGGAAGGGAAGGGAAGGGAAGGGAAGGAAGGGGAATGGAGTGAAGGGGAGGAAAGGTTGGGAAGGGAAGGGAAGGGTAGAGGAGCGGAGGGGAGGGGAGGGATGGAAGAGAAGAGAAGGGAAGGGAAGGGAAGGGAAGGGAAGGGAAGGAAGGGAAGGAACGAAAAGTAAGAAAGGAAAGGAAAGGAAAGGAAAGGAAAGGAAAGGAAAGGAAAGGAAAGGAAGGACAGAAAAAGAAGAGAAAAGGAAGGAAAGACAAGGAAAGGAAACAGAGAAGACAGAGACAGAAAGGAAAGGAAAGGAAATGGAAGGACAGTGAAGGAAAGGGAAGGGAAGGGAAGGGGAGGGAAGGGGAGGGAAGGGGAGGGAAGGGGAGGGGAGGGGGGGAGGGAAGGAGAGGGAAGGGGAGGGAAGGGGAGGGAAGGAAAGGGAAGGGGAGGGAAGGGGAGGGAAGGGGAGGGAAGGGGAGGGAAGGGGAGGAAAGGGGAGGAAAGAAAGGAAAGGAAAGAAGAAAAGGAAAGGAAAGCATATCAGGTTTCCCCTTTCCATCCCAAGTTGGGGGCAGGGAACGAGGGAAGCGGTCCTTCCAGTCCTGCCCCTGTCATTTTGGGGTCCCATGGCTGCAGAGGTGGTGTTTTGAGTCTTCCATCCTTCGTGGCCTTTTCTGTGGAAAGTGCTTGGAGAAGAACACAGGTCTCTGTCTCTGACTCTTTCCAACTCCTACCATTCCTCCTCATTCACTCCCTCGATGCCTCCCGAAAGGAAAGAAGAGAAAGGAAAGGAAAGGAATGACAGAGAAAGAAAAGAAAAGGAAGGACAAACAAGGAAAGGGAAGGAGAGGGAAGGAGAGGGAAGGGGAGGGAAGGGGAGGGAAGGGGAGGGAAGGGGAGGGACAGAAGGGGAGGGGAGAGAAGGGGAGGGGAGAGAAGGGGAGGGGAGAGAAGGGGAGGGGAGAGAAGGGGAGGGGAGAGAAGGGAGGGAGGAAGGGGAGGGAAGGGAAGGAAGGGAAGGGAAGGGAAAAAGGAAGGAAAGGAAAGGAAAGGAAGAAAAGGAAAGGAAAGGAAAGGAAAGGAAAGGATAGGATAGGAAAGGAAAGGATAGGAAAGGAAAGGAAAGGAAAGGAATGGAAAGGAATGACAGAGAAAGAAAAGAAAAGGAAGAAAGACAAGGAAAGGAAACAGAGAAGACAGAGACGGAAAGGAAAGGAAAGGAAATGGAAGGAAAGGGAAGGAAAGGGAATGGAAGGAAAGGGAAAGAAAGGGAATGGAAGGAAAGGGAAGGGAAGGGAAGGGTAGGGAAGGAAAGGAAAGGGGTGGGGACGGGAGGGGACGGGAGTGAAGGGGAGTAAAGGGAGGGAAGAGAAGAAGGGAAGGGAAGGGAAGGGAAGGGAAGGGAAGGGAAGGAAGGAAAGGAAAGGAAAGGAATGGAAAGGAATGGAAAGGAATGGAAAAGGAATGACAGAGAAAGAAAGGAAAAGGAAGAACAGACAACGAAAGGAAACAGAGAAGGAAAGACAGAGAAGGAAAGGTAAAAAAGGGAATGGAAGGACAGTTAAGGAAAGAGAAGGAAAGGGAAGGGAAGGGAAGGAAAGGGAAGGAAAGGAAAGGAAAGGAAAGTTGGTAAAGGAAAAGAAAGGAAAGGAAAGTTAGGAAAGGAAAGGAAAGGAAAAGAATGGAAAGGAAAGGAAAGGAAAAGAAAGGAAAGGAAACAGAGAAGGAAAGACAGAGAAGGAAAGGAAAAGAAAGGAAAGGAATGACAGATAAAGAAAGCAAAGGAAGGACAGACAAGGAAAGGAAACAGAGAAGGAAAGACAGAGAAGGAAAGATAGGAAAGGAAGAAAGGAAAGGAAAGGAAAGGAAAGGAAAGGAAAGGAAAGGAAAGGGGAAGGGAGGGGAGGGGAGAGGAGGGGAGGGGAGGGGAGGGAAGGGGAGGGAATGGGAGGGGAGGGGAGGGAAGGGAAGGGGATGGAAGGGAAGGGAAGGAAAGGGAAGGAAAGGAGAGGAGAGGAGAGGAGAGGGGAGGGGAGGGGAGGGAGGGAGGGGAGGGGAGGGGAGGGGAGGGAAGGGAAGGGAAGGGAAGGGAAGGAATGACAGGGAAGGAATGACAGAGAAGGAAAGGCAGAGAAGGAAAGGAAAGAAAGAAAGAAGGGGGGTGCCTGGGTGTCAGTCCCTTGAGCCTCCGACATTGGCTCAGGTCATGATCTCACTGTTCCCGAGTTCGAGCCCTGCGTCGGGCTCTGTGCTGATGGCTCAGATCCTGGAGCCTGCTTCAGATTGTTTGTCTCTCTGTCTGTCGGCTCCTGCTCCTGCTCTGTCTGTCTCTCTCCCTCTCCCTCTCTCAAAATTAAATAAACATTAAAAAATGATCTAAAAAAAAGAAAGAAGGAAACAATGAGAAGGAAAGCAAGAAAGGAAAGAGAGGAGGAAAGCAAGCAAAGCAATAAAGAGAAGGAAAGCAAGAAAGGAATGAAAGGGAAGGACAGAAACAAAGAGAAGTAGAGAAAAAGAAAGAAAGAGAAGGGAAGGAACGACAGAGAAGGAACAAAAGTGAACGAAAGAAAGGAGAGGAGAGAGGAGAGGAGGAAGAAGGAAATAACGAAAGAAAAAAGGAAGGAAGAAAAGAAAGGAAAGCAAAAAAGGATAGAAAGATAAGGAAAGCAAGGAAGAAAGAAATGAAAGAGAAGGAAAGGAAGAAGGAAAGAAAGAGAAGGAAAGAGAAATTAAAAACAGAAAAGGAAAGGAAAGGAAAGACAGAAAAGGAAAGGAAAGGAAGGAGAGGAAAGAAAGGGAAATTAAAGAGAAAGAAAAAGAAAAGGAATGTAAAGGAAAGACAAAAGAGACAAGGAAAGAAAAGAAAAGAGATAAGAAAAGAAACAGAAAGAGAAAGAAAAGGAAAGAAAAGAGAAAGGAAAGGGAAAGAAAGGAAAACAGAAAAGAAAGGAAAGGAAAGGAAAGGGAAAAAAGGAAATGGAAAGAAAAGGAAAGAAAAGGGAGACAAAGGGAAAGAAAAGAGAAAGAAAGGGGAAAGAGAAGAGAAAGAGAAGAAAAGGAAAGAAAAGGGAAAGTAAAGGGGATGAAAAGGAAAGAAAAGGAAAGATAGAAAGAAAAGAGCCAGAGGGGACATATGAAGGACTTCCACACAAGAAACTCAACTTTTCCTCCATGACCCCAGTTGACTGAAGAAGGACAGTTGTAGAAAAGTAATGAGATAGGGGCGACTGGGTGGCTCAGTCGGTTGAGCGTCCGATTTCAGCTCAGGTCATGATCTCGCTCATGGGTTTGGGCCCCGCATCAGGCTCTGTGTTGACAGCTCAGAGCCTGGAGCCTGCTTCAGATTCTGTGTCTCCCTCTCTCTCTGCCCTTCTCCTGCTCATGCTCTCTCTCTCTCTCTCTCTCTCTCTCTCTCTCTCTCAAAATAAATAAACGCCAAAAAAATATTAAAAAAAAAAGTAATGAGATAAATTTTGACTCACATTTTCCAATGAAGAAAGGACTCCTGTAGCTGGAGATTTATAAAACATAGGCGTATTTGAATTGTCTGAGTGCCCCTGGGCAAGAGTGTTACAGAGGATCAAGAAATGGATAGTTATGCCAGATGACTCTGAATATCCTCATCAACCCAATGATTCACACTTCCTTTGTATGTGCACATATATTTCATACAGTCCAGTTTGATTCTTTGTGGGGGTGGGGGAAGCAACAAAACAGCATCAGTGGTCTTTTTTTTTTTTTTTTTCAGTATGAGAATGTCGGACACGAAGTACATGCACACAGGCACATTATATGCTATATATTTGGTAAAATGATATGTGGAAAATCTTTACCTTTGATCAGAGATGGTACATATAAAATTGGCAACAGAGTGGGTCATGTTGTCAAACTCCTACCAAGAAGTAGCCCGTCAGTGATTTGGTCTTGCTTTTATACATGGAAAGAGACCCTACTCCCACATTTCTCATAAGTCATCACTAGTAAGATACAGTTATAAAATTATTATTAAATTTGATTTATGATTCCAAAACCATTTACCAACTGCCCACTTCCCAGGAGAATGCATCACTCCGCAATTTTATGAATTACCTGGAAGTTCTAGACTTGCACATCCAATAACATACTATCTCCACTTGGATGCTTCACAGAAGTCCCATTTTTAGCATATCCCAAACTAACTCTTGACTTACATCCCTGAAGATTTCCATACTTCGAGTCTCCCCATCAAAAAACCGTAGCTCTGTCAACCGAGGTGCTCAAACCAAAACCCTAGGGGCCATCCTTGAGATCTCTTTTTCCCTCTCCTCTTAAGACTGGTTGATAACACCTTCACAACACTCATGGAACCATTCGCCTTTTGCTGTCTCCTTAGCCATTTCTCTATTCAAGGTAACCATCATATTTTTCCTGATCTGTTATGGCAGCCACCTACCAGTCTTCCAGTTGCCGCCTTCACTCATCCTTATCTATGCTTTTCAAAACTCAGTCAGAGACACCGACTTAAAGTATAAATCAAATATTGTCACTTCCCTGTTTAAATTCCTTCAATGATTTCTCCCAGTCACTTGGAATATTACCTTCCTACCAATCTACATGATGTCTGCTTATCTCTCTACCCGTATCTCATGCTTCTCATTCCTCCTCTCATTAGGCTTCAGACTGCTTTCAGGTCTTCAAAACCACCAAGTCTTCCCCATTCTATGTCCTTCAAATATTCTTTCTTCTAACTAGAATGTTCTGTCCCTACCTTTTCTCTTGCTGGCTCCTTCTCAACCCTCAAGTTTTACCTAGATTTTCCCTCTTAGGCTCCCATGACAATGTCTCTCAAGTAGATTCCCTGGCCCACATCTCCCCCATCCTGCCCGTTATCTCCAGCTAGTTTACCATTTTACTCATTTCCTCTTTAGCATTTACTAAAATTTATATTTCACTTATGTACATATTTTTTGGGGGATAAAACACAGGAAAGGAAAGGAAAAGGAAAGCAAAGGAAAGGAAAGGAAAGACAAAGGAAAGGAAGGACAAAGAAAGAAAAGATTAAGAAATGAATGGAGAGGCGGGCCAAGATGGCCGAGGAGTAGGGAGGCCCACTGGTTCCCTTGTTTTTTGAATTGAGAGGGACTGAAACAGAGAGATTCTCAACTCCAAGAACCTGGCCGAAAAGGTGTAGCAGCCTAGGGGAATGGAAGGAACATAGACAACGCCCTAGGACCGTGAGTCTAACCGAGAACGGACAAAACGGACTCGGGAAACTGAGGTGAGGGGAGGGTGAGCCGGGGACAGCGGGGAAAGTGCTCAACATCCGAAGGAGAGGGTCAGAGAGGGGGAGACCACCACCACCCAGCCCCTAAAGGCAGGGCTTAGGAGGAGAAGCTCTGTGTCTAACAGCAGAACTCAGCAGAACCCTCCTTGTGTGGGGACCGCGGTGGAGGCACAGTCAGCCCGCCTCCCCCAGAGTTGCTCAGCCGCCAGCAGCGTGGGGAGCCAGCGACCACAGGACCCCGCCACTGCTGCTGCCTGAGCAGGGATTGCGGGCCAGGCGCCGCTGCCGCCTCCACCCCCAGAGCGAACAACCGCGGGACCGCCTGGGCTGCTGCCGCCAGAGCGGGCAGTGCGCGCTAGTCCCCGCCGTCGCCCCATGGGGAGCCAAAAACCACTGGGACCACCGCGGCCGCCAGCCTGAGTGGGGATTGCGCGCTAGTGCGCCGCCGCCCTGGGGGGAGCCAGCGACCTGGGATCACCGCCTCTGCCGGCCTGAGCGGGGATGGCGCGCTAGTCGTGCCAACACCGTGGGGGGAGCCAGCGACCTGGGACCATTACCGCTGCTCGCCTGAGCGGGGATTGCGAGCCAGGCGCCCCCTACGGCCGCTAGGGAGGAACAACCGCTCCTCAGCGCCGCCACCGCTGTCTCCCGAGCGGGGAGTGTGCACCAGTAGCCGCCTCCAGCCTAGCGGGGAGCACTCAGCGCCACCGGCTGCCAGAGGCCCCAGGTCGCCTGCGGAGCACCTCTATACAACTATACAAACTATAGGTTTGTTCACTTATTTTTGAGACACACACACACACACACACACACACACAGTGAAAATGACTTACCATAGGGGAAGGAGAGAATGGGATGAAAAAAAAGGGATAGTGTGTCAGATTAAACGTAGCCACAGATTTTTTGACATCTTTCCATCAAGAGGTGGAGTCTATGTTCCTCTTCCTTGATTATAAGTAGATTTGGTGACTGCTTTGACCAATAGAATTCAAATGGAAGTAAAAGTATGGCAATGTACATACTTGGACCTTAAGAGAAAGAGAGATTCCTCTTCCAGTCTCTTGGAACACTCACCCGTGGAGCCCTGAAATGCCATGCAAGAAGCAACTACTAGAGGTTGCCATATTGCTAGAAGCCTAAGGTAGTCAGGTGGATAGCCACATGGTAGGGGTAAGGAGTCAGGGGGAGGGGGTGTGGAGAGAGAGAGAGACAGAGAAAGAGAGATGTGCCAAAATGGCTCCTAGCTGTTCCTGGCTCCGGCTTTGGATCAACCTAGCTGAAGCCTTAGATATTGTCGAGAAGAGTCAAGGCTTCCCTGTTGTACCTCTTCTGGATTATTGACCACCAAAACATGAGATATGAAATAATAATACTAAATTATTGTTTTAGTCAAATAAAAAAGGAAAGGAAAGGAAAGTGAAGGAAAGGGAAGGAAAAGAAAGAAGGAAAGGAAAGAGAAAAAATGAAAGGAAAGGAAAGGCAGAGAAGGAAAGGCAGAGAAGGAAAGAAAGGAAGAAAAGAAAGAAAAAAGGAAAGCAAGAAAGGAAAGAAAGAGAAGAAAGCAAGAAAGGAAAGAAAGAGAAGAAAAGCAAACAAAAAATAAAGAGAAGGAAACAAGAAAGGAAAGAAAGGGTAGGACAAAAAGAAAGAGAAGTAGACCTAAAGAAAAAGAGAAGTTAAGAAAAGAGAGAGAAGGAACAAAAGAGAAGGAAAGGAAAGGAAAGGAAGGGAACGGAAAGGAAAGAAAGGGTAGGACAAAAAGAAAGAGAAGTAGACCTAAAGAAAAAGAGAAGTTAAGGAAAGAGAGAGAAGGAACAAAAGAGAAGGAAAGGAAAGGAAAGGAAAGGAACGGAAAGGAAAGGAAAGGAAAGGAACGGAACGGAAAGGAACGGAAAGGAAAGGAATGGAAAGGAAAGGAAAGGAATGACAGAGAAAGAAAAGAAAAGGAAGGACAGACAAGGAAAGGAAACAGAGAAGAAAAGGAAAGGAAAGGAAAGGAAAGCATATCAGGTTTCCCCTCGGTCCCAAGTTGGGGACAGGGACGAGGGAAGCTGTCCTTCCAGTCCTGCC
Organism: Paguma larvata; assembly: GCA_030068075.1. Classification (NCBI taxonomy): domain Eukaryota; kingdom Metazoa; phylum Chordata; class Mammalia; order Carnivora; family Viverridae; genus Paguma; species Paguma larvata. The sequence continues at coordinate 60,640 of CM057827.1, forward strand.
CCTGTCATTTTGGGGTCCCTTGGCTGCAGAGGTGGTGTTTTGAGTCGTCCCTCCTTCGTGGCCTTTTCTGTGGAAAGTGCTTGGAGAAGAACACAGGTCTCTGTCTCTGACTCATTCCACCTCTTACCTTGCCTCGTCCCTCGCTCCCTCGCTCCCTGCCAAAAGGAAAGCAAAGGAAAGGAAAGGAATGACAGAGAAAGAAAAGAAAAGGAAGGACAAACAAGGAAAGGACACAGAGAAGGGAAGGGAAGGGAGGGAAGGGAAGGGAAGGAGAGGGAAGGGGAGGGAAGGGAGGGAAGGGAGGGAGGGGAGAGAAGGGAGGGGAGGGGAGAAGAGGGGAGGGAAGAGAGGGGAGGGGAGAGAAGGGAGGGAAGAGAGGGGAAGGGAAGGGAAGGGAAGGGAAGGGAAGGGAAGGGAAGGGAAGGGAAGGGAAGGAAGAAGGAAAGGAATGGCAAGGAATGACAGAGAACGAAAGAAAAGGAAGGACAGACAAGGAAAGGAAAGAGAAAGAAAGACAAAGAAGGAAAGGAAAAGAAAGGAAAGAATGGAAAGAATGACACATAAAGAAAAGCAAAGGAAGGAAAGACAAGGAATGGAAACAGAAGGAACACAGAGTAGGAAAGATAGGAAAGGAAAGGAAGAAAGGAAAGGAAAGGAAAGGAAGAAGGAAAGGAAGGAGAGGAGAGGAAAGGGGAGGAAGGGGAGGGAGGGGGAGGGAAGGGGAGGGACGGGAAGGAAGGGAAGGGAAGGGAAGGGAAGGGAAGGGAAGGGAAGGGAAGGAAGGGAAGGAAGGAAGGAAAGGGAAGGGAAGGGAAGGGAAGGGAAGGGAAGGGGAATGGAGTGAAGGGGAGGAAAGGTTGGGAAGGGAAGGGAAGGGTAGAGGAGCGGAGGGGAGGGGAGGGATGGAAGAGAAGAGAAGGGAAGGGAAGGGAAGGGAAGGGAAGGACGAAAAGTAAGAAAGGAAAGGAAAGGAAAGGAAAGGAAAGGAAAGGAAAGGAAAGGAAGAAAGGAAAGGACAGAAAAGAAGAGAAAGGAAGGAAAGACAAGGAAAGGAAACAGAGAAGACAGAGACAGAAAGGAAAGGAAAGGAAATGGAAGGACAGTGAAGGAAAGGGAAGGGAAGGGAAGGAGGAAGGGAAGGGGAGGGAAGGGGAGGGAAGGGGAGGGAAGGGGAGGGGAGGGGGGGGAGGGAAGGAGAGGGAAGGGGAGGGAGGGGAGGGAAGGAAAGGGAAGGGGAGGGAAGGGAGGGAAGGGGAGGGAAGGGGAGGGAAGGGGAGGAAGGGAAGGAAAGAAAGGAAAGGAAAAGAAGAAAGGAAAGGAAAGCATATCAGGTTTCCCCTTTCCATCCCAAGTTGGGGGCAGGGAACGAGGGAAGCGGTCCTTCCAGTCCTGCCCCTGTCATTTTGGGGTCCCATGGCTGCAGAGGTGGTGTTTTGAGTCTTCCATCCTTCGTGGCCTTTTCTGTGGAAAGTGCTTGGAGAAGAACACAGGTCTCTGTCTCTGACTCTTTCCAACTCCTACCATTCCTCCTCATTCACTCCCTCGATGCCTCCCGAAAGGAAAGAAGAGAAAGGAAAGGAAAGGAATGACAGAGAAAGAAAAGAAAAGGAAGGACAAACAAGGAAAGGGAAGGAGAGGGAAGGAGAGGGAAGGGGAGGGAAGGGGAGGGAAGGGGAGGGAAGGGGAGGGACAGAAGGGGAGGGGAGAGAAGGGGAGGGGGAGAGAAGGGGAGGGGAGAGAAGGGAGGGGAGAGAAGGGGAGGGAGGGAAGGGGAGGGGAGGGAAGGGAAGGGAAGGGAAGGGAAAAGGAAGGAAAGGAAAGGAAAGGAAGAAAAGGAAAGGAAAGGAAAGGAAAGGAAAGGATAGGATAGGAAAGGAAAGGATAGGAAAGGAAAGGAAAGGAAAGGAATGGAAAGGAATGACAGAGAAAGAAAAGAAAAGGAAAGAAAGACAAGGAAAGGAAACAGAGAAGACAGAGACGGAAAGGAAAGGAAAGGAAATGGAAGGAAAGGGAAGGAAAGGGAATGGAAGGAAAGGGAAAGAAAGGGAATGGAAGGAAAGGGAAGGGAAGGGAAGGGTAGGGAAGGAAAGGAAAGGGGTGGGGACGGGAGGGGACGGGAGTGAAGGGGAGTAAAGGGAGGGAAGAGAAGAAGGGAAGGGAAGGGAAGGGAAGGGAAGGGAAGGGAAGGAAGGAAAGGAAAGGAAAGGAATGGAAAGGAATGGAAAGGAATGGAAAAGGAATGACAGAGAAAGAAAGGAAAAGGAAGAACAGACAACGAAAGGAAACAGAGAAGGAAAGACAGAGAAGGAAAGGTAAAAAAGGGAATGGAAGGACAGTTAAGGAAAGAGAAGGAAAGGGAAGGGAAGGGAAGGAAAGGGAAGGAAAGGAAAGGAAAGGAAAGTTGGTAAAGGAAAAGAAAGGAAAGGAAAGTTAGGAAAGGAAAGGAAAGGAAAGAATGGAAAGGAAAGGAAAGGAAAAGAAAGGAAAGGAAACAGAGAAGGAAAGACAGAGAAGGAAAGGAAAAGAAAGGAAAGGAATGACAGATAAAGAAAAGCAAAGGAAGGACAGACAAGGAAAGGAAACAGAGAAGGAAAGACAGAGAAGGAAAGATAGGAAAGGAAAGGAAAGGAAAGGAAAGGAAAGGAAAGGAAAGGAAAGGGAAGGGAGGGAGGGGAGAGGAGGGAGGGGAGGGGAGGGAAGGGAGGGAATGGGAGGGGAGGGGAGGGAAGGGAAGGGGATGGAAGGGAAGGGAAGGAAAGGGAAGGAAAGGAGAGGAGAGGAGAGGAGAGGGGAGGGGAGGGGAGGGGAGGGGAGGGAGGGGAGGGGAGGGGAGGGAAGGGAAGGGAAGGGAAGGGAAGGAATGACAGGGAAGGAATGACAGAGAAGGAAAGGCAGAGAAGGAAAGGAAAGAAAGAAAGAAGGGGGGTGCCTGGGTGTCAGTCCCTTGAGCCTCCGACATTGGCTCAGGTCATGATCTCACTGTTCCCGAGTTCGAGCCCTGCGTCGGGCTCTGTGCTGATGGCTCAGATCCTGGAGCCTGCTTCAGATTGTTTGTCTCTCTGTCTGTCGGCTCCTGCTCCTGCTCTGTCTGTCTCTCTCCCTCTCCCTCTCTCAAAATTAAATAAACATTAAAAAATGATCTAAAAAAAAGAAAGAAGGAAACAATGAGAAGGAAAGCAAGAAAGGAAAGAGAGGAGGAAAGCAAGCAAAGCAATAAAGAGAAGGAAAGCAAGAAAGGAATGAAAGGGAAGGACAGAAACAAAGAGAAGTAGAGAAAAAGAAAGAAAGAGAAGGGAAGGAACGACAGAGAAGGAACAAAAGTGAACGAAAGAAAGGAGAGGAGAGAGGAGAGGAGGAAGAAGGAAATAACGAAAGAAAAAAGGAAGGAAGAAAAGAAAGGAAAGCAAAAAAGGATAGAAAGATAAGGAAAGCAAGGAAGAAAGAAATGAAAGAGAAGGAAAGGAAGAAGGAAAGAAAGAGAAGGAAAGAGAAATTAAAAACAGAAAAGGAAAGGAAAGGAAAGACAGAAAAGGAAAGGAAAGGAAGGAGAGGAAAGAAAGGGAAATTAAAGAGAAAGAAAAAGAAAAGGAATGTAAAGGAAAGACAAAAGAGACAAGGAAAGAAAAGAAAAGAGATAAGAAAAGAAACAGAAAGAGAAAGAAAAGGAAAGAAAGAGAAAGGAAAGGGAAAGAAAGGAAAACAGAAAAGAAAGGAAAGGAAAGGAAAGGGAAAAAAAGGAAATGGAAAGAAAAGGAAAGAAAAGGGAGACAAAGGGAAAGAAAAGAGAAAGAAAGGGGAAAGAGAAGAGAAAGAGAAGAAAAGGAAAGAAAAGGGAAAGTAAAGGGGATGAAAAGGAAAGAAAAGGAAAGATAGAAAGAAAAGAGCCAGAGGGGACATATGAAGGACTTCCACACAAGAAACTCAACTTTTCCTCCATGACCCCAGTTGACTGAAGAAGGACAGTTGTAGAAAAGTAATGAGATAGGGGCGACTGGGTGGCTCAGTCGGTTGAGCGTCCGATTTCAGCTCAGGTCATGATCTCGCTCATGGGTTTGGGCCCCGCATCAGGCTCTGTGTTGACAGCTCAGAGCCTGGAGCCTGCTTCAGATTCTGTGTCTCCCTCTCTCTCTGCCCTTCTCCTGCTCATGCTCTCTCTCTCTCTCTCTCTCTCTCTCTCTCTCTCAAAATAAATAAACGCCAAAAAAATATTAAAAAAAAAAGTAATGAGATAAATTTTGACTCACATTTTCCAATGAAGAAAGGACTCCTGTAGCTGGAGATTTATAAAACATAGGCGTATTTGAATTGTCTGAGTGCCCCTGGGCAAGAGTGTTACAGAGGATCAAGAAATGGATAGTTATGCCAGATGACTCTGAATATCCTCATCAACCCAATGATTCACACTTCCTTTGTATGTGCACATATATATCATACAGTCCAGTTTGATTCTTTGTGGGGGTGGGGGAAGCAACAAAACAGCATCAGTGGTCTTTTTTTTTTTTTTTTTCAGTATGAGAATGTCGGACACGAAGTACATGCACACAGGCACATTATATGCTATATATTTGGTAAAATGATATGTGGAAAATCTTTACCTTTGATCAGAGATGGTACATATAAAATTGGCAACAGAGTGGGTCATGTTGTCAAACTCCTACCAAGAAGTAGCCCGTCAGTGATTTGGTCTTGCTTTTATACATGGAAAGAGACCCTACTCCCACATTTCTCATAAGTCATCACTAGTAAGATACAGTTATAAAATTATTATTAAATTTGATTTATGATTCCAAAACCATTTACCAACTGCCCACTTCCCAGGAGAATGCATCACTCCGCAATTTTATGAATTACCTGGAAGTTCTAGACTTGCACATCCAATAACATACTATCTCCACTTGGATGCTTCACAGAAGTCCCATTTTTAGCATATCCCAAACTAACTCTTGACTTACATCCCTGAAGATTTCCATACTTCGAGTCTCCCCATCAAAAAACCGTAGCTCTGTCAACCGAGGTGCTCAAACCAAAACCCTAGGGGCCATCCTTGAGATCTCTTTTTCCCTCTCCTCTTAAGACTGGTTGATAACACCTTCACAACACTCATGGAACCATTCGCCTTTTGCTGTCTCCTTAGCCATTTCTCTATTCAAGGTAACCATCATATTTTTCCTGATCTGTTATGGCAGCCACCTACCAGTCTTCCAGTTGCCGCCTTCACTCATCCTTATCTATGCTTTTCAAAACTCAGTCAGAGACACCGACTTAAAGTATAAATCAAATATTGTCACTTCCCTGTTTAAATTCCTTCAATGATTTCTCCCAGTCACTTGGAATATTACCTTCCTACCAATCTACATGATGTCTGCTTATCTCTCTACCCGTATCTCATGCTTCTCATTCCTCCTCTCATTAGGCTTCAGACTGCTTTCAGGTCTTCAAAACCACCAAGTCTTCCCCATTCTAGGTCCTTCAAATATTCTTTCTTCTAACTAGAATGTTCTGTCCCTACCTTTTCTCTTGCTGGCTCCTTCTCAACCCTCAAGTTTTACCTAGATTTTCCCTCTTAGGCTCCCATGACAATGTCTCTCAAGTAGATTCCCTGGCCCACATCTCCCCCATCCTGCCCGTTATCTCCAGCTAGTTTACCATTTTACTCATTTCCTCTTTAGCATTTACTAAAATTTATATTTCACTTATGTACATATTTTTTGGGGGATAAAACACAGGAAAGGAAAGGAAAAGGAAAGCAAAGGAAAGGAAAGGAAAGACAAAGGAAAGGAAGGACAAAGAAAGAAAAGATTAAGAAATGAATGGAGAGGCGGGCCAAGATGGCCGAGGAGTAGGGAGGCCCACTGGTTCCCTTGTTTTTTGAATTGAGAGGGACTGAAACAGAGAGATTCTCAACTCCAAGAACCTGGCCGAAAAGGTGTAGCAGCCTAGGGGAATGGAAGGAACATAGACAACGCCCTAGGACCGTGAGTCTAACCGAGAACGGACAAAACGGACTCGGGAAACTGAGGTGAGGGGAGGGTGAGCCGGGGGACAGCGGGGGAAAGTGCTCAACATCCGAAGGAGAGGGTCAGAGAGGGGGAGACCACCACCACCCAGCCCCTAAAGGCAGGGCTTAGGAGGAGAAGCTCTGTGTCTAACAGCAGAACTCAGCAGAACCCTCCTTGTGTGGGGACCGCGGTCGGAGGCACAGTCAGCCCGCCTCCCCCAGAGTTGCTCAGCCGCCAGCAGCGTGGGGAGCCAGCGACCACAGGACCCCGCCACTGCTGCTGCCTGAGCAGGGATTGCGGGCCAGGCGCCGCTGCCGCCTCCGCCCCCAGAGCGAACAACCGCGGGACCGCCCGGGCTGCTGCCGCCAGAGCGGGCAGTGCGCGCTAGTCCCCGCCGTCGCCCCATGGGGAGCCAAAAACCACTGGGACCACCGCGGCCGCCAGCTGAGTGGGGATTGCGCGCTAGTGCGCCGCCGCCCTGGGGGGAGCCAGCGACCTGGGATCACCGCCTCTGCCGGCCTGAGCGGGGATGGCGCGCTAGTCGTGCCAACACCGTGGGGGGAGCCAGCGACCTGGGACCATTACCGCTGCTCGCCTGAGCGGGGATTGCGAGCCAGGCGCCCCCTACGGCCGCTAGGGAGGAACAACCGCTCCTCAGCGCCGCCACCGCTGTCTCCCGAGCGGGGAGTGTGCACCAGTAGCCGCCTCCAGCCTAGCGGGGAGCACTCAGCGCCACCGGCTGCCAGAGGCCCCAGGTCGCCTGCGGAGCACCTCTATACAACTATACAAACTATAGGTTTGTTCACTTATTTTTGAGACACACACACACACACACACACACACACAGTGAAAATGACTTACCATAGGGGAAGGAGAGAATGGATGAAAAAAAAAGGGATAGTGTGTCAGATTAAACGTAGCCACAGATTTTTTGACATCTTTCCATCAAGAGGTGGAGTCTATGTTCCTCTTCCTTGATTATAAGTAGATTTGGTGACTGCTTTGACCAATAGAATTCAAATGGAAGTAAAAGTATGGCAATGTACATACTTGGACCTTAAGAGAAAGAGAGATTCCTCTTCCAGTCTCTTGGAACACTCACCCGTGGAGCCCTGAAATGCCATGCAAGAAGCAACTACTAGAGGTTGCCATATTGCTAGAAGCCTAAGGTAGTCAGGTGGATAGCCACATGGTAGGGGTAAGGAGTCGGGGGGAGGGGGTGTGGAGAGAGAGAGAGACAGAGAAAGAGAGATGTGCCAAAATGGCTCCTAGCTGTTCCTGGCTCCGGCTTTGGATCAACCTAGCTGAAGCCTTAGATATTGTCGAGAAGAGTCAAGGCTTCCCTGTTGTACCTCTTCTGGATTATTGACCACCAAAACATGAGATATGAAATAATAATACTAAATTATTGTTTTAGTCAAATAAAAAAGGAAAGGAAAGGAAAGTGAAGGAAAGGGAAGGAAAAGAAAGAAAGAAGGAAAGGAAAGAGAAAAAATGAAAGGAAAGGAAAGGCAGAGAAGGAAAGGCAGAGAAGGAAAGAAAGGAAGAAAAGAAAGAAAAAAGGAAAGCAAGAAAGGAAAGAAAGAGAAGAAAGCAAGAAAGGAAAGAAAGAGAAGAAAAGCAAACAAAAAATAAAGAGAAGGAAACAAGAAAGGAAAGAAAGGGTAGGACAAAAAGAAAGAGAAGTAGACCTAAAGAAAAAGAGAAGTTAAGGAAAGAGAGAGAAGGAACAAAAGAGAAGGAAAGGAAAGGAAAGGAAGGAACGGAAAGGAAAGAAAGGGTAGGACAAAAGAAAGAGAAGTAGACCTAAAGAAAAAGAGAAGTTAAGGAAAGAGAGAGAAGGAACAAAAGAGAAGGAAAGGAAAGGAAAGGAAAGGAACGGAAAGAAGGAAAGGAAAGGAACGGAACGGAAAGGAACGGAAAGGAAAGGAATGGAAAGGAAAGGAAAGGAATGACAGAGAAAGAAAAGAAAAGGAAGGACAGACAAGGAAAGGAAACAGAGAAGAAAAGGAAAGGAAAGGAAAGGAAAGCATATCAGGTTTCCCCTCGGTCCCAAGTTGGGGCAGGGACGAGGGAAGCTGTCCTTCCAGTCCTGCCCCTGTCATTTTGGGGTCCCTTGGCTGCAGAGGTGGTGTTTTGAGTCGTCCCTCCTTCGTGGCCTTTTCTGTGGAAAGTGCTTGGAGAAGAACACAGGTCTCTGTCTCTGACTCATTCCACCTCTTACCTTGCCTCGTCCCTCGCTCCCTCGCTCCCTGCCAAAAGGAAAGCAAAGGAAAGGAAAGGAATGACAGAGAAAGAAAAGAAAAGGAAGGACAAACAAGGAAAGGACACAGAAGGGAAGGGAAGGGAAGGAAGGGAAGGGAGGGAAGGGGAGGGAAGGGAGGGAGGGAAGGGAGGGAAGGGAGGGAGGGGAGAGAGGGAGGGAGAGAGGGGAGGGAAGAGAGGGGAGGGAAGAGAGGGAGAGGGAAGGGAGGGGAGGGAAGGGAGGGAAGGGAAGGAGGGGAAGGGAAGGGAAGGGAAGGAAGGAAGGGAAGGAAGGGAAGGGAAGGAAGGAAAGGAAGGAAGGAAGGAAAGGAAAGGGAAGAAGGAAAGGAAAGGAAAGGAAAGGAAAGGAAAGGAAGGAAAGAAAAAGGAAAGGAATGGAAGAATGACAGGAACGAAAAGAAAAGGAAGGACAGACAAGGAAGGAAAGAGAAAGAAAGACAAAGAAGGAAAGGAAAAGAAAGGAAAGAATGGAAAGGAATGACACAAAGAAAAGCAAAGGAAGGAAAGACAAGGAATGGAAACAGAAGGAACACAGAGTAGGAAAGATAGGAAAGGAAGAAAGGAAAGGAAAGGAAAGGAAAGGAAAGGAAGGAAAGAAAGGAATGGCAAGGAATGACAGAGAACGAAAAGAAAAGGAAGGACAGACAAGGAAAGGAAAGAGAAAGAAAGACAAAGAAGGAAAGGAAAAGAAAGGAAAAAATGGAAAGAATGACACATAAAGAAAAGCAAAGGAAGGAAAGACAAGGAATGGAAACAGAAGGAACACAGAGTAGGAAAGATAGGAAAGGAAAGGAAAGGAAAGGAAAGGAAGGAGAGGAAAGGAAGGAGAGGAGAGGAAAGGGGAGGAAGGGGAGGGAGGGGGAGGGAAGGGGAGGACGGGAAGGAAGGGAAGGGAAGGGAAGGGAAGGGAAGGGAAGGGAAGAGAAGGAAAGGGAAGGGAAGGGAAGGGAAGGGAAGGGAAGGGGAATGGAGTGAAGGGGAGGAAAGGTTGGGAAGGGAAGGGAAGGGTAGAGGAGCGGAGGGGAGGGGAGGGATGGAAGAGAAGAGAAGGGAAGGGAAGGAAGGGAAGGGAAGGGAAGGGAAGGAAGAACGAAAAGTAAGAAAGAAGGAAAGGAAAGAAAGGAAAGGAAAGGAAGGAAAGGAAAGGAAAGAAAGGAAGGACAGAAAAAGAAGAGAAAAGGAAGGAAAGACAAGGAAAGGAAACAGAGAAGACAGAGACAGAAAGGAAAGGAAAGGAAATGGAAGGACAGTGAAGGAAAGGGAAGGGAAGGGAAGGGAGGGAAGGGGAGGGAAGGGGGAGGGAAGGGGAGGGAAGGGGAGGGAGGGGAGGGGAGGGAGGGAGGGAAGGGGAGGGAAGGGGAGGGAAGGGGAGGGAAGGAAAGGGAAGGGGAGGGAAGGGGAGGGAAGGGGTGGGAAGGGGAGGGAAGGGGAGGAAAGGGGAGGGAAGAAAGGAAAGGAAAAGAAGAAAAGGAAAGGAAAGCATATCAGGTTTCCCCTTTCCATCCCAAGTTGGGGGCAGGGAACGAGGGAAGCGGTCCTTCCAGTCCTGCCCCTGTCATTTTGGGGTCCCATGGCTGCAGAGGTGGTGTTTTGAGTCTTCCATCCTTCGTGGCCTTTTCTGTGGAAAGTGCTTGGAGAAGAACACAGGTCTCTGTCTCTGACTCTTTCCAACTCCTACCATTCCTCCTCATTCGCTCCCTCGATGCCTCCCGAAAGGAAAGAAGAGAAAGGAAAGGAAAGGAATGACAGAGAAAGAAAAGAAAAGGAAGGACAAACAAGGAAAGGGAAGGAGAGGGAAGGGGAGGGAAGGGGAGGGAAGGGGAGGGAAGGGGAGGGAAGGGGAGGGAGAGAAGGGGAGGGGAGAGAAGGGGAGGGGAGAGAAGGAGGAGGGGAGAGAAGGGGAGGGGAGAGAAGGGGAGGGAGGGAAGGGGAGGGAAGGGAGGGAAGGGAAGGGAAGGGAAGGGAAAAAGGAAGGAAAGGAAAGGAAAGGAAGAAAAGGAAAGGAAAGGAAAGGAAAGGAAAGGAAAGGATAGGAAAGGAAAGGATAGGAAAGGAAAGGAAAGGAAAGGAATGGAAAGGAATGACAGAGAAAGAAAAGAAAAGGAAAGAAAGACAAGGAAAGGAAACAGAGAAGACAGAGACGGAAAGGAAAGGAAAGGAAATGGAAGGAAAGGGAAGGAAAGGGAATGGAAGGAAAGGGAAAGAAAGGGAATGGAAGGAAAGGGAAGGGAAGGGAAGGGTTAGGGAAGGAAAGGAAAGGGGTGGGGACGGGAGGGGACGGGAGTGAAGGGGAGTAAAGGGAGGGAGAGAAGAGAAGGGAAGGGAAGGGAAGGGAAGGGAAGGGAAGGGAAGGAAAGGAAAGGAAAGGAAAGGAAAGGAAAGGAATGGAAAGGAATGGAAAGGAATGTAAAAGAAAGAATGACAGAGAAAGAAAGGAAAAGGAAGAACAGACAACGAAAGGAAAACAGAGAAGGAAAGACAGAGAAGGGAAAGGTAAAAAGGGAATGGAAGGACAGTTAAGGAAAGAGAAGGAAAGGGAAGGGGAGGAAAGTGAAGGGAAGGAAGGAAAGGGAAGGAAAGGAAAGGAAAGGAAAGTTGGTAAAGGAAAAGAAAGGAAAGGAAAGTTAGGGAGAGGAAAGTTAGGAAAGGAAAGGAAAGGAAAAGAATGGAAAGGAAAAGAAAGGAAAGGAAACAGAGAAGGAAAGACAGAGAAGGAAAGGAAAAGAAAGGAAAGGAATGACAGATAAAGAAAAGCAAAGGAAGGACAGACAAGGAAAGGAAACAGAGAAGGAAAGACAGAGAAGGAAGATAGGAAAGGAAAGGAAAGGAAAGGAAAGGAAAGGAAAGGAAAGGAAGGAAAGGAAAGGAAAGGAAGGGAAGGGAGGGGAGGGGAGAGGAGGGGAGGGGAGGGGAGGGAGGGGAGGGAAAGGGAGGGGAGGGGAGGGAAGGGAAGGGGATGGAAGGGAAGGGAAGGAAAGGAAGGAAAGGAGAGGAGAGGAGAGGAGAGGGAGGGGAGGGGAGGGGAGGGAGGGGAGGGGAGGGAGGGAGGAAGGGAAGGGAAGGGAAGGGAAGGAATGACAGGGAAGGAATGACAGAGAAGGAAAGGCAGAGAAGGAAAGGAAAGAAAGAAAGAAGGGGGGTGCCTGGGTGTCAGTCCCTTGAGCCTCCGACATTGGCTCAGGTCATGATCTCACTGTTCCCGAGTTCGAGCCCCTGCGTCGGGCTCTGTGCTGATGGCTCAGATCCTGGAGCCTGCTTCAGATTGTTTGTCTCTCTGTCTGTCGGCTCCTGCTCCTGCTCTGTCTGTCTCTCTCCCTCTCCCTCTCTCAAAATTAAATAAACATTAAAAAATGATCTAAAAAAAAGAAAGAAGGAAACAATGAGAAGGAAAGCAAGAAAGGAAAGAGAGGAGGAAAGCAAGCAAAGCAATAAAGAGAAGGAAAGCAAGAAAGGAATGAAAGGGAAGGACAGAAACAAAGAGAAGTAGAGAAAAAGAAAGAAAGAGAAGGGAAGGAACGACAGAGAAGGAACAAAAGTGAACGAAAGAAAGGAGAGGAGAGAGGAGAGGAGGAAGAAGGAAATAACGAAAGAAAAAAGGAAGGAAGAAAAGAAAGGAAAGCAAAAAAGGATAGAAAGATAAGGAAAGCAAGGAAGAAAGAAATGAAAGAGAAGGAAAGGAAGAAGGAAAGAAAGAGAAGGAAAGAGAAATTAAAAACAGAAAAGGAAAGGAAAGGAAAGACAGAAAAGGAAAGGAAAGGAAGGAGAGGAAAGAAAGGGAAATTAAAGAGAAAGAAAAAGAAAAGGAATGTAAAGGAAAGACAAAAGAGACAAGGAAAGAAAAAGAAAAGAGATAAGAAAAGAAACAGAAAGAGAAAGAAAAGGAAAGAAAAGAGAAAGGAAAGGGAAAGAAAGGAAAACAGAAAAGAAAGGAAAGGAAAGGAAAGGGAAAAAAGGAAATGGAAAGAAAAGGAAAGAAAAGGGAGACAAAGGGAAAGAAAAGAGAAAGAAAGGGGAAAGAGAAGAGAAAGAGAAGAAAAGGAAAGAAAAGGGAAAGTAAAGGGGATGAAAAGGAAAGAAAAGGAAAGATAGAAAGAAAAGAGCCAGAGGGGACATATGAAGGACTTCCACACAAGAAACTCAACTTTTCCTCCATGTCCCCAGTTGACTGAAGAAGGACAGTTGTAGAAAAGTAATGAGATAGGGGCGACTGGGTGGCTCAGTCGGTTGAGCGTCCGATTTCAGCTCAGGTCATGATCTCGCTCATGGGTTTGGGCCCCGCATCAGGCTCTGTGTTGACAGCTCAGAGCCTGGAGCCTGCTTCAGATTCTGTGTCTCCCTCTCTCTCTGCCCTTCTCCTGCTCATGCTCTGTCTCTCTCTCTCTCTCTCTCTCTCTCTCTCTCTCAAAATAAATAAACGCCAAAAAAATATTAAAAAAAAAAGTAATGAGATAAATTTTGACTCACATTTTCCAATGAAGAAAGGACTCCTGTAGCTGGAGATTTATAAAACATAGGCGTATTTGAATTGTCTGAGTGCCCCTGGGCAAGAGTGTTACAGAGGATCAAGAAATGGATAGTTATGCCAGATGACTCTGAATATCCTCATCAACCCAATGATTCACACTTCCTTTGTATGTGCACATATATATCATACAGTCCAGTTTGATTCTTTGTGGGGGTGGGGGAAGCAACAAAACAGCATCAGTGGTCTTTTTTTTTTTTTTTTCAGTATGAGAATGTCGGACACGAAGTACATGCACACAGGCACATTATATGCTATATATTTGGTAAAATGATATGTGGAAAATCTTTACCTTTGATCAGAGATGGTACATATAAAATTGGCAACAGAGTGGGTCATGTTGTCAAACTCCTACCAAGAAGTAGCCCGTCAGTGATTTGGTCTTGCTTTTATACATGGAAAGAGACCCTACTCCCACATTTCTCATAAGTCATCACTAGTAAGATACAGTTATAAAATTATTATTAAATTTGATTTATGATTCCAAAACCATTTACCAACTGCCCACTTCCCAGGAGAATGCATCACTCCGCAATTTTATGAATTACCTGGAAGTTCTAGACTTGCACATCCAATAACATACTATCTCCACTTGGATGCTTCACAGAAGTCCCATTTTTAGCATATCCCAAACTAACTCTTGACTTACATCCCTGAAGATTTCCATACTTCGAGTCTCCCCATCAAAAAACCGTAGCTCTGTCAACCGAGGTGCTCAAACCAAAACCCTAGGGGCCATCCTTGAGATCTCTTTTTCCCTCTCCTCTTAAGACTGGTTGATAACACCTTCACAACACTCATGGAACCATTCGCCTTTTGCTGTCTCCTTAGCCATTTCTCTATTCAAGGTAACCATCATATTTTTCCTGATCTGTTATGGCAGCCACCTACCAGTCTTCCAGTTGCCGCCTTCACTCATCCTTATCTATGCTTTTCAAAACTCAGTCAGAGACACCGACTTAAAGTATAAATCAAATATTGTCACTTCCCTGTTTAAATTCCTTCAATGATTTCTCCCAGTCACTTGGAATATTACCTTCCTACCAATCTACATGATGTCTGCTTATCTCTCTACCCGTATCTCATGCTTCTCATTCCTCCTCTCATTAGGCTTCAGACTGCTTTCAGGTCTTCAAAACCACCAAGTCTTCCCCATTCTAGGTCCTTCAAATATTCTTTCTTCTAACTAGAATGTTCTGTCCCTACCTTTTCTCTTGCTGGCTCCTTCTCAACCCTCAAGTTTTACCTAGATTTTCCCTCTTAGGCTCCCATGACAATGTCTCTCAAGTAGATTCCCTGGCCCACATCTCCCCCATCCTGCCCGTTATCTCCAGCTAGTTTACCATTTTACTCATTTCCTCTTTAGCATTTACTAAAATTTATATTTCACTTATGTACATATTTTTTTGCCCCCATACTATACACTCCAAAGGGCAGTTTTGCTTACTGTGCATTGAGAAAAACATAGCATAAAAGTTAGGGGCATAGGCTCTTGAGCTGGACTGCCTGGATTCAAGTCATGCTTTACAAATTCATAAATTTTTGACCTTGATTTGTATGATTTTTAATGACTTCTTATGTGAAATATGACAAGTAAACAGTACTTACTTCAAAGGTCTTTAGGAGGATTAAATAACTTAGACAAAGTGCTTCGCATACAGTAAATACTCACTAAATGTCAGTTATTATTATTTTGGTACCTAGAATTTTTAAGTGCTGAATAAATATTTATCAAAAGAATGATTGCCTCAGGGAAACTGGGTGGCTCAATTAGTTAAGTGCCTGACTTTGTCTCACAGACTGTGAGTTCAAGCTCTGTGTGGGGCCATGTACTGACAGCTCAGAGACTGGAGCTGATTCTGTGCCTCCCTCTCTCTGTCTCTGCCCTCTCCTACTTGTGTGCTGTCTCTCTCTTTCTCTCCAAAAATAAATAAATGTTATAAAATTAAAAAAAAAGGGAAGAAGAATGACTGCCTCAAGCAGTGGTCTTCACAAGAGATGTCAAAACTAAACTAACTAGAGAAATCTTTCAGATTAAGAAATAATCCTTATCTGGAAGAGATTTATAACTTCAAGTAAATTTTCATTGCTGTTCCCTTTTCACTCATTCTGGGTTGACTTCCCAAATGACTTTTCTAAACATTCATCACTTTCTTCAAGCCCTCAATAGACCACCTCACAGCTCAACAAATGTGCTAAAAAAATTTTTTTACATGACCAGGAACACTCAATTTTCCTCTTCTCTACTTCCAAATTGAACTGATCCTTTATCTCCTTTCCTAGCAACTCAAAGGCCTTCTGTTTTTCCAGGGCCAATGCTTTTCCTATACTTCTTAATTTTATTTTCTCCTAACTCCTCTAGATGTAATTCTATTTTGTTTGCCTTCCAACTCAACCTGTACCTCTATGTTGACTCCTCATTCTCAGTCTATAAGAATGCTGATTTCTTCACCCCATATGTTATATTGTTCTGTATAACTAACAGTCTTTCTCACAACTATTTTTCTCTATCAAAAAATTGAATTATCTTTCAAATTCTAATGTAAATGTCACTTCCTTTGTTTGGACTACCCTACATTCCTTTTCTTCCTAGGCAAATTCATAACTTTTTTGTCTCTAACAGCACTTTATTTATATTTTTGATTCAAATTATTTTTAGAACAATGTCAATAGGAGGATGAATATAAAGATAGGTAGGTATTCCCTTCCCTAGCTTTTGCGACCCTTAAGTGCAATGCATTTTATCATTCATTTTTTAATCTTTAATAATTGAGCATGTAACCCATGCAGTTAATTGGGTAGAGGAAAAGGACTGAAGAAAATAATTTATTCAACTTCAGTATTTATAATGTTTTGATCAATGTGCTAAGACTTTACTTTGAATCCTAAGACAATAAAGGGAAACTGCATTATTTCCATTTATAGATTAAGAAATTGAACCTTAAAGTAGCCAGTTTACTTGCCTAATACACCAGCTAGTATTCTTAGCCTTTGTATTGTATTGCCTCCCATAAGTTTTGGGAAGGAGAGAAAAGAATGAATGGGGTAAAAGAAGCAAAACAAAATTAAACATTAATAAATATAAAAAACCTGAATCAAATAAACAACACAACTTTCTTTTATTGTATTAGGTCATTCATAATTTATGGATGCCTCTTACTCAATTGAAATGAATAGCAGCAGGTGATATTGGAAAGATAAGGAAGAAAGAAGAAGCCAGGGTACATAATGTGTATGGAACCACAAAAGACCTCAAATAGCCAAAACTGGAGGCATCACAATTCCAGGCTTCAAGTTATATTTCAAAACTGTAGTAATTAAAAGAGGATGGTACTGGCACAAAAACAGACACATAAGTCAATTAAACAGAATAGAAAATCCAGAAATAAGCCCACAACTACATATAGTTAATCTTCAACAAAGCAGGAAAGAATATCCAGTGGGAAAAAATTAGCAAATGGTATTGGGAAAACTGGACAGCTAAATGCAAAAGAAGAAATTTGGACAACTTCCTTACACGTACACAAAAATAAATTCAAAATGGCTTAAAGACCTAAATGTGTGACCTGAAACCATAAAAATTCTAGAAGTGATTTCAAGCAATAATTTCTCTGACATCAGCAAATTTTTTCTAGATAGGTCCCGTGAGGCAAGGGAAACAAAATCAAAAACATCAAAATCAATAGTTTCTACACAGCAAAGGAAATAATCAACAAAACTAAAAGGCAACCTACTGAATGGGAGAAGATATTTACAAATGATACATCTGAGAAAGGGTTACTATCCAAAATATATAAAGAACATGTATAACTCAACACCTAAAAAACAAATAATTCAATTTAAAAAACATGAGCAGAAGACACAAACAAACGTTTCTCCAAAGAAGGCATACAGATGGCCAACAGACACATAAAAAGATGCTCATCATCATGTATCATCAGGGAATCAAAAACTACAATGAGTTATCACCTCACACCCATCAGATGGGCTAAAATTAAACACACACACACACACAAGCAACATGTGTTGGCAAAATGTGGAGTAAAAGGAACTCTCTTGCACTGTTGGTGAGAATGCAAACTGGTACAGCCACTCTGCAAAACAATATGGAGGGTCCTTTAAAAATTAAAAATAGGGGCACCTGGGTGGCTCAGTCGGTTGAGCATCCGACTTCAGCTCAGGTCATGATCTCGGGGTCCAGTGAGTTCGAACCCCGCGCCGGGCTCTGTGCTGACAGCTCAGAGCCTGGAGCCTGCTTCGGATTCTTGTCTCCCTCTCTCTCTGCCCCTCCCCCACTCATGATCTGTCTCTCTCTGTCTCGAAAATAAATAAACATGAAAAAAATATTAAAAATAGAACTACCTTGTGATCCAGCAATTGCACTACTCGATATTTACCCAAAGAATACAAAAACACTAATTCAAAGGGATTCGTGAACCCCTATTTATAGCTACATTATTTACAATAGGCAAGATATGGAAGCAGCCCAAATGTTCATCCATTGATGAATGGATAAAGATGTGTAAACATAGGTATATAGAGATGATATAGATATATAGATATAGATATGAATGTAGATTATAGATATTGATATAGATATAGATACACGTACACATACGTACAATGGAATATTATTTAGACATAAAAAGGAATGAAATCTTGCCATTTGGAGCAACATGGAGGGAGCTAGAGAGTACAATCCCAAGCGAAATAAAACAGAGAAAGACAAATACCATATTATTTCACCCATGTATGGAATTTAAGAAACAACAAATGAGCAAGGGAAAATGAGAGAGAAAGAAACCAAGAAACCAGTTCTCTACTTATAGAGAACTGATGGTTACCAGGGTGGGGGTGGGTGGGTGAAATAGGGGATAGGGATGAGGAAGTATCATGCTGAGTGCCAGGTGATTAAAATTAAAACTTGTTTTAAAGTTTTTAAAAATTTTTTTAAAAGCTGAAAAAAACTTATAAAATGCAGAATTTAGCTTTTTATAAACAAATTGGACCACATGTCATACATTTCTGGACATGCACATATTGGTATATAAATGGTATAAAATTAGTTATCTTTGCTTATTTCCAGGTGGATAATAGGATTGGAGAAGTCGAGAACTTCACTTTCTACATACAAAATTTGTATTTAAATATTTTATTAAAAAGTTATTTTTGAAATTTTACAATAAACTTATTACCTTATATTGCCTTGATATATACAGATATTTGTATACAGATATTTTAAAATATAGTAACTTCTCAATGCATACAATATCTGATTAATGATAAAAATTTTTAGAACTTAACTTTTTTCTTGGAAGTTCCAATTAACAAGTAAACCAGCAAAGTATAAAATATAAAGTTAAGACTTTCTGATTCACTCTCCCCTTTAGATGATGAAATAATCATAAAGGGGACGGTGAGTTACCCAAAGTCTCATAGACATTTAGCATTAGAGCTAGAAGGAACTAATGAATCAATGAAGAAAAGAGAAGTTTCTTAAATAAATTAACAAATGAGCAGCTAGAAAATGTGTGATAATAAGGTGCTGGTATGTACAGGAACCAAGAAGACAAGGGTGTTTTCTTCTTTTCCTCCCAAGAAACCACTTCTGCTCTGGGCCCCTCAGTACTTAGAGGCAGGAGCCAGAGAAACCTCAATGGCTACAGCAAACTTAAAGAGAAAGATGAAGTGTCTCATTCCAATAGAGAAGTCAAAAGAGCGATTCATTTCCAGCAATATTTACTGCTTTCCTACCGTGTGCCAGGGTGAATACATCTGACAGTGTTAATGGGAACAAAGAGAACAAAAAACAGATGAGGTCATAGGAACCCTCCAATCATTAGGCAAACACCCAGACCAAATTATAATAGATAACATCGTACCACTCAGGAAAAATAATCTGAGTCTGTCCCAAAAAAAATGAAAGCCAAAGTAATTTAACTGGATGACTATTACAATAGTACAGACACTATCAAAGACTGCTTGTCTTTATGCTTCTTAGTCAAAGTAAATTTAGCCTAATGAATAAAAAAGGATGCTGTTATACTTTTCACTACTGCTCAGGCTCAAATCAGGGAAGGCTTGCTGGCAGTCCATTCTGAGTATGATTTAGCAGTAGAGTCTTTGAGGTTACCACACACACTACATGTGCACCTTCTTTCAGGGCAACAAATACCAATTTCTGCTTTTCACTATTTTAGAAAAGATTCAACTTTTGGGTTTCAAAGGTCTAAGATTCAGGGGCGCCTGGGTGACTCAGTCAGTTAAGCATCTGACTCTTGGATTCAGGTCAGGTCATGATCTGGTTCATGAGTTCCAGCCCTAAATTGGGCCCTGCACTGGCAGCACAGAGCCTGTTTGGGATTCTCTCTCTGCCCCTCCCCCACTTGTGTGGTGTCTCTCAAAATGAATAAACTTAAAAAAATAATAAAAATAAATAAAAGCTCTAGATCCAGACCATCTAAAGAATTACAATAAAATATTTTCTAAGAAAACCTCAGTACATGTAACTGGTGGAATCTGAGTAAGCTCTGCAGATTATACCAATGCCGGTTTCTTAGCCTAGATAACATCCAATAATAGTTGCTAGAGATGTTAACATGTGGGTGGGGAAGCTGAAGAAAGGATGCATGAGACTTCCCTGTAGACTTATTTGCAAACTCCTGTGAGTCACAGTTATTTCAAGACAAAAAGTTAAAAGAAATTTCAGGGGACACTTTTAACTGAAATCAAAAGCAGCAAATCTCTTGGTTTAAAGGGCTATGGGGCGGGGGAGGGTGCCTGGGTGGCTCTAAGCATCTGACTTCGGCCCAGGTCATGATCTCATGGTCCATGAGTTCGAGCCCCATCTTAGGCTCTGTGCTGACAGCTCAGAGTCTGGAGCCTGCTTCAGATTCTGTGTCTCCCTCTCTCTCTGCCCCTCCCCTGCTTGTGGTCTCTCTCTTTCTCTCGAAAATAAATAAACATAAAAAATTAAAAATAAATAAATAAATAAAGGGCTATGAAGTTTGTTACCTACAGGGGTTCATTTCCATACAGATGATCATACTGACTTCCTTTTAGAGGGTTTTCTGTGTAACAAGCATTCAAATAGCATTACAAGAGCTAAGAGAAATTGCCCTGTTGGCAGCTGTGAGACACCTGGGCCACACTTCATCTTGTTAATAGAGTTTCAGTGCAGATTTGTCTATGTTCTTATTTCACTGCAGCTCTCATTTTCTTCCATTTGTTCTTCATAAAGTATTTTCATCACCAGAAAAGTGATTTAATAACAAGTACTAAACATTTCCTCAAATCTTACTCTCTTGATCACATTTCTTTATCTTTCTGGTAAAATATTAATTTTCTTTTGTATCACAGAAGCTGATTTAATATGCACTAATGTTGGAATGAAAAAAAAATCATCATCTGTTTGACTTTACATGGTATTTTCAAATTTCCAGGTAGTTTTTCTCGTGAAATCATTCTTTAATCTTCTTGTTGGATAGGGATGTGAGAGAGTAGCGTCTGTGAAAGTACCGGAGCAGGATGACCAACCTAAACAATCTAAATATGCCCTGGACATCACCATCCACCCGCATCTTCAATTTGCTAGTCAACACTGAAAAGATGAAAGCAACCAGATGACAAGCACTATAGACTGGATGTTTGTGTCTCCCAAAATGCTCATATTAAATTCTAATTCCCAAGGTGATAGTATTCGGAGATGGGGGCTTTGGGGAGCAATTAGGTTATAAGAGTAGGAGTCCTGGTAAATGGGATTAGTACTCTTCTAAAGGAGACCCCAGAGAGCGAGCTCCCTTATACCTTCTTCCACGTGAAAACACAACAAAAGATGGTCTCCTGTGAACCAGGAAGTGGTTCCTCATCAGACACTGAATTTATGGCTCCTTGGTTTTGAACTTCCCAGCCTCCGACCAAAACTGAGGAAAATACATTTCTGTGGTTTATAAGACACCCAGTCTATGGTACTTCATTTTAGGAGCCCAAAAGGACTAAGGCAACAAGTCTGGAATATGGAAGTGAGAGGACCTTTGTCACTAAGGCCAGGAGGAGAATGTTATAGATGTGGAAGAGCAGAGCTCCATTAAAGCTATACTTTCTTAAAAATTATGAGATAAAGAACCAGTATTTTCAGTAGCCAATTTAAACTAACAAAAAGTTAAACCCATGGTCTTGATACACAGTTGACTGCACCAATGTCGTTTCAACTAGAACCCTGAAGCCTACCTCAAGCCTCATTACAGATGCTTGGTTATAATCAGCTTATAGAGACTCATCTTGCATGTACTTGTCACACAGCAGGATGGATGACCAAGTTATTGGACCTTCCTTGCTCATGTGTAAGGTTAATTAGAAGGTTTTAGTTTATCATCAGAAATTGTAATTAGTTTTATAAACAAATGGTGACTGACAGGAGACAGTAATCCTTGTTCTTCATATCAATCAAGTGGTGAGTGAAAGGGGCACTGCTAAAAAGGGAGGGATAGAGGGAGAACCAGAGGTGTTGCAGTGTGTGCTTCCTTCCTCAAGGCAAATGGCAGCACCATCTGTTACTCCCTCTCTCCTGAGATTAGAAGGAAAAATGGATGGCTGTTTTTGTAATTGCAATATATTTAAAACTGTTTGCAAGGGATTTATTTATATCCTACAGTCAATACATTTAGTAAACTAAGCAAAACCCTGCTTGCAATGACGACTTCTTAAACTGCATTAGGCAGCTTTGTTTCCAGCTCTAGTCAATAAAGGGACGACATGCAACTCCTCTGTGATTTCTGGACTATTTGCCTTTTCTGATTAATTGACTTTAGAAGAAGTTCTTCCCTTCATTGAATTTTGTTGCCGTGTATAAAAAGTTAGAAGGTGCTATAACTGAAAGAAACATTAGTTATGGTCTTCTCTTTTTTTTTATGTTATGTTTATTTTTGAGAGCAGGAGAGACAAAGCATGAGTGGGGGAGGGGCAGAGAGAGAGGGAGACACAGAATCTGAAGCAGGCTCCAGGCTCTGAGCTGTCAGCACAGAGCCCGACATGGGGCTTGAACTCACAGACTGTGAAATCATGACCTGAGCCAAAGTCAGACACTTTACCAACTGAGCCACCCAGGCACCCCACTTATGGTCTTCTGACCCAGTCCTTACCCAACAATATAACCTCAGCGAAAAATATAGGTCCCATCTTGACAAGTAAACACAAGAATCACCTTTCAAGGATCCTATGAAAGAATCCATTCCTGATAAACTAGCTCTCATTAAGAGAAATTAAATACACAATTCCAAATGGTGAGAAATATCAGGCCTCGTGGGTCTGACAAGTTCAATATCAATGACCTTTCTTGGTCAGTGTCTAAATATTGTCTTACAGTCAGTAACACCACTTTCCCACCTTTGAAGATGGAAGAAAGCCATCGGCAATGAAAATAAAAATAAATGAGACTTAATCAAGTTCAAAAACCTCTGCTCAGCAAAGGAGACACAAGCAGAGTGAAAAGTAAACTACAGAATGGGAAAAAGTATTTGCAAACCGTATATCTGATGCAGGGTTAATATTCAGAATATACAAAGATCTCTTACAACTAAACAACAATGAAACCAAATAACTTTATTATAAAGGTGCCAAAGGACTTATACGGACATTTCTCCAAAAAAGATATACGAACGGTCAACAATCATATGAAAAGATGCTTAATGTCCCTAATCATTAGGGAAATGTAAATCAAAACCACAATGAGATATGACGTCACACCCATGAGGATACCACTATCAAAACAAACAAAAAATAACAAGTAGTGGTGTAGATGTGGAGAAAGTGGAACCGGTGCACACTGTTGGTGAGAATGTAAAATGATGTGACCACTGTAAAAACAGTATAGAAGGTCCTCAAGACATTAAAAATCAAATTACCATATGATCCAGCAACTCCACTTATGGATATAGATCTAAAATAACTTAAAGCAGGATCTCAAAGATG
This sequence comes from Paguma larvata, assembly GCA_030068075.1. Lineage (NCBI taxonomy): Eukaryota > Metazoa > Chordata > Mammalia > Carnivora > Viverridae > Paguma > Paguma larvata. The sequence goes on from CM057827.1 coordinate 83,395, forward strand.
TATCTGTATACCATTGTTCACTGAAGCATTATTCACAGTAACCTGTAAATAGAAGCAACTTAGAGGTCAACTGACAGACGAATGGATAAAGAAAATGTGGTATATACAGACAATGGCATATTATTTTGCTCTTTAAAGAATTCTTTCATATGTTATACTATGAATAACTCTTAAGGATATGCTAAGTGATATAAGCCAGTCATAAAAAAATAAAAAATAAAAAACCTGCATGATTCCACTTCTCTGAGGTATCTAAAGTAGTCAAACTTTCAGAAACAGAAAGAAGAATGGTTGTTGCCAGGACCCGGGGGAAGGGGAAGAGCTGAGTTGTTCAATGGGTATGGAGTTTCAGTTATGCAAAATGAATAACAGAACTCTAGAGTTCTGTTACACAACAATGTGCAATATAGTTAACACTATTATACTGTACACCTAAAATTGGTTAAGATGGTATTTTTAGGTTATATATATTTTACCAAAACAAAAAAAAAAAATAGAGAGAAACTCAGTGCACCATACTCAAAACAGACATTTCTTATTGGTATGGGTAGCAAGAGAACCTAAAGAATATTTGGATTATTATTGTTGCATGTGGCAGTAGAATATAGATTAAGAGATAGACTATATCCAAGACCTAATGAATGAGTCAGTCTGCACTTACATACAGCACAGTATTAAATTCTCTTATTTGTTCCATTTTATTGCATCTTTGCAATTATTTGTCACTGCATCTTGCACTTTGGGAGAAGAAAATTCAAATCTTCTATGAAGAAACATCTAGCAGAGAATTGTTCAAAAAATATTCTTGAAATTAAATTGAATTGAATTCAGAAAGCTATCTTTGCAAGGAGAATATCAGACATTACATGAATTTAAGTAAGCTCTTCTTCAAAATCACAAACACGGTAGCCATGACATGGTAGACATCATTAGAAAATGTTAGTGAGATTTCCAAATATCATAGAAAGGATTACTGTGTAGGAAACACATGCAGTCATTTCAAAGTTTGTTCAACTGTCCATATCCCTCATTCTCTTAATATGATGGTTGACTTGTCCCATGAATGGTATTGGTTTTATGCTACTCCCCAAGGTACACATAAACATGTACACAAACACATGTATGTACACATTGGAGATAATTAAGTTGCAAGAATCGTATTAAGTCTAGTTTTAGAGAAGGGAGCAGATTCATTCTATCTAAAGAGGAAAGAATCTGAGTTAACTTGTGTACTCATTCAAGTTATTCAACCTGAAATCCAATGGCCAATAAGAGATTGATATAGGAAACACATATCATGGGGTTGAGGACAATTTTAACAATTTTTTTAAGAAATAATATTTCTATACTTATTGTTGCATGGAATAACAGATTAAAATTGCCAGATATACATATTATTGAGTTGAGTAAATGTATGCATCATTTATCAATATAAATGATATATATTTGTAGAGTTATATAAATATGGCCCTATCATCCCTATTTTATTTATCTTTGCAGCCTGGTATTTATGAAGTTTTATATTAAGAAGGAAGTCACTAAGCACTCAATGAGCTAAATGTGCTCATTTTTGTCTCTGTTATGTTCTTGAGAAGTATAAAGTTTCACTTGTAACTCTTTATTAATCTAGGCAAAGATTTTAGTAGCCTAGGTGTGAATGTGCACATCGGTTGAAGAAACAAGAATTAAAACAAAGAAATCCCAGGTCAGGTGGACTTTGACTAGGCAAAGATTGTTATACAGATTTAGAGTTTAGGTGGGCCCCACTATGTGACCACCAGATTAGTAAGGACTGAAATTAGGGCCATTTCCATCACATACTGCAGGTATGTAGCATGCAATAAAAATTATAGTGACTTCATAAAAGAGGTTGGGAGGAATAAACACAATACTCTACCACAGAGAAGGCAACAATACTGAAAGAAAACACAAAAACAGATGACACACTTACGGTCTCTTCAATCATCCTCCCAGCACGCTGGCTGCTGGAGCCTGACTATAGAAGGACAGTCCGTGGATCAGCAGCAGCAACATCTCCATCACCTGCGAACATGACAGAAATGTAGACCCTCAAGCCGTACCCAAGACCTAATGAATGAGTCAGTCTGCATTTTAACAAGACTTGTGGGGGATTCATACGCTGAGGTCTGAAAAACGCCTTACTCCATCTTTTATAAGGTTTCACAATTCACCAATAATGAGTGATGGGGAAGAGCTAGGATTGGACTGTCCTTAATAAAATATTAAACAGGACAATGCTACCTAAACATACCAACACTAACAACAGAATATTCATCCCACTTTGAGTCATATCTAACTCCATTATGAACATTATGAACACAGGAAAAGGGTAGTAAGGGCAGCTGTGGCTGAGTCTCCTTGTGTAGAATCAGAGGCCTGTGTTGGGCCAAATGGAGGAATTCTGCTGGTGTTTTAAACTGCACACTTAGCCAAATAGTGAAATATTGCTTCTTTGGACTCAGTACCTTCCTCAGCGTGGGCCTTACTTGGCTTGTGATGCCCTATCACGGTCACCGAGGAGCTGCACTTACTCATTATGGATTATATGTACACATTGCAGCAAGGCAGTATCCGTCTCTGTCCTCCCTATCAGACATCACAAGGTTAATGTGGAAAACACTATCTGAGTGTTAATCATGTATGAACACCGCTGCTGAGCGGAAGAGGATGGAGAGGACTAGGTGTAACTAAGGAAATGCATTCCCTTGCTGGAAGATTCACGAGGCAGGAAGAGACAGCCAAGATGCATATCCTTGCAACTCCAAATGAGGTAGGAGACAACCTGCCTCCTTTCTAGGACACAATCAGTATTCCTTTTACTCCAGTCACATACATTACGGTGAATGTTTAACCACTTGTGGCCTGGAATCTTTTCTTTTCCCTAAGGGGCACCTGGGTAGCTCAGTCTGTTAAGCATCCAACTTGGGCTCAGGTCATGATCTGTTAGTTCAAGAGTTTGAGCCCTGTGTCAGGCTCTGTGCTGACTGCTCAGAGCCTGGAGCCTGCTTTGGATTCTGTGTCTCCCTCTTTCTCTGCCTTTCCCCTGCTCATCCTGGCTGTCTCTCTTTCTCTCTCTCAAAAATAAACATTAAAAAATTAAAATAAATAATAAATTATAAATTATAAAATAAAAATAATAAAATAAAATAAAATAAAAACCAATTTTCACAAGAGCAACTTACTCTGGGGTTTTGCCACAAAAAAGGATGGGTGGGTTACTATGAAAATGCCATTATTATATTGAATGTGGAAATCTGTTTCAATGCCATTGTGAGGAGAAACAGTGTTCCATAAAAGAGAGCCCTCATTAATGAAGTTCACTCTCTTCTAAATGCCAAAACTTTTTTTCTTCACCTTAACCACTTCCAACCAAAAGCTCTGTAAGTTTTTAGGCTACATACTTAATGTGCAAAAATGATAACGTTTGTTACTTCTTTAGAACTACATTTACCTCTCCTTAAGAGCCACTGTTTCTTCACCTTTGCCGATTCAATGTAGCTCATTCTTTCCAGTTTGTAATTCGCTCTCTTCTGAGCAACTACTCGGTCCATCTAGGACCCTCTCCCCTCACATTCTTCCTTCTCTTCTCACTCAGTGTCCATTCGGTTCAGGACAAAGAGGAGGGTGCAGGGGAGAGGAATGTGCCATCCATCACCTACACTTAATGCCCTCTCTTGAGGCATCGTCAGGGCTCTAGCCTCAGCCTGGGGCAGCCAGATCCATGCATGGCCTCCTGATGCCAAAACTGTGTTGAGTGTGCAGGCTCACCTCAGCTACTTAGGAGCTTGGGAGGGGGAGGACCAGAAACTTTTTTGGTGGATTCCCACACTACATTCGAGAACTCTGGGAACCAAGTACATATTGCTATGTTGTCATCCTGATGTCATAATGGGCACATGGTTTATCTAAGAACCTCACAGAGTTCCTATTCTATGTCCTGCGCAAAAGACCCTGCTCTCATACTCCCTAATTCTGTATTTGATTTTAATCACTCCCCTCCTCCCCCAAGTCTCACCAAAGCAGGAGGTGGCATGGGCCCTTCTTAGGGACCTGAGAAGTATCTGAGTCCTCCTCAAATCCAACTCCAATTCTCTCACTCTTCTGGCCAGGAAAATCACATTTACATCATCAGGTCATCAGGGATGCTTCTCACTGTATCAGTGATGGTCCAAATTCTAGGCACCAAGTTTTCTAGGCTTTAGGCCTTAAATGTTGAAAGCCAAGTTTTTTGGAACTCATGAAATTTATTTTTCTGACCTGAGTCTCTGGCTCTTTCAATTGAAAACTGTAGCTTTTAAGACTTTAATCTCTGCTATAGATACACAAAAGTATGCATGAGCTCTCAAGAACCAAGATTTTTACTCTCTCCTGTCTGGACTGCCTCTACTCCACACTGCATAATGACCCCCACACTGTTTTGTTAAGAAGTGATGAGGTAGGAGGAAGTGAAATACACAGTTTAATATCAAAGTTTTAAACGCTACTACACATGACTTCTTCTTAGACAGGGGATGCTGAATAGAATTGTGCTTTTTCTGCATTTTATAGGGCCCTTTCTTGGCCAGAGTGGTAACTCCCTTCTTTTTCTGTCTCTCCCACCAGACTGTGAGCCATCACTGCTATTTTGATGGCTTCTTCCAAGTTTCTTCAGTTAGCGGTTGCTTGTCTGCTATGAGCTTGGAAACCAGATAACCATACTTGTTAAAAATTGTGTATTAAAAAGAAGTCATAAAGACCTGACCCTAGGAGTTAAGTGCATGTCTTTGTAACCACTATGTCAGCCTTCAAGCCTCTTTGTTCTTACTTCTAAGTTAGGGCTGAGTTCCCAAGGGTAGAGGTTGTCAAAAATTCCACCTCTGAATAAGAGGGTCATTGCTATAATTTAAAGCATAGTATGTATCATTCTCCTTCATAAAAATGACACAATAAAGGCCTTTTAATTTATACTATGAGCATCATGTTTGAACTTAAAATGGGAGTCAAAGCCCAGTAGGTTATTTTCAGACATCTCTACAAAAGGCAAGCACACCATTAGGAAGCAATGCATTTTTCTTTCTGTTTTCAGTGACTAAAGTGTATTTCCATTTCTCTTCCCCGTGAGAACACTGACTTCAGTTATTCAGAGTTCAGATTTCTGACCCAGCTGCCACTGTGAAGGTTTCAACCTAACATCTTAAATTGTGAAATAGCAGTACACAAATTGGACTGTAAAACCTAGACGTTTCCTTATAATTACTTGAAAATATCCGATTAGAAATGAAGTCAAAGACAAAAATAGAAGGCACTCAGGTTAATCCTTAGGAAATTTTTAAACATCTCAATAAATATATTCTATAGAAATTATTCTCACCCAGCATTCTGACCTTTTGAGGGGAAGAACTTTTTACCTTCGAAGCTGAAATCTTTCAGCTCTGAGGTTGCTCAGTTTTTCTCAAGTATCAATAACAGAGATGTTTCTAGTGAATAGGTACCAAAGATCAACCACACAAAAGCCATCTCACAACCCTCACGAAACCCCCAGGAACATAGAAGGAGGTTTACTCCCGGTTTCTATAGCTGAAGACATTCCGTACGAGCCCGCTGGAACTGAAGCCCTCTCTCGAATTGGGTTTTATTTTGATTTTCCTTTTCTCCATCTCTTAGTCACTAATAGGAAGAATGTGTTCCGCTAGCAGGTGAAACATCCAAACTTACTCCTGTTTCACAGAAGACACCTAATTAACTTCAGTCTTTGTGCCCCCCAAGTACTACAATATTCACCTGTTGTCACACGCGTCCAGCCCCAGCTTTCACGGCTGATCTCCTGCATTTCTTGCTTTCATAGGATTTCTGTCTCTTGCCTTTGCTTGTGTTGGACACTTTTAAAATAACTCTTTTACTTAGTCGATATATAATAAGCATTGGGTAAACTTGTTCATTTAGGAAATATTTGCACACTCTTAGGTGAACAAAGGAACACAGTCCATTCCTGTATTAGTTATCCACTGTTGTGTAAAAATATTACTGCAAATTTAGCAGTGTAAAATAAGACACATTATGTCTCCGTTTTTGTGGGTCACGGGGTCCAAGCACTGGCCTCAAAAGCTTTATAATCGGGGCATCTGGGTGGCTCAGTTGATTAAACGTCCCACTTTGGCTCAGGTCATGATCTCGCCGTTTGTGGGTTCAGGCCCTGCACAGGGCTCTCTGATGACAGCTCAGAGCCTAGAGCCTGCTTCAGATTCTGTGTGTCTCTTTCTCTCTCTGCTCCTCCCCCACTCATGCTTGGTCTCTCTCTCGCTCTCAAAAATAAATAAATATTTTTCTAAAAAGAAGGCTTTATAATCTAGCGAGGGGGACAAATAGCTTGCTACATGATGCCATGGTAAGTATCACCTATACCTCTAGACCCAGACAGAGGGAAGGAGGAAATGAACAGCCTAGATGTGTGGACTGCAATATTCACATGCATGCCTGGGAGTCCCCTTGAGGTGAGAGATGAGGTGAGCAGATGGTAAAGGAAGTGGAGCAGAGTAGAAGCTCTCTGTTTTTCTGTGTCACCATGATCTAGCTGGAAACATGGAGAGGTAGAATTCTAACTGTGAATTAGGCTTATCAGGCTATTATGAACATGCATTTGTCAGCTACCAATATGATATATGGACCATCACCTGTATTCTTGTACCAGGCTCCTCAAACTTTAGGGATAGATCTGGTGATAATATTATGGTAAAGCCAGTCCAGGGGAAGGGGTTCAGAGAAAAGCTACCTAACTCAGACTAAGAGTTAAGGGAGGAAGGGGAAGGGTGGGAGGCTTTGAGGGTTACAGCAACCATGCAATGAGCCTCTTAAATTTTTTTTTTTTATAGAGGGGCAGAGAGAGAGAGAGAGAGAGACAGAGAATCCCATGCAGGCTCTGCACTGTCAGCATGGAACCTGAAGCCGTGCTTGAACTCATGAACCCTGTGAGATCATGACCTGAGCTCAAGTAGGATGCTTAACTGACTGGGCAACCCAGGTGCCCCAAGCCTCTTAAATTCTGAGTGCTGGCTACTAGGTATTTATCCAAGGATACAGGTATGCTGTTTCGAAGGGACACATGCACTCCAATGTTTATAGCAGCACTATGGACAACAGCCAAAGTATAGAGAGAGCCCAAATGTCCATCGATGGATGAATGGATAAAGAAGATGTGGTATATATATAAAATGGAGTATCACTCGGCAATCAAAAAGAATGAAATCTTGCCATTTGCAACTACATGGATGGAACTAGAATGTATCACGCTAAGCAAAATTGGTCAAAGAAAGACAAATATCATATGACTTCGCTCATATGAGGACTTTAAGATACAAAGCAGGTGAACATAAGGGAAGGGAAGCAAAAATAATATAAAAACAGGGAGGGGGATAAAAACATAAGAGACTCTTAAATATGGAGAACAAACAGAGGGTTACAGGAGGAATTGTGGGAGGGGGGATGAGCTAAATGGGTAAGGAGAATTAAGGACTCTACTCTTGAAATCATTGTTGCACTATATGCTAACTAACTTGGATGTAAATTTTTTTAATTAATTTAAAAAATTAAAAAATTAAAAATAAAAAATCATGCTCCAAGGGCCCAAGATAATGCCAGCTGCTGTTGTCAGGCTGAGACCTGAACTTGGGTCTCCAGACTCTAAACCTGAGGAGATTTGCAGGTGGCCTATACAGCATTTATAATTACGTACAGTTACAACAGAAATTACTTTGCACAAATAACTGTAGAGAGATGATTTTAAATAACAAGAAGCTATGATCACTAAAGTACACTATGGATTTAGAAATAAAATTTACCTTTTCTGGAAAAAAAAATTCTGAGGGCTGGGAGACTCAACTGAACTCAAGTGAGCCTTGCTCAAATTGATCAAGGTACTCAATTGCTGTGCTCAGACATCCATCATCATGTTTGCGCCAGGCCACTCTTGCCATGGGTTCACCCAGCCCATGACTGAGCATGCTGAGATATTAAGACAGGTCTGCTCTCAGGAGATGTGGAAATCCCCCAAAGGAAGACTGGCTTCATGACTCTCCAGAGGCCTTGCTGAACTCTTTTTAGGACTGCTCTACAGTCTAATACACTTACACTCAACCCACCCTTCTTTCCCTCCCTCTCACCCTTTCTTCCTACCTGCCCTTCCTCCATCCTTCTTCCCTCCTTCCCTCCCTCCTGCATTGCTCTCTGCCAGCTCTCTTAATCTCAACCAGTTTCCTTCCCATTTTCTCTCATGTGATTTTCTCTAATAAATTCACTACATGTTTAATCCGGTCTGAAAATCAGAAGATCTGAATTAACACAAGGAAAAAAAGAAGGCTTCCTACAGTAATCTCATCAGAAGCAATCCACTGAAAGAAAAGATTGTACAAGTTTCTCCAGAAAGGGATCCTGATCAGAAGAAAAGGTTTATTGGATATTTCATCACTTATTCCACATCATTGAGGGTTCTTTGTCTTCAATGCCTTCAGATCACCCTTTTTTACCCCAAATTCTAATTATAGAATAGACAAAAAATTATAAATTTTATTTATAAATTAATTTATAAATTAATTTATAAATTAAATTAAAATTATAAATTATATTTATAGACAAAAAATGTGAGATATTTTTTATATAACAATAGGGAATATATATATAACAATACCAGATTAAAATATTGGGATACTATAAAAACTCAGTACAAAGTCACTAAAAATATATGATATAAGCATTTTTATTGGCATAACAAGATATGTCAATATATTTACAGTGGTAGCATTCGAGAACTTGGTAGGGGCTATTAGTTTGGCTTATTCTCTATTTTCAATGAGCATGTATAACAAGCATAATTAAGAAACAAATAGCTGTATAATTGGTCTCCATAGATGCTGAGAATAGAGCTGCATTGTGGCCTGACCCAGGTTGGGAAGGAAGGAGTTTCTTTCCTATAGCCTATGCTGAGAACCTGTAACCAGCAGTGGGAGCAATATGGGGAGATCCATATAGTTCATATGTGAAATAGAAAAAAGTAACCAGGACCTAACTTAGAACTGGGAAAGATGAGCCAAGGACTCCTAAAATTATCATTACAAGTGTCAAATGCCCAAGAATCACCTTGTCTTAATACCACTAAGCCAATAAGAGGCAGAGGGAAAGGATGAAAATTTTTAGGCATGATAAAAGTTTTATGATTTTTGAGTACATAAAACACCCCTTTTCTTGGAGGACCTAGAATTAGGACTGGGATTCCCATATATATTCATAGGGGTTGAGGTAGAGCGATCATTTCATGTTATTATAGTCTGGTCCCCGGGCAAGGCTGGCCTGGAGAAACATCCTCACAAGTGCCTACATCCCACTTGAAAGATTTTCTTATTCTCTGATTCACGTTTTATATAAATGTGCAAACACTATTGCCTGTTGGCTATTGGATACGTTCCCAGCCTTTCTCCTATTAATTCCCCTCCCAAGCTATCTTGTCATGGAGTTTGGCTATACTGGAAAATGGAAAGAAGGGAAACACAGATATTTCTCTTCCTCTGTTTCTGCTTTGGAAGCACCACTTGGAACAGCTTCAGCTTCCTAACTCCAGATCCTACAAAACTAGCTCTGGGTTGCCAGTGCCTGCCTTAGTTCTCCAGATAACGCATGGTCTTTCCAGCCCTAGAGGTATTATCAGCACCTGCTATTGCTAACCCTGAGCTATTCCACTGTTTCTTATTAGGTCTAGACCAATCACCTATTTCTCACACTGCCCAGTATTAAATTCCCTCTGGATGAAGTATCTGGAGTGACTTCTGCTTTCCTAAATCAACCCAAACTAATAAGCCAATCTGCTCAAGTCTATCAACACAAGAACATCCCAGCAATTGACTGCTAGAATTTATTGTGATGTCCCTATATATAGGGGTTTTATATAGTAACATGGAAGCCAGTAATCTATATTAATGCAGATAACTGTTTTTCAGCAGCTAATTAAAAAACAGTAGCAACAACAACAACAGCAGGAGCACCTCAAGTGTAACCCATCACAAGATGATTCTTTTGTCTAATACAGAAGCCAGTAGTACTAATAGTAAGTATAACACTACAGTTGTATTATTTGAAGCCATCCAAAGTTGAACTCACTAAACCTATTTCAGTCAGTTTCATATACAAAGTAATCTCAGACTTTAAAGAAAGGTCTCTTTTGTCTCCTTCAAGAAATGCACACCCTGTTCTTTATTCCATTTTCCTGAAATGAAGCTTTCCCTCTGCTATGCTCAGCAGATTCTCTTTGCTTATTCCCAGGGCAAGGTGTTCACTTTCAGCTGCAACCTCAGTATTTTCTTGATGGCTGATATCTTCTGGATTTGCATCCTTTAATCTCTCCTTCCTTCCCCCTCCACCTCCTCGTTCAGTTTTACAGAAGATGCTACCCAATAACTCTACAAAATAAGCAATGCCATGTCTATCTTGGAGTGACCCCTTTTACCACATGTAGTCACTATCATCTCAGCTATACATCACAGAATCAGAAATGAAGAGAATTAGTCGTCCTTAGTGGGCAGTTGCCAGGGTCTAGTTCCGGCGAATCTAGGGGTCCCTGAGGGATGGATGGTCAGTGAAAGGAAATGAGAGAGCCAGGAGAGAGATGTAGTCTGATGACCAAGCAGGCAGTGCTGGCAATTCTGGCATCTCCACCCTGCTGGTCTCAGTGTCTTTTTTTTTTTAAGGTAATAAGTGACATCACAGCAATGAGTGACATTCCATAGTTTGATCTCTTTAACAATAATGCGTTTTTACCGGCAAGGCAGCAACTTCCTCAATCCTATATGTTAGTTTCAGGTTAATTAACATACAAATTTAGGGCAAGGGGAGAGAACAGGGTGTTTCCTTGAGGTCTTCATGTTAATTATCTGTAAACAGGAGAAACCAGGGCATTGCTTTGAAGGCTATACTTCCAACTACAATGGGGGAGGTGCAACCCATCTGGCAAGGGTGGAACTCTCAATGAGTACATTTACATAGTCTCTTTTAGATGTTATCCATCAATGCATCACATTCCAAGTTCCCTTTTTTACTTGAATGTCATAAAACAAAAGAGCATTACCTCCCTTGAGGTCAAGAGGGCTGCTCAAGAAATCCAAGCCTGAAAGGTTATTTGAAGGAGGTGGTATTGGGGCACTTTTTGGCTGGCAGGAACTCTGCCTTTTCCACACAGGGAGGTATCTCAACCTGTGAACTCAAGATGGCTCCCAACAGTGGTATTGGGGCATTATTTCTTGGCTGGCAGGAGCTTTGCCTCAACCGCCCTTTCCACACAGGGAGGTTTCTCAACCTGTGAACCCAAAATGGCTCCCAACAGGCAGTGGCACACCTGTGGAGACTGCAGGGACTCAAATTCCAGCTGAGCTGTGTAACATTGGGCAAATTCTTCAACCTCAAAATGAAGATAATAGTAGTAGTTAACTCATCAGGTTGTAAGCAGATTAAATAAGTTTATTTCTGTAAACCTTTAAGGATAGTACATCATCTCGGCGCTCCTGGGTGGAGTGTCCAACTTTGGCTCAGGTCATGATCTTGAGGTTCATGGGTTTGAGTCCTGTGTCTGGGTCTGTGCTGACAGACAGGATAGTACATTATCTCAGGGCTCCTCAGTGGAGGGTCCAACTTTGGCTCAAGTCATGATCTTGAGGTTCATGGGTTGAGCCCCATGTTGGGGTCTGTGCTGACTGCTCGGAGCCTGGAGCCTGTTTTGGATTCTGTGTCTCCCTCTCTCTCTGTCCCTACTTATGCTGTCTCAAAATAAATAAACATTAAAAAAAAACTGAAGATCGTAGGATCATTAAGGATCTCCATAGAAAGCACTCAATAAATAAAAGGTGTCCAGAAAAGGGGAAAAAATTCCCACCTCAAGTAACCATAAATCCTCTTAACAAACTCAAAATCCTTGGCACCTAAAACAAAACTACACTCATTTTTAATTTTCTACACGGAGACTTGACAGAGATATGAACAAATAACTATAGTTACTTTACGTAAATACATTAATACACAAGAATTTATTTAAAGCAATGTACATTTCAATGGGACTATGATTCTGTGTTGGCATTTGAAGATGTGAATAAAATATAACCATTTTAGGAAATTACCAATATCTCATGCTTAAGGGATTTTTGGTAGAAAAAATATCCTTGAGGCAAAGGTATTTGCTGACCCTTTGTTAAATGTCAAAAATCTATAGAAATCTTATCATCATAAGGTAGAATTTATGGTGTCAAATATACTTGCTTCTTTAAGCACTTGTTTAATCTACTTCAATAATCTTTATAAAGATGAAGATGAAAATTGGTACTTCTGTGTATGTCTGTATGTCGGGCCATTTAGACAATTTAGAGCTGGCAGATCATCTGTTAAAGGTTACATTCCACCAAACATTAAAAAAAAAAAAACTTATCATCACAACCTAATAAACTTTAATGCCCAAAATCAGGCCTTTCAACGCTAAAAATAGTGAATTTTGCCCCTTGAAATATAGCATTCAGAACTGTGCCCTTTCTGAAACATTTTTTTCTGATGAAGATAAGTATTTATCAAGCACTCTAGGCCCAAATGACATGTAGCTTTGTACACAGTTTCTTCATGTGATAGGAAAATCTTCCTTAGAAGTTTTGGGAGGTTTGCTTTAATGAACATCCAAAACTTAACTCCTTTCCAAGTTGCCAGTGCCTCTGCGTTTAGAAAGCGAGCCAGAACCACACAGAGTACAATTTTTTTAATGACTCTAGCAAGTTTTTATTGACCTTTTTATGTTACAACCACTTGTGCTTATGATCATTACTTATAATAATTATTTACAGATACATGTTGTGTCTTTGAGATTGCCAGATGTGAGTCACTATCAAAAGTGAAATATTTTTCAGTAAAAATAACTACAAAAAGATTTGTGAAAGATAGTGTGGTATCATGCCTTAGAGCCTGAGATTTCTGGTTTCAAAACATGGGCCATTAGTCATGTGACTCTGACTAAATTACCTAATATCTGAGTCTTAATTTCCTCATCTGCCAAAGAATGTTGTCAGAAGACTTACATTAAGTACACTATGGAAAACTTCTGGAAGAATGACTCACAGAGACTCTCATCTGATATTAGTTCTCTTCTATTTCCCTTCATAAAAACAAATTTAAAATGGGAAGATTTGTGATTAACAGGTTTCACCCACTTAAACTAACAAATGAATGTCATCCAGTCTTAAAAGCCAATCTCCTTCATAAACACTCATTTCTCTCCCAATATGACTGCAACCCAACAAAAACAGTCCTGGGATAATAATAATTATCTAATAAAACTTCATCTACTGTGATTATCTTCTGGCAAGAGCAAACTCTAAGTTAATCTACTTGGAGTAGTCATAGCTATAAGTACCTGCCAAAGTTAGAAACATTCTGGTTTTCTGTGACCCAAAGGGAGATATCAATATGTAAAATCATATACAAAGTGCAAATTTGTCATAATGAAGAGCAATTTTAAGCCTTCAATCATATTTCAAGGAACATGAGAAGTCTTACTTATTCTGCTATTTCCCTCGAGGTTCAGCTCTAGTTCAGGTGATTCCAAAGCTGGATATCTGCCATGATCTATGGAGGTCACGTCTAAAATTTTTTAAGATCCTCAGTCCCTCTAAAATGTAACCCCCATTTCCCCTCATCCCCAGCTTTAGGGAAACCTGCTGAGATTTCCATCTATTTTTGAATCTGTCTCACCTGGCTAACTGAAGACTCTTGAACTTTTATAAAAAAAAAAAACTCATTAAGGTTGAAATGGAACCAAAAAATGACTAAGTCTTAGTCATTAGGAGCTTAAGAGAAGCACCTTGAAGAGGTACTTGAATGTGTTAATACTTCTCACTCAGCTTTAAGAGGCTTTTTGACAATCAGATAATAACTTATAAATAGAAGTACACTCTTGATAACTATATTCACATGGACTGGGGGTCAAATCATTAAGTTAATTGTTACTATAAAGTTATTTCAAAGTATTATAGGAGCATAAAAACAAGTGTGATAAACTCCAACAGTAAGGGAAGGGAAACAATTCTCAGAAGACATTCCAGATAGATACTGACCAACGGAAACATGGTCACCAAGTCCACCAAGTTGAGAGGATGATTAGAAGGTGTATTCCAGATAAAGAAAATAATCTAGGAAATGGCATGAGGAATATCAAGTATACAGTTATCCTGTTTAGGGATGGTCCTGTAAGTACTAAGATTTATACAACTATTTGTTTATCTGCTTTATAAACTAGTCCCTGGATTTGCTCCATTAAAATGGAGAAGGCTATATTTATAGGAGATATATATAAATATCATATATATCATCATGCAACAACTCTCGGTCAATGAGCGACTATTGAATAATCCTGGGTTGGGTGCCCCTACAACATAAATAATTTGCTTTTCTGGGGGCACCTGGTGGCTCTGTCGGTTAAGCATCTGACTCTTGATTTCAGATCAGGTCATGATCTCACAGTTCCTTAGCCCCACATCAGGCTCTGTGCTGACAATATGGATTCTACTTGGGGTTCTCTCTCTCTCTCTCTCTGCTCCTCCTGCACTCACTTGCTCTCACTATCTCTCAAAATAAATAAGCACACTTAAAATAGTTTACTTTTCTAGGACCTCTCTTAATTAATGTTATATTATGACAAACACCTTTGAGCCATCGCGACTGTTAAGAGAGGATATTGCTGGACCTAAGCCTAAAAAACAAAAGGAGATGATGCAGATATTCAAGTGCCCAACACTGCAACCAGGTATACCTTGCAGTCAATGGTCAAGGAAAACAGGATAAAAATCACGAGGGAAGATGAAGTACAGAGTAAACATCACTGAGACCAAACAACGTACAAATGTTAAGTGACAGAAACAAGATATGGCATAGAGGTAAAGATATTTGAATCAAGTGTAAGAATGAAGAGCAGCTGTCAGAGAGTGATGCTGGAAAGAAACTTTGGTTCTGACTTATTTAGCACAAAATTTAACTGTAAAGCAGGTATCCTTATGGCTCACTGCAACTGGAGCACAGAAATGTAGAGAGATGTGGCAGGAGGAAAGTTGGAAAGGTGAGCCATGGCCGGTTCATAAAAGGTCCGTATTGGGCACCTAAAAAGTTGAGCTTATTCTCTAGTGCAGGCAATAGGAAACATTAAGTATTTTTAACCAACGAAATGACATAAACACAATTTGTGTTTCTGAAATAAAATTCGCCAAGAGTACTACCACTCTCTTAGTATCATAGAATGATATTATTAGGGAAACAAACCAGAAGATTTACACTGCCACAGAATAAATTAAGAAAAATAAAATACAAATAATATGCAAGAACCCTTAACTCTCAACCTAGGTTTGTCAAATCCAGGACAAATATCATAGCAGGTAATAGGAAGGCTTCCTGGTCCGGAACCAGCTGCTACTTGACCCATCCACTCTTAGCCTCTTCCCATCCATATCTATTCTCCATTTCCTTCTATCAGATGCCACCTCTACTCTGAAAATAGGGATGGACCCCAGAGGATAGACTAAGAGATACTTAAAATGTCAGGTCACAGGTAAAGGTTACTCAGCAGGGACATAGCTTACTCCAGCACGCCCCACCTAGCTGGATGGAGGAATTGAAAAGGTTGTCAATGCTGTTAGACAATCTTACTGGAAAGAAAAGGTCCTTTTATTTCTTTTAACCAAAGGATCACAGGAAACTGAAGGTCAGGCCTTTCAACAGAAGATGAAGGTGTACTTCATCTTGAGTTTCAAACACAGAAGATCATAGCACCACAACAGGAACAGGAGAATCTCGGAACAAAGCCAACCATCATATTTCCTGCAGGGAGTTTTCCAAGCGTATTTGTTAGTTTCACAGTCCTTGAGATTTTGGGATCCTCACTCATTTTCATGGGGGCATTTTTCATTAAAAATGCAACCCCCTAGTCCTTTATCACTTAAGGACAGAAGTGCCTAACACATTTATATAGTCAAAACAGTGGCATTTGGGAATATCTTGTTAGTGTTACAGATAAAATTGGTTGAACTTTCTGCAGTAATAGAGATCAGCCATCATGATTATGGCACTCGGCTGTAAAGATGACACAACTTATGAGATTTTGTTACAGCAAATGCCCTCAAAAAGGACTCCATGTCATCCATTTTCAACATCCTTGCAGGAAGAGTGACTTCAGTGGTACTCTGAATGTGACTGCTGTACTAATGATACCAGCCGGAGTAGTGCCCATTCAGAACAGCCAGTGGATTTATCAGGTTTATCTGTCTCTGAGTCTTTAAGATCCACTGCCATCTGCCTGAATAATTTAGTATCTATAAATGAGTATGGTCCTTTACATGAATAATCACTTCAGAGAACAAGGAAAGGTTAGGAGAGGAAATCAAAGATTACATTTCAATGTGGGAGTAATCCATAATTTTCTACTAACTTTTCTAATGAATCAATGAGGAGAATCTTATGACTTTTGTGCCCAGCCAGAACTAGGGGGAAGATGTCAAATAGTATCGGAGACTGGAAATTGAGAGAATTTTCTAAATAAAGCTTATGTAAAGAATGGAAAATCCTAATACATACTTTGCTTTAATGTTAATTAAATGTGATTTTATGAGAAATCACAAGGAAAAAATTAAAAATTAGCTTAGAGATAAAATTTAACGAAATAAATTTGTTCACATAAGTCTTTGCATTCTAAAGCAGATTTTAAAACCTTTAAGGCTTAACTGACACAAAGAAATGGGCTGTGGGAAAGTGTTATTTCCATAGAGTAAACTGTAGTTTATTTCATAGCAAATAACTCCGCTTGTCATGAGTCCTTATTAGTCTAAACAAAAGTGTCAGCTACCACATGGAAATTAATCAATTAGCCTCATAAATAGCATTTGTCTTATAACGGAGTGCTGTAAGCTACATAAACACATAATAGTTTATGTATAGATGGTGATTTGCAACTGACACAATTATTTTTTAAATGCATCCCATGGAGGAAGGTATACAAAAGACCTATGAAAAAGGCTCATTATAGATTGGTTTATTAGCTCCAATGAATTCAGAATTAGCCGAGATGTGTGATCACAACCAAAGCATTCCTAGTGATGAGAACTGCAGTTCAGAAAGTGCTCCTACAATAAGAAAACCACTGGAACATGTTCACATTTAGAAGTCAATGTCGAGGCTTCACAGACTAACCAAATCAATTGCCCCCTTACCCTCTGAGCTGTTTTCAATTGGGTAATATATTGAACCAGATAAATCTTCAAATCCGAAGTATTCACTGTATAAGGATTATCTACTCCACAAGAGAAAAACATTTTCACACATCGTCAGGATACATTCTTTTCTTAGCACAAATACATACTCACTTCTTGATAAGTGTGTTTTATTCTAACTCAGGGAAAATATGCTCTTCACTTTCCTTGGCTCTATAATATGCACCCACATAAACATGATTGAATTATCTTTCTAAAAATGTTGAATTCTCCAGCCTTTTAGTCTGCTTACTGCTCTTGAATAATTCATGTTAAAAATTAAACTTTTTTTTTAATCTGCTTTATATGATACTTCATTTCTTAGCTTTAGAGACTATTTACTGGCACTAACTTCATCGAAGTATGGGTTTGTAGCTCATGCTTATGTTGTTCCATTAGTTTAGTTTTGGTACAATTTTACACAATAATTTAGAAACTAGGGGCACCTGAGTGGCTCAGTCAGTGAAACTTCCAACGTTTGATTTTGTCTCAGGTCATGATCTCACAGTTTGTGAGTTAAAGCCCTGCATTGGACTCTGCAAGGACTGTGTGGAGCCTGCCTGGGATTCTCTCTTTCTTTCTCTCTCTGCCCCTCCCCTGCATACCCTACCCTCTCACTATCTTTCTCTTAAAAATAAACAAACATTAAAAAGAAATAAGTAGCCTGAATAATCTACTTAAAAGGCAGTAATTTTGAGTTGATGAAAATAAAAAATAAGACTTAACTATAGTTTGGCTATAAAGATACAGATAGTTTAAAATAAAAGGATCAGAAATGATAGCTCATGAAAATAATTAAAAAGTATGGCCTCGAAGTATTACTATCCATAAATTAGATTTCAGGACAGAGAATTCCACCAGGGAAAAAAAACAAACATTTTGAAATGATAAGAGTCAATTCATCACTTCAACTGATGTGCCTGTATCTAACGGCTTTAAAATAAATGAAAGAAAAACTGATAGATCTGAAAGGAAAAATAGATAATCCAAAATTATAATTGGAGATTTCAAGATGCTTCTGTCTTAGGAAAAGCAGACAGAAAATCTAAGAAGAGAAGATTTGAAAACATTATTGACCAGCGGGACTTAATCGATATTTACAAAACATTGTTTCTACAATAGTCAAATATAAGGTGTTTTTTTTAAAGTGTACACATGTATTATTTTCTAATCCTGCAAAATAAATTATCACAAATCTATTTATTACCTCCAAGTTTCTGTGGGTTAGGAGCCAGGCAAAGCACAGCCGAGTCCTGGGTCAAGTTTTCACAAAGCTACAATCTAGGGTCAGTTGAGCTCTGTTCCTTGCTCGAGCTCAGAATTTCTTTCCAAGTTCATATAGATGGATAAACCTGTGCAGCTGCTTATATGAGTCATTCTTATTTCCTCTTTTTTCATCACTCTTCTTATGCAATTCTTCATCGTGTCCAACTAGCTCTACAACCATAACTGGCCAATATTCACCATCAAAAATGCTAAAGCTGTCATCTGCTTCACCATCATCTCTCACCTGAATTATTTTAAAATCTTATAACTGATTTTTCTCATCTTCTGTTGTCCCTTTATCCACTCTATACACAGAAACTCAAGTGGATTTTTTTCTAATTTTAAGACATACCTTATTACTGCATGACACACTGTGTATCAAATTTAGTCGTCTAAGATAAAGGAAAGTTTTCATCTGCATTTTGCTTCTGCATGATATTGAGGAGCTTTTCACATATTTGAGAGTTATTTCTATTTTCTTTCTTGTGAGACACTACATGCCCTTTGCTAATTTTTCTATTGTGCTGCTGGGCCTCTCTTCCTGGTAAAAAAGTTCTTTATATATTAAGGAAATCAACTGTTTTTTGTAATGTGAATTTTAAGTATCTCCCTAGTCATTTTCCTTTTATGAATACACTTAAAAAATACGTTTCTAAACCTAAGTATTTATTTATTAAGAGAGAGAGTGTGTGAGCAGGGAAATAACAGAGAGAGAGGGAAAGATAATCCCAAGCAGACTCCACGCTAGCAGCATGGAGCCCTATGCAGGGCTCAATCCCACAAACCACAAACTGAGCCAAAATCAAGAGTCGGACACTTAAACTGAGTCACCCAGGTGCCCCTAGAAACATACTTTAAAAAACACTTTTCTACTTGTTGGTAATAAAAATATTGCTCCATAATTTCTTCTAATATTTTTAGGACTTCAAAAACATTAGTTCTTTGATAAATTTTCAGGTTTTTTCTGAATTTAAAAGAGAATCCAATTTTATTCTTTTCCAAATGTTTACCAATTCTCTCAAAACCATTCATTAAATCTACATTTTTACTACTGTTCATAAATGACTTTTTTTTTATCATAAACTAAATTCTGATGAGCATTTACATTTGTGTCTGGATTTTCCATACACACATTTCTAGTATTCTTATTTTTTCATATGAACTTTCTTTTTTCTTTTTTTTAATATTCTCTACCTACTTTTTTCTAATTATTTTTAATGTTTATTTATTTTTGAGAGAGAGAGAGAGAGCAGGAGCAGGGGAGGGGCAGAGAGAGAGGGAGACACAGAATTCGAAGCAGGTTGCAGGCTCTGAGCTGTCAGCACAGAGCCTGATGTGGGGCCTGAACTCACAAACCGTGAGATCATGACATGAGCCAAAGTTGGACACTCAACCAACTGAGCTACCCAGGCGCCCCTCGTATGAACTTTAGAATCCATTTTTTCTAGCTTGTCAAAATGCCCCATTACCATTTTCATTATTATTGTATTAAATGTATAAATTAACTCATCCAAGAAGAACTGTTATTTTTATGAAATAAAATGTTTTCTCCTAACATACTAGGTCTCCATTCCTTGAAGTCCACACACACAATTTTAAGGTGAGGGGTCATGTACAAAACAACGAGCAGAGAAAAGTGTTTATTGGATGCTACTCTATGCTAAACACTGCAATATGTGCTGACCCATATATTACTGTATTTAATGTCAAATGACAAACGACTAAGCCATGAAAAGGACCTGTAACTATTAACGCCAAGAGCTAATTTTTCTAAATCTTTTAATAACAGGAGAGAGTGCTAAATTCCTGCAGCTGCCACAAAATATTCAAATGCTGGATAAATTATAATAAACATGCTTTTAAAATCACTTGTAAGCTCAGTTGAAAGTACAGATAATCTCTAGGAGACTAAGACTGGGATGTCTGGGTAGCTCAGAGGGTTAAGCGACAGACTCCGGTTTCCACTCAGGTGGTGAGATCCAGCCTGGCCTCAGGCTCATGCTCCGCCTACTTGAGATTCTCTCCCCCACCCCCCTTGTTTGCATATTCATACTCTCTCTCTCTCTCTCACACACACACACACACACACACACACACACACACACACACACAAATAATAATAATAATAAATAAATTTAAAAAAGCAAGACTAAGACAAAATCATAGGCACAGAACTCGGCTTTGTGACCAAGCAATACTTGGAACCTACAGCTTTGGGGATTAATAACTTGCTCCAGGATCAAAAGATTAGGTTTTGGCAACTGCAAAGTGAGTTGTAAGCTGCAACTATTGCGTGAAGAACTGTAGGCACTTAACCAGGCTTTACCTTTAAAGAAATGTTTAATGGTAAAAATTACACTTGACCACAAAGAGCACTGTAAAGCCACCGGTTTATTTCTGCTACTATCCTTGAAGTGGGTGTGTGTAAGGCAACAGTGCTCAAGAATGGTGTTCTAGTGTGGTTCTGGTAGATTCCATTCATTAGATTTATTCAAGAGTTTGGTAAGAGATTTTATCATTAATAATGCTCAATTTTTTCAGAATGCTTTTTCTTTATCTAGATCATATGAATGATCTTCTTTATCTATTAATAGATTTGTCAGTTATCCTTGCACTGTTATAAACCCGAGGTGATGGTAATTTATTATTATTCAAAATCTGCTGAAATTGAATTGCCAAATGTTCACTTTATGAATTTTGCATATAGATTAGTAAGTAATGTTTTGCTCATAAATTGCCTTCTCATATTATCCTGGTCTATTTATGTTATCATGAGAAAAATCACTTTTACGTGGTTTTTTAAGATGAAAAATCTATTAAACCTATTAATTTATTAGCTTCCATTTATATTTAGAGGAAGAAAAGATGAACAAAAAATTCCTGAACATTTATGTAGAGATTAGAGTTAGGTACCCCAGACCGGATGTCACCTTCCATGAAAAACAACTGGTTTGCAAAGATTTGAGATTAAAGACGATGTTCTTCAAAAGATAACTTTATACTTTCAGAACCAGAATGTTTCAGAAAGGATTTTCTACAGATAAGAACACAAGGACACTTAAATGGTTGTAAGTTAAAATAAGAGGACCACAACTATAAATTCTAATACATGGTTCTACTCCTAACAGGTAGTAAGTACCTATATTTTTGTGTGAGATCTTACCTTTCATTTTTATCTACTAGCCTCTTCAAAAATATTCCTACAATAAAAATTCCATTTTGTTGTACTTCATAAACGCCCTTATTTTTCCAGAAATCCTTTTTCTACCAATCAATAATTAGAAAAGCTAGGAGTTTTCAAGGTGCCATACAGAATTTCAGAGTCTAAATATGCCTAAAATTAAATAGAAAAGCACATGCACCACGATAAACATTTTTTTTTAAAGATGAGATTAACAATGACCTTCTTCCAAAGCATTAGATGGATAGCATCTGTTTCTTGAATGCTTGCCAGAACTCACCAATAAAATCGTTTAGGCCAGCATTTGTGGGCCTAAAATAAATTTTTATTATTAATATATTTAGTCAGGTTTCCCATTTCTTCTTGAGGCAGTGTCATATGTTTTTCTAAGAAAGTTTATTCCATCTAAGTTTTCAAATTTATTGGCATAACAGTTTTCATAAAATTCTACCTTTTCTTCTCTATTATACCTATAATTATGATGTCATAATAGTATTTGCGGCTTCTTTATTCTTCAGCCAGCATGCCAATACTATGACTATTTTCAAAATACTAGCGTTTAGTTTTGTTCATCTTCTCCACTATTCCTTTAATGTCTGTTCTAATAATTTCTGCTGTTGTGTTTATTAGAGCTTTTCTTCCATCATATCATTTTCCCGATTTAGATGCTTAGCTAATTTTCAACTTTCTTCTTAAGATTTTAAGTCTTCCCATGTTCATTGAATCCTGTTTGCTATATCCCTCAAATTCGAGGGCAGTTTTTTTACTCTCTGATATTAACTATATAAAATAAATTATATAAAATAGTTTCCAATGTCTATTTTCTATTATTCATTAAAAATGTCACCCATGAAAATGTGGTAATCTGCAGATATCTGGAGGCTTTTAAGTTACTCCTTTTAAGGTTATTAGTTGTACTGTGATCAAAGTATATGGCCTGTAGGATACCAGTTTTCTGGTTTTGAGACTTGGCTTATAGTATAAAACAATTGCTGTAAATTTTAGATTTTTGACATGAATTATTACTCTTTTTATATGAGATTTCTATACATGTCATTAGATCAATTTTATTAACTGTGCTATACAAATTCTTTTTAACCTAACCAAATATTTGGCCTACTTCATCTACTAATTAGTAAGAGAAGTTTATTCAATTCTCTCTCCATGACTGACTTTTATTTTTTAGTGTTTATTTATTTTTGAGAGAGAGAAAGATGTGAGTGAGGGAGGGGCAGAGATAGAGTGTGAGACACAGAATCTAGAGAAAGCTCCAGGCTCTGAGCCCGATGTGGGGCTCAAACTCAAGAACCGTGAGGTCATGCCCCAAGCCAAAGTCAGACGCTTAACTGACTGAGCCACCCAGGCGCCCCCATGACTGGCTTTTTTGATCTGCACATATTTTCATCAATTTTTCTCTATATATTTTCTTTTTTTTTTTTAATTTAAAATAGTTTATTTTCAAATTGGTTTACATAAAACACCCAGTGTTCATCCCAACATGTGCCCTTTTTTAATGCCCATCACCCCCTCTCCCCCCCATCTCCCTCACCCTCAGTTTGTTCTTAGTCTTTGAGAGTCTCTTATGTTTTATCTCCCTCCCTCTCTGTGTCTTTTTTTTCTTTCCCCTCTTCCCCTCCCCCTGGTTTTTGCTTAGTCTCACCAAGTCCACCTATTCGTGGAAACATATGGTATCTGTCTTTTTCTGACTGACTTATTTCACTTAACATAATACCCTCCAGTTCCATCCATGTTGCTACGCATGGCCAATTTCATTTTTTCTCATTGCCATTAGTAGTCCATTGTATATATGTACCACATCTTCTTTATCCACTCGTCAGTTGATGGGCACTTAGTTTCTTTCCATGTTTTGGCTATTGTCGAAAGTGCTGCTATGAACATTGGGGTACACGTGCTCCTATGCATCAGCAATCTGTGTCTCTTGGGTAGATTCCTAGCAGGGCTATTGCTGGATCATAGGGTAGCTCTATTTTCATTTTTTTGAGGAACCTCCACACCGTTTTCCAGAGTGGCTGCACCAGTTTGCATTCCCACCAACAATGTAGGAGGGTGCCTACTTCTCCACATCCTCGCCAGCATCTATAGTTTCCTGATTTGTTCCTTTTAGCCACTCTGACTGGTGTGAGGTGGTATCGCAGTGTGGTTTTGATTTGTATTTCCCTGATGATGAGTGACATTGAACATCGTTTCAAGTGTCTATTTGCCATCTGAATGTCCTCTTTGGAGAAGTGTCTATTCATATCTTCCGCCCATTTCTTCACTGGGTTGTTTGTTTTTCGGGTGTGGAGTTTGGTAAGTTCTTTATAGATTTTAGATATTAGTCCTTTATCCGATATGTCATTTGCGATGATCTTTTCCCATTCCGTTGGTTGCCTATTCGTTTTGTTGGTTGTTTCTTTTGCTGTGCAGAAGCTTTTTATCTTGATGAAGTCCCAATAGTTCATCTTTGCTTTTAATTCCCTTGCCTTTGGAGACGTGTCAAGTAAGAAATTGGTGCGTCTTAGGTCAAAGAGGCTTTTCCCTGCTTTTTCCTCCAGGATTTTGACGGTTTCCTGTCTCACATTCAGATCTTTTATCCATTTAGAATTTATTTTTGTGAGTGGTGTAAGAAAGTGGTCTAGTTTCATTCTTTTGCAAGTTGCTGTCCAATTCTCCCAGCACCATTTATTAAAGAGGCTGTCTTTTTTCCATTGAATACTTTTTCCCGCTTTATCAAAGATTAGTTGGCCATATACTTGCGGGTCCATTTCTGAGTTTTCTATTCTATTCCATTGGTGTATGTGTCTGCTTTTGTGCCAATACCATACAGTCTTGATGACCACCGCTTTGTAGTAGAGATTAAAGTCTGCGATTGTGATGCCTCCCGCCTTGGTTTTATTCTTCAGTATTATTTTGGCTATTCGAGGTCTTTTGTGGTTCCATACAAATTTTAGGATTGTTTGCTCTAGCTTTGAAAAGAATGCTGGTGCAATTTTGATTGGGATTGCATTGAATGTATAGATTGCTTTGGGTAGTATTGCCATCTTGACGATATTTTTCTTCCAATCCATGAGCATGGGATGTTTTTCCATTTCCTTGTGTCCTCCTCAATTTCCTTCATAAGTTTTTTATAGTTTTCAGTGTAGAGGTCTTTCACATCTTTGGTTAGGTTTATTCCTAGGTATTTTATGGTTTTTGGTGCAATTGTGAAAGGGATTAGCTTCTTTATTTCTCTTTCTGCTGCTTCATTGTTGGTGTATAGAAATGCCACCGATTTCTGTACATTGATTTTGTATCCTGCAACTTTGCTGAAATCACGGATCAGTTCTAGTAGGCTTTTGGTAGATTCCGTCGGGTTTTCCATGTAAAGTATCATGTCATCTGCAAAAAGTGAAAGTTTGACTTCCTCCTTGCCAATCTTGATGCCTTTTATTTTGTTTTGTTGTCTGATTGCTGATGCTAAGACTTCCAACACTATGTTAAATAGCAGTGGCGAGAGTGGACACCCCTGTCGTGTTCCTGATCTCAGGGGGAAGGCTTTCAGTTTTTCCCCATTGAGGATGATATTAGCTGTGGGCTTTTCATATATGGCTTTTATGATGTTTAAGTATGTTCCTTCTATCCCGACTTTCTCGAGAGTTTTTATTAAGAAAGGATGCTGTATTTTGTCAAATGCTTTTTCTGCATCTATTGACAGGATCATATGGTTCTTATCTTTTCTTTTGTTGATGTGATGTATCACGTTGATTGATTTGCGAATATTGAACCAGCCCTGCAACCCAGGGATGAATCCTACTTGATCATGGTGGATAATTCTCTTTATGTGTTGTTGGATTCGATTTGCTAGTATCTTATTGAAAATTTTTGCATCCATATTCATCAGGGATATTGGCCTGTAATTCTCCTTCTTTGCTGGATCTCTATCTGGTTTGGGAATCAAAGTGATGCTGGCTTCATAGAATGAGTCTGGGAGTTTTCCTTCCGTTTCAATTTTTTGGAACAGCTTGAGGAGGATAGGAATTAACTCTGTTTTAAATGTCTGGTAAAATTCCGCAGGAAAGCCGTCTGGTCCAGGGCTTTTATTTGCTGGAGATTTTTGATAACTGATTCTATTTCTTCACTAGTTATGGGTCTGTTCAATTTTTCTATTTCTTCCCATTTGAGTTTTGGTAGCGTGTGGCTATTTAGGAAGCTGTCCATTTCTTCCAGATTGCCACGTTTGATGGCATATAATTTTTCATAGTATTCTCTGATGATTGTTTGTATCTCTGAGGGATTGGTTGTAATTTCTCCCTTTTCATTCACGATTTTATCTATTTGAGTTCTCTCTCTTTTCTTTTTGAGAAGCCTGGCTAGAGGTTTGTCTATTTTGTTTATTTCTTCAAAGAACCAGCTTTTGGTTTCATTGATCTGTTTCACTACCTTTTCTGTCTCCATATGGTTAATTTGTGCTCTGATCTTAGTTATTTCTCTCTTTCTGCTGGGCTTGGGTTGTTTTAGTTGTTCTGCTTCTAGTTCCTTTAGGCGCGCTGTTAGAATTTGTGTTATTGATTTTTCTTGTTTCTTGAGATGGGCCTGGACTGCAATATATTTCCCTCTCAGGACTGCTTTTGCTGCGTCCCAGAGCGTTTGGATTGTTGTATTTTCATTTTCATTTGTTTCCATGTATTTTTTAATTTCTTCTCTGATGGCTTGGTTGACCCAGTCATCTTTTAGTAGGTTATTTCTTAGCCGCCATGTTCTTGGATATTTTCTAGGCTTTCTCCTGTGGTTGATTTCAAGTTTCAAAGCATTGTGGTCTGACAGTGTACACGATATGATCTCAATTCTTTTATATTTATTCAGTGCTTCCCTGTGCCCCAGAATGTGATCTATCTTGGAAAATGTACCGTGTGCAGTTGAGAAGAACGTAAATTCCTTTGCTTCTGGATGAAGGACCCTAAAGATGTCTGTGAGGCCCATCTGTTCTAATGTGTCGTTCAGGGCTATTGTTTCTGTGGAGATTTTCTGATTTGTGGATCTATCCAATGCTGAGAGTGGAATGTTGAGATCCCCTACTATTAGGACATTTTTATCGATGAGGTTGCTAATGTTTGTAATTAGTTGTTTTACAAATTTGGGTGCCCCCAAATTCGGTGCGTAGATATTTTCAATTGTTAGCTCTTCCTGCTGGATGGTCCCTGAGACTATTATATAATGTCCTTCTTCATCTCTTATTACATCGTTCATTTTAAAGTCTAATTTGTCTGATATAAGTGTGGCTACTCCGGCTTTCTTCTGCCTTCCAGTAGCATGGTAGATAGTTTTCCATCCCCTCACTTTCAATCTGAAGGTGTCTTCAGGTTTAAGATGAGTTTCTTGAAGACAGCAAATAGATGGGTCTTGTTTTTTAATCCATTCTGTTATCCTGTGTCTTTTGATTGGCGCATTTAGTCCATTTACATTCAGTGTTAATATTGAAAAATATGGGCTTACAGTCACTGTATTATCTGTAGGTTTCATGATTGTAAGGCTGTCCCTGGCAGTTTGTGTTCTTTGCAGGTTTGCCTTCATAGAATGCCCCTCAGGATCTCTTGCAGTGCTGGCTTATTTGTGATAAATTCTTTCAGTTTTTGTTTGTTGGGAAAAATCTTGATCTCTCCTTCTATTCTGAATGACAGGCTAGCCGGATACAGAATTCTTGGTTGCAGGTCCTTCTTGCTCATCACATTGAAGATATCCTGCCATTCCTTTCTGGCTTGCCAAGGTTCTGTAGATAAGTCTGCTACTACCCTTATAGGTCTCCCTTTGTATGTTAGGGTTCTTTTGTCCCTAGCTGCTTTCAGGATTCTCTCCCTATCTTTGTATTTTGCCAGCTTCACTATGATGTGCCGTGCAGAAGGTCTATTCAAGTTACGTCTGAAGGGAGTTCTCTGTGCCTCTTGGATTTCCATGCCCTTTTCCTTCCTCATGTTGGTGAAGTTCTCAGCAATGATTTGTTCAAGAACCCCTTCGACTCCTTTCTCTCTCTCTTCTTCCTCTGGGACTCCTATGATACGGATATTGTTTCTTTTGAGTTCATCGCTCAGCTCTCGAATTCTCCTTTCCTGTTCCTGGATCAGCTTCTCTCTCTTTTTATCTGCTTCCTCTTTTTCAATGATTTTGTCTTCTAAGGCACTAACTCTTTCCTCTACCTCTTCAATCCGTGCTGTGGCTGCTTCCAGTTTCCCCTGTATTTCTTCTAATTTCTTCTTTAATTCTTCCTGCCCGTTTTTAAGGTCCTTGAACTCTGCCGCGCGGGACCCCTTGCATTCTTCTAAGCTTTTTTCAAGGCCAGCGATTAGTTTTATGATTGTCATTCTATATTCATGTTCTGTTATGTTGCTTATATCTGTTTTCATTAATTCTTGAGCTGTCACTGCTTCTTGTGGATTCTTTTGAGGAGACTTCTTCCGTCTCGTCATTTTGGCTGGATGTGTTTTGGGTTGTTTCTTGAAGTTGCCCTTGGGCGTGCTTCTCCCAGTCTCGGACCCCAGAGATGACTTGGCTCCTTGGGTCTCAGTTTCCTCATCAGGAATTACAAAGTAGACTTAATGTGGAGTCTTCCAAGTTCTGGCATTCTAGGACCATGAATGTGAGCCGAATGAGCAGGAAACGGATTCTCCCCTTGAGCTTCCAGAAACATTGCCTTGTTGACACCTTCGTTTTTAGCCGAGCCTACACTGGACCTCGGACCTAGAGAACTGTTCGACTTCTCCTCTCTGTCCTTGCTCGCCTGCAAATCCTGACCCCCGTCCCCACTGCGGAGAAATCTCCTAAGAGACGGCTGCTGGCGTAGCCTCTGTGCCCAGGAGGCGTGGAGCGGAGGGCGCGGGAACGGAGCGCGCTGCGGCCACGCTCCCCGCGCAGAGACTCTCTATATATTTTCAAACAACAATATTAAGAACACAAGATATAACTTTCTCTTCCTGAGACTTGTTTTTATCATTATACGCTAATCCTCTAGTATCCCTAAAGTGTACTTTTTATAAAAAATAATACAACTTCACCAATCTCTCTTTAGTTCACACTGACCTGATATAATTTTCTCATACTTTTACTTTCCCTCTTTCTGCAGCGTATGTTTTAGGAATTTAAGAATTTAGAGCAACTTTATTTCCTTTCAAACTGACAAGCTCCTTTAACCGTGAGCGGAGTCCATTCTGATCTACTTTGGTATGAATACAGAGTTGTTACCATCGTGTTCTGTGCTTTTAATTTATCTTGCTTTTCCATGATATTTTTATAGTTTTCCTTTCCTATATTCCATTAAGCTATTTAAGTTTCTTTTTTCCTTAATCTTATTAGAAGTTATAGATTCTGTTATGTTGAACTGTATGAAATTGCTAGCATTTGACCATCTTTCACTTATAAAAATAGTAACACATAATTTTATAGTCCACAGGTTTAACATACACATTTGACTTCGTATCTACAATCAGTCAATCTCTCTACCTCCTCTAACAACAGGAGGACCTTAGGACATTTCTCATCCACCATCGCTTGCCTGGATTACTGCAACAATTTCCTAAACCTTCCTTCTACGTTTTTGTTCCTCTTCTCAACAAGTTAACTGCCAACATAGGATCCAGACTAATCTGCATAAAACATAATTCTTGTTCTGTCACTCTTCTATTTCAAACCTTCCAATACCTTCTCATCTGAGAATAAAAGCCCAACACGCAATGAATTCCTGTCATCCAGCCCACAATCTTCTCCAGCTTCACCTTTCATTACTCTCCTAGTTGATCTGGATTCAGTTCCTTCTCAAACACGCCAGGCAAACTCCTTCCTTGGGGCTTTTGCATCTACTTTTCCCTCTGCCTGGAACACTTGCTCGCTTTCCTCCTCCAGATTGTTGCTCAAACGTCACCCTCTCGATGAAGCCCATTCTGACCCCCTATTTGAAATTACATCCAATTTAGGAATCTTTATCTCTGCTTTGTTTTTCATTTTAGTATGTATCATCCCCTGAGCCGGTATTCGATTTTACTTTGATACTTGCCTGCCTCTCCCTTCTAGAATGAAATATCTATGAGGGCAGTAACTTTTGCTATTTTGCTCTATGATGTACGTCTTACACTTCAGGTATTTTCCTGACTCACAAATACTTGTTAAATGAATTAGTGGCCTCTCTTAAAATGCTAATGTTACAGTAAAAGGCCTATTTCTATCTTGATCTTATACCCCCAAATGAGCACTTATTACCATTGTTTTATATAGCTATAATGTACATTTTGACTATTTGTGTAATAATTTCTTTCCTCACCATTCTGTTTCTTCTCCTGTCTCTTTTTGGGTATGACTTTTTTTTTTTATACTTCCCATAGTATATTCTTTCATTATTTTTTTAGTATCTATTAGTAGTAAACTCTCTCAATCTTTGTCTGGATGTATTATTTTGTCTCTTAAATTTTTTTTAATGTTTTATTTATTTTTGAGAGAGAGAGAGAGAGAGAGAGAGAGACAGAGTGTGAGTAGGGGAGGGGCAGAGAGAGAGGGTGACACAGAATTCGAGGCAGGCTCCAGGTTCTGAGTTGTACGCACAGAGCCCAATGCGGGGCTTGAACTCACAGACGGCGAGATCATGACCTGAGCTGAAGTTGGACGCTTAACCAACTGAGCCACCCCGGCACCCCAGTGTTGTGTTTTGTTTTCTTTTGTTTTGTCTTGTTTTGTTTGAGAGGTGGGGGTGGGGGGAGAGGGAGAGAATGGACTAGCAGGGGAGGGGCAGAGAGAGCCAGAGACACAGAATCAGAAACAGGCTCCGGGTTTTGAGCTGTCATCACAGAGCCTAACTGGGGGCTTGAACTCATGAACACAAGATAATGACCTGAGCTGAAGTTAGACGCTTAACCAACTGAGCCACACAGGCACACCTAGTCTCACTCTTAAATTATAGTTTACAAGGATGTAGAATTCCAGATTAATAGCTTTAAAGATCATTCTACTATTTTATGGTTTCTGTTATTTGTATTGATAAATTACATACAAAGAGCCAATAGGCTGTGAGCTAATCATTCTTTACTCTCTAGTGCTTTTAAAATCTTTGTCTTCAGGATTCTTCAATTATTCACTAATTCATAATTACCTTATTATGTTCCAAATGTGAATATATTTTAATTGATCTTATGTTGTGATTCATTATAATTCCTGCATATGAGCAGTCACATCTGTGAAATGCATAGAAGAGTCTGAAAAATTCTATTATTTTCTATTTCAATAACAAAACAAATTTTCCAATGTCTCCTTCTGGAACCCTTTCAGATAGGTCATGTTCAATTTTAACATTCAGTGATCCATGTTTCTTAGCCATATTTACTATCTCTTTATGTCTCAGGGCTGCATTCTGGGTAATCACCCCAAATATGTCTTCTAAATCATGAATTCCTCTTAAGGTAACTCTAATTTTATCTTTAAGCCCACCCACTGGAAAATGTTTTTAATTTCTATCAAGCAATCAATTATGCCATTTAAAAAATTTTGCCTGTTTTTTTATCCTGTCCTTATACATCTATTTTTTTCCTTTATTACTTTCAAAATTTTAAATGTTTATATTATGGCTTATGAATGATATTTCTAAATGTTTATGGGTCGTACTCTATATTTGCGATGTCTTCTAAGTCATTCTTAATTTTTTTTCCTTGCAAGTTTGGTAACTTTGGGTCATTCGTTTATACTAAGGTTTTATCTGTAGGTTTCCATAGAAACATTTGGCATCTCTTGTCAGTTACCCCAAGAAAAAATTTTATGTTAATTTCCTAAAATTATAGGACATTTTACAAACATGAAGCCTATTCATACAAAGGCAGTCCTGACCATTAGTTCTTCTGAAACAGTTATTTATCTCTATGTTCGATGCAGTGTCAAAACTAAGTTTGGCCAACTTGTTTTGTCACGTTTCCTAGCCAGTGGGCATTTTTTTTTCCTTTTTCCACCATTTCATGAAGGTATAGTTCTTTGAAGGTATTGGTTTTTTGTAAGAAACTTAGTTCCAACTCCCCTAATTTATCCAAAGCCCTAGCTCTCTCACTACCTAAGACTTAAAATTATAGGCTCCTCATTTACCACTATTTCGGACCTATGCTTCCTGAATTGGTTCTTTTCTTCATTTTTAGGATCTGGAAGTGTCCTTTACTTTCTAGGTTCCTGGCCTGGGAATTTAAAAGACATTTTATATCTTATGCATGTATCAATATTGTACAGTGACGATATTTTTAGGTTTTCTACTACCACATTCCTGGAAACCAAAGTACTTTTGAAGGCTTTCAAACACAAAATGCACTTCAAGAAAATATACATCAAAGAAGCTTGACTTAAATATGGCATAGGAGGCAGGGCCAAGGCTCCACGGCATCTGGGAGATCCTACTGAGATACAGGCCTTGAACACTTCAGTATCATTGTGCTTCAGTGTGAAGGAACCTTGAAGAACCCGCCAGGGAAAAAGGCTACTCATTTAGAAATCTCATTAGAATTCTACACACTCTGTGTCCATACTCCTCATGCAGAAGGCACAGTCTTTGAGAAGCATTTTCTTGCACCTCTAATTCATTATGTCACTTCCCAAGCCTCTCAAGTGTTTGTCCCATCATCCCTTTCCTAAAGCAAGTCTTAAATTTTAAGCATTCATAAGGGAACACCGTGAGAATTGGATGCATAATTACACATGGTCATGGTGACATTGTTCTGAAGCTATGTCAAGTTCTGAACATACATATTCACTATTAATTAAAATAGACACTAATAATACTCTCACCCTCTGATTGGATAGATCCAATTATAGTTTGTAAATATATTGTATTATAAATTGTATCCTTTCTAGGAGTGTTTTCATTTTGCAGAGTATATTTTCCTTGTAACTGTGAAAATTGGTTGTAACTGCTCATTAACTGGGACACTTATTTATATAGTCTAGCATAACTTGGAACATTAATTAAGACAGTACGTGTTTCAAATATACATGCCCTTTCCAATAATTACTGAAATGGTTGGGAGAGGTATGCCTATCTGTTTGGTGTAACAAAATTCATGTGCTCTGTTGCTCTTTTGGTGACATGACATGACTTCTTAGACATGAGACATTGTGCTTAATAAATGGATATAAACAAGTCCATAGTACTTCATCTACAATTCTGAAATTCACAAAGCCTCTGAAAACTAGAAACCTTGTTTCTAATTCATTTGGCAACAAAATCTTACCTGAATTCATGTAGTGGTAAAATATGATCTGAGCAGATATGAGTTCATTTATCCCACTTAGTGTGACTATTTATACATTTTACTCTGTAAATATTGAATACGGTAGCCTGCCCCAGACCATGATAGAGTATTATATAACGTACATATTTTGTAAAGTTGTCACTACATTACTGGTCTAAAATCCAAAAAGAATCAGAAACACATCTAGTTTAATATTTTCAAATGATGGATTATGGACCTATAATAAGCTAGAATAAGAACTACCAGCAATATTTTTAAATGATTAAAGTATCTATGAAATTGGGAACCCAATAAATTGACTCAAAAACTTTCATGAATCACAATTATATTTCCTTGTAGAAAGCTTAGAAAAGTGAATATATGTAGTAGAATATATTATCAAAATGTAATGCAAATAAGTTACAATGCTATAGTGAATATTATTTTTAAGCATAATTGGAATTAAAGTATAAATTCAGTAAAAAATAAAGAGGGAGCATTTATAGTCACAAAAGAATGGTTAGAAAACTGGTCCCTTAGATTAGTCAGCCCCTTAGAGTTAAGTAAATTTGAGGCTTAAAAATTTTAACCCAAGGCTTCTCAACAGCAGCGCTACAGATATTTGGGTCCAGGGAACTTTCTGTTGTAAGGGAGTATCTTGTTATAGGATGTTCAGTAGCATCCCTGGCCTCCATGTATTGGATGCTGGTAGCACACCTTTTACCCCAAATTCTATCATAAATGCCTCCTGACAGGGGCACCTGGATGGCTCAGTAGGTTAAGTGTCTGACTCTTGATTTGGGGCCCAGGTCATGATCTCACAGTTTCTGAGATTGATCCCTGCATCAGGCTCCACACTAACAGCAAAGAGCCTGCTTGGATTCTATCCCTCTCTTTCTCCTTCCCTCTCTCCCTCTTTCTCTCTTAAAATAAACAAACTTACACCTGACCTTACCACATGATCCCTACAGGACAAATTGGTTGTGAACCATAGTCTTAACCCAACTCAGGTAAGACTTTGTAGTTTGTAAAAGTAGTGTCACAGATATATTATTTTTTAAATATCACGGAACAACTCTGTGAGGTAGGTATTATCATACCCATTTGCAGATGAGGGAAAGTAAGGTCCAGGGGAGTTAGGCAACTTGCCCAAACCACAGACCTAGTAAGTGATCAGCTAGGATGCACCCATTGGCTCGACAGCCTGCTCAACCAGGTTCTTCCTGCAACATCACCCTGAAAAGATTATTGGTCCAATGAGACATGATGCAGATCATCTGTTTTTGTTTTTGTGTTTTAAGTAGAATGATGATGCACTTTGAGACATGCATTATTTCAGCACCACAGCAGATGATGGCTTATGAAAACCACTCATCTCTGGGTCTAAGCCATAAACTGATTGAAGCCATCCCGAATGGAAGCAGTTGTTTTCATATTTGTCAGTCTTGCTAGGCAAAGACACCTGTAGGTAGAAAAACCAGCAACATAAGCTGGTTTTAATAAGCTCGTGCCGAAGAAATCACTTTGCGGCTTCTTACGAATAACCCCAACCATAAAATAATGTAAAATAATTCCAAATTTATATTTTAAAATGGAATATTACAATGAAGCATAATAAGAACAATCCAGGAAAATTAGCATTTAACCTAGAAAATTAGTTCCCAATAGCTCCGGCTGTTTAAAATTCAGCTTAGAGGACAGGTAGCATCACACTGCCTTAAATGCATAATAGGAATGCATTTTCAATTGCATGCTTATCTCTAAGGCTCTAAATCTTCATGAAGTTTATCTGACACTGCACCTGATAAGGAGCAGCACTGCTACTGAAGCGAGTACACAGCCAGTCCAAGCTCCTTTCCAAATCACTATTGACAATTCCAATGAAATCTAGAGGAGTCGCCACATTATTGATGCAATTTCATTTTCAAATGTCACATTTGTGTCAAATTGTTTGCTCCCAAGTGATTTTGTAATTCACAGTTCAGAGGCATAATTTTCTTATCCAAACTTAAATGATTAAGCAGTATCTTCTATGACAGCAGTATGCGACATGGTTATTCTTATATAAACTAGGCATAAGTACACGCACCCAGCATTCTGTAATAAATAGCCACCAAAATTATAGCACTTTATTTAAAAGTCAAAGGTCAGCTGATTGGATTCTCTATATGCTGAAAAGTAACTCTTTTTACCTATTTAAACTTTGCGGCTTTTCTTTGTTTTTGTTTTTATTAGAGAGAGAGAGAGAAAGAGAGAGAGAGAGGGAGAGAATCTTAAGCAGGTTCCACGCTCAGCACAGACTTAACACAAGACTCCATCCCATTACCCCAGGGATCATGACCTGAGCTGAAATCAAGAGTCGGATGCTCAACCAACTGAGCCACCCAGGTGCTCCTAAAATATGAATAAACATAATGTCCACATAAAAATACAAGTACATTACTTAAAATAGTTTTGCTAGTAATCCTGGACATTTCCTACATTTCTGAGTTTTTTTTAAAGCTTTATTTTTAGAGGACTTTCAGGTTTAAAGCAAAATTGAAAATAGGTTACAGAGATTTTTCATAGAGCCCTGACTCCACCCAAGCATGGCCTCTCTCATTATCCACAGCCGCGAGCAGAGTGATACATTTGTTACAGCTGATGAATCTACACTGACACATCATAATCATTCAAAGTCCATAGACTGCATTACAGTTCACCCTTGGTGCTATATATTCTATGGGTTTGGAGAAAGGAATAATGACATGTAACCATCATTGTGGTATCATACATCCTTTATCAGATGCACTGAGCAGCACCCAGAAAAGTTGGATCTCTGGACATTCCATCCAATTATTTCCTTCCTCATAGAGGAACTGGGAACTAGAATGTTTCATCCACTCGCTCTTGCTGAAAAGAAGGAGGCGATGGCAGCTGCCAGCCCAAATCTCCATCTCTGTTCTCACTTTTCCCCAGACAGCTCGAGTTTGCCGGGTCCCATCAGCAACATGGGACAGGCAAGTCAGAAGGCTATCCTTTGGCCACTAACTCTGGCCATAACTAACTCTCAGAAGAGCTAGTGATATTAGGTGTCTAGACAAACTCTCTCCCTCCTCAGGGAGAAGAAGGCAGCCGTGATTTTTGACTACTCATTCTGTACTGAGCTGAAGGGAGGTGTTAGGTCATCTGTCAGCCCAAGCTGACATCTTTATTCTCCCCCAGGCAGCTAGACTATGCCAGACCCTTCAGATCTACAAGGCTGGCAAGGCAGGAGCTAGTTCCCAGAAGTCAGGAGATCGGATGTGTGAACCAACTCTTCCCCTCCCCTTAAAGAAGCTAGTATCAGGGGGTCTCTTAATGAGTGTGTGGCACTGTGCCAGGGTTAGGGATTCTGGTGACAGGGTGTCCTAAAACCCCCCAGTGGCTTCAGGGAATCTGATCTTCCATTCGCCAGGGTCTAGGAGCCATTTGGTTAGTTTGTCATTTCCTCATACAGGAAATTTATCCATTAATTGTGATTGAATTGATGTGTTTGTAGGGGAAAGGGGTCTAGGGCTTCCCACCATGTCATCTAGCTGATATCACTCGTTGCTAATCATTTTTATGACACTTTATTGTACTTTAAAGAGCCAACAACCTTAGCATATATGCTTGCTTCCAAGCTCCAAGGCACACTAATAACTGTTAGATGGCCCATCTCAGTCCATTTATTGTTCCTTGACAATTAGAGTGACTTTACTCCTAAGTTTTTAAGTTTATAAACACCAAGTAGAAGATCTAAGTGACCCAATGTATTACTGTTTTATTAAGCTTGTCAAAAATCAATTATTTCTCCTAGAATAATTTCCCCACCCCATACTGATCAGTTCATAAGAGCAGAAGCAGACCGGAACTGAGTGTGCAGAGATGTCACACTCATATCTTGGCTCCACCATTAAGGAGCTACAGGAGGGGACTCTGAGCCACAGTGTCCTAAACTGAGATATGAACACAACAAAATTCAGACTATTCTACTTTACTCACCCAATTGTCAGAGAAAATTTCATTAAAAACTTGCTTCTAAAGACATTTTGAAAATGTATACATACATACATGTATCAATACATTATATACTCATCCACACAACTTTACACAAATGTAGGATTCTTTTTACCAAACATTACTTTCATCACATTCCAAAGTGGTTTTTCATCTCTTCCAACAATGATTTTTAATTAGCCCCCCAAAAACAATTTCTAAAACATATTAAGAAAGTTGCATCCAATAACCTAATTCTAACAAAATTTAGAAATTTTCTAGAAAATTCATTAATGAATTTTGACACTGAAAATCTGAATCTAGATATCAAGAAATCTGCATTTAGATGAAGCATACCTCAACACAATAAAGATCATACATGAAAAAACCACAGCTAAACAAATAACACTCACAGCTAACATCATACTCAATAGTGAAAAAGTGAGAGCTTTTCCTCTAAAATCAGGAACAAGACAAGAATCTTCACTCTTGTCACTGGAATTCAACAGAGTACTTACTGTAGGCCCTAGCCACAGAAATCAGACCAGAAGTACAAGACATCCAAGTAAGTAAGGAATAAATTCAACTGTCACTATTTGCAGATGGCATGATAGTATACACAGAAAACCCTAACATTCCATCAAAAAATGATTAAATGTAGTAAGTGAATTTGGTAAAGTTGCAAGATAGAAAATTAAAACACAATTTGGTTGCATTTATATACATTAATAACAAGTCAGTAGAAAGAAATTAGGAAAACAATCCATTATAATTGTACCAAAAAAATAAAATATGTAGAAATAAATTTAATTAAAGATATGAAAGACCTGTATTGTGAAAACATTAAACATTAATGAAAGAAATTAAACATATATGGAAAGATATTCCATGCTTCTTGATTGGAAGAATGAACATCATTAAAATATCTTTATTACCTAATGCAATCCCTGTCAAAATACCAATAGTATTTTTCTCAGAACAAATAATCCTAAAATTTGTATGGACCCACAGAAGACCCTAAATAGCCAAAGCAATCTTGTAAAAGAACCAATCTGAAAGTATAACAATTCCATATTTCAAGATACACTACAAAGTTGTAATAATCATAGTAGTATAGTACTGTCACAAAAGTAGACGCATAAATCAATAGAACAGAATAGAGAACCCAGAAATAAACCCATGTTTATATGGTCAATTTATTCATGAAAAAGAAGTAAAGAACACACAATGGGGAAAAAACAGTCTCTTCAATTGGTGGTGCTGGGACAACTAGACAGCTACATGTAAAAGCATGAAACTGGACCAACTTCTTATGCCATACACAAAAATTAACACAAAATGGATTAAAGACCTAAACATGAGACCTGAAATCACAGAACTTGTAGAAGAAAACATAGCTAGTGATCACTTTGACCTCAGCCTTAAGCAACATTTTTCTAGATAGGTCTCCACAGATAAGGGAAACAAAAGCAAAAATAACCTATTGGGACCATGCCAAAACAAAAAGCTTTCATGCAACAAAGGAAACCAACAAAATGAAAAGTCAACCTACTGAATGGGAGAAGATATTTACAAATGATGTATGCAAAAAGGGGTTAATAGCCAAATCATATAAAGAACTTATACAATTCATCAAAAACAATCAAATTTAAAATGGGCAGAGCACACCAATAGACATTTTTCCAAAGACTATATACAGATTGCAAATAGAAACATGAAAAGATGTTCAACATCAGTAATCATCAGGGAAATGCAAATCAAAACCACAATGAGGTATTGCCTTACTCCTGTCAAAATGGCTAGTGTCAAAAAGAAACAACAAGTGTTCGTGAAGATGTGGAGAATAGGAACCCTCATGCATTACTGGTGGGAATGTAAACTGATGCAGTGACTATGGAAAACTATATGGAATTTCCTTAAAAAGTTGAAAATATAAACACCATACAATCCAGTAATTCCACTACTGGGTATTTACCCAAAGAAAATGAAAAACACCAATTCAAAAAGATACGTGCCTCTACATTTATTGCAACACAATTTATATGGAAGCAACCTAAGTGTCAACAGAAAAATGTATAAAGATGTGGTATATATATACAATAGACTATTACCTGTAAAAATGAATGAGATCTTGCCATTTGAGACAACATGAATGGACCTACAAGGCATAACGCTAAGTGAAATAAGTCAGACTAAGAAAGACAAATACTGTGTAATTTCACTTTTATGTAAAATCTACAAAAAACCAAATGGACGAACAAGTAAAAAAAAATGAAAAAGACAGAAGCAGACTGATAAATACAGAAAACAAACTGGTAGTTGCCAAAGGTGAGTGGGTAGAGAATTAAGAGGTAAGAACTTCCAGTTATAAAAAATAAAAAAAAGAGTAAGTCATGGAGATGAAAAGTACAGCATAGAGAATATTGTCAATAATATTGTAATAATGTTGTGTGGTGACACATGGTGACTACACTTAAGACGCTATGCAATTGAGTAATGTTTAGGATTGTTGATTCACTATGTTGTACATCTGAAGCTAATATTGTATGCCAACTCTATAATAAAAAATTTTTAAATAAAATTCTACTAAAAAATTTTAATGGGAAAAAAATAACCCTTCAACTATTTATTCACTAAGTGAAGAATCAAACCAATCGATGAATACAGGAAAAGAGGAAACATTAAAACTATATGAGTTTTTTTTTTCAGTACCATACTTTATTAGGTCTAGAGGCATATACCTTGACTTACAAGCTCTACTGTAAACTGTATTGTAAAAATTTTCAAAAATACTACCAATCTTCTTTGAATAATACCATATAAGCTTATTAAAGGTAGTATTTTATTTAATCTCAGCAACCATCACAGTCCATGCAGGATGAGGGAATATTTAGCAGCCCTATTCCAATGACTGACAGGTAATGAAAATTTAGCATGTTCAAAACTGAATTTGTGCTATTTCTATCTAATTCATATCTGCTTTGTCATTGCAGTGATCTTTATAATTCCAGATGTTTTCAACAATTATCCAACTAGGTAAATTAAAATTTAGAGTCATTTTTTACACCTTTCTTGACTTCCTATCTAATAAATTCCCATTAATACCGATTCTTCTTCCTAAATCCCTCTTCAATATACCTCTTTTATCCATCACATAAGCCATACCCATTCTTTGAAAGGACTCAGCATTCCACTAATATGGATACATTTAGATTTGTGAGAAATGAAGTCTACTGGAAACAGAACCCCACTTTGCCTGGCACAGCCATTTAAATTCACAAACTATTTTTCTGGATTCTCTGCATCAAAGGTTCCTAAGATACGCTGCCTTTAAACTTTAAGATTTCACCAAGGAAAGTAGAATATATGGAAATATCTGGTGACCTCTCAATTTATCCCATTTAAAATATTAAAACTCTTTTCTACAATAGGGCAATCAGATTCTATTTCTAAAAATACCTGTAATTTCTAGTTTTTGGTAATTTCTTTAATATTTCTTTTTTCAAGATCACTAAAGAGACAGAGCTCAATATGGTGAAATTTAATATTGTAATGCATTTTTCTCCTGTCATTTTAGCCAGTAACACTGTCCAATCAGTTTCCCTGGCACAGCTTACATGTAACTGGTAAGAGCTTAGAAAGAAAAATAGAAAAAGCTATAAAATCTAAGGTTTCAGAATTTTTTTAAGTTTATCTTTTTGAGAGAAAGAGACAGGATGTGAGCGGGAGAGGGAAATACAGAATCTGAAGCAGGCTCTAGGCTCCGAGCCGTCAGCAGAGAGCCTGACGCGGAACTCGAACTCACAAGCGGTGAGATCATGACCTGAGCCGAAGTCGGACGCTTAACCGACTGAGCCACCCAGGCGCCCCTAAAATCTAAGGTTTCAAATACATATTTTCCAGAAGCCAATAAAATTATTTTTAAAATTCCAGTTCTCAAATTTCATGATTTATAATCCTGTTTAATGAGTTTATTTATATAAGCTTAATTTTTTTTTCTAATTTCTCAACTATGTCTGCATACGGCTGATCTTTCCAAGGATGGTTTCTGTAATAAACCTTACTAACATTGTGTAACGTACCTCTCTTCCTCATTCCATTCTTCAGAATGAGGTTTTGGTGCACTGTACCCCTTTATATACCCTTTGGGTCTGACTAGCCTGTCACGAGAACTATACACTATGACTTCCAATTAAGACTCGTCTCACTCACTTCTAAGTTATTCCTTCTCCTGCCTTCTTCCCCAACAAAAGAAAAAGAACTCTCAATACTTAACCTGCTGCAATACATTTCCAACTGTTGTCTATATTGTGCTTAGCCTCTGGATCAAATTAACTCATTTCAGCTCTAGGGTCAATTACATGGTTATTTTTCTGTTACAGTTAAAACCTGTTTCAGCAGAGCATTTTAAAGTTCAGTTCCTGAAGAAGAAGTTGGCCTAGCCTATTTGAATTCATTGTGAATTGATAATATTTAACAATACAAACAAAAAGAGAATGTTCTTTTCCTCATTTCTTTGGATTTTCTTCTTCAAGAATGCACACCTGGAATACCTTCATAAATGTATTCTTGTAAGCAGAGAATAAAATTTCTGTCAAATTTGCATAATAACATTTCCAGACCTATACTTATAACCAAGGATGTTTTCAATATTCACTGGTGTTTTCACTCAACATGAGTTTTCTGCAATGGCTACACCCAAAAATCTACTCGGAAGTGGGCTAAACTTGAATAACTTTTTGTGAACAGGGAGAAGTGCCACATGGAAATTCTTTTTTAAAGTTTTTTTTTTTTCTTAAGAGATAGACAATGAGCAGGGAGAGGGGCAGAAAGAGAAAGAGAAAGAGAAAGAGAGGGAGAGACAGAGGGAGAATCTCAAGCAGGCTCCATGCTCAGTGCAGAGCCCGATGCCAGGCTTGATCCCACAACCCTGGGATCATGACCTGAGCCAAAATCAAGAGTCAGACACTCAACTGGCTGAGCCCAGGTGCCCCACCACATAGAATTCTTAAACACTTTATATAGGTTGCTTAAAAGAGAAAGATGGTAGAGTCAGCACAGAAAATAAAAATAAATTTGAAAGAATTAAAAGTGAACAGTTCTTTAGGACCCCAGATTTCTTCAGATTAACCTAGTAATTTACACACTGATAATAGACTAGTATACAAAAAAAAAATATTTTCAATCTAAGAGCTTCTGTGGAACATGCCTACATCCCTAGGGTTATTGAACAGAAAGATCTGGAAGCTTTAGATCCTTGAAATTAGGTTCAGACTTCTGCTCTATTAGTTAGAGTCTCCTGACCTTTGGCTAATCACTAAACTTCTCTGAGGCTCACTTCCCAAGCTGTAAAATGGGTATATAATGCCCATCCCTTCACTGCAGATGTAAAAATTAAGTTAAATATTTTAACAATTCAGGGACCTATTACACCCGAAGAAGTGTTAGCACTTTTCAACTACCAAAA
Organism: Paguma larvata; assembly: GCA_030068075.1. Taxonomy (NCBI): domain Eukaryota; kingdom Metazoa; phylum Chordata; class Mammalia; order Carnivora; family Viverridae; genus Paguma; species Paguma larvata. The sequence goes on from CM057827.1 coordinate 125,824, forward strand.
GAATTTCCCAAGTTGAACTCTGAAGATACTAATGTACTTCGCTTGGGTGAGATCGATCAGCAGCAGTGAACTGAACTAGGACAACTCATCCCTGTTTCTTTCTCATTTTATGAGGGACCAGAGAGGAGTGAAGAAGCCCACAGAGAGAGACGTTGAACCAACTCCCCTTGGGGCATCGACTGTCTTTAGTTGTATTCTTTTTAAAGCTCAAGACTTAAAACAATAAAATGAGCAACATGACTTTCTTCATAAACATTCTGTCCAGAATCAATTACATTTCATCATTAATGAAAGGAACCAACACACATTAGAGACTAATAGACTGACATTTGAGTCCCTCTTTTTACTACTTCCTATCTTTCTGAACTTAGCTAAATTACTTAAGTTTTCTGAGCCTCAGGTCCACCCATTTTAAAATGAGCTCAATTTTACCTAACCTACCTCCCAAAGTTATGATAAAAATTACTATGTAACTATTCTCTATCTCTCAAAAATAAAGATAAAAAAAAAGAAACTACCTCATCTCTTCACTTTCAATACATTATTCTCCTTTTTCCATTGTTCTCCTAATCTAAAGATTATAACTTGATGTAGTTGGCCTTATCCAGTTTATAACATGAAACCATGTAACTACAACCAGCTTGTGAACAGTGGTGAATTTCCAGCTATTTTACCTATCATGAGTCTACCTCTATGACTAGCTTCCTGAATTTCAAAGTTCTATCAGTTACTCAAGGCTAATTCATTATTCTAATTTTAAAATAAATAAGGCCATCTATGTTCAAAGAACACAGATATAAAAGTCATTCTTATCATAATTTGAGGAATAACTAATGTTAGCTATGGTATATCCTAAAAGCTGAGTGATTGACGCTATCTTTGTCAAATGTAATGGCGGCATTGACAAACCACAATAATACATGGAATTATTTCATGTCCTTGCAGCCATGTGCAGACCTCCTCTGGAGAGCATTTTTCTTGGGTTCTTTTCTTGTTTTTCAATCAAAGTTAGACAAGATTTCATTCTCATGAGAAAATATTTATATTTGTCAGTTTTATGCTACAAAGTTTTTTTTAATTTTATCAGACCAAAAAGAAAGCTTACTTATGATAGAATCATTGGAATAAGGCATGAATTTGCTTATAATTTTAATATACAGGCCCTTCTTAATTGACTTCCGTATCTTGCCACAGGAATACTCAATTGCCATGGGGTAGGACAGATTTCTCACTGCTTAAGCTACAATTTGCTCTAAACACATACACCCATGGCTTCCCTTCTTGGCTGGATGCCTTCAGAAAAGAACAAAACTCCTAACATTGCCCTCATCTTTTAAACCAAAATCCAGTTGCTGGAGAGCAAAGACATCAATACAGATAAAAAGAAAATGGTCTATTTTAACGACCTTCAAATTCACAGCCCCTCTCCCATGTATAGTCAGCAATTATTCTTAAATGCAAATTTCCATAAATACAGAATGGTCAGTCCATATTTCCTGGTGCCTTACTTTTGTTGTTAAAAATGTTGAACATGAGTACAACTTCTCCTTGGAAAGAAAGAAAAAAGCACACAATTAGCTAGAGAAGACCAGGTTACCATAGCGACATAGCAAGGATAAAATGATCTTTCAAACTTTTTCAGCACCATGTGTCAAAGGAAAGTTTGAGCTCTTTCATCCTTCTTCCTGGGATGGAAAAGGCTCACTTTGTTTTCATCCAAAAGGAGCACCTGCTTCTATATATCCTTTCCAAGTGACTTGCAGCTGCTGAAATCAAGCTATATAGAGGAAGGACTAAAAGGCGTGTAATATTCTGGGTACGACAGGTATCAAGTTCACCTTATCAACAGCCTATCCTGACCCAGCCTCAACCAGACCGACTTTGCCATCCCCATAGGCCTCAAATCCTGTTGTGATACAACACAATATTAAACTAAAATTCAAACAGGAAATTTTAGTGTTTTAGGAACTTTTCCAGAGCATAGAACATATAAAACTAACGATTGTTACTTACAAAACTAGAATAACTATATTAAACATTAAAACATAGCTCAAGAAAAAAAGAACACTAGCTCTTCCTTAGTTGATGAATACAGACGTAATAGACCAGCAAAAACGCTTGCAAATTAATTACACATGTTAAAAGGTAACACAATTCAGGAAAAGCAATATTTAGTTAATATTATGAATTAGTAGAGATCAAAAATAAAGCTTCAATTAGAAATGTTAGAAATTTTGACCTCCAGTCTGTAGTTATTAAAATCAAAAATCAATGATAATCTCAATGGGTCCTAAAAATTATTTTAAAAGTTGGGAACCACATCTATATACATGAGTAACTCTGAAGAGTAGAGCAACTTCATAAACACAATGCTAAATAAAACGTTGCTGCAGTTTCATAGCTATTGTTCAAGTCCAAACCTGAAAATAAAGAATGTAATGCTCATACATTTTAAAGAGGAATGCCTAGACTCCCGCCTTTCTACATACCCTCCAATCTCAAGCTAGAGGAGAGTGAGGAGGGCTTCAGAAAGCATGAAAATTTATCAGAAGGAGAGATTAATCTTTCATACTAAGTTGGTTGCTTTCTGAGCCGAAGAAATATGAGCTTCTCCTTCCCTTAGTACTTTTGTTAAAGATTCAGATGAAGAAATAAGAAAAACGCAGACCCCTGCCTTAATGCTCCTTAAAAAAAGAGCCAGAATATGAGTATTTGCCCCTCATCAAGGTTTCAAAATCAGATTACAATTGTACCAAACAAGTGAGAACTCTCTTGTCCTTAACTTGTCCTCTGTCTCCCTATCCTCAACACTTATCATCATGGGAGAGAAAAGTAGAAGAGTGAGAAGGGAATTGGTGAAGAAATGGCCATATATGAGTTGTTGTTCTTTTAAATCTAGACTTTCTTCCATATTTTGGTCCTTGGGAACTCTCCCTCATGTCCAAATAGGTATCAAAATTGAGTATCTCTTACATAACAACAGGGCTCTCTTCTGTAGAGTCTTATTCGAGAGGTCTAGAGTGAGACTCAGTAAACTGAGGGGTATTTTTTAATGTTTCTTTATTTTGAGGGTCAAAATGTGAGAGACTAAGAGTGAGCAGGGGAGGGACAGAGAGAGAGGGAGACACAGAATCCTAAGCAGGCTCCACACTATCAGTGCAGAGCCTGACACGGGGCTCAATCCCACAAACTGCGAGATCATAACCAGAACCAAAATCAAGAGTCAGACACTTAACCAATTGAGTCAGCCAGGCACCCCAGAAAAGGAACTTTGAATACCACTCTACCACCAAGGTATAGGAAATATACTAGGTAAGAGAATAATGGGGAAGAGAATTTTATCAGCTATTTCTGAGCCATGAATGGAGAAATGCAGGCGGGAGGACAGAACCATGACTATCCAAAAAAAAGATCAAATCCTGAGTGCTTATGTCGGGAGCCCAGAGTCTCCCCAAATCCAATGCCTACAAGTAGTGAGCAAAAGGAAAGAGTTAGCAGTCACACAAATTCTGCCATCACATTATATCACCCTGTAAACAGCAAGTTACATTAGAATCACTCTTGGAAACAAAAACTATGAGTACCATCTCACAGTAAGATCAACTTTTAGGAGAAATCTCACCTATAACCAAGATTTAAAATAAAATATGATAAGGAATCCTTGTGTTCTTATCCACTTAATACAATTTTGAGCCTGTTCCAGGTCATATATCCAGAGAGGAGTAAATAGGAAGAACAGGTTGAAATACGTTTGCACTTTTAATGTCACTTATGAAGTACGTGTCCACACCTAGGTGAAACCCTGGATTTGCTTCTTTAATTCTAAAAGAAGATTAACCTTGTAAAATGTCTAAAATTTCAACTAGAAGAACAAAAAGTAAAGTATGAATTTTCCTTTTGTGCCGGGGTCCAGTTCCGGCAAATCTAGACGTCCCAAAGGATGGACGGTCAGGTGAAAGGAAATGAGAGAGCCACGAGAGAGAGATGTAGTCTGATGACCAAGCAGGCAGCCCTGGGAATTCTGGCATCTCCCCCCTGCCGGTCTCAGTGTCTTTATTTAAAAGCAGTGAGTTACATTACAGCAATGAGTGACAGCCCATCCGTAAGCATAGTTTGAACAATAATGTGTTTTTATCAGTAGAGCTGTGATTTCCTCAATCTTGCAAGTTGTTGTCAAGTTAATCAGCATATAAATTTAAGGCAGGGGGAGAGAACAGGATGTTACCTGCCTATGTTAATTATAAACAGGCCAGGAGTCATTCTGCCTATTCTTCCAACCACAATGGGGGAGGTGCAACCCATCCGGCAAGGACAGGTGGACATATAGTGTCATCGACTACAGTCACCATGCTATACATTACATCCTCAGAGTTTATCCATCTTATAACTGAAAGTTTGTACACTTTTACCAACCTCTCCCCATTTTTCTCATCCCCTAGCTCCTGGAAATCACAATTCTACTAAGAGTTCAATTTTTTTTTAAAGATTCCACATATAAGTCATACCCTGTAGTATTCGCCTTTTCATGCATGAGTTATTTCACTTAGCATAATCCCCTCAAGGTCTACCCATGTTGTCTCAATTAGTAAGATTAGTAAGATGTAAAATGTCCTTTTTCTCATGGCTGAATAATATTCTAGTGTATCTACACACACACACACACACACACACACACACCATATCTTCTTTATCCTTTTATCCATTGATGAACATTTAGGTTGTTTTCATATCATTGCTATTGTGAATACTACAACAATAAACATGTGACTACAGATTATTTCTTTGATATCTTATTTTCATTTCCTTTGGATATGAATATGGAAACGGGATTACTAGATTATGGTGGTTTTAATTTCCTAAAGAACCTTTATACTGTTTTGCATAGTGGCCATACCAATTTACATTCTCACAAACAGTATACAAATAATCCCTTTTCTTCACGTCCTCACAATCATGTTTATCTCTTGTCTTTTTTATAGTAGACATAGTAACGGTCTGAGGTGATAGCTCATTGTGGTTTTGATTTACACTTCTTTGATGATTAGTTATGTTCAACACCTTTTTATGTACCTCTTGGTCATTTGTAGGTCTTTTGAGTTTTTATTTAAATTCCAGTTAACATACAGGGTAATATTAGTTTCAGGTGTACAATATAGTGATTCAGCACTTCCACAAAACAACCAGTGCTCATCACAGCTAGTGCCTTCCTTAATACTCACCACCTATTTATGTCTTTTTTGAAAAAAAATATATCTATTCAAGTCCTTGGCCCTTTTTTTAAATTGGGTTTTTTGTTGTTCTTGTTTTGTTATTGAGTTGTATGCATTTCCTATGTGTTTTGGATATTAACTCCTTGTCACATCTGCAGTTTCCATATACTTTCCCACTATGTAAGTTGTGTTTTCACTTTGTTGGTTTCTTTTGGCATGTAGAACTTTTTAGTTTGATGTAGTCCCAGTTACTGATTTTTTTTTTTTTTTTGCTTTTATTGCTTGCATTTTTGTGGTCCTATCACAATCACTGCCATAATCCTTGTCAAGTAGCATTTCCTTTATCTTCCTCCTAGAAATTTTATACTTTTAGGTCATACTCTAAAAGGCATTAATCTATTCTGAGTTGATTGAACCCCGATCATATACTACACATAGAACAATTTTATTATTTTGTATGTGGCCATCCAGTTTTCCCAAAATTGAGACTATTCTTTCTCCATTATGTATTCTTGGAATCTTTAACAAAAATTAACCAACCAAAAATGGTATGGTCATGTATTTGTGGTTACATCTGGTCTCTTGATTCTATGTATTGACCTAGGTCCATTTTTGATGCCAGTATCATACTACTTGTTTTGGCCATTTTGAATGAGCATTTGATTATTCTCTCACTTCCTGGCACATTGGCGTGGTCTCCTGCTCACACTCATGACTTCTGCCTGAAGCTTCTTAAGGAACTATGTTCTCAGAGATAGCCTTCTCCTTAAGAGGAATACCATCCTTAAGATGGAAGGATCATAAATTGTCTATTATGTTACCAAAACCTAAGAGTAAGAATATTCCTCTAAGAAAACAAGGGAGAAGAATTCTAAGATGGTAAAGATGATAAAATACCTTTCTCAGTACTGTACTGGGCAAAGGGGAAGTTTATAATGAAGTCTCATGATTCACCAAGTAGAAAATTACTACTAGTATTTGAACATATGTCTAGCCAGTTAGTGAATTTTATTTAGCACAAATATCTAAATATCTTGGAACCTCTATGAAGAGGTTTATATCTTGCCTTTTTGGACAAAAATAGAAAGAACCAGATTTAAACCAGGAAAAAAACAAAGATTCAGTGACTGTGTATTGATCATCTTCTACAAGATTATCTAAGAAATTAGAATAAGCAACACATACCTTTCTTCTGACTTTCAGCATTTTGTTTCCTAAATTAAAAGCTTGCTAGGAATACAGTTATGTTAATTTATAGTTAGAAGTCAAAAACCTTACATACATAAAAACATAAGAAAAAGCAAGTGGAAGTCAAAGGAGTAGACTCAAGTTCCATAACAATCACAACCAAATACGTGAACTAACCCTAAACCAAACCCTTCGTCTTGCTCTTCCTATTTCCCTTCGAGGAGCAAGTAATACAAGATTTTATTAACTTGCGTCAAATATGGAATGTCATACTTGAGGGTTATCCTGAACTCATCCTTCTTTTTTCCTCTTGTTCAACTGGGTTCAAAGATTATATACAAGAGGCTCCTGGGTGACTCAGTCAGTTAAGCATCAGACCTCAGCTCAGGTCATGATCTTGTGATTCTTGAGTTTGATGTCCACGCATCAGGCTCTGTGCTGACAGCTCAGAGCCTGGAGCCTGCTTCAGATTCTGTGTCTCCCTCTCTCTCTGCCCCTCCGCTGCTTGTGCTCTCTGTCTCTCTCTCTCTCTCTCTCTCTCTCTCAAAAATAAAAAAATATTTTAAAGAAGACTATACGCAAAAAATAAGACACAAACATTAGCAATTTTAATATGGAGAACTGGAAGCTAACCCACTTTTTTAGTACATCATCACAGCTTTGTGAAATATCTTAATATTATACCTCAAGGAGATAAGTTTAACTGAAACAAAAGTTCATCTACTACGTTTACATTCTGTACTTGTTTTTCGGTTTATTTTTTAAAGATATTTCTTCTAGAGGCAGAAGGCGTTCAAATAATAAACTGATACCACATTTTCTGTTTTTAACATTCACATACATTTCACAGCATTTTCTTCTCTAAGTTGTTTTCTTAATTACACACACTTAGTCATTATGATTACCAAATCATAATTATATCTAAGTGACTTGACAGTGGCACATCCCTATTATGAGAGTGTGAATTCTGAGCTTGTTTTCTGAACTATTAACCATCATTAGATAGGAGAAATTGCAGTCAATTTTCACTGTTATCCAATGTGTCACTCAAGGATTTAACAAATACTTAGAAATGTGCTTAGATCATAATCTCAACACTAATTTCTTTGTGAAATTTCATTACATCAAAACAAATACAAGCCTGTGTGTAAAGTACTCATGTTTATAAGTATGCATGGTTTTGATGCTATAATTAAAGTCTCTTTCATCACATATTTAGCAGACAATTTGTGTTCATGAAAAGTTAAGGTCTTGCGAAGAATTTCTGGTTTATTCACTGAGGAAAAGAAATATTCTTGTTAACTTGTGAAATTTACTTTTTTTTTAATATCTTGGTAATCTCCAAAGCCAGAAAAACAAATGAACCTTGAATAAACTCAGGCCTATTTACATATGCAGGTTTGATGAAAGTGCCATTAGTTTCCAGTTGTGGTTTTTTTTAAAAATATGCAAATACCAAAAAAATTAAGTGAGGTAACTAGCATTTTAAGGAGATTCCCTGCTATTCTAACAGATTGTACTGTGACATTAATTTAGAAAGGTAAAGCACAGTGTAATCTCTTGGCAGTCTTTGATAAAAAAAACAATAAATAAACAAACCAAACTGACATGAAGAATCTTTTAACTTTACTTAGTTTGAGAGTGGGGGAGGGGCAGAGAGGGAGAGAGATTGAATCCCAAGCAGCCTCCCTACTGTCAGCACAGAGCCCAAACCAGGGCTGGAATTCAAACCTCAAGATCATGACCTGAGCCAAAAATCAAGAGTCTGATGCTTGAACCACTAAGCCATCCAGGCACCCCCACTCAGGTAATTTATAACACTTGGTTCAAATGAAAACTCTTATAGATATCCAACATTTCAAAGATTTAGAAGATAAGTTGCAGAGTTGAATAAATGGTGGCCACAGTAATTCACTTGGCCTTCCCCCTCCCTATTCTCCTCCCTGAATTCAGCAAGGTTTCTTGAGAACATTTAGAAAACTTCTACCAAAGAGTGTTGAGGAGGGAGTGTCATACTATCTTTCAATAACACACGTGTTAACTAAACAGAGGAATGTTTCTGATGCTGAAATGCAGGAGTCTGGGAAATTGAGTATGTGGTGTCCTACCTTTACTGCCTGGTGGGTAATAGTGCTATCCCAAGACTACGCTAGAATATTTTACATCATCTCCAGTCAATCTCAGAATTGTTGGCTTGGTGACAGAGAGCAACTAAGAAACTATCAGCATGTAAAAACTAGAAGCAGCTCACCAGTTTATTGGGGTAGCTTAATTTTTGTTTCCTTTTGTGTTTAACAAAACCCACTTAGGAAAAATTGAATCAATGCATTTTTACTCTTCTTAAAAGTACATTAATTTCAACCTCAAAATAAAATCACTTTATTGCTCTCTGGTGTGGCACGTAAAGTCAGCAGAAAAAGGGAGCACAATACTGCTGTTTGTTATGGGGTATGTAATAAAAGAATCCTAAATCCAATCTAAGGCTGCACAATATCACTAGATTTGTGGAGTCAAATAAAGTTACTTTAGTGGGTAAGAACAATCAAACTGCTTGTTTTCTGAGTAAACCAGATGTTTGTATAATGGTCTTGGAAGTACCTCCTGCCAATATACAACAGGATCCACACAAGTCCTGAGACAGTTAGGGCTTTACCTAACTGTGATTCCCCTAACTTTCAAATCATATAGGATGGAACTCTGAAGGAACAACAATTAATTGGCCTTCCTTTAACATATATGTGTTGACAGCCTAACACGGTATCAGACATGGTTCTAGACACGTGCGACCTAGCAGCGAACCAGACAGAAGTTTCTTCCCTGGCAGAACTTATATTCAGTCTGAGATGAAAGGACAATAGACATAAAATAAGCAAATTCTAGGATATAAAGAAGAGTTAAAAGCTATGGGAACAATTAAAAAAAAAAAAACACAAGAACTGGGAGCATATGAGGGGTGATAAGAGTTGCAATTTTAAGTAGGATAGTCAAGGTATTTCTCACTGAGAAGGTGGCATTGGCAAAAGATTTGGAGAACAGAGAATGAACCAGACCAACATCCAGGGGAAGAATATTCCAGGCAGCAGGAACGGCCAATGCATAAGGTAAGAAGCTCATTGCCTGTTTATAGAGCAGCAAGGAGACCATGTGGAGGGAGAAGTAAGAGAAAGGACAAGAAAGTAGTAGGAAACAGGGTCTGGTTCTAGAAGAACCAGCTTTCTACTCCATGCAGCACTACCACTCCACTGTCCCCTGGCCTCAACCCTACCTAGTACTAGTCAGATATAACTTTTATATCTTTAAGTACCCCCTTGGACATCCTCAGGGTATATAGCAGTTTTAAGACTACTTTATCTCAAAAATGCAGATTTTCACCTCTTCTTTCTCTTTCTTTCTTTCTCTTTTCATTTTTTTTTTTTTTTTTTTTTTGCTTGCTTGCTTTTAAAGTACTTCCTCTAGTACTTTAGAAGTGTGAGGCCAGGGGGTGCCTGGGTGGCTCAGTCAGTTAAGCACAGACTTCAGCTCCAGTCATGATCTTATGGTTTGTGAGTTCGAGCCCCGCATCGGGCTCTGTGCTGACAGCTCAGAGTCTGGAGCCTGCTTCGGATTCTGTGTCTCCCTCTTTCTCTGCCCCTCCCCTGCTCATACTCTGTGTCTCTCTGTCAGAAGTAAATAAACATTAAAAAAAAATGTTGAGGCCAGAAAATTTCAGGAACTCAAGTCTGCCATCTTGTTGCAAATATTAATTGAAATCCTATAAAACTGTCCTCTGTACACGTTAAAAAGCAAATATGGACACTTTCAAATGGTTTGCTCTAATAAAAGTATTCTTTAATTACTTTCATTAGTAACCAGAAATATATATGGCATATATTTCCTAATATATGTGGCAAAGACTGCTGATTGCCTATGCTGTGGCCGTTTCTTCCTTTTTTTTTTTTTTTTTTTTTGTAGAATTCTGCTTTTTTTTTTCAAGGTAACACTGAACCCAACACTGTAAGAACATTTTCCCAGTGTTCTTCGCTGCTAGGTGTGGTCTTTGACTATGATCGGTCCAATGGCATATAATCCAAAGTGTTATATAGGACTTTCAGAAAGACTTCTTATGGTGAAATGTTCTTGGTTGTTGTGTTTCTTTTGTTTTGTTTTTGTTTTTGTTTTTTCAAATCTTTTCTTTTCTCTCCCCTTCTCCTCCATCCTACTTCCTGAAATGTTACTATAAGGACAGGAACCACAGTGGCTATTTAAACCATGAGCTATCACTGAAGAAAGAAGCTACAAATAAAGATGACACACACAAAAAAGATAGCAGGGTATTAGAGTTCCTGATGACCCGGACTAACAATAACTATTGTTATTGGACTAACAATAAACAAGTATCTTTCATGGAATCAACTAACCCTTATGTTCAGGCCACTGGGATTTCTGCCTCTGTATTTATTTCTTTTAGTTAAATCAAATCTAATTTTAAAAAATACAATGGAAATCACTTTTTAAAATTTATCTAAAAATGGTGAAAGATAAATCATTTTAGATTTTTCCCCTACTTTGCTCCAACAATCAGTTATCTATGTAGGGAAAATACCATCAAGCTATCTAGAAATGTATAGGCCAAGTAAGTTTTTAAATTTTTGTTTTCCTTTGGAAAATATTTTTAAGTCATGGTATATGAAGTTTTTTACTTCACTGTTGGTCATCATCTTAATCCTAACTTACGAATTTTACACAGATGAAAACTTTAATATTTCAATGTATTCTACATGAAAATATTCAAGTTTGGCTTTTTCTTTGAAAAAATGAATTATTTTCTTTCCCAAATTTAATTTTAATTATGATTCCATAGCACTCTAATTTAATAAATGTTTCTGGATAACATGTGGCTACTGAGATTAGAGACACCATTACAGCAAAATTCAAACATTTTTGAGCACTGTTTACTATAGCATTCTAATCTTTAAATCTTCTTATATATAAGCCAGTGTAGAGAAGTTTAATGTACACTTTAGTGCTTCTAATGAATATTTTAAAAGACAGTAAATGAGTAATAAAAATACAGATTTGAGAACATGTATTAACATTTATACCTCAATAAGCCAAAGAATAATTATAAAATTTGAAATAATTTTGAAATATTTAACATGCTTGGACGTTTTAAGGTGTAAGAGTAAAAGAGTTCTCGTGAATTAAAATAATGAGATTTAAAAACTCACATTAAGGCAAGTCATTGTCTTAACTATCTGAATCAGTGGCTCTCAATTCCATTCTGGGAAATGATGCCATCCATTATAGTTTTCACTGGTCAATAGTGAAATAAGAAGGATAAAGACAACGTAGTGAGTTTTAATAAAGCTGACCTAATTCAATTTAAAAGAATGTGCCTTATTCTGAAAGGATGCCCTTTGTTTCTGAAACGCTATCGATCACAGATGACAGTTGTTATTGTTGCTTTTTTTGTTAATCTCTTTAGACTCAAATCTCGGTTTCCAAAATTTGTTTTAAAGTTACTAGTCTCTTAAATCAAAACACAGACAATTCATAATTCTCTTTATTCCTTTTCATTTAGTACTTTTTTTACATTTTCTTTGGAGATTATATCACAACTTAGAATCTATATTCCTTATAATTATAACTGAATTTTTTAGGGAACTCATTACTTTGAAACAACTCCAAAATAAATAGCATAGTCTTCATTCATTTCCTATAACAGTCATGTTTGTTATCATTATTCATATGCACTGTGAAGGATAATCTATTGTCCATTAATGCCCAAATTAACTGATCCAGCCAGGAATGCAATGTAGAAAGTCTCAATAAATGACAATGATGTGTAAATATCCTTTGCACAAGCAAATGTAAAAGGAAGCAATGTGACAGTACCATTTCTCCTTAGTAACATGTCACTCCTTGAATATCAAACTATCAACCATAGATAAAACAGATTTCCCTTTTATACACATAGTTAGTCATTCACGAAATAAGCACATTACTACTACAGAGATCAGGTATAAGAAGTATGAAATCATATTTTCCTTGTCTATAGAAATACAAAACTTTTTTTTTGTTATGTAAAATGAAAATCCTAAAGCAGAGCTGTCCAAACAAGGTATATATATTTTTAAGTTTATTCATTTTGAGAGCAAGAGAAACCAAGTTGGGGGGAGGCAGAGAGAGAGGGAGAAAGTAGAAAATCCCAAGCAGGCTCCACACTGTCTGGACAGAGCCCAAAGCAGGGCACAATCTCATGAACTGTGAGATCATGACCTGAGCCAAGATCGAGAGTCGAACACTTAATCAACTTAGCTACCCAGGCACCCCTAAACAAATTATGAGCCACATATGTATTCTTAAGTTTTCTAGTTGCATTAAAAAAAAGTGTATTATTAGAATTTTAGTATTTAACCTAGTATATCCAAATACTCTTTCAACCTGTAATCGACATAAAAATTTAAAGATATTTTACCATTTTTGATACTAAATCCTCAAAATTCAGTGTGCTTTTTACATGTAAGTGCATCTCAATTCAGACCAGGCACATTTCAATTGCTTTATAGTCATGTTTGGCTGGTAACTACCACACTGGACAGCACAGGCCTAAAGGCGTATTACTGTTAATAGTGACATACTTGGGATACAGACCATAGGTCTGTGATTTTGTAAATGTACAACAATGTAACATAATAAAACTGAACTTGGAACCCAGGGTTTCCACCCACATGTACTGGAGGAGCCTGCGAAACAGGATTAACTCCAATGAATAGGAATGATCCATTCACTTCTCTTAAGTAGAACCAGTTTACAAATCATGAAAGTACGATTTACATTTTATTCTTAACATCAATAGAGGGAGATAAACTAAGTATGACAAGTAAATCTGGCATGGGTCTGAGGACTGGTAAGAATGTAGTTCCATGTTGGTTGTGTATGTGCATTGTACTTCCAATCAGCAAATGATCAGACAAAAGACACTCATGAAATCAAGGACAAAGGTGAGTGGGCATGACTCCAGTTACTTAGGGAGACATACTCAAGTGGAAATTACACAACCAAGCTTAGTCATTTGTATCACTTCATGTGGACTGCAGCCAAAGAAGTGATTAAGGACCAGTCCTTCTATAACATAAGGAAATCCTTGATAGAATATAGATCTGTTTCTTGCTGTGTCTCTGGACTGACCCAAGGCTCAGTTCTCTCTCTCTCTTTCTCTCTCTCTCTTTCTCAAAACAAATAAATGAACCTTAAAAAGCGTGGCACTTGGGTGGCTCGGCTGGTTAAGCGTCTAGCTCTTGATTTTGGCTTAGGTCACAGCCTCAGGGTTTGTGAGTCAAATCCCTCATCAGGCTCTGTGCTGACAGTGTGGAGCCTGATTTCCCCACAGATTGCTTGTTAATTTGAATGGGAAAAGAAATAATGATGCTGTAAAGAAGCCGGACAAAACTTTGGTCAGGTAATCAAATTAACATTCCCCATGAAAGGCAGAAGGACACTAGCACCTCCAAATGGGATACCCTGAGAAAGACACACCATCTTTTCTGTGTAAGAATGCATAACCTCAGGATGCCTGGGTGGCTCAGTTAGTTAAGCATCCAACCCTTGATTTTGGTTCAGGTCATGATCTCACGGTTTCTGAGTTCGAGACCCATATCTGGCTATGAGCTGACAGCACAGAGTCTGCTTGGGATTCTTTCTCTCCCTCTCCCTCTCCCTCTCCCCCCTCCCATGCTCACATGCTCTCTCTTCTCTCTCCCTCTCAAAATAGGCATTAAAAAAATGCATAACCTCAATCTAATCATGAGGAAACCTTATACAAACAAATTAAGGAACCATCTATAAAGTAGACTATATTACTCAACAATGTCTGTATCATGAAAGACAAAAGGCAGTTGATCAACTGTCCTAGATCAAAGCACAATGCATGTGGTGTGTGACCTTGGGCTGGACATGCTATTAGAGGGAAAAGCTTTGAAAAAGGACACTATTAGATTAGGTGACAGAATTAGAATATGAAGAGTAGATTAAAGTATTGTATGATATTAGATTTCCTGAATTTGAGATTTACAAACAGTTATGTAAGAAAACATTCTTGTTTTTAGGAAAAATCCACTGGAGAATTAAAAGGTCAAGAAGTGATTAGCAAAGAGTATTGTACAGAATTGCTGTATCGCTATACTGCACACCCCAAACTAACATAACGCTGTACATTAATTATACTTTTTTTAGGAGAGGTAAATATAGTTCATATATTTATAAAGTGATATACTTTTTTGAAAAAAAGCATGTATGCATGTATTTACAGACACATGGAGGGGAGAAGAGGGGGAAAATGGAATGAATCTAGCCAACTGAACACTTGGTGAGTTGGGTAAATGGTATGTAGTAATTCTGCTTTTCTGTTTCCCTGAATTTCTCTGGAGACCTCTAATAGGGTCCCCAGAGTAACACATGGTCACATGGCTATACATCTATAAACTATAGAGTAAAACCTTGGTTTGAGAGCATAATTCATTCTGGAAACATGCTTGCAATCTAAAGCACTTGTATATCAAAGCAAATTTACCCGTATGAAATAATGCAAACTCAGGTGATTCATTCCACAACCCAAAAAGTATCCATGATTACAATGCTGCAGTATAATACAAAATAATAAAGAAAATACAAAATATAAAGAAAAATAAAGTAACCTGCACTCACCTTTGAAAACCTTTGTGGTGGGGGGCACCTGGGTGGCTTAGTCAGTTAAGTGTCCAACTTTGGTTCAGGTCATGATCTCACGGCTCATAGGTTAGAACCCCACAACGGGCTCTGTGCTGACAGCTCAGAGCCTGGAGCCTGCTTCAGATTCTGTGTCTCCCTCTCTCTCTGTCCCTCCCCTGCTCACACTCTATCTCCCTCTCCTTCATAAATAAATAAACATTAAAAAAATTTTTTTAACTGCAAGAAAATCTTCATGGCTGATATGAGGGAGATAAGAGAGAGGAGGGTTATTGTGTAGGATGACTTTCACTATCACTAACAGAATCAATGCCATCCACTGGCTCGATGGAATCTTTTTTACAGTACAGTACAGGAAAGGGTCTATATCTACAGGCAGCCTCACCTAGAATGAAGCAAAGCATTCCTAAGCTTACTCTTGTATGGAAAAGCAAAGGACTGGCCAAAGGTGCTTTGAAGTGACAAAAAATATATATATGGGTAATGGTTGTGGGCACCTTCCAATGTTCTGAAAAATCACTGATTTCTGCCAAACACCGCAGCCTGAGACTGAGTGTCCGAGCATGAGAGAGGATCACCCACAATCCCACAGCAAGAGAGCGAGAGAGAGCCATCGGCTCAGTTGTGATCACGTGACATTCGGCATCACATGCTACTCCTATTGCAAGACATCATTTGTTCATCAAGTTACCATGTATTAGAAATGTTTGCACATCTTGCAGAATACTCACAGAACAAGTAACGCACAATCCAAGGTTTTACTCTATTTTCTAGTATCTCTTGCAGTGAAGTATGGTGGTATGACTAAATTTAAAATCGGCATGATATATATGGAAGTGATAGACATAACTTCCAGTCATTTCCTTAACTCTTTCCACCCAGACTTCCTTTTCCCTCCTTCCCACTGGCTGTGAAATGCCATTGGAGAAGCTACCACTACCTTGGGAAGGCACAGCTACTTCTCTAGCCCTGGATCACTTGCTCTGGACTGTCATGTGCAACAAAAATAAACGACTTATTTCCAGATTGACACCTTAGCCATTGACACTAACTGACGTATGTTTTATCTGGCTTTAGAGAATCCTACTATAAAATAATACTTAACAACCTATGAGCAGCAATAGGAAAAAATGCGTATTTTAGAAGAATATGAACATTCGGCCTCCTCATAGCTACTGTAAGACCTAGACATTGTGATCTTCCCCAAAGCATTCCTGCTCACTAATTTTACATTCATAAGAAAACAGGTTTGCCTTGTTAGGTTGAAGTTACAGTTAAGCCAAAAAATATAGGCATTATGTTGAATGCCTACACAACAATAGAATATGGCATCTTAAAAGGAGTAAACTTATTAATAGAAGGTCAGAACACAAGAATTTCACTGTGTAATATATATATGGTATTACAGCTACACTTCCCTTTCCCAAATATGGTATGCCATGTGAAATTGTAAATTTACATGTAGCAGATCATAATGATATAGTTTTACTCTAACCCTGCTCAACAAAGCGCACTAAGATAATGATAAATGTAGTACATAATGGTACCTTTGAAGAATAAAGGTTATTCTCCAGTAAATACGGTGACAATTAAGGTTATAATCAGCATCTTACAGATATCATATCCTAAATTCCTGGAGACAAAAAAAAATACATATTCTGAAAGTATCTCTGTACTTCAGTAGTACTTTCTTCAAGGAAAGTACTAGAAAAATGTTTCAACAAATTTTTCATGTTTTCTATTAAGATGTCACACAAATTCCCAGTTTTATTATTAGTGAATATACTCTGCTTTTCTTTACACATCCTGCATTAAACAAAGAAAGCCAGTAATACATTTAAGGCTATATAAATATGTGTGCATGTGTTCAGTCTCAAGACAAAAGAGGAGATGAGGTTTGAGGGTTTCAACTTAGACAACCCAAGGATATATAGAAACACTCCTAAGGGAAGATGACAAGGTTAATTTTTACAGAAAGGTCAATCGATTAAATGTGGAGTCACTCTGCCCTTAATCTAATAGTTGGCATAAACAAGGAGGCATGAGTTATCAGCTGTTCACATAAGCAGCTTTAGAGAATCATGGAAAAAGATTAAATGGATATAATTGATAATCCAAGCTCTCCATAATTCTAGGGCTTTCAGCACCAGACTTCCACAGAGTCTCTGGCTGGGCATTTTTGCTGACCTTCACAACACTGGCTGACACTGTGCTGTCTTTGGTGTATTATTCCTTAAAAATGTAACAGACGCGAATGTAAATACAAATCTATTGGATTTTCAACCCATTTTTCTAAGACTTTCACTTTAAGAATAAAAAAAGAAGAAATAACACCCAATTTCCTACTTAACTCTGTAAGCACATGAAAGACAAACTTCTACTTGGATATTGTATTTACGTTTTTAATATTCAGTATCCAATTTCTCTGTTGTGGTGGTACATTGTAAGTAAAATATATATGAAAATATAAAAACATTTATTTATATCAGGTTCCTTTTCTTGCCTGCTACATGGTATAATAAACCAAGATCAGTACAGAATTCAATGGAAAACACTAGTGTATTTTACTGTATTTAGAAGAGATCTTTTTTTTTTTTTTTGCTAGATTTCTTAAATCAAGTTACAAATGATGAGCTGGTACATTGTAGACATCTGTTCCAGGATACAGGGTGTTATTTTAATTCCTTAAGAATGAATTTTTTCCACTCACTTTATTAAGTTTAGTTATGTACATGAATGGTACCTGAATAGAGAAATTACCTTAATCCAAATATAAATTCCTATTCCTTAAAACAAATATTTTAAAGTATAACATACAACAAAGACCAATAGTTTTAGAGTCAGGCTTCCTGGACTTCAAACCCAGCCACTGCATCTATTAGTTGTGTAACTCTAGGCAAGTTCTTAACTGCCTCCCCCAGTTTCATTTCTCTCATCTGGGCAAAGGTCATATTAATAAAATCTGGGATGCCTAGGTGTCTCAGTTGAGTGTCTGACTTGATTTCAGTTCAGGTCATGATCTCAGGGTCCATGAAATCCCATGAACCCTGAGATCACGACCTGAACCCCATGTCGGGCTCTGCACTAACAGCACAGAGCCTCCTTGGGATTCTTGGTTTCCTTCTCTCTCTGCTCAAGCTGCTCCCCTGCTTGTTCTCTCTCTCTCTCTCTCTCTCTCTCTCTCTCTCTACCTACCTATCTCTCTCTTTCCCCCCACTCTCAAAATAAATAAACCTTAAAAAAATAAAGTCTACTTCTGTTTTGAGGATCAAATGAAATAAGGCATCTCAATGAACAAAATGCTGCAGAGATAGTAAATTATCAAGAAGAGTTAAGCTGTTATTATTCATACATTTACCTAGTTATTTCCACATCTAAAAAATGAAAATCTATTGTTACATTCAATCCAAAAGATTTACGTACCCAATCTGCAATGAACTGAATGTTCGTGTCCCCTCAAAATACACATGCTGAAACCCTAATCCCAATGTGATCTTACTAGCGGTAGAACCTTTCAGAGGTAATTAGGCCATCAAAGTCGAACATTCATGAATGAGATTAGTGCCTTTACAACAAGACTCTAGAGAACTAGCTAGCTCTCTGCTCTGTGCTGTGTGAAGACACCAGGAGAAGAAAACCATCCACGAGTCAGGAATTGGATCTCCCCAAGCACCGGAGCTGCCAGCACCTTGATCTTAGACTCCTAGCCTCTAGAACAGGGAGAAATAAATGTTTGCTGTTTAACCCAGTCTATGTAATTTGTTATATCAGCCCCAACAGACTGAGACATCATCCCACAAACTGACAAAAAAAGAGGAATTTCTCCTTCTTTATCACCACTGAGCAGAACCGAAAGGAGCTAATTATTATATATGTACACATATATAATTGCTGTGTGAGATAAAATGTGTTTTAAGACATCCAATTTGTCTTCAAGGTGCTATGCAGTTGAAAAATCATGCATATAAATGTCTACCTTTACTCTGGGGCCATTTTAAGTATAACCCTGCAGTGCTCTGCAGGAAACAAAGTAAACTTCTCTTCTATGGTTGCGCATTTCCACACTTTGGCCTATCTAAGAACCTTTGCATGTGAGATATTCTTTGTCCTACCACAACCTTTGCTTCCTTAATATTCTACTTTAAAATCAAAGCTTACCACACTCTTTCCAGAATAGTTCATTTGAGTCTCATCACAGTGCAAACTTTTTCACCCTACATCCATGGGCTCTTTTCTCCTTTACAGATGCCCTTTCACAGCAAGATCATGCCCCCTAACTCACCCAGAACGGATAACTGAGTCATTTCTAATTTCCCTTCTCCCTCACCCCAGCACACTTTCCCTCCAACTTCAATCCAGACCATTACCAATTATTTCCTAATATGAGCCCTACCTATTCCCCACCCACCCCCAGGGAAATTGCTTTTATTAAAGCTATTTTAAATGTTTGTTCTTTCTTGAAATAATGCAACATATTCTAATATCCCTACTTCTCAATATAGTTTCAGAATGTTTGGTATGAAATGTGTACATCACAAGAGCATTGTAGGGTTGAATTTGGATACTTATAATTTGTCTTCCCATTGTATCACTGAAACACTCCCAGAAAATGATTAAAATTTTTGAATAACAAAGCAGCTCTGATGCTGAAGCTATTATGTATTTTCTTTAGCAAGCAATCGGCCTGCCCTCAAGCACATTAGAATATGTCTTTCTTAATAAGTTGGTAGGGATTTTGCATACAAAACTGAACAGTCAAGTTTCCATTTGGATTTTTAAAACTGAGAGAAATATCCCTGGCTATTGTACCACATAGTATTGATCTTTGGTGAAGTTTTGTTTTAAACAAGTATTCGACTCCCAAACAGATGCAGAAATTCAGGAAAGTTATTATTTTGCAACTGATAGAAAGAGCTGAGGTGGTTTACTGCAGGTTGATCATTTTAGAGCTATTCTCCTGAACATAGTCCATCTCCTCCCGCATTAGTATCATTTATAGCATCCAAAAGGCATTTGAATTCAGCAAATTTCCTGGAACCCCAGAAGGGATTCATTATATATCTTTTCCAAAGTTAATGTCTCTCTATTTGCATAAAAATATAATTCCATCACAGCTTCCAATTGGAGGCAATAGGGAGCTTTGTGGATGTCTAAAGGTTTTCGTGTCTGAATAGATCATGAAGATGGAGCTTCACATTCATTGCTGACCTTGACCTTTTACCTTTTATCACTGAATTATACACACTACAAAAGGATATACGATTTGGAAAAATCATCTCTCACAAAGATGCAGGAGCTAGTCTATAAAAAGGACTTATCTCTTGATTGGTTTTGTAATGAAATACCATCAGCCTTTTCTTCCAAGTCAAAAAGAAATCTGTACATGGATTCCAATGATTGGAAGTACCCTAACACAGGACTGTTAAATTTCTGCTCTACATAATTACTAAAGCTCCCTTTTTAGGGGACCAAATAAAGTTTGTAGCCCTAACACTTTGACCTTGCCATTGTTCATTACTTGTAAGAAGGTACAAAGTATTTTTACTTTTTTTTTGTAATTTTTATTTATTTTGAGAGAAAGAGCATGCAGGGAGGGGCAGAGAGAGAGGGAGAGAGAGAATCCCAAGGAGGCTCCATAATGTCACCCCAGAGCCCCGACGCGGGGCTTGATCCCATGAACACTGAGATCGTGACCTGAGCTGATATCAAGAGTCAGACACTCAACCAACCTAGCCATCCAGGTGTCCCAAAGATGCAAAATATTTAAACTGATGAGTTCCTAGATGAGCCATCCATAGCCAGGCCCCAGAGTGGGACGTATATAGTTCAAGTTTCCTAAACTTTGGTCACAGAAGGTGTTAGAGTCATTTATTCATTCAGTTGTTCTTTAGTAGTAGGGTGACACTGTATCCTGTTTCACCTAAGATAGTCCTGGTTTTTGCCTATTGTTTTGGTATAATTATTAAAAGCATCACCTCAAAGGGCTCCTTTTGGATGATAAATTATGGGTAACTAATTTTGAATGTTTTATTTATTTTTGAGAGAGAGGGGGAGAGACAGAGAGAGAGAGAGAGAGAGAGAGAGATCAGGAGAGGAACAGAAAGAGAGGGAGACACAGAATCTGAAGCAGGCTCCAGGCTCTGAGCTGTCAGCACAGAGCCCAATGAGAGGCTCAAACTCACAAACCATGAGATCATGACCTGATCTGAAGTCAGATGCCCAACGAACTGAGCCACCCAGGCACCCATGTGGTTACCACTCAGTTTCAGGTAATAGGACAAAAGCCTTCCAGTCAAGCAATGAAATCCTTTTCCTGCCTGAAATCATAGAAGCGATAATTATCACATAGGATTCTCATCCCAGGCATAGAGTAAGCCAACACCTGATGTACCCAGACCCTGTCAGCAAGCAGAGTCAAAGAACACCAGTACAGAAAAAAAACAACCAGTTAATGTATGTTCAGAAGCCAAGTAGCTAGGGGCACACAAGGATGACTAGATGGAGACTAATAGGACATTACGTATTAATTGCTCAGAGATAAAAGTTTTTGTCTTGCCAATTCCCTAGAGATGATAGGTTAGAATTTCAATCAACAATCACATGGTAGTTATACCTACATGTTATTAGTATCTCATTTAGTGTATATGTCTTCCCATGAAATATTAGCCAATGTACACCCAATCTGGCTCATCTGTGGTGTTTAATTAGTTCATTCCAAACATCTTCTCTGCTTATTTTCCCAGTGAAGTTATTAAACTCCTAAATCAGTAAATGCGGATCCATGTTTAAGCTTAAATCAGTAAAAACATCAGTAAGACCAAGTATGCAACCCTCTCAAGGCAAAAAGATACTAAAAGTTGACGACATCTAAGTTCCAGAGACATGGGAACTTCGACTGTTCTTTCAGGCAATCTAGAAAGATCTAGAAAGGCAGTTCCACCCTCATGCTTCCAATAGGAGCAGCTACATAATTTAATAGAAAACACAAGGAGTTTGCAGTCAGAAGATTTGAACTTGGGTCATACATACTAAGTAACGGAGCTTCGTTCAATTTTTTACCTCTGAAGATCACATTCTCATAGAAAATGTATACAGTAATACTAATTTCACAGCATTTTAGAATCAAATGAGTTAAAGTACAATCACGGAATAGAAGATTCTAGCAATGAAGCTAGGGCTCCTAGTACACCCTCATTTTCTTCACCCCATTTCTACAACTCCCTTCAAATTGGTCAGATTTCAATTATTTCAAAACCATTTTTCTTTGCCCATCTACTTTATCAATACTGGCATGTAGGCAAAAAGAACAGGAGGCATGTGAGGACACGTAATCTTTTCTGACCACATGCAGTTCTTCTTTTGTTGAATCCAGTTAACTCTGCTCTTGGGTTTATTAATAATGGAATTAACAACACTTATCTAAACACTTCACTTTGCAGCTATTTGCTTTATTGCCAGGAGGAAAGAACTCTAGTTTATTTTTATCTCCTTGCTAAGAGCAAAGATTTTTCAAATAATCAAAGCTAGTAGGGCTCTGTAGTCTAAGGAAGTCATGTGTCTTTCCAGAGAAGAACGGTCTAATTAGTGACTGCTCTCAGAGTAGCTGATGGAGAGTGCGTGGATTCATACTGTTCCTGATTATCTGGCCCATACTTCATTGCAAATGACATCTAAACCTCCTAATAAATAGTCCTAGGGTCTCTGTGTGCTCCATTCTAGAAAACATCTTTTCTTTCAACACTTGAAAGCATTCACAGATGAGAATGAATTTTTAAATAAAAAATTACAAGTTAGAATTGGAATTAGAATTTAAGTTGCAGTTCAGTATCTCAAGAAAAAGAGAAGTCCTAAGAAGACAAAAAGCTCCATTTCACAAGCTTCCTTTCTATACTATTCCTTAACCAACCATGAGTACTCAAGGCCTGGATTTCTGCAGTGGTTGATAATCTGTACTCAGCTATTCTGATATCAATCGCTCTGAATTCATTTTTGATTATTTTTCTGAAAGGCTCAAGCTTTTCATCCTTTAACAATTTATTGTCAAATTGGTTTCCATACAACACCCAGTACTCATCCCAACCTGTGCCCTGCTCAGTGCCCGTCACCCACTCTTCCCCCTCCCATACCCCCATCAACCCTCAATTTGTTCTTAGTCTTTAAGAGTCTCTTATGTTTTGTCTCCCTCCCTCTCTGTGGCTTTTTTTTTTTCTTTCCCCTCTTCCCCTCCCTAGTTTTCTGTTAAGTCTCGCAAAATCCACCTATGCGTGGAAACATATGGTATCTGTCTTTCTCTAACTTATTTCACTCAGCCTAATACCTCTAGTTCTATCCATGTTGCTACACATGGCCAGATTTCATTCTTTCTCATTGCCACGTAGTATTCCATTGTATATATATATACCACATCTTCTTTATCCATTCATCAGTTGATGGACACTTAGTCTCTTTCTATGATTTGGCTATTTTGAAAGTGCTGCTATAAACATCGGGGTACACATGCCCCTATGCATCAGCACTCTTATCAGAAAACTACAGATGCTGGTGAGGATGTGGAGAAACAGGCACCCTCTTACACTATTAGTGAGAATACAAGCCAGTGCAGCCACTCTGGAGAACTGTGTGGAGGTTCCTCAAATAAATGGAAATAGAACTACCCTATGACCCAGCAATAGCACTGCTAGGAATTTATTCAAGCTTTTCATACCTACTGTCTGGTTCATCTTTAGCATTTTTGTAGGAAACTGATGATCAATGTCAATGCTAACATTTTATAAATGTTATAAAATCATTGGGGCAATGACACAATTATATAATCACTAGTAATTGGATTCCAGTCAGACCAGGGGAACTTTCCTATGTTGCTTTATACTTCAGTCACCATTATAAATTAAGTGT
Source organism: Paguma larvata (assembly GCA_030068075.1). Classification (NCBI taxonomy): domain Eukaryota; kingdom Metazoa; phylum Chordata; class Mammalia; order Carnivora; family Viverridae; genus Paguma; species Paguma larvata. The sequence goes on from CM057827.1 coordinate 149,823, forward strand.
ACTGTTTATAGTTATTAACTACAGTTATCCAAAAGTATTGAGAAAGGGATATTAAGCTACCAGGATATAACTGACAATAAGCAGATTAAGGTAAATTTAAAACCTTCGTTAATAAAGATAGAGACATGCTATCAACCTTGGTTTTATTCATTTATATACTCAGTCATCCATTTATTCAACAAGTATTTATTCAACACCTACTCAGGGCCAAGCATCATTTTAGATTATAAATCTATTAGGATATATAGTTTAGCGAAATTTCTGCCTTCAACGAGCTCATATTCTAGTAGATAGAGACTAACAATATGCATTAAGAAAAAAGCATAGAGTAAACTTCTCAGGTACTATATACATTGCATTCCCAGTGCAATTAAAGTAAAAATGAAGGAGTTCAAGACTAAGGAATGGTGGGGGGAGGAATATATATATTTTTTTAATTAGTATTTTCCTTCCAGATAACAACTAATGCTTAAAAATCATTAGTACAGAAGCATTTGCTTCACTTAAGTATTTAGGAGGTTTTACAGTACAAAATGCCCATTTTTCTAGCTATCCTTCAAATGTAGTTCTAATTGACATTAATAAAATATGCAGTTACAACAGAAGAAAAAGAAACATAGGTCATCTTAAATTTGATGTTATCTATTTAGTTCCAAAGGTGAGGTCATGTCAGTCCTATCAATAAAATTGTGTTCTGACACAGTATACTAAAAACAATAGGTCTAATTACTCCAGGAAAAGCAGCTGCTGCCTGGGAACAGCTGTGGATCTAGTATAGAACCAATTTATTTCAGCTGATGTCATAACTATGATAGGTTCGATAATGTTCCAACATGGCGGTACAATGTTTATTTTGTGGGTCACCGTTGCTCTTATTGTAGAATTACATTTTGTTTTACAGGTCTCTAATGACTCCATTGTTACCAAAAAATGGGTGTTAACAACATCAAGAAGATGTTAGCCACTAATGCAGTCATCAAAACAACATACATATTCTCAATCTCTCTGCAAAACTGCATCCGTTTCTAATTTAGAACTCAATTCAACAAACATTAATTGAAAGCAACTAAATGCCACGATTCTTGCAAAGTACCATAAGGAATATGGTGAGCAAACTCATGTACCCCATCCTTCAGGAGGCACCCACTTAGAGTCCACACAGTGCCTAGCTATAAACTTAAAAGGTGTCTGTATTTGAATACACAGGAGAGATTTTGAACTGTATTTGGATTTGGCCCTAGTTAACATTTTCTGGATCTCAGATTCTATCACTCCAACTTCTTGGGCCTGTATTTTCATTTGCTTCTTTTTCCCATTTCAAATCACACTTGCAAATGTGAAATTTGCAACTGTGAGTCAGGATAGCAGAAGAGGTGTGCTCACACTCAGAAAACGGGAGGTAGGGCACAACTTTGAGAAAAATATCCCTGATGGAACTAAAGATCAAGGTAAATGAAGACATTCATTAAAGAAGGAAACTGTTCATCATCTGGCAAGAACCATGGTATCTATCCAAGCAGAGGATCTTAACTTTTTTGTGCCAGGAGTCTAATGTTTTAAGTACATGAAATAAAATTAATAGCATTACCAAACAAGTCAATGAAATACAAATAATTTATCATATAATTATGTGTCCTTTATTAGCATGTTACATTAAAGAGGTAGCAGCATACAATGCCTATAATAATTTCACAGTAGTGTTAAGTGCAAATGATATTTTGAAATATCTGCACCGACTATGATAGTGTATGAAAACATCTGTGATTTCTACTAACGACAAGTTCACAGGTGCTTACAGAGTGGTTTGTGGCCTTCGCATATAATTGAAGGACATGCAAAATTTTATAGGCTATATTTTACTGATTATAAAATACACTGTCACCCTCTACCCTCCATCACTGGTCTGTGGTAGAGACCTAATTCCTACCAATGCTTAGTGTCATTCAGCAGTTTAATTGCCCGATGCCTCACAAAAGCAGCATCTTATCACTCTCACACATTTGCCACAGAAGCATCAACCTCATTATGCCCCTCAAACCTCCCTGTCATCAGTACTACTGTGCTCATGAGAATGTGCACTTGGATAAATAGTTCTATTTCCCAGTGTTGGGCTGATAAATGCACCACCGTTAACTGCCATTTTCAAAACCACAAAAATCATATAGTACTAAACATTCCTGCATCCTGCCAGAAATATACAAAACACAGGATATAGCACCAAGCAACTCTGTTAAGACCTACAATCAAGCTTAGATCGTTTATAAAATCAAGACATTATCACCAAATCCATTGGTTAATGACAGACAACAGCGACATTCACAAGGAAACCCTGAGATCTGTTATTCATGGAGTCAGTTGTCAAGGTTGGCGCTAAAGAAAAAGAATCATGTAAACTGTGTCAACAAAGGTAGAACGTCTGTTAGGTTGGAGACAGCCTGACGTCAGAGTTCAAATAAAAGCAAGATACACTGTTCGATCCATGGGTCAGTGTGGAATCCTGTGCCATTCTGTCTCTGGAGTAGTTTCATCTGTGACACCTATAAGGAATATTTCTTAAATTATAAAGTAGAGTCATTCACTCAATGCAAAGAACCAAACATATAATGCACATTTGAGACATTCTAGTTCCACTGAGGAATGTTAAACATTCCTGCCCACATGCATGGACCGCATGAACACAATAACTTCAATGCCAACTGCTTTGCTGCTGTGCAGAAACAGTGCCCTTGAGAGGCAAGGGGAAAAAGGCAGGAGTGCCTTTTAAGCATCTACAGGGGACAACAATTTCCACAAAAAAAAGAGATGGGAGAAGACTAGGAAAGGAGAGGAGGTGAGGTGGACCCTTGGTGCTTAAGTAAAAGGCCCTCATGGAGGGGGCAAAGCATGGCTGCATGAAGAACCCAAGGGCACGCGATCCTGGGCCTGAGAGCCCCAGATACTTCAAAGTTGCCTGTACCCAAGGTGTTGCTCACAAACAGAAAGTTATACAACTTCAAGACCCCATTAGAAGCTTGAAAAATGTGACCATCTCCTATGTTTCACTCACTCTAAGATTCCTGGATTCTGGTATAGCCCCATAAGGAAGCAACTGAATTTTCTATTAAAGAAAATAAGTATCTCAAAGCTTTCTTGCTCATCCACTTCTTAAAAAGATTTTTGCTACAAATTTTTAATAATGTACTATACCTATTTCTGCCTTCTAAAACTGAACAATTTAGGCAGTCATTTCAATGACCACAAATGTTAGAAATCCTACAATGTGTGAATAACAGAACTGGAGTATTAGAAAATACAGACTTTGTGGGGGCGCCTGGGTGGCTCAGTCGGTTAAGCATCCGACTTCGGCTCAGGTCATGAACTCGCAGTTTGTGGGTTCGAACCCCATGTCGGGCTCTGTGCTGACGACGGCTCAGAGCTTGGAGCCTGCTTTGGATTCTGTGTCTCCGTCTCTCTGTGTTCCTCCCCCGCTCACAATCTGTCTCTCTCAAAAATAAATAAAGATTAAAATAAGAATTATAATAAAAAAAAAAGAAAATACAGACTTTGTAAAGAGACTTTTAATAAACCTAAAATAACACCTTCAAACTTATTACCTGATAATTTTGGTATATAAACAAAGTTCTTCCATCTCTAAAATTGTGGTATTAGCTCATTTTTAATTTGAAATCCCTGTATTTTTGTGGCTTGTTTTACATTCATTCCCTAGTGCCTTCGAGCTGAAATAATTCCCCTCTGAGCCAAACTTCCCCTCAGATTTGTGTGAAGTTATGTATCTCAAGATTGGAGTTGAAGTTTTTAATATAAGTGCAATTATATGAATCGTTAAGATTGCAAACATATTTCCACAAAGTAAAACAAAACCAATGATGAAGTTATGAGTTCATTAACCTGGCAGGGACCAACGAACTCAGTCTTATTACCTAGAGCGAAGCCCATAGAGCCAATGTTCATGCTGGTGACTGAAACTGTCAACGCAGACAGACATGAGCCAGCCCCTCTGCCTACTGCAGTGTTTGAATCTGCACTAGCACCCTGACCCAGACAACGTCAGGAGAATCGATCTCTTCCAGGAAAATGGAGAATGTTCCAGAGAGAGAAACTGGCATAACCCAGAAATACTTTATTTGGTAGGTTTTCAAGTCCACCGAGCCAGTAAAAAGACAAACTTGTAAAACCTAAATGTGATATCATACAGCAGCAAAAACCTTAAGATGGAGATCCTGTTTTCCATTCAGAACAGCAAAATCACTGCATAGAGTGAGACATTTAAAAAAAATAAATAAATGAGCTTGGGGGTGGGGGAGAGAGAGGAGAGCGTATGGTAAATCCTTTTTTTCCCAAAATAATTATTCTTCTAGAAAATTATGTATCCCCACCCCATTAATACCAGTCTTAGTTATGGGTCTTATTTGGCTAATGAAATTGAATCAAGGAGTTAACCCCTCCCAAAAAGAAGCACTAAGCGTCACGTTCTCTCCTGTCATGAGCTCAGCATGCCCAGATGAGAGCCACTTCTTCAGTCTGGATCCTGCAATGAAGTGGAACCCAAGCCAATCACTGTTGATTCAGAGTAAATGGGTAGCAGGACCAAGAAATAAACTTGTTTTTGTAAGCTATCACTGAACCAAGCCACAGTTTTGAAATCGGATACAGGGGTTTGCTAAGGAAACTATGGGCAGAGGTCATCCAGGTCATCTCGTGGTCCACACAATCTGTCAGTGGAATATTTACCATACTGGCCCTTAAAGCTCTTTGCCTTTGGTGACTAGAGGATGCTTCTATGGCACACATGCAGCAAGACTTTGTGAGGCTGACTATAAACCTCTTTGCCTAGATAAACCTTACAGCAGTTCCAGCCCAACGATCTTGCTGCCTCCCTAAATGAACTCTTGGGAAACGGGTCTCTGCTCTCATCACACTTGCCTCATCCTCAACTGGGAATCTCTTGCATAGGGAATATCCTGCTTCTTTTGTGCTTGGGGATAATTTTTTTTTTAATAGCCAGGCAGCATCTACGTACTCTCTTTGGCTTAAGTTTCTCAAAACAAATAGCAGGAAGAATCATTGTCAATTTCTGTTTTCCATCCAGCCACACACCCTACTCTGAGGCAGACAATTTGGTTGACAAGGAAGCAAAGCAAAGAAAACAGGAAGGTAACTTTAAAATTAATCTTCTGATAGGACTTCCTCAAAATTACAAAATTACTGCAGGAGGCAGAATTTCTAGAAACAGTCCGTAAGATTCTACACCTTTCTCATTGGAAACTGTGAATATAATGAAGGATCACTTCTGTGGTTGTGTTATACAACATGGCCCAGTTCACCTTTTAAAAAGGGAGATTTTCAAGTGGTCCTTTGTAATCACTTCACCCTTTAAAAGCAAAGCAATTTCTCTTGCTAGTATCACACAGGAAGTGGGAGAAGAGCTAAAGTAAGGAAAGGACCTGATGACCACCAGTTCCTGCTTTGAAGATGGAGGGACCCCCAAGAAGCTAAAGGTATGCCCCCACTGATAGCCAGCAAGGAAATGGGGACCTGAGATGTACAGCCACAAGTGACTGGATGCCACCAACAACTTGAATACACATAAGCATAGGCTCTTCCCTAGAATCTCCAGGTAAGAGGCCAGTGCAGCCAACACCTTGATTTTGACCTTGTAAGCAGAGAATCCAGCAGGCCCACCTGGATTTCTGACCTATAGAACTGTGAACTAGTAGATTACTACAAAGGTTGCTTTCATTAGCTACCTTTGTGATAATTTAGTACACAGCAGTAGAAAATTTAGCCATATTCCCTGTACCCAACTTCACTCCTGCCAAGTAATGATCACAAATTCTGTAAGCACTATAACTGATTTTTCAAGGACCATTTTCCCTCCTATTCAAATTGTTTAACTAATAGTGGCTGCTTCCCTTGTTCTTCTTAGAGCATCAAAATGGCATTTATTAAACCTATAGAGTGATTGTGTTTCTTTTTTAAGCTCTTCATATGTGCCCACATTCATTTTATACCCTAGCTTGGGCTGAAACAAAAATGCTAATTTCATATGGTGAGCCTAATAAACTACTTTGTCAAGGACTTCAGATTTTCTCCAATGTTGGAAAATATTCTAACTCTATACTTAGAGATCAGAGGATGCAGTTTCTCCTTAATAGTTATGAGTTGAGATTTAAAAAAAATTTTTTCTTTTAATCCATTTTTACCAATGGTACCCTATGCCAGATGTACTGTGACCTGAATTGCTATTGGTTTTAAGAATTCAGTCTCAAAAATGAGTTTATTTTCTTAGTGGTCTAACTCTATAAAACAAAATTTTCAATAATTATAGGATATACTTCAAACCAGAGTATAAGTAAGTTCATCCATTTCATTTTATAGTGAATTTTACTGTTTTTTAAATGTACCTGAAAAGATAACCTTTTAAAAATTTTTTTTAAATATTTGAAAAAGTAAAACCTGATTGATGTGGTTCCTGAAAACAAAAAAGTTCAAATTAGCTATTTCCATCCTAAGTCACCATTATATACTTGGAGTTCTTAAACACCCCTTCAGACAAGATTTTTAGTTTTCATCTCCTAAAAACGGCCAACATTTGGAAGGAAGTACCTCATTCAAAGAAGTCTTAAAGGCTCCAAAACCTGTATACTGTAACTCAGAGACCTATCAAAGCCCTGAAGTGCTGTAAAAAATGCTTTTTGATTCTTGAAATGTTGCTTCTCTGTAATTCTGAGTCCCTCCTGTCAGTTTGTCAGCAATAAAGGCATCACTAGGTTGTGTTCACTGAAGTTTTGATCTTTAAAACCTGTCTTGAAGACATAAAGCTCAGGCAGTATTCCATTATATTCTTAATGATTCCACATCTGGGCACTAGCTAACACACTCTGAAGACAATTGTAACAGTTCTTGCCGGAAGGCTGGACCAATCCTTAAAGGATTGGTTAATATACAATAAAACATAGTGAAGTAGGTGCTTGACTATGTGATTTATGATGAATAAGGCAGATGCTTTTCCCTTACCAGATTACCAAAGAGTCATCACTACCTATGCCCTTTTTTCCATAAAAGTGTTCATGGCCAAAATTTAATGGCTGAAATCTACAAGCTAAAACTCTTTGGGGGATTGTAATTCCCGAGAAACAGGAGTAGGGAAAGGAAAATAAGGCAGAAGAGGAGGGAGAGAACGTAATGGGGAGTGTTACCAAGTTACTCTCAGCTTTCCACCAAATGCAGTGGACTCCTCAATCTCACAAGAAGTCTTCACAAAGGAAGTACAAACTACTGTTTGTCCTAACAGTCCACAGAGACATGGAAGGGACAGGATTTATCAGAAGCTTGTTTGTCCCATGGAACACCAGGTCCCTGACACTTCCAGTTGCACCACACCAGCCGATCTGGTAATCCCTAGAAAGACCCGAGACATCAGTGGAGACATCTTTAGTGCTTATGGGACACCTGCAAATAGAGGCAAATCAGCAGGCAGGTACAAATTCAGGCATTCCCCCACCTTCCGACCAAAAGCTACTTGGGCTCAGCCTATTGAGCACATGAAAACTCAAGTCCAATGGTGTCTGTGCCTCAGCAGCAAGAGTGAAGGCCCAGAGGTGAGAAGCTCTTAGCATGATGTTTGAGGAAAGAGGATGAGAGGTCATCATGAAGAGGACCTGAAACAGTGACGACCTGAAAACAGGTGCCCCCAGTAGAAGCCAACAGTAGAGTTCAAGGAGTCTCCTCCTAATTAATATTGAAACTGCCCCCTTTAAGGTCTAGAACACTGCAGTTGGTTCCAGGAATTATTTCTGGAAATTCATCTGTAACATCAAGAAGCCAATCTTGACCAAGCAAATCAGGGGTTTGATTAAACTGACCCAACACAGTCTATCTCTTGTGGAACTCAGATTCTTGCTCATCTTCTTCCAAGAAAAAAAAATCTCACTCTCCCTTCTTTCTTCTTCCAAGAACAAAAATGACCTCATATCTCTCTGAAGGAGCTACTTCTTCCAAAAAGGTGGTTTACTTCAGTTATCAAAAAAGACAAAAATGGTTTGCAAATGGAGTTCTAGTCCCACTACAGTTGGTCCCGATGATGTAATTGAATCTCAATACTTCTCTCTCCTTCTGGCCATTCTATACCTCCCTTGTCTTCAGCCAGCACTTTTACTGGTCTGGGTTATTGGTCTGGTGAGGTGATCTGTACCTTTATCACCAAACGGTCTGAGCTTTCAGCTGCCTTGTCCTTATGAGATCACAATTGTTCAATTGTCCATTTATAATTTCTACTGAGTATGGAAGCACCAAAACACATAGCCATGATTACAAACATCTTCTCTCTTGTCCCTTTGCCCCTTATTATGTATCAGGATGGATATTAAAAAAAAAAATATATATATATATATATATATATATACACACACACACACAAAGTGGAAAGTAACTGGAAAAAAGAAAAACTTAGCATTTTCCTAACTCGCATCATCATCACCATGAGCACCAGCAATAACAAAATTGCACTGCTAAATTTAAGAAAGTCAAAAATACCAACGCAGTGGCTCCATGGAGTGCACAAACCAAACACAGGGGCAGCTGGGTGTCTCAGTCAGTTAAGCATCTGACTCTTGGTTTCAGCTCAGGCCATGATCTCAGTTTGTGAGCTCAAGCCCCACATCCAGCTCTGCACTGAAAGCACAGAGCCTGCTTAGGATTCTCTGTCTCCCCCCGCCGCCCCCCGCTCTCTGCCCTCCCCCACGCTCTTTCTTTCTCAAAAATAAATTTTAAAAATCCAACACATACATACAATTGTTTAACCATAAAATACTTTGTCCTAAGAATTGGTACAGCCTACTTATAGAAGAAAAGATATTATGTGGAATATTAACATTTTTTATAGTTTACGCGTTAGATTTATAAATACTACACTAGAGCATCATCCTGATACCATCTCCGGAATTCTTATTGTAGCATTATGATCCAAATGAAACAATGTAATGCTAATATCTTCATATTTCTTTCCCCCCCTCCCAAAAAACAAGCTTTTGGATCAAATCTAAGATTCTAAACAGATACATGCTGTTACAATAATTCCTATAGTGAAGTGAGGATTCATCTTAGCACCTAAACACAAGAAATAAGGACTATAGTTTTGCAGAAATCCAGATTATTTCCATGTAAACCATTATGGACATTATAATTAGTGAGAATGTAATTTATTATTTGGGGTTTTTTACTTTAATCAAGTAGAAATAATTACAGCTTTGATAATAAGCTCAAATTTCTGGACTGCCCAAAAACTCCCTTGGAAATAGATGAAATGGACATTGATTATTTGACTGGTACAGACTGTGCAAAAGGAAAAGATACACAGAGGGTAAAGGGGAAATAAAAGCATGCTCAGCAAACTAAGAAAACTTTCAGAAATAGTTAAGAATCATCATACTGGAGCTAGAGCCCTTAATTAGAATTCTAATCCCAAGCCAAACACATCTGCTTTTCTTCTTTAACACTGAGAAGTGAAAGCTTCAGTCTTTTGTTCCAACAAACTTCACCCAACAATTCAATGTTTTATGTGGAGCAATTTCCCAATCCAATATGTTGTCATTCTGTTTATTTGTTTGACCACTTTATCAACTTCAAGTTTACCCAAAACATCTAAAAACTCCAAAATTATTTAAGAAAAATAATCTCAAAGGCAACCATTACCAAATACAACATGCAGCTTCTCCCAGATGCACAAATTTTATTTGTGATGAGAGTGCCTGAGAGGCCATTAGAGAAGAAGAAAAAAATAACTGGAACAGCTAAAACAATTATACAGTGTAATGGTTTCATCATCACCATTTCACTGATTCACATCTGCGACTATATTGAATCTGGTACTAATTAAATAGGGACATCATAGGAAATAAAACATCTGGACCAGAATCATGGCTGAGGTACTCATCACAAACATTTTCAGTCCCTCACACTTTCTTTTCACTTGACAAGGCTTCATGTAGGAATGCTTTTCTTAACAGAATTCTGAAACGAGGAATTTATTCCCATAAATATTTATGTTCTCCATCACCTTCTGGAATGGGATAGAATAATATAAATATTTCAAATTAGTTCTGTTAAAATATTTTTTTCCTCTGATAATTTAGAAAATGAATCTCCTTTCACATCCACCTCTGGGGACAACATGGAGCTTTTTTTTTTTTTTTTCCTATTTACAATTCCTTTCATTCTAATGACTATAGTTTTTAAGAAAGTTCTTCCCAGGTCATTTCTTTGGCAGCCTGGTAATACAAGTATCTTAAGAGCATCTTCCTCACAAGTTTTGAAAACATCCTTATCTAGCACCAATAATAAAGAAGATCACTAGGGTCTGTATTAACGTCCAAAAGTAAAACACACACACACACGAAAACTAATTCGGTGTTTGGTTTGTTTTTTTTTTTTCTTTAAAAAAAGCATAGTTCAAACCTTATTTTGTATTGTGAGAGGATTCAGATCTGGCGCAGAGTTTGAGACAGGTCAGGGTGGTGTGGAGAGGGGCTACTGCCTATCAAACAATCATTCGGTCCAATTCTGAAATGTCAAAGTCCTCAAAAGAAAAAAATTTGTTTCTCCTCCTCACTCCCACATTCATAGAAAGGGGCAATTAGAATCTCTGCTGTCAGACTTCTCAAAATAGGGGTTTCAACAGGACTATTTCAGCTAAAGGTCAGGGGTTTTTTTGTTTATTTACTTTTGAGAGAGAGGGGGCGTGGTGGAGGGAGACACAGAATCTAAAGAAGTCTCCAGGCTCTGAGTCAGCACAGACCCTGATACGGGGTTTGAACCCACAAACTGTGAGATCATGACCTGAGTTGAAGTCAGACGCTCACCCATCTGACGCTCAACTGACTGAGCCACCCAGGCACCCAGGTCAGGTTTTATCTATTCCCTGACAATACATGGGACTCCAAGGTCCTGGCATTGCTCTGGATGTGGCTCTCAAAGGAACCCTGCCCTAGTGCAGTTACAAAAACAAAAGAGTCAAATGTGTCTAGAGTTTCTTGTTGTTGTGTCTTCCTGCTTGAAACTAAAAAGTGTTCAAGACTAAATGAAGGGGTCTAAACTTAGAGAGTTTACATTCTAGCTAACTGACTCAGAAATCACAAGGTAATCTAATGAGAAAGGATTATGGTTAACATTAAATTTAAATAATTACAGTCACTTATATTTGTATATAATCACTAAATAAATAAGACTTTAGAAGAAATGGGCAAAAATATGTCTGTTACCCTTTGAGATGTTAACTTTTGTTCCTACCCACAGTTTTGGGGTGTTTTGTTTTTCCTGGAAATATAAAATTTAAATACCTGATTTAAGTATCCCATATACAAGATCAGACAAAATCCTGTTTTCAAGAGGAGAGCAGACAAGGCACCAGTGTACTAGTGGAAACCCTTGTAACTTAATATTGTACAGGAGAAACAAAAACTCCAGTAGAACTTGAGCCTTTTCTGGTGGTAAATATTTACTGCAGTTTCTACTGGAGTTTCCTTTTTTTTTTTTTTTACATGTAATGTGTAGCCTATAATAAAAACCTTTAATATTAAAGCATGAAAACATAAGCCCAAATAAAAGTGGGAGAAAGCTCTGTAGAGGTATACCCAGAGAAATCCCGCATATTGAAATTAGCAGACAAGAATTTTTAAGGGAAGCATTATCAATAGGTTAAATTTGCTTATATGGAAAAGAGAACCCACATGTGTGAACAGATGAGGAATTTCAGCAGAAAAAGAATGGAAGTAAAGGTGATGAAATAGAAATTCTAGAAGGAAAAATATGATACTACAAAGAAACAAATCATCAGATAAGCCTAAGAGCAGAATAAAGTTTCAATGAACTCAAATATAGATTGTAAGAAAATATTCAAATAATAGTACAAAGAAATAAATGGTGAAAAAATGAACAAAGCTTCTGATATTAGTTAGAAAATATCAAATAATTATATATGTAACTGAAGTCTCAGAATGAGAGAGAGAGAATACCAATCTTTATATATTTTCATAAAATACAAGAGGAAAGACCTCCTATTTTATAAGGCCAACCTAACTCTGATACCAAAACCTGATAGAGCTATTACAAGAAAATAAAATAGAGCAATATTCCTTATGATCGAATGTGAGGAAATCCTTTAAAAATATTAGCAAATCAAACAAAACAATGTGGGGAGGGAGAATAATAAAGAAAAAAGGTCACGTGATTATCTTAACAGATGCAGAAAAATGTTTGACAAAATTTAACACCCATTTTGTAATTTTTTAAACCGAATAAACGAAACAACTAGAAGTTGAAGAAACCTCTCCATTCTGATAAAGTGAGATAACCTCGCACTTAAAGCCAAAGATTAGATGTTTTTCCCCCCCTAAGATCAGGAACAAGGCAAGAATGTCCACTCTCATCACGCCTATTCAACATGGCCCTAGACATCCCAGCCAGTCAATAACACAAGCAAACAAAAAACAAGCGATCAGGAAAGTAAAAAGTAAGATTTGTATTCATAGATGACACAATTATATACATTGAAAATCCTAAAGAAGCTTTTAAAAACCTACTAGAATTAATAATGAATTTAGCACATTCTCAGAAATACATTGTATTTCTATGGGTTAGCAATAAACAATAAAAACATTAAAAGACCATTGTTTTTTGTACATTTGAATACCAGGAAAAAAATCAACGATTTAGGAGAAGAGATATCAAAGACTTCTAGATAAAAACTAATTTGAGATGGATCGTAAGCATTCAAGCCATCATCTTTCTAAAAGAAAAAAGAATATTTTTGTGACCTTAATGAAGGTAAAGATAGAGACAATATAAAAATCACTAATCATAACATTAAAGTGGTAATAATAAGGCTTCATAAAAACCAAAAAATTTACCCAAAAACTTAAACTATAGACTGGAGAAAATGTTCTTTATATATAGGACAAAATACTCCAAAATATATTTTTTAAAAGCCCCATGATTGGATAAGACCAAAAACATACTTAAAATGAGTAAAACATTTGAACGCACGCTTTATAAGATACAATAGCCAATAAACATATGAAAGGTTGCTCAACAATAGTTATTAAGAAAATACAATTTAAAGCCATAATGAGATACCACTTTTACCTGTTAAAATGCCTAAACTAGTAGACAATATTGAATGCCGGCAAGCAGTTGGAACTCTCACACCTTGCTGATGGCAGTGGAAAATAATACAACCACTTCGGAAACACCATAGGACCCTGCAATAGCGTTTCTAAATATTTACTCCCCCCCAAAAAATAAAGTTTGCTTACAAAACAAAAGAAAAAAAACAAAAACAAAAACAAATATTTGTACAAGAACGGTCATAGAGGTCATTCATAATAGCTACAAACTAGAAATAACCCAAAGCTTTATCAACCCTTGCATAGATTATGATATAGTCCACACAATGGACTACTACCCCCTAATAAAAACGAATGAGCCATTTATGTATGCAACAATAGAAACAAACATTCAAACACCATGTTGGACAAAAGCTATACCTAAATTAGCACAAATTATTTCATTTATATTTAGGCCAGAACAGGCAAAACTAATCTGTGTTGATTGAAATTAGACACTAGTTTTCTCTGAGGGCTGGAGAGTTGACTGACAAGAGTTGCAAAGGAATTGTTCTTTTATCTTGATTTGAGTGGGAGTTACGTAGCTATATAGAATAGTCAAAACCCATCAAACTCTACACTTGAGATCTGTCAATGACATTAATGAAAATGAAATCTCCCTAAAAGCAAGGAAGATAAGAAATATGTAAGAAAACAGTTAGGAAAGACCAATTTATTTGAGAGTGTGCCAGATATAGAAGAATCATTACTCAAGGTTTAATAAATGGCTACCATACGCAACACATTCAGAGAGGTAAAAAGTAGAACATTTGCTAAGATTAAGAAATTTAAACTAAAATGGGTGTTCACATTTAGCACCATGCCACATTTATATTCATGAAAGGGTCTCTTCAATTAGAAATATCACCAGTGGAGCAGGAAAAGTAGTAAGAACAATACTCATTAAGTGGAATCAGTCAAGACAAGGCCAAGGCCAGGCAAGGAATTAGTCACATACCTTACGAAAAGAGGGAGCCAGTCCAGGAAAAGACCTTGGGTGAAGGCAGAAGATTCCTCACCAGGATGTGGAAGGGAAATGGGAGGACTCTGACTATTGCAAGACCAGAGAAGCACCAACTGGGGAGAAGGGTTTTTATCAGACAGCTGGTACCTCGTGGTGAGCTGGGGTGGGCTTGATCAGAGCCAACGTGCACACCTGATTCTCCTCAACTTCCTTAACATCCAGAGGGGCAAGATGGCCAGCTGCACCTGAAAACTTACCAGCACAGACCTGCTGTTTGGAATTTCAAGGCCTGTCTGGCTGTCACCTCTATTTTCCTCCTTAATTCTTGGCTCTAAGTGGCTGTTTTTTCTGTATTCTCCTGGAGTTCTCTGACCTTGCCTGTAACCTTTCTATATGATAGCTCCCCCCAGAGAAGGCTTCTCCACACAGGTGCTGCTGTCTATCTGGACCAGTCCTGTGCCTTACCCACCTGGAAATAGTTACTCTGCATTAGTCTGCCCTCAGCTGGGCCTGTGTCCCTTAATATTCGAGGCTCCCTTCAAGAGAAGGAACTTGATCTTTTCCAGACACTTTTAAAATCACTATGGGGAGCCTTAACTGAGATTGCCCTAACAATTAACCAGAAAATCTACTCCTGCATTTATCATTCACTAGCATTGAAAAATTAAACAATAATTAGCCTTGTGCTAATTTCACCCTACCTTTGCCTCAATTTCTGTTTTCAAACTTATTGACCATTTTCAGCTAGAGCCAGAATGACACTTGTTGGGATTATGGCAGGGAGTCTTCTGAGAGACCCTGAAACCTTAGCACGTGCAGGTCTTCCAATGTCAGCGACAGGCCTTGGCATTAACGGAAGCTTCCTGAGAACAGGCTTTCACTCAGCCAGTCCTTTCTCCGGACTTCAGATGAGCCGGGACCCACAAACAAGATGTCCTAACTGGGACAGGAGCAGACGTTATTATTCTGCAGGCTCAGTGACTGCCCTTGGCTATTTGTATTCTACAAATTCAACCTTGCCCCTAGGACGTAGAGGCCTTTCCATATATTCTTAAATGGATTAATAGCGTCTAAGACCTCAGGGTACCGGGTGGCTCAGTCGGTTAAATGTCCGACCCTTGGTTTCAGTTCAGGTCATGATCTCACGGTTCCTAAGATCAAACTCCGCATGCAGCTCTGTGCTGACAGCTCAGAACCTGCTTGGGATTCACTGTCTCCCTCTCTCTCTGACCCTTCCCTGCTTGCACACACACACTCTCTCTCTCAAAATAAATAAATAAGCTTAAAAAGAAAAAAGAAAAAGACTCCAGGTCTTTTTCGGAGTTGTTCACATTGGTGTGTGAGGAGGTCCAGTCCCTGCAGCTTTAGCTTATCTCTCATCAGCTATGCAGAATTTACTACGTCTCAGCAGTCACCGGGATGACTCTTTGTTCTGTTTCCATAATGGAAACTTTATTTCTTGACAGAGTTCATTACTCTCCCCACTTAAAAAGGGGGTACACCAAGTCTTCTAATAATATCACTAAAGGAAAAATATTGAGAGAACCTAAAAGAAGGTAAGAGAGAGAAAGAAAAAGAAAGGCTTTAAGAGACTTACAGGGGCACCTGGGAGGCTCAATCGGTTAAGCATTCTACTCTTGATCTCGGCTCACAGTTTGTGAGTTTGAGCCTTGCATTGAGCTCTGTGCTGACGGCATGGAGCCTGCTTGGGATTCTGTCTCTCTGGTCTATGCCCCTCCCCAGCTCGCTATCTCTTTCTCTCTAAACGAATAAATTGTTAAATAAATAAATAAATAAGAGACTTATAATGCAGGTGGCTTCACAAAGATGGTCGGTCACCTTGCAGGACATACTTAAATCTGCTAATTATGAAGGCAGTATGAGTCTGTGTACAAACTAGTGTGCATGAGTGATAACTCTATTTTTAAATAATTTACTGTCCTTTCTCTTCCTACCAGGAAGGCAGAAAATTCACCTCTATCAATTTGGGGTTTCACACTCCTTCCCAGGTTTATATCATGGTTCCCAGAGATATTCAAGATATTCAGACACTAGGATGGCCCATCAGGTTCTGGAAACAGGCTGTATCCTGACCAGGGTGTATCTGCTGAGGCTTCCAATTCTGGTCATGCCCATCTTTTTATGGATCTTCATTTAATCCTGTCTAAAAGGCACTTTCCAGTCCTGTGACTTCTTCTACTAACTCAATGCCAGCTCTGGGGCAGAGACTAACTCTGTGGCTTCCCTACCAGGCTGGAGCCCAGGCTTCTGGGCAAGGCTGTCTAGTAGAGCCAAGGAGACCCTCTCTACTTGGGAGCTTGTCTTCTCCAGAACCCTACCCCCAAAGAAGTACACACAACACCCCCTCCCCACACCGCCGCTCCTCCGCACTCCTCAGCTGCTCAAGGCCACTTTGCCATTTTGCACAAGGCAGACACTGACAGAGAGGGGTAGGAGGAGAGAAAGATGAAGCTGGAGGAAAACAGTCACTAGTTCTTACCCGTCCTAATGGAATGCGTGTCAACATTGAAATGGCCTAATTTACAAACTGCATTGCATAAGGAAGATTTAGGAAAACTCTGCTATGGTGAGTAAAATTTTATGTGGGTCAATTAGCTTTATAATGATATACTTAAGAATCACTTGCAAACACCATGGGTGGGTCCAAAGGTTGGGCATAATGAACAGAAGGAGTAGGAACTCATTAAGGACAGAGTTGTTGTGGAAAGAAAACAAGAGTGGAGAGATAGAGAAGCAGAGCCCCCAAGAATTCCAAAGGGAAAAAAAGTCCCACTCCCCAGCAAGGGTAAGGTGGCTAAAATTATGCACAGCAGGTTGGTCCTTAAGCCTGGCTCTCTCTGGACTGTTGAGCCCCAGGGATTTGTATGGGCTTTTCTCTCCTCCACTCTTGCCTTGAGTAGAAGCAAAAGAAGGAGCCACAGGTTTAAACATATCAGAGTGATTTGCTACATGATATAAAGGGGTTTTTTTCTTTTTTTTTCTGCTTTTACTTTAAATTTTAGTTAATATACAGTGCAATATTACTTTCAGGAGTAGAATTCAGTGATTCATCACTTCTATACAACACCCAGTGCTCACCACAAGTGCCCTCCTTGGTCACCCATCTAGCCCATCCCCTACCTACCTCCAGGAACCCTCAGTTTGTTCCCTATCATTAAGAATCTGTTGTGGTTTGTTTCCCTCTCTCCTCTCCCTCTCCTTCCCATATGTTCATCTGTTTTGTTTCTTAAATTCCCCATATGAGTGAAATCATATGGTCTATAATGTTTTGGGAAACATACTAAGAAGGGTGATTGCTAGTTTTGTTAGAGTAAGCAGTTAGTTTAAACAGGATGCCTGGAGGCCATCCTCCAGCAACGGGGGCATCAAGTTCAGCTCAAGCGAAAGTCAGAGGCCTGTCCTGATGACACTCCAAAACAAAGTCACAAGAAAGCGAACCAGAGAGGCCCCAGGGAAAGAAGGCCAGAGACCCCGACCAAGTAAGGGAGAAAAAAATCAAAACCTGCTCCCAAAGAAATCCCCTCTCCAAATAATAAATATTCCACCCCCTAGATAAGACTGTCAATAAAAGATGGAGACCCAAACCTCAGGGCACGTAGCTGCCTGTGAGCTTGCCTGCTCTCAAATCTCACGGCCCGAGGTCTCCCCAGTCCACCTGGGAACAGTTTCCCTACAGTATTTCTGGTGATTTTCACTCACTAAAGAATATGAAGGGGCATTAGTAACACATACGTCATGCTTCTCAGATGTTTAAGACAAGAAGACACATGCTACTTAAACTTGGTACAAAGCTTCAGCAACGTTTTCCCTGCAGAAGGCAAGAAATGGCCGGAGCTTCCCTCTGCCAACCGTTTGCCACAGTGTGTGACTGTCACAGCCAGATTTTCTAACACAACTGAGTACACACAGCTCCAGGTAGCCCTGATAAAAGACTGCCAAAGGTTGGGAGGCCCTCGCTTGCCACTGGTTAAATAATTACTTCTCTTTATTCATTGATCATTTCAGAGTTTGAGCCAATTACTGCACAATTTCTGCTCTCATTCAGAAAATTGACAATGCCCATATAATCTCAGACTGACAGGATGTAGGGCTCCTCTGCTCTCCAAAGGCCTAACGGGTCTTTAATTCTTTTCAAGCAGACCATTTTCCGATTAAAAACTTTTGAATTTCTGGTTAAATACTCAGGAAATCTCTTCAGAGAAAGACTCTGTAATGTATCCGGTGCCATTACTGTGGCTGCAGATCAGCGCATTGTCGGAGAGCTCCTTGGGGCTCGGTTAGAAGACTTTTTTTTTATTTTCTATACAAATGCTCAAGGCTTACATTTGCACACGGTTAATTTGCATTTTTATGGGACTGAACCCATTTTGTATGCCAGGGAGATGTCTGTGGATTTTGCACAGGACACTTTTTTTTAAAACGCGTTTAACATAATGAAGGATAGATTGCTAGATATTAAAGTATAGAGGTTAGTACAAAATATTTGAAAATGTGCTTCATCTAGACATATTAAACTGAGAAATATTATATCTTTCTTCTTGAAAACTGAAATCTATGCAATTCGGACAGAGTATACATTTATGTAAGTGTGTGTCTGTGTGTGTGTGGGTGGGTGAGCGGGCACGCGTGTATGAGACTCACATACTTGATTAGTTCTTTTGTAAAGAGTGGGGTTTTTTTGTAAAATTCAATAAAAAATAATGAAGTTACACAGAGTATGAAAAAAGAAATGCTAAGTTGCCAGAATTCTACGACTGCTGTAGAAACCCCATAATGGAAGATATTTAAAATTAACCAGAAAACATCATAAGCACAGATAACATAGAGGAAATTAGCGTGGATTCTTTTCCAGAAGAAATCGAGGGAATGAATTGGGAAATATGACTGTGGCTGCCATGAGGGAGCTAGAATTTTTTAAGTAGCATTACAGTATTCCTCATAGGGAATAATTCATTCATTTAATAAATATATATTGAGTCCCCATCCATACAAAGCACTGTCAATCACTGTATGAATACAAGGATAAATAAGACATAGTCCCTATTCTAAACTTATAAAAAATGGAAAATAGCCAAGAAGAACTGCCAATATTTTCTTAGCTTGTGTGTCTTGTTTTCCATAGAAGAAACTCCCCAAGCAGTGGTGCCTCGCCACTCAAAATGGGGTCAGTGGATCAGCAGCAGTAGCTTCATCTGAAAGCTTATTAGGAATACTGTTCTCAGCCCCACCGGAGACCTAAGGTATTAAAACCTACATTTTAACAAGATCCCCAAGTGATCTTGTATGCACAGTAAAGTCTGAGAAGCACTGGTCTAGTGGTCTGTTTGCCAACATGTTTAATTGTGCCAAAACTCTATTCCAAAGCAATTAATTTCCAAATTATAAATTATATCTCTTTAAAAAAAAAAAAACACTGATTCTGCTCTTCCTTGTTCAAAATCCATCAATAGTTTCCTAACATTTTCACCTTGGCCATCCTGACATCCCAGTCTGACCCCTACTTATCTTTTCTTCTAAAAGATGGCATGCCTGTGTATACACACACACACACACACACACACACCTTGGATATCTGGTATCACCATCCCCAGACACTCCCTGCCTTCAGTTTTACCAGGCTTCCTTATTCATTAGATCTCCTCTGCCTCGACAATGCTTCTTAATTTTGGTTGCCCATTAGAAGCCCTTGGGAAAGATTTAAAAATCCTGATACTCCGTCTTCACACCACACCAAGTTAATCAAAATCTCTAGAGGTGCCGCCCACAGTGCACACATTCCTATTTTTACGGCTCCCTGGGGTGATTCCAATATGCAACCAAGGCTGTGAACCACTGGCCTAGAAAATCTTCCCTCCTCCCCATTCATGTTCTGAAATCCTACCTATTATTCAAGATGGAGATCAAAGCCCCATGTGCAGCCTCCTGGTCATTCCAGCCCATTGGGATCTCTCCCTTACAACTCAAATACCTTTTCTTGTGCTTTCTTTCGGCAAACCACAACACAGCAAGTACTGCACAGGTCTTGCACACAGTACATACTCAATATTATTTTTTTAATGAAAAGTTTATTAAATCTACATTTTCCAGCGAATACCTGGAGAAAGACTGGAAGCGAAATGTGATTCCCATCTCCCACTAATGATAAACATGCATGGTAACAACTGAGTGTAGCAGGGAGTGGAGACGGGAGATGGAGAGGGCTCCGGATTCTGATCTCTCACCTACCTGGTTCAGGTAATGACAGGTCACCACACAACCTAGTTGCCAAAGTCAGGAAGACCCCTACTCTTCACTCTTGTTTTCTTCATTAGTCATCTCCCTACACTATGTAAGGTCAGGAGGGCAGGGAATTTTCCCTGTTTTATTCTTCCCCATTGTGTGGAAGAGCATGTGGCACAGAAAAGGTGTGATGGTTAGTTTTATGTGTCGCCTTGGCTGGGCTCTGAGTGCCCACATATCTGCTTAAACATTATGCTGGGCATAACTGAGAGTGTTTCTGAATGAGATTAACATTTGAATCAGTCCACCGAATAAAGCAGGTCACCCTCCCCAGTGTGAGTGGCCCTCATCCAACCCATTGAGAGCCTGCACAGAACAAAAGGGCTGGTAAATGATAATCTGCTTTATCTGCCTGATTGTCTTCGAGGTGGGTATTGATCTTCTGCCTTAAGACTTTTACTTGAACTAGAACTCATACCATCACTCTCCTGGTTCTCAGGCCTTTAGACTCTGACGAGAACTATGCTATTAGCCTTCCTGGGTCTCCAGCTTGCCAATTTCAGATCTTGGGACTTCTCAGCCTCCATAATTATGTGAGCCAGTTCCTTTCTTGATTTGGCTGTGTTTCTCTGGAAAATCCTAATAAAAAATTTGGTACCAAGAGTAATTCCAGAGGGACAGAATGTTAAAGATGACTTTTCTGAATACAGTGATGTTGGTTGGTTGCTTCTAATGTCTGGACAAAATAAAGAAAAGGATAAGCTCAGAGATTCCAGTTCCCAGTTCAAGTGCTACATAAATAACCTAAAAGTTTCTGTGCTGCCCTGAAAGAGATCTGTGTCTCCTATAGCCACGGGGCTGAAATTGCTGCTAATACGATGCAGAACTTCATCCTGCCAGAGGCTGAATTACAAACGCAAGTGGAAACATCCCCACAGGTGTCTACTGTTAAAGTGAAGGCACTGACTGGGAAAGAATGGGGTCCTAGAAGTTGGGTTGGGGACATTTGGGAAGTCCCTAATGAACCCGAGGAATTGAGACCCTAAATTCTGATGAGTCTTCTTCACCAGGGGAAGTGGCACCCTCGCCCCGGTAGAAGCAGCCTCCCTACATTCAGTAGTGGTGGCCCCTTTGCTGACAGTGATGTCTACCCATCTTTCCACACCAGTCTAAGAGAATTAACCCTGCATGGACTGAGGAAACTGTAATGGCCTCTTCTGAGGCAGTTGCCATGCAAGACAGTGCTGATTCTTGCCAGGACCCAACCCACCACACGTTTTTGCTTCTGGACCTACAACTATACGTCAATTTCAGCAGGTCCTTTAGGAAGTATGTTACACTCCCAGAGAATTACTTGAGTTTTCTACTTTATATAGAGAGAAATCCGGGGAACATGTGACGGAATGGATATAAAGATTGTGGGATAATGATGGGAGGAACATAAAGTTGGATCAGGCCAAATTCATGAATATGGGCTCACTAAGAAAAGACTCTATATTTAATGTTGAAAGCAGTTTGAGGTGTTAGAAAGGACTCTAACATTTGGTTGGTTGGCTGAAATATGGACCAGAAAGCGGCTCAGGATGAGCAAGTTTGAGATATCAGACTTGTCTTGGTTTAATGCAGAGGAAAGTGTTCAAAGGCTTAGAGTGGATTTGTCATTTAAGACCTACACACCCCCCTAGGAGAGTCCAGTCTTTCACCACTACTATGAGAAATAAATTTGTAATTGGAGCTATGGTATCCTTGAAGAGTTCTGTGATTACTTTTCACTGTAGGCCAAATCTTACAGTGAGAATTACTGTCACTAAATTGGGAAACATAAATGCAATGGGAGTAATTGGATTCTGGGGTGACAGGGGCTAAGTGGCAGCCCTCAATCTTCAGATACTAGGTGAACGTGGTTACTGTAATGGACAGCAGAATCACAGCAGCAATCAGAACAGTATGACTTGTTCATATCTATTCCACTGGCTGCTTGATTATGGTGTTCCTAGAAGTGAAATAGACAGAAAGCCTACTACATTCTTGCTAGATCTGTGTAAACAAAAATACTAGGCCAACTGAACAAAAGTCTTACCTGAATCATAAAAACAGAAAGCCATGGTCTCTCAATCAATTCCCAGACTCAAGCCAGTTTACAGAGCCAGTAGCCTTTGAGTGAAAGGGAGGCTGGTACAGGGGTATACAGTTATTGATGTAGCAAAACGTTTTTCTTCATACCAATTAAATAGAGACCACCAGCGCCTGTTTGCATTTAGCTAGCAAAGCAGTAATACACATTCACTGTCTTACCTCAAGGGTGTATCAACTATCAAGCCCCATGTTATAATTTCACTTATAGGGATCTTGATTGCCTTTTTCTTCCACATGCTATCACATTGGTCTCTTACATCGATGATAATATATCGACTTGACTTAGTGAGCAAGACTAATTTGCAAGACATATGTGTGACAGAAGACAAGGAATAAATCCAACAAAAGTTCAGAGGCTTTCTACTTCAGCAAAATTTCTAGGTGCACAGTGGTGTTAGGCACATTGAGATACCCTTTCCAAGGTGAAGTATGATATGTTGTTATATCTGGCCTCTCCTACAACCAATAAAGAGCCACAATGCCTAGAGGAACTCTTTGGATTTGGGTAACAACATATTCCTCATTTGGTTGTGTTACTATGACCCATTTACCAAGTCACCTGAAAAGCTGCTAGTTTTGGGTGAGACTTAAAATCAGAGAAGGCTCTGCAACAGGTCCAGGCTACCATGCAAGCTGTATGGCCACTTGAGCCATAGGATCCAACAAATCCAACAGTGCTTCAAGTGTCAGTACAGACAGGATGCTGTTTGGAGCCTTTGGAAGGCCCCCGTAGGTGAATCATAGAGAAGCCCCTTTGGATGTTAGAACAAAGCCCTGCCATCTTCTGTGAATAATTATTCTCTTTTTGAAAAACAGCTATTGGCCTGCTACTAGGTGTTAGTAGAAACTGAACACTTAACCAAGTTACCATGCAACCCGAGCAACATCCATTGGGTGTTATCTTGACTCAACAGGCTGTAAACTTAGGCATTCTATCATGTGGAATTGATATGTATTAGATTATACCTGAGCAACTGAAGGCACAGAGAAGTGGCTCCTGCTTTACTGCCACTTCTTCTCTCTCCCCCAGCCTGCACATAAGGCTTCCTGAGGAGTTCCCTGCGATCACTTGACAGAAGGGTAGACGTGGGCCTGGTTTAAAGATGGGTCTACACAATACGCAGGCACCATCCTAAATTGGACAGCTGCAGGACTACAGCCCCTTCCTGGGATATCCCTGGAGGACAGTGGTGAAGGGAAATCACTCCCAGTGGGCAGAACTTCAGGCAGTGTATGTGGTGGTTCACTTTTCTTGGAAAGATAAATGACCAGATAGGCAATTACATACCAATTCATGTGTTATGACCACTTATTTGGCTGGATGGGCAGGGTCTTGGAAATACCATGATTAGAAAATTGGTGATGAAATTTAGAAAGAGGTATGTGGAAACTTGTCTGAATGGCAAAAGACATGAAGATATGCATGTCCCATGCGAATGTTCGTCACAGGGTGACCTCTTTAGAGGAGTATTTCAATAAATAAGTAGATATAATGACCCATTCTGTGGATACCAGTCAGCCTTTTTCCCTAGCCACCTTTGCCATTTCTCAGTGAATTCATGAACAAAGTGACCATGGTGGCAGGGATGGAAGTTATGCATGGGCTCAGCAACATGAACATCCACTCACCAGGGCCAACCTCTAATTGCCCAATCTTCCAGCAGCAAAGACCAACACTAACTCCACAATATGGGACCATTCCAACCTGGTGGCAGGTTGATTACACTGGACCACTTCTTTCATGGAAGTTTTGTTTTTACTGGAATAGACACTTACTCTGGATAGAAATTTGCCTTCTCTGCAAGCAGTGCTTCTCCCAAAACTACTATCTATGTACTTTACAGAATCCACCATCATGGCATTCCACACAGCATTACTTCTGAACAAGAAACTCATCTCATAGCAAAAGGAGGGTAGCAATGGGCTCATTCCCATGGAATTCACTGGTTTGCCCATGTTCTTCACTATTCTAAAGTAGCTGGTTTGATAGAACAGTGGAACAGCGTGTTGAAAACGGGAGTTTCATCCCTAGGTGGATGACAATACCTTGCAAGTCTGAGGCAAGGTTTTCCAGAAAGCTATAGATGCTTTGCACCAGCATAAAATATATGGTGCTATTTCCCCTGTAGCCAGGATTCACATGTCAAGGAATCAAGGGGTGGAGTAGCACTATTACCCCTAGTGACTCACTAGCAAAAGGTTTTGCAGTCTTATGACCTGCTTGCCTAGAGGTCTTAATTCCAAAGGAAAGAATGCTTCCACCAAGAGACACAATAATAATTTTATTAAATTGAAGATTAACACTACTGCCTGGCTACTTTGGACTCCTCATTCCCTTGAATTAATAGACAAAGAATTGATTGAGAGACCATGACTCCTCATTCCCTTGAATTAATAGACAAAGAAAGGAGGCACCATGCTGGTTGGGGCAATTGTTCCCAGCGCCAAAAGGAAACTGGACTACTACATCATAGTGGAAGTAAGGAATAGTATATCTGGAATGCAGGAGAACACTTACAGCATCTCCTAGAATTACCATGTCCCTGTGATTAAAGTCAATGGAAAGTCCATGTTGGAGGTTTTAGTCTCTCCAACAGGTAAAGAACCACAATTAGCTGAGGTGCTTGCTGAAGGCAAAGGGAAGACAGAATGGGTAGCAGAAAAAGATAGTTATAAATACCAGCTATGATCACATGACCAGTTACAGAAACAAGGACTATGATGTAATCACTATTTCTTGTTTATTTTGTTATTGAATAGGTTTGTGTTTGCATGCATGTGAGCATATATATATTAAACAAACATCTTTGTGTTCTTCCCTCTCCTATTCTCTATCATGTAACATAGATGCACTGGATTTATATCATAGAAGTACTGTTGATTTTATTTTTTTTTAATTTTTTAATGTTTATTTATTTTTGAAAGGTAGACAAAGTGCAAGCAGAGGAGGGGCAGAGAGAGAGGGAGACACAGAATCTGAAGCAGGTTCCCGGCTCTGAGCTGTCAGCACAGAGCCCGACACATGGCTTGAACTCACCAACTGCAAGATCGTGACCTGAGCTGAAGTCAGACGCTTAACCAACTGAGCCACCCAGGCGCCCCTGTACTATTGATTTTATATCATAGCATTTAAGTTATCAGATACCAAGAAGAACGGTAAATATTACTCCAGTACTTTACCTTCTCTTTTGGAAAAAGAATTTGTGTGTTTTCAGTTGTATGCAGAACAATTATATCATGCCAGATAGACTTATAACCTTGTTATTGTCTTTATTTGGGGATTAAGTGTGGTTTAAGGAGATGCATATGGGTGCAGAGTTGAAAATGGGTAGACTTCAGATGTTTCATTATATGTGTCAACTTAACTGGGCCACAAGTGCTCAGATATTTGGCCAAACATTATCCTAGGTGTGTCTATAAAGGTGTTTCTAGATGAGATTAAATGTGAATCAGTCAACTGAATAAAGACTGCCCTCCCCAATGTCAGCAGCCCTCATCCAATCTGTTGAAGGCCTGAAGAGAACAAAAGATCTGAGTAAGGGTAATTTCCCCCTTCTGCCTGACTGCCTTCAAGCTGAGCTTGCCTCCTCCCTTGCTTCAGACTTGGACTTGGACTGAAGGCCAGAGAAGGAGAGCTAATGGTACAAGTCCCACTCCAAGTCCACGCCTTGAGTCTGCCAACTGTAGATCTTGGGACTGCTCAACTTCTATACACATTAGCCAATTCCTTATAACAAATCTCTTTATAAATATGTTTCCCATTTCTGTTTCTCTGGAGAACCCTATTATTGAAGGTACTCAATATATACATTTTTGAGTGAATGAATTAGTGACTCTTCACTGTCACTTGGTTCAAGCCTTCAAACCTCACCTGAATGGTTTTATAATTCTTCTTAGCTTAGACAAACCTGTACATACTCCATCACTTATGCTTTGAAGAATTGATCTTGCTAAATACCCAATGTGACCACTATGGCAATAGTTTCTCTCCAGTTTAAAATTAAGTGCTCTTCATCATCTTCCCCTACAAAACAAGGCTTAGTTTCTTAAACATAATACATAAAGCCTTGAGATATAACCTAATCTTGAGACGTATTCAGCCTCATCTTCAGTACTTCTCTCCCAGAACTTTACATTTCAGCACCAACAAATCACTTAACTGTCAGTTTTTCTAACATACAAGAGCCTCACTCCTTTCTGCCCTTATATATATATAGTACGGACTGCTTTGAATGACTCCCTGCCTCTTGTCCCCCTGGAAAACTCCTTTTGTTGTTCAAAACTAAGTTCAGTGACAACTCTTCCAAAAGCCTTTGCTTATCTTCCAAAAGAGGGTTAACCTCATCTTGTTAATATTAAGCCTAAAGATTTGGCTTACTTTTACATTCTCTATTATTTTACTTTTTTACACTTTTATTGGTTATGTGAGTTAGGATCCTTGGGGCTACAAAAATCCCAAAGGCCATTACTGTCTTAAACCAATCACAATTCATCAGCTAGGGCTTGGCAAATTGCCACATGAACAAAATTGGGATTCTGTAAGCTGAAGAAGGGAGAGTGACTGTAGAATAAGTAACCAGCAGCGGTAGCACACTGGTCTGTATCTCTTCTTTTCCATTGAAAGGTAGGTAGTTTGAAGGCAAAGTCTACATCATTTAATCCTCTAGCCAAAGTTCATGGAACACTGCTTACCACAAAATGTACATAAGTGGATTCTGGAACTTATCTAGAAAAAAACCTAGTTAAAATAATTTTATATGGACACCAGTCTTATTGCATGAGGGCCCACCCTAATGACCTCACTATAGTTTGATTGCCTCTGTAAATGCTATGTCCCAAAAGGTCACATTCTGTGGTACTAAAGCTTAGAACTTCTAAATGTAAAACTTAAGGATGCATGCAGCTCAGCCCCTAACACATGTATCATTTTATCGTCTCAATAGTTGTCTGAGGTAAATACTGTTGTTTTCCTTATTTCACAGAGAAGGACATTGTGAATTGATGAGGTCAAGTGGGTTTCCCAAAGACACAAGGGTCGGGTAAAGCAGACTCATTGTATGTTATCCATAAACAGGATTTCATTTATTCATGGAAGGATGATTCATAAAGCACATGGGCTAATTCTGAAATATTTGGTAACAGCATCTAAAATATCCACTTTAGTTCTATTTTGGATGTAAATGGTATCATACTCAGGGATTATAGACCTGGAGTTGGTAGTTACTCTGGCATTCACGGAATCCAATTCCTTTATTTCACTCATGTGAAAATTAAGGCCCAGATATGTAAATTTACTTACCTAAAGTCACACAGCATGTCCATAGCAACATTTACCCAGAATGAAGGTATCTCAGCCCAGATGTGACTCTGACTCATAAAACATAAAGCAGGCCAGTCTTAAAGGAGGTTCCCTGTATCTGTGTGAACTTTGCTACTAACGAATATATAGCGCTGATTAATTACACCATTGTTCAGCCAGCAAATATTTTGGAGACTCTACCAACCACGAAGGAGACAATATACGTCATGGGTAAAAGCATGGGCCTTGGGGACCATACCATTCAGATCCTGATACTGTTACTTACCAAGCGACCTTGGGAAATGAACCAAACTTCCTACCATTCTGACTCATGATAGTTCTTGACTCACAGAGTAATAACAAGAATTAAATAAGTTAACACATGCAAAGAACTCAGTAAGTACCTGATATATAGTGATATTCAGCAAACATTAGCTGTCAGATCTTACTCAGTGCCGAGGCCTGGGCTAGGCACTGGAGACACGATGTTAAAGACAAATGCAGGGTCAGACAAACCAGTACATGGAAATTGCACCAGCAATCAAAAAGCACAATATTATAGGCTCTATAGGATACTGTGCGAGTCTTTTAACTAGTGTGGATAAACTCTACTATATCATATGCTAGGCTAATATGGTGGGACATTAGAAAGTATCTCTAGTTAAAATTTTTCATTTTTCTGGGCACCTGGATGGCTCAGCTGATTAAGGTGACTCTTGATCTCAGCTCAGGTCATGATCTCATAGTTCATGAGTTCCAGCCCTGCTTCAGGCTCTGCACTGACCATAGAGCTTGCTTGGGATTCTCTCTTCCTCTTCCTGCCCCTCCCCTACTTGTGCACATGTGCTCTCTCTCTCTCTCTCTCTCTCTCTCTCTTCTCTCTTGCTTTTGCTCTCACTCTCGTTCTCAAAATAAGTAAATAAACTTTTTAAAATTTTTTCATTTTTCAATTAATTCTCCCAGGCTGGTCAGGGAAGGCTGCCCAAGAGAGTTATTACTTGAGCTATGTCTATAAATTAGGTAAATAAAGAAAAAAAGGGGAGCATTCCAGACCGAGGAGAGAGACATCATCAAGGACATGCAAGTACTTCACTGAAGCTAGATTTCGAGGATTCTTGGGAGTGGGAGGTGGATGGAAGAATGGAAGGAGATATGGGTGGAGAAGGAAACCAAACTCAGACAATGGAAGGCTGTGCCAAGATGTTAGGGATTTAGCCTGACAAGAACAGAAAGCCTATAAAGGATTTTAAGCAGGAAAGTAAAGTGGTTTAACATCTGTTGACCTCACTTTCTATCTGTTGGTCTCACTTACCACACTCTCCATAAAATGACCCAGTTAGGCAAGATATTTTAGACATCAGATATTGAGGGGATTTGTGCTTTCTAGCTCCAAAATTTCCTTTACTCTGCAACAAATCTTTATATTGATATCAGTAAAAAGAAACTTTATATTCATTTGGAGATCATGGAAGTGGCATGGTTGATGGTACCAGGACAGCTGAATGTAGTAAACAAAACACATTTGTATATGAGACGCCCAAACTGAAAATTCCTGTCCTCATTATAAAGCACGTCCTGAGCAATAGACAATGATATTACAGACCATCAGCAACGGCTGTAGCCACGTAGCTTGCAAAAATGTAATAGTACCAACCGAGCCTTTGCAAAACAGTAATGAGTAACATAGAGCTACATAATTAATAAAATGCTATTTCAAAATAGGACTGAAAAAGGCAAGATCAACTTGTTGGGATATGAGAAGTCAAGGACTAATGACTAGTATACCTTAAGCCTTAAACTCGTTCCCCCTCTGTAGGACCTATGGCCCATCCAATTAGTGTTTGTGTAGCTACAAATCTTTGAAAGGGAGACTTATCTGAATTTGAAATGTGCCCCGATTAGGAAGGGGAGGGCAGGGAATGGCAACAGCTGCAATTACTTGTATAGAAAGCTGGCAGTTTGATTCTTTGAGAGTTTTTTTTTTTAATCTTTTTAATACAGGGGCAGCTAGGTGGCTCAGTCTGATTTTGACTCAGGCCATCATCTTGCAGTTCGCGAGTTTAAGCCCCGCATCAGGCTCTGTGTTGATAGCTCAGATCCTAGAGCCTGCTTCAGATTCTGTGTCTCCTTCTTTCTCTACCCCTTCACCCATGCTCTGTCCCTCTCTCTCTCTCTCTCTCTCTCGAAAATAAATAAACATTAAAAAAATTAAAAATAAATAAATAAATAAGTAAAATTTAATACGTATTCTGAAACATTGATCTAGACTCAACTTCTCTAATTCTTTCAGCACCACCTGACCAACATCCAACTTAACCTATTTTTCTTAGCATAACTTAATTTCAACTATATTTGTAGGTCATACGTTTTCACAATTAAAACTGTGTTTAAATTGGAACTAGCCTTGCTTTCTAAATTGCTTCCTTAATAAACATTTTACTGATGAGGACTAGTGTATCCAGTACACAAATTATACTCTGTGAATTTAATTTTTTGGAATATTAGAAAAAGCAACACCGTATATTCCTAAATCAAAACCCATAAAAAGATCAAATGAGTTTTGTCCTAGGCAAAACTTTAGAGAAAGCGAATGAGTAACATAGCGCTACATAATTAATAAAATACTATTTCACAATAGGGACTGATGTTTTCCCAACCCTTCTAGCAATTCTCTTGGTAACCAATATATGCCAATTATGTAGAAGTTGCGTCCAAACAGCTAAAATGGAAACTCCTTGAGGGCAAATAAAACAGTTTGTCTTTATACCCACATCTCCACACAGGGCCTACTATAGCACAGATGCTCAGAGAATGTGTGCCAAATTGTTAACAATCGGATGGCTGTAGAACTCAGCCAATCATTTATATTTCTGAACGTGTTCCTTTCTCAAAGGAAAACAACACCTTATGGAATCACCGGAATATTTTTTAAAACAGGAATTACTTACCTCCCTCTCCGTGGAGCCTCGGATGTTTAATGGATTTATCACTCACCACAATAAAACATTACAATATCAGACCAGAAACTCCAAATCTACTATCTTTTATGTGTCTCTCATTGATATTTTTTATTAGACCGGATTATATTGCCCTGAATAGCAGGGGCCACATTTTATATGCATTGTTTTTAATCACTCCCATAGCATCCAACATAGTGACTTCAAGCATAAAAGGCAGAAAAATGTTGAGAAAATAAGTTAAAACAAATCAGTCAAATAAGCTTAGTCATCCCTTCTTCCTCTCCCTACACTTTAAACTCATCATTTTACACATAAGGAGATTGAGACTTTGAGAAAGTAATTTAATTGTTCAGGGAGACATAGCCAATTACTGGCAAGATTTTCAAACTATGTTGCCTTCCTCGTGCTGCTATTTCTGGAAGAGAACATTGTAGCAGAAATACACTAACAGAGAAAAGCTTATTGATAGTGAAAGTTGTAAGTAATGTACTACAAGGGAAAGTCAAGCCATTACAAATGTAGCAACAACATTGTAATTTGATCAAAGCATAGAAACAATCTACTAGAGCCCCATACCATTAGTCCCCAGTTTCGATGTCTTACGGAGTTGACATTTACTGACTGCTTATGATATGCCAGGCCCGTTGTGCCAAATAAACAATTTACAAAGATTATTTCATTTACTTTTCAAATCATTACTCCAAAATGGACATCATTATCCACATTTTTATGGATGAAAAAACAAAGGCTCCAAATGCCGGAATGACTCACTCAAGATCACAGAGCTAAATGTGGTAGACCCAACATCTAAAGCCAGGTCT
Source organism: Paguma larvata (assembly GCA_030068075.1). Lineage (NCBI taxonomy): Eukaryota > Metazoa > Chordata > Mammalia > Carnivora > Viverridae > Paguma > Paguma larvata. The sequence continues at coordinate 181,403 of CM057827.1, forward strand.
GTCAACTCCAAAGACTATCCTCTTCCCATGAAGCATTTTCCCCTCTTGCCAATAAACACAAATGAGAATATTTTAAAGATTTCTCAATGCCATTTGAAATGTGCTGCTAAATATGAAGTTTTACCACTTCTATCACAGAGACTATGTTGCACTTTTAATATTACTGTACCTCCTTCTGTAGCTGCCTCTGCATTGGAGAGGGGAGGCTAAGAACAGCATTCCTGGAGTCACCTTCATCACCTGGTTCTAGCTCGGCACTCGCTGGGTGGAGCCCTTGGTGTGGGAGACAGAAGACAGGAGGAGGTAGCTTCAGGCAGACACATGTGAGGTCCGTAGCAGCTTCCAGATTGTGCAAGGTGGCTGAGAGAGTGGGCTGCAGACTCTGGAGATAGCTAAAGGCTGAGATGGTGGCAAGAGCTTTCTTGAATCCTTGAGATGCACAGAAGTTGCCAGGAGACACCTGGAAAACAACCAGTCATTATGTCATCATAATGACAGAGGTAGAGAGGCTACCTCTCTAGCCTTTTCAACTTCTGTGAACTTGCAATTCCACGGATAAAAGCCTCCTTCACACTTGGAATACAGTAATAGTTGTGTTTTCCAGGCTGAACCACTGGCTAATTACAGATACCTCCATCAATTTCAAAATTTCAAGTCAGAATAAAATGAAACATAATATATCTACAACTTATTTATCAAAACACTAAACTTTTCCCTTAATCTCTCCCTCACAACAAAACATCAAAAATTTTGTGTGTAAGACTTTTCTCTCTCTTTAGAAATTCCAGTCACTTTTTGTGGACCCTAAGATGAGTTGGCAAAGGAACTGCAGACTTCCTCCTTTAGATTGTTTTAGATTAAGACAACCATCAGCTAATATCATCCTCAATGGGGAAAAATTGAAAGCCTTCCCCCTGAGATCAGGAACACGACAGGGGTGTCCACTCTCGCCACTGCTATTTAACATAGTGCTGGAAGTCTTAGCATCAGCAATCAGACAACAAAACAAAATAAAAGGCATCAAGATTGGCAAGGAGGAAGTCAAACTTTCACTTTTTGCAGATGACATGATACTTTACATGGAAAACCCGACAGAATCCACCAAAAGCCTACTAGAACTGATTCATGATTTCAGCAAGGTGGCAGGATACAAAATCAATGTACAGAAATCGGTGGCATTTCTATACACCAACAATGAAGCAGCAGAAAGAGAAATAAAGAAGCTAATCCCTTTCACAATTGCACCAAAACCATAAAATACTTAGGAATAAACCTAACCAAAGATGTGAAAGACCTCTACACTGAAAACTATAAAAAACTTATGAAGGAAATTGAGGAAGACACAAGGAAATGGAAAAACATCCCATGCTCATGGATTGGAAGAATAAATATCGTCAAAATGGCAATACTACCCAAAGCAATCTACACATTCAATGCAATCCCAATCAAAATTGCACCAGCATTCTTCTCAAAGCTAGAGCAAACAATCCTAAAATTTGTATGGAACCACAAAAGACCTCGAATAGCCAAAATAATACTGAAGAATAAAACCAAGGCGGGAGGCATCACAATCCCAGACTTTAACCTCTACTACAAAGCGGTGGTCATCAAGACTGTATGGTATTGGCACAAAAACAGACGCATAGACCAATGGAATAGAATAGAAAACTCAGAAATGGACCCGCAAGTATATGGCCAACTAATCTTTGACAAAGCGGGAAAATGTATCCAATGGAAAAAAGACAGCCTTTTTAACAAATGGTGCTGGGAGAATTGGACAGCAACATGCAAAAGAATGAAACTAGATCACTTTCTTACACCACTCACAAAAATAAATTCTAAATGGATAAAAGATCTGAATGTGAGGCAGGAAACCGTCAAAATCCTAGAGGAGAAAACAGGAAAAAGCCTCTTTGACCTAAGACGCACCAATTTCTTACTCGACACGTCTCCAAAGGCAAGAGAATTAAAAGCAAAGATGAACTATTGGGACCTCATCAAGATAAAAAGCTTCTGCACGGCAAAAGAAACAACCAACAAAACGAATAGGCAACCAACGGAATGGGAAAAGATCATCGCAAATGACATATCGGATAAAGGACTAATATCTAAAATTTATAAAGAACTTACCAAACTCCAAACCCGAAAAACAAACAACCCAGTGAAGAAATGGGCGGAAGATATGAATAGACACTTCTCCAAAGGGGACATTCAGATGGCCAACAGACACATGAAACAATGCTCAATGTCACTCAGCATCAGGGAAATACATATCAAAACTACACTGAGATACCACCTCACACCAGTCAGAGTGGCTAAAATGAACAAATCAGGAAACTATAGATGCTGGCGAGGATGTGGAGAAGTAGGCACCCTCCTACACTGTTGGTGGGAATGCAAACTGGTGCAGCCACTCTGGAAAACGGTGTGGAGGTTCCTCAAAAAAATGAAAATAGAGCTACCCTATGACCCAGCAATAGCCCTGCTAGGAATCTACCCAAGAGACACAGGAATGCTGATGCATAGGAGCACGTGTACCCCAATGTTCATAGCAGCACTTTCGACAATAGCCAAATCATGGAAAGAGACCAAGTGCCCATCAACTGACGAATGGATAAAGAAGTTATGGTACTTATATACAATGGACTACTACGTGGCAATGAGAAAAAATGAAATCTGGCCATGTGTAGCAAGATGGATGGAACTGGAGGGTATTATGTTAAGTGAAATAAGTCAGTCAGAAAAAGACAGATACCATATGTTTCCACGAATAGGTGGACTTTGTGAAACTAAGCAAAAACCAGGGGGAGGGGAAGAGGGGAAAGAAAAAAAAGACACAGAGAGGGAGGGAGATAAAACATAAGAGACTCTCAAAGACTAAGAAAAAACTGAGGGTAAGGGGGATGAGGGAGGGGGGAGAGGGGGTGATGGGCATTAAAAAGGGCACATGTTGGGATGAACACTGGGTGTTATATGTAAACCAATTTGAAAATAAACTATTATAACAAAAAAAAAAAAAAAAAAAAAAAGATTAAGACAACCATCCGTTTTAATATTTCAGGGCATTTTTTTCCCCTTGAATCAGGGTCTGTTCAAGGAACATTTGTTAAGAGGTCTTCTTTAAATTTTTTTAATGTTTATTTACTTTTGAGAAAGAGAGAGACAGAGTGTGAGTTGGGGAAGGGCAAAGAGAGAGGGAGACACACAATCCGAAAGAGGCTCCAGGCTCCACGCTGTCAGTGCAGAGCCTGATGCAGGGCTTGAACCCATGAACCAAGAGATCATGACCTGAGCTGAAGTCAGACACTCAACTGAGTGAGACACCCAGACACCCTGTTACGAGATCTTCTAATATTACCATTTTGTAATTTCGTCCAGCTGGTGATATAAAAACAACAATGCTGAGAAATACTGGGTGTGTGTGTGTGTGTGTGTGTGTGTGAGCGCGCGCGTAATGCATCCATATATTTTAATTGCTAAGAACGTTCCCCAGGGAAGACATCTGTTATGCCAATATAAAAAATTTTAAATGAACACAATCTCGCTGTTTTAATTCCAAAATTAAAACTGCCAAATTTGTAATTCGATGGTGAACTGCCTCTGAATTCTTAATTATTCCTATTTTCTTCCAAGGCCACTAGATGGTGGCTCTGCTATGGAAACCCTCATAGTCATGGAAACTTTCTCCATCTCTATTACAGCATTATTGGAGCATGTACTGTGCAGGAAAAATCTATTTCTAAAAGAAATAAAGACATAGTAAAAAGGGCTATGGAAAAAAACTAGAGAGAATAGGTTCTTTGGAAACTTCTATTGCTTTCACTGACATATACCTCCAGGATCCTGGGCTAATGGATGTATCATCTCCCCACTGTACCAAACCCTTCTGGGTTGTGTGGAACTAAAAATTCATACTTTTCTAGTAAAGTATGAGGCCAGGTCTCTCTCAGAGGTAGCATTTGGTAAGTTCCTATACGCTGGAATTGAGGGAGATAAAATAAAAATTCTACTGTGGCTTTCAGGATTTGAATGATTAATGGTGTCATTAAGCGAGATAGAAAACAAAGGAAGAGAGGCTAGGGAGATGAAAATACTGGGGTAAATATATGATATGGTGCATCTAAGGGGCCACTGGGACTCATTCAGGGGTTGGCAGGAGATGATCCCAGAGAAAGGTAAGTAAAAGCCAAAACATGAAGGAATTATGTAGCACACTAAGGAGTTTAAATTTTATTCCATGATTACCAGGGAACCATCGAAGGTTTTTAAGGAGAATAACCTGATCAGACTTGAATTTTAGACAGTTCATGTTGGTGCCACTACAAAAAATATAATGAGAATGAAGAGAGGAGACTTGGTATTTACTTAATTGTTTCTTCAAAACCTTAATCACTGATGCTTTTTCTTTGGCCCAGCCCTTACCTTGTGTGGTTACACAAGACTCTAGTCTCACAGCTCTCTCCTTGCACCAGACTTCCACTGCTCCTTGATTCTGTATAACAGAGATTGCAATCATAAGTATGAAAAATAGCTAAGGTAGTTGACGAAGGATAGGCAAGGGTTTAATGCCTGTTTCCAGAAGGTGAGTTAGCTCTGCATCACTCAGGGACCCACAGGAAATACATGGCACATCCGGAAAAGTTTAACTGAAGAGATTTCAAATTAAGAGTACCAACAGAGATGGGAGCCTGATCTTGGGAACCAAGAAGAGAATGGTGGAGTACCAGGGGCCAGCAACAGCAATCAGGGACAGCACGTTATTTTTGCACATTGAAAAGTGAAGCCAAGAAGAGCAGCCACCTAGCAAAAGCTGTGGCTACAAAGGAATATAGTCACAGCCAGAACTGCTGCCAGGCAGGGAAGGAGTGAGGGCAATAGATGCACTAACCTCACTTCTCCTGTCCTCTGATCTTTAGCCAGTGCCTCTGCCGGGCCAAACAGTAAGAGACGGCAGGTGATCCAGGCCATAGAGGTCAGCTTTCCAGAGCACAGAGCACTACAGGAACGATTGTAGGTCTCCGGACACACATGGAGAACAACCAGCACAAGTGTATTCACTGTAGGTACATGAGGGAATGATATCAGTATAACATAGAAGTCACATTGGTGGAAGCACAATTTTTCCCAGTACGTTTATGTTTTAAGCTATCCAATTAGAAAATATGAAGTGGTCAAACCAATAGGCAAGAGAATTTATTCAATGAAAAGGAAACTATCTGAGATCAGTACTCTGCATAACACCGATAGTTAAGGGGTGGGCCCAAGGAAAGGAATCCATCATGAAGACTTGGGAGAAACAGAGATTAAGTGATCCAAAGCCAAAGAAGAAAAGGGGTTTTAAAGATAGATTTAAGCAATAGTAAGGTAGCCTCTGGCATATGTAGCTTTAACTTCCTTAGTTTCAATTATTTAAGCAACCCCAAGTTCCATGACAAGTAAAGATTTGAAATCTTAGTGAGGACACAAACCTGAGTTTTCAGCTGGTGTGGAGAGCACATCACTTAGCAGGAAGCACCCACTTCTCTGAGTGGCTTGACTTGCTTCTCCTTTTGTCAGAACACATTAACTCTCACTGAGAATCTGGATCAGCAATCTAGCGGAAGTTGCCATGGCATTGTAGGCTATTGTGATATTCAAGAATCTAGGGTGCGTAATATTCTAGAACATACTTCACCCAAGTGTCAAAGGTCTGCTATACCACAGAGGTAATAAGCACAATGAATATTAAAATTTTACCCACTGTATGTGGCAATTAGAATCACTGGAGATTTTGATATAGAAATTTCCAGAAATATTGAAATGGAGGCTAGTGGAAGGTAGACTGGGGAGACAAGAATGTAGGTGATTACGGAACGAAGGAGAGGGGAGGAAGTCAGCAGGGAATGTAATGTATCCTTTCAAACAGGATATGAAGAGAACTTGGCTGTCACTTCTGGGTCCAGAAGGCTTCATCACAGTTTGATTAATGAGGCAAGAAAATGTGTGGGACGGCAGTCTCTTACAAGAGATATCTCCCTCATAAATCTTGGAGACCTTGATAATTAGAAAACTGGAAAGCAAACATGTGATGTGGAGTAAGGGTATGGAGGGGCCAGCAGTGCCAGTGCTTAGATGTCATGCCCTCGAGAGTATGAGCTGACTTTTGTTAACTATTAGGTTAACAGAGACAAGCTCAGCACCTCAGAATGGGCTGTTTCTTTCACTTTTTAAATGTGACAGAGGAAAGTGGGATGATCCCAGGTAGTGCCCAGCTCATTCTATGAAGTGTCTCAGACAGAAACCGGTTGGCCCCAAGGCGGAGATAGAGCTGAAGCCCAGGTCGCTCCAGCTAGTCCTCAGGTGTGGTCATCCTTATGACCCATTCACCTTGAATGAGAGCCGCAGGAGGACTTAGCACAGCTGGGCGCCTCTACATGTGTTAAATTTCTCCCCATCGCTGTGTTATTTGTGGTAGGTCAGGGATAACACTGACTAGGAAAGAGGAAACCTGGGTCTTAGCCCTAGTTTTTTGGTAACTGATTGTGTGGCCTGGGACAATTCATGCACTACTTGGTACCGCATTAAGCCCTGGGTGTGGGATGATAAACAAGAGAGTCACCGTGGAACTAAGGAAAGAGACAAATAGGTAAACAACCACAAGACAACATCCTAACCATTGAGCGGTGCATGTAGCAAATGGTGTATATCGTTTCAAAAGAGATGCTATAATACCCCTGTGACATCAGGGGAGGCATCATAGAGGAAGTGATCACCTGAGAAGTTAGAGGCAAATCAGATCTAGGCAGGCTCTTCCCGTCTCCGAACCATGGTTTCTATAAAAAGAAAATAAGGGAGGTTACTCACGGATCTCTTGGATCCCTTTTGGCTGGTACAGTGTGTGATCCAATTTTTCTATGATAGAACAGAGCTGGGGGGGTGTAAATACCTTGAAATACTGTCCATAAAAAAGATAAATGCTGTGCTTTAAGTTGCAGGGGGGAAAATGAGAAATAGAAGCGGTAGTGCTCAAAAACAAGGGAGAGAGAGAGAGAAAGACAGAGAGAGAGTAAGCAAGTGGGAGCATATTTTCTAGGGCAGAAAGGATTTTTGTTTATTTTTTAACATAATACACCAAAAAATAAATACAATTATCCCAATTTCTGCCCACAGTTTTCAGCATTGTGCAGCCTTTATTTAATGATACATCAAAACACATTCTCTGCCAATCCCTCTGTTGCTTAGGAACGGCAGTCAAGAGCCTAAGCTCAGAGACTCCAAAGTCGTCATTAAAAGGCTTTGTGCACTGCTATCAGTAAAATGCTAATTTTGTAAGCCTGATTGATACCCTCCTGTTAGCAAGTTCCAGGAATGAGAATCTAGATCCTGCTAATTTGGCTAGTTCCCCTTTATTCGGCTCAGTGTGGTTTATGAAAATAAATAAATAAATAAAAGGCTGTCAGCCAAAGACTAGGAGCATTTTATTCTGAAGAGCCAGTTCCTGCTAACACACTCCATGTTCTTGTCAAACCAGGATAGGAAAATTATTTACCTGCCGCCTATATTTACTTAGAATTTTCTGCTATGCAAGTCAGACTATTTCTAACCGCATAATTGTTCTATATCCTTTTCGGTCACCATTTGGTTTCATCACTTGACTTGGGCTTGAAGAGGAAAGTGAAAGGAAATACTTCTTTTGTTGGCACGTGCACTATGATGGGTGCCTCTTCATAGTGTTAGGAATGCCAACCGCCTCTAAGAGACACACCGGCTGTGTTATTATTAGAACCCTGAGCTCCCCATCCACTCTCTTCCCTGACACGCACCCACACGTAACAGCCACTATCATCACCTCTCTCCTTGACTTGACCTCAAAACAATGCTGCTGCTCAACATTTTTGGTCCCTGCAAAACTGCAATATTGCACTGTCACAAGTCATCTCTTTCAGCCATCGTCTGCTCCATCGCGGCTGTCACTCCCACTGTGCCAACCTGGCCCTGTGCTGGGAGTGTCATTTCTCTCTGCTGGCTCTGCGCTGGGGGCTGGGAGCTTTCTCCTCTCCTTCCATGGGAGGTTCCTCACCTCTTTCTCATTTCCTGAAGATCGGCATCTAATACTGCTTCTTCCTCCTTCTGCTCTCAAAGCAGAAAGTTTGAGGAGAAGAGACTGCTTTCTCTTTCACTGGAGAGAACATGTGCATCTTCCATTGTGCTCAGAAACTTAGCATCTGTCTTCTCCACTTTGGCAGGGATGGCTCTGCTTATGATCAGGCAGCCCCATGCCTGATCCATATTGAGTCCTTCATTGCAGCAGCTGTGAGAATGCTTCTCACCTCTACCTGCAGGGAAAGTATTGGCCTAGACCCCCAACTGCTATGCTCCAAAAATCCATCCCTGTGTCTACAGCAAGGACTTGCTTCCTTGGTTGTCTCCCAGGTATCTGAGGCAACAGGGATAGCAAGGCAGACCCATTCCTGGGAGGCCCAGCACGTCTCTAAACAGGCATCTTTGGTTTCAGGACTCCCCGCAAAGACCTTGCAAATATTTCTTAGATCAGATGTGATGTTTCCACCCAACTTTTCTTCCCACAGTCTGTTATAGTCCGTCAGCAACCCTGCCTCTCCCAGGTCCCTTCCTACTTCCCCTCTAGGGTCCTTCTAATACAACTCTGTCACACTGAATCCTGTCTTGTAGTCTGAACTAACACACTCCTCCACTAGCTTGCCTTCTCTGGGTCTACAGATGTGGTTTCCTGTATGAGACGCTTGCTGTGACTGCTCACTGGCACTTTCACCTGTGAATTCCTTATGAAATCTTTGCCTCGTGATACTTGAGTGCTTTTACATGACACCATTGTGAAGGTGTTGGCCACTGGCAAGCTGTCTCCTAGCCTCACATCAACTGCAGACTCAGGGCTAGTTCACATCCAGAATGCTTGATTGTCCCAGTAAGCACCTCCTTCTCCAAAGGTACACCCCAAGCAGTATAGAGCATTGATGGCTCCTGTGCATAAGGCCACCTATCACCCAAACAAATTTTAGGGGTTTGGTCTTGAGCACTATGGCTCTCAGGAGACTATTCCAGTCCTTAACTGTACCAGAAGCATTTTTCCTGATCCTTCCAGCCCTTCTCTGCCACAAAATGTTAGGTCTCTTTCAAGCTCATCCACTCAACCCTATAGTGGGTTACAGAGTGCTCAAGAGAGCAGAGATCAAAAAGGTTCTCTGAGTTCTTCCACAGAAGGTTCTGCCGTCCTGAGTGCCCTGAAACCAATCCAGTCCTGAATGATGCTCCAAACCAAACACGTTCTACGAAGGAACTACATCTTAAATGCATAGTACTGACCAGCTGTGAACCAAGCTTACCTGTAGGGTTGGAAATAGTGAAAGGGAGATAGAAGAGTAACTATAGCCATGGCTTCTATCAATATTGGGGTTCCACACAATGTATGTGTGTTATAGCAAAAAATCTCAGATCCAAAAGAGGATTTGTAACATGAAGGTCAATGCCTCTGAGTTGGAAACTTTTCAGTGTCAACAGAGGAAAACACAACAGCTATTAAATTGCTTCTTGAGGCTCCAGAAAGAGGGTTTCTCTGCCTTGAGACCAGCTCCTCTGTTCCCCACCAGGTCCATGTGGAGTGACCCAAAGAGGGTACAAAAAATGGGCAGGCTAAATTACTTTCCCTCCTCTCACGGATGAAGAAAACAACTAGTAGGAACAAATTCACGCAAAACAAATTGCAATAGCTCAAGACCAGAAGTGCCAGAGATATCTAAAAAAGAAAACAACCTAATGCTTAAGACTGGAAGAAAACAGAGCTTTGAGAGGACAACCAACAATGGTGAGAAAACACACCTTTCACTCTAACAGGTTCTCTATCCATTCCAGAATGAACGCACAGAGCCGCAAGACTGCAGCACAGAAAGAATGCTCCTGTTTGAGGAGCCAAGAACAAGTACCTCCATGGAGAAGAGAAGGTTTACCCTTTGAACAGGAGCTGAGCAGATGTGGCTTTGATGTCTGCACAGCATTAGAACTTCAGTGTAAATCTGATGACCTCATCTCCCCGCAGCCAGTGATTAATTCTATTTATAAAATACAGCTCATCAGATCAAAGTTAATCTTTTCCATATCAGGCAGGTGGTATACAGTGATGGGTGGCTCTGTCAAAGGGTATGAATCTAAATCAGACTGCTGTTCTTCATAAGGGATTAGTACGCTGGGCTTTTACCTGAGAGAGGAGAGATTTAAGGGTTATTAGATTGAAGGACTTGTAATACCTATTTGTTGATAACCTTAAATTCTATTCCAATTTTTTAACTTTCTTCAAAAACGTAAAGCTCCTCAAATATCATTGATTTGTATTTACTGTCATCACACGCCTGCCAACATTGTCACGGATACATACACACATACACGCACATTTGCCGATTCTATGCCATCGGAATGTCTCTACCAAAAGGTGAGCACGACCACTCAGAATCTGTACAGCATCTTGATTAAGAGCTTGGCTTCTGGTGCCAGATGCCCAGGTTTGAATTCTACTTCTATCATTTATCAGCCATGTGATCTGTGGCAAGTTACTTAACCTCACTGTGTCTCAGTTTCCTCATCCTTAAAATGGGGTTAAAGCAGGAGCTGACTTGCAGGGTCATTGTGAAGATTAAACAAGTTAGTATGTAAAGTATTTTAAACAGTGTCTGGGCTGACATGTTTCAGCTTGGCCTCACCCTACAAATTCAGGAGTATGACTTGTACCATAGTGTTCCAACCTGAGGCAAGGAGGCTGGTTTTTTTCATTTCCCCATGTCGGTCAGTTAAAAATGTAAACTAGAAAAGAAGATGTTCCATAGTGTTGGAGAAAGAAAGAACACCACCTGTGCTCCCACCCCACAGCCCACAGCCCCCATGAACAACTCCATTACATAGGTAAGCTGTCATTCAGCTTGGGGCAAAAATCTCTTATTCCCAATGTGTACACACTTAGGAGAAAGAAGAAGGAAGTTCAAACATTTTCTGCCCTTCGGCACAGTTGTTTGACTAGTTCCCCTAATTTTCTTTCACAGTTAGATCTCAGTGTGGTTAATATTAGGTCTCTGTAGCATTAATACTCTTTAACTAAATGATTCTCATGAGTACCTTGTGAACTGAATGCTGATTTGAGGACTCTCATTTCTCAGTGCATAAATGAGGTCATATTAACAGAAATAGCTCAAATTTCACTGGCTTATAATTTTGCTTGTCCTTCACACCCCCAGACCTTTACCCCCTCCAACCTCCAAGTACTCCAGGAGTCTGCAGAGGCCGAGTCATAAGTGCTCATTGTAAATCTGTCCCTTCTGGGTGTGGGATTTCCAATGCAAGTGTTCTCCCTCGGTGTTCTGCCCATGCTCCAGGGTTACACTTCAATATAGTTCTCCAAACCTGGGTTTTTCTGGGGCTCTGATGTTTTTAAAAGCATCATTTTAAGGATTAAAATAGCTCTTTCAGTTTCAATTACAGTGCTTATGTCCCAACAGGATTCAGACATGAATCCAATGAGGGGGTCAAGACTGGCAAACCCAAAGGATATACTCAATTCTGTGCTAAAATTGCTTACCTGTTGCAATGACTGAGGCTTGTAAATTGGGTTCCTAAGATAGATTTTCCAAGAGATCATTTCTCAGTTCTCATGCTAATTGTTGACTGGTTGAGTCCAGATGTGTATCTATAAATTAAAGCTGACCTAAGCCAGAATCTGACCCTGCAATAGTGAAAGCCAGTGACCAACACACTGGACCATAAATGCAATGAGGTTTACTTTTTTCCTTAAGAAAAATCAGAGTAAATTATTATATTAATTAGAACTCTCCAGAGAAACAGAACCAATAGATCGGTTCTGTATCTCTCTATATATCTGTATCTATATATGCGTGTAAATATGTGTATCTAGATAAATAGATAAGTAAGTAGATGTCAAGAGAGAGAAAAATTTATCATGAAGAATCAGCTCAAATATGAAGGCTGAGAACTTCCATTATCAGCCGTCTGCAAGCCAGAGACCCAGAAAAGCTAGTGGTGTAATTCAATCCAAGTCCAAAGGCCTGAGAGCCAGGTGAGCAGATGGCATAAATTCCAATCCAAGGACAGAAGATACGTCTCAGCTCGAATAGTGAACAGGTTAAAAAAAACAAGTGAAGGGGGTGGGGCAGTGCAAATTCTTTCTTATTCTGCTTTTCATTCTGTTCGGGCCCTCACTGGATCAGAGGACGGCCACCCACATCCGGGAGGACAAACCACTTTACAGAATCCACCAATTCAAAGGCTAATCTCATCTAGAAACACCTTCACAGATACACCCAGAAGTAATGTTTAATCCAGGCACTCCATGGCAAGTAAAATTAATAAACCATCACAAGGATGAAACCATAAACCATAAAATAAACCATCACAAGCATGAAATTCTTAAGGGTTAACCAAGAATACAGCACTTTGTAGGAGTCAAAGTTTTTGATCGCAAAGCCTTTCTTGTTGCTTGTTATGAAACCATCACTTCCTCTTCACCAGAAACAGCCAAGCAATACTGGAAATTTTACTGCCCTTCAGACAAATGCATAACAATGCCTCACCATTTTCATATTTTTTCTTCCTAATAAATGAGATACAGAGTGAGTTCAGAGGCAGAAAAATGCCATGAGGGATTTTGGTTTTTTACCAGTGAGGAGCTTTTTAGATATTACAGCCTAGAGCCCTTCTTACTACCACCAACAGATGGGACACAGTATCTACCAATGAGCCATTATGGTCTTTGGTTGTTATTTTTCCTACAGTTCTGATGGACTACATTCAGAAAAATAATACACATTTCTGGGGCAGGTTTGCATTATAATTTTGGAGAGCATTCTGGGTTTGTTTTTTTTCTCCTTGTCTATTTTTCACTGCACTGAAAACTGAACCTCTCTCTAGTTCTCTTTGGACTTCACTGGGAGGATGCAACTTGGCAAAACACAGTGACACTGGGCTACAAATGGTCTGTAAAAACGTCAATGGTCCCACATGGGAGTCACTACATCTGCCGTTCGAACTAGATTGTATTGGCTCTGTTGGCTGCAATACGGGAGCATATATGTAGTTATCACTAAAAGGCTTTTCATACTGTGACAATCAGATCCCCTGGAGCTCAGACATTACATTCATTTTCCAACTCATTCATCATGTGAATGAAATGAGAGAATAATGAGATCTGGTCTTCATAGTTACCCATCATTTAGCAAGGATACCGCATTCAGGGTTGTGGATGGAAAAAGAAAGACAAATAGAAGACTTCTCAGTCCTAATATCTGACGGTCCCAGTCACTCATGAGCCCTGATGTCTTCCAGAAACTACAACGTAACAACAAGCCCTAGAGAAAGTAGTAGGGGAAATCTAGCAGAGTCCAGCTGGCAATTCCAGGCAGGTACACCTTTAACACGGTCCTCCTTATTTCATCAGGGTCTGGATAAAAATTTTTGCGACATTTAAGTCTTCTTAATAAATCAGAATAAGATTACATACTCTACGGCCCTATAAATCCACTTTCAAACACTTATTCTGAAAAAAAATAACCAGAGTTGTACATAAATCTAAATATTCAAAGATATTCTTTGCTGTGATATTTAAAAGAGTAAAAAATTAGAAACAATCTAAATTTCCAGCAAGCATAGACTACTCAAATAAATTATAATGGAGCACCCCTCATAAACAATGTATGTGAAGAACATTTAAATACTTGGAGAAATATTCAAATATATCAAGTGAAAATCAGAATGCAAAATAGTATGTATACTATACTACCAATTATGTAAGGAAAAAAGTATTAGCAATTATTCTCTCCAGGTAGTGGAATTATGAATAATGACATTTTTCATTTCCACATTTTCTGTATCTTTTAATATTTCAACAACAGACATATATAAGAAAACTATAATAAATGACATTTTTAAGAATTCAAGAGTGATAGAATAGCTCTCTGGCCTACAATTAAGTTGATTTTTCTTTCTTTAATACAGAAGAAAATAACCAAGCAACTTTAGGCCCCAGAAGAAATTCCCAGTATTTGGGAAGCACACAGAATCCAATACCACAAAACCGCTGAGGCAAAATGAAGAAAGGGACTAAAGGATGTTACACATTGAACGAAACATCTCTGCTGAGTTTTCTCCTTCAGTTGGAATATACTGCCTTTCACCACGGCAACATGGAAACATAAACACTTCCATATGTAGTTTGCCATAGATGAAATGCCCATTCACTGGTTCGTTCATTCAGCATGCAGTTGTTAGAAACCACTGTTAGGTCTCTGTTACTGCTCCACACAATGGAAAGATAGTGGCAAACAAGCCAGAAACCCACCTGATTTGGTGACATTTCAATTTTCTTTTAATCTTTGCAACGATTCCATGAGACGAGTGTTTATCCCTTGTATTCAGGTTAGAAAACAGACCCAGAGAGATTACGTTGCTTACTACAGCTAGTCAGAAGAGCTAGCACTCAACCCAAGGCCTCTGAGTCCCCATTCCCCCACGGTGTTCTTTTGACAACACTAGAGGTTTTCAGATAGTAGAACCCATTTTTACGTGAAATTATATTTGCTCTATTCCACCAGTTCTCCTAAATGTTTTTCACATTTTAACTTCAAAAATGTGAAGCGTCTCATAAATGCCGCCGACTAGGAAGCAGTAGAGATGAAATCCTGGTAGCCTCCACATTTGCATCGAGTCTTGCAAAACTGGAATCAGTGGCTTGCAAGAAAATCTCAGAGGTGGTAATAGAGCATTCCTTCAAGAAATATTGCCTTACCAATATTCTTCACGGCACAGAGGCTACTACTGTCTGAAAACCATAGACATTAAAGATTTAGACTCCAGATTTATAAAGAAGTTTAAGGAATACCTTCACCAATTAATATTGTTTATGCCCTGTCATTACGAATAAAATTTTAAAATATGTCAGTCAGAGAAAAACAAATACTATATGATTTAACTCATATGTGGAATTTAAGAAACAAAACAAGTGAGCGAAGGAAAAAAAGAGAGAAAAACCAAGAAACAGACTCTTAACTATAGAAAACAAACTGATGGTTACCAGACGGGGAAGGGTGGGGGGATGGGTGTGACACAGGTGATGGGGATTAAAGGGTATGCTTGTCATGATGAGCACCTGGTGTTGTATGGCAGTGCTGATTCACTATATTGTACACCTGAAACTAATATTACACTGCGTGTTAACCAACTAGAATTTAAATAAAAACTTTTTTAAAAGAAGAATAAAAACTTAAAATCCAAGTAATAAGAACACACTGTGCCATAGGTATCTCAGCAGCTATGTCTCTCAGTGATGTGACGAAGCCGGCGCATCTTGCAATCCAGGTCTTCTTAGGTTCTCTGCAACATGGCATAAGCCCATACTTTGGGTTTGACCAAAGAGGTGAATTCTAAGCCTCACCACCTCCATATTCATCTTCAAAAAGAGTAACTCTTGAAGGGCTTTGGCCCTTCTGATCCTCTTCAAGGGGCAGAGATTAGAAGCATTGGGGCCTCAATGCAAACTTGATCATTGAAATCATGTTTTACAATCCTCGAAACACTTCTAAAGGACCAAATATTTCATGCAGCACAGATTCCTGATACTTTCACCTCCAAATTCCATTCCAAACTAGACCCAGATGAGATGGCAATGAGACAAGATGTGCAAACATTAAGGCATAGGTTTTAGAATCGGGTTCCCTTGGTTTCAAAATCTAAGCTACCCATTTATTGACAGTATGATCTTGGATGGGTTATTTAAATTTTCTGTGCTTCTGTTTCCCCCATCCATTAATAACAGCACAAACTTTATAGGGCTTGGGAGATTAAAAGATAAAATTCCATGTCAAATACCAAATATAGTATAAACCTTGAATGAATGTTCTCTATTTTATTACGGGGGAGGGGATAGACCTAAGAATTATAGGTTTACTTCTGAGACTTTGCCTCCAATCACAAAATATGGTCTATCATCTGTTCTCATCAATGACAGGTATTTATTGAGTACTTGTTCTGTGGGAGGCACCCTCTGGGAGTTTATCATCTATTAGAGGGATGAGATACAGACAGCACAAAAATAACTACAATACAGGACAGTAAATTATTAGCAGTGTGGAAAATAGTACTTCAAATTTCTAGAAACAGGGTATTGCCTTTTTTAAGGATGGGAAGGAAGGCCTCATAGAGGAAGGAGGGTTTGGTAATTCAAACCAGACAGTATTCTGAAAAGCAAATGAGAAGTCACTGGAGTTTTGTGAACACAAGTGACCTACTCAAGGTCATGTTTTAGTGAACATTCTTTATAGGTCAACAGGAATATAGATCAGCTCCTCTTTGGAGGAGAGCAAGGGGGAAGAGGCG
The DNA here is from genome assembly GCA_030068075.1 of Paguma larvata. Taxonomy (NCBI): domain Eukaryota; kingdom Metazoa; phylum Chordata; class Mammalia; order Carnivora; family Viverridae; genus Paguma; species Paguma larvata. Next base: position 197,786 of record CM057827.1, read on the forward strand.
CCATTTTCCTGAGCACTCATCAAGTGTATTTAACAATAGGTGAACTCAGAAGGAAGCAAGATCTTCAACAAAGAAGATTAAAAAGCCATTAAAGGCTTGTGAAATGAGAGGAAATAGTTATCCAGAACAAGACTAATAATCCCAGATTGCAACAACAAAAAAAAAGACTTAGATTAAATTTACTGGTGGAAAGTTGAGGGTTGAACAGATTAGATTAATCCAGGCTAGGGAAGAATGTGTTAAATATAAAATATTCTATTTCAAGTTAGGTTAATGACTCCATGGCAAGCACAGGCATAATTAATTTGTGACTTCAGGCTAAAAGAAGAAATTGGAAAGCTGAATTAAATAAACTGCATCAATAATAGTGAAATTCAAAAAAACCTCCATGGCCATTGGCTCCATGGTTACCAAAGACCTCGAACAATGGAATCTCATAATAAAGGATGCGTTCGTCACAGAGTGGGAGAGAAATTATTCCAGGAACTCGCCTTGATTTTTATTACCACTATCATAAAACTGTTAAGGGATTATTAATATTGATGTTTGTTCAGGGAGTTCACATCGCCGTTTCATGCAAGCAGCTTAAAGTCTGCCTTCTGTGAAGCCCACCAAGCTGTTTACATAACCCTAAATGCATGGCAAGAGTTCAACTGGTAATTGTGATTTCAGACGTAGTTTGTATTAGTCGCTCTCCCAGTGTCTAATCACAACAGTTCATGGGAAACAATAAAAGACAGGCAAGTGTTTTCAGCCAACAGTTCCCTGAGACAATCTACTTGGGCATTCAATTTCACAGATCAAATAGGTTATTACAAACATACACACAAGGGTTTTATTGAGCCCATTAAACAAGTAAAATTATACAGCTGAGGGTTCCAAAATATTTTTGTTTAAACACTTTGTTGGAGATAGAAAAATTAGGTCAGACACAAACAGGAAATATTTAGGTTTACTTTTAAACCTTCTGAAAATCATCACTCACTGTTGGCAGCCTCCCACCTTTTGTCTGCATTTCTAGCTCAGGACACATCTGTTGTCATTTTCTCATATTACTGTTTCTACACTTGGGGTCAACATGTCTCCCAACAAGAGCACAAAAGAAATAGCATTTCTGGGAGAAGGGGCTAAAGTTAGCTTTTGAATCAGCTAACCCAAAAGATTCAAGTTAGGCAGCTCCTACCTAACCTGAAGCCAGCTACTTAAAGTCGAACAGCCACAGAGGTAGAGTAATGCCTATAGGCCAGAATTCCAGGGCATAGCCAAAAGAGAGAGGCTTTCACAGTTTATGGAGAAAAATCCCAAGATCTCAGAAAACAGGTGTCAGGGTTAATCCTGACAGTTCAAACAGTGTGTTCAGAGGCAGACAGGGGCCTGAAGAAGACTGGCCTCTCTCAGAAAGAGAGGGCTTCACTACTGAATAGTGACAGGGTTTGAGCCAGAGCCTGAATGTTACATGAAACAAAGAGCCCTACCAGGAGGAAGTAAGGATCGTAGAAACACCTCTTAGGAATAACATCACGGCCTCCAGCGGCTACACAGTTCACATAACCCCACAAGGGGTTCTCAACATTTGTTGCACATTGGAATCACATGAAAAGATTTAAATAGTACTGATTCCTTGATCCCACGCCCAAAATATTTTTATGTGGTTGGTCTGAGATGCAGCCTGGACATCCAGATACTTAAAAGTGCCCCATGTGATTCTGATGGGCAGCCAAAGCTAACAGCCATGAGGGAAGACAACACAATAGGAAAAGGTGGTCATGCAGATACAAGTGATGCTTAAAAGTATTCATATTCTTTTGTTTTTTTAATTTTTTTAATGTTTATTTATTTTTGAGAGACACAGAAAGACAGAGCATGAGCAGGGGAAAAGCAGAGAGAGACACACACACACAGAATCTGAAGCAGGCTCCAGACTCTGAGTTGTCAGCACAGAGTCCAACACGGGGCTTGAACTCACAAACTCACAAGCCACAGGATCATGACCTGAGCTAACCTGAGCCAAAGTACAACTCAACTGACTGAGCAACAAGCACCCCTCTTTTGTTTTTTAAACACTCTGCAGACGAAACAAACACCTCTACTGTCTAAAACCCAGAGTCTACAAAGAGACCAAGAAAGACTCAATTTAAACTAATGCTGCTCTAGCAAATGGTGCTGATAAAATAAAACCATGCTTTCAGGCGGAATAAGGGGATGATAATATTGACTGTGAATTATCAACTACTGAGCGCCAACCTGTGTGCTCTGCAGCATCGTTTTTAACCCTCACTACTTAAAATATCACCTCGACAACGATGTCTAGCATATACGAAGCACTTGATAAATATCTATAAATACATACTGTCCCATTTTACAGATGAGGAAACAAAAGGCTCAGCCAGGTTAAATGATGTGTCCAAAGTAACACAGTTACTTTGTAACACAGTAGTGGAGGACTCAGTATATCAACCCAAGTCTATCTGAATATTTCCATGTGGTTATGCCTCCTTAATCCTTGAGAAGTCTGAATTACTAAAATTATCTAACCTCACCAACTTCAGCCAAGAGGAGCTAGAGCCTATTTACAGGTTACTGCTGGTTCCACAGCTCCTACACGTGGATGAAACTCCTCCTGGGTCCCTTGGCCAATGGTGTTGGGTCCCACAACTTCCACAGGGGCCCTGCTATTTGGGGGGTAGATACTAAATTTTAATTGTTAGAAGAAGGGACAAAAAGAGGGATGTCTTCTGAAGCCATGATGCTTACCTTCCTCCCCAAAAGTATAGGTTTGATACAGCTAAATGAATCCATTACTTAATGTTTACAGGATCGTAAGAGTGAAATGAAGGTTCTCTGTAACAAAAAGTACAGTGTCTCTGTTCTATAAACTTTTATAAACAGATTTTGCTTTTAAAAAAAAAGTCTTACAGAAATACCACTTTTAAGTGTTTCAGACCAAGTCAGTAGTTTAGTTCTAGATGATACATGTATAATGGTGACTCAGGAGGACTCTGAAGACTTGGGAAGATACAATAACTCTGAGCCATGAGGTTACAAATTTAGACTCTATCATCCAGAAAAGAATTCATGTCAATCATCTTACCCCATCCAATCCCTAGGAAAGACCTTGTGAAAAGAAGATCTATCTGCAAGAATTTACTTTGCCTTGAAGGGAAACATTTTTAAACTAATAGCCAGGGTAAGGCTCACAGACAAAATACCTGACCCGTGAAATATCTCTTGCTTACTTTTAATGACTATTCTCAACTCAGGAGTTTGTCATAATCACTCCTTGTTATTGATGTGATGGTAAATTAATCTTTGCACTCTGTGAGGAAAAAAAATGAATGTACCTGAATACACCCTTAAAGTTATGTTCTGAAAATCAATTTTTCTTGATGAAAGATGGTAAATCACTCTTTAATAATTTATATATTCTCCAGTGTGAAATTTTACTTAAGATAGAAAGTATTTCTAAAAGCTATCTTGATAGAAATAAATGAAACAGTATACAAGAAAGCTTGGTCCATGTCCCATTACAGACACCCTTCAATTTATAAAGAGACCACTAAAGCTTTCCTGTTACAGATGGATAGACAGGTAGTTGGAGGTGAGAGGAAGGGTGAAGGAGAGTTGGAGAGAGGAAGAGAAAAAGAGAAAATAGAAGGATGTCGGTATTATTGAAATAACAATTGACTGCTACTATTTTAGTTGATGAGAATAACCTGATGAGATCTTTCCTCAACAGGCCAGTCTCCAAACTCTGAATTAATATTCGAGGATTTATAATTCCCTGTGCTGGTCATCCTTGAAACATGGTAAATGCTTACCTCACCAACTCCTGAGTACTATGGTAAAAAACATAAGCTCTGAAGACACAATGCATGGGTTCAATATGTAGGTATTGTGACCTTCTGTTAATTTCTTCACTTTCTATTCTTCAGTTTCTCTGTATGCAAATGGGTAATGATAATAATACTTACAGAAGATACTATATATAGCAGGTACTATAGCAAATACTGCTCATGGGGGTGTAAACAGTTTAAATCATAAGTACACCATCAGTGTTAGTTATATTACATTTATTTACACTAAAGAAGCCACTAAATAATACTGATGATGTCTAGAATGTGTTAGAGAGTTAATGAAAATAATTGCTATTTATTAAGTCTTACTAAGTTTAAACACAGTCCTAAAAGTTTTAAATCCATTAATTTATTATATCTTCACAACAGTCTTGTGATAGATATACTATTATTCTTCCCATTGTTACAGAAAAGGAACCAAGACTTTAAAAGGTAATGAGAACAGTTCACAGACACTCAGCAGAACTTGGAGTCAAGGCCAGAACTATTTTTACCAGAAACAGAGATTTAAACAGTTTGCATGTACATGAACCTTATTCCCAATGAAATATAGGAAAGAAAATCTTCTAAACATTTTCCTACACTTGTCTCCTTGGTTATCCTGATCTTTTCTTAAAGGAAACTTATGCTTTGCTACTATGTGCCAAATATTAACTAGTTTTTATGCACCTAAAAATATTCCTTCCGAATGTATGACTTAAAAAGAGGTGGTAAACCAGTGATTGATAACAATCATGCACTTTTTCAATGCTAAAGACATTTTCAACATTTGAGATTAATGGAATGCCAGTTCACTTCTTATTGAAAATATCAATTCATTCAATTATACCTACTGACTTTAAAGAAACTTAAAACCAATTTTACTTAATTTTGTTGTCAAATGTACTTAGATTTCAAATGGGCATAAAGATTAAACACAGGATTATTAAAATATGAGTTATAACCTATAACTGGAGTCAAATGCAAGTCATCCTTTACATAGCCATTTTTCATTATTTAATCTCCTCAACAGCATTCCAGCACTCTTTCTCCAAGAAATAGCAATTCCAATTTTAAGACATTAGGCATAGCTTAAAAAATTGAAACTGCAATAAGTTTGGAAAGGACTATTATTTTAGAAAGTTCAAGCATTTCATCTCATCCCTCTCTTTGCAACAACCACTACAATTTATTGAGCATTTATTTGGTGCCAGGTAGTGGTAACTATAATCTCACTTATTCAACACAACAGATCCGTTGATTTCATTTTACAGATGGAGAAACTGAGGCTTAAAAGTGTAAGTGAGGTGCCCAAGGCCAACCTGCTAATTCTTCAGGTTTATTGACTGTGCTTCCTTTGTAGCCAATATCAATCCTATGCAGTTCTTGACTATTATTTATCCGCCCACCTGGAAATGATCCAACATGTAAAAGCAGGACCATCTGTCTGAATAGTCAGAGACATGTCATGAAATATTAGAAACATGGCAATGATTTGCCTCATGTTCTAGATTAGTGGCTTACAAACTTTAGTGCATATGAAAATCACATGCAAATCTTATTTAAAATGAAGATTCCTAGGAACCACTCCCGCCTCCCAGCCGAGATTTTAATCTAGTTTTGGGTAAGGCCAGAGAATCTGAATTTGTAATGAGCACCACAGGTAATTCTGATACAAGTAATTTACAGATCCCACTTTAAAAACCAGAATTCTAGATTAAAAAAAAAAAAAAGGTCAGAATCAGAGGCACAGAAAATTCACACTTTGACACACCTCCTGTTTCAAACACATGGTAATGATTAATAAAGCATAATGACTTTTAAATAGCCAAACTCAAGGGCTCCTAGGTGGCTCAGTCAGTTGAGCATCCGACTCTTGGTTTCAGCTCAGGTCATGATCTCAGGGTTTGTGGGATCGAGCCCCATGTCAGGCTCTGGGCTGGTGGTAGAGAGCCTGCTTGGGATTCTCTTTCTCCCTCTTTCTGCCCATCCCCCACTCACTCTCTCTCTCAAAATAAATAAATAAACATTAAAATAAATAAATAGCCAAACTCAAAAATAATATACATATCTCTACCAAACAGAATTGAATCTCTGTGGAGCAAGGCAGTGGGCACGAAATGAAGCAGTGGGCTCACCAGCGCCCAATCCAGAGGCAGGCATGAGTGACTGGCAGTTAAACTTCTACAACGGATGTAAACTTTAAGACCAGACAAAATAGAATCTGATGTGGAAATCATTCATAGGAACACAGATAGGCAGCATAATATAATAATAGGAAAAATTCACCAAGACTATATATAATCATCATAAATTTCAATGTAATAATATCCTCCCCTCAAAATATCCAAAGAAAATCTGATAGAACCATATGTAGAAACTGACAAGATATCCAACTATAATGAAAGATTTGAACACACCTCTATTAGAAACCGATGGATCAAATAGGAAGAAAAGTATGTGGTGAAAGTATATGACAACAAAATTAACAAGGTTATGTAACAGATAAAATATCCTACAGAAAATAAATAGAAAACATACATTCTTTCCATATGGAAAATGCAGAGAATTTATCAAAATTGACCATGTCATAAACCACAAAGGCAGACTCAACATAATTTCAAACAGCAGCATAGTTACCCTACTTTCTGTCAATATCTGATTTAATATTAGAAAGTGAAAATAAGATAATAAAAACATATTTTTATAAACTCTGAAGGCATTTAATATAAATTGTACTAAAGAGGAAATGGCATTAAAGTTATAAAAAATTTAGAAGTAATAACGAAAATGCTACATATGAGTAATGGTGTACAGTTAAAGGAATAGATGAAAAATTTATATAGCTTTAAATGCATTTATATAAAAAAGGAAAGATTAGGAATAAATAAGCCAAGATTTTAATTTAATGAGCTGTAAAGAGAATAACAGACTAAACCAAAAAATAAACCCAAAAATTAAAAACTAAAAAAAAAAAAGGAATAATGGACATTAACAGAAATTAATGGAATAGAAAAGGCAACAACAGAGAGCAACAAATCAAAACCTGATACTTTAAAAAAGATTCTAACAAAAAATGGATTTTAAAAGAAAGAGGGAGGGAAGAGGAGGAAGGGAGAAAACACAAGAAATCACAGCAAAAATGTTAGACACGAAAGGGAGACATAATTAGAAAGACAGTTTGGATTTGAAAATCACAAGTGAAATCTATGAATGAATTTATGCCAATAAATTAGAATATATGTATAAAGTAAATCTTTTTCAAGAAAATTTACTCACAAGAGGCACCTGGGCACCACAGTTGGTTGAGCATCCAACTCTTGAGTTTGGCTCAGGTTGTGATCTCACAGTTCGTGGGTTCAAGCCCCACGTCAGGCTCCGCACTGAGAGCAAGAAGCCTGCTTGGGATCCTCTCTCTCTGCCTCTTCCCCATGCTCTCATTCTCTCCCTCTCTTAAAATAAATAAACTTCTAAAAAAATAAGTAAAGAATTTACTCAAAAGAAATGAGAAAACCTAAATATATCAATGACTATTCAGGAATTTGAATGGAAAATCAAAAGTCTTATAGATAGTAAGACAAAAGCTTTTAGGTTTTTCCAACCTTAAAGAAATAATATTTTTTATTATGTAAACTGTTTCAGATAATAGAATAAGAAGGAAGACTAACTCAGCTGCTTTACGACAGTAGCAGAGTCTATCCAAATCAGACTAGGGAAGTACAAGAAAAAGAAAAATCACAATTTTAATCACAGTTATGGAAAAAAATCCTAAATAAACGTTAGTAAATCAAATTTAGCAAATGATTTTTTAGATGTGTCACAAGCAAGTAGTTTATCTCTGGAACTCAAGGATGATTCAGCATCACCAAAGCTATTAAGCTGATACTCAACATTAATAGATTATCAGAGAATATAGTAGCATCTCAATGGATGCAAAAAACCACGTACTAATGTTCATGATCTACTCATGAAACTATGCTTAGCAAACTAGAAATATTAGAAAACTTCATTAACCTGATCCTGATAGAGTATTTCACAAACTTAGAGCAAACATCGTGCTAAATAAAGAATATGTCAGTAATATTCTCATCAAAGACAGAATCAGGACAAGAATATTATCTACCACGTCTTGTCAAACAAACAAGAAACTAGAATTAGAAAGGAAAAAAAACTGACTCTATTTGAAAACAGTATTATTACAGTATACATAGAAACCCAAGAGAAACTATGGGTATAGTATTACAAATACCTACACAGACTAGCAATGTTTTTTAGTACAAGAGCAACTCATCAAAGCTATTAGCATTCCAATATGCCAGGAATAACCAAATAGAAAATAGAATAGGAAAATCTATCCTGTTCACAACAGCAACAAAATATACAAGGTATCTAAAGTGAATTTAACAAAAGTTGTGGAAGATTTTTATAAAAATAATATGAAATATTTAAGGGCACCAAAAAAGATGAAAATGGAAAGACATACTAACTACATGGATAGAAAGACTCAATATTATTTAAATGTCTACTCCCTCCAAGTTGATCTATAAATTCAATGAACCACCATTGTGCTACTTAGACTTATTAAAAGACAAAGTATAATACTGGTATGGAAATCAACACATAGACATACAGAAATCTCAGAAACAGGCTTTTTTTATATGGACACCATAGATGGCAATACATGTCAGTAGAAAACTAATGAACTATTCATTAAATGGTGGTGTAAAAACTTTTCCCTGTATTGGAAAAATAAATAAAATATAATTAAGTTCCTAAAAAAAAAATAAAACTTCTGCAAAAAAAAAGTGTGCAGAAATTATAAAAATAACGTTCATGAGGAATAAAGGTCTAAATGTAAAATAAAGGATAAAAAATAGCTTTCAAAAACTAGAAAAATATCTTTACAGCTTCAAGATAGGGAAGAGTTTCTTAAATAACAAAAAGAATAAATAATAAAATAATTTTAAAATTTGATAACATAAAGTATCTATTTAACAGTTGAAATCACAAAGGTATGTTTATCAAATATTTATCAAACATGTTGGTATATTATTTTTGATAATCAACTAAATAAAAATCAGAAGATAAGAAATAGAATGGATCTATAAGAATTTGAGGGTAGTTTTTTTCTATTTCAGTGAAAAATGCCTTAGGAATTGTGAAAGGGATTGCATTGAGTCTGTGGACTGCTTTGATAGTATGGACATTTTAACAGCATTAATTTTCTTCCCATCCATTAGCATGCAATATCTTTCCATTTGTGTCTTTCATTTCTTTCATAATGTCTTATATTTTTTAGTGTACAGGTTTTTCACCTCCTTGGTAAATTTATTCCTAAGTATTTTACTGTTTTTGATAATACTATAAACGGCAATGTTTTCTTAACTTCTCTTTTGGGTTGTCTGTTGTCAGTGTACTGAAACTGAACTCAGTTTTTTATTGAAGTATAATTAACATACAACGTTATATTCATTGCAGAAAAGATATTGATTCAACAATTCTACATACCGCTCAATGCTCACCATGATAAGTGTAGCTACCATCTGTCACCATGCAACATTATTACAATATTATTGACTACATTCCCTGTGTTGTATTCTACATCTCCATAAGTTATTTATTTATTTATTTATTTATTTATTTATTTATTTATTTAATTGAAGTATAATTAACATACAATGTTCTTTTAGTTTCAGGTGTACAACATTCTTGTACCATAGTTCTATATATTATTACAGTATTATGGACTATATCCATAGGCTGTACTTTTCATCTCCATGACTTACTAATTTATAACTGGAAGTGTGTGCCCTTTAATCCCCTTTATCTATCTCATCCCCCCGCACCAACCCACCTGCCTCCTGGCAATTATCAATTTGTCCTCTATATTTAAATGTCTGAGGGTTTTTTTTTGTTTGTTTGTTTCTGTTTCTAATGTTCATTTGTTTTGTTTTTTTAGTTTCCACATATAAGTGAAATTCTATGGTATTTGTCTTTTTCTGTGTTAGAAACTGGAGGAGGTATAGTAAAGTATCCTTCAGAGTCAGAAGGCACTTGGAGACTGAAAAACAAAGCAAGTCACTTTATACTGTTTACACAGTGTTTTATTCAGGGTAAACTTACTGACATGGAGGCCAGGCGGGGAATGACCCACAGCAACTACATGGCTGTGTAGCCATGGCTACATGGCTACATGGCTACACACCCCTATCCTCTGCCAAGTCTGGACATAGGTATTTCCCCTGGGGGATGATACCGTATATTTTGCCCCTTAATATCATCAGACGGTGTGTCTCCATTGTACAGAGGCATTTCAGTTGGCACCCATATTAACAACCCTATCTCAGTACCAACCATCAGAAGTTCAGAAGCTGTTACTTGCATGTGTGCTGGGCCCTGACCAATGTAGAATGGGGTGTTAAGAATAAAATTGAATGTGAGCCCTGGTCCCAAGGGATTAGGGCACTAAGCCACTCGGGGCAGCAGGTGACACCCCAAGCTAATTTCCAATGAACTTACCAGGTGGAAGGTCTTGTGACAACTGCAAAATGTCTCTCTTCCTCCCCAATACCCTCGAACCTCCTGAAAGTCTCTGCACTCAGAGCACTGAGCTGGTGATGTTGGTTAGGCGTTCATGTGCCCATGTCTGTCCTATTGTGGGACGATATTAAGGTGTCAAATTACCTCTGTTAGTCATGGAGACCATTCTTTGAGAGAGCTGTCTGGTGACAAAGTCTTTAAAGTGTTTTTATTAGTCCATTCATCCTTTCAATTAGGCCCACAGGAGCGGGATTGTATGACAGGTGGAAAATCCATAATATATCCTGGGCCTCTGCTCATTCTTGGATGTCATAGCTGGTAAAATGTGTACTTGATCACTATCTATCTGAGTTGGCATTACATACATGTCCCCTCGTTTTGTTAACCCTTTGTAGTTGCAATCTGATTAGGTCTTTTACAGACAAGGGCTCGTATAAGTCCTGTGTTAGTGTCTGCACAGGTCGGATATACTGGTGCCCTTCTGATACTGGCAAATGGCCTATGCACCCTATTTGCCAGCAAGAAACAGGACATGTAATAGGACATGCCCTGGGGTACGGTGCAAGGGCAGGTGCCTGAGGTGGCATTGGGGCAGTTCCTCTCAGCAGCTTGCAGACAAGGACACTTTAAAGGCAAATGTAATCTTTTCACTATTTCCCAAGTCATTGTGGGAACTTGGTGTCCTGATTTATGATGGACTCTTCTGCTCTATCAGGTGGAGTCAGCATTTCCTCTAGTAGGAGGGTCCATGCCCAGCCTAGAACGTCTGCTTCATGAGTGCCTGGCAGTGCAGATGGGGAGTGAGTGGACACCACACGTGCCCTACTTGGGCGGCTGTAACGGGTTTCGTGCATACATCCCAAATATCCATCCATAGTTCCACTCCCCACAGCAGTCTATGTTATATGGCCTCGGTTTCTTTGTGCTGTCACAACATCCATGTCGTCAATCCTGACAACACTGCCTGGCTGTCAGTGGCTAAATTGACGGGCTTGGGCTCATGCATCAACACAATCCATACTGCTCTCAACTCTTCCCACTGACTACTTCGTGTAGTTCCTTCTTTGAACCAAAGTACACCAGAATCCAGTTGATGGCAGAGGAAGACCAAATAGGCATGTTTCCCTGGCAACTGCCATCAGTGTACCATGTGTCCCCTGGGAGTGAACCTACCCTTCCTTTACCTGGGGTAGAGGAGGTATAATGTCAGTGACTTCTGCAAGTAGGGCTGCGTCATCATAAGTGACCAGCCCTTGTAGTGAGTGTGGTTCAGGAGAGAGCAGGCTGGTATTTTAAGGGCTCCTCTGCTGTAGGGAGACACACCACTCATGTAAGGTGCTTACCTGGATACAGACGCTCTTAGGTTTGCTGAATGTGTCCTTAATGCTTCCTCCTACTGGCAGAGAGGTTCATGTCATCGAGGGCGGGTCAGCAGTCGGTCCTTCATCTGTTGCAATGCAAGATATACAGCTAGTAGCTGCTTCTTGATGGGACAATACCTGTTTTCTGTTGCCTTCCATAACTGAGACCAGAATCCTAACAGGATTCATTTCCCATTTTGTTGTTGCCACTAGCCCCAGCCCAACCCTTCTGGATATGAACTTACATCTAATTCATAACTTATATCAGGCCTGTATTTGTTTTGGTACCAATTTGCCTTTAAGAAATACTCTTGTTGGTTAGCACCCCAATGCCATTGTTTCCATTCCTTAACCAAGGCCTATAAAGGTCTTAATATATATGCTAAATGAGGAAGTAAAGGTTACCAGTAACTCAATACGCCAGCAAAAGCCTGTAATTCCTTTACCATTTTAGGGATTGTGAAGACTGTATTTTATTAATGACTGTCTTTGGCATCGTGTTTGTCGTACCTGCCCAGATCAAGCACAGGAACTTTACTGATTGACCTGGCCCTTGGATCCTGTTGGTATTTACCCCCCATCTTTGTGATTTTAAGTATGCCTGTAATGATGCTGCTACTTGAGACACAAAGAATAAATCATCACAAGTTAGCATAACATCATCTCTATAATGATAAAGCACCATCTCCTCTGCCAATATCTATTTTTCCAAATCTCTGCTTACCATTCCATGACAAACTGTGGGATTATAAAGATACCCTTGGGGTAACACCTGGAAGGTCCATTGTCTCCCATTCCAGGTAAAGGCCAGTTGCTTTTAGGACCATGTCCTCATGAAATTCTGGAAAAGGCATGTACGTGATATATCTTAATGGATGCCATGATTTTTTTTCTAACAATAATGCTCATCTTCAATATATATTCAGATTTGATCACTACTGACTCCTCTCCTATGCCACCATAATTGGTGTGCTTCTACCTTTCTCCATCTATAATCTATTCTCGAATCAGCAATCAGAGGAATCTTATTCCTAGACAGGATGATTTTGTTCCTCCTCCACTCAAAACCCCACAATGACATTTCATTTCGTCGAGAGAAAAGTCTTCACTATGACAAAGACCTAAAAAGTAGTTTTTAATTGTAACCATAATTGTTTTCTTAAGTACTGTTATTTGGGATGTTTCACAATAAGAAATAAGTCAGGGTCCCTATTCTTTCTCTGACCTCTTCCCATTTCTCACTCATTTATTCCTCTCCCGTCATACTGGCTTTCTTGCTATTCCTTGATCCTACCAAAAATACTTTCTCTTTAGGACGTTTGCACTTACTGTTCTCTTTAGCTGAAATGCTTTCCCCCAGAAAGCCACATGACATATTCTCTTGCTTCCGCCAGGTTTATATTCATATGATGCCTTCTCATACATATGAGGCCTTGACTATTCAGCTTCTTAAAAATTATCACTGCCCCTCCCTGTACCACTCTTTCTCCATCTTTCATGCTTTATTTTTCTCTGTAACAGATATTACTTATCTAGCATACGATTCTTTTTAATGTTTTCTTTTATTATCTGCCCCCACACTAGAATATGACTTCCACAGGGATAGCTCTTAACCCAACACGTAGTTTGGAATATGAATGCACAAATAAATAATGTAACTTTTTATAGCAAAAAAAAATTAATATCATGCATGGGGAGAATAAACAAAACTCAAGAGAATATTAACTCTGAGATAGAATAATGAGATGAAAAAACTAAACAGGAATTTTATTTTATCTGTAATTGTTTTCTTCAAGTTTTTTAATGCTTATTTATTTTTGAGAGAGAGACAGACAGACAGAGCATGAGTGGGGAAGGGGCAGAGAGACAGGGAGACACAGAATCTGAAGCAGGCTGCAGGCTCTGAGTCATCAGCACGGAGTCCAATGTGGGGCTTGAACCCATGAACCACAAGATCATGATCTGAGCTGAAGTTGGACACTTAACTGGCTGAGCCACCCAGGCACCCCTGTAATTGTTTGTAACAATTGTTTGTAAATGCTATGCATACAAACCACTTGGTACATGTGACATATTTAAAATAAGAACTATGCCCCTTCCTTATTTGTCTTAAAACCATGTCTGCATGCATTCCTTCTTGTCGGTGCTTCTGAAAGCATTAGCAAACTGGAGATCTTGTATGAAAAGGTTTTCAGATAGAGCCACAGGATAAAATCCAATCTATGTTGTCACTCAGTTCAGAACCTGCATTGATTCTACTTCAGCAGGTTTAGTGTTAAACCACACTGAAGGATTCCAAATTTTGCTTGCAATATGATGTTAATCAATCTCTGGTGATTTCTTACCCAACTATCCTAGATCTTCACAATTTCATAACCAACTCTTCTTATCATATCACCCAAAGACAGCCAGCCAGTGCTATAATTTAGCACAAAACTTCCAGACAGTCTCACCATACACCCTGCTGAGGGCTTGATGTGTTTCAACATACAGCTTTTCAAAGAAATAATATTTTTTTTTCAAAGACACATGACCATCCCAAAAGCTTATAACCTCAAATTTTAATCTAATTATTAAATAGCCACAAAGTTGGGCATCTTATATTGTTTTTTATTTGCTACCAAATCATTAGAAAATGCCAACGCTCCTTGCTATTCTAGATAAAATAAAACTTCTGTTCTTTAGGATCTCTATCAGCTCTCTTTTTGATATTAAATTCTATCTAAAATTTAATAGTGGCTTTTCTTAAAAGTTAAGACAGCTTACAGCTTATCTTGAGCTAACCTCTTTAGTTATAAAGGAAGCTCACATTCTATCTTTATACGACCTCTCTTGTTCCACCTCTTTAATAAGGGAACACTTTGAAGGTACAAATGAATTAATTCAGTATTTATTAGAAGGCAAATCGTTAAATCCATAAAGATTTAATAGGCCCAGGTATTTCTTCTTTTTTTTTTTTTTTTGAAATGAAGCTTTTCTACTTGCCTAGACAGAAGAAACTGTCATTCCAAATCAGTCGCACTTACCCCACCCTTCTTATAGATTGGTGCTGTGTTTCACTCACCTTCGGAATTTCAGCCATAAGATCTGGTTCATTAATCAGAAGTTTCTTGCCTGGATGATCCTTACCTGAAGGGACGAGGAATAACTGTGGTTTAATTGATCTTAAAATGTCTAACTGAAATCAATACTTATAAATTTGTTTTTTGAAAATTGACAGTGGTTTGAAGAACAACCCATCCTACCTTCCGCCCCCCAAAAATTAAAGTATAGCCTTCCTGGACCACTATTTGAAGAAACCTTGTCCGTGGCATTTATATTATAACCTAAAGGTAAGTCATCTATATCTAAATGGGAAATGCTCTAACATCATGCATCTAACACCACCCAACTAGCTTTTCTATTGCCTGTTTCAAATCCTGACATAAGGTTGACAGGTGGCTTACTCTGCTCTTCAGCTAGATGCAGAGATCATAACTGTTATTATGTATTTATAGATATGGATTTCAAAAATTAAAGAATGATTAATAGTGTCCCTTATGATATTGTTGTAGAATAATGACTGACACAGTTTGGTCCATCCTCAAGAGAAAACCTAAAAGAAGTAATTCATATCAGCTTTTCGGTCATCCTTAGGCAAAAAATTTGTTCTAATTTATAATTTTATTTTTTTATTTTTTATTTCTTTTTGTTTATTTATTTATTTTAAGAGAGAATGTGTGCACAAGCAGGGGAGGAGCAGAGAGAGAAGGAAAGAGAGAGAATCCCAAGCAGGCCCTACACTGCCAGCGCAGAGCCTCAGGCAGGGCTTGAACTCACAAATCGAACCATGAGATCATGACCTGAGCTGAATCAAGAGATGGACACCTAAACAACTGAGCCACCCAGGGACCCCTCTAATTTATCATTTTAAATCGAGTTGCATTATGGTAAAAATAACTGCATACATATATACTATCGCCCTGCTTTCATTCTTCACCCTCTTTCAAAAATATTGTACATGGCAGGAATCTTTCATTTGGAACAGAGTTTTAGATGAGCTCAGCATGCTTTCAAGGGGTTTCTAGAAGCCAACTACAAAGGTCAGGAGATCTCGGTGCTGCTCATTATATAAACATCTGCATTAGAGTTGAACAATTATTGAGCATTTACTGTTTATCACATATTTTGCCAGCACTGGAGATAATGAAATGAATAAGATGCTGACACTAGCATCAAGAATGACTAATCCAAAGATACCTTCTAAGATGAGTAGGCAGATAACTATGAAACAAATAATAAAAACTATAAAAGAATACTAAAAGAACCAAACTTTTCCCAGTACCAGGAAAGTTACCTATTCAAGGCTAAGGTGGTCAAAGAAAGCTTTCCAAAAGAATTCACACCAAAGTAAGTCATTAGAAATAAATGAGAATTTGTATCATGTGGATGAGATGGGTGAAAGCAAACCAAGCAAAGCAAGTGTGTCTGCAGAGAAGCACAGATAACATAGACTAACATGGAGGGTCCAGGCAGAAGTGGAGGGCGAATGTGAGACTTTATCCTGAAGACAATGGGATCTTTTGAAGCATTTCAAGGAAGAAAGCGAAATGATCATAAATGTGCTTCAGGAAGATCGCTATGATAGCAGCATGAAAAATTCATCAGGGGCGAGCCATCGGAGAGGCAAGAAGAGAATTATGAGGCCGGCAATCTACAAAATGCATCAGATGTCCATCATACCAGGGCACGTGTCAGGCTAATTTGGCAGTAAGTTATACTCGGATGGCAAGAGGGAATTATTTCCCAGTGTTGCTGGAACATCATTATCACTCCATTCCCTGTGACAATAATGGTGAAATAATAATGAAATAACTGACCACCATTTAGTTTCTTTAATCTTCACACCACTCTGCATTGTCGAGTTTACTCTCCATTTTATAGCTGAGCCAACAATATCAGAAAAATTAAGTAAATTACTTCAAGTCCCATGTCTACTAACAGGAAGAATCCTAATCCAAACCCAGGTTGTCTGGCTCCAGAATCCATACTTCTTCTATTGCACTGATTCTTCTTAGATCCTCTATTTCAGGAATTTTATTGCTGAAGTCCCTAAAAGACTACTCATCGTGGCCTCTTAGAAAATATTACAAAAGGGTTACTATAAAGATTTCTCAATTGTTTTATTATTTTAGTCTTCCAACATTACTCAGAGAAAATATACTAGAAAAAAAAAACTGGCCATCATCGTGCTGATCCAAGCCACATGGGGTTATTCTCAAAACTAACAACTTCTCAGAAAGAAATACTAACACTAAATTATGCTAAAAGTATTTTTGGCTCTTACTAAATGATGCATATAGAAAGGCTAGTTTAAAATAGTCACAGATTTTAAGTGAGGAGAGAAATGATACCTCATAGCATCACCCTTTCTTAAATCACCTAATTAGTCATGCAAAATGCAACCTATGTGCAATGGATGAGTTAACATTGCTACCACAACCTTCACTTTTCCATTATCTGACTTTTATGAGTTTAAATTTGCAGTCTTAAAGGTTGCTCTACTCTAAGATTTTTGCATTTAATTAAACAGAGCAATAGAGAAAAATCACATTTTTCAAAACAAGTGTTCATCATCTTAAATCTAGCAATAAAAAGATGAGTCATCAATATTCTCAGAGGAAAGCTTTCAACTTGCCTTGTTACTGTACTATTACTTTTCTTTTTATAGCCAATATGAGATCTGCCAAAAACATGCGGCTATAACATCTATAAAAGACAATTATTATACTTGTTTTCAAACTTTCCCATATGTTATTCTGTCATAGAGTGCAAAATCAAATATCCTAGCTAGAATCTATCAATTATGACTTTAATAGATATAACTTTATTTTTTACCATTACTCTAACGTGCCAAAAATTTTTGTCTTTTCGAAATCCCAGGAATTCAATATTCTCTACAATTTAAGCTAGATATCCTCATGTCATATGAGATACCCCAGACATCAATATCAAAACCTAAAGAAACAAAAGCAGGTTTCTTCCTAAAATGGAACAAGGAAAGGGATCTTCAGAGTATGTTAGAAAGACTAAAAATTACACGTTTTATAATGGCATCTCAGGGAAGCATTTAAATTTACAATGTATGCTTTCTGGTAGTCATTAAAGCATCCACTTAAATGGAATGTGGATAATTGTACTCTTAATTTTAAAGGATTCTACATGAAGACAAAAGTTTAAATTTCTAAATAAAGAATCTTCTATTACTGAGTCAATAAATATTTATACAGTGTTTTCTAAAGCCCGGGCACAGAACTAGGCCTCATCTTCTAAGGAAGATATCCTTAGGGCCCAGGAGATGGAGATTTTTATATTTCACTTGTACCTGCATTTTTTTTAAAGAATCTCTTTAGCCCCACAGTTACATCAGTCCTTGATCATTCATTTTTTAAGCCTTCATGGTCCCTAGAGCTTCTGTTTTATTTCTCTGACTGGACTATTGCAGTTACAGAGAAGTGAGATAGACATGCTTCTTCCCCACAGTAGATCAGCTGGTTAGTGGACTCATGGAGTTAGACCGCTGTGCTATGGTCACCACATCTCAGCATCTGCTCCCTCCCAGTGAAGGTCAAAGATATTAGCAGTCTCAAGGAAGATGAGTCACCCTTACCACTTAGATGACAGATCAATAAATAAATTAGAATACCAACTAATTACATTACAATGGTGACTGTAACAAGCCTTCGAGTCTACTTGAAATTTTTTGATCAATGCATTCTCTCCTTATAGGCAAACCTACCTGGGAAGCCAAATTATAATCATTAGCTGGCTTAGTAACATGAAATTTGCTCAAAGGGAGGTGAATATTGCTGAAAATATCGACTTGAGAAAGAAAGGATATGAAGAAGGAACCTCAGAGAGGTAGAAAGAGAGCCAGAGTACAGTGATATCTCTGATGGTTTGGGGAAAGAGATTTTCAAGAAGAAAAAGGTGAGCATTGATAAATGCTGTGAAAGTTGACGTTAAGTGTAAACAAACAAACCAGAAAAAAAAAGTTTTTTTATAAGGTAATTGACCTCTGCTTAACAGACTCAGTGTGGTTGGAACCAGAGACTACAATGGGCTACAGAGAATGGTTCCTAAAAAGATACAGCAATTGTGGGACATCATTTTAAAAGCCTTGTAGTGAAAGAAATAATAACAAATGGAGGGACAGTAACTACGAGGGTTTCTTAAGCTGGAGTGCTCAGACATATCTATACTTTGAAGTGTGGTAAGTAATAGAGAAGAAACAATGAAACAAGAACCAACATTGACGATATTAGGACCACCAACGGATGCATTACTAATTAGTCTTAAATATCAGAAGGGACATCTTCTCCAGATTAGAGGGAAACCAGGTGGTAGAAGAGACACAGATAAACTGATGTGGATGAAGATGTAATTCAACAAGGCATACACTTGTGTTGACAGACACATTTTTGGTTTATATGAGAAAGAAAGTTTGCTGAGAGAAAGCAAGCGTGGTGAGGTAGGTATTTTGAAAAGTGTGGTAAATGTTTGAAAAAGATGAAGCGGAGAAATAGAAGAGAACCTGATTAAGGATGGGACGGGGTTATAAGTCACAGAGGAATGGATCTGGTAAAAATACAGGGAAACTTAGATGTTGAGAATGCTGGAAGAGAATGGATGGAGTAAACTGCCACATAATCCTCGGCCGTGGTTGGAGGAAATGAAGCGTCGAGTGGGCAGTGCACTGAGGGGAACATGGATAATCTAGAGAGTTTAGCATAGTCTGTGTTTCCTGGAAGCAGAGCCTCAGACAAAACCTGCGTGTAGACAGTTTAAGAAATTCCAAGGAACCAGGCTGAGGGTCTGGGAGAGTGAAACGGGGAAGAAAGGAAAGGCAATATCAGGATGTGTGATCAAGTTAGCCGCTGATACAGAAAACAGTGCTTGACCCTATTTGCTCTTCAGAGAACAAGAGGGTAAAGGATTTTCAATGCACTTTCAGATGCCATTTGTCCAGGGTGATCCCATGAGCAGGAACTGTCACATTTCCAATTGGCTCACGCATGAGTGCCAAACGAGTTCCTAAAATCATCCCATGCTGCAGCATCAGAGAAGCCTTTGAGCAGAAAGTGAGGGGTACATGTGATGAGCAAAGCAAAGTGGAACACGTGATGAGATGCTGCCATGTTGTATCTTCAGATTTTGGTCAAATCCTAACCAAAATTTCAACATAACAGTGGCTGGAGAAAAAGGCCAGTGTGAGTATATGTCAAGTGGTACAAGGCCAAAACTCAAGTGTAAAGTAAGAAAGTGAGAGAGCTAGAAGAACAAAAGGCTAGTGGCTCCAGATTCATTTACCAACATTTAATATCTTAGAGCTGGAATTATTCCAGAGATTGATAAACAGATGTGGCCTTAAGAGTAAATTATTGATGGGGCACCTGGGTGGCTCAATCAGTTAAGATTCTGACTCTTGATTTCGGTGCAGGTCATGATCACACAGTTTGTGAAATCGAGCCCCACATTGGGCTCTGCACTGACAGCATGGAGTTTGCTTGGGATTTTCTCTCTCTCTCTCTCTCTCTCTCTCTCTCTCTCTCTGCCGCTCACCCATTTGATCATGCACTGTCTCTCTCTCTCCCCTGTCTCACTCAAAATACATAAATAAACTTTTTTTAAAGAATAAATTATTGGAATTGAGGTAATCTGGAAATTCTGAGAAGATATTAGTCAGATAGTTTATACTGCAATGAAAAATGACTCCAAAATCTCTAATTTATACCAATAATGCATACTTTCTTATTCAGATGACCTATCCATCTTGGATCAGAGAAAAACTCTGCTTCATCCCACTGTGCCACAGAGTGACCGAGCAACCCCTATCTGGAACACTGCCAGTCTTCCTGGTAGGAGGTGAAGACAGTACGGCAAACTTCAAAGCTTCTCCTCAGAAGTGACACCCATTACTTCTTTTCACACTTTCCCAGCCAAATTAAGTCGTATATCCGTATCTCAGTTCCACAGAGCAGGGATGTATAATTCTTCCACAAGGAGGAGCACCAGTAAGAGAAGCACCAAATATGAGTGAACCGTAATATAATCTACCATGAAGGCTATCTTGCTACATGACTCATATGAATACCTGCTGGTAGTAGAATTGAGGTAGAAAACAACAACATCTTCCATGAATGAAGGTCAGAAAGTAATAACAATAAGGAGTTCTCGAAGGTGATCCAGTCAAGAGGAAAGCAGCAATGGTGATCTTGAGAATATTCTAGAACTCTTGGCATAAGGAATCATGGTGACAAAGACCATAAGCTTGAGGAAAGTTCTGAAGAAGTGCTATCCTTGGGGGAGGGTTGATTTTTAATCAAAGCAAAAAAGAGGTTCTGTGATTGAGTATGCAATGAGAGTTATTTATAAGCTTGGGTTTTTTTTTAACCTTTTATTTCCTTAAAGCTCAATCGTTCTCTGGGTTATAGTCTTCATTTCCATCATTTCAACTACCTCTTATATACAAATAGGTCTCTAATCTTCACCTTAAGCCCAGACCCTCACCTAACACCAGACTGAGAAATTTAGCTTCACCTGCATGTCGTCAGATTTCAAGATGAACAAAAACTAAACAAAACTCACCATCTACTCCTCAAACTCCTCCTTCTATGGTCCTTAAGTAAATGGAACAACCCACCAAGGCCCTAGAAATGTGTTAGGGAAATGGTAGTTTTATCAGAAACTTCTTATGTAACACTTCTGGCAATAGTTATGGTTAAGATATCAGGGAGTTCCTGACAAAATAGATGGACACCAGACTAGGTCTGTGATATATCTTAACCTGTATAATAAATGAAAAATTGAGAGCTGGTCAGCAGACATCAGCCACCACAATAGAAAAATGTGGTTCCCTTGTGTGGTTCCTAGATCTAAGTCAGTTCATAGAGGCTACTGATTGATGTGGAGACCGGGTCCTCTGTGGAAGGATCTGTCAATGCTACTAGGAATACATACTATAATTATCATCCTGATTCTTCTCCAAAGGGATGTGTTGTCATTTTCCAAGGTAACTATGTGCTGAGGGATGGGGAATAATCACATTTTTCAAGAATGATTAGATATGAGGTTTGAGCAATGTCTGGAAACCCAAAATTCCATAGTGGTCCTCTGTTTGAGGCAGGAGCTTATGGAAACCAATTGATCAACGAAGTGTTACCCCAGCGTGTCTGATAATTTGTCTAATGGGTTTTATAACCAGGTTGAAGTTAATTCCTATTTCCATATTTTATAATGGAACAGACATATGCTGACTTGTGGAATAAGGTATTATGGTAGGAAGAGCCTAGAAGAAAACCCTAAAATACCCCCACAACAATGTCATCTCTGACTAAGGGGTCTATTATAAGGCTAAGGAAGTATAATAGAGGGTAGAAGACAATAGAAGCCACTGATCTTACCATGTACTCCATCACCCAGAAGTAGCTAGCCCAACAGAATGGAATGGTGGTAGCCTATTAATATAGGGTATAACCCTTCAGACTGAGCTGTTAAAACCTAAGATGCAATGGCTGATATGTGGGGCTGTATCCCCACAGGCTAGAATACACATCTGTGATCCAAGTGGTAAAAACAGAATTGACAATTCCAACCATTTTTCCCGTGACCTACTTGCAAGATATGTGCTTACTACCACCGGCTGGTCCAAGGTCCTGGTCCTGAAGTGTGGGGGGTGAGGGAATGAAGGACTAGAGGAGTTTCTGCCAGGGTCACATCTTGGCTCACCATCTTGTCTTTGGTCACTTCAGCTTTCTTATTCCAGGGGACTAGGAAGAAACTAAAGGAGTGTTTGCCCTGGAAAAGATCATGGACCTTGCCTACCAAGATGAGCTAGCCGTCTGCTAAACAATGGAGCAGGAAGCAACGCATTTGTTTTTGTTTTTGTTTTGGGGGGTGGGGGGTATTGGAAGGAGGTTTTTTTGGTTATTGTTTTGTTTCTTTTTTCTCCAAATTTTTATTTAAATTCCAGTTACTTAACATGCAGTGTAATACTGATTTGGGGTACAGAATTTAGTGATTACAGTGTGTAACAATACTATTGTCATTAATTATATTTTTTAACTTTTTTCCCCCCTGGTTCAGAATGTTCTCCAAACGTTAGTTAGATCATCAAATGAAACAATGCCATATAAAACTGGCTGATGAAAAATTGCTGTGATTGTCACTAAAGGATAAAAAATGATCAGCCCAAAGCCATTTGGTAAAGATGTCAGAGACTGAAAGTTGAAATGCTCTGTCATTTCCAATAAGCAACCATTAGACCATGCTCTGTGTGTACACATAAGACCAGTATTATTAACACATGTTTGGACACATCGGTTTAAGCATATAGCTAGCGATATAAACAAACATCAATTTCATATATAACTCAAGTGCCTTTTTAGTGAATTTGACAGTTTTTTTTAAATATGACAGAAGGTAGGCATAATAAACAAAGATAAACCACCAACAAAGATGGAAAATGCTGAAAATATGGGTAATTTTGCAAAGCTCATGACTGAATAAAATGTTATGCATACCTTCTAATAAATGTCTGTGGGTAGATATTTTTGAAAGCTTAATTCCTTTGTTATCCAAAGCCCAAGGCACCCACACATCTTAGGTGTCTGCACACTGTCACAAAATGTCTAGAAAAGGGGCTGCTATGTGAATGGGGCACACATTTTCACACGGTTACAAGAAGGATAGTGAATAGCCATGTCCAAAGACAAATCTAGAAGAGGCTATTAAACAGAGTTTTGCTGGGAGTTCTCCTGTCAAATTAGTGACCAGATTTTAGTTTTTTTTTAGTGCACACAAGCAAATCCTTGGATATAGAGCATCAGTAGAAATGCTGCATATTTCTGAGACCTATTTCAAATTTCAGCTTAGCATCCAATGACATGCTAATACCACTCATTTATTCAACATTAGTCGTTGAAAGTCTGCTCTGTGCCATGCACTGGGCTAGGGATAGGATTTACAAGGAAAATACTTTGCAGTATAATGTAATATGTCTCTCGGGATTATAAGAGTGTAAGATCCTTAAGGAATGAACTCATGTTTTATGTCTCCCATGGAGATTAGCAGAGTGCTAGGCACATATTAGGTACTCAAAGCTCACTGAGTTTTTGTTTTTTTTTTCCATGATAACAACCACTGATTTATTAAATCCCCAATGCTGGTGGTCAGATCAACCAGGGCATTCCCTTGTCTCATCATGCGATATTTTTTTTGTCTTTTTAAGTTTTAGTTTTAATTCCAGTTAGTTAACAGCTAGTGTAATATTAGTTTCAGGTGTACAATATAGTGATTCAATAGCTCCATATATCACCTGCTGCTCATCACAAGGGCACTCCTTAATCCCCATCACCTGTTTCACCCATCTCCCCAGTTTCCTCCCCTCTGGTACACATCAGTTTGTTCTCTTTGGTTAAGAGTATGATTCTTGATTTACCTCTCCCTCTTTTTTCCCTTTGCTTATTTGTTTTGTTTCTTAAGTTCCACATATGAATGAAATATGGTATTTGTCTTTCTCTGACTGACTTATTTCACATAGCATTATACTCTCTTGCTTCATTCATGTCATTGCAAATGGCACTGAGCTGTTTTTTTTATCCTGATAGTGATTGCTGACATATGGAACAACTCATTCTTATATTCTGAAATATATCATTTAGTAGCACAAAAAAACACAAAGTAATTCTTGTGGATTATGGGATAAGATGCTTATATACCGATAGATAAGTCTGTCCCTCAGACACAGGGTTTCCCCTTTCCTAAATTGTTAGACTGCTTGGATACATGCTACCAATGTTTGTCCACCTCATGAATATAAGAAGTGCTACAGGGGCACCTGGGTGGCTGAGTCGGTTAGGCGTCTGACTTCGGCTCAAGTCATGAACTCGCTGTTCATGGGTTGGAGCCCCATGTCGGGCTCTGTGCTGCCAGCTCAGAGCCTGGAGTCTGCTTTGGAATCTGTGTCTCCCTCTCTCTCTCTGTTCTTCCCCCACTTGCACTCTGTCTTTCTCTCTCTCTCAAATAAATAAAGATTTAAAAAAATATTTAAAAAAAGTGCTACAACATCCTCCAAAGGAATTCATCTACCCACACTTCTGCAGCTTATCAATTTGATTTTACCAACCATACTTACATTTTTAGTCTTCTTACGTTAGTTGCTCTTTGGACAGTTTCCTCACTGCATTGCATTATTCCATTTATTATTTATATTCTACCTACTTCCTAAAAGGATAAGAGATGACTCAAAATATTAAAATGTATGATAGACAAGACCATTAAAAGTTAAAAGGGAGATCAAAATCCAGTTCATAGTAATGAATAAACATATCAAAAGATGAAAATGACTTACTAGAAGAGGGCGCACTAAATTTAGTTTCAAGTTTTCTGAAAGTCAAGGAGAAAAGAGAGCTTATGATATAATATATGGTTCTCCTTGACAGATTCAAGGAATTAATATAAACTTATTCATGGAAGAGATGGTTAGGTATCCACCAAAATCTGTAGTATCGTGAGAGAGTTGTGGCTAGGCCATGGGTAAGGGCTGAATGTTTTTCAGCTTCCCTTGCAATGAGAAGAGGCCACATAAGTAAGCTCTCACAAATGGCATGGAAGCAAGACTCATATGCACAATTTCTGCATCTCACGCTTAGGAGGCATTCTATAATCCTGGACATCCAGTGTTTTCCCTTCCTGCCAGTAGACCAGAAGAAAAATGATCAATGTGGCCTTAGAAGCCACAAGTTAAAAATGGTGAAGCCTCTGTTGGCCTGGATCCCAGGCCACAAAGAAACAGAGAAAGTAGGCTTTCTCTTAAGAAATATGGGGTGTTTACCTTGAACAGTTTCCCAAAGTCATCCAAACTCCTTGAAAAGGTAATCCAAAGAAGGTATCTTTGAGCTAAACCAAAAATGCTACTAAACATAAAGAGAAATAAAGTCTGAAGCCATGGATGGTATTCAGGATCAGACTGGTTAAAGAATTAGGAAAACAGCATCAAGAAACATAATGCATTCTAGCTGCCACCTGGAGCATGAATGGGCACCAGAAAGTCTGCCCTGGCAGCCTGGCGCTACCTACGCAAAGCTCACCTAAGGGCTACTTGCTGGACACCTTTGGGCCAGAGGACCCACTTGATCATCACGTCACTCAGATCTGCTCCTCAGAAGAATCTTGAAGTTATCAAGTTTCATCCTTCCTCTTCCTTCCATCGTATCCCACTACCCTAAGGCACTCTGACACCACAGGCTGATCCCTGACTCTGCATAGATTAACCCTCATATCAGCATCCCATGCTCAGATCTCTTTCTGACTCCCTTTCCCAATCAAGTTTTACTGGTCATGGGCCTCATCCCTTTAGATCTTCACTCTGGAATGACTTTCCAATTGGCTAATACCAAAGTTAAGTACACAAAAATGTGTGTTATTGCAACTCCTTCCTAATATTTCCCCCTACCAGATATTCTATATTAATATAAACTGGTTTCCAAGGTCGAAGTATGCACATGCACACACGGCCACACACACACACATGCATGCACAAGCACACGCACAATTAATTCTTAGAGTTTGGAGCATGTTGGCCATTGAGGTAGTAGTTTGGATTCAAGAGGAGGGAAAATGAAAATCCAGACTGTTATTATTGGTGTCAAGATTCAATAATGGTGTTCTCAAATTACAGCTTATAACAGGATAAAAACTACTCATTTCCTGAAATTTCAGGAGATTTAACTGAGATTGTAGATGGCTCACAGTGCTGTGGGACTATCTCTTGGCTGACTTCTGACATTCTAGAAAAATCTATTTCACTATGCAGTCTTAATCTTTGTTCTCAACTAGATGATTGTCATCCATTTTCCTTCACAGGATCCAAAGTTAAATACGTTGGATTTGGGGCCCTTCTCCCAAGCCCTACATCATTAGATTGGAGAGATAGATAGATAGATGATAGATAGATAGATAGATAGATAGATATAGATATAGATATAGATATATAGATATAGATATATTACAGATACTATATATGAGCTGTGAAAGCTGAAGGCAAAGTAGTCTGTGACAAAAGAGGAAACAAGTTATCCTCAAACAGCTCTGTTTGACAGGTGATTAATGAAAGGATGCTTTAAAAAAGAGGGCTACTATACCGTTAAATACTGGAACACAACAGGAAATAAATATCAGCTAGAGAATATATGTCTGCATAGAACATAATGTAAAATATCCTCCAATGTATATACTGCATTTTTTATTTCCAGAACAATCCTGCCAAGTAGATATTATCTCCTCACTTTGACTAAAGGAAATAGTCTCAGAGATCAGTCAAGACCCAGTTCTGTATTTAACTCTTTCAGTTGTATGAGAATGAGACCAATTCAAGCTACCTTAAGTGAAAAAGAGAAATCACTAGTTTACATAATTCAAATGTTGAGAGAGAGATCTGGCTTGAAATATGGCTGGATACAAGTGCTCACATGATGTCTCCAGGGCTCTGTGCTATAGAATGGAGAAGGGTCTGGTGTGAGCTAATGGCCATCAGCAGCCCGAGTATCACACCTTTAGAATTTAGCAAACTCAGCCTCTCCCCTAAGCTCTGGTTGGGGTTGTATACCCTTTGCTGAACCAAGCTCTGTGGCCAGGAACATGACTATTCAGGCATGGATTTACTACTTGCACCTGTGACAGAAGGAGACAGATTAAGCCCCCTCTACTATGACCTAGAATGGTCCTCTCTACCTGCCACATAGATGCAAGGTATATTATCTTTTTAGAGAAAGAAAGAAATGGATTCTGAACGAACAAAACCAGAAAGTATCTATTACATTTGTCACCCTTAACCTTCAAGTATATTGCAATCCTTTTCCTCATACATATAAAGTTAAATTATTTAACTTAGCATAATGCAAATATTCATATACAGCAAATATATTAACTCTTTTCCCAGGGCACATGATCCAAATTCTCAGATTTTCTGAATATTATGCATGCTTTCCAAATAGGTTTGGGTGAGATTCCTCAAAATCTAGCAATTTATGGCCAATTGATTGAACTAACCTCCATTTGCATAGGAAAAAAAAAACCAGAATAATGACAAATGGCATCCATTTGAGAAAGGAAGGAAGGGGGCAATATTCAAAGGTTAGGTGTTGACAACATTGCGCATTCTGTTAGAGAAAGATAGCAAGGACTCACTGCCTCAATGGTAAAGTGAGTTCCTTCATCAGCTGGTTTCTCTACCGTGCTCACATGGAGAATTTCTGATGTCCATGGACCTTCATGGCAATGCCTGAGAGAGCCATGGGAGAGGAGTTCCCTTCTAGAAGTTGTAAAGCTTTAGGATGCTGCTTGTTTGTATGGTCTTTAGGGCCTGAAACTGTTTTAGAGCTAAAGCAATCACATTCTTACACTAGATCTAGGATTTCTCTTTAAATACAACCCCCTTGAAAGCCTCTGAACACTCTGGGACATATATTTTTTCCCTGAACGTCTAGGTGAGCCTTCTTTTCAGTCCTAGGAAACAACACAATGCAGTTTTATCTTAGCCCTTGAAGAACTGGATTGATGACCAACTCTCAGAATCAGAAAACGGTATCATAATATCAAATTTTTTTGCATTATTTAATACGATTTTTGATACTTTCCTAAATACTGATAATAAAAGGTACAAATGGATAGAAAAACCTAAAGGCTTCCTCCAGAGTTCACAATACTCTTTTTTTGTTGTTGTTTGAATGAATTTATTACATTGTTTTGTCATTATCTGTTTTTTTGTTATCTCTTTTTTTATTTTTGATATTTTCTAGGTTTATCTATTTATTTTTGAGAGAGAGAGAAAGAGACACAGAGTGAGCAGGGAAGGGGCAGAGAGAGGGACAGAGAGAATCCCAAGCAAGTTCCTCACTGTCAGCACACAAGTCTGGCACAGGGCTAGAACTCACAAACCTAACAATCATGAACTGAGCCGAAATCAAGAGTTGGTCACTTAACTGACTGAGCCACTCAGGTACCCCACTTTTTTTATTTTTAATTGAAGTACAGTTAACATGCAGTATTACATTCGTTTCAAGTATACAACATAGCGATTTGACAATTATATACATTACAAAATGCTCACCATGATAAACAGTTACCATTTGTCACCATACAGTTATTATAGTCTTATTGACTGTATTCTCTGTGCTGATTTATCATCCCCATGACTTATTTTATACCTGAAAGTTTGTGCCTCTTTATCCCCTTCACCTGTTTCACCCATCCCCTCAACATATATTTTTTAAAAATGGGAATGGTCAATTAAAGTGACTTTGTTCCTGAGAAATGAAGTCTGGATTTTAGTTTGAGAGCCAGCTCTCCCCATCAGCCAGACCATTGCTTCTCTACAAGAGGGAGCTGCTCATGCCCAAAAGTAAGTCCCAAGGTGATTTTAATCAAGATCTGTCTGGTAAATTACACTCCTTCTATCCTAAGCATACACACACACACACACACACACACACACACACATGTCCACAAAGCCTGATTTCTATTACTGTAAAAGAGACATAATTTTTGTTTGTTTTTGTTTGTTTGATTTTCAGAAGCTGTCATCTCTGGAACCATCATGAAGGTATTTGGCTTGAGAAACATGTGTTTTGCCAGTGAGTTAATAGCAGCTATTCTAATCCTAGTCAACAATGTCTGCAAATACATCCCACCTTACACTACCCCTACTTGGAGGCACTAGCCTGTCTATACTTCCAACTCATTTCTATCATAACTTGTTAAGTTGCCATATTTAGGATAACTGTTAAGCAAAATTGCAATTTTCCTTATGCAAAGTAAGTGAAAGCTCTCAATGGGAGCAGATGAAAATGTTATTTCAGAAAAGAAAAAGAAAGATACCTAAGCAAGGAGAAATGACTATCTCTAAATGTGTGCTCAACAATTAGATTATTCTTTCAAAGTTATCCAGCACTGTTGCCATGCAGAGCAAGTGTTTCCAGTGGTATCATTCAAGTTATCCTTACAAAATTCTGATAATGGAAAATGTACATAAATACCGTCTCACTCCCCTTATGGGTAATGACTAAAATAAAGAAACAATTTTTTCAAAGAGCCAGGAAGAACTAGGTAGAAAGGCTGCCTTGAATTGAAGAAAGGTGATTTAGGATTGAAGGAAAAAAAAAGAAAGAAAGAAAGAAAGAAATTAGAGGTGGAGGTGGGAGGCAAGGGCAAAAGTTCCATGTCCATTCTGTTTTGTTTGGTTTTGCGATTAATATATGACACTAGCCCCTCAAAAATTTGGGGTTAGAGGTTGTGCAGTAAAGAGATAATTCATCAAGCCCTGGTCCTTCGAAGCCTGGATATTCCAAAGAAAGACCTGTGTTTAGGAGAACTGGCCCTTGACCAGCTCCTGGCTGGCAGATAACCTCAGATGTCTTGGAATATCCCACCTTCTAAGACTGTTTTGCATTCCTGAATCCTTTGGCTACCCTCTATGGGTTTGATCAGATAGCTTACGCTAACATTGTGACTTACGTGAAGGCCTGCTTTGGTTTGCCTGAGGCATGTGCTGTACTAGTTTGACCTCCAGAGGTCAAGGGAGAGGGAGCTAGCCTGTGAATAGCTAAGATCTGTCACACAGATGCTCCATTCTTATGTGGCTGGCCTCAAATAAAAACTCTGGACACCAAGACTCTGTGGCTGACAACACTAACACATGGTGTTGCACACTGATGCTGAGAGAACTGAGCACATCTCTGTGCAACTCCGTTAGAGGGAGACACTTGGAAGCTGACGTCTGGTTTCTCTTAGACTTTGCCCATGTTCCTTTTGAACCCATGTTGATTTTGATCTGTACCCTTTCCCTGCAATAAACCATAAGCACGACACCATTTCTGAGTTCTTGGAGTCCTAACAAATCATGAAACCTGAAGGTATTCTGACAGCCCTCAACACAGAAGTGACTGAAAGAGAGATGGAAGAACTTGTCCCCTCAATAGTTACCAGAGCTAAATATACTGTGCTGTCCAAACAGAAAGAGACACGCTCAAGTGTCTACTGACAAGTGCTTCCTTGAAGTCAGAGTCCTGGAATCAAACCTTTCCTCTTTATAATGACTGGTCATAAAAAAGTACAAGAGGCCCTGACAGTAGCAGGCTTCCCCGTGTTAGCCTAATTTCACAGAAGCATCTTTAGCATTGGCTTTTCCCTTTCCTCTGTTCACTGCAGAATGCATAAGTGGACAGTACTTTCGAAATCCAGAAGCCACTACATTATAAGTAAAAGACTGAATTCTGTGGTACTTCACACTTCCTAGACTTTTCCTGGAAGGCAAGTAACTTTAAACAATCATAAAGTTTACACGGTTCATAAAACACGATTTTGACCTTTTTTTTGTAATAAATAAACTAACACTTCATTTATTACAAAAGAGTAAAAACACAATCACCCTTACTGGATGCCAAGTGCGTTACTCCCTCACCACCCTCTGCCAACATGTACCTTTATCTTAATGCAGATTGCTCAAGATGAAGGAAATAAAAGTTGTCATATCAAAAAAAGGTACTCAGTGAAAACTTTAAGATATTCCCTGAAATGATCAGAGCATTAGGAAATCTTTCAGCAGCACATGGATTCAAGCCTAAGTGAATAAAAGGCACTTTGGAGTATCTAATAACACAATTTAGATATTTTATATTTTATTTTTACACAAGAAGTATTAAACTTTCCAAAATACAGACAAATCAGAGAATACACAAAATTTGATTATCCTGATAGGGTTAAATTTTAATTATATTATATTTAAAAGAATGAATGATTACAGTGAAGAACAAGAGAAATAAACTCCTAGGGTTCCAGCATCATACATCAGTTCAGATGGAAAAAGTCTCATATCTGGAGCAGTCCAGCTCTGTTTCCCTCCTAAATAACCAGAAAATGAACTATCGTACTTTAGGGCTTTCGAGTGCCTACATTGGCTCTATTTTTCTTAAAATCCCACTTTGATGTTGCACACGTCCTTTAGCTCTTATACTACATCTCTCTATTTCTATCCTCAGTGTCTGACTTTCTCAGCTTCGTTAGTCACAAACTTCTCCTTAGAATGGCTTTTGTCCAATACACAGCTTAAACTACTATCATCTCCCAATCAGCACAAAGTATGAAAATACCATTTCACTTGACAAATCCATAAAATGTGTTACATTAGCCTGAGGAGCACAATTCACCAAGAGAAGGCTGTTGAGGACTGGGAAACCAAGTCTAACCCAGGCCTGGCTCATTCAGTCTACCTTGGATTAACACTAGTGAAAATGAAGACGAAAATCAAGTTTCACATTAGAGATATAAAACATGGCTGCTTCCCAACAGGAAAAGTATATTGGGTCTCTTTTTAATTTCCATGTGTAAAGGATACAACAAATATCTCAAAACCTTTTTTCTGAGTTGCCCTACCAAAGTATAAATATTAGTAAATCTACTATAAGCGTTAAAATTCTGGGCAGCATAAAAAGTTTTTCCATCCTAGCCTTGCATAAAAGCAACAAACAACCTCTGTGCTTGAGAAGATGGTGAGTCTGTTTTATAGCCTCAATAGGAACTAGCAGCTAAACCAATCTATAGGCCTGTTACCACCTAATAAACTTACATTAAAAAGCACTAAACTTAATCCTGAAAAAAACTGCCTCCTTCTATAGGGCAGTTTCTGAAAAATCACAGCTGTAGAGCCCCATCAGCTAATTTGCCTACAATCACTCCCAACAAGACTTTCCCTGAATAAAAACTGAAAATCTAGGGTGCAGAGAAGCACCCCAAATTCTCTAAATGTAGATAAAGAAGCAAGTTTGGATTTAAGCAGTATGAGAAAAGCAGCAATCACCAAGAACTGCCTGCGTGTAGCAGAAATATTGAGGTCTGTTAAAGCGTTATGGTTGTAAAGGTTTGATGTTACTGAGGCCCTTTGGAAACCATACAGCAGCTCAACATTCAAACAAGAACTGAAGTGGACAAGGAGTGCAAAAAAATGTTTAAATCTGCTCACTCAGATCATTGGCAAGGTGTTTGATATCATGTCCTCAGGCAGCAAAACCTTAACTGTCCATATATTTGCATAATGGCTGTCCCCTGTTCCTTTGTTCTTTCTCTACTCATTGCTTTAGAGTACTTCCGCTGTTCCCAGAAACCTTTAAAGGAACTCAGGTCCCTGAAGGATAAAATTTTGGACCCGGACCTTCAAAACACATGGTCTAATTTATCGTTGGTGTTAGAAATCCTTGAAATATTAAGGGAGAAAAAAATCGCTGGATCAGATACAATTCTCTTTTTTGCCTCTCATCAGAATTGTGGAAATGGAGGAATTGGACAGATAGGGGAGCAAATAAAATAATGCTGGAGCTTAGAAAAGTGTGATGATCTCAAAAAGGGAGACCTAAACCACGTTCATGGGTTAAGAATCTCAAAATTGTTCAGATATCTACTCTACTGCAAACTGTCTATAGAGTCAATCTCAAAGGATTTTTGGAGTGACATCAAAATCATGATAGCATAAGATGTTGCTCATTTTTGTCCCCCATCACAACAACAAAAATTTGACATCTATTCATGAACAAAAGTGCCCTGTGGAATATATGGGACTCAGTACCATATGCCAAGGGACGTGAAACGGGTCTTACCCACCTTTGCCTTGGGTAATATGCAGACAGACCTCAGCACCAGCTGTGGTTACCACAGTAGCCTGTGAACTAGTTTCAGGCCCTCTCAGCTGCAGTCCACAAGTACTTGGAGAACACTGACATGGGCAGTCATCCACAGATGAGAGAGTTTTTGTAGAAATCAAGTTTCCATAAAAGTTCCAGAACTCGAGTGGAGAAAAAAAAATGACCATGAATTTTGATGCACTAGAGTTAGAGGAATAGTTTGACTTAGCCCACATTACCCCTCCTCCAAGGCAGCACAGCTTAGGGCAAAACGAAAACTTCTTTCCCTACAATTTTTTCTATGAGGGAAAGAAAGAGAAGGTGAGTGAACACTCGGCTTCCCCAGCTCGTAGGATACAGCCAGAGAGACTCATTTCTCTCACACAACATCCAGAGCACTGAATCAGAAGCTCCATGCTGGGGGAAGGGAGATTAGGAAAAGACAGAAAAAAATATTCAGAGGGCTCTGAAAGGACACAGTTTTTACTGACTGCATTATGGACTCCATCAGGAAGACTCCCCACAAGTCATAGGAAAAGCATTACCCAGAGATTTCCCCCAGCTGGCCCACAGGCTCTCCCAATCTCCCATGGGCCTCGCTCATGTTTCCCTCCACTCTGTGGCCAACTCCCTGGGCACACTCCTGAGGGCAGTAGTAAGAGCAAGTTTTGGTAGATGCCTAGGTAGCATGCACAGAAAGCAATCCAGAGTCTGTGGGCCAAGAAGAAACCACAGTACAAGTAAACTGTAGCACCACCTTCAGGACACAAAAGAGAGGCTATCAGCAGCCAGCTTGGTGTGTGGTAGGATTGAAAGAAGACATACAATCTTAAGAATTCAGCCAGCCACAAGAGAGCACAAAAGCATGGAGCAGGTGTATCTATATAAGGCTTGAAAAAGCTTCAGAAACTGTAACAGAACTGACAGGGGTATTTCTACCCTTAAGGAAGTTAGGAAAGATTGGAGGAAGTGACTGCTACTTTAAGTGCAAAGACAGCAATGCAAAACTCTAAGGAACATGAAAAATCCAAAAGCATGATATCATTAAAGGATCAAAATAACCTTAAAGTATCCAAACCCAAACACATGGAGAGCTGTGATTTACGCAATAACAATTCAAAATAGCTGTTTTAAGGAAAATAAATGAGTTACAAGAATGTTACTGAAAGTTGATTCAATGAATCAGGAAAACAAAACAGAAACAAATGAGAAAATTACCAAAGACAAAGAAATCATTTAAAAAAAAAAACAGAAATTCTGGAACTAAAGGAAAAAAAATGAATGAACTGAAAACTGCAAAAGAGAGTATGAACATCAAATAGACCAAACAGAAAAATGAGTGTGTGAGCTGGAAGATAGACACTTTGAAATTTCCCAGTCAGAGAAGAAATAAAAACAAATGAAAAATAGTGTAGAAAGCATATTTGATCTATAGGATACCGTCAAAAGAAGCAATGCATGAATTACTGGAGTCCTAGGAGAAGAGAGGGAGAATAGGGGGCAGAAAGCTTATTAAAGAAATAACGGCTGAGAGGTTCCCAAATCTGGGGAAAGATTTGAACATTCAAGTTCATGAAGATGCTAGGTCACCAATAATTTCAATACAAAACAATCTTCTGGAAGAACCGTTATAATAAAATTGTCAAACATCAAAGACAGAGTCCTAAAGGCAGAAAAAGGAAAGAAGACTGTAATCTACAAAGAAATCTCCTCTGAGCTATCAGTGCATCTCTCAGCAGAAACTGTACCAGGAGAGAGCAAGATGACATATTCAAAGTGTTGAATGAAAAAAACAACATGCCAGCCAAAAATACTCTATCTGGTTAAGTTATCCTTAAGAAATTAAGGAGAAATGAAGAATTTCCCAGACAAACAAAAGTTGAAGGTGTCCACCACTACACCTGCCTTACAATAAATGCCGAAGTAAAAGGATGCTAATTAGTAACATGAACATAATATTAATACACCCAACATACTGGTAAAGATAAATATATAGTCAAACTCAAAATACTCTAAGAGTGTAATACGGTGGTGTATTAACTATTTAACTATAGTATAAAGGTTAAGATATGAGTATTAAGATAACTGTAGCCACTATAATTTGTTAATACCCACATAAAAAGAGGGAAATTGTGACATTAAAAACCAAAGGGAAGAGTAAGAAGGTGAGTTTTTGTATGTGGTCAAAGTTAAGTTGTGAACTGCAAAAAATAGATGATTATATCTATAGAATTCTTTATATAAGTGTCATAGTAAGCACAAAGCAAAAACCAAAGTAGATTCACAAAAGATAAAAAGAAGGGAATCATAGCATATCACCACGAAAAATCACCAATTCACAAAAGAAGGCAGCTAAAGATAAAGAAAGAAGCAAAGGAACCACAAAATTGAAAACGGTTATTAAGTTACAATTAGGAAGTCCTTACCTATTAGTAATTACTCTAAATGTAAATGGATTAAATCCCCCATTTAAAAAGCATAGAATGCAGGATGGATAAATAAGACCTAACTATATACTGCATACAAGAGACATACTTCAGCCTAAAGGACACACATAGGCTAAAAAGATATTCTATGCAAGTATAAACCAAAAGAGAGCAGAGGCAGCTATACTTATACAAGGCAAACTAGACTTTAAGCCAAAAGTGGTAACAAGAGATAATGAAGGTCGTTATACTATAATGAAGAGACCAAGTCATCAAGAAGATGTAACATTTTTAGATACATACACATACAACA
Source organism: Paguma larvata (assembly GCA_030068075.1). Classification (NCBI taxonomy): domain Eukaryota; kingdom Metazoa; phylum Chordata; class Mammalia; order Carnivora; family Viverridae; genus Paguma; species Paguma larvata. The sequence continues at coordinate 233,969 of CM057827.1, forward strand.
TCAGAGCATCTAAATTTATATATCAAATACTAATAAATCTGAAGAGAGAATTAGAAAAAATATAATGATAGTAGAGGACTCTATCTTCAACAACGATTATATTATTCCAATGGAAAATCAACAAGGAAACATTGGACTTGAACCATACTTCAGATGAAAACGACCTAATAGACATATACAAACATACATCAGAGATATTGTGGATTTGGTTCCAGACCACTATAATAAAGCAAATAATGCAATAAGTGAGTCAAATGAATTTTTTGGTTACCCAGAGCATATAAAGTTATGTTTAAGTTATGCTGTAACCTATTAAGTGTACAATAGCATTATATCTTTTAAAAAGTATCTATTTGGGGGCGCCTGGGTGGCTCAGTTGGTTAAGTGGCCAACTTCAGCTCAGGTCATGATCTCACGGTCTGTGAGTTCAAGCCCCGCGTCGGGCTCTGTGCTGACAGCTCAGAGCCTGGAGCCTATTTCGGATTCTGTATCTCCCTCTCTCTCTGCCCTTCCCCTGCTCACGCTATGTCTCTATGTCTCTCAAAAATAAATAAACGTTTAAAAAAATTTTAAGTACCTATTTTCATTAAAAAATACATTACTGCTGGGGCGCCTGGGTGGCTCAGTCGGTTGGGCGGCCGACTTCAGCTCAGGTCATGATCTCCCGGTCTGTGAGTTCGAGCCCCGCGTTGGGCTCTGTGCTGACAGCTCAGAGCCTGGAGCCTGCTTCTGATTCTGTGTCTCCCTCTCTCTCTGCCCCTTCCCCTGTTCACGCTGTGCCTCTATGTCTCTCAAAAAGAAATAAATGTTAAAAAAAAAATTAAAAAAAAATACATTACTGCTAAAAATGCTAGCCATCATCTGAGCTTTCAATGAGTCATAATCACTGATCACAGATCATCACAACAAATATAATAATAATGAAAACCTTGAGATATTGAAAGAATTACCAAAATGTGACAAGAGACATGAAGGGAACAAATGCTGTGGGAAAATGGTACTGATAGACTTGATCAATGCAGGTTGCCACAAACCTTCAATTTGTAAAAACCACAGGATCTGCAAAGTGTATTAAACTGAAGCACATTGGAATGAGGTATGCCTTATGGAACAGTCCAGCCAACAACAGAATAATACACATTCTTCTTAAGCACACATGGAATTCCAAGATATATCATATGATAGGCCACAAAGAAATCTTAGCAAATTTAAGAAGATTGAATCATATCAAGTACCTTTGCTGGAAACAACGGTATAGAAACTAGAAGTTCTTAACAAGAGGAAAGTGGTAAATTTTACAATTAAGAAGAAATTAATACACTCCTGAACAGTCAATGAGTCAAAGAAGAAACCATAAAAGAAATCAAAAACATCTTGAAATAAACAAAAATGGAAACATAACATATCTACACCTATAGGATGCAGCAAAAGCATTTCTAAAAGGGAAGTTTATAGCAATAAATGCTTCTATTAAGAAAAAAGAAAGATCTTCAACAATCAAACTTCACACCTCAAGAAACTAGAAAAAGAATAAACTAAGCCCAGTATTAGCAGAAGAAAAGAAATAACAAAAAATCAAGGCATAAATAAATAAAATAGAGGCCAGAAAAAAATAATAGAAAATATCAAGGAAACTAAGAGCTGATCTTTTTAAAAAATGAGCAAAATTGACAAATCTTTAGCTAGTCTACCTAAGGAAAAAAAAGAGACAAGACTCAAATAAAATCAGAAATGAAGGAAGAGACATTACAACTGACAGTACAGAAATATATATCTCATAAGATGTTCCTATGAATCGCTATACGCCAACAAATTGGATAACCCAAAAGAAATGGAAACATTCCTAGAAATGTACAACTTACCAAGACTGAATTATGATTAGAGAGAAAATATGAACATACCAGTAATGAGTAAGGAGATTGAATCATTAATCAAAACCCCCCAAATTAAAATTAACAACACAGGAAAAAATTAACACAGGCTAAACTTAACAACACAGGAAACAGGTGTTGGCAAGCAGGTGGAGAAAGGGGGACCCTCTTACACTGCTGGTGGGAACACAAACCGGTGCAGCCACTCTGAAAAATAGTAAAGAGTTTCTTCAAAAAGGTAAAAATAGAACTACTCTACATTCCAGCAATTACACTACTAGGTATTTATCCAAAGGATACAAAAATACTGATTCAAAGGGATACATGCACCCTAATGTTAATGGCAGCATTATCAGCAATAGCCAAATTATGGAAAGAACCCAAATATCCATCGACTGAGGAATGGAGAAAGAAGAGGTGGTGTGTGTGTGTGTGTGTGTGTGTGTGTGTGTGTGTGTGTATACACACACACACAATGGAATACTACTCAGCCATAAAGAAGACTGAAACCTTGCCATTTGCAATGACATGGATGAACTAGAGAGTATTGTGCTAAGAGAAATAAGTCAGTCAGAGAAAGACAAATACCATAAGATTTCACCCATATTTGGAATTTAAGAAAGAAAACAGATTAACATGGGAAGGAGTTGGGAGGAGGAAGAGAGGAAAACCAGAAAATAGACTCTTAACTACAGAGAAATGAAGGTTGCTAAAGGGGAAGTGGGCAAGGGAATGAGATAAACGGGTGACAGGAATTAAGGAGGACACTTGTGATGAGCACTGGGTGTTGTACATAAGTGATGAATCACTAAATTCTAAACGTAAAACTAATATTATACTGTATGTTAACTAACTTTAAATAAAAACTTGAAAAAGGAAAAAATTTGCTTTCAAACAATTTATGATACCTATTCAGTAATTTTTCACGTATGGTTGGGAATTTTGTTTCTTTCCAATTTTATGCAATAACCTTAATATTACAATAGGAAAGAAAAAACCTCCCAACGCAGAAAAACCCAGGAGCAGATGGTTTCACTGGTGAATTTTACCAAATATTTAAAGAAAAATTAATGTCACTCCTTCTCAAACTCTTCCAAAAACTTGAAGATGAAAGAACCCTCCAACACTCATTTTACCAGGACAGTATTACTCTGATCCCAAAGCCAGATAAGGAAACTAGAAGAAAACTATAGGCCAATATCCCTGATGAATATAGATGAAAACATTCTCAGCAAAATACTAGCAAACTGAATTCAACAGCACATAATAAGGATCATATACCATGACTAAGTGGTGTTTACCTCTATAATGCAAAAATGATTCAACAGCTAAAAATCAATAAATGTGATATAGCACATTAATAGAATAAAAGATGAAAATCAGATAATCATCTCAATAGATTCAGAAAAAGCATTAGACAAAATACAACATAACCTCATGACAAAAACACCTAACAAATTAGGTATAGAAGGAACACACCTCAACATAATAAAGGCCGTAAGTAACAAGCCCAAAGCTACCATCATACTCAATAGTGAAAGGTCAAAAGATTTTCCTTTAAGATAAGGAATAAAAGAAAGAAGACCACATCACCACTCTTACTCAACATAGTATTGGAAATCCTAGTCATTGCAATCAAGCAAAACAAAGAAACAAAAAGTATCCAAGGGTGCCTATGGGGCTCAGCCAACTGAGCATCCAACTCTTGATTTCAGCTCAGGTCATGATCCAAGGATCATATGATCAAGCTGAGCATGAATCCTACTTAAGATTCATTCTCTCTCTCTGTCTCTCTCTGTCTCTCTGTCTCTGTCTCTGTCTCTCTCTCTCTCCCCACCCTCATTCCTCTCCCTCTGCCCCTCTCTCCCCCACTCTCTCTAAAATTTAAAAAGAAATTTAAAAAATTTAAAATTTAGAAATTTAAAAACTAAATTAAAGAAATAAATAAAAGGCATCCATAAAGAGAGAAAAGACATCCAAATCAGAAAATAAGAAGTAAAATTGTCTCTCTTTGCAGATGATATGATTTAATATATAGAAAATCCTAAAGACTCCACCAAAAAACTGTTAGAACTAATCAACTAATTCAGTAAAGTGCAGGATACAAAATCAATATACAGAAAGCAGTTGCGTTTTTATACACTACCAGTGAAATACCTGAAAAAGAAATTGGTGAAATTATCTCATTCACAGTAGTATGAAAAACAATAAAATAATAAGAAAAAATTTAGCTAAGGAAGAGAAAGATGTGTATACTGAAAAACTAGAAGACTCTGATGAAATAAACAAAGAAGAAACTAACAAATGGAAAGCTATCCTGTGACCATGGAATGGAAGAACAAATATTGTTAAAGTGTTCATACCACGCAAAGCCATCTATAGATTAAATGCTGTTCCTGTGAAAATTCCAATGATATTTCTCAAATAGAAATAGAAAAAAAAAAGTCCTAAAATTTGTACGTAAACACAAAAGATCCTGTAATAGCCAAAGTAATACTAAGAAAGAAGAACAAAGCCACAGACATCACACTTCATAATTTTAAACTCTATTACAGAGCTATAGTCATTAAAACAGTAGTTTTTATAGTACTGGCATAAATATAGACACATACTGCAATAAAATATAATCATAAGCCCAGGAAAAAAGCTCATACAAATATTCAACAAGAGGTCCAAAAACACTCAATGGGAAACGACAGTCTCTCAAATAAATGGTGCTAAGAAAACTGGATAGCCACTTGCAGAAAAATGAAATTAGACCCCTATCTTATACCACTCACAAAAATTAACTCAGAATGGATGAAAGACTTAAACATAAACCCAGAAACCATAAAATTGTTAGAAGAAAACAGGGGGAAAGCTCCTTCGTGGGTCTTGGCAATGATTTTTTGGATATGACACCAAAAACGCCAGCAGCAAAAATCAAACTCAAAAGTGTGACTACATCAAACTAAAAGCTTCTGCACAGCAAAGGAAATGATCAACAAAATGGAAAGGCAACACACAGAACGGGAGAAAATATTCACAAATCATATATAGTATAAGGAATTAATATGTAAAATATATAAAGAACTCAATAAATATAATAACTATAATCCAATAACAAAAATTCATTTAAAGATGGGCAGAAGAACTTGAATAGATATTTCTCCAAAGAAGACATACAAATGGCCAGCAAGTACCTGAAAAGAACCTCAACATCACTAATCATCAGAGAAATGCAAATCAAAACCACAATCAGGTATCGTCTAACAGATGTTAAAATGGTTGATATCAGGGCACCTGGGTGGCTCCATCGGTTAAGCTTCCGACTTTGGCTCAGGTCATGATCTCACCGTTCGGGAGTTCAAGCCCCGCATCGGGCTCTGTGCTGACGGCTCAGAGCCTGGAGCATGCTTCAGATTCTGTGTCTCCCTCTCTCTCTGCCCTTCCCCTCGCACTCTGTCTCTCTCAAAAATAAAAAAATTTAAAAATTTAAAAATAAATAAATAAATAAATAAAATAAAATGGCTGATATCAAAATGAGATGACAAGCATTGGTAAGGATATGGAGAAAAGGGAACCCACATGCACTGCTGTTGGAAATGTAAATTGTTCAGGCACTATGGACCATGGAGGTTCTACAAAAAATTAAAATAGGACTCTCATATCCAGCAACTCCACTTCTGGGGATGTATCTAAAGAAAACAAAGACACTAACTTGAAAAGATATCTGTACTCCATATTTTGCAGCATATTCACAATATCTAAAATATGAAAACAACCTAGTGTCTGTAAGTGGATGAATGAATAAAGAAGGTGTGATTTAGAGATACAGATTTAGATATAGATTCACATATACACAATGGACTATTACTCAGCCATTAGAAAATAGGACAAGATCTTGCCATTTGCAACAACAGGGATGGACCTAGAGAGTATGATGCTAAGTAAAATGGGTCAGAGGAAAACACCACATGATCTCACTTATATGTGAAATCACAAAAAACAACAAAAATGAACCCCAGAAGTAAGCTAGTGGATACAGAGAACAGATTGTTGGTGCAAGAGGCAGGGGTGGGAGTAGGTGAAATGGGTAAAGAGGGTCAAAAGATACATACTTCCGATTATAAAATAAATAAGTCATGGAGACGTAAGGTACAGCATGGGATTATAGTTAATAGTACTGTACTCCATATTCAAAAGTTGCTGAGAGTAAATCTCGAAAGTTCTCATCACAAGAAAAAAACTCTATGTATGATGATAGTTGTTAATTAGCCTTACTGTGGTGATCACTTTGCAATATGTACAAATATTGAATCGTAAAGTTGTACACCTGAAACTAATACAATGTTATGTTAAACTGTAATAAAAATTTTAAAATAATCCATAAAATTAGTAACAACACAGTATTATATATCTGAAAGTTATTAAGAGTGGATCTTAAATGTTCTCACCACAAAAAAGAAATGGTAATTCTTTGGCATAATAGGTGTTAGCCAACACTACTGTAGTAATAATTTTGCAATATATGTAAGGATGTCCAACCAACACATTGTACACTTTACACTTACACAATGTTAAATTTCGGTTATATTTCAATAAACCTATAAACAAACAGATAAATCATTGATATTTGTTCGAAAGATAATAAAATGTATATTACATTTTTAAAATTAAATAAATAAATTCATGCTTTTTCGGAAGAAATTGATAAAACTATTCTAAAATTTATATGGAAATGCAATGGATTAGAACTGCTAATATCCTATATTGCTTAAGTTTTGTGATTAGCAGAAATTTATCTTAAAACTTCAGGATTCGCTGGTGAAAAAATAAGAACAATCAAACTGTCCACTGGTAATGAGTGGTTAAGCAAATTATGTTATATCCAAGTGATAATCGTATATAATATATAAATATAATGGCTTATGATTATACCATGATTTTAAGTGAAAAAATATCTATATTCCATGATTGCATTAAAACTATATATAAAATTTACATATGAAAATGATTTTAGCAACTATATACAGAAAAGATTAACAGATTATGCTGTGATGGTAGAATTATAAGTGGTTTTTTTTGCTCATCCTTTATCGCTTAAGTTTTCTAATAATATAAAAAACTTAAACCTAAATTTTTAACTGGAAGTCCCAGTTTTAGTACTTAACCCTATGGCTAGAATTCCAGGGTAGGCAAAATGAACTAGATTGATTATTGTAGATCACGGTTTTTTCAAGCAGGCACTATGACATTTGGGACCAGGTAATGCTGTGTTCGGAGGACTGTCCTATACATTATGGCATATTTGGCAGCATCCCTGGGCTCTAGTCACTAGATGCCAATAACATCCCCCCCTAGTTGTGACAACCAAAAATGTGTCCAAAAATTGCCAAATGCCTTCTAGGGGGAAAAAAAAGCTCCCCTAGTTTAGAACTACTATTATAGATGGTTTCCAAAAACATTTATCTTCTAGTACTTTAAAGGGTATGTGCTAGTAACTGTGAGGGAAAAAAATGTTTGGTCATGGTCCCTGTCCACATTTTATAGTGGGAATACATACATATACTGTAAGTTTAGGGAGGATTTTGAGAAGTGTGCCCATGAGGGGGTAGGACTAGCAGTGGGGAACAGGCCAAAGATTCAAGAGGACCGTATTTCCGGCAGAGGTTGGAGCATGATCACAGACCAAGCACGGAAAACCCAACCAAGGCTGGGAAACAGCAAACATGAAGAACTGATAGTGGTCTAAGATTTCCTCAAGGATGAGTGGGAAAGAAAGTGAGAACAGGATGGGACTTGGTTATGAAAGGCTTTGAATGCCAGCAGTGGACTTTCCTCACCCAGGATTCTCAACTGTATCTGCACATTAGAATCATCTGAGGAATTTGTGGAAAACTCCCACACCTAAGTCCCACCCAGACCACCAAGGTGCTTCTGATGCACAGCAGGTTAGGAACACCAGCCCTACACAGTGACTATGACAAAGCCACATAGTAAATCCAACCCTTAAAACACGAAGGAGGAGAAGGCCCTCTCTCCCTCTGATCTTCCATCTAGAACAATCATCTTGACTCACGCCTCCATCACATCTCCCAACCATGGGTTTGAAGCTGAATCTTTCAGCAGAGGTTACTGCTTCCCCCACTCCAGAATAACCCCTCAAGTGGCCATGCCACCTCTCACAAGATGCCACGTATGGTAGCAAAAATATCTCCTAAGATACTTTGCTCAAACTTTGAGAGATCTAGCTGTTAGAGTACTTCCTGGTGTTCAGTGGAAATCTAGAACTCAGAAATCTTACTGTCTGATCCTCGTGTGTTTTTTTTCCCCTTCTGAGATCACATAAAACAAATTAAAACAATTTACCACACAAAAACTTTGAAATACCTGAACACAGCAAACAGGTCGGTCCCCTAACTCTACTCAGTAAATGAACCGCCTTCAATTTTTTCGACTATTCTTGCAATCTGGTTTCAGTTCTTCACATCACAGTAACCATGTATTATGAATACAGACCAGTTTGCCATTGTCTCTCTTGAAATGTAACACCCAGAACTGGATAAAACATTGCAGATGCAGTGCGACCAATAGAATAAGAAAAGCACAGATTGCTTTTTTAATCCGCACATTATTTTCATGCATCTGAGGTTGCACTGGAGATGCTGCTGGGGCAAGCACACTAGGGGATGGAGAGGAAAAGAGGCCAGATCCTCTTTCCGATGCGTTAAGTCCAACATTCTAAATCTGCTTCTCTTCCAGAAGATTCTGATTTCTCTGCTGTCAGAGAAACTCCTGGTACATGGTTTTTTTCTCTGACTCTGTCTCTTCTCGCATTGTTAGTCCTGGTTCTTATTCTCCTCCCCAGTCTCAAAATCTTCAATTTCCTGGCTTTTTAAAAAGATGATTTCCTAAGTTACCTTTATTCTACATAATAAGCCAGAAGGTAGAGAACTCATTGTTCAGTATTTTTCGCTTTCTCCTCAAGCCAGTAAACCCAATAGTTTAGTAGGCTTCCTGTATTGTCTGTTCCTCTTGGTTAGGGCTGTGTTCTATAACCATCTTATTTACTATTACAATTATAATTACAATTCCACCCGCAATGATCCTTATCCATCTTTCCTGCTTTATTTTTTATAGTATTTATCTAACCTATTGGATATTTTACTCAAATTGTTTATTTTCTGTGTCTCCCTACTTGAATGTAGGCTCCATGAGGGTAGAGATTTTCATCATTTTGTTCGTTCCTGGACCCTAGTGTCTAGAAGAGTGCTTGCCCTATTTTTAGGTACTCACTAAGTATTTGTTAACTGAAGGAATAGCAATTTCTTCACTAGCTCCCAATGATGTCTTCCAGGACAAACTGCCTGTGTTTATTCCTTTGTGCTCAGAATCTCCACTTCTTAATACTTTCTCATTTTGTATTTAGTATAGGGCAAGTAGGCTGGACTGTCAATTGCGGCAAAATGTTCATCATTTATCACCGGTATGACTTTTCCTTCCAACAGCCAGTAGACAGCAACTCCCCCTGTCAAAGCATGCCATGGACATGACTGGAGAATTGTTCCACTTTTTCTATACTTCCGTTCATTCAGCTGCTATAAAGTTCAAGAGCTCAGATCAAGCCATGGTCCCTGCACATGGTCAAGTTGGGTTCCTGTACTTTGTCATTGCTATCAACTTCCAAGCCCCACATTATCTTAAAATTAAGACATTAATTCTCCTAAGCCTGTGTCGTGAGCTTTTTTCTCATTTTATAGCTTATATGGGTCTGGATCTTCTGGGATTTCCATCAGTTCCATTTCAAAACATTTGAACTTAATCGGATCTCTTTCCTTATATTTCAACACTGCATATGCCTCATGTAAGTGTCTGTTGCAAAGCGTGCTCTTGGTATAAAAGGTACACCCAGATAAACAAGTTACATAAGACAAATCGAAAGCAATTCCCAGTCCTGTAGGTGTTGATAGTACAATTTATCACGCCGATTCTTTCTCCAGGGAGCCAATTCAGCGTCCTCTTATCTACCCTGGCACATCCTGGTGACCCAACTTCTTGAAAAGTCAACAGGAGACACTCTTGAAGGACATACAGAAATCCCAAGACACTTTCCAAAACATGCCAGCAGGGAGTAAGATGGAGTAGACAACATCAATCTTCCATCCTTCTTCAAATACCGAAGATGTACCGAACACAGGGTCAGAGATAGAACAAGAATCATAAAATGAAAGAACCCTTAAGGGAGATGTGTGTGTACACTGTGGGGATTAGTGGTCAAGTACAGAACGGAAGAGAAGGAACATTTGAACGCTCTGTGGCAAATAGAGAAATATGATTAATTTGCATTATCCAGAAGTGCTAGTGCAGAAGATATTATATTGTTTCAAGCACTATTCCTGATTTTTCATAGTCATGAAAGAAAGGAAAAAATACTTCTATGAAATTCTTTCCACAAGGAACATAAGCTATGCTTGACCCAGTTTTCCTAGCAGGGCTAGGGTATTTCACAGGCAGTACTTGAAGACTCAGAATTACACAGCCTTGACCACGGTGTTGATCAAAGAGTGCCCTCTGGTAAAACTGGACCAAACACAAAAATCTAAACTGAACCCTCCCATGGTTTGATAGCCCTAGAGCAAAATGTTGCCTGAAGTCCTTACTTTGGCCACCCTTGAGGTTCAGAATATGAATCTTGGGCTGCTGAATATTGTCTGATAATTCCAGGGGAAATAATAAAACTCGAACGAATGGAAGCCCTGTGTCTCTGCCTTCCAAGAGAAGACATGGTATGCTGTCATCGTCACTGGAGCAGGAGAGACTGGCCAGCTAGTTCAGTGCTCTGCCTGCTATGTAAAACACAGCTCTTTCCAACATATCACAAGTCATCACTGTTCTTGCCTCCTCCTCACCAAGTTCTCAGTTCTCACTATGGCCCAGTTGCACCATGATCTCCCTGGAACACTGCAAAACAGGCCCCCCGCACACTTCCACTGCTCTCAAAGTCAAGCGGTTACCTGTCAGGGGGCCGTGGCACTATTTTTTGCCTTTGTCTTAATGGGATTATGAAACTTCTGGAGAACAAGCAACACAGTGATGAAGGTTAAAGAGGTAACATGTTAGATTTACGGCAAATGAAAATTTAACTCCAAATACAAGTACTAGTATTTACTGAACCGTAGGCACTAGCTTTCCGTAATCATGTTCAGAATTATTAATACGGAATTGCCCCTGCTGTAGTTTCAAAATTATCACTGAAATGTAATTTCACTGCTGCTGATGATGTAATTGCTGAGAAGCCATGTGGTCGGTAATTACACAATGCAGTGTATGGAACTAAGCTAATGCCCTGCAATCTATTTATTGTTTGACATTTTTTCCTTCTTTCTAATTAATTCCACTACCTGATGTGCATTGTGTGGTTTAAAGAAAATAAACTATATCACCCATATTCACTGGCTTAGCCCCTGGAGAGTACAGAAGTGCAGGAATGGAGGTAGAGAAAACATAAGTGACTGTAGATCATTCTGAACTATAGGACAGCACACAATGAAGTGCTAAGACATTACATACTGGTCATTTCTCCATTTCCACTGCCAGCAAGCCATAAGCACTAAGTGCAACTGCATGTTAAATGCACTCAATATGTATGTATGTATACACACGTATCTATATTTAAAGGTAGAGTGGCTCTTATCACTCTGATTTCAGAGATCCTAAATAGACTCTCATTATAACCCATATAAAATAACAACTGGAAAGGAAAATTAGAAGCAAATGTTTTTTAAAATACCATTAACAGACTGACATTAATCTCTCTTATTTTTTTTAATTTGACTTTATATGCAAATTAAGGCACATGTCTGTGTGTCAAAAGGATGATAGTTTTAAGAGTAGAGGAAAGGACCAGATTTAATGCAGCACGAGGCCTTGTTTCTTGCACAGTGGTAATTTAGACTTATAACTTTGTCTCAGTCACGTATATGTGCATTGGTCAGAAGGGGTACAGAGAGCTTAAAAGCCTGGGCTTGGGGCCAGTGTGCCCGGGTTAGTATCCGGGCATGGCCACTTACTCTCTGTGTGATTTGGGGACATTGTTTAACCTCACTCTATCATCTTTCTCCCCATGAATAAAAAGACGATTATAACAGAATCTTTCTCACAGCATTGTTGTGACAATTAAGTGAGCTAATATATGCAAAGTACTTAGAACAGTGGCTGGCACACAGTACACACTATTCAAGTGGTAGCTATTATTGATTGTAAATAGAAATGGTCTTTGGCTGACGTGGGCAGAAGGGGAATATACTGAAAGGAAATGAGGTCCCTTGTAGAAGTGACAGGAAAGCTAGAGGAAGCATATAAAATGGGTAGGAACAAACGCATCTCTGCAGCACGATCCCTCAGGCTGGATAGCACAACACTGTCACCAGCGCTGCCCCCCATCACCAGGGGACACTGTTCTTGCTGGTACAATGCCCGGTGCCCACTACAATGGGACAACTGATGGTACCTCAGATAAGTCCTAAATCATCCTCTCCATTACCTGTTAGAGTCAAAGCCCCAGACGGGGCATTCGATGATCAAGGATAGGTCATAAGCCATATCCTACCAACCACAAGTGGGGAGAAGGAGTATCTGCTCCCTCTAGCTCCTCAACTGAGTGGTGCAACTCTCTCTTCCTCCAAGATTCAACAATATAGAATCTTGCAAAACAGGAAGGGAGTTGGGATTTGGGAGCACAAAAACAACAAAACGGTAGGCTACTACCATGTTAAGTCGCCCAGGAGAGAACTTACCTAAGACGCCTGACCCACGGGGCATCTGGGTGGCTCAGTCAGTTAAGCATCCAACTCTTGATTTTGGCTTAGGTCACGATCACATGGTTTGTGAGTTCAAGCCCCCCTCGGGCTCCGTGCTGACAGTGTAGAGCCCACCTAGGATTCTATCTCTCCATCTCTCTCTGTCCCTCCCCACCCTCCAAACAAATAAATAAGCTTGGAGAAAAAAAAGATTCCTGACCCATCAAGGAAGAAAAAGAAGAATGAGTGAGATTCAGAAAACAGAAATCGACCCAGTCACAAGTGCTCAGGGAGAAAGCAGAGGAAAATCAGAGAGAAAGAGAAGGAAACCAGAAACAGGCCATTCAATAGTAACCATCGGTGTAGCAAAGAATTTCAGCCTAGAAGGTAGTAAAAACGAGAAGCACAGAGGAGAGGAGTCTAGTCCAGATAGTGCTCTTGAACATGTTGGCCTTAGAATTTTTTTTCAATCTTAAAGATTACTGAGGGATGCCTGGGTGGCTCAATGGGCTAAGCGACCAACTCGTGGTTTCAGCTCGGGTCATGATCTCACAGTTTGTGGGATGGAGCCCCATGCTGGGCTCTGCCTGCCTGGGATTCTCTCTCCCTCTCTCTCTCTCCCTCTCTCTACCTCTCTGCCACTCATGCACATTCTCTCTCTTTCTCTCAACATAAATGAACTTTAAAAAGAAAAATTATTGAAAACTTTAAAGAACTTTTATTATGTGTTTTATTATGTGTTTAACTTCCCATGTTAGAAATTAAATCAAGAAATTTTGAAAGCTATATTAATTCATTTAAAAATAATTAAAATAGGGCACCTGGGAGGCTCAGTCCGTTACACATCAGACTCTTGGTTTCGTATCAGGTCAGGATCCCAAGGTCATGGGACTGAGCCCCGTGTCAAGCTCCATACTGAGCCTGGAGTTAGATTCTCTCTGTGTGTCCCCCTGCCCCTCTCCCCTGCTTGCACATTGTCTAAAAAAAAAGAAAAGAAAAATAATAATTAAAATGAATCCATTACATGTTAACATAAATAACATATTTTATGGAAAAAGACTATATTTTTCTCAAAAAATGCAGTGAGAATGGCACTGCTTTATATTTTTGCAGATCTGCTCATTAGAAGTGTCATATCTGCTTCTATATATTTAATCCATTGTGATATCACAATTCATAAAGCCTCTGGAAAACTCTGGCTGCGAGAGAATGCATAAAAAAAGCAAACAACACATCGGTATATTATGAAAATAGGTTTGACCTTACTGACCATCTGAAAGCATCTCGGGGACCCTGCTAGAGTAGACCAAGGATACTAACAAAATGAACTAAAAAGACAATACCGGCTTCACAGGAAGCTACAAAAGATGATCTGTGATGATAATCATGACAAACACTCTTACTTCACATGAATATAGCACTTTGTTATTTACCAAACCATTTTCACATACACCTTGTATCTGATATTCATCACAGTGTTGTGAGGCATAATTCCATTTTAGAAATAAGGACTCCAAAGTTCAGAGGGGCTAGCCAACATGCCCAGGATCATGTAGTTTGTAAGTAGAAAAGACAGATACCACATTTCCACGTCTGCCTCATACTGAAAGGTAACTTTTATCATCAGAGAAGTACGGAAACACTGGCATAGCTTTCTTCCATTTCTAGACAGGAATCCAAGACCCAGAGTTTAGAAAGTAACCAGCCTTTGATCTATAATCAAGAGGAGAATTGAGTCAGGATCCCAGTCTTGCTGGCTCTAAACTGGGCTTTCGTAAGTCGGCAAGTATATACCAGAGTTTTAAAATTTCTGTGGAACACGGTTTTTGTTTTTGGTTTTGTTTTTTAAAGAGCTAGATTCTAATTCCATTTAGTAGATGAACACTACTTGGTAGATACAGGCAGTGGATTTGTATGCCGTTTGCATCTTAATCTTATTCATACATTAGGAAGTGTTTTAGGGCCTTTAGCAATGGAACTAAAATCAGAAATGAGTAGGAGTTTCGGCTCCTAGGTGGCCGAAGGAAGGTAGAAAATTTGATAAGATACATACTTTTATGGTCTGATTCCCAAATATCTTTGTGACTCAGTCACAATGCCTTTGGTTGCAAGTGACAGAAGGAACAACGGAGAGAGAAAGAGAAAGAAAGAAGGAAGGAAAAAATGAAGAGGGGAGGAGGAAAGGAAGGAAGGAATACCAATGTGGGCATCTCCAGTACAAGCTAATTCAGAAGCTAATTGATCTAATAGAGATTCAGTTTCCTTCTCTCTTTCCCTCATGACCTCAAGAAAGCTGCCAGAGTTCCAGATGTCACATGTAAACACAACTTCAAAAAGAAAAAAGGGGACTATTCTTTATAACTCCAAAATAAATCTTCCCAAAACCCAACATGAGGACTTCATCTCAAATCCCACTGCCTTTGCCTCAACATTTTGGTGAGAAGAATGTGTTCCAAATACAAGCCAAAATGTTTAATTTTATAGCTGGGGACAGATCAGCTTTCATGGAGACCATTTTAAAAGAGTCTGTCAGAAAGGGAGAAAGGTAAATGAATAATGGTAGTTCCTAGAATTTAGGGTTTTCTCACCTAAAAATCCATTCGCTAAATTTTGCGTTGTTGTTGTTGTTTCAGGAAAATATGATGCTGACATTAAATACTGTCCCATGTAAAAAAAGGAGACCTAAAGCCTGGCAAACACGCCACGCTTTGTGAATGTAATATTTACAAATGTCAGTGACTGGGTTTGATAAATGGAGCTAAGTAATTGCTAATTTACTAAATGTAACATGTTAATTTTTTCAGTGTCTTCCATATAAAAGTTGTCACTAAACAACACTCCAGAGCCCCATTAAAATCACTGAATGCAAGCAAATTCAATTAGCGCTCGCTTTCAAGGCAGAGTGTGCTATTCATATTAGGTCTGTAGATATAGTAACGCAAGCATTAAGGAGTGCCCAAAAGCAATTTGGAGAATAAATGGCTGAGAATGGGGCGAGTAAGAATGGGGAGAAAAATTAGTTTGTTATGAGAGAAAAACCATCAAAATAAAGTTAAGAGCAGCCTTCTATAAGCCAGCCCCCTCAGTGGGCAGTAAGCCACTCTCAGATCCTTAAGTAGCTAAATCACCATCATCTTGACTATAAATCAACATCGGTGTTCAACAGCTTTCAGTAAAAGCCTCCTTGTTCCCAGGGTCAATGAATTTAGCACGTTTGATTGCAACTAATTACCTCTTTTTAAGTAAAGAGAATACAAAATATAGTAGGTTTTACAAAAGATGTTAGCTGGTGTGGCAGCCAGCATATCTGAGGAAGCCACTGTACATCAGTTCTCAGTAACTGAGTAAGGATTACACTGCATGTACAGAATACCAAAGTCGCTTTGATAGAGCATCAAGAAAAGACCTGTTCTCCTTCCTCTAAGAAAAATCTCAGATAGAAGAAATCTATGTCAGTCCTTAGTTCATTACAACACCCTCACCCAACAAAACCTCTAAAGACAAACACAGCAATGGACAATGACAAAGTCCGACTTTAGGCAAAAAGGCTAGAGTCAATGCCTGCTCCAACACCCAAAGAGGGCTCACTAAAAAACCAAGTAGGTGATGTTATGGATGGATCACTATCTTGGAGAAACTTTCATGCCCTATATGGGGGCGATTTCTATTTCTCTGTATGACTCAAGTGTCCTACCTCTAAGACGGCAAAGGTGGCCGTATGCTCCAGCCTCATGATTCACTTGTGCTTATGGGATCCTCTCCCGTGACTTGTTTCTAATCAACAGACTACGGCAGAGGTGATGGGATACCACTCCTGGGATTACGCTATGTGCAGCTGCATCTTGCCCACGGACTTGCTCTACAGACATGCTTTCTTCCACTCTTGCTATGAAGAGATGCAAACCGTCATGTGGCAAGAAGCCCTATAAAGAGGACTATGTGGTAAGAGCTGCCGGTGACTTCTAGGAGGTGTGGTCAGCTTCCAAACAGCAGCCAGCAAGATGTCCGGGCTCTCCGTCTTCCAGTTACAAGGAAATGAGATTTGTCAATAACCTCAGTGAGCTTGGAAGCTGGTCCACTGCACTAGCCAGCACCTTGATTGTATTGTTTCTGAGCATCCTGCTAAGTCGTGCCTGGACTCCCAACCCGCAGAAACTGAAAGGATAGTTGTGTGCTGTTTTAAGCCGCTAAATTTGTTATACAGCAATAAAAAACTAATACACTAACCAAACCTGGAATAATAGGACTTCAGGTGGTAGAGATGCCAAACCAGGTTAGTCATACCAGTTCTGCACCAGATTTCACCAGCAATACCTTGCTTTCTCTTTCATGTTTCCTCTTCCTCAAAAATCTTACCAGATGAGATGCCTGGGTGGCTCAGCTGGTTAAGCATCTGACTTCGGCTCAGGTCACAATCTCGTGGTCCAGGAGTCAAGCCCCACGTCGGGCTCTGTGTTGACAGCTCGGAGTCTGGAGCCTGCTTCAGGTTCTGTGTCTCCTTCTCTCTCTGCCCCTCCCCTGCTTGCTCTCTCTCTCTCTCCCTGTGTCTCTCAAAAATAAATAAACATAAAATTTTTTTTTAAATCTTACCAACTAGATTTGGTGGGTTAATTTTGCTGCACATATTGTAATTCACTCTTGTAGTTCTTTCTTTCTTCCCAGAGATACCACCACTCTTCCCAGCTAGCGGGAAAATCATTCCATGCAACAAACAAAATTTATTAAACTGCATCCAAATGGCCTGATAGAATTTATGCACCACCAAAATGAACCAATTTATTCTTTAGACACCTCATTTTCATTGTCCCTACATTCGTTAATATAACAGCTTTCACTGATGTTTCACTTGCTCCAAGATGTATCAACCTCTTACAAGACTTAATGATAGGAAAGAATTCTGAGAAAAAAAAAAAAGATGGCTTCTTATAAATTTTGTTGCTGTCTTTTTCAGGTTGGTTAGATAGATCATAGATACATGATAGATCGATCAATCGATCGATAGATGATAGATATATAATAATGATGATAGATAGATAGATAGAACCATTAACAATAGCTTCATTACAGCTGTAGCAAAGTGACACATTGTTGGCATTTATACTACACGTCCCTTTTATTCAAAGTGCCTTTATAAGTGGTAAGTGAGGCTGAATTTCAGTCTCAAAAAGAGATTGGCAGTAGAGATAGAAAAATATATGGACATGCTCTCTCTAATTCTGCAAGTAAAATACCCTATGTGTGAATTTTAAGTTAGAAGCCTAGAACAGGGATGGCAGGGGATGGAAATAAAAATGTATGGAACGTGGAAGGTAAAATTTTGATAACCTATATATTTTAGCATCTATACAAATTCTTAATATGAAGAGAAATAGACTAAAGTAAAATTCACAGCCAATCAACACATCTTTTAATTGATCTATTGCTGAAATTTACTTTGTTCATTGTCACAGTCAGAGCAGTTCATCCTATTAACATAACTGTATCTCTAGAGCTCACCCAGGAGCTGACGAAAGCGGAGAAACCCAGAGGCTTTGTAATAAAGCAACAATGTTTCAAACATCAGCTACAAACTCATCCACACCTACTTGTTCCCCAGTAACTGGGAAGGGAAAATTTAGCTTACAAAATACACGCTAAGATAAAACCGTAAGAGATCAGATTTACAGTGTCTTAAGAGACCGAAGTTAGGTTCCTTCTGCAAGGTGGATTCCTACAGAGATGTTCTGATGTGAGAAACAGAGGCAGCTCAGGACTTCCCTTGTAGAGGGGACACAGGGAGAAGAATGATTGGTTAGGAGGGAGGTATGAGACTTGTGTTAAATCATGTTTGCCTAGACTTTACCTAAGAATTAAGAAAAATTATTCATTTTATTTTTTTGAATAATTTATTGTCAATTTGGCTTCCATACAACACCCCGTGATAATCCCAACAAGTGCCCTCCTCTGTGCCTGTCACCCACTCTCCCCCCTCCCATAACCCCCTCTCCCCTCAGTTTGTTCTTAGTCTTTGAGAGTCTCCCATGTTATGTCTTCCTTCCTCTCTGTGGCTTTTTTTTTTCCCCTTCCTTCCCCTCTTCCCCTCCCCCCTGGTTTTCTGTTAGGTCTCCCAAAGCCTACCTATGCATGGGAACATATGGCTTCTGTCTTTCTCTGACTGACTCATTTCACTTAGCATAATATACTCCAGTTCCACCCATGTTGCCACACATGGCCAGATTTCATTCTTTCTCATTGCTGCATAGTATTCCATTGTGTATGTGTGTGTGTATACATATATATATATATACACACACACACATATATATATATATCACATATATATACATCTATATACATATATCACAATCATCAGTTGATGGACACTTAGTCTCTTTCCATGATTTGGCTATTTTGAAAGTGCTGCTATGAACATCGGGGTACAAGTGCCCCTATGCATCAGCAGTACTGTATCTCTTGGGTAGATTCCTAACAGTGCTATTGCTGGGTCATAGGGTAAATCTTTAAAATTATTCATTTTAAAGAATGGGATACTCTAGAGGAAGTTAATAGCTAAAGTCACCTCTTGACCCTAATATGATGAGAAAAAAAAATCCCTTCTGATGCCCAGGTTTTAGGTGCTATGGGTAAGAGGAACCAATGAGTAATTCGACTTAGTTCTGGGCGGTGCTAATAATCCCCAATGTGTGTGTACTGCTTCATATAACCTCACCTCCCTCAGCTTCCCTGAGGACAGGGCCATTCCTTGATCATTTGGCCCTCACCAAGCTTAGCACCTGCATTTCGAGGGCACCCTAACCCCTGGTGTATGAACAAATTACTCTTTCCAATTTTCTAACTTACCATATGAGTTTATTATAACCTAACTTGTCCTCAAAGCCATAAATGCTTCCTCTCCAATCCCTCTATTGAGTAGAAAATGACAAAAGAAGAGAACCTTCTCTCTTAGTCCTAAAATTCTGGGATAGAAATACAAAGCATTAAGTAATGTGCTATTATACTATTATTAATTATACATTATTACTAATGTATAATTATTATTAATTATAATATTAAATATAAATATATTATATTATATATTATATTATAATTATATTATAAATATAATTATTATTAATTATACATTAAGTTAGGTACAACTATAAGCATAAAATATGCTTATAAAAAATAAAAGTAAATTATGAAAATAAAAAGAAAATATCACTAAACTTACCTTATTAATGATCAGTCTGCCCCCTCAGAAGATTTGTCAGCAGTAAAAATTTCAATTTTTGTCTTCCAGGGCAAATACACCAAGTTGTAAAAATATAATGATAACTATTATTATTAATAAAAACTCAGTCTCGGCCTCAAATAGATCAAATGATAGGCCAGTAAAGACATAAAGGACACAACCTCCCTCGTGAAGTAATACACTAATTTTTAAGTCTGCTAAGTCAAAGAAACCAAATGTGGCATGAAAGAAAAAAATGACACTAATGGAATTAAAAAATATATTGTTTGCTAGAGTGACAGCCCTGCTAGGGGAAGGGTGTGGGCTTTGGCAGTAGGAGGGTTATAGTTCGAGTTGTGGTTCTGGCACTTAGAAACTTTACCCTCCCTTATAAAATGTAGATAATACCCATTGCTTTTTTCCGGGAAATGGTGATAGAGCCTGTAAAGCATTTTAAAATTGACAACCACTTATGTTGTATTATATCCCAGGCAATGCAGACTGAACATTCTTTTGTCAGTTTCAACGTGGTGTAGACAATATTATCATTCCCATTTTGCAGATGAGGAAACTAAGACCCAGAGACATTCACTTGCCTATAGTCACGGAGGAGGATTGAAGCCCAGGCAGTCTGAGTCAGAGCTTGTGCCCTTAACATGGACTATCCTGGGCTGCCTCCCAAAGCATCGATAATAAAATCAATAACAACTAACTTTTATCAAGCACCTCCTTTGTGCCAGGGACTGTGTTAAGCATCTCACTTGCCTTGCCTCATTTCATAATGAAAACAGCCCCATGAGGTAAGTCCTGCCAGAATCAGTGCCATGCTGGGTCATATTATTATTCTTGGTGCAGCCCCTGGCACAATACGACAGTCCAAAAGGGGGTGGTCATTATTATTACTGTCCCCGATTGTGTTCCTCTGTCTCTAAGCGTGGAGCAAAGGAATGAGCCCGAGCGAAACAACTGACATCGGAAATGAACTTCCAGGGTGGAATCATGGTTTCTCAGCGTGAGGGAACACACGCAGGCCATGCCAATGTCTTCCCTTGAAGCCACCTCAGGAGCTAGGCGGACTCTCTATGGCCATCAAATAAGTGGCTGTGTGGTCACGCTGGCTCCTGCTGCTGCTGGGAAATGAAATCTGTCTGCTTCTGCTCAATGGATTGAACTCTTTGACCATGGCATCGATACTGCACAGCTCCCCAGCCTCCATCTTTTGTGTTAAAAATTCGGCAAGGGCTGTGAGAAACTGCTGCCGTGGAGGCAAATGATGGAGAAAATGAAAAATTCTCTGCTTAGTTCACCGAGAAAATCCCATTTTTAACGTTTAGCCTCGTGCTACTGCTACCACCACAGAGGGACAAATCTACTTAGAGGGGCGATTTCAGAAATGCGGTTCCTGTCCCACACCTGATCCCAGCCGGAGGGTGGGAAGTGCCTGGAGAGGGTGACGACACAGCAGCGAAGGCGGGAGGTGGCCTCCAGGGCCCTGATCCAGCCTGGCGTGGGCTGACGTTCCGCTGTCTGACATGGAGAGGAGACCGCGGAGTCCCTTCCTTGTGCAAAAGGGGTGGAGATATCACCAGAGGAGCAGTGTTCACATCTGCAGACCAACAGAAAGAAATGCATAATCCAAACGTAGGATAGGCTTTTGATCTAAGGAGTCCCATATGATTTTTAGTAGCACAATTGTCAAATTATCTTCAGCTAATTGCAGCATTAGTTCACGTTTTTAAATACAAATGCCAATTCCTGGCAAGGAAAGGTATACTGCACCACAGAAGCAAAGCAGGCTGGGATCAACATGGAGACCTGGCTCACCTTAGTCACCTTCTTCAAATGAAAAAAAATAAAAGTGATTTTTCAAATACAATGTACATCAGAATCACCTGGACGGTTTTCAAATGCAAATATCCAAGGCCCAGTCTTGATGATTCTGATTCCATTGGCTTGGCAACCTCCCCTGGGATAGTATTTTTCTCAGCTTTATTGAGACATACTCAACATATAACATTGTGTATCTTTAAGGTATACAATATAATAATTTGTTATACCTAAATACTGAGAATGGATTGGCACAGTCAAGTCAATTAAGACGTCCATTATGTTACATAGTTACTGTGTGTGTGTGTGTGTGTGTTTGTGTGTAGAACATTTAAGATCTCTTAGCATCTTCTGAGTACACAGTACAGTATAGTTAACTATAGTCACCAGGCTGCACATTAGATTCCCCAGAACTTATGGATCTAGAACTGGACATTTGCAGTCTTCTAGTGAAATTCACTGGACACTGGTTAGGGAGACCCTGGGCATGAGCCAGTCTCAGTTGGCTCTGGAGGAAGCTTGAATCATGTACTTCTCTGGGCCTCTGTACCTGGGATTTATTCCAAATACTGGAGAAGAGCCTTTGAAGCCCCCTCCAGGACCTCCACTCTTCCATTCTACCTTTTGACTTCTCCCTCAAAACTCTTTTAGATTTTAATATATCATCTAGCATTATTCTCACCCAGAAAATGGAGGGTAGACTCAGAGAAGGGTTATAGAATTTTCCTAAGTTCACATAAAAGCTATATAACAGTAGCAGCATTCAAGGTTACACTGCATGCCTCTCCATTTTGCTTCCCTGCCACCATGTCCCCATTGTTTGGCCTATAATATCTAATAATAGCTAACAATTATGGAGCCCTTTCCAGGGGCTCTGTGCTGACTGTATCGTGCAGATTATTATATTTAATTCTAGTTAACAAATAATGGGAATCTGAAAGTTACTGAAAAATAATTTTGAAAAATAAGTTTAAGAATCTTAATATGACAAAAGAAACAGAATTAAATAAAAAGAGGCATACTTACTCTGACCAAATGTCGATCGAGTAAGAGCAACAGATATCTCCCTTAGGTAGCCTTTCAGCTCACTCCAGTTTAATGATATAGTGAGTTGCCATCAAGCAATGGTAGAGCCTGTGGGCAGGTAGCTTCTGCCCCTACCTGCCCCCCCCCCCATCTAGGTAGACTTCCCCCAAGAACCATAAGAAGAGGAGCAGGAATGAAGAATTCTGAGCAGGTGTTAAGGCTTGGAGGCAGATGACTGGAGAAAAAGTCAAAGGCTCCATCAAAGATTCTCAGAAGCAAAATTTAGTAAGTATTGACATTAGCCTTACACCTGGTATATTACAAAATTTACGTTGAATATAATGATAACTAATATATTATTTAAATAGTTACCTTTTTAATCTTTTGAAATGTTCAAGAAAATTAAACTGACCTCTCTCAGGTTTTCTCAGAGGATTCAAAGAAAAACATATTAAAACACATAGAACCTTGCCTAGCTCACCAGGAATCCTCAGCACAGGTGTGCTGTTCTAATTTTCTGTGACCCAAGTGGTTCTAACAGCTGTGCCTAGGCTATTTTAATAGAAATTTACTAATCACCCAATGGCAACTAACACAAAGGAAGATGCAGGGCAAATATAATTGAAAACAAAATCTCCTGCCAACCTAAAAAATCCTCTCCACAAAGGTAGAAAAGAAAGAAAACATTTTTATGACTAAATAAGCATTAAACCATAAAAACATGTGCATCAAAAATAATTTGCTAAAAGATTACAAAGACAAAGAGAAATCTCATCTTTTTATATAACCATCTACATACAACATACATGTTCTCAAAATAATAACTTGTCTTCAAGCAAGAAGACTTGAGAACACCATTTGTCACACATAGTTCATCCTACTCACCTGATGATTGAGGTAACCATTTGTGTTAGCTAGAAGGCTTTATCCAAAGGAAGAATAAATTTCTCATATTTCTATGATAGGAGGTAGTTTTGGAGGCAGACACCCTCTGAAGTGAGCCTCTACCTTCCCATAGAAACTGGGAGACAGGGTGCTATCTTCCGTGATGATCATATTTCCAAGAATTGATTCCCAAACAATTGAGAGAAACTGTCTCAGGTCATAAAACTGATGAGACTTATTTATCTTTTAAAAAAAAATTTTTAAGTTTATTTATTTTGAGAGTGGGAGTGGGGAAGGGGCAGAGATAGAGGGAGAGAGAATCCCAAACAGGGCTCACACTGTCAGTGCAGAGACCAATACAGGGCTCAAACTCACAAACCATGAGATTATGGCCTGGGCCAAAGTCAGTCACTTAACTGACTGAGCCACTCAGGTGCCCCTAGCTTTTAAAAAGGTTTACATGCATTTCAAAGAGACGGAGAAGGAACTTAAAACTACAAGTTTTCTAAAACAAATCCTCTAAGAAAAAGAAGAGTCTCTTTCTTTATTATCAACAGGGAGAATTAAGCCTCTTATTTTTAATTTGCATTTGCCTTTACAAAGGCAGATATCTGGGAGGAATTAAAAAATCTCTCTGGTATCCTTCCCAGACATGTCAATTATTTCCTAATGAGTAAAGCCACACAAACATAATAAACAAAGGCAATACAGGAATTAGAAATTTCCAAAGAACATATGGGTACTAGAGGGGACATATAACATCTCTTTTTATTAAGTCAGAGGAGAGAACTATTACTTCTGAAAATAAAAATACTAAGTTGGCAAGACGTTAAGAGACAGTGTTCTGTCAAGGGCCATATAAAAGTCAAGCACTGACTTCATAATCATCACAGGCTTCCTGAAACCTTTTGAAGGACATTAATATTGGTATGCCAGTCAAATTGGGTGAATAGATTATGTTACTTTAAAATTAAGGTCTGATTGACTGCTATCATCCTCCTTGTCCTTGGTGGGTACCACACAGCTGTGACCGTATGGCTGCTGTTGATTTCCCAAGAAATGGCTGTATCCCAGAGAATAGTCATTCCTGTAGACATATGCTCAGAAGGCACTCTGGGGCCCTTTCTGATGAAAGTGCCTTGTAAATGTGAGATATTGCCGCCATTAGGAGTGAGATCTAACCCTGGACGAGGTCTTAAACTTAATAGTGGGAGTTAAACCACCATCATTTCCAAGTATTCCGGCCAATATGTATTCGCGTCATAGCTCAGAAAACATGGGTTGTTATTATCAGGATATCTGCCCGCAGACCTGAAAACGTGTTTTTCAGATCATAAAAACACAGGACACAATAATCCGAGCTTATCCCCATCAAGCAGTATATTTAAAGTATTACCCTTTAGAAAAAAATATATATATATCAATATGATTTTACAATTCCATTTAAAATAGCCAAATAAATAGTATAGATGCAGTAACCTTTTTAACACAATACTTTCATTTTTATGAATGCCAAGTACAATAAAGTGGCATCACTTTCCCTTACTAATAACCAAACTTAGTTTTGTTTCTTATTATACTCTTTCAAAAGATAACATTTGAAAGCTAGCCAGACACTGTGCCCAAACAATATTGTGCCTAAAATAAAGAGGGGATATATCATAAAATAATCTTCTTACCTTTTTAGGGCTCACCCTGATAAAGATATCAGCAGGCTTCCAGTCATGACAAGCAAAAGCTACAACAGACACAGGTGACCTAATAAAACTGCGTGCACTGAGTAAAATTGCCAAACCACTCAGTGATCTACAAAGCCATGATTCTGTATCTAGCATATTACTTTACTGCATTCCCCAGCTTCCAAGTTCAATTCTCACCCAAGATTATAGTGTCCAATGCTTTGTTCACTGGTTTTTAGAGCTCTGGATACCACCGGGGTTCTATTGAATGAGTACCTCCTTTGATTCCTTCTGCCTGATAAAAATGGCAAGATTCAAGCAGGGCTACACGGACATGGATGTCACAGGGAGAATGTTTGCTCACAGAAACACGTGTTCTTGCTTCTGAGACAGGCTGTGAGCTCTCCCATGAGCTCCCATTTCTGAGCCTTTCCAGCCATACATCTCAGATCCTGTTCTGCGTATCTGTATCCCTTGCTTACCTGTATCAGACCTCCCATTCCACATTTCTATCCCAGGCCAATTGACATAAGCCATTTAGAAGAGAGGTGAATGTATCCAAAATAATCATCAGTTCTATCTCATCCCAAGGCCTCTGTGTGTATTTTTTTAATTAAAAAGTGGACAAAAACAAGATTTCTTGGGTAAAGAAAAAGCTCCCAGTCAAGAAAGTTGTGTTCAAGTTGCATACTAGTATTGATCTGTAGAAAAGAAAATGGCAAGCTGACCAACCACTCAAATTCAAAATTCCAATCTGCCCCCTTGCCGTAGTTGAGCGTTCTGATGAAGAGGATGCATTTGGGAATCCGGCAGACGTGGATTTGAAACACTCTCACAAAGAAGTACCTGTATGACCATGAGCAAGACACTATCTCCCTAGCCTAAATCCACTTGTTGGGTAGAATGGGGATAATAATTAATATCTACACCATAGGGGTGTGAAGATTCAAAAAAAGCACTTAAAGTGGGGCCCTGAATAATAATAAGTGTTCTATAAATGTTACTTGCTATTGTTAATATTATCATCAAGTGGCTCATTCAGTGCCAAGTAAGATGGATAATCTCCTTTGTGAAATTTAACTTATAACCCTTAAAAGCCACAAGGCTTCAATGGAATATCTGACCACTTAAGAATCATGCACATCGAATCATGATCTTCCTATCCAGCCAGAATCCCATTATTCTCAACTGGCAGAAGCAATGAACTGCACCAGTTTCTCAACATAATCTCACTATTATTTGTGAAAACCTGGTGTCAGGCCTGAATAGGACCTCTCTAATCAAAAATCTTCTACACATTTCTCCAGACTGCAGCCATCGGGCAGACTCAGACACTCACAGTCCATTCACCCCAGTGGGACCACATGGTCTGCGTAAGGTCGTCTTCTAGGTTTTTGATGGACATTAGGTGATTTCATATCCACAACAATGGGTTACTTCCTTGACTATAAAGACCACATTGAGATCTTGCTTCAGGGCCCACGGCTCATTGCTGGACTCTTATCAACACGTAACTATCTCTAAGAAGGAGTCTGATGCAGTAGAACCCTCTTGCTCAGCACCCCAGTCAATCAGAAGGTAATATATATAGTACATTACCCTGGTTATACATGCTGAGTCAACAAGCATGGGCAACTCTGTAACCAGCCTCACACCAAATATCTTCAGAACAGAATGACAGCACCTAAAACAATATCCAAGTGATGACCACCTTCCAAATGGCTACAGAAGGTGAGAGGAGATTCTAAAGGTCACAGGTGGGACTTCCCTGTAGCCTTCAACACAGCCTACAGAGCCTTTAGTAAACTGATCACACATTACTTCACCAGCTTCAAGACACCCAGTCCCTCCCTTGCACCCTATGACCCATCCTGCCTTACAGAATGAATGAGGTTCCCTTTCACACCGTGATACTATCACCCATCATCACTCCCTATAACAGAAACATTTCCGTATTAAAATTCACCGAATTCACACTTTTCCTTTAAAATTCAGCTGGAGCATCCTCTCCTGCCTGTTACCTCTCTGTTAGCCCTGAACACATCGTATTATGATTGCAGGTTTGCATTTTCATCTTGCCCACTAGAATTTAAGCCCTCGAGGGCAGGGACATTAATAGCTCAGTGTAGGTTCACAGGAAGCTCTCAAAAACTTTTTTTGATATAATAGATATTGCCATACTTAGTGGAAACTTTACTGTACTTTTTACCTATTATATTTCAATTAGCTATTACTGGTTTATATAAAACTATTAATTTTATATTATATTCCAATCTTGTTTCTAATTAGTTTACTAGATTTACTTACCAATGATAATAGTTCCAACTGGTTCCATTGAGTGTTTTTTTTTTTTTGAACAAAAATTCTTATCATCTGGATATGATGATATTTTAATCTTTTA
Source organism: Paguma larvata (assembly GCA_030068075.1). Lineage (NCBI taxonomy): Eukaryota > Metazoa > Chordata > Mammalia > Carnivora > Viverridae > Paguma > Paguma larvata. The sequence goes on from CM057827.1 coordinate 261,649, forward strand.
TTTATAAATATTTATATTTCTTATTTCTATTTTATAATCCATTGTATAGTCCAAAAACTCAAGATTATTTTCAAATAATAATAGTGATTTTAGAGTACTCTTTTATTTCTGATTTTAGGACAGTCACTCATATTTTCCCATTAAATGTGATGTTGGCTATTAGTCTTAAGCCTTTAATTAAAAAACATTTCTCAAAATAAAAAGCCAAAGCCAATCTTCTTAGAACAAAATTAAAATAAGCAGATAAGCAAGGTAAATCAAGCAAATGCAAACAAAGAATGTAAAGGGATAAAATTAATATCAGACAAAGTGGACAATGAAGCATTTCATTTGTACATTTTTCTTGCACATGGGATATAGAGTTCTAGTTTTTTAGCAGCAAACTGCTAGAGAAAGGATTTTAAGGTTTAGGGTTAATTGTTTCTAAAAAATATGATAGTGGACTGTTTAGAAAGAAAAAGGAAAGATTCAGTTTGGGATTATTAAATAAAGCACAATTTAAATTGTTGTTTACACTGTCCAGGGTCTTATTTTAAAATCTGGTCTTTGTTTTATATGATTTAATAGTTTATCTTCACAGGGGATAATGTTACACTCAAAAAAATTTTAAGCTGGTTTATAAATTTCTCTAGGAATTGAAGATGATGAGATCCAAGCTTGGGCTTCAAGGTCATGAGTTTCTGAAAGTGAAGGATTTTTATGGGAGCACTGCTTTCTTCCCTACAAGTAGATGTTTTGAAGGCCATCTGTGTTTTATTCTTCATATGACAAGGCCAGGCACAAAGGGAGTCTTGAGCTGTATTAGCAAATTCCTTCTTCTCCTACTTTAACCTCTTATGTTCCATGCCCAATAAGGAGAAAGGAGGTTAAAGAAAAAGATAATCTGGCTATATTTACAATTGTTCCTTATTCTATTTCCATATTCAATACTGATCCTATCCTAGTATAATTTCCCACTTCTGAGCTAAATTTTGATTCATCTCTTGGTTATCTACAACATATCTTCGTGTAACTTTATTAGGAAGGATACCTAGGCAGTGAGCATATTTATTTAAAATATTTAAGCAAGTATACAAAGACACACACACACAAAGGATGAAATATTAAAAGTAAAATAGAGGAAGAAAAACAATGATGAAGATGTAAGTTGAAGCTAGCCCTGAGATATTTAAATGCATTGTATATATACTTTTTATCTCTATTAATTAAAATCCAGCTGATGTGCCAGCGAATAAAATAGCAATGGATTTATGAGACCGAAAATTATTTCCCTGCCACACAAAAGTTCCGACAGGCACAGTGGGTCTGCTGTACCCAGTCTTCAAAAACCCAAGCTGCTGTGTCTATCTCGTGGTTCTGCTGCCCTTAATACATAGTCCACATTCACATGGTTCAAGATGGCTGGTTCCTCATTGCACCTGTGCTCTGACTACACCCCTTAAGTTCAGTCTGTCTCATTGGCCAGAGTGTATTCACACGGCCCACACCTAGATGCAAGGAAGATTGGGAAACATAAGCTTTACCTAGGCAGTCATGTACTCAGCTAAAATCTCTATCATTGCATAGGAAGTGAAAGGGAAAACAGAAATAATGGACAACTAGTAGTTTTTACCTCACCACTAAGGCCTTATTGGTGGGCCTCAACTATATTTGACTCGATATCCTTACAATCAACATAAAAAGAAAAACCACTAAGGGTGTATGGGGAACCTAAGACAGAAAATGATAATTTTCTTAGAAGCATTATAAATGTTTTTCCTACTGGAATTTGTCCAAAGTACTATATGTTCTGAAACTTTGCATATCAGAGAAAGTCTTCTGGCTTCCCTTATCCCTGAACGCCAACTTGGAGGGACACAATTCTGATGCCACACTCTGATCTTCAAAATGAGTTTCGTCACATGGTATTTGGTGTTCCAGAAAAAAAAAATGTGATGCCAAACTCATTTTTATTCCTTTGGTTTATGTGATTAGATATGTGAAGAGAATTGTTTTCTCTTTACTGAATAAATATTAATATAGCTTTCTTTTAAGTACACATAGATTATGACGGAACTTTATTCCCAAACTCAGCTTGTCTAGTTCATATGATTCTTCTGCTATTTCTTTGATTATTTGCTCCAGATTAATTTTTCTGTATTATTCTTCAAGAATACCTATTATGTATCCATAATGCATAATAAAAATAGCTTGAATTTCTATATTTGTTTTATCTTTTGTCATGTATATATCTTATTATGATGGTATTCCCCCAGTTTGCACCCCATACCAGGGTCACAATTTTTCACTAAATGGACATATTTCTGATTATTCATAATTATGCCCCTTGTGAATTCCAGTTTTTAACATTAAAAAGAACTAGCTTTACTTCATGTAATATTGTTTGGCATAAATTTTACTTTGTTATTAAAATCACAATCTCTGCTTTTGTCTTCCTTTCTCTAATAGTTTTATGTTTTCTTTAACCTCTTTCTTAGGGCAGGGGATAGGCTCTCATTCCTTTTTCTTTTTGGAAGTGCCACCAAAGTGTTTGTGAATTGCTAGTTTCTTCACTCCTCTGTGGTCAGAGGCAATCAACCAACCCCCTAATCGAGTAGTACATGTTGAGCACTTACTATGTCTCAGGGACTGTGCGAAGAATTTGTTACTCGGTAGGAAATGAGAAAAAAACGTGATCCTGGCTTCTGTGGAATTTACTATCTGGCAGCCAGTAGGATGAAGCATAGTGAATTTCACCAACAGAAAAGCATGTTTGCTATTGGGGCTCATATGGCAAAGGGACTCGATCTAGGCTAGATGGTGGGAAAACACCTCAAGGGGTAGCAGGCAGGCTGAGACTTAAACACTGAATAGGAGTTAAGAGTTAAGGTGCAAGCCTGGGATAAAGGATGGAGAGTGGTGATGGGAGATCGGCTCCACTAAGAGACTCATGTACAGAAGGTGGCAGTGAGAGGAAACAGCGTAGTATCCTCTCGGCTCTTCTCCCAGACGGCTGGAGCTTGAGGTGTGAACAGTCAAGTGGAGCAAATGTTATGATAACCTGAGCCTCCAGTTGGGGGTGGGGAGAACAGCTGGCTATATGATGTGAGAGCTAATGGCTTTTAAGGCCTCCAATCCTGAGATTTTATAACACGATCCCATCTTAAGTCATCCAGTACCAGGAAGGCTGCGCTACCACCCAGATTTGCCTCATGTATAAGTCAGTATCTTACCTGAGAGAAAGATATCATGACAGTTACCTGGGAACGTCTGTAGCCAAAAATCATCCAGCACAAATGAATTTTAGTCTGTAGATGCTCAATAAATATTACTTGATTGGTTAGTTGGTTCACTGACTCCATATGCATAGAAAAGAAAAGACTAGCAATGAAAATGTACCTATGGGTTAAAATTTAATTTAATTTCCAGACTTGTCTTTAATTTTAATACAAAAATGAAAGTTGGTTACAAGTGTAATATACGCACATCTTACAAAGGATTAAGAGAAGCTGTAGTCCTTCAACAATCGCAAAAGTTTATCTTCAATGGGGCACATGGATCATTGAGGAGAGAAAAGAAAGATGGTCAAATGTCAGTGCTTCCATTCCGAATATGAGCTGAGGGTAGTGTGACTCATTAGAAGTAAAATCAAAGACATTGTGGACTGAACAAAATTCATGAATATCACGCTAATCCTTCCTGTGTCAGTGACTTACTATGGGATGCTTGTTGCCCCTCTTAACCTCACTGTGTCTCCATTCCCCAATCTGTAAAACAGGGTTAATACTTTTAACCTACTTCTCAGAGATAGTAGGTGGATTAGCTATAATAACAATAAACTGATTAAAAACACTAATCATGAGAATGTTTTAGCAAGAGCCATAATCTCTCACAGTAAGAAATGTGAATTTCTTCTTCTCTAGAATAGTTCCAGTGTTTCAATGCTAATAATTTATAAGAATGAAAAATGCATAGTGACCTTCTCTTTCAGTGACTGAAAATACTCTCTGAACTGAATCTCTTTTTTTTTTAAATAAAAACTTAACTTTTTTAAGGTGTAAAAAATGACTTTGATCCTATCTCAGCGAAGTAATTCAATGGATGGCAACTCAGCCAAGAAGATTTAAGAGCACTGTCCCCAACTTACAAGACTCCACTGAGAAATACTCATTTAGCAGTTTGAGAGTTACCTTGACCAAGAATTTATGCCATAAACAACAAGGGCGTAAAGATAAAACAGTTTTAGCCCACTAATCAAAATAAACATATCCTAGACAAATTTACTGAATAAATACGGGACTAGCCAATTCAATTGTCTACCCAAACTTCACAGTTACAAGAACATAAATATCACATACCTAATGCTAGTCCTAAAACAATTAAGCTTCTTGTTTCTCCAGAAATGGGAATCACAGGAAAACACTGAGGTTCACTGTCAAGTACTTGTCATAACAGTTACTAAACAGTCGATCTGCATTTATACTTTATGGGAATGTTCACATTTTTATAACATCCAGAATGCTGAAATTCTGGTAAAGAGAACAAGTTAGGCAAACATTAAGGGAATCGAAATCTGCACAATACATATCAGTGTAAAATCCTGGCCAGCTACAATTTATTAATACCCACAGATAGATTACTTATGTTGAAGTTAAACAGCCTGGGAAAAAACCAGATTTTCTATAATCCAGCTACTGAGTTTCCCTTCAGTTTCTGAGAGATTACAACTTCCATTTCATGACAAGACCACATTTCTCTCATCGGAGGGCAACAGATAAGTTATATTGTAAATAATACGGGTGGGATCTCAGGACAGGAGGATTATAAATTCCCACCTCCAGAAGAGTTTTGAACCCTCTCATTTTGTGATGGAAGCAGGTATGCAGAAGAAGATGTCCACATAGCTAGGCGGCCAAACTACTCGCACAAAATAGGCCATAAATTTCCCAAAATAGCAGCAAGTTAAACACTGTTTCTAAGGTCACAAAACTACACTACTTTCTGTTACCCTCCCTTCCAAGTCACAAAGGAGAACTGCCCAGTGATACTAACGTAGTATTTCCTTCTGGAGATAGTCTAACCTACTTTGATGAAGGTTTTTCCAGTGAGAACTTGAAATCGATGAAGGAAATAGAAAACAAATTTAAAAGCACAGAGTTTCTTATATTGGATTATTATCAAGTTGTTAACAAAAGTGTAACATTGATCACTTTTAAAGTTTTTATCCTCAAAAATATGCTAAAATAAGGCTTTTAAGTTATAAAGTGGTGAGTTATAGTACCATAAAATGCTGGATTACTGTCTCTAGGTACGATCGTTGTTTCTAGAATATTTAGAGTTAAGTTGAGGGAAAGTTTGAAGTAGAACAGCATTAAAAATGAAATAAAATTATATTCTTATTATTCACACTAGATATCCAAGAATAATGAAAATTTGAAGAGAAAAGGAAAGGTTTGGATTAGTTTGAACTATTCATAAAATTTAAGGAAGTAAAATAATTCTTTTTAATAAAAATAGAGCAACCTTTCCACTGGTATTCAAACAATACCAGATGGCCCTCACTTGCACAAACCTATCTTCCACATACATTTCAGAGAGGAATTTTTATATTCCCTGGGCCAATTTAAAATATATGAATGAATATATGTAGTCAAAGCAGAAAGTAGATGAGAAAAATTTCCAGGCCCAGGATTAAAAATGAAATTAGTATAATATTAGACTGTCTCTAAGCTTTAGACTTCCTATTCTGTCTTCGGAATACCTAACCAGTGTTCCTTCTGCGGTCCTTGCTATAAGACTTATCAGAAAAATGTAGCAGATGAAGAATATTTTAATTTTCCTAGAGGAATGTTTGACTGTAGTTTTCTACTGCATAAGATAAGTGTGAAAGTGTGTTAGCAAATATGATAGAAATGCTAATTAGAACATTAAGACAATTTATTCAATGCAAGATGAACATAAAAGTAAGCGTTATGAGTGCTAGAACATGGGAGTTCTCAAATGGCTTTGCACATTTGGAAAGAAATGTGAAATATGTGTTATTTCCTTGATTTCTAACTACACTGGTTACATTATTAATTTGGATAAAAATTTAAACTCATTGATTTCCACTGGAAATGCTGAATAAAAAGCAGTCCCATAATAAAAGTTTTCTAATTTCTATTCTCAATGTCTAATATACATAGGAAGAGATGCTACCCACAAAAACCAGAATTGGGGTATCCCTCCATCCTGTCCTATGTAAATGGTTAAATTTCCAGGTTCAACTGTCAGCGTGGTAGAAACTGACAAGTATGAACCCCCTGCTCACTCCCCACAATCAGATTCAGCAGAATTTAAAAATCAGACTTTCAAAAGAAAACAGAAATTGCTTTGTTCTTTATACATTAAGATAAAAGATACATCTGCCAGAGGAAGGATTAGTATAAATTTTAAAGTTCTAGTTCCACAACGTTTCATTATAGATGCTGCTTCTTTCACTACTGCAACTAAAAGAGTTCATAAAAGACCTTAATCTTAACTTTGAGCGTTTTCACTGGATAGCTGTGGTCAGTGTGATTACTATAGAGATTATAATTATGATTTCAAAATTTGCTCAAAAGTTTCCATAAGCTATTGTTTAAGGATATGGTAATCACAATCATATATTTTGGTCATTGAAATCCAAAAACAAAACACACTCTCCCACCTCTCTCCTTTGAACAAGTTCACACCCTTCTGTAGCACAAAATTTATCAATAGAACTCATCGTATTTTTCTTTTTTCTTCATATCTATGTGGGGTTTTTAAAGTACCAATGCAAGTTAACATTCTGCTTTCCCCCTTTAGTACATATTTATGGAATAAGTTCCTATTCATGATGAGCAAATATAATCTCATTATTTTATTGCCAGTTGGTACAGCTATATGTCAATTACCTCCTGCCTGCAAGGAAATGTACTAGAGGTAGCTCACTATTACAGTTCTACTCACGATACATTGACCAATTCCTTTCTCCCATATTTACATCATCACCCACCTATCAGAACCACTTGGAATGTTGAGAGAAGCCAAGCCCTTCACACTTCTAGATTTGTAAATAAGTTCATAAACAAGAGATCTCTTAATAACAGCAATGGCTATTTCTTGAGCACTTCGATGGTCAATTCACTGACCTCTGCCCCTCTGGGCCCTGCACAGTTGATCTCTATAACTGCATCACTCAGGCTCTGAGCCTTTGGTTTCTGGTTCAACTTGGCCCCATAGGAGCCATCCATAGATCAGAGGCAGAAGGAGAGAGATAGGGGATTACTTCTCTGATCTCCTCCTGCCTCAGTGTAAGATTCTGCCAGCGGCTGCCTTATTCCAGGGCCATAGCTTTCCTCCACAGCCCAAACTCTCACCAGGTTCTGGTAATGACATCCTACAGCAGCTAGTCTCTGGCTGCTTAGTCATCCCTCCTTTGCTCCCTCTACCCTGCCCATGCCTCTATACACAGCCTCTTTATTTACAGCTATTCATTTGAACCATTTGTGGTAGGCATACTTCTGAGATGACCCTCTCATGTGCTCCTCCTCTTGTGTGCGGGTGAGTCTAGCCTAATCAGATGTGCCCTTTAAAAACAGGGTGTAGGGGTCAGAGACAAAAGAATTCAGAGAGATTCAAAGCCGTAGCAGATACTCTCCTGAAGTTCCCCTAGAGAGCAAACTGCCATATTGTAGAGAAGGTTCCGTGGCAGGAAATGGCAGACAGCTTTGGGGAGCTGAGAGCAGCTCCAGCTAACAGCCAACAAGAAAATGGGGACTTCGGTCCTACAACCACAACTGGAGAAGCTTGGAGGAGGATTCCAAGGTCCAGATGCCCAGCACCTTAGTTCCAGTTTTGTGAGACGCTAAGCAGTAAGCCTAGCTCGCTCATATATAGATGTGATTTTCCTACAGAAAATGATAATTGGGTATTTACACCATTATCACACAAATATGTAACACTGGCTTACTAAATAGAAATTCTAATACTTTGCTTTAACAGTTGGAGTAATCTCAACTTAAAAGAAACATATCCTTTTTCTTTTTTATACCCTTTCTCATTCCAGAAAAGATTTCAAGTAGCTAACACAGCTTTCCATAGAGTGTACAGTTCAAACTTTTTAAAAGCTATCCACTTCTTTAACTTTGCCTGCATTAATGAGTTTGTATTGTCTTAAAAACTGATTTCTTAACTTTGTTTGAATGCGTTATGACTCTAACTATTAAAAATCTTTGTCCTCCTTGGGCATCTTGAGAACTTGCACATTGTGCAGTTCTGGTTCAATATCCTTTCTTACCTCCTATTCCTGTCACTGTTTCAAAATTAGGTGAATGGCTGGCTAACTCCTTTCATAAATCAAATCACATTCTTCCTGTGGGTTCAATGGAGTAAGTCAAGCTTCAGAAACCAGCATAGATACTTACAGTAGCACTGTTCTGGGGACCCCAGGGAATGAAAGACTCCATGAAATTGGTCTGTAGAAGTTACGGCCCCACTCAACATAATCACAAGCTCTCCTGCAGTTGCAAACAATAGAGGTTTGAGTTCTAAATCAGTCCTTCAACGATCAGAGGTGTCCCTCCTCCTTGCTGCTCTTTTCTGCTCCAGCAAAATCCTAGTCGCTATTGCTATTGCTTCAAAGTTCTCAAATTCTTACCCTCAGAGTTTTTCTAGAGAACAGAACATTTTCAGGAAGCCATGACTATTCGTGAATATTGACATAATTATGGGAAGGCTTCTCTCTGCAGTATGTTCAACTTCTCTTTCTCTCTCTAGCTGTCTCAAATCTTCCTCCATAAAAATTTAAACATCCTCAAGTTGCTCTGATTAAAAAAAAACTCCTCCCTCATACTCCTATAGACCTTTACGTCATATTCATTACTCAGGTAAATGTCTAGAGTTATCAATATTTGCTTTATATCTTTCCTCTTGACTCATTAATTTAGGCTCCTGCCTCCATTGCTTTAATAATATTTGCTTTAACAATACTTCCTTAAGGGTACCAACGATCTTTACATTGTTAAATCCAAAGCCTGTTTCTCAGTCTTCGTTTACTTACTGTCTCATAAACATTCTTCTTGAAATCTCTCTTCCCTTGTCCTCTACCTATGTGTAAATACACATACACCTATTTGATAGAGAACATGCACTGTCCTTTTGCTCCACCTTAAAATTCCCTTAACACAGTCTCTGGCATCTACTTTGGTAAATCTTATTAAAGAACTTCTGCATAAATAATTGTTCATCAAAAGCACTAAAGACCATCTGTTACAAGTAAATATAAAACTGCAAATAAAACACAACCCAAAATAGGAAAGCAAGGCCAGAATTTTTTTATTCTCTGAAATAAGAAATTCTACAGGCCACCCTAAAAAGAATACTTATTTAAATTCAATTAGAACATTTCTCATATTTAATAAGGTGGTCAAGGTTGACATCAGGCAAACTGACATGGAACTTATTAAACAAATCAATGAAGGATTATCTACTCACTTGAACTTGGCCTTGATGATATGAGATAGAACTATGTAAAACATGGAGCAGGAGTCTGCATGGGGAGGAGAGAAGGAGATCCCTGAAGTAAGAATTTGTCAGTTTCCACTGATGCTCAGGACAGAGAGCACTCTATTAATAGGCAGAAATATCCCTGGTGTGTAGAAGAGCAACCTACCCTACTGGATCGAATCATTGTAGATATGCCTTACCATCACCTGATCCCCTTGGTCTAGGATCGTCCATTCATTTAACAGCCCTTTGTTAAGTGTTGACTTTGTGGCAGGCACTGCAGTACATGAAGTGGGTACCAGGAATAAGATGCTCAAGGAGAGGCCAGTCTAGAGAGAGGAGGAGGCCAGTACGCAGACAATTACAAACGGGATGGGGCACTCTTTGTTCACTGAGTTACTTGTTGATATATGTGCCCTTTCCTAAGGGCCTACCAATGTGGCCCTGGTTCTTGAGTCAGGTGTAACTTCTGCCACAAATTAATAAGGCAGTATTTTGTAAGTCTCTTGTGAGTTTATTAGCACAAATCAAGCTCTCTATAGGCAAACATATCCAATTTAACTTCTGTAAAGGCAAGGTTGAGGTTCGGCCCCCAAACCCCCGAAGACTCTATCTCATGAGGCTCTATATGAAGCAGCCAATGGATATCTTTTGACAACTCTAGATATAGGAAAAAAAACATTTATCAGCAACACTCAGCCCTACAAGCCAGAACTTCTCTTCCACAATAACATCTCCCTAAGTCATGTTCATTTTAAATGTACATGGACTTTCAGTTTAGCCTACACCAGTGATGCTCAGACATTGGTGGGGATAGGAATCCCTTGGGGAGATTACTCTAAATACCAATTCCTGGGACCCACCCCTAAGAGATTCAGATCCAGAGTCTGAGAGAGAGCCCAGAATTATGCTTTTTCTTTTTAAGCACTTGAGGCGATTCTGATGTTATTGTATCCAAGACTATACCTTAAGAAACATTCTTTAATATTGACAGTAAAAATGGCTTCCATAAATTTAAAGTATATGCATTAATGTGGAAGTATTAAGTGACCTCCATAATCTTATTTTTAATAGTAATTATATACTCATTACTATTACAGTTTTAAAATTCAACACAGGGCATGACAGGATAGGGGCTGCTTAGTCCCACTGCTTTCCCTAGGTGTCCCTTGCCCTGTCCCCAACCAAGACCAAGACTATCTGGCCTGCCCTGTGCTCTGCATCCTAAGTATACTTAACTCTCTTCCAAGAAGTCTGTCCCAAATAGTCCACACTCATGATGGCTTTTCCTTATCCTCCTTAACTCTGGTCTTTAGCAAAGCCATGTAGATTACTGCATATAATACCCATTTGCATAAATGTTCTTTTATTGTTGTTTTATTTTTATACCTTGCATGGATATTAGAAATAACATGCAATATCATTTAATAATTTTTAAATTCAAGTGATGGCTGGGCACAAACAGAAGTGAATCCACTCTCCTCTGACACTGGGTCAGAGTGCATTCCCGGGATCTCCTCAGTGATACCTCTGCCTCTTCTAACTAAATAGATCCTATTCACATCGGGTGTGTGTTTGGTTTGGACGTGAGCAAACTTAACACCAAGAAGGGATTGTATGTGATGAGAGGAAGTAGTAGAACATGAAAAATCAACCAGGTCTGAAATTCTAGGTACCATACTAATATTCTTAATAGAAATTATAGGAAACCTCAGAGCTTCTGTGTAGGACATATGAATATAACAAAATGTTGATGGAGAACTTATATGTTGCCTCAGAAATGGTAGCACAAAGATACAGCTGGTGACAGAGACATCAAATACTCCACCTTTTAAAGAAATGTGCAGAAAAGTGAGGGCCAGACATCCCCTCCATGGATTACTAGGAGAAGACAAACCAGTCCTAAAACTCTACCCCCCAGCCAGTGATCACTACAATCCCCAGACCCTCTCCCCAAACCACCTTAGAAGCAAGGCACTAAGGAGAAGAAGAGAAGACAACAGCAAGTGTCCTACCTAGTGAGGAAGGGCTCCAGTTTTCAAAGAAGCCACTTGGTAATATACTTCCAATCTCCCTTTGAATGCTGCATGGTACTTGCTAGCTCAGTAGAGGACATTTCCAGGTATTATACAAAGATGCCACCCAAGAGCCAACAGTTCAATATCAACCAAGTTTCCATAGTTGCCAGCAGAGTATGGCAGTGACTGGATGTTCACTCCCATTGCCTGAAATTGAACTTTCTTTTATGTAGATTTCATAATACCGTGGCTGTGAGTTGAACATTTAAAAGTTATTTTTACTTTTTATCGATTCTTAAAAAAACAAAAATGAATCCTGTCTTGTTAGCGGTTAGTCCTGAGAATCAAAATACCCTACTTACTTAGTAAATTAATTTTAGGTCTGGTGCCACCAAGGTTAAGCACTCCATTGAGAAAGAGAGACACTGCAGGTCACTCTTCTTCCCAGACATGCTGGCAGAGTGATTCTGGAGGTGGATGTAATATTAACCCTCAGGTGAAGTGGAAAAAGAGTCTGATGTTTTTACCACTACCCAGAAGTAATTCAAGAGTAGGGGGAAAAAAACCTCCAAATTCCTGCTTTGAGATTTTGGATGGGCAAAAATATCCCAGCTTTAGTAGCCTGGTAGCTCTGAATGAGCCAAACAATTCAAAAATTCATTTTGCATCATCCGTTAAATTAAAATGATGCTCTTAAGCTTTCAGATACAGTGCCGTTCTGTCATCAGCATCCACACATGTTAAGATGAGAGCCAGACTCCATTTATTTCCAGAGCTTCTTTGAGGGAAGATGCTGTGACGCGTACGTGGTATTTCCTGATGCATCAATTCACCATTGATTGTGACTGCCAAAAAACGTAAAATATCAGTGTAAGATGGAGAGAGATCTTTGCCATAAAATACAGAGGATGATCATTCATCTGAGTGTGTCTCTGCCTTCCCACTTTCAGTAACTCAGTGTGTGGACATGTCTAAACCACATTGCATTTCCATCCAGACCACAACCTGGACCGCATTAGATCAAATACTTTAGCTTCTGGCCGCCGTCATGCCAGGGAAAACCACGTGAGACTTTGAATCACGGAGACTGGATTCACAGTCTGGTTTTGTCACTTACCAGCTGGGTGGCCTCAAGCACGTAATTTAAAAACGCTCACAGCCTCAGTTTCTCCGCATATTAAATTTGGATCGTGTTTTAACTCTTTGGTTTGTTGGGGAGTTTTCACTTGGAAAGTATTTGTAGAAACACCTGGGGCCGATGTTCCTGAGCACAAATGCTCAGTAATTAATCTTCTCAAAAATCTATGAAAAATGGGATCTAAGTTATCCTCCAGGTTACTCATTCTTTTTTCCCTCTCTGCGACCTGTTATCGCCGTGGCAAAGTTTCCAAGTACAAACGAGGTGACCCTCGTCAGGCGATAAAGAAACAAATCCTCCAACAGCTACTTCCTGTCTGACAGTTGGTATGCATATGCTTCACTGACTTTACTGTTTAGCCATGAAACCTTCATCATAAGTGTCATTTGGCTTTAACTTTGCAATAAGGTAATTATAGTGCCGGGCTTATTAAAAACAGACTCCATCACAGAAGACTTTGACGGATGTTGGTTGAAGTTCTAACGTGACAGGCAACGGGGATGAGCAAGTACATGGCAAAGCCAAAGACATTATGTTGCAAATGCTGTTTATTTTCTGTCAACTATAAACTATGCAGTAAATAACACATTATAAAAGAGATCCAGAAATAACATTAAGCTAAAATGGAACCATCAATTATTCTCTCTTCTTTAGCTTTCCAAAGATTTTTTTCTCCTTCACTATTGGTACTTTTTTCTCTATTCGTTAATTGCTTTTTTCCCTGACTCCCCTGTTCTGCTCCGGTGCCTATAAATCATTGTAAAAAAGATAAAATGTTACTATTATGAAACGAGTGTAAAAATGGTATTTAAATAAATTTGCTTTTGCCAAGGAGCCAACTTTCTCTAACCTTTAAGCAAAAGTTTAAAGCTTCTACTGAGAATGTTGTAAACTCTCCTAGGCAGAGTGCAGGTATTTTTAGCAGTCACACTCTTCTACTCTATTTTAGGCACTGGGAAGAGTCCAGAATTGAAACAGTCACTTCACAGTGAGTTTTGAGATATAAACTGAAAATATATGGCAGGAAGTTCAAGGTTTTACTGTAAGGAGAGACTTGAAACATATTCGCCTATAGTATTGAATCACAAATGATTCTCGATTAGCCCGCTGCAATGGCAGAATGTTAATAAATGGAGTAAATGGGAAGAAAGAGAGGAAGAAAAGAGTCTGAAAACTCATGTCTATCCTAACCTGGATCCCCAGTGGCCACCATCTACATCCATGCCTTAGGAAGTCATTCCAGCTTCACTGAGCTCCTTTCCCCATTTGAGGGTCCAGGTTCGCAATCTAGCTCAGTAAGAGTTTCTGAAATCATGCTAAACACTGCTCTTGTAAGTGAGTTAGTCACTCAAACACTTTGAGTACCCAACACATGTCACACTGTGGAATCCAGGTGCGCATGAGATGGAAATGGCCCCTCTTCTCAAGGAGCTTCTGCTTTATGTCTATATCTGCTCTTTAGATAGTCAGGCTTAATTCTGAAAACTCTTATTTTCTCCAAGATAACGACCATTGGGCATACCTATGTTGCCACTATGAAGCCTCTTTATTACACAATCTTTGATGAGCACATCACTGCTAAGGTAAGATAATATGGGACCAGAAACCTTTAGTCAGTCCAATTAAACATACTCATATATGTGGACTAAAGCAGAGAACTGAATGGAATGAGATGAAATCAAAGTAAGTTCATAATGGGGCTAATGTACATGTGTCAATTCCGTCAGTGGGTTACAAATTACTATTCAGTAAACAACAGTATGAATAATAGAAACCACAAGTACAAAGACACATACCAAGAAACCCATTGAGTGACATCCTGTTCAGGTTCTCATTGAAAATATTATATAGCTGTAGGTGTATAGTAGTGGCAGTGGACACACTGAATAGTGGCCAAAATTACTTATAACCAAGGCAAAAAGGGCTACCAGTCCCCCATTAACCTTTTCAGCCAGATATAGGTAATTCATCTTATGTTAAAAATAATAATAAACAGGAGCACCTGGGTGGCTCAGTCAGTTAAGAATCTGACTTTGGCTCAGGTCATGACGTAGCAGGTCGTGAGACTGAGCCCCGCCGTGTCAGGCTCTGTGCTGACAGCTCAGAGCCTGGAGCCTGCTTCAGATTCTGTGTCTCCCTCTCTCTCTGCCCCTCCCCTACTTGCACTCTCTTCCTCTCTCTCAAAAATAAATAAACATCAAAAAACTGAATAATAATAAACAAGTTCTAATACAATTCATTAGAGAAATTTAAATTCTTTGCATCCCTGCAGGTACCTGGAGATCATCTAAAATGTATCAAAACTCCACGGTTGGAAATCACCATCTGGTGATCACGTGACTTATTGGTGTCACGTGACTTATGAAGCTTTGGGAAATATTAATTGAAAAGAGTATGTGTCTCTCAGAGCTTTTCTGGGTAGTACAAAGTACTATGGGAATAATCGGAAAGTATTTGAAACCACTACCCATGACCACAATTCAATAGGAATAAGATGTAAGAACCACAGAGCCGATGTACTCAGATAACAGAATTAAATCTCATTGATAAAGTGCCACCAAGAAAATTCCCACCACACCAGGACAGCACAAAGACATGCCTCTGTCTCTTTAACTCTCTGATCACTAAAATTCTCTAAAACCATCAAATAAAATTTTTATGATTCTCTTAAATACTGTAAGGAAAGTGAGCATTACTATAAAGCAGATGTTTCTGTTCACGAAAGAAAGTCATAGGAAAGTTCTACATGGCACTTAAGATACAAGCAGTCGTCACTAAATACTCTTCATTCTCTGGAGTTTCTTAAAGCAATCGTTTCTCTGGAATGCATACATTTTGCTGCTTGTTGATTTTATCACTTTTCCAGCAGCATATTTTGGCACATATGTCTCTCCTACATCTTAGAATATAAATTTATTTATGACACATGCTGGTGATGTGGGAAGGACGCATGGACAATCAAATTCAGAAAGATTCAAATAATGATGCCACCGTGTACTATTTATTTCATGATGCTTTGGTTTCCCCCAACTAATGAGGATCATGCCAGAATCTTCTGCATATGCATGTTCTAGGAGTAAATGAGATAATCCATGCCAAGGGCTTGGCACTATGCCTGGCATGGTAGTTACTATAATTACTATTATCGGTGCTGTTGATAGGTCGATAATACCTTTACCAATAGTATAACTGATATGTATGTATCAACATTTGTGTGTATAGAGAGACAGACAGAAAGAGATAGAGAGAAAAAGAATTTATGCAGAATGGGTAGGAAATTGGGGCTAAAAGATGGTGAACTTTTGAAATAACTGAAGACTGTCTTTCAGACGTAAAATCATTTCAGAATTTCTAAACAGTAACTGTATACTCTTGCAGAGTTCCACTATGTAGAATTCTCCCCGTGTACCCCAGTACCGCCCCCCCACAGCCTGTTCCTTCCCCATCAGGCCAATCTAGCTGCCCTTCCAGAACTGGCCACTCTAGTGTGTACCAGAAGTGTGTACTTCTATGACAGCGCCTTCCACACACTGATGAAATGACTTCCTCCCACAGAAATCTCCCCCACCCAACCACCAACTCCTGAGAACTGTCCTCAGCCGTCTCTGAGTCCCCCAGCCCTAACACAGGGCCTTGCTCCAAGCTGGAAGAAGGAGGAAAGGAAATAGAAAAGAGGGCAGAGAACAGAAGAAAGGAACAAATAAAACGGATAGAAAGAAAAGAGGCGGAATGTGCACAATCGAATCTCCATTAAACAGTTCTAAGTTCTCTTCTCAGTTGATTTTGCTTTGATTTCAAGAGCTTCCTCTGGAATTCTTCAGCTTTTTCTCTGGTCAGAGTCTGAATTCTCAGAGATAGTGCCACCGGCCCAAAAAGTGAGACCCACGAAGCCACAAGAAAAAAATGGTGAGAAAGAAAAGCCTGCATTTAAATATCCAGATCCTATCCCTCTACATACAGCAAGAATTTAAGAAATTATAAATTCCATATGTTTTAAGAAAGTCTGATGACCTTTTTTCATGAATTCCATCATCGTTTGCTATTTACACCAACCCAAGCTACTCCATTCATTTGACAAAGATTTATTGAGCACCTACTATGTGCCAAGCGTTCTGCTGTGGGCTGGAGCCTGCCTTCACGAAGCTTACATTCAGAACGGCAGAGACAGACCCAAAAAAAATCAATAAGTAAATTATTAGCTGCAGATAGGCAGGGCGAAGACAGAGGGATGGGAGAATCAGAGTGCCTGGTTCCATCCTAAATAGGCTGGTCAGGTTAGGTGACTGAGATGGTGACACCTAAACGGAGTACACAGGCAGCTATCAGGGAGCCTTCCACACAGAAGCACAAGCTGATGCAGACGTGCCTGGCACCCTCGAAGGACAGCAAGAAGCATGGACGAGGCACAGTGTGCTTGCTGGAAGGAGTGGGGGAGGTGTAGATGAAGTTGGGGAGGTCATGGGACAGAGGGGTGGCAGATCAAGCATGGCCTTGTAGACACTACAAAGGCTACGACTTTGCTGTGAGTCACATGGTGTCACGGTGGAGAGTTTGCCTTGACTTACCTTTCTCTTCCCATAGGCAGCTTCCTAGAGTTGCCATCCCATCCCTCCTAGGATGGTTAGGGGCTTTTGCAGTTAACCCCCCTGCTTGTGATGTTTTTGAAGCTTTAACTAACAAGGGCAAAGTCAGTTTGATATCAAATCAAATCAGTTTGACCCCTGTCCTGGGTCCCATACATTAGAGACCCTCCCCTGGTTTGGCCCTCTTCTGGGTATGCCTCTCCCCACAAGGGACTTTCCTGCCCAGACCTGCCTCCCTCCTTCTAGACAATACTCTGGTGCCCAGGAACTGTGTGCCCAAACAGGTGACTCTCATGCCCAGGTCCTGTGCAGCCCTCTGCTCCTGGTTCACTTTCCTAGCCAGGCCATGCTCCCCTGTTCTGGAAAACCCCGAGGCGAAGGATGGCCTGGTGTGTCTGTTTACAAAAAGGGTAGATCTTGGTCTTTCTGTCCAGGGTAGGGGGCCACGTGCATCACCTGGAGGTGCCCTGAGATGTGGGTGGGCTAGAGGGGGCGGGCTGGGACCAGCACCCTATCCACAGCCAGCTTCAGTCCTTCAACTGCCCGGTGGACTAGGTGTCAAAGCCTTCGAACGATCAACTAGAATACTGAAACTTTCCTGCCAAAAGCAAGTGAGAACTCTCGTCTCCACCTGGTTCTAACTGCAACAAGAGCCGTTTTGCCCTGGAGGTCTCCTCTCCCGTCTCCCCTGCCTTATTCACTTTATCAAAATGGATTTCCAGATCAGGCGGAGATATGAATCCCGTTGTTGCCTGAGCATGTTTCTCTCTTGTCCCCTTGTTCCCAGGCTGCCAGCTTTCTATGAGATAAGAGTCACCCAATCACCCTGAGGTTCTCTCTTCAGCCACAGGTCATCCGACATACCATAGAAATTGATTATTCTGCTCACTTCAGCTGGGAGGCAATAACTGTCCATCAAAATGGCTATTGCCCGCAGCAATCACTTTTTAAAGGGACTAAGCACTTATGAACAATTTTAACTTGAACATAACATATTTTCAACAGTTAAATAGTAGCTTTCTCCATACAAGTACTTCTTTTTAGAAGTGCTTTCAAATCTATTATCTCCTTTTATTATCTTAACATCTCTGTGAAGCAGGTAAAGTAGTTGAAGGAACAGAATGAAGGATTTGACCATGATCCCTTACAAAGACACTGTTCCTAAGTGTAAATCTTGATCTAGACCTCACCCTGATAACCTTTCCAGGGCACCATGCAGACTCTGACCCAGAAGGATTTACTTCCTTCTCTACCCAGACATCCTCGATTTTCTTTGGCCAATCCCAAGTCTCACATGATAGTTCTCCTTTCTGGACCTGCCACCAGTGTTAGGTACTTTAGAATGAAATAAATATAAAAGGCTATCTGTTCTTCAGTGGAACGCCATGTCCCTGCTCCAGGCACCCTGTGGGGAACACCAAGCAGTGCACATCCTGGCCCCATAGATCTTACTTCTAGAGGTGAGGAACAGTCAATAAACTGGACCACACATAACAAACAAGAGGGATCTGCCTGTGCCCTCACTATTCCATGCACGCCAGCCCAACAGCTGCCTCCTGAAAGAACCCGTGCCTTCCAGCTGAGACCTGTTCTGCCTTGCCTGGTCCTCACGCAGGACCAAAGCTCTGGGGACTTGATAGCACCAGCAACAGCCCTCAACCAATGACAGATGAAAGTTAGTGGATAATCACATCAGCTTCCTCACCTCTCAGGTGGGACAGCTTTGATGCACGTTCTTCTACACTGTCATTCAGGTTCCCCGTGGCCATGAGCCACAACTCCCTATAGCTGTCGCCAGCTCATTAACGTATCCATTTTTGAAAGGTCATACTGGCTGCTGTTAGATCCCGGGTTCTCCGTCCCAACACCATACAAGATACATAACCAGCCCCTTGAGATGGCAGAGTTGGAGAGCATTGGAAATATAGCGAGAGTAAACTTCAGTGAAAAGTTTTATAAATGTTTCAAGGGGCACCTGGGTGGCTCAGCTGGTTAAGCATCTGACCTCAGCTCAGGTCATGATCTTGTGGTTCATGAGTTTGAGCCCTGTATCAGGCTCTGTGCCTACAGCTCAGAGCCTGGAGCCTGCTTTGGATTCTGTGTCTCCCTCTCTCTCTTCCCCTCCTCTGCTTGCTCTCTGTCTCTCTCTCTCTCAAAAATAAACATTTTTCAAAAATTCAAGAATTTTCCTGTAGCTAACAGAGAACTCCCCAAATCTGTAGCCCCCCACCCCCCAACATCAAAAGTGCATTCATCAAGCACTTTGTGAAGAAAGTTCTGGGAAGTACGACTGGGGCGTTATTGCTCCCAAACATGCTTCAAGCAGTAATGTGCTCAAGAGTGCTGCGTCACATAAAGTGTAGAGAATTCTGTCACTTTCCTGATAAGTCACTGTGAATTACAAAGAAAAATGTCTTGTGCTAATAGGAGAGAAACGAAGGGCAACATGTCTGACCATCTGGCCCCCGATTTGAAAAGATCACTGCTTTTAAGTACTCCCTGCTCTTAATGGTGCTGTGCTAATGCATATTCCTCCTGAGAGGAACTACTTTGCCATTTTGTTATTTAATGCCGATGCCGCAGAGGCAAAGGTTAGAATCTTACACCTTTTAGGGCAAAAAGATGAGGCTAGTTAGGCTGATGCTTGACAAGCAGTCAGAATAAATTAGTTTCCCCTTTCTGAAATGTTCTTTTGTCAGCTTTGGAGGTGGGGGGAGTCGGTCACTTCTTTAGCTCAGCTAATGCTGCCAAGAGCAGAATATCAGATGAGATGCAGAGAAGTTTACTTCAAAATCACTGCTTAGAGCTAAAGCACCTTGGTGTCTATTCACATGGTGCCTGTTACTCCATCACCCTGCCACCCTGCCCTCAAAGGTTGATTCCATTACTCACCACTGTTCCCAGGAGTGAGCTACTGGGAGGCAGATTATTTTTGTGCAAGAACATGTTGCTACATTTTTTTTAAGCCATGTATTTCCTAAAAGAATTATACAGGGGAAACTTCTCAAAGTTAAGCAAACAAAAGCAATCTCCCACATTTTTTTACAAAGGAGATTTTGCGTAAAAAAGAATGGTACACGGTAGTTTTGTTCGATTCTGGATATTTTCAGGAAATTTTATATCACAGAAGAATCACTTCTGGGTAGATTTTTCTTTTTCAATTTCAGCTCTCACGGCATTATCGTCTGACATTGGCGTGTGCTGTCGTTAGGTAGTAATGGAAAGTCTCCCACGCCGGAAATCTAAAAAGCAGTAGGTTTTGGAGAGTCAAAATAGCATGTCTCTGATTCCATGCTCAAGTTCGAGGGTTAAAACCAGTGCAGTCACAAGGAAAGTCTGCTGAGAACTCTACTGTGTTCAAAGTCACCAGGACAGAGGCAGCCATGTTTTTCGATGGAGCCCGAGTCCTTAAGTTTTAAGATGCATTACGTTTTTCTTAGTTCTCGAAGTAATTATCCACTGTGCAATATTCATGCACATAACCATTCCAGCTTGTCAAGTGTTTGTGGAAGAAACGCCAGTGAAATCATTTGTTTTCATTTATATATGTATATGAAGGAGAAAAATAATGAGCAACCATTTCTGTATTATTAATACACATAGGTATAGTCAGAACAATATGTGAGATTCATTCATTCCACAAATATTAGGGGGTGCCCATTCTGTGTCAGCCATTATTCTAGGTCCCAAGAAACAGTAGTGAACAAAACAGACAAAACCCTTCACCCATTGACGTTTACACGCTAGTGAGGAAATACAAACCTATCAACAAGCTAGAGATATGTATGCTTATCCCAGAGGGAATAGGTGTGAAGGAGAGAAAGGGAGCTGAGGCGAGCAACAGGGAAGGCATGGGAATGGAGGAGCTATTCTACACAGAGGCTCCGGGAAGCTTCTCTGATTCAGTGAAAGTTGAACAAAAACTGAAAGTGAAAAATTGAGCCATTTCTAAATCCAGGAGGAAGATACCAGTCTAAAATAATGGCAAGTGCAAAGGGCCTGAGGTGAGAGTAGGCTTAAGTATGTAAGGAACATGAAGGCAAATGTGGCTGGAGCAGAATGAGCAGACAGAAAAATAGTGGGAAATGAGGACCAAGGGGCAGTGAGCTTAGAGCTGGATTGGTTTGTGCAGGGCCGTGCAGGGAGGTGTAAAGAATGATTTGTCGGGGCCTGGGTGGCTCAGTCGGTTGGGTATCCGACTTCAGCTCAGGTCACGGTCTTGCAGTCAGCGAGTTTGAGCCCCAAGTCAGGCTCTGTGTTGACAGCTTGGATCCTGGAGCCTGCTTCGGATTCTATGTCTCCTTCTGTCTCTGCTCCTCCCCTCCTCATGCTCTGTTTCTCTGTGTCTCTCAAAAATGAATAAATGTTAAAAAAAATTTTTAAAAAGAACGATTTGTCGAGTTATCTGCTCTAAAGCAGGCACTGAGGATACAGCAGTAAATCAGACCACTCCGTTCCCAGCTATACCGGGGTTTACTTCTAGTGGGTACACACACCCACGATCACTTCCATCTCTCACCCCTTTCCTAGCCCTCCAGGAATTTTCTAACTATTCTCCAGTCAGGAGAGAAAGCAAGACAGGATTCTGTGGGAAATAAAATTGCCTGCCCCGAACAGGGCTGATGCAGAGTCTCCCGGTTCACAGGGAGCCAATGCAATGCAACAGTTGCATCTCAAGAGTAATGACAGCAAAATACGTTTAAGTACAAGAATCTCTATTTGTGTTAAAACAAGAAGCCCTTAGCCAAATGATAGCAAACTTCAAATACAAAAGTAACTCTCCTCTGTAGACACGTTTTAGAAAGTAAATCTGAAGTCGAAGATACAGACCATTTTCAACTGCTCCCAGGACTGCCGGTCATCATCTTGTTTATAATTCACATTAATTAATTCTAAATTTTAACTTGGAAGCAAGCCATTACTCTGTGCTCTAGCTTGTTCCTTGGTTTAAGACTTCAAAGTCCCCAGTGTTTCTATTTCATTCCTATCAGGAGCAAATTCACTGTGATACTGTTCTGCCTTCCTGTGATATTGTTCTGATGGCAATTAGCACTGCAGACACTGGACCACCCACTCCCTCCCACTCACCTGGACCCCACAGTGCTGTGTGCTCTTCACCGCCAGAGCCGGATGCCACTCTTAACCATCCGAAAATTTCGCAGCTCCTCTCCCCCCACCACACACACACACACACACACACACACACACACATACATGGTCAATAGGGTCCGAGGCCACCTACTACATACTACATACTAACCCATATTTCAGTCTCATGGATTTATTTTATTCCCTTTGAAGGATCTTTCCTCCAAAAGTGTCCTGAGTTGGCACCCTGCCTCTTCATCCTCCTCCCTTACTGATTCTTAGACAAATTACTAGCCTCTTTCCTGGAAACGGAGGTGGAGAAATGTGGATACAAGGTCAAGGCCAAGCTGTTCTCTGCCACTCCCAACAGCAGCAAGGCACTCCCACCTGCCCCTTCCCGGCTTAATCTGTCCATGAAGACAGAGGTTAATTAATTAACTCCCTCTCCCCTGGTTGCCCTTAGCTACTGGCTTTGGCACATAACTAAATCCCAACTAGAGATACTTGTTAGAGATTTCATTAACTTATACTAGAAGAGAAATCTGATCAGAATTTAGAGTGGAAAATTAACTGGTTGTAAGAGAAACCTTCCCCCATTGATTGAAATCTCTAAATCCCCATCTTCCAACAGTGGTTGTGTCTTCATTACTCAAGGTTAGGGTAAGAAAGGCCCTGATTACATGATGTTCTATCAAATTAAATAAATAAACATCCATTGGCCTTTTAACCAAACAAAAGCCCCTCCTTGCAGGGCCCTGGAACACCAGTACAAACACCAATAGGAACTAAAGCAAAAGATCTGGCGTGGGAATGACCAAGCATGCATAATTCTTTCTGGCGAGGTCTGGCCACAGGCCATCACTGACTGATGGCTCCACACCCCAGCCGGCCAGCCTCTGTCCTCCCCAGCATGGAAATCACTCTGTGCCACTGTGGAAACTGTTTATGCCTTTTCCAGCCCATTAATTTCTCTGTATTTAAGAGGAACAGCATTTCCATCTCTTAGATTAGATTTTGTTCATTAAACCCTCATCTCACTTCCCAACCTGCCAAATTTTCATCAGTGGAGATCTGGGATTCAGACACCACAACCCATTAAGCACAACATCTTGGAATTTACAATTTTTTTTACAAAGCCCTCACAGACAGTCTATCTCATCTATAGTCGCCTGGCAAAAGATTAAAGATAAATGGACATTTTCTAAAGCATTTCGAATGCATTATTTTTGGCCTAACACTTTACAAACTATTCCCATTGTGCAGAATATTCTTAATCACATACAATACGCAAAGAGTGGAGACTCCAAGTTCTTGTTTACTTTTAATTATAACTACTTAAAATAACCATTAGATAACTTTCTTTTTTTATCTTCATTAGTGAGAAAGGGAAACATACACGATGCTTTGGGAGCACATTGTTTAAAAGTCTTTATAGATTTTGAGGATCAAATCATATTAGTCCAGAAAGAAGGAGCTAAGTGGAAAAGCCCGAATCCTTGGGGAGAAATCCATGGAGGGAAACCCTAGAGTTAATTCAGTTTCCTCTGGATGTGACCTCCATGACCAAGGGAAGCTGGTCAAGAGGGAATACTAAATAGTTCCAGGGACAGCCAGGTAACATCGAGTGTAGAGGTCAGTCCTCGGACTTCTTCCTTAGAAGCAATGGGACATCACCCTCCAAAGAACTGAGCCAACAAGACCCTGTAGAAGTGATCATGCCTGTAGAAGCCGGAAGTGGAAGAGCCCCCCTTTACCATGACGGAAGCAAGAAGTGCCTGAGAATATATTCCTGCCCCAGGAGCTAGAAAGACAGCCCAGAGGGAAGGAGCTGAAAAACGTCACAAGCCTAGACATTTTAATCCAAATAAAGAAGGGTTTAACCCTGGGAAGCAGCAATGTCAGCAGGTTTACAAATGATCCCTCAACCCCAGGAAACTAAAACATGGCCGTCCTCTGTGGAAAGTCAGACACTGGTTTAAATATTTGGGACTTACCTCCTAATGTGGAAGTTAGTCATGTCAGAAATGAAAAAAAAAAAATTCTGATACAATTTCTCACGTTTCCTGATCAGGCTGTTCTACAATGTGATTAACACTGTGATCACAATAAAAATGTTTTATTTAGTGGGTAATTGTACGTACCGGTACCTACCATTTCCAAATGTCTCCTTTTATTACCCTTGTTCAAGAAAGTCTTCATATTTAAGTGATTTACTGATCACTTAAAATGCCAGCCTTGCCATTAGGAGGTACATTCACTATACGTTGCTTAATTTTATAGTACATTATTTCTTTATAAACAGACACATTACTGTAGAACATTAATTAAGGCTTTTCCCCATTACGCACTA
Source organism: Paguma larvata (assembly GCA_030068075.1). Classification (NCBI taxonomy): domain Eukaryota; kingdom Metazoa; phylum Chordata; class Mammalia; order Carnivora; family Viverridae; genus Paguma; species Paguma larvata. Next base: position 286,315 of record CM057827.1, read on the forward strand.
CATTTCGAGGACAACAGTGTAACCAAGTGTTGGCCTGACAGATGTGCCCGGGCCTCCATTTCTTGGCTCACAAAGGAAGCACAGTTCCTGAGACGTGGTGCTATTGGGGCGCCAGGACCAGGCAACAGACAGTTCTGATTTGTGAAAGACGCACTTAATGAATAATGCATAGCAGGCGCGCTTCAACAACCCAATTTGCTGAACTATTTAGCATCAATAACCTAGCTATAATAGAAACAGAAGGCCTTTTAGAGCTAGGTTATGAGAAGAGTTTTAATAAAATGATATCACTCCAATCATGTGTATCACATTTGCATTTAGTAGAACCTGGCGCTTGGATTGGTAGAAAAAGAAAACTTGTGCAGCCGCATTTTTGTAAAGCCCTCGCTCAGGACTATGTTGGCAGGTGGGTGCAGTGTGAGGATCGGCCGTCGGGGAAGGAGTTGAGAAAACACCGGGCAAGGTCTTCTCCCTGCACATCACGCCGTATTAAAAAGGCCAAACTCTGATTTCAGAATACCCTTCTGGTTGAAAAATAATTCTAGTAAGGAGCACAAAGCTACAAGCACATTTCCTATTTGCTGTGAGACTAGATGATTACATTAAAATTTCCCACGGAGTAACATATTTTCTCCCATTAACGACAAAGGGCAAGAGTAGTGTCAAGAAACGAATCTTCAGTAAACCATCTGCTAAGTGTATTTGAATTACATACCTTATATTTCCCTGTTGACTCCCTGCTCTCCAAAATTCAGAAGCAAGAACAAACTCTGATACCTGAGAAAACATGCAAATACTATGTGTGCAGTGTCCACTTAGCACTACACACATACAAATTAATAATTTAGTGCCTTTCCATTGATAAGAAGAAGAAAGCTGCAGCCATGTCCAACTTCCTATACTGATAGGATATGTAAAGAGCAGAACTAAATTTGACAAGAATAGGATTTTCCTGTGGCATCAGCAGCATTCACTGAGTGAACAGAGGTGAGCTCAGCATTCAATATTAATAGTTATGTAAGGACGTAGAAATTTTCTGGTTCAGCAGACTGATCCTGGACCCCATGCTTCACACAAGATGGCCAAAGACATCTTCCAAGGGGAGCACATTAGAATTCCCCCGAAAGCTAGCCATGTTGTATCCCTGGAAGCCTTGAGATCCAGTGACACCGCTGATGCCTAGTGGTTGGTCAACTAGATGGAGGATCCCAGTTTCTAAGCAGAATCTCACTATGGCTGGAGATCTACCATTTCTAAAGCATCTCACATGAATGACAGACCAACAGTGGGAGGAAAGCTCTGCTTCCCTGGGTGACTTAACTGCTTATTTAGATCTGAGCAATTATTGCCTTAGAAAGAGCCATTGTCAATGCCAGGACACTGGGCTTCTGCTGAGAAAGGAATGGATGATTGTTGAATAGCTTCTACTTGCCAGGCATTATATTAGGTCATCCACACACTGCGGGTAATGATTAGAAAAGACGAATATTGGAACTGACAAAATAAAATGAAGGTAAAATGAATGGAAAAACCAAAGTATGTATTTTTCCAACACATCTTTGGGGGAAATAAAGAAAAACTGAAGAAAAATAAGATAATAAGTGGTCCTATAGGAGCTATGGTCTTCTTTTCTCTCTCTCCCTTTTATTTTCCTTGGCATTATTTTTTATTTAGACACATTTGATCCATGCAAAATAATCTGTGTGATAGCTAAGTAAGTTAGAGAGCATGATAATAAATACTCATGAATTTACCACCCAACTTAAGAAATAGAATATAATCAGTTCAGTTGATGTCCCCTAACAGTCCCTTTGGGACTACACTCTGTCTGTCTTGGAGAAGGTGCTGTATGACCAGGTTGACAGGTTCTGCTATATCCTGTAATGGAATTTTCCTGAGCAGCATAGAGTCCTATATTCCCGTGTACTAGGGAAGGAGATAGAGAAATGGCCACCAGGCACGTTTCTCCTTAGCAATCCTGACCTAAGTGAGTATATACAAGTCCCCAAAATCTTTCCCAACCAGGCATCCAAAGGACTATGGGTGAGGCAGGATTCCTGCCATAAGAATTAATATGTATTTTACCTCAATGAGCCTTTCACTTTATAGGAGAAAAAACTAAGGATTACCAAGGTAAACTGTCCATGTCATAAAGAGCTTTGGAAATTAGGTGTGGCCAGCCCCCAAAGCCCCAAAATAGCACCTCTCAGATCTGAACAGAAGCTGAGCACCCAGCTTCTGTTGGATGGGGACTCCCACGGGATCCAAATACTGCAGCTAAGTCAAAGATTCTCACCTGCACTATAAATTAATTTCAAATCCCATCTTAAAAAAACGAAGAAAAATCCTGCATCAGTTCAGTTGATGTCCCCTAACAGGGGGCTTTAAGGGCTTCGTCCTTAAGTTCACAATGTCCAAGAACAACTCACGACTTTCCACTTCCAACAAAATCTGTTCCTGTTCCTGTTTCCCTTCTCAGCAAGTGGTACTAACACTCATCTAGGTCTGCCGGTCAGGAATATAAAAGTTGTTTTAGAACTTTCCATCACTCCCCAGACACACACACATGCAGAACATACTCAGTCCATCACCAAATACTGCCAATTTGACTTTCTAAACATCTGTCAGAACTCTCACTTCTCTATCTGCTGCTACCACTCTAATCCAGGCTACTATCACCTTCCCGCCCCCACCCCAGATCAACCATAGCCTCACCTGGCCCCTTCCCCTCTGTATACTATAGCCAGAATATTCTTTTTGAAATGTATCCATGATCACATCCCCACTCCAGTACCCCTTTCCCAGTTCTTAAAACATACCAATGCTTCCCATTGTTAATAAATAAGACAGAGAACAAGATCTTAGCACAGCCATGCATGGACTGTCTCTGCCTACTTATCTCTCCAGATTCATAATAGATTATTGTCCTTCTCTCCGCGTGTTCCAACTACTTATAGTCTTATTTTCAGTTCTTCCAAATATTCCATATTCCTCCTTTAGTAATACCTTTACAGGCACAGGGAATCACCCAAAACATTCCTCCCCACTCCCAGCTAACTAGTAACTCCTATCCATCCTTTAAACCTCAGTCTAAATGCCCCCAAACTCAGACATTCCCTCTTGTAAGACACTCACATGGTATTCTGTACCGTCCCTTCATGGCACTTATCAAGGTTTATATTATATGTGCATTTATATGATTATTTGATTCTTCCACTCGGTTGTAAGCTCTATAATGGCAGGGACTGTATCCGCACTCTCTCCTCTGAATCCCTAACATTAAACACAATTTTGACTCCTAGTAGTAGGTACTTAGTAAATATTCACAGATGACGGAAGGAAAGAACAACAGAACGGAAGGAGGCAGGCAGGAAGGAATGTGGTAAAGACTACTAATTGGCAACCTAGGGTTGGGGACTGGCTTGGGAACTGGGGTGGGCTTAGCCAGCCCAGCTGCTAAGAGAGTGAGGAATGGGTTTTGAGGAAGGCTGCCAATAAATCTGCTCCACCCTCCCCGGAAATCGACTTGCTTGGCTACCTCCAAGACTGCCTTTTGTAAGCCAGAATCTCCCCGATGGGATTTCTTCCAGTATTCATCCTACTTCTATTTGAGGCAAAATCAGGGAGTAGCTAGGATCTGAGAAAACATTAATACCTCGCATCGACCTAAAACTCTGACCCCATTTATATAAACATTACCCGTTCGTCCAGGCAAGGTTACTACAAAGTACCTGGTGGAGTCAGTGGTCTGTTGCTTTTCCCCATTCAGCTGTTCAGCATTTAACATTTGCTGTGTTTGTGAATCACCTGGTTTGTTATACAGTGTTTCGTTCCTGCCTTAGAATTTCTCCCTGCAGTATTTCTTTTCTTCTTCTCTTATTTCCTGAGGCGTCTGCTATGAGCGGACCTCATCGAGCTTCTCTTCTACCACCCCCTGATTGCTTCCTAGCTTACACCACTTCCTCTGTGATGTTGGCCCCTGGTGGTGATTTTAGAACCGCTGACTCATGGACAGAGCATAACGAGCCTCCGGCTGCCACGTTCGCATCCTGTCAATCCTGCCTAGGTGCTCAGAGGATTCCTACAGTACGTTAGTTCCAGCCCAAACGCTGCAATCCTGTGTGGCACAGACTGAACAGAATGTCCAAGTCACAGTCTGGCATCGGCTGCCCCTGACCACTTTCCCCTGCCCGGTTCAGAGGACACTTGAAAAACTACTGCCAGTGGCTTCCCTGCCAGTGTGGCTAAACAGCACCACAGTTTAGATGCTCAAAGAAGCTCAAGCCACCGGCTCAAAGACAATCTCTCTGGGAAACAAAGAGCAAAAGCCTGCAATAATGCTGACAGCACCATGGCCCTTCACTTATCTACTGATTGCAGAACAAATGAGGGCTCGGAAGAGAAGAACACACACCGAAAAGTCTATTTGATCCACCCGTGTAGGCGAAAATGAAACCCCTTCATGTCTGCAGCCATGGAGTGAGGACCCCATAAGATTCCAGCACCAGTCTCCTGCACCCGCCGGTACAACCTGCAGCTAGATTGCTAGGAATTAAGACCACCTTCAAACTGACCTCCCATCCAGAAGCGTTGGCTTGAATCGACAAAAAAGGGAACCACAGATGCAGCAGCTAAAAAGAATCCTGTTTCTCCTGCACCAGGAACTTGAGTATTTTCATCAGAAAGAACACTCTGGGGGAGGATTCTCAGGTATGACCTGGGTGGGGCCGCTGCTTAGTTCTGGAGGAGACACAGCCAGGATAACATACTCTAAGTAAACCTGTCCCCTCTCCACATCGGCCTGCAGTCTTGTGCTTGCTCCACATGGCCCCAAAAGGGAAGACTAACACAAAAGGTCAGAAGCTACCAAAGAAAATATTTGGGTTCAATAGAAGCAGAACTCATATGAGTAGCCTAAAGATGTTGTTGGCGCCCTCTAGTGGTCATGAGCTCTCTGTCAGCCAACGTCCAATCGCTTGTGCGTGAAGAACCTCAAAGTTCTCGAGCAAGCTGGATGGGGTGCAAACGGCTAGCATCAGTTCTCCAAAGAAAGTACATTTGGAGGTAACAACTTAACAGGAATCACAATCAGAAGCTCCTTAAATTGTCCAAAGAAGAAGTAAAGAAACACAAACACATTCTGTTTCCAAAAGAAACAGATACGGTGGAGAGCATCCTTATTCAAAGACAAAGGGAAATAAAACAAAAGCCAAGATTTCAAGTGAAGGATGAGAAGCAAAACCTTGAGGAAGCTTTTGAGCTGACTAGCAGACTGGGACAGCCAGCTTGCCCAGAGTTCCTAGGGCCAAAGTCTGTCTGGCCATGCCCCGGGGATTTCAAGTGTAAAGAGGACAGCTTCTTGCTAGGGTATCCCAGGAGGTATTCAAGCTCTGGATAACTGGTGGGACTGCTTCAGTTTTCAGCTGGAATTGCTAAACCCCCAAATTGTATATCATATTTTCTGCATCCATGTCCATGTTCTTTTATCTGGAGAGAGAGTAAAACAGCTTTTGTCATCTGACAAAAGGGTTGCATGCCATAGTTTCAGATAATTGTCAAAGTATCTCCAAAATTCTATCTGCAAGTTTAATATCAAATACTTAGGTATTTGGAAATACTCGCTTTTTTACTTGGTATTAAATGGTTAAAGGTTAAAATTTGTAACTAGTATTAATTCTTTCTCTTTTGAGGGGCTGAAAGTAAACTATTAAATATTCCTTCCACTAAATGATTATACTTCAGATGGTATTCAAGTTTTAAAGTTTTATGGAGTAGTCCCGGGAATGCGAACATAACATAATGCCTATATATTAAGTCCAGACCAAGTTGGGATCTGTATAGTATGTATAGTGGACATTTGCACTTGGCCTCCTCAAACTCCTTCCCCACTGGCAACTGCCTCAATTTTTGTTTGGCGATCTGCCCTTCCCACTCTTGAATACTGTGACCTGGGTGGGTCCCCTCTGTGGCTCTGGTGCATGCAGTTCAGGGACTAAAGCTCCTTCAGTCAGAGTAAGACCTTCTCTGGGCACAATGACTGGTGCAGGCTAGGTAGGTAACCTAATCCAGTTTAGTCTTGGTGACGTTCTGGACATTTTCTGGGAACCATGGGCCGAAGATCCTTGCTTTTTCACCCTAGATTTAAATCTCTGAGTTGCTGATGGGTACCTCATAATTATCTGAGGCCTCAAAATAAAGTCAATGCTAGAGAAGCAGATCCAAGAAATCGGATACTAGAAACTCAGTTTTTAGTAATGTGTTTTGTGCCATGAATCAAAGCACCCTTGAAGCCATATCACATCTCACTCATAAGTGCCAATAAACTCCCTCTTTTAAAACAATGCAAACCACTCTGGGCTAGGTTTTCTGTCACTTGCAATCAAAAAGAATCCTGACTAAAATAGTAGGTGAAAATGCAAAACTACGGGTTGACAGATGTTATTTAGAGTCCCCATAAAATAAATCTCTATCAATTAATATGGCTTTCCCTAAGCACACCTAAATATGAAAGGGTCCTTTTACCTGCTTCCTCCTCACCTGGCTCATTGTTTCCTCTCCCTCCTCTAAAGTACCTCCAAGATAACACAAATTCCCTTAAGGATCCATATTTCCATTTAAACCATGCTCTGAAATGCAATCAGCTCTTGAAATCATCTCACAAAAACCTTAACAAGGCAAAGCGGCAAAAGGAATGTAAAATGTAATATGGCCATGGTTTCTGAACAGGAGGTATTACACCTTAATGAGGAAACAGACCTCCTTCCAGTTTCGTTTATCCCAAGAAGCTAAAATCAGTGTGAAAGGTAATGACACCTTTTTCACAGAAATAAATTAATTTTTTCATGAGGAAAAAAAATGGATTTTATACCCTGAGACCTAATCCTCTGGTTATAATTTGTGAAATTATAATTCAAATGGCAATTAGCAAGTGACCAAAAACCAAACTTTGTTCCCAGAAGACTTGAAGGCTATTTATAGCAGACAATATTCCCAAGATGGCTTCAGCCTGAAGATACTGTGTAAGAAGTAAATACACGTAAACCTCTAAATGTCTAAGAATTTGTCTCAGTTGGAGCATTTTCCCAGAATGATTTATATACTGCCATTGTAGAAATAAATAAAAATATATCCATTGAATGGTTCTTGAGTTTTCTCAACTTTATCTAGAGACGCTTATTCAGATGAAATAAAAAGTTAATTCACCCAAGTAAATTGAACTCAAATAGTTTTCTAAATTTCTCCAGTTCTAAAGGTTTTCTTTTATACTCCTACCCTTAATCACAGAACTTTTGCCACATGAAATCATTTCATTATTCCTTTTAAATGACTGGCTCAGGAGCACCTGGGTGGCTCAGTCAGTTAAGCATCTGGCTCTTGATTTCGGCTCAGGTCATGATCTCATGGTTCATGGGTTTCAGCCCCACATTGGGCTCCATGCGGACAGTGAGGAGCCTGCTTGGGATTGTCTGTCTCCCTCTCTCTCTCCCTGTCCCCTGCTCGCACTCACGCTCTCTCTCTCTCAAAAATAAATAAGTAAAAATTTTAAAAATAAATAATAAAATTAAATTAAATTAATTAAATGACTGGCTCAGAGGTATATTGGTCAGGCCCAATGGCTCTATGCCCAAAGATTTGGCAAACTGTGGTATTATATTTTGCAACATCTTTGCTCTTCCCATTTCCTGTGAACTCTGAAGCATTCAAATTGAATTCAAAGGAATTAATTTTCAAACTTTTTTATGACAGCTTTTAGGATAATTGGACAGCCATGCTCTCTGATGAGAAGACCAACATATGCAGAGGCCTCTCAAAGCAACCCTAATGTCTTCCATAGAGACACGTGGGCCATCCTGGTGTTGGGGCCAGGTTCTGCCTGACTGAAGATCCAATACCCTTGGAGTCGACGAATCCAAAATATGATGGCTGAAAGTAATCATTCCAAGTCTTTAAAAGCTACTTGATTGAGTTTAGACTAAGTACAAAAGCTCATGAAATATTAGACAAGAACATAAACAGCTCTTTATACAGCTCACAAATTTACAGTCCATAAGAGAATATAAAGCTAACCACTTGAGGGTTGACATGCCAGTGGGAATGAGATGTTGGCGAAAGGCAATGCAAACGCATTCCCAAAATGTTGTAAGCACCGAAAGCATAATATATGCTAATATACAAATACAATATATTATAAATAAGCTTTCAAACCTAAAATAAAATGGAAATGCAGTGAAGAATAAATTTGGAGCCTAAAACACAGTTCAAATAAAGTATTTCATTTTCAAGTGCATGCATTTCTTAAAGAGTTTGTTCCATGAAATAACACTCATAAATGAAAGTGTCTTTTCTGGAAAATAGTAATAGCTAATTAAAGCTACCAATTCACATAGCTGGAGCATGAATTATTAATGAGCCTAAGGGTTGGTAATAAGATAGCCTAAGAGGCAGCTTAGCACTATAAAATACCATAGAAATAGGACAATCAAGGGAGAGAAAAACAGCTCTCTCAAGGAAGAGAAATAAAGCAATTGCTACAATTACATTTCAAATATTCAAATATTCATAAAGAAAACTAGAGATTCCTGGTAAAAGTAAAAACCGATAATATAAAATTTCTATTAGTGAACATTTGATGGAATTAACTGCTAGACAGAATAATAACTATTCTACAGCCAGCACAGCACATACAGGGTTTTCTCTAAATTGGCATGGCCACCTACTCATTAAAAATGTATGTTTGAAGGACTATTTCTTAAACCATCATGTAAAGAAAGAGCACTAAGTGAGCCAAAAATGTTAAGGCTAGCTCTGAGTTACAATTTTTTAACCCCAAAATTCCCTTCTGAACATCCTTCTAGAAACCAGCACAGTCAGAAAGAAATCAACCATTAGCAGCACAGGAAGAGATAAGTACACACCAAGCAGAGCCGAAAGTGTAGCAAAAAAGGACAATTTGGAACTACAAGGCAAAACAAAAACAAAAACAGCTGTCTTTCATCACTGCCCCCCACCTTCCAGAAAGTTCTCATTTGTATGGATTTATCGGCAGTTCCCATTCATCAACTCAGCAGTGCAGAAGAAGCCAAATTCATCATTCAGGTCTGACATCTACTCGGCTTCTGGTTGTGTTCAACCAGAGTGTGCCTCCACGGCTCTCTTGTTGAAATTTTTTAAAAGATAAAACCAGGACAGAAACTTCAAGCAGGTAATTCATAAAGGTACTAGCAGGAAAGAACCAAAGTTTATTACTATTGCATTCCCACACTGAAATTCAGAAAGTCAGTCAGTCTTCTGGAAGAGTCTTGACTGAGAGCCTCAGCTCAGTAAATTGCTACTAACTGTGGCCCCATCTCTACTCCATCCATTCTCTGAGTGTTAAGATATATGCTTTTTCTATTAATTTGTTTTTTAACTTCCTTGACTATTGTAGATCTTCTAGTTCCATGATCAAAATTCAGGAATACTTGAAAAAGAAAAGCAATTATTACCTGCTCATATAGACATATTTGTGTATATGTGTATGTGTGTGTCTGTGTGTTTTGTTTTGTTTTTAAATGTTTCTTTATTTATTTATGAGAAAGAGAGCAAGCAGGAGAGGGGCAGGGAGAGAGAGGGAAAATCCCAAGCAAGCTCCGCACTGTGAGTGCAGAGCCCAACATGAGGCTCGAACTCATAAACTGTGAGGTCTTGACCTGAGCCGAAATCAAAAGCCAGAGACTTAACCAACTGAGTCACTCAGCCGTCCCTGTCTGTGTGTTTTGTATACATGTATTTGTGTACGTGTATTTGTGTATAAATTTGCACATGTGTTTATTTCTGTATATGTGTGCATTTCTGTGTTTGTGTGTGTATCTCTTGGGTAAGTCACCAGAAGAAGGAATGTTGGAGCAATGCTGGGACACCAGAATGTGCTCGCCACCACAGATCCTGGCAGAGACAGTGGCTGTGTCCTGCTGGGGAGCCATACTGGAGGGCTTGAGGCCCTAAGGCAGTGAAGGGACATGGCCAGCCTCCTGCCTCTTCATCAGGTTCACATTTACATGTCAGGGTTACAGTCCTGTCACCTGGCAAATTGATCTGTGACATTTCAAAAAAAAAAAAAAAAAGAAGTCAAATTTGTCTTAGGATGTTTTAAGAATCCCTCCAAAAGGAGGCAAGTGAGGATGGGCAAGACCCCAATTCCATGAAGAGGAAACACTGGGAAACCTACAGGATGGTGAATTTATATACAATTGTACATTGTTGATGGTAATTTTTTAATTACCACAAATGTGACGAAGTACAAAAAGAGGTAGAATACAAAATTAGGCCTCCTCTCCCCTCCCGCCAACACCCAGTCCCCCTTCCAGAGACCTGTGTTATGGTAGTTTTCCCATGTCCAGAAGTGATACTTAACTCAATCGTAAACCAGTTAACATTTCCCTGAAGCTTACCACATCGCACAGTGTTAAGAGAAAACATAATGAATGAGAACACAGAAACTTCTAATCCCAGATCATTCCCGAACTTTATTTTAGGCAAAGATGCAGCCTAAGTACTGATGAATTTTCTTTTCCAGACCCGCCAACATTGGTGGGAGTTCTCATCTTCCCTTGCCTCTTCTGCTTCTGCTGCAGAGGATCACAGGCTCTGGCAGAATCTCAAGTTAGACCAAAGAAGGGGAGCAAAGCCGCAGGGTTCTACCGGTCACCACCGGTGACTCTCTCTCTGGAAGAGTCTTGTCTTGAACTTCATCGACTAGTGATAAATATTGTATTCAATAAGGCCAAGCTAACCTAAAGCAAAACTCCCACGGTAATGGTTTTATTTTCAGAGCCCTACCTGCTTCTTTGAGCTTGTCTTTTTATCCACAGTAGTGATTGGCTCTACCCCAGCACACAGTGTACCGTCTGGCCCAGAGGAGGTACTCAATGAATATTTGCAGCATCAACTAATTTATTAATTAGTTGATCATATTCCTGGAGTCCTTGGCCCACTATCAGCCAAGTTCTAGACCACAAATGAAACATGGCCTCTGTCTTTGAATACCTTATCCTGAATCATACTTGTTATCCTGAAAAAGTCATCTCAGATTCAATAAAAATGTGAGCAACACAGAAGAGGCACTCAAATTTGAATATTCCAGGATAGATACATCAATCAGTAACTTTTGACCTGAGAGCTTCCATGAATACAATGAATTTCCAAGATTAAGTTTTCAGGCATTATCAAAAGCTGAGGGGGGCACCTGAGTGGCTCAGTCGGTCGGGCGTCTGACTTCAACTTTGTCTTAGGTCACGATCTCACAGTTTGTGAGTTGGAACCTCACTTCAGGCTCTGTGGTGACAGCTCAGAGCCTGGAGCTTGTTTCAGATTCTGTGTCTCCCTCTTTATCTGTCCCTCCCCCGCTCATGCTCTTCCTCAAAAATAAATAAACATTACCAAAAAAACCAAAAAAAAAAGCTGAGATCAGGTGGATCCCTCAGATGACACAACATCTGCCCCTAACACAGCCATGTCTGGAGCCAAGCACTATGACCTCTGCTCAAGAAAAGGAAAAGTTCTTTCTTTCTTTCTATTTTATTTTTATGTATATTCTTTTCCACTCCTCGTTATTATCAAATGAATCCAAAATAGATTATGCTAAAATTATTTTAAAACACATTGCAAAGCCAACTCAAGAACGATGAAAATAGTCTATTTTATTTATTATTTAATATAGAAGTTATTTCCGTAGAGGCACACCGGTTCACTGGTTAGCAGCACAGACTCTAGAGGTCTTAGTAGTTTTACAAGATGTGACTTTGGATAAGTTGCGGGAGCTCTCTTGTCTCATCTTTTAGGAGACAAGAAAACACCTTCCTCATAGAGTTGTCATGAGGAAGAACAGTGCCTGGTGCTGTTGAACACTTGGTAAGTATCAACTTCTATAATTTAAAGAAAACTAAATAGTCAGGCAGGCTAATGGCCATTTTGACTTTTACAACATAATCGAAAACCTAGGAATGAAAACAAGCACTTGGGGCTCAAACAGATGATCAGAGACTTGAGAGTTGAAGCTTCAAATGAGAACAATCACAGAGGAATTCGCATTTTATCACTGCTCAAATATTTTAAGTTAGGATGAGTTACTGGAACTATAAATTCAGGTATCAACCAACAAATAGAAATTTTTAGGGGCAGTGGCCCTCCCAGGAAGTCTAAAATAACAGCAGAGTGAGTCGGTCTCTAAGCTGGGATGATAATTGGCTGGAAAAGATATTAAAATACTAAAATACTTTCCTACCAATTGGCCGCTCAGACATGTTCCCAGCCCCCCTCCGGCCACCTCATGAAATGGCTTCTCAGACATCCCCACAATCCAGCACCAAAAGGCTAAGTCCTGATATAAGCTCAACCAGGAGCCTACAAAACCCTACTCCGAGGCTGCATCCATCATGCACTCTAGCACATACCCCTTGTTGTGGGCTGAATTGAATCCCTCAAAAACGATATGTTAAAGACTTCACCACCAGTACATCAGATCGTGACCTTATTTGGAAATATGGTCTTTCCACAAGTAATCATTTTGCAGCGAGGTCATCATGGTGGACCTTAACCCAGTATGACCAGTGTCCTCCTAAAAAGGGGAAATTACGACACAAAGACAGACACACACAGGGGAAAAGGATGTGAAGATGAAGGTACAGGTTGGAATGATTCATCTACAAGCCAATGAACTCCAAAGAGTGCCAGAAGACTGCCAGAATCTAGAAGAGAGGCCAGATGCCCCCTCACATCCCTCAGAAAGAACCAGCCCTACCACACCTTGATCCCAGACTCCTAGACTCCAGAACCACGAGACGATGTGTATTGCTTAAGCCACCCCAGTTTGTGATACTTCGCCATGACAATCCTAACAAAGTAATACACCCCTCTGACTGTACCTCACCATGAGGCAGTGTCCATTCCTGGCCTTTTCATAACACATAAGCAAGGGTCCCTTAAATTTGGGAAAGACAGAAGCAAGCTTGTTCTGCAGTTCTCTGAGTACATCCTCACAACTCACATGAAAGATCAGCCTTTACAAGCTGGCGGCAGGGCAGGGTGTGGATTTGAGAAACAAAGGTTTTAAAAAAAAAAAAAAAAAAAGTCCGATAACCAGGCCTCTTAATGTCTAGGAAAGGCTAGCTGTCATGTTTCCAAGCTTAAGCCAGTTTTGACTAACAAGGATTACTTGCAGCCCCACCTGCTTTTTAACCCTGATTAACAGTGTATGTGATATCTGAAAAACACGAGCAAATCTCCTGAGAAACCCAGAAAACTATAGAAGGCCAAATTAAAGATTTCCGTGGATTTATTTTACCAAGCATACCTGGAAGGAAATAACCAGAATGATTGCTTCTGAAACTCAAGTCAAGTTCACACTCTTCATCTTAAAACCTCATGATGTCTATTAAGAACACTTGTAGCAGAGGTCTCAGGCTATCTGGCTTGATCTGATATACCTGTACTTGAATTTCCCCCCTTGTTATAAGCAAAGAAAAGAGGCCCAGAGACTGATAGTTAATCAGGGAAGAGACTGAAACTAGACTCTAACTAGATTTTCCAGCAAACCACTCAATCATTATTAAGCACCAGTTATGTGCTAAGGATACAGAGGTGAGAGCAGTGAGGAGGACAAGGAGTAGGGATAGAGTCACCTAAAGAATTCAAGGAGAGAAAGTTAATATGGTGAGAATACTTGTAGTCCAGTAACGAGAGTAAAAGGCACACAAAGGAAACACCCTTTGAGCTGGACCTTGGAAAATTAGCCAGTGTTCACCAAGCCAATGCAGAGGCCAGGAAGGCAGACAAAGAAAGGCCTTCCCAGTCAGAACAGAAGAAAAAAAAATCACCAAGCATAGAGTAGGAGGTCCCCAGTAGGAACTGTCTGGAGGAAAACAGACCCCACCTTGGATGTCAGTAGTTTGGGCCTTTTTTTTATGGGCAGTGGAGAGCTACTGGTGGTGTGTACAGGATACGATCAGTTGTGTATTTCCAAGAGCTTACTTCGTGATAGTGTTCAAAATAAACTAGAGCTGCAGATAGGCTGGACATAGGCAGACATGTTAAAAGGGTTATTTCAGGAGTGCAGAAGAAATAAGAAGTACTGACGAGTTATTTCAGAAGGAGAACTAACAAATCTTGGTGGCCAGATGAACAAAGGGAAGGAAAGTGAGGCCAAAGATGACCCTGAAGCCCCAAGGTCAAACAAGAGGCACAGAGAGTGATGTTATTAACTGAGAAAATAAGCCCAGGGAGGGCGGGCAGTTCTCGGAGAACTTCCAGTTTGTCTCTCACAGCATCTGTCCGACACTAACAGGATCATGAAGCTGTGTGGAACGGGCATAAAACTTTGTGATAAAAACCGTATGCACTAACTTAAGGTAAAGAAAAGAAACTTTTTTCGGAAGTGTTCAGTACCAACAATACACACATTTCAAACACTTCCCTGGGAAATATCTATATGTAACCTAATTCATAACACAGATAATTATCATGACTTTGAAAGACAATTCTCAAGTGGGAGAAGGGTCAAATATTTCTCCTTGTAAGCGGTATCAGGTGTCAACAAAGACAAAAAAATTGATTCTAATGATTTGGGATTACTATTTTAAAACAAAGAAATACAATATAATTCCAAACTAGATTTATGTCTGGGTTTATTTATTCAACCAATGGGAGGATATAAGAAGAGATTCAAAGATAAACAAAGGTTTAATCTCATTCTCAAGAAAACGCCACTCTTATTTTTCATGAGTTTGAACGAAATACATGACATACATGAGTGTATATCTAGTAGCACCTATAAAGGTGAATCAAGGGCTCTGCAAGACCAGTCATCAACATAGACTTTGAACTTACTCACAGTAGTCTCAAAGTCTTATTTTATACACTACCCTTGGGCCATCTCTCATGCCGTTGTCTGATGATCCCTAAAACAGTCCTCTCTCCTGGGCTCCAGATCTTCTTTAGCTGGGTCCCATGCCTCTCAGCTCAAAGTCAACACAACCAAAACTGAAGTTAAATCTTTTGTCACCCCAACTCTAGTGGCACCTCCTTCCTTACTGTTTATCTTGGCTAATAGAAATATTATCTCTCTAGGCTCCCTAGGTGTGAAGCTTGAAAAAGTCATCCAAAATGACTTATCCTAAACATCACAATCAGTCCTCACTTCCATTTTCTAGCTAAGTCAGCCTTCTCCTCTTCCAATCACATTGCCACTGCCGTGTTTCAGGATCTCATAATTCTTACCTGGGCAATTGCAATATCCTTCTAACTTTTTCACCTTGACTCAAATATCTATGTTTCAAATAAAGTGACCTTTCTAAAGCATAAATCTCTAAAGCACCACTGCATTCTTTGGCTAAACATGTGGCAATAGCTTTTCCTGGCTTTCAGGATGAGTTCAAACACCTTATGCAGGAAGCAAAATAGTGACCTTCCAAAGAGGGCCATGTCATAATCCCCAGAACTAGTGATGCAGCGACAAGCCAAGGAATGCAAGCAGCCTCTAGAAGCTGAAAGAGTCAAAGAATAGATTTTCCCCCAGAGCCCCCGGAAGGAACACAATTCTGCCAATGCTTAAATTTTAGCCTCATAAAACCCATCTTGGACATTGTTTTAAGCTAATAAGTCTGTGGTAATTTATTACAAAAGCAATAGGAAACCAATACTCTTTTGTATGACATACAGAGCCATTCACAAACAGTGCCCTACTTCCCACTAGTTAAACACCTCCCCAAACGCAACACAGCTGAAACTGAAGTCAAATCTTTTATCATCCTACCCTACCTCCTTCCTTATTTTCAGTCTTAATAGAGTCACCATCTATGAGCATGCCTTCCAAAGTTGCCACTCTTTAGCCAAACCAGATATTTGTTTTCTCATGTTTATATGTCTCTCTCTGTTCATTCGGGTCTTTCCACCTTCTCTATTTGTCCTTCATGAATCCACTAAAACAGCACCTGCTTTGAGAGACTTTCCTGGTCATTGAGATGGAATACAAGTCCTCACACTCTGTGTCCTTCCAGTCTCCTGTACATAATGTGACTTTGCATTTATTACAATGTGCCATGTGGGCTTCTTTCAGCTACTTGAAAACAGACACTGTGCTAATTCATTTCTGCATGCCCAGTACCTAACACAGTGCCTAACTCATAAAGGAAAATAGAATACCATTGATAGCAAAAGTAAAAATTGAACAGTAGACCAAAAGGAAAGCAAGGTTAAAATAAGGTGATTCTAGGATGATGAGAAAATCTTAATTTATTGCAGATAAGTGGCAAAGGAGTCACTAATGAAAGAGGGATTAAATATGCAAATATAAGAGGGGAGAGAAATTTATTTTACTAGCCTGAAAGTGGTCCAAATAAATGAGATCATTGACAAAAAGAGAGGAACTATCCTTGGAAAGGAGGAAAGATTTTTTTTCCTCCAAGTAAGAAAAAAAGCAAAGGAGTAACACACAGATATTAATTTATTAAAAGATTAATATACAGATGCGAGAAAGAAAAATGCGTCCTTTCACAAGGTTAAGGACTTGATTTTATGTTGAGGTATTATGTTTATGTAGTCCCCTATATTATCTGCCTCCCAAATTTTATGAATAGATCAAATAGCTATTAGCTCTTGGGAACTTCTGACGTCATCAAATTCTTTTCCAAGTCAGGAAAGCATCTGAGTACTTCCAGATGCTTCCTTCCACCAAAAAGAGAAAAAAAAAAGTTTATTTCCAACCAATTCACGTTCTGCTAACACAGCCCATAACAAATCTCTGCTGTGCCAAGTCAACACCAGAGTTCCTATCCCTTGATGTCTAGGTCACAGTACCTCAGTTACATTCTCTTAAATGTATTTTTCACAAGCAAAACACATTGAACTTTACAGAAAATCCCATCCCTACGGAAGTCAGTGGTGACAAGATGACAACCAAAATGCTGCACAAATAAAGGAATTTGGGGGAATCTTTACACAGACAGCCACCTCAAACAATAATGGTGCACAGGTACCACTGACACTCACCAACCCACTTTTGGAGTCAAGAAAAGCCTATTCTATAGACAGATTTTGATGGCAAAGCCACCTTGCAGGAAAATGTGCTCCAAGTAGGCAGCACACTCACCTGACAAGGGACATGCTCTGAAAGCACACAGGGAAGCACCTCCTGACACCACATTTCAGAGGGAGCTGTTCTCCCTTAGAAACAGCCTATCAAAGCAGCACTGCCTTCAGCTGAAACTGCTGGGTAAGAGGCCTCGGCTTCCTTTGTTTCCTTTCCATCCCCAGCCACTTTCTCCAATAATGCTTACAAAGGTTTGTTTTTACCCAAATGGGTCAGACTCTTAAAACCTAACTTTAGAAACGTGGTCAAGCTTCAGGTACAAACTTAGCAAGCCAAGATTCTCAATCGGAGCTTCCATTTCCCACACTCCATGGGTCCAAGCAGGCTATCTGGTCCTTGTAATCAGAAACTTATTACCAATTACTTTTTCCCCTCATTTCCCCCAGGACCCCCATACAACTGTCTCCCACCACAATGGACATGTTCATCTGCAAGGTCCACTCCATTTCAGACAAGATATATGCCATTTCTACCACTTTTAGCTTTCGTTAAGAGACTGCTCACCTGGGGCACCTGGGTGGCTCAGTCAGGTAAACATCTGACTTCAGCTCAGGTCATGATCTCACAGTTTGTGAGTTTGAGCCCCACATAGGCTCTATGCTGACAGCTCAGAGCCTGGAGCCTGCTTCAGATTCTGTCTCTCTCTCTCTCTCTCTCTCTGCCCCTTACCCGCTCTTGCTCTGTCTCTGTCTCTCAAAATAAAGAAATGTTAAAAAAGAGAGAGAGAGAGAGAGAGAGAGAGAGACTGTCTCACCTAATCCAATAAACAAACAAATACTAATCACATCCATTCATTCATTCATTATCCCATTCATTTATACAATTTTAACCTTCTGCATACAGGTTCTCAGCCTTCCCAGAAAGGAAATTGCTGTAGACTGAATGTTTGTATCCCCTAAAATTCATATGTTGAAACTTAATCTCCAATATAATGATATTTTAAGATGGGGGCCTTTGGGAGATAATTAGATTATAAACAGGATTAGTGCCTTTGTAAAGGAAACTTCAGAGAGATCCTGCCCTGCCCACCATGTGAGGACAAAGTGAAAAGATGGCTGCCCAGGAAGCAGGTTCCTAGCAGACACCAAAAATGCCAGCACTTTCGTCTTGGACGTCCCAGCTTCCAGAACTGTGAGAAATAAATTTCTGTTCTTTATAAGCCACCCAGGCTATAATATTCTTGTTTTCAGGCTACAGTATTTTTGTTGCAGTAGCTGAGCTAAGACTGAAGTCAAAGGTATAAGAAACCCAATACCACTGTTCACACAGGGGTCCAGGACTGGGTAGTCCTTGGGATGTCACTCCCAATCAATAAAGATAATTTCCTGAATATCTACTCTGTTCCCACTATCACAAATTTACCAGGACTATTAAAACATGGTTCCACTATAGATGCTGGCGGGAATGTGGAGAAGCAGGCACCCTCCTACACTGTTGGTGGGAATGCAAACTGGTGCAGCCACTCTGGAAAACGGTGTGGAGGTTTCTCAAAAAAATGAAAATAGAGCTACCCTATGACCCAGCAATAGCACTGCTAGGAATCTACCCAAGAGACACTGGAATGCTGATGCATAGGGGCAGGTGTACCCCAATGTTCATAGCAGCACTTTCGACAATAGCCAAATCATGGAAGCAGACCAAGTGCCCATCAACTGATGAATGGATAAAGAAGTTGTGGCACATATATACAATGGACTACTACGTGGCAATGAGAAAAAATGAAATCTGGCCATGTGTAGCAACACGGATGGAACTAGAGGGTATTATGTTAAGTGAAATAAGTCAGTCAGAAAAAACAGATACCATATGTTTCCACGAATAGGTGGACTTTGTGAGACTAAGCAAAAACCAGGGGGAGGGCTAGAGGGGAAAGGATAAAAAGACACAGAGAGGGAGGGAGATAAAACATAAGAGACTCTCAAAGACTAAGAACAATCTGAGGGTGAGGGAGGTGAGGGAGGTGAGGGAGCGGGGAGAGGGGGTGATGGATATTAAAGAGGGCACGTGTTGGGATGAACACTGGGTGTTATATGTAAACCAATTTGAAAATAAACTATTATAATAAAAAAAAAACATGGTTTCTACTCCCACAGAATCTACATAGCAGTCAGAAACTCAAAACATATAAACAAGAAAAAATTAGAGAAAGAGTAAGAGCCAGTGAAGGGCTTCTTTCAAGGCAAATAAGGGTTTACCAAAGGAGAAGGTGTACTTCAATGTAGGCCAAATCAGACAAGATGTAGAAAGTCCAGAAGACCTCTCACCTAATCTGGGTGTGCTGTCTAGTACAGCTAAGTTTTGGATTGCATCACAAGAAGAGAAGACACGTGAACTGGACACTCAGTTGAAAATTTACACAGCATTTTGAAGTCTGCCTAGAATATGTCCCACTTTAACAAAAGACACCGCTAAAGATACTTTCCTCAACTAAGAAAATACAGAAAATATCCCAGGGATGGAGGGTACATGAAAAATTATTCATGGGGCAACTCTTGGAATGGAAATACCATTTTCCCTTAACGGGGAGAATATAAACATTATCAACTCTCGTTCTACCATTTTAAAGAGCAGAAGCACTTTGGACTTTTAATCTACTATCCTTCTATAAGTTTTCATAAAAAGAGAACATTCTTTTCCATATTAAAAAAAATGTTCCTTTTACTGGTATTTACAAATTACGATACATATGAAAATAACAATACGAATAAGACAACCTGGTCTGTACTGAGTGAAGCCAGTAGGAGACATCAGAAACCAACAAACGCACAAAACTCCATGCCTCAGATTGTTCAAGACTCATTTTCATGTTTTATAAGACTTATCATTTCTATAAATATAACATAATCTTTGTAATTCGCAGAATAAAAGCATCCCTGTCAGATTCTTGTGGGTGTCAAACAGCAGTATCACTGCTACATTTTCAGTAATGTGTGTCAAATTAATACTTAACATTAAGAAACTGATGAATGGATAAAGAAGATATGGTATATATATACAATGGAATACTATGCAGCAATGAGGAAGAATGAAATCTGGCCATGCGTAGCAACATGGATGGAACTGGAGGGTATTATGCTGAGTGAAATAAGTCAGGCAGAGAAAGACAGATACCATATGTTTCCACGCATAGGTGGATTTTGAAAGACTTAGCAAAAAACCGTGGGGGAGAGGAAATGGGGAAAGGAAAAAAGACACAGAGAGGGAGGGAGACTCTCGAAGACTAAGAACAAACTGAGGGGTAAGCAGGGTGTGGGAGGGGGAGAGTGGGTGACGGGCACAGAGGAGGGCACTTGTTGGGATGAGCACTGGGTGTTGTATGGAAACCAATTTGACAATAAATTATTTTTTTTAAAAAGAAATTTAATGATTTCAATTAAAAAAAAAATAAATAGTTTAGAAAAAACAAATCAAGGGGCACCTGGGTGGCTCAGTCTGTTGAGCATCTGACTCTTGATTTCGGCTCAGGTCATGATCTCGCAGTTCGTGAGATCGAGCCTCACATCAGGCTCTGCACCGATAATGCAGAGCCTGCTTGGAATTCTCTCTCTCCCTCTCCCTCTCTGCCCCTCCCCCACTGCACTCTTTCTCTGTCTCTCAAAATAAATAAAAATTTAAAAAAAGAAGAAACAAATCAAGCATAAACATCACAACAAAGAAAAAGAGAAATCAGAATTTATAATATGAAAATGGTGTCACATTACCAGCTAAAAAGATGTCCAGTCTCAAATCATGACACTTTACTAACCCAGTAAGAATTGGAGCTGGGTAGGAGAGTCATTGAATAAGTTTAATGGTTCTAACATTCCATTGAAACAAGAGTTAGTCTTCTCCGTAGAGTTGCTTTTTTCCCTTTTAGATCATTTTGGTGACTTTTTATTAGTCTCCTAAATTGATTTTGACTAATCTAGAAATAGTGAATGAATAATTCTCCAGGGAGATAGTATATAATAGTCAAAACAAACTACATTTTGACAGTGATCTATTAGAAAAGAAAAAAATATCTTATTCAAAGGTTGGACTCAAAATACTGAAAACTAATCTGTACCACTGCAGCAAAGAAAACATGGATTTTTTTTTTCTGTGTTGAATAAAGAGAGGGCTTGGCAAGACTTGCTGTTTTTAAAAGAAAAGAAATGCATTGCTTAGCTAAAAGTCCTTTGTACACAGAAGGTGCTCTAAAAAAGCAAATAGTAAATGAATGAGTGAATTTTTAACTGTGAAAATTTAAAATAAAAGGAAACTGATTAATCAAGTCAGCTGGGTCTATACAATGAAGACAGATCTTCTTTAGATGGAATTATTTTCCTTCATCGTCTCCCTCATTCCTTCCACCCCTAATTTCAAGCAAGTCTGCCAGGCAATCTTCCATTCAGTAAACAGGAACAATGCCTTATTATACAATGACTTGCTATTGCTTTTCCACAAAATTTCAAAACATGGTAGTACTGAGCCTAGACTATTTTTCATGTCCTTCCCTTGGCAGAAATCTATGAAAGCAGATGGAGAAATAGTGGTGGTTAAAAACACAAAAACAATTCGCATATAATCTTTTATAGTCTTTTTATAAAATTGGAACAGTCCTGCATACAAATATTTAATCTGTCTTGGTAGACACAATAAATATTCAATAGACATATTAAAGTAAAAGATACCCTTGATATAGGAGAATATCAAGTGATATCTGACACCACACAAGGTATACTTTGAATGCCTGAGTCTTCCCAGGCCCTCAAGTAACCTATTTTTTTGAAAAATGAAACTCACGTTTTGTTTAGGGTACACTCACATCTATATTCGTCTTTATGGATCTGAAAGATGTAAACAGAGAAAAGATAATTTACATAATTTTCCAGTCTGCCTAGAAAAAAACAACAAATATCTGCTAAATTTTGATACTTTTTTCCAGTGAGATAGTTTTATACTGAGACATTCCTATAAAATTATATCCTCCTAAAAAATTGTTGAGAATAATAATTACCTCTTAAAATGCTACCGAAGTCTCATTTCATGTCCCAAAACAGAATATATTATTTAAGAAAATTTTTTAATCAGGAACATAGCTCATCGTCATTACTTCCATTATTACCTAAAGGAAGCAGATATTTCCAACAACAAAAAGACACTCAATGGGTTGGATGTATTCCATATAATATAAAATAATATTGGAGAAGGATATAGGTTACTTAACAGTGTTGATCTTGGTGATAAAATAATATCAAAAAAGTTAAGCATAGCTGCTTATTTCAGTAAAACTTTCGGAGTTCTTGTTGATTGAATGTAATATTTCTTTAATGGCAGGAAATTCAGTATGAACTTCATGGCTTAAGAAGAAAGCACTAGAGCAGAAAACCTATGGAATTCATGGTGTTGAGAAATTTCAGACCTCTCCATAACAGGTAAATCTTCTTCAACTTACTTCTTGTCAACAGATTAAAAACTTTTGAAATTAGAGACCTACATAAATACACACCCATAGACACAAACACAAACACACAGATTTACTCATATAGTTAAGACCTGTGAAAAGCTAAGATTTTAACGTACTTGCAAGCTAACAAATTAGCCAGCTACAGCTGCGTGGCTGGTGACAGAAAAGCTCCTAGGTCAGAGACCAGGGATGTTATTACTCACAGCATAGCAAGAATGAGTTTCACATTTACAATTCCTTTACCCGCCCTCCCACCCAGTCCCATGGGAATAATCGTGAGCAGCCTAGGTAGATGCCGTGCACACAGTGGGTTTTCATCACAGCTGAGGAACACCGAGCTAAAGCAAATAAAGGAAATCCTATTATTGTATAATAGGATGCAAGCAAACTTGTCTTAGTTTTGCCCCAGAGGGAAATATTATCTTTATTATACTGACCAGTAAATAAACCTGCCCCCTTCTCCAGAAGAAAACATCACTATCTCCATATTCCAAGTTTGTTCACTACACAAGCATCTTTGAATGGACTGTCTGCAAGACTCTCAGTGTTATTGCTTATAAGAGTTCAAAAATACAAGCAACCCATGAAGAATTGTCTCCTAATAGGATGTTATTTGTTATATCTACCTATCTACCTATCTATATAGATATATAGCTTGTGTTATATATATTTAAAGATCCTTACATCTCTTTAAATATTCTACTTTAATATGACTCTGGTTGTGAGAGCATCTTTGGTCTCCTAGGGTCCTGCCTTTCTTAATAATTCTGAGAACCCCAGGAGTCTATTCAATGCAAAGGCCAACTGTGGTTGTTCTCACATCATCCCCGGCTCTGGAACTCAGATTCACCCTGCTAACGTTGAATGACTTCATGCTCTCCCTAGATGCTAGATGGTCTAGATTAGTTTTCTATTACATACATATTAGTTTTCTATTTCTGACATAACAATTTATCCCAAATTTAGCAGTTAAACTAATACCCATTTATTACCTCATAGTTCCTCTGGCTTCTAACTCTGGGCACAGAATAGCTCAGTTGGACTCTCTACTTAGGGCTCACGAGACTAAAAGTAATGGGTTGGCAATGCTGCATTTCTTACTAAATGCTCTGGGAAAAAATCCACTTTCAAGCACATTCAGGATGTTGGCAGAATTCAGTTCCTTCTTATACTTTCCACATGGCTTTTCCATCTTCAAGGCAGCAATGGTATGCCAAACCTTTCTCACATATGGAATCTCCCTGACCTCCTCTTCTCTTCTTTCTGCTTTTAAGAGTTCATGTAAATATACTGCACCTATTCAGATAACCCAGGATAACCTCCCTGTTTTAAGGTCAATGGACTAGGAAACTTAATTATATCTGAAAAGTCTCTTTTCCCATGTAAGGTAACATACTCATTCATACTCCCAGAGATTAGAGCATAGACTCTTCTTAAGGGCTACAAACGTGCCTACCGCACTCTGCTACACACAATGTGGTCCTTGGGCAAGCAGCATTAAATTCACCAGGGATCTTGTGAGAAATGTAAAATCTCAAGATTCACCCATATCCAATGAATCAGAACCTGCCCTTTAATAACAAGATCCTCAGATGAGTCACATACACATATAAGTCTGAGAAGCACTAGACATCTACAAGTCTAGAACAGTTAGATGCTGTGGCTATCATTAAACAAGTTAAAGACAGTCAAAATTTGGATAGTCAGAAGGAATCCTTCCATTTCTCCCTGCTAATGCCAATTGTTCTAGCATCTTCACTTAACAAAACTTGGAAAGCTGAAGAGCTGCAGCTGGAAGTAAGATTCTTGCCCTGGTCATTACAACCTACTGTTGGTCCAGTCTCTGCCCAGACAGCAAGTTTCCCCAGCTTGCAGAAGGAAGCTGTTCCTTCCCTAGCTGTTACAATCTTTCCTTGAAATATGCACAGCCAGTTTTCTCAAGGCATGCTCATAGTAAGATAGATTGGTGAGAAAATAACTTCACATTCTTAGAGTCATCATACTTAAAAGCATTCCTCTTCCTTAACCCCCAAGGACCTAAAAGAGACCCCGTTGCTAGTTTAGAATGGCCTTTGCATTACAGAGAAGTTTTCTTAGGAGCTGGTATCTTCTTACAGCTGACTTTAGTTGGGGCTACTCCCATCCATCAAAGATATTTTAATAATTTTGAATCTCAGAAGGAGTGTCCTTAGTCCCTATGCAATTTTGCAAAACTAAATCTGATTCCAGTAAATCCAAGACTCTGTCATTTCATGTAATTTCATATCACTCACTATTAATGGAAATAAAACTAAATTAGAGTTTAGAGTCAAAGTCCCACATCACTTTCAATTGGAATTAAAATGGCTTTGTTAACTAATAATATTATAATATTCCTCATTCTTTAATATACAGAAAGCTAGAAATTGCACTTAAATTAAGACTTAAAGGAGTGACGTCATCATTGTGGCAGAATAAGAGTTTTCTACTCTCTTCCCCCCAAAAGAATGCTGATTTAGACGATTACCCATAGACAAGAGAGTCTTTGTGGAAGTCCAGGGGTCCAGCAAAGAAGCTCCAGCATACGACTGGATTCAAAATATCTGAGACTAGAAATACTGAAGAGGGTAAAAGGAACAGTTTCACTTTATCTGCACTACCTTATTCCCAAAGCAGCATAGAGGGACCTTCTTGGTCCATAACTTCTCCCATTGGGGAAAATGAGAACATGTAAGTGAGCCCTCAGCTTCCCCAGCTGTACAGGACACTGTCCAACAGATCAGCTTATTTCTCACTCCATTCAGAACACTGAGTATGAACTGCAAGATGCAGGGGCAGGGAGCAACTGGGAGAATAGCATCCACAGGTCAGACTAGAAAGTATCAAAGATGCACAGATCCTAGGGAGTGTTTCACAGACTCCATCAGGAAGTCCACCCACAAACCACTGAGGAATGCCTCACCAGCACATTCCCCATCTGGCCCATGGGAACCCCTAGTGTTCCATGCACCAAACGCATACAACTCCCAACCAACAGGCCAACTCCCTGTGTACACTCCCAGCAGCGGTGAGAGCAAACTTTTGCAAACGGTTAGTAATCATGTGCAAAAAGCCTAACCCTACACACATGGGAGAAAAATCACACAAACTTCAGCATTCATCACCACCTTAGGGAAAGCAAAAGGGAGGCTGTCAGCACCCATCCTGGCTTTATACAATCAAGAGAAGGTATACAAGCTTAAGAATTCTGCCACAAGAAGGAATAAGAAGTATAGAGCAAGCACATTCATAGAAAAAGTCTGAGAAAGCCTCAGATTCCCTAGCAGGGCTAATGAAAAGTACTTCTCTCCAGTGACGACTGGAGGAAGTGACTGTTCAAATGTAAAGACGGTAACACAAGAATTTCAAGAAACATGAAAAATCAAGGAAACATGACACTATCATCATAATTTTTACTAACTGAACCCAAAGAAAAAATCAAGGAAACATGACACTACATCATAATTTTTACTAACTGAACCCAAAGAAATGTAGATCTGCAATTTGCCCAATATAAAATTCAAAATAATTGTTTTAAGGAAGCTCAGAGAGCTAGAAGAAAACACAGAAAGACAATTCATTGAAATTAGGAGAACAAGACACAAACAAAATGAGAAATTTAACAGACAGATAGAAATCATTTAAAAAGAACTAAATAGAAACTCTGAAGCTAAAGAATACAATGAATTAAGTGAATAATGCAATAGAGAGCATTAATATGAGCTGGATCAAGCAGAAGAAAGAATCTGAGAGGTGGAAGACAGAGCCTTTGAAATATTCATCAGAGGAAAAGAAAAATAATGAAAAAGAGAGTAGAAATTCTATATGAACTATAGTGTTCCATTAAAAGAAACAGTCTATATGTTATTGGAGTACTAGTAGGCAAGGGGAAGGAGAGCGGCAGAAAAACTTATTTAAAAATATAGTGGCTGACGGCATCCCTCTGAAAGCAAAACTAGATAAAGACACCACAAACGAACGAACAAACAAACAAACAAAAACTTCTGGCCAATATCTCTAAATGCAAAAATCTTCAAAAAATACTAGCAAACGGAATCTAACGATACATTTTAAAAAAATTATTCAGGGCTGCCTGAGTGGCTCAGTGGGTTAAGTATCAGGCTCTTGACTCCAGCTCAGGTCATGATTTCACAGTTCCTGAGTTCAAGGCCTGCATCAGGCTGCGCTCTGACAGTGCAGAGCCTGCTTGAGATTGTTTCTCTCCCTTTTTTTCTGTCCATCCCCTACTTGCATGCACATGCTCTCTCTCTTTCTCAAAATAAACAAATAAACTTAAAAAAAATCATTCACCATGATCAAGTGGGATTTATTCCCAGGAAGCAAAGGTGGTTCAATATTGTACATCGATCAACATGATACAGCAAATCAATAAGGGAAAGAATAAAAAGCATATGAACACTTCAATACATGCAGAAAAAGCATTGGACAAAATACAACATCCATTCATGATAAAAACCCTCAACAAAGTAGGTTTAGAGGAAACAAACCTCAACATAATAAAGGCCTTATATGAAAATCCCACATACTCATTGGGGAAAACCTGAGAACTTTTCCACTGTGATCAAGAACAACACAGGGATGTCTACTCTGATCACCTTTACTCAACATAGTACTGGATATCCTGGCCACAGCAGTTAGACAACAAAAAGAAATAAAAGGCATCTAAATTGGTAAGGAAGAAGTAAAACTTTCACTATTTGCAGATGTGATACTATATATAGAGAACCCTTAAGACTTCACCGAAAATCTACTAAATCTGATAAATGAATTCAGTAAAGTCACAGGATATGAAATCAATGTACAGAAAAATGTTGCATTTCTGAACCAGCAGAAAGAAAAATTAAGAAAACAATCTCATTTACAATTGCACCAAAAATAATAAAAAACTTAGGAATAAACTTAACCAAAGAGGTGAAAGATCTATGCTCTGAAAACTATAAAACGCTGATGAAAGAAATTGAAGACAACACAAAGAAAGAGAAAGACATTCCATGCTCATGGACTGGAACAGCAAATCTTGTTAAAATGCCTATATTACCTAAAGTAATCTACAGACTTAATGTAATCTCTATCAAAATACCAACAGAATTTTTCACAGAGCTAGAATAAACAATCTTAAAATTGGTATGGAACCACAAAAGATCCCGAATAGCCAAAACAACCCTGAAAAAGAAAAACAAAACTGGAGCTATCACAATTCCAGACTTCAAGTGATGGCACAAAGCTGTAGGAATCAAACAGTATGGTACTGGCACAAAAATAGACACATAGATCAATGGAAGAGATTAGAAGAACCAGAATAAATCCACAATTATATGGTTAATAAACCTTTGACAAAGGAGGAAAGAGTATGCAATGAGAAAAAGACTGTCTCTTCAACAAATGGTGCTGGGAAAACTGGAGAGCTACATGCAAACAAGAAATTGGATCACTTTCTTACACAATACATAAAAATAACCTTAAAATGAATTAAAGATCTAAATATGAGACCTGAAAACATAAAAATCCTAGAAGTGAGCATAGGCAGTAATTTCTCTGACATCAGCCATAGCAACATTTTTCTAGATACGTCTCCTGAGGCAAAGGAAATAAAAGCAGAAATAAACTACTGGGACTATATCAAAATAAAGAGCTTCTTCACAGAAAAGGAAACAATCAACAAAACTAAAAAACAACCTACTGAATGGGAGAATATATTTGCAGGTAACATATCTGATAAAGGGCTAGTATCCAAAATATTCAAAGTACTTATATACCCAAAAAACAAATAATCCAATTTAAAAATGAGCAAACACTTTTACACTGCTGGTGGGAATGCAAACTGGTGCTGCCACTCTGCAGAACACTATGGAGGTTCCTGAAAAAATTAAAAATAGAGCTACCCAAGACCAAGCAATTGCACTACTAAGTATTTATCCAAAGGATACAAAAATGTTGATTCAAAGGGGCACATGCATGCCAATATTTACAGTAGCACTATCAACAATAGCCAAATTATGGAAAGAGCCCAAAAGTCTATTGATTGATGGACAAAAAAGATGTGGCATATATATATATGTATATATATATATACACAATGGAATGTTACTTGGCGATCATAAAGAATGAAATCTTTCCATTTGAAACAATATGGATGGAACTAGAGTGTATCATGCTTAGCAAAATAAGTCAGTCAAAAATAAATATCATATGATTTCACTCATATGTGGAATTTAAGAAACAAGACAGATAAACATAGGGGAAGGGAAGGAAAAATAAGATAAAAACAGAGACTCTTAAACAAAGAGAATAAACTGAGGGTTGCTGGAGGAGTGTTGGGTGGGGTGATGGGCTAAACTGGTGATGGGCTTTAAGGAGGGATGGGTGATGGGATGAGCACTGAGTGTTATATGTAAGTGATGAAACGCTAAATCTTACTCCTGAAACCATTAACTTGCTGAGATTTAAATAAAATTTTTAAAAATGGACAGAAGATACAAACAGACATTTCTCCAAAGAAGAAATACAGATGGCCAAAAGAAGTCCCTCAGAAATGAACGAGATATAAGTATTTTCCCAAACAAACAAAAGCTGAAGGAGTTCATCATCACTAAATCATTCTTACAAGAAATGCTAAAAGGAGGTGTTCAAGTTCAAATGAAAGGACATTAATCCGTAACATAAAAGTATAAAACGCAATGATAAAGATAAGTATATAGTCAAATTCAGATATGCTATTGAATCTAAAGATGTTTTAAGAAAGCATCATGGTGACCACAAAGCAAATACCTACAGCAGATACACAAAGAATAAAGAAAAAAGAATCAAAGCATACCACTACAGAAAATCATCAATTCACAAAGGAAGAATAGATCATATTTGACCTATCGAAAACAAGTCTTAGCAAATTTAAGAGGACTAAATTCATACCAAATATTTTTCAGACCACCATGGTATGAAACTAGAAATCAGTAACAAGAGGAAAACTAATGTAGGAACTAAACAACGCACTCCTGAACAACCCCATTTGGTCAAAGAAGAAATTAGAAGAGAAATTACAAAGTGTCTTGTGACAAATGAAAACACAACAAGCTAACCGTTACGGGATGCTGCAAACGCAGTTACAATAGGGAAGCTTATGGTGATAAACACCTAAATTAAGAAAAAAGAAAAATCTCAAATAAACAATTTAATTTTATACCTCAAGTATTAGAAAAAAGAGAAACAATTTAAGCCCAAAGTTAGCAGACGGAAGGAAATAACAAAAATCAGAGCAGAAATAAATGACATGGAGATGAGAAAAACATTAGAAAATGTCAATGAAACTAAGTTGGCTTTTTGAAAAGATAAATAAACCTTTAGCTAGAGAAATGAAGAAAAGAGAGAAGGCTCCGATAAATGAAATCACTAATGAAAGATGAGACATTACACCTGATACCACAAAAATACAATCATAAAAACATACTATGACCAATTACACACCAATAAATTGAATAACCTAGAAAAGAAGATAAATTCTTAGAAACGTACAACCTACCAAGACTGAATCATAGAGATATAGGAAATTTATAGAAGGCTATAAAATCAAAATACAAAAATCAGATGCATTTTTTTTTTTTAGTTTATTTAGTTTTGAGAGAGAGAGCACGAGCAGGGGAGGGGCAGAGAAAAAGAGGGACAGAGAGAATCCTAAGCCGAATCTATGCTGTCGGCATGGAGCCCGACACAGGGCTCGAACTCATGAACTGTGAGATCATGACCTGAGCCAAAATCAAGAGTAGAGCACCCATGTTCCCCTCAAATGCATTTCTGTACAATAACAATGAAGTACCTGGAAAAGAAATAAAATAATTCCATTTACAATAACATCAAAAACAATAAAATACTTAGGAATACACTTAACAAAAGAAGTAAAGCATCTGTACACTGGAAACTGTTAAGACATTGATGAAAGAAATTGAAATAGATACAAGCCTGCCGGGGTCCTTGTTCCGGCGAATCTAGGGGTCCACGAAGGACGGACGGTCAGGCGAAATGAAGTGAGAGAGCCATGAGAGAGATGGAGTCTGATGACCAAACAGGCAGCCCTGGCAATTCTGGCATCTCCCACCTGCTAGTCTCAGTGTCTTTATTTTTAAAAGTAGCGAGTGACATTACATCAGTGACAAGGTATTATTAACAATATTTCTTAGGTTGGCATATTTGTGAATCCCCAGACCTAGAAGGAGACAGTCTTATCTTAGATTAGGCAGTAACCATTTTTATGACTCTGTTCCAAACAATAGACCACGCACAGTTTTTGGGGCAGAGTTAGGTAGGCTTGTAGCAGAGAAAATAACAAGATGTTTAAGAAAAGAGCAGGGCTGTTGTAGCCCTCAGTAAACAGAGGGCGCATACACTGTTGCCTATGTTAATCATCTATTGATAGATTGGGAGTCATTCTATCCATAATCTTTAACCATAATAGAGGAGGTATTATTTGTTTGGTAGAGACATGATCTCTAATGTTTGTCTAAGTTCTTTTCCTTTGTGAGTGAGTGAGCCTATACCGTAAGGGCTCATGTTTATCTGTTCTTTAGACAAACAGCAGTTTCTCTAAAAGTAATTTGTTATTGCCTTTTTATTATAAGAGAGCATGGGGATGGGAATAGCAAAAGGATTTGTGAAATGTTAACCTCAGGAAGGTACTCAATGTTTGTTGTTGATCAGTGAAGATATGTGTAGCTACTTTTGTTTGGCTACTGTTTGTACCTTATCTGTAAACTGCTTCTAACTTTTGGGCTAAGCTAACTTCTGGAGAAGGTCCTAAGTCTCTTTACAACCTCTCCCATCAGTCTGTTAACCAAATACTGAGAGAAGCTTCAGAGATGTGCCTTGAGGTTTTATGGTGGGGCTGAGGGGATGATTAACACAATGTGATACCTGCAGGGAAAATCTAGTTTGGTTCAAGGAGTCTTGAGGCCTAACGTCTGCTAATTTCTAGCCAACTCATAACTGCTATTCTATATGATCAATTTGTGTAACCTATCCCCAAGAGGCAACTTTGAGGTTACTTCTGACCAGGTCACTCTCATTCAGATTTTATCCATCAAGACCAGGTCCCCTTTTCCATATGCCATAAACCCAAAGAGCATTATATCCCTTAGGCCAACGAGAGCAGTTCAAGAAATCCAGGCCTGAAAGATAGAAGGAGGTAAGATTAGATGCCAGCCTGCCTGGCGGGAGCTCTGCCTCAACCTTTTCCACACAGAGAGGGGTCTCAACCTGCAAGCCCAAAACGGCTCCCAACACAAGCCAATGGAAAAAGATCTGTGCTCAAGGATTGGAAGAAATAAATTAGTTAAAGTGTCCATACTGCACAAAGCCATCTACAGACTGAATGCAAGCTCTATCAAAATTGCAGTGACATTTTTCACAGAAATAAAAAACAATCCTAAAACTCATATGGAACCTCAAAAGCTCTGAATACCTAAACTATCTTGAGTAAAAACAAAGATGGAAGCATCATACTTCCTCATTTCAAACTGTACTATAAAACTACAGTAATCAGAACAGTACGATACTAGCATAAAAATATATAGACAAATGGAACAGAATAATGAGTCCAGACATTAATCCATGCGTAGACAGTCAACTAACATTTGACAAGGGCACCAAGAATACTCAGTGGAGAAAGGATAATCTCTTCATTAAATGGTATTGCAAAAACTGGATAATCAGATGCCAAAGAATGACACTGAACCCCTATTAATTAAAATTAACTCCAAATGGATTAAAGACTTAAACATAAGACCTGAAAACACAGCACCCCTAGAATAAAACACAGGGGAGTATCTCCTTAGGAGCATTCATTTTGGTAATGATTTTGGGGGCTATTACACAAAAAGCACAAGAAATGACAGCAAAACTAAACTAGAGGGATGACATCAAACTGAAAAGCTTCTGCACAACAAAGGCAACCATCAACAAAATGAAAAGTCAACCTACAGAGGAGGAGAAAATATTCACAAACTATCAGATAAAGGATTAATTTCCAAAATATTAAGGAACTCGTACAACTCAATAGCAAAAACAATAATGATAATAATAATGAAAATTCAGTTTAAAAATGGGCAAAGGAATTGAGTAGACATTTTTCCAAAGAAGATGTACAGATGGCCAACAGGTATAGGAAAAGGTGCTCAACATCACTGATTATCAGGGGAATGGAAATCCAAACCACAGTGAGGTACCTTACACCCATCAGAATGGCTAGTATCAAAAAAAAAAAAAAAAAAAAAACAATATTAACCAAAGCAAAAACAAGAGATAACAAATGCTCATGAGGATGTGGAGATAAGGGAACTCTTTTCCACTGTTGTGGGAATGTAAATTAATATAGCCACTAAGGAAAAAAACCATGGAAGTTTCCCAAAAAAAATTAAAAATAGAACTACCATATGATCCAGCAATTCCACTTCTGGAAAATGGAAAAAGAAAATGAAATCATTATTTCGAAGAGATATCTGCACTCCCATGCTCACCATGGCATTATTCACAAGAGCCAAGAACTGAAAACAACCTAAGTATCCATCAACAGATGAATGGATGAAGAAAAATGTGAGATAGATATAGATATATGTGAGATGTATAAATGAGACATATAAATGACACATATACGTTGATAGACAGATATAGCTAGCTAGATAGATCATGCTAAGTGAAATAAGTCAGACAAAAAAAACTGTACGATCATTTATAGGTGAAATCTAAAAAAGCCAAGTTCATTTTAACAGAGAGTGGTTACCAGGGGCAGTTCTATTGGGGGGGTGTAGGGAAACGCTGGTCGGTGTACAAACTTTGGGGTGCCTGGGTTACTCAGTCGGTTAAGCATTCAACTCTTGATTTTGGCTCAGGTCATGATCTAATGGGTCAAGCCCCACGTCAGGCTCCGCTCTGGACATGGAACCTGCTTCAGAGTCTCTCTCCCTTTCCCTTTGCCCCAACCCCTTTCTCTCCCTCTTTCTCAAAAAAAAAAAAAAAAAAAGATTTTTTTTTCTTTTAAAGAAAGGGCACAAACTTCCAGTTTAGAGGATGAATAAATTTGGAGACGTAATGTTTAGCATAGTGACTGTAGTTAATGATACCGTACTGTGTACTTGAAAGTTGCTAAGAGAGTAGATCATAAATGTTCTCACCACAAAAACAAAAAAAGGCGGTTACCTGAGGTGATGATTTGTTAACTAGCCTTATTGTGATCATTTTACACTATATACATATATCATCACATTGTACACCTTAAATTTACACAATCTTAAATGGCAATTATATATCAATGTAGCTGGGGAAATATTTAATTAAAGACAAATAATAATGACACCATTAATTTAGTTATACCTAAATTTTACAAAGCATTTCCAAGTTATTTCTAATATGATCTTCATACTAGCTTTACAAGGCAAATAAGCAAATTTATCATTATCCCAATTGAATGGATTAGAAAACTAAAACACAAATAAATGAGATAATATTCCTTAATTAAGGCAACTAAGAATATATATAGAATCACATCATAGAATTTATAGAGAATTCTTTGGTTAAAAAAAACAAAAATACCTAGTTTATGAATTCACATTTTTTAAATCGTAATTTCTTGATCAAAATCATAATCATAAGTCAGGCTATGTTTTCCAAACTTCAAACAATAGTACAAAAGGAGCAGATATGTGTTGGGAGAGAAATATATATTTAAGAAACAAACAAGGTAGTAGCCTTCCATACATCCTGAGTGCTATGGAAATACATAAATTTCCTTGCATAATATTAAATATTCTTCATAGTACGTGAATTTTAAAATGCTCTGTGATTTCAAATATGTTTCAGTAAAAGTAAAAACCTATTAGTCTTGATATATTTCAGCGGTAAGACACATAAAATTATATTGTTGGTATAGGCATGATCTATAGAGAGTACCTTTACTGGGAAGTCAATGAAATACCATTAACTTTTCAGTGAAAAGTGGTTGATATAGACAAGTAAAGCGAATGTTGAGCCTTTGTAGAGGGTATTCTGGCTTTGTACATACTTTAGGGTGAGTGTGATTTATTTACCATTAAAGCACATTAAATGCTTTAGGAATAAACATTCAATAAAGATATGTCAAAATGTCTCCAAAGCAGCTCAAACTGTATATCACAAGATTACTTAGCTTTACTCAGCAATTACTCTTTGGAATAAAGGTAAAGCGAGTACTTCCAACAATCTACTAAGATAGAGAGATAGAGAGAGAAATAAAGAAAATCAGTCATTAATATCAGAACTTTCAACAAATGAACCACAGCCATTGAAAGTCATCCCATAGGATGTCATCAGGGCAGCCACCTCTTATCCACATCCTACTGCTTTTCTGTGATGACAGATATAGTATCCTGACCCTTTGCATCCTGACGATGCTGGTTCACTCAGCTATGTGCAATGAGCAAGCAACATTTTTGCTCACAATTTAATTCCATGTTTCCAAATTTAAGACAAAAGTCACCAAAACAAAAATTATGTCATGTTAATTGTAATTGGCTTGTGTATTTCACGTAAATGCTATTTCATAATTGTGATGGACCATAAAAGCTTCCTAGACTAACCAGATTATGTCTAGGGAAGTAAGGAAATCTAAACTACTCATATCACAAATTATTTATATTCTTGAATACTTCCAGGGGAATGTTCTCTAGAATCCCACTAAATACTAGTGATAACACCATTTTTTGAATAGATATAAGGTGACATGAACAGTACTAGGCACTAAATTGAGTGTTTTACTTTTATCATCTCCAAATTATAATAGTCCTGCAGAACAGATACTCCCCATGTTGCAGATAAGAAGGCAGAGGAAAAAAAATCTAAGACCATATAGAAAGTAAATAGCAGATCAGATTCCAACCAGCTCTATATGTATTCAAAGTCTTGTTACCCAACTAGTCCTTCCCTGCATTTACTTCATTCAACAAATAGTTTCTAAGTATCAGTTACAAAATCTCCACATTACTTGGAAGTTTTTAATCCACCCCTCCTAAAATTACAAGTTAATTACTCACCAGTTACATTATCTTTCTTCACTTATGTCAAAATTGTGCCTAGACAGGCAATTTATCTATTCATTCAACAAATGTTTATTCTTTGTCCCCTGGGATCCTCTCCGTTTGATCAGCAATATGCTGACTCATTAATTCCATCCAGATTCAGGTGATTATACTACAAACGAAATTAAATGGGATTTCACAACTACAGTTTTGGAAAGGAAAAGAATAAGCTAAGTGTACAAGTTTATCCCAGAGTCTACTTGTTGCAACCAACCAGACTCTCCCCTTTGACCTGTTGCTTATGA
This sequence comes from Paguma larvata, assembly GCA_030068075.1. NCBI lineage: Eukaryota > Metazoa > Chordata > Mammalia > Carnivora > Viverridae > Paguma > Paguma larvata. Next base: position 322,243 of record CM057827.1, read on the forward strand.
AGGTAAGTATATGTTCACATCCTTCTCTGGCAGTACAGCAGTTTGGTTTCTAACCCCTCCCTCCATATCCACAATGTACTCCTCCAATACTTCCCTTTCCCATTCATGTTAAGATAGATTCTAGAGAAAAGTCTGAATATAAAGGTGAAGTTCTAACTTACATTACTAATTCCTCACAACTACAGACTTGATAACAATTAGCCTTGGGACTATATTTGTCAAAGTTCCTTTCTCAGAAATAACAACTGTTTATCAAGAGTAGCCTCAAGTTTCATAACTGGTGCTATGCCTGAAACTCTTGATCTACAGAGGTATGTGTGGGGACTAATGGGGACAGTGATAGAAAAGTAATTTGGGACTAAGTAGAGAAAACCTTTAATGATCAGCTAAGAGGATGGACTAAAGTTTCTCCACACAGGATTGTCTTTTGAAAAGCTTTCCTTTAAAGAAAAAAATAGAAGAGGAATTCTAGTAGTTATCCATCAAAGGGATGGCTCAGGAAGTCGAAAAACAACAGAGACCACTAAGGATGCTGTTGCAAAAATCTCAGCAATCAGTAATAGGAGCTGAACCGAAGTTGTAGGGCTGGCAAATCAAAGGAATGGCAGAATTGGAAACATCCTAGGAAGTAATCAACAAGATTTCATTCATTCATTCTTTCATTCATTCATTCATTCATTCATTCAAAAGATATTCATTAAAAACTACGAAATGCCAGGCATGTACTAGGAACTGGAGATATAATGTGGAGTAAAGTAGATACTGTCCTTAATCACAAAATTCACATTCCAGCAAGCAAATACATAAGCATAAAAGCAAACAAATAAGATATTTACAAATTATGAAGAAAACAAACAAGATACTGAAAGATCGCCAGAAAGGGGTGGTAAGATGATCTGGGCCAACAGATAGGTTGTGGAGAGAAAGACAAAGAATAGAATCAAAAATTCCACGGAGTATTCAAGCCTGGATGACTGAAAAAAGGGGAGGCATCACTAATAAAAACTAAGATGAGCTGATCCGATGGAGGATACAACTGAGAAGAGTGCTTTCAACCTCAGAGGTGTTAGGTTGAAGATACTTAAGTTGTACAAATGTTCAGTTAGAAATGCCGGCCTGAGTCTAGAGAAGAGTCAGGGCTTATGGATATAAATTTGGAAACTGTGGATGCAAAAATGGGTGTCAAACACGTAGTTAAAAATTAGATTTTTTCATCAAGCATGAAAGTAGGCAGAGAAAAAAAGTCCATGAACAGAATACTAAAGAATGTACACTCTTGTGGGGTGAGAGTGGAAGAAGCCAGCGAAACACCAAGGGGCCACAAGAAAGAGGAAGAGAGGGATAATTAAGATAATTCCCTGCCACAGACTGAGGGGGAAAGTTTAGCAACAGAACATCAACAATTGTAAATTTCTGCAAAGAGCCGAAGAGCAGTGAGGTAAGAAAATTATTTTGGATTTGATGCTAGAAGGCCTTCGAGAACTACTAAGGAATCATTTTCAGTAAAACTGTGGGTGGGCTTAATTCATAGATGGGAATCATGTGGTAAACCCAAACCCTAGATTTTCTGGAACATTCCCAATTCCATTATCTCTTGTTATAAACCATGCATTTTGATTTTCCATTTGAAATGATGGTAACATTGTGGTAAAGAGATAGAAACAATGCAGTTAAAGCTTTCAAGATGCTTGTCAATGAAAAGAAAGTGAGCAGTAAATACTTATCATTGGAAGGAGAATCAAGGTGTTTTAGGAGTGGGAGAGCCCACAACACATTTGTAAGTAGCAGGAAAGTGAGTAGCTAGTGAAGCAGGAAACAAGATTTGACAAAACAAAATGGCAGTTATTGAGAGCACTAAATTTCAGAGGAAGCCAGAAGTTTGGATCGATAGCACAGATGGATGGAAAAAGGTGATTTCGTTCTTTTAAGTAGTAGTAAGTAAAAGAATAGATAAAACTCTTAGGTGATGGATGTGTTAATTAACTTGATGGGGTAACACTTTCACAATGTGTATCTATATTATATCATCACATTGTACACGTTTAACACCTTACAATTTCATTTATCAATTAGACCTCAATAAATAAGAGCAGGGGTGGGGGAAGAATAGATAATGATGAAGACATTTTCAAGAAGAAAGGAGTGGGGAGGAGTTAATGATGCTAAATATAAGGCCACTAAAATATAAGCTCCAGGAGATCAGGATTATTTGATCATTCTGTTTGACTGGCTTTCAATAAATATCAGCAGAATAAATTCTGTGCTCTCCAACCTAACGTCTGAGAAGGCAGCATCTTGAACTCATATAAGACTTGGCAGGAGCTTAAAGAGGGATTTGGAAAGTTCTGTAGTATGGGACAGAGTCAAAATGAGATGAATAAAATAATAGCAGCTAATGGGGCCCAAATGTAGTCACAGTGATAATCTGCTCCTCATCTCCCCCAAAATTTATTCAGAAGAATCAGTAAGGTCTCTCTGGACAGTCTAGCTAATGCTCCAGGTCCTTCTCTACCTGTTAACTTGTTCCCTGCTTTACTCTTCTCCTTAGTACTGATACTCTCTGGTGTGCCATATTTTTTAAATTTTTTAAATGTTTATTTATTTTTGAGAGCGAGAGAGAGAGAGAGAGATTGAGAGTGAAAGGGGGAGAGGGAGAAGGAGGGGGAGGTACAGAATTTGAAACAGGCTCCAGGCTCCAAACTGTCAGCACAGAGCCCATCACGGGCCTCAAACTCATGAACCACGAGATCACGGCCTGAGCTGAAGTCCGATGCTCAACGGACTGAGCCACCTGGACACCCCTCTGTTGTGCTATATTTTACTTTACTGTCTTATTTATTATCTATCTCCCCCACCACCAGAATGTGAACTAGGCCAGGAATTTTTGTCTGTCTACTCTCTACTCTCTCTCCAGTGCCTAGAACAAAGCACATTGAATGAATGACTGCCTATGTATGAGACAGAGTCATCACAGTTAAATGACTTTCTTCACTGGCAGTGAGTTATTGTGGGGTGTGTGAGGAGGAAGCAGAAGAAAAAATAAATGATAGAAATATTCTAGTGAATAGTGATGAAAATTCAAAGGAAAGAGGGGTTCTAGAATGCTAACAATTAGTAGAAAGTGAGGTAATTGGGGTCAGTGAGGCAAAATGATGAGCCACAAGGTAATTACCATCATCCCCATGGTAGCTACAGATTCCCTTCTCCCTCTGAAGATGACCACAAAGCAGAGGGGAGAGAGGTACGGGGTATCAAGCTATGTATCAAGGCAAAACAATAACATTGCCTGATACAGAGTAAGTAACAAGTAAATGTTAGTGCTATTTTTTATATTTTCACATCGCGCTGGTCCAGAGCCACTGAAGACTAAAACAACTTCCTCATTCCTGAGTCCACATCACATTACCATCTGGGCAGAGGGATGAGCCTGCAGATAGCAGGGAAGTCCTCGTCTCCTCAGTAATGAGGGAGACATCTCAAGCATAGAATATACTTCCACCTGGAAAATATGGATTTGTCAGGCTTGTCTGGATATAATTGTCACCCGTCTAACCTCTGCTGAGGCACACCATCCTGGTCCACACACACACACACACACACACACACACACACACACCCCTTTTCTGGATCATTCACATTTATCCACAGCTTCAAAATTATACGACTAAACCTAGATCAGGTTCACACCCTACAATGTGCCTGACACATGCAGAGTGCTGGAAGGAGCACCACTGTGCCCTTTTACACCATACCACCACTGACACATTCAGATAATAGCCAACGCTAACCCAAAGACACAGCTGGCCCACTTAGTCTTTCTCCATATTATGTTTGTATTATTGAATTATTGGCCTATAATGAAGCCATACTCTTTTTCCCCCTACAGATTACGTCATAGCAGGGAGGGGGGGTTAGAAATAGAATCATTTTCCCAACTTGGAGATCATTTTAAGTATCAAGCTAACAGCCCATCTCTGTGTGGTTTCAAATACAGTGCATGTATCATCACTATAATCTTCGTCCACTGGAATGTTAGAGTGGATGAATGGGAGATTTGCAACAGCTGGAAACGCCAGGCAGCAGTAAGGCTAAACCATTTGCCCAAGGTCACATAACATATGAATGGTGAGACCCTACTCTGACCTCAAAGCCAACATCACTGCTCAGGTTTAAAACAGATGAATTCAGCAGTGTTTTCCTTTTCTGAATGCTAAGAAAGAGACCACAGCACAACAAGCCCTCAGAAAGAAAGTATACATTTTTCCTTTAAAAATCCAAGAGAAATCTGGATTTAATATTACTTGATATTCCTCATTCAAATTCAGAAATGCCTTATTTGTTAGTTAAAAGAAAACATATATCTGCACCAAACACTTCTGGCCAGAAGTTAATTAAATCCTCTTTATGGAAGCACCGTGTTTTCACCAAATTTTTTTGAAAAAATATTAATTGATCACGAAGCCATAAAACTGCCTTTGTACATGTTTTCAAGGCTCTTCCGTGAGTTTGCAAAGACACTACGACATGGTCGTTAGAGGTTGTTTTCTGTCACACACAAGCACAGCCATATTTCTTCATTCCCCAGATACGACAAATCTGGATCCATACAAACGGAACCGGATAGAAAAAGGGAAGGACATCTTGATATAGAAACTGCCCTCTATCCTATCTGAGAAGTTTATCATACAAATGTAAAACCTGTCACCATCATTTATTAACCACTGATAATGTGCAGAATAGTAGGCACTGCAAGATGTTGTCAAAATGTGAAAATATGGCCTTCTCAAAAAAAAAAAAAAAAAGGAGACCAAAGGGAAACAGAATTAAAAATATGCAGGAATACATGTATACATTTCCATTCATGCAGTATTTGTTTAATCTCCCAGGTAACAGTTTTATGAACTATTTCTGAGGGGCAGAGTCCTCCCCTTGCTGCATAACAAATTATCTCCAAATGTACTGGCTTAAAGCAACAAACATTTATTATCTCTGTTTTGTGGGTCAGGAATTCGGAAGCCCCCACAGCTGGGTGGTTCAGATTCTGGGTCTTTCACGAAGCTGCAAAGAAGACACTCGCTAGGGCTGCTGTCAGCGGAAGGCTTGCGTGGAGCAGGAGGGCTGCTTCCAAGCTCACTCTCGGGGTTGCTGCCAGAGCCTGAGTGCGCAGGCTGCGGCCCCTCCAAGGAGCCACTTGACTATATTCGGGACATGGCAGGTGACTTTCGCCAGGATGAGCAAACAGGGAGTAAGTGAACTAGAGAAAGAACAAGAAAAAAGCCACCGCGTCTTTTATAGTACAGCCTCAGAAGTTACAGCCATCAGTTCCACCAGAGTCAATTTATTAGGAGTCACCAAGCTCAGCCCACACTCCAGGGAGGAGAATTAGGCTCCACGTTCCAAAGGGAGGAATAGCAAATCGTTCTGGGGCATCTCTTTAAACCACACTCCTAACACTCACAATTTTTCTGTCCCTTCCCCAGTTCTTTCCAGACTCTTACAAATATTGGACTTCTAGGACCAGCATTAACCACAAATTTTACATAAATGCATTTCTTTCAGTATCCACTTTATGTGTCGACCGTTATACACGCATAAATAAATGAAGCCAAAAACATCCCTGCCCTTAAGAACCTAGTAGAAGGAGACCAACAGCAAACAGAGAGATGCACAATAATACGGTGGTAATAAATGCCACGTTTAAAAGAGATAATAAAATAGGCGAAGGAATTAGAAAGTTATGAGTACTTAAATAGTGCAAATGCTCTCTATCAACATATTCATACATTTCGAGCATACACTGCTCCTGGCCTTGAGAATTCAAGTGACCTCAATCTGCAAAAACCATTCTCTTTGTCCTTGACTACCTACTTTCCCTCCCTCCCCTAACATTTATGCAAGACTTGCTTCTGTGTTCTTTCTCCCGGCTTTGCCAGGCCTCTGCTGTATATGCCAAGCCTTTAAAAATAGCCAGAAATTCTCTCTTAGCTTCTCCTCAAACAGCCATTTCTCCTTTCTTTTTGTTGCTGGCTCTCCTCCATGAAAACTTGGCCTGGAATGCCTCCCCTTCTGGAAAACCGCAGGCTATACTGGAACTAGTGTCTGCTCTCCACCTGAGCTACATCAATAACCAAACCCTCTCCACTATCAGGAGTAGGAAACCGTTCTTTCCGTTGGTTACCATCTTGGCTCTTGGAGTCTCACTACCAGTTAATCTATGTTGGCCCCAGATTCACCTCCTCATCACCAGATCTTCAACGTTTCCCCTACTCAGTCAGGATTCCAACACCTCTCTGAACAGTGTACAATAAAAACTACAGATGAACGTCCCCTGGACACCAACTAACACAAAGGAACTTTATATCACATAATTTTGAGGTGTTATGTTATTACCTCTTTCCAGCACTTACCACCGTTTGGACTTCTAACAATTCTTGTATTTCATTAGCTTAGAAAAGATTCTCATTGGGAGGAGACTAATTATTTGCACTATAGATTTTAAATATTGGATTAAAAATGAAAATTTAACTAAAAATAAAGACCTAAAAGACCAAACCCTCTCATTTGTTTTATTTATTCAGTTATTTTCCCCCATTCCATCTGTGCCCTAGATGTTTATTTCTACTTAACAGCACCCAAGTGGTGGGATATTGATATAATATATTTAGAAAACCAACTAGGTCTCTTTTTTATCTGCCATATTACTGCAGATGGAAATACACATTGGCATATCACATAAGCCTTCTTGGTTACCTTCTGTTTGCAGTTGCTGTGCCAGTGAGGAATATGAAAATTGGAACTTTCCACCAAGAGCAGACAATATAATTGAATTAGAATGTTCCAAATCTTCTGAGTGGTACTGGGTTGCGCTTTGCTTCTTTCTTCCTTTATTTATTTATTACTACTCTGGTCTGATTCTGCCATACCAATGCCTTTACAAGAAAAAAACATATATCTTGTGGTGTGTAAAGAGAGGAGGTTCATTTCATTTCCCAGAATCTTCATTACTTTTTCCTTTTGGAATCTCTCTCTCTCTCATTAAGTATATCCTAATTTTATAACTTGTTATACTAGACTGGCTATAAAGGCTATCATTTCGCTTAAAATAACACAGTATCCAGTAATGCTAGGAATAAAACCATAAATACATACGGACCCCATGTCCTAGTTTAATCCCTGACTAGAGGAAATAGAGTAATGGAATCACCACATGGGTTCTCAAATACCTCTACTCAGAGCTCTCTTGCCTGCTTCTGTGATGGCACCTAACCACGCACTCTACACACAGGAAAAATTCAAGGTTGGCTCAGTCAAGTGCCAGGCTTTGAGGAGTATGACTTAGTCAGCTCAGGCTGCTACAATAAGTTACCACAGATTGGGAGCTTAAACAACAAAAATTTTATTTCTTCTAGTTCTAGAGAATGGGAAATCTGAGATCAGGTGCCAACATGGTTGGGTTCTGATGAGAGCTCTCTTCCAGGCTTGCAGCGGGCATCCCTGCGGGGTCCTCGTATGCCAGAGAGGGCGCTTCAACAAGCAAGCTCCATAATGTCTCTTCTTACGAGGACGCTAATCCCGTGAAGGGAAGCTCCACCTTCATAACCATATTACCTTCCCGAAGCCCTATCTCTAAATACCATTACATTAGCAATTAGGGTTTCAACATATGAATCTGGAGATCTCACACAAATGTAGTCCATAGCAGACACTAAAACATCACTGGAATGAATTAAAAATATTGTACTGACAATCTCTACTTCTCATATAACTTCTTATGTACCAGCAATCTCTACTTCTGCTATAACTTCTTATGTTAATAATGAAATGGAAATTGGCCTTACTCCCACCAAAATATTGATCTTAAGTAAAATTTTTTAATAAAATCAATTTAAAAAAAAAACACTTGTCAACAATACCAGATGACCCTATTGGGTATTTTTGTAGTATATGTGTCCAAGATTCCCAGTACAACCACAAGCTACACCAGCAAATGTCAGCTGAAGGTTGCTTAGAGTCAATGCTCTCAATCGTCTGAAACTTTGAGCAAACATTCAATGGCATAGTGCAGATTCCTAGAAACACATCACTCATTTTATTATCCAAATTCTAAACATTTTAATATGTCCACCAATACATGTCTTGTTTGAAAAGTTACCCAAAAAACCTGAAAGGTTAAAAAAATTACAGAAAAAAAAAAAAAGAAAAAAAGACTTTCTAGTACTGAATCCAGGAAAAAATATCATTTTTAAAGATTTTCTATTATGGTAATATTTTGAAAATCATTAATATGGTTTTTCTTCTGCCTTTTTGAGTAATTACTCAAAGTAAGTGAGCATCACTTGAGTGGGCATATGACTGGGGACAGAGGAGGATTTTTTTTTTCACTGAAAGAATGCAAAGAGAAAGAATAAATGCGTAGCTTCTAATATGCATAATAAGATTATGCAGCAAGACATAACTTTGAACATCAGACTTTCATTCTGATCCCACAATATATTTTCTCTGTTTTGTCCACCGCTGCATCCCCTATGACCCGAGCCTGGTACAATTTAGACATCTGACATCATTAGGGAACGAATGAATAAATGAATGAGAGGTTCACAATTCTTCTATCATCTCTTCCTTTAATATTCAGTCACTGGACCTGGAGTTTCCAAGTTAGCCTGGAGTTGGCAAACTCACAGAATTTTCCCATCGGGTAGAAAATACAACTTTGTTTAATAATGAAGACATGTAGTTCACTCCTCTATCAAAGGGAGAGAATGCAGTGCTGGGGGGGCAGGAGGGGAGTTCACATCACCTCCCCAAGGAGATGATGGGAGAAGAGAAGAGAGGGCAAGAGAACCAGAAGTGTGTGCCCTGATTTCTCTGCATTAGACAAGTAAGAATAGCACTGAAGGCAGAAGAAAAGATGTACCCCGTTTTCTGTTTAGGACTCCTGAAGAAGATCGTCCCTATGTGGCTCTGAAGTCAACATGGGGAGCGGCCATGTCAATTTGTCAGTGCGGTTTGGTTAGATAAAGACAGTTGAGGATGTTTAGCATTTCTGAGCAGCTCTACCCGCTTCTCTTGTGGCACAGTGTGGAGGGTTAAGAGGTCCTAACGTGAGCAAGGACTGCAGCACAGAAGGCCAGGTCCCAGGGAGAAAGACAGCTACCTTCTCAGACATGAATCTAGTGATGGCAGCGTAGATCCTTCCAGTGTATTAGTTTCCCACTGCCATGGAGCAACTTACCACAAATTAACACACATTTCTTATCTCACAGCTTCTGTGGTCAGGCATAGCTGAATGGGATGCCCTGCTCAGGGCTTCACAAGGCTACAGTCAAGGTGTTGGCAGGCTGCATTCCCAGTTGAAGGCTTAGAGAATCAGCTTCCAACCTCACTTAAATTGTTGGCAGAATTCACATCACAATAGCCACAGAATAGAGAGCCCTAAACTGTTTACTGGCTGTTGGGTTAAGGCCCCCTGCAGGTCTAGAGACCACCTACAGTTCCTTTCCACCTGGGCATTCTTAACATAGCTGCTTACCTCATCAAATCCACAAAGAGAGTTTCTACTGCATGGATCTTTGACCTCTGGGAGGGCCAGTCCTTTTACGCACCTTCACCTGATTGAATCAGGCCCACCCAAGATGATCTTCCTTCTGATTTACTCAAAATCAACTGATTTGAAACTTTGATTATACCCATAAAATCCATTCACCTTTGCCATATAGTGTAACTTGGTCACAGATGTGACAGCCCACCACCTTTGCTACATTCTGTTGATTTGAAGCAATTTATAGTTCTCACGCCCACGAAAGGGGATTCATAAAGATCTGAACACTGGAATTATTGGGGGTCACCCTAGGGTCTGTTCTTCACACCAGGAAAACTAGGGTGGAACTCCCTCCACCCAGCAGAGAGGGAAAAGCAAACTGTGAGTCATGTGAGGCAGACAGCAAGCAGGGCAATGACGGTGGTCATCGCCCCGCCCCAGCGACCACAAAGGCCATAGACACCCCCACCACATGGAATCATGCCTCCCTTTCCTCTCTGCAAATATCCAGAAACAATCTCAAAAGGAGACAAGGAAGGGAAAAAGGGACTGAAAATCTGAGATATTGACCATTCCCACCTCTAGAAACTAAGCTTTACCTAAACGAACTATGTAAATCATGAAGACAGAATTGAAAATCAGATACAGTTAGCCATTAATTTTTTAACTAGGATGACTTTGAGACAAAATAAAGGGCACACCCCTTTGTCCACATATCCTGGAGAGGTGTGTAACGAAAGATCATTTTGACTGGCTGCACATACTTTTAGGAAGATTTTGAAAGGAAGCCCGTGTAAGTCATCTCTGTCCTTAGTGAATATGGATAATGCTACCCACTTCCAAATGTTGGAACACCAAGAAATAAGACCACTTCAAATAAATTTAAATGTTGTGTAATGTTCAGTACAATAATCCTCTTATTTTGAACAGAAAGAACAAGGTATGAAATTTTTGCTAAGAGGAAGTCAGCTTCTGCTAAAAGAAAGTCAGGTTTTCCTTGTCTGTACTAAATACATGTTGAATAATAAAAAATGCCTATTTAAATTGTTGTCAAAGGGTCAGCCAGTCCAACACATATACATGTCTCCCACTGGCCCTCGGCCACTGCACATGGATGCTGCTTACAACGGAAGACCTTGACAGACGTTTGTTAGAATTTAGAATACATTTTACCACATTAACTACCATTTCAAGCATTTGTTATATGCTAAACACTGTGTTCAGTTTTTTTTATGTATAATCTCAGCAAATCATTAAAACACTATGAGGAACATATAATTATGCCCATTTTATACATAAGAAAACAGTGGCATTGAAAGGTTAAGTAATTTGCCCAAGGTCACACAAAAGGTAAGCGGTCCTGCAGGAATTTAAACTCAGAGCCACGAGGTTCCAAAGGCCAAGCCTAAAATCTTTGGACTATACCTGAAGGACTGGTCTACAAAAGCCTATTAAACTCCGAATGTAGCTGAATGCAATATTGTTATTGCACCTACAGTTTTCAGAAATAGACGACAGGAAAATGTATTCCAAGTGTCACCTGGGGCAGACACCCTCCACTCCCTCCTGCAACCCTGGCAGGGGGTGGTGAGAAGGGTAGAACCTCTCCCAGCCCATCATGGTTTCCTACCTCCAGGACAGAAAGAGGACTCCTTCAGCTCCAAGTCTGTGCTGGCTGTTTTCACAAGCTGAGGCAGAGTTAGTGATGGACACTTTGAGGGCTCCGAGCGGGTAAGCCTGGGAGTCCACAGTCTCCTGTCACATTAAAGCCCCAGGTCTCTCCTCAGTCTGGGACAGTCCCCTGTCACCCCCTTACTCTCCTCCTCAGGCCCCAGGCCTATCTCCTCCTTCCTTTCTACTGCCACTGTTTGTCACTTCCAGTCAAGGTTTCTCTTTTCTCTAACCTGCAAAACAGAAGCTGGTCTCACATCTTCTGAATTTTAACCCTCTTATCAGAGAAGAAGCAAATCAGAAGTCCCCCACTCATCCTTACCTTCCTATAAGATGTGGGAGCTCACATTTGCATGTAATTTTCAGTGACCAGACTGAGAGATTCAGGTGAAAAGGAGGTGACTGTAACCAGTTGCTATGACAACAGCGAGATATAAAATGGCATAGCAATTCATAGGACAAGCTTTCAAAATTACATAAACTTGAAGTATTACAAGAAACCATGAAAACTACATATATAAAAATGACTGGCCAATTGAAAGAATGAAGTATATCATACAAATAAACCACGTTGAATTAATCAGGCAATTAAAGATACATATACAATTTTAATCCTGAAGAGACTATAAGAAAGAAGGAGAATTACAATGCTGTTGCCTCTGTAAAGTGACCCGTCAATCAAACTGATGCAACTGCTTTCATGTTAAAATGTTCCACGTCCCCGACTCTAAGAATTAAGTCAGCAAAGCTACAAGGCTAACATCATGAAACAGAAGTGTTTGCCTTCAACGTTTAACACTGTGGACTATTCTCTCCCTTAAAACTTTCTCTCTCTTGACTTCCTAGCGCTGCACTCCTCTACAATCTTCCCTGCTCCCGGATCACTCCCCTCCTGCTCCTGGTTTCTCCAAAGTTTCGTGGATGGTTCTCATCCCTTCGGTATCTATGACATGTCCTCAATTGTTACCTCTTACCTGATGACTCCCAAATCTACATGTCTACTCCCGAAACCTCTCCGGAGACGCAGACTCACGTTCCAACTGCGTAAAGAAGTCTCCACTTGCATGTCTAATAGCATCTCAAAATCAGCACTTCTATATTTGAGCTTAAAGATTGTTTCCCTAATGAGGTTAATGGCACCAACATCTTCAAGAAATTTAGGCAAAAAAAGGTTTTTAGTCCTTGCCTCTTCATTCTCTCCCATTTCCAGGCACTGAGCTCGATGAATTCTACCTCTGCAGTTGCTATTGAATCTATCGGCTCCAGTATAATCAATACGGCACCACCAAGTCTGCATTCTACTTTTCATCCAAACTTACAGCAATGGGCTCCCAACTTCTCTCCCTGCTTACAGGCTTTCTTGAGTTCAATGTTGCCCACACACTCCTGATTATGAGAATCATGAGGGGTTTTTTGTAAATAAAGGTTCCCGGGCTTAGCCTAAGACCTACTTAGTCAGAATCTACCACAGAGGGACTCGAGAACTTACATTTTCCCTAATCAGATATCTAATCAGATAAATACAGTTTACTCACTACTACTGACCGACTGAATTCATAGCCCTGGACCAAAATTTCTCATGGTTCCCAATGCTGGTAAAATTAAGTCCAAACTCTTGCCTTTCCATTCAAGACCTTCTCTAGTCTCGTCTACACATGTCCTTCCAGTCACCTTCCCCATTGTCACCTCTCATATACTTCCTGCCCAAAACCACACTCTTGGTCACGCCAGAACTTTTTCTGCATTTTTCCATCATAATATGTTTTTGTTATTTTATTTATTTACTTTGAGAGAGAGAGAGAGAGGGTGAGTGGGGGTGAGGGGAAGAGAGAGAGAGAGAGAGAGAGAGAGAAGAGAGAGAGAATCCCAAGCAGGCTCCACACTGTCAGCACAGAGCCCAACACAGGGTTCACCCCATGAACCATGAGATCATGAACTGAGACAAAATCAAGAGTGGAGGCATGGAGAGGTATAGATTCCATCTACAAAATGGAATCATGATGCTACCTATATCATAGGGCTGTCGTAAGAATTACATGGGACAATTCATGGCAAGTACACGTACCTCAAGAAATAGTAGTCATTATTACTACAGCACAATTATCACTGTCCAAAAAGCCCTTTTGTTCTACCTGGGCAAATAGGACACAAAACTAAAAAAGACTAACCATCAACCCATTCAGGGCTGTTTTTTCTTTTCTATCTTCTTTCCTCTCAGTACACAGCTATCCTGTACACGGAATAATGGACAAAACACTCTGAGACACAGAGGAAAGGGCTCAAAATTTAGAAAGATCCAGTACTGAAACATCATACACAACTCTGATATGCAAGGCCTTATTCCAGGAAGCACAGTCTACCCGATGGTTCTAGATCTAAACAGTACAGGGCAATTCCTATCTAACACATGACAAACAGCAAGAACTGAGAACTCACCTCCTGTCGAGAGACTTCACCAGCCAATCTCACAGTGGCCTTCTCATTGTCCCAGTGGAGGACAGTAACATCTCAGCTTGTGATTTCTGTACTGTTACCTAGTGGTAATGTGTTTTTCTACCCCATACCATTTGTCAAATAACTAAACATATTTGATGGCAAGTAATTTTTTTAGTGACTAGAGAATGGACAAGGGGAGCTTACACTCTAAAGGCACACTTCTCCCCATTAGGTCTCATGGTCAAGGTTTTATGGGATCAGGGCGAACAGGGAGGGCTGGTAAGCAAGCCGACCCCAGGGTTTTTCCAGGAAGGGAAAGGAGGCTTTTCAGAATCCAAGTGCCTTCTTTTCTTTCTTTCAGTGGGTACAATCCAATCTGTCCTGGTGTTGGTTGGTGTGGTTTTGTTAATACAATCAGATGATAACAACGATCCCAAGGTCATCTGGAGGGGTTAGCATAGCATCAGAACTGCACCAAACCTACCAAAAACTGGGTCAGAGGGGCTTGCTCAGAGCAAGCTTCTGGCATCCAGCCTTAGTTTCCAGTAGCAAGCAGCACCTGTAAACAGGGCTACAAATTGGATTATTGTTGTTGGTTTGGAGCTTGTTAGAAAGTCCCTGGTGACAATACTAAGGCAGTTTGACCAATGCTTCTTTTCAGACAACCTTACTTCCCACTCTGGTTCATTGTTTCTTCACTCATCATCTCAACCATTCCTCTACCACAATAAATGTTCAAGAAGATATATTCTCTGAAAGATTTAACAGGTCCTTTCATGCCCATTCATGAAACAGTCCAGTGGGGGTTACCTTTCCCAGTACACTTTTTTATCTTCTTGTGGATAGACGAAAGAGGTAAGGTAAATTCCATTACTCTCTTACATGGGGCATAAGGCTTTACGATTTTCTACAATCATTTGTCAAGTGTTTTTTGTTCAGAACATGATTTCTGGATTCTATTTCTTTGTCTAGTCCATATTGTAGGCCACAGCTTATGCACTGACAAAGATTCTCTGGGGACAAGTGTTTATTGTGTGTAACTCCCACAATGCTCTGTATAGAAAGCCAACCAAAAACCAAGGTAGTATGTTGTCTGGTAATTCATTCTCAGAGGCTCAATGTCTGTGTTTCTGTATATCTATTTTTTTTAATGTTTATTTACTTTTGAGAGTGAGGGGGAGCATGAGAGGGGGGAGAGGCAGAGAGAGAGAGAGAGAGGAAGACAGAGGATCTGAAGCAGGCTCTGCACTGAGAACACAGATCCCTGTGTGGGGCTTGAACTCACAAACCATGAGATCATTACCTGAACCAAAGTCGAATACTTAACCAACGAGCCATCCAGACGACCCTGTGTTTCTGTACATTTAAAGGGAAAACTTACTTTCCTGCAAGGTATTATTTTTAAGTTTATCTATTTATTTTGGGAGAGAGAGACAGAGAGAGAGTGAGCAGGGAGAGGCAGATAGAGAGGGAGAGAGAGAGAATCGCAAGCAGGCTCTGTCAGCATAGAGCCCGTCTCAGGACTCAATCCAACAACTGCGAAATCATGACCTGAGCCAAAATCAAGAGTTGAAGAAGCCATCCAGGTGCCCCTGAGAGGTATTTTTTAAATTCTTCCCAGTTCTAATAGCCTTTTTGATAACACCTTTATTGAGATACAATTCACATATAATAAAACTTACCCTTGTAAAGTGTGCAATTCATCATTTTTTAATATATTCAGAGTTGTGCAAGGGTCGCTATCTAATTTTAAAACATTTTCATCACTCCAAAAAGAAATTCTGTACTCCTTTACACTCATTTTCCATTCCCCCTGCCCTAGCCTCTAAAAACCACATGAATTTACTTGTTCTGGACATTTAATTCTCATTTAAGTGGGAATATACAGTATATTGTCCTAAGGGTGACTTCTTTCACTTAGCATGTTTTCAAAGTTCACCCACATTATAGGATGTTTCAGTTTGTCATTCCTTTTATCCTTGAATAAGATTTCATTGTGTGAATAGAGCATATTTTGATTATCTGTTCATCGATTGGACATTTGGGTAGTTTCTGCTTTACAGATATTATAAATAATGATGCTATGACTATGCATATGCAGGCTTTTGTATGGTTATGTTTTTATTTCTCTTGGGTATATGGCTAGTAGAATTACTGGGTCATATGATAACTCTGTGTTTAACATTCTGAGAAACTGCAAAATCATTTGCCAAAGTGAGTGTACCAGTTTTACAGTCATGCCAGCAAAGAAGATTCCAATGTCTCTACAGCCTCACCAGCCCTTATTTTTCTTCCTTTCTGTTTTTAATAGCCATCCTCGTGGCTGTAACATCGTATTGTGGTTTTGATCTGCATATGCCTAAAAACTAATGAAATTAAACATCATTTCATGTGTCTTTTGGCCGTTTGTATATAACCCTTGGGAAAATGTCTATTCAGATCTTTTTTTCGTATTTTAATAGGGCTCTTTTTCATTTTTATTTTGGATTTTTAAGAGTCCTTTCGAGATTCTTGATATAAGTCCCTAATAAGATATATGATTTACAAATATTTTATCAGTTTCTTTTGATTTTATTGATGGTATCAAAGAAGTTTTTAATTTTTATGAAATTCAATTTATATTTTTTTCTTTTATCATTTGTCATATCTAAGTAATCGTTGCCTAACTCATGGTCACAAAGGTTTGCTCCATGCTTCTTCTAAGAGTTGTACATTTTTGTCTCTTACGTTTAGGTTTATGATTCATTTTGAGTGAATTTTTGTCAATGGCTATTAGTTAGGGGTCTAACCTCATTATTGTGCTTTTGAATACCCAGTCATTCAGGCATCATATGTACAAATGACTATTCTGACCTCATTGAATTGTTTTGAGTTGTCAAAAATCAATTCACCACAAAAATAAGAGTTAATTTCCGGGCTCCAAGTCCTCCAAATTTGTTCTTCTTTTTCAAGATTAGTTTGGCTATTCTGGGTGTCTTGCATTTCTATAGGACTTTTCAGATCAGCCTATCAGTTTCTGCTGTAGAGGTAGCTGGGTTTGTTAAGGATTGTATTAAATCTATAGGTAAATGTGAAGAGTATTTTGATCTTAATAATACTCTTCCAATCAATGAACATAGGATGCCATCCCATTTATTTAGGTTTTATTTCATTTGTTCTTTTAGCAAGGTTTTCTGGTTTTGTGTGTACAAGTTTTACCCTGATTTTGTTTATTGCTAACCATTGTATTCTTTTTTGGTGTTGTTTAAATGGAATTGTTTTCTCAATTTCATTTTTGAGTTGTTCTTTGCTAGTGAATACACAGAACAATTCATTTGCATATATTGTTCTTGTATCGTGCAGTCTTGCTGAACTCATTATCAGTGGGGTGTGTGTGTGTGGGTGTGTGTATTTCTTGGAATTTTCTGTATGTGAGATCATATTATCTTTGCCGTCTGCAAATAGAGATAGTTTTACTTCTTCCTTTCCAATCTACAAGTCTTATATTTCTTTTGCTTGTCTAATTGACCTGGCTAGAGCCTCCAGTACAACGTGGAAAAGAAGTAATGAGAGTGGACATCCTCGAATCGCTCTTGATCTTAGGAGGAACATCTTTAGTTTTTCATCATTGACTATGATGTTATCTGTGGGTTCTTCATAGATTCCTTTTTAGGAGGCTGCTGTTGTTGCCTGTGGTAACAAACTTAACACGAGATATACCCACTGAATAATGTTTTAAGTGCACAATACCATATTGTTAACTAGAGGTACTATGGTGTACAACATATCTCTAGAACTTATTCATGTTGTATAACGAAACTTTATACCCAGTGAACAACTTCCAATTTTCCTCTCCCCCCCCCATTCCCTGGAAACTACTATTCTATTTTCTGCCCCTGTAAGCTTGAATATTTTTAATACCTCATAAAAGTGTATGTACTTGAAGTCTTTTGTGACTGATTTATTCTACGTAGCATAACATCTTCCAGGGTCCATTCATTTTGTTGCAAATTGTATTATTTCATTTTTTAAGGCTTAATAACATTTCATTATATATGTATATAATGTATACATATATACATATATACCATTTTCTTTATCCATTCATCTGTTGCTAGACACTTGGGTTGTAGCTATTGTGAATAATGATGCAATGAACATGGGAGTCCATATGACTCTTCAAGATCCTAATTTCAATTCTTTGGGATATATATATCCAGAAGTGTGACTTCTGGATCATATCAGTTTACATTCCCATCAACAGTGTGTAAGGGATTCAACTGCACCACAACTTTGCCAATACTTGTTCCCTTTGGGTTGTTTGTTTGTTTGTTTGTTTGTTTTTAATAACAGCCATCCTTATAGGTGTGAGGTGGTTTCTCATAGTTTTGATTTCCATTTCCTTGATGATTAGTAATGTTGAGCACATTTCACATACCTGCTGACACTTTGTATGTATTCTTTGAAGATGTGTCTATTCAAGTCCTTTGCCCATTTTTTAATGAGTTTATTTGTTTTTGTTTTTGTTTTTGTTTGCTATTGACTTGTAAGAGTTTCTAATATATTTTGAAAATTAGCTCCTCATGAAAGATATGGCTTGCATATATTTTCCCCCACTTCCTAGGTTGCCTCTTCACTCTATTGTTTCCCTTGATTGGTTTTCATATATTGAACAACTTTGCAATCCTAGGATCAGTCCCAGTTGGTCATCATGTATTATTCTTTTTTTATGTTACTAGATTTGGTTTTCTGGTATTTTGTTGAAGATTTTTATATCTATATCCATAAGCAATATTGATCTGTTTTCTTTTCTTTTGAAGTCTTTGTCTGATTTTGGTAACAAGGTAACATTGGCCTCATAGCATGAGTTGGGAAGTGATCCTCTTCTATTTCTTTTTTTGGAAGAGGAATTTATATTAATTCTTTAACATTCATAGAATTCACCAGTGAAAACTTCTGGGTCTTATTAAGGCATTTTTTATGGCCTAACATATGGTCTATCTGGAATGTTCCTGTGCACTTGAGAAGAATCTGTATTCTGCTATTTTGGGGTAGAGTGCTCCACTTGTGTCTGCAGGTCTAGTTGGTTTATAAGTAGTATGGTTAGAGTCCTCAGCAAGAGTGTCTAATGGCTCCTATTTTCCTATGAATGGGCCATAGTTTACTGTTTCTTATGTGTCTCACAATTTTTTGTTGACAACTGAACATTTTAAAGTTTCTTTATTTTGAGAGAGAGAGAGAACATAAGAGAGGGGAGAGAGAAATGGAGAGAGAATTCCATTCCTGACACAGGGCTCACACTCATGAATCTGAGATCACAACCTGACCCAAAACCAAGAGTCTGACACTTAACCAGCTGAGCCACCCAGGTGCCCTGAAAACCGGGCATTTTTTTATCTTTATTTATTTTTTGAGAGAGAGAGACAGAGTGCGAGAGAAGGAGGAACAGAGAGAGAGGGAGACACAGAATCCGAAGCAGACTCCAGGCTCTGAGCTGTCAGCACAGAGCCCGGGCAGGATTCGAACTCAGGAACTGTGAGATCCTGACCCAAGCTGAAACGGACGCTTAACCAACTGAGCCACCCAGGCGCCCCAAAAACCAGGCATTTTAAATAATATAGTGGGACAACTCTGAAAACAAGATCCCCTCCCCACACACACATACAAGCAGCTTTGGTTTTGCTGCCCGTCGTCGTTATTCGTGCTGCTGTTTGTTTAGTGACTTCCTTGCACTGTGAATTCTGTAAAGCCTGAATTTTTTGTCACGTGCTGCTCCTGAAGTCTCTGTTCAGTTAGCTTAGTGGTCAGCTTAGGACTGAACAAAAATTTCATTGAATGCTCTGAACCAATAAGTCTCATAGCCTTTGCAGAGGGACGTGTGTGTGTGTGTGTGTGTGTGTGTGTTGGGCATGACTTCAACACTGGCAGTCTGAAATCTACCTCAGCCTTTACTTTCTGCTTGTGCAGAGGGTCAAGGTCAGCCAGAGGTGAAAAATCAGGATGTTCCCACATCTTTGCTGGATGCTGCACAACCCTGCATGTATGTACAGCCTCCTACAACCCCGGGAAGGTCAGCCCCCCTATACGTCTCATTGCATGTATTCTACGATTAAGCTTTTTGTCCAGCCTCTTGTTTGCCCCAACTGGTATTATTATCTCAGGCAGCTGAGCGTTAAACAATTGCTGCTGATTATTTTGTTTTCGACAAACATTGTAGAGACAAAATTTTTCCCACTAAGTAAGCTCAGAGTTAAATCAAATGGAGATAACCCCTGTGAAGTGGTCTTTTCCAAAGGGGTGCCAGACAGGTCAACTACTGACAATTCTCTGGGGATGGGCTTTTATTTTTCTTCCTTAGTGTGTGAGGCTGCGTTTCCCTAACTAGCATGCTTGTGAGGCTGCTGGTTTTCAAGGCTCCTGCAGAGATTGGAAAGGGGATGGGAAGAGAGCAAGTTAAAATGCCACAGAGCTCACTGTTCTTACCAAGATCCAACCATTTTTCTTGAATAAATGGCCTTCCTATGGTTGCAAGTCTTGGGTTAATTTTCAGAGTTCTAAAAAAGGTTGATTTTCACAATCAGTGCCTGTGTTTTGCTGCTTCTACAGAAGAGGAGATTTTTGGAGGTCTTACTACACCTTTTCCAAAGCGCTTCTTTGCCTAACAGCCTTTGCAAAGAGTGGTGTTTGAAAATAATTGTATCTTGAATAACTCTCCAAACTCAATAATAAAAAAAATAAAAATCTCATTTTTAAAAATGCAAAAAAAAAAAAAACATGAGCCAACACTCCATCAAGAAAGATATATGGAGGGCAAAGAAGTACATGAAAAGATGCTCAACATCTTTAGTCATGAGGGAGATGCAAATTTAAGCCACAGTGAAATACAACTACACACCTACCACAATACCTGCAATTTTAAAAGAAAGGAAGAAAAAGACTGATGATGCTAAGTGCTGGTAAAGATGCAGAGAAACTGGAACATTCACACGTTGCTGGTGGTTGTGCAGAATGGTCCGATCACTGTGAAAAAGTTGGGCGGTCTCTTATCAAGTTAAACATGCCCTAAAGACTACTCCTCAGTTTTTATCCAAAGAAAATAAAAATATATGTCCACATAAAAACCTGTATATAAATGTTTTTAACAGCTTTGTTCATGGTCACCAAGAAGTGGACACAACCCAGTGTCTATCAATTGCACGTAAAAAGGAACAAGCTACTGGCATGTGCCGTAATGTGGATGAACCTCCAATGTGCATTGGGCTGCCGAAAGAACCAGACTGAAACGTTACATGCCATAGGAGCCCCTTTAATCACATTTCAGAAAAGACAAAAATAGGTAACTAGAAAATTAGTTAGTGGTTGCCAGGGGCTGGGGTTGGGAGAGAGGAGTCACTACAAAGAGGCATGAGGGAACATTTTGGGGTGAGGAAAAGGTTCAATAAGAAAGTTATCTGACTATATGCACTTATTTATATTCATAAAATCACCCAGTTAAATGAAGTAAATTTTTCTGCATTTAATTGTACTTAATCTGAACTTGACCTAAAAGAAAAAAAAAAAAAAAAAAGAATCCTCCCTGCTCTAAACATTATTGGTTAAACTATCTTTAGATTACTTTCTTCCCTTAGCCGATTTCTTTTTTTTTTTTTATGTTTACTTATTTATTTTGAGAAAGAGACAAAGAGAGAACAGGTCAGGGCAGGGGCAGAGAGACGGGGGGAGAGAGAGAAAGAATCCCAAGAAACACTGACAATGGGGCTCAATCTCATGAACCATGAGATCATGACCTGAGCCAAAATCAAGAGCCAGACACTTAACTGACTAAGCCACCCAGACACCCCCTCGGCCAATTTCTAAACACAAGTTGTTTAAACACACTATCTAGAGTTACAATTTATCCTTCATGAAGCATATAACAATGTCATTACATGTTGAGTTGACTTCACACAAAACGTGTAAGAGAATTTGATAGGAGAGAAGAAAGAAATTAATTTGACAACATAGCCAGTTAAAAGGTGTAACGATAAGATTCAATGTAGCATTCTTAGAACAAAAAGATAAAAACAACATAAATGTCCATCAATAGCTGATTGGCTAAATGGTACTATAAAACTATATCATAGAACATTATATAATGATTAAAATAATTATATAATCACAGATCAATATTTATTAACATGGAAAAGTAACTATAGGATTTTCCTAGGTTAGAAACAAATTACTAAATAGTCTCCTAGTATGGTTTTGTTTTGGAAATGCCTGGAAAAATACCTCCCACAAAGTAAATGCTGGATATCTCTTGGCAGAGTGATTATAGGTAGTTTGAATTTTCCTCTTGGCTGAGGGACATTTCCAGGATCGCCATGCTACTTGTCTCAAGAGCTATTAGCCTGAGTCTGGAGTTGTCTGGGTAATAGATCCCATCATTGTTTTGCACCCCTTGATTCAGGAAAACCAGAAGCCCAGGCTGTGAGGGCATGAGGAGCCCGAAGATGATAAATGAACATCGTATTCGAGCTTAAGTGTGCTTTACTGAGCCCCACGCAGGAGACCTTCTGTATATTTTTTAACACCAGCATGAGGGAGATGCACTTGGCTCAGATGAATGTTCCCAGTTTATAACAAAAGTATATATGCAGAATTGCTCTATCCTCAGGTATAAAAGGCTGGGTGTGGAAGGAAGTACTGAGCTTCCAGAGTTTCCACAATAGTGTGCCTGCTGGGGAGGTCCTTTTTAGCTGATCTGGATAATACTGCTATGCCCTCTTTGTATAACCTCGAGATAAATAAACCTTGTTTGATTTATCCAAATGTGATCTGTGCCTGGTCAATCTGAACCTACTACAATTGACATTTATTAATTCAGTTAGTTTCTATTTGTAAAAAAAGAAAAGGAAACCTATTTAGTGAATCTGTAACGTCGTTCATAACAAATAAAATGAGAAAGACTTATAACCTGCTGGTTATAAGTCAGGGAGTCTTCATTAAATTAAAATTGACAGTTCTCTTTGAACAATGGATTCTGAGTTCTTTCAAAGATATGCCTCAGGCTTATTGCCTATCTGTTATAATTCATTATAGTTTTCTACTAAAGAATTGATTAAGTTATACAAAATTTGTTTAACAAAGAAACTTCCACTGTACAAAGCAATCTCTGGAGAAAATGTTTTTTAAAATAATATTCTTTCTAAGCCATCCTAAAAGCTAAGTATGATTTAAAAAGCGAACGGAGAAGACTGGTTGTAAAACAAACAACCAAAAAGCTATTGAAAGGACTACAATAAATCAGCTGAGAAAGGGCAGGAATCTGACTTGAAGAAACTACTTACATCCACACCCGAAGCCGTCATGGTAGGATGGAAATTATCTTCTTTTTTAGTATCTGCTTACACGGCAAGTATTGGGAAAAAAAACTGAAAACAGACAAACATCTACGTAAAAACACATGCACCAAAAAACCAGGGGGAGGGGAAGAGGGGAAAGGAATAAAAGACACAGAGAGGGAGGGAGATAAAACATAAGAGACTCTCAAAGACTAAGAACAAACTGAGGGCGAGGGGGGTGAGGGCGGGGGAGAGAGGGGGTGATGGGCATTAAAGAGGGCACGTGTTGGGCACTGGGTGTTATATGTAAACCAATTTGAAAATAAACTATTATAAAAAAAAAATGCACCAAAACAAACACACAAAACCAAATTGCTGGTGCCTACCCAATTACATTTCCTGGTGGAACTGAAGAATAATCAACTCTAATCAAATAATTAAGAACATAGGATGTAAAACATGCCAAATTTGTCTTGATCTCAGATCTAGCACCTTTTGAAGTGCAGACATGATTACTGCCTCATTTAAATACTGTGAGTCATATTCCAAGTAACACAAGCCTGGAAAACTGAGTGGTACTGCAATGAAGCTTACATTCATAAAGCGTTTAACAAAGGCAACCCAGAGAACCAATCCTTCCACACGACCTAGTGTTTGAAAAGAGTCTTATCTCAGACAATCAACAGGATAATCTGGAGTTTTTATTTGCTTGGCATTCATTATACCTAACACTTTTGGCCATGGCAATCATACATCCCAGATTTTCAAGACATGTCTGATTTTCTGTGTTCCCCTATTGCATACCTTGTCCTACTTTTTAGACTGAAAAATACAGTCTTCCTAATGATAGCATAAAAGAGAGGGCTGTTGCTAGCAAGGAAGCCACTTGGGAAGACCAGAACAGTATAAGCTGGTAGAGAAATAAAATGGAAGTGATCCAGTGGCTAGAAAAAGCTCAGAGGAGCAAAATCACACTAGCCTCATTGTAGTCAAGGCTTCAGAACATACGTGGAACTTTCTCTAACAGAACTGAGAGTTGTAGATCTGAGTATCGTCAGAACTTTAGATAGGTGTTACAAGATTGAAAAGCATGCTTGTAGTATTAATGCTACAGAAATAATCAAGAGCAGCTGTGTCCAAACTTTTTGATCACATATCTATCCCCTTGGGGAAAAAAAATTTTTGAGCATTCACTTCCAATACATGTATATTTATTTATTTATAAATCTATAGGTACTACTGTGCTTCACTACCATTATTTGGCATCATATGTACTTCAATGAGGTTGGTCATTAACAACTGTTTTTTTTTTTCAAACTCTTCTTGATGGTTTCAAACTGCAATTGTTTTATGATATGACTGATAAAGAGTTAAAATTTAAAAACTCGGAGGTCAATTGCAATTCCTTTGTTGTTCTGTGGCATTACTAGTTTACCTTCAACCCAAACTTCTTGGCTTGGAATCCTATTAAGCCACTTGTTCATTTTGTGAGAGGTCTTCTTTACATTTAATTAATCCATTTAATCTATAGATTCACTTAACCAGGTGTATCCAGACTGCAAAATACCACAACATGCTAGACAGGACACAAGAGTGAGAATCCTGAACCATGGAGACCCAATGCCTCCCATCTCATCTATGTGACGTATGACATGTGATATATACATTAAGAAAGGAGCCAGTACCAAACTGCATATTAAATATTAGTAAAACTTAATTTCTTTCTCACATAAGTAATACATAACAAGTTTAGATGGAAGTTCTAGTATTTTCTACATGAATCTTAACAGATGGTTGTTTAATTACCCCCGTCCCACAATGTATGCAAGAGTAACTCTCAACATGAGACTCAAAATAACCAGTATACTAATAATCAGTATTAACTGATTAATATTGAATTCCATGTAAGAGAAATCATGTAAGTATTATAAGGAAAGGGCAGGTCACTAAGTTACCTGAGACCAAACAACAAGACAAAAACACTCAAGTACTGAAGAACGCGCCTCTATATGGGATCAGTCCGCTGGACCCATCATCCTGGAATCTAATCTTTATACTTTCCAGAACCATTCTATAGGAAATGTAATAATGACCCTCCATGGTATTATCCTCAGTTACAGCTCAGTATTTGTTATTCATCTTCATAACTTTCTATCGTCCCCATTGGTGCCATCTTCTTCCTAAACAATGAATATTTTAAAACTCCATTTCTCAACCAACAGAATCCCAACTTAGTACACTTTGGGACACTTAACAAGATCACTCTAATAGACTGTGCATCCAAAGTCCCCATCAACCGACCCACAAAGTCCTTAGTCATCTGCTCTCACACAAGGACACTGTCCAAACTGGTCACCTATTACCATCTAATTTAGGCCCATCACACTCCTCTGAATTTTCCCATTTTCCTCAGTCCTCCATCTGTCATACTCTTCAGTTTACAAGACATCTCAGACAGGCTATTTGACTGCTTAAACAAATTCAGAAAGACGCAGAAAGCCACTCAGCCTTACTTTCACATCCCTTTCCAGGGCCCTCAGGGCATCACCACATGCCACTGGCCTCAGAAAGGATCATTTATCCCACATCACTGTCTGCACACATCTTGTACTTAGAGTGCTGCCAGCGTCTGCTGTTGCTAACTTTGAAACACCTGAATTTCAGTGCAATCACTAGATTTGGGGGTTTTTTCCAGGCTTACCGAGGTATGATGGACAAATAAAAACTGTATATGTGTAAGGTCATGATTACCACAATCAAGTTGATGAACACATCCATCACCTCACATAATTACCGTTTTTTCTCTGCAGTAAGAACACTTAGGATCTACTCTATTAGTAGATTGCAGGTATAGAATACAGTATTGTTAACTATACTTGCCATGCTGTACATTAGATCACCTGAATTTATTTATCTTACAACTGCAAATTTGTAGAATTTGACCAGCCTTCAACTTCTGGTAACCACCATTCCACTGTCTGCTTCTATGAGTTCAATCTTTTTAGATTCTACATAGAAGTGAGATCATATAGTATTTGTCTTGCTGTGTCTGGCTTTTTTCACCTACCATAATGTCCTCCAGGTTCATCCATCTTGTCACAAATGACCAGATATCCCAGCTATTGTGAATAATGCAGCAATGAGCATGAGAGTGCAGATATCTCTTCAAAGTATTGATTTATTTTTCTTTGGAAATATACCCAGAAATGAGATTGTTGGATCTTATGGTTGTGGCATTTGTAACTTTTTGACAAAACTCCATGTTGTTTTCCATAATGCCTGCATCAACTTACATTGTTTTGTGTGCTACGAAACCTCCTTGGCCACCATCATGACTGCTACACTTCAGTCAAGCCTTCTGGAAGCTTCCTGTGATGTGCCCCCACCAAAAAAAAATAGAGAGAGAGAGAGAGAGAGAGAGATAAATATAGCAAAACTCTATCAAAAGGCATATTTGGCTCCTAATGAGTAAGAAAAAGAAAGTGTAAGTTTTTTTAAATAACTGAAAATAACTGGCATAAATAGAATGTCATCATATACTACATAGAA
This sequence comes from Paguma larvata, assembly GCA_030068075.1. NCBI lineage: Eukaryota > Metazoa > Chordata > Mammalia > Carnivora > Viverridae > Paguma > Paguma larvata. Next base: position 348,739 of record CM057827.1, read on the forward strand.
AAAATGCTGGGCACTGCTTTTTTCCATAAGGTGGGGGAAAGTTGACCTTTAAAGCCCACACAATATGAAGCATGAAGTAATTAAGCAATGATTTTGAGGTATTGTTGTTTGAAGAAGGCTTTCTGGGCTTTATAAAACATATTAGAGTGGTGTGTGAGGAGGAACAAAATCTCTTTCTGGCATGCACTCAAGAAAGAAAATGACTCTTTTCACCAATGAAGATTTTTAATTGCTCTTCTCAGTCCCTCAGCACAGAAAACTCTTATTTTCCACCAAGAGAATAAAGATCTCAGAAAGAATACAGTCGCAATGTGTGGAGTCTCACTGAGGCATTGTCATTAACAAGTAAAGCGTTTCGCCTTTTTCCATAGCCTGTTTAAAGGAAATAAAATCTTCTACAGGAATCACTTGATTAATAAGTGATGCATGAGTACTTAAGGAAATCCCAGGACACAGCACAGGGGCACAAAGGAAAGAATCTGAACAACATAGAAGAAACTGTATTTTTAACTCTATGGTTTGGAATTATCTTTATGAAGAAGGAACTGGAAATTTGTTTCAAAAACACTATCTAACCTTATACTGTGTCACAAATAAATGTCCGTGGTAGACTGTATGCAGACCACATTAAGTCAATCAATCTCGACAAATGTTTTATCATCTGATGTAAAGAACCCTTCCAGATAGGATGACCCACAGAGTCATATAATGGATGAGCCTGTGCACTATTACATCTCAAGGCTGGGCAAACATGGTCGGGGAGAACGCTTAATGAACACAGTCTTAGGCAGGATGAATTTCATCTAAGTGTGCTACCACTCACACTTAGAAAAATAACTTTTGGCAAATAAACTAGGTGTAAATGAAAAACCAGTACAGAAGTATTTAACACTGAGAAAAGTCATTTGACACTGGCTTAATGGGTCGGTGACATATGACAGAACTATGCTTATACTCATATTCTGGTAAAACATGCTCATGAAAATGTTTCTTTAAATAGCAATAGTCCACTCTCAGGAAGTGGCAGGGAAAAAATTTGCTTCAGATATTATATATTATATATTGCTCATCTTGATCCCAGTCAGACTGATCTTGTTTGCTTCGAGTGAAATAAAGACAGCTTTTTAAATCTCGAATCAGAGCCATTTACTCTCAGAAGAAATAAAATCAAGAAACAAACTAGACATTGACTCTCCACTCGCTACTGCAGGTCGTTATCGATCTAAACTGGGAGACCCCATCAGGACAGTGAGACCAGTCCTACCTGTTAGGCCACCAACATGGTGAGTCCAAGACTTTGGGAACCAGAAGCACAACCTCTTCTGGGACTTTCTTTTTCTCTGATGCTTTACTTGCGCATCATTATCCACCAGTTACCCTCAGCTACATCAGTGTTAGAGCAGTCTTCACCCAACTGCACCAGATTGCAACAGAAAGCTTCAGGAAATAAAGACGCTCCAAAGATGGAATCAATGTGATTTCATGATTTAGTGATTTAATGGCTTACTGACTTACTGTTTAAATTTAATGTAATGTCTAAAGCCAGCATAAAATTGGACTTTATAGGAAAGAGATTTTCAACCTACTCTAACTGGCACTATTATACTTAACACTAATAAAACATACACAAGAGAATATTTGCTATAATGGGTTAAAGTGAGACACAGTAGTACGTTTAACTGGAAATTATTCCCAAAGAACGCCAAATTAGCAACCCTTTCTTATTGATTTATAAGCACTTTGAAAGACATGTTGTCAAATCTGTACTGTCTTCTGAAAATAGCCTTAAAGATTGTGTATGATTCAGAGTTCTCTTGGTTGCAAAAAAAAATAATAATAATCAAACTAGGTTAAGTAGACCAGCTTATGAAATCCAAAGAGATCATCTGACCAAATAGCAGGATCTGCAGGGCTATAGCCAACTGAAACAACTTGACCATGACCTGGAATAAATTCCTCCCCCCCAGCCCCGTCGCTCTCTCTCTCTCTTGCTCCCCTCTCTCTCCTAAAGCAGGCTAAATAAACAAAAAAAATCTTTGCAACTAGAAACTTTATATATTCTCTATTAAAATAATAATACTCAGAGAATACATTTGGATAGATAAAATCTCTCCTCATTCACTTGTTAAATATACCTATATTGGTTTTCTATGCCTTCATTTTTAATCGTTCATTACATACACTTCCATATTTTTTAATCAATTCTCCATCACTAATGATATCTAGATGGTAATACATTCTCCCCAAACTCACTTAAAACCACATAGATCTTTGAAGAAGAAATATATTACGTTTCAAAGCTTAAAATGTGTGTGTGTGTGTGTGTGTGTGTGTGTGTGTGTGTATGAGTTAGAATACTCTGCCTTTGAAGTATTTTAGAAATTTGTAGCAAGACAAACATCTTTACTTTCATTAAAAGAAATTCTTTTCTCTGAGTTTATTCTTATTTTCTAAAGAAGAGGGTGCTATTTAAGTACCAACACCTCAAGCCACAAAAAGTTGCTATAGGGTTCCTTCTCTACCCCACCATGTGGAACACACTGCCCCAGTATCCTGTACAGGTGCCACTAACCCCTTAAGTGTCTAAATACCCATACGCCATTTTTTTCTTGACATCCCAATAACAAGTGGGATGTGCTGAGTGAGGGTTACAAGACCCCTCTTCAGTTGTATCTTCACACTGGGACAACCTAGATAGGCCAGTGGGTCTGAGACATAACAAGAAAGGCCAATAAGCCTGAAGCACTGGCCTATGCCTCACCTGTGCTCTTCTCAGAAGACATGGACAATAAGACTCACTGGGAAACAACCCACCCAGCCAGAACAACACCCACAAAGTTACAAATAACTCTCATGGACATACTACACAGAAACCTAGAGGACCTGTAAAGGGGACTTATATCATTTGTGGCTCAGATGCCACACTAAGCACAGTCCATTCTGATAGCCTTGTGCTAACTATATCATGGAAAGGAGACAGCTTGATTATGCCCTGGATATTGGTCTCTTGAAGACTGAAAAAAAACTGAGCAATTAATAGGGAGTAAGGATGACTTTTTCTGAACATGGTCACAGTTAAAATGCAAACATTAATGGTGAGCCTAATCAGAATTCCTGGATACAAGGAGAAATCCAGATGAAACCCAGATCATTGTAGTAGGGTTTATTTCTCTCATGTAATGCCTCCCCTCCCAGGCAGAGCCAGTGCAGGATTGCAGTGATGTCTAAGACTGATAATATGATGAATTTGAGTATAAATTCCTGAAGACAGAAGCCAAAGAATTTCTTCTCTATTTTGTAAATGGTATATAGCATCAATAGTGAGGTGACTAATTTAATGTGTCAACTTGACTGGGCTAAGAGATGACTAGATAGCTGGTAAAACATTTCTGGGTCTGTCTGTGAAGGCGTTTCTGGAAAAGATTAGTATTTGACTAGGTAGACTGAGTCTACCTCAGTTGACGGAGTAGATCACCCTCATAGGTGTGGGTGGGCCTCATCCTATCTGTTAAGGGCCTGAATAGAACAAACTGGAAAAGAAAGAGAAATTTCGCTCTCTTTGCTTGAGATGGAACATTCATGGTTCTCAGGCCTTCAGATTCAGAATAGGATGTATATCATTGGCTCCCTGGGTTCTTAGGCCTTCAGACTCAGATTGAATTATACCACCTGTTTCCCTGGGTCCCCAGCCTGCAAACAGAGTATTCTCAGCCCCCATAATCATGTGAGCCAATTCCCATAATAAATGTCCTCATCTATATCTATATATCTGTATACACTGGTTCTGTTTCTCTGGAGAACCCAGGCTAATAAACATAGTGTTCAAATATATTAATTAACACTGAGGTAATGACTGCACTTTTTCCCTGCAATGTTCAAATCAAGTCAATTCACTGGACTGTTTCATTAAGAAAAAAATGGCAAATACTCAGAACAGATCACTAGCATAAATGCAGCAAAGGCAAAAACAATATGATGGCTTTAATACACTTAGAAGCATCCCAACAAAGTTTCTTTCACATTTTTAAGGGAAAGTAGTGAAAAGTAAACAGATATTTCTAAATAACTCCTTATAAAATCTAAGCCATAGGGGGAAGGGTAGGGAGGTAGTGTTCATTTTCAGATGACAAAATCATTCCCACATGGCTAAGTCAAACTCAGAGGAAGAAATATTTTCAAGGACAAACACCACTCTTCTTTCTCACTCACATACCAATTACATGGTCTTTAGACTTGTGAGTAGAGAGATCCCTTGACAAGTGGGCACTATCACTGCACCAAGGGCAAATTTTCCCCACGGTCACTGTTAAGGGGACTGCCAATTACAGATCTTTCTCAGGCACCCTGGTGACCGCAAAGAAATTAGCAACTGAGTGGGGAGGTACAAGACAGGGAGATTGATGACCCCACAAGCCTAGTAACCAAGCACACTGGAAAGGGAAAGAGTGAGGTTGCAATATGAACAATGCAAAAAGTTTTAAAATGGAGGCTTTTAACATTTTAATATAAGGGACTTTAAAAGCTTTGACGTTCAATTTCAGTTCAAAGTTATACTCTCTACCGCACTGTCGGACAGAAATATAATGCAAGCCACACATGTAATTTAAATTTTCTAGGAGCTACATTTAAAAAGGTAAAAGAAACAGATTCAATTAATGTTAATATTACATTTAATTTAACCCAGTATGTCCAACATATTATCATTTAAATATGCAGTGAATAGGAAAAAAATACATTAATGAGATATTTCACATTCTTTTCATAGTAAGTCTTTGAAATCTAGTTTGTATTTACATTTATAGCACATCTCAATTTGGGCTAGTCACATGTCAAGGGCTCAATAGCCACATGTGGCTAGTGGCTACTCTATTAGACATTTTGGCTCTACGGGCACCCTAGAAATATTCATTCACCCATTCATCCAACTAATATATATAATGAGTGCCTACTTTTTGCCCAACACTGTCAAGGCATTAAGGATACAGGAGTGAAAAGAAATAACACATCTCTGTTCTAAGAGAGCATGGAGCCTGTTATCTTGGCAGGAATCTAGATATTAAGCAAATAATTATCCAAATGTTTATAAAGTGTGATAAAGGAAATGTATAAAGTGCTGCAAGAGTACATAATCATGTGGGCCTCACAGTGAGGAAGGAGCAATCAAGGGAATATTCATGAAGAAAGAGACATCTACTCTGAGATTAGAAGGATGAACAGAAGTTAATCAAGCTTGAGGGCTAGAAGAAGGGAGAGATGGGGAGAAAAGTGGCCCAGGAACATTTGAGGACTTCAGGGGGACAGAAAAAAATGAAAGAAAGCCCATGAGCTGAGAGCATAATGCATAAGGGAGAGAGTAGAAAAAAATGAGATCATAGAGGTAAACAGAAATCAAGCCCAATCAAGAATGTGAGCTTTTATAACAACAGCAAACAGCAGCTTGGAGATAATGTTAGAGAGATGTGTGCCATGATCAGATGCATGTTGAGAAGATAAATCTGGCTGCCAAATGGAAAACATATTTAAGGTTATAGAGAGTGAATGTTTGGAAACCATGCAGGAAGCTTCAGCAGCAGCCTAGGAGAAAGGTGGTACTGGTTCAAAATAGGAGAGTAGAAAGAGATACAAGAAATAGGATGCAGACTCTCTGGGATCTGATACCAATGACTCAGTTGGGTATGAGCAATGAGGGAGAAGGATGCCAACTAGGTTTCTGACATGAACAACCAGGAAAATGGTAAAGCCACTTGATGTGCTGGGGATATCATGAAAGAGTAAGTTTGAGGTAGAAGAACATGAGTTCTATTTTAAACATGTTCATTCTGAAGAGTCTATACTATATCCACGAAGGGCACTCATTTAGACAGAAACATGGACCTGGGTCTGGAGAGAGGCTGCAGCCAAAAGTTTAACTTTAAGAGTTGATTAGCAGAAATATCTGAAGCCACAGAAACAGATGAAATCACCCAATGCCCAAATGTCAAGTGGAAAGAATAGAGGACTGAATCCTGAGAGTCTTCATCATGTAAACATTAGGTAGAGAAGGGAAAGTGACCCCAAGAGGGCTGAGAAGTAGCCAGGGAAGTCAGAGGACAAAAATACCAAAGAGTGACAGGACAGGGAAGTCAAGAAGAGATTGTTTTTTAGAAAGGAGTAAGTGGTGAATATGTGGAGAGTCAAGTAAGAACTATCTGTTGGACTTTTGACAAGACAATTTTGTAAAAACAATTTCAATGGAGTGGGGGAGGGGGGGCAACTGGATCTGGAAGTAGAAACAGCACAAATGAACAACTCCGACAATCTGGGTATGACAGGAAGGTGAGAGATAGGCTATAACATCACCTGTCTCCTCCATTCTCCTTTATCCTGTTTCTATCAGTGTTTGACCCACCAGAAAATCAGCTCTCACACATGCACAGTTACAGCTATACATGAAAGGTGTGCAGCTAGAGCCAAACAAACAAAATACTCATAGTGGGGAAGGAGACTAAATATTACATGGCAATTGTTTATCATCAAAAGATGCTTCCATGGTGCCATGGTGGCTCAGTCGGTTAAGCAACTTACTATTGATCTTGGCTCAGATCATGATCTCAAGGTTCATGGGATCGAGCCCTGCATCAGGCTCTATGCTGAAACCATGGCGCCTGCCTGGGATTCTCTCCCTCCCCCTCTCTCTCAAAATCAATAAATAAACTTTAAAAACTGCTTCCTTCTTGAGGAAGTCCCAAGTGAAAAACAACTGGCACTGTGGCCAAAAGACTTTCCTAAAACATCCTTCTGCTGAGAAGGATCTTCCAATCTATACAACTCCACACATGTAAGTCTACTCCTGGCCTACGGTGATGTTCATTACTTCCTATTTTCCTACATTCAGAACCACTGGGGAGAAATGTGTCCATGGGCAGGCCATGGAGAAACAGGCACGGAATAAAATAATCACCACGTTTGAGAACCACTCATTTCCAAGATTCTTAGCAGACGGTCTGTGGTCAGAAAAGCTATAGTTTACATGGATTTCGAAACCTCAAAGGCAGCATGGTGGCAAAAAAGATGATGGATCTCAGATCTTCTTGGATTTAAAATCTACTGTTCTTACTTAGTGCTTTGGCAAATCACTTTCACTGGCTGAGCCTCAGTTTTGTTTTTTTTTTTAAGTCTAATATCTCCCTTAGTTTTGTGAGAAAACTTAATGGGATAATGCTTAGTATGAAAAGTGTTCAATGGACTATCTGGCATTTAATAGTTAAGATAGTTAATAAATGTTCATTTCTTCACACAAGAGACTTTTGATTCTTCTAACTCTGCTCGAAATGCCCTTTAAATGTGCATTAAATGGCATGAATAAGATGTGTGTGCTAGCACTTAACATCTCAGCAAAATAATCAATGTGAAAATTATTAGAAATGCAATAACAAAACAAGCTAGCATGTCGACATGTTCTGAAGAAGTTAAAGAAATCCTGAAATCACACCAGTGATTATTATCTGACAGATGGGTAAATAAAACAGACAGCCCATGACACTATCATTTTAGTCTTTCCAGAAAAGAATGAGGTGTCTTACTCTCTATTATAGGTCCTTCCCCACACAAGGAGATTTCATCATTAATATCCTTTTTTTAATTTTATTTATTTTGAGAGAGAAAGAGAGAGAGAGAGAGAGAGAGAGAGACCATGAGTAGAGGAAAGGCAGAGAGAAAGGGAAAGAGAGAATACCAAACAAGCTCTGCACTCTCAGCATAGAGCCCGATTCAAAATCAAGAGTCAGACACTTAACCAATGTGCTACCTGGGCACCCCAATATCCTTCTTAACACAAGAAGAACCAATGCAATTTTCCCACTCCTACATGCCTGATTTCAGAACCACAGTTAAATAACCAATTAAAGAAAAAAAATATTTGAAAATATGGGAATTTTTTTTCTAATTGTATTTCATTCAATGGTTTGGAGATTCATGGGCCTATATTCTGCTTCCTTTTCCATTATCCAGATTTTAAACTTTGGATCATTTCTCTAAATCTCAGAGCCCCCTGGAATGGTCTGAAAGAAATCTTGAGAGGAGGCATTTTCTGAGGCCATGCTCATCTTCCTTGTTCTCCATGTGCACAGTCAGTGATATTCACTGGGCTTATCTAAGATCTTGAAACCCTTCCACCCTTCCCCTGTGAATGAGGATGACTCTGTTTCAGAGTTAAATGCTTATCAAATCTAATCTAATTTTTTAGAATAAGTCGGCTAGTAGCTCAATATATTTTACAAATTACCTTTGACTTTTCTCATAACCAATTATACTCAGAATGAAGAGCAAGTAGAGACCTGCCTTTGAAGGGCCACTTGTGTCATGATCCACACTAGCTGGAAACCCCAGGGATGACTACTGAATTAAGAACAAATTCTTACATGTTGAAGTCAAGGTTTCTCACAGTTTGGCTCACCTGATCTTCCACATCTCACTCATATAAACTTTACAAGATCATTGACTTTAGCTACTAGCCATTTCCCAAAATACTCATCATTCTCTCTCTCATCTTGTATTTTACAAATGCTGCCACCTTTGTCTGGCCTGGTTTTCTTCCACTTTCACCTATTGAAGGCTCAGTTCAAATGCCCCCTTGTCCATAAAATGTCCAAATCAACACAGTCAAAAATGAGTTCTTTCTCCACTGAACAGCCACAGCTACTCAGACTATACCCACTCCATGGTGCTTTGCCCATACTGAATTTAACTATCCTTAGGTGGAGATAGAATCCGTCTGTCCTACTGGTCTCTAAGTTTCTTGATAACAAAATCATGCTTAAATATTACAATAATTCTTTACAAATAATAAGTGCCATACAAATAGTAAGTGTTTAAATACATAACAATCTTTGTTTAAAAAGTCTTCGCAAATGCTCTACATCACTAATCATATTTCTCCATTTCCAATTTTGCCTAACAATCAGGGACTACACAAAATGATGGGTAAAGCCAAGGTCCTTTTAATTAGTTTCTAAACTTTGCACCACTTATCACTTACTTCCAATCATCAGAGCATATTCATTACACAGATTGGAATGGAAATTTGTTCTTCAGCCTATAGGCTGATCCTTTAGTTTTTGACATTTCCATTGTGACAATATAATAAACATTTTCATCTAGGATAAAACCTCCTTTCTCCTATGTAACAGGTACAAAAATCACAGAGCCCACTGCCTGCAACCTACCTGCCATCTTATCAGAAAGACACTTCATTATCGGAATGGTGGGTGCTTTCTGGTACCCTATTTAAAGAAGAGTCCTGACAAACCACTCCCTGATGAGAGCAGGATTTTAATAACTTGAAGACTGACATGATTTATAATCATTCCTCAGTTTGAACCTATGTCGCATTCACCATGTAAGAGATTTTTCTTCGTAAGACACTTTCCTCCATCACTTTCAAAGATTAGTAAACAACATGCTTTCCTCGCACATCTTTTTCTTGGAGGGGAGGAGCGGCTGATGCTTTTAAGAAAGGGGAGGACTCTGGACATCTCTCTAGAAGAATCAAAGCCAATGAGATCATTTTCCAGGATTTTTCTGAATGTTCACCCTTCACATCAGAGGCTTGTGTAAAAGCAAATGATATGCAGAGAGACAGAGAGAGAGTACTTGGGCCTCTGATAAGGAGCTTTGCTGTAGAAAAACACAGCTGCTGCTCCTGGACAGATTCTAGGGAAAGGTGGCCAGCTCTAGAGAAGTCAAAGTTCAGGAACAGCAGGTAGATTTTCAGTTAACATCTACAATTTGGAAAATCTGTGTTTCCAATTAGAAAAAAAAAACAGATGGCAGACTGAAAGGGCTAGGTCCTTAAAAGGACACAAAATATTGACAAAGCATCAGGAACTTTCAGGTTCAGATTTTAATGATGTTCTGAAGCCAAGATGATTGTGTTTACAGTAAAGCAGCAGCATCCACATAGCTGTGTTTCAACAGCCCCATTTACTGATGCCAACGCTGCAAAACTACGCCAGGTAGAAGTCAATCCACTGGAAAGAAGGAAAACTGCTCACACAAGATCATGTCACTCCTCCCCTGCCACTTTTCATGACGAGACCCTCAAAGCAGGGCAATTGAAAGCATCGCAAAGCATCACCACCCCCTATGAACTCTTCTGCTGTTCCGTTATTCTTAAATAAATTGAAAGAGGGCAGAGTTTGCACAGGCTTTTGTGCCCCACACCTCTAGAAAAATTCACAGAGCTTGACCAGAATGCAACGTTGCTGTCTAAATGATAAAGGGATAATTCTAATTTAATTTAAAAGGGTAAGCCTTTAGGGGACTGAACACCTCAAGGCTTATCCACAAGAGCTAAGGCCTTTTATTACTAGATTTATATATCCCCCTACCACCCAGATCAAAAGTGAGCGAAAGTCATTTCCACATAATGACTCTCCGGTAGCCTATGGATAATGAGTTTGTTATCTCCATCCATCTCTCATTAGGAAGGGATTGGTCCCTTTATAAACATAGTGCAGAGTGGCTAAACTTTATATAAAGCTTTTATGAAGAAAGAGCTGGTAGAATTTCCCAGAGCCTCAGGGAAAGCAGATTCTAGCCTCATCTTTGTGCGCTGGGTTTGGTAAATTTAACCTTGACATACTTCCATTCCTAAAGATGTAAAACAGAAAAACACTCCCTAACAACCAACCCACCTCTGACAGAGTCTTTGTCAGAGTTAATGACACTGGTGTGTACTGTGAGAAAAATGTACTTAATGGAATCCACAGCTGTATTTTTCTGTTGTTCTATGACCCTGGCCAAGACTGGTAAACATAATGATTCAGTAAGAAAAAGAATGCAGAAGTTTGTTACTGGGAGTGAGCAGTGATATTATCATATGGTAGGTGGACTTTTAGTGTTGAGGTGGCTGTTCATCTGCCCTCATGGCACCCAAGCTGCTAATCCACAACTCCAAGCTCTGGTCAGGAGATTTTCCAACCCACCAGGGCCACGGGAACCATGTCAAGATGCCTTCCAAGAGGGGCATGTGAGGAGTTGGGAAATTATATCACACTCCTGTTTCCCAATCAGGAGTATAGCTTTTCATTGCCTGTGTGTTATTTCAGTAGTAAACAGTAGCAAAAACCAAAGCAAGCCTTAACATAGTCCAAGCTATCATACTCACCAATCTCCAGATTCAAATCAAACTGTTTCATCCAGTCTAGCTCAGCAAGTCGAGACAACAGGTACATTGCTAGAGCCATAAGAACAACTTTGTCCTTCACGCAGCACTGCCTGACTTGAGTGGTTCTCCACCGCGGCTGCACATTAGGATAACCTGGGGAGCTAGCAAAATCCAGATGCCCTGGCAGCATCTTGACAAGGCCAGAATTCTGGGGCTGTGTTACTGCTTTCAAGTTTTCCTCAGGTGATTTCAAAGTGTATTCCAATAAGAAAAAAAAAAATAGATGGCAGACTGAAAGGGCTAGGTCCTTAAAAGGACACAAAATATTGACAAAGCATCAGGAGCTTTCAGGTTCAGATTTTAGTGATGTTCTGACGCCAAGACGATTGTGTTTACAGGAAAGCATCATCGTCCACAGATGTAAAACTATAAGAGTTCAGTTCCAGGATGACCAACTCATCCAGGCTTGCCCATGACTTTCGTAGTTTAAGCTCTGAAAGACCCACATCCCAGAATGCTTTCAGTCCCAAACAAACTCACACAGTTGATCAGTCTGGTGCTGAACTCAATTTTTTCATGAATTAGGTTTCGACCCTATCAAAAAGGATGTTTTGGGTTTTTTTTAATTTTTCTTACACTTGCCATTGATGAACCACCTCAAAACAAAATCCACTATTTCTCACCTACTACACATATGCTGTTTATTTTGCATCTCATTCCCCATCCAAAGGGCTCAGGGGAAAATGTCTAAGACCCAAGGGAAATTAACTCATAAGCAGGGAATTAACTGAAAAAGTTAAAAATGGATTTCAATGAACATTTATTAAAAACCTACCATATGCCAAGCACAGTTTTAAATGCCATGGATCAAAGATAAATAAGAAGAGAAACTTTCATTCAGAGTGTTTACAGTCAGCAAGCACTATAACAACCTAAGCATAAAGGGGAGAGGACCAAGGGAAACAGCAAGAAAATGAAGGAGTAGATTTAAAAGTAGTACAGGAGAAGACATTTGTAGATTTTATACTATATATTGAACTTTAAACTTCAACCTTTCTCAGAAAATATGATACTTACCTGCTCCAAATAAAAATATAATGTTAGGAGAACAAAGACAGAAATTTCCACACATGATTATAAAAAGCTTATATCTTCATGTATCACTTCAGAAAATGTTTTATTTCTGAATCTTAAAAATTGGGACAGATCAGCCGATTCAGAACCACTTAAACCTCCCAGATAATGCAAGGTCAATGATCCATACAAAGTACATCTGAGGAAAGAAGGTTACTTGAGTATTAATTTGCCTTCATTTTGGAATTTATGTTCATTATACCACAAATAACCCTCTCTTGTGTAACTCATTTAAGAAAAGCAAAAACCAAAATAATAACAAATGGTGGACTGATAGCTCAAGGTGTATTGAATAAGATATGGATACAAACATTGAAAAGAAAAAGTAATCTCAGAATTTGATGAGAAAAGAAAATGCAGTCTTCTCTTCCAATAAAACCAAACATCAGAAAAGACCTAGAAGAAAGTTTCAGCACTCATTATGGAACATTCTCAGCCAACAGGTAGACCTGACAAGGTCGATTTTGTATAGCTTTAAATTTATTATGTTTATAATTTGCCAGAAAAGGTAATCATAGGCTCACTCAGCTTTCATTTTATTTTTAAATCTAATCAGAAAGACTAATCTAAACAGCCCTCCCTATTTTCATTTCACTCAATGGGAAAAAAAAAAAAAACAGAATAACATCACCATGTCAGGCCTAAAAATATCTAAGAATATTTCATTTCTAATTCTCCTTTCACTTCTTACTGAGAAATAGATTTTAAAAAAAAAAGTAGTGAGAGTTGTTACCACTTTCTATTACAACTCCAAATGACCAATCACATAGGTTGTAGTTCCTAGATGATTGGATCTTTTCTGAAATTAGCTCAGTTTAAACAGGAACCATTTCTGGATTAGGGCTTCAGGGATATGCTAGAGCTAGTTTGTTCTAGCTTGCAATGACTGTTGAATTTTGTGAGCTGGTCATGTCACACTGGTAGCTTAAAATTAGGCATGATGGGAGTACTTACACCACAGTGATTGGCAAGAGCTAGAAATCAGCGCTTTTTCCCTTTTTTTTTTTTTTTTTTTGGGAAGTCTGTTGTTAAACATTTACCAGCACACCACTTATTCGAGCTCACTTATCTTAGATGTGTTAAGAGTCAGGTAACATTTTTTAAGCGAATTCTGGATCAGAAAAATAAGAGTCTCAAGGATAACCATTAGAGAAATGGCCAAAAAGCACAGAGAATGCAAAATTCTTCCTATCACAGTGAAGGAATATGAAGGAAAAAAAATTGCACCCTCTCTGTATCTTAGCTCAAAATAGATCCCCCTTTAAAGAGCAGGTACACGTGGGGTACCTGAGTGGCTCAGTTGGTTGAGCGTACAACTTCGGCTCAGGTCAGGATCTCATGGTTTCTGAGTTCCAGCCCCACATCAGGCTCTTGCTGTCAGCACAGAGCCCACTTCAGACCCTCTGTCTTCCTGTCTCTCTGTCCCTTCTCCTCCTCTCTCTCCCTCTCAAGGATAAATAAACATTTAAAGAGAAGGTGCACAAATAAAGAGGTTAGCACACAGAGGGCTCTCTCCTCGCTAACTGCACCATCTCCACATCATGCCACATGCAGTTGGAAAGACCATGCATGATGTCCCTAAGAAGGATCAGACACTCTCAGTATCAGATCTACTCAGTGTCATGAGCCAGAATGTCCTCCCTTTCCACAGCCCCACAATGATGCCCTTCATGAAATAACACAAAATTGGATTCCAAAGCCTTTTCCCCCTATCATACCAAAGTCATACTGAGGAGGGGGAGAAAAAGAGCGGGTTTCCCATTCTGAAGGTGATATTCAAGGTCAGAGATTTTTTATTTTTGTTTATGCTTTATAAGCATGAACACAGAATTACTAGGAGTCCTGACTGTTTGTAAACATTTTTGTCCAAACTTGTTGAAACACCAGTTTCCTATTTCTTTCCCAGGAATATGCTTTATGTGTCCAGTGCTTCTCTCCTAATCTTTCACATTGTTTTTTGTGACAGTCTAAAGTGAAGGTACAGCAGGTCAACCTTTTATTGATTTAGCAATGCCTCCCTTGACTTAGAGAGGTGGAGAAATGTTTTCTGTCCCTTACGAGGCATAAAGGTAGAAAATCGAGTTTTACAAAAGGCTGTCACACTCTGTCCATACTTTCCTCAGCCTGCTTGGGCAGTGATACCATATGCTGACTGTTCACATGCAGTAGTCCCCAGTCAGGCTCTAATACCCAGTGTCAGGCTATTGGTATCCCCCATCCCCCAACTGTATGGATGCCCAGCTAAACCTTCTCTGGTCCCAATACCCAACACTGAGCTGGTCTCTTATGGGATCACCCTTCTTACTTCACTCGGGCTCTGAAATCTCTTGGGTTCTTGGGTTCCTTTACTCACATCTGAAATAAACAGTTTATCTCTATCTTTTTGCCCCCAACAGAATTTGCCGTAAATATTCCTATTGTCTAAAAGAAAAAGGGAAGAAAGGGAGAGAGGCAAGAAGGAAGGAAGGAAGGAAGGAAGGAAGGAAGGAAGGAAGGAAGGAAGGAAGGAAGGGGGATGGGAGAGAGGAAGTAGGGAGGGAGGAAAGAAGGAAACATCCAGGGACATTTTCTGCCCACACACCGCTCTCTGCATGCTCATAAAACTAAACCTTTTACTTCTACTGTCTTTTCACGTTCCTGAATTGCCAACATTATTGAGCTGTGGCAACACCCGTCAACACTGCAGCCACACACCTTTTGCATTCCTCTTAACAGTTTACTCTTTTCTCAAGATATTTTGCAGGAAAGGAAAAAAAAAAAAAGAAGAGTTTAAGAAAAAACTTTGCTCCACAACAGCCCTGGGGATTTTAAACTCTGAGAGGTGCATTCACACCATTAAGCTAGCAAACGAACAAGAGAAGCTTTCTTTTCCCAGAGCCCATTTTAGAAAATAATAACTCTAAGAGAAAAGGAAAAAACAAAGGTATCATAAAATAGATGTCACTAAAAATATTTCAGCAATTTAAGATGGGTACTACATTGGGCACCAATCACTTTCCTTCCTGAGATCACACTGATAACTTGATATCAAAAGCAAGGAAGGAATAAATGAACCCCTAGCAATGGCATATCCATCTGGGAAAAGTGAAAGGAGAGACAAGACAGAAGCTAGCTGGAAAAATGGAATTTATAAAAGGAGGAAGCTACCCCTATTGGCTAGCTATTAGAAAGCATCAGTAACAGGGTACCTTGGAGACAGCTATAGACACTCATTTGCATTTGAACATAAGCAATGACCAGCCTAAAGGAAGTTTAATTAACTTTGCTTTCAATTACTACTGTGATGTAATTAATTATCTCTGTCCCCCAAACCATTATATATATATATTTTTGGTTGATCTCTTGTTGATGGGATCTTACAAATGATAGAGCAGCAAGATTTTTTAACCCTTTATACTTCATCAGGGATCTCCAAGAACCCCAACTGAAAATGCCAGCATCTACCTAGCAAAGTAGTCACTCAAGTGGGGTGTACAAACCCGGCAACATCATGCAACACAATCCTCAGGAATCCTGAAAAGTATATTAAGACTTTTATTTTTTCAATGTATTTTAATCCTGAAAAAGAGAAAGAAATCAAGGTCCACTGATAATCTAATCTATGGGATAGCTCTGGCACACTCAGCACAGATGTCCCATCACCACATAGTCAGATATCACCTACCTAGGAGATATGTCTGAGAGTTGAGTAGGAGAAGCTGACCGCCCCACCCTTGCTGCTTCTTTGGTCGTCGACATCTTACTCTATGTTGGAGTTCACGTGCGCCCAAATAAGTGGATTCATAGTTCATAGTATCTAGTTTTTATCAAATTATTCCTCACTAAATGTTCTGATGGTTTTAAGATATTTCTGGGGGGGGGGGGAACATGTTAATAATGCTGCAAGTAGAAATACAAGGAGCAAGCAAGGATAAAGCTGACCCTTCTACTTCCAGGAGAAGCTCTTTGTCAGCTACACTCTAAATCCGTTCCTTCAAGGTGAGTTGGATGTTTCAACACTAAGCGAGAAAGCAGCTGCTTTACAAAAGGAATTTGCGTATGGAAAGAGCATTGTGAAAATGAACATTTGGAAATCTCTCCATCGTTATATGATTTTGTTGAAGATAACACTGTAAGTATGTCATTATAAACACTCACCTCCCTGAAGACTGTTTTTAAATCTTCCAAAAGGAGAGTTTCAGTGGGTTCTGATGGCCTTTGTTCAAAACATTAAAATGCATCACCTTCAAATTAGCTTTGCAAAAACACCCGATTAAGATCACAGAAGATGGAAATTTGCTAACCCTATTTCAACAGAAACTATTGCAAGATGAGTTTGGAGTTGAAAATTGACTTACATGATTAAGTAAAGTGAAGTCCATGATGGATTCCTTCCACTTGGATATTCTTGAGGAATATTTTTCAACCACAACAATAACTGAAAACCAAGTCTCAAAATAAACTTGAATTTGAAACAGACCTGCTAATTGCTTCATTGCGAAATTCGAAACTAATAGCCTACAAAGTAATAAAGCACATGCAAGTACATTGCTCTCATTTAAAAACTGTGATAATATTTTAATGAGAGCAAAAGTACTTTGTAACTATCAACAAATAAAGGATCACTTTAGGTATTTATATTCATGTCATCCTTTTAAATCCCTTTAAGTATATGTTTTATAATAAATAAATATGGCTACAAAAGTACATGTATATAAGTGATAAAATATATATAGACTGTGGGTGATTATTCAAAAATATCTTACTGGTAGAGACACAAGATCTAAAAAGTTTTGTGACCCCTGGTCAACAGTGACTTCTGGCCTGGTGAGAATTTACTTCCAACTATTATAGTGCCTACTCTGTACATCAAGTAGCAGAAGCTCCTGGGTAGATAAGTAAGGGAGCAATAAAAATATACTCAGAATAGTGCATCAATAAAGCTTTCACTAAGAAAAATAAGATGCACTAAAATGTATTTCACAAAATGTAGGCTGTAAGCATTCATATCACCTCAGAATCACAACTGGATGCCCATGGTGGTTCCAGCATTCTTGCTTTAAATGTATTTAGAATACTGGATATCATTAGAGCATGCTTTTGTTAACCTTAAAAATAAAACCACCAGTTATTTCACCAGCAAAAGATGGATTTATTCCAGAAAAGCAAAGAATTGCAAAAGGCAAGTAGAACATTGGGAAGGTTGTTATAAACCAAAAGTCCACTGGAATAAACTAGGAGTTTGAAGTATAGTAGTTTTTCATTGGCTGAATTGTGACTGTCTCTCATTGGCTGAGCTGTTGCCAGACAAAGAGGAAGACTTCCCTCCTTCTACTGGGATATTAAAGTAGCATCTATAGTATCCATGTGCAAGAGACACCCCTTCCTATTGCATTTGCAACTGACCTCAAGTGGTAGGGCATGAGAACTCCACCTGCTAAGCCCTCTCGTTCCATTCTAGTGATGTTTCCCTTAATTAATTTTCACACTTTCAATTCAAAGGTTGCTAAACCCATTGAACTGCCTTCCACCTTAGAGTGAAATTTCTAATCATCAAAACACAACTTCCATCATGGACAAATTTTTCTTAATTTTATATGTTAAATCATGTCGCTCCAATATTCAACTCCCGTGGGCTTTTCATCTCAGAGTAAAACCTTGAATTCTTTTTTTTTTACATTTATTTATTTTTGAGAGACAGAGGAGACAGAGCGTGAGCAGGGGAGGGGCAGAGAGAGAGGGAGACACAGAATCCAACGCAGGCTCCAGGCTCTGAGCTGTCAGCACAGAGCCTGATACGGGGCTCAAACTTACAAACCATGAGATCATGACCTAAGCCAAAGTCAGATGCTTAACCGACTAAATCACCCAGGCACCCCAAACCTCAAATTCTTAATTGATGTCACCCCTTGCCTCTTCTCTGCCCTCAGCTCCTAATCCTTCTGCCCTTAGTCCCCAGGATGTCACTACACACTGGTCCCCTGTTCTTTCTTGAATATTCCAGGCCCACTCCCACCTTAGGCTACACTTTCTGTTCCCTCAGCCTAGAAGACTTTTCTCCCCATTGGCATCTCCATCACCAACCTCCAGTCTCTCTTTGATTGTCGCCTTACCAGGGAGGCTTTCCCTAAGAGCCCCCCTGTCACCTCTGTTCCCTCCCCTGATTTACTCTTCTCCTTAACTCTTAGCACCCATCTCAAATTAGATATATATTTACTTGCCTTTCCTTATTAGCAAAAACTTTTGTGTTTTATTCGCTCCTGCATCCCTGGCAACTCGGAACACTACAAGGCACGAAGCATAGTAAACACTTTTGAATAAGTATTCACCTTCAGAGGAAAATTGAAGACTCATTTCAAAGTTTTCAAAAGGACAAACAGAAATCATTAATTTATTTGACATTTGTTGTGCATTTACTACAGATAAGTCATTCTTTTTGATTTGTTGGAGGAAATACAGAAATGAACAGAACAAAACTCCCTCAATAAGTTTAAGATTTAATATGGAATACAAACACAAATAATTGTAATACCTGACAGGCTATGGATGCAAGCACCACCAAAAAGTTGTTGTTTCCATGAAAGAGTGTGGGGAAGAGAGAACCCACTTGTGACTGACTGGAAAGAGAAAGAACGTGAACCACCAGTAAGGACGACCTCAGAGAAGAAAATATTCCAACTAACTCTCAAAGAAAAAATTTTGTTTATAACTTTAAACCAGTCACACATTATATAATAGGATTCATTTTTCTCTAGGACTATTTTCACTTTTTCCCTCTCTCCACTACACAGAGAGGTAAATAAAATGAACTTATAAATGCATTTGCCCTCAAGAAGCCTAGAGCTTCTTATAAGTCAGAGAATTATTAGAATTTTAACAAAGGTTTTTAAATTCAGAAATAGAGAAATTTGATCCACCACAGCATGGGGACATTATCACATCAGAGGAGAGTAAGTGCGAGCTAAAATGACTGGCATGCACACTGGTCTGCATGAGGGAAGATGGTGTGTTTGTTGGATTTTAACACCAATAGTTTCTTCCAGCAAATGCATGGAAGGTTTATGTTTCTTATTATGTGATTTTGCCACTTAAAGAGCATCACAAGGAAAAGTCAAAGTCCCATGAATCACTATTAATCCTTAATTCAAACATCATCTCAAAGATCAAGACATCAGATTAAGATTCCTCTACACACACAAGTACTCAAATCCTTTTATGCCAACTGGGAAGAAGAGGTACGAATCCAGGATTACCAGATTTACACTTGCTGGCATTTTTATCTCATTCTACTATTATATACCTGTGATCATGGCACCTGCTGGCTCAGAAGCACCAAACGACCAGGTTCAAGAGCTCTTGCAACTATTTAGTTGCTGAACTAAAATAGATGTCTGGACAGAAGAGACTTCTGTTTAAAAGAGAAGAGCAAAAAATACCCTCCATACTATAAAAAACGCTTAACCTTCCAGCAACAGGGTGATGGTGGGCCAGTAGAAGAGAGGATGGCAACCCACAGACACTTTGAAGTTATAATTGGAGTGCGTTCCTCATTGCTGATGGTTTATATCAAACACAGCATCAAAAAAGGACTTCAGGGAGCCTTACTGGGGTCATTTTCTTTGCAATAGTACAAGCAGCTGTCTGAAGATGAGTGGGTTCTAAGAATAGAGAACTCCAGCATTATTTCCATGTTGACTAAAGAGATTAGGATGAATATTAGACCACATATGAATATTTTATTTATAAATTAAAGTTTGAAATGGATATGAATACAAAACTGTTAAGGGTAGGAAATGCTTCCCATTATAAATAAACATCCACAGATTTTAATCAAGTATAAAATCATATCTCCTGCCTGAATCATTTTCTTAAGTAATTAGAATATGCAAATCAATGAAGGAAAATATCTTAGGGATAATGCTTTGATTATATGACAAGGCTCTTCATCAGCAGTCATGAATGTCACCTATACACAAATGTCCTTCAGAAGCAGAGTGTGGATAGATACTATAGAGACCACTACAGAGCTCTCAAAAACCATTCATTTGGTTTGCCAACCCCTTTTTATAATTATGCTCATGTTTCTATTTTCTTGTTGATTCAGAATCAATGAACAGTCTGTTGCTCGGTTCAGGATGTCCTTTGAATAAACTCTGATTTCTAGAGTCAAGGAGTTAATTCCCATCTTTTACGTGAGGTTAATTACGAAGCAGGTAGTGTACATTTCATTTCCAAGAGGAGATAGACATCTCCCCAGCAGTCCACGGGGATAATGGAAGGCAGAAGAAAGATCTGATGTTCATTTCACTGTTGATGAAGTAAATATCCTGAATGGATATTCTGTGGCAGTCTAATGAGACAACGCGATTCACAGCGGAAATTTGAAATATTCTGAGTTGCTATAGGAGAAGAGATTCAAACCTGCTTTTGTTTATTTTCTCATCTCCAAGATCTTTTTTATACCACTTCTCCAAGTAGGAAAATGTTCCTTGTGCCTCCCCTGCCTCTCTTTTTTGACTGTATATTTTACTCAGTGATAGCAGCTCCAGATAGGAACGGTCATTCTAACCCCAAATAAGCATCTAAATTTGGCTTCTGTCCACAAACGGTGTCCGTGAAAACTTGTTTCCACCCTCACACTCTCTATCCTCATGCCACCTCATAGAAATGGGCTTAACACCCCCCAGGGCCCAGGCCACAGGGACTGCAGCCCAGAGATTCAAGTGACTTACTCGGTAGTGCTTATATAATTCATTCCATCCTGAAAAGCAGACTTCAGCCACAGTTTAGAATCAAATGTGGGATATAGCTCTAATAAAAGTAAACTCTATAGCCCAAGGAAATACCACCATCAATTTTGATTGAAGTCCTTTATTGACTAAAGTCTAGCTTCTTTTAGGTTTAGATAAATGTCTTTCAAGTGCTATGGCCTATGAACCTGTACCACTATTAAGGTTGATCTACTCCAAAGGAAAACAAAAATTTCTGATCTTCAAAATTAGCCATCCAAAAGTTTTCGCCAACAGCTTTTGGGAACTCTGAAAGTATACTTGAGGAACAATGCAATGCTGATTATCTCAGGTTTCTCTATAATTCCCTTGGAGAAAAGTCTCTTTTCTCATCACCCTACGCCTGCCCTTTCCATATGCAAAAAACAAAAGGCTAGCTCATACGAAATTTTAAAGTTTATAAGGAGGAAAAGATACAATACATTTCTATTGGTTAAAGCCAAACAGCACAAAAATTTTCTTCCATAAAGGAAGTTACAGGAAAGGAAAGAAATTTTTTGAACCCAACAAAATAGCCCTCCCCTCACTCAGTCAAGGTTTTTGTTGAAAGTCTACGATTTATAAGCAGTACATACACATGCTTCTCACCTGCTGCCAGAAAGCAAAAGATATTTTAAGCTTAAATCCTATGTCTTTTCCTTAAGAAATGATACCCACTAACCAGTGAGACGAATTAGCTGTAAATAGCCAATAAATATTATCTTATGAACTTTAGGGTCCAAGGGAGACCATCATTTTCCCAATAAGCTAGCTTTATAAACAGTATAGATGAGTGTGTGGGCACATCAGAGATGCCATCTTGTGACCATTGACTGGCCGTGCACCTCCCTCTGAGACAACAGGTACCAAAATAAATGGTAACTCCTGCAAGATGAGGCCTTAAAATGATGAAACTTAGTTTCAGGTGTCACAGTGAACTATGACCTGTTTTATCCCACTCCTACAGATCACCAGCCTTTTTTTTTTTTTAATTTCCTTTCTTTCTGGGTAACCTTTCTCTGTGCATCTGCCTCCTATCCTGTCTCTGTCCATGTAGGAAGAGGCCTGGGGCAACGGGGAACACTCCTATCTTTCTACTTCTGCCTCTCTTCCCCTATCTCTATCCATCAAGTCTCTTTCCCTCACTTCCCATCTCACTTTGGTACTTCAATTTGGTTTTCTTGTTTTGCAGGGAACAGTACTGATTTTACACTCCAGGAAATGAGAGAATACAGCTGGGCGAGGAGTTCTCTGGGAGTGAATCACTATTGTTCCCAGCGGTTTTATTTGTCTTCTTTACAAGTCTCCTTGCTGCCCACAAAAGTGCCAGGCTCCTGATAAATGGGACAGTGAGGTGTCACATTTTTCCCCTCTAAATGCAGAGTACATTCTCACAGTCTTGCTCCACTGCACTGAAAAATGAAACTATAACTACGTGCTGGAAGGGCCCTTAAAGAATTCTTTTCTAGGTATAGCCCCGGAATAACTTCCACATGGCTAAATAAGCACTTCGAAGGAAAAATATTTATCCCTATAAAATGATTTCCCAAAGGAAAACTTGGGTCCTACAACCCCCTTCCCCAGGAATCCCAGTTACGTGACAACCATTAGAACCCCCACCCCTGGGATAAGAAGCCTGTCAAGGGGAAATGAGAAGCTCTTCCCAGTGAGCACGGAGTCCTATAGACCTTTCTATCCTCACTGGCTGGCACAGCATAAGCAGTAAGTGTGTATTGGTTAATGATGAGGCCCATGTTTTACAGCCTACAGTCTGCCAAGACTCAAGTCTTGACCATGCTCTCTCTTCCCAGAATTTTAGTAATTCTCAAAAATA
This sequence comes from Paguma larvata, assembly GCA_030068075.1. Classification (NCBI taxonomy): domain Eukaryota; kingdom Metazoa; phylum Chordata; class Mammalia; order Carnivora; family Viverridae; genus Paguma; species Paguma larvata. The sequence continues at coordinate 371,600 of CM057827.1, forward strand.
ATAGAAGTTTTCTTACAGGTTTCAATGAGCCACCACTATCAAGAGTAAGAGCCTCCTTCTATAATAACTATATTATTTCACACTATAGCCCTTGTTGCTCCAAACCAGAGATTGGCAAATTATGACTCGTGGGCCATATCCAACCTATCTCCTATTTTTGTAAGAGTAGGACACAGCCACGCCCACTTGCTCACATCGTGCTTGGGGCTGCTTTTGCACAACAGTGGCAGAGCTGAGTACCTGTTTTAAGCAACAGAACACCTAACAATCATCATGCCAATAATTGCTATCACTCACCGTTTACCACGAGAAAATGTTTCATGCCTTACATGGATTAGTTCATTTAATTGTCACAACCTATGAATTTGCCATTTTTAATATCACCATTTTAAGAAAGAAACTAAGCATGATACAGATTTCAAATCACCACAAGTATACTTTAAATATCTTACTTTTTTTATGTGAGTTATATCACAGTAAAGCTGATATGGAAGGAAGGGAGGAAGGGAAAGAGGAAGGAGGGAAGGAAGGAAGGAAGGAAGGAAGGAAGGAAGGAAGGAAGGAAGGAAGGAAGGAAGGAAGGGAGGGAGGGAGGGAGGAAGTAGGTATTTTATAAGAGGAGCCAGAAGTCAAACCCAGACACACTGGCTTGAGAGCTCATGCTAACAATTCCTCCTCCAAACTGTCTCTGGATTAGGGATGCTTATGCTCTGGCAGGCAAGAAACTGAATAAGAGTAGGACATTGTAAAAACACAACAAACACTGTCTTTTTTTAAAAATGGAAGAAAGTAGGACCAAAGAATGAGAAAGGATTTGGATTAACCAACACAAGAGCTGAGATAGCAGTCTATAAAAGTTTGCCCAAGCCAAACTTTAAACCACTTTCACAGATTCCTTACATGAAATCCAGAAAAGAGAGAGCAACTAGGTAGGTACTGAATAAACATTTGGTGAGTGGATGAGTGGATGGATGGGTGGGTGGATAGATGGGTACATGGAAGAAAACTAGGGTACCTCATAGAATCACAGGGAGAACTGAATGGCCACACGCTTGGAAGAGTAGGGACCAGGGTAAATACAGAGACCTCAACAGGATAATTTAGAGGTCCCCTATACAGATCACTATCATCAACACGACTTGGCCTCAGAAACATTCAGTTTCTGGGCATTTCCAGTCCAGATTTTGAATTCCAAGGGGAGAAAAATCTTATTAGGCCACTGTGACTCAGGTATATACCTCTCCCAGCACAGTAAGCCTCAGCCATGGCTGCACATAAGAGTTACCTGGGGAGTTTTTAAAGCATACCAACTCCTGAGCCTCATTTAAGATCAATAGAAACGGAATCTCTGGAGGTGAGGACTTGGGTGAACTCAGGACTCTATTTAGATTATGGGAAGGAGTGCTTTGACTCTCCTTTTGTAGTCCCCATTGAGGCTGGAAGCCATCTTACAAAACCAACTGGAAACAGAGCTGAGAGAATCTCAGAACTAGAGCCCCTGATTGACTCTGGCCTTTTCAGGTTCACAAGCTAATAAAAGCCTCATTATTCTTTAGGCTAATTTGTGTTGGCTCTTTGCTTGCTTACATAATGCAGCACCCTAACCAGCAGAATCCTAATCTCCAAGACTGAGGCACTCTCACTAATCAGCATCATCACAATGAAATCACATCCAACTAGTTCGACATATTTCAAGTGTCCACTTTATTTCCAGACCTATCCTGAGTGCTATAGGTGACATCAATAATTGTGAGACTCCTTGTGTCCTCAGCAAATATATAAAATAATTTTTTTAAAACAGGGACGCCTTGGTGGCTCAGTTGGTAAACCATCCCACTCTTGATTTCAGCTCAGGTCACAATCTCACGGTTCACGGGGTCGCCCCACGTTGGGCTCTGTGCTGACAGTGCGGAACCTCTTTGGGATTCTCTCTCTCTCTCTCTCTCTCTCCCTCTGCCCATCTCCCCTACTCATTCTCATTCTCTCTCTCTCTCTCTTTCTCAAAATAAATAAACACTTTAATACAATAATAATAATAATTTTTTAAAACCAACTGATTGAATCTAGAAAAAAAGAGTTGAGAGATTTGAACTAAGTATGCTAATAATACATTTCCTTTTTTGCCTGGTTGCTTTCCTTTAAAAGGTGGGTTTTTTAACTAATATATAGAAATTATGTTCTGGGAAATTTTTTTAAGAATGGTTATCTTGGGCATTGGCTTAGATTTTGGCCTTCTGATATGGGAAAACTAATGATGCTTCTAGAACTATTTGCAGGGCTGGCTAAAGGGCAATCAAAGGAACTCTTATAATATTATCTACAGCTGCAAAGTCATAATTTCTGAAGCAAATCACACTTTCTATGCAAAACCTCATCTCCTCAAGGAAAGCAGTGCAACCTTGCGGGGAGGCTGGGGGAGCAAAGCACTGATTTCAAAGGAGAGCTTCTTACCAAACTCATCCAAATCTCCAGTGGCCACTTGCTTCTGAGCAAACCACCTGATCTTTGTGAAGAGAAATAAATCTTCTCCTTGGTGGTTCGACCGTTCGTCCCATGGAGATTGCTTTCAAGATGTGAAAGGAAAGAAATTTAAATAATTAGGAGAATAAGTAAGTGCAGACTCTTCTCCAGCATGAGGGAATTGGGTTATTAGATTTTCAACCTCTCTGACTCTGAAGCAGCCAAATGGTGCACGCCCAAACTGCAACAATTCAGGGACAGACTCTCTCAGCTCAGGGCTTCCACCAGCTCCCTAATGAGATCCGGCATCCTGGTTCACAGTGCCATTGAACAAGGAGTGATAGGAATTGGAACAAGGGCTTATTACTGTGAAGTTATTTGAAGAAACCTCTCGAACATGTTAAGAGCCTGCAAAAAGGAAAATTCTGATAGCATTTATAAACAGGGAGGCAAGCGTGTTTTGATGGTGATGGTGATGATGAGTTAGAATTAAAATGTAATGCTGACTCATCTGCCTTCGGAATTCAGAGCTAACTTTCTTTTCAGCTTTTGTATCTCAAACTATTTCAGACACTCAAGCAGTGGATATCACTTAGTAATACTGTATTGTAGAATATTTGCTTTGGTTGCAAAACAGTTTCTTTCAGTCTCAAAGAACATAACTGTTCAAATCAACAAAAAAAAATCCACAGTTTTCTAAATAGGAATGGCTACTTTTTAAAATATGGTTCTCCTAAAACAAGAATATTCACACCATTACTGTGACATGCTTATTAGGAAGACAGATATCTGGTCAACTCTTACCATTCCAAATGGGAAGACCCTGCAAAGGATGAGTAGGACCTGTTCAACAGAGGAGAGAGCCATTTTTTTAAGAAAAATCTCTTTGTATTGAGAGCTGTATGGGCCATGCCTTAACACAATTCTTGTATAACTAGCAAGAGGATTTCTGCAGCTTGGAAACCAGAGATAAAATTAATATATTGGTTGATACCCACAACAGCCTCTCAGGTGTCATCATTGAGAATTATTATTTTCAGCAGTTCATGGCTCATTTCTTTAAAATTAAAATTAGTGTTGTGGCACCCAAGGATAATTTTCCAGCTGTCTCTACAGAGAATAATATAAGCTTGGTGAGTTTAATGAATGGTAGTTTACTGCCAGTCAGTGTCAATGCAGTGGATGAGTTTGTATTTAACAGGAATTGGAAGCACAGCCTTACCACTGTGTCTTCATTAATAAGAAATCCTTACATAGCCATGTTAGCCGATAAATTATGCTCAGCATCTTAATTACCTTATCAAAGAAAATGATTCCTAATGACCAAGGAGGGGATACGGGAGTACAGAGAGAAATCAGGGCCAAATTAGTTGGGATGAAATTGAACCTTCTGCATATTGGCAGATCATATCTGAGCTAGTTAGTAGGAAATGTGTGGCCAGAGTTAGCAGGAAGGTGTGAAAGTGGCATTGGAAAACAAGATTAAATACGAAGTAGAACATGAAGATGACGAAAGGTAATGGGGGGTTGCAGGGTGGGAAGTGGGGGCAGGGGTGACAGACTCTGAAACTTCTCAAAACAAGTAACCAGGAAGATCTAACACAGACATTAATGTTGGATTCCCGAGCACATACAACCAAGAATACATATAATCCAAAGGGCTAGAACTGCTTAGGGACTTTGGAGAGACCCTATGATAAGACCCATGTAGTATTTACCATAAAGAGTACCAGTCCTGGTTCCCTTTGCTCCCAGATTCTTCCCAGCCTTCCCCTGCTCTACTCTCATGCAGAGGGACTAGCCCCTGCAGTCTGTTTCCCATGCTCCCTCATCAACAAGCTTCCAACTGGAGTTGACAAATAGAAGCACTCAAGACTAGAAGACAGGAGGTATGGAGAAGCCAGAGTATTTCTCCCACTCTGTGTCTATCTTAGGCAGCTTCCTCCTTGGCCCAGCTCACGTTGCGCATGCAGCTACATACAGCTGTGGGTGGCCCTAACCCACAGGCTCCAATAACACCACCTCCCCTCTGTCCCTCTAGGTGGAGGTCGTGCAGCTTCTTGTTGTTTCTCATCTCTACAATACCTACTATCCTCTACTTGACTACCCATCTCCCCACTAACCCATAAGAATTCTTAGTATTAAATTCATTTTATTTTAAATGTTTAGAATGGTTTCTGTTTTCCTGGTTGGACTCTGAGTGACACAAGAAATAAGAGATGGAGAGGGCACAGCCAAAAGGCCTCAGGGACAGGCTCACTCACTCTTACCAACAAATTAGGGGGAGGAATTTCTCATTCATTATGAGAAAATGCCTGCAGAGCCAAGCACCCAAGCATATTTGAATTCGCGGCATCATTCTCCATCAAGCAGACTGGGAACTGAGGAAAACTAGGAGCAATACCCTTCTCAGGAAAGTCCTTGGGAAAGAAAATAGCTGTAAAATCGAAGCCCTTACTCTTCCCCTCCTCTCCAGAAGAGAGTGGAAAAAATGATGGAGAGAGAGCTGTCCAACTGACAGAAAGACAAGTGAGCAGCAGAAGCTCCCCACCCTATTCAAAGAGAGGAGTTAGAAGTATCACAGGGATTTTCACAGACTCTACAGGAGAGGTACACAGTGCAGCACTGTGAAAAAAGAAAGCAGAGATTTCAGAAAGCAACAATGTGGACCCTTCAGTCAAGCAGCAAAAATCTAATGGAAAGAAAATATTTTCTTAAGTAAACAATTGAAGGCAGTTTGTTCTCAAAGGAAAGAGAGAGAGAGAAAGAGAGAGAGAGAAACAGACTCTTAACTATAGAGAACAAACTGATGGTTACCATGCAGGAGGGTGGTGGCGGATAGGTTAAATAGGTGATGGGGATTAAAGAGTATTCTTGCCATGTTGAAAAAATAAATAAACAAACAAGCAGAGGGCAGTCAAGGAAAAATAAGATAAAAACAGAGAGGGAGGTAAACCATAAGAGACTCTTAAATATAGAGAATAAACTGAGGGTTGCTGAATGGGTTGTGGGTAGAGAAATGGGCTAAATAGGTAATGAGCATTAATGAAGACACTTTTAGGGATGAGCACTGGATGTCATATGTAACACTGTATGTTAACTAATTTGAATTTAAATAAATATTTTAAAAAACAATAAGTGCTCAAAGGAAGGAAGGAAGGAAGGAAGGAAGGAAGGAAGGAAGGAAGGAAGGAAGAAGAAAGAAAGAAAGAAAGAAAGAAAGAAAGAAAGAAAGAAAGAAAGAAAGAAAGAAAGAAAGAAAGAAAGAAAGAAAGAAAGAAAGAAAGAAAGAACTTTAAAAAGAAATAACCTGGGGCACCTGGGTGGTTCAGTTGGTTGAGCAGCCGACTTCGGCTCAGGTCATGATCTCACGGTCTGTGAGTTCGAGCCCCACGTCGGGCTCTGTGCTGACAGCTCGGAGCCTGGAGCCTGCTTCACATTCTGTGTCCCCCTCTCTCTCTGCCCTTCCCCTGCTCATACTCTGTCTCTTTGTCTCTCAAAAATAAATAAACGTTAAAAAAGAAAAGAAATAACCAGTCACAATATCAAGCTGTTTGACAACGTAATAAGTTTGAGGTATAGACATGACCATCAAGATGCATCTTGAATTCTGAAAGATCTATTTTGCCACGTGGAGAACATCAAGACACGTCACTGATGTGCTACTGATGACTTCACCTCTAGAAGACAGTGCTGAGAACTGGATGTGGGGCTCTAGGAGTCTGTAAGGATTCTTGGATAGAAGAATGGTCTGATGATGAAATCTGAGGATACAGATCTTCTCTTAGGTGTGAAAGAGGGTAACTGTTACAATCTCCTGTCCACTTTCCCAGTGTTTCTCACTAAAGAAACCTCTGACCAGGTTGGTATGTTTCTTGAAAAAAAAAATAATAAAAACTGAATCTGCTCTCTGTCTTTAAACAGATGGCAAGCCTGAGTTGGGAGTTCCTCAAAACCAATAGTTGCATCGCACCATCTTTGCAAGGGCTCAAAACTTGTTTACAAAGGAACGTTGTACAGTGTCTTCCCTAGAGGAGTCCCATGAATCACCAGATCACCAAGAAATGAATAATTCCAGCATCCTTATGGAAGAATTGGAAGCAATGGATCAAGACTGCACAACCCATCGATAGAAGAACAGAGACAAATAATAAGATTTAAATATAAGCAAAAGTCTCTGACATTAACAATGAGTCTGCTCGTTCCTGCTGCCTCTCGGGAGTCATTTCCATACTGCTTTCCATAATCTCTAAAAGTGAAATTAAAAGTCACCAGTGCTCTTTATCTCTCAGCCTATTTGCTCAATGTAATGAACTCGTTCTTCCTTATGCTGCAAATGAACTACCTACTTCGAAAATCCTTAAACTCTCACGGCATGCTTTTGAAGAAAGTCCTCCTCAAGCTACCCTTAATTAAGCCAAGATGACAGCAGAGGCCCCCTCACTGCCCTTGAGCATGCACAGCAGAGGTGAGGGTCTCACCCCCTCACTTTTATTTCCCATGTTGGGCTCACAGCCACACAGGCCAGCTCCAAACCAGTTTGGCTCATGTGGAAATCACTCACGCCAACACACTCAGGGAGTCTTTCCCGTGGTGTTTTGAAGAACACCTGCATGGCATGCCTTGCCTCTGGGGAACGAAGTCAGGGAGCTGTGTCTGAGTTCCTAAAGGAGGGGTGAGGGTGAAGGAGGCCACCTCTCTGCGAGCATTTGCACACCTCCACTGACAGCTGCCCGTGGGAGCCTCCAAGGCTTGGAGCCAGGTCATTTCTGCCTACACCAACCACTGCAGGCATCTGACCCCATTTAACATGAACCTGACCTCCAGGTCCAGCACAAAGAGTATGCAGCACCAACTACATTAGTGTCACCTTGACCTCGAATGATTTTCCTTCTCAGAAACTTTGAGAATATTTAAAGGTACAGCAGTACCTCCCGAAATTCAGCCATTTGAAGGGAATACATAGTAAAATTCAAGACTGATTTTGTGCATAGATAGTCAAGGTTACTACCGTATATGACTTTAAGGGTTCTAGGAGAAGTCCCTGTCAGCCCCCACACTTCTCCAAGAGGCGGTATGGAATAGTGGGCAAGAACCAAACTTTAGAGCGAGAAGACCTAAATTTGAATCCAACTTCCACCAGGTGCTAAGTAACAAGAGCAAGTTATTACTCTGTATTTTCATTTTCTTATCTGTAAAATGGAAGTAGTCATTATAAAAGTACCCACCTCAAGGTTATTGTAAACATTGAATGGGTTAGCCTTTGGAGAGCTCATGGTCTTTGCACAAGTAAAAGTTGCTATATTAGCACTCCGTTTCCTCAAGACACAAACACTGATATCCTGATACAATTCAAGGAGGAGAATGTTGTTGTCATTGCTGTTCCTTTACTTCTTTGTTTATTTGCCTGTTTGTAAGCCATCAACCCATTTTCTACAACTAGTTCCCCTGGTCAGAGGTACATTTGGAACACATGTATTCCCTTCAGAAGAAAGTGGTAAGGAGTTTCTCAAAGTTTAGAGAATTGCTGTCTAGCAAGCAAGCTCCCAGATCCCTTTCTCATGGCATTTCTCAAATTTCATTGTGTTTTTAAAAATTGCCAGGGTGGGGGGCCCTTCTTACATTGTATCCCATAATTTCGTATTTCCATGGTGGGGCTTGAAGTTCTGCATTTCGAACACACTCCTGAGTGATGCTGGCGCCGCTCAATCCATGAGCCACACTCTAAGTATAGAGGCTTTCTTGCACACCAAAAGCTTGCGCACTCACCCCCAGCAACCAGCACCTGTGTCTCTCTAGCGGCAGGCTGCCCTAAGGCTGCAGTTCTACCATTACAGACCCACACTCCCGCAGCTGGGGAGCATGAGGATTTATGCCCTGGGGGCAGCTCTCTATCCATGCTGGATGATACAAGGTGTAAATACTCCAGTGACCTCACCCCCGATCTGGGCAGCTCTGACGTATGACCCAAGCTATCTAGAGAGCTCTTCTGGGGGACTGAATAAAGTCAGCCTCTGTGGGACCTTGCTTACTTTTGAAAACTTGGTTTCCTTCCCTTCCTTGTCCAACTTCCCCACCATTCTCTTACCATATTTTTTTTTTCAAGAACACTTCCTGGGACGCCAGGGTGGCTCAGTTGGTTAAGTGGCCGACTTCAGCTCAGGTCATGATCTCACGGTCTGAGAGTTCAAGCCCTGCATTGGGCTCTGTGCTGATGGCTCAGAGCCTGGAGCCTGCTTCAGATTCTGTATTTCCCTCTCTCTCTGCCCTTCCCTTGCTCACGCTCTGTCTCTATGTCTCTCAAAAATAAAATTAAAAAGAACACGTCCTAATAAATCCAAATGAATGGTATTTGCCATTCACTATGGATTCATTCATTCAGCAAATATTTACAGGTCTCCCTGATTCCTGGATGTGCCTGACAATGACTCAGACAGTATGGATACAGAAAGAGTCAGCCTCTGAGCCCTCAGTCCTCCTGAGAGTCTTACAATCGCAAAGACCTAAGTCCACCAAGCAGATGCCCATGGTAACATGGTAGCATCCGTAGCCCTGAAACCATCCCACCTGAGAGTACACATACAGCCCTAAACATGCCCATCCCTCAGTGACCCTTTCCAAATGATATCCCAAGCAGAGAAACTGCAATACCAGAGTCAGGTAGGACATCAGTTGCTCTCTGTCCATCCTTCCGTCTCTGGGGAGCTCTGAGAGTGAGACACCAGTGGCAGTAGAGAGCCCACAGCTATCTGCAGCCTGCCAGAACCTGAGCCAGATTGGCAGACCCTTCCCTGGCCGCCCCCCACCTCACGGAGAGCCTCACCATCAAGGGTTGCAGGTGCAAGCTGGCTTTCCATGACTCCCACTCCAAGCAGGAAGCAGCAGCCACAAGAGAAGTCACAGCTGGTCACAGGATGGCACATTCTGGACCTTCTCACTCCACCTTCTCTGCACCTCTGGGAAAATAGTGTCTGTTATTGCTGAGGCCTTCTGTCTCTGGAAGCCACCCAGAGGATCTGCCAAGTTGGGGCTGCCAAAAACCTGGTGACTCCTCTCCCTGGAAGCCAAACGAGGAACAACATGAGTCAGGAGGGCTGCAACCTGCATTATAATGAAAAGAAAACAGGAAAGAGCCCCATAAACAGCCTACAGATTAGGAGACTTGGCCACTATGTGTGAACATCCCAAGGGGTAGGTAGGTAAGGGAGAAAAGCATCCTTCAGAGACGTGATCAAGTTAAAGAAAGGAAACCTCTCCAATACCTCTGCACTATGAGTCAGCAGAATCACAAATTTAAAATCATGGGCTGCAGGGGCGTCTGGGTGGCTCAGTCAGTTAAGCATTCAACTCATAGTTTCTGCTCATGAGATCATGATGTCATGGTTTGTGAGTTTGAGCCCCATGTTGGGCTTTGTGGTGACAGTGCAGATTCTCTCTCTCTCTCTCTCTCTCTCTCTCTCTGCCCTCTGCTACACACACACACACACACACTCTCTCTCTCTCTCTCTCTCTCTCTCTCTCTCTCTCTATCAAAATAAATAAACTTAAAAGAAAAAAACCTGGGTCAGAATTCTAGCTTTGAAATATCCTAGCTGTAAGACCTTGAGCAGCCTATAATCTCTCCTGGTATCTCAGTTTCCCCACACGTAAATTGGAGTGCTAACACCTGCCTCATAGGGCTGCTGGGAGATTAAGTAGTGGCCTGATGTGGAATGCCTAGCATGGTGCCCAGAAATAGGGTCCTCCCTGCGCCTCAAGGCCTCAACCTCCCCCTTGACTCCAAGCACTGCTCTTCGGCTCTTTCAAGCAAATGTACACCACACATTTCCTTAAATCCCTTCCTCTTAACATCCATTTTTGTCCTTGGTCTTCCCCACGGCATCACCCAAACTTGAACACACTCACCTTTGCTTTCTCACAGAGCCCCCAGAAGCCTACCTCTCCCACATAAAAGCCAAGGCCCCTCCTGGCATCACACCCTCAAGACATCTGAACCTCTGGGTCTCCGCACCCTCCCAGAGCAGTTTCTCAAACACCAAATAAACGTGCTATGACTAATCTGAACAGATACATCCCTGGAATGCCTCTTAACTTGAATAATACAAACATTTCACTTCACTTTAACTGTGTAGCCTCTGCTTGTGCCCACGCGAGCTCATTTAGAGGACCATTAAGTGTAGTTTCTGCATGTGGCTCAAAATGAGAAGTATCATCAGGGACACAGCACCCTTCCTAATTCACAGTGAGACCCAGGCAGCTTACTTTGCCTCAAGTCATTTAAAAATCTCTTTAACACTAAAATGAGGAACTCTTGATATACATGTACATAGATAGTTCCTGAGATCTAATGGAAAATCACTAAAGAAACTATATGTATAGAAACTATATCGAGAAACTATATATATATATACATAGAGAGAGAGAGAGAGAGAAATAAAGTACTTCGCAATTGTCCAGTAACAGTTAAAACACAAGAATATTTTTTCAGGAAGAGTTACTTTAATAGAAACATCTTTGGGGGGTTATATATTTTAATCACAATCATATGATAAATATTTGATTTGCATTTATCAGATAACCGGGAATAAAAGTTATAATCCCAGGAAAGACATTTAGCGCTTCTAAATGCTGAACATTTGAATAATAGTGTTGAGGGAACGAAATAGGAATGAAATGTACCCAAGAGGAAAATTCGGAGACTTCAAAACAGCTCTCTGGAAAAATAAATAAATAATAGAATAACAAAAAGTATTGCTGCTTAAAAGATGGGGAAGGGGGCAAAGATTTTAAAAATTAATGAACTGTCTCCAGAACATCATTTCTGTATCATTTAACCAGACTTGAGCTTGCTTAAATTGCCTTTGAAACAAGTTAATAAACAATGCGTGCCTGCCCTATTATGCATTTCTTACAAGTAAAATGTACCCTTAGATTTGTCCTCCAGTAAATATAGGAGAAACCCTGGTGGTCCCTGCAGCTTTATTTGAGGTGAACAGTAAAGGATAAAAGTATTCTCGAAGGCCTTGGAAGACACAGGGAAGAACTACTGACCCAAAAGTATCCCTCTGTGTAACTACTCCAAGGCGGAAATATTCACTACCAGAATCAGAGTCACTAGGGAGCATTAACCCCCTGCCTGCAAAGAACTGTGAAAAAATAAACATGTGGCAAACAACAGCATTTCCTTCTCCGTGGTTGAATAATACTCCACTTTACCATAGCACATTGTCATCATGCACTGGTCTGTTGATGGACATTGAGGTCGCTTCCACATCTTAGCTATTGTGAATAATGCTGCAATGAACATGAGTGAAGCATATCAGTATCTCTTTGGGACGCTGATTTCATTTCCTTTGGATACATACCCAGAAGTAGGATTGCTGGGTCATATTAATTTTTGAGGACGTCCATACTGTTTCTCATAATGGCCGTATCAACACGGAGGAAGCCGGAGGGCATCAAGTGAAATAAACCAGACACAGAAAGACAAAAACTGTATGATCTCGCTTATATGTGAAATCTAAAGAAGTTGAACTCAAACCTGAAAGCAGAACTGTAGTTACCAGGGGCTGGGGTGAGGAGGGATGAGGAGAGGTTGGTCAAAGGGTACAAACCTTCAGTTATGAGATCAATATGCTCTAGGGATCTAATGTACAACATAGTAACTATACTTAACAATACTGTATTGTATGCTTGAAATTCACTAAGACAGAAGATCTTAAGTATTTTCCATACACAAAAAGTGGTACTACATGAGGTGATGAATGTTAATTACCTTGATTGTGCTAATTATTTCATAATGTATAAGTATATGAAATCAGCTCACTGTACACCTTTTAAAAATAAATTTTAGGGGCACCTGTGTGCCTCAGTTGGTTAAGTGTCCAACTTCAGCTCAGGTCACGATCTCACGGTCCATGAGTTCGAGCTCTGCATCTGATTCTCTGCTGTCATCACAGAGCCTGCTTCAGATCCTCTGTCTCCCCTCTCTCTCTGGCCCTCCCCCACTCATGCTCACTCTTTCTCTCTCTCAAAAATAAATAGTAAAAATAAACAAATAAATAAAAACAAATTTTAAAAATACTTTTTAAAAAGCAAAATAAACACGTGGGCTGGAACGGGCTGTTCATTAATCCATTAGTACTATCAATACATTAACAGGAATCAAAATCCCCGGAAGGTGAGTGTTGAAGCAAATATTTCAACACAGATGAAAGAGGACTACCCTGTGTTTAAAAAGAAAGACTGAAAAAAAAAAAGAAAGAAAGACTGAGATGACATTTCAAAGGACAGAGAAGATGGGAAAGGTGTCATTTGAGAACAAAGATGCTACTTTGGAGTACTGGGAACTGTTTGAAAGGGATCGTCAAAATTGGAAAGGAAGAGGGGCGCTTGGGTGGCTCAGTCGGTTAAGCATCTAGCTCAGGACATGATCTCGCCGTTGGTGAGTTTGAGCCCCACATCGGGCTCCGTGCTGACAGCTCAGAATCTCGAGTCTGCTTCAAATTCTGTGTCTCCCTCTCTCTCTGTCCCTCCCCTACTTGTGCTCCGTCTCTCCTCTCTCTCTCTCTCTCTCTCTCTCTCTCTCTCTCTCTCTCTCTTGCTCTCTCTCTCTCTCAAAAATAAAATAAAACATTTAAAAAATTGGAAAAGAAGAAAAAGAAGAGGGGATAGAGACACCTTAAAAGTACCCTTACCTATTTTGCCACTACCAGGGACTTACATAGGTCTTAACACACTAGACAGAGATAAGATGCCAATGGGACAAAGATTTTTTAATGTTTATTTATTTCTTTTGAGAGAGAGAGAAATGGGGAGGGGAGGGGCAGAGAGGGAGGGACAGAGAATCTCAAGCAGGTTCCATGCTGTCAGCACAGAGCTCGACACAGGGCTTGATCCCACAGACCATGAGATCATGACCTGAGCTGAAATCAAGAGTCGGATGCTTAACCGACTGAGCCACCCAGGTGCCCCATAACTTTTTTTTAAGTTGGGCATTTATTTCTTTTTTATTATTATTATTATTTCAGACAGAGATAGAGAGCATAAGCTCGGGAGAGGGGCAGAGAGAGAGAAAAAAAAATCTCAAGCAGGCTCCATGCTCAGCACAAAGCTCAACGCGGGCTCCATCCCACAACCCTGGGATCATGACCTGAGCTGAAATCAAGAGTCAACCACTCAACTGCCTGAACTACCCGGATGCCCCCAGGGATTTATTTCTCAAAGGCCACTGACGTATAAACCCCTCAGCTTTGAGGTCTATAAGAACCTACCTTTCATACAGCTTAGAGCTAAGTGGAAATCTTCGACTCATTGAGATGAACTTAAACGGAGATCAAAATATTTAGTAAGGTGGAAGCTGAAGAAAATCTCACCTACTTGCCCACACTTGGATTCCCAGGTGCCATGTAAACAACCTCATACTACTGATCCTTGACATACTACCAAAAGAAGGTTACATTTTCAGAGAAATAAATAATTATTCAGTACTTTGGGAAATGGAGTTTGTTTTCATCAACTGTTGTAGGCTGCGACCTTTTCTGTTTCTGGAAGAACTGAAAATACAGAGGGAATTGAGGTATGAAATTGGGAGACTGGAGCACAGCAGAATTTTTTGCATCTCTAAGCCTAGTTAAATGTGAGCTGGAAAAGTGCACAAAACACCCAAACAAAGTGAAAGGGAAGGTCAGAGATTTCCCAAAGGGAGAGAGAGTGGTGAGGAAACTCACTGCCTATCTGTTGGAGAGTTCCCCTCAGATACAGAGCCCCTGATTGAAATTTCATTGCCCAGCAATTTCAGATTCTTCTATATTAAGCAGGCACCAAACCATTCCAAACTAAGTGCTAAGATATGTGAAATGTTCTAACAAGTTTAAATTGCTCTTCTCCACTCATGAAATGACTCCCAATCAACCTCCCATTCCAGATCATATTAAGATGGCAGGAATTTTGTGAATATTAAATCACTGTGAATCGTGCGTGGTAATTTAAAACTATTGCAGACTAATGCTTGGTTGAGAACAGTATTCTAATTGGAAAAATGATAGAAAAGTTAGTCTAGTTCAATGCTGCAGGACATAGTGACAGAAACTATGGCTAAAAAGCATTGCCCAATTACACAGTCTTGTCCACCGTGTCCACTTTCCTGTTGAGAGGGCAGGACCCACCCTTGGCCCTCTTCATGGGGCATTAGCCAATCCGGAGATGTTACTAGAAGTAAGGTATGTGACATATAGAGTATCCTGGGGGCAGGGATGGAGCGCTCAGGTGGCCACGGGATGGTACGTAAAGGAAAGACTAAGACAGGTCAAGGAGAGAGGTGGAAAGACTAAGATTGGGAAACCATCCTAACCCCAGGAGGATATGCAGAACCAAGAACCAAGAGGACAAATAAGTAAACAAAAGGCAACAGCAATGAGAGCAAGTCAGTGAGTAAGTAAGGTTTGAGAAGGGCCAGAGTAGACGATTCTTAACTAAGCTCAGGAACCACAGAAGAGTTGTTTTCATATAGTCCAGCTGTGGGTGAGAAGGTGAGCTGACTGGGTCCTAGGAACCATGGAGAATACTCATCCAGAGGCTTAAATCAAAAAGTGCAGCCCATGACTGGTGCAGAGTTACACTCTCCAATTGAGTCTGTGTGCCTGGTGTGCTAAGGGATGTGCAAAAACCCCAAGAAAACATGAACACGTGGAGTACCGACGGTCATAAATGGGGACGTCAACACTATTTTTTTAAAACAATTCAGGATATCTTATGCAGCAGAATTCAAAAGTCTCACTAGTTTTTTTCACTGACTTTTAACAACAATGGAATGTTTATTTTATTAAAGACAGTGGATGCCCATTAATGATTTAATTGTGGAAATGAACATAACGCATTTAAAAATTTTTCTACTCTTATGATCATCTTCATTTTTGACTTGCATCAGATGACAGAATTATTTTGACCACAATTAGGGAGCATGACTCCATAGAACGAGGGACCAAGTGTCACTTGGTGAAGGACTGAATGCATTAAAACCACCCATTCCTCATAAAACACATTCAGTGTGAGGTATGATCTGTCTCAGCAGTTACCAGAAAATGTTTATTAACTGTGTCTCTGATTTTGCCCCTAGAAAAGGTAGCAAGTAGAAACTAATCCCCAAACCTACTGTTCTAGGATCTTGCATGCAAAGCTAACTATATTTGTAGCTGTATTGTGTCAGGTATGGGTTAGTGCTACCTGCAAATTATGTGAATGAATACAACAATACAACCACAAAGGGAGTTCCAAATTTCACCTAGTTCCACCTCTCTGCTCAGCCCTGGCCATTTTTTTAATAGAGGTAGAACTGACGTATAACATTGTATTGGTTTCAGATATACAATGCAGTGATTCAATGTTTGTATATATTGTGAAATGATCACCAAATAAGTCTAGTTAACATCCACCACCATGCATAGTTACAAAAATTTTTTCTCCTGATGAGAACTTTTAAGATCTACTCTCTTAGCAACTTTCAAATATGTAATACAGTATTAACTACAGTCACCATGCTGTACATTACATCCCCATGACTTATTTATATTGTAACTGGAAGATTCTACCTTTAGATTCCCTGCACCCATATTGCTCACCCCTCACCCCTCCCCCTGGCAACCACCAATCTGTCCTCTGTATCTATGACCTCAAATGTTTGTCTTTATTCCACATATAAGTGAGTCATACAGTATTTGTCTCTGTCTGATTTATTTCACTAACATAATGCCCTCAAGATCATAAAATGGAGCTCAGGGATAAATGTAACATGTGAAGTATCACTTGTCCTAAGTGGGTAACTTTAAGACAACGTAACTGTAAGATTGACCAAATGTGTGAATACAGTTGAACCCACTGGAGTCACTTTTTCTCAAACAGAATTTAAATAAACAACCCTTCATCTCATATGGTCTTCTCAGATCTGTCTTCTGCCTAGTGACAGATGCACATTCCTCTTTGATTTGAATATTAATTTAAAACTAAATTTGAATAACAGGTTCTGGAGCCACAGAGCCTCAGACTCATGAGGCTCGTTGAGAGATTGTGTGTGTGAGGACACTCTCTGCCTCATACATAGTCCCAGGCTTCAATGGCCTGTAGAAGTTGAACAGCAGTATTGCCTCAGGGTAAATGCTATTCTTTTGCAACGCCACACACAACTACCTGTTCATTTGGGATCTACAAAGTCTGAATACATAGGGATTATAGCTAACACTGTGTGAAACTGCCAATTTTCACTTTGTGGGGCTTCCTCACATGAAATAGTTACATAGTTAAATAGACTTTAATGTGAAATGGTAAAATAGTTACCTACTATCCACTCAGTTGGTTCCAACCACACTAGGTAAGGAAATAGGAACATGAAAATTAACTTCCTCAGCTGAACGGAGACAGAAAAGAAGATCCTCCTGAGGAACGAAGAGGAGGAGGACTGAACAAGAACGCTACACATAAATCCCTAAGAAAAACCCATCGAGCCAGTAGGTGAAAGAGAGAAGAGATAGAAGAAAAACCAGAGTTATGCCAGAAGAAAGCTAGTTTCCATCCCTGTTCCCTAAGTCAGTCAGAGCAGACACCTCAGAAGTCACACGCCAAGAATCGGAGAGTGACCACCTCTATCCACCCAACTCAGTGACTCTACTGAAGCTTAGTTCTAAGTACCCAGTTTGGGAGATGGGATTTTCTAGAGCAGCCCCCAGGTTTTATGACCTGCTGAGGAGGCATAAGAAGAGAATTTGCCTGGAGGAAATCATAGGCACTTCATAGCAGCCCACAAGGAGCATATGAGGTCGCTCTGAACTAAGGAGTTTATGCCTTGTCTCAGAAGTTCAAAACTGCTTGAAGGAAACTTCAGGGTGGGTCTGTTATCCAGGCTCACCTCCCAGTGAACCCATCTACCTTCACAGATCTGCCCTTGAAGAACTCAACATGAAGATGCTGTGAGCTATCCTCCCCTGGTGAAATGCGCCCTCCACTAAAACACAAAGGCTGCCTGACAAGCCATCAATGTGATGTTGAAAAAAATGGGGGATAATGAGGAGTAGCTGCTATTATCATCCACAGAGCTTTCCAAAGGAGCCGTGATCAAGGAGTGCCACCAGCGCTCACCACTGAGCTGCTGTCACTGAGGACGAGTGCAGGACCTTCAGCTGGGACGCCCACAGACAGTGCAGTCCTGGATGCAGCAGTTCCAGGCTAAGCAGAAAGGAGGGGAAACTTTCCTGAGGGATTTTTGCAGTCCTCTCTGTCACCTCAATGCAATGGCATCCTTGCAATATCCAAAAAGGAAATGGGAGATCACTGGTCTTCTAATATGTGTATTGAAGACCTTCTGATAAATTTACTGAAAGAAAAGGACAATTTTACATTAAATAATTTCATGGGGGCAGTTCCTGCTATACCCTGAGTGTATTAACTCAAGCCTCTAGCTTCTGACTCTCTAGGTTACAATATGTGACCCTGGAAAAGAACATTCCAGGTAATAAAATGTAGTTAACAGGGCATTGCTTTTCCAATTGTTCCAAACTTCATCTGTAAACTATGGATAACAATATCTTCCTCATAGTTTATTATGGAGATGAAACTATTTGAAAAATATTTGACAAGTCTCTGGTGTATTGGTTGGAACATAGTACATGCTTGTTAAGTGAGAGAAAGCATATGAGAAAACCAAGAGTTAGGAAAATGAATATATATATCACAATATGTCACGATTATAATTATTCATTTGTATGTGCCCTTCATAAAAGCAATATCCATGTTTATTCAGATGTCTGTGTCCTGTTAGTAATGTTGTTTATTGAGAGCTTAGTAACTATCTACTTAACTAAGTTTACTTGTATTTCCTACTATTAACCTTCAAACATGAAGAGTGGACAGTAGCAATGAAATTATTGGGGTGGTCTCCTGTCTTCCTACCTAATTCCTTGAAACTTCGGTGGATTATAACAAGAATTGCTCTACCTTATCTCCAATGTCCTTAAACATCTCTTTGACATCTTAATAGACAACCTGATATACCTGCTCCAATACACCCCACCACCGCATTGCTACTGTCTACTCATCACGCTTCAAGACTAATAGTAGAAAAATACCACATACTTTAGATGTGCTTTCTGTATTGCCCATAAGGCAAACAATAGAAAAAGGAAGGGAGAGAAAATAAGACCAATGAAAAAAGAATGTGTTGTGTTTTCTGCTCTTACACCAATGGGCACAGCATCGGAACACTTCAGCTACATTTTTATTTCATTCCTGCACAAAACTTCTGAAGCCTCACTGAAGGAACAATATCATAACTTTTCTATAGATTTCTATATGTAGGTTTTGAATTTTTTTATGTTTACTACAGAATGAGTCCAAGTTATCCATACTCCATAGCATAGAGATTAGATGACACTTTCTAAAGTAAATACATTGCTAATTTTTTCAAAAAACTAAAATCCTGCTAAGCTCTGGAATTGGCTCATTATTTCATGGATGTCTATTTTACAATTCAGCCTATTGCCTCTAAAATGACAATCTCCAGACACTTACTTTTAATTCTGTTTCCCATGCATAATTCCAAGTTGATAGAGAGACCTGTAAACATGCCACTAAGTGGATTATCCAGACCAGAAAGAACTCTCTTTTTATCTACATATTTATGATTAAATGCGTCTGTAGCTTTCAAGGCCCACATTCAAAATTGTTAATATACAGAAGATGTACAGCAACAAAGACCATATAATACAAAAGCCAGATCATTGATATGCATGACTAGAATTCAGATCAAAAGATGTAGTATTTGATCTTGGAACTGGACATAGCTTCATAGTAAAAGGTAGGTATTTGAGGTCTTTGATAAAGATAATCAAAAAGGGGAAAGCAATAGTGTTTGATCAGATCTGAGAAAGAAATTAACCATGACTGCTCCAGGAAACATCTTAGGACAAAGCTCATTTTACAGAAAGATATAACCTACATTTGATGCTGACTTCAGATGCTGTCGTAAGTTATGACTAAGCCATTGCAGAAAAGAAAGGTGAAAAGCAAGTCCCCACCTTGGTGAAAATGAACAAACATTGAGAAAGAGCTCCATCTACTGGAATTGGTTTCCCTAAATCTAGCTGTAAATAGGAAAAAGTACCCTCAAACTTTCCAAAACTAAAACTTCAATGAGGTCAAAGAACAGGTAACTTTCTTTGGTACCAGTTGTCCCTGATATCAGGTCACTCTGAGAGGCAGAGAATTTTTCAGGAAAGTCAAAAGGAATTTTTTTTAATTAACTGACTTCTTCCAACCCCTGGTTCATAGAAGTGTAGCAATCAGAATCTATATTATATAGAAAAATAGGATTTTTTAAACTGTATTTCTAAGTGGCCAAGTAGATCTAATCATATTATTGCCTAGTGTTTGTGTAAATCTTTAGCTCACAAAGCCCTCTTATCTATGTTATCATTTAATAATATCTACCAACTACTGTTTCCATCCAGCGAGAACACACCAGTATGACATGTTAAAAACATTCACTCTGATTGGTTAGTACCTATACAGTACCAGCTACTAGATATTTTTAAAATCACCCTCAATCCTGTCATATCCTGAGTCAAATAAAACTAAAGTATAAAGAGAAAAATTAAGTAAATTTTAATCAGTAGATTGGTGTTTTCTTAAATCTATGCTCCCATGTCCCTCCACCCTCCTACACATAGACCTTAGGTCAAAATTTGATCTGGGAGAGGAGAGATTCTGCCCATCAGTTCTAATTATGCTTCTCCTCAGTAGAAGAGAAGTATCCTTCACAGAATTTACACACACACACACACACACACATACACACACACACACTCACACACACCACACACTCACATCTCACATGCACACCCCACACACACATACCTCTTTTTGCTAATTCTGAGCAAACCTCTATTCATTCAACGCTTTACTGAACACTACTGTGTACCAAGTAAGTTCTAGAAGTACAAAGGTAATCAGGAGGAAAATAAAACTGGATCCCCACCCAGCACTACATACAAAGCCCAACATGAAGTCCACCTTGATGGATGATTGCCTGAGTTCAGGCTGCTATAAGAAAATACCACAGACTTGGTGGCTTAAACGACAAATATTTATTTCTTCTGGAGGCTGGAAGTCCAACATCAAGATGGCAGTAGATCTGGTATCTGGTAAGGACCTGCTTCCTGGTTTGCAAAGGGCCATCTTCTCATTGTACCCTCAAGTGATGAAGAAGAGAGAGCAAGTTCTCTCATGTCTCTTCTTATAAAGACATTAATCCCATTCATTAGGACTCCACCATCATGGCCTAATTACCTCCCAAAGGCCCCATCTCCAAATATGATCACACTGGGGGTCAGGGTTTCAGTTTACGAATAGAGGAGAGGGGGGCACAAATATTCATTCCATAACAATTACCTAAATACTATGAAGGCTAGTAGAAGAAAATGTAGAATAACTTCGTGCCCTAAGGATTGGGAAAAGGACTTCTTAAACTACAAAAGCACAAACCAAGAGCCAAAATATTGACTAATTAGGCTTCATCAAAATCAAGCTTTTCAGTTCAACAACAGACACCATGTACAAGATTAACAGAGTGGGAGAAGATATGTATAAAGCCTCACCAGTTCTGGATTAACAACTCCTATATTCAAAATAAGAAGTCAAAAAAAAAAATAAGAAGTCAGCAATCTGAGGGGAAAAAGAGGCAAAAGATTACAAAATGCAATTCACATTACAGGAAACCCTAGATGACTGACAACCACATGAATAGGCACTCAAATCCATGAATAATCAGAGAAATGAAAATTTAAACAACAATGAAATGTGGCTTTACAATAGTTAGACTGCCAAAATTTAGAAAGTTGGATAATGTCAAGGGTTGGCTGCGGTGTGAGACTATGAGATCCAAAGAAAAAGAAGGATGAGCAAGACCTTTGCTGAGGCACCTGGTTAGTTCAGTTGGTTAAGCGACTGACTTTGGCTTAGGTCATGATCTCACAGTTCATGAGTTCAAGCCCCCCATGGGACTCTGTGCTGACAGTGTGGAACCTGCTTGGGATTCTCTCTCTCTCCCTCTCTCTCTCTCTCCCTCCCCTGCTTATGTGCACACACTCTCATTCTCTCTCTCTCAAAAATAAATAAATAAACATTAAAAAAAAAACAAGACCATTGCCACGATAGTGACTAATAATTGCATAGAAATTAGGAGCATCTTAAAAAAAAAAAAAAAACTACATTTTTGAGTACCTGCTCTGAGCCAGTCCCTGTCCTGGTCACCTTAACATGCATTATCTTCTTTAGTCCTTGTAACAACAGTTATTAATACTCTTATTTTATAACCAGCATAAGAAAACTAAAGCTGAGAACAATTTAGAGACATGTCCCAGGTCCCAGGTGCACACAGTTAAACGGGCATGTAAACCAATGTCTTCTGACTCAGAGACCAAGGTTCTGTCTCCAGAGTCCTCTTCCATTTCTCCCCATAGTGAGCCCAGGAAAGAAAGTTTGCTTTCAGAAATAAATTACTATAGTTGCTTCTGAAATGACTATATATGTTAACAGTAAAACCACTTTGTCTGGGAAAGCTTTTTAATTATCTCTTCTGACGACGCAAAGGTAGGACTCCAGTCAGGAGCACAAACTGAGAGAAATTTTGAGCCTTTATTTTTTAATTTTCAATGGTTTTAAATTTTTTTTAATTCCCATATAATTAACATACAGTGTTATATTAGTTTCAGGCGTACAATAGAGTTATTCAACAGTTTTATACATTATCCAGTACTCAGCACTGTTGTGGGAATGTAAATTGGTGCAGCCACTGTGGAAAACAGTATGGGAGGGTCCTCAAAAAATTAAAAATACCATATGATCCAATAATTCCTCTCTTGGGTATTTACTCAAAGAAAACAGAATTTTGAGTGTTTCACCGGCAAGCTCAAAGGGGTGAGAAAGGTGTGAAGATACAAATGTCCAGACATAAAGAATAAAAGGAAAGAAAATCAGCATGGGGCCAGGCAAACTGGCAAAGCCCAGGAAAGGACACACAAGGTCAAATGCCTGTATGAGGAGCGATAGTGACAGATGTAGGAACGGAGACATTTGGAATCCACAGGAGGCGGTTTCCATTCTGTGCTGAGCTGGCCCTCCAGCATCCTCAGTCCTCTAGGAGGGGCTGGTATCAACGCTGCTGACCCGCTGCCCCTGTCCCTCCAGATTCCCCACCAGGCACAGGGGCATCAGATAGGCCATAGACAGACACATATTCAGTTTATCGGCTACACTGACCACAGCTAAATCTGGCAGCGTCATTTTACCGTTTTTATACATAAAACCAATACTCCCCAGCTCAGGATTTCATCTGTCTACTACTCAAGACCCTCCAAATTTCCTTCCCAGACCATTCCCTCTGGAAGGAGCTAGCAAAACCACAGGTTGCTCTTCT
Organism: Paguma larvata; assembly: GCA_030068075.1. Classification (NCBI taxonomy): domain Eukaryota; kingdom Metazoa; phylum Chordata; class Mammalia; order Carnivora; family Viverridae; genus Paguma; species Paguma larvata. Next base: position 394,521 of record CM057827.1, read on the forward strand.
TCTAATCAATATTCAATTCACTTATTTGTGGCTTTTCTTAAACACTGTTTTGTTGTTATGGTGCAAAGAGGCAGATCACACAGCCAAGGCAAACCAGAGGAGTGTGCACTCAATTCCATCTCACCAGATGCCATGGTTCATTTGATCCATGGAGTAAGGGAATGGAGTAAGGGCATGGAGTAAGGGAAAAACCAGGAAAGGCTTCCTGGATATGATGCTTGAACCCAATCTTGAAGGTCAAGTAATAGCTCACAGGTAGAGAAAGAGGAGCAGAACATCCAAACAGAGGAAAGGAGCAGAGACACAAAGGGAAGAATGACAAGATGTATATCTGAGATAAAGAGGGTGTAGGGGCACCTGAGGGGCTCAGTCAGTTAAGCATCCAACTCTTGGCTCTGGCTCAGGCCATGATCTGATGGTGTCGTAAGTTCAAGCCCCACATCAGATTCTGTGCTGACAATGCAGAGCCTGTTTGGGATTCTCTCCCTCCCTCTCTCTCTGCCCCTCCCCTGCTCATGCTGCCTCTGTCTCTTTCAAGATAAATAAATTTAAAAAATAAAAAAAAAAAAGGGTGTAGACAGCACCGAGCAGTGTGCACTTTTCCCTGAGAGTGATGACATGCTACTGAGGGGTGTCATATTAAAGAATGACAAACTCTGATTGCATTTTACTTAGTCTGACAAAGGATTGCCTGTTGGAAAACTTGACAAAGGGTTTTTCCTTTTTTTTAATCAATTGTTACAAAAATATTCAGCAAAAAATTTTTAATAAGTAATATTTAATTATTTGTTTCTCATATTCTAAGGGATATCCCAGGAAATGTATAAAACAGACACCATTTTCTAGAAAATGTCAGTAGAAAGATGGTTCTTGTTCCCAGAGACAGAAGTCTAATTTTAAAAAGGATCTGGAGTACAACTTTGCATGAAGAAGGTAAGGGTATCTGCAGACTTCAGGAGGAGAACATGAAGATAGGATACCAGGTTTCAGCAGGAAGCCCAGCTAGGCAGGCCGGCAAATGTACCAGTGAGGAGTGGCTGCCAGAGTCATGGGAACAACATAAGGAACTGAGCAGAGATATCAGCATCAGAAATGGCCTTTTTCCCAGTTAGGAGTATAAAAGTGACCAAGGAACCCAATGTCATGGACTAAATCCTGCAGGACTCTTGCCTGCACCTGAAAGAATATGCTCAAAGTGACTTTTATCCATGTAGCTCATGTGGCATCACCAATTCTGTCCTCTTTCTCCCATCGTCCCCTAAGCCCTGGTACATAACCTTTCCTCAGCTGCACACACTTAGTTGGGTATTTGCCAATTTCTGTGTACATGGAAATCTGCCAGACAATACATGCACGCGCGCGCACACACACACACACACACACACACACACACATACACACACAACTTACCTGAGCAGTTGTCCAGCATACTGTCCCCATTTCTGTATCTTCGACTTCCTGTAGTACATTTGGCTCCCAACCACCAGAATCAGTCAGAAGGAGCCTGATCTGGATGCTGCTAGAAGAAGTGCAAACTGGTCAACACTTTCTGGAGTAGTACATATTCTGATTTAGCAGTTCCCCCGCCAGAAATCTATCAAATAAATATGCAAATCTGTATGCAAGAATATTCATCACATTCATCAGCATTGTTTATTATGGGAAAAAATTTTAACAACTTAAATACTAGGGAAATGATTCATCAATAGGGAACTGGTTCAATAAACTGCGGTATATCTGCACAATGGAATACTCTAAAGGCATGAAATATAATCAAGTAATTTCATATTTACTAGCCTATGAAGATTTTTTTATGATATAAGGGGCATCTGGGCAGCTTATTTGGTCAAGCGTCAGACTCTGGATTTCAACTCAGATGATGATCTTATGGTTCATGAGTTCCAGCCTCATATTGGGCTTTACACTGACAGCATGGAGCCTTCATGGGATTCTTTCTCCCTCTCTCTCTCCATCCCTTCCCCACTCATGCTTTCTCTCTCTCTCCCTCTCAAAATAAATAAATAAACACTTAAAAACGTTTTTTATGATATAAAAAAGCCGAAAAATCAGATTAGAAAGTGATATATCTAGTATTCACTTTTATATCATTACACAAATTTGTGTTTGTGCATGTACTTAAATACATACATTTTTAAAGTATGAAGGATATACTTAGGTGATTTTTCTCCTGTTTCCTTATCTGTATGTTTTAAAGTTTCTACAATAACAAGAGTCTGTATCTATTGTAAGGATAAATTTATTTTTAAGAAAAAGATCCATGGGTGTCAGTTGCCAAAACCATATGAATCCATAATATGGTGTGAGTGACACAAAATGTAAAATTGGTGGAAATAGAGAGTCTAATAGTTCAATTACTAGTTAATAGAATATGGTGCTTAGGACTTGGAAGGCATAACCCATTGTCTACAGCATTACCTTTCAGTCTGGATACCAAGAGTTGAGAGAGACACATATAAACTAAAGCTCATTCAGAGAAGTGTTCCTGCGAGAATGAAGGGCCAAGAAATCTGTCCTTGAGGAATGGCTAATGAAACTGGAGTCATTACTCCTGGCGTCAGACTCCCTGAGGCTAGCAAGAGAGCTGGTGTCAATCACAAAAAGGGCTAATGTGTGGAAAAAAGATCTGGATCCCTCTACTACATAACTTTGAAGGAACACTGGAAGAAAATATAAATACCTGAGATTTTCATTTACAATAGAAGATGGAGGAAAAGATGAAAAAAAAAAAGAAGGAAAACAAAGAAAAGAACCTTCTAATGACTCAAACTTTCTGACAACAGAATAGGCCAAAATGATGAGTCAATTCATTGTTGAAAATGTGAAAAATGCAATTGAGGTTCACCTGTCAAGAATAGCATAGTGGGGCTCCTTGTATTGGAGAGATGATCCCTAATGTTCTTTACAACTCGAGGCTGTTATGAAAAGTCACTCATCCCTTATTCATTCCAATATACAGTCTACAAAACAGATGACAGGAAATAAATCAAATGGTTGGTTCAATAACCCACAAAAATAAGATAACTTAATTCCCTTGAGTACAACATGACTCATTCAGAGCACTTTGGACTTTGGAGAAATTGCTATGGAAATCCAAAGTGTGTGAGAAGTCAATGACACTTAAAGTTAGAATTCTCTCCTGGTTCCACACTATCGTAGTAAGGGCTTCTTGTCCATGTTCCAGATCTAGTTCATGAAAAAGAAAGTCGGCTTAAGGATTTGGGTAACTGTATGGTCCTTCAAGTGAGGAGATTCACAGTCGTGATCCTTACATAAGAAGTTTTTCTCATACAAAAAGTTATCTCACTAGTATGAATCTGCTTCACCTATTCAAAGTGAGCAGAATACTGATGTCTCTTTCACAAATATAAGGATGAATAATAAATTATATTATTTATCCAGAATAGGTAAACTATAATAAAGTACATTTCATTATGTAACAAATAGTATTACAGATGGAAATAACATACAAAATAAGCCATGTGTATCTATAGGAATCATACATCAATTTTATGATTGTTTCCTGTGTATATGATTGCTCTGTAACAGTGCCCCGTGGAAATGAACACCATCTGCACATTTTCAATATGCCATACAAGAGCTTAGTCCTTTGTCAAGAAGAGAGTCCCATCCTCATCCCTTGAGTTCTCCTTATCTCAAGGTGGATCTCAAGAAAGACAATGGGTGAAGTAGGATGGGGAAAGAGAGAAAAATAATACACCATCATATTGTCCTGTCCTCAAGATTTTTTTTCAATCATTGGGAAACATTACAAACTTGGGAATGAAAATTTTGCCTTCAAAGGAAACTCTCTCTCTCTCTCTCTCTCTCCCCCCCCCCCCACGCACACACACATTCACACAAGGTTTGAACTTTAGTATCATCTAAGCAATGTGTCGGCAGTTTTCCTTGTCAGCAAGGGAATCTGTCTGAAAAAGTCCTAATTAATGAGTCTTCCTCTGAAACCTGAGTTGAGATGCTAAAAGAACTCTCCAGGACAGCAGAAGGCAATTTGTACACTTTTGAAAAGTGATTCTGTAAAGAAAGCTTCAAGAACATTATTACATTTGGAGTGCACCTGCTGAGGAGCCAATTGTTGGACATTATTAGATGATACCTCAGCAACTGTGAGATCTGAATGTATAATTATTGTATTTATACTGTGACAAAGTTCTATACTGTAAAATATGGTGATGAAAATATGATTTTTGACCTGCTCTTTAGGCTCCGGTTCATTTGCTCTTTCAGTGTGATAATGACTTTAAGTTGGTGATTGTGAAGCACAGGATCAAGATGCCCCCTTGACAATGAATAGAAAATGCACTCCCCCAATGAAAACTTCTTAAAAATGCAAAAATCAAAAACATGAGCCATTATGATACACATATATGTGAAGCACAGAAAGTTGACATGCAAATAGGTTACCTCCTGACATCACAGTTTGGTCTCAAGCAGTTTTCCTCACAATGTAAATCTGTAACTCTAACACCACAATTCAAGTGTAAAAGAACACAGCAGCAATCTTTTCTTGTCTTAAAAAGAATATGTTTTAACTTGGAGTGCTATGAAGACATGTGTGCAATCTTCAGAGGCAAACTCATCTCGGTGTATACAGAGATGCCAGCTCGCACGCATAATAACCCTAGGTGACCACACCAAAAGCAGTGGCTGGTACTCTTAGGTGGGATTTAGTAAATATTTACTAAATAAATGGATGATCTGAGTGAATGAATAAATGAATGAGATTGCAAAGGCCCTCTCAGTGAAAGAACTTGGGAGTTTCCTTTACACCAAGCAGAGTGAGAAAGGGAGAAAGGATTCATCCTGAGAGACAGGATGAAGATGAAAACGAGGCCCAGGCGCCCTAGCACGTGTATGCCATGGTAAGGAGTTTGACTATATTCTTTGTAACACTGAGAAGCTTCTGATGGATTGTTAGCAGCACAATTATTTGACTTATGCTTTAACTTTGACTACTGTGGTTAGAATAGAAAAGAGTCAGAGTGGAATAAAAGGGACAAATAGAGTGTGATAGCAATTGTCCAGGAGAGAGATCATGATGCTGGCACAGGAAGGGAGAACCAGATGGATCCAAGACATATTTGAAAAAGGAATCAAAGTTGACTACAAGATTTCTGCTCTAGTGACTAGGTGGATAGGGAAACCAATTGCCAGGATGGAAAGATTGAATAGGGCCAAGTTTGGAGAGGAAACTCAAGAGCTCAGCTTTGATGCTAAATTTAAGATATATGTGAAACATCCAATAGGAGATATCAAGAAGGCAGTTAGATAGAAGTCTTGAGCCCAAAAGAATTGTCCAACTATAGAAAAAACTTAGAATCATCAGCATAGAGATGGTACTTAAATTCAGGGGAAGGATCAGATCACTGAGAGAGAGAGTGTAGACATGAGGAGAGTCAGGATTTAGCCCTGAGAAACTCTAATAGAGGCTGGCTAGAGCAGAGAGGCTAGTTAGGAAGGAAGAAAATCAGGAAAGGATGATAGTATCACAAAGACCAAGAGAAGAGAATGTTACAGGAAGGAAGGAGTAAACGACTCAGGTGGAAGGCAAGTGAGAAGATAGAAAAATTTTCATTGGCTTTGCCAACAGTCACTGTTGACTTGAACAGGCAATTCCAGCAAAAACAAGACTAGAACACAAAGGGCAGTAAGAAAATGGTATTGCTTGTAGACTATTCTTTCAAAAAGTATGAATTTACCTTCATTTTTTCCATGAATTCTCTCACCTGTTTTATCCTCACACACACACACACACACACACACACACACACACACATACACACTCTCATGTGTTACAAAAATATGCAGACCACCAACCATGAAATAGTTTCAGCCCTCAGAAAGAATAGTTAAATGTAAACTAGTTGAAGGTTGAAAAAAAAGATAAAACAAACTAAATAAACATATGTTAAAAAACAATGTGTTAAAGGAATATGTAATAATAAGTCATGAAGGAATACACAGCAGAATGATAATAGTGATTATCTTTGAGGGTACAACTGTTAAGCTTTTTCAGTCTTCTGTTATATATTTGTGTAATACAAGTTTTACACAGGCATGAATTATTTTTATAATTAGAAAAAATGTATTCTGTTTTGCATTGTTTTAAGATTTTTTTAAGTTGATTTATTTTGAGAGAGAGAGCCCTCGTGCAACTGGGGGAAGAGGCGGAGAGGGGCAGAGAGAGAATCCCAGGCAGCCTCCTCACTGTTAGTGAGGAGCCCAATGTGGGGCTTGACCCCATGAACCATGAGTTCTTGACCTGAGCCAAAGTCGGATGCTTAACCAACTGAGCCACCAAGGCGCACCATGCATTGTTTTGTTTTTTAATGAACACAGGACCAAACAAAATACTGTGTCAGAAAAAGTAGTCACAGTTTAGAAACCTATTTTAGGGGGAGCACTTGAAGGATTATTTTTCTGATTAGCCATTATTTTAACTTCTTTTTGTTTCATTTCACATGCCCTTGCATTTTCTTTCTTTAAATGAAAAAAGAATTACTTTTTCAAGGCAGTTTGAAAATGTACGGCAGTTGCAATATAACAAGATACTTTCTGCCTGGGTACTTTGAATGTTGCCATTTTGTTCATCTCTAATCACATCCAATGACTTAAATTCCATCTGTCTTAACGTTTCCAATCCGGATGAATGTTCGAGCTTGCCCTTAACCCAATCATAGCAGAAGCTCAAATATAACTGGTCGATAAAATTTGACCTAAAAGGGCTTACACATTCTAATTCTAACAGCTCTGCAGAGGGAAAGAACCTCCAGTTTGCCAGAAACCAGCAGCAGGGTTTTGGTTAGGGCTTCATCATCACACATCCTCCAAGGGAAAACTTCCAAAAGTCAGTCATCAACTTCCAAACTTTCCACCCAAGAAATACACTTTAGTGCCAAGCAGTATCTAACTTGAAAAGTGCCACAGATGGAAGACTGTCTTCCAACATAAGTTTAAATTAGCTTCCTTCTGTGTCTACTTTTATAGTGAGTATTTGATTAGTTCAGGGTTTTTTTCCCCTAATAAATTACCAGTAAGTAATTGGAGGAAAGCAATGTTTTCAAAGCAAGGTCAGGCAATCTGTGGCAGTACCTACGGAAACTAATACATCAAAAGATCTGAAGCTATGGTATGTCAAAGTCAATATGAGCTGTGTTTATACATCTAACGTGTGCATCTAGCCAATTGAACATGGTGCACAGGGAACATTCTCTATCCTAACCTCCAGGGTAACAGTTGGTTTCCAAGGAGGAAATTTCATTATTCTGGAGAATGTGTTCTACCACAGATCCTGCTTTGCTTGTAAACTTGTCATTTTCAGTCTCGGTTCTATATTTGTTTCTGAAATACAAGGGGCAATAAATCTATGTGCTGAGAGCACCGGGTAAAAAGAAGTTGCCTTTTATTTGTTCTGACTCACCATCCAATCAGTGCCAGTGACCTGCTAAACTGATAGGAGGAAACACAACATAACACAAAGAAGATCAATTAGCTCTGTGCCTTTCAGGGTCCTAAAGTTTTCAGTCAGGTCACCCTCCAATTCATATCTATTCCTGGATACATAATTTTTCTGTCCTGTAATTTTTTATTTTTACAATCCAAAACAGAATTGGCTGGGTTTTATTTTGTCAATTTGCAAAGTATACCTAACTTGCTGCTATTCATTTCCACTTTTCTCCTGACTACCAAACATCTATGTGCTTTATGTTTTTTCTCTCATTGTATTGTTTTACATTCATATAATTTTTGACACTCTCAAAAAAAAAAAACCTAAAAAACAAACCCCTCCAGGGAGCCATTCCTTCAATTGTTCACATGTCAGGTTATTATTACTCGGTCTGGGAGAGCTATAAAATATAATCTTGTTAATAATTAGAAGAGATTTAGAGCCCACAGAGTCCAACCTCCTCACTGCATACTGCCCTGCACTAAAGTGCCTTTCTTGGACGGAAAGTTGATGGCAGGAAGTTGATGACTGACTTTTGGAAGATTTCCCTTGGAGGATGTGTGATGATGAGCCCCAACCAAAACCCTGCTGCTGGTCTCTCGTAACCAGATCAGGTCATGGAGACGTGGCTCAAACCTATAACTGCTGACGGGTAAAGCACTGGAGATTTTATTTACGTGCACAGGTGAATAATTATAGTGTTAGAGGAAGCATCACATTGGCTTTGTATTATAATTATATGGGACTCTTTGTCTTCTCCAGTCAATCATAGCATTCTGGAAAGCAAGGACAACGGTGTGCTCATTTTACTCATAGCAACAAATCTTGCATATAGCAGTTTTTAATAAATATCTGCCATCGTCAGTGTGTTTACCAGTTTTGTAGGTGGGCTCCTGGTAACCACACTTACAAACACAACAGTGTCCAGCAGAAGGACTGGTTCTTCCTCTGCATCTCACCTTCCCTAGAATCACACCCAGAAGATCCTCACACATCACATTCACCACAGTTAGGTCCCCGGAACGCCTCCAGGCCAATCACTGGCAAGGCACATGGAGTCACCATATCTCATCTTATGGAGTCAACCACATCTACATAACCCTGTATAGCAACCCTGAAACCTGTTTCTATAGACATGTAAGCAAACATGCAAACTGCAAAGTTGTGTGTACATTACAATTCAACTTGGTAAGCATTGACCAAAAAAAAAAAAAAAAAAGATCTGGAATACACAGTAATTAAAATAGCTTTGTTTGGTGGGATAAAAGCTCTTTTTCCTTCTGTGGTTGAATTCTTCCTTAATGTTGTAAGATTGTTTTATAATTTTTTTAAAAAATCAGATGAACTTTGCTAAGTGAAATATGTTTGACAGAGAAACACAAATGCCATATGCTCTCACTTATATGTGGAATCCTAAACAAACAAACAAACAACCAGTCTTATAGATCCAGAGAACAGATTAGTGGTTGCCCAGAGGTGAGGTGTGGAGCTGGGGAGCAATATGGGTGAAGGGATGAAGGAGGTCAAAAGATACAAACTTCCATAAAATAAATAAGTCATGGGGATATAATATACACCATGGAGACCATAGTTAGTAATACTGTGTTGCATATTTGAAAGCTACGAAGAGAGTAGATCTTAAAATTTCTCATCACAAGAAAAAAAAATCGTAACTATGTAAGGTAACTGGATCCATTGTGGTGATCTTTTCACAAAACATGCAAAGATCAAATCATTATTATATTATACACCTAAAACTAATACACAGTTATTGTCAGTTATACCTCAATAAAAGAAAATTAGATAAACTTTCATATTCGTATGTGTAGCTCAGCTTGACTAGACAAAAAACTTTGACCTCTGATCTCAGCCTTCAGGATGGACTACCTGGGGAAATGGATGCCCCTTCCCAAGGCAGACCTGCTCCAAGAGCAGCTGGAGACAGGCGGCAAGCAATTTTACTTTTCTCCAAAATGTCCAATGAGAGTGAACGAAGGATCACTGAGATAAGTGGGGACAGGTCGCATTACACTATTTGTGGAAAGTCGAGAAAGATGGGGTGGGGGGGTCAGGGAGAGGTCTCAGTCATCCTTCTGACCCTCTGTAGTCTCCTCAGATGCTGACTTCCAAAGCAGGGCGGGGAGACTCTGTAAGATGGCAAAGCAACCTGACACACAGTGCTGCGCGGTGTGATGAGAGGAGCAGGAAACTGCACCCCGCGGAGCAGGTCAAAAAAGCAGCCCATGCCTGCTGGGACACATTCACTGAGGGCGAACAAGCAAAGGAAAAGAGATCAAAGCCACGAAACTTTACAATATTGGCTGTTGGATGATTTTCAAGAGTGGGAGGCTATACTGTTTGTTTGCTTGATGAAACTTCCTTCTTACAGGTTGTAGCCAGAAACTTGTAAAGGACAATATGATGCCAGGCTCTAAATACAGTGCAAGGTGGAAAGTTTCTAAAGCTTGTGGATGGGGCTTCCCACCAAGGCAGAACTGCTAACGCAGCTGTGCCACGAGCTTCCAGACAGTTCCCTCCATTCGCCATGCTTCTTAATGTCCTCCTACGAGCACAGAGTACTGAGTATTGAATCTACTAAACTGCTTACTTCGTAGTAAACAAGTATTTTTATTTTTGTTATCGTATATGAGGAAATAAGTTACAACCTTTAAATAATCATTTTGGATGAAAATGAATTTTTTTAAATACTCCATTGACCTAATATCCAAAGAAATGTCAATGGAAAACAATACAAATGTTTTTTACTTACTGTAGTAGAAAGAAATATTTAACAATATTAAATGCCAGAGCGAAACTGTCACTAATATTCTGGTGCTAGTGGCCATATAAGTCAGAATTGCTTTTCTTGGAGGGGCACTTGGATGGCTCAGTCAGTTAAGCGTCCAACTTTGGCTCAGGTCATGATCTCACAGTTTGTGGGTTTGAGGTCCGCATCAGGCGGGCTCTGTGCTGACAGCTCAGAGCCTGGAGCCTGCACTGGATTCTGTGTCTCCCTCTTTCTCTGTCCCTCCTCCACTCACACTCTGCCTCTCTCTCTCTCTCTCTCTCTCTCTCTCTCTCTCTCTCTCAAAAATGAATAAACATTTTAAAAAATTAATTTAAAAAAAGAATTGCTTTTCTGAAGAATAATTTGTCATTAAAATAAAATGATCATTTGTTGGAATTAGAAAATCCAATGCAGAAATGTCATTCAAGAAATAATCCAAAATGCAGAGAATTCTGTATGCTCAAAGATGTTCCTCATAGTATTACTTATATTAACCTAAATGTACAATGCTTGGGAGTCATTAAACTAAATCATCAACTGTAAATCAATGAAAAACTGTCCACCGTTATAAGTTTTAATTATAAAGACTATGTTGGAACCCAAGAAATATATATTTAATTTAGCTCACACATTAGTTTTGAAACACAAAGAAAATGCAACATCCTTATTTCATGTGTAACGAATTTGGTCATCCTACTGAGGTCTTTCATCGCCTAAATGGGGAAAGGGGAATAACCTTTTTTAATTCTGCCCATTTGAGATTTTGTCCAATCTAATAATTTAATAATAGTAAATATATTGTCTTCAAGTGTTATTCAGGCTTTCTTGGATAAAATTGCTTATTCTCTCAGCAAGCCTGTTTCTCTTTGTAAGAGAATGTATAAGGGTATATGGTGGTATTGAAGGGAGAGAAAGGGGCCCCTAGCCTTGGCTGAACCTCAACTATTTTCTAGCTGGCATCCTCTGATCTACAGAGTGCTCCAAGTGCATTCACAGATGAGATCCACAGCTGTTATAACATATGGTCTGGTCTCTTGTTCTGGTGTTAGGACCCCCTGGATAGCTTGGCCTCATTTCAGAGGCCACTTCTGAAGAACTCTGAGCCTCAGCCAGGTCCCCACTCAGACCACTGGTCCTACATCCATCCCTGTCTCTGCCTTAAATAGTCTTGTAGCAAACCCACTGTCTCTTGTTCTAGCATCTGTTATTGCACAGGAAATACTCACCCAAAAAAACTAATCTCAGCTCCCTGCCCTTTGCTTGAACATCTTGAATTACTTTTCTCTCTGCCTGTGGTCAAGGAGAAATGAGGCAATATAATTCCCTTCTTTCTGTTCAGAATTATCCTAAAGCATGTGCCTCCACCCCTCTGAGTTTAGACTAGATAAAGAGTTCAGGAAACTTCTATTTGAATGCCTTTCTCTCTCTCTCTCTCTCTCTCTCTCTCTCTCTCTCTCTCTGTCCCTCTCTTCTTCTCTCCTTCTCTCTCTCCCTTTAGCCTTTTCTCCCCTCCACAGCCCTCCCACAATCCCATAATCCCCTGAGCCCAGAAAAGTTGAGATTTTCCTTCACCGTCCCTAAGATATACCTTCTTTCTCTAACTCCCAATTAAGTCTTAGGAATTGGCAGGCATATCTCCACTACACAATTGGAGAACACTGCAAGTTAAATCTTTCAGATTCAGTAGTTAGTATGCTGGTGAGGGGTTGGGGAGACAGAGAGAGTGAGAGGAACTGGAGAATTAGTAAATCTCTCAAGTCTGACTTGTAACATTCTTGACCTAATTGCATGATCCTATTTTGAATGTCAAAACAAAATATGACCTTGGTCCTTCAATTAGCATCCTTTATCCTTGAATATAGAAAACCTAAGTCAAATGTGCTTAAACAGTAAAGAAGCTTGGAGGTCTCAGAGCTAGTTAATTTAGTGGATCATCAATATTATCCTAGGTTCCTTTCAAACTTGGTTCTCCCATCCACAGCCACAACCCTGGACAAGGTGTAAGAGAATATCTCTTCTGGTATCTTCTTAAGAGCAAGGAAAGTTTCCCCATGCTCACATCTTATCAGCCAGACCAAGGATTGACTCTTAAGCCACAGATTGGATAGCTGTCTCCTGAATCATGTAGGGGATGAAAACACCTGGATAAAACCAGGGTTCTGTTAGCAAAGAAGACCAGTAAAATAGACATGGAGTAAGCAGCCTGCATGTATCTGGCCTCTGTTTTGGGGCTTGACACTTATTCTGTAGCAACCTCAGACTTTTGTGTACCTGGGAAAGGTAGGCACAAAAGTTAGATACCCATTAAAGCAAAATAAAAAATAAAGAGAGAGAGAGAGAGAGAGAGAGAGAGAGAGAGAGAAAAGTATGTTAAACATTTTTAATTAAAATACCTCTATTTATTTTTCTAATATAATTTATTGTCAAATTGGTTTACATACAACACCCAGCGCTCATCCCAACAAGTGCCCTCCTCAATGCCCCATCACCCATTTCTCCCTCTCCCCCACCTCCCCCCATCCATCCTCAGTTTGTTCTCTGTATTTAAGAGGCTCTCATGGTTTGCCTCCCTCCCTCTCTTTTTGTAACTATTTTTCCCCTTCCCTTTCCCCACACTCTTCTGTTAAGTTTCTCAAGAACCACATATGAGTGAAAACACATGATATCTGTCCTTTTCTGACTGACTTATCTCACCAGCATAATACCTTCCAGTTCCACCCACGTTGCTGCAAATGGCACAATTTCATTCTTTCTCATTGCCCAGTAGTATTCCATTGTATAAACACTTTTAAATTTACAGTTTTTGTCACATGTTTTTAACAGAATGTGGAAGGACAAAAGCATTGGAAAATGTGCACCGACTACAACTAAAACTATGTTTAAAATACATTTTAGTACAAGAAAGAAAACACATCAAAGTCATAACAGTGATTATGGTTGCAGCTTTGGGACTATCAGTGAATTTTCCCCTAATTTCCAAGTCTTCTATAATATTAACAAATGTCTTATGTAATTTTTAATTATAAGAATTCCAAACTCCACCCTGCTTTATACACTGTTTTCAAATTCTCATTACCATTGTCCTCCAACTTTCTTTATTTGAACATCTTGTAAAAGGAAGTAGTCTGTAGGGCCTGCCTGTATTCATCTTATACATGAGGCGCAAATGCTCTCTATGAGCAGGATAATTAAACAAAATACCCCTCTGTCATAAGTGCATACTCACTGTATCAAAACTTGCCTTTAAATGGACTCCCTCATTAAATGCGGAAAGGTTATTTCTACTATTTTTCCCACAACCACTGTAAAACTCTAATGGGCTTTGTAATTATTTCCTATTTTTCAAGGCACTTTCTAATTTGAACATTAGTGACACTGAAACATTTAAGCTACTATTTTTCTGCTAATATCCACCCCTAAAGCACCTTCGAAAGAGAACTCCTAATTTTGCTCTCACTTCATCTACTAATTTCCTCAAGCCCAAGAGTTAGTTTGGCTTCCAGAGTAGTTAATATTTTGTTTGAAATATTTAGGGGTTTTTACCATTCTGCTAGCTCCCATGTATGCAGAAGCTGATGCTAAATATAACATATTCTCTGCCCTGCAACCACATCCCTGCCATCCGCCCTGCTGGGCTCCGCAGCTGCCTATGGCTATTACTGCAGGCCTTCCTGTTGGTTTGGGCACTGCTAAACATCTTCCAATCAGCCTGTGGTGTGTCCTTCTTCTGTAGCCACCTGCATAATTTATTCCTCAGAAAAGAGCGAACCTAACAGTGGCTACTACACTTTTATTCTTGCCTTTCTTTCAATAGTTCTGGAGTAGAAGAGCCTTGGAAGAGGCAGTTTAGACCCTTTCTCTCTGGCATGTGCCTATTTGTCCACTAAAATACATCTTCGTGGGGCACCTGGGTGGCTCCGTCAGTTGAGCGTCCGACTCTTGATTTCAGCTCAGGTCATGATGCCAGGGTCGTGGGATCAGGCCCCACATGGGGCGCCATGCTTTCTGTGGAGCCTGCTTAAGATTCATCTCTCTCCCTCTGTTCTTCTCTCTCTCTCTCTCAAATTAAAAAATAATAATAAAAATAAAATAAAATACATCTTCATCATACATATATCCCTTTCTATTTCTATTTTGTGTTTTCTTTGCAGTTAACCTTCTAGCCCGTAGTAGGGTTCTCCAGAGAAAGCGAACCCAGAGGGAGACTATGTGTGTGTGCGCGTGTGTATGCTAAAGAAATTTATTATAAGGGATTGACTCACTTGATTATGGAGGCTAACAAGCCCCAAGGTCAGCAAGCTGGAGACCCAGGAGACCCAGTGGTGTAGTCCAGTTTGAATGCTGGCAGGCTTGAGACACAGAAACAGCCAATATTTCCAACCAAAGGCAGGAAAGAACTAACAACCCAGCTCAAACAGGCAGAAGGAGTTGCCTCTTATTCCTGTGGGGTCAGCCTTTTTGCTCTTTTCAGGCCTTCGACTGATTAGATGAGGTCCACCCACATAAGGAGGCCACTAGGCTCCACTCTGTTTACTGATTCAAATGTTAATCTATCCAGAAACACTCTCACAGACATACCCAAAATGATGCTTGACTCATGTGAGCACCTGCTGCCAGTCAAATTGACCCATAAAAATATCCATCACATACCCCAAGGCTGATTTTTTTAAAATAACTCTTTTGATTTACTTTCTCCTCACCAGACGGCATAACTGCTTTCTTATTGTTTTCCATTTCTCCTCAACCACCTTGAGCTGTTGCCTTTTTTTTTAGTTTAGATATCACCACTATGAGTTTCTCCTTTACAGATTCTTAATGGAGCACCGTCAATATAAACCTTGGAAGACTCCAGAGAGCCTGTGTGGCTCGGGCTATTCAGCATCTGATTATTGATTTTGGCTCAGGTCATGATCTCAACAGTCTTATGATATTAAGCCCCATGTCAGGCCCTGCACTGAGCGAGGATCCTGCTTGCGATTCTCTCTCTCTCTCTCTCTCTCTCTGTCCCTCCCTTGCTTATGCTCACTCACTGTCTCTCCAAATAATAAATAAAATTAAAAATATATATTCTCTCCCTCTCTGTCTACCCCTTTCCCCCATTCACATTCTCTCTCTCGCTCTCGCTCTCACTCTCTCTCTCGCTTTCTCAAAAAAAAAAAAAAAAAAAAACTTGGAAGACCTCAAATACTTTTGGCTTTTTAAATAGTCAGAGCTATAATTGTTAATACCACAAAGCAGTAAATACCTGTCAGAATGGCCAAAATCGAAAACACAAAAAACAACAAGTGTTGGTGAGGATGTGGAGAGAAAGGAACCCTCATGCACCTTTGGTGGAAATGCAAGGTAGTGCAGCCACTGTGGGAAACGGTATGGAGGTTCCTCAAAAAATTAAAACTAGAATTACCATAAGATCCAGTAATTCCACTACTGGGTATTTACCCAAAGTAAACAAAAACACTAATTCAAAAAGATACATGCACCCCTATGTTTTTATTGCTACATTATTTATTATTATAAATAATAATAATTGCTACTATTATTTATAATAGTCAAGATATGGAAAAAGGTATGACATATATAAAGCACACACACACACACACACACACACACACACATGCTGGAATATTATTCAGCCATAAAAGAGAATGAAATCTTGCCATTTATAACAATATGAACGGAGCTAGGGTGTATTATGCTAACTGAAATAAATCAGTCAGAGAAAGACAAATACCGTATGATTTCCCTCATGTGAATTTAAGGGAAAAAAATGAACAAAGAGAAAAGAGACGGGGGAAAAATAAAACAGACCCTTAAATAAGGAGAACCAACTGGTGGCTACAAAAGGGGAGATGGGAGGCGGGTGGGTGAAAAACAAGAAGGGAATTAAGAGAACACTTATGGCAATAAGCACTGAGTAATGTTTGTAATTCCTGAATCGCTATATCATATACCTGAAACTAATAACACTTCACGTTAACTATACTTGAATTTTAAAAATAACAAATAATTTTTAAATGTGTGAAATTCCTCACAGGTAAGATCTTTATAAAAAATGGGCAAAGAAATACTTATTTAATCTCATAATGTTCACTGCACGACCTATGCAGATAAGAAATTTCCCTCTATTGTCATGAATACTGTATGCACACATTGATTTGGGCAGTACTGGAAAATATAAACACAAAATATCATATGCTGCTTCTTGGGAACCTCTGACTGTGGAACAGAAGAGACATGACCAAAAATTAAAATCCTAAAAGGGATACCGGCCTTACCAAATACGGTAGATTGCTTGCAAAAATGGCTGCAGTGTTTCCCGCCCCTATCTACGCCCTTGGGTATTCCCATTCCACACTGACTTGGCTTGGCCATATGACTTGCTTTGGCCAACAGGATAATAATAGCAAACATGATACAAGCAGAGACTCAAAAAGAACTTCCTTCCTTTGCTACTTTTAGGAATCTGCAACCACCACAGCGTAAGAAGCTTAGGCCTGCCTGCGGATGATGAAAGACACAGCGAGGTCAGCTCCGTTGTCCTATACACATCTTGGCAACTGCCAGACATGTGACCAAGTCCATCCTAGACCTCCCAGGCTGGACTGGCCAGTCCAAGTCAGAACCACCCAACTTACCCACAGATTGCAAGAAAACATCAGTGTTTCTTGTCTTAAGCCACTAAGTTTGGGGGCGATTTGTTACAAGATGTAACTGAAGGAGAAATTGGTTCCAGAATAAGAATGCTAATATAACAAAATCTCAAATATTAATGCTATTATAACAAAATCTAAAGTCTGACATTTCAACTAGGTCACAGGTAGAGCCTGGAAAAGCAGCAAAAAAACAAAACAAAACAAAAAAAAAAAGTTTAGGCAACTCTAAAAAACAGTGAGCAAATGGTTAGCGAGCCTGACAGAGCAATGAAGAACCTGTCATCCCAGGCTGGAAAAGTGGTGCCCCACATTATGTAATAAAGAAACAATTGGCAAAACTATCACGTAACTCAGAAGATAAAAAATAAGCATAATGGAAGTGTAGACCTTAGCAAGCTGATTTCCTGGCAGAACGTTACAAGTGTCGATTGGCTTATTTTATCTGATTATGATAAGATGTGGGAATAAAGAGGGGAGCTGAAGGAAGAGTGGTTCCATTTGCAAGCCAAATTCAGAGGCTACATACAGAGAGAAGCCGAAACTTGCTGATCGGACAATAAAATGGCTTTCCATTTCTAGTCTCTCAAAGACTCCCAAAGTAAGAAACAACCTCAGGACAAAGATGAAGTTAAGGAGACCTTGTAAGCCCATTTGTTAATATCTCTGAAAGATTTCAGGCAGTGAGTGATAGATAGGCCTTCTAAGCTACACAAAGTGCTTTTATTAAAGTTATTGTCCCCTAAGAACAAACTGAGGGTGAGGGGGATGAGGGAGGGGGGAGAGGGGGTGATGGGCATTAAAAAGGGCACATGTTGGGAGGAACACTGCGTGTTATATGTAAACCAATTTGAAAATAAACCTATTATAAAATTAAAAAAGAAAAAAAAGAAAAAAAAAGTTATTGTCCCACTGCAGCCTGGCAAGAATTCTGGAGAAGAAAGAGGCCTCACTCAGAATCATAGGTGGGACTTCTACCAAATGGAGGAGATCTGAATCAGATTCTTCAAGAAACCCACAGGCATTTTACATCTGAAAAAAGTAATGCCAGCTTGGATTAAAATAGACTGAGACACTTAAAAATGAAGAGAAGTCTCTGGGCCTCCAGCTTTCTATTAGAAAGAAGCAGAGTGTAAAATCTTGTCACCTACGACTGCCAGCCATTCCTTACAGAATAGACTATACCATGGACTAGGGAGCCACTCTCAGGGAGCAGAACACAGCCCTAATCAAAGACCATCCCTCGATCCCAAAGAGAACACGTGTGTTTGGCTGGATTTTAGAATTGCTGTGCACTTGTAAGTCTGTGCAATTCCTATGTTTTGCCTGTTGGAACTGAAATTTTTAATGTGGGTGTCCTGGCTTTATCTCACAAGGGGCTGTATAACCTTGCCTTTTCAGTTCATAGGTCCTTAGATCACGAAACTCCCCACACCAGAAGCCTCATCTGGACCTCATGCAGATCACAAGATCCTAGACTTCAAGCTTGGGGCCATAATTAGGATGAGACTTCTAGGGGATCCTGGGTGACCCAGTCAGTTCAGCATCCGACTTCAGCTCAGGCCATGATCTCACGGTTCATGGGTTCCAGCCCTGCGTCGGGCTCTGTGCCAACAGCTCAGAGCCTGGAGCCTGCTTCAGATTCTGTGTCTCCCTCTCTCTGCCCCTCCCCCGCTCACACTCTGTCTCTCTCTGTTTGTCTGTCTCTCTCTCTCTCAAAAATAAATAAAAGTTTTTAAAAAAATTTTTTAAGGATGAGACTTCTAGGGTCCTGAGTTGGGAATATTTTGCATATGAGAGAAATGTGAATAACTGATGGCCAAAGGCAGGCTAGGGGTTGATTGACTGTAACAGTGGCCACAAATTCTTTCTATCTCAGTATGTTCCTTTGCAACGTGACTGTACAGGTATTCCCATGAAGAGGTAGACTCTTCTCCACTCCTGCTGAAATCTGGCCTTGGCCGTGTGACTTGCCCACACAAACAGGACATTTGCAAATGTGACACAGCAGAGGTGAAAAACATTGCTCACTGGGACTTTCCTTCTTGCTTATTGTGCTCTGAATGCTGAGTCTGTCATGTGAATGAACCCAAGCAAGGCTTCCGGAGGATTAGGGGGCGTGTGGCAGAGAACGGCAGGTAGTCGTACCAGCTGATAACCTGACAACCAACAGACATGTGAGGGAAGCTATCTTACAACATTCAGCCACCAGCCACTCCAATGGCTGTCTGCGAAAGAACTGTCTGGCTGAGCTCAGTCCATATGTCAATCCACTGTATTGTGAGCAAACAAATATGGGTTTATAAGCCAATAATTTTGAAGTTATTATGCGAAAAAACTAATTTACACACCAATCAAAAAATGTTTATCAAGCCTTTACTATGTGGAGGTCATGGTTTTAAGGAAAAGATAAAGGAAAATATTAGATACAGTCTCTGTTTTCAAAAAGCTAGTAATTTACATTTAGAAAAAAATATTTGAAAGAAAATTAATAATACATGGCAGAAAATGAAGTATGTTAACAGCTGAATAGACATTGGGTGCTTTAAAAGAATAGAGGAGGGTGAAATCATTGTGGGCAAAAGGGAGGTCGAGGGAGATTTTATAGAGGGGGTGGGGTTTAACTGTTTGAACCAGAACTGTGGAGGTCAAGTGAGGAAGGAGAAACGTACAAGGCACATGAGTAGCAGAGCTTCAGGGGCTTTTTCAAGGACTTAGCGTCTGCTGCAATAGTCAGCAGAACCCTGCTCCATCCTGGGAAACTGTAACATAACCAGCCATTTGTCTGCCCACCTTCTTCAAGCCACAGCTAAAGACCCTTGCGATCCATACTCCTGAGTTCCACAGACACACCCACAGGGTGCTACTGAGTGAAACCACCCACCAACTTATCCCAGATCCTGACACCCCTTCTCAGGCTTCTTCTCTGAATTCCACTCCTACCCATTTCTGTTATCTAGCTTCAACCCTGACCCTTACTCCTGCCCAATCCTCCCTGCTCTCCATGGACATACAGAGGCAATTATCTCAGCAGATGTCCCAATAAAGTTTAGGCTTCTGATCTTTGAATCTATCCCAAGTCCCCTGATTGGGTCGTATGTCCAAGCACTCAGATTTTGGCCTCTCTTTGCATGTGAATTCAGTTCAACAAATGACTATCGAACACCTTGTATGTGAAAGGCCCTAGTCCCTGTAGTGCCAGATGGTTAAGTAAGAATTTCTGCTTTCTGGGAGCTTAGAGACAAAGCCATGTGTGGGCCATAGACGCTGTGGTAGAGTCTTTGCAAAGATGGCTGCAATGATTTTTCCCCTCCCCATAGGCATGTCTCCTTTGGAATGAGACCTTGTAGATCCTCTCATCAAGAGATGGAATCTATTATTCCACTTCTTGGATTTTTTTGCTGAGCTGTGACTTCCTTTAACCAGTAGAATGCAACAGAAATGACATTGGGTGATATCTGAACCATTATGTCCAGAGGCCTTGAAGATTCCACTCTGGCTGTCTTAAAAAGCAGTGCTACCTTGTGAGGAAGCTCAGACTACCCTGCTGGAAGATACATCCACACATGGCAGAGATAAGCCATTTCAAATGAAGTCCCTAGATACTGCAGAGACACTGGTGACCACAAGGCAGACCAGCAGGAGAAAGAGCCATCTGACACCAGACAAAATTGTTGACACACAGCATCATGAGCAAATAAAATGATTGTTGCTCTTAAACCACTAAATTTGGGGTGGTATTTCACACAGGAAGAGGTAACTAATACAGAAGTTTAGAAGAGAAAGAGATCAATTCTACTTGTGAGAACATTACTTATGCTTTCCATAGATAATGCATGTTTTTAGCAGGTGTTTATTTATCCAAATGAGTTCTGACTGGTAAAATAATTATCAGGTAAAACAATGGGGCTGGAGAATTAACTAACATTAACTAGAACATTCCTACCTGGCAGTTAGCCTGGGTTGGGGAATGATTGATCACTTCCTTTAGGCCACTCCTGATTTTCACAGCTTCTTCACCATCTCACCCCCAATTCTCCACCCACAGATTATTTTCAAGCACTGGTGTATTGACCATGACTCCCATGTCAGTGACAGTCAGATAAGAAAGGACAGGATTAGAGTGGAGACTTCCTGCATAGAAGAATACCCACTTGGTATACATAACAGATATAGGCATTGTTCTTGCCAGGTAATAAGACTTGGAATCAAAAACACGCTCTTACACATTCCTGCACTTCCCAAATAAAGTTTTTTTCTGTCCTCTGCTGAAACTTTGTTTTCTATCTTAAGCACACAAAAGGGAGAGTACCTGTCATCTCCATCAAACAAATACAAAATGAATATTTAAAACTTCAGACAGCAAGAGAAAAACATTATTCTAGTCTTTTCTAGTCTGTTCTTTTTGAACAATAAGCCCATTCTCCACAAAAGTGACAGAAGACCCACTACTGAAGATCATTGACACCAGAAATAGTCCATGAGGAATGTGCAGAGTAAGATAAAAGCCCAAATAGGAGCCATACTGCAAAATCTAGGAAGGGACCCACATCGGTCTTTATAACCAAAATTAATTATAGTTGTGCCCCGCCCCAATAAAGTGCTACCCAGGATTTGGAAACCATAAATCTGGGATGGCCACATACAATTTTTCTAAAGCAAGAAATGATGGTGTACCCACAGAGTAAATTTTAGGCAAAGGGAAAATAAATTACTAGCTATGAGCAATTCCCTTCTTCCATCCAAGGAGGGAGCTTTCTTTGGATTTCTGAAAAAAGTGTGCGAGAGATGAAGCCAAAGTAGTTACAGAGATGGAAAGATTCTAGGTATGGAGTGGGAAGCAGGAGACTTGAAAAAAGGGAGAACTGAAAACAGAGATGTTAATGAGGAATTTTAAGGCCAGGTAAACCCTCTCCCCATCTCCCTCTAAAGTCTTCAGTAAACCCACCTTACTGCCTAATGTTTTGAGTATTGGATTTGGATTTTTGTTGTTGTCGTTGTTGTTGCTGAAATGTCTCAAAATAGATATGAAGCAGGACGTGGGCTCTCCCAAAAAGGCTCAGTTACATTTGGGTTATTCTAATTAGGATTTTACCCATAAGTCCTTCTCTAGTCTCCTGTGACTCCGGATTAGATCAGAAATAGGTCCCAGTCATATGAACACCACTTTCTTTGCTTCATTTCCAGTGGCCTCCTATGGTAGAAAAATGGGGTGAGGCCTTTCCTCCAGAGCAGGGGCCCACGTTTCTTACCACATCAGAAGGAAGAGTAGAAAGAGCAAAGTAAAGCAATTCAAATAAAAAGTAGACAGAAGAAAGAAAGGAAGAAAAAGGAAGGAAGAACGTTAAACCTCTTCACATCTATCTTCCTTCCGCCATTTATTTGTGGTGGCATCTTTATCAAAAACCTAGCCTCCGTATATACCTGGATCTTCTTGAAATTCTCTGTCCTGTTCCATTAGGTCTACTTCTCTGTTCTTGTACAAGAGTCTTACTGTTTTTATTATCCTGGCCTTCCGGTATGCTTTAATTTCTAGTGGAGTGAATCCCTTTCTGATTTTTTTCCTCTTTTCAAAGTAGACTTTAGCTTTTCTCGGACCTTTATTCATTCTTCCATATAAATTTATTTTAAATCAAATTTATATTATGCTCTTTTCTTCTGTCTATTAAGCATGTGGTTTCTTAAGTAAACCTTCTCTCCAGAAGGCAATACACTGGGCAGAACAATGCAAGGCAGGACATTCAGGTGGATAAATCAGAACCATGAAAGCTTGGCTACCACCCAACAAAAGAACAATGGGATTACCTTTCTGAACCTGAAAATCCAATTCTAGAGCCTGGTGAGTCCACCAGCATGCAGCTGCTCCAAGAGATCTCTCGTGAATAGCTTCTCCCTTACCTTATTTTACTGCAGTTCCCAGTATTTTGAACTATAAACTACTCAGGAACCATGAAGTCTGAAAGAGAGCATAGTACCAAGCCAGCTCCGTGGTGGTGACACGCATTTTGGACTAGATTACCCACAGTCACAGAAGGCGGTGCTAATGGGCGTAATCCCAAACATTTGGGTGTGTTAGATGCAACATGTGTGAGATGAATTTTAACTGCCTTTACACCAACATCTTGCTCCTAATTCTGCATTTCTCAGGGTAGTTTGAAGTATGTTTCCTTGTATGAACACATACCAGAAAGTCTATGGGAGGAAATAACCTGGGTTCAAATTTACCTAAGAGTAAAATTTCCCTTCAGACTTACAAATTCAAGATAGTGACTTGAGCTCACAGATGGACCTTTCATTTCCTAAATCCCATTGAAGGGGCCAAGGAAATCTGAAAATGAAAACTTCTGTAACAGAGCTGGAATACAGGGAAGTGTGCCAACAGAGTTTAAATGGAATTTCTGAAATATGCAGAATAGGATCAGACTGTAAGGAAAGGCTACCAATACAGGAGAGTCAACCCCTTACCCAGGCAAAGGAGGGCCCCCTGATGAGCAATGAGCCAGTTTCTTCAACAAACCCTGTAGGGACCCAAGTAGAACTCATAACAACCATTGGGACCTCTACCAGAACACTTTCTTCTTCTCTCTTTGGCTCACCCTTTCTCTCCTCCAACTGCTATTATCACTTATTTATTTGTTTATTTGACAAATATTTGTTAAGTAACCTCTTTTGAGACGGGCCCTGCTCTAAGCATTGACAATATAGTGATAAACAAGGCCAACAAAGTTCAGGCCCTCATGGAGCACATATTCTGTTAGGAAGAAGAGCAATAAAAATACCAGAAAACACCATATAAAGATAAATGCTCTGAATGAAATAAAAGAATGATTTGGTAGAAATTATCTGTGAGACTTTTTAAAATTAGCTAGTCGAGGAAGACCATTCTAAGGAAGTGATCTTTAACTGAATATCACAGAATCAAGGTCAGGGGATAATATTCCAGGGAGAGGAAACGGGTGATACAAAGGCCCGATGGCACAAACCAGCCTGGCACACCTGCCGTCTCAGCTGAGACATTGTTTCCTCTAGTACCTACTCCTCACACATTCTATGAGCTCAAAGCACCCTGTCCTCCCTGACTACAGAATTAGCACACTCTGTTAAAACTGTTTGCCAACTTGCCTGTAGACTCTGGAGTTATTCCCTATGGTGGTGACCATGTTGTACTCTTGGCACTGAGCAATGTCTAGATATAGAAAATAACTAATTGATGTTATTTATCCAATGAAGGAATAATTACTCACATGCAGTTCTGATCCCTTCCGCTGTAACATGTCATCTCTCCAATAAGTGAGGACTGTTATCAAAGAACTTTTTGTCATGTTTACTTCTTCCATTTTAGAATTTCCATTAGCTCATCTCTGGCTAATAATTAAATTTTGTCCTTTTTATTAAGCTTTTGTATTTTGTTGCAAACAATGATAATAGAGACGTTGCCCAGTCTACTTAGATTTTTAAATTATCAACAAATAATCTCCCTCATTTTCTTAATTTTCCCCTATCATGACCTGCGTAAATAGTGGCCAAATACTTTCATATGCTTGTTTCTACCAACTCAATGACATCTCCCCCTAAGGCCTCCTTCTGCTTTTCCCCTTCCTTTGATAAAGCCCAATTTCTGACTTTATTATCATGATTAGTCTGATTTTTAAGTCCCCAGTTACTTTCCTCAGATAATCACACCTTTATCATTCCACTCTGCTAGCAACTGCCTGTATGTTGACTTTACCCTTGGTACACTAAATTCAAATTCATTCAGTCTCTAGTCCCTAGACCAAGTAATGCCACATTCAAACATAGCAACCGGAGTGCTCCCAGGTGTCTCGGCAATAAACACTGCAATCAAGTCATTTGATTTTACTTTCCCAGATTCCTAAGCTCATAACTCTCTTCTGCATATACAAGAGTCTAATAAAAGAGGGAAATTTGTGATGCATATGGCAGAGACACTCAGAAATACCCAGGCAGGTATCACTCAACAATCTCACAGTGTGCACTGGCTGGTGCTTTCTGTTTCCCCGTATCTCCACACACACTATGTCATTTGACATTCCCAGCACTGCGTAGTGCATCTAAATGGTACCATTTAGGGGCACCTGGCTGGCTCAGTCAGTTAAGCCGACCTACTTCTGCTCAGGTCATGATCTCACAGTTCGTGGGTTCAAGCCCTGTGTTGGGCTGTGCTCACAGCTCAGAGCCTGGAGCCTGCTTTGGATTCTCTGTCTCCCTCTCTCTGCTCCTCCCCTGTTTGTGCTTTGTCTCTCAAAAATAAACATTTTTAAAAAGTTAATAAATAGTACCATTTATAATCTCTATTTCAAATGAAAACATATGAAACTCAGAGAGGTTAAGAGAATGGTCAACTACAACTAGTATTTGGAGCCATTTATTCAACAAACATTCATTAGTGCCTACTATATGCTAAGTCCTAGTATAAGTGCTAGAGGTAACAGCATGAAACAAGTCAGAAAACATCCCCACTCTCATGACACCTACATTCTAATTGAGAGACAGATTATTTAAAAGGAGTCAATCCACAAGATATTTTCACTTTCTAAGTGCTATTTTAAAATATATATACCATGGTAGAGTGCCTTGGCAGGAGTTGCAGGAATGGTGCAACTTGAGATTGGGTGGTCAGGCCTCAGTGAGGCGGCAAGCTGAGACCGGGATGAAGATGAGCCAGCCATGTAAAGATATGGAGAAAAGAGTTTCAGGCATGGGGAGAACAAGTGCATAGGCCTGGCGAGGAGGTGGCAAAGAGCTTAGTGTTTGAGTGACAGCAATAAGAGACTAGTTCAGGGGCCAATCAGTACAAAGTCAACACCTCCATGATTCTCTTGGTCTTTTCCTAATGGTCACAAGATGACTATGATGGTTCTAGACATTATGTCTACATTCATGGCAGAAAGAATGGGGAGGGGCCCGTGTGCTAACTGCATCATCTCCTTTCAATAAGAAACAAAACCCAAAACAAAAACAAACAAAAAACAACAATAACAAAACATATATGTGTGTGTGTATGTGTGTGTGTGTATGTATGTGTGTGTGTGTGTGTGTGTGTGTGTATTTGTCAGTCAGAAACTAACAAAATTCCATTGTGTATTATTGGCCTGAAATGGTTCATAAACACCCCCTTCCCACCCATCCAGCAGTGTAATTGGATTGGATTAGTCTTGTTCCATCACCTGGGGATACTGACACCTCCCAAAAAATCAAAATTCTGTTGGTAAGAAGGAGAGGAAATGACAATTAGGTAGACAATAATGGTGACTGTCATTGGAAGTGGCCAAATAACAATGGGCCTTGTAAATCATGGCAAAGAGTTTGTTTCTAGATGCAATGTAAAGTCCTGAGATATGTAAGGAAAAGTGCGATATGATATTATTTACATCTTTAAGAAATCCCTGTGGCCACCATATGAAAAATGAATTGCAGAAGCCAAGAGTATAAACAAGGACAGTTTACTTGCAGTAGAACAGGCAAGAGATAATAGTGGCCTGACTAGCAGCAGCAGGATAGAGATGAAGAGAGGTGAACGGACTCAAAACATATTTTTGGAGTTGTTGCTGGGAGGACTTGCTGGTATATAGATATGGGTCAAGGAAAGAAAGAAAGAAAACAAAAGTTGTGGTCTGAACCTCATAGATCCATTTTAAAAACCATTTATAAAGATGAGACTCTGAAAAACAGGCTCAGAGAGAAAAAAACACAAGGGCTATGCTTTAGCTATCTTAAGCCTGTGATGTCTATTAAACATCCAAGTAACAATCTCAGATGCACTGTAGTAGACACTGTGGCATGCCACCCATTCTTTTGTCAAGATCAAGTTACTGATTCCCTCAGCTGCCAGGAGTGATGGCTACTGATGGCTCATAGTTGAATGTGGAGCCTGCATGAGATTCTCTCTCTCTCTCTCTCTCTCTCTCTCTCTCCTTCTGCCCCTCTCCCCTGCTCATGCACTTTCTCTCTCTCTTTAAGAAAAAAGAAAGAAAGGCATACCTGGATGACTCAGTTGGTTAAGCATCCATCTTTGGCTCAGGTCATGATCTTGTGGTTTGTGAGTTCGAGCCCCATATTGGGCTCTGGAGTTTGGAGCCTGGAGCCTGCTTCAGATTCTGTATCTCCCTCTCTCTGCTCCTCCCCTGCTGTGCTCTGACTCTCTTTCTCTCTCTCTCTCTCTCTCTCTCTCTCTCTCAAAAATAAATAAACATTAAAATAATTTTAAGAAGAAAGAAAAATAAAATTAAAATTAAAATTAAATAAATAAATAAATAAAATAAAATGGGATTTTGAAGCTTGTTCACATGCAGACTGACTACCAGTAAAGACCCCATTGCTGTTCCTGGCATTTGGTAGGAGTCCAGCTGTTAAAATCTTCACTGGTAGTAAACGAGGATGGGATACTGGTGGAAAGAAATGCTCTAACAGATTAATTATCTCAGGCATTTGAGAAGTAGTAATTTTAAAGGCAATGGAATCATATGATTATTGCTGGGTGTGGCCAATGTACTGGAGAAAGACAATGAAACCTAAGGGTGATTAATCACTAACTCAAAGTGAATTATGAACAAAAACGAAAGGTCCTAGTTGATAACATACAAAAATATTTTAAAACATTTTCATCTCCCGCAGCCAAAATATATAAAAAGCTAAGAATTAGCCCCAGGACCTAATTACAAGGAGAGAAGAGGTCAAGATAGGGTTGAAATCTCAACCACGACAAGTCTACTGTGCCAAGATCAGAGTTCTGGCTATGAAGGTTCCTAAAAATTGAGATGTAGACAACTACACTAATGCATTTTAAAACCTTAAAACCTAAACCTCTCTACGAAAGTATCCCATTCTCCTGCATTGAAGACTAGAACTTCCCCCATGCTTGCAATTACTGCAGAGGCCTCTACTTTGCAGGAGAGTATGAGCCCCTCCCCTCCACAATCTACCTGCAGCACTTCCAGTCTTCATCAGTAACTAAGACCAGCACCTAAGAACAAGTCAAAAATATAACCTAGCCAGAAAGTACTGGGCCTGTCTGAAGGAAAATCACCACACCCTGAAGAAGCTACAGGAACTAGTCAACATTTACCAGCAGGAGCTGGGAGTATATGTATGGGGCCAGATCCAGAGGGAGCTTGACTGGGAGAGTTTGGGAGATGAAACATGAATTTGTAAATGGGATACAGGATTTACCATCCTTGCAAGGGCCCCCAGAGATGGGACAAACATGCTGCTGACCTAGCTCTTGGATGCTAGAAAAATTGATGGCCCAAACTAAGTGACACGGAAATGCCAGAACTACTATAGGAGATGATAGGAAAGGAATCGAAGGACTCAGAGGAGTGGATACACTATTAAGATGAACAAAGAATGATGATTACTAGAACATAGCATCCACGGGCACAAAACAGATAACAGCCAACAAGGGTATTTCTTCTCTATGAATTTTTTTTAAATCAAGAACAGATAATCTAGAGGATGAGAGAAACCTCCCTATTCAAAAGTTATGATCCCTTGTCCAATTTCCGGAGAAAAGCCTGTTTTTCAAACCTAGAACTCATTGACTGAAGGAGAGACTAGAGGTCCCCAGAAGGAAAGACCCTGAAATACCAACATAAATGTAAATGACAATGACTACCCCAGTCCCGTGCCAAACAGACCCATGATCACTTACTCAGGTAACCATACATTAGGTAAAAAGAAATTCCAAGACATTTTGAGGACTCCTGGACAGAGACTGCAAGTTGACATTGATACTTAGAGACCAGAAACATCACAATGGCCCCACTATTAGAATAGCAATAGAAAGGGGTCAGATAATAAATAATTTTATCCCGGTCTACCACACAATGAATTCATTGGATCCAGTGGTCATTTCTCTGATCCCCCCAAAATATAAAAATAGTGATGGACAGAATGCCCTAGATATTGGTTTTTGTGTTTTGGTTTTTGGTTTTTTTTTTTTTTTTTTTTTTGAGGGTTGGGAGTTGGCTTCTGCAGTAAGAACTGTCATAATATGACATAGAGGCCAAGTGGGACCCTCTGAGCACCACTCTCCAAATTGGTTAAGACAGTAAAATGAAAAATAAGTAGCATACTGTGGAGGAAATGGTGAAAATCTAGTGCGCCTTAAAGCCTTAAAGAAAGCAGATATAGTCCCTTTTATCATATACCCATTTATTCATTAGGTGGCCTTCACAGAAACCAAATGAATCATGGAGAATGACAGTAGACTACTGTAAACTCAACTGAGTAATGGTCCTAACTGCAGCTTATTGTGTCAGACATGGTATCATTATTAAGAGCAAATTAACAAGACTTCAGGTACCTTGTATACAGAAATTTGGCCAACGCAAATGTTTTTCCATCCCTACTAAGAAGGATCAGAAAAATATTGTATTTACATGGGATGTACAACAGTATACATTTACCATCTTGCCTCAGAGCTAAGGTAACTCCCACTCTCAGTCATGATAGACTCAAAGAGCCTTTACCATTTAGGCATGATTCAAAACATCACATTAATCCACTACATCAGTGATAGCATGTTAATTTTATCAGATGAGCAAAAAGTGAGTAGTTTATGACGTTGGACTCATCCATGTTAGGAGGGGCAGTGAACCCTCATGACTGGAATCAATACTTATTCTAAATATGGGTTTGCCACTACTACCTGCAGGACCTTAACTACCACCAGTGTTGAAGTATATGTAAGGGACTCACAGAGCGTTTGAGTCACTGACACAGGATCCCAATTCTATCTCATGGGGCCAAAGAGCCTAATTTACAGTATATCATATACTGCAGTGTCTTAGAAGTTGCTGGCATTACAGAGCAGTGAAATGGCCTGTGATAACATAGCTGAGGTGCCAGCTTTGAGATGATACCTGGTAAAGATGGGTGCCATCCTCAAGGAAGCCCTATTGCCCCAAATCAAGCACAATTATATGATGCTGTTTCCCCAACAGGTAGAATAAGAGTTTGGGACTCAAGGGGAAGAGGTAGGAGTGACCCCTCTCACCATAACTTCCAGTAACCTTTTGTGAAATTTGTGCTTCCCATCCCTGGAACTCTGGGATCCACAGGTTTGAGGGAGAATATTTCCACCAGATGACACAACGAAAGTTACATTAACCTGTAAGCTATAGCTGCCACTCAGTTTTTTCAGGTTCCTCCTGCCAAAAGGCCAGCTGGCAGGGAAAGGAATCGTCATCCTGACAGGGGTGATGATCCGGATGAACAGGATGAGGTATGGGTGTTGTAAGACAATAGGGACAGGGATCAGACGAGCCTGTAGATGAGGATCTGACAGGTGATCCAGTGGGGTGTTTTGGTATTCTCTTGCTCGTTTTTGACAGTAAATAAACAAGTATAGCCACCATGACCTGAGAAGGTCAAGAAGATCAGGGGCTCAGACCCTTAGGGATGAAGGTTTGGATCAGCCCACCAGGTAAGCACCTATACCAGCAAAAGCACTGAGCATGAGAGGAACCTAGAGCAGGGAGCCTTCATACCAGTAGCAGCCCTGAGACCCATGGCAGCAACAGAGGTTGTAGTTTATGCCACTGGCCTATCACTTGTAAGATTTCCCAGGAAAAGGAACCGCAGAGAATCTTAAAACAGCTGATTTCAGAAGGGGTACATTTATTATAAGAAGCAAGTGGATCCCTGTGGCATGAGATGTGGAACTTGATGAGTACTCTGGTGTACCACCCAAATCTCCCCTCCTGGACCAAAACTCTCATTTTTTCCCAGGGGACAGGCATTCTTCAGGAACTGCTCTTGGCTAATGGGAGCTGCCTGGATCCCAGGTTATTTCCTCTTAAGCTCTGGCTACAATTTCATACTTCAGCTTCTCCTTCTGCCCAAGACTGCTTTCTTCACTCCCTCACCAGGGTTATCCCCAGGCTCACTCCTCAATCAACAGCTCTGCTCGCAAATCTCCATTTCAATGTTCATTTCCTGGGGAACCTTCCCCCTCTCTTCCTTCCTGCCTCTCCTCCCTGCTCCCCCTCCAAAAACACCAACTCACTTCTTAGTAGATTCAAAGTTGGAAAATCTAACTCTTAAACATGGGTAGTAATGAATAAAATAGAGGAAGAAATGGCAATCATCTTTGATTACTTTAAATAAGACTAAAACATGAAGAAAGAGATGTTGTTACTGCATTTGTTTTTACTGAATAGGTTAGCAGCCAGCTTGGTTGCTGGTTAGCACTATGCATGTAACACTGAAAAAACAAGAGTCAGCCAATCATCTTCCTGTTGTGGAACTTTGAAGCTCAAGAAAAAGAGTGAGAATGCAAAGAAATTTCTAATTGTATAAAAAAGGGAAATAAAAGTAAAAATTAAATAAGGACTCGTTACTAGGTTTGGTTTTGTTTGTTTGTTTGTTTGAGTAGTCACACAAAGAAAAGTTTATTTGCAGCAAATAAGGAAATCACAGGGAATGACTCCCAAAGCTGTGACTCCTAGACACATTAACACTTTAATGAGATTTGTATTTCCCTTATAATGAATGATATTGAGCATCTTTTCAATGTGTGTAGCTAGATTGTGTTATGCTAAGTGAAAAAAGTTAGTAAGAGAAAGACAAATACCATATGATTTCACTCATATGTGGATTTTAAGAAACAAAACAGGTGAACATATGGGACAAAGAAAAAGAGAAGCAAACCATAAAAGAGACTCTTAACTATACAGAACAGACTGAGAGTTGCTGGAGGGGAAGTAGGCGGGGGATGGGCTAAATGGGAGATGGGTATTAAGGAGGGCACTTGTTATGATGAGCACTGGGTGTTACATTAAGTGATTGTGACAAGTAAGGGAGATGATTCATTTTTACTAACACCAAATAAAACCTGTGTTGTCTAGTTAACAGTAGGTTTATAATCGATTGGAAATAAGTACAAACCCCGCCCCCCCCCACACACACACACACAATGGAGTCCCAAACTTTTAGACACATCACTTCCTGGTTCTTCTTCCCCTCTCCGTTTCTTGGACTTATTTTCACGGGCTTTGATATGAGCACGTGCCAAAAAACAGGGAGGAGGGACTGAAAGTCTCTGCGTCACCTCAGGGAGGGTGATTTGTTCCAATCAGACTACTTTTTGCCTTGCATGGGCATAGGTGACATCCGGGAAAGTCTGTAACCTCTGTAGAACTCAACCTGAGGAACTAAGGGAGGGATTTGCACTCTAGGAAATAAATTGTCTGCTGTAACTGCCCTGAGTGTTCCTGTCCCTCAAACACCAGCTCTTGCATGACCACTGATTAAACCCTCGCTTCACTATGCTCTGAGTCTCCTCATCCCCTGCTTTGACTGGGTCAGTGGGCTTATTTCTCACAGTGATGAGTCACTAAATTCTACTACTGAAACCAATTTTACCATATATGTTAACTAACCTTAATTTAAATTTAAAAAATGTTTAATGAAAAATAAGCTCAGAAGTCCTACAAGAATATACACAAAATGTTAAAAATAATTTGCATGCTGTGGCTCAGTCGGTTGGGCATCCAACTTCGGCTCAGGTTATGATCTCACAGTTTGTGAGTTCGAGCCCCACGTCGGACTCTGCAGGTTCTATCCCTCTCTCTCTCTCTCTCTCTCTGCCCCTCCCCCACTAATGCTGTCTCTCAAAAATGAATAAATGTTAAAAAAAAATTTTTTAATTTGCATCCTGAGACTAAAGGTGATTTTTTTAAATATTTTTATTCATGTTTTTTCCATATTGGCTAAATTTTTAATGAAAAATAAAGCTGTCTTAGATTGGTGGTTGCCAGAGGCAGGGGGTGGGGTGGATAAAATGGGCGAAGGCAGTCAAAAGGTACAAACTTCCAGTTACAAAATAAATAAGGCCTAGGGATATAATGTAAGGCAAGGCAATTATAGTTATTAACACCAGAATGCATGAGAATTGCTAAGAAAGTAGATTTTAAAAGTTCTCATTACAAGGAAAAAAATCTGTAACAATGCATGGTGACAGATGTTAACTAGATGTATTGTAGTCCTCATTCGCAATATATGCAAATATTGAGTCATTATGCTGTACACCTGAAACTAATATAATGTATGTCAACTATACCTTGATGTGTTTTGAAGTGTTGGGGTTCAAAGCCTATGGCCAAGAAAGAATTCTTGAGACATCTTTGGTGCAAAAAGGTGGTTTTATTGAAGCACAGGGACAGGACTTCTGGGCAGGAAGAGCTGCCCCGGATTATGAGTGACTGATTATGTAGTTAGGAGTTAGGAGAAGTAAAGATTAGGGGAACTTTCCAAAAGGACTTTCATATGTTATAAAGACTCACAGGATCCTGGAGACCTAGCTATTGTCAAGCTAAGGTTGCAGGTCTGCAGGTTAAAGGAGATTTAATTGTATCTGCATTTCTTTCTGCCTTTGTTTCCCACATCATACCTCAA
The DNA here is from genome assembly GCA_030068075.1 of Paguma larvata. Taxonomy (NCBI): domain Eukaryota; kingdom Metazoa; phylum Chordata; class Mammalia; order Carnivora; family Viverridae; genus Paguma; species Paguma larvata. The sequence goes on from CM057827.1 coordinate 427,864, forward strand.
TAAAAAAAAAGAAAGAAAGAAAAGGAAGAAGCATTTTAATTTTGAAAAACTTTTAGAGCTACTATATACATAAGAGCCTCTTAATCCTAAATATGTTTACTCCAAATTGTTTGACTCTTTGCATAAAATGTATTTGGATATAAAAGTTCTAGAAAGTTATACATAGACAAAGTCATGTCTTACTGTTGACTGAGGTCCTTAAAAATTCCTCCTCAGTGCTCTCTCTTCCCTCTTCAGTTTTACCATACATCCTTCTCCAATTCCATTGCCACAGCTCAAGTTCAAGACCTCCCCACTCAGACTCGCTCACATTGTCTTTCGCCTGAGCCACTCCAGCAACCTCTAAGTCCTTTCTTCTTTAGGCTCATCCCACTCAATCTATTCTCCACAAGGCAGTAGGTTATCCCCCTTCGGAAGCTTCTCAGAGGACCTCCCATCTTCCTCTCCAACTCCACCCTCAAGGCTTTCCAGACACTAAGCTGCTTCTGGCTCCACACTGCAAAACACACCATCTCTCTCAAATTTCTACAGGGAGTCCTCTTATTTGTCAGTTTGTGTCAATTAGTTCTAAAAAGAAATTAGGTAGCTACTTTTTTCTTCACACATCAGCTGAAAATCAGTCAGGAGCGATGAGGGCAGCCCTGAGGGGAAGAGGAATTCTGAAAGAAGGAAGACAGAGGATGCTAGTACTACATGGGAAAGATACAATGGGGAAAGATAAGATTTGGTAGGCAAAAAGGGAGAGGCTAGGACTTAAATGTCCTTAGTTGAGGAAAAACACATTTTTAAACATTTTCTCTGGGAACGTCTAACCTCGAACAAGCTCCCTCAGGGGTAAAATTCCTCTTAATAATGTAACAGACACCAAGACTTCTCCTCGACTTCCCCTCGGGTTTCCCTCAGGAATTTGACAAACAAAAGACCTGACCAAAAATAAGTAAACATAAAACGTATGACCCACAAGGAAGGATATGGCCATAGACCATCCCTCTTACAATGGAAACAAGCCAATCAAAAAGGAATGACTAGGCATTTAGAGTTACCTAGCCAACAAGGGTAGAACCTGAGAAGAAATAAGGGGGAGGGAAAGGGGCCAACCAAAACCCTATAAAAAAGAGTCCCTTGCCTATAGACATGGGCATGGCATTCAATTTTGAATTGTAAAAAGAGCTTCAATACTATTCTTACTTTCTGATCTTATACCTAATATAATTCTTGCTTGCCGCTAGCTTTATTCTGTGTCCACCTCTCCATTCTTCAAAGCAGAGAGACAACAAATCCCAGGTTCTGAGGTAAAGAATGTTGCAACAGTACGTGTGAGAATGGATAAGAACAGTCCCTGCCCTGAGAAGTCTATGGGCTTTTCAAAAAGCCTGTTCTTTGGCGATGGGCTCATAATATAACAGAGTTAAGCATTTAGCCTAGTTGATAGCTAAACAGAATTGTGGTGTAAACACAGCTTGTCCAAATGTCCTCCATGTCTTAGCACTTCCTCACAGCCGACAATTCAGCTCGAATTTCTCACATTCTCCATGTAATATTACTGTGTCATGAGCTATTAGTACACACATGAAAAAAGGATCTGTGCTAAAGTGTGGGAAATACTGCCCACAGCCATACTCCTGGAAAGACATATTAATCTATTAGCTCTCTGAAGACATCACTTCATTGCCAAGTGTGTGAAGTATAGTTGCATATATTCAGCAATGAGTCTCAAAAGTGTTCAAAATACTTCTATCTTTTAACTCCACAACTGACTCCACAATTTCAAGGATAGGAATTTATCCTCAAGAAACAATCACGGACATGAGCACACATTTTGCCACAAGGAGACTTATCTCCTATACTGTATGTTTAATAGAATAAACAAGGCACTATTTAAAAGCCCAGTAAAGTAGGGGGTTGGTTATATAAAGCATGGTATATCCCTATAGGAAAATAATACAAACAAAGCCAATGATACAGAACATTTAATCGCATGAGAAAATGTTAATAAAATATTAAGAGGAAAAAGGTTATACCTGAATATGAAAGGATAACTGCCTTTTAAAAATTAAACATTATCAAAGAGGGAAAAGAAGAGACAGACTCATAACTGGAGTTTCAAACCCAAATATCTCAGGGTACAGGCAGATAAACCAAGACAGGGGTTCCTTTCCTAAAGATAGCAGCTCTTACTCAACTCTGAGCCTTGACATGCTGGAATGCAAGTCACGTGATGCCAATGTTGAATATTTCAGAAGAACCTAGAAATATATGCGTTTGTAAGAATTGCCCAATTTTTATATGTAGAAACTCTAATTCAAAATATGTAAATATTACACAGCTAAATAAAACACATCTGCAAACTACCGTTAGCAGCTCTGACTTCTGCAGAATGTCAACAGTGTGCACCTCAGGTAAGTTGTATTTCTTTTATTTTGTTTTGTATGCTTTTTCCATATTTTTTACAATGAAAAATCATTTTTAATGAAAAAAACACCTTGGTTGAATTTTTCACAGTTCAACTGTTTTCACTGCCATGAGAGTAAGAGTAAAGTTAGAATTCAAGAATTTAGGCTAGAGATAAAGTACAAACCAACCCATATAGTGGCAATATGAACCATAACATTTACACATAGCATCAAAATGGTAGTGTACTTCCTTCCTGTCCTTGGAGCAATCTGGAACAAAACAAACAAACAAAATCTCTGACATTTTTATAGATTCTTTCCTTCTGTTCAAAACATTGACAATATTACAATTACAAACAACCTAAGGTTATGGGAAGTTGTATTGTAGCAATTTTTCCATAAAAAAAAAACATAAGAAAAATAAATCTATCATTCCAAAATAGTATTTTCCAAACTGGGTTCCTTGGCAGTTTCATGGTCAAATCAATTTGGAAAGTACTGCGTCCCTATATCCCTCAAGAGGCCAATGCATATTGACAAGACAAGGCTCTGACCTGTCCTGTGTATGCGCATGCGTGCGCGCGCACACACACACCACACAAAACTAGTGGCTTTGTTTAGCCAGAGAGTTTCAAACTGATTTGTCCGTAGAATTCTCTTTTATGGAGCATCTATCACTATCCCATATATGCTCATATTCTTTAAGACACAAATTAGAAAATATAAAATGGTCAAGAACAGAAAAAAAATTATCTTAGAAAGCTATTCTGTATTATTGATCATTTGTAGTGAACTTCGAAATTATATAGTCAACCTTTCTTGAAGAAGAAGATGGATTTCTAGTATTTAGAAACTCAAGGAACAAAGAACTGGCTCTTAGGAGATTGACCCAGCCATTCTCCATAAGGTGTATCTAGAAAATCCACACATTAAAGGGTCCCTTGAGGTCACATTTTGGAGTCTAATAACAAAATGGTAACTGAACTCAAAATCAATGGGGGTCGGCCATGGGGCAAAGTGAAAGAGTGCCTGAAAATGGCTTTCCTTTTTTGAACAATTTTACTTAGACCTCAGTTAACAAACAGGACTTCCACTAAATGCGATGGCAAAAATAAACAGATCACTTTATTTTAAAAGAAAACAACTCTCGAAGCTCCCGGTCAGTCTCAGATGCTCTAGCTCACCATCAGAGCCATCTCCCCTGGAGTCACTTGTTTTAAAATAGATTCTACCTTCCAAAAAAGGCCTGATATTTAAGTATTCGTTTTTTTTCACCTACCACAGCCTGGAGAGCACCTAGTGTGATTAGACAGCAGCACCATCTCTTCAGGTCCTCTCTCCTCTTCCCTCTCCCCCATCCCCCCTCTCCCTCCTCCGCCTGTATTCAGCTGGTTCCCCTCATCACCAACTGAACCTTTTGTGAGGTTTGCACTTGCACGTGTCAGCTTACATTTCGGAATCTTCACATTGATTGCTATTTATTTAAAATGGATTGTTTTGACTGCAAAAGATATATATCATGTTGCTATCTGACAGCCTGGGTCAACAGACCCCAGCAGCACACATCCAGCTAAGCCTGCTTTCCACCTCAGCTAAGCTGTAGCCATGACTCCTCCCCTACTGAAAATGGGGCAGCATCATCCACCCGGAAAAATGTTTTCTTTCCAGGGGATTTTAGTTCTGGTTTTTCCTGTTCTTGATTTTTACAGGAGATACATACACTATTTCCGGCTGATATGGCATTGGCTTGCCAAGTTCAGAAAATGGCCTCTCTGGAGAACCCTGCCTCTTTGCTTTTGTTTGTTTGTTCGCTAATTCTAAAGAAAACAAACTTCCAATTGATGACCACTTATTTTGGAAAGGGTACAGCTACTAAAATACACCCAAAGTACAAAAGAATTAAGAATTTTTCAGGGCCAGGGAAAAAAAAAAGCTACCTTTTTCAAAGACCCCAGTACATACAGAGAAGATAAGGACCCTACAGTCTTTCTCCCATAATAAAGCTTAAGTGAAAGCAGTTTTCAAGCTTAGTATTCTCTTTCCATGGTTTGCCTCAGAAAAAGCCTGTGGTGGGATTTTTTTTTCCCCTTTGAATCATGTTACCCTTCTCATTCAGTTGATAAAAAGCCTTCTTTTGTGAGAGCCATTTGATGTTAGAGGGCTCTTCAAAATGCATGTGAACAGTCTTTGGAGAATTCTTGGAACACCCATCTAAATGTGGGTCTAAATAACAGGAAAGTTTCATTATCTGTAAACAAAACTGCAATGCCAAAATTCCAAATAGTGAGAACTCATGTCCTTCACATCATCAGTCCCTACAGTCGATCAAGGACAGGTTAGAGTTTGACCCTTTCATCCCTCACCATTTAAATGTCCCGAACAGCTAGTAGTGGACTAAGGATACTGGTGGACTGTCTCAGTTCAAGTCAGCTCTCTTCTGCTGTTGTCCCCCCATAACACAAGAAGTGCAAAAATATCCATGGTCCCCACCTTTCAAAGAAACTCCTACTGTGAAGACATAGACCCAGGCCCCCCACATGCACGTGTAGCTCTGTGAACACACAGAGGAGGATGTCACAACAAGGCTTGCATCCTTTTTTCCCATTTGCATCTTTAAATTTTTTCCATCAAAGAAACAGACCTTAAAGCCCTAGGAGAAGTAGGTAAGAACTGGGTCAAAAAGAATAGACTGACTGGTGTGATTTTCCATTTTTCATTATTTAGTCCAAATACAAACCACTTTTTGGGTTGGGTTTTATTTGGCGTTTTTCTTTTCTCTGGCCCTAGGGGGGAGATTCTGAATCTTCTGCCAACTGCAACATTATCATGCAGACAATCCAGAAAGTGAACTCTAGAGAACTCTAATTCTTTGCTTTTTACTTATTTGTTTTTGTCTGTTTGGTAATTGAATTAGTAAATAACCTCTCATCTCTGAGAGGTCACAGCCACTAGGATACAATAATTCAAGTTTTTTAGGAACTCTCATCAGTTGACCATTTGATTCTTCTATTCTGACATACTTAAGCTTTTAGCTAACTATGACTTGAACTAACCAAGTGTATGGGGCCCTTACTAGGTGCATCTTACTGTCTCACAAAAATTCCATTTAATCCATATAGATTCTCCCTCAAGTGGGGGAAGTGCAGCGTGAGTTCTGAGCTAAAACAAAAGCTACCACTAATCCTGAATATCCACCACTCTAAAACCTAGTTTTCAATCTATACCTCACTCCTGGGTCAAAGACCCAAACATCCAATTCAGCTGGGATATCTTACAAGCACCCCAAACTCAGTTTCTCCGAAACTTACTTTATCTTTTTTTTACCAACCTTCTATTCTTCCTTTGTTCTCTGTAGTAGCAAATGGCATCAACATCCACCTGAGGCCAAAACCAGAAACCATCCTCAGCTCTTCCCTTCCCCTTCACCTCTAAGACTGCCTCAACACTCCCCTCTGCTGGTCTAACCCTTAGTCAAGTTTCTTCCTTACTCTAGGCCCTGATCCCCCTTTCACAGAACACAGCCTTTAGAAAACTTATCATTGTGTGTTCTTTCAGTGCCCCTCTGAGATGTATGCAAATCTTTCTAAAAACTTCTTTGCCAGTTTTACAATCCAGGACTGTTTTTCTCGAGGAAAGAAGAGACCCCTGGCCCCCAGTCTCTGTGGGGGGATAGGAACCTAACTTCGGCTCCAAGTTGTAAAACTGTCACCTGGCACAGAAACAGGGGATCTTGCTTTTCCTTTGGGTAAAGACAGTAAACACAGATGATCTGCGTTCTCCCTCCCACCCCGGCTCTCAGGAATCCTCCCACACTTTCTTTCAGGGGAATCAAGTTCAGAGTGAGTTCTGTTCTCTCTCCCCCTTCTACAAGAGCTTTGAATAAAGTCTTCCTTGCCTGTTTAACTTCCTCCCTCAGGCCAAGGCCCACTCTTTCATTAGGGCTGCCAGCTCCCTCCTCGGGATGATTACACTCCTTTCCGGATCAGTCTCCCTGATTGCAGTCTCTCTCTGTCCAATCCCTTCCCTGCATAGTTGCAGCCAAATCAGTTCAAAATATGACATTTAATCATACATTATTCCTACTTAAACATACAGCCACGTTTCCCTGAGACAGTCCTGGTTTTTGCTGATTGCCCCAGATTAATTACTATTAACAGCTTCCTTTTACTCTCAAAAGAGTCTCAGGAAAGAAGACAATGACGCCTTAGTATGGAATCTAAGAGCCAACCTCTGACTTCATCTACCTCCGCTTTTCTCCACACACTCAACTCCACCCATAACAAACTGCTTATGCCACTGGACCTCGATGCTGGCTGCACATTAAAATCACCATATACGGTTAAGCTTAATAACAGACTAACTAAAACTGACTCTCTGAGGGTGGGTCTTAAGCATTCATAGATTTTTAAAAGCTTCCCAAGTAACTCTAATGTGGAACCCAGCTGAGAACCCCTGACATATAATTGCCAGATCAACCATATCATGTTATTCTTTTTCTTCTGCTTGAAAGGTCTTAATGCCTGGTGAATCTCTACTTTTCTCAAAAGTCCTCTCATCTGTGAAGCTTTCTCTGACCTTTTACAGTGCCCTGTGTATGCCTTTATTACAGGACTAAGAGCACCGAACGACAATTACTTCTTTACGTGTCCATCAATAGCTAAGTCCTATTGTATTCAGTCTGTCTCTCACATCTGTCTCTCCTCCTCATTTCCCCACACGAGCTCATTATCATCTCTCACTCAGAAGACTGCATCAGCTCCTTAGTATTTTTCTGCTTCCAATCCCACTACTCCTAGTTACTTTTTAAATAGTATCATCCCACCGTTCATGTTCCTGATGACTCATCACCTACAAAATAATATTCAAACTCCCCAGTGTGGAATTCATAGGCCTTCCCAAGTGACTCCAAAACACACCAGATTCCTCTTCCGCTCACTCTTGACACCACCCACCTCCAACCACACAGGGTGGCTCATCCACCTCGGATCAAGCCACCACGCTTTCACTTGAGCAGCTCCCTCTACCTAAAATGATGGACTCTCACTTTCCATCAGGCAAACTAGTTATTTTTAAAAGCTCTGCTAAAGTATTACTTCTCTAAAGATGTCCCCCCACCGAGAATTCATCACTCCCTCCTCTTTCCCACATTTCCCATTTTAAATAGCTATAGATCACTCAGCATAATTTGGTTTGCATCGTGTAAATGCCTGCCTCCCTCATGGCAGTAAACATCTCTAGGGCAAAGGCCGGGTGACACTAGTAAGTATCGCCCCCAATAAGTAATTGCTGAATTCATTTCAGAAAGCATTTTTAAATCCCTAACTGGTAAATATAAGACAAGCATCTTTAAAAATTTCTATCTCCCTCATTCATCGGAGGAATTGGCAGTAGAAATAGTTTCCAAGTCTTAACATTATAAGAATTGTAAATTCTTTCCAAAGAAATCTTTGGAGACTGGTCCCAATATATATACTTTCCAGACAAAAATACTTACAAACAATGAAATCTATTAAGCCAGTGCTTTCTAGTTTTTCAATTTTGATTCTATATTTTAAACATGCTCACTGGAAAGCCCTTTATTGACAGAAATGAGAATGCCAAGTGATTTCTCACAAGATCTTAAGAGAGTTCAAGAAGGATTTCTCATTTCTAACCTTTATAGTAGAGTTTCAAAACCCCTGGTTTTATACTAAGAGCTGCAAACTGGAGAGGTTTAAAGCCTTTTTTGTGCCTCAGAAGACTGATACTACCCTAGGAAATCTGCTAGATTCCTAATTTTAGGTTAGTAATTGTTGATTTGTATAAAAACTAATAGCCAATGACAGAGTGTCCCAGACATTTCCAAGAACTACTTCTACTGCCTTATCAAATATCAGCATCGTATCTGACTCTGCATTTAGGATAAATGAAGTTTAGAAGAAATATATTAGGGATACGGTCCAGAATTTTTTCTGAAATATTCTAATACTATTCTCTGAAATTTCTCAAAAGAAAAAAGATGGATGTAAAGACCTTGGTGCAACTGAAAAATATTCTAACAGTTCCTTAAATCAACCCTCTTCTACAAACAGATTGTTACCTGAGCCAAATGTACACAGACCTCTTCCCTCATGGGCGCTAAGATGAGGTGGGCAACTGTTGAGTTATGAGTTACACCAGAACTTTTTATAATTGTGTATCTATGTTAATGCATCTTATGAAAAAAAATATAACTATACAACTCACGCAAGGATGTTGTGGCTTAGAATGAGAAAACAGTTAGGACTGCAGTAACCCATCTTCCATCTATCAAAAAAGGCACTATGCCCTGGCATGGGCGTGAACTTCACATCTTTAGTAACTGACTTTCTTAACTGCTTAGAAGCACTACTGATGATGATGGTCACTGAGCTCTTGTACTTATAAGCATGCGTAATTTTATCAGAAAAAGCAGCCATTTATCCTTGGCTCTTTCTAACCATATACACCTGAGAGTGACAATCTCAGTAATAAGTAACACCAAAATATCCAAATTAATAAACTAAATTTCAACTTTGTTTTTAAACTAGGTGACATGAAACCTACTATTCCCTTACTATTGGGAACATACCTAAAAATTCCATTCTTCTCCTCAAGGAACTTACTTTTGAGTATGCATTTTGTAAATCAGTTCCATCTTCAACATGATGTAATTGTTTGTCCTTGTTCTTTATTTAATGGTGGTACAGAGTGAGGAGGGTTTGATTTTTCATTTTATTTATTATTATAATTATCTTCTATTTGCGACCATTGAAACTGGCTTTTACTTGTAGAAATAATAGAATGTTTCTCTTTAAAAATAATTTAACATTTTTAAAAAGGGAGTGTATTTAGGGGTGCCTGGGTGGCTCAGCCAGTTAAATGCCTGACTTCAGCTGAGATCATGATCTCACCAGTCATGAGTTTGAGTCCTGCATTGGACTTTCTGCTGTCAGAGAGGAAACTGCTTTGCATCCTCTGTCCCTCTCTCTCTCAAAAATAAACAAACATTAAAAAAGAAAGAAAGAAAATTAAAAAGGGAGTATATTTAAAGAAAAATAATAAGTAAATAATAGTACAGATGACAAGAAAATCATAAAGATGGGATGAAAAACATGTTTTGGAAACCCATCCTAAAGAAAAGTTCTTTACACAGGTGAGCCGTCTTCCACAGAACGTACCTAACTCACACTGTTACCACTGTCGATTCCAAAAGCTAATGACATATAAGTAGGCATCCATAAAGAATACCCCTCTATGTTGGGAGCCGTTTTGGGCTCACAGGTTGAGACCCCTCCCTGTGTGGAAAAGGTTGAAGCAAAAGCTCGCCAGCCAAACTGAAGCCTAATCTTACCTCCTTCTAAGTGATTTTTCAGGCCTGGATTTCTGGAACTACTCTCCGTGGCCTAAGGAATGTAATGTTCTTTTGTTTTACCACATTTAGATAAAAGGAAGGACCTGGAGCAGGATGCTTTGATGGATTGCATCTGAATGAGAGTAGCCTGACCACCTTAAAGTTGCATCTTGGGGATGGGTTGAACAGATTGATAGCAGTTATGAGCTGGCTGAATATTAGTGTGATTTGTGTAAATGTTAGGCTCCTATTATGTAAATTCACTCATTCATGGGCAAAGGACAAGCATTGGGAATTCTGTCCTTGCCAGACAGGTTGTACCTCTCCCATTGTAATTGGAAGAATAGGCAATGACTCCTGGCCTGTTTATAGATAATTAACATAGGCAGGCCTAGGTAACTTCCTGTCCTCTCCCCCAGCCTTAAATTTATATGTTAACTAACTTGAAAACAAATTGCAAGATTGAGGAAATCTCTGCTTTACTGATAAAACACATAATTGTTCAAACTATGCTTACTGATGGGCTGTCACTCATTGCTGTAATGTAACTCACTACTTTTAAATAAAGACACTGAGACCGGCAGGGCAGAGACGCCAGAATTCCCAGGGTTGCCTGCTTGATCATCAAACTCCATCTTTCTCGTGGCTCTCTCACTTCCTTTTGTCTGACCATAAGTCCTTTATGGACCCCTAGATTCACCGGAACAAGGACCCTGGCACCTCTAGAAGATATAGGTAAGACTAAAACTTGAAAAAAGCATTTGGTTTTTGGATAGTACAGAAAAACGCTAACAGAGATGAGTAATTTTTTAATCAACACCAAGAGAACCAAAGACTAGTTTTGCCCCTTTTTAAACCCTTAGGTCATTCCTCCTTTACATGATATAAAATATCAAGTTTCCCAGTGAGAATCACTAATAAGAAAAAAGATATTACCTCCCAAGTACCCTTACCAGCCAAAGAAATATTTTGCTGCGCTTTATTTTTCATTGTTCATATTTTTACAATAGGGTACTCCATACGGATATTTGAAGAACTCTACCCTGGTAAATATGCTTTTACATACTCCACTCCTCATTTTGGAGAGATCCTAGACCACACCCAGTAAGGAGTCATGTACCAGGAGTTGGGAATTACTATCTACCTTAGATAACCATTAGACATTATTTATTACTCCTCACAAAGGCACACTATCATTACTTCAAAGTGTTTAAACTCTTCCAGTGATAGTGAAATGCACTGTTAGAAGCCATAGTTAACTTGCTACACTAAATCAATCCGTAGAGAAACACAATTAAACTAAGTTATTTTCATTCTTATTTCAATAGCACAAGACGAGTGAGTCTGAGGTAACATAGCAACTGTAGTTTGCAATAGAAAGTGAGGTAGTAATATGATTTTTATAATAAAAACAAAACAATTGTTGAGGAGGAAATGTAAGCCTACCTGAGCAGCATTCCTAACCTTGCAAATATGCAGAAAAACAATCTTTTATACAATGTTAAATGTCAAGGCTAAAAATGGTTCAACTGTGATTTGATGGATATTACAACTACAGTGCATACTGTCAAACACAATGTACAACAAGCTGTAAAATAAAAATCACAAAAGTAAAATAAAATCACATGAGATGTAGAAAAGCAACACCACAAGGTACATATGGAAATTTGAGTGTCTGGGGCACCTGCGTAGCTCAGTTGGTTGAGCATCTGGCTCTTGATTTCAGCTCAGATCATGATCTCATGCTTCATGGGATTGCACCCCATGTTGGGCTCTGTGCTGACAGCACAGAGCCTGCTTGGGGTTCTCTCTCTTCCTCCCTCTCTGCTCCTCCTCTTCTCACATGTGCACGTGCATTCTCTCACTCTCTTGCTCTCTCAAAATAAATAAATATTTTTTAAAAGAAGAAATTTTAGTGTTCTTACAGAATTTACTTTGTATGTAGCATAGTAACCATAAAGAATTTCCAATGCACCCAAAACTTTTTGAATACAAAACTAAGGACACTGCTGAAAATATAATTATAGGCATACATATGATGCATATAACTAATTGTCCCTCAAAAACCATTTTACACCTTTATAGTAATAACAACTCTCCTTTTTTTTAATGTTTTTTTTAATGTTTATTTATTTTTGAGACAGAGAATGAGTGGGGGAGGGGCAGAGAGAGAGGGAGACACGGAATGTGAAGCAGGCTCCAGGCTCTGAGCTGTCAGCACAGAGCCCGACGCAGGGCTCGAACTCACAGATTGCGAGATCATGACCTGAGCTGAAGTCGGATGCCCAACCGACTGAGCCACCCAGGCGCCCTCTCCTTTTTAATTGAGTACCTGGCAGCCCAGAAGAAGGACTACATTTCCCAGCCACCATTGAAGATAGGGGTACCAATGCCACTTAAATTCTGAATGATAGAATGTAAGGGAAAATATTAGCTGCAACTTCCAGGAGGAGTCCTTAAAGAAATGAAGCATAGCCTTCTACTTTCCCTTCCTCCTTCCTGCTAACTGGAGGACAAAAGTGATGGCTGGAACTAGACCACTGTCTTAGAGCATGAGATGACCAGAAGAAAAGTCAAATGCATAGCAGAGAAACAAGATGTAAGGAGCCCGGATGTCTGAAACCATGCAGCGAAGGCCCTGAAGTACTTACCTTTAGACTTTCACATGAAAATTAAATAAATTTCCATTTTTTTAAGCTGCTGTTATTTGGGGTTTACTGACTCTCAACCAGACCTAATCCTAATGCGTACATGAATATGTTTTCAACCATGCATGAAATGTGTTCCTTCTACCAACTTTTTAAATTGCTTGAGTTTCACTGTTTCAAATCTTTTTAGAACACATTTATTGTGGATTGTTTAAAGCATTAACTATTACGAATGAATTGTATCAAATATATATACAAGTAATACAGAAAGAGTTCAGCAGTTAATCATTTAATACAAATGTTTCTGAGGCTTTTAAAGTCTTGCATTTCACTGATGAGCAAAGGAATGACCAAAAAATATAATAATACTAAGTAATTTGTTCAAGTTCACATTCAACGCTTAACAAATATTAAGTAAATGATAAATGGGAAGCGAAGCTTAGATTCTACTGGGGGAGAAGGACAAAAAATAAGAAATAAAAAGTAGGAATAGAGATGCAAGGAAGGCGGTAAGGAGCTAAGATAGAGCCTAGCGAGGAGGAGGAAGGGAAGTGGCAAGCCGGCTTTTGCTTAGTGTCATGGAAAGCTAAGGCCTAAAGGACAAGATGGAGCTAGCCCAGCGAGGCTACAGGAAAAGACATGGCAGGCAGAAGCAGGCTCAAATACCTTCACGTGGACAATGCTTTATATTTGATAACTGGAGGTGCATCTTACACATTCCTGCAGTGCACATACTTCTGCACTTCCCTAGGTACCATAAAAGCATTCACAGATGCATGATCACTTTTTCGCCCAACAGAGCAAATCAGTGGAAGCATTTACGCTGAGACTTCAAATCAGCTAATGTCAATGCTACTGTGTGGGGCATAGACTGGGAAAGAGACACCAGGGGCTACCATGGATCCTAGCTGCCATGATACGACATTAGAAGAATAGCCAACCTGAAAAAAAAGGGTCAATCCCAGAAAATCCAGCATAAGCATCAGAAAAGCCCAACAGGCTTCTGACCTAGAACATTCTCCAAAACCTATCTCATCTCCTGCTGCTGTCTCTCTCAGTCCCTATTATATTTTCTTCTTGCTCCATGTCTACAGTAAAAAGAAAAAAGACAAAAGTAAAAAAAAAAAAATCCTAAAACAGTACAGAAAGTTACAAAATGAAAAGTAGCAGCTCCTGGCCCTTTTCTGACCTACTAATCCCTCTTCTCAGATAAACTCATTTTTATCAGTTTCTGCTTTTAGTTCCGTTGGTGGTTATCACCACATATCTAAGTGGTAAATTATGCCTATTTCCTCATTTATCATTTTGAAGTTGTTTCTATTTGCTGCTTGCTTTTTTGTTACTTAACTAAGTATCTTGTAGATCTTCCCAATATCAATATAAAGAGTCCCTTCATTGCTTTTTTACAGCTGCAATTATTATCTCCTAGATATCCCCGTAGTTTATTTCACCACTTCTTTCAAATCTTTATTCAACTTAACATAAGGGCCAGCAGACACAGCAACAATTCATAATAAAAGGAAGTAGAAGATTTAAGGTCAGGGCCAAACTGACCCATAGATCACAAGTAAGCTGCACTAACAGGTGTTCCAGAACCCCATGTTACCTGCCACTGTTGCTCTGATGTTTTCCCCTCACCTCGTGGGGGGCTCCCTCACGACCAGAAGATGGAGGATGAAAATTCCCATGCCTGAGTCACAGGAAAGTCCGCTCAGTAGGGGAGTGCAAGCAGACAGGCACGGCACCGCAGCCCCACTCAGATGGACCTGAAGGACAGTAGGAAGGAGAAATGTCCCCAGTGGGTACAATACCAAATCGCCTATTTTGTACACAGAGAAAGGGAGCCTGAGATAAAAAAAATACATCGACACATAGGTGGTTGTTCAGGGGCCTGGAGTGAGCAAGAGTAGAAGAGGGGAGAAAAGGAGATCTGAGGAAGAACTAAGTCAATAGACCCATTGGAGGGGGCACAAATGTGAGGATCTTTGAATCGCACATTAATCCCCACCAGAGAACACACTTCAGAAAAGATATCAAACAACCAAGTAGACAAGACAACTCAGCCAATGGATGTCAGCCAGATTCTGTCTTCAGTCACCCTAACAAGTACACAAGGTTTTCAAGAGCCTAGTAACTATTTTGGCAGTGCTGGAAGCTACTCGTGGGCCTGCAATTTGGGATCCCTCTCACAAAAGCTTATCTTGCTACTGCTGCTGAGAAATATCTGACCTATCAGCCATAGGAACAAACACTGAGACCCTAAAACGGTACCATCCTTCTCACCGAATCACTTGGTGGCAAGTTGATTACATCAGACCCCTTCCATCTTAGAAATGGCAATGTTTCATACTGAGTGGAAATGATACATACTCCAGGTATGGGTTTGCCTTTACTACTCACAGTGTCTCAGCCACACCACTCTTCAAGGACTCATAAAGCATCTTGGGATACCAGCATAGGATTCTATGTGTTCTCCAAGCTGGCATATCACCTATGCCTTCGAAAGGCTATTTTATCACTCTATCAGGTTGGCAACTTCTGAATGACATGAGATATGATAGGGCCTATACCACCTCAGCAACTTTGTAGCAAAATTCATTATTTAGTCTGACTTGCCAGCTTGGAGATAACACCCTAGAGAGACGAAGAATTATTCTTCAAGACACAGCATACCTTAAACCAATAGTGTTGTGCCTCAGTAGTTAGAATACGGAGGTTCAGTAACCTACTAATAGAATAGGAGAGACCCTGCTCAAAAACACTCCTAGTGACCCACTTAGGGAATATTTGCTTCTCTATCCCATGACTTTAGGCTTCATGGGTAAAGAGGTCTAGATCTTCAGAGGGTTGAAACCCTTCCACCAAGGAAAAAAGAGAGAGTCCCACTAAATTAAAAGCTATGGCTGCTGCCTGATCCCTTTTTGTTCCTCATAGACTAGACCAGCAGCAAGCAAAAAAGTTATCATACTTGCAGAGAAATTGCAATAATCATCATCAGTTGGCAGGGCTGATGCAACAACATAATAAAGACTTGAAAAATGTGTTAGGCATTAAAATAGACCAGTGGACATATCTGGCTATTCCTATGCCCAATATTAATTGTAAGAGAGAGAGAGAGAGAGAAAAAGAGAGAGGGAGTATTTTCCTGGGAAACGGATTCATCATATCTTTCATCATTTCCTTGAAAAGATTCTGACACAAAAGTAGCTTAAAAAGTATTGCTTAGAATAAAATTTTCCTGTCATTATATATTCACCACATTTATTCATTCATTCATTCACCAAATATTTGAGCACCTACAATAGGCCACATACACTTTCAAAGTTTGAGAATATCAATGAACAAAACCAAGCCCCTGCTTGCCATCAAGGAAATCTCTATTTATTTAGGAATAAATATATAATTGTATAATACATCAAACAAGTCTTTGGCTCAGATCATAACTTCTTAAACTATTGACAGAGATTACACAATCAACAGTGGCATTTGAAACTCCCATTCCAAAGCTAACTCCAAAACCCATGCTGTCTCCATTTCGCACTACTTTCAAATACAACATATTTCATGATGACAAAAATCTTATCTGTTATCTGTTACTGCTTACAGAAAATTGTTTCAAAAATAAATGGCATTTTTCAGTTTCAGAAAATGTTGTATAATGTTCAGTAATTCAAAAGTATTTCCAAAAGGTTGAAATAGTCATGTTTTATTTCTCTAAATCCCATGCGCAAATGCAGAAACTAGCAGATGAGGCAAGCTTTTTGTTATTGACATCACACATTTACCTTTACATGTGTTATACTTCTCAGAATACACTATGATGTTTTACTTTAACAATCAATTATCTTTTAAAAAGAATTTAAAATACTTGTAAATGTCTTTTATTTCTAATCACATAGTTACAATTTCTGATGTTTGAATCTTTATGTAGATCCAGGTTTCCATTTGGAAACATTTTCCTTCTGTCTGAAGCACTTCCTTTAATGTCTATTTTAGTGCAGGCCTGCTGGTGAATAATTCTTTCTTTCATCTTTTGTATGTCTGAAAAATTCTTTATTTCATCTTCATTTTTTAAAAGATATTTTGGGGGCGCCTGAGTGGCTCAGTCGGTTGAGCGTCCAACTTCGGCTCAGGTCATGATCTCACCTTCTGTGAGTTCAAGCCCCGCGTCGGGCTCTGTGCTGACGGCTCAGAGCCTGGAGCCTGTTTCAGATCCTGTGTCTCCCTCACTCTCTGCCCCTCCCCCACTCAGGCTCTGTTTCTCTCTGTCTCAAAAAAAATAAACATTAAAAAAATTTTTTAAAAAGATATGTTGTTATTAGGGAATTTTAATTTGAATGTTTTTGCTTTACTTTGTTTTTTCTTGTTCTGATTGATTGCCTTTCCACAGTTTAAAGATATTGCTCTTCTGTCCTCTGGCTTATGCTGTTTCCTACAGGGAATCGGCTGCCGAGTTTTCTCATTAGTTCTTCAAATATTTTTCTGTCCATTGGTTTTGCAAGAACTTCAATTACACACATTTGGCCAGTTGAAGTTGTCCCACTAGTTCACTAATAGGCTGTTTATTTTTTTAGACTTTATTATCTATGTATTTCATTTTGGAGAGTTTACATTACTATGTCTTCAAGTTCACTAATCTTTTCTTCTACAGTGTTTATTCTGCTGTAAGTTTCATCGAGTTTTTATTTCCTAAAGTCCAATTTGAGTATTATCTTCCATGTGTCTACTTAACATACTCAATCTAACCTCTAACTTCTTGAACATATGAAGTACAGTTATAGTAACTGTTATAATTTCTTTTTCTTCTACTTGATCTGTTTGGAGTTTGATTTTAGTTGTTTCAGTTGGTAGGTACATCTAGTTCCTATAATTTTATCTTGGTCAGAAGCAGAATTTAACTTTCATTTAACTATAATCCAATTTTTTAATTAAATTGTGTGATAAAAATTTTGAAGAACACAGGTTCAGTATAGAAGGAACAGCTTTAGGATATAAAACATGAAGAATTTAAGTAAATGGGTTTAAATAAGGGAATAAACTTTAAATAAAGAAATCTTTTTAAAAATGTAAGCATTTGAGGAAATACACTGATTGAAATTATCTATAAAAAAACATGTGATTATATTATCAATTGCATTCATCTATTTCTTGACCTGTGGGAGTGACACAGGTGTTCATATTACAACCATTTGAGAAGCCACACATTTATACTATACACACCTTTTTGTTATATCTCATCTTTTTTTACCTTTTTTTAAGACATGAAGTCACATCTTTAAGGGACTTATAATAACAGAGTAAGACTATATACACAAAATATACTAAAAATAACTGTCAGATGCATGGTCCTAACAAAGTGCTCAGTGCTTTAAAGCAGGGAGTAAGTATTCCAGCTGAGTATAATAAAAGATGACTTAATAAAGGGAATTGTCTATGAACTGAATTACCAGCAATAATAGTTAAGATCCGTAGAACACTTTACTGCTTACAATGGTATTTAGCATATGACACATCATTGGACACATCATTTGAAGGACAGGTAGGATTTTAATAAGAATGAGAAGAGAAGGCATAATAATCTGAAAAAAAAAAAAGGGTATAAATAAAGACCCTGAAGTATGCCAAAAGTTCAATAGGAAAAACCCTATTTTCAGAGAGTAGGCATTCAGACTGGAAAAATGGGTTGGGCATATATCACGGAAGCACATGAATGTCTAGACAGTGAGTATAAAACTGATCAGGCCAGAGTAGGGAAACCCCTCCCCTTCTAGTCTGTCCTGTCTCTGCTTCCCAAGTCAAAAACCAAAAGCCATCTTTGGTTTCTCTTTCCCTCTGCCTTCACATCTAATCCATCAACAAATTCCACTTATTCTGCCTTCAGATTATATCCCCAAACTATTTTTCTCTCCTTCCCTGCTGCTGCCACCCCAGGCAAACCAACCACTATCTCTCATTTTGGGACTTTAGAGTCTCAGGAAAGCTGCCCAGAATAGATGGCATCTGCTCTATTCAATGTGCCCATGATGCTTCTATGAATTTTCTGAACCCTTGGCTAAATAAATCAGAAACTTCAGTAGGCATCTGTGTGTATGGTCTGTTCCACCAAGCAGCCCATCTAATATAATATAGACCTAAAATGCATTTTTCCATAGTGTTCTGTATTTCCTTTTCAAAAACCAAATAAACTACATGCCAAAGCTCAATGTGAAAAAGAAAAGATAATCAGCTAAAATTAATGTTGTATCTGAAATTCTACAGAATTTCTGGTAGCAAATAGCCTGTCAAACTATAAAGTTCAAGTTTCCTTTTAAAAAGTTTCTTTTTTTGAGAAAACAATTTCGTGCAAATTCGGATTTCCTGTAATAAGATTTTTATAGCATCTGATCTGATACTCAAATCCATTGCTAAGTTTCTGTATAAAAGCTTCCACTCCTTTGGGCGTAGCCATTCTTGCCATATACCTATGATCTTTCCAGGATAGCCATGGAAGACTGCTTCCTTCAGCTGGTGTCTACTCTCCACTGCCAAAAGAGGTTACACTGCTTCTGAGGTAAGCTCTGACTAGCTGCAGGATCAGGTAAAATTCCGTCTCAGTCCTATGAATATTACCAGCCACACTTTGCAGAAAACAATGTTCATCCAAGTTGCTTTATCTGTAATGGACTTTCTCAGGGAAAGGAGTCAGATGTTAATAAAATAACCCTTTTTTCTGTCTAAAGTTATCCCAGGTTTGCCATATGTGCTAACCAAAATGAACTCAAATAGACTACAAGACCCACACAGAAGCTTGTGTTCTGGCTGAAATCCCATCTCATCTCATCCATCATCCTTTACCCAGAAAAAACATAGTAAAAGTTATTGAAGGATGAGGAAGAGGAGGTGGAGGAGTACAAGGGGAAGGAGAACAAAAAGGAGGGGAATGGGGGGCAAGAGGAAGAGAAAGAGATGGCATGGGCAATAGTGCAAGCATCCTTAAGGAGGTAAAAGAGACTAAGAACTGAGAAGATGCCACTAACACTAATAATCAGGAAGTCACTGCTGTTCTTTGAAAAACATTTCAATAGAAGAGAATAAAGAGCACCATTCAAAAAATATATCCTCTTTTTCATCAATAACCCAAACACAAAAGACTGCTTAAATCAGTTTCAAAATGGCTATACCAGGATACCAAGATGAATCTGGGCATTCTGCCCCCCTAATCAAAATACAACCAAGTCATTTAACCATTTAGTATGATACCTTGACTGGTCAAATATCCACAGCATGTTCCTTAAACCAAATTATGATGTGATAAATATTGTTAATGCCTAACCCCAGATCCTCCTTAAGTTAATGAAGTTGGTAGTTCACAAAAAGCTGACAGCTTCCCACCTCATGCACCTGTGTCTCTAAATCTCTATCTGAGGGCTTTCTCCAGAGGGGAACTTGCTTGAAATAAAGCAGGCTCAACCTCTAAATACATGGAATAGACCCTCAAATCCCCAGCCAATGGGGACAGGAATTGGTAGATAATCATCTGAGCCTCCATGGCCTCCTCTGGAACAGTTCTGAGGAATGCCCATGCAGTTTCTCAGAATGCCCCCACTGGAAATAAACCCCACTTCCCCAGAGTAATAACCATTTATTGGCTTCTTTCTCTTCCTTTTTTCACTTTTCTCACTTCCTCACTGCCCCGAGTACAGACAATAAAACAGTGTGTTGTTATGCAGAGAATTTTAAAACAGTAACAAAACCAACTTAAAGTCAGTCTGCTTTCTATTAATACCATTGAAAACTCTAAACAATGTCAGTTAAAATGCCCCTACTCATTGTGCAAACCACCCCCATACATTCTCCCCCCCACCTTGGTATGCCACTACCAAAGGTGCCTCTGATGGCCCTGATACCAGGTGGACTTTAGCTCAACCCAAACTTACTAGCAAGTGGCATATAACCATGAGCAAATGACTTAATCTCTGTAAGCCCCATTCTGTCATGCGTAAAATAGAAATACTAGTAGGCCATAAGGCATAGGACACAGAGTTGCTGTATTAAATGAGAAATGCACAGCAACTGTTCACCAAAATATCTGATATGTATGGGCTCAATAAACAGTAGGTTCTATTAATATCATCTGACCTGAATACTTACCACACATTTAATCTATTGAATTTAATACAATCATTAATGTATACATTGGTCCCTTTTATCAACCAGAAGGCATATGTGGTTAAATTAAGATTAGCACAAACTATTCATATCCCTCAAAGTATTGCATTTAATTACACTCTGTTCCCTAAAATAAAATGTCACCAGATATCTCAAACTCATAATCTTTTCAACATTTATTCAACTCATCTCTAGTTTTCTATCTCCTTCCTTCCCCTTTATCTTCAATTTTATTTTTTTCCAGTCCCTATTGAATTCCTGATGAGGCCTACTGATCCTATTTACAGTCCATAATGGGAGCTTCATAGCAAAAGAGAAGCGAATTGTAAGTTCACTCAGGCTGCTACATTACCTGTTTGAATTTTGAATTTCTTCGGCTCTTAAGATTTTAAATATCCTTTCATCTAGCTCTAATATCCTTGAATATGACAGAATCCTGAATTTTTTCATATTCTTCATTCTGATAGGACCTTATAATTCATAAATATATTAAAATGATATTCAATTAAATTCTGATTATTTCTCATAGTCTCATCTGGCTTTGCCATCCAGCTTTTAAGGTCATTCTGACAAGCACTTTATCAGTGTCTGCCTTAAAACAGCCTTATAGAAGATAGGAATATTCACTCTGGAGTCAAAATGTGGCTATGCCAATCACTGCTTGTATCACCTTGGGCAAGTCACTTAGACTTTCCTTACTGTAATGTGGAGAAGACAATAATAGTAGCTCTCTTATGGAGTTGTTGCAGGGATTAAATAAGGAAAGTGCCTAAAATGCCGCCTGGCACATAAGATGTATGCAATCATTTTAAGCCATTATTATTATTATTATTATTATTATTATTATTATTATTTCCAACTTATATAGTTTTTTATATACATTTGTCCTTCTTGACAGTAAATTCCTATATGCCCGAATCCAAAATAGGTTCATCTCTTTGGGGTGGTTTCCACAAATGTCCATAAATACAAGTTGAATTGAGCACGTAGCTTGATTTGTCGGCTCCTGGTACACTTAGGCATATGGGAATTTAAACAGTTTCAGTGCTCTCCTTTTTCACTCACTCCACTAGTGAATTTTACTAACAAAACACATAATGACTGAGAGCCATTCTTCACATTCTTCATATTCTAAGAGGATCTCCCCCTACCGCAGCTCTCCAACCCTCCTTTCCAGCTGAGTCCTGTACCTTCCTTCTCTCACATGCAATCCCCCTGATCTGACAACCCCTCTTTGAGCGGCTGATGAAGCCTCATTCTTAAGTACCAAGCACCCTGATCACTGACACCTCAAGCCAACTTTCCTGGGGGTATGATCTGCTGTGTCCATCTGGACTTGAACCCCATGCTTATGTGGATCTATGTAGATCCATTGCCCATTCCTATAATTATAATCATTGAGGCATTACAATAGTTATATGGCTTTATATTTTCTAAAGTTCTTTCAAGAACATTTTCTTATTTGGTCCTCTTGTGATATAGGAGGGTTCACATTATTATTTGTAATGTGGACTAGGAGAAATTAGAAAAGGTCAGAGAGGTGTTGACTACCAGAACCAAGACTAGACCAAGGATTTACATTATGAGTATACTGTATTGATACCAACAAGAGGAAGGCCTGGACTCAAAAGAAACAAACTGAAGGCAAGCACCCAGTCTCACCTGGTTCATGTGATGGATGGACTTCTTAACAGATTAGGAATCACCTTGAGCACAAACTTTAGAAGCTTCATCTCTAACACAGTCCTTTGAGTATCTCACAAAGAATTAATTCCATAAAACCTTAATTCTAAAGTAGATATTAGTTGCCCTAGAGTCTTTTTCAGTCAGGGTTCCACCAAAGAACTGAATCTTACAGAAAATGATTGGTATCACTTCTTCTCAATTCTTCCAAGAATGGTACAAAGCTAGTACCATTCTAGATGCAATGGCAAGAAGTTAATTCATTATAGTCATTGGATGCCTTAAGACTTAATTCCTTTGTGGGCTCTTGGTTAAGAAGAGCTCAATGAGGATAAGAGAGTTTTCATTCGACCTACTATGTAGAACAAACTGTGACTGAAATAAGTGTTTCCAATTAGTCATTAAAACAAAATATCAGACCTAAATAAAAGATTCCTCTTAGGAGTCATTCTTAATAGGGCAGTGCCTTAAGGTTAAGTCCTGTAAGGACTTAATGTGGCAAAAGAAAAATCTACTATTAACCTCAGACTATATGACAATTGAAGCCACATGTTTTATTAGATGGCAACCAGGGAATAAAATGTGAACATATTAGTACGTTCCAGCCCTCCCAGGTGAGAGAACATCTCTGGACGATGTTGTCCAGGCAGTGGGGCAGCCAGAACAGCTCAGTCTGTGAAGAAGAGTAACTTCAGGTGTCAAGACAGATGATAAACTTTGGAAGCAGGCTGACTGAATCAGGCTGGAGAGCTTTTTTCTCAAAGTACTTTCAGAGATTTGTGGAGGATGTTTCTAGAGGCTGGGAAATTGATCCCCATTTACTCCAGCCAGGAAACAGTGACTTACAAGCCCTGTTTTGACTGTACATTGGTAAGCCAGGGCCATCTGGCAGTAAAATCAAACCAAGTGGGCCTGTTCTGAACTGACAAACCATCTCCGACCAAGGATACAAGTCTCCCTTAGCGATTAATACATCTCTTAGTTAAAATAACAAGCAAAAGGAAATACAACCAGCTAGATTCAAAGGAACAAAGTCAAGGGAATTTTGCTTCGCATTTATTCCCATCCATAAGCTCTTTTTTATAATTTAAACATGTTTACTTTGAAGATGAAGTAAAGAAGGAAATGCCCTCTGAGAGGGGGAAAAAATGTGAATTTAGAACAGAAACATAAAGGCCTAAGGAAACAGACCACCAAGGAATCAGAATAGAATATTATTTGAATAAATTGGCTTAATCAAGATTAATTCTGTTTATTGAGAAGCAGAATTGTTATTAAAGCTAAGTAAGCAGTGGTCTGTGTCCAATTAGGGCAGACCACTCCCAGGGGGAAGACAACCAGGAGACAGAGTAAATGCTGCCCTGAAAATATGGAGGAAGACAAGGTCCTCTGGCAGGACTGCTCAACACAAAGACCTGAGAGTGGGATTAAAGGCAGCTTTGAGACAACCTTTCCATTTTCTCTTCCTTGTAAGAAATTAAAATGTATTTGAAAGAGATAAATAAGTATAGAATTTTGCATTTAAACACTACCTGATCCACTTATGAAAGTAACAATCGTTAACACTTCATCTACACCAGATGCCATACCAAGTGTGTTGTAAATTCTCTCCTCTAGTCCAGTTCCCTTGTAGTCCCAACTACAGCCCTAGAGTACAGTACTAGTGTATCTCCTGTGCACCAGGCACTGTGCTGAGCTTTAGATATGGTTACTGCCTTCAAGACACTTACAGACAGTACACATTATGGCGGGGAAAAAGCACAGGGCTGTGGTAGAAATGAGGGAGAGAAAACCTATTTGAGTGATCAGGTCAGCTGACACCTGAAAGATAAGAACCAGCCACATGAAGAGCCAGAAGGAAGAGCACACCAATCAGAACACACAGCCTGTGCCAGGGCCCAAGGACAGAAGGAACTTGGGATATTTGCAGTTTGAAAAGTTTGGTTGATGAGAGAACAGGGAGCAAGAGGGAGGGGAGCAAGAGATAAGTTTGCAGAGATGAATAAGAGCCAGACGCTGTGGGAGGTTTCAGAACTTGTTACAGAGTTTGAGTGTCTATTAAGTACACTGGAAGGTCCTAAAGGGTTTTAAGCAGGGGTGATAAGACCTTACTTGCATTTTCTAAAAAATCACTAATTGACTTTTGAAGAGTAGATTGTAGGGATTTAAGAGGGGAAGCAGGGGAAACAAATGAGGAAACTACTGTCCAGGGAACAGAGACAGTGGTGGCTTGCACTACATATGGGATGGCCATGGAGAAGAAACAGAGTCAAGATATGCCTTGGAAGTAGAATTAATAGAAGTCAATGTTCTACATAACTCTGTGATAGCGCTCTTCCTTTTGGCTTTTCCTGCCAATGACTGTGACCTTTTTGAATGCAGGAGCAATCTCTCACTAGTCAGTGCTTCCTCACAGCCAACCATACTGTCTGACAAATTCTCAGTAAGGATTTCATAAACACATGTTAATGGGATGGGAAAGAAGCAACTACCTCTGGAGGGGAAAGCTGTCAGTTCTGTGTAGTCTTACCCAGGTTAGGATTGTGAAAGATCAAGGCCAGCAGGTCACATCCTGAGAGAGACGGAGTCATCCTACTTACTCCTCTAGATCAAGGGCCCCTAGATCACTATAGAAAGCACGGTAGATTCTAGCCAAAGGGTCTGTTCATACTGTTGAGGCTGGATGATCCAATACCCTGCTGCTAAAATATCAGAAGAGTTAGTACAGTATATTTACTAAAAGAATGGACCTTAGGGGCACCTGGGTGGCTCAGCTGGTTAAGTGTCAGACTCTCGATTTCAGCTCAGGTCATGATCTTATGGTTTGTGAGTTCAAGCCCTGAGTCGGGCTTCGTGCTGAGAGTGCAGAGCCTGCTTGGGATTCTATCTCTCCCTCTTTCTCTGTCCCTCCCCCACTCGTGCTCTCTCTCTCTCTCTCTCAAAAATAAATAAACATTTAAAAAAATATTTTAAAATACAAACACGCAAAAAAAAATAAAAAGAATGAACTTTGTTGTCAGGATCCTAACCCTAATCCCTCCTAGCTATGTGACTTTGTGCAAACTACTTAACGTCCTCTGTGTTTTATCACCTATAAAATGGGTAATAATAACACTTTCTATAATAGGCAGAATAATGGGCCCCCCAAATATGTTCACATCCTAATCCCTAGAACCTGTCGATATGCTATTTTACATGGCAAGGTGTTATTAAGGCTGCAAATGAAATTAAGATTTTAATCAACTGACCTTAAAATAGGTAGATCATCCTGGATTGTCTGGGTAGCCTCTAGGTAATCACAAGAGTCCTTAAATTTGGAAAAGAGAGGTAGAGGAGCCATTCTCCAAGTGATACAGCGTGAAAAAAGACTCTACCAACTGCCAGCTTTAAAAACAGAAAAAGGGGGTGCTGGGTGGCTCAGTCAGTTGATTGTCCAACTCCTGATTTCAACTCAGGTCATGATCTCAGTGTCTGTAGTTTCGAGCCCCATATCAGGCTTTGGGCTAACAGCACAGAACCTGCTTCAGATTCTCTGTCTCCCTGTCTCTGCTCTCTCTTTCTCTCTAAGATAAATAAACATTAAAAAAAATTAAAAAATAAAAAAGCAGAAAAGAACCATAAGCCAAGGAATACAGGCAGGCTCTAGAAGCTGGAAAAGGCAAGGAACTGGTTTCTCCCCTAGAGCCTCCAGAAGAACACAGCCCTGCCGACACCTTGATTTGTAACCCCAGGAGACTCATTTTGGACTTACAAGGTCCAGAAATATAAGTTAATAAATGCACATTATTTTAAGTCACTAAATTTGTAGCAATCTGTTGTAGCAGAAATATGAAGCGAATGCACTCTTATCCCATACAGGAAATGTAAGGATTAAACGAGTCAGTGTGTGTAAGCATGTGCTTGATACAGACTAGGCTCATATAATGTCTTCTCTCATCCTGTATGAGAAAGATGCACGACTAGTTCAATGGCCTTGGCTGTACAATCCACTCTGGATAGCACTACTTCATTATAGGATTACATAAATTATGAAGAATATATTCAAATATAATTATGTAAATAGAAGTTTTCAATATATAATTTTAGACATTGTAATGTAGGATACAGATAACACTCTTGAGTATTTTCTGAGTCCCAATATCATTTTTCTCTCACCAAGGTGCTTTGTTTGGATAGGAAACAAGTGAACTGACTCTGAAGATGAGAGTCCAGTAATTCTAGATGCCAGTTCTGAAACTCAATTGTCATGAGATTCCTCACCTCCTCCTTCCCACCCCCTTGAAAGGAAGGATTTTTATATTCACTGTTAAGCATTTCTGTCATTAATGAATAATCTGAGCGAAGGCAAAGAGATTCATTAATATTTTCACCAATTAAGGAAGGACATACTTTCAGTATCAACTATCATCATTAGTTGGCTTAAACTGAAATCCTCTTAGTTTAATAAACTCATCACTGCCATTCATTAAAATACAATACACCCTGCTGGAAACAGCCTTCTGCCCTGCATACCTGGCTAAGTTTCACTGGCAACTCAAGCCATAATATCCAGTGAGAATTTAATACCCAACCCCACTCCATTCATGATTATAACCAATCTTATAAAAATTGGACCATTCCTTGGAATGTTCATGACCCATAAGGCTAAAGATGTCAATGTTTTCATGAGGACCATTTCCTCAGCAACTTATTGAAAGGAAAGCTATGTTTATTCCAGTCAGGTTTCACCCATCCATTTAAAGCTTTCTAATTTCACTTCTTGGTAATTGTTCCCCCAGCATTTCCTGTAACTATGCCTTATCTGATTCTTTCTACTCCAGACTGTTATTTTTATTACAATGTAAAACAGAAAACATTTTTGAATTATAATTGGAAGTCCTGACTGGTTTCCCATGTGATGCTGAATAATTTAATCCTGGCTAATTAGGCATGGGGAACCTCTGACACACCCTGCAGAAAGGCTTACCCTGACTTCTAGTGATCCTTCTGGAATATGGCTAATTTTCAGAAGCCATGTGTAGTGATAATGAGCACATCTTTGCCTCTCTTGCCCTCAGGAGGGAAACTGGAAATTTATAAAGTGGTATTTAGATGAACAATGATGCTTTTGCAGCATTCTAAATTATCAACTGGAACACCCTGATAATCACTTCAGGACCATCAACTTCTCCAACTCTCAGTTCAAAGGGAATGTGCCTGCCTCAAGTCTCCCGACTGGGGGTTTTCCCAGGAAATAGAATGTTAACCTTAAGTGACTTCTCTTTCTTCTTTTTTTTTTATAAGAAAAATGGTCAATTACCTTTGCTCTGCAGCCTTCACAAACTCAAGTTTACTCTTCTGAAGATTTTAGCAGAGTTATAAGGTGAAGATTTGTGTCTGTGCTAATTAGCAGTTCCTACTTCAGTTTGAGGGATTGCACTATGAAAAGACAAAGAAGGCCAACAGGACCAGAGTACTTCTGGGATCCTTACAGAAGTACTTTTTTGACAAATGTAAATTTGCAGGCTGAAAAACCACATCTATCCTTAAATATATTTTCATCAGACTCTGACGATACTGCAAATGCCTGCTGCCTATATTCGTTTTATTAAATGTTGACTTCATATCACCAACCATTTTCATCTTTTATAAATGTTTCATCTGTTCCTATAAGGAAAAATAAAGCTGTCAACACAATTTTAATTCTTTTTCTGACACGTCTTTTTATGTTCTTATATTTGCATTTTTTCTTTTTTGCATTATTTGGTCTATTTGGTCTTCTTTCAAGTACTGATAACGGAAAATTCAAGAGGACATCAAATTTGATTGGTTTCATTTTTTTAAACGATGAAATGTATCCAAGGAATAAGATTTATAGAGCTGAAAAGGAACTTTAAGATTCTTCTACATCTGAGAGCACATATTAGAAGTCCTGCTCAGTATGCATCTCCCAGAGGGACTCTAGTTGGCCACTCTGCAAAGCCAGCAGAGACTTTTTAAAGGCTGTGTTATAGGACAGATGTCATCCCTGACCACAATCCAGGCAACTTGCCCCTTTTGGGTTATACTTCTATAATCTCACTCACTTACACTAACCACAAGCCCCTTGCACACAGGTGGGTTTGTCCAAGAGCTTCATTTCTTTTCATTCTAATCCAGTATAGCTAACACACAGAGTTAATAAGTTGCGGGTGTACAATATAGTGATTGAACAGCTCTGTACATTACTCAGTGCTCATCATGGCAAGTGTACACTTAATCCCTTTCACCTACCTCACCCATTCCACCCACCCACCTCCCCTCTGGTACCATCAGTTTGTTCTCTATAGTTAAAGGTCTGTTTTTTGGCTTGTCTCCTTTTTTTCATTCGTTCATTTGTTTCTTAAATTTCATGTATGAGTTAAATTATATGGTATTTTTCTTTCTCTGACTGATTTATTTTACTTAGCATTATACCCTCTAGATCCATCCATATTGTTGCGAATGGAAAGATTTCATTCTTTTTTATGACTGAGTAATGTTCCATTGAACATATATACTACTTCTTCTTTATCCATTTATCTATCAATGGATATTTGGGCTGCTTCCATAATTTTACTATGGTAAATAATGCTGCAGTAAATATAGAGGTGGATTTTTTTTTCAAATTAGTGTTTTCATTTTTTTGGATAGATACCTAATAGTGGAATTACTGGACCATACAGTAATTCAATTTTTAATTTTCTAAGAAATTTCCACACTGTTTTCCACAGTGGCTGCACTAGTTTAATTCCCACCAGCAGTGCACAGAGTTTTGTTTTTTTCTCCACATCCTCGCCAACACTTGTTTCTTATGTTTTTTATTTTAGCCTCTCTGACAGGTGTGAGGTGATATCTCATTGTGGTTTTGATTTGTGATGTTAAGTGATGTTAACATCTTTTAAGCGTCTTTTCACGTGTCTGTTGGCCATCTGTATGTCTTCTTTGAAGAACTGTCTATTCGTGTTTTCTGCCCATCTTTAAATCAGATTATTTGGGGCGCCTGGGTGGCTCAGTTGGTTAAGCGGCCGACTTCGGCTCAGGTCATGATCTCACCGTCTGTGAGTTCGAGCCCCGCGTCGGGCTCTGTGCTGACGGCTCGGAGCCTGGAGCCTGCTTCGAATTCTGTATCTCCCTCTCTCTGTGCCCTTCCCCTGCTCATTCTCTGTCTCTATGTCTCTCAAAAATAAACGTTAAAAAAAAATAAAAATAAATTTAAAAAATCAGATTATTTGGTGTTTTTTGTGTCGATGTTTGTAAGTTCTTTATATATACTGGATATCAACCCTTTATCAACAGCCTCATTTCTTTACAAATGGCATTGAAGTACAATGATCTGTCCATGACTCTTTGATGGTTAGTGGCAGTACCAAGGACAAGAACCAGAAACTCTCAATCACTAATTTTTTCCACTATACTAAATCATTTGCCACATTTAAGTGACTAAAAGATTCACTGAATTGTTACTATGCATTTCAGTACTGCCTCTCATATCAGGGACCTGACATCCACCCCTACAAACAAAGAAATTGTCAAATAATCAACAGTTGAATAAAAAGTGGAAAATTTAGAAGCTATCAAAGGTCGTCAAAAGTCAGACTTCTTGGAGCACCTGGGTAGCTCAGTGGGTTAAGCATCCCACTCTTGGTTTTGGCTCAGGTTGTGATCTCATGGTTTGTGGGTTCAAGTCCTGCATCAGGCTCCATACTGACAGCACAGAACCTATTTGGGATTCTCTCTCTTTCTAACCCTCCCCCATCCATGCTTTCTAAAAACAAACTTAAAAAAAAAAGTCAGACTTCTTTATATATATACAAATATACATATATATGAAGCTTTTTCACTAAACCCTTCAGTTTTTAGCTAATTGTTATTATTTTTTTAATGTTTATTTATTTTTGAGAGAGAGAGAGACAAAGCACAAGCAGGGAGGGACAAATTGAGAGGGAGACACAGAATACGAAGAAGGCTCCAGGCTCTGAGCTATCAGCACAGAGCCTGATGTGGGGCTCAAACCCATGAGCAGCGAAATCATGACCTGAGCCAAAGTTGATGTCCAACCAACTGAGCCACCCAGTCACCTCCTAATTATTATTGATTGAGCAATTAGTATGTGCCAACAGCATACAAAACAATTTACATTTAATTATATCATTTATCTCATTTAGTCTTCATTTTCCTATGAATAGGTCTTGCTTTACAGATACAGAAACTGAGGCTTGGAGGCCATTAATAATCTCCTAGGATTACACAGCCAGTAAGTGGCCAAAGCAAAATTTTATCTAAAAATAGAGATGACTATACTTCTACGATCAATTAGTAACTCCTCTCTCAAATAGTCAAATCAAGTAATATTTATTGAAAATAATTTTCACTCTATTTGTGGTTTTTTTCCCGCCCTATCTTTGATCAAGCAGAGAAAATATATTACTAGCATTCTTCCAAAGCTTGAAATTTTTATTATTAAATCAGGGTACAGTTTTCTTTAAAAAGACTGATGGTACATCCCAATGGTAGAACCCTTCTGGACCCTGGTCTAAATTCATTATATTGATTCTTATTATGTTTTCAATGAAATACAGAGTAACTGCTTACCAACTACCCACATGGACTCTACCCTTTTATCTTTCTTTCTCTTCTTTTGTTTGATTAGATAATTACAAATGCTTGAGGTCTTATTCAAAGGGCCCATTTCCAATAGTGTAAGCATCTTCACACATCATTCCTAAATGTGTGGTTGTATGTGAGCAAAACCTCTCCCTCGGGCTCAGGCAGTCCTGGAGGAGTCAATTTCAAGATCCTCAAATGCCATAGATGCTCTTTCCTAAAAGTGATCTTCCTGAGAACAAATATACTCAGGGCACCATGCGGATTCTCTGTTCCCTCCTCCTCTTTCACAGAAGCCCCTTTCCTTTTTCCTATTCTGTGAAAGGCGGACCTCACCCAAGCTAGACCTCCCATCAGTGCATGACCCTGCAATGTAGAAACCACAGGCTACAAAGAGTCAATTCAAAATGCTGCTGAGAACGTGAGTGACTGTCTACTAGGCTACATATCCGTCTATAAATCAGATGGCTTCCAATTCACTGCTTTCAATCTAGTTAAATAAAAACTAACTGTAACAGTTCGTGATAAAAACTTTTCTTTCCCTATTCTAATGAAAGATCACTGGTTGATTTTTTGCCATTTAACTTGAAAGTATTCTGAAAACTGACTGACACTGCAATAACCAACTTTCCATTTATTCATTTATGAACAAGATTTCAAATACTTACAAATGTAAAAAGGGAAAAATAGATTTGATATTGATGCTAACTATAAGAACCAATTTTTAAAATGTCTGTCTCATTATGTGATGCATTTCTAATAAATTTTACTTTTTATATTTAATAATTACCCATGCTGTAATGATAATTCTACACAGAAAAAACAGTAACACTTTGAGACTTATGGTGAGAGAAATACATTAAGATAAATCCAACGTCATTGTAAATTGCTGTGGTCGTTAGACCCTTAAATGTACTGAATACATTTAGCAGAAATGCAATAAAATATAAGGAATGCAACAGTCTTATTTTGAAATGTCCATATTTACAGGTGGTAAGGTACCTCTTTGCATTTACTTAAATTTACATTTAAAATTTTTAAAGTTAACTTTAAAATGTGGGAAGGAATATTTCATTTTTCAAAATCCTTTAGAGGTACACAAGGGAAAAAATTAGAAGGTAATGTCTATGACCCAATTCCAAAACTATTTTTCTCCTTCTTAGTATTTATTCTTACAGCCTAGATTGAATGGTCTTTAGTAGAAATATCCTAAAAATTTACAAGGTCTTGAATAAATCTTAGACCAGAGCTTCATCTAGGAGAATTATTTTGTGATTCCTGTATCTTTTTTTCCTGTGTAAAAATTTCAGATTCATACTTTTTTTTCCTTGGAACAGGATCCTATTGTACTAGTTCAATTCAAAATATAGACCTTAATTATATACTGGGTTTTTTTCTTTTCAATTTTTTTTAAATGCTAAGTAGGTAACATACAGGGCAATATTGGTTTCAGGAGTAGAAATCAGTGATTCATCACCTGCATGTAACACCCATTGCTCATCACAAGTACCCTCCTCAATGCCCATCACCCATCTAGCACATTCTGCATGCAAATCCCTCCATCAACCCAGTCTGTTCTCTTTCATTAAGAGTCTTTTATGGTTTGTTTCCCTCTCTCCTTTTTTCACCTCCTATATGTTCATCTGTTTTGTTTCTTAAATTCCACATATGAGTGAAATCATATGGTATTTGTCTTTCTCTGACATTTCATTTAGCATAATATACTCTAGTTCTACCACATCCTTGCAAACGGCAAGATTTTGTTCTTTCTGATAACTAATATTCCATTGTGTATATATGCCACCTCTTCTTTACACATTCATCAGTCGATGGACATTTGGGCTCCCTCTGTAGTTAGACTATTGTAGATAATGCTGCTATAAACATCGAGGTGCATGTACCCCTTCAGATCTCTAGTTTTATATCCCTTGGGTGAATACCTAATAGTGCAATTGCTGGATAACAGGGTAGTTCTATTTTTAACTTTTGGAGGAACCTCCACACTGTTTTCCAGAATGACTGTACCAGTTTGTATTCCCACCAACAGTGCAAAAGAGTTCCCCTTTCTTTGTATCCTTGCTAATACCTGTTGTTTCTTATGTTAATTTTAGCCATTCTGATACCATGACAGTATCTCATCATGGTTTTGATTTGTATTTCCCTGATGATGAGTGATGTTGAGCATCTTTTCATATGTCTGTTAGCCATCTGGATATCTTCTTTGCAAAAATGTCTATTCATGTCTTCTGCCCGTTTCTTAATTGGGTTATTTATTTTTTGAATGTTGAGTTTGATAAGTTCTTTATAGATTTTGTATACTAACCCTTCATCAGGTCATTTGCAAATATCTTCTCCCCTTCCATAGGCTCCCTTTTAGTTTTGTTGATGGTTTCCTCCTTTGTGCAGAAGCATTTTATCTTGATGAAGTACCAATAGTTCATTTATGCTTTTGTTTCCCTTGCCTCCAAAGATGCGTCTAAGAAGAAGTTGCTATGGCCAAGGTCAAATAAGTTGTTGCCTGTGTTCTCCTCTAGGATTTTGATGATTCCCTGTCTCACATTTAGGTCTTTCATCCATTTTGAATTAATTTTTGTGTATGGTGTAAGAAAGTGGTCCAGCTTCATTCTTCTGCATGTTGCTGTCCAGTTTTCCCAACACTATTTGTTAAACGGACTGTCTGCTTTCCATTGGATGTTCTTTCCTTCTTTATTTGAAGATTAGTTGACCATATAGTTGTGGGTCCATTTCTGGGTTTTCTTTCTTTTCATCGATCAGTGTGTCTGCTTTGTAATATAGTTTGAAGTCCAGAATCATGATGCCTTCAGCTTTGCTTTTCTTTTTCAGGATTGCTTTGGCTACTGGGGATCTTTTGTGCTTCCATCCAAATTTTAAGATTGTTTGTTCTAGCTCTGTGAAAAATGCTGGTGGTACTTTGATACGGATTGCATTAAATGTATAGATTGCTTTGGATAGAATAGACATTTTAACAATGTTTGTTGTTCCAATCCATGAGTATGAAATGTTTTCCCATTCCTTTACATCTTCTTCAAATTCTTTCATAAGTGTTCTATCGTTTTCAGAGTACAGATCTTTTACTTCATTTTTTTAATGTTTATTTATTTTTGAGAGAGAGAGGGAGCATGAGCAGGGGAGAGGCAGAGAGAAGGAGATAGAATATCAGAAGCAGGCTCTATGCTGACAGCAGAGACCCCAATGAGGGGCTTGAACTCATGAACCGTGAGATCATAACCTGAGCTGAAGTCGAACACTCAATCGACTAAGCCACCCAGGTGCCCCAATCTTTGACTTCTTTGGTTAGGCTTATTCCTAGGTATCTTATGTGTTTTGGTGCAATTATAAGTGCACCAAATTATAAATTTGCACCTTGATATAAATTATCAAGGATAGGTTCCTTGATTTCATTTTATGCTGCTTCATTATTGGTGTATAGAAATGCAACAGATTTATGTAAATTGATTTTGTACCCTGCAAGTTTGCTAAATTCATGTATAAGTTCTAGAAATTTTTTGGTGGAGTCTTTAGGGTGTTTTACATAGACTATCATGTTATGTGCAAATAGTGAAAGTCTGACTTCTTCCTTGCATCCATTTTGGATGCCTTTTATTTCTTTTCGTTGTCTGATTGCTGAGGCTAGGACTTCCAATACTATGTCAAATACTAATGGTGAGAGTGGACATCCCTGTATTGTTCCTGATCATAGAGGAAGAGCTCTCGGTTTTCCCCCATTGAGGATATTAGCTGTGAGTCTTTTGTATAGGACCTTTATGATGTTGAGGTATTTTCCATCTATTCCTACTTTGTTAAGGGTTTTTATCAAGAATGGAAGCTGTATTTTGTCAAATGCTTTTTCTGTATCTGTTGACAGGATCATATGGTTCTGATCCTTTCTTCTATTAATGTGGTGTATCAAGTTGATTGATTCGTGAATATTTAACCACCCCTGCAGTGCAGGGATAAATCTCACTTGATTATGGTGAATAATT
This sequence comes from Paguma larvata, assembly GCA_030068075.1. Taxonomy (NCBI): domain Eukaryota; kingdom Metazoa; phylum Chordata; class Mammalia; order Carnivora; family Viverridae; genus Paguma; species Paguma larvata. The sequence continues at coordinate 462,695 of CM057827.1, forward strand.
TTTTTATTTTTTTTAATGCTTATTTATTTTTGAGAGAGAGAGAGACAGAGCCCGATCAGAGGAGGGGCAGAGAGAGAGGGACAAAGACTCTGAAGCAGGCTCCGGGCTCTGAACTGACAGCACAGAGCCTAATGCAGGGCTCGAACTCACAAACCACGAGATCATGAGCCAAAGTCGGACGCTTAACTGACTGAGTCACTCAGAAGCCCCAAATTATTTTAAGGCATTGTTGGATTTGATTTGCCAGCATCTTGTTGAGAATTTTTGCATCCATGTTTATCAGGGATATTGGCCTATAATTCTCCTTTTTAGTGGGGTGTTTGTCTGGTTTTGGAAACAAGGTATTGCTGTCCTCGCTTAAGGAGTATGGAAGTTTTCCTTTCATTTCTATTTTTTGGAGCAGCCTGAGAATAATAGGTATAAACTCTTCCTTAAATGTCTGGTAGAATTCCCCTGGGAACCCATCTGGCCCTGGACTTTTGTTTGTTGGGAGAGTTTTTATTGCTGATTCAATTTCTTTGTGGGTTATGGGTCTGTTCAAACTTTCTATTTCTTCCTGTTTCAGTTTTGGTACTTTATATGTTTTTAGGAATTTGCCCATTTCTTCCAGACTGCCCAGTTTATTGGCATATAATTTTCCATAATATTCTCTAATAATTGTTTGTATTTCTGTGGTGTTGGTTCTAATCTCTCCTCTTTTATTTTATTTATGAGTCTTTTCTCTTTTTTTTAATTTTTTAATGTTTGCTTATTTTCAAGAGAGAGACAGAACATGAGCAGGGAAGAAACAGAGAGAGAGGTAGACACAGAATCTGAAGCAGGCTCCAAGCTCTGAGCCCAACGTGAGGCTCAAATTCATGAACCATGAGATCATGACCTGAGCCAAAGTCAGATACTTAACCAACTGAGCCACCCAGGCACCCCTTCCTTTCTTTTTGATAACTCTGGTCTACAGGGTTATCAATTTTATTAATTCTTTCAAAGAACCAGCTCTTAGTTTCATTGATCTGTTCTACTGGGTTTTTTTGTTTGTTTGTTTGTTTGTTTCTATATCATTTATTTCTGCTCTAATCTTTATTATTTCCCTTCTTCTGCTAGATTTAGACTTTATTTGCTGTTCCTTTTCTAGCTCCTTTAGGCGAAATGTTAGGTTGTACATTTGAGACTTTTCTTAGTTCTTGAGGTAGGTCTGTATAACAATATAACTTCCCCTTAAGACTACTTTTGCTATATCCCAAAGGTTTCGGACTGTTTTCATTTTCATTTGCTTCCATGTACTTTATTTCTTTTTTAATTTCCTGGTTAGTCCATTCATTCTTTCATAGGATATTCTTTAACCACCATGTATTTGTGATCTTTTAAAATTTTCTCTTGTGATTGACTTCAAGTTTCAAGTTTCACAGCATGTGGTCTGAAAATATTCATGGTATGATCTCAATCTTTTTGTACTTGTTGAGGGCTTGATCTCCCAGTATGGGATCTATTCTGGAGAATGTTCCACGTGTACTCAAGAAGAATGTGTATTCCGCTGCTTTAGATGAAATGTTCTGAATATGTCTATTAAGTCCATCTGCTCCAGTGTGTCATTCAAAGCCATTGCTTCCTTCTTGATTTTCTGCTTAGATGATCTTTCCCTTGCTGTAAGAGGGGTATGTATTAAAGTCTCCCACTATTACTGTATTATTATCAATGAGTTTCTATACATTTATTAATTATTTTATATATTTGGGTGGTTCCAAGTCAGGGGCATAAATATTTACAAATGTTAGATCTTTCTCTTTTAAATTTGTTTTAATGTTTATTATTTTAGAGAGAGACAGAGCATGAGCAGGGGAGGGGCAGAGAAAGAGGGAAACAGAATCTGAAGCAAGCTCCAGGCTCTGAGCTGTCAGCACAGAGCCCAACTCTGAGCTTCATCCCATGAACCGCGAGCTCATGACCTGAGCCAAAGTCAGACGCTTAACTGACTGAGCCACCCAGGGACGCCCATTAGATTTTCTTAATGGATAAGCTCCTTAATTATGATATAATGCTCTTCTTCATCTTTTGTTACAGTCTTTTACTTAAAACCTTGTTTATATGATATAAGTATGGCTACTCCAGCTTTCTTTTGAAGTTCATTAATTAGCATGAGAGATTGTTCTCCACCCTCTCACTTTCAATCTGCAGATGTCTATAGGTAGAAAAATGAGTCTCTTATAGGCAACATATAGATGGGTCTTGGTTTTTTTATCCATTCTGATACCCTATGTCTTCCGATTGCAATATTGACCGCATTTACTTTAGCGTAATTATTCAAAGATATGAATTTAGTGCCATTGTGTTACCTACACAGTTGGTGTTTCTGGTGATGTTCTCTGTTCCTTTCTAGTCTTTGTTGCTTTGGGTCTGTTTTTCCCCACTCAAAGAGTCCCCTTTAATATTTCTTGCAGATCTGTTTTAGTGGTCACAAACTTCCTTTAGTTTCTGTTTTTCTGGAAAACTCTTTATCTCTCCTTCGATTCCAAATGACAGCCTTGCTGGATAAAGTGTTCTTGGCTGCATATTTTTCCCATTCAGCATGTTGAATATATCCTGCCATTCCCTTCTAGTCTACCAACTTTCTGTGGACAGATCTGCTGTGAGCCTGATCTGTCTTCCCTTGTACGTTAAGAACATTTTTTTCCCCTTGCTGCTTTCAGGATTCTTTCCTTGTCTGTGTATTTTGTGAATTTGACTATGATACGTCTTGGTGATGGCCAGATTTTGTTGAATCTAATGGGAGTTCTCTATGCTTCCTAGGCTTTGATGTCTGTATTCTTCCTCAGATTAAAGAAATTTTCAGATATAATTTGCACAAAGAAATCTTCTGTCTCTTTTTCTCTCTCTTTATCTTCTGGAACTCCTATAATATGAATGTTACTAAGTTTTAAGGAGTTACTGAGTTCCCTAAGTCTACCTTCATGATCCAGTACCTTCCTTTCCCTCTTCTTTTCACATTCTTTTATCTCCTATATCACTGATTCATTCCTCTGACTCGTCCATCCTCATTTTCATGGCATCAGTTTGGGTTTGTATAGCATTTTTTATTTCAGCCTGACTAGATTTTAGTTCTTTTACCTAGTGTCTTCTATGCTTTTTTCAAGTTCAACTAGTATTCTTATAATTGTTATTTTAAATTGTAGTTCAGACATCTCTGAACTTATATCTATTGATATAAATCTCTAGCCTCATGTAATTTCTTCCTGTTCTTTGTTTTGGGGTGAATTCCTCCATCTTGTCATTTTGCCCGGTGGGGGGGAAAAAAGCTAAATCCTAGGTATGTTTTGGTCTGCTTGTTAAAAGAAGCTAGATCCTAAATAAATAAATAAATTTTTAATTTTTAAAAAATTTTAAAAATTATATAATTAAAAAGAAAAAAGAAAAGGAAGCTAGATCCTATTTCCTCTAAAGGTGACATTTTGCAGCACTCTATGATCAGTAGACTTGGCACTTTCCAGGACTTCGTACTGGTTTTCCAAGGGAGGGGCCGGTTGTGCTGATTCTCAGGCAAACTTGCCCTAGTAGGGATGCACCTTCAGGGTACAGAGGAGCAGGGTCTTGGAGTAAGTGGCTCTGGTCTCCACTTGGTGGTGCTGTTTAGCTCACTGAGACCAGTCAGACTGATAGTTTTTAAGAGAGTTCTAATTCTTCCTTGCCCCACAAGTTCTTTTCTATCATAGGTATGTTTAACCAGTGTGGAAGTATAATGTTACGTGTCATATTAAGATACAATTAGCAGTGGAACCAGCGGGAGCAGAAAAAATCACTCTTTGGTCCTCTCTGCCTTTACTGTTAGAGAACAACTTAAAGCAGGGTGGCTTTCCTTTGTTTCTTTCCTTCTCTGAGTCAAACAAATATGCCTATAAACCTTGAGCCCAGTTAAATTCCCTCTGTGAACAGGCATAGGAGGGAAAGGAAAAGAATGTCAGTTTCTCCCTGATATACGAAATCAAAAATTTAATAGTTTATAGATTTCATATGGGGGGCCAAGGAATCTGATTATGGTTTCAAACTCTTTAAAACCAAGAATAACCCCCAGAAAATCAAAGGTCAAGGTTGTGATATATACAATCACAGAGTTGTGGACAGTGAGTATATTCCAGTAATTTCATGAGAAAGATGGACCTGTTGGCTTTCGGTGAGGACTTGGGGAATTATTGTAAGTCTGGTGCTTAAATATTTCTCAAAGCCCCAATCTTTCTCTCTCTCTCTCTCTCTCTCTCTCTCTCAACTACCTCCAGCCTCTGAGAGCTAGTTGAGTTCATGTGTCAACAAAATCTCCTAAGATACTGGCAGACAAATAGTGTTTCTCTTTCCTCATCCAGGACAGTAGGGGCCACAACCTTCTGAAAGTATGGGCCTACCTATCCCTATAGCCAGGACTTTTACCAGTCCTCCCACTCAGGTTAGAGTAGAGGCAATGAAAGAAAGATTCCCTTAAAAATATTAATGGACAATACTAAATAAGCATTTGGGGACCTCTAGTTTCAAGAGCTGCAGTGGAAAGAAGCAGCAGCAGGGAGGAGGGTGAAGGAGGAGGAAAACAATGTGAGGGAGAAAGAGGAGAAGGAGGAATTCCCCAGCCCTAAAGAGCATATCGTCTAAGCAAGATAACAGTAGAGATCATGCTGAAGTAAAAGAAGCCATTCAGATGCTTAGTCATGACTTAAAACCAAATACAATCTATAGACATAGCAGGGAATAATAATTAGCAAATTTCTTAATTAGGATATTTCTTAAGCTTCTAGAGTCAATTTCAATTTTTTTCATACAATCAAGAATTCTTGCTACTTCCTAAATACAGAAACACCTATGAACAAATGTGAATGAATTTCCACAAGATGTTTGCATTTCACCATCTCACATTTCACCACAGGGACTCGGGTTCAGTCAATGTCATGCTGTGATTCCCACAAGTAAGGTATAGGGTAGGAGTGAAGCAAGCATTTTCCTTTCAGATAAATGTATAATTAAAATCCTGATTCATGGATTTGCTAATTGAACTTCCTGCTGTGGACATAGGACATTCTTGGCAGGAAGAATAAGGAACTGTTCCAAAGGGCTCAAATTGCCTTATTTTTTTTTTAACTACTTCAATTTGCCTGTCATTGAACAGTGATTGGAAATAAAAGAATGTGAGTGGGAGTTAATTCAAGAAGCAGATAAAGGAGATAAATGGTTGTAGAAATGTGATAGGTGTTTCTCAAATAAAAAGAAATGGAAGTGGAGTTTATCTACAATAACGGAGCTCTCTGTTCCTGAAACTCAAGAAGCCATTAAGCAGGAAGGAATTTGCTCTTTGTTTCCATCATGGCATGGACAGTAATGCCAACTCTTAGCCAACCCCAGAGGTTTGTACTCTTACTAAGTCACCAGGCTATATCTCAATAGCCCACATCTTGTTCTTTGCAATGGAGTTTGGAAAGTAGTAGGAGAATATACCTGGTCCCCGGCTGCTTCAGAACAGTACCACTCTGGAAGGCCACCTCTTACCCAGGCTTTTCAACATCTGCACAAATGCCTTGAGTATCTGGTTGTCTCCATTCCTGTTCCTCTTCACTGAGACTCTGAACTTGAGCTGGCTGGCTGGGTCCTACTTGGTGATCTCATTAAACATTTTTAGTTCTTAAATTCAGGTGTTCAAAAAATTTAACAGATTTTTATTTCATAACAACTCTGCCTCCAAGTCTCTATTCTGATGGATAAGTAAAAAAAAAACAAGTGACTTCAGTTTTTCTTGGAATCCTCTCCCCGCCAGATAACTCCCCAGGATTTGGCTACAGTATTATGAAGGCCCAACACTTTGGGGTGGTAGGTCTTGTTCAGATGGCTACCATCCCTGTGGACATGACCTCTTCAGTTACGGTGACTCTCTATGACCATGCTTGAGGCATGGGAGTCTGCATCAGGGCCGCCCATGACCCCGATTCAATCCACGATCAATAAGTATATGCTGCACTTATGAATAATTATGCTGGTTTCCATCTCTTTCCAATTTTGGTTTTCTGACAATTTAGCACAACACTTTCAAAGCCATTTCTCTATTCCACAAGCTGATGGATCTGCCAACCTATCCACTAAACTCACAATGCCTACCTGGAAATGGATCAGATTTACTGCCCATTTGGTCTTGATCTCCAGTGGCTGGTACCTTTGTACAAATGCTCCCTCACTGACTTCCCACTAAAGCTTTTATTCTTTACCTCTGAATTCAGTTGCCCCCTCATTCTCAACATGTGTACAGCCAGCTAGTCATATAGACAGTCATGTAGTCTAATTTAGCATTCCCAACATCTATCCTGTTCTATGCAATGCTAATTCTGTGAGATATTAATAAATATTATAAGAAAAAAGTCACATCACTGTGAAGTGTTGGAAATTCAAATCATTGAGAAGTTCTGGTGAGGAGTTCAGCAGGTAAGGGGGCAAAATTTTTGTCTATTTAGGATTTTCAAACTTATTTTAACATGGGCCCCTTTTGTCAGGTGATGTCTATTATCAACATCCCACTGAGCTTTATCTCTTGCAACACATTTTGGAATATGTGGATAAAACCCATTGTGGGAACAAATTTTGAAATGCAGTGGAAGCTACACCAGCAAGGAAGTCATCAGTAGACTGATCAATGTAAGTTAAGGAAGACTTTGAGAATGAAGGGGGTCTGAGGCTTGATCTCAAGAAAGTAAGAGGTACACAGAGAGACGGAGAAAGCAAGTGGTGCTTTCAGATTAGTGAACTCTAGGAAGGGTAAGTCTGAAAACTATTAGAACTGGCAGGGAAAGTCAGAAGAGACTGTGTGAGACGTGTTGTGTGGATAAGAACGTTTGTGAGGTAAATACTCTCAGGACTGAGATCCCACTGACAGCAGGAATGACCAGGAAGGAGAGGAACCAGTAAATCACCAAGTGAGCAACATGCCACATCTGGTACAGGGTTCTTCTAATATTTTAGATTTAAAAGTAGACTATTCTAAGGTCAGCAATTATACCTTATTATCTAAAAAAATAAGCTTCTTTTTCTGTTCTTTGTTCCTTCTGAGATTAATATTTCACATTCTGATTAAACACTCTATCTGCTTTCATCCTTAAAACACCTTGGTACAAGTAAAATACTACTTGAAAGAAAATGGTGTCCAGACTTGTTATTTACCTTTCTGATTGTACCTATAATATAAGCACATTTATCTCTCCAGGGATTTGTAGTGTAAACTGAATAAATCTCTCACTTTAATAATACAGCCCCATGGTAATTTAAATCTCTGCTATTTCTGAAATATCATATTGGTAAAGTAAGCCTACCACACAAGGTTTTCCTTTTCACACACATGCCAAAATGAGATGTACCGACTAAATTGTACCCCAGGTGCTGAACAGCAGTCTGTTATTATTAAGGAAGGCTGCAAAGATACCTGCTCTGCCAAGTGTTTGCATATATCAATTTCTAAAAGCCTGAGATAACAGACTATCTGTTGTGTGTCTTATGATAAAAGCACCTAGTTTGTTATAAACAGGCAATAAACAGCATGCAACACAAGTGACACTAATCCCTGGCTAGTCTTTTTGCCTTCATAATTGGGTCACTGTTGTTTCCCAGAAAGCAGAGGATTAATTTCCCATAAAACATAAATAACAATTTTTCTTTAATGCCTTCCTCAACCCTAATATACCCACATATAGGACTCACCTCTCCTACTCAAAGAATATATAATCTCTTCTCTTACCTAATGTCAAATCCTCACCCTGCTAAGGAAACTTCATGTCAAAAGATCTCACTGTTCAAAGGGAAAGCTCCTTTCATGGTAGAAAAGTCTTCAGAGACACTGGAACCACAATGACATATGCAGCTTTATTAGCATATGAGATTTCCATTCACTTTTTCATCCTTCGCTCTCTCAAATCCCTCACACAGCAAACTCTGGGACTATGACATTGGCAGAACTCTACAACTGACTCATGCCCTCCCAGGAATTATATTCTTTGGCATGTAAATTATTTATTTTGTTGTTCCTTTTCATAAATGTTCTTCCCTAACCAACTCTTTGTTAATTACCACACTGGTTGAGTGACTGAAGTCAGAATTTCATTAAAATTCCTCAGTAACAATAATTAGTTTGAGCATTCACCCATATAGATTGCATACCTGCAGAAAGGCAGAAAAGAAATATTTTTAAGCAAACTCGTTTGTTTCCCTTCATTTCCCTATTTAAGAGGAACTGCAGTCCCCCAGCCAAAATATAAATAAAATTTACTACTCTAATTCCTTCCATCAGAAAATGTCTATTAAGTGCCTCCTTATTGATTAAATAATCTGTCAAATCTTGGGGAAAGCAAAGGTTATATATAACTCAATCCTTGCACCAAATCAGTGGTTCTCAACTAGGTATGATTTTGCCTCTCACCCTGGATGTTTGGCAATGTCTGGAGACATTTCGGATTGTGACATCTGGGAGGTTGGGGTGGAGGGTAAGAATGGGGTGGCACGGTAGGTTACTGGCATATACTGGGTAGAAGCCAGGGATGCTGCTAAACATCCTACAATGCACAGAAGACTCCATACAACAAAGATTTATTCAGCTCCAAACATTAGTAGTGCTGAGATTGAGAAACCCTACCCAAATCAGAAAGGTGGTTAGATAACAATTTGAAGTATTAACTTACTTTTGTTCCCCGATTTTTTTCCTTTTTCTTCCACCAAAATTAAATAGGTAAGTCAGTTCTATATGCCTTGCCTCAGGGCAAACAGATGCAGGGCAGGAAAAGAGAAGCTTACAAGTCTTTCCAATTTTTATGGGAAGAGGATTTAAGAGCAAAGATGAAATTTCTAGTAGAAACTTGAAAGAGGACAGATGTCCCCAAGTTTGGAAAGAGTTGCTTCTGGACTAGGGGAAGAGAAAAGACAGGAAGAGGGTCTGTGTGCCTCAAGTACAGAGGCCTTGCTTATTGGCAGCATTCTCAGGGAGTCAGAAAGAGAGGAGTGGTCATGGATTGCATCTGGATCATTAGAAGCCCTGCTGAAGACTCCCATGGCCCAAGTATGGTTGTAGAAAGCCACCAGACCTCAAGAGGTCATGTCCACAGGGATGGTAGCCATCTGAACAAAACCCACGACCCCAGGCTATTGGGGCCTCATAATAACTACAGCCAAATCCTGAGGAGTTATTTGTGGGAAAGGTATTCCAAGGAAAGCTTAAGTTGTTTCTTTTTCTACTTATCCAGCAGAATAGAGGCTTGGAAGCAGAGGTGCTATAGAAATAAAACCTGTTAAATTTTTTGAACACCTGGCTTATAAACTAAAAAAAATTAACTCTACCTTGGGAAATAAGACTAACACAAAGAAAACAGGAGTTGATTAGTGAATCTTCAGTGTTAACAATGCCCACAATCTCAGAGACTTACAATAGCAAAATTGTTGTGCTCGTGTTTTACCTCAACTACTGCAGCACCACATGTTTTCTCATTCTAGGACTCAAGCCGAAGGAGCAGCTCCTGTGTGCAACACGCCATTTTTGTAGCTGAAAGGATAAGAGAGCTGACAGAAACACAATTTCTCTAAGAAGAACACAGGCTGTGTCACATGTGTTCACATTTCATTGGTCAAAGTAAATCACATGATCAAGCCCAACCTCAATGAAATAGAGATGGATAACCTCTTACAGGGTAGGGGGAACAAACTGCAGGCAATACCAATAATCACCACAGAAAGCAAACATCAGAAAACATACTAAAACGATGGCCTGAACTGAGACACTGTGGGAATCCTGAGAAAGTGAGTGACAGAATGGTCAGGAAAAGCACCATGGACTATGTGGACACTAAAGTGGGAACAAAGAAAGGAAACAGACCTCATATGATGTCCTACCATGTTCCAGGAACTGAACTCTGCCTCTCATGTTTCCTCAGTCAATCCAACCATACTCTAAGAAAACAAACTCATTAACTTGCCTGTCATCATTCAAGTAGTATCAAATACCTGATTCTAAAATCTACATTTTTTCCAATACATGGCACAAAGAGTAAAACTTAAGATAGCTGAAAGGAAGAGGGGATGGTATTGCAGGCAAGAGAAAAGCTAAGAACATAACCAAAGAGGCAGAACTTTCATTTTTACATGACAGTAAATATCTGCCCTCATCAGAACAGCAGGCTGAGTTAGTTAGAGAGTTGTAAGAACTCAAGATTAGCGAGAGACATCAAGTCACGGAGGGCCTTTATAGCCCAGAAGAGTAATAAGAGAAGAAATGATAGACTGGGGTTGAGACATATTGCCATTAATAGCTAGGTGAACCTGGGCGATTGTCTACAGGCTCTGAAGTTGAGCTCACTCATTTATGAAATGGAAAGATGTGGGTAAGAGAATGCAGTGACAGAGAATTTCTAATTCTCTTATAGAGGCAATGCATAAAGATCTAACAGACTCTAGGGAAAGGTCATTGACTCAACCTCTTGCTTTTTTCCCTTGCCATTTCCTAGGTTTCCCAAGCCCCAGGCTGCAAGGGATGTTGGGAAGGACGGGAGACCCACCATACTCACAAAGACCTGATTCGGAGAGTGAGGAAAGCAGCCAAATTTGTCCAAATTCACAGGCCAAAAATTCTGACTTTCTGTAAGAAAGCACTGTCACTGACATGATGAATGAGCTGTTTAAGAGCCATGAGTATGGCAGGGAGATGCTACAAAAGATGGAGGGTAGGAAGCTAGCATCAGAAAAGGTGACCAGAGGAATTTTGCAGTCATTTTGGTAAGGAGGCTAGAGAGGGGCATTTAAAAAACATTGCCAAGGTGACAGTGGAAATGTACAGGTCTGGGAGTGTTAATTTAGGGTGTGAGACCAAAACTGCCTTCCCTTCTGAAATGGAGTCTTGAAATGATTTGTGAGTGACTCAAATCCTGCCCCCTTCACCTCCTCAGGGTGAAAACTGTTCTGTGCTTTTTAACAAGTCAAACAAATCAGAACTTTGGCCACTTTAAAGTGCTCTAATACCACACAGATGGGAGTTGTCACTCCAGTAAATTAGCTAAGTATATTTTAGGTACAATTGTAAAGGGCCCATTATTTACAGCAGTGCTGGCAGTGCCAGGCACCCTGTGGTTGTGCATTGAATATGGAATGATAGCGATTGCCTATTAAAAGTTTTACATTTTAGTCCCACAGTTTTGCCTCCTGGCTCTACAGGGAAAAAACAATGACTTTTCTATGGGAAAATACATGAAATACATTCTCTAAACCCTGCCACCTGAAATACAACACATTTCCAAAACCTTAGGTGGCTTTTAATCCCATAAGTTGAAATGTCAGAGTGAGGAATATGTGATAGTAGTCTAATTGCCACCTTGAATGTGTATCCAAACTAGAAGGCGGACAGCAGAAGAAATTCAACTTCTTAGTGGGGAGGAAAAAGGAAAGAGTCAAGCCCCTCAATAGAAATGTGTAAATCGGACTACACTCAAAAAATCAGTTTTATCTGGAAATTTGAGATTAAAATGTACCAGAAATGGGATCTGGAAGGAAAAAAACTATGCCAGCACTCAGCTATGGTCAGCATTCAATACAAGTTTCTCCCTCCAAAGATCGTGCTCTCACTCAGCGATGAACCAGAAACAGATGCCTCCAGAATTTTTTCCATTAATTTAGCTCACAACAGTTGGTCTATTATAACTTAGGATTTGAGGGGATACAAATGAAAAGGAAAAAGTAAGCTTTATATTTGAAGAATGGAAATGGAGAAAAAGGAGCATTTAAAAGACATTTCAAGATCATTGAAGGATTAAACACAGGAATTATTAAATAACCACACAAGGGAGAGATATACCCAGTTCTGTAGACAAGAGCTGTACTGAGAACAGCAACATGAACTGGAAAACTCCCAAAGACTTGGTCCAGGTCTTCTGCCAATGATGTGGGCTTCATTTTCCTTTCATCGTTATGCCAAGCACTGTGTGCCAGGCACCATGCTAAGAATGGAAAACATGATACTGTCCCCACATATAGTGGAGGATATCATAATAGGGGTATGAACCATATGACTAGAGAGAGAGTCAATGGACACAGTGACCACTCAGGCCTCTGACAGTTCCAGTATCCAACATGCTGCATCCTCTCAGAGGATGAGCCCGGAGCTCAGAGAAAAACCTGGTCAATATGGGCTGAAATGGATCAGGAAGTCTTTGTCATGGGATGAGACTTGAGTTGTGCCTTGAAGAACAGGTAGGACTTGAATTACAACAGCCTAGAGGATGGGGCAGGAGAGTAGATGCTGGGGAGGCAATGTAAGAAGTGAAAGAAGTAGGGGCGCCTGGCTGGCTCAGTCGGATAAGCATCCGACTTCGGCTCAGGTCATGAGCTCACAGTTTGTGAGTTCGAGCCATGCGTCAGGCTCTGTGCTTACAGCTTGGAACCTGGAGCCTGCTTCACATTCTATGTCTCCCTCTCTTTCTGCCCCTCCCTTGCTCTCTCTCTCTCTCTCCCTCTCTCAAAAATAAACATTAAAAAAAGAATTAAAAGAAGTGAAAGAAGTAAAAAGAGGAGTAAAAAGAGATAAATTGGAGTCAGATTAAAGAAAATCTTAAAAACTAGGTCAAGAAGTTTGGAACTTTTCCTCTGAGGAAACCAATAGAGGGTTTTGGTTTTGGTTTTGGTTTTCTTTTTTAGCTGGCATCATAGAATTTGATGAAAACAATATACTGGGAGGACTGAACCTATTAATAATGTCAAGCACAGGACAGATTGAAGAAATGGGGACCAAAGAAAGGAGATGAGAAGGTTATTGCAATAACCCATTGGGCCTTGACCCAGGGCTGTGGAGTTTAAACAGAGAGGAGTACAGGTCCTCTGCCAAGATGAGATAGATTTTGAACAGAGGGATAGACAAGACCTGGCAAGTGACCAGAGTATAGGACAAACAACAGAGGATCCAAAGTGGCTCAGAGATCTTAAGGCTCTGGCTTCATGATTAGAAGGGTTACAGAATTTTTTTTTTAATGGGAAAGGAACATGTGACTATGGACAGGGGACAAGCTTGTCTATAGTAATGCCAAACTTCAAATGACATACAGAGAAGGGTTGGTTTTGTGGTTGGCATCTATTTACTGCACATTTTTATTTTTAGAACCATCTATGAATCATAAAATGTCTTAGCTTGCCTAAAAAACAAACTGTTCCATTTTAGTGGCTTGTGTATTAATTAACCTTCAGCCTGGTCATTTACAGACACACTTGTATCTTTGCTATAGTTAATTGTAGGTACTGCACAAGGTCATTCTCAAGAGAGAGGTTCGATTACAGTGCGTATTTCATTGTTTTAATCACAGTTCTCTACACAAAGATATACACACACAAGATTGAAAGAGTAATTGCAATGTGTTTCCCCCAAACAAAGAAAAATCCATTTACCTGAACCAGGTAACACAATTATCATCATAGTGACATCCCTGGAAGGAGAGACTGGATGACAGGGTACAGAAGCAAATTCCTTAAGCACCAACAGCCTCAGAGAATAAGCAGAAGAAATGGCAAGAAATGAGTCTTTCCTTTCATGTGTCAGAAAAGACACAAAACATGGCATTCCCAATAAACAAACAAAGAGGAGAACGACAATAATACAAAACGACAAAGAAGGAAAAAACCCAGTGATTAGTACTGTTCTTTGAACAGTAACTTTTGAAAACCAGATTTTTTCTCAGTACTTTAGGGAAAATTAAGAAAAGGGAGCCTGGGTGGCTCAGTTGGTTAAGTGTCTGACTTTGGCTCAGGTCATGATCTCATGGTTTGTGTTCGAGCCCCACATCAGGCTCTGTACTGTCAGCTCAGAACTTGGAGCCTGCTTCAGATTCTGTGTCTCCCTCTCTTTCTGCCCCTGCTTTCAAATCGCAGACTCCACTAGAAATTATCAAACAGACCATTTGATTTAGCCTATTTGAGATGCTTTTGCAAGCTAAAGACTACGATTTACAGTTTAGCTCTCCTTGGAAATACTTAGCATCTCTTAAAGAGCTAGCACATTAATTATTAAAACTATTGACTTCATTTCCTAATTCTTTTCTTACAGGAATTTTTGAGACCCCCCGCTTTTAGATTTGCATAAATGTTTAAGACCTTGTTGGAACCAAACAAAACAATCTGTGAATTTGAGAGAAGTTACATCTTTATTTTTAGTTTCTTCTAGAGGTGGACTATCTAATTTAAAGACACCCTCCCATTTGATCCTTGATATATCCATGCCCATCATTCAGGCCCAAACTGCTTCTACAAACTGTTCAGCATCAGAAGGACTGAAGTCTCTACCTGGGGTTCGAGCATCCTTTTGGATTCACTACTCCCCATTTCTCAATTTACACAGGATTTCACACATGAAAAAACCTCACACTCAAACAGTAAAAATATTACTGAATTCTTGGATAACCTGGAGATTATCCAGCAGTCATTTAGTTCAAGGAAAAAGAAAACGGGGAAATGCAATTACTTAGAAGAGAAAACACATTCACACAGCTACTTGGAGTCTCTCCTGAACCAGAATGCCACCTAGCTATTAATCATAGTCCAGAAGATGGCGGTTCCCTGTTAACAAAGAAGGGCAACCTTCTCAGGTGAAGAAGTTTGACCACTGGGGCCCCTCCAACCCACCCACAGTCTTGCAGAATGGGAAACTCTCTCTGATGAGTTCCCATCCTCTCCAAAAAGGAAAACTCACATGCATGAATCTGATCAATTGTCAAACCTAAAAATACTCATTTTAATTGGACAAAACTATAATATTACGTCCCTTCGTCCAACTGTCAGCAGACTCCTAGATGCCTATCCATGGATCCAGCCTCAGTGATTTAGCAAAAAACAACAAGAAAATAATCAACATCAAAATATATAAGTAATAGTTGTTTTCTGGGATGCCTGCTTGGCTTCATCAGTGGAGCGTGTGACTCTTGATCTCAAGATTGTGAGTTTGAGCACCACGTTGGGTATAGAAATTACTTAAACATAAAAATCTTAAAAAAAATAATGGTTTTCTTATTTTTCAATGGCTTTGTATATTGTTCTTAGGAACATAGAACCAAGCTGACTCAAGCCTAATGACTTCACTTCGAGTTCCAAATAAAGATGTCTCTTACTTACATTTTTGTCAGCTTTTATTTGCGTTCAGCATGGTGTCATTTTTCTGTGGGACAGACCGTTCATTGTTCCACAGTATCCATCCTCCCCTCCATTCTTATTGGAACAGAGCATCAAAGTTTTAGCACGGTACATAGCCATTCAGCATAAATAATACAGTTCCCTGTTAATCATGTGACTAATTTCTCACCAGTAGGATGGGAACAAAGTGATATAGGCCTTCAGCTTCACTGAGGGTCCAGCGTGAGTGTGTCAGTGGTCCCAACTCAGGCATTTTGAGTTCAGCAGTACAGTAGTGGTATTTCACTCTAGAGTGATTGGGGCATTATCCTGGCTACTACTGCTAAGACTGGTTCTCTATCCCCTCCCAGAACACGGTGAGCTGTCTGACATCCTTTTTATGAGCTCTTTTCCTACTTAAATTAGCTAGTGTTGGTTTATATTGCTTCCAGCCAAGAACTCTGACTGAGATTCAGACACTGTTCTAGCCTTCTATGTGAATTAACATGTGTGATCCCTGTCCTCGAGGAGTCCTCAAGGTCCAAGGATAAGTTTTTTTTTTCTTTAGCACCTTCCTGCCAATGTGGAATCCCTGCAAGTGAGATTAATCTGAAAATGAGATTAAAGTAATAAAACATTTCTTTTTTTTAAGTTTTATCTATTCATTTTGAGAGAGAGAGAGAAACAGAGAGCAAACACGAGTGGGGGAGGGGCAAAGGGAGAGAGAGAGAGAGAGAGAGAGAGAGGAATCCAAGCAGTCTCCACACTGCCAGTGCAGAGCCCAACATAGGGCTTGAATTAACAAACTGAGATCATGACCACAGTGGAAACCAAGAGTCACACGCTTACTCGACTGAGCCACCCAGGCACCCCAGTAATGAAACATTTCTTTAACAAACATGTCAGGTTATTTATATTCAAGCATCTTAGGTCCCCTCCAAGTGGCAAATCTCTGTTCACAGCATACTTATAATTTATTTGTTTAAAGAGTGGTATTGCCACTGTTTAAAACTTTTAGGAATCGCTTGAGAATCACCTTTAGCCTGACACTTATTCTTTTTTGTTTCATGAAAATGTGTTTAGAAATTCAAATACTGCACAATGAAAAATTATCTACTTCTCAACCTTTTCTTTGGTTTCCTAGTTCCCTTCCCTAGAATCAGTGTGCTACCTTGTTTCTTCAAATTCTCCTAGAGATGAGATAATACAGATATGTAGAGAGATAGAGAATGCTTACGAGCTTATAAATTAATACATATGCATATCCTTTTTGACAAAGGTTGTAGTACACTCTTCTGTACTTAGTTTTTCCACTTAATATCTTAGAGATTGTCCCTTATCAATATATACAGCTCTGCCTCATTATCACTAATATGGAACAGTGTTCCAGTTTATGAATGCTCCATAATTACTTAACCTGTCTCCTATTGTTGGATATTTGTGTTTCCTCTAATCTTTTCCTGTTGAAGTAAATATTCTTTACAAGATTCTTTCTGTGCTTTTAGGAGTGTATCTGTCAAATAAATTCCAAGAAGTGTAATTGTGGGTCGAAAGTCAAGTTCATTTATAACTGATAAGCATTACCAAGTTGCCCTCCAAAGAGATGTGTATATTTATACCCTTTTAATGCATGAGAGTATCTGGTCCCTCTTTTCTACCTCTCCCCCCCACCTTTTTAACTATCTCTAGTGATGGCAAATTTCTACCTTTTAATCGGTTTGACTTCTAAAAACTGCACCCAAGTCATTTGAGGCCTACCCTGATAAATAAAAGCATCATCTTGTCAGGTAACACCATTCTGAGTACAAGATGAGTTGTGACTCTCAAATAATTAAATGACATCCCTTGTTTGGTTTGTAAAGTGATTCTGAAGTTAGCTCCAAAAGAAAATCAGAACATATTCTGGGCAACAGTAGTATCACTCAAATAAGTACACTGCCTCCGGACACAGTTGAAGGAGACAATGTTCAGTCAACAGTCAAAGCTCTGGTCTATGGACTTAACAATTCATATTGCATCATAGCCACACTACAAGTGAGGAGTAAAGATCAAATCATGAGGCTTCTTGGTGTCTGGTTTATGCAAATGAGCATCATTACTTGATAGCCAATTTTTGATCTTTTGTCCTTATAAATCCTTACAACTTCCTTGGGCTGAAGATAGCAAATGGTATTTTATCTTTGCTGAACCTAAGAATTCTAGAAAATCTCAGGGACTTACTTGTTCACAACAGCCCTCTCTTACAAAGCCATGGAACGCAGTAATCAGTTTGCTTTTCTGTTGACCTAAGAAACCCTGGTTTCCAAGGGTCCTTGGTTCAAAGGTAGAAAGTGCTGAGGAATATGCACCTGTTAAGGGAATTATAATTAACTAGAATTCCTCCAAATGGAGGGTGAAGACTAGTAAAACTGAAGCAGATATACAACTAGGAGTGTTGTAGTAATGTTTCACAACCAACTCTCAGAGAGGGAAAAAAATCACTCTTTGTAGCATTTGCCAATATCTGTGGTGTAAATGCTCCTGCCATGGCCAATTTCAAGCTACCTACATGACATCGAGTGGCTCACAGAATTCCTGAAAATTCAGTAACTGGCTCTGCTGCTGTGCAGCATGCAACAGCACACCACTGCATGGCAACAATAGAACCTTCTGGATGTGTGACAGCTAAAATTTTTACCTGAAGAAAAAAACTCAACTCTCCTGGGCTTCAACATACTACACCTCTGACTTCTGTACTACCGTGGATTATTGTGTTCTTATTTCATATATTTCTGAACTCAAACTTTGCTTTAAGCTTCATTATCCCCAATGTACTGTGCTTCAAAGCATGTAACTTCAATTTTCATAAAAATATATTTTTCACATAGGTTGATATGTGAGTCTATTAATGTTCACTCATTCAGCACTTCCTTTCTAACTTTTTCTCTATCTCATAAATATGAAATGGGCAGAGAGCAGCAAGCATGTACAAGATCATTTTTCTGTATTTACATAATGAAAAAGTTGCAAGTAATATGAACAAAGGAGTCAAAAGGGAATTTAATACATAGCAATTCAGGACATCTTGATAGATGGGACATTTTGCGAGGAATCTGCTTAAATAGCTGTTGAGACAACACATTGCTCTTGAAAAGATGATTTTTTTAAACCACAAAAATATCAAAAGATGATATAACATGCTCATCAACTCAGTCTGTACATGTGTAAATGTGTAATATGCAAGGTGTGAGTATCGAAAAATAAAACTCTGTGGACTTCCGGATGATATCCTTCAAAGTAATCACCTCAAAGGACGTATATATTCAGTCATGCTTCCATCACCCAAAATGTTCTAGAACTGCCTTCAGAGCAGTGTATAAATTACACAGGGGAATTAAGTTCATACAAAGCTTTATAATCACATTTATTTAGATAAAAAATTAGAACCATCCAATTTCATGATGCATCTTATTTATCAGGCTCAATTCTATGTGACTTGTAGATATTTTCAAAGATTGAGTCCACCTTTAAAGAATAAAGATTTGTTAACATTCAAAAGGACTCCCTAAAAGAAGTTGCAGAAGTGTTTCAAGCAGTGGCTGCTTTACTGAAGTAACTGTGTGACCTTCCAAGGTGAGGATTAGAAGGACACAACCCTTATTTGGATGTATATATTTTGGCACATTTGTTTAAAGTCTCATTGCATTACAGGAGGTCACATCATGTAGCAGTCAAAACATACTTGGGAGTCATTCGTGTGTGATTTATTTCATTTAATCTAGATTTAGAAATGTAGACGCACTACCACACTTTTACCTGGCCGAGAGGGCTAAACTGGGAACATCTGAGCTCTCTGAGCTGGAAAGCAGAGGCATCACAATATTAATTACTATTCATGTATGGTAGAGAAGTAGAGAGAAGGAACACCCAGATAGCAAAATCATATTCCTTGGGAGAAATTATGATTCAAATGGAGAACTAATATAATCAACTTTATTCTTAGTTGAAAATACAAGAGTGGTTTTCATTAAATAGAAATTTCACATGGAAAAATAAGCAGTCTCATTATGTTTAACCTCTGCATACCCGCATAGTATCATGAGTACTAATCCCCAATCTCTGTTCATGCATGTTATGAGCCCTATAGGCCACTTCATGGCCCCATACCCTGTGCCCCACAACGGAGAAAGCCCTGAAAGAGTTATCACCCAGAAAAGAGGAGGAATGGAAATGAGCCATGCCCTCCCTAAGAACAAGTTTCTGGTCCAGTGTGCCAAGAGGGGATGAATGCATCTTCAAAGGACTGTGTTACTCTCCAGGACACCCTCAGATATGGGGCTGGAGGAAGATAACTCAGAAAGCAAAGAGAGACTGTCAGCTCTCCTTACTTTACATTAAACCCTTTGCCTCCTTTATTTAATACAGACTTCTTGAGTGCCCTTTAATGCTGGCCAAAAACTCAGGAAAAACTCAGGAACCACTAGGCATGGCCCAGAATCTACAGAGAAAATTCTCTTCCCACTAGGCAATATTTCTAGACATTAACTTCTGGGAAATGATAAAGTGCATACATTGCAAATATAAAGGGTTATATAAATACTTAACAATTGAAGCATTTCTACTACTCTGCCCACAAAAAGCCATTACCTCTGTCTTTATGACAGAAGGTTTAATGTCGCTGAATCTTGCTCAGGTGTAATATTCACTTGAACACGAAGGTCCAATTTTATAGTGGCAATTTTTTATTCCAAATCACAGTCACAACCCAATCCAATTCAAGTATTCTGATACCACATCTTCTATGAAATAGCTTTTCTTCAGCCATACCTACTTTGCAGCTCACTGCCTTCTTATATCCTCAGAGCCCTGGCCTAGTGCTCAACTCGTGGTACATACACAATAAATTACGGGTGGAGAGATGAAGACTTCAAAGTCTTAACTTGTGTCTTCTTATGAAAGGTGTCCCAAACAAGAGAAATAATAGTAATGACTACCATGTGTGCAGGTGCTTTAAGTATATTATCTCTACTCTTCACCACCACCTTACAAGGCTGATAAAATTATGATCTACTCTACATACAGGAAGCTGAGACTTAGATCAGTAACTATCTTGCCCAAGAATTCAGAATTATTAAGTGGCAAATTTAGGATATGAACCCAATCTGTTGGTCACTGGAATCAGAACTCTTAACCACTTTGGTAAATTGCCTCTAACCTCAGACGTCCCCTCAAAGATATCCCATCCTACAATGTTAACGGTTACCAAATTCCTCACGTCCTCTCATGGAACCCCATGATGTTGCATCCTCTTATTACGAAGTATACCACCAAAGCTTGACACCTTCATCTGCTTCCTATCCATTTGCAGAGGTAAGATGATGCATCTCAAGCCTTGGTCTTCTCATCCATTCTGGGTTCCCACAGATTCCAAGAGGAAAGGACCCTTCAAGAACCCTTTGTTTCCCCTCATTTTGTTCCCTTAAGTGCTATAGGGCTAAGCCCAGCAATCATGAGCTGTGTGAAGAACATTGTGCCATATTCAGTCAGCATTGCCCGCACCTCAAGGACACCAGATGTGCTCTCCCCAGAACACTCTCCCACCCCTCATGCAAATAGTCTCCTGGAGCCTGTGAGGACCTACAGTGGCGTTGCACTGAGGTAGAGACTTAGGTTCTAAAATCAGTGAATATGGCAAAACAAAATAAATAAAATTACCTTTAAAAAACATATGTATAATATATAAAAATAATTATATAAGTAATGCATAAATAACTAATATGTAAATAATAATATATAAATCATATCTAAATAAAATTACCATTAAAGTCACCCACAAAGTAGTGTTTATGATTTTATATATTCAATTCTGGAGTCAGAATTCTTATTTTTGAGATTTAATTTTAAGAACCACTAAACTAGAAGGAAAGTCTAAACGCAGACACCTACACATTCCAATCATTCCAGCTATCAGAATGGGAAAAAGTTCCGCCTGCTTGCAGGATTTATTTCATTCTTTTTTAATGTGTAATACCGTTATAATCTATTTAAAGGTGTGTTTGCTGTGGTGACATCTTACACTAGGTAGGTTCTGAAGTCAGAGCAAGCTGGGTCCTTGAGTAGTGGCAGTGTCAGCCAATTACCTACCCAGACAGAACAAAAAGATCCAGGGATAAACACAGCTCAATGTCTCAAGCAGAGATCCTGTCACGTTAAGAAGGAACAATGAGAAAACAACTCACAAGAAAATCAACCCCCAACAACTTGCCTCTATCTTGATGGCCCTGTTGCCTTTCTCTTATTTTTCTCCTTCCTTTCGATGTGTGTATTTTTTCACTCCTTCCTACATGTACAGCTTCCTTTCATAACTATTTCTTGGACACCTTTACAAAGTGCCTAGTATTGGGCTCAGTCATTATGTAAACATCCAAATTTGCCCAGACATTTTCTTTGCCCTGAAAGTTTCATGTTTGTTTCCTTCTGTTTACTCATGGCCACTCAGAGCTTATTCAAAGAAGAAATATCACACTTGGATCCTCTGACACTGTGTCCCATTTTCAAATTCACAACTCCCAGCTCTTTTTGTTGACTGAAGTTGCGAAGGCCATAGAGATGCCATCTGGTTGAATTTTGAATTGTTTAAAGAAAGGAGAAACTCTGAGGATGATCCAGCACAGCCAATAAAGCTGGGAAAAACCAGCTCTGTCCATCTGCGGTTCAAGGTTCATAGACACCCCACCAGTGTCACATATGGGGATTGCCCCTGCACTTCTACCCATAAGATAATCTCCAATCTGTTGCTTTCATTTTCTGAGTAATTCACAAAAGTTTTAAGAAATCTTTACGACGTCCATTTTTATTAAAACAAAATAGTTTGGGAAAGAGTACAAAAGGAGCCCAACTTAAACTGGTAAAAGGCCAACATGAAAACCGAGCAAGGGTCCTCCCAAGATGAATAAGAAAGCCAGAAACTCTCTGGGGCTGGAAGTTAACTTCGTCAGGAAGTCAAAGTCTTGAAAAAGAAAAAGCTGTAAAGCTTTGATTAAAATTCCCACTGCTGGTTATATTTATATGCCCATTCAGGTGCTCATAAAGGAAGGGCATTTTTATTAAGAACACCGTAGATCATTTTGAATACATTTCCCCATACTTTTCTTTTCTCCTTCCTCCATCTTTCTGTAACGATATAAATTAAAGGACAGAGGCATCAGGTGATAATGATGGATTTTCTCAGCTATTTGGCTTTTGCCGCAACAAACCTTAATATTATTTCAGTGATGTGAGTTATTTGACCTAGAAGGATCAGCCTGTTCAATACATTCAGTGGTAGTGCTGAGGAATTAGCTTGCTTAGCCTGGGGCAATCAATAGATTGACAAACTAGCCTTTTTTAAGTCCAAACCCTATTTTATAGGAATATTAAGCTTGTGGTGTTCATACAACAAAGGAACTGAAGCCTGCACAAAAGCTTTCACAGCTGACAACACTCGCAGGACCCCTTTATATCTTTAAACAGGTTCTCATATACACAGACCCAGCCAAAAGCAGGCAGGAGGGGGACTAAATAGACACAGCCATTCATCTGAAATAACTATGGACAGGTTTAAAAATACACAAACACAGGCTTGAACATCTGGGAAGGATAAAAAAGGTACTTCGTGTGAATTATCCTGTGGCTGTTGCAACTTCAAACAATGCTCCTAGAGCTATTTTGAAAACATTATGTGAGAAGCAAAATAAGCAAGTAAAAGATGAAAAGCCGTGGTAATGGGAAGAAGTGATACTCGTGCCGTTTCCCCAGATCTCACACGGGGCTCTCGTGACCCAACCCGCACTCCCCTGTGTCCGAAGGTGGAAAAGGATTTTAAGTTCATAGGAAGTTTGCCCTGAGACTGCATAGAATCTCCTGACAAATCATCCTGTTATGCGATTCGGGCTGGCTGCAGATGGGCTGGAAGGGAAATGTCAGAGGAAGAGACGTCTGGGATGCAGATTTTCAGGGGGTTCAGCCTCCTCTGGAAGATGCTGCCACTAGCTTCATGATCAGTCACTGGGAACTGCTGAAATGCATTTCCCCCTCTGAAAGCTAATATAGAATTGCAGCGTCTTCAGTCATTAAAGGCTACGGTGGGGGGAGGGTATGGGGGTGGCATTGGAAAAATGGGCTGCTTTCTCAAGAAAATAAATATTCCTCTAGTGGGCTCCTTCACCATTCTCATGGACTTTCCCATTGTGGTAATGTTTATTGCCTTCCCCCTCTCCTGGGTTTTTTAAATGTCCCCTATTGAAAAGACAGAACCTCACGCAGTGAATTTTGATTAGAAGCTCATATCATTGCTCTCCTAATACCAAGCTGGTGTTCAAAGGGTACTGTTAACAGAGGCCCATAATTCCTAGCTGGGGCACTGCACTATTTCAAACAAAGGCTACAATGAGTGACAAAACAGTCAAGAAATTATTCGATTAAAAAAGACAGTGTGAGCTATTTCTCTCTAGCACATATTAACAGCCCTCCAACTGATACCTCTGGTAGCCACGTAGGGTGAAATCGAGCTTTTCCAAGCAACACGCTGGAAGGCCAATGCCAGAGAAGGATGCTGGAGGAGGAAAGCCAGGGCCGGGGAGGAGCAGGCGCAAGCAACGGTGCCGAGAAACATTGATTACACTCCAAATCAATGCAAGATGCTGACAGGGCTCGGCGGTAGGAGAAGCTGGCAACCAAAGTGCATCTCCTGAGCCCTGCCCGTCAGTAGGTGTTACTATTCATACATGCAAATCAACAAGCACTGAGCAGAGATTAAGAGAGAGGGAGGCAGAAGATGGCAAGAAGTAAAAGACTTCGGCTCGGGCTGCAGATCAGAGCGGCAAGCATTATCATAAACATAAAAACTGAAATTCTCCATTCCGGTTCACAGGTGCTTCGCTTTAAAAAAAAAAAAAAAAAAGTAAACCACAGATTCCTTTATGTCAAAAAACTGCAAAAATTTTGTTTTATCATTGAACAGCTGTTCTTTCAAGTTCTGGCTAAGTCCCCTAAACCTCTGTCTTGATTAGTCTAATTACGCAGCAGGGGCAGCTACTAAAGTCTAATGCCAACCTTGAATTTAGTTCATCGGTACCCACAGCAATATCATCATTCATTCTATTCCATGGGCCAGTCCTAGAAGTGCCAGGGGGAAATGGCTGAGGGTAAAAAAAATCTAAGGGCATGTGTGATGTATACAAGAAGTACTCAGATGCCCTGGTAACATACAGCCAAGAAAATCCCATGAGTAGATTCCTATTAGCATAAGATTTTTTCCATGATGGTGTTTGTGCTCCAGGTCCTTGAGACACTTCCCTGAGATGTTAAAACTCTGACTTGACACTATGATCATGCACATGCAGCATCACTAAAGACTGACTGACGGGGACAACATGATGGGGACAACAGGAAACTCCACAGTCAACATCAAAAGAGTATCTTCTCCACCCTGGGGGACTCGGTGATAGGCCTGGGCATGAACACTCCAAAAATCATTAGAAACACCAGTATGAAAAAAATAACACTACCAGCTGGGATTAACTGAAGAGCCATTACCAGCTCCCAGCCCTAAAGCTCGAATAAAGATGAGTCACACAGCTAGACAGGCATTTTCCTGGCACCACCAAGTTCTGGTGTCCCCTCAATGAAAACAGGCCCAAAATGAGATTTGGGTCAGTACCATCCCCTCCCATTTTTGGAGAAAAGTTATCTTTTGGAACAAGTTATGTCAATGAAAGCAATTTTTATCGGAAAATCTTTTTCAGAGTCTGAGGTATCTTGGAGTGGTACGTAATAGTCCTTTACACTTAATACACACTGATTCCTTTACTCTCATTGTACCACCCAGAAACTCTCTTGTCCAGAAATCTGTCACCATGACTAATTCACCACCCATAAAATACCCTCTGTAATAATTACCATCTTTTGCTTGGTTTTAAAATGTGCTAATTATTTTTACCTAGCATGCTAAAGTGTCCTAAGTGTTATCAGAGCTCTCTTTGGAGCTGAGAAAATGGAGTCCTAAGTCGCTGAAGCAAAGTTCAGAATTAGCCTTTGATCAAAATCAGATTTGACATTTTGGTGGGAGAAAAAAAAATAGGTTTTAAAGTAAAAGATCCCAATCACTGAGGAAACAAAGTAGGGTCTTTCTTTCACCCAACCTCATGTCCTATTTCTAATCACATTTGTATCCCCACATCAGTTCCAGAAAACAGCAGGCCTCCCAAGAGTAAAAGCAGAGGTATTTAAAAATAAAAGAAGAAAGTTTTAAAATAAGGCAAGGGGAAAAGAGGATTTAAATTAGGATCCTGATTTTTTTTTTAGAGAGAGAGAAAGAGAGAGCACGAGTAGGTGAGCGGGGCAGAGGGAGAGAAACAGAGAGAGAGGAAAGAGAGAATCCTAAGCAGGCTCCACACTCAGCATGGAGCCCGACTTGGGGCTTGATCCCGAGACCCTGGGATCATGACCTGAGCCAAAATCAAGAGTTGGAAGCTCAACAAACCAAGCCACCCAGGTGCCCCTGGGATGCTGATTTTAAGGCAGGGAGTAAATAAATAGGTCTAAACCCCATCTCCAAACATTCTTTATGAATAAAACACCTCAAACCTGTCTGTTCTACTCAACTCCAAATAAAATTCACCATCAAAAATTTGAAAAGTGAATTCTTCCCACACTTAACATTAGAATGCTGGTTTCTCTTCTCATCTGTTGCCACGAAAAGATAACTTACTGTCCATTATCATTCTTATCAACTTGCTCTATGACAGTGACAGCCTTTCTGGACTGATTGTCAGAGACATTTTTATACTCAGATGAAAACGGTTGCTCTTGTGAGGGATTTATTTTAAGGGTCCTATTTTGCACAAATCTCAAAGGTCACTGGAGTCGTCTTCAGATATGTCTGCAAATTCTTTTATATTCTTCCCTTTGGTGAAGCTTTAACTTCTCTCTCTTTTTTTAACAAACAAAATATGGCAGCAATGATGGAGTGTGACCTCCTTGGGTCACTCACGAATGTCCTGCAACTTCTACCTTGCTCTCTCTTTTACAACACTCACTGCGGGGAAGCCAGCTGCCATGTTGTGAGGACATTCACCCAGCCCTGTGGAGAGGTCCACATGACAAGAAACTGAAGGCTCCTTCCAACAACCTGCACAAATTTGCCAGGCATGTGCGTAAGCCACCTTAGAAGTAGATCCTCCAGCTCCATTCACACCTTCAGAGGACTGCGGTCCTGTCTAACATCTTGACTATTACCTCAGGAGATACTCTGAGCCAGAACCCCCTAGCAAAGCCCCTCCTGGATTCCTGAACCACAGAAACTCTGTGAGATAACATATGTTTATTGTGTTAAGCCTCTGGGTTCTGGGTAATTTGGTACAAAATAGATACCTAATACAGTCACCATTATCTATAAAACTTTATTCAGTGCCTACCTTATGCAAGACATATGCATGTGACCCATATAGATGTTGACAGCACCATTTGTGAGGAGGTCATGCTTTTTCTTCAAAGGCATTCCTGGATCTTGGGGGAAAGTTTTCAAACAGGAGTCTACTTTCCGATCTGAACTGATTTAGAAAAGCAGGTTTTCCCCCACCCACTCTCTTCTTCACTCTGGAAAGGATCTTGTTTGTCATTTTAAAACAAGTCAGGCTGCTATCATGGGCATCTTCAGAATCTGACACCATGCCATATTTATGTTTTGTCCTATTTGTTGCCTTCCAAGTGTAGCTGAGACACTGCAACATTTTCAAATAACAGGAGAAGAAAACAAATTCTTGGAAGAAAGCTGTCACCCGATTTTATTGGCAGCACACAACTGAGTTTTAGCTAACAGGACATACATAAATATTCCTGTTGCCTGCTCATTTTGAATGTTATGTCTCCCTAGCTTGTCATTAACAATACAGATCAACACCCTAGTCTCATGAATGGAGAAGGAACACCAATGCCAACAGAATGACAGTGCCTGCGGATGACATAGACGATCAGGCAACTATTTAGAAGTGCTCATCTCGGGAACTAACTCTCAAGCAGTGAATAGAACAGTCCTTTCATCTGACTTACCCTCCGTGGCTGTTTTACTTTGAAGAGGGCCTGAGAAATGTCTGCCTGTCTCTCAACAAATGTTCTTTTCTCCTTCTGCACTCATTCTCTGAGAGACTCCATGGGCCAGCATCCTTCCTCTCCCAAAGACTGGGCCATTGCACACCCAACCAGCGCCTCTCTCCAGATCACCAGTCAGAGTGGCCACAGGTTAATGACCCGAGCACTTGGGCTCCAGCCTAGGTACCAGCTCCTGACGAGAGGCAGCCCCCATGATGTTGTTAAACTGGGAAACTGACATTTCAGACTGGGGGGGGGGGGAAGAAGGAGGAAATAGGAAGGGAGGGAGGGAGAGAGGAAGGGAGGAAGGAAGAATAGAAGAATGCAAGGAAGGAAGAAGGAAATAGATACAAAGACATCAAAAAACCTTTAGCTTTGTGTGCTGCTCTTGTTTAACACCAAGCGAACACCATGTAGGAAGTGACATACGGCAATGCTCAATGTTTTTGGCAAGAAGTAGAAGCAGTATGGTTCAACCATTAGTCATCCTGGCTCTGAATTCTGATTTACCCTTTTCTCGGGTTTGTGACCCTCAACAAATTACTCATTCTCTGTAAGCTATCGGTTCTCAGCCATAAAATGGGATAATAGACTAGCCCCCATCTCTCCAGGTTATGAGGAGATTTAAATGAGGCTGTGTGGGTAAAGCACTAAACAATACCAGGTTTACAGCCTATGCTCAAGAGATGTTAGCTATTATTATTTTTATCATAAGTGCATGATTGCAGGGCCAGTAGAAGCTGTTTCTCAGTTAGCCTTCTGGTAAAGAACCAGCACCCATCTGAGAACTAGGGTACATATCCTACTTTCCTGCTTTGCATTCCCATATAATCATCTACAGAGGCAATCACACCACTTTGCTGAACAACACCCAGAAGTCGCACAGGGTCTGGGTTGAGGCAGATCACAATTAGAGGAAAGCTCTGGGCATGGAAAGCCTATAGCCAGAACCATGCCAGATTGAGTCCAGACACCTGGGTGGAAATGAGAGCATTCCTTCAATTCTGGTTCTAAAGCACATGGGGAGTTCACTACAGAGAATAACACTCTTTCTTTCCCACAAATACTTTGCAAGGAGCGAGTTTTTAAAATCAGCCCTTGGAGAGGCATCACGTCCAGGGGCAGCCTTACTTACAAGCAGGTAGAGCACCACCTGCAGGACCTAGTCTCTGGGGCACCCAAAAGGCTTTTGAGAGTCTGAAGTTTCTTAATTAGGGACCAAGACTTTTACTCCAAGACTAGAAGAAGTAACCCAAAACAGAATAGCTGATACCAGAACATCTATCCTGAGAGTGAGTTTTCAGGAGGCAGATGGGAAGAGGAGTGGAAAGAAGGCAGAAGGTGGAAAATGGGAGAGTGCACATCATGAAGTGCATCCTCTAGGAAACAGAAGCCAAAACAGGATGAACATGCACTAAATTACTCAGGGGAGGAGCCTATGAGAGAAAATGGGGAGGGAGCCATCAGAGAACCACGCCAGTCTGAGGCTGAGTGAGGGAAGGAAAGATTGGATGGAAGTATCTTGGGATGTAACACAGTTCTGAGTTCAGCAAGGTCACAGGGCAGCCCCTGACCCAGAAATGCCCAGAAACTGTCGCTGGTTGGGAGCAGCTGAGGGGAAGCTTGGCCTTGGCAGGATATAGTTAACAAGACCATATCATGTACTCGAAAGTTGCTTGTTGGGATAAGAACTGGGTGTTATATGTGAGTAGAATTACTGGATTCTCCACTCTTGAAGCCAAGACTACACTGTATATTAACTAACTTGAGGGTAAAAAAAATAATAATAATAAAAAGTAAAGTTGCTCAGACAGTAGATCTTAAATGTTCTCACATTAAAGAAAGATAATTATAAGGTAATTATATAAAGGTGGTAGAAGTGTTAACTCACCTTATTTTGGTAATCATTTTGCAATATGTACTTATGCTGTACACCTTAAATTTACACAATGTTATATATCAATTATATCTCCATAAATCTAAAAAAAAATAATTAAAAAATAAACCTGAAATTAAAATTTTAAAAAAAAAAGGGAAACATCGGATGGGTTTCAGACCACAGCAGCTGGGGCTCTCCGTCCATTGTGTTTCCTACAGACCTGAGAAGGGCATGCCCCGGCTGCCAAATAAAGGGAGGTTGGAGTTGATAAAGACCAGCATTGACTCCTGCGGTGCTAGAACTGGCTGCCGTCAACATTAGATAATGTTTTTAGCACCCCTCACCAGTTCACAAAGAGCCACGACTTCTTTCTGATTCCACACAAAGTCCATGAGGACCCACTGGGCCAAGCAGTCTTCCTCAATCCTTAGTCATTTTTTGTCTGGCATGTGTTTTGGGATTCCCACCTACAGCCCCTAGAGAATGTGATCTAGAACAGGAAAGTTTCCATGAGGGCAGCCCGTATTCTCTCTTCTTTCTCCCCTCCCCAACTGGAGCAGTGATAAGCCCTGGGTAGAGAAAGAGGGAATGGTCTCTGAGGCTTTGTACCAGGGAGATCAAGCCCTGGGTGGGCAATATGGGATGGTCAAGGGAGACGGTAAGTCTGGGAAGCCAAAAACAGTATTTTTCCACTTCATAACTTCACCCAGTATCTACCTAGACATGGGAAGGGAGGGAATTTTACACTATCTATGAGAGCATTCACTAAGAGAGACCTGGTTTTGGAGTTTCTCCTGGCTCTCAGCCCCTCAGGGGACAGGGGTTAGAGAAGGTCCGGTCTCTCTTTGACCCTGAATCGAGCCTCATTTGCTATGCAAAGGGGCCCAGGCTCTCTTTGACAAAGTTGACTAAGAAAGCTATTTATTGGCAAATAACTGTTTTCAGCTCCCTAAGAGCCATCATGAGATTCCACCGGGTACCTTGTAAGAGATGTGCTTGACTCAAGAGGTGCATTAACAAAACCGAAAGAAAGGGGAAGTAGGTAGTCCTACAACGCCCACTTCGACAAAGGGCATCTCTGCAGGTCTTATTTTAAAACGTCCTTGAAGAAGTTTGCTATATGTTCTGTAAGGTTTCTAAATTATAACAGGAAGTATATTCATAAATTTTATCCAGATCATATGGAGCATTCAGAGGGTTCATGTGGCCAGACAAGCAAAACTGAAATAAATAACTCTACCTAGAGAGTAAAATAATCAAAACTTTATTACCCAAAACAGAAAAGGAAAGTGGGAAGTACTTAATTGTGCTATTTTTTGCATTAGTACTTTTTAAAGATTTTATACATACATAAATAGACATTATATGTAAATAAAATAATTTCTTTTGCAAACATACACAGGAATTCGTCTGGGTTGGTTTTTTCCACACTCTATAGAGCAGTGCTTGTTTTGCATTTATTCCTGGGACCCGAGAGATATGTTACGCTTATTGCAGAAATTATTTATCCCATATATTTGTTAGGTTTGAATATTCATCTATTCTTGAATAGCAGACTGATTGTGACATTGAAATCTTGCATAATTTTTTTAAAGATTCCGCTTAATAACTAAGCTTAATGTGCATTCAAAGCAGTATCTGAGCAGCAGTAGATCCTTGGCTCCTACATTGCTTCCTCTTCCAGCGTAAGTCAAGTGGCTGGATTAGCTCTCTACCTCCTGGCTGCTTTGTGTTAAGCTCAGACTAAAACTCTTCCCTAGGAGGGAGAACACATCAGCCCGGCCTCTTTCCTCCTCTCAAACTAAATGGTACAGGAAAAAGGAAGGAGGATTTACAAAAAGCCGACCGCAAGCCCAGCATCACACTGGATCAATGTTGCTCAACCTTTTTTACATTATTACTCCAAAAAGCCTTTTTAGACATTTTTTTCTAATCGTTCCCTTCCCTCATTAATTTTTATTACTACAAATATAATCTACATCTCTTTATGTACTGTGTGAATATCTTTCTAAATATCTATGCAAAAAAAAAAGTATAAAACTTTTTCCTCCATCCATGAACCAGATTTTATACCCTTTTATCCCAATGTCAGGGAGGCATCACCCCCATTGAGAATGCTAGAGGTACTAGATACTTCACATTAATGATTTCATTTCATTTCATTTCATTTCATTTTTGAGGCAGCAAAGTGTCATAAATAAAGTATATATCTGAATCAGACTGCCTGCCAATCCATGGACTACCATT
Source organism: Paguma larvata (assembly GCA_030068075.1). Lineage (NCBI taxonomy): Eukaryota > Metazoa > Chordata > Mammalia > Carnivora > Viverridae > Paguma > Paguma larvata. The sequence continues at coordinate 494,052 of CM057827.1, forward strand.
CCCCAGAGGTATAATCCTGAACAATGAACTACAGTGTGCCTCAGTTTCCCAATCTGCAAAATGTATAATAATAATACATACCTAATAAAGTCATTGTGCTGATTAAATTAGTTAATATGAGTAACATGCTTAAAATAGTGCTTAGCACAAAGCAAGCACTTCACAGATGGTGGTTGTTTTATTTAGCAAATCCAAGAACACTATAATGGATTATAAGTATTATAAAGCCTATTTTAACAAGGAAGAGACATACATTCAGAGAAACATGAAAGCCATTCTCCAAGTTGCAGGCTACCCGCTTCTCACTTTGTCCGTTCATGGTGGAAGGTGGAGGGATCACTGGGGTCTCTTTTTCAAGTACACTAATCTTGCTCATGAGGGCTCCACACTCATGAACTAATCACCTCCCAAAGGCCCAACCTACTAATACGACCACATTAGGCACAGAACCTTCTGAGATAGTCTCCCTAGACAGACAGTAGTGCTTTCCCAGCAAAGACACTGAATTCCTTCCTCTCATCTCAGAATGAGGGAAGCCATTCGGTATCACATCAAGTATCCTGGTCTAGGAGTCAAGAAGTTGAGCCAGCCCTAGGTCCACCCAGCTAGGAGCTTGGGCCCATCACCCTACTCTCTGGTCCTCCATTTCTCCTCTTATTCTTTGAGCAGAGCCAGCTCTACAAATTCCACAATTCCTTTTTTTTTTTTTAATGTTTATTTATTTTTGAGAGAGAGAGAGACAGTGAGCTCCAGCGGCAGAGGGGCAGACAGAGAGGGGGACTGAGGATCCCAAGCGGGCTCCACACTGACAGAAGTGGGCTCCACGCTGACAGAAGTGAGCTCCTCCCTGACAGTAGCAAATCTCGTGTCAGGCTCGAACTTACGAACAATGAGACCATGACCTGAGCCAAAGTCGGAAGTTCAACTGACTGAGCCACCAAGATGCCCCAACAATTCCACAATTCTGGGACCACAAAGCTCAAGTGGGAGGTGGGAGTCATGACAGGTATAAGCCTAGGACCATGTGAGCCTGCCTTTTACCCACATCTCCTCAGCAAGCTGACCCCAAAGCCAAGATACACGAGCATAAGCCTTCCCCCACAACTTCTAGAAGGCAATGCCTGGGCCCTGTGCCTCTGGCCCCTCTCCTCCAGGTAATCTAGACAAAAGGGACACTCCATCCCCATTACCAGCCCCCACAGAGGAGCAAGGGTGAGGAAAAGAAGCTCAAAATAACTCCTTAGCGGGTCCAGCTTCTCCAAGGATGTCCTGTTTCCTTAACCTGAAAAGACTGAGAAGCACTTAATGAAACGTCATTAGATAATAACAGTGATGGTTTTATGGATATTTGATATGATTTTAAAGGTGCTTATGGCCCACAAAGGTCTTAGACAGACATTTGTTTTATATTAACATTTTATTATATTGGCTTAGTTTTGTCCGTGTGGTTTTGAGACCTTTTTTTTTTTAACTTAACATTCTACTATGCACATATTCCCATGCCTTTAAGTAATTTTAAAAACCTTGATTTTTAGTGGCTGTTAATATTCCATCCTAAGGGTAAGCAAGCCATCAGTTACCTAGTAATTCCTCTCTTGTTGGATCATTGGATTGTTTCCATTTTTTTGTACTAAATATAAACCTACCAGAAATTCTTAGACATAGATTTTTGTGTGAATCTCTAATTGTTTCCAAAGAATAAATTCCTAGAAGTGGAATTACGAGGTCAAAGTAGGTGAATGTCTCAAGGCTCTTGGACGAAGTGTCAAATTAGCTAATAAAAAGATAATACCAATTTTTACTCCCATGATCAGAACAAAGAGCCCCTATGTCAGCTATGTGCCTCGGTTTCCTCACCTGTAAAATAATAATAATGTACCTAATAAGGTCACTGTGCTTATTAAATTAGTGTAAGTAGAATATTTAAAATAGTGCCTACACTCATCACCTACGCTCTTGTCACTTTTCAAAGTATTTGCCAATTTGTTAGGTTAAAAAGTAATAAATTGTTGCTTTAAGTTATATTTCTTTGATTATTATTGGAGCTGAAGACACTTCCGTACATATTTCTTCTTTTGTGAAGTATCTGTGTATGTCCTTTGCTCATAAAAAGAAAACTTTCAAAAATCCCTCCTAATAATGCCCTTTATGACACAACCTAGTTAACGATTCTTAAAGCTACTAGAAATTTTCTTACTACATCTTTGAGGCTTCAACATTCAATTAATTCCTAATTTTTTATTACTTGACTTTTGTCTTACAGCAATTATCACTTTCCTACAAGGCCAATAGAAAAAAAAAAAATCGCACAGGTTTGATTTTTTTTTTTTTAAAGACTTTCGGCATCAGCCACACATGCATCAGCCTATACTGTCTCAAGAAGGCTCATCAACTGTTCTTTAACTGAAATAACTCTATGGAAACAGTAAAAGTATTGTGCAAAGGAACAAATTCTGCTCCCAAGACTCTCAAACATCCGGACCTTCGGTGTTTCTTTACTGTGGTCCCCCAGACACCCCAACATTCTGAGAGAACCCTGGGAGAATCCATTCAAAAAGCAGACCCCAAGACCCCTCCTCAGACCCCCTAAATAGAATCTCGGATGACTGAACCTTGGAACCTGCCTATTTCACAAGCTTCTTGAGTGATTATCCAAGAATCACAATGCTAAATTATGTGTCATTTGCCAGAGATCGTGGCTTGTAATCTGTCTCACAAAGAATAATTTAACCAAAGGTAGAAATTCTTTGTCAGAACTACAGTAAATACCTACCAAACTTAAAGTGTCATTATTTCTGTTAAACATGGATCTCCCAGTAATTTGTTAACGGATCAACATAGGTAAATAGTCAGAGAGACTTTGCCCCCATTCCTGCCCCCATTTCTAGCTGTGTGGCCTTAATAAGTGACTTAATTTGCTGAGCCTTGATTTCCTCATTTGTAGGGGAGAAATTAAGGCGTGGGCCTCAGAGAATCACTTCAGGACCTGACTTAGACTGCACATAGTCAGTGTCTAACACAATTTCCGGCATCAACCAAAAAGAACGGCAACTGTTATGTCAGTGGGATGAGAATTTGTGCAGCCGAGAAGGAGGAGAAATTGGTCTTCAGCAACAGCTAATAATTATGGGACACCATAGTTTATAAACCACTTTCACAGAAATATCTTATTTGATCCTCTGAACATATCCGTGAGATGGGAAGAACACACTGCCATTATATGCCTTTTACAGACTGAGGCGACTGCAGGCTGATCAAGGCTGTAAAGCTACACAGTTAGTAAGTGGTAGAGCTTGAACTTCTGCCTCTAGAGCCCAGTATCTCAACGCTTGTTAAAAACATAAAAGCACAGAGTCTCCGAGAGACTACAGTCCCTACAGTTAGTTATTTTATGATTGGAAGTGTTCTCTAGTGTCCTCAGTCTAAAGAATACTTTTTCAGGGCTTAGAGAGTACAATAAACAACAGCTAAATGAGGAGAGCAATTATCATTTTTCCAGAATCTTAGCTTCTTCTAAATTGCATTCAGTTTACCTACAGTTCAAGGAAAAGCATCATGGCCATTTTTAAAACTTCCATATTACAAAACTGTCCCAGACAGGTCTAAAGGACAACTCAAAATGCTCTCTGTTCCTCTGAAACCCCACAGCCTCTCTCACTTAGAGCTTGTTGGTTCTTTGCCGGCTCTCCTTACAATTCCCAAGCAACCTCCTCCTTTGTTTTAAAGAGTGTTTGCATAATATTCGTGGTAAGATTTAGGTCCAAATTATCAAAATGAAAATCCTGTGTCCTGAGGTACAAGCTAATGAAAACAGATCTGATTTTTATTCAATTCCCTAAATTCCTGATGCAGAAGATGCTCTCGTCCGCACCATTTTTCTCCAGCTTTCTCCACAACCAAAAATATTATCTGAAGAATCATAAAACTCTGGGGGAAACAACTCACTGAGATTGTAAACAGCATATCACTCTTCACAGATCAATGCATCATTTGAATATAGCCTCATTCTGTGTTCCCAGCTTCCAGCCAGGGCCATTCATAGTTCGCCACTTCATAATTACATACAATTAGCAGCTCGGAGGCTGAGCGGCAGAGTGACTGGTAAGCACTGAAAGCTACAAATCTGTTTTGCAGTAGTGTATATTTTTTTCTCCCTTGATTTTCTTTATTGTTGTTTTGCTTGTTGCCTATTAGCATACCTCTGGGGAATGTTTCAAAGATGTAATGTTAACGAGCAAACACTTGTGAGATTGCCAGCCATTTCAAAATGACTTTCTTTCTTTCCAGGGCACAGCAAGGGGAAAAATGAACGGACACATTGTTATGCAGCAAAATAGAATTCTGCAGAAAATGCAAAATTATGCAAAACATTATTTATGCAGAGCACATCCCTGAACAATTCAGGGCATCATTGATTAGCAATAAGAAAGTGGGAATAGGTCTGAATATTATCATCTACTAGAGAATCATGTGGGATGCCTGGGTGGCTCAGTTGGTTAAACGTCTGACTTTGGCTCAGGTCACGATCTCAGGGTTTGTGAGTTAGAGTCCCATGTCCAGCTCTATGCTGACAGCTCTGACAGCTTTCGATTCTGTCTCCCTCTCTCTCTGCCGTCCCCCCTCCCACTATGTACTGTCTCTCTCTCTCTCTCAAAAATAGATAAACATTAAAAAAATAATGATAATTTAAAAAATTAAAAATCTTGTTAATACAAGAATATCATGGATATTCCGCTGCGAGGGTCAGGAGTTACTGTCTCTAAGCTCATAGACCAAATGATAAGGTAGTAATAACCTGGAGGGGTAAAGGAAGTAGAGATTTGCAAGGGGAGTAAGTGTACAAAGACCAGTCAGGGACCCAAAGCTCACTAGATAATAATAATAAAACAACAGCACTGACATGAACACAGCTCACATTGACTGAATGCTTGCTGTGTCACAGGCATTAATTCATTTATCCCCCACAACCATGCTGTGAAGTAGGTAAAGTTACCAACCCATTTTACAGTTGAAGCAACTAAGGCTCACACAGCAACGAAATAAGACAACTTGGAACCCTGAAACCTGCTCTGAAACCCTTTTTCCTCATGGCTGCCAATGAATGGGACTCCACTGATGGGGTGTTCTTGACCCAGGCTTCTAACTCCTCAGGTGTATAGGTCTATATAAAATGGTTGATAACAGTGGACTTTTCCTCAGGAAAATGTATATAAGATCATTCCAAATTTTGTAAATAATCTGAAGATACAAAGATTTCTAGAGGTACCTCTTTGGACCCTTCTGCAGACCCATATTCTAGATGAAGTCGGTAATGAAATTGACACATGGGGTTGATTTGGGACACTCACAGAGGCAATAAACCTGTCAGAAGTCACAAGCCATCATGCTTGAGGTGCAATGAGACAAAGGACAGGTGTACCACCCCCCTTCTTTTCGAGAACTTAAGACCATGGCCCTTCTTTTTGCTCTCCAATTCTGTGCTAAGGTTTTGTGTTTGCAATTATATGTTATCCTTGTAGTTCTAATTTGTTAAATTAGCACTCATTTAATGCTTCCTCTCAGTGCCTTCACTACCCAAGAGCAGTCACTATTCCTGCTTGTGGCAAATGGAAGGAAGGGAGGGAGGCCCATAGGGAGGGAAGGGGTTCTATAAATGCCAGCCCGCTGTGGAACTCCTCTGTTCCCTAGACCCTCTGAACAACCCACTTCTCATCATGTCCTCCTTTCTCCCAGAAACTTTTCACTTTCAGAATTTCCAGGTGGAACGGGCACCACACTAATAGACCACTTATGTTTTCTTTGAAAAAAGTAGTAATTATACTGGCGGTTTACTAACATATCCAGTATACTCATGCAAGTAGAGCCCGTAGCTCCCACCATAATGGTGTTTGAGGCTGATGTCCACTGTGCCAAAATCCAGACACTTCCCAGAGGTGCCCACAGCCTGAGAGTGCCATGTGGAAGGCAGGATGGGATGAGAAAGCCTTCCCACCAGACCAGGGAAGACGTCACAAGGACACTGACATTTGAGCATAGTCTTGCTGGATGATTAAGAATTGGTCAGCAGAGAAAGGAGAAAGGGAGTGCCAAGTGGAAAGAAGGTCAGGAGAAAGAGCACATGGGGGTGGGAGGAGACCATGAGAAGTTCTGAGTATTAGAGAGAAGGCCAGAAAGATGGGCTGGGGCCAGACCATGAAAGGGCACATGCCTTGGGCCAAAAAATTAATTGCATTGTATCCTTTAAGCTATTGGTTCTCAAATTTTAGTGTCCATAAAAGCCACCTGAGTATTTGTTACAAGTCCCTGGGCCTGTGCTCCCAGAGCTCGTGAATAATAGGTACACATTTGACAAGGAGGTGATCCTGATGCAAGTGGTCTTCAGACCACACTTGAAAACAAACAAAAACAACAAAACTCTGCGGAAAGCAAAGGGTGTTAGCAAACTAAATGGTTTGCTGACAGCGAGCTGTCTTTATACCCATTGCACAGAAGATAATGTGCACACGGGAACCCAGAGCCCCATTTGGCCACATCCATAGTAATTCCTGAGGCTTACAATCCCATCCAAAGATACTCTGCCCTGACACCAGAATATAAGGGCCAGAAACTGTCCCCACCATTCAAGACAACCGCACCCATGGCCCATATCTGAAAACTTATGGAAAGTGCCAGTTGTGATGCCTGGCCTTACTAGGTACTCAGTGATGACTATGAACAGTATCTCCTCTCTGAAAGACAGAGGAGATCTAAGACCCTCATTTCAGCAATTCAGAAATCTATGGTAACAAATATCCAGCTGCATTTCAGTCAGCAAAGACACCATTTCCCCAAGATAAGGCAGGTGAAACAGCAGTCCCCTATATGGGGTATTCACCCTTGCTATATAAAGGGGTTTTGAAAGTTCTTCTTTGAAGTTGTATGATGACAATATCTTTCTAGGCTTCTAGCAGAGTTTCCGCCTACTGCTGGCTGAGGTGAGAAGACATTGCCCAGATCTTTGTGCTTAGCCGTGAGAGTCTGAGCTGAGTAGCTTGGGAAGGTTTGGATTTACTCTCTTGGTTATCAGCAAATCAGAAACATGCATTTAGCCCTTCTGAGAGCTGTTGAGAACCTTTATGCCACACACACCAGTGAGCACAGGATCTCTCTCAGAGGCACCAAACAGCCTCTTGGGAAAATTACACAGCCCACTCTGAGCTCTCTGAGACCTGCTCCCATTAGAAGGCTTTCACTGATAGTCAAACTTTTCATCTTTGAAAAGGGAGGATTCAGAGGGCGCCCGGGGGGCTCTGTCAGTTAAGCATTTGACTCTTGATTTCCAGACAGGTCATGATCTCATGATTTGTAGAATCAAACCCCAGTCAGGTTCTGCTCTGGCAGCATGGAGCCTGCTTGGGATTCTCTCTCACCCTCTCTATCTGCCCCTCCCCCACTCGCATGCATGCACATGTTGGGCATGTTTTCTCTCTCTCTCTCTCAAAATAAATGAATAAACACTTAAAAATATATATCTATATATATTTACATATATTTATAAATTATAAGGGAGGATTCAGCTCTTGATGCCAGGGATCCCCTTCTGCAGCCCACCTATGTGCTCAACTCATCTGCGTCAAGATCCACCGTGTCCCAAGGTTTGAGAGCCTCAGCCTGTCACTTGGAAGGAATATTTGATGTCCATTGGTCAGCTGTTGGGACCTAAGAGCATAAATATTTGTCCAGGGTCACTCTAACAGTCAACAAGTTTCTCCTGAAATGGATCGGGCTTCTTGCAAGACACACTGGAAAAAGGTAAATACCTTCCCTCTAAGACTGTTCAGTGTTTACTTTGCTAAAACACTCCATTACTGCACACTGAGTGAGAGAAGAGACATAGGGAGGACCCGATTTTGTGGTGATTAAATGCAGAGTAATCATTGAAATTATTTGCATTTGTCTGAATAACACTAACTTTTAAGACTATATCATTTAAAGCAAATTGTCAGATATTATTTTTCTGGCAGCAATAATCAGGCATTTTTCATAAAATGGCTTCCTTGCAAGAAAATCGCCAAATAATGGCAGACACACACCCAGCTCTAAATACAATGAAGCGTGAGGAGGCAAAGTCAAGATTAAAACGGCTCTCACGCTGTGGATACACTGAAATGATGTCTTGCTGTTCCCGGGCACACTGGGAGTCGCTGCTGAGGCGCTAATGGGCCCCACACAGGTCTTTAGAGTGGCATCCTCGCAGGGCGTCCGTAATAACTGGGCTTAGGGGTATGCCAGACGAAGTAAACGCAGGGCCCAGCGCTCTTGGGAGAACAAAAGCTTCTCTGCACCAGAGGAGATGTGGAGACTTCTGCCCAGGACTTGCGCTGGTTCTGACAGCCTGTCTGTTTGCCCCCTTGTTCCGTAAGGCCAGACATGAGGTTTCTTGTTCCTAAAAGCCACACAAGAGGCCTCCACACAGGCCTGTGGGAGGGCCAGGGAACACTGGAATCCCAAAGCTAATTATTTTCCTATTGCCACCTTACCTCCCCTACCCCTACCAAAAAAGAGAGAGAAGCACAGGGCCCCTTAGAAGAGTGTCACCTTTTTAGAGTGAGTTCTTATGTTAACCTCTCCCGGCAACCCTAGACCCATCAAGGCTATCTCTGACGCTTGGGAACAATATCCGAGTTATATTTTCAAATAAGAACTACAGATTTAAAACCTCTTCTGATTCATTTCATATATTACTTTTGAATTGCTTTTCAGTTCGGTCAACAAGTGTGTGCTGAGTGTCTTGATGTACCCATACCTTCCCAAGACCACTGGGATGAAGAGCAAGGCCTTCCTCTGGTGATCCAGGCCATCGGCGAGCCAGCCCTCTTCCTCGTGCCACCACATCCCCTGCCTTTCCAAGTTTGCCCTGCACTGGCTCCCTCTCATCAGCTTTCCGCCAACTTCGGAACTGCCACCCAGGTCTTCCACGGTGTTCCTTCCGTTCTTCCCGTGATGCGTCACATTCGTACCCAGGCCTGCATCTTCCCGGAAACTCTGCCCAGACGGGTCCCCTCCTACTTGCTCTCAATTTAGTCCTACATTTCCTTCCAAGGGCTCCTGCCGATTTATCCTGCATTCACCAAGTTCTTGCTCTGGAATGCTTCGTCCTTACTGATACTTGTCCCAGTTAAATATCCAATTTTCCTTTTTTCTATCATATACACATAGTTTCTTTCAACTGGGATTTGGAATTTGCAAAAGTGGAAACCGGGTCTTTTACTTCTTGTTGTGGATTCATCTCACATCCCTCTGATGCCTACTACGTGACAGTCATGCTGTCTCTCAAAGAATCAAAAATGGTACTTACTATAGAGTACACACTGAATAAATGAATAAACATTTTATGGCTTAATAAACAAACTTAGGAATTTAAGAAACAAAGCAAATAAAGAAAGAAAAACAGACAAACCAAAAAACCAGACTCTTAACTGTAACAAACAAAGTGATGGTTACCAGACAGAAGGTGGGTGGGAGATGGGTAAAATGGATTAAGACTACACTTATGGGGGTGCCCAGGTGGCTCAGTCAGTTGAGCGTCCAACTTCGGCTCAGGTCGTGATCTCACGGTTCGTGGGTTTGAGCCCCGTGTCGGGGTCTGTGCTGACAGTTCAGAGCTTGGAGGCCGCTTCAGATTCTGTGTCTCCCTCTTTCTCTTTCTGCCCCCACCCCTGCTTGTGCTTTCCCTCTCTCTCAAAAATAAATAAATATTTTAAAAAAAAGAGTACACTTATTGGGGCACCTGGGTGGCTCAGTCAGTTAAGAGAAGGACTCCTGACTTTGGCTCAGGTCATGATTTCACGGTTTGTGAGTTCAAGCCCCAGGCTGAGCTCTACACTGACAGTGTGGAGCCTGCTTGGGATCCTCTGTCTCCCACTCTCTGCCCCTCCCCAACTTGCACTCTCAAAATAAATAACCTAAAAAAAAAAGAGTTCACTTATCATGATGAGAACCGAGTAATGTATAGAATTGCTGAATCGCTATATTGTACACCAGAAACTAATATACCACTGTGTGTTAATTCTACCGAAATTTTTTTTAAAAATTTTAACAATTCAATAAAAACAAATTCAGAATAAATAAATAAATAATAAACTCAGAACCCAGCAAGCTCATCGGTTTCCATAGCTCCTTCTTATTCTTAGAGGGAGAAAAGCTTAATAAATATGTACACATCCACTCTGCACATATGTTTAACACATAGGATGCTATTTCTGCATGAGCAGGGAGGACATCGTTTTAAGCGTTGAGCTTGACACTCCCCACCACAGCAGGGAAAATAGTCCAACAGCAAGGAAGTCATCCCAGGGTGAGGAGGGGATAAGCCTCTGACTCTCTCAGGACCCTTTGCATCTGGTGGGATGCAGAGGCAGCCTGGGAACCTGGCGTGAAGGAAGCACAGCTCCATACCCACTTAACCCCTGCAGGCCCTGACTCCCCAGCGATGCCCCAGAACCTGCACAGCAGAAGCCAGGTGGTGGAGGCCCAGCCTCTTAGGTGAAGCAGATCGGGTGAGGCTCTCCTCCAGCTCCCCACCCTCAGACTTGTGCTCTGTTCACACCCAAACACTGACACACACCAACAGTCCACTGCGGAGACAGCAATTCCCTAAAGTGGTCACATCAGAGACACTTCAGGAGAACACCAGCTCTCAGGACAACCCTGGGAGACCAGCCAGGCAGCAGACATTTGCAGCTGAGATACTGTCTTTCTCCAGTCCAAGCCATTCCGGGGATGACAAGGGACAGTAGATAAGTGGGATGGAATTTAAAATCCTGGTTCCAATAGCTATGTGACCTCAGGCAAGTTGCTTAACATTCTCTCTCTCTCTCTCTCTCTCAACTTCTTCATCTATAAAATGGGGATCCTAATAATACCTACTTCACTGAATGTGGAGAACTCAGTGCTCCAGACAAGTGACACAGTTAACACAGTGCTTGTCATTCCATCATGGATCATGATTATTATCATTAACTGTTATCACTGAAATCCAAATTTGGACAGTTTCTCTCCCATCCTAACTGGCCACACACCAGGAGTTTCTGCAAAATCCATTTGCTTTTCCCTTCCTCTTTGCCCACTTGCATCCTCCAATTTTCTCTTTTGTTTCCCCTTCCCTCATGCTTATCCCTACCTACAACCAGGAAGACACAAGGGCTTGTTCTGAACTTGCATCTGAAACAAAAGGAATGACTCTGCATTAGGCCCAACACCCAGTCGTGTTCACCGCACTGCTGCTCTATCACCTGTCCTATCTCATGCTCACAACAGCCCCTCATCAGCATTCCTTCATTATCATCTCTGCACTGTAAACCCTTTAACTTCTCAGAAAACAGGGTGTTTTAGAGACTTTCCTTGTGGACCGATTAGGTAACTATAATAAAAAATTTTCTCATCGAGTTCGTTGCAAGATAATGAAGCATTCTAGTATCTTCTATTTCGAACAAGATTCACCCAGAAAGAAAATTATTTAGAAAAAGGGAAGTATATGTATGTATGCTGAAAAAATGGAAACTTGCCTTTGTTCATGAGAAATGCTCTGTATGCAGTGAAGCCGCCTGGGAAGCTTATCTTCTCTTTTAAGAAGTAAACTATAATACAGAACATTTGTCTGGATTTTCCTGGAATTTTTGTATGGCTACGGATCTTGTTTTACTCTTCATTTACTGAATATTTTGTTATTACTATTTCAGTCCTTTGGCATATGCCTGGTGTAGTTATGGAAAAGCATTTTGTTCTCAAGGAGCCAAATACGACATCGAATAGCTCTGTTAACATGCCCTTTCATAAATTAACAAAGAATGTAGCTTTATCTTTTATTTATTAAATAATGAGACTGCTTTCACAAACAGCACTTTTCTTTATTGAACATGTACTTGAAAAGATTATATGGCTTGAATAATCTCTCCATATCCTACTGTGATAGGCAGTATAATGTCCCCAAAAACATCCACATCTTATTCCCCAGAACCTGTGATATGCCTTATAGGGAAAGCTGGCACTAATGTTAAGGACTTGAAATGAGGAGATTATACTGAATTATTTGGATGGGCCCAATCTAATCACGTCTTAATGATGGAGATGTTTTCCTAGCTGCTGTGAGAGAGAGACACAGATACAATGACAGAAGAAGGGTCAGATAGATGCATGAGAACTCTACCCACCATTGCTAGCTTTCAAGATGGCAGAAGAGACACCAGCCAAGGAATGCAGGCAGCCTCTAGAAGCTAGTTAAGGCAAAGAAATATACTCTCCTCTAGAAGCTCCCAAAAGGAAGGTTACCCCACCAGTTCCTTGATCTTGGTCTGGCGAGACCTTGATCTTGACCCATGTTAGACTTTGAACAAAACTGTAAAATAATGAGTCGGTGTTGTTGAGTCCACTAACTTAGTGATAATCTATTACAACAGTAATAGAAAATAAATAACATTGACTCACAACTAACCCTTTGACTTCAAACCCAGTAAGAAAGTGAAGTTCTAGCATTTTAGAGAGTTTCTGTTAGAAATAGACTGAGTACCTTTGCATAAGGTATTCAGTTGCTGGAATGGAGAGGAAGGAAGGAAGGAAGGAAGGAAGGAAGGAAGGAAGGAAGGAAGGAAGGAAGGAAGGAAGGAAGGAAGGAAGGAAGGAAGGAGAGGAGGAGGGAGGGAGGGAGGGAGGGAGGGAGGTGTAGTGACTGGGTATTCCAAATGGATGCACAAAAGAGAGAAAAAATAGACAATGCACTGGTTTATAGATTATATAAGTTATCACCTGTATGATCATTAAGGAATATTAAGCCACTACCAAACCCATCTGCCAAAAGAGAGTCTCTATCCCTTTATTTGGAATGAGTATAACTATCATTAGGAAGTCAATATGCGGGATGGTATTATTTTGTGAAGGACATTGAACAATTACATAATTTGATGTTTACTGTTGTAGAATAGTATTGCTTCTGATAATGAAGAGAGTAAATTCCTAGGCACAATCCTTTGTCAGAAACTTAGTTAAAATTAAGACACAGAGTATTCCTCTAAGCAGAAAAGAAAAGGCTTAACATATAAATGCCCTGTTGAGATAGCCCTATAATGAAAATATAGTGAACAAACACAAGTGATTAGTTTCGGATCTTCCCCAGCTTCGGATGGAGGAAAGGAGGGTGCTGAGGTGGATAGGAAAGACTGACAGGCTCAGTTGAGAATACTGAAGTCCAGCCCCACAGAGGTAGTCACCATCGATTAGACAGAGGCACCTGGAAGCTAGGGGTATTTCTTCAAAACGATACAAACTCAAGCCCAGCATTGCACAATTTATATAGGCTTGAGGTTTATTCTTTTCAACACTGTTATTGCAATAGATCTTCCTTTCCAGAAAATTCCATAATCAAAGTATCAGCATATATTATGAATTCTAAAAATTATCTACTTGCAATGGTAAAAGAGTAAACAAAAGCAGCCACCGTTAGATTTTAGATTCAGTGAGGTTTCTGCATAATTGTCTATGTAATGTGAAAATTCCTGGTTGCATTCACTCTCCTCAAAAACCAACTGAATTCACAGAATTGCAAGTAGCAGCTCCCCTGGAGCTTCACGATACAGATAAAAATATTACAAATTTGAGGAGAATTCCATTTTTCCCATTAGGGACTGTATACCAATCACATTTTATTTTTTCATGTTTGATAAATTGACAGATGACAGAGCCCATGGTGATAATAGTGATAGGTCTCCTAATTGCCATTTGAAGTAAATTAGTACATTCCTACCCTTAGCCTTCCTGCAGCAAGCACAGCCAAGGATTTTCATTAAACTTGGACAAAACAGAAAGGCACCTTCTGGGGAGTTTTGACTAAATACAATCAGAACATGCACCAGAGAAATCAGAACATATGCACATCTGGAGACTTCCGAGTCAGTACTATTTGATTGCACACTTGCTCCATTCATTTAGGATAAAGTAGTAGTTTAGTGGTGATTGTATTGTCTCAGTAAGCTGAATTTTTATTAAGAAACCAACATCAGAGGAAACTTCTACTCACCCTAACTGACTTCTCTCAAACCAAATTGAAAGAAAGTTCTCTTATTATAGCTACCGTAAGACACAGGCACTCAGAAGGATGATTCCAAGTCCCAAACTTTCTATTTTGCTATCCCCAAAGCCAGTAAAATGCCCCCCAATCTATAACATTTCTGTATCTAAAAACGCCTTATAGCTTTGCACTCCCAAAGCAACACAAAAGTCTTGCCACAGGAGCTGAAGAATATGGCATCATCGTATTCCTCATCAACTTACCTCCTTCGATATGTGAAGTCTCTTCAAAACAGATTGTCAAATCGAAGATGATCCATACGATATCCAGATTCACTAAAAATTAAAACAATAGACACAAATGGAACAAACTCTCTACTTCTGTGCTAGAAAGGCTGCTCGCAAATTACACAAAATCCATTCTTGAAGATTTTTCAAAAGATACTAAAGAAAACCATTCTCCCTAGATTGTCATTTAAACTTGAAAACTTGAATATGTAAGTTTTCCCATGATACATGAAGGTAGCCGAAGTGATGGGAAATATTAAGGTCTATACTTCTGCTGGGTTCCTTCTCCATCCATCCCATCCTTCATGTGAAGGGCCATAAACCCAACAGACAGTGGAATCAGAGGAGCCAAAAGAACAATAACAGATCTAGTACAGTTCAGTACCAAAGATGTTTGCAAAAAGTGGAAATGCAAAAGCAAGGAGTAAATTATGTATGAGATTATGAAGATATGAAAATTTAAGTTCAGGAATAATTGTGGTTCCTTGGCTGCTCTTGGCGTGGCTTTGCTACTAACTTAAGTCACTGAAGTGCTTAACTTCCCCAGCAAGACTCAAGATGCTGAAACCAGTTCAAGGTGGATGGGACTGGTATGATGTACTACAGATTGAAAGCTTAGGGTCTAAATCCCACATCGGCCACTTACTAGCAATGGTTCAATCTCTTAAACCTCACTTTCCTCATCTATGGAATGGAGATAATAAAAGGGTCCATCTCATAGGATTGTTACAAAGATGAAGGCAAAATATATACATATAAGTCCTCCGCACACACTAGAAAGTTAAAGTGGAGTTCATGTAAAACATGGTTTGTGAGAAATTGGATGAAGAAAAAGAGCTGAGTGAAAAAATTTCAGCATGATGAGGGATCCCCAGGAGGATGAGGGGAAGACCAAACGGGATGCCTCTGGCGGGAAATTTTGAGGATGATCACAGGAAGCTGAATGTAACAAATCAGTAATGTTAGAAGACCTAGAAGCATGACTACCATTTGAATCCAATTCAAATGCCACTAACCCAAATATAGAAACAGAGAACTAAAAAGGGTATTGCAAACATGTGGTTCACTCCCCTCCATGTTTAAGAGGCGAACAAGAGAAGTAAAAAGCTGATAAACTGTAGCAGTAGAGTTCCGCCGCCTAATCCTACTGTCCCAGAGATCCCCGAGCTGTGATTGACATGAGGAGGTGCTGAAGTCTGGAGCGGAATCCCAGAGTCTGTCCATGTGAGGAAGGCCACCAGGACCATGAGGCCTATCCCTCAGGGGATAGATGTACCTGGGGCATTTTAAGAAACAGACACCTGACAATATTCAAGACCCACCTACCACAGAGCCTGGCCTGAGGGAACTGTGGACCTTTTGGGAGACAAGCTCCTACTTGGGAAGCACCAGCTTGTACCCACTCCACAAATTCCCTCACTGGAAGAGTGTTGGAAAAAAAGGTGAAGACCTCACTCCCTTGACATTCCACATGCCCAAAATCTCTCCCAAAATTAAACTGTTTTTACATAATAGCCCAAAAAGTTCATAGCATTCAAGGATGGGGATTTAATGTTGTCCAGATGAACCAGTACTGATGAATAAACTCGAGTGTTTGTATGTAGAACAGAAGAAAGTCGGTCAACCATATTAAGTGCACAAAGCCCATGGTGTGCCAAACAGTGTAGCCACTCTTCACCAAAGGATGAACCTAAGTAGATAAATACAACAACAGGACTTGTGCCTCCAAAGCGGCAGGAAGCTGAGGGTGAGGAAGACACAGACTCTGCTCCACTCTAACATATCATGTGACTTGGGGAGGGCCCTTCTCTGGGCCTCAGTTTTCTCATTTGTAAAATGACGCATGGGAAGTAAATAGTCATCAGAGTTCTTTTCAGCACTTTCCACCTATAACTCAGGGGTTTGGGGTCTGAAGCTTCAGCCACTATTTCCTGCTATAACAAGATTCAGCACTCCATGGGGGACCACAGTGAGAGTCGGGGGAAATTAGCTGTATGCCCCAAAATGGTCCAGAGTTGACTATGGGGCCCCTTGATGCGGGAGCAGAGGATAAAGGGTGAGGAGGACGATACTTTCCTCTAGTTTAGGGCACGGTGGGGATACCATCTGGCATCAGAATGCAGAATGTAATTCTATTTCTTCCTCGTACTCCTTCCCCACTCTTCTCCAAAGCTGCTTGAAGTAGCTACTGACTTAGGAAGAAAGTACTAGAAGCCAAAGTTATTTCAATTAAAACTATCAACAAGTCTAAATGTGAGGAATGTTTATTAAGAGAAAAAAATTAATTCTGCCATGTGCCTGAACCACAGATTGTCTGCAAAGTGGCCCATGTGGTATAGCTACATAAACTTTATTACCTAGTAAAAATTTGTGTCTTAAAACTCTTGGCAAGAGCCTTCCTTTAACTGACTCGGACTTTTTTTTCCCTTGGCTGACCCAGATATAGAAGAATTAATGCCACTGAATAACATATTATATTAGGCACTTGCTTTTTGTAGTAGATACACTGTTCTTTGTGCCATTCTAATGCTTTGTCATATAACTTAACTGCCACCTGAACAAGGAAGCAACTGTTCACATTTTTTTTATACCTCTTAGCTGAAGATTCCAACTAAATTTAGGATCATTTGATTCTTGAAAGGTCCTTTCTTCTTTTGGATCTTTGATTCTCTACTCTCTTTGATATATGTGTTTATACAATCAGCACAGGAATGATTATTTAAAGTTTGAATTTTTTCTGAAATGTATTGTCTATTGAGTTCAAATGAAATGCAGAGCAGTCTTCAACATCTCACTGGTTTTGAAATTTGGGTTCTGGCTGGCAATTCTTACATTTCTTTCCATTTTCTTTGAATTGTTAAGAAACTCTGTGTGTGTGTGTGTGTGTGTGTGTGTGCGCGCGCGCGCGTGTGTGTGCATGTGTTCTTTTAAATTTATAGTCAGCTCTGAAATTACAATGTAATAGCTTTAAAATGGTCCAAAGTGTCTCTAATGGGAATGAATTATAATGGGAAGTATCAAGAAAGGCACTGAGCATTATTTGGAATGCAGCTTTGTTTCTATCTTGGTTTATCCTTTGCCAATGGCTCCATTAGGGTATCACTCAATCAGCCTCTCTGCTGGATAGCAAGTTTACATTCATCAGTGCACTAACCAGTCAAAGAAGAGTAGAAAGCTCTACTTTTGTAGAGCTGTGGGCCCCTTGAGGAAAGAGGAGCTTTCTGTCAAGTAGTTTCTAGTTCCACCAACGGTAGGAATACCAAATGGGAAAATTCCATCTCTCTTTTCACAAAATATATGCCATACCTCTCCCTTGCCCCTTCTGTAAGAGCTCCATAAGTCATCAACACTAATACCTTCTTCTAAATAAATGAGAAGATATTTCATATTTCATATCACAGGTGTGATGAAGTGAGGTATAATTCTTCAGCCTTCCAGAAGCACGTGTTGTAGCTCTTGATTATTTTTAAAAATGTAACAATGAAACTAATATAACAGTAATAATCACAGTTATAAAGAACCTATTACATACTGGGCACTGAGTTAATACCTGAGATACTTGAGCTCATTTTCATTTTCACACACCTCCATACACAAACTCAAGGGAGCAATATTGCCCCAATTTGATAGATGAGGAAATTGAGTCTTAACAATTTTTTAATGTTTTTATTTATATTTGAGAGAGAAGGAGAAAGCAGGGGGGAGCAGAGAGAAAGAGAGGCAGAGGATCTGAAGCAGGCTCTGCACTGACAGCAGAGAGTCCAATGTGGGGCTCAAACTCACAAAACGATGAGATCATGATCTGAGCTGAAGTCAGATGCTTAACCAACTGAGCCACCCAGGCTCCTCAAGTCTTAATAATTTAATTAATTTCTGAAAATCACATCAGGAAATCAGGTAGAACCAAATTCAAAGCCCATTCTGATCCTGAGCTGGCACTCTTAGCCAGTCCTATATGCTTGACAATGGTCCAAAGACATCTTGGAAAATCAACAGATGACTTGGAATTAGTGTAATGAGGAAAAAGCAGTGTTGCTTAGAGAGCTTTCTAAAGAATTCTCTCAAAAAGAAAACTGTATCGATTATGCATACATCTTAATTTTTTTAGTTAAGATTTAGTAGGTACTTAATATGGCATTTTTTCCTAAGTATTTTACATGTATTAACTCATTTGATACTTACTACAATTACCATTTTACATCATTACAATGACCATCTCTAAGGGCGCCGGGTGGCTCAGTCAGTTAAGCATCTGACTTCAGCTCAAGTCATGATCTCACAGTTGTCAAGTTCGAGCCCTACATCATCAGGCTCTCTGCTGTCCGCACAAAGCCTGCCTCAGATCTTCCGTCTCCTTCTCTGCCTCTCCCCCACTTTCAATAATAAATAAACATTAAAAAAAAATTGCCAACTTACAGATGGTGAAACTGAGGAAGATAGAAGCTAGGTAACATAGGGAAGGCCACACAGCAGTAAAAGTGGAGACTCAGTTTGGAACTAGGTTGTTTGGCCGTAAAGCCCCACGCTCTTAAAGTGACCCTATGCTGCCTCCTCTTAGTGATTATGGACATGTTTGCTGACGAAAATAAAATCCTAAGGACAGCACCTGGAGAAACAAAACCCGGACAATGGAACAACTAAGCTGGGTCTGCGTAAGACACTAACAGGAATTTCGGAATAAGGCAGAAGACAAAGAAGGACCCAGAATCATCACAGGAACCTGCCACCCAAGTTCAAAAGATGCACAAGAAAATGTTCAGAGGTAGGAATAGCCACAGGACCATTAAAAAAAAGAGAGAGATGTGTTATAATTAATTTTAAGCTGCTTGCTAAGTAACCACCTCCCAACACACAGAACCTTGAGAGAGGGCACTTCAGTACTAATAGAATGGAGACAGTATCTGTGGCATAGAAAAACACCAGCAGGCACAGGAGGTAAATTGCAAAAAGTCAGCAGAGATGGCTGGGATAAATGGAACCATCCTCTAATGACCTACAGAGATGAGATTACGTACCATAAATGGGATGGAGACTGAAGCCAATTTCATTCAGTCTTATTTTTTTAAGTTTATTTATTCTGAGAGAGAGAACATGCACGCATGAGAGGGGGAGGGGCAGAGAGGAAAAGGGAGAAAGAAAATCCCAGGCAGTCTCTACATTGTTGGTGCAGGCTGACACAGGGCTCGAATTCACGAAGCATGAGATCATGACCTAAGCTGAAATCAAGAGTCAGGGGCTTACCCCACTGAGCCACCCAGGGTCCCCTTCATTCAGGCTCAATGGATAATCTCATTGCAACAACTGGAGGACTTGGGGACACTGAGACACCTGAAATCTGGTTTGGGTTAGACTGAAAAGCTTCCAATGTCGAAAATTAAACACCCAATCAGCCAGTATTTATGGCGTCCCCACTGTGTGCCAGGCCTTGTTTAAGATAAAAGGAATACGACAGTGAGCAAAACAGACTTGACTTCTGGCAGCTTGGAGCTTATACTGTACTGGGGAAGACTGACACTTAAGCAATAACATGCATTGCAAAGCGACAAACGATTTGATAAGGGAAGTCCAGGTGCCAGGGAGCAGACAGCAAAGGGCCCTAAGCTCACCCGGAAGAGGTGAAGCTTCTGAGGAGGTTAATGTAGACAGAAGAGAGAGCACTGAGGAGACCCTGGAAGGAGCCTTGCACATTTGGGAGTGGAAAGGAGGTCATGTCTGGAACTTCACTCTGGAAAAGGAAAAATAAGGGGAGTGCTGGCAAGCGATGAGGCTGTGGAGGGCAGGTGGAGGCAGGTCACGTGGGGCTTGGAAGCCATGCTGGGAAACTTGGGGCAAGAGGAAGACAATCTGAGTGTTAAACAGGGTACTGATATGATCAAATGAGAGCTGCATGTTTTAAAGTTTAAAAAAATAAGGACCCCAAAGCCCAAAGGCAACATCCTCCGCGACTGGTTCAAGAGCTTCCAGAGGAGAAACATGATAGAGTCTCAGGAGAGAGCCAAGTTCAAGCACAAGTACAAAGTGAAGCTCATGGAGAAGTGGGCGTTCCTCGAGTTGTAACCGCAGCGGGATACCGGAGCCCCTACCCTGCAATAAAACACCTCTGACCAATAACAAGAAAGAATAATAAAAATAAAAATAAAGTTTATAAAAATAGATGAAGATGGCATTAAAATTATGTTTTATTTTCCTGAGCTGAAGATCTGTGGTATTTTCACTTAATAAAGATGTCACTCCTACAGTGATCTATTCTGGAGTCATCTCCAACCATCTTCAAAGAGGATGTAAATTTGCATGGTGTCCATCGACAAAGGTCATTGTCCATATAATCTGGGGACTGGACCCACAGGTATCACCCTTCTGTCTATTGTGTTGACTCAGATTCCTCAAAATTATTTAATTACTTAAAATGCACCTTCAGGGGCACCTGGCTGGCTCAGTTGGAAGAGCGTGTGACTTGAGATCTCAGGGTCATGAGTTTGAGCCCCACATGGTATATAGAGATCACTTACATTAAAAAAAAAAACTTAAAAAAATAGGGGTGCCTGAGTGGTACAGTCAGTTAAGCAATCAACTCTTTGTTTCAGTCTAGGACATGATCGCAGGGTTTGTGAGTTTGAGCCCCACATCGGGCTCCATGCTGACAGTGTGGAGCCTGCTTGGAATTCTCTCTCTCTGCCCCTCTCCTGCTCACTCTGTCTCTCTCTCTCTCTCTCTCTCTCTCTCTCTCTGTCTCATAAATAAACTGTAAAAAAAAAACTTTTAAAAAATAAAGATAAATAAAATGCACCTTCAGTGTAGGTCAAACACTATTCTAAGGACTTGACAAATATTAACCCATTTAATCCTGATAACAATTCTATAAAGTAAGTACTGTTATGATTCCCATTTTACAGATGAGGATACTGAGGCTGAGAACAGTCCTACAGCCAGTAAGTAGTAATGCAGGGTTCCAACCAGTTGACTGGCTTCATAGCAACGGAACAGGCGATAGCCCAGAATCACAATCCTTGTAAGAGGAGAGAGGATGTTAGCACACGGTGGGAGGACATCTCATTCCCTCTAGGGCAGAGATGCCACCAGCGAAGATTTCCTGCAGAGGATGATGCTAGAGTTTACACTAAGGGGATGTGGGGTTTGACCAGCTGGCGAAGAAGGAAGAAACATGAGAGCACACAATGGTTTTGTTTTGAAAATAGCAAATTGTTCAATTTGGCTAGTGACTCGGGATCGCTGGGGGAAATGGCAGGGAATGGGGCAGGAGAGGCGGGACGTTTCGGGCTTGCCCGAGCAGGACTGTCCCCTGATATGCACAGAACCCAGGTTCTCAGAAAGCACATGGTCTACTCCTAGCATATCACACAATAAAAACACCCTAAAAGCAATGGCCCAGTTGGTCTCTGTGGATTGTTACAGTGTTATCTTGACCAGAGACCTTCACTAAAATCTTTCTCTTCAGATCCTGGGTCTTTGCTGTAGGGCCCAATTTTGAAACTGCAACATCCCCCTCCTTCCTTCCCCGTGGACCTGGCATCCAAACCTTGTGAGTAAATTGCAGATTATCCCATGCCAGATGGAGTAATACCTTATAAAAGGAGTGACTACTCTACCTCAGGACTTCTGTCCCTTTGAAAAATAACCGAACTCTATACCAAGGATAAAAATAAATCCCTAAATCCCAACACGATCATTTTAAAACACTGTATCAACTGCTGTCCCATAAAAGACCCAGAGCAGAGTTTCAGACGTTCATGCATGCATCTTCAAAACACCTCCAGCTGCCGTGCGTTTTAACATTTCTCTTCTAATAGGAATAGTCAAAACAATTCTACTTTGTAATTAATAGGTTTGATTTCCATAAGCATTATGACTGGAGCAGACTTTAAGTCGAGAACATAATTGGACTAACCTAACTGCACACATGTCTATATATACATTTCATATATAAATATATATGTATGTTCAAATGAAAAGGCCAGGTGGGACCTGGAACCAAAGAGGCATAAAATTAACTAACATGACTTTCTTTTATTCCCTACCTCATGCAAAGAGTTTTCCAAGAACTTTTATTCTTGGTAGCTTCCAATGACCCCACAGGGAAGACTGATATCTTTTAGGCATGAATATTGTAAATAGAAGGAGGTCCATAGAGATTGCCGTGCGACCATGACTTTGTGTGAAATGAAGCAGAATGGTGAGACAAAGCATGGATAATTCAGGAGAGAAAAATGCTAACGAGGCAAAAAGGAGAATCTCTCTATTCCAAGCTCCCACTTTACAGATGAGAAAACAAAAAAAAGGTCCAGAAAGAGCAGGCAGTTGACCCCAAGATATGCTCGTAAGCGGAGAACCAGGACCAGAGCCACATTCTCTAATGTCTAGTTCAATTTTCTTTCCAATTCTGTACTTCTCGAACTATTTTATTTGTAACTCCCAGGGGTTCACAGAAGAGAGCCACAAAGGGCCCGGAGTCACAGGATAAAGCTTGAGTATCAAATGTGCTTGAAGATTGGAGGGGAAGTCATGTTTTATTAATTTAGTGTTTGAATATTAGAACAATACAAAAATAGTATGGAGTTTTAAATTTTTAATTGCATGCATTTTTTTTTTCAGAAAACAGCAGCAGACGTCAAAGAAAGGTTGTGCTTGTAGAAGCCCCTTGGACACCCCACAGATTGCCCAGGGGAGCACAGGCCCACCACCTGCTGCGGCCCAGATGCCACAGAACCTGCTCTGGAGAATCAGGGTGTCCCACAAAAGTGGAGCAAGCTTTTCTCACCCACCCTGCCCCAGACTGGGTTTGACCCTGAAAAGCCTAAGAAGTGAGCTGGGAAAGCAATACCTTTGAGTAGGACTAACCCCAGAGCCTGGGCCATCCTTCCCCAAAGGAAGGAAGAGGAACGAGGTTAACTTGCAGAAGTAGAAGGGGAAAAAGATCCTTTGGGGAGAGCTACAAAGCCCAGAAAGGACAGCCAGCCTGTCAGAAGTGCTAACTCTCAGAAGAGGAGAAATATTTCTGACACTCTAGTGAAAAAAGGCCTATGTTTGCTCTTAATGGCAAAGCAGAAAGGCTTGCTCCCCCACTGGACATGAGGAAGACCTGAATGAGCTCCACAGCCAGAGCCAAGGGACCATAGAATCTCTTACAATAGGCCCTCAAGAGACTACAGAATAGAAGTGACACAGTCCTGGGGCGCCTGGGTCGTGGTTCACTCAGTTAAGCATCCGACTACTGATCTCGGCTCAGCTCACAATCTCAGGGCCATGAGATCAAGCCCCATGTTGGGCTCCGCGCTGACAGCATGGAGCCTGCCTAAGATTCTCTCTCTCCCTCTGACCCTCCTTGGCTCATGTGCATGTGTGCTCACACACACACACACTTCTCTCTCAAAAAAAATTTTTTTAACTTTAAAAATGAAAATAAAAAATAAATCTCTTAAAAATATCTTTCCCTAGAGAAAACTCTTCCTCTTTTCCCTGTGATCAATTTTTCTTTCTGCATGTAACATTTCTAAAAGCATTTGCTGTCTTTCCAGCATGTTCAATGTGTTTGATTTTTAAAACTCTATTAACTTAGTCATAGAGCCTCAAATACCACCAGGAAAGCAAATTATAATAGAACTGAGAAACAGCAACCTAAAAGCTTTGGAAAGGCAGTTGAATCGGCGTTATAAACACCAGGCTCCGAGGCACCGTGAATAGCGGGCAGGAGCAAGACGGCACACTAAAAACGACACTAATGTAAGCCTGCTCACTAAAGTCTCCATCCTATGTCCAGGATGCTAACAGCCAGGCACACATCTCTTGTGAGGAAACCAGGAATTCTTCTGAGGAGAAGCTGAATGACCCAGAGAAAAATAAGATCTAATGATCTGAATCTCTTAAGGCTTCCTTGGAAACGAGGTTCACTTACAACCTGATCACCTTACAGAGAACCCCACCTTATACTTACGGAGTTTTCTATCGGTCCTTTTTTGCCTCAAATTTATTTTTTTAAGTTTATTTTTTTATTTTTTGGGAGAGACAGAGACAACACAAGTGGGGAAGGGGCAGAGAGAGAGAGAGAGTCAGTCCCAAGCAGGCTCTAAGCTGCCAATGCGGAGCCTAATTCAAGGCTCAAACTCACAAAATTGTGAGATCATGACCTAAACAGAAACCAAGGGTTGGATACTCAACTGACTGAGCCACCCAGGCACCTGCGTGCCTCAAATTTAAATGGGAACAGATAACCAAGGATCATTAAAAATTGGAGGAAAGACTTCAGTATGAAAGAGACAGATCATAAAAACAAGTAGAAAAGAAGAACTTGGAGGAAAGGGATAAACTACAAAGAAAGGAAAAGAGAAACTTTTAAAAATCCATATTAAATGCCCTCAACCAGTGAGAAGAAGGTAGGGCATTCAAGAAACCAGCGGAACTGATAGGTGAACTGTGTGCTTGCATTTGGAAAAAGCTAGGGAGTGGCATTTGACGGCTCTGTTAAAGCACTTAGGAAATATAACAACAGGCACAGAGACAAAGTCAATAAAACATGAGATATTAACAATTCCAGGAATAATAAAGAGAAAGTTGGAAGGGGCCTCATTACTTAATTATTGACTTTAAATTTCATTGATTACCTTGGAATGGTATAGTCAACCTGAAAAAAAAATTAGTACAAGAAAGGAAGCCTATCATTTTATATTTCACTAATGTGGGCTCGGCAATGTGAGATATTTACAATAGTCATAATAATGTAAGCACCAGTTACTTTACCAAAATTTGCGATATAGAAATGGGTAGCCAAATACTTTGTTTATGTGCACATGTTACTTTGATAAAAGTAAAAATTAATTTAAAGTGAATAAGAAAAAGCCATTAAGGGTCAGGCAGCTGAGTTGGCTCAGTCGGTTGAGTGTCGGATCCTCAGTTTTGGCTCAGGTCATGATCTCACGGTTCCTGAGTTCGAGCCCCATGTTAGGCTCTATGCTGACAGCACGGAGCCTGCTTGGGATTCTCTTTCTCACCCTCTCTCTGCCCCTTCCCCACTCACAATGTCTCCATGTCTCTCAAAATAAATAAATAAACTTTAAAAAAAAACGAAAAACTTTAACATACATAAAAGGAACTTTGTTATCTAGTGATTTCGCTTTAAATTTCACTGACTATCCTAAAATGCTATTCCCAACCAGAAAAAAAAAATTTTTTTTGTAAAGAAATATTACGTTTCTGTTCACATAGAGGTAAAACAGTTAAGAATGAAATGTTGTTGCTATGATGGTTGGTGGTGGCGGCAGTGGTGGTTTAGTAATATAAAGTTTAGTTTAGTCATATTTTAATTTCAATCACCGCAGAAAAATAACACAAATTCAGGTGGCTATCAATGAACAAAAGTACAAAAAAAAAAAACAAAAAACCTCCAAATACACCAAATGTAGGTCACATACAGGAAATTATCTCAATATCACTATAAAAAAGATAAAAACATAAATCAGAATATTTCTGCTAAATAATAAAGCGCCTTTCCAATTGCACAGCTACATATCCTTGCCTCTGAGTTTTACTTAATAGTTATCCTGTCCATAATTCCAAAAAAAACAGAATCTACCAATTTAAACATGGTTTAATTTTTTTTTCTGTATGATTCTATTTCATCTGGGGAAACCATCAAGAACAGTTACTGTGACTCACCTGAGTTTCAAATGTTAGCAAGAACCCATACCATACAAGGTACTATATGAGAGAGTGAAACCCAAAGAGTCCTTGGTACTCAAGAAACCCAACCCTTAACCATCTTCCAAGTGTGATGTGTCCTCCCTAGATGCCTAGACTGGGTACTGATCTTTTTAATGAAGTAACTCAGTAGCATCTGTTCTGGAGCATAGTTTCTCTAAGGAAATGAGGGATAGAAAGGACAGCTAAAAATAGATGGAGGCTTACCAAGACCCCCTCTATACATTCTTCTACAAAATATAATTGAAGATTTCAGTTTTATTCCATTCTTGTCAAAAACTGGACAGCTTCCACCTGCCTGAAAGAGATATTCCTGGTTTTCTATCTCTACTGTCTTGGGAATACTGTGTTTCAGGTTTTTGGAATGACAGATACACTCACTTTTTCTATCCCTTTGGTTTAAAGAAAACTATAAGGTAGGAGTGACTGGCTGGCTCAGTTGGTAGAGTGTGTGACTCTTGATCTCAAGGTTGTAAGTTCAAGCCCCACCTTGGGTGCAGAGATTACTTAAAAATAAAATCTTTTAAAATAAATAAATATTAATTTAAAATTTAAAACATAATTTAAATTTTTTCAAAAAAATTTTTTTAACGTTTATTTTATTTTTGAGAGACATAGAGACAGAGCATGAGCAGGGGAAGGGCAGAGAGAGAGGGAGACACAGAATCCGAAGCAGGCTCCAGGCTCTGAGCCGTCAGCACAGAGCCCGACGCGGGGCTCGAACCTACAGACCGCGAGATCATGACCTGAGCCGAAGTCGGCTGCTCAACCAACTGAGCCACCCAGATGCCCCTAAAACTTAAAACATAATTTAAAAAATAATAATGTAACAACTACCCCACTGCCAGGGTGGTTTTCAACTTTCAAATCCCTGACTTAAAACTAATCTACTTACAAAAATGGTTCAGCAGACTCCCCCACCTTTCCTCTCATGTCCCCCTGTGAAAGGGGTGAACAACACCTCAAACCATATCCCATTCTCTTTACCAGCTCGGTGGCCTTGAGCATGTATTTTAACCATTCTCAGTTTCCATATCTAAAAAATGAGGGAAATAAACATATTTCACAGGACTTCTGTGGTGATTTTTTTAAGAAGATAATGTATGTAAATCCAACACAGTGTCTAGCTCGAAGCTGGCTCTTCGTAAATGTCAGTTCTCTTCCCTGGTGATGCAAAGCTCTTAGCAGCTTGGCCTGAACCATCATCTAGTTTCCAAAATGCCCAGTCCCTGAATCCTGGCATCAAAATCAACCCAGAATTCATGGTTTTAAGAATTTAAGTTTGGGCGCCTGGCTGGCTTAGTCAGTACAGCATGTGACTCTTGATGTCAGGGTTGTGAGCTCAAGCCCCACGTTGGGTGTAGAGATTACTTAACAATAAAATCTTTAAAAAAATAAAAAATTTCAAGTTGGCATAAGAGAAGTTCATAGTCTCCCTATATTCTTAGCTTTATGTAGGCCACCCTTAGGGACAAAAAAGTCAAACAACAGTGGCCATAGATTTATGGAAGAACTCTGATGTAGTAACACCCACTGTTCTAGTACCACCTACGTCATAGGACATCCAACAAAAGAAAGAGGCTTTCTGCCCATTCTCTGAAAGTCTGCACATTTTGCCCTCAACAAATAGAAGTGAAGAAGCCCCCAAACCAAAACTTAATCTCTTCAATAGAAATGGCCTTGACACCTGCCACTCCTCTCCATGATTCCCAAGAACTCATACGACTCCTCTGAAAACCATTTCTCCAGTCTAAGGCAAACACATCACATGCCTTTGTAGCCGCATTGAACCTCATCATCAACCAAAAGAACCATAGCACAACTATGTGCCCTGTGACAAAGAGTCGGTGATGTCATTTATGTAAAGCGATTATATAACATTGACTCTGTTCTTGGTAACATTTGAAGCATTTTACAAATAATAACTCATTCGATTCTCATAAATGATTAGATAGATAAGGTGCTATTATTATCCCCATTTTATAGAGGAAGAAATTGAGTCTGGGAGAGGTTAATTGCCAGACAGGCTGGTTTCAAAGTCTCTGCTCTTAACTACCAAATCCTACTGCCCCTGCATGCAGCTCATGGCCTGCAGCCAGAGTGGTGACATTAGAGAAGGTCTTTCTGTGCATATGATATTAATAGCAAATCCAGAGGCCCAGATAGATGATAAAAGTTGTTTTGCTACAGAATTATTATGGGTACATGGAAGCCGCAAATTACAGTGGGCAGAGGCTGGGATGTACAGTCAAATTGACTTGGATCAAATCCCAGCTCCATAAACTGTGTGTCTGTGATTTAGTTGATTAACTGTTATGAGTCTCTGTTTCCACATCTCTAAATAGGGATCACTGTATGGATTGCACAAAAGTACTGGGGAGACTGAAGGAGCTAAGTTAGAAGAAGTACCTATAATGTGCTTCCCACATAGTACATGTTCAATAAGCTACAGCGTTTAGATTTAAGGTTCTAATCGTCTTGCTGTGTACAAGGGATTTTTTTATTCTTCTGTGATAGACTCACACGTAATTAAAAACATCAACAACAAAATTCTAGTAGAGCAGTGCCTGAGTGGCTCAGTCAGTTAAATATCCAACTCTTGGTTTCAGCTCAGGTCAGGACATGATCTTGAGATTTGTAAGTTCGAGCCCCGTATCAGGCTCTGCACTGACAATGTGGACACTGCTCGGAATTCTCTTCTCTCTCTCTCTCTATCTGTATCTCTATCTCTTTCTCTCTCCCTCTCTGTCTTTCAAAATAAATAAATAAACATTAAAAATATTTTTTTTATTTTAGAAGAAACCTTATGGGCAAAGGGGTATTTCTAGAAATTAGAAAATTAACCATTCATTTCAATACTTTTGAAATTTTCTGGGCGTTTAATAAATAAATAAATGGGTATGGGCTCAAGGACCAGTAAACTTTAATTGTAGCATTAAAGTGTAGAAGCAGTAAAGAAAGGTGTTTTAAAACAACCTACCTGGACTTTTAAATAAAAATCAATCATTTGCCCCTGGAAATATCATTCTCCTGATTCATTTACTAAAAATGCAAAGAGGACAGTATTACAGATGATATCATACCAGTTCAGTGTGCTCCTGTAAGTATAATTATATCATCAGCTCTTTTCTTCTTTCTAGACCCTTGGTGGGACTGTGTTTCTTTGACCCCTTGAACAGGGCGTGGGCATGGGTCTCGCTTTAGCTAATGAAATGTGAGTAGAAGTGATATGTGTCTTCCAGGCAGAAGCATTTAATTACCAGGAAGAGGCCTGCAGAACTTCGTTCATCAGCTTTAGGCATCACAGAAGCTGATACTGAGTAGAAATGTCCATCAGCTTAGGATTCTGAGTGACTGTACACAGATCTCTCCTACTCTCACTGGTCATGTAGCCTGGGCAAGATATAAACTTTTGTTATAGTAAGTCACAAAACGGTAAGAGTTGTTTGTTACTGAAGCTTCACCTAATCGAGCCCTGCTGACAGGATAACGGAATAACTTACACAGAAAATGGAGTTAATGCTGCAGACGACTCACCTCACTAACCTCCCAGAAGGGGGTCTATTCAGCTCAACTACTGGATGTCGAAAAGAACAAATATGGTTGACTGTATCATTGTAATCTTACCCTTCACTAAGTAGCTGCCTCTCATCTATTTATTCTAATTGTAAGGAGTTTCCATTTCTTTGATTGTAAATACTATTAAAATCTGTTTTTTAAACTCACTTGGCTTTTATAGGCTTGACAAATTCCTAGGTATATTCAATAAACATTAAGTATAAATACTTAATGTTATTTAGGCATTAAGATTATCCATTCCTGTTCACATGGGCCTAAGTTGTCTGCAAGGACTAAGAACCTTTATCTTTTTTTACTCTCCAGGAAGAAATAGTTATGGTGGCTTCCCACTGGTTACCTACTTATCACATCATAAAGAGTTAAAATTCTAAAACATAGAGAAGTCTCCTAAAGAGATAAGTACACATCAGGACTTGAAAACCTATAATGATCACAGAATAGGTCCCAGCCTAAAGATTCAAAGTAACCTTTCATAAGAAAAGCTCACCAGAGTGCTATAAAGACAGGATAAGTCATATCTTCTCTCAGCCCACCAACCAGGAGTGTTTCCTACTTCCTACCAAAGTCCCATGTTTGCTGGCTCAGTCACGCACTCAGCTGGAACTCTATAGGATAAACCATAACTGACCTGCCATAAATTGATGTGGAGTTCAGCATGAAAATCAAAAACTTTCATTGAGCCTTTCAACACAGCTAGAGCAAGTTATAAAATCCTGGTCTATGAACAGGCTTCACTTGATGCAATAGGTTCCTGGACACGTTGTGCATAAATCTTGATATGTATGTAGGTAGATACGTAGATAGATAGATTCATACCCATATTTAAATACAGAGAGATGTTTGTATATGTATATTTCTAAAGACTCCTATGTATATAATTTTTACTAGCAAACCAAAGGAATACCTACAGTAAAATACTTTGCACAATGACTAATCATTTCCCAATATCTCTGTAATAATCTTAGAATGTACACCATTTTCCCTATTTTATAATTTTATGTAAATATCTAGAGATCAACTGCTTTAACAAAACACCTGCCTGCCTAAATGTTCTGAGCAAATAGTCATACCAAGTAAGAACCCACCGGGACCTTGAGATTGCTGTTTTCCCTCATTTGTTTTGAATTCTGCCTCTGGCGAGAGTCAACAGATGAAGGAAACAGACCCTTGGCTCTAAGTCAAGAGGGCTGGCTTCCCATCATGGCTCATCTGGGCTCTGCAAGTGGACTGGGCATGTGCCCTCAGGTAAGTCCTTTACCTCTCTGAGGCTGTTTCCTTATTAGTAAATGGGGTTTGGGGTAGGGTGGGGAACAATGTTCCAGATAATCTCAAAAATTGCTTCTCCATGTAAAGCCTCCTAAGGAATAAATGAGTGATTTATCATCTACTTTCATTGCAGGGCAGCAAGAGAATGAACTGGTGGGACAGAATGAGGCTGACTCAGCACAAATTGGAGAATTTCTAGGGCAGGGGGATAGAGAATATAATTTTGTGGCTGTTGTAAGTATTCCTCTTCAAGCAAAAGTTTTCACTCGACTCAAGTGTGCAATTTCTCCTTCACCTGAAGTCCCTATCCCTTTCTCAAGTCTTTACAGACAGACTCTGTGCGCTTATGGGGCCCAAATGAGGTGCACTTCCCGCCCCGGTCATCGGAGGAGGCCAGTTCCAATAAAATAAGAATAAAAGGATAGGGGCCCCTGGGTGGTCCATCGGTTAAGCATCTGACTTCAGTCCAGGTTATGATCTCATGGTGGAGTTCGTGGGTTCAAGCCTCGCATCCGGCTCTGTGCTAACAGCCTGGAGCCTGGAGCCTGCTTCGGATTTTGTGTCTCCCTCTCTCTCTGCCCCTTCCCCACTCATGCTCTGTCTCTCTCTCTCTTTCAAAAATAACATTAATTTAAAAAAAAAAAAAGAATAAAAGGATAAACATAAAAGACCAGAAAAAATAGACTCACCCTTAAAATGTGTAAATGCATCTTGCTTTCATGTTATCTACGACCAGTCAGAAGCTGCTGTGGCAGAGCCTTTGTCTCTGTGATATTTTTACGCACTCATCGAGAATAAACAATAGAAGCAAACACGAAACTGGGCTAAATTAAGAGTGGAGGGTGTTTAGATCGGTGATAAATCTGCAGTGGCTGACAGCGCACCCTGATTCATCCTCAATTCATTTCTAATACTCTTGTTGATAGAAGAGAGGGAAACCCAACTAGCTCAAACAAAATAAAACAAAACAGGTCAGGGGACAGAAACATGACGGAAGTTTTCTATCAGGAAGTCTTGTGGCTTACGAGGGCCTATTTCTATAATCTGGTCTCATCCTCTATGTTTTCCCAGTATCCTTCACTTCCTTCACTTAAGGCTCTCTGAATTTACCTTTCTCATTTCTCGGCCTTTGCACATACCACTCGCTCAGCCTGAAATACTGTCTTCCTACTCCTTCGCTTTTGCCTAAATAATTCCTACTTATCTCACTGGTCTTCTTTCTCCAGGAAGTCCCCGCTGACACTCTAAGGCGAAGTTCAATAATTCTCCAGGGTGCCCCAGAGTCCTTTGTTAAAATCTCCTGTCTGCTCATCTGTACGACCCTCAAGCCTGCAGGCATCTTGAGGGCTGTTACCGTGTCTTAGAGTCCTTAAATCCCCAGCACTCGCAGTATACCTGGTACATATTGGTCTTCAACAAATATTCATCAATGAACGGTATACCCCACCTCTCCTGGCCTAGTCATCAAAATTCTAGAATAGAGCCAACCAAACTATGCCTGTTTCTTTCTCCAGGATAAAACCAAATAAACTAGAAAAGCAAAGCAATATTTTTGGCAAGAAGTTCTATTGTCCTTGACTAATAGCACAGGTAAGTCTGGCTCTCCAGGCCGGGCACAAATCAGACACTGAGTCACATGCTTCTTCCTCTTTTTTTCCCTTCGCTCCATCCACACCTCCTCTTTCCCTTCTTCAGATCCTTTTTGGTCAACTGTACATTTTAAGTATCATTCATAGACCACAAATTGTTTAAGATACTCTCCTAAAAATCTTACAAAGAAAGTTTCATAAGAGAACCAAGAATGAAGGTGGTTCCATTATGTTATAATTCTGCTCAAAGCCTTAAAGGTAGAGAGTGTGGGCTTTGTCATCAAAATATGTCTAGAATCTGACCACTTCTTACCAACTTCACTGCTACCGCCGACGTCTCTCCTGCACGCCTGTAACAGCCTCCTCCTAACCCCTACCCACTTCTGTCCTTGCTTCACATCTCAAGGGAAGGTCTGATTTCAAGACAACCACCACTTCATCATTCCAAAATGTTGTTAGATCACCTCACCCTTTGGCCCAAACCTCTCCAATGGGCTTTCCAATTCACCCAAAGGAAAGACCACATACTCACAATGACTGAAGGTCTTAGGACCTGCACAGCTAAAACCCCATACTTCCTTTTGGTCTTCACTCAAATGGCACCTTCTTGGTGAGTCCATCCCCGGTCATCCTATCTAAAATGACAACAGCCTGGGTGGCTCAGTCTGTTAAGCATCAGACTTCGGCTCAGGTCATGATCTTGTAGTTAATGACTTCGAGCCCCACAAAGGACTCTATGCTGACAGCTCAGAGCCTGAAGCCTGCTTCAGATCTGTGTCTCCCTCTCTCTGCCACTCCCCCCCTCAAAAATAAACATTAAAAAAAAATTTTAAAGGCAACAAATTTAATTTTTTTCATATCCCCCTTCCCTGCTTTGTTTTTCTCCTTAACACTTCTCATTAATAAGCTCTATGTTTCCTTTTTTTTAGAGCCATTGCAACATGCTTAATATTGTTATTCCCCTTTTACACATAAGAAAGAAAGATACTGTGCTTAAGGGTCTAGTTCTCTCCCAGGGATACATGTAAAACCACCCACATAGATAGTATTAGTATTTCCTTTTTTTAATATAATTTATCGTCAAGTTAGCTAACATACAGTGTACACAGTGTGCTCTTGGTTTCAGGGGTAGATTCCAGTGATTCCCTGCTTACATACAAGCTCTATGTTTTCTAATTTATGTTGTTTACTTTCTACCCCCTTTCTCTAAAATGTAAGTGCCCCCAAAGTTCTCTTTTCTGTTTGGATTACTAATGTATTCCCCAACCTTAGAACAGTAGCCGGTACTGAATGGTTATGCAATATTTGTTGAATGAATGAATATAAAAACTGTTGCCATCATACTTGGAAATAAAATTCCTTGAATTTAACTAAAAATCTACCAACAAATCATTATTTTGACATATTAATCAGTAAATAATGTTCTAAGAGTCAACTCGTCTTTGCTAGCAATCTATAAGTGTGTCATGAGAAACACCATTACAGTCATAGTGATGCAGATGAAATTTTGCTGTTAATTGTAGTTGACATAAGAGAAAAACAGCTCAAACATAATGATTGCTTTCCAATGTATGGCGGTTTCCTTTCTCAGCTGAACCTTCCATCTTACTCAGGAAGCCATTTATTTTGCCAATCATGTCTCTATTCTATTCTTTATAGCCTGTTATTCCAAGTACTTATCACTTGCCTCAAGCTTTCTGCCCCAATCCTCATTTGCAGAGAAGAGAAGCCATCAGTATCTTTCTTTTCCATTTTCAAGTGTATTGTAGTAAATGGCAAAATGGGTCACAGCTGCTCACGCCTCCCTGCATCCACACTCTGCAGTTCGAATTTCAAGCTCCTCCCATCAAGAGGTAAACTGCCATACCCCTTAATCACTACTCCATAAATCTGAGCTAACCTTGGGATTTGGTCCATCTAATAGAATACAGATGTGACGCTGTGCAATTTCTGATCTTCGGCCTCAGCAGAATGGAGCCCCCTCTGCCCCCTCTCGTGGCTGGTCTATGGGAAGATACCACATGGAGCACAGATGAGTCATCCCAGCCAAGGCCATCCTAGAGTAGACAACTCCCAGTCACACAGGGGGCAATGGAAGACACAAAAGAGAGTCTCGCAAAAACCAGAAGAACCCCCCACCTGAGCCCAGCTCAAATTGCTGGCCCCACAGAATCATGAGACAAATAAATGGTTGTTTTCAGCCTCTAGTTTGGGTGGAGGGGGTGTTAAATAGCAAAAGCTAAATGATAAACTCATCTAAATCTTGTCATATGCTTACTTATTACCTTCTTTTTTGTCTCAGTAGTGATGACTCAGCCTTTCCAGAGCTTCCTTTGCATAAGCACATTCTTTTTTTTTTTAAGAATTTATTGTCAAATTGGTTTCCATAGAACACCCAGTGCTCATCCCAACAAGTGCCTTCCTCAGTGCCCTTCACCCACTCTCCTCCCTCCTATACTCCCCTCAACCCTCAGTTTGTTCTTAGTATTTAAGAGTCTCTTATGTTTTGTCTCCCTCCCTCTCTGTGGCTTTTTCCCCCTCTTCCCCTCCCCCATGGTTTTCTACTAAGTCTCTCAAAATCCACCTATGCGTGGAAACATCTGGTATCTGTCTTTCTCTGACTGACTTATTTCACTCAGCATAATACCCTCCAGGTCCATCCATGTTGCTACACATAGCCAGATTCCATTGTATATATATAGGTACCACATCTTCTTTATGCATTCATCAGTTGATGGACACTTAGTTTCGTTCCATGATTTGGCTAGGAATTTACCCAAGAGATACAGGAGCGCTGATACATAGGGGCACATGTGTCCCGATGTTTATAGCAGCACTTTTAACAATTGCCTAAGCACATTCTATTCTTTTTTTCTAGGATGACTTCCCCCTGGCTCACCTGGGAAGCTCATATTAATACAGCTCAATATTATCCCCATAGTCTCCCCTCCCATCCCCTACCACTTACCCTTCCTTCTGAGCTCATAGCATATGTACAAATTCCATCATAACAGTTATTTTTTGGGTCCGTCTACCCCAGAAGACTACATAAAGGGGATGCTCAATAAGTATTGGGTAAACAAACATTGAATGCTTCAATGTCTCTCATTTCTGTCCTCTCTTCTCTGTACCTATTACCTGTGCCTTCATGACAGTCCTTATCATGATTGACCTGAAAAATTTAAACAGAGGCCTTTTTGTTTCCCAGCCTCCAGTCTTGTCGAGTAACCCCAGAGCACACTGGAAATGACTTTGAGATGATTATTTATACAGCGTTCTTCCATCGGACTTTTAGTTATGTCAAGGCAAAAACCATATACTCTTCATTTGTTTATATCTAACACCCGGCCTATTAATAGGTGGCTAATTAATGATGAAATTTTTGACCATAAAAAATTACACTGTTTCTGTAAAAAACTTTAGTTCACCAATCTGACTAATGAGGTGTGGATTACAGCCAATACAACCAAGAATGCTGTACTGTCTCACTCACAGCCCTAAGGGAAGTCTCCTCTACCAATACTTTTGATATTCAAGAATGAGGGGACATCAGTATGAAAGAAATTACTACATTAATTGTCCCCAAGAGTTGTCAATTAGTGGATTCACATTAATTGGCTCAAAGATTCTGCCCTTGATGTTCAATGTCATAATGTCATATCAGCAACTAGCAGAAAAACAGAGTAGGTTTGTCACATCCGTAGATGACTTAATGCTAGGATGAAGACCTACTACTTCAAGTACAACCATTCCTTCAGCAACTATTTATTGCATACCTAACCTACCATGTGCCAGGACACCGTTCTAGGGATCAGAATCAGCAGGGAACACAAAATACAAAATCTTTTCTTTCTTAGAGCTTTCATTCTAAAGGCAGAAAGTAGACATTGGACAGATAAACTAACACATATAATAAATAAGCAAACTAACACCTTGTCCCACCACCATTGAGACCAACATGACACATAACTACAGTCGGGAGTGAGGAAAGTACTTCACATCTTGAGATAAACTTCAAAAATAAAAATATCCCACATAACCCTTTCCTCAAAATAAATGAGGGGCACCTGGGTGGCTCACCGGTCAAGCATGGACTTTGACTCAGGTCATGACCTCACAGTTCATGAGTTCCAGCTCCGCACAGGGCTCTGTACTCACAGCACGGATCCTCTGTCTCCCTCTCTCTCTGCCTCTCCCCCACTGCTGTGTGCACTCTCTCAAAAATAAACATTTAAAAATAATAATAATGATAAATAAATGAGACCCTTAATCAAAATTGCTAATTTAAGGGTGAACATGTTCACCCCCAGCTTTTGCAATACCACCACTACAGTATTTGAAGATCCTACAGATGTAGTAATTATGTGGAAAAAAAATGCCATTATTTCCCATCATGCACAGCTAACTAACGTTAACCTTGAAGAACTTTTTTCCTTAAATACTTGCTGTGTCCTTTACTTGGAGAGCCAATGCTGACGGCTGGTCTTCCTTCCAAATATTACAAGTAAAGATCTTTGTGTTTTCTTAGTGCTTTCATCTCTGAGTTTTTCTCTCATCCACTGAGGCTGAATAACATGCACTACCTGAGAAATACACAAGTCAGACCTCTTTCACCCAGGTTTGTTGTTCACAGCTCCTGGGGTAAAAAGCTGTGAGATGTAGCTTTTACTCTTGATGATTCAATGTCTATTACTAACCATTTGTCTTTCATTATCTGGATTAAGTCTGGTTCTTGGCCAGGTCTGATTCTGTTTTACACATGACTTCTGTTTTATTCCCTCCATAAGTGGCAGCGATGCCAGGAGACAGGCTTCTATTCTGTGCTCTGACCATCTGGTTTCCATTGAGTGGCAGACAACAGGGAACCTGGTGTTTTCCTTATGTATTTCCTTTTTAGTTATCAGTTGCTTAAGAAATTCTGATGTGTCTTGACATTTGAACACCTGTCTCTTTGCCACCAAGTCAGGAACTACGGTTTAGTTAGGTTATTGGGTGGGCTCACCCACTGTGTTGAGAATTCACTCATGTAACATCTTGAATCAGTGATTATACATTTTTATTTACAACTGTCAGTAAAGTCTTCATGCTGTTTGGCCTTTTAACTATGAGCTCAAATTACTCAAAATAAAAAAAGGGAAAAGTCTGTGCCCCCCTGAAACAGAGCCATGCCTGGATCAAGGAACACCACCTTCAGTCAAAGGTGTCTCTCCCCTTCCTGATCTGAAGCCCCTGTGACTGACTGGTGAGTTCTTACTGACACCCAACAAACTGGGCTCATATTTACAATTGACTCAAGAGTGAGGCTGCTGTTCTCTGTCTATCTGTACTCTTTCTCCTCCCCTTAGAAGAAAGGTGGTTAATCTTTAACAGTAGAGCAGGACAGACTATAGGGTACATTGTAGGGTAGAAGCAGAGAAGTTTGGTACTGGCTAGATGTTAGTTAGTACAGAAAGAAATGACAGTGGCTTAGACTAGAGTGATAATGGCAAATGCATGAGCAATAACTGCATTCAATCTATTTTAAAGGCTGAGGTAATGAACTTTATCTATGGAACAGATAGGAGGTTTGAGAAGTAAGGAGCCAAGAATGGCTCCTAAATGACCAAACAGGAATTCATAATTACCTTGACTGTTCAGAAAAATGAAAGGTAATAAGGATATGTAAATGCAACTCTAAATATTCAACCGCGGGGTGCCTGGGTGGCTCAGTTAAGCGTCTGACTTCAGCTCATGATCTCACAGTTCATGAGTTCAAACCCCACGTCAGGCTCTGCAGTGACAGCTTAGAACCTGGAGCCTGCTTCAGATTCTGTGTCTCCCTCTTTCTCTGCCCCTCCCCTGCTCACGCTCTGTCTCTCTCAAAAATAAACATTAAAAAAAAATTTAAGTCAACTGCAAAAATGTAGGATAAGGGAAAACTGGCTTTACAGTGGTCTGTGAGAAAATGAACTAGTGGTTTTAGTGGAACTTCAGTTCACCTTTCAATCAAAACAGCCTACAATTTAATATAGTAACTGAGGGCACCTGGGTGGCTCAGTCAGTTAAGCGTCCAAATCTTGATTTTTGGCTCAGGTCATGATCTCACAGTTTGTGAGTTTGAACCCCACATCGGGCAACGTGCTGACAGCATGGAGCCTCCTTGGGATCTTCTCTCTCCCTCTCTTCCACTCCCTGCTGGTGCTCTCGCTCTCTCTCTCTCTCTCAAAAATAAATAAACATTTAAAACTGAATAAAATATAGTAACTGAAGTAAAGTGCGTAAGTAGAGGGAGATTATGCTTTCGGTATATTTCACATTATTCAGGTCACATCTGAAATTCCCTCCAATGCTAACGCTCGTAAATCCTTAAATCTAACACCTAGGAAAAGCAACTTGTGCTTGTAGTGGTCTGTGTGTGACGTGTATGCAATGCACTCCTCTCTTTGAAAGGACACAGAGAATTCCATTTTAAAATACCAAATTCTAGGGGTGCCTAGGTGGCTTAGTCGGTTAAGCATCCAACTTCGGCTCAGGTCATCATCTTGCAGTTTGTGAGTTCGAGCCCCACATTGGGCTTTCTGCTGACAACTCGGAGCCTGGAGTCTTCTTCAGATTCTTTGTCTCCCCCACCCCCGCCCTTCTCCCATTTGCACTCTGTCTTTGTCTCTTTCTCAAAATTAAATAAACATTAAAAAAAATAAAAATAAAATCCCAAATTCTAAACCACAAAAGCATCCACTGCGTGCTAAGTGCCTCACTAGCACCTGATTGCTGGTCTTTCTCTGTGATTCCTTCCTCATACAAGAGCGAGTCATCCATGCATCCACACTAAGTACCGGATTTGTCTTTGGAGCTTCTTTTTATAGATAGGCAGAGAGGTCAGTAGAAGAGGTCATG
The DNA here is from genome assembly GCA_030068075.1 of Paguma larvata. Classification (NCBI taxonomy): domain Eukaryota; kingdom Metazoa; phylum Chordata; class Mammalia; order Carnivora; family Viverridae; genus Paguma; species Paguma larvata. The sequence continues at coordinate 533,399 of CM057827.1, forward strand.
ACCAACAGGTGTGTCACTTAGTTAGCTGCAGAAGCAATATAAACACAAGAGCAGTTAACCAAGTCAAAAGACTTGAGTTCTTGGTGAGTCTCAGGCTTCAACTTTACACATAACTTCAACCAGTGTCCTTCCCTGCATTTCAGTGTCCTTAGCTGTAATGGAGCGAATAATGGCAGCCTCCTTGCCTACTGAAAAGAGAGGCTCTCAAGACAAATGGGGTGTCCTACAATCAACAGCCACCCATGGAGCACTCTTGGAGTAAAGACAGTATAATTAAGCCCTTAGGAGAAAAATGTGCTCTGAGCTCTCCAGAGAGAAAAAGGAAAGAGGAAAAGTAAATGAGAAAGTGAAAAAGGACACTGGGCAGGAACAAAAGTCCCTCCCTGGGAGCTAGTTTAAGAAGTGTATCTCTCCAGAAACATCCTTCCAAGGTACCAGAGCTTTTAAACACACCAGCCGGTAATGGAGTGCAAGAGAGGTCACCGCCAAAGATGAATGCGGTGTTTGGCGAGCAGCAGAAACGGATGGTTTGTGTAACGAGAACAGATGGTTCTGCCAGGACAGTGCCTCCCCTGTCCTTGCCGCCCACATTTATAATGCCGTGTGTAATGTCACGGGACAAAGATCAGAGAAGGAAATGACAGCCTCCAGGGCAGCACATGAAGACTCGGGGAAAAGATCCTGTAGGCAGCTCAGGTAATTAGTATTAATGCTCAGTCACCCCAGCACCCATTACAGACCATTCCAGTCAACACATCGCCAACTGGAAAGCGCTTTCTTTTTTTGCCTCTCTTTCTCCAGACTGTATTTGATTCCCACACAAGAAGGAAAAGCCTTAAAATGTAAGAACCCCGAAAACCAAAACCACTAATTCCTTTCCAGTAATTCCAAGCCAGATCTACGAAAAACTATTTGGTCCACTAGTTTGATACTGAGAAGTTCGCCTGGCTGAAAACTATGCTATTTTAGAGCTAAAAGGAACATAAGAATCTGGCAGAGGAGAAAGCCTTCCATCGAAGCATTTCCTTCTTAAAGCAACATCACTTCTTTTTAAGATGGATATTTTATTTCTAAATGGCCGGACATGACCTTTACAAGTGTGTGGTTTCTGTCTGCCGCTTAAAAAAATGTCATTCCTGCTGCTTATTCTCTTGTTTCTGTTAATCACTTTTTCTCTTTACATAGTACATAATCCACAGAGACGTGTCCATTGCCCTTCTAGCTGATTTCTATTATTCTCATTACAGCCTTTGTTCCAATCCCCTGCTTCCCACTGGGTATTAAATATTTAGACACGGAGTCTAAACTATCTTACCCTTGCCGCTGTCAGGATGACTATCCTATAGTTGTGTAATCAATTAGCCTGGCATCTGATCTCTGTTGCAGACGTCTTCTTAGAGGAAATTTAATTATGATTAATATCTTTTCACGACTTTGAAATTATATAGGCATGATTCCTTACTCAGTCATGCTTGTTAAAAATCATAAATCAATTTATTTTATTCCCTCTAGATATGAGGAGACCTTTCCAATTCTGACTGAATTTTAACAATGTAAAAAGTCCAATAGACATTAGAGGAGTATACTTTTTTTTTCCCTTTCGCTGGGAAACCCTTTTGGTAAGATCTTTCTGGTGGAAAGATTTGGAGAGGTTTCAAAGCAAGCCGTACAAATGTGATTTAAAGAAAGCATTCTATAATTAAACAGAAAGATATCTTCAGACGAGAATAAAATTTACATTGCAAGCATACTTTGCTTCATGCAAGAGAAGTTATTTCTGGAAAGCTGGAGTAAATCAAGGTTTTTTTTTTATAAATCAAGTGTTTTAAATAAATTCAGGAAAGTGGTTATTAATAGAAATAATCCTGGTGGCAAATCCTTCTGTGAAGCACAGGATCCGTTTCTAAAGAAAACATATACCTCTCAATTTAATGGTTTTAAATTTGGATTTTGGAGCTGAATTTTCCAAAACTGGGACACACTCACACATGGATTTTCAAAGTACTTGGCGTATCTATCCTGCCTTATGAGGACCTTTTTCTGACCCAAAAGTAACTGGAAAAACTCACTAGGAAACTTTAATGTTCACCATGCTACCCGTGCACGGATTCCTGTAGCAGACACCCGTTCCCTTTCCTGTCCTAGGAAGACTTCTCCAAAACTTGGCAATAAAGCAAAAAGGTGACTGTATGTTCTTTCAATGTCCTATTGATGCACAAGCAGGCCCACGCACAGATTCTCTAGGAGAATATATTTTTAACTTACCATACTATGAACTAGGGCCCACATTCCAAGATGTTACACATTATATATTTTTGTAAAGATATGGAAGAGATACCAATGATCTTCTCTATTCAAGAAGGTAACACCAAAGGTTATAGCTTATTTATTATTAGCCAGTTTTGTCTCTAACATCGCAAACCAATTACAGCAAAGTATTCCTCAAATTCCCTTTTGAACCACATTTACCTATCCCTGCTGGGAACCTCATTAATGGATTAAATAAATAATGGACACATACTCATTCTTATTCTGCATGAGAGCCATATTTTAATTTCTTCAAAAAGTACACTTCGACACCGCCCCTTACTTTATGTCCAAGCCTCTTTTGTAGTTAGAGATAGCCATATAAAGGAGCTCCAGTCAATCAAATACAAGTAGAAGTCTGATTGGAATTTCTGGAAAATTCCCAGAATTCTGGAAAATTTGCCCCCTGATAAAAAGACAGTTCCAGCTGGCACTCTCCCTTTCCTTGACTTTGTGCCTTGATTGCCAGCATGACTTCTGGAAGTGGAGCAGCTAATCTCGCTCCCAAGAGGCAATAAGAATGAAAGAAAGGCTAAGAGACTAAGACATGCTGGCCTGACATCACTGAGCCCATGAATCGAGAGCGGCAGTCATGAGCTTCTAAACTTCTTCTGTGAGAAAAATTAACTCCCGTTTGTTCAAACCACTGTAAGTCAGGTTTTATTCTTGCCTTCGACCAAACACATCGTTAGCCGATACAATTCCTTGCCTCTTCTGGGTTCCTCATTTTGTAAGGTACCAGGTCTTCCACCAGAAGAGCAAGTTCCTCTCAACCTAAAGGCTGCGCGGCAAAAGAGCACACTCTGCAGAGATCATGGAGTAAACTTAACAACTCATATTGTTTCTAAAAACAAATTCATATTGTCTCCATGTGTGATGAAAACAATAAGCTGCCTCAAGCATCCATTCCTCCAACCCCACCCCCCACACAACCCCAAACACCAAAGTTGATGAATCATAAACTAAAGGGACCTCTTCCTTCTTGTTTTCACTCGTACGTGGAATTTGAGAAGCTTAACAGAAGACCATGCAGAAGGGAAGGAAAAATAAGTTACAGAGAGGGAGGCAAACCATAAGAGACTCTTAAATACAGAGAACAAACTGAGGGCTGATGGGGATGGTGGGGGCGGGGAAAATGGGTGATGGGCATTGAGGAGGGCACTTGTTGGGATGAGCACTGGGTGTTGTATGTAAGTGATGAATCACAGGAATCTACTCCTGAAGTCAAGACTACACTATATGTTAGCTAACTTGACAATAAAATATTTAAATAAACAAACAAACAAACCTACCTCTTCCTTCCAAGGTCATTTCTTCCAAAGGGTGTAAAGACCTGAGGTGTCCCCTGGTATGGGGCCAGCAAATGGGAATGGTCTATGGTGGCCCCCCAGGGCCTGGGGCTCACCCTTCCCCTCCCCTCGCACTCACCTGGATTAGACTGGGCTGAGGCCTGGCCTTGCCTCTTCCCTAATTCACGCTGCCAGAGAGTGGAGCCCCAGAGGAACAAGAATTGACCCTGAACATAACTAGACCCTGAGGAGTCCTAAACGCATAACTAAACTCAACTCAAACCTGTTGATCAAAACTTTGCTTTCTTCTCACACTTGGGTGATCTGAGATTTTTCATCCACAGCTGCTGATTGTGTGCTCAGGGCTTATTCCTGGTTTCTCATCAAAAGGAGAATGCCAATTCCTCTGTAGGCATCTCTTCTAAATAAGGAACATTTTCTTTATTTATCCAGTAAGAAGTTGTACTTGGCCTACAGGTATTGAGATCTGGGCCAGTCTGCTCCCTGCCACATGTTGTAAGAAAAGCAAGCAAGCAAGCAAGAAGGGAGGGAGGGAGGGGAATGACTCTAAGTGGAAATGGGAAGGGAAGGGAATACACACACACATACACACACACAATTCCTGTATTCTCTTTAGTACTCTCACACTAAAAAAAAAAAAAAAAAAGCCAACTATTTTCCATATAAAAACTCATTATTCAGGAAGTAAATGACCTGTAAAAATTGCCTGTTTCTTAAGATTTCCCTATAGGTTCTGCATACCCTCAATAATCCCCTCAGAAGTAGCTCTTGCAAAGCTTTCTCAGGATAGGACATGAGTCAAAACATGGGTTTCTAATATTCCTTTTGCTCTGTAATATGAGGGTGGGTACATCTTCTTTCTTTTCTTTTTCTTTTTTCCTTTCTTTTTGACTCAAAAGTCTGAATGGTCACTCTCATTCTCTTACCCTTCCAATCCACCCCCCCATTCCTTCCACCCTTCTCTCCTTGATTCTTCCAGACTCGTTCTGCCACATGTGCAGAAAATCTGAGTGACAAAGAGGGGGTGGGTGGGAACGAGTAGAAAAAGAAGATAGGTGACACAGAATAAGAGACAAGAAACAATATAATAACATGAAAATTGCCTGAGAAGAGATTTCGGAGCCTTTTGGCAGAGTCAGATTATCTGTCAATTGAATGCAGGTTCACCTGAGGCCCTATCAACTTGGCATTTGAGCCTGGACAGCCCAAGCTGGCCACCGCCGTAGACCATGTGGGAGATGCTGCCACACAATGGTCCCATCCTCCCTGATAGAGGTATCTGTCCCCAGGATCGGGTCTCATAAGTCATGTAGCCACTTCTTAATTGTCTTCTGAATTTGAGCCCCTAAACTGACAGATGCACCTAACAGGATCCTCCCTTAATTGATAGAGCAGAGAAGCTGAAAAATGACCTTTGCGACGAAAGCGACCATTCCTTTGCTGCAGAAAATGCAAGAAGGTAAAGGGATGCACATATCCGTCGAGGTTGCCTCTGTGACAGCCATTCTCAGAATGGAAGACAGCCAAGGAGTGTCTGGTGTTTTGGGGAGACTTTGGGTACCATGGCCGGATTCCCTGCTCCTCCTAACATAGATTTTCAAAAGGGCTCTAATGTAAAGGAGCACAAGAACATTGGACATACTTTCTCAAAAGTGAAAATAGAGATTTAGATTCTTTTTAAGTTTCCTCGTTGTTCTTTTCCATATTGATGAATTTTTTATGGTGACTGAGCATTTTTGCCTAAATAAATAAAACTTTGTTCTAAAAGTGACTACAAAATGCACCCCAGAGCTAAATGGAACTGCCGCCTGAGGTCTCTGCCATTTGGGACTGTTCGTGCTACTGACCCCTCCAGTGAGTGGATAAGTGAAGTTAAGGCCACTTGCAATGGTGACCCCAACCCTAACCCTCTCAAGACTTCTTGTTGTTTTAGGAACCTATGGGCTTTTGGGGAAATGGATCCTGTTTAAGCAAAAAGCAAAACCCTTTTCCAAGGATAATTATTTTGTCCAACTTTCATTTCGTACAAGTCTTTCTCAGAATTGACATTTCCCTGAGAGTGGCAAAGTCTTCAGCTCAATGTCAAGTGCAGCGAAGCCTTCTATTTTCCTTAAAGCAAAAAGGTTTCAAATATATTTTACCATCCTGACAGCTGTGACAAATGGGACTTTAACTCAAATGGATTACAGATGGGCTTTCTGAACCACATAAAACTTCATGCAAATAAAGAACCACCAACATTTTTTTTTTTAATGTCAGGAATACTCATAGGGTTTTTTGACATTTGGTTAAAAAAAAATTATCAGCCCCCCCCTTTATTCATCGCCTTTTTCATTTATTAATGGCAGTAGAGTAATTCAGGATGTGTGGCAAGTAGGGGCCGAGGGAAAAGGCAAAGTCAGGAAAACAAGAGGTCTCTTGACCAGGTAAGAGTGCCAAGTCTAGAGGCTAGTCAGCAAGCACAGACCTGCCGCTGGTCCAAGGAACGGATAAACAGAGGTCAGTGAATTCTTTTCTGCAAAAATAATAAATATTTTAGGATCTCTGCTGCAACCACTCAACTCTGCCCTTGTAGCACGAAGGCGGCCATGACACTATGTAAATGAGGGGGCGTGGCTGTGTCGAATAAAACTTCTCTGCAAAACTAGAGAAGTGACCAGATTTGTCCCACAAGCCAGAGTTGCAGCTGGATTATGATGTGACTGGTATTTTAAAAGAGCGTTTAGCAAGGAAAGGGTGCAGGGCAGGGAAGGAGGGGAACAGTCACAAAACAGTATCCCCCATAAGCTCCTGCTAACAGAGGAGCTGGTGTGGGTTGGGAGGCCTCCTAAGGGCCCGGGTGTTAACCCCCTTTTATCACTGGGTGTAGAAAAAGGGGGGGCTTTCCAAACGAGGAGGAACTGTCAGGAGCTGCAGGGTAGCGGATAACTCCCCCCAGCATAACAAGTTCACCAATATTTTAACAATTGATGGGGCCATGCGGGAAGAAAGCAGTTACACAGCCTGGATTCCTGCATTAAGATATGCCTCCAAGGAAGAGATTCAGAAAAAAACTTAAGTCTTTCACATCTGCGAGATATTTTTTTATAATCATCACCCACAAAAAACAAACAAACAAACAAAAAAGTAGTCCAAATGAAAATAACTGATTCTTTTATAAGCAAAAAAAAGATTAAAAGCTATAAGAAGGCAATATAATTAGTTTCAAGGTCATTTTAAAGTAGGAAAAGAGAGTAGGTACAGTAAAATGCTCTAATTGCTTGTCTACATTGCTCAAGAACTGGGTTAGCACTGGGGCACCTGGGTAGCTCAACTGGTTGAGCGTTGACTTTGGCTGAAGTCATGATCTCACGGTTCATGGGTCTGAGTCCCCATCGGGCTTTGCAATGACAGCACAGAGCCAGCTTTTGGACTCTCTGCCTCCCTCTCTCTCTGCTCCCCTTCTCTCTCTCAAAACTAATTAAAAAAATTTTTTTAATAAAAAAAGAATTGGGTTAGCATTAAGGACAGGAAGACCCCAGTGGCTTGTGACCCCCTGGCAGGTGGGAATGCTATAGAAATAATGCCCTGAGGAAAACTACAACAGAGAAATGAATGGTCTTCGAAGCACTCCACCGCCCCCCCTCCCCCCCTCCGAACCCAGGCGCGGAAGACCCTCCTCATCTACTCCCACTCTCCCAGCACACACACATACACGTTTATGCCAACTAACCCACAACTCCTCCCTCTCCAAATAAGCCCTCACCCAGCTACCATTAGAAAGCTATTAGCCAAGCTAATTCAGACTAAAGTATTAATGAATAACAATAGCTGCATGTCTTTTACCTCTCAGGGGTTTAAGAATTTTTAAAAAGAGGATCTTGACCGAGTCATTCCATTACCCACATAAAAGATTCCATAATGGGGAGGAGGATAAGCAGATGGTTTCAGTCAGCGAGCCGTCTCCATCTGAAAACATGCTAGGTTGACAATGTGCCAGTTCTTTCCTTGAAAAAGCAGCCCCTAATTACAGCACGGGATAACAAAAGTTTTGAATTTTTTTTAATTGAAGATCTTGTCCAGACATCCAAATATCCAGAACATCAGGAAAATACATGTTCCCAACGGCTCGCTGTTCCGAAAGGACTGCAGGTGAAGGGAACCATAGACACGTGTGACAGGGTCGGCATTGTGCAGCTTGGGAAGCTCAAAGGGCAAGAGATGAATCTGTGACTTCCTCCCCTAGAAGCCCCGTAGGCCCCTCTCCTACCTCTGCTGCAGAGAGAACGCATTTGTGGGAGCTAAGCTGCCCTTTCTGGAGTTCCCCTTGGGCCAACAAACAGCCAGGCAGTTTCCTTTGCAGCGAGAGTGTCCAAAATCTTAAAAAATTTTAAAAGATCAGTGAGTGCCAAAGCACATTCCAAGTGCCCTTCTAAGTCACAAAAGCAAACTTGAGGCAGGACCTGTGACTTTCAGCTCCCCACCCACATCCACTATACTTTATCCTGGTCAGCCCAGCCCTACTCTTTAAACACACAAGGTGCATTTCTTAAAAATGTTTAGCCTTTAGCTGACCACATTTAATAAGAAGGAATTCTAAGCCCTGGCTCCATGCATTTCAATGGCAGTGACCTTAGAGGCACCCAGGGAAAATGTGCTTCCAAGGCCCTATTTCCCAATAAATGCAATGAAAGCCTCGAAGTTTGGGCTAATAAAATCCTCACTAAAAACTCTCTCTCTGACCTTACCTGAAGCACTGTGGAGTGGTTTTAAAGCTCTCGCAAAGCCTTTTCACAGAGCCATTTAGCTTCGCTAAAGGGATGGAGGCGGGGAGAGGGGTGCTTTTCCGTTCCAACCCATGGGAGGGCACTATGGAAGCCTCTATCAGCAATGAGACTTAGATTACTGGCTTCTCTGGCCAGGCACTAGAAATAGGGGGCAGACTGCGGTGAAGACTGTGCCCCTTGATAAAGTATGGTAATCGCCACTATAGGCAAGAGGATCTCTTTCTAATTAAACTCTCTTTACCACCGGCCTCATCCCGGGAGAAGCCCCGCCCAGCCAAGAGCCCCAGGACCAAGTGAGACACACAGCTGTGAGAGACAGAACTGCAAAGGAAAATAGCAGCACGAATAGCAACTTTGTTTCCTTGGAGAGAATCATGTGTGAAATGCCTCCGGCTGGAAAGGCCTGAGATGAGGTTGTAGTGGGTAGCCTGTGAGAGAAACACGTGCGCGCCCAAGGGCACTTCCAGAGTCCCAGGGCCTGCCTCTCACAGCTTCAGCTTTGTGACAGTGTCTGAATCCTGAGGCGGTGGATGAAAGCATCTGAAAGTACTCATACACAGTGTTACTGCTGGAATTAATGGGAGGCACCAAATGCGCATGAGCTTTCCCGGGAACGTGGGCCAGGAAGGAAATCTGTGGTGCGGGCTCAGCACTGGCCCAGTCACGCCTTGGCCCAGAACCTGGCGGAGACTCCCTGGGACTGAACCAGGCAGGTGGGGCAGACAAGATTTGTCTCTGAACAGGGAAGAAGACAGGCTCAGAAGGAAACTGCACAAGGACCCTGAGGGCATGGGGCATGGGAAGGGTGAAATGAATGCTGACAGGGAGACAGACTCCTTCCTCAGCAAGACCCCCAGCCCAGAAGATTCTTCCTTCTCTGTCAGAACGCATTCTCTGGAGTTGTATTTTTCCCTGGACCTCTCAGCCAGCAAGTTTTTCTGATCAGCTAACCTCAGTTAACAGGTGGGAACGAGGAGAACTTCTTCATGTCAGAGATTTGCATATTAACAAGTCTTCCAGAATCGATGCCGGAACCAAAAACTGTGGTTCAAATGCTCTGAATGAGAGGACAGAGAACTGGCACAGTCACCTCCTGTAACCGGAACCCATGGGTCAGGCATGAAGCTGGGTCACATCTTGACGTCACCTGGATACTACTGAGCCCCATCATCTCCTCGTAGTAGCTAAATACCAGCAAACTTCATGGAATCTTGCAATTAAATCTCTAAAGCTAGGAGTGAGCGGGAGGACATGCGGCTCAGAAGCAATGAAGCTACCCTAAGTGCTCAATGCAAGTCCTACCTTCCAAGTGCGCTTACATGGAGAGCATGGAAACTCCCCCTAGACTCACATCCAGTACAGGACTATGGGAGGGGCAGACAGGGTAAGGTACACATAACCACTTCAATCCGCCCCAGCCACAACAGAGCAGAAATTTGGCCAATGTGTTCCAATGCTAATTTTAAACTCTGAGATTATTCTTTTTTTCTGAAATTATTCTTTATGATACATACGCTTCTATATTTTTTCCTTTTTTTTTCTTTTGATTGTGGAAAGGTCAGCCTTCTCTGTGTCTTGGTGGTTAACTCGTTAAGGAAGAAACATTTCCCTATAACACTTAGTCAGAAACTAGAAGTGTAGCACTAAAACGAGACAGTCAGAAAACCCATCTTTGATTCAAAAAGGTCTCAGCTGGAGCAGTGGTCGTATAAGGTCTGCTGAGGCTTGTTTGCCACTGAGGGAATGAAGCCAGAGCGAGGAAGTGGATGGATGGACGGATGGATGGATGGATGGATGGAAAACAAAGAGGGTAAAAATAGACCCAGCACTCCCAGCAGACTACATAGGATGTGGAGACAGGGAAGGGAGACAGGACAGAATATGTCCTCCTATCATGAAGATAAATTATTTTTTAATTTCAAAATTACCTATGACTAAAGGATCTTTCTAAGTCTCTCCCAGACTAAATGAGAACCTATCAAAGCAACATTGTTAAAAGACCAAGACCTAGTTTGATTACTGCCATTTCCCACTTCCCCTCTCACGTCTTTAGAATATGTAGCAATCTGGGGCACCTGGGTGGCTCACTTGGTTAAGTGTCCAACTCTTGATTTCGGTTCAGGTCATGATCTCATGGTTTGTGTGATTGAACCCCGTGTCAGGCTCTGCACTGACAGTGTCGAGCCTGCTTGGGATTCTTTCTCTCCGTCTCTCTGTGCCCCTACCCTGCACATGCTTGAGCTCTCTCTCTCTCTCTCTCTCTAAAATAAATAAACATTTTTAAAAAATAGAATATATAACAATTTTTCCCTGGTCATTAATAAAAATTTTTTAAAAAGTCCATTCCTTTCTACAGAGTCTGAAGCACATCTGAGAGGCAGGAGAGAGTGAGAGAAAAGAGTATCATGGGTGAAGAATCAGTAGGAGAAAAAAGGAAGGTGAAGGCAGGACCCCTGTCTCATCTATGCAGACTCGAGATTTTTGAGACACCCCACCACTCGGTGGGAAAGCGGAAGCACAGACCCAGATCTCCTGAATGCATACTCTTCAAAATACAGCAATAAATTATTCTGGAAAAAGAAACTTGCTAAATTGCGTGTAGGTGAAAATGAAGATTCCCAAATTACATTCCTACGTACTCTCTCCCCCACCATTTCTTTACCTGTTCCATCCAAACAGCATCTGTCGAATGTGGAAGTACCAACTGAAAACAGGAAAAATCAATTTAAAGACGGATCTCTCTAGAAGTGTTGAGCTTACAATGTTCAAAATAGGATTGAGCACTACCCACTTTCACCAAAGTCCTTGATTTCTCGTGTTCTGGGCCCTTCCACAAAATATGGTGCCCCATTAAGTCCTACCTTCCTAGGGTTTTTAAGATTGCTCCCTGTAGTGTCTTTCTTAGAGTCTCTGAATAAATCATTTCTTCTCCATTTCTCATGCTTAGCACCTTGAATATCTTACGACTAAACAAGAGAATCAACTTAGGAGTAGCTACACTTGACCAGCAAAACCCAAGTGTTTTTTCGTAGAGAAACCTTGAGTTTGCCTTACAAGAGCGCCGCCTAGTGTCTATTTGTGGAACGGTACCAAACTTTAATACCTCAAGAACCCACATCATTTGTGTTGTGTACAGAAGAGCTGCAGTGCTAAAGCATATAGTAGGCATATTTTTGCACATCAAATTATGTTCTTATTGACTTACGAGTATTTCAATTATGTGTTCACGCTGAAATGGTCCCTCCGAGGCATCATTAAAATCAGGCCTTAAAATGCAACAAAACTTTTAAAAGTACGCATTTAGTAGAAAATTAGTTTCCATGAAAATGTTGACACATTAATTTTCAATCATTAACATACTGTGCTTTAACTATCAGAGACAGTGCTAGTTGCTAAATAACAGTCTCAATTCCCTAGTGAAATATTTGTGGATTGTTCTGGGGAAAAAAGTATTTCTTATAGAGCACATATGATAATAATGAATAATAATGACAGATATTTGTTGTACAGTTACTATGTGCTTGACATTGTGCTAAACACTTCGCCTACATGATTCCCATTTAACCCTCACTTCATATGTACAAAGTGCTTAAAGCATCACCCAGCATATAGTGAATGGTATGTAAGTGATGTTAAACAAATGAAGACCCCAATTATGCTGGAGAGATTATACTTGTAAGTGTGTATCTAGGATTTAGCCCAGGAATAGCAGACCGAAAGGCTGCACACCATGCCTGATTGACTCTCTATAGACAATTCCTGTAGAAGTCGGCTAGGGCTATGCTAACAAAGTACCACAGAGAACGTGGATGAAACAACAAAAATTTAATTTCTCACAGTTCTGGAGGCTACAAGTCTGAGATCCAGGTGTTGGCAGGATTGATTTCTTCTGAAGCCTATTTCCAACTGCTGCCCCAGCCAGCCTCCAACCATTAGGCCTCTTCAAGAAAGAGCCAGGGATTGGGGTGCCTGGGTGGCTCAGTCGGGTAAGCAGCCAACTTCGGCTCAGGTCATGATCTCACAGTCTGTGAGTTCGAGCCCTGCATCGGGCTCTATGCTGCAGGCTCAGAGCCTGGAGCCTGCTTCAGATTCTGTATCTCCCTCTCTCTCTGCCCTTCCCCTGCTCATACTCTGTCTCTATGTCTCTCAAAAATAAATAAATGCTAAAAAAAAAAAAATTAAAAAAAAAAAAGAAAAGAAAGAGTCAGGCATAGCTTCCATACCTCCCAAACTCCAGGGACACACAACCAGACTCTCCCAAGATCCTTCTCTCACACTCTGCTCCAGTCCATGAGGCCCTGAGCCTGTAGCTCAGTTGCCCAATAAGCACCCAGTCATGCATGAGATGCTGGTCTCCAACCCGGCCTTTCCAAGGGGTCCTCTTGGAGAAACCCCTCCCTTGACTTGGAGCACAAAGAGATGAAACCTCATGACATTATCTATTTCTTAGAAAATACCTGACAAATCTAATAAATCCTAGCTTTCTCTTATAGAAGTCATTGGGTAGGTCACTGAGTCAATCAGTTTGGCCCTCTTTTTTATAGCCATTGTCCTGGCCTTAACTTTCATCCAAGTCATTCAACCAATTTACCAGATTCAAACAGGAACACTGAACATATATGGCGGCAAACCACCATAGCTATACCTAGATATTCTTCATCCAAAAAGTAGCTGTGTTCTTCTGCTCCGTCTTCTCCCTGTGTCCTCCTTCCCAAAACTAAAACCAAAAGACAGTCATTCCACCCTTTGTACTTGCTTCCTGCCCTTCGCATTTTGTATCTGATTTATCCTGTTAAGTAATCGTGCCTCCTTATTCATATATTCATCTATTCTCTGGTCTATCCTAACTAGTGGGATTTTTTTTTCCTATTTAAAGAAAGAATTTGATGACTGAGAGCAGCTAAATGTAACTTATAGCCAAAGTCGGTAAATAATGTGGAGAATACAGCCCGTTAAAACTACTTTTTTATACAAAATGGCTATAAAGCAATGAGACTGAATTTTGAAATGTACATGGCTTATAATACCAATTTGAAGGCAAACTAAGAATACCTATTATGTTTTAGACAACAACTGCAATAGAATATATGTGTACTATCAGTCCCATGGGGATCTCTTAAGAAGACAACAATTGCTTGGATACATAATTCCTACAGAATGCATAACATCAGGGGTACAAGATATAAAATGAAGGAACCAGGCTCTCAGCTTGCCTCCCCAGCCCACCCACAAAGTAACACCCTGCAAGCCCAGGAGGAGGCAAAACTTTTGGAACTGTAAGACATACAATAGAATTGTCAGAACTACACAGAAAATAACTGCATGGATTGTGAAATAATTTAAGCACTATAAATTTTTATTCAACACAGAAAATTAAAGCAAGGGCTATGAGTGCCTTGAGCGCCATGCTGAGGACTAAACTTCCATTTACAACTGCTCCAAAATCATTTCTCCATCTATTTCTGAGTATTTATTTTTTTAAAAATCACGTGTTTTGCCTTGGAGATATAAGTCATTTTTAAGATATATGTAAAGTCTGGGATAAGGAAGGTGTTCTATAAATGGTAGCTGTTATTATTAAGCTTCCTATCACCCATGCGGGACTGGGTTGAATTATTATCTCTGTTCTTAAGTAGAGATTATGTCTAAGATTATTAAATTACTAGATCCTAACAGTGGAGTTTCACAAATTTTACATATTTATATGTAATTTATTTTTATATTATAATTTATATATCAGATTTACTTCAAATAATATATATTTTTATATAATTTATTTCAGTATAATACATATTTATAATATAATACATGTTTATAATCTATTTAAATAAGTTTATTTTATTACATATGTTTTCACAATATAATTTTTATTTTTATTGAAGTATAATTATTATGCATTGTTGTAGTAGTTTCAGGTGTACAGCATAATGATTCAACAATTCTATCCGTTACTCAGTGCTCATCACAATAAGTGTACTCCTAATCCCCTTTATCTATTTCACCCACCCCCCAACGACCTCCGCCTGGTAACAACCAGTTTGTTCTCTATACTTAAGTCTGGCTTTTTTTGTCTGTCCCTTTTTTGTTTGTTCATTTGTTCTGTTTCTTAAATTCCAAATATGAGCGAAACCATAAGGTATTTGTCTTTCTCTGATGGACTTATTCCACTTAACCTTATACCTTCTAGGCCCATCCATGTTGTTGTAAACGGCAAGATCTCATACGTTTTTATGGCCGAGTAATATTCCAATGCACGTGTATGTGTGCGTGTGTGTGTGTGTGTGTGTGTGTGTGTGTGTACTACATCTTCTTTATCCATTAATCTATTCATAGACACTTGGGTTGCTTCTACATCTTGGCTTTTACAAATGTAAAATATATTTTTTATTTTTTATATATCTTTATATTATATATAATATTTAATTTATCTAATAAATGTAATGTTTTATTTTATGTATTTATATTTTAAATATGTGTGATATTTATATACTTTTTAAATATATCATAATATATATTTATGTTATATAATTATATTTTTCAAAATAATGTAAGGGCACCTGGGTGGCCCAGTCAGTTGAGCATTCAGACTTCGGCCCAAGTCATGATCTCACGGTTCCTGGGTTCAAGCCCCACAATCAGGCTTTATGCTGACAGCTCCGAGCCTGGAGCCTGTTTCGGATTCTGTGTCTCCCTCTCTGTCTCTACCCCTCCCCAACTCATGCTCTGTCTCTCTCTCTCTTAAAAATTAACATTTAAAAAATAATAATAACATAAATATATACATATGTAATTTATATGTATAGATTATTTATAGATTTCTACAAATGGGATTCACTTGAAGCCAATCATTTAACCTAGTAATCCCCAAAATGCTAAAGTAGGAAAGAACTGGAAGTCCCGGTGCTCTTGGTAAAACGTATAAAGGACTGAGGCAAACATGACAAAGGGTCCTCAGTTTCTGCCTTGTCTTCTACCTTTGTCCCCTTTTCTATTTTTTTGGTAACTACTTCCCTGCCCCCCTGACGCCGACTAGCCAATCGACTACAAGGCTTATGAAAACTGTCCCCAGAAAAGACTGTTATTATGGCTATCTGGACCTCGGAAGAACAGCATCCAACTGCAAGTTTCAATTAATGTCCAAAACCACTGCCTAAACCAAACAACAAATGAAATAGCTTTCCCTAGCCAATCAAAGCCCTGACCCTGCTTAATGGAGGAACCGCCCAGCCTGCAGGTGCGCCCTGATGCACCCCAGCTGAGTAGAGGCTTTCGGCTCTATTTGAATCACCAAAATCCTTTTCTTTTGACACCGTGAAATGCATTTATTCTATCGCATAGCTTAGAAACATTTGTATTAACGGGGAAAAAATGATTATATTATGGCAGGTGTTTACGATTTAGTAACACTACAACAGGAGTGCCTGGGTCCACAGAAAAAAATAACTCAACCAAAGCCAGATGAGCAGTTTCGGACTCTCCCCACTAACAGTCACCTGCTCCTTGGTCAGGCATTTGCTATGTGCTCAAGTGTGCCTGCAACAGTAGATGCCACTAATCTCTTCCTTTCACTTATGTATTTCAGCCCTTGTCTTTTGTCAGAGGTATACCACCAGTGTTCCACAGCAGCACAGCCTGAGAACAGCTGACTTTCAGTATACTATTCCCAGCATCTTCGCTGGTTACATTTCCCAGATGAAAACATCATCCAAGATGCAGAAAAGCAATGACCATAATTAACCCGAAAGGAATACACCTGGGTAGATGTAGCCATTCCAGAAGACAATATATCTGTCCTCTGCATAATGAATCCAGAGGTATTATCTATACCAGAAATATAGCCTAGAGCAAGGGATTAAGTGACTTTACTGAGATCGAAAAGAGACAGAGAACTCCTTGGCTCAGAAAAATACAAGTGGGGATTAAGACCAAGAACTAACACAAGGCAAGAAGGGGAATGTGTTTTATTACTAACTACGTTTTTTGTTAATATACTGATAACCTTCCCTGCCAGCGGTTCCTGCTTGAAAAAGGTAAATGAAGGGAAAATTCTGTGTACAAAGAGCCAAATTAATGAACTCACATTTAAATGCTAATTGGGTACAGGAAAGTTACCTCCTAGGTCCTTAGTGACTCCAAGTTTGGATCTAGCTACAGCTCTAACCCTTGTTCTGAATGTCAAAACTCTGCCTTGCTTGGTGTCGGCAGCCTAATTAAAGAAGCACCTGGAGAGTAAAACCAATAACGTTTGTTAAATTACACCATTTTCCCAAAACCTTATCAATAGCAAACAGCATAGCCAAATCCCAGGGATCGAATGAGGGGCAAACACATCCCCTGAGTTTCAACAAGCTGTAACAAGCCTCAAGAAGACTTCAAAGTCAAGTCAACCTTTCTCGATACCCTACACAGGCCAGCACCAAAGTAACAGCTACTCTACTAAGCTAGAGCAAGAATCCTGAGCCCCATCTGAGGCTCCCTCCTACCTCCTGTGGCTTCTAGGTAGCTGGGCTCCAGGGATACCAGGACCCTGAGAAAGAAATGGACCTCTCTCTATTGTTGAGAGGTAAGAGGAACTTTGTAGTTAGGATGAGGCTTCTATGAGCCTCTTTGCAAATAAATAGTCAGTGCTCTGCTATTCCTGAGTCCAGAGCAAAAGCCAAGTCCCAAAGTCAAGGGGAGAATAAACTGCTCTTTAACAGAACACAGTGAACACACCCACACACCCACACACACACACACACCCTCAGTGCACCTCTGTGGGCCAAGGCAATTCGCCAAGGATCTTCGGTCTGTCATTTATTGCTAAAGCTATGTAGAGAGATCTTAAGCACCAGGAAAACGAATCTCCACAGTTCTCCTGCTAACCCACTCTCTGGCCAGGGAGAGTGCTGGTGGCCTTCATAACCACAAAGAGAGGACTGACCAGCTGAGACGAAGGCCTATCCAAAAGGCAGGCAGCCCAGTACGGAGAGGTCCCTGGCACCTGGATGTAGAGGTCTGTCTGTCACACATAACACCTGCGGTGGGCTGAACAATGGTACCCAAAGATACCAGCCCCTTATCCCTGGAACCTGTAAATGTCACCTTACCCGGCAAAGACTTTGCACATGCGACTCAGTTCAGGATCCTGAGATGGGAACAACACCCTGGATTATCCAAGTGGGCCCTAAACGTAATCACAAGTACCCTTGAAAGAGAAAGGCAGAGGAAGATCTGACACAGACAGAAGAGGAGAAGACACTGTGATCACAGAAGCAGAAATCAGTGATGCAGCCACAAGCCAAGGAACGCCAGCCACCACCAGAAGCTGGAAGAGGACTCTCTGAAGGAGTGCAGCCCCACCAACATCCAGATTTCAGCCAACCGACGCTGATTTCAGACCTTGGGCCTCCAGAACTGACAAAGAACGAATTTATGATGTTTTAAGCCACCAAATTTATGGTAATTTGTTACGGGGCAGCATATGACAAATACCCAAATTATCCAACAGCAGCTTTCTCAAACTAAACTTAGCTAAAGATTATTTCAGGTTTGAAAAGTACACTTCTTGGGGCACCTGGGCGGCTGAGTCAGTTAAGCATCTGATTCTTGATTTCGGCTCAGGTCATGATCTTGCAGTCTTTGAGATCCAGCCCTATGTCAGACTCTGTTCTGACGGAGCAGAGCCTGCTTGGGATTCTTTCTCTATCCGTCTCTCTCTCTGCCCCTCCCTTGCTCATGCCTGTGCTCGCTAGCTCTCTCTCTCTCTCTCTCACTCTCAAAATAAATATGTAAACTTCAAAAAATTTTAAAAATAGAAAAGTATACTTAATGAGCAACTACTATGTATCTACAAAAGGGAAAGACTGAGACTCCATCCCTGACAAACCCTCTTGCCTCCCACTCACTCCTGTGTCCCCCAGGGAGTTTACATCTGCGTCTAGTCGGACAAGACTGGCCCAGGAAACCTGCCTATAACAGGATGCAAATGTCCAGCCTGTTTTTAACAGGAAACCTCGCTTTGTCTTCCTCTTTGCTACATGCACAGAAAGTCATTCTGCCCACTCTGGGGGATAAAGCAAGCTTTCCAAAAATGGACTGCAAGCATCTCTTCCTTTATTCCATGGCCTACAGCATTTGTAAAGGCTAAGACTTTCTGCCAGGAAAAACAGACATGCCCTTTTGTGGTCTTAGGGTCTCCCCCTAGCTACAAGAAAATTCCCAAGCCTCCTGATAAGCCAATAACCCCACTCTGAAAGAAACTGGGGACCCATGGGGCAGGGTGGCAAACATTTTGCTAGACTGGAAGAGAAGGCTGTGGTTAAAGAAAAGGGTCATTCTCCTAGGAGGGGAGAAGAAATCAGAAGTTCTAGATGGAGGCGCACCTGGGTGGCTCAGTTGGTTCAGTGTCCGACTCTGGATTTCAGCTCAGGTTATAATCTGAGAGATTCATGAGTTCATGAGATCGAGCCCCGTTCAAACTATGCACTGTCAGTACATGGCCTGCTTCGGATTCTGTCTCTCCTTCTGTCTCTGTCCCTCCCTGCTCTCATTCACTCTCTTTGTCTCTCTCTCTCTCAAATAAATAAACTTAAAAAAAAAAGTTGCAGTTGAAGACCAACTGTCCTGCTTAGGAGTAAGTACCCAGAGATAGCAAGACAGCATTATGAGAATGAACAGTGAACATTTCGATGATGACCAGATGGACTTAGCCCCATGGTACCTACTCCAACCCCAGGGAGGGGAGATGGCCATGAAAAATGACTTGTTCAAACCTAGCCCTCTTGATAGGAGGGAGGGAGTCAGGAAAGACCAAGAACATGGAGCACCACTAGGAAAGGCCTGAATGCAACTTGATTAGTACCAGGCAATGATCCCACTGGGTGGCAAAAAGGAACATGACAGCTAGGAGCAGAACCCTCAAAAAAGAGGTAAAGTTCTTACAATAAATGGCATCGAAGTCACCATTTTGCTTCCCTGCTCCAAAATTCTAGCAATGGAGGATATGCATGAGAAACTCCTTCCTGATTACTTCAGGTTCAATATGGGAAACGTTTTGTTACGGGTTAAACAAACCCATAGCAAAGATACAGAGATATATTGACGTCCTCACCCGCAAGTACCTATATGTGACCTTTTTCGGAAGTAGAGTCTTTACAGAGGTAATCAAGTCAAAATGAGATCACAGGTGGGCTCTAATCCAATATGCCCGGTGTCCTTATAAAAGAGGGATTTGGACACAGAGACATACACAGAGGGAAGATAATGTGCACACACACAGGGAGAATGCTATGTGAAGACAGAACAGTGGAGTGGTACATCTACAAGATGAGGAGTGCCAGGGAAGGCTTGGCAAACCAGCAGGAACCAGGAAGAGGTGAGGAAGATTCTCCCCTAGAAGTCTCAGAGGGAGCACGGCCCCACCCAACCCTTGATTTCGGACTTCTAGACTCCAGAACCGTGAGACAGTATGTGTCTGGTGTCTTAAGCTGCCCAGTCTGTTGTTACAACAGCCCTAGGAAACTAATATACCTTTCTTTTCCAGATGTGTAATACATGCCAAACTTCTTCAGAATATTCATTTTAACTGCCACCCATTGTCCAGTGATTCCCACTCCGCCCAGAGGCAGACACATCCCTCTCTCAATGACTCAGGAAGGTAACGGTAACCTTTAACACATGCTATCAAGAATTTTCAAACTTTTTTTTCGAACTTTTTTTTAATGAAAGCAAACTCAACCTGTCAATGAAGTGAAAAAGATGTTTCTCCCACATGCTTTCACTTTGATGAAATATTTATTTTAAACAACATTACATTATTGCTGTTTGACAGGCCCCCCTTCAAACCTCGCTCCAGGAGGAAATAATCGACTGTGTATGCTCTGAAGACAACAAGCTGGCAACAGTGCTTGATGTGACACTGCCTTTCTCCTGGGCGCCTCAGAAAAAGGTGTCCCACATATGAGAAGTTTTAAATTCAGTTGCTCATAAAACACACAGCCAATGCCAAAGATAAAGAACAAAAAAATTTAGTAAGCAAACAAAATTTTTTCCTAATCCACAAAGTATTTTTAAATTTTTGCATAATGGTTCAAAAATAATTACATTAGGGGCGCCTGGGTGGCTCAGTTGGTTAAGCGTCCAACTTTGGCTCAGGTCTCCCAGTTGGCGAGTTCGAGTCCCACATCAGACTCTGTGCTGTCAGTGTGGAGCCTGCTCCAGATCTTCTATCCCCCTCTCTCTGTCCCTCCCCTGCTTGAGCTCTATCTCTCTCTGTCAAAAATAAATAAACATTTAAAAAATAAATAAATGGGGCACCTGGGTGGCTTGGTTGGTTAAGCATCTGACTTCGGCTCAGGTCTCACAGCTTGTGAGTTTGAGCCTCACGTTGGACTCTGTGCTGACAGCTCAGAGCCTGGTACCTGCTTCAGATTCTGTGTCTCACTCTCTCTCTGCCCCTTCCCCACTAATGCTCTGTCTCTCCATCTCTCTCTCTTTCTCTCTCAAAAATAAATAAGCATTTTAAAGTAATAAACAAACAAACAAATAAATAATCACATTAAAGATTAGTAAGTATAAAATAATCAACAAGTAAGAATACTCTGCTAGAAGGGTGCCTGGATGGCTCAGTCAGGTGAGCATCTGATTCTGGATTTCAGCTCAGGTCATGATCCCAGGGCTGTGGGATCAAGCCCCACATCAGGCTCCACACTGAGCTTGGAGAAAAGATGTTCAACATCACGAATCATCAGGGAAATGAAAATCAAAACCACAATGAGATATACCTTACACCTATCAGAATGGCTAGTATCAAAAAGACAAGAAACAACAAGTGTTGGCGAGGATGTAGAGAAAAGGGAACCCTCATGCCCTGTTGCTGGGAAGGCAAACTAGTGCAGTCACTGTGAAAAACAGTAGGGAGATTACTCAAAAATATTAAGAATAGAAATACCTTACAATCCAATAATTCCACTACTGGGTATTTACCCAAAGAAAACAAAAACACTAATTTAAAAGGATATATGCACCGCTGTGTTTATTGCAGCATCATTTACAATAGCCAAGATATGGAAGCAACCTTAATGTCTATCAATAGATGAATAGATAAAGATGTAAAATATATATATAAATTATTACATTATATAATATGATATATATTATATATCATATATTACATGTTATATATATTTATATTTTTATATAATGTATTATAAGATCAACATATTAACATATATTTGAAACATACGTCTATAATATAATACATTCACACAATGGAATACTACTTAGCCATAAAAAGGAACAAAACCTTGCCATTAGCAAGAACACGTTTGGACCTAAGTGAAATAAATCAGAGAAAAATACCATATGATTTCACTCATGTGTGGAATCTAAAAAACAAAACAAAACAAAAAAAGCAGAAACAAACCCATAAATACAGAAAACAAATTGATGGTTGCCAGGGGAGAGGATGGGCAAAATGGGTGAAGGGGCATGGGAGATACCAGCTTCTAATTATAGACTAACTCACAGGGATGAAAGACACAGCACAGAGAATACAGTCAGTGGTATTGTAATAGCATCTGTGGTGACACAGGGGAGCTACACTTGTGGCACAGCATAACATACAGAGATGTTGAATCACTATATTGTACACCCGAAACTAATGTCACATTGGGTGTCAACTATACTTTGATAAAAAAAATTTCCTCTTCCCGTGTGCCTGGGTGACTCAGTTGATTAAAGCATCTGACTCTTGATTTCAGCTCAGGTCATGTTCTCATGGTTGGTGAGATGGAGCCCCACATTGGGATTCTCTCTCTGTTGCTCACCCTCCCCAAAATAAATAAATAAACATTTTTTTAAAATTTCCTCTCTGTATAGGCAGTCAATGGCGCCCTTTAAGAAAAACAAACATCAAAGGCAATATTTTGTTAAAGTTTCCTCTTAAGAGAGCTAGTCAACCTGTCCTAGTCAGTCCCAGAAATGAAAGGCAAGGGTTAGCAGAGCAGCACACCCAGGCAGAGCGAGCTTCGGCAAAGTCAGCTTGACTTCTGTCATCACCACCTTCATCTGACATGGTCAGGCAGGACAGAGGAGAGTCAAGAGTGCGGGTGTACAAGTTTGCAACAATCATGGACTGTGGACAGGAGCTGAGAAAAGCCAAGCTGAAGAGAAGGAGAGTAATGGCATATCCTGCCTTCCATTCACATGCATGCACGATCACTCCTGCCACCTCCCCCATCACCAAAGAACAAAGGGATGTATAATAATTGGTTTGCCCAACAGATCCGTGTCACAGTAGTCCCCAGCCCCTGAAGAGAGGCACTCTTTCCCCATTTTGTTTCATCACTGGCCATCAACTAACAGGTGAGTACTGGGAGTAAGGGGCAGCCCCCTCTGTATCTATCGCAGCTGCCTACCCCATTTGCATTCCTGGCTGGGTATAATCCAAGTTACCTAATTTATTTCTTCTTGCTCTTTGTCTGTTCCACATTCTTCTGATTTTCCCCTCATTTTCTCCCATATTGTTCTTGCACCATGAAGAAGGGTTGAAGAGAAAGAGGACTTTGAGGAAAGGATGGTGGAGAGAAGAGCCTTTTCCTATTTTCCAACTTATTTTCCCATTACCACAGACCTTACCCTGGGGGTGAGTATCCCCTTACACCCGAGAATTGAAGGCTTGTGAGATGCAGTAGTGGAGAGCAGGCAGGCTAGTGTGGACATCTAGAATCAGCCATCCAAGCCACCTTCCTGGCAAATGTGTGCCTTTTTGATCCAGACTGGCCCACCCTCAGTCTTCCCAATGTGTTCACTGCTTCACTAGTGGAACTAAGACAGGGTTTTTTTACCGTTGACACCAGAGGGGTGCATGTGTTTGGGGAGAGAGGGTGTTAAGGGTAACCCGGGGAAAACTGAGACTCCCACCTGATTCAAAAACAATGAAATACTGCTCATTAAGACAGCAATAACAAGGAACTGACACCCCAGTGAGGGAGAGACCAGAACCCCACTTTACATGTGAGGACATCAAGGCTTCCCACCCAGGTCTCCAAACTTCCACAGCGCTCACCTTCCCCTAAGCCAGATAAGCGCATAATAGCGCCGTCAATCAGGGAGTCCATGATCCTCTATAGATATGAGCACAGTTTCCAAATCTAGTCCCTTGGAACCATCAATAAAGTGAACAAAACTGTGAGGCACTACATCACTTTGTTTATTGCTTTTTTTCACAGCCCGTACTGGCATCTGTTCAGCCCAGGATTATTTAAGGCCTAACGTTCGTGGTGCTGGAGTGTACAGTGAAATGAATGGGGTTTCAGCTAATTAAATGCTGGCGCAAAGCTGAGGTGTTTGAAAAATCTCAAAATCTATCTATTACCAGCCTGTCCCAGAGCCAAGAGCTGGGGCCATTATACAACACAATAAAAGAGATGCTGTGTAAATTTTAAATATTTTATTGAACATAAATAATTAGAATATCTAACCATTTTCTAAGGCAGAAATATCTAGAAGCTAATGTGCAGAAAAGCATCGCAGATGTTCGCAAACTACAGAAATGTCAATTTGCTTTTAAGTTCTTTTTAAGCAATTTTTTACTCTAAAGAAGTAAACATTTATAACTGCGAATAAATCGTTTGTGGTTTGGGCAAATGTTTAGGAATATTCAATAAAGCATCCATATAAATATTCAGTTATGGAGATAATTTGATTTAAATAGATGGTACTTTCAATAAATAAACATTGTTCAACATGAATAAACATTTTAAACAACCAACGAGCATCCAAACCCAGCTGATGTTTCATGCAAATCTTTGGAAAACACTTTATGTAGCAGTTCTTCTTACATACACCACACATTGTCAATGATTCTTTCATACTCTTTATTATCAGGAACATTTGCATGAAAGCAGCAGCTTTTCTTGAAAGAACTCATCTTTTTACAGCACCACATCTTATTACGATCTTTTCTTCTTTGCAGAGATGCCATATGTCACAGCTGGTGTGTTGTGTGGCGTTGTGGTGTCCAGGGCTAGGCGCACAACCACAGAAACCAGGCTGCCTGGATCCAACCCAATCTGCCATTGACAACTCTGTGACCTTGGGCAGTTTAATCTTGTTTAGCCTCAGGATCATCATTTTTTGAAATGGAAATCCTAATACCCTCTTCACAGGAAGGAGGATTAAATAAGATTATGTGAGTAAAGTGCCTAACAGATGCTCTGTAAACTTATCCGCTATCACCTTGTATGATTTTGTACAAACGGAACATTCTATCTGAATCACTTAAAACAGACTTTATGCTTCAATTGTTGTAGCCTGTAACTATCTTCATATACTGTTGATGGGAATGCAGCCTGGTGCAACGTTCTTGGAGAGCAATTCGCCACTAGCCATCAAAATGCACATTTCCTGGCACAAAAACAGACACACAGACCAATGGAATAGAGAACCCAGAAATGAACCCACAAGCATATGGGCAACTAATCTTTGACAAAGCAAGAAAGAGTATCCAATGGAAAAAAGACAGCCTCTTTAACAAATGGTGCTGGGAGAACTGGACAGCAACATGCAAAAGAATGAAACTAGACCACTTCCTTACACCACTCACAAAAATAAACTCTAAATGGATGAAGGACCTGAATGTGAGACAGGAAACCATCGAAACCCTAGAGGAGAAAGCAGGAAAAAGCCTCTTTTACCTGAGCCGCAGCAATTTCCTATGTGACACATCTGCAAAGGTGAGGGAATTAAAAGAAAAATGAACAATTGGGACCTCATCAAGATAAAAAGCTTCTGCTGGCAAAGGAAACAACCAACAAAACTAACAGACTGGGAAAGGATAATTGCAAATGACATATCGGATAAAGGACTAGTATCTAAAATCTATAAAGAACTTACCAAACTCCGCATCCGAAAAACAAATAATCCAGTGAAGAAATGGGCAGAAGATATGAAAAGATACTTCTCCAAAGAGGACATTGAGATGGCCAACAGACACATGAAACGATGCTCAAGATCACTCATCATCAGGGAAACACAAATCAAAACCACACTGAGATACCACCTTACACCAGTTCGAGTGGCTAAAATGAAAAAATCAGGAAACTATAGATGCTGGAGAGGATGTGGAGAAGCAGGCACCCTCCTACACTGTTGGTGGGAAAGCAAACTAGTGTAGCCGCTCTGGAAAACGGTGTGGAGGTTCCTCAAAAAACTGAAAATATAACTACCCTATGACCCAGCAATAACACTGCTAAGAATTTACCCAAGAGACATAGGAGTGCTGATGCATAGGGGCACGTGTATCCCAATGTTCATAGCAGCACTTTCGACAATAGCCAAATGATGGAAAGAGACTAAGTGTCCATCAACTGATGAATGGATAAAGAAGATGTGGTATATATATATACAATGGAATATTATGTGGCAATGAGAAAGAATGAAATCTAGCCATGTGTAGCAACATGGATGGACCTGGAGGGTATTATGCTAAGTGAAATAAGTCAGGCAGAGAAAGACAGATACCATATGTTTCCACGCATAGGTGGATTTTGAGAGATTTAACAGAAAACGAGGGGGAGGGGAAGAGGAGAAAGGAAAAAAGACAGAGAGGGAGGGAGACAAAACATAAGAGACTCTCAAAGACTAAGAACAAAATGAGGGGTGAGGAGGGCGTGGGAGGGGGGAGAGTAGGTGATGGGCACAGAGGAGGGCACGTGTTGGGATGAGCACTGGGTGTTGTATGGAAACCAATTTGACAATAAATTATTTTAAAAATAAATAAATAGGGAGAGGAGGGCCAACATGGCGGAGGAGTATGGGGCTCCAGTATTTCGCTTGCCCTTTAAACAGGGACGACTGAAACCAAAGTCTCTCTCAACTCCAAGAACCGGGGGAGAAAAGTGCTGCAACTTACAATGAATGAAGGCGAAAACAGACACGGCCCAGCTAAAACTCTGTTTTTCTTTCCAGGGCAACTTCAAGAAACAATCCAAAACACATCTAGCCAAAATGACGAAACGGAAGAATACTCCTCAAAAGAATCTACAAGAAGCAGTGACAGCTCAAGAATTCATGAAAACAGATATAAGCAACATAACAGAACATGAATATAGAATGATAATCATAAAACTAATCACTGGGCTTGAAAAAAGCATAGATGAATGCAAGGGGTCCCGCGCGGCAGAGTTCAAGGACCTTAAAAACGGTCAGGAAGAATTAAAAACGACCTTGGAAGAAATACAGGGCAAATTGGAAGCAGCCACAGCATGGATTGAAGAGGCAGAGGAAAGAGTTAGTGCATTAGAAGATAAAATCATTGAAAAAGAGGAAGCAGATAAAAAGAGAGAGAAGCTGATCCAGGAACAGGAAAGGAGAATTCAAGAGCTGAGCGATGCACTCAAAAGAAACAATATCCATATTATAGGAGTTCCAGAGGAAGAAGAGAGAGAGAAAGGAGTCGAAGGGGTTCTTGAACAAATCATTGCTGAGAACTTCCCCAACATGAGGAAGGAAACGGGCATGGAAATCCAAGAGGCACAGAGAACTCCCCTCAGACGTAACTTGAATAGACCTTCTGCATGGCACATCATAGTGAAGCTGGCAAAATACAAAGATAGGGAGAGAATCCTGAAAGCAGCTAGGGACAAAAGAACCTTAACATACAAAGGCAGACACACAAGTGTAGTAGCAGACTTATCTACAGAAACTTGGCAAGCCAGAAAGGAATGGCAGGATATCTTCAATGTGATGAGCAAGAAGGACATGCAACCAAGAATTCTGTATGCGGCTAGCCTGTCATTCAGAATAGAAGGAGAGATCAAGGTTTTTCCCAACAAACAAAAACTGAAAGAATTTATCACAAATAAGCCAGCACTACAAGAGAGCCTGAGGGGCACTCTATGAAGGAAAGGTTGCAAAGAACACAAACTGCCAGAGACAGCCTTACAAACATGAAACTTACAGATAATACAGTGACTGTAAACCCATATTTTTCAATATTAACACTGAATGTAAACGGACTAAATGCGCCAATCAAAAGACACAGGGTAACAGAATGGATTAAAAAACAAGACCCATCTATTTGCTGTCTTCAAGAAACTCATCTTAAACCTGAGGATACCTTCAAATTGAAAGTGAGGGGATGGAGAACTATCTACCATGCTACTGGAAGTCAGAAGAAAGCCGGAGTAGCCACACTTATATCAGACAAATTAGACTTTAAAATGAACGATGTAATACGAGATGAAGAAGGACATTATATAATAGTCTCAGGGACCATCCAGCAGGAAGAGCTAACAATTATAAATATCTACGTGCCGAATTCGGGGGCACCCAAATTTGTAAAACAACTAATTACAAACATTAGCAACCTCATCGATAAAAATGTCCTAATAGTAGGGGACCTTAACACTCCACTCTCAGCATTGGATAGACCCACAAAACAGAAAATCACCACAGAAACAATGGCCCTGAACAACACATTAGAACAGATGGGCCTAACAGACATCTTCAGGGTCCTTCACCCAGAAGCAAAGGAACTTACATTCTTCTCAACAGCACACGGTACATTTTCCAAGATAGACCACATTCTGGGGCACAGGGAAGCTCTGAATAAGCATAAAAGAATTGAGATCATACCGTGCACACTGTCAGACCACAATGCTTTGAAACTTGAAATCAACCACAGGAGAAAGCCTGGAAAATATCCAAAAACATGGAGGCTAAGAAATAACCCACTAAAAGATGAGTGGGTCAACCATGCAACCAGAGAAGAAATTTAAAAATACATGGAAACAAATGAAAATGAAAATACAACAATCCAAACGCTCTGGGATGCGGCAAAGGCAGTCCTGAGAGGGAAATATATTGCAATCCAGGCCCACCTCAAGAAACAAGAAAAATCAATAACTCAAATTCTAACAGCACGCCTAAAAGAACTAGAAGCAGAACAACTAAAACAACCCAAGCCCAGCAGAAAGAGAGAAATAACAAAGATCAGGGCACAAATTAATCATATGGAAACAGAAAAGGTAGTGGAACAGATCAATGAAACCAAAAGCTAGTTCTTTGAAAAAATAAACAAAATACACAAACCTCTAGCCAGGCTTCTCAAAAGGAAAAGAGAACTCAAATAGATAAAATCATGAATGAAAAGGGAGAAATTACAACCCATCCCTCAGAAATACAAGCAATCATCAGAGAATACTATGAAAAATTATATGCCACCAAACTCGGCAACCTGAAAGAAATGGACGAATTCCTAAATAGCCACACGCTACCAAAACTCAAACGGGAAGAAATAGAAAATTTGAACAGACCCGTAACTAGTGAAGAAATAGAATCAGTTATCAAAAACCTCCCAGCAAATAAAAGCCCTGGACCAGATGGCTTTCCTGTGGAATTTTACCAGACATTTAAAACAGAGTTAATTCCTATCCTCCTCAAGCTGTTCCAAAAAATTGAAACGGAAGGAAAACTCCCGGACTCATTCTATGAAGCCAGCATCACTTTGATTCCCAAACCAGACAGAGACCCAGCAAAGAAAGAGAATTACGGGCCAATATCCTTGATGAATATGGATGCAAAAATTTTCAACAAGATACTAGCAAATCGAATCCAACAGCATATAAAGAGAATTATCCACCATGATCAAGTAGGATTCATCCCTGGGTTGCAGGGCTGGTTCAATATTCGCAAATCAATCAAAGTGATAAATCACATTAACAAAAGAAAAGATAAGAACCATATGATCCTGTCAATAGAAGCAGAAAAAGCATTTGACAAAATACAGCACCCTTTCTTAATAAAAACTCTCGAGAAAGTCAGGATAGAAGGAACATACTTAAACATCATAAAAGCCATATATGAAAAGCCCATAGCTAATATCATCCTCAATGGGGAAATATTGAGAGCCTTCCCCCTGAGATCAGGAACACGACAGGGGTGTCCACTCTCACCACTGCTATTTAACATAGTGTTGGAAGTCTTAGCATCAGCAATCAGACAACAAAACAAAATAAAAGGCATCAAGATTGGCAAGGAGGAAGTCAAACTTTCACTTTTTGCAGATGATATGATACTTTACATGGAAACCTGATGAAATCCACCAAACGCCTGCTAGAACTGATCCATGATTTCAGCAAAGTTGCAGGGTACAAAATCAATGTACAGAAATCGGTGGCATTTCTATACACCAACAATGAAGCAGCAGAAAGAGAAATAAAGAAGCTAATCCCTTTCACAATTGCACCAAAAACCATAAAATACTTAGGAATAAACCTAACCAAAGATGTGAAAGACCTCTACACTGAAAACTATAAAAAACTTATGAAGGAAATTGAGGAAGACACAAGGAAATGGAAAAACATCCCATGCTCATGGATTGGAAGAATAAATATCGTCAAAATGGCAATACTACCCAAAGCAATCTACACATTCAATTGCAATCCCAATCAAAATTGCACCAGCATTCTTCTCAAAGCTAGAGCAAACAATCCTAAATTTTTATGGAACCACAAAAGACCTCAAATAGCCAAAATAATACTGAAGAATAAAACCAAGGCAGGAGGCATCACAATCCCAGATTTTAACCTCTACTACAAAGCGGTAGTCATCAAGACTGTATGGTATTGGCACAAAAACAGACACATAGACCAATGGAATAGAATAGAAAACTCAGAAATGGACCCGCAAGTATATGGCCAACTAATCTTTGACAAAGCAAGAAAGAGTATCCAATGGAAAAAAGACAGCCTCTTTAATAAATGGTGCTGGGAGAACTGGACAGCAACATGCAAAAGAATGAAACTAGACCACTTCCTTACACCACTCACAAAAATAAACTCTAAATGGATGAAGGACCTGAATATGAGACAGGAAACCATCGAAACCCTAGAGGAGAAAGCAGGAAAAAGCCTCTTTGACCTAAGACGCACCAATTTCTTACTCGACACGTCTCCAAAGGCAAGGGAATTAAAAGCGAAGATGAACTACTGGAACCTCATCAAGATAAAAAGTTTCTGCATGGCAAAAGAAACAACCAACAAAACGAATAGGCAACCAACGGAATGGGAAAAGATCATCACAAATGACAAATCGGATAAAGGACTAATATCTAAAACCTATAAAGAACTTAGCAACCTCCACACCCGAAAAACAAATAATCCAGTGAAGAAATGGGCGGAAGATATGAATAAACACTTCTCCAAAGAGGACATTCAGATGGCAAACAGACACATGGGAAATACAAATCAAAACCACACTGAGATACCACCTTACACCAGTTCGAGTGGCTAAAATGAATAAATCAGGAAATTATAGATGCTGGCGGGGATGTGGAGAAGCAGGCACTCTCCTACACTGTTGGCGGGAATGCAAACTGGTGCAGCCACTCTGGAAAACGGTGTGGAGGTTCCTCAAAAAAATGAAAATAGAGCTACCCTATGACCCAGCAATAGTGCTGCTAGGAATCTACCCAAGAGACACAGGAATGCTGATGCATAGGGGCACGTGTACCCCAATGTTCATAGCAGCACTTTCGACAATAGCCAAATCATGGAAACAGACCAAGTGTCCATCAACTGATGAATGGATAAAGAAGATGTGGTACATATATACAATGGACTACTACGTGGCAATGAGAAAAAATGAAATCTGGCCATGTGTAACAACATGGATGGAACTGGAGGGTATTATGCTAAGTGAAATAAGTCAGTCAGAAAAAGACAGATACCATATGTCTCCACGAATAGGTGGACTTTGTGAGACTAAGCAAAAATCAGGGGGAGGGGAAGAGGGGAAAGGAAAAAAAAGACACAGAGAGGGAGGGAGATAAAACATAAGAGACTCTCAAAGACTAAGAACAAACTGAGTGTGAAGGGAGTTGGGGGGGGGACGGGCATTAAAGAGGGTACGTGTTGGGATGAACACTGGGTGTTATATGTAAACCAATTTGAAAATAAACTATCATAAATAAATAAATAAATAAATAAATAAATAAATAAATAATAAAATCTAGTTTGATAAAAAAAAATGCACATTTCCTTTGATCTGGCAACTCTGTTCCTGAATTTACTTATCACTAGCTAGTCAGTAAATATATTACTAGATCTATGTCTCAGGATGTTCATTGCTGCATTGTTGTAAGAACAAAATAAGGGAACAATTGAAATGTCTATCAATAAATTAGTAAATCACCATGAACCCCGACTCAAGGGATGTGTCAACAATGTAAATCTTACCTCTGTATGTTTGATATCCTTTCTCCCCTGTGAATAAAGAACACTCGTCCCCTTCCGTGTGGAGAGAGCCCCTGGTAGTGATGCTCTACTGAGCCCTCTTTGTCCCTTTATGCATTCAACCCACAGGAGGTAGAGGAACTCAGGCACTTGGTAAATTTGGGAGAAATAAATGGCCATGCCCTGCTCAGCAACTCCATCTTTCCACAGGAGACACAAACTCTTTTCTGCTCCTCCCCAGCGCCTTACCAAACAGTCCCCCACATGGGGAAGCCCACTCCAGATCAGCCCTGACTGTGACTGGGTGGGTGCAGCTGCCCAGCTCTGGACATCAGCATCAGGAAGACTATGTGGTTTGCACACCGTCCTATATCTTTCAACTTAGCCCTTAGCAAAAATAGAGATAAATGATCTTTGGTCAATGACTTTTGAGGTCAGTCTTTTCTTTTATATTTGCATTTGATCAGAATTTGGGCAAGGAAAAGGATCTTTTTGAAGGTCCTCATGAAGGCCACCACATGTGCCACAAATGTAAAATTCCATGAAGATAGGAATCACATCTGTTTTTGTTCACCACTATATCCCTAAAACAGAGCCTGGGCCCAAAAAAAGAAACTAATGAATGAATGAGTGAATCATACAAATAATGTTCTTTAAAAGTATATATGGTAAGTCCGTGTGCGATATTAACGTGGCTTCCCTTAGGGACTAGAAGAGAAGGCAGCCTTTTCCAGTGTGTACCTACTGACATTGTTTGGATGTTTCTAACCATATTTATGCATTAATTATGTATCAGTTACATGTTCAAGTCACCCCAAAACAGTGATTATAAAAATAACAATCTTATATTTTGCTCATTAGTCTGGAGGTTGAGCATGCCCAGCTAAGCAGTTCTTGTTCAAGATCCCTTAGAAAATTGCAGTCAGATTGTGAGTGGGGCCTGGGTCATCTTGAAGATTTGTTCACACACAAGTCTGGCTCCTGAGCTGAGAATCTACAGCTGCGTCTCCTTGGATCTCTCTCTCTTTCTCTCTGTCGCCTTCTCTCTCTGTCTCTCTAGATCTGTCTGCCTCTCTCTCTCTCTTTCTCTCTCTCTCTCTTACACACACACACACAGATGCACACACACACACACCCATGCATATATACATATATATACTATACAGTTAACTCTCGAACAACATAGGTTTGAACTCCAGGGGTTCACTTATACATGGATTGTGTTTTTGATAAATACAGTACGATAAATGTACTGTAAATGGTATGATCCCTGGGATCATAACATTTCTCTTCTCTAGCTTACTTTACTGCAAGAATAGAGTATATAATACATACAACAAAAAAATATGTGTTAATTGACTGTTTATGTTATTGGTAAGGATTCTGGGAAACAGTAGACTATTGGTAGTTAAGTGTGGGGGAAGTTAAAAGTTACACACAGATTTTCAATGGTTCAGAAGGTGGCACCCTAAACTCCCACGTTGTTCAAGGGTCAACTGGTTGTATATACATACATACAGTCCATCCATATGGTCTCTCCACATGGAGGCCTCAGGATAGCTGGACCTTTCACATAGCAACCAAAGGCTCCCAGTGTCCCAAGAGAAACTGGCAGAATCCTCATGGTCATACGATGTCCCTTCTGCTGTGTTCCAGTCATGGAAGCAGTCATAATGTCTTGCCCAGATCCAAGGGCAGGGACATAGATTCGATCTCTTAATGCGAGAAATGTCAAAAAATTAGCAAACATATTTCTGAACGCTGCAAGCAGAAAAACAAAAATGTTGAAGAATAAAATTACAGGGCTGTGTTGAGTGTTCATTTGATATAGGTGGTCATGAATTTTAAAAAGAACAGTAGGTAGGGTTGTATGTGTTTGTCCATTGACCCTTGGCTGTTTGGGTACAGATTCAGGGGGGAAGGCTGCTGGGTTTGACATGGATTTGCCAACCACGATAATTTCTATGACAATGTAAGTACTATGAGGGCAGGGACCTGGCCTATCTGTTTTCTGGCTAGATCTTGAAGATTGGAACTAGCCCTGATACAAAGTGGTCCCTCAGTATATCCACATATGGTCGACCTGACTCTTTCACAGCTTTTGTTCAAGCTATGCTTTAATCAGGATGTCTCCCTGCCTCCCTGGTCACCAATTTCACCATATGACTGGGAAGATCACTTAACTACTTGGAGCTTCCCTCTTCACACCTATAAAACGAGGAGTAGATAATCTTTTAGGTCTCTTTCAGGTATAAAAATCATATCTCGCCATCTTATTCCACTCATGTGATGACTTGAAACAACAAGGCCAAAATACCTCAGCTAAGATGAAGGCACGAACACAGGTGCTCTCAAATTTTTACCTTACAAGTGATCCGCTTAAGATGCAGACTCTGGAAACACATTGAATCTAAAAGCAAAGCTTCCTACACTCAATAAATCTTTGTTGGATTTCAGCATGAGACCACAGAGAGAGAAGTATTGATGCTGGAGCTGTAAAGTACCTAAAAAAAAGACAGATCTAGCCCATTCTCTGCTCTCTTGGGTGTTCACATCCCTTCCTAGCTATAGCCCAGCCTAGTCAGATAAATGTGTCTCTTTTTATCTTTCCTCATATGTCAATCCCTTTCTTTCCAGAATCATTTTTGTTGCTTTTCTCTGAAACTTCCCCACTCTGTCTCTGCCTTTCCAATACTTAATGTCAGGACCATCCACAGGGTAGGAAGTACAGGCACCATGGAAGCAATGGAAGGAGTAGACCCTGAGACAAATAACACTTAGTAAGGCAGCAATATATACTGAGCACTCCCCAAAGGTTGCAAATTCTGACCCAAGTCAGATTTGCAGAATGGACAACTGCCTATGAGGTGGGTTTGAGAGCTTGCTCAGAAATGGCTAGCCTGAGTTCAAATCCCAGCTCCACTGCCAACCAATATGTGTGTAACCTTGGCCAAGGTATTCTTTAACCATCCACTTCTCGGCTTCCTCCACCAGAAAATGAGGATGATGGTACAGCTCACT
Source organism: Paguma larvata (assembly GCA_030068075.1). Lineage (NCBI taxonomy): Eukaryota > Metazoa > Chordata > Mammalia > Carnivora > Viverridae > Paguma > Paguma larvata. Next base: position 568,022 of record CM057827.1, read on the forward strand.
ACACACGGTTGTTATGAGGATTAAGTGAAATAATACGCATGAAATTCTTTCAACAGTAAGTTGAAAAGCATTGCTATCCTTCATATAGTAGGTATTCAATAAATGTAGGCTGTTTTCTACTATCTTCAGAGTACCTGAAATTCTACCACTAAAGAGTTATTCCTTGGGATTAAAGTAGGGAATCTAGCCTTGTTGCTAGTCCTATTCTATTCATATTCCCAAGTTAAGAAGTCCAGCCATTCTCTTGCTTTATTCTGTGAGAAGAAGGATTCCTACCGTGGACCCCTATAACTGTATCCTGTATCCAACTTTAGCCTTGGTAATCTGCCCAATGTCCAATTTCTCTACTACCAACTCCACACCGTTAGTCTCCTTCTCGTGACTAAAATCCAGCTCCTGAAGTCCAGACACATGAATGGAGCTCTGCCAGATATGAAGTAGCTATTCAATTAATACTAGTTGATTGACTGACAAGCTCCCTTCTGTCATCTCCCTGATGCTGACATGGAACAGTGGCCCTCCACCTGTACTCTCCACGCATACTCAGTGACCGCTTGCTCACTGCCCACCTCTGAGCCCTCCCATCAGCCTCCATGAGCAGATAGGCCCAAAACATCAATCAAACCACTACCTTGTTCTATTTTCTTGGTTAATTAAACCTGATCATCAAATCCCTGAGGGCTCCTCTCCAGAATACATGTTCCATGATTCAGTTGCTCAAAAATTCTACCACTCCAGAGGCAGACAACAGGGATTCATTGTACCATATCATGTTCTCAGGTTCCTCCAATCTCTACCATCCTCTGCACTGCTCCATGAGTGTCCCAGGAAGAGTTTCCCTCATGTCTCCCCAGTGCTCCAAATCCCAATCCCAGGCCCCCAGAATCCCTGCGAAGTGCAAGAGGAGAGTCAAGACTATGACAGAAGACAGCAGGCTGCCTAGACAAGGGTTCAGAATAAGAGGGCAGTGTAAAATTAGGCTGGAAATGTAGGATGGGGCCAGATTAAGGAGGGCTTTGAAACAAGTCTGGCAAGTCTAAACTAGAACTGGCAGGATGAGACTGGAGCCTCAGGAGGGGACCCTGAACCAGGTACACTTATTGTGGGATGAGAAGAGCTTGGAGGTGAGAAGACCACTCAGCAAAGAGAGTGCAGAATCTTTGAAAGTCAGTGGAAAGATAAGCCTTTGGCCCACCAAAAGACAAAAACAAAAACAAAAACAAAACAAAACAAAAAAGAAACCACTATACCAAACAATTTGCATTATGTTTCTGAGGGTTGACAGATCCATAGAAGTGTATGAGGATCCCTGAACTTCCAGTTTAAAATGTCTGGAGTCGAATCTTAACCAATCAACAACTCACGTAGGTGATGCGTCCAAATGAGAGCAGATGCCAGTTTTTTTGTTGACTTGGTTTTTTTCCAAGGCTGGTGGAGAGGGATGTGAAGTCTGATTTGTTCATCCAACAAGCTTGAATGAAGTGTCTAGGATGTGCTTGACCCCAGGAACATCAACAAGAAAAGTAAGAGCCCTGCTCTCTCAGAGCTTACACTGCATCGGGGAAACAGGCAAAGAACAAACACAATATACTGGTTGCTGCAGGGCACAATCTGCCCCCGGAATCAAGTGCTTGAGTTGAAATTTGAGGAAAGCTTTGAGTTTTACCTAATAGGAAAGAGGGCTGGTGTTACAGAGCCCTAAAGCTTCAAAAGAGAGAACTCCATATTACATTGCCCCAGACCCAACAGCCCACATCTCTTCTTTTGTTCTTGTCTGAGTGCTGCCCATGGGAGATGGGAGGAAAGGGGTCCAGTTAAATATCAGAAAGATCACACTGACAGCTGAGGGGAGGATGGGAAACAGGAAAAGATTTGAGACACTATGGAAAGAAAAACAGGAAGGAAGTTGCATTCATAAGCCTAAATTCCAATCTGCTTCCCCTACTGATAAGATAGAGGAAAATAACAAAATGTGGAAATCTGGACTAGCACCCATAGACAGGCTCCAGGTTGGATCTACCTCTGAAGAAATAGTAAATAGCTTCCTGCAGGAAGCTCAATGAGCCTGGGTCTTTGAATTGGGAAAGACAGGAAAAAAAAAAAAAAAGCCAGTTTTTCTTCTCTGGTCTGCAGTTGTGTTGGCCGCTGTGATCTCTGAATAAGTCAAGCAAGGAATTTTTCCTTAAGTAGGAAGCCTTTCAGGGCTGGGTTCTTGGGAGACTTGAGTGCTGTGCTTGGGCAGGTGTGTGATTGCCTGCCAGGGAATCCTAGAACTTGGACCAGGCCTGGCAGTCGCTGGTGAGGCAGGTCACAGAGCTCAGGAATTTCCTTCTCGAAAAGAAAGCAGAAGTATCTAAACTTAGAGAAGAGAAGCAATGGGTGTGGAGAGGTGGCCAAATGTCCTAGACCAAATGTCTCTAGAAAATCGAATAGACAAGACTGATGAATTGTAAGTGTAGAAGCAAGGTAAACGGAAGAAGTTAGAATAATGCCCAGGTTTCTTTCCTCAGGGAACATGGGCTCTGATAGGCCACTCCAGTGAAGTGAGGAGAGGTGGGAATTCAGAGAGGTGAGGCAGGGACGTGTGTTGCTAGAAGGACAAAGTATGAGTTCAGTTCTGCTTTGGAAGTAGTGTTTCTTGTGTACCTCTGGAATATACAACAAAAATATGTTGCATAAGCAAACCTACAGTTCTGGAAAGTAGTTTAGTGTGAACACAGAGAATGTGGAAATAACTGCACAGAAGTGGTGGCCTAAGTCATAAGCATAGATGAGGAGGCTGCCCAAGAAGAAGATATAGAATAAGAAACACATGGATGCTGAGAGGAGGACCCTGGGGAAAACCAGTTTTTAAGTACAAAACAGAGGGGATTGAGAAGGGAAGGAACAAGACGGCTAGATTAACCAGGAGAATAGTGCCAAGAAAATTAAGGGAAGAATTTCAAGAATGGAGTGGTCCAAAAGGCCAAATGTCCCATAAAGTTCAAATAAAATGTCAACCGAAGCGTGTCTATTGGATTTAACAACTGTGAAATCATTGGTAACCTTTTCAAGATGGGAACAGAAAGCAGATTACTGAGGGTTGAAGAGTAAATGAAGGAGAGGTGGTGTAGACAGCCCCTCATGAGCCTTGACTCTGATGTGAAGGAGAGAGTTGGGGACGGGGAGGGGACTATCTTGAAGAGTTATCTGTTTTTTGAGTGGGAAAATTTTGAAAGTGTTTTTGTTCTGCAGGGAAGGAGTCAATGGAGAGAAAGAGAAAGCCAATGACAACTAGACAGAAAGGCTAGTGCTGACACAGACAAATGTGTATAAGGGAGCAATTACTGCCTGTCTTCTTCCTGGGAAATATTAAGTAAGATTTTCCACAGAAAGTAAGGAAACTGGTGTGGAGGTGGGAACCTGGGAAGAATGGGAGAGAGTTGGAGGAAATGTTGAAGAATCACCATACAGAGTTGTTTACTCTGTCGACATGGGGCACCATAAACCTATATCTACACCAGTACATGGTGGAGAAAGAGCACGTCACATGTGAAGAAGGGATGATGTAGGGGGTTCCAGGATAGGTGTAGAAGATGGACAGGGGGACAAACAAATTAAAGATGCCAACAAGAGAGAGACTGAAGGACGAGTACACCATCAAATGTCATCTGGAATGATAAGGAAATGAAAGGAAAGGGCTGATGGACTTACGAGAAGAATAAGGGAGAAGAGTCTGAATGGCTTAGTCGGTTGAGCCTCTGACTCTTGATCTTCAGCCCAGGTCTTGATCTCAAGGTCATGAGTTCAAGCCCTTCACTGGGATCCACACTGGACTCAATGCTAGGGGTGAAGTCTACTTTAAAAAAGAGAGAGGGATGGGGCACCTGGGTGGCTCAGTCGGTTGAGCGTCCAACTTCGGCTCAGGTCATGATCTCGCAGTCTGTGAGTTCAAGTCCTGCGTCGGGCTCTGTGCTGACAGCTCAGAGCCTGGAGCCTGCTTCACATTCTGTGTCTCCCTCTCTCTCTGCCCCTCCCCCACCCATGCTCTGTCTCTCTCTGTCTCAAAAATAAACATTAAAAAAATTTAAAAAGAGAGAGAGAGAAGAATAAGGGAGACTGGAGATTAGCAGGAAGATGGAAAGGAGGCGGGATTTCAAATCCATATTAAAGGAAATATTAAAGGCTGGATCTTATGTTTCATAATAATGGAGTATTACCAAAGCTGTCTGACTGTGATTATCCTACCTTGGGACACAAGGGAAGGGGGGTAAAAGCCAAGTGTGTTTATGAACTGCAAATACTACTTTTAAAAAGTAAAAGCATTCTTCTAGTCATCCAAAAGGGCTAACTGCAGAGAATGTGCCAGTTATAGGGACTGCTATATAAAAAGCTGGAGGCAGTGAAGCCAATGGGAAATAAGGTCCTGCTTCTGATGCGACAATCAGGAGAAGACGGATCAATGAGAAGCAAACTCCTGCTTTTGATAATAGTTGCAACTAAAATATTCTATACTAAGACTGATCAAAGATCATGGCTGCAGAAGTGTCAGTATAGCTTTTGGGGATAGCAGGTTGAATTCATAACCTCCCCAGTGATAGCCAAAGTCATGGTCCAAGAGACGTAATCTTCATTGCCCAGTCATGAATGTCATCTACTTTGTGACCTCACACTCCTCCCTTCTTCCCAACTCCTACCTGTGCCTCTCACCAGCTGAACCCAGTAGGAAGACAGAAAGGCCACTGATGCAGGACATACCAGTCAGCTCCCCAGGACAAAGATCAGGAAAAAGAAGGGTGAATAATGGATGAGGAGGAAGAAACAACAAATATCCGGCAGAGTTAGCAAGAATTGAGAAAAACTGTGGTAATACCCTAAGATGTATCTTTAGCTCAAAGACACTGCTTTAAAGAAATACATTAAAGAGGGCATGGGTTGGGATGAACACGGGGTGTTATATGTAAACCAATTTGAAAATAAACTATTATAATAAAAAAAAGAAAAGAAAAAAAAAGAAATACATAAGACTTAGCATGCAGACTAGGACTACATGAGAAGCCACAAAACAAATCCGCAGGAAATTCAGGATGTAGACATGTAGCATGCAGGTTTTGTTTGATACATAGAACATATGTGTATATATATTTTCAGATCAAAGATAGCACATGTTTTCAAATCAGGAGATACCATATAAAAAGATTTCTTACTTTTCTCTAAGAATTGGATCATCTAGCAACACCAGATCCATTTTCTATAGGGCAACAACCATCTGCACCTAACTTCAGCCCCTTTAGACAGGCTATGCCCTCTCCAATTTTCCTCAGGCCCTACCACCTTCTCTCACATGCCTAACATTGAGGTCAAGTGCCAGTTTTCACCTTGGAGTTGTCAACCAGCATCAGGCTTACGGGGGTATTTTCTCATAGTTGAAAAGCCCTTTTCTATATTTATGTCTCTACCAAAGTGGGAAAACAAAAGATAGACCAAGAAGGCAGACTTTTTCCTGCAAAATGGAAGAAGACACTTTCCTTATGGAAAGGAAGAGTATTCCTAACACGTTTTAATATGCACACAAAGTATTTCTGTATCAAAAGAACATAAATCAAGAGGCCGTTTGTCTTTTAGCCAGCCCACTTTAATCAATTATGTTACCTGCCTGGAACTCTGTAGGCATTGCAGCTCAAGATCCTGGACTAGAGCCACGCAGGTGGAAAGTAGAAAAATCATCTAAATTTCAAGTCGCCTAGCCACAATATTCTTTATGCTGTTTGCCATTCCCTACCACTGACTTCAAATCTCCAAATATACCTGAATGAAGCAGCTCCCAACCATCACCTTTGTCCTTTAAGTAATTGGAGCATCTAGAATTCAAACGTTCTGCAGCATTGCCATGTGTGGACATCCTCTGGTCAGACTGAGAAATGGTACTAGAGACAAGGACACATAAAGCAGAGATAATGGTTGCAGATGTGGGAGTAGAGTTCACTTAATTAAGGGAGTGTGGAGACAAAAACGCAGAGGGCAAGAACAGAGCTATAGGAGGCACAAGTAAAAATTGAGGAAAAGCAACTCAATTAGAGGGAATTTACTACAGGAAATTGGTTACCCAAGTGATATAAGAGCTGAGATGCAAAATGGAGAATGGGCCAACACAGGGATTAGCAATACCAGGAAGTCTTTGATACTCCTAAGGCTGATGGAACACAGGAAGGAAATGGTGATACCAGAGCCCAGAAACCAGGACTGTTGGTGGAACCAGAACTAGGGCTGAGACTGCCCATGAGCTGGCACCACAGGAAAAGGGCATGGTCTACAGAAGCTGAAAAATGACAGAGGAGACTGACCCACTATAGGAGAAACCATTTGGAGTCTTCTGGTAGCTCCTCCCATCGACCAAACCCACTCAAAAATGTATGTTTGGTACAGACAGAACAGGGAAAGAGTAGAAAATCAATCTGGGAGCAACCACAAATAACTGGATGGAAATCAGATTTCAGAGGATTTAAGGAATTGAGGCATAAGAAACAGAAACAGTAAAGGGGTGCGTGGGTGGCTCAGTTGGTTAAGCATCCGACTCTTGATCTCAGCTCAGGTCACGATCTCACACTTTGTGAGATCAAGCCCCTCATCGAGCTCTGTGCTGAGCATGGAGCCTGCTTGGGATTCTCTCCTTCTCTCTCTTAGCCCCTCCCCCACTCACACTTTTTCTCTCTCAAAATAAATAAACATTAAAAAAGAAAAAACGGAAACAGTAAGTGTGCTATCATTCATGCTGTTTTGGTGTTTCAGTGCAAACTTTGTCCTGCTGGCATTCTTACAGTACAGAGATTTTCAGGAAGCTAATTCCAAAAAGCTGACTGTTAAACATTGCAAGCTATTTTTCTTCAAATGAAATAGCTTTTTCTCAAGTTATTCCTTCCTCTTTTTCAGCTGAAATTTATACTCTCCTTGCTAACTTATAATTCCTTCTCTTCCAGAGTACTGATGAAGATAATAAATAATTGTATGATTCTCTCCAGTAATATCCTAAGTTCCCTCCATGTGTAATTTCTTTTTATACAATTTTTAATTCTTCTGCAATCAGGAATTCAGCAGCAGGATCCTGTTCTTGTTGTTACTTTGCAATTACGAAGCAGTAAAAACATTCCCTTGACAGATAGCCAGCCTGTGATTTAAAATAACATCTAAGTAAAAATGAGGGCCACTCCCCTATGGCCTAGATAAGGTCTTCCATTTCAGTTCAAAGCTTAGGTGAAGATACTCTGTACTCTCCAAGTTATATTCTTCTAAATCAAGTGATTACTGTTTTAATCATATGTCAGGGAAACAAACTCAGGTTGATTTAAGACCGCAAAGCTTTATATGGAGACAGAACAAGACCAGGACCTGGATGAAAAAAAGAGAGAAAGAGAGAAAAAGAAAGAAAGAATGACAAACTAGATCTGACCTACAATTTCCTCACCTGAAAAAATCAGAATAATCATTGATGCTCCAACTATCTTATAGAGCATTTGGAAGATCAAATGAGATAAGGAGTTGAATGCAATATTAAAATATATCTGCAGAGCCTGAGGCGCCTGGGTGGCTCAGTCGGTTAAGTGTCTGACTTCAGCTCAGGTCATGATCCCACAGCTCATGAGTTCAAGCCCCACATCGGGCTCTGTGCTGGCAGCTTGGAGTCTGGAGCCTGCTTCAGATTCTGTGTCTCTCTCTTGTTCTGCCCCTCTGCCCCCCTCATGCGTGCATGTACACGCTCTTTCTCTCTCTCTCTCTCCCTCTCAAGAATAAATAAACATTTAAAAAAAGATATCTATAGATAGAGATAGATATAGGTATATATCCACAGAACCAAAAATGCTTGGTGTCCAAACACAATTCCACCACTTTCTGGCCATGTGAGTGTAACAAATTATTCAACCTCTCTGTGCCTCAATTTCTTCATCTCTAAAATGGAAAGGGTAGGAGCGCCCTCAGCATGACTTGTAACTAATGACTAGCTGGGTTGGGTATAAAAGCCCTGCTCCCTTCCTCAACAATGAAATGAGGGGCAATTTACACTCCAGAGCCTCCACTGGATCGCCCGAATCCCATCCTCATCCAAAGTCCTGCCCTCCTGTCGCATCTTCTCTTTCCTTATTCTGCCTCTCTCTCTCTCTTGCTGGTTTTCCCAAAATCATTCCCTTAATAAATCTCAGGCACACAAATCACTGTTGCAGGCTCTGCTCTTAGTAAACCCAAACTAAATCAATACTACTTTCATAGAATTTTTAACAATATAAGTGGAGCACTTAGATCAGAGCTTGGTATATAGTAATTGCTCAGTAAGTCCGAGCAGAAAATGGGTCAGAAAAAATGGTGAATGATAATAATGTTACAAAACCACTGGCTCACAGTCAGCACATGGGAGATTGGAAGTTGTCACGTCCTAACAACAATTAAAAATGTAAAAAGCTGAACAAACCAAGAAATCAACAATTCTTCTTAGATTTGTGAGAAGCAAGATCACAGGACAAAGCACTGCTCCCAGAATTGGAAAGACAGACAAGCAGATTCAGAGAATTATCACTTATCACAGCAGAAACCTCTGTGGGAAGCAGTGCTGGGGTAAGAAACTGCAGTTGATGAATTGCTATAGGCTCACTGCGGATAAGTCTGAGAGAAAAAACTCCAAGATAACCCAGTCACTAATGGATGTTGGGGTTAGGCTGGGGAGAGAAATTTTGTGAGTTTTACACTCAGGAGCTCTACCAAGTTTTCACAGTAAACATAGGAGAAAAATCCCCTGGTACCTTTAGCAGGGGGAGGAAGAAAAAAAAGCCACTTTGAAAAATGCCAGAGCATTCTGTTCTTTCTAACAAGGTCTGTCCTCCAAAAATTTACTTCACTAGAGCCTAACCTATTGGGGCTTTTTCAGAGCCTAAGCGACCTAGAGGAAGAGAAATACCCAAACCCACCCCCCTCTACCCATCTTGTCCCACCTAAGGTCAGGAGGCTCTGAGAAGTACTGGTGAAGTTCACTGTCCCATGCACAGATTCACTAGAAGACTGATACCTCAGGGCACCTGGGTGGCTCCGTCTGTTAAGCATCTGACTCTTGGTTTCAGCTTAGGTCATGATCTCATAGTTTCATGAGTTCAAGCTCCGTGTCAGGCTCTGTACTGGCAGTATCGAGCTTGCTTGGGATTCTCTGTCTTCTTTCTCTCTGCCCCTCCCTCACTTGCACTGTCTCTGTCTCTCTCAAAATAAATAAACTTAAAAAAAAAAAAGACTGATACCTCACCATAAGACTATAAAACACGCCCCCTCCCTCACATCTTACCATCATACCACCTAAGGACTATTTACTGGAGTTCTTTTTACCCAGTACATCATACCCTTCTTGCAACAAAAAAATTACAAGGCATACTAGAAGGTAAAAACACAGTTTGAAGAGACAGAGCAAGCAACAGAACCAAACTCAAGATATGCCAAAGATGGTGGATTTATCAAACTATGGTTGATAGAGCAAAAGTTCTAATGGAAGAAAGTAGACAGTGTGCAAAAACAGATGGGCAATGTTAGCAGAGAGATGGAAAATCTAAGAGCCGAAAAGAAATACTAGAGATCAAAAACACTGTAACAGAAATGAAAAATACCTTTGATGTGTCATTAGGAGATTGGACACAGCAGAGGAAATGTCTCTGCATTTGAGAGTATGTCAATAGAAATTTCCAAAACTGAAAAGGAAAGAGAAAAAAAAAACTTAAAAAAATAAAAGAACAGAATATCCAAGAACTATAGGACAACTACAAAATCCCTGGCTTTCCAAGGACTTTAGACAGATTTCTAATTTCAAAACAGGATTTCCATTTTCCTCCAGCCCTAGTGCTCCAGATTGAAAGAAAATTGTTGGCTACTGTGTCAGACTGCTAGCTCCCATTAGCAGAGAATTAGAAAAAAAGGCTAGTTTCTGAGATTGAGTCTCACAGGTGCATTCTTGGACAAAAGGGAGTAGAAAGGGTATAGAAGAAAAGAGCTTGGACTCTAGGCTGAAATTACTCAGTCGGGGACCTTGTTAAAACCCCAAAGCCAAGCACAATGTCTGGCACATAGCTGTTAATACCATCAATAATTATCTAGTGTGATGGTTTGGAAGATATGTCCATAAATTCTTTGGTATTCCTCCCTTGGGAAGTAGGACCTAATTTCCCTCTGAATGAGTGTGGGATTGGACTGACTGAATCACATCTATTGAATAGAATAGAACCAAAATGATAGGATGTCACTTCCAAGAGTAGATTATAAAAAGACTAGGGTTTCCCTTCAAGGGAGACACTCTCTTCTTTCTCTGGATCACTTACTATGGGGGAAGCCCTAAAAAAAGGTTCACGTGGCAAAGAACTGAAGCCTCCTGCCAACAGCCCCATGAGAGGGAGCTTGAAAGTGGATCCTTCAGCCCTTCCAATGGCTGCAGCCCTGGCTAACCACTTGACCACAACCTCATGAGAGACTGAGCTGATGTCTGGATTCTTGACCCACCAAAACCATGAGATAATAAACATTTGTTGTTCTAAGCTGCCAAGTCTGGGGTAATTTGTTACACAGCAGCAAATAACTAATAATGTGGAAAGACAATAATATTCCAGACATCACTAGTTTGGTTGAAGAACAAGGGAGAAACACCAAGACCGTGAATGAGAAACATGAACTGACTGGCAATGGAGTTCCTATGTGTATAAAGAGAGCCAGGAGAAGGAAACTGAAGACCATATGGCCAATATGGAAAAAAGCAGAAATAAATATATTTTTTAAAATATTGTATTTTATTTTTTTGAGAGAGACAGAGGGCACAAGTAAGTGAGGGCAGAGAGAGAGAGGGAGGGGGGAAGAGAAAGAGAGAGATGGAGAGAGAGAGAGAGAAGCAAGGCTCACCCAGAGCAACACTCAAACTCTTGAACCGTGAGATCATGACCTGAGCCAAAGTCAGATGCTTAACCGACTGAGCCACCCAGGTGCTCCCAGAAATAACATTATTAACTACAAGAAGCTCAGTAGTGAAACAGGATCGCTAAGCTGAGGTGGCTCTGTAACTGCAGGGAGTCCTTCCAGGAGGAACTCAGTCACTTTGAACAAATGCAAAATGCTATTATTAAAGAGAGAGAAAACAGAAAAGTCTTTTCCTTGGGGAAAAAAAGCAAAGGCAAATCTTCCAACTCCTTTTTCTCAAATCAAGAATGAATGCTTTACTCTTCTGTTGCTAGAACAAGGGGTATCAGATAATTCAAACTCTTTGTATTCAGAGTTGCTTTTTCTGGTCACCTGAATATAAATCAATAAGATGTTCCTGTGAATTCAGTCTTAACTGGAAGGATTTCAAGAAACTTTCCAAAGTCATTATTCACTAATAGACTCCCCAGAAATTCCCCGTGGAGTTCAACTTTTCCAAGGCAGCTCTGCAGCCTCTTTCCCAAAGTTTTCATTACTTTGTCATGACCCCGCATGCCCCACTGGGGTTGTGATGAGGCCCAAAGCCAGCAGTGCTAACTGTTGAGTCCTGATCTCGGCTCTATCTAACCAGTCAGAGGACCTCGAATAAGACCTTTCCCTTTTGAAACGTACTTCCATATTTGTCATACCATGTTGATAATAACATACTTCACAGCACTGATGGCAACTAAATCATACATGAAGAAGCAGTTGCAAACTGTAAATTGCTGCATGAATAGAAAAGGGGAGTTCCTTTTAGCAGCCATGTTTTCCAAGGAAGACTACCTCTCAGCTACTGTCAACTCTTCGGTCATTTCAGATCTTTTATTAGTAGAAACTGCTTCTCTCCACCATTTGCTCTCTTCAGTTATACCAATAACAGTATCCCTGGGCTTTGAATGCTCTGACCCATCTGCCTCCTTTCCTCTCCTGTGGTTTGCCTTATTATTTCTGCCTTCTCTGGGGCTGCTTTCAGATTTTCCTTTTACTCCCTCTCTGCCTCCCTTTACCATCCCTCACCCAGCCCCACCCCCACATAAATGCTCAGCCCACCCTTGAGGAAACCACAGTGGAGTCATTCGGTTTCCATTTTCCAGAAAAGAGCTACCTGTGATTGAGGGCTCATCCGTCACTGTACCACAGCCCAAAACCTCGGCTCTGAATTATCAGGGCTGGCGCAGTCCAGGACTCCCTACGAATCAGGGATGCTTCAATCCTGAACAACACCTTCTCCTTTTCCCACATCATCAAATTCCATGTTCTCGATTTCAGGATGTCTTTTCTCCTGCCAACCTGGCCCATGCCCTTTTTCCACAGGTACACAGTTGGTGGTTAAGAACATGGGCTTCCAAAACCATCGAGTTACCCCGAGCAAGTGGCTTAACTCGTCTGAACTTCATCTCTCATGAGGACAAGGTTAACTGCCTCCAAGGTCACTATTAGGCATTAAATGAGACAATATACACTGAGGGCTTTAAAATGTGCCAGACACAGAGAAAGACTCCATAAATGTAAACTACTAAGCTATCATTACCCCTCACAAAGTTTTAATTCATCTGCCAAGCTATCCTGGCCTTCTTTCCCCACACCACCTTCCTCTTTTCACCCCTATTCCCTTCCTTCCTGCTGATCCCTGTCTCAGCAGACCCTACTGGCTACATTAGCCTACAATGCTGACCTCCCCAAAAGAGTTCTCCCAGCCCAGTCTCTGCCACTCACTGAGAGGTTGTCCATTGCTTCCTGTGCTATTATCTCTCTGTGTTGTGTGTGGTATCATTTAGCCCAAGCAGGCTTTATTTGCAGACATTGTGATTTGTTATAATAAGTTTTTTACCAAAAGCCCTACATCCAGGCCCAGTGATGGGGATGCTGAATTTTAAAATAATGCAAGCAGATACCAATAAAAAAATATTGAATAGAAAAATGCCGGCCACACTTAGGGTCCAATTAGTGTGAGTCTGATCTTCCCTGCAGCTTCTCTTGTACATTCTAGAGGTGTCCCTATTACTGAAGAGGATACAGTTCCAACCCAGTTTTATCAGTAAAATTACCAGAAATGGAAATAACATGAGAAATACCGCATTGTGTTCTGGACAGGTGGCAAGAGGAGAGGATTCTACAGTGAAACAGTCATTAGATAATAGTCATTTGCCTCTAATTATGAGCTCTTCTGGAACAACTGGCTGGAAATTGCAAAATGTGCACCGGGGAGTCCTGATCTTTAAAAGCAGAGAAAGGTTGGGATAAGGTTTAGCAAAGTTGAAAAAGAGAGCTGGTTATAGACAGCAAGGAGGGGTAGCCAGGAGAGAGTGATTAAGACCACTTAATCAGGGCTAGGGCAGGGCTCCCCAGGACCCAGGAACAGATTTCCATCAGCTCTCACAAACTTGGGTGCCCCTGAGGGGACACACATCCCTTGGCCTCTCTTCCTGGCCTTGTCTGAAGAGACTAAAAAGGGGTGTTCTCAAGGCCAACATTAAAAGGAGCATAGGGTAACTTCAAGTGTCCTATGCAAAGAATTCTCTTCCCACTAGCCTCCTGATTCCTGACAAGTCTTTTCCTCTGTAATTAGAAATTGAGGCTTAAGATGTGAATGCAGTTCCATACATTGACTAAACAATCCAGAAATGCAAACGAGGCTAAGCAATCCTTTCTGGGTTTTATTGGGTAGGAAGGAATCAAAAAGATGACTGAGTATTAAAGATCAAAATGTGAGACCCAAAACCATAAAAATCCTAGAAGAGAACACAGGCAGTAAACTCTGTTACACAGGCCATGGCAACTTTTTTCTAGATAGGTCCCTGAGGTAAGGAAGACCAAAGCAAAAATAAACCATTGGGCCTCCATCAAAATAAAAAGCTTCTGCAAAGCAAAGGAAACAATCAACCAACTAAAAGGAAACCTATAGAATAGGAGATGATATTTATAAATGACATATCTGATAAAAGGTTAGTATTCAAAATCTATAAAGAACTGATAAAACTCAACACCCAAAAAACAAATAATCCATTTTTAAAATGAGCAGAAGACATGAACAGACATTTCTTCAACGAAGACGTACAGGTGGCCAACAGACACATGAAAAGATGCTCAAAATCACTGCTTATCAGGGAAATGAAAATCAAAATTACAATAAGATATCACCTTGCACCTGTCAGATGGCTAAATCAACAACAGAAGAAACAACAGGGGTTGGCAAGGATGTAGAGAAAGGGGAACCCTCTTACACTGTTGGTAGGAAAGCAAACTGGTGTCGCCATTCTGGAAACACTATGGAGGTTCCTCAAAAAGTTAAAAATAGAACTACCCGGGGTGCCTGGGTGGCTCAGTTGGTTAAGCGGCCGACTTTGGCTCAGGTCATGATCTCACTGTCTGTGAGTTTGAGCCCCGCGTCGGGCTCTGTGCTTACGGCTCAGAGCCTGGAGCCTGCTTCGGATTCTGTATCTCCCTCTCTGTGCCCTTGCCCTGCTCATACTCTGTCTCTATGTCTCTTAAAAAATAAATAAACGTTAAAAAAAAAAATAGAACTACCCTATGATACAGCAATCACACTACTGGGTATTTACCCAAAGAATACAAAACCACTAGTTCAAAGGGATATATGCACCTTATGTTCATAGCAGCATTATTTACAATAGCCAAGATATGGAGGTAGCCCAAATGTCCATCTAATGATAAGTGGATAAAGAAGAAGTGGTCTGTACATACAATGGAACATTATTCAGCCATAAAAAAAAATGAAATCTTGCCATTTGCAACAACATGGATGGATCTAGAAAGTATAATGCTAAGTGAAATAAGTCAGTCAAAGAAAGGCAAATACTATATGATTTCACTCATATGTGGAATTTAAGAAACAAAATAAATGACCAAAGAGGAAAAAAAAAATGACAGAGAGAGACAAACCAAGAAACAGACACTCAACTATAGAGAATGAATGCTTACCAGAGAGGAGGTATGTCAGGGTATGGGTAAAATAGGGGATAGGGATTAAGGAACGCACTTGTGAGGAGCACCTGGCGTCGTATGGAATTGTTGGATCACTATATTGTACACCCAAAATTTATATGCATAACATTGTATGTTAACTAACTGGAATTAAAATAATAACTTTAAAAAAAATGGATGAGGAATAAGACCCCAGAAGTGAATCAACTAACTTTGAACTTCAAACAAAGTCAAAGAGAATTTGTGCTCCAGGACAGCTTCCTCCAGGTATCCTAGAATGTCTGCAGGTAGTTAGGATACTTTGTGACTCTACTAAAATTGTGGACTCCTGTGGGCCAGCCCTGCAACTATGCCAGTCAAAGAAGTCAAAGAAGTATACAGTCAAAGAAGTACAATGTATAGTAGTAAAACTGTTTTTAAAGGGATTTCTTCTCCATTCCTCAAGTAATATTAAAGAAGGCTGTTATGAACTGAAGTGTATCCCCTGACCACGAAAGAAATCATATGTTGAAGCCCTAACCCCCAATGTGACTGAATTTGGAGATATGACCTTCAGGGACACAACTGAGGTTGAATAAGGTCTTAAGGGTGGGACCCCAATCTGAAAGGACTGGTGTCTTCATAAGATGAGGGACAGTAGGTATGCATGCATGCACAGAGAAGAGGCTACATGGGGACACAGTAAGAAGGCAGGTATCTGTAAGCCTGGAAGAGAGACTGCACCCAAGCAGACTAGTATGGGTGTATAAGTTAGAGAGAGAGAGAGAGAGACAGATAAACAGAGGGAGAGAGAGAGAGAGAGAGAGAGAGAGAGAGAGAGAAGCATCTCTCAATAGAAACAAGATAGAGAACCCAGGCTAGCCAGAATTCTTTAGATGGGCTCCAAGCTAAACCGAAGTCCATGAATACCCTCACATTGGTAACTGTTATCCCATCCCAACATAGTCATTACAGTAGAAAGAAAGATTTCTTCCCAGGGTTTGGTACATACAGGTCAACAAACAATTATTATGTACCTACTGTGCCACACACTAGGACGGGGGTACAAGAAAAACGAAGATGTTTTTCTTCGAGGATCTCAACGCAGCGTCACTGAAGGTACTGGAACTAGCTGCTCTTTCCTAGTCAACCTCTGCCCCACCGCCCCTGCCTGCCAGGGGGATAATCACTAGACACCTGCATTCTGGGTGTGCCTTAGTCCTATTGGCCCCCAGCTCTCTGGATGCATTGGGCGTGAGCAGCAATTCTATCTCTCTTACCCTAAAGATGTTTTACCCTCCAGGAGTGTTTAGATTTGCCTACATTTCAAAGGGATCCTAAGACTCCTCCTTTGTAGTTGCTTCAATTTTTAGAAAATGAAATGGTGACTGGGAAGCACCCTGAACATGAGGTCATGTCTGGGTCAGTTCCAGGCTCCCCACGTCAAACTGCTGACCCTGTCTGGCCCAGTCACCACTGTAAGGAATGGAATGCCTACCTCACAGAATCGTAAGGATTTAAGGAAGTGTGTGCATGTAAGGGCAAAGCTATATAAAGAAAAGGCAGTAGTAATAATAAGTACCATGTATGAACTGTTTGCTGTGCACCAGGAACTGTGCTCAAGTCTCACAATAATCATCATAACAACTCCAGGATACGGGTACTGTTACAATCTCCATTCTTACAAGAAAAATGAGATTTCAGGAAGTTGTACAACTAGATCAAGATCACAGGAGTGAGGATTTGAAGCTTGGTCACTGGATAGAGTTCTGGGCACCGCTTACCCTACTGTGTTCTCCCACGGTTGCATAACCTTTTGGACCATCTGTCTTAGGTACATTCAAGTAATTTGAACTTGTTACTTAGGAGCATAACTTAAAGAAGTATGATGCACACTTTAGAGATGAGAGTCAGAATGAGGAGAAAGAAATACAAAGGATAAAAGCTTCACTAACAGACTAATCATTAGAAGGGCTTGGGAGACTCTCCTCATCCCGGTTTCTGCCAACTCCCTGCCTCCAGTATACCCCCACCACTCTTTAAATAACCCCAGGGCATGATGTTGGTTTCAATGATCAAATCTCTGGCATTGGGGAGATTTTCCTGATTTTTTTAAAATCTTTTTTTTAAGTTTATTTATTTATTTTTTGAGAGAGAGAGAGCAGGGGAGTGGAGGAGAGGCAGAGAGAGAGGGAGAAAGAGAGTCTGAAGCAGGCTCTGTACTGTCAGCACAGAGCCTGATGCAGGCCACGAACCATGAGATCATCACCCAAGCTAAATCAAGAGTCAGACATTCGACCAACTGAGCCACCCAGGTGCTCCTCCCAACTTTTTTAACCTTAAAAACTGTTCCTCTTGGAAACAGAGAGTAGAGTGACAGATATCAGGATGTGTGGGCAGGGGAGGTGGGAAATGGACAGATATTGGTCAAAGGGTACAAACTTCCAGTTATAAGATTAACAAATTCTGGGGATCTAATGTAGAGCACGGTGATTATAGTTAATAACTATATCATATAATGAATGTTGCTAAGAGAATAGATCTGAAATCGTCTCACCACAAACAAGACATGGTAACTATGTGACAGAACAGAGGCGTTAGCTAGTGCTGTGCTGGTAATCCTTTTGCAATATGTGAATGCATCACATCAACCCACAGCAAATCTTAAACACACGCAGCGTCATATGTCAATTCTATCTCAATAAAGCTGGAAAAGAACTTGTTCCTCTGAAACCATCACATTACATTACCTCTCTTCTACCACCATTCAGACAGGTAAGCAGGAATTCATTTTTTTAAATCGAAGACAGGATTTAGCTTCCCTCTGCAGCTCCATATAAAGCCTTTTAACTGTGTGATCATTCTGCCATCTAGCTTCTTAAGCCTATATAACTGTTCGTGAGACTCTTCTGGGGTACATTAGGGCTATGCACTGCTTTGCTTTAAAATACATTGCTTTCAAGCACTTAACAAATGTTCAGTGATGCTACACGCATGTGCACACACACACATGCACACACGCGTACTCACACACACTCCCTACAGGAATACCATGAGGCATGATGTCTCCTCCTCAAGAGGAAGAAGTCCTTTTATGACAGGTCAGCCTACAATTTTGTGAGAGACCCTGAGCCTGTTGAGATTTCTGCTTGTGAAAAAAAAATCAATGGAATAATGTTCATTTTTTTTCAAGAATCTGGAATGCAGATTTTAGACTTAAAGTTAACACAAAAGACCAAAAGCACTGGGTATCCATCTGTTGTTTGATTAACTGTTACAAATTTAGCCGAAGAGAAAGCTTTTTCTAATAGTCTCTGCATGTTTTGTAACAGCAGTTTCTTTAACCCTGCTACCCCTCACTTACCAGGAATAGTATTTATTGTAGAAATATTATTGTTCCTAGAAAATGCTGGCATACACCTCAGGAAATGAGGAGAAATCTGTTTGGGCCTGAACCTGGGTTTGAGATCTTATTAAAACAGTGTGCTTTAGTAAAGTCACCAACCTCAGGAAGTAATGTCCTCATTTCCTCAGGCCAGAGGACCATGTAGCCAGCAGTGTGTGAACGCAGGAGAGAAGACAAGCCTGTTCTCACCCAGAATGGGACCTGAATATATTCCTATGAATCTGGTCCTTTACTATCAATGGATTTGTGCTCAGTTACAATGAAGGTCCTAGTGTTCTGTGTTTTACCAGAGTGACCCTACCACACACACACACACACACACACACACACACACGTGCATTTAAATTTTTTTCTACTAAGGCATCTAGTTCTAAAACACTTTCAGTTTAGAAAGAGTCAAGGAAAAATAAAAAGTGCACTTCTCATTCCACAGCTGACTTTTGATGATCGAGTATAAGTAAAAGAGACAAATAAGTACAAAGTGATCAGATACGCAAGGTGACCTGTCAAGAAAAATTGTCGAAAAACTCTGAGACAGACCAAAAGGATTTCTGGTTGCTTCCGATGGGAAACAGGTGCTGTGTAGAGCAGTCCTGTTCTGGGTTATCTGACTCTATTGGGTTTATCGTCTTTGATCTATTTATAAACCTGTGAATAACTAATAGCAATATAAGGAATTCTTGTCTACAGACATGCAAATGGGTTTTGCCTACAGGAGGCACACTTGATTTCCTTCCACCCTTAGAGAACACCAGGATGCATCGATTTGTAAATTTATTCCATGGTTTATTTTTGCCTATGCTCTTTGAACTCCGCCTTTGAACTGGTTTTAACATCTCACTTTTCTCTCACTAATTAAGTAGTTTTATCTGTATAACTAGTTTTCAATTATCTTTTTTTAACCCTCTAAGAGAACTTTATTCTCTTTCCAGGCAGTTTGGGAGAAGAGTGGAAAACAGGGAGCAGGGAAGAAAAGAGATATATGTCCCTTTGAATTTCTCCAAAGTCCTCAGACTCAGGCTATAAGAGAAAGAGCAACACAGCTATCCAGCCAGGGTTTCAACCTCAGGTCTGAGTCACACAGCCTGAGTGTCATTGAAAGGGTGACCTGTAGGCCCAGAGATCCCTGCGATCTTCCAGTGCCCTGATTAAGCCAGCGTGAATGAATCATATTTTTTCCCAGTACGGCCAGGAACCTTAGGTACCACTGTACGGAGCCTGGTCTGGATGACCTGGAGAAAGACCCAGCGGCACTGTTGGAAGATCTTGGAAACCTTGGAAGGCAGGAAGTTTATTTTACACTGGCGGGCTCGGAGGAGATCAGTCTCCGGAGGTCTGAGTCCCTAGCGTAAGCAGAGGCAACAATTTACAGTCTGTCACTTCCGCTTTCTGAATTAGTAGTAATTTGGCACACACAGCAAGCAGGGAAGGAAGAAGAACTTGGAAGAGAAGTCTTCAGTTGGGGACTGGAATTTCTCTATCAGTCCTGTCAGCCATCTTATAACAGATTTTTCCCTATCATTCCCCCCTTTGATGCCCCTTTAAACAGATCTAGGCTGTATTAGAAGGCACCATCTCCATTTATTATGGGCTGACCCTTTCCCTTAGCTCCCTGACTTTGGTTGTGACTATTCCTGACTGGTTTACGAGGTGACAGCATTCTTCTCCAAGGAAGATACAGGTGTCCCCTTTCTCGGCAGTGAGGAGGTTAAGTGCTCATCTGTTCTGGAGGGCAACGCCTGCCAGGGAGCTTATTTGGCCCTGCAGGGACACTAGGGAGTTGGCCACTTGTTATTCCCACAGAACAGCCTACGCCTTCTATGCCAGTCCCTATCCTTCTGGCTATTCCTGCCCCTAGGAGGATGGGTAGCAACACTACTCATGTAGCCTGGGCCTTAGGGCTGAAGGTTTACAAATGGGGCCCAAATTAGAGGCAACCAATACCAACAAAACATCTCCCATATATTAGTTTAAAAGGAGAGAAATCTTGAAATCCGGGTGTGCAAGGGACACACAGGAGGGCCAAGGGCCACACGTCCGGCCACAGGAGGTCTGTTTCCTGACAGAACTTGGCTAAGATTCCCTTGAGGGTGCAATTCATCCGCTCTTTCCCTGAGCTTTGAAGCTGGTAAGCAGTCCACCAAGAACGCAGGTCCATTACCGCTGTGGGACGTGGCCGGTAAGCTGAACCAGGGGACAGGTTCTTCTTTGAACTCCTCGTGGGGGTCTCGGCATGGATAAGGGAGGGAGTTATGTCTACCTCCTTGTTAGCTGCTATCTTGGGCATTCTGTCTATTAGACGATTCCCTCCTGCTGTAGGGTCATCTCCCTTCTGATGTCCCCTGCAGTATAGAACTGCAACTTCTTTTGGAAGCCAGGCGGCCTCGAGGACCTTTAGTATTTTCTCCTTGTTTTTGATGGTCTTTCCCGCCACAGTGAGGAGGTCCCTCTCTTTGGAGATTGAGATCGTTTGCCCTCGCTGATGGTGAGGGCCCAGACTCGGACGTGTAATTTAGCCTATTGTGCTGACCATCCCACAGGTAGGGCATTGGCTTCTAGGACTTCATCTGTGGTTGTCACTGCATGCCCTGCCTTTTGAATGCCCTCTGTGATGAAACTGCTACCATCACTGAACAAGGTGAGGTCTGGGTACTGTAGGGCCTGGTCACGCAGATCTGGGCAGCTTGCGAATACTTTATCAGTCACCTCAGAACAGTCATGATCTGGTTTTCCTTCCTCAGAAGGTAGGAAAGTTGCGTGGTTCAGCGTGACCTGTGGATTTTTGCAGAGGAACCCCTGGTTATTGGGCTAAGGGAGAGTTGGAGAGGAAGCGATGTTCCTGAGTATTCATGAGAGATATGACGACATGGGGGACTTTAACATGCAGTTTTTGTCCAAGGGTGAGCTTATCTGCCTCTTTAACAAGTAGAATTGTTGCCGCTAGTGCCCTAAGACATAGTGGCCATCCTGTCACAACTGAGTCCAGCTTCTTTGACAGGTATGCTACTGGCCATTGCCAAGGGCCAACAATCTGTGTGAGAACCCCAAGGGCGACCTTTTCTTTCTCATGCACATAGAGATTAAAAGGCTTTTCTATATTTGGCAGGCCAAGAGTGGTCCCTGCCTCAAGGTGGCCTTTATCTCTAGGAAGGTGGCTTTGGCCTCCTCTGTCCAGACAAGGGGTTCTCCATCCAGCCCTACCAAGAGATTATAGACGGGTCTTCCTGTTGCCAAGAATCCAGGAATCTAAATTTGGCAGAATCCTGCACCCTCCAGGAATTTTTGTAGCCCCCTCTTAGTTTGCGGCTGGGGCAGAGAGGTGATGACTTTTTTTCTCTCCAGCCCTAGTGTTCTTTTTCCTTGAGTGAGGAGGAAGCCTAAGTATTGGACTTGCTGTCGGCAGATCTGTGTCTTTCTCCATGAAACCCGATATCCTGAGTCCAACAGGAGTTGGTTGTGGGCACTTGTGCTCTCTGTACAATTCTCTCTGGTATGGCTGGCAAGGAGGAGGTCATCCACATTCTGGAGAAGGTGTGGCATGTGGCCTCCCTTGGAAAGCCAGCAAAGTCTGGCTAGTGCCTCCTCAAACAGGGCAGACAAGTTTTTAAACCCCTATAAGGAGGCATGTCCAAGTTAGTTGCATCTACGCCATGTCTGGTTTAGTCCATTTGAAGGCAAAAACGGGTTGGCTCTGGGGGGCCAAGCAGAGGCAGAAGAAGGCATCCTTTAAGTCTAGGCAGGTAAAGCAGCTAGCAGAGCCTGGAATCTGGCTGAGGAGGTTCTACAGGTTCAGGACCACTGTGTGCAAGGAGACGGTCACTTTGTTGATAGCTCGTAGGTCTTGAAGTGGTCGGTACCCTCCTCCCAGCTTCTTGACTGGCTAGAGAGGGGTGTTCCAGGGTGATTGGCATTCGACCAGAATGCCTGCATCTTTGAGTCTGATCAGATGTTCTTGGATGCCTGGCCTTGCCTCATGAAGGGGATATTGCCACTGTCTCTGCGGTTAAACCCCTGGGATTAACTCTATAATGACAGGGGCCCAGTTGTGGCCAAGTCCGGTGGGGTTGTCCTCGGCTCATACAGCGGGGATGGCAGTCCTGAATTCGGGTGGGTTGCTCGGTTGGGCCTGAGCAGAGAATAGCCTCCATTCTTTATCCAGTCAGAGGCTGGTCCGTCCCATTGGCTCAAAGGTTATTTGGGACCCCAGCTTTGAGAGTATATACTGGCCGAGGAGAGAGAGGGCACTCAGGCAGGTAGAGGAATTCATGCCATACTATGTAGCCCCGAGTTCACATTGACGGCTTGGCAGAAGGGGATTGCCCATTTTCCTGTGGCCCCAAGGATGGTTGCAGTCTTTTAGCTAAATGGAGCCATGGGGAAGGTGACCATAGAATGTTCGGCCCCAGTGTCGACTATAAAGGTCATGGTTTGGCCCCTTACTTTTATGTCGACCATGGGCTCATGGAGGCCAAGAAGAAGTTAGCCCAGTCCCCCTCAATCTGAATCTATACCTGCTAGGCCTGTGAGGTCTTTTCTGCATGGTTCTTCTCCGAATCAGCTGGGTTTCTGGGACTTTTCCCTGAAAAGTGCTGGTGGGGACACTTATTCTTCCAATGTCCTTTTTCCTTTGAGTAGGTGCATTGATCCCTTGCTAAGGAGGTTCTGGGCCTCCCTCCTTTTTGCAGCTGCACCTTCCCCATCCTTTTGTCATGGCTCTCTTGTGCCTTGGGGTCAAAGGGGGTATAAGCCTCACATAGCCTCTCCTAATAATCCCCGGGGGATTCCTCTTGCTGCCGGGCATATTCAGGGGCTTCTTAGCCCCTGCTCGGATCCCCCAGAGGAGAGCCTCTTGGTACCAGGGAATGTGGACCAGCATCTGGAAAGTACCTGCGCCTGGCAGAGGGCAAAAACTGGCCACTGGTCTGGGGGAGAGAGGATCTTCCAAGTCTGGAGGTTCTGGGGAGACCGAACGTGGTGGAGTATCAGGAACCAGGGGGTTCCTATGGCGGGGATAAGACTGGCTCTTCCTCTGGATCACCGGTGAGAATTTGTGGAGGTCAGGACTTCCATTGACCTTCGGACGGTTTTGTCAAGGCGACTAAGACCCTAGCCTGTCCCTGTTTGTGCAGGTAAATCGCACTCAAAGGGGAAAGGTTGGGGCAATCTCTAACCAGAAGTCAATATATTGGAACTGATCAGGGTAACCTGAGTCCCCAGTGACAACACGTCAGATGGGGTGGGCCGCTGGGACATCTAAGGTTCTTTCTGAGGGCCATCCTACACCAAAAGTGGGGCATTCTAACTCATATAGGGTCCTTAACTTGCCAGGGGTCATCTTAATTCCACAGTCTCATGAAAACTTTTTTGCTCTGTCCCAACCTCATAATGTTCCCTGAGACGGAGTCACAAAGACAGACAGAGGGGTAGGGGTGCCCCCTCTAATGAAGAGATCAGTTAGATGCCCGTCTGGCCATGTCCCAAAGGAATTTAGGTGACACTTAGCTGTAGCGTTCTGTTTTGTGACTTAAGATCGGAAACTATATTCCAAGGCCACCATAGGCTGTATACCGTTCACCACGGAATCGCAGACAGGCCTACTTAGACTCCGTGGGCTTTTGGGGACCTTAAGGTGCCCACCCATGGAGCCACAGACTTGAACTAGGCAGGCAAGACAGATCGAGTCTCGCATTCACACTCACATATACGACAGAGGTTACTACCTTCCCTCTCACAGAATTCCTACCTGTGAGACCTCTGAGGTGTCCAGGGAGTGATCTGGGCCCCTTCCACCCCTATAAGCGGGCCTGACTGAATTGGGGCCCGTACCTTACCAGTATCCGACATCGGGTCCGATCCTCACCTGCCAAGTCTCCTCGAGTCCTCGAGGCAGGAGCGGTGGAGCCTGAGCGCCTGAGGCGACCAAGCGGGAGACTGCTGAATACCGGGAAGGGCGCGCCTTCTCCGTTGCGGTTCCTCGCTCCGTCACCCCCTCGACCGTTTTCCCAAACCAGTGGCGACCACGGGCCAGCGTGACCAAATGTTACAGAGCCTGGTCTGGATCACCCAGCAGAAGAACCAAGTGGCACTCGGGGCTCCGAGTGTTTAGTTCACACCTGCGGGCTCCGAAGAGATCACTCTCCAGAGGTCTGAGGCCAGATCGCAAGCAGACGGAACCATTGAGAGTCTGTTAACTGCCGCATTCCGCATTAGTAGTAATTTGGCGCCTGCGCAGCAAGCGAGGGCAGGAAGAAGAACCCAGAAGGGGAGTCTTTGGTCGGGAATGGAATCTTCCTGTCAGTCCTGTCCATCACCTTATAACAGACTTTTCCCTATCACCGCATTATAGACAAATTGCTTAGCACAGTGATTACTTCACTTTTCCTTAAATTAAGATATTCCAAAAACATACTTTTTCATAGCATAGATGTAAAAACTCATACAATCAAACTGTACCCAGAGTTGCCCTAAGAGTAAGACATCACTGGAAGTGGGGACGGGGAATGCCACAATATATTTAACATCCCCATGTGCTTTGTCCGCAGGGCAGTGTAATTAAGACCTTACACTTTGAACTCAGACATTCTGAATTCAAATCCCAGCTCTACTTTTGAGCAATTGACCTGACTTCTCTGAGCCTCAAATTTGCTTATGTGTAAAATGAGAAATAAAGCTCTTCCTTCTCAGAGCATTTATGAGGATTTAAAAGTCTCTGGCAGGGGTGCCTGGGTGGGTCAGTCAGTTGAGCGTCCGACTTCGGCTCAGGTCGTGATCTCGTTCGTGGGTTCGGGCCCGCGTCAGGCTCTGTGCTGACAGCTCAGAGCCTGGAGCCTGCTTCAGATTCTATGTCTCCCTCTCTCTCTGCCCTTCCGCTGTTTATGCTCTGTCTCTCTCTCTTTCTCAAAATAAATAAATGTCAAAAAATAAAATAAAATAAAAGTATCCGGCCGAGACCGATGGCTACAAAACCCTCAACAAATGATGATATTATTATTATTCTGAACTTTTCTCTTATATAAAACATAACTAGAATATCTCACAATAATAAATATAGTAGGAATTGAGCCTAAAGACTTTGAGATCAAAGATAAAAAGAAAATGCCTTTATTACATTTGAGACCCACCTCCACCCCCATTCCTAAGTTCTCCTCCAAAGTCTAAGCATCACTTTTTGTTGTTGATATTCTCAAGAGCAATGCAACCTTATTGTCTCCACGGAAAGAACAAATTAAGAATACCAGTGTTCTAGCTCCATTTCCCACCGATCCTGAACTCATGAGGACTACCAGCTCCCAAATCAACTCTAGAGGAACTGGAAAAGGAAAATATCAAAACGCAGACAATATTTTGAGAAACCCTTGGGGAGATGGAGGGATGTTTTGAACTGAGGATGGGGGGATGGGCAGGAACAGCTTATTCTGAGGCAGGAAGTAGGCCCATTCAGCTGAAGGAAGAATAAGAGAGGAGCCGTTGGAGTTTGTAGGAGAGGGCAAAACAAGTCTTCCCTTACTCTCCAAGGTTCAGTGGCTGGAGCCTACAAATCAAACTGATAAAGGATGTATTACCAAGAGTAAAAAACAGATTTCATGACATACATATAGACAGGAGCTCACAAAGAAAAATGTGGCTCAAGAAATAAACCAACTTCATCCAAAAAAAGCAAAGTTGGCTTTTGACTTGAGAAATTGGGAGGGAGAAATGTTGTAGAAAAGTGACAAGGAAATATATTTAAACAACCGTTTTTTAGTAAGGTTTTTATGCAGATTTAAGTCAGTGCCTTCTCCGTTGGTAAGAGTTATTAAGAGTCTTCCTCTTCTTTATGGCATGAGAAATAGAGATTTTTTAACAAATAGAAATTTCCTTTATAAATGTAAACTTCTTTTATAAAAAGGAAACTCATGCTCTCCTTTCACAGCTTCTCAGATATCTGTTGCTTCTCAAGATAATCAGCTGTAAGTAATTCTTTACCAAAGATGCATATTCTGGGGTAGCATATTCTAGTCCCTTTTGAGCACTATTCTTATTTCTCTCTCCCCGTTGCCTTGGGACATTCCACACCTGCCTCCATGAAATTTAGATTATTGTATGTTAGTGCAGAAAACAAATCTTAATAAATTAAGAAGATTGAAAGCATATCAAGTATCTTTTTAACTATAGTGATATGAAATTAGAAATCAGTAATAGGAGGAAAGTTATAAATTTCACAAATATATGGAAATTAACACACTCTCAAAAAATCAATGCAGCAAATAAGAAATGAAAAAAATATGTCAAAATAAACAGAAATGGAAACATAACAGGCCAAAATCTATGGGATGCTGTAAAAGCAGTTCTAAGAAGGAAGTTATTAGTGATAAACATTTACATCAAGAAAAAAGAAGGATCTTAAATAAACAAATAAACCTGGCTTTATACCTCAAGGAAATGGGGAAAAAAGAACAAACTAAGCCCAAAGTTAGAAGAAACAAAATAATAAAGATCATACCAGAAAAACAATAGATCAAGAAAACTAAGAGCTGATCTTTTGAAAAGATTTTTTAAAAATTGACCAATCTTTAACTAGACTAAGAATAAAAGAGAGAAGACTCAAATACATAAAATCCGAAATGAAAGAGGAGAAATTACAACTGATGCCACAGAATTTAAATACAAAGGATCATGAAAGACTTCTATGAACAATTATAGACCAATGAATTGGATAACCATGAAAAAAAGGATAAATTCTTAGAAACATATAACTTATCAAGACTGAGTCATAAAGAAATGGAAAATCTGAACAAACCAGTAATAAGAAAAAAGATTTAAGCAGTAATCAAAAACTCCCAATGAAGAAAAGTCCAGAACCAGATGCCTTCACAGGTAAATTCTACAACATTAAAAGAAAATTAATGCCAATCCTTCTCAAACTCTTTCAAATAATTGAGGAGGGAACACTTCCAAACACACTTTGTGAAGCCAGCATTACCCTCCACCGAGGTCAAATAAGGACACTACAAGAAAAGAAAACTATAGGCAATATCCATGGTAAACAAATGCAAAAATCCTCAACAACATACTAGCAAAGCAAATACAACAGCGCATTAAGAATATCGTACATCACGATCATCGGATTTTATTTCTGGGATGCAAGGATGGTCCAACATATGCAAATCAATGTGCTACATCACATTAAGAAAACGAAGGATAAAAAAAATCATAAGATCGTCTCAATAGATGCAGAAAAAGCATTTGATAAAATTAAACATTCTTTCATGATAAAAACTTCCCAACAAATTAGATATAGAAGAAACATACCTCAACATGATAAAGGCCATGTATGACAAACCCACAGCTATCATACTCAATGGTAAAAAGCTGAAAACTTTTCTCTAAGACCAAGAACAAGACAAATGTATACACTCTCTCACTTCCAATCTACATATTACTGGAAGTCCTAGACAGAGAAATTAGGCAAGAATAAGAAATAAAAGGAAGGAGTCAGAAAGGAAGAAGTTTTCTGTTTGTAAATGACAGGATATAGAGAGAGAAAGCCGTAAAGACTACACACACACACACACACACACACACACACACACACACACACACCTGTTAGAACTGGAACTAAGAAATGAATTCAGTAAAGTTGCAGGATACAAAATCAACATAAAAAGTCACTTGTGTTTCTATACACTTGTGTTTCTATACAACAAATTGAAAAAAATATTGAGTAAACAATCCCATTTGCAATGGCATTAATAAGATAAAACACTTTTGTATAGATTTAACCAAGGAGGAAATAGACTATACACTGAAAACTATAAAATATTAATGAAAGAAATTAGACACAAATAAATGGAATGATATCCCATATTCATGGACTAGAAGAATTAGTATTGTTAAAATGCCCATACTACCCAAAGTGATCTATAGATCACCACAATCTCTATCAAAATTCCAATGACATTTTTCATAGAAATAGAACAAACAATCCTAAAATTTGTATGAAACCCCAAAAGACCCCAAATAGCCTAAGAAATCCTGCAAAAGAATAAAGCTGGAGGCATTACATTTCCTGATTTCGAGCTAAAAAGTTAAAGTAATCAAAACAGTATGGTGCTGACATAAAAAGAGACACATAGAGCAATGGAACAGAATCAAGCACACAAAAATAAGCTCCCGCACATACAGTAAACTGTGTGTGTTTACTTTATATTTGATAGAGGAGCCAAGAATATTCAATGGGGAAAGGATAGTCTCTAAAATAAATGGTGCTGGGGTGCCTGGGTGGCTCAGTCGGTTAAGTGGCCAACTTCAGCTCAGGTCATGATCTCACGGTCTGTGAGTTCCAGCCCCACGTCGGGCTCTGTGCTGACAGCTCAGGGCCTGGAGCCTACTTCAGATTCTGTATCTGCCTCTCTCTCTGCCCTTCCCCTGCTCATGCTCTATCTCTGTCCTTCAAAAATAAACATTAAAAAGAAAAAAAAAAACAAATAAAATAAATGGTGCTGGGAAAACTGGATAACTACATGCAGAAAAATAAAATAGGACCTCTACCTTACACACTCACAAAAAGTAACTCAAAGTGAATTAAAGACAAATATAAGATTTGAAACCATAAAACTCCTAGAAGAAAACACAGGGCAAGAGTTCCTTGATATTGGTCTTGATATTGATATTTTCAGATATGACACAAAAAGCACAAAGGGTCGCCTAGCTGGATCACTGTCTGACTCTTGATTTTAGCTCAGGTCATGATCTCACGTTCCTTGAGATCCAGCCCCAGGTAGGGCTCTGTGCTGAGAGCCTGCTTGGGATTCTCTCTCTCCCTCTCTCTCTGCCCCTCCCCCACTCGTGTATGTGTTTCTCTCTCCCTCTTTCTCTCTCTCTCTCTCAAAATAAACTTTTTTCTAAAAAGCACAATAAATAAAAGCAAAAATCCATAAGTGGAACTTCATCAAAAAGCTTCAGCACAGCAAAAAAAATGATCAACAAAATGAAAAGGCAACCTGGGGGGCCTGGGTAGCTCAGTCAGTTAAGTGTCTGACTTGGGCTCAGGTCACGATCTCACAGCTGTGGGTTCAGGCCCCATATCAGGCTCTGTGCTGACAGCTCAGAGCCTGGATCCTGCTTAAGATTTTGTGTCTCCCTCTCTCTCTCTGCCCCTCACCTGCTTGCACTCTCTCTGTCTTTCTCAAGAATGAATAAATATTTTTTAAAATTTTTTTAAAAAATGAAAAGGCAACCTAAAGAGTGGAGGAAATATTTACAAATCATATATTTGATAAGAGGCAATATCTAAAATATATAAAGAACTCTTACAACTCAAGAACAACAAAAAAAAATTAAGAATGGGAAGAGGAACGAAATAGACATTGCTCAAAAAAAGACATATAACAGCCAGCAAATACATGAAAAGGTGCTCAACATCACTAATCATAAATGAAAATCAAAACCACAATGAGATATCACCTCACACTTGTTAAAATGGTGTCTTGTCAAAGACAAGAATTGACAAGTATTGGCAAGGATGTGGAAAAAGGGAACCGTTGTGCGCTGTTGGTGGGAATGCAAACTGGTGCAGCCACTATGGCAAACAGTAAAAAGGTTCCTCGAAAAATTAAAAATAGAACTACTTATGATCCAGATATCCCACCTCTAGGTATATATCCAATGGAAATGAAAAGATATCAGAAGATATCTGCATCTGAATGTTTTGCAGCATTATTCACAATAGCCAAAATATAGAAACAATCTAAGTGCAAATTGAAAAAGCCAAACTGATAGAAATAGAGAATAGAATGGTAGTTACCAGGGACTATGGGATAGGGGGATTGAGGAGAAGTTAGCCAAAGGGTACAAACTTGCAGTCTGAAGATGAGTAAGTTCTGAGGACCTAAGCCACAGCATTATGATCACGACGATACTGTATTACATATTTCAAAGTAGCTAAGAAACCAGATCATAAATGTTCTCACCACAGAGTAAAATGATAATTACGGGAAATGTTGTTAGCTAATGCTATGGTAATCATACTGTAATATATAAATGTATCAATTAACGTGGTACACCTTAAACCTACACAATATTATATATCAATTATATCTCAATTTTTTTAAAGTTAAACACACAGATCAATTAAACAAAATAAAAAGTCCAGAAATAAGCCCACACTTACAAGGTCAATTAATCTATGACAAAGTAGGGAAGAATACACAAAGGGGGAAATACAGTCTTTTTAGTAAATGGTGCTGGCAAAACTGGACAACTACATGTAAAGGAATGAAACTAACCACTGTCTTACACTATACGCAAAAATAAACTTCAAATAGATTAAAGACCTAAAGGTAAGACCTGAAGCCATAAAAATTATAGAAGAGAACACAGGCAGTAATTTTCTGACATTGGCCATAACAGCATTCTTCTAGATATATCTCCTAAGGCAAGGAAACAAAAGCAAAAATAAACTATTGGGACTACACCAAAATAAAAGGTTCTCACACAGCAAAAGGAACCATCAAAAAAAAAAAAAACAAACAAACAGAGAGGCAACCTAGTGAATGGGAGAAGCAATCTACAAATGATATCACTGATAAGGAGTTAATATCCAAAATATATAAAGAATTTACAGAACTCAACACACACACACACACACACACACACACACACACACACACACACACACATTAATCTGCTTTAAAAATGGGCAGAGGACCTGAATAGACTTTTTTCCAAAGAAGACATACAGATGGCCAACAAACACATGAAAAGATGTTCAATATTATTCGCCATCAGGGAAATGAAAATCAAAACCACAGTGAGATATTCACTTACACCTATCAGAACGGCTAGTATCAGAAAGACAAGCAATAACAAGTGTTGGCATGGAGAAAAAGGAACCCTCATGTCCTGTTGGTGGGAATGTAAATTGGTGCGGCCACTGTGGAAAACAGTATGGAGGTTCCTCAAAGCATAAAAATAGAACTATGTTTGATACAATAATTACACTTCTAAGTATTTACCCAAAGAAAGGAAAACAGTAATTTGAAAAGGTATATGTACCTCCTATATTTATTGCAGCTTTATTTACAATAGGCAAGATATGGAAGCACCCTAAGTGTCCATTGATAGACAAATGGATAAGGAAGATCTGGTGTACACACATGCACATGCACACATGCACGTGCATGCACACACACACACACACACACACACCCAACACACACACACACATGTGCAATGGAATCTTACTTGTCCATAAAAAAGGATAAGAGCTTTCCATTTGAGACAATATGGATGGACCTAGAGGGTATTATGCTAAGTGAAATAAGTCAGACTGAGATAAATACCATATGATATCCACCTGTATATGGAATCTAAAAAACAAAAGAAATGAATAAACAAACAAAAAGCAGAATAAGACCTATAATTACAAAGAATAAACTTATGGTTGTCAGAGAAGAGTGAGGTAGGGGGACGGATGGGCAAAATAGGTGAAGGGAAGTAGAAGATACAGGCTTCCAGTTATAAAATAAAGAAGTCACAATAATAAAAGTCACAGCATAGGGGAATATGGCCAATGATATTGTAATAGTGCTGTATGGTAACCAATGGTAGCTACCCTGTGGTAAACATAGAACAATGTTTAGAGAAGTTGAATCACTATATTGTATACCTGAAATTAATATAATATTGTGTGTCACCTATACTCAAACATTTTTTTAATCTTAAAGAGAAAGACATACCATTTTGAAAAAGTTTAGAATGAATTAAAAGGATAAATGTCAATGAAAGGTAATATGTGACAAACACATATACAAAAGATATTCTCATTGAGTTTCTCAACTGTGAGTCCTTGATAATTTGGTTTTACTCACTTTTTTTGTTTTCCTCAGTGTGATGTCCTGAGATTGAAGGTTCAGCCATCTCAGTGTTTTAATCTAAGCAATGCCACATGCCTTTATCTATAGGCCCAACACCTTCGGATCAAGAGCCTGAATGTTGCAAGGACACTGGAGCAGGGAAAGCAGCAATGAAAATAAGATGCTGGTCTCCAGAAAATGCTCAAGACATTCATTCCATAGTGCTTTGAGATTGTGCTTCCTAGAATAGCAGTACCCATTGGGGTCAATACAGTCTTTGAGCCCTTGGGGCCATAGTCATTCCAAGTCTGGGTTACTATTTGATGGTTGGATGGACCAACAAAAATGAAATGTGTACTCCTAGTGTGTCCAGCCTCCTCTTGGATCCTCAGATGCCTGAGGGATGATTCTAGCATCAAGTCCCCAGCCTTTAAGGCCTTTCATCACCCAAAACTATCCATAGGCAACTACCTATGCACTTATACACATTAACTAATTTGGTACTTGCAACCGTTCAGTGGGGAACATACAATCATTACACTTATTTTATAGACGAGGTTAATGCCTTCTAGAATTACTCACATATCAGTAACATTTGATTATGAAGATGATTATCCAATTAGTGTGTTTAAATGTAAGAGTGGGGATTTTTCACCAGAAGAGTAAGGATTATCTTGGATGATTAGTAAACCAACTATTTTCCATGTAGACATAAAGAAAGAGAAGTTTCACCTCGAATACCAAAAAAAGGAGATATTTTTGAGGAATATTCTTGCCTGGCGGTTGCCATTGCTAGATTAGATGCTGAGCTATCCTACTTTATAGGCTCTCAAGAAACAAGCCTCACAAATTATACCTCCCAACTCCTCCATCTGCATCTCTCTCTCTCTCCCTTATCTCCAGGGAGGGTTTAGCTTCAGTCTTGCCCAAAAGCTGAAGAATTATATTACCTACTAATTTTTCTCTTGGCCCAGGCATCCACATGGTACAATTAAGCTTAGATGAAGCCTCAAAACCTAGGGCCCTATGCAATTATAGCAAGACAGAGGCTATGAACTTATTAAAATCCCATTTCTCTCAAGAAATTTTACATTGTCTCATTTTCCCACTTTAGCATTGCATTGAGAGAGGTAGGACGTAAACATTACCCTGCAGGTGACCTGAAGACTCCCAAAGTGTGGCTAGCATCTGAAATGAGGGCTGTCTCATGCAGGACCATGCTCTTTAACTTGGGGAATCTGTGCCAGAATTGAATTTCAGTATACCAGTTGGTGTCAGCAAACTTTTAAATTGTGATTACTTTCGCAAGTTTCTTTGTATTGCTTAATTGGTATATTTTTC
Source organism: Paguma larvata (assembly GCA_030068075.1). Classification (NCBI taxonomy): domain Eukaryota; kingdom Metazoa; phylum Chordata; class Mammalia; order Carnivora; family Viverridae; genus Paguma; species Paguma larvata. The sequence continues at coordinate 601,475 of CM057827.1, forward strand.
TATTTGTGAAAATTACTTGAGTATCTTGCAGTGCCATGGAATACATCATCATTTTTCTCCAATAAAATTAATGGGATTTTTAAAAATTTAACAGCTTTTAACTTAGTGGGAGGGTTTTCAGGAACAAACTAAAGTCATTAACAAGGGACAAGATTATTTAGAAAACGTATAATGAAGGACCCTACTGAGGAGCACTCAATGTCATGATTTGCTCCCTTAGTAAGACAGAAACTAGAATATTCAGAAATCAGATAACAAAGACTCCTGACTATGTAGAAAACGTCAAAGGAAATTGTGTTCAAGGAAGATCATCTACAAAAACAAGTTCTGCGTATGAATTCGTTGTCACAAACCCTCTCCTGTGGTGATCGGCTGAGTACATCATCAGTGCTAGATGCTCACACTTAGTCTTCCCGGATAGTAATAGAAGTTAATTAGCATCAAAGGAAGAACAGATGCACAACTGTCATCATAAAATGGGATTTGTGGGTATGTAAAAAGAGAACACAAGGTAAACCAGACTCAGTCTATGAAATTCAGCTAATGAGATTGCCAAGAAACAGGTTCCATTTCTTATTTTGTGCTTTTATTGATTTGTCTATACCACCATGAATGTTTATCACTTTGTCAACTAGTCCTTTAATGTGCAATTTCTTTATTATTTAGGAAATAAAACCTCCCACAGCATTAATATAATGAAATCTTATTATTTATGGGTAACTGTTAGGAGTTTTAGTAACCTACATATCTTTGGTTCCCTGGGTGTAGGCTTATTGATTTTTGTAGCGCCTGCTGTTAATGCTTGATGTTTGGTATGGAAACTCAGCTAGTCTACACAGGGGAGCTGTTTACACGATCAGCGTAATTATTATTGGGTTGTATAAAGTGCATGAGGCTACTGGTACTTACACTCTTACAACTTTATTATAAACAAAACTGTTCTTTCCTTTCATTGCTGCAACATCTAAAACCATAAACACACCTACAGAGATCCTATTCTGAAACCCAGATGATACAGAGTAAGAGGTTACAAAGTCAGTTTCTGAATTTGAACCTGTCCTAAATTGTGTTCAGAGAAACCAGTAAGGCCCTGCATTACTGGCCCCAGAGCCATGGTAATATACAAGCAGAAAGTAAGGCATGATTTTTCTAAGGTTGTCTGAATTAACAAATGTCTTATAATAAAAGAGCTGAGTGTCCTGCTGTCTGTCCAAGGCAGCTGAGCAACGATATCAAAAGCACTGGTCAGAAGAAGTCACCGAGAGAGAGATGGGACGGTGTCTGAGGAAAGGAGTCCAGGGAAGTGACCAAGGGTATACATCCAAAAGTGAAGGTAATGTTGGTCTTTTTGCCCCGGGGCACAGCTTCCTTACACGTGTTCTATGAATTCTAGGACTGGAGTACACTTGAGGTCCACACAAGACACTTCCAGCGCCAGCGATGTTTCAGTCCTTGCTCCAAGATCAGTGGTTCTCAAACATACAAGGATCTTTTTTTTAATTTTTTTAATGTTTATTTAATTTTTGAGAGACAGAGCATGAGTGGGGGAGGAGCAGAGAGAGGAGACAGAATCCGAGCAGGCTCCAGGCTCTGAGCTGTCCACACAGAGCCCGATGCAGGGCTCGAACCCATGAACCGTGAGATCATGACCTCAGCTGAAGTCGGATGCTTAACTGACTGAGCCACCCACGTGTCCCCAGGGATCTCCTTCTAAGCAGATAGAAAGGTGTCCAGAGACTAAGGGCACTAATAAGAACAATAGGAGCCGTGAGGGTTGGGGGGAGGGCACTGTGGTCCTACAGCCCTTCAGTACATCTGTCAGGCAAGCCAGCATTTGTTTATAGGAATCAGAAGGTCCAGTCTGGAATCAGCTCAAGGGATTGGTCGCCATTGACATACATAATGGGCTAAATTTAACAAAGGATTTTCAGTCAACAAAAAAGTCAGTCCTGGCTTCTTTAATTATTTCTAATTGACCAAATGACTCTAAATTGAGACACTAAATGATAATTAGATCATCTAGATTAAGCTTGTCACTTCCAATCTCAAGTCCTTTAAAGTCTGAGAGACAAAGGACACTGGAACTAGCACAAGTAATAATCTAGTCTAATCTCTGGCTCCTATATAGCTTTGATTCCTGTATACACATACATTCAGCGATACCAACAAACTGAAACTTTAATTTTCTCAATTAACCCTTGAGAAACATCTAGTAGCTCAGCCTTCTCTTCCTTTTTCCTTTTTTCAACTTCTGTGGCTATCAAGGAAATTCAAACACCTTGTTAAATTCTTCTTATACCACTAGAAGAGTTTTGTTCTGCCTACCTGAAGCCCAAATCTCTAAGGCACCATTATTAAGGATAGTTTCCAACAAGAACTATGTCCTAGGCAGAGGTTATGCAAAACAGACCATTATAAAACTGTCACGGGCATTAGCCATGCAGATAGCTCTCCAAGGCTGTGCTCTCTGGTCTCTTTGTAATGGTAAAAGAGGGCCCATAAAAAGTGAAGACACACTGTCGCCCAACCAAATTACAGTCATTACCAAACCTGCTCATTCCCTGATTCATTCAACAAATTTTTACTGCATGCCTGCCCTGTGAAACGTGCCATGTCAGACACTGTCAGGATCTAGAGGGAGTGGGATAAATTCAGAGAAAACCAAAGATGGTTTAAATCCTGTCCTAGGAGGGACGGCTGAAATAGTCACAAGTTAACCTAAAATAAGAAGATTCTGGGAGAACATAAGAGCCCACATGTCTAAATATGTAACCTTTTTTTCTTGCAAAAAAGAGATTATACTTGTTTTGCACAGGACCACACAGAATTAATATCAGTGGGTAGAAATCAATGGAAGGAATCAGAGAAAGGCCTAAGCAAGAACTTGCTACCAGAGCAATCTAAAAATAGAATGAGCTGTTTGGGAAGGGACAGGAGCCTCATTAGCAATATTGGTACCTGGGGCACTATATACTGTAGTAGTCACTGGATTCTCCACCTTTAAATAAATCTTAAATCTAGGGCACATGTTGGGATGAACACTGGGTGTTATATGTAAACCAATTTGAAAATAAACTATTATAAAAAAAATAAAAATAAATAAATCTTAAATCTGAATGGTTCAAATCAAATCACCTGTAATTCTATCACCCAAAGGCGATCACTGCTAATATGCTGGTATGTTTCCTTCCCCTTTTTCTGTGCATTTTTCAACATACTGAAATTGTACCACATATATAATTTTCCACTTTGTACTGAAAATGATTTCTCTAGGCTATTTTGTAGACTACTAAAATTTACCAAAGCTTTTCTGGAGATACTCTACTGGATTTGAACCTCACTTACCAACTATACTATCTTGGTAAATTTACTTTTGCCTCAGTTGCCTCATTTTCAAGAAAAGGATTATACTTCACAGCATTGTTGTGTGAAAGCAGCTAATTCCATTAAAGCAGTAAGAACAGAGCTTGGCACAAAACACGTGCTTGAAAATGTTACCAATTATAGGTAAAGGTCTATAGAGAAAACCTGTGAAAGATTTTGACATGGACCAAAAGTTCGTTGGGGGGCTTTCAAGGAAATTAATGCTTTTTGTCTACAATTGTCTTGGGGTGAGGGATTCTGAGCCTTTGTGCTCAAGCTACTCTATAACTTTTTGAAAGTCCTACATAAATTATACTTGCCCATAGACAAAGGTGTTTGTCTGGTGGAGAGTTGACTTCCTCTCCTGTTGAAAAAGCCAGTTTTACATTTATTTCTAAGTTTATTTCAATATCCACTAGTGATATTTTGAATTCTTTGAATGTGCTGAAACAGTGTACTGGTTTCAGTAATGAGCTAAGTAAATTCCCTGACAGGTTCTTTAACAAGTGCCATGAAGATCTAATTTAGTAAGTCAAGGACCCAAACCTAAAAATATATTCTCTATGCTCCATTGGTTGTTTGGACCTCTCTCATAGGATCCATCATATTTTACCATTGGCATTATTGAGCTTTTACTGGGTATTTCAATTAAGGACCTACTATAAATATATAAGGCACCTGTTAGATGCTGTGGTAAATACGGAAATAGTCCCTGCCTTAGTATAATGGTCTCTGGGGAAGAGTGTGTAGCGGCCATTGAAAGCATTAGCTTTGACATCAGATAGACTCAAGTTCTAGTCCAGTTCTCATCTCCTTCTTACTTGGGAAGACTTTGGGAAAATTACTTCATTTCTAAGCTTCACTTTCCTCAGCTGTGTAATGGAAATGTCCAAAAAAAGAAGTCGAGACTTGAAAAAAATAATGCACAGAAGGCACTTTGCATGTCTGGCACATACTTTTAAGTCTAAGGCAGTAAGTTATCCAATCCCTAGCAGAGAAGCCAGACTACCTATTCACACCAACCCTTCCCACTCACCCCCACCACATACACAAAGGCTATGGGTTCTGTTCCCTTAGCTAATGCTGCATACAAGAGCATTTACACAGGGATATCCCACTAGACTGGAGTTCACCCAAGAGTCTCATAATCAAACACCTCTCACAACCTCATTTACCTAAACCACTAGATGCATAAGCTTATCTCATCTTCCTTGATCTCAAATTTCTACATTTGCTCACCTAACACAGCTTCTCACCTGCTGTCTGCAACACCAACTCATCCATTCCATTACCAGAAACTTCCCTACATCTCAAGCTCTTCTCCCAATATTCTACCTCCTTGATGTTTAAAACTCGCCTCTGTCCTAGACATTTACCCAGCAATAACTGTAGTTTATTGTTCCATACTTCTGGGTCTCAAAGCTTAGGAGTAGAGGGGGTTTCCTATAAAGCTCATGGAAGTTGACCTTCAGTTGTCCCCAACTTCAATGACTCCCTACAATAGCCTGTTAGTCGTGTTTTTGAAAATAACCAGTTGTTTTTTCCACTTTCTAGTCACACTTCCCCTCCTGTGAGCTGACCCAATAACCGAAGTTTATCAGAAGCATGTAGCTGATCACTCCCTCCTTGGTTTCCAGTATGCCACTATCTAGGTTCTCCTTCGGTCTGTGTTACTCATCTTCCCACCTGTCCCTGAAGTAAGCCAGAACAGTCCTTTTCGTATTTTACTCCCTAGATTTTAGGAATTGATCTTTTTCCACTAACAAGGAGATCCCAAAATATCATTTATACTCTGAGGACAACCGAAGTTTTATCACCAGTCCCAAGTTCCCATAGGAATGTGTACAAATAAATGCCTACCTACATGGGAACTCCACATGGATATCTAACAAGCACTCAACTATGCCCCCAAATTAACTCTCCTTTCCCAAGAAGAGTTATTTCAGTCCTTGCTCAGTAGTAACTATAGCCATTTGCTCAGGCTGAAGCTCTTAGGAACCTTTTTGTGCCTCCCACATCGGATCCTTCTACAAATCCTGTCATCTTCCTCTTCAGAAGCTGTTTGTGCACTACCTCAACGGCCGATTCCCTCCTTCCACCCTGGTCCCACTGAAGTAGTGTGCTCACAAGATCCATTCAGCGAACTTTTAAACACTAGTCCCTTCCATATATAAATATTTGAGAAAGTTACAAGCTTTCATCCACGAATTACCCCCACAAAGCTAAGATCGCCACCTCTCCACCTCTAAGGGGTTTTCTCAAAAACATATTTGAACACTTTTACTTCTACTGCCCTAGCTCACTATGGCAAATCAATTACTTCAGAGACAGCTGTACAGGTTAGATGCTGAATGCTCCTACACAGAGAAGTCACTTTGTGTAACAAAGTGTTTTCAAGTGTAAAAACAACACTGGCATTTTTACCAGAGTTCAGCATGAATACTTTTACATAACTAAGGGAAATTAAGCCACGTATTTAAGATGAACCCATTGAGACACATTTTAATATAGAACATTTTAAATAGTACATTTTAAGAAAGAGATTTCTATAATCAGTTGACCATTCCATTCACATTAAAACACTCAAAATTGAAGTATTTTTATTTTATGTACAATGCGTTGGCATTAGGATAGGTTATCTTGGATATCTGCAGTTAAGGTAGGTATCTTGGATGACCCATTCAAGGAAGTTCACTTAATCCAACTGGAAAAAAAAAAAAGGAATTAATTAATTCAAAATGTATACATATCCTGTTTTATTCTCACAACTACTGGCTCATTTTGGAAAAATGAGGTTTAAACTGGAGCTACGACCCACCCAAACTGGCTACCGAGATCACAGTATTTACTGAATGCCTACGACAGCTGTTCCACAAACCACAATTGTATTTTAAACTGTAAACTCTAGAATTGGTATTCTCGCTTCTTCTGTTTCCCACTAAGAAAATACTATTCCATAAAATGATCTTTACCAGCACCTTCGGATGGCTATTAAGTAGGCAACTAACTACACAGCTAACATTTTGGTACTCGGTATGTGCCAGACACTGCTGTAGGAGGCATTCATAAACTCTTACTCTTAACCGTTAGCTTGAAGGTCTGAGTCCTTTCTCATCACCTCCCACTGAGTAAGATATATAAACTTCCACACTGTAACACCAAGCACATACTTGTCATCTGGTCAAACTAAAAGTCTAAGCTTAAGATACTCTGTGTTTGCCAGAGATCACACATTAATGCCAGTGACTGTTCATGTATCAAAAAGAGACAATAACGTTTTCCCCAGAGGGGAGGGGAAAACACTAGCAGGAAGATTGCAGACAGCATCATATAAACATATATAAATCTTTGCCACAACCTTGCCACTTATTTTCCTCAGGCAGAAACTGAACTTCATGAGACTGGACCAATGTCATAGGACTATTAAATAGAAGACTTCCGTCTGAATCCTAACAAGGTTTATCTGGCCCCAGTCCCCAAGCTCATTCCAGTAGATGATACTATCCAACATTTCAGAGCAGTAGCCAACACATGTATGTTGCTGGAAAAATGCCTAGATAAGACTAAAGAGATCTAAAATTTAATTTCAGTGGTTTCTGAAAAAGCAAATTAATTTCATCCAGTATAATACCTGGCACCTAAAACTGGCAGACACTGGTAAATCCGACTTAGTCTATAAAGTCTATACGCTCCTTTCGCATTAACTTGACTACCAACACTAGTTTACCAAGGTCGTCCGACCCCAAAAAAGCCCTGCTAACAGCCAAGACAGAGAAGAAAATGGTGTTGATGGAAAGCTCAGTACGGAAGGAATTGAACGTTCTCCGCTCAACGGAACGGAGTTCCGCATCCGCGGCCGCGTACCTTAATGAAGCCTATATCCTTCGCGTATTGACGGAAACACTGGCGGCACATGTTGAGGCCATATTTCCGGATCAGACCGTGCCGGTTTGAGCAGACGCGGCTGTAAGAAAAAAGATCGTGTTACCGGAGGCGACAGAAATAAAACGATTCCGCACTCTGGGGCCACCACCGGCACCGCCTGTCTTCCCCGTCACACCAGAGGCCCGTAATGGCGGCAGGCTCTAGAGTCGCCCTACCCGCACGCGCCGCCCGCAGGCTCCTCTACATTAGAGTTCTGGCCGCGTCCCGTCCCAGTGCAACTCTTCCCTAAAATCACACTCTGTTTCTCACCAAGAACGAGAACCCTGCCCAAATTTCCTCGGATGGCTCCAGTAGAGCTGCTGGTGACCCATCTTGCTCTCTCGGACGCAACGAGGCAAAAGGAAAGAGCTCGCAAACGCATGCGCTCTTCAAATGTTTGAGACAGTTTACCCAGAATGCAGTGCTGATAAATGACGTAAGCGCCGTGCGGCCGCGCTGTTCACTGAGCGGTCTTGGGAACAATCCAGGCCGGCACAGTTGATGACGTCACCGCAACTCAACCTCTAGTATCGTTTTGCGCTGCCTTCGAGCGCCGGGCGCGGTGGCGCGCGCCTGTAGTCCCAGCTACTCGGGAGGCTGAGGCAGGAGGATCGCTTGAGCCCAGGAGTTCTGGGCTGTAGTGCGCTATGCCGATCGGGTGTCCGCACTAAGTTCGGCATCAATATGGTGACCTCCCGGGAGCGGGGGACCACCAGGTTGCCTAAGGAGGGGTGAACCGGCCCAGGTCGGAAACGGAGCAGGTCAAAACTCCCGTGCTGATCAGTAGTGGGATCGCGCCTGTGAATAGCCACTGCACTCCAGCCTGGGCAACATAGCGAGACCCCGTCTCTTTTGAAGCCCCAAAGAATAAATTTTAAACTCTTTAAAAAAACGGATAACCTCATAATCTAAGCATTTTTTCATCGCCCGAGCCACTACCGTTTTAAAAATTTAAATTTTCCCTTAGAAAAACGATTTTTGCCTCAACTCAGCACTGACACCTGCTGGAACAAATTAATAAAATAACATAAAGTCAGCTGTAATAATTAAGAGTCAACAGTAGGAGTTTCTGTTTTCTTGAACAGAATACGTTTTTAAAGCGGTTTCTTGTTTTTTAATTGACACACCTACACCAGTCCAGAAAAATGATAAAATGCTTAGTGTGTTTGATATTTAAATGTAGTTGTATTAAAAGTGAGAAGTGAATGCACGGTGTGTATTGCCTTGACCAGATGATGTGGTTACAACCACAAGAAAATAAATGCCATCTGAAAATCTACTGAAAGATGTCTAAATTCTACATGGACACTTATAATGTCTCTACATAAACCTTAAACTGTATGCGGCTCTGAAGTCAAAGCTTTGATAGATTTATAAAATGTACCACAGGGTATTTAATCTAACAAAATTTTACACATGAACTTTTATCCTGAAAGTGAAATACAGTGCTTATCCAAGGCATGTTATATCAAGATTCTGGTGGCATGAGCCCCTCCCAGTCATTAAATTAGGTACTTGGGTGCATGATTTAGGAAAGAGACAAGTCTGAAATTTAAAAACCAGATATGACTTGATTCTTGCCCTTAAAACTTGCAGATGTAGGGAGGAAAACAGGATTATCTCAAGGAGCCCTACCTTCCAATTTCAAATTGTGTGACTCAATGACCTGTATTCAACTAAGTAAGCAGAACTTTCTGTATCCAGTGATGGATGTACTCATGGTGTACAAGAGGAGCAAAGAGAGAAACTAATTCTAGCTTGAGGTATATTTAAGAGGCCTTTGAGGTAAGCCTTAAAGAGTGGGATTTATACAGGCAGCACTAGATGGAAGGGAATGCCTAGTGAGAAGGGTCTGAGACAAAGAATGGAGTTGGGGAAGGTGAACAACCTTGTGTAACAGAGTTGAGGATGCACAAGAAGCCCGGTGATAGGTAACAGAAAAGGTATTTTGTCATAAACAAAAGGATTGTTTGAAAAGGGTCCAATGTCAAACTTCTATGGTTTTCCTAGAATTTATATCAGTCATTGATGTGTAATTTCCAAAGTTCATTGGTCTCTCAAAAATTAATCTAACATTTCCCCAACGATAGCTTTCTCAGACGTTTCCTAGATGGTCTACATAATTTTTAAATGATTAAAATGGTTCTGAGATCAATTCCATAAATATTTTAACACTTTGGTATAGAATCTTTTGGGCCTAAATAAGTGTGAACTTATTTAAAAGCAAAAATGAAAAAGATAAGCAAGAAACAATTAGTTACACTTAAACAATCTGTTAAACTATCTTGATATTCCGGTACTTCTTAACATTGAAGCCAAGTGCTTACTGGCCATTCCAAAACTCCTAGAGCCCTTAAGAATTATGCCAAATCTACTCTGCCTGTACTCTATAAATAGAATAACAAAGCCTAAATGACAGCATATCTGTTTATAACAGGGCTTACTGAATATTTTAAGTCCTCTATTGAGACCCATGCTCAGAAAAAAGGATTCCTTTCAAATATGTCTGCTCATTGACAATGCCCCTGTTCATCCAAGAGCTCTGATGGAGGTGTATAATGAGATTAATGGTTGTTTTCATGGCTGATAACACAGCATTCATCCTGCAGCCCATGGATCAAGGAATCATTTCAACTTTCAAGTCTTTTTATTTAAGAAATCCATTTTGAGTGGCTCCAGGGGCGCAATCGGTTAGCGCGTGGTACTTATAAGAAATCCATTTTGAAAGGCTATGGCTACCATCCATAATGATTCCTCCATTGAATCTAGTAAAAGTAAATTGAAAAGCTTTTGGAAAGGATTCACCATTCTAAATGCCATTGAGAACACTTGTGATTTATGGGAAGAGGTCAAAATATCAACATGAACAGGAGTTTGGAAGAAGTTGACTCCAACCTTCATGGATGACTTTGAGGGTTCAAGACTTCAGTAGACAATGTAACTGCAGATGTGCTTGAAATAACAAGAGAACTAGAATTAGAAGTGAAGCCTGAATATGGGACTGAATTGGTACAATCTCATGAGAAAACTTGAACAGATGAGGAATTGCTTCTTGTAGATGAGCAAAGAAAGTGGTTTCTTAAGCTGGAATCTACTCCTATTAGAAATGCTGTGAAGAAACAAAACAAGAGAACATATGGCAAGGGGAGGGGGGTGGAGAAGAGAGGGAAATAAACCACAAGAGACTCTTAATGATAGAGAACAAACTATAGGTTGCAGGAGGTTGGTGGGCAGGAGATGGGCTACATGGGTGATGGGTATTAAGGACACTTGTTGTGATGAGCACTGGGTATTGTATGTAAATGATGAGTCACTGAATTCTACACCTGAAGCCAATATTGCACTATATGTTAACCAAAATTTAAATTAAAAAAAAAATTTTAATGCTGTGAAGACTATGGAAATGACAACAAAGGATTTAGAATGTTATATAAGCTAAGTTAATAAAGCAACAGGAAGGTTTGAGAGGATGGGCCCCAGTTTTGGAAGAAGTTCTACCATGGGTAAAACTCTATCAAATGGTATTACACGCCACAGAGAAATTTTTCATGAAAAAAAGAATCAAACGATATGGTAAACTTCATTGTTGTTTATTATTTTAAGAAATTGTCACAGTCACCCCAACCTTTAGCAGCCACTAACACTGAGGTAAGAACTTCCAAAAGCAAAATGATTACAACTTACTGAAAACTCGGATGATGGGTAGCATTTTTTTTTTTTGCAATAAAGTATTTTTTTAATTGTGGACATTTTGGAGACATAATGCCATTGCACACTTAATAGACTACAGTATAGCGTAAACATAACTTTTATATGCACTGGGAAACTAAAAGCTTCCTTTCACTCTCTTTATTGTGATATTCACTTTATTTCAGTGGTCTGGAACCGAACCCACAATATTATCAAGGGATACCTCTATCTGTTTCCCCGCAAAACTCCTACAATGTATGTTAGCAAACTTCTTTACATTTGTCCTTCTGATAGCCTAAATTTCGATGAGGCAGAACATGTTTTCCTATGTTTATAAGCCAGCCACGTGTATTTGTCTGGGAATTTCTCCTTTGAGTCTATAAGGCCACTTCCTTAATGTATTGTTGATCTGTAGTTCATATATTAGGAAAGCTTATGCAGAAGAAAATCAGCCCTTTGACCTTCACATTACTTGCAAAGTTATTTTACATTCACCACTACCTCAGATTCTTAGTAATTTCTTTGTTTCTGGTGTATCCTTCCATGCAGAACATTTACATCTTATGTACTAAAATTTGTCGGCTTGTTACATTACTTTTTTAGGTAGTGTCTAAATTCTAAAAAACTTCCGTGTTTTCATGTAGTACTTTTAAATTTTCAGTTTTTCAGTCTTGGATCCACCTGAAATTTATTTCACTGTTCTCTAGGAGTGAAAGAGAAACCAAGCTTCCTTCCCTTCCAAATGGCTAGCTACTTCTTCCAACGCAAACAACGGCAACTGAATGAAATTAGTCTGTGAGCTTGCTCTATTTTAGCACTATGCCAGCTCTCATAAATATCTCTTACATGAATAAGTGAATAGCATATATTCATTTACTTATTCTTTCTACAAATATGCATTGAGTACCTACTATATGTGAACACTATGCTAGGTCTTGCATGTAACAGTAGTGACTCAGAACCTGTTCTCAAGGAGCTTGTAGTCTAGAGGTGAGGATAGGCATTAAATAAGTAATCATAGAGCAATACTGTGGACAAGATAATCTAAGATTCTTCTTGAAGTGAACACTAAAAGTGCTAGATGAAGTATCATATGTTTTAAAATGCTGAGTTGAGCTTCCAGGAATCCCCAAGAGCTGCTGCTAAGCAGGAACTGAAAACCACAGAAACTGCCCTGGGGAGACTTGTCCAGCTAAGCAATAGAGACTGGATTCCAAAGGGAACAAGAAACAAGCCTTTGCACAACTGTATGTAGTTAAATTGCAAAGAGTGGAAATCCATGAAGCTTTGGGGGGAGAATTAAGTACAGGATAGGAGACTTGAATTCTAGCACTAGTTGTTGTAACACTATCTAGAAGTAGTGAGCAAATCCCTTGACTCTCTTCAGCCTCTATTCCTTTTGTGTTAAATGAGAGAACTGGATTAGAATATCTGTAAACTATGTCTCAGCTCCAAAAGTTTAGGATTCTATGATAGCAGTGTAGATGGTGGGTTATTGCATTAGCCTTGTAACTGATCCCTGCCTCGAGGCTTGCTCTACCTCCTAAGTAATCTCTTTACCAACCACAGTAACCTTTTCTAAGCGGGTGTGAATTTTCTTCCCTGTTGAAATTTTTCAAGTTTCCCAGAACCTTCAGGCTAAAGTTCAAAGGCCTTGGTTTAGCAAACAAATTCTTTTCACTATCTGGCTACTTTATACTCCTCTAATGTCTGACATGTATCCCATCGTAGTGCATTGGTTTGCTGGTCTCTCCTAAACACTGTAAAATCATCTCTGCCTTCTAAACATCTAACATAGGTGCTGGCATACAGCAAGAACACGATCAATATTAAATAAATGAATAAGTATTGATGTCAGAAGTCCTGGTAAGTCTAGGAATATCTCTGGAGGGAAGTAATGCAGCTTTCAACTGATGTGGTAGCACTAACGGGGGAAGGACAGATAGCAATTAGGAAATCATAGTGGAAACACAACTTATAAGATGTTAATTACAGAGCATCAACGGGGCAAGGTAGCACTATACACATCTACTGCTTAAGTGTGTATTTGTTAACTGTTTAGCTTAAATTAATTTAGATGAAGTTTATGATGAAAAAGCCAACTCTAAGATCTGGTCCCAGTGTGCTAGGGCAGCCAAGTCTACACTGTCCATAGATGGTGATCTCACTGTTTAATAATATGATATGACTATGATTTACCAGTTTGAACCCCGGCGAGCCATAAACCTAAGGGAGTAAAGTTGATTATGGGTACAAATGAAGGGAAAAGTCAGAGATTCAATTAATTAACTGTTGAATGCTTGTTATGCACTGGAAACCCACGGAAGTAAAAGAAATGAAGGGCAATTTTAAGTGCTATTGAATTTTCAGACTCCAAAAAGGGAGAACAAGATGTTAAAGACAGCTAGTGGAAAGTGAACTGGGTTTTGAAACATTAATAGTATTAGTTAGTATGAACAAAACAGAAAGGAGAGAATGAGTGAAGTATGTAGGCCAGGAAGATGAGGAATCAATTTCACAGAAGGAAAACTAACCTAGATGTCATTTCTTTGATTCCTTTGGTCAAAAACTGTAGCCCACTTTTAAATGCCTTGTATTTCCATGTTCAGTCAGTCCGCAATTCAAACTAGCTTGAGCTAATTAAAGATAGAGGAGGTCAACAGGCAGACTTTATTTGTATGGTGGTAAGACAGAAGTGTCGATGGGTCATCAAAGAATCTTTTCTCTTCTTTTCTTTTTAAGATTTTAAGTAATCTCTACACCCAACATAGAGTTCAAACTTACAACCTTGAGACCAAGAGTCGCTCGCTCCACCAACTGAGTCAGCCCGGCATCCCTAAAGAATATTTTGCTTGATAAACAGTCCAGGAAGTCCAAAATAAATGCCAGTTCCAAGTATTCCAGCTATTAAAAATGGGGGAACTAAGGTGAAGATGTTGGGGGAGGTGGAGGCGGGGGATAAGATCTCAAAAACTGACATATGTTTATTTTACTTTCAATCTACTCTTATCTTATGTAATCTTATTCAATAAGATAATCTTATTTAAATATTTGGGGAAGCACACACCATTTTTGAGAATCTGGCAATTGGGAAGATAAGTTTTTGGCAGTAACACACCATTGTTCTACTCTGAAATCACCTTGGAACTGTTAAGTAACTTTCATATACTTTGATTATTTAACATTCACTGAATTCACTGAATCCGTGTTTCAACAACCCAGGTAACACAAAATAGAGGGTGAGGCTTTGCTGTTGTAGTCTTGTTTTTTGTACATTTCTATTCTAATTAAAATTACATCAGTTTATACATGTAAGATTTTCCCCCTACCTACTGTCCTTGGAAGGTTGGAGTATATTTATCGTACTTGTAAGGCTTTAGGCTAGCGTTTTATTATTTTCTTCTATATTATTACCCACTCAAGGAATAAAAGTGGGTAATTTCTGAAAAGTCTGTCTTTGAAAACTCTAAGGTCTCATTTTAGCTTATTGTACGTTTTCGCTACCCATGAGATTAACTGTCACTAAAGGAGGAGCCGCGCAAGAATGCAAGAATACTAAATAGAAAAAAAGAAACGTAATGTTTTATTGTATAAATTACTAACTTTTAGGAACCAACTACGTTTTTCTGAATGAGAATCAACAGATAACTGGTTCAACTTCAGGTTCAACATGTTGTAAACAGAGACTCTCACTTAAGAATAAATCATATTGTCATAACTGATTTGAAAATCGGTCATTTCACATTTGCAAAAGTACCGCGCAAACAAAATGAATGTTTAATAAAAGGCTGAGATTACGATGAGGCAAGAGAGGCGTCCAGGGCACAAAATTTAAAGAGAAAGAACTATGACCGCGAGAGCGTCTCTTTAAAATGTGCGCCCCGGGCGCGTCCCTCCATCAAAAAATGTGGAGTCAGAGGTGCTTATGGGGTCTGGATGGTCTTTCCAAGCGTCAGATGTAGTGGGCCAGTCACTCTATCCAACCTAGCGGTTACAAAGTGGGAATCTGTTCAACAGAAATTGCCAAGTCAAATATTGTCCTATCAAATTCCGTTCTGACGTGGCAAGTGTTGCCTTCGCGGGGGGAGCCACCCAAAACAAAACAAACACCAGCCCGTCAGCACCGGGACACGCTGGCCCTGGCTGGCATCAGGCAACTCGTAAAGTCCTCAGTTCCGAAGGTATATAAGTAAGCCGACTTTCTCTCTAACGCAGGGATACCCTCTCCCCTTCGGGAAACCCAGCAACCCAACGAATGCAGGAAACGCGTTAGTAGAACCGCGGAAAATAGAGCTCCGCCCCAAACAATAACCACCTGTGCCTCCAGCCGGAAGCGTTCCCGGGAAAGGACGTTGCGCCTTCGCCAGTCGCCGGCTCGGGAGATGCGAGCCGCGTCCTCAGGCGGCCGGTATCCGCGCTCCACCGACCCGCAGCCACAGTGAGGACTCGGCCCTGCCAGTGAAAGGGGTGGCCGTCGCCCCCGCAGACCCATAGAACCACTGTACTGAGAAAACCCGAGCTGTTGGCACTCCGAGCAGACAGGCAGATCCGCGGACAGCCCGGGTGTTCGAGGACCCCGGCGGCGGCTCTACGCGGCGGGAAGGGGGAAGTTTCAAAGCCGAGTTGTGGACCTCTTGCTGCGGCTTGCGCGAAATGAAGCTGCACTGTGAGGTCGAGGTAGTCAGTCGGCACTTGCCGGCTTTGGGAATGAGGAACCGAGGCAAGGGCGTCCGGGCGGTGTTGAGTCTCTGTCAGCAGACGCCCGGGAGTCAGCCGAGGCCTCGGGCTGGCGGCGAGCGAGGCTTCCCGCACCCCACCTGCTTGGTCATCTCCACCCTGAGGGACAAGCGAGGAACCCGCTATGAGGTGCGTGGACCGAACAGGCACTGCCTCGGGAATCAGCCCTGAGCCCTTCCCTTTCTAGCCTCACGCGCCTCCCCGTTCCAGAGGCTGGAGCCGGTTTGAGCGGCTGGAGGGGGTGGGGTGGAGAGGGTACCAGCGCCCTCCCCCCAGCCCTGAGCCTCTTCCTGTAGACCCGAAAGATGAAAGCTTTTGAGAACGCACCTTTTCCTTATTTTTCTTTCCTATTCCTCTGTCTTTAAATTGACAGCGTTTCTGTTTAGTAGTAGGTGGCATCCCTGCTGTCTTAAAGCCTCTGGAAATTCGGCCTCCATGAAACTAATCTTTAAATGGAATGGCAATCCACTTTGGGGGAACGGTAAAATAATTGCATTTTTGTTTGATAAATTATTTTCTCCCACAGTATTTTCGCTAGCTTTTTTTTTTTAAGGTTTTAAATGATAATGGATAGGATGCAGGCTCGTTAGACCCGATTAGTTCAGTAGTAAAGCAGTAATGTTTTGGGTTGCATCTTGATATTTGTAGTAATGTTATTGGTTACTGCGTCTTTCTTTCTGTCTCTCTGTCTGTCTGTCTTTCTGTCTTCTTTCTTTCTGTCTTTCTTTCTTTCATGTTTAATTTCCTCAGACTTGACTTTCTAGGACCAGGGCTTTTTTCTCATCTGCATACCAGTAGTAAACTTTAGAAGCAGTTGGAAGTTGAAATAGAATTTCCAAAGCACGGGTTTTATAAAAAAACTTCTTGACTCTATGTTATTTTGTCAGAAGGATGGAATACCCTTGTGTCTACTGTAAATAAAGTTGAGGGGGCAACTCATTTCCCACCCTTGCATCTGACTCTTGACTGGATTTTATACAGTTTCTAGGATTATTTCCCTTACAGTGTTGTACTCCACAATGTCTACTCAGAGGTTGAGGAAAGAGGGTGTTACCATCTCATTCAGAGACGCGTAATATTTGATATAGGCAGTTGAAAGTGAAGGGGCGCCTCGGTGGCTCAGTCAGTCAAGTGCTGACTTTGGCTCAGGTCATGATCTTCCAGTTTGTGAGTTGAGTCCTGTGTCAGGCTCTGTGCTGACACCTGGGAGCCTAGAGCCTGCTTCGAAGACCTGTGTCTACCCCTCTTTCTGCCCCTACTGTGCTCGTGCTTTGTCTCTCTCTGTCTCTCAATAATAAACGTTAAAAAACATATATATATCTTTGCCCCATCCCATTCTCCCCTCCTGCAAAGTTCATTCTTATACTGTTGTTAAAGGGAGCTTATCAAAATTGTAGATCTAGGGCGCCCGGGTGGCTCAGTCGGTTAAGCATCTAACTCTTGATTTGGCTCAGGTTATGATCTCAAGGTTAGTGAGATCAAGCCCCACATCAGCTTGGGATTTCCTCTCTCTCTCTCAATAAATAAGTAAAATAAACATTTTTTAAAAATGTAAATCTAACTATATTCCCAGCTTCAAGTCATTCAGTCGATAGCATTCTTAGAATAAAATCCAAAATTCTTGACATGGTCTGCAAAATCTTCCACCATGCAATCCGTGTTTCGCTGTCCAGGCTCACCTGCCTCTTTTCCCTGGATCCTTCAGCCACACTAAATTTGTATCACCTCCTCGAAGCTGCCAAGCTCTCTTCCCTTCAAGGCTTTGCACACATTTTTCCTTTTTATTGATATACCATTCCTTCTCTCTTCCCCTGCTATCTTCACTTGCCCAACATCTCCTAATCCTTCAGTTCTCACCTTTAAGGTCACTTTCATATTCCTTTCCTTTCATATTTCCATATTCATAAGGTCTTAGAGCAGTCTATACTTCCCTTATCTTAATATTTGTTATGCTTGTAACTACTTACTTAATAATTGTCTCTCATCAGACTGACAGCTTATAAGTGTACTTACTATGTTGGTCTTACTCACAACTATTGTTTCAAGCCCCCTATTGTAGTACCTGGTACACAGTGGCTTCTCAATAAATAGTTGTTGAAGTCTAAAGCAGAAGCATCAGTCAGGAAAATATTTTGAGCGCCTGTTATGTGTTAGTCACTGTTGTAGCTCCGTGGATAGGATAATAAACAAAGGAGACAAGATGCCTGCTTTCACGGGTTTTATAATCTTGTGGGAGTTGTGTCTAAATGAGACTAATGGGCTGAAGTTAAGAAGGCAAGTAACTGCTGTTGGCAACTTCTGCAGCCACATAGTTGGAATGGGAGAAGAGAAGCATTCTCCCGAACCGGAGGCACAGGAAAGAGATACTAGATTGATAAAACAGCAATATCTACCAGAAGCTAGATAAGAAATGTACCTACCCAAATGCTAAAAACCCCCACTGAAATAAAAACTAAAACTTAAAACCACAAAACACCCAGACTTAAGGAGTAAAAGCCTGGGAAAGTGACTGGCATGTTCTAATTGTACTAAATATTACTGAATAACAGTACCTGATTTTGTCCTTTTTTCTCACTGATTTTAAACAGCTAAAGGAGAACATTGAACAATTCTTCACCAAATTTATGGATGAGGGGAAAGCTACTGTTCGGTTAAAGGAGCCTCCTGTGGATATCTGTCTAAGTAAGGTATGGTATTAAAAACAGGATTAAAGGAGCACCTGGGTGGCTCAGTCCGTTAAGCGTCTGACTCTTGATTTTGGTTCAGGTGTTGATCTCACAGTTCATGAGTTTGAGCCCTTCATTGGGCTCTGTGCTGACAGCTCAGAGGCTACTTGGGATTCTGTCTCCCTCTCTCTCTGTCCCTCCTCCAATTGCTCTCTGTCTCGCTCTAAATAAATAAATGTGGATATATATAAATAATAAATGAAAATAGATGTAAAAATTTGTTAAAAAAAAAAAACCCACAGTAACAATTAGGTTGGTTTGCTGTATTTTCTTTAAAGAAGAGGGTATTTGAGGATCCTTGATATCCCACATAGCTGAATAGGGATGGACACTTGGCAGGTGTGTTTGAAGAAACCATGCAGGTCTGTGGTGGGATTCAAAACCTCACCAGAATGACACACACAGCTTCTCTGGCATGCCGGCATGTCACTAACAGTGTAGAGTCAGCCTAGTAAGGCTACGCAGGATTAGGAGGAAGGAAAATGGCTTACTTCCACGCTCCAGATGGAGTCTTAGTGTGTTCTTAGACTAGAATTCTATACGGCCAGTGATACACATCTACATTTGCCAGCAAAATCACCCATTACAGATCTAAATTTGGTGTAAAAAAAAAATAAAATGCACTTACGACCATTTTGGGGGTATTTTTTTTTAATGTTTATTTATTTTGAGTGAGAGACAATCTAAAGCAGGCTCTTCACTGTCAGTGCAGAGCCTGATGTGGGGCTTGAACCCACAAACCATGCGATTGTGACCTGAGCCAAGTCAGACACTCAACCGACCAAGCCACTCAGGCACCTCCATTCTGGGAGTATTTTATTATCATTTTTAAAAATACTTAAGCCATTAAAATAAAACTTTACTGTGCCCTATGTCCCCTTTTCCTCTCCCCTCCCTCCTCCTTCCCAGAGAGTAGAAGCAATGTCTTGTTCAGCCTTAACCCCAAGCAAAGTGCTTTGTAAACATTAAAGTTTAATGATGATTTAAGATATTTGTATTGAATGGAAACATTTTGTCCTACCTCCTCCTGTTCTTGTAGTTTTTCATCTTCTCTTGATATTCGGCTTATCCTACAAACTCTTTCCTTCTACTTAAAAACAAGCTGAGGTCTTACCAATCAAGAAAATAGAATAGACAAATTTCCAAAAGACTAGGTTAAATCCACTGCCTCCACCTACTATCTCTTTTGACCTTTGTTTTCAGTAGTTTATCAAAACTATCCCAGAGATCACTGGTCTCCTTCCATTTTGCCAATCACAGTACCATTATTTTGAAGTCCGAAGACTTTGACACTGTTAACCACTCTCTTCTTAAAACTTTTCCTTTCTCTGCATCTGAGATGGCACTGTCCTGGTTTACCTTTGGTTTTTTTTAGCCACTCCTTTGTCTCCTATCTCTGGCATCTTTTTTTTCCATCTCCCAATTAAAGGCTTTATTCCAATCTGCCTATTCTCTACCATACCTGCTTTCCATTCTCGTAGCTCAGTCTTTATTTATTTATAACTCTCAAATCTTTAAGCTGGTACTCTGTACCAGACCTGCTTGACCCAGGTCTTCAGACTTCACTCACACTGTTTGACTGTGTATATTGCTGCTAAAATAATATTTAGCTTTTCTCATGTAATTCTCCTGTTCCAAGTTCTTAAAAGATTTCCACAGCCTGATCATTCTATCCTCCGGATCTTGGTATCAGGTTCATCTATCTCCACACTGTATTTCTAGTCTTTTACACCTCTATAAAGATCCAACCAAATAGGATCACATACTGTTTCTCAAACTTGCTGCAAGTTTACTAGTCCTTCACATGTAAACTTTAGGAAACTTCTGAAATATCCTGCAAGCATTAGTTATTTCTGTTGATAATGTAGTTCCCATACCCCTTTATTAGTGATTTTTCTGCCCAGCTGGAAGCAATCTCTCTTGCTTTTGATGTTTTCCTGCACTTTTTACAGTGCCATTTGTGCCTGCTTTTGAGAGAGCCATTGCTTTTCGTAGTTCGTTGTCGTCTTTGTGAACGACAGCCCTGTGTCTTCTGCAGTGCATAGCACTGTCTCAGTCTATCTCAGAGGCGCTGGTGATTTGCCTCAGCTCATCTTAAACCCAAGTCTTACGTGGAATCTTTTCATGTCTTCCTATCTAATTTTATACTCTTTTGGTTCTTTTTTTAATGGTTTTATTTAGAATATTCTCAACATAATATTTTTTCAAAAACTTTCAAATTTTTTTGCTTCTATAATGAAATTTAGTCAAAATAGTAAAAATTTATTTTTACAGCCATTTTCAAGAATTGATTGCATCATTTGCATGTATAACCTTATAGAATTTGTTATAGGATGAATTAGCATACATGTGTTGTCCAAAATGGAATTTATAATTGTCCAACATATTTTTATTTATTTAGGCCAATTCCAGCAGCTTAAAGAGTTTTCTTTCAGCTGTGAGACTCGCTCACAGAGGTTGTAATATTGACGTACCACTTTCAACCTTCACACCAGTGAAGACTTCAGAATTTGAAAAATTTAAAACTAAAATGGTTATCACATCCAAAAAGGACTATCCTCTAAGCAAGAACTTCCCATATTCTCTGGAACATCTTCAGACTTCTTATTGTGGGCTTGTTCGAGTTGATATGCGTATGCTTTGCTTAAAAAACCTTAGGAAATTAGACTTGAGTCACAACCATATAAAAAAGCTTCCAGCTACAATTGGAGACCTCATCCATCTTCAAGAACTTAACTTGAGTGACAATCACTTGGAATCATTTAGTGTAGCTTTGTGTCAGTCTACACTCCAGAAGTCACTTCGGAGTTTGGATCTCAGCAAGAACAAAATTAAGGCACTCCCTGTACAGTTTTGCCAGCTCCGAGAACTTACAGATTTAAACCTGGACGATAATGAATTGATTCGATTTCCTTTCAAGATAGGACAATTGACAAACCTGCGTTTTTTGTCAGCAGCTCGAAATAAGCTTCCGTTTTTGCCTAGTGAATTTCAAAATTTATCCCTTGAATACTTGGATCTTTTTGGAAATACTTTTGAACAACCACAAGCTCTTCCAGTTATAATGCTGCAAACGCCGCTAACTTTATTGGAATCCTCTGCACGAGCCATGTTATATAATAGGTAAGACTTTTTAATCATCATAAAATGCAGTATCTCTGATAAGATTCTAGTATTCTCATCACCCTCATTGTAATAGTCACAGTCTTTAACATAGTTTACAATGCGATGCACAGTTTGACACTTTGCTCCAGTGGCCTTCTTGCTGCTTCTTACCTCTGCTTGGAATGCCTTTCTTCCAGAAGACTCCATAGCTCACTTTCTCACTTTATTCAGTTCTTTTCCCAAGTGACACTCAGAAAGGCCTTTCCTGACCACCCTATCTCAAGTTTTATCCCCACCCCCTTTCATTACTTGACTTTTTGGTCATAGGATTTATTTCCTGGCATTACATTTTTTTTTTAATGTTTGTTTATTTTAGAGAGAGAGAGAGACAGTGCAAGTTGGGGTAGGGCAGAGAGAGGGAGACACAGAATCTGAAACAGACTCCAGGCTCTGAGCTGTTAGCACAGAGCCCGACGCGGGGATCGAACCCATGAAACATGAGATTATGACCTGAGCGGAAGTAGAACACTTAACCGACTCAGCCACCCAGGCACCTCTTCACTTCTTTCTGTCTATCCCTTCACTTCTATCTATCAAGTGTTTTCAGCCCACTTGTTATAAAAAGGATACAGATCCAAAGCGATGAGAATAATGCCTATTATCTAGCCTTTGGTAAATTGTCCTCACTACTGGTTACAGACATAAAGTTATGGTCTATTAGAAAAATATGTGGAAATTTAAATTATGTTAGATAGAAAATACAGTTTTTAACTATTACCTCTTTCATTAGGCTATAACCAGTAGCTTGAAACAGATTAATATAAACATGTAGTAGACCCTTCCTAGACAGTTTTTTTAAAAAATTGTTATTTATACAAGCAACAAATTAGTACATGTGAAAAAAATGAATTGCAAACAAGGCTGGTCCCAAATCCCTTATGAAAAGTAAACTATTTTTTATTTGATAGGTATCTTTTCAGACTTTTTCTAATAGGGTTTTGAACTCCAGTTTAAATTAGAAGAGTAGGTTTTATTTATTTGTTGAAAAAATATGAACACCTAATATGTGTCAGCCTAGGCGAGGGACTAGAGAACAAAGAAAAGACTGGGAGACAGGCAAAGTGACTTGGGGCATCATTGAGTACAGTGTTGGGCAGTGGGCAGGCAACCTCAAGAGACCATCTTAACAGTGTCTCATAGATGAGGGTACAGAGTTTGACTATTTTTGACTGTTTTTGTTTTTGACTTGATTTTAATAGCATAGGGGCACCGTTGAAGTTTTAAGCAAGAGGGTGAGTGATTTAAGCAAGGTGAGGTCAGCACCTGCTCAGCCAGTAAAGTAAAAATACCCCAAACGATATGTGTTTTAAATCTTCTCCACAGTTTAAAATTCCCTTTTGAACAGTTGATGGCCTAGGAGAGTATTTGGATTTATTTAAATAAATGTTTTCTCACAGATAGAACTCAGTAATTCTCCCATTACCATTATGGGAATTGTATGCTAGCACTATAGCTTTAAATGATCATGTTATACTGATAATACAATGTAGATCTCTTCATTCTATTCCATGGGTTATGCTATTAAGTGACAGTGCTAACAGATACTTTATAGAGTAGTATAGATCCTCTTAGGTTTACAATATGCCATATGGTGTTTTCCCCATTCTTAACAGTTTGGAAGAAAGAACAACATTCTGAGTCACTTAATTGAGTAATCTTATTTTTCCATGGTTATAATTCAGTATCCAGTAATTCATGACCTAATACATGAAGTTCTCAATCTAGTAACATATTAAATATTTAAAAAATTTTTTCTTCCAATAGGATTCCATATGACTCTCATATCATTCCTTTTCATCTTTGCCAAGATTTGGATACTGCTAAAACCTGCGTCTGTGGAAGATTCTGTCTAAGCTGCTTTATTCAAGGAACTACTACCATGAATCTGCACTCTGTTGCTCACACTGTGGTCTTAGTAGATAATATGGGTGGTACTGAAGCACCCATTCTCTCTTACTTTTGTTCTCTGGCATGTTACGTAAACTCCTGTGATATGTTAAAGTAATTGATGATACCACAAAAAGAAATTCCATTTAGTTACATATCACGTTGGGATTCATTTATGGTTTAATAGTGTCAAATTAGAGAAAGGGAAGCTTTTTGTATACTTATTTGACGGGAGGAATGTGTTATTCTAACATTTTTAATCATTTGACTGTAAAACCTTAATTTCATTAAAACCTATAATTTTATTGTGAAAGTAGACTTTTATCTATATATTGCACTTGTATTCACTTCAGCCTACTGTTTCCAGAATGGATTGTAGGGTTATCTTTTAATGTTAAACAGATACTGATCCTTAGCAGTCTGGTCATCGAATTTTCTTATCAATTTCCTTCTTGAATTTCAATTAAAGAAATTGAGTTTCTGTATACAGAAAATGTATCTTGGAGGACTAGTTTTAGTGAAAACTTGTTTGGTATGAAACTTTTGGTTTTCCAGGTATATTATTCTACATCTAGAATTATGATTCACCAAGCATAAAGTTGGAGTTGCTTTGGAATAAACAGGCTTCAGCTTTTAGAAGTTTTATAATGTTAATCACATCATTTTTGTTGTGATTTGGTTTTTTAACTTTTAAAGTTGGAACAAAGTTTTAGGGTTGGGTAGGAAGTATAAAAATTGCCTTTTACTGATTATGTTCTGTATTTGAGGGTTGTCCTTTTTCTGTTTATTATTTTAGTCAGTTAATACTGTCCAGTTTTTACTTTAAAAAGTGGTGGCAATACACCAGCTGAACTGCGATCAGTATTTTAACTAGGTTAGAGGGAATAGAAAATGTAACTGCTTGAAAGAAATGTGGAAAATGGAATCAGATCTCCATTCTGTACATTTGTACTGCCCTTCTTCAAATCGGCCTCTACTGGTTTCTGGGAACAAGGGAGGTGAAAGAGTAAAAGTTACTGGAGAACACCGTCTCTAGTGTTAGCATATCACTGCTTTTCTGGGCCTGGAGTTACAGGTAGAGTCTGTGTAAGACTATTTCTTATGTCTTTAGGTAACTACTACTTCCTCTGTCCTAAAATATTTATTTGGAGCATTTTGTTCTTTTTCGAAAATAAAAGTATTGAGTAAATACTGTTTTAAATGTTAGAAGATTTTTAAGGACTTTTTTTTTTTGTGTGTTTATTTTTGAGAGAAAGAGCATGAGTGGGATAGGAAAAAAGAGAGGGAATCCAAAGCAGGCTCCAGGCTCCAAGCTGTCAGCAGAGATCCTCACACAGGGATCAAACTTGGACCGTTAGATAAGACCTGAGCCAAAGTCGGACCTTTAACTGACTGAACTACCCAGACACCCCTAAATGTTAGATTTTTGTTAAAACTTTATGTATATGATCTCTAAAAGAGTTTCTTCTCAGAGCAGATTCTTTGGTCCAGAGCCATAATTCTTTGGGTGACCTTAAATGTGTATTGCTGTGGTGAATTAAATTCTTCCTGCAAAAATTTCTATATTCTGGTTTTTCATTTTAAAAAATCCATCTATATAATGCAAACATGGCTTAAATAAGAAAAAGCTGCCATTTAGCCGGGTGGTACAGGTGTTTTAAACAGAGCAATTTATTTAATCCTCACAAATTACCCTAGGAAGGAGGTACCATGAACCCAGATCAGAGATTTTAAGTCCAGGCTTTATACACCTTCTAAAGTTAATTCACTTTTGCTCTTTAAAACCAAGAATTCTCTAAGTAAAATATCTTAGGATTTTCTAAACTCAAAATGGTGAGGAATTACCCATGTTATGTAACAACTTTAAAACAGTTCTTTAAAAAACATAATGTGACATATTTAACTTGTATCTGATTTTTACATGTTCTTGAAAAAGTTCAACAAATGCACGTGTCTATGTTGGGACTAGGTGCTAGCCATCTGTTACTCCTACACCCTACGCCCTTTGTCTTTGCATTCTTACTCCTCTAAAAGCTATCCCATACAACTATCTTAGCCAAATTAAAATTCTTATACAAAATGCAGAATTTGTCTTCCCATAATCCGTACTTTGTCAGTTTTTCCTTTTGATACTCATTTTTTTGCCTTTCATGGGTTACAAGGCTCACTTGAGTTTCAGCCTTCCATTATATCTTCAGGGGTGACTGCCTGCTTCCTCAACCTCCCAATAACCAAGTTGTAACACTGGAGTACTTCCCAGAGTACCTTCTAAAAGATTCAAAAACAGTTTATGTTATTATGGACTCATGGGTTTTCACTAGCTTCAGAACATTTTGCAGTTAGAAGTCAGTTTTTAACTCCTACCTTACATTCAGGACCAGCCTAAAACCATGCCATCCAAAATAAAACTATGAGGGAAATGTTCTGTATCTGTAATGTCCAGTAGGGTAGCCACTCACCACATGTGGCTGTCGAGCCCTGAATGTAGCTGCTAGTGTAACTGAGGAACTGTTTTTTAATTTAAAGATCTATACAGCTAGTAGTCCCTACTGGACACTAATTTGCAAAAAGCTCTTTTTTATCTTCCATCTTTGATACTCTGCCCCACTAAACCAGCTATACACAGGCCTAATTTAGCCTCTTTACTTTTTTTCAAAATCTGATTTGATTTTTCCCAGGAGCTCTTCAATCATGATTATGAATTCACCTAACATATTTGAAATGGACCAGAAAAGGTAAATAAGGTATGAGGTTTTTTTCCCTGAAAAAATAAGAGTTCCATAACCTAGTTGTCAAGTTGGAGGTGGGACTCCTATGTTTATATATACACATATATATGTACATATGTATATACACACATAAAATTCCAATTCTGGAACTAAATAAAAATTTGAGAAAAGTGTAAATCTTACTAATTCATCAACAAATTTGCTGTTATTTCCTTAATTTTAAATCACATTAAGCATGTCATTCTATTTATCTCAAAAAACACAAAAGAGTATTGGAGCTAAAATATCATTGTATTTATTTTCATACACATAACGTTGCTACAAGCGTCGTTTTCTTCTCGAAAATAAAAGAACAGAAGAATCCCAAAGCTTAGAACTGGATCACTTGGCCCTTTCTCTTCTTATCTCCTCCCAGTTCAAAATGCTTGCATCTTTTAATGGCCAGCATCCTCTTGGACCTGCAGTTAGGTTCAACGCATTCAAGCCTCAGCACAATCTTCTTTGTGGTTTTAGCCTTCTTCCGGAAAATTGGCTTCGTCTGCCCACCGTAGCCACTCTGCTTCCGATCGTAGCGCCGCTTTCCCTGGGCATACAGGGAATCCTTGCCCTTCTTATACTGGGTCACTTTGTGAGGCTGATGCTTCCCGCACTTCTTGCAGAAAGTCCTTCGGGTTTTAGGAACATTGACCATCTTTGCAGCGGCGCTGTCAGCACGATTAAAACTGGTAAAACATTTAAAATTACAGTAGCAGACGTTAAACATTTTGAATAAAGTGCTTTAAAAATATAAGAAAACATTACATATTTCACTATTGTATAGACCACCAAGTACTCATTTTGCAGATAAATAAATTACACAGAAAAGTGCACGCCTTTTTGAAATGCTTCTATTACTAGAGCATTTACAAAGGGAGATTCAATAAAAATTACAAAAGCAGCATCACAGGGGGGCCCAGTAGCCAGTTTCCCGTACAAAGCGGGATCCTTTGTTATTTAATTTACTGCGGCTGCCCAAAAAGAAAAGTGAAGTGGTGTTTATCTAATTTTCTTTATCAGAGAGCGCCAAAGCTAGAGCCTCCGACTCTTCCGCGCACCCTCCTGCCCCACGTTCTAGCGCCCGGGTATGCCCGGCGGATCAGCGCGCGATAGTGGCTACTGCTAGGCCCGCCTCCATTCCTTCTCCAGGAACCAAATCAGTCGGGTTTCACTTTTCCTCTCAGAAGCACAGCCACCCGTCAGAGCGGCCCTGAAGGCTGACGTGTCCTTAATGTGTGCCTCCCGGCCCACTAGCCGCCATTCCTGAGCACCTTTCCAACGGGAGAAGCCAGTTCTTTAGCTCTACCAAACCAAGGCGGCGGGTCTCGCCCTCCAGTTCCTACAAGGGCCTAGTCCACCCCCGGGTCCTCCGCAGTGGAGGCTCTTGCTGAGACTGGCACATTACCGTCTTAGCTTACCGGGAAATCCGCCGTCCACGATACTCGCCTCGCCTCACCTCGCCTCGCCTCGCCTCGCTCGCGCCGAACAGGAAAGGGAGGAACGAAACGGAAGCAGGAACTGTACGTGAGCTACAGTACTACGGGCCAATAGGCAGCAGGCAGCGGCGGCCTGGCGTCCCCGGACGCGTCCGGGAAGCTCCAACCAGGGGCCCAAGGGGCGGGCCGGAGGGGTGTGGGCCGGAGGGCCGCGGCGCGCCGCGGGCCAGTCGCGGGTTGTCAGAACGGTCGCCACCGGAGTGGGGCGAGGCTGCGTCGCTCGGTCTTGGCTGTGTAGGGCCCGAGTAAGGATGAGAGCGCAGAGGACGCAGGGCCGCTGGAGGCGCAGGTAACCAAGTGGGGGTGCGGTGGGGCCGCTGCGGGGCTTCTTCCGGGACCCTTGCTGAATGGAGAGGACCGAGGCGATGCCGAGCCGCGGCTCGTAGCCGCGGGGCCGCTGCCCGAGCTGCAGCTGCCAGGCAAGGATGTGTGGAGCCAGGGCGGCGCGGGGGAGCTGAGACCCTTCGCGCCCCAGGACTCCCCGGGGCCCGGGATGAGTTAGCTAGGGCAGCCGCGGGGTCCAGTTCCGACTGCCACAGGCCAAGGCGACGGCCGTCACCCGCCCGCCCCTTCTGTGCAGAAGCCGCTAGCTCCTTTTCGCGCCCGCCCGCCAGCGCTCCCGGCCCTGGAGACCATGAGGTTCCGCATCTACAAGAGAAAGGTGCTGATCCTGACGCTCGTGGTGGCCGCCTGCGGCTTCGTCCTCTGGAGCAGCAATGGGCGACAAAGGAAGAACGAGGCCCTCGCCCCGCCGCTGCTGGACGCCGAGCCCGCGCGAGGTGCGGGCGGCCGGGGTGGGGACCATTCTGCTGTGTCCGTGGGCATCCGCCGGGGCTCCAACGAGTCGGCGGCTCCGCTGGTCCCGGCGGCCCCGCAGCCCGAGGCGGACAACCTGACGCTGCGGTACAGGTCCCTGGTGTACCAGCTGAACTTTGACCAGACGCTGAGGAATGTAGATAAGGCCGCCTCCTGGCCCCCCCGAGAGCTGGTGCTGGTGGTCCAGGTGCATAACCGGCCGGATTACCTCAGACTGCTGCTGGACTCACTCCGGAAAGCCCAGGGCATCGACAGCGTCCTCGTCATCTTTAGCCATGACTTCTGGTCGACGGAGATCAATCAGCTGATCGCTGGGGTTGATTTCTGTCCGGTCCTGCAGGTGTTCTTTCCTTTCAGCATTCAGTTGTACCCCAACGAGTTTCCAGGCAGCGACCCCAGAGATTGCCCCAGAGACCTGGAGAAGAATGCAGCTTTGAAGATGGGATGCATTAATGCTGAGTATCCCGACTCCTTTGGCCATTATAGAGAGGCCAAGTTCTCCCAGACCAAACACCACTGGTGGTGGAAGCTGCATTTTGTATGGGAAAGGGTCAAAGTTCTTCGAGACTATGCTGGCCTCATACTGTTTCTAGAGGAGGATCACTACTTAGCCCCAGACTTTTACCACGTCTTCAAAAAGATGTGGAAGTTAAAGCAGCAAGAGTGCCCCGAGTGTGATGTTCTCTCCCTGGGGACCTATACGGCCAGTCGCAGTTTCCATGGCATTGCTGACAAGGTAGACGTGAAAACTTGGAAATCCACCGAGCACAATATGGGTCTAGCCTTGACCCGGGATGCATATCAGAATTTGATAGAGTGCACAGACACTTTCTGTACTTATGATGATTATAACTGGGACTGGACTCTTCAATATTTAACTGTATCCTGTCTTCCAAAATTCTGGAAAGTGCTGGTTCCTCAAGTTCCTAGGATATTTCATGCTGGAGACTGCGGTATGCACCACAAGAAGACCTGTAGACCCTCCACCCAGAGTGCCCAAATTGAGTCACTCTTAAATAATAACAAACAGTACTTGTTTCCAGAAACTCTAATTATCAGTGAGACGTTTGTGGCAGCCGTTTCCCCACCTAGGAAAAATGGAGGGTGGGGAGATATTAGGGACCATGAACTCTGTAAAAGTTATAGAAGACTTCAGTGAAAAATCACAATAAAGCAAAAGTGACAGTCTTCTACTTTTGATAATTTGTCCAAACAGGACATACAATTGAATATAAAGGGTTTAGGAACTGGTTTCTGCTTTAATACAAAAAAACAAAAAACAAAAAAAATTCTTGTAAAAGATGTCCAAATAGAGTAAAAATTTAAACAGAAGTTTTCATTTCGGGACTTGGGTTTTAAAGTTCAATCTGTATCAGCTACAGGTAATCATTGTTAACTGGTGAAAGAAAAGAGGAGAAATTTTATTTAAATTGCATCTCTTAACCTTTTTATCTGGAACTTTGTACACTTTTCCACTTTCAAACTTATTTTAAGTACAGCAAACTTTATTTAAAATTGTCATAACAGAAAAAGTATTACAATAGAATCATTAGAGTATTAATGGAACAAGCCCAATCTCACTCTTGACACGGTTACTAGGAAGGGTTCGCTTCGCTGGTTTTATAATTCAGAAGTTATGTTTGTTAATCACCCTATCAGAGCAGACATTCTCAGTATTACAGATTCCTGTATTATTGTGTTAAGATTTGCCTGTGCTTTGGAACCTTCATAGAACACACTTTCTTTTGGAATGTATTTGATAAGAAAGTTTAAACACTGTTTTCACCTCAATGTAGAAATACAGTGAGTTTTTTTTCTTTTAGTGCTGCCAAAATAAAATACTCATTTTTGCATAAAAAGTTCCTAATCGTTTTGTAGAAGAAATTTGGTTTACTCTTTACACTAAAATTCAGTAAAGGCATTATAGAAGTGTTAAAGTTTGCATTATATCTTCATAATGAACTATTCGTACTTTATACAACTGAATTTGAATTAAAGAAAACCCTACTCTTGACAATGCATTCCCTTTGGAAGAAACTGGCTTTCAGATTAGCCGAGCATAGCTAATGAACAATAAAAAGCTGCCGTGTAAGTGAAATACAGCCTAAATTGTTTTCGAAAGCCAGAAATGATAGAAAGTTCAGTCATGCCACTGTGGAACATGTTCTAGTGCCGACTTTATTTTAACTAAACCCATACTTTTTAAAAAGGCAGACACAGTTAATAATAGGAAACAGGCTTAAAATTTATTTATAGAATTAAATATAGTTTAATGTGGAAGTTTCTCTTAACATATATAATTACTCAGATTAATTTCTGTGTAGATTTGACATCATTTCAGTCTAAGGAAATTATGTATTAAATGGACAATTTGAAATGATTTCATCAAATTAAGAGTCATTATGGTGGAAAATGCATACGGTCATTTTAGGCAGAGCAAACAGTTCTCTTGCTTTATGCGCTACCTTTATATTACCCTCACAGCCCAATCTGGTTCCAGATTTTAGAGGGGTTATAAATATAAATCAGGATGAATTGCCAGGCTTTGTACTAGCTTTTGGTGCTCTGATCTGACTTTTCCCAGTTTAAAGGACTAAAGAGATTAGGTAATTTCCAGGACTAAGGTAGGGCCAGACGTTTGAATTAGTATCTTTTTTGGAAATGCATAAATAAATCAGCTCATGGCCTTGGTGTCAGCGATTAGGTCAACAAATACTTTCCTTTCAATATTCATGCTGTACTAAAAATTTTTTTTTGAGAAAAAATCTATTTGGATTTTCTCTTGGCCTCCAATAGAAATATTATTCCACAAAACTAATAACTTAAGATACCTTATCTACTACCCTTTTTTAGATATTGTAAGAAAAGCTAACTAGAAAACACTGGCTTTTTTCTTTTCATGTAATACAGTGAAGATGGTTTTCCTATGGGAGCAAATTCCCAGATTTTTTTATTGTTCTAATATTAGTAAATGTAGGCTGGCTGGCTGGCTGGATCAGTCGGAGTATGCGACTCTCAATATTGGGGTTATAAATTTAAGCCCCACGTTTGGGTATAGAGTTTCCTTAAAAGCTTTTAAAAATATTCATATATGTATTCTATAAGACCAAGAAATGTCTTAATACTGCAATAGTAACTTCCAAAAACATCTTTTAAGAAGCTGAATTTTCAAAGATATCACTCTATAACCTGTATTTTGTGTGTGACAGACATGAGAAGAGTAAAATACAGAGTTGAAGCAAAAGTACTAAATTCAGTGTATTTGTATTTTAATTGTTTGGATCGTTAATTTTGGTTGCTAAAGTTCTAAGAATCTCTGTTTCAAGCATAAATACATCCTAGTTAGTGAAACTTACAAATGCATAGTTTTGAGATTCTATCCCACCACACACACATACTGGTTAATTTCTAGTTAATTGCATTCTTGAGAATTTTTGTAACAGACACAACTTAGTGAATATTTACTTTAAAACTTTATTAAAGTTATGGCTAACAAAAGTAGCCAAAAACAAACAGAAAAATATATACAGGTTGTATTAAAACTATGTTTAACTCTCCATGAGAAAAAATATACATCTATCAGAGAAACCACAAAAATCACCATAATTAAGGAAACTTTGTATAAATTATACATGCAAAAAAAATGTCTCCAGTTTCCCCATTAGAATCAAAATTGCAAATTTTAATTTTATACTTTCTTCAATTCTTTGTTTTACAATAATAGTTAACACAGCAATAATCTATTTTAAGTCCAAAAAATTTTACTCTTAACTTTTAAATTCTAAAATTATGTAGAATTAATCCAAGTCATACAGCAAAGAATTATGAAAACTGAATGCACATTGAGTCACATGATCTTTAATAAACTGCACACTACCATCCTGCATATTGGTTTCTTTTATGTTGTCAAGACCAGGTAAATTATGAACTGTTGTTTCATTCAGTAATGATCGATGGTCTCCATCTAATTCTTTCTCTTTTGTTATCACTGGTTCTTTTAAATTATCTTTTTCCTCATTTGAGTAAACAGAACTTTTTTCTTTTATAAACTCAGGTTCCATTTTCGACTCAGGTTGCTGAGACTTTCCAAATAGCATGTGAGAAACATCAAGAGACTCTTGTTGCAAGCGTACAACTGAACCACAACCGTCTGTTTCTAGTACTTCAACTGCCACAGATGAATCAGAATCAGTTGTTGAGGCGGTAGGATGTTCTATATTTTCCTTTTCAGTTAGGGGACTTCCTTCATTGACTTTTTCTTCCTTTTCATGAAGCTGCTCAGAGTTACTACATTCTTGCAACTAGGTTAAGAGAAACAACAAATTAAGAATTCTTTGAAACAAATAGAAAATTGAATTGTAGTACTCTCTGGATATGGATTTTTTTTTTTAAGTTGTGAGGGAACAACTCTTGCAGACCTGCAGATTTCCAGGCTTCCCCCTCAAAAGTCATCTTCCAAATACTGCCAGTTATTTTTTAATAATGCAGACAGTGCAAACCTGGCATTAATTCTTGATTAATTCCTTCCAGTGACTCCTAATCTCCTTCAAGATAAAATAATCCTGGCCTGCAAACCCTTTAGCAGTCATTAGAGAGGTCATTCTTGAATTTCTGTGACTCTTTAGAGCCATGCCCTCCCACATTCATATATAATCAACTGTGCTAGTTACTAAATTATCTCTGTGTCCAATATTGAAGACTAAAAATAACAAAACTAGGGGTACATGGGTGGCTCAGTGGGTTGAAGTGGGACTCTTGATTTGGGCTGAAGTCATGGTTGCACAGCCCAGGGTCATGGGATCAAGCCCCACATCGGGCTCCACACTAAGCAGAGAACCTCCTTAAGATTGTCTCTCCCAGGGCACCTGGGTGGCTCAGTCAGTTGAGCATCCAACTCAATTTGGGCCTAGGTCATGATCTCATAGTTCATGAGATCAAGCCTCGCATTGGGCTCTACACTGACAGTGTGGAGCCTGGTTGGGATTACCTCTCTTCCTCTTTCTCTGTCCCTCCCCCAACCTGTGCACCATGCACACACAATCTCTCTCAAAATAAACTTAAAAAAAAAAAAAATTCTCCCTCTGGCCCTTTCCCCCATGCTCTCTCTCCCTTTCTAAAATCAAATAAATAATTTTACAAAATTATTACCAAACTTATGGTTCAACTAGAAAGAATGAACAAACTGAATGACACAGCTCCTTCCCATGGTTTGAGAGTCAGAAAGACCTGTTTGTCCCTGGACTGGTACTAAAACTTTCCAAATGTTAGTTTCACTCTATTCCTCAATGGAGAGTTATTTTGGGATTAAATGAAATGTGTGTGAAAATAAATTGCAAAGTGTTTGGCACATAGTAAAATGTATACAGAAAAGTCTTTACCCCTCTGAGTCTTCCCAGATACTATGTACATATAAAGTTATGACATCAAGAAATCAAAAATTATCGGTCAGGCTTTAATCTCGTCCTAAATCACTACTCTACAAAGGCCACCAAATCCTTACCTTTGCATGAATCTGAATCTTACTATCAGTAACTTGAAGAACTTCAATTAATGGTGGGGTTAAGGATGTTGTCTGTGTAAATGGAGAGCTCAGGACCTCTTCAAGTACCTCATGAACATTTTCTTCATTGACAAACAGCTTTTCCTAAAATAAGAGAAAAAATATCCTGCCTTATAAGTCATTCTTTTTTTTTAAACTTTTTTGAATGTTTATTTAATTTTTGAGAGACAGAGCATGAGTGGGGGAGGAGCAGAGAGAGAGGGAGACAGAATCCAAAGCAGGCTCCAGGCTCTGAGCTGTCTGCACAGAGCCCGACGCGGGGCTTGAACCCATGAACTGTGAGACTGTGAGATCATGACCTGAGCCGAAGTCAGACGCCCAACCAACTGAGCCACCCAGGTGCCCCATAAGTCATTCTTGACACAGCCGATCTAAGAACAGCTTATAAAAGTTCTTACACAGTTCAAGATTATACTTTAAAATGTTTAATGTTACTCCTATGCTGTTTTGGCAGAAAACAATACTGTACACAGCAGTTAAGAGTAGCAAGAGTATATACATATATCGGCAAAGGCCCTAAAAGAAAAGTCTTAAAAAAGATCCTATTTCCTTTTCTAAGTCTCTATTAACAATCTGAGATAATCTTACTTATAAGTGATATTTTTCCTTCTTTTTTCTCTTAATATGTTATAAGAATAACATCACCTCTAGGTCTATAAATGCAGTCACAGCTATAAAATGTAATTTAATTTTATAATACTTCCTAATGAGTCAGCTAAGAAATATACATGACAAGATTTATTCAAATTTTGTGTGACCAGTTTGCCTTTTAGTTCTTGGGCAGGTAAGAGCCAAATATAATATTTTATTTGAGAAGTATATTCTGTTTTTACACATTGAGATAATCCAGTGTTAACACCAGCATATATATAGCTATTTATAAGAATAAGTTAGATTTCAAGAGGCTGATGTGGGAAAGATTTCCAAACTACTATTAGGAAATGCAGAAATCACTTTTACCAGAGTCTCAAACACAAAGCAAATTGTGAATATTCATGTCAAATGAATATAGGTATATAGTTAAGGTGTTGAAGGGATAACCATACTTAAATTTCATAAAACCAGTTTATCGTTGCCCGAAATAAAATATTTTCATAAAAACAAATTTCCAAATAAACACAGTTCATTATTTGGTCCAAATAGGAGGTCAAAATCAGAAGGAGACAAGTTTCAAGTTCCCTTATTTTGTACAGTATTTACCCTTGTTAACGCCTACCAAAGTGAACCTTTGGTACAGAAAAATCTTACATTTGGAGTAATTTTCTTGCTATTATTTTAAGTTCCAGAATAACTGATGATAGAAACATTCCCCAATTAAAAGTATTTCTAAGATTCCTGTCTCTGGAAAAACACATTAATTTCACAAAAATACACCAAATACTTTAGTAATCCCAAGGAAAAGTAATATTTATAATGGAAATGGTTATAATTAAAATATAGAGGATTTGCATAAGCTTGCCTTATTCTAATGACTGATTTTATTCTAATAAAAGATATTCAATTTAATGGTCCCAAAGCTCTAGGAAAATTTCCAGTGAATATTTAAGGCTTTTATAAATAATTATAGCAATTTTATAATATTATTTATATATAATAATATATAATATATAATATAATTTATTATAATAGCAAAATTATAAATAATTTTGTACTTACCTGTTAAGTAACAATTCTGACTTTGACCATCACAATCCAGTCTCTTTATAATTATTTCCATATAATGCATATAATTTAATCATTATATATTACATGTCTACCCACCCATTACTCTTGTGATTTTAAAATAATTTTACTTTAATACTTAGAGCCTAGTCCAGTGAACTGTAAAGAAAAATAATTGAATATTATGGTTCCATCACCATTAGCAAATGTGATGTTAATGAAGTAATTATAAATATATTTCAGACATCAAAGATATAACACATAGTTACCCTAATCCCATTTTGGTCTAGTTTCCTTGCTAAAATAATGTTAGCTTTCTAGAAAATTATATTAAAATAGATTCTTTAGTATTCTCACAATTGCTTATCCATAAATCCTTCTTCCCAGTTATTTTTACATTTATTAAAACAATTACAGGGGCACCTAGCTGGCTCATTCAGAGGAGCATGCAACTCTTGATCTCAGATTGTGAGTTTGAGGCCCACGCTGGGTGTAGAGATTAAATAAACATTAAAAATAAATAAAACAATTACAGGAAACAACTGCCCTTTCCTAAATTTCCCCCTTCTGATGATATAAAGAAAGTCAATTTCATATTATATTCTCATAAGTATTTTACCTAGCACTGGCTTATTTACCATTTTTGGGATGGATTCAAATTAATGACTTCTCCTGGAAGATACCTCTCATAAAATGTAACTAATTAGCAAATATCTAGGAAAATAACAGGAAGAAGTGAAAATTTCTGGCAAGTTAAAGCCCAAGACTAAAAAGTTAATTTTCAATATATAATATGCAACAAGTTTTATTTCTGGGCATTTAACTCTTGAATTTGTTAAAAGCCAAAATAATTTACAGGTAACACAGATAAATACCTCAGTGAAAACCACCAATCATTCAAAGTTCCTTAGAAGTTCAAATTTTACAAAGTTTTTAAAAAAATTGTTAATGGTACTGGAGTACTGAATCTGAAATTCAAAAACCTCAATAACCTTGAAAGTGTAGTACCAGCTACAACAGAACATACTATTTATGAAAAGTGTATCCTAAGTAAACTAGGTAATGCCCAGCCCCAAGTTCTAGAGTACCTGCCCATAAGAGATGTAGCTGATCTTGATATCCTGTTAATCCTTCAACAACGGGGTGGGGTGGGAGGGGTGTTGGGGCACACCCCCCCAGACAGTTGAAAAATCCATCTCCAGCTTTTGACTGCCCTAAAGCCTAACTACTAATAGCCTACTGCTGACTGGAAGCCTTACTGACAACATAAACAGTCCATTAACACATATTTTGCGTTTATCCTATGTCCTTATGATGTAAACTAGAGGAAACAAAATATTATTAGTAATATCATAAGAGAAAATACATTTAGGGGCACCTAGCTGGCTCAGTCAGTGGAGCCTTCAACTCTTGATCTCCAGTGGTGAGTTCCAGCCCCAGATGGGGTGTAGAGCTCACTTAAAAATAAAATCTTAAAAAAATACACTTACAGCTTTGTACTATATTTATCAAAAAAGATCTGCTTATAAGTGGAACACTTGGAACACAGTTCCAACTTGTGTTCTTCAAGGGTCAATTTTAATAGTAAATTTTAAAAGTGGGATGGAATATTTAAATAGTGAGAGTCTAGAAAGAACTGTTACCTCCAAAGCATCGTTGTTTAAACCATAATACCACTCTCTCCAATGTCCATGGCACTCTGGAGATTTGGCCAGTTCTATTACTGCATTGTTTGAAGAAATACTAACCACAGGTTCTTTGGTACTCAATTTATTCTCGGGAGCGAATTGCAAAAGTAAAGAATAATAAACTAAGTCTTGGGTGGAGAAGCACAATTTGTACCGGAAGGGGCTCACATCCCCCTGAAGACTTTGCGGTTGGATCCGAGGCACTCGAATTAGCAGAGTCAGGGATTCTTCATCCTGATTACACTGCAAAGGAGGGCACAATGGTTCCCGGCTGTCCGTCCCGGGACCGCCCATGGCTCGATCAGATGGAGCACCTTCCCGATCACGCGCGCCTCAACACTGAGATCTCCCCGCGCACGCCCTCTTCCTGCAGAAGATCCCCTGTCAAGGTCCCCAGATGAAGTACAAGGGGAGCCTCCTCCACCGTCCCCAGGTGAGCTCCCTGCTACGGAAGGTGGCTCCTCCTCGATGCCGGT
The DNA here is from genome assembly GCA_030068075.1 of Paguma larvata. Taxonomy (NCBI): domain Eukaryota; kingdom Metazoa; phylum Chordata; class Mammalia; order Carnivora; family Viverridae; genus Paguma; species Paguma larvata. Next base: position 639,430 of record CM057827.1, read on the forward strand.
TGTCCACGCCGCTTGCTCGTCCAAGCCCCGCTCCTCGGGCTCGGAGACAAGCTCCTCCGTAGCGGCGGCCGGGTTGGTGATCTCGAGGTCCGCAGCGCCGGGTAGTCTGGGCTCCAGGCCGCCAATCCCGGCACAACCCCCTGCCAGGGCCCGCCTCTACCTCGTGAGCGGAAGCGCAGGCAGCGCTGTCAGTTCCGGACGTGTAGACGGGCTCTTCCGGCTCCGCTGTGGGTTTCTGGCGCGAGGCGGGTAGTGCCACGGGAAGCGTGACCACCAGCTGTCGCCGGGCCTTGTTGAACTGCGCCTTGCCGCGGCTGTCGTCCACCGGGTACGGGAGCGACAGCCGCAGCCGGTAGTCGGGTTTCCTTGAATCAAGGCACAGCCGTTTTCCTGTCACCTCCAGCGCCGCCTGCTCGGCCGAGCGCAAAAGTGGCAGCTCAATAGTGATCACCAGCTCCCGCGGCACCGGACTGGGGGCCGAGTCCCGGGAGCAGCGGTAATCCTGGAGGTCCACGTGGTGGCGCTGCACCACGCTATAGCGAGGTTCGGTGGGGGCGGGCTGCAGGACCGCCTCTGGAGGGGAGGGCGCCTGAGGCCGGGGGACCACGGAGTTCCCGACCACCGCCGGGCACCGGTAGGGGTAGGGGAAGTCGGGGAGAGGGCTCTCCGGCTCCCCTTCGGGTCGGGCCGGGATACCCCCGGGCAGGGGTGTGCGCAGCACGGCGGCCTCCGGAGTCCCCTTGTACTTGATCTTCAGGGTCTTGGCATTCCTGCAGTCTAACTTCACGCCGAACTGCTTCTCGATGGCCTCCAGGGCCGTGGCGTCCAGCATCTGGCGGAAGCGCTCGTGACGCCGGGCCAGCGCGAGCGCGTCTGGGTGGAAGACCACGTCGTAGACCGTGTAGCGGGTGCCTCGGCCCCCCGCGTACTCGCGGCCGGGAGCCAGGCTGTAGGGCAGGGACCACTGGCTGCCGGTCGCCGCGCCCCCAGGGCCGGGTCGGCTGCTGGGCGCGCCCACCAGTGCGTTGCTGCACACGTTCACGAAGCAGTGCTGCGCCCCGTCGAGGCTGGTGCGCAGCACGTGGCCCGGCTGCGGGTGTACGAACCGCACGTCCACTCCGCGTTCACGCTCTAGTGCGGTGATCTCCTCCTCGTAGCGCCGCCGGTTCTCCGGGTCCGTGAGCTCCTCTGCATACTCGGAGAACATTCGCCGGAACTCCGGGTCCTGGAAGGCGGAGGTGAGCCGCTGGACCTCTTCTCCGGTCAGGTCCAAGTCCTCCAGCGGCGAAGAGGCTCCCGCCTTGGCCATACTGCTCCGTGGCTCCTGGCCCTCGGGCCAGAGGAGATTTACCCGAGACCAGGTGGGTGGGACGCGCGGTGGAGTCGCTGGTCTGCGGAGGGTTGATCGGCGGCGTTCAGTAACCGCCAGAGAATGGAGCCCCGGGTAGCGCGTGGTCGTTGCCATAGTGACACCACCAACAACCGGCAGGGGGCAGAAATTGGAGTGGGATGGTGGAAATGTCGCAAATATACTTAGTTCTTTCAAATCAGTCAATTACATACTGCATTTTTAGATTCCTGTGCCATGGTGCAATTACCTGTGCAGAGTAACTGTCATATAATTGTTGTAATTTCCTGCATTTATGTAAGTTATCGTTCACAACACTTCAAGGTAGACCTGATCACCATTTCACAAACTATGGGACCTGAGAAGTTATCTGACCAAGGCTACTTAGCAAGTGAACTTGCAAGCTGTAATTCAGTTTAAGCTTAGCTACCTTTTTTTTTTTTAAGTTTATTTATTTATTTTGAGAGGGAGACAGGGAGAGCAAGTGGGAGGTGCAGGGAGGGAGAGAATCCCCAGCAGGCGCAGTGCTGTCAGCGTGGACCCTCTTGGGGGGCTGGAACCCACCAACCCTGAGATCACTATCTGAGCGGAAACCAAGAGTCCGACTATAACAGACCAAGCCACCCAGGTGCCCCTAAGTTTATCTACATTTTTTTTTTTTTTACTTTACCAAACCTACATTTCAGATTTCTGGATATATCGCCAGTTTGCCCTATAAACAACTCACATTTGGGTCAAGAGATATGTGCAGGCTATTCATATATGACCAGTGAGCAATAAATATGCAGGACTCTTTAAGTTTATTTATTTATTTTTTTTGTAATCTCTACATCCAATGTGGGGCTCTAACTCACAACCCCACACTATTGGGAAGTAGAGGTCCGAAGTAGATGGCCTGACATGCACTAAGCAAGGGCCACAGTCTGCCAGAGCATGCCAACTCCTCACTGGCACATGATCAAAACAAGAGTGTCATGAAACAATACTTAACACCTTAGAATTTTCCATTCTGCTGTGACCTATTTATTTTAACCCACTGATGAGCTCAACCTTCAGTTTAAAACACAGCTCTAGATAGATGATCCTGTATAACTTCTGTAGTGTGGAGTAAGAATTACTGTTCAGTAAGAGAGCAGAAGGGAAATAACACAATATGGAGTCAACTTGTCTCTGACCTTTACCAGCGGTGTGACCTTGGCAACTTTTTTAACCTCTCTGTGCCTGTCTTCATGTATAAATTAAAGGTAATGGTGACCTAATGGAAATTAAATCACACAGCAAGTAAGCACTTAGCTCAGCGTCTAGCATGGTAAACATTTAACAATGTACTAAAAAAATTAGAGTGGAAGTTTCCCACCCCTTTCCAAACCCCCTTTTTTATTCAGAAGGCTTGTCTAAAAATAAGGCCCAAAATATAAGAACAATAAAAATGGAGATTTACTGGTTGAATATTGTCGGAGGGGGCCTACACTCCACAGAGAACACATGAATGTGCACAGGGTCAAAACTGAAACATTCCATTTTAATGTTACACTATCTGCAGGCCCCCTCACCATAAGACAGTGAATTCCACAATAGATTTTAGTTAATATTTGGGACCCAACTCATCTTACTTAATAGGTGTATTTCATGGACCACAAGATTACAATTCCTGTGCTCGTAGGGCAGAGAACGCAATTCACGGGCACAATCCAGGCTGTGACCACGTCTTCTTTGGTGCAAACTGATTAAATTAGTCACCAGTGCTTGAAAAGTCAGCATGCTTTCCCTGACAATGCAGATTTCTCCAAAATGGCCAACTAGGCTAGGGTTCCTGCATGGCTGGTTCCCACGTGGCTATGACTGGCTGATGCAGAAAGGCAGCAGGTGCCATCCTTAGGTGGGCCTGCACGCTCCAGTCTGCACTTCCTGTGGTTTCCCCATGCGAGACCAAGGGGGCGCTTTTCTCATAGAAATCTTACCCATTCCCGTCTTGTGAACTAGCTGGCTCCTGCTCTAAGGCACACCTTCCTATGCAGTGCCTCGTACCCAGATTTCATGAGGTCGGCCACGCTCCAGCTGATTAAGCACCAAGTGGGGGAGCCCACCAACCCTCTGATTTTCCCCAGAGCAGCCCAGGATACCCTTTCAGTGCTGTTCCCTTACTCCATCTTTCAGATGTCTGCTTTTCATTTCTGGACAACACTGATTCCCACCTGGTTCTAGTTCCTCTCTTATTCTAATACTTTCTACCTGTTTCTGGCAACTTCTCTGCTCCTAGTTAACTACCCTGGTTCATTTCACTTCACCTTGCTAACTTCTAAATGCATGCTGTCTTTCTAGCCATTAAATATAAAAAGATCTCAAAAAGTTCATTTTATAGAAACAATTATTTGTTAAACAAAGGAGTTAATGAATGAGGGAACACTTTGTATCAATTTCATTTATAACTTTGGACCCATTTTCTTTCATAGTTAGCTCTGGTTCTCATAACTGGACCAACAACCTTACAGTGTTTATTTCACTACAACTTTTAAGGCTCAAATTGTAAATTTTCCAAGCAATATAGCTTTTGACCTTATGCCTTGACTTCATCTTTAACTTTTTCTAGGTTATTCTTTCTTAATGTTTATTTTTGAGAGAGTGTGGGCGGAGGAGGGGCAGAGAGGGAGACCGAGGATCTGAAGAGAGCTCTGTGGTGACAGCTGAGAGCCCAATGCCAGCTCGAACTCAGACCATGAGATCATGACCTGAGCCAAAGTTGGATGCTTAACTGACTGAGCCACCTAGGCACCCCTTTCTAGGTTATTCTTGAAATTAAAGCTAAATCTTGCTCTTCTAACCTCAACCCTCTACTAATGCTCTCCCCAAATTTTCCATCTTCAGATCACTTCTTAAATTGCCACTTCACTTATCACTACATTCAGATTAAATTTCCTTGAGGAATTTTCCCTTCAATATGTCATTTTTATTTTTGATCAGTCTCTCTTCCCCCAAAAGCTAATTTTCTTTCAAAGAAATGTCTTCTCTTCCAAGCTCTTTGTAATATTAAGATTACTCTTACATTTGAAAATCCTTTGTATCTCTAACAACTTCCTGTCTGTCATTCAGATTCATTTCTAGGCTATTGTTGCAATGTCATAAACTACAAGTAAATGAGGGGATGGTGTTAAAATAAACACTGTGTCTTCTAAAATGTAAAATCTAGGGGGATTGTGTATTTAAACTGCCTGTGCCAAAAGAGAATTATGAAATGATTACCATAGTAATATCCTGACACAAAGGTTTTCACTATTATTAGAATAAGTTTTGTGATTCAAAATTTAAACAGTGTGAAAATTGCTGAATATAAGGACTCGGTGATAGAAACCTAAGTTAGACTAAAACAAGTGTTCAGAAAATTTTAAATATATTTTTCTTTTTTTTTTAATTTTTTTTAAATGTTTATTTATTTTTGAGAGACAAAGAGAGACAGAGCACGAGCAAGGGAGGGGCGAGAGGCAGGGAGACACAGAATCCGAAGCAGTCTCCAGGCTCTGAACTGTCAGCACAGAGCCCGATGCAGGGCTCGAACCCACGAACCCCAAGATCATGACCCGAGCCAAAGTCGGATGCTTAACCGACTAAGCCACCCAGGCGCCCCTTAAATATATTTTTCTTAAAATGAATATTGGCATATGGCTAGACAAGAAATAATGAAACTTAAAAAAAATTTTTTTTAATGTTTGTTTATTTTCGAGAGAGAAAGGGAGAAAGAGCGTGAGCAGGGAAGGGCCAGAGAGAGAAGGAGACAAAGAATCCAAAGCAGGCTCCAGGCTCTGAGCTGTCAGCACAGAGCCCGACATGGGGCTTGAACTCATGAACCACAAGATCATGACCTGAGCTGAAGTCAGACGCTCAACTGATTGAGCCACCCAGGTGCCCCAAAACTTCAGTTTTTAACTATAAACGTATAATCAGTTTATATCTTCATATTTTCACATTTTTCTTAAGACTATGCAGAAAATATTTTTGCTATAAAACTTTGTAAAGTGTACCATGTTTATTATGAATTAATACCAAAATTTCATAAAATACAAATTTAAGAACATTCTAGAGTTTATCATGATTTTATTGTAACTTATCAAAATTATATAAATACAGAATTAAGCAGAAACTGATGAATTTTCTGTCTTCAGATGGTCTTAGAATCTCAGAAACCTTGAAGTTTGCTGAAAATAGAAATCCATAAAATTAAATAGTTTGGAAACCTAAGTTATTATACACTTCTTAACATTTAGTTGCAACTAATTTTAAAAATAGGTCATTACGTGCACATGGTTCCAAATTTAGAAGGGGACACAGTGAAACATCAGTCAGTCTTAACACTCTCTCTCTGCTCCCGGAAGCAATTATTTGTCTTTATAAAGATAGTCTAGTTCTATGTAAGCATGTATTGTGGGGGTATATGCTTTGAAAACACGTAAGTGGAAGAATACAATGAACACTATTCTACACCTTTTTTCAATTAGTAATAAGTATATTTATGATTTTTTAACCTAATCCCTTCCTTTAAGCCTTTGGAATTTAAATTCAAAGAGTTCTGAAGAAGTATGCACATTTAAATGGGTACACATTTGACCTGTTTGTTTCGCTATTACAAAACCTACAATACAAACACCTACTTTTAAGCATAAGCCTAAGTATAGCTGGAGGATAAATTCCTAAAAATGGAATCGCTGGCATATACAGTGTAGGTCTTAAGAAATCCTGTCAAATTGCCTCCCATAAAGGTTTTTACCACGTTTTATTCTGACCAACTATGTGTGAAAATGGGCATTTACTTCTCCACTACGTCGCCAGGACTGTGTTTTAAAATAAACAACTATATTTGTGAGTACATGCTGAAACAGTTCACCTCATCTACTTTGACTACAGCTTCTGTGATGAACTCTGCAGTATGATTTCACAAACAGTCTACCAAGCGATTTCTTCTTAGGAGAAACTAGATAGCAGGAAGATCAAATTATTCCACTATATCTTCAAATTGTTTTCTGTTCTCTCGAAAATGAATGTACATCAACCTGTCTGATCCTACCTGTTTCTGGCAACTTCTCTGCTCCTAGTTAACTACCCTGGTTCATTTCACTTCACCTTGCTAATTTCTAAATGCACCCTGTCTTTCTAGCCATTAAATATAAAAAGATCTCAAAAAGTTCATTTTATAGAAACAACTATTTGTTAAACAAAGGAGTTAATGAATGAGGGAACACTTTGTATCAGTTTCATTTATAACTTTGGACCCATTGTCTTTCATAGTTAGCTCTTTAACTGCAAGTCAAAGGCTATGCTAGAAGCTTTTAAGGAAGATGGGTACACATGTGACTTCTAATACAACAACGTTAGGAACTGTCCTACCTAGAGTTCTGCAAAAAGTGCTTAGAACACAATTCTGCGTGGCAATCGGGTAAACCAGAAACATAGCTGAGGTGTCTTGTGTCTTTCACAGCAGAGTAAGTTTCATATCAAATCGCAGTTCGATAAAAGTCATCCTGAAGGTGGACAAAGTATGCTCCAGGCAGACACCCCTCAGAGGTGACTTAATCCTGGAATCACAAAATCAAACGCCCTCAGGGGCATCCAGGTGTGACAACAGGCAGCCTTGAGACTGGAGACAAGTGCTTACCTAAGGGCATTCCAAATCAGTTTGGTTTTTTTAGGATTCAATGTGGGCTAGGTAAAGTCAAACACTTGTTGGGCTTATAGAGTAGACTAGAATATCTACGACCTAATGAGAGTATCTGGCTGGCTGTATTCATTCCAAAAACTAAGAAGTATCTGGAATGCAGGAAGAGTCAAATATATGTCGACCGAGTGAATGCAAAAGTAAAATTTACGATATCTCATAATGTAAATGGACTTAAATCTTCCATGAGTATTGAGCAGCAAGAATAATGCATAATTTTTTTTTTCCAAAAAATACATTAAGAAACTGTTAATCACCGTTTCAGGGTTAGGAAGCATATGCATTTTTCCTTTTCAATTTTATACTTTTAAACATCAAAATTTTTATCATGTACTTGTGTTTGTTTTTATTTGAATAAATATGTTAATTACCCCCCCAAAATGAAAGACAACTGGGCTGTGTGTTCAGGATTATATTCTCTGACAAGAACCTGGAAGGCAGTTATTTGGTCACTTATTCGTATCTGAAGGTGGGAGCATTTTCAAAATATGATTAACTGAGAAATCGCATGTTAGGATGCCTGAGTCCAAGAGAAATAAGGTCAATAACGTATATTCCTGGGCCCTACAACCAGACAGTCGTTTGATAGATCTGGAGTAGGATCCCAGAATGTAACATTTCTTTCTCCACCCTGGGGAGAGCACAAACACAGTCCCCCACTGCCACAAATTAGGCTGCTGGGCTTCCCACATTTGGGGACATCGCAGGGGACATCACGAGGACATCCAGAGTGCAATGGATAAGCCTTGCCCTGGGAAAACCACTTTCATGACCATGGTATCTCCTCGGCCAGGGTAAGTAAAAAACTTAACTTTTTTTTTAATGTTTATTTTAGAGAGAGAGAGAGAGGAGACCGAGAAACCCAAGCAGGCTCTGCGCCGTCAGCACAGAGCCTGATGCAGGGCTCCAACCCACGAACCCTGAGATCATGATCTGAGCTGAAATCAAGAGTCGCTCGCTTAAACCAACTGAGCCACCCATGCACCCCAGAAGCTTAACATTTTTAGCAAGGATCCCAGAAGATGTGGATGAGTGGTCTATAGATCATCATTTGAAAACCACTGCTTCCCCGCCCAGGCGATTATTCTTTTTTCCCAAGGCAACCTCCCAACCCCAACCCCTCACCATCACCACATGCACAGCAAGCCCCACCCCCCCACTCCCACACTTACCTCCTGCCAATTTAAGGCAGATTACCTAGGTTTTGAGAATCAACCCCGTGGAGGGCGGGGCTGACCCCTCAGAATAATGATGCCATCAAGAGTCAGCCTATAAAAGAACTAACCCTCTTCCATAGCTGGCCTGAGAGATCCCTCAGAAAACAGTTCTTAATCTGTTTTATCACAAACATGCCATCAAGTACATATAATTCTATGTCGCACGGCATGACCAGAAGTTTGGCCTAGAACATTCCAAAGGACCACTACAGACATTTTTAAAAACCTCAGCACACCTACATGTGCTGATTTTGAGCAATACAATGCCAAAAGACAGCTCCTCCTCGCTGTTTCTGGGGGTACACTTACCTATCTTCTACTGTCTTACTAGATGGATAAAAAACTTTGAATGAAAATCCACTTCTTGGAAAAGAGCCCTTTGGGAGAAAAAAATGCCTGTAAGTGAACGTTCAACTTTTACAAAAAGAATTCCTAGTTTTAAATCAAATTCCTTGCTCTGACTTAAAAATAAAGTTAGAAGACGTGACTATAAAGTAATGAGACAGATTTTTTTTTCCTGATCTTTGTTGAGAAAAGGTATTACTATAAAATGGCTCCACGTGAAGCAAAAGTCTTTCAAGTTGGCTAGACAGTCTTCTACTAACAGATGTATCTGGAAAGGCTTAGGAGTGGCTCTCCTCAGCGTAAGAGGTGCTGTCCTGAGTGATGCTACATATGCATATAAGACACTTAAACATCGCGTTGAAGAAAGCTTTCCTGCCTCTCTCTCTCTCTCTCTCTCTCTCTCTCGTGAAAAACCAGTGTTGATGCCCCTCTCAGGTGCCCCCAAAGCAACTGAGCAGTAATCCCACAATGTGTCCACTACTAAACTCTAGGGCAGAGATGGCCTTTTTGTCTCAGTCTGTGTCCCTGGCACCAGCTCAGCGTCTGGCCCATTGGAGGCATTCATCAGTGTGAGTAAGCATCAAGACGGGATGAAGCAATGTCAAAAGCAAGTTTTGGGCTTGCCCAAAAGGTATAAATAAGGTAAAAAAAGGACATAATGATGGTGTAGAATGGGGCTGTTGACTGGCCTACCGGATGAGAAAGTGGAAAAATTCAGAAATAAGGTGTTATCAAATAAAGCATTAACTAGGAGAACACCCAAAGAGTAAAATTTAAATACTGAAATAGCCTCATTGTGAAAAAAATATTGGAAAAGTGAATAAAGATTCTAAAAAGATCAGGCCACAGATTTCCATCCGTGAAGCCAAATCCATTGACTGTGCCCCTCCTCAGAGCAGGTCTCAACCACAGAAAATTTTGTCCCCCAGGGTACATTTGGCAAATATCCTGAGGCATTTCCTACTGTTACAGCTGGGGGTTGCTACTGGCATCTAGTGGGGAGAGGCCACGGATGCTGCTAAGTACCCTTCTGACGCACAGGAGAGTGCTCCCCAACAAAAAATTCTTTGGTTCAAAATGTCAACAGTTCCATGGTTAAGAAACCCTGTCTTAGAGGAAGCTGGACAAAATAAATGAGCGTTTGAGGAAAGCAATAACCAATAGTAAGTCATGATGTTTCTAGAAATAGCCTAGACAAAACAAAAAAGTATTAGGGTCTAAAATTCACAAGAATCAAAGAAGCATACAGATTAAAAATCACTACTGAATTTAGTCTGTATCACATCAACAATGTTTATGCAGTAATTCCCCAAATTTGAAAAGGCAATCCTACCTCTGTAGAAATTGTGTCCTGGTAAGAATTCCTACATTCATCCAGCTTAGGTTTCTGGGACTTACACAAATTTCCAAAAGTCAAAATCATCCACAAAGGACATTAATATATTTAAAGAGAATGAGAAATAGGCTCAGAAAGCAATTCCCAGAAAGGAATCCTAAGGGAAGTTACTTTGAAGGGGAAAAATACTCATTTGGATTTATAAGCTTTGGTGTGTTGTTTTTTTTTTTTAAGTCACATTACTTTATAGTCACATACTATCCGGAAAGCCAGGGGCGCCTGGGTGACTCAGTTGGTTAAGCGGAAAGCTGAAGAACTTTCTGTGTATACCAAATTAATTCAATGTTTCATTAAAAGCATATTTTTACTCCCAACACTGATTTTACTGAATTTTCTAATTTAAAGAAATAACACTCCAGTCTTGACAAACTATGCCTATATAGCATTGGTGACGTTCTTACCGGGTTCATGCAGAGGCATTCTGTATTGGTCAGAGTGAAAGGGTCGTATTTGTCTGCAATGACCAGGAGGTCAGGCACGGGGTACACTCTCAGCGCATAGTCATATGCCCAGTACACTGGGCAGACGTAGAGGGGGAGAGGGGTCAAGTGTCCTTGGGATAAGATCGTCTTTACAAACTACAAAAGAATGATATAAAGCAAACTTCAGCTCGTTTGTAAAAGTTAAAATTATATATCAATTACCAGAAGGACTTAGAAAATTTGAGGAACTATTACAAGTTTAAACCACAGAACTTTGGGAAGCACTGATATGAAATGAAATTAGCTATCCTGTATTTTAGAAAAAAATCTGTAAGTTTTCATTTAACAGAACTTATCATAAAAGCTACTCCCCCAAAGTAGTCATATTGGAACAATTGTACTTTTAACTATATAATCTGTTATTAATTATGCTCATCTAAAAATAATTCCACAGCTTGAGTAATGCCAAGAGTAGATATGTAGCCTGCGTAAACTTTAAGTATTATAAAATAAATACTAAAAATTCTCTGTAAGATGTCCTTCCACATTTCCCAAAGTGGGAAATAAAGAAGACTCTTAACTTACGTGATTAGGAATATCCAAATTGCTACTAGGAAAGAGGACACAGTTTCTGCCCATTTTATTCGCTAAGTCCTCACGACTTCAGGGAACCCTGAAGCTGTAAGATAAACGTTACACACCCACCTGATGTGGACAGAACATACAAACTAATAAATGTGATGAGGTGAACATTAAAAAAAAATTTTTTTTAACATTTATTTTTGAGAGACAGAGAAGGAGCAGGACAGAGTCAGAGAGGAGACACAAAATCCAAAGCAGACTCCAGGCTCCAGGTTCCGAGCTATCAGTACGGAGCCTGATGTGGGGCTCAAACTCCTGAACTATGAGATCATGACCTGAGTGGGACGTTTAACCGACTGAGCTGCCCAGGTGCCCTGAGGTGAATATTTTTTAAAACAAATACATGTATATTCTGAAGTACAGTGTAAGATTCATGAGTTTTGAGGCAAAACAGGAAGACAAAGAAATTTCTGGTTCATTCTGGGCTTCCCTCTCCCCATTAGGGGATACTTCAGTGAAAAAGGTGAGAAACACTGACTTATTTAACAAAAACTAACTTACTGGCAAAAGTATTTTGAACCATAAATAAACATAAAATGGCAAATTACTAAGTGGCTTAACAGAATTTAATATAATGCAACACTTAAGATAGCTTAATAAAGAAGACTCTGTTAACTTACATGATTAGGAATATCCAAATTGCTACTAGGAAAGCGGACACAGTTTCTGCACATTTTATTCACTAAGTCCTCACGGAAGACAATAATTTCTTGTGTACAATACTGAATTCTGAAATGAAAACAGTAGTTGAATTTGACTTCCTCAGCAAAAAACAGGAGATAGTTTAAAAGGCAAAGAGTTTTATGATACAAAGCCATTCCCACTACCTAACGTTTACCAGGGCAAAAATTCAGCTAGAATTTATCTATCCTTCCGTTCATTCGACAGTAATTTACTGAGCTCTCTGTATGTGTCCAGCACTACCATAGGAATGAGTGAACAAGACAAAAAGATCCCAGCCCTGATGCAGTTTATATTCCAATGGGGGGAGGACACTCAGAGAAAATAATCAATAAACATGATAATTATATGGGATGTTGGGAGATGATTAAGTGTATGGGGAAAGGAAAAACACACTATCAGGGATCCTTGGTGAGGAAAGAAGGGCCAGATGGTTGGAGTATTAAATAGGATGATGAACACAGGTAGGGCTGAAAACAGAGGCTGATTTGAGCACAGACGTGAAGGAGGTGAGAGAGTCAGTCAAGCAGATATGCGGAGGAAGAACACAGCCGGCAAAGGAGGATCATAGGACAGGCGGAGGGAGCGGCTACAGCAGAGGCCCTGAGACAGAGCATCCCTGGCATGTCTGAGGAACACAAAGGAGGCTGTAGTGACCGGAATAAATGAGGAAGAGAAGAGCGGGAAGAGGAGGCCAGATCACGCAGGGCCCTGACTACACCTGCAAAGGCAGGGCCCGTTACTGGATGGCACAAGGCAGTCCCATCTTTCAGGATCAGTAAGGAGGATGTGACGTGTCAAAGGACCACTCTGACACAGCATTAAGAACAGACTACAGATGGGCAGGGGTAGAAACCCGAGACCAGCTAGGAGGCTATTAAGGTAATCCAGGCTAGAGCAGATGGTAGAGGGTCACAGAGGCAGAGGTGGTGAGAGGTGGCCAGATTCCGCATATATTTGGGTCTTCCTTCACATTTTTGAAACAGCTCTGTTCCTGAAACAGTACATGTGAGAGAAACCCAAAAGGTTTTGGCCTGAGTGGCTGGAAGGACAAAGGTGCCATGAACACTGATGAGGAAGGGGAGGGAACAGGTTGGGAGCGATGGGTGGGAAGATCAGAAGCTCAGGGTGAGGTCATCTATTAGACATCCACGGGGGATGATGAGCACGCATCTGAATGCACGAGTCTGGAATCTGGGAGAAAGGTTTGAGCTGAAGATATAAATGTGGGAGTTGTCAATACACAGATGGTACTAAAAGCTTTGGGAGTGGCGAAGGTCACCAAAGGAGTGAATGCAGGCAGAAAAGAGGAGATCCAGAGACTCGGGGTAACAGCCTCTGATTACAGTAAGTGGCATGTGCAATAATACGTAATCTGTTTCACTCTTCCATTGCAACTTTTCTTAAAGGGTGTGTAATGAGGATATTGATTTTTAAATCTCCATCTGTTTTTCTGCTTTTAAATTCAATGTTAGTGAATTCAATAGTGATATAATATTTTTAATTTTATTTTTTTTAAGTTTATTTTGAGAGAGAGAGAAAGTGCGAAGGTAGGGAGTGGCAGAGAGAGAAAGGGAGAGAGAATCCCAAGCAGGCTCCTTGCTGACAGCACAGAGCCCGATGTGGGGCTCGAACCCAGAAACAGTGAGACCATGACCTGAACCGAAGTTGGACTCTTAACTGACTGAACCACCCAGGTACCCAGTGATAAAATATTTCTAAAGTGTTGAGAAACCTAAAATAAAGAGAAATTTTCTCTTTATATTTATGTCATAATAGTCACAATTTGGAGACGAAGTTTAAGAAGCAAGTTAATTTTGAAATGAAAAGAAAAAAGCATAACACAAAATGATAATATTTACCTGCAAGGATTAGTAGTAAAAACTGAAAATGGTACTCTTTGTCTGAATTCATCAGTGATGCTTTCAGCAAGTGGTGGCCTATAAAAACAATTTATGTGGTACAGATATATTTTTTAATTTGACAAAATATTTGTTAACTGTTAGAAAAACCTAAACACAACTTACCTTGGTAAAATGGAACCAAATCCAGGATCTTCTGGACCAGGAACAAACACGAAACGACTACTGCAGCAAAATTCAATGTAATTCATTAAAAAAATATATATATATTGCAACACTAACCAGTAGTCCAAAGACAAGTTATTGCCTTGAAGTAAATAATGAATTTTTAATATTTTTAAAATTTCATGCATTTTAATAAATGAACTACTAAAAATCTCCAGACTACTACTGTCCAACAGACCTTTTTGCAGTGATGGAAATGACTATATCTGCACTGTCCAGTTATTGAGTGCTTGAACTGTGGCTAGTGTGAGTGAATTTTAAATTATATTTAACTTTAAATAATTTAACTTTAGTTTTTCTTCCAGAGAGAGGGAGAGCGCGCTGTGCGCTTGAAAGAGGGCAGGGGGAGGGGGGAAGAGGGGTGGAGGGAAAGAGAATCTTAAGCAGGCTCCACCCCCAGCGCAGAGCCCCAGGGTTCCATCTCACAATGGTGAGATCCTGATCTGAGCGGAAATCAAGAGTCTGGACACAAGAGTCTAGACACCAGTTTAGCCACCCGAGTGCCTCTAAATAATTTAAATTTAAATAGACACATGTGACTAGTGACTATCATATTGAAGAGTACAGCTCTAGACAAAGTACTGTCATCAAGAAATTAAAAATATAGTTGAAAGTATCACTCTTCCTTTTCAATATGTTTCACTATAAATCTCTAGTACAGTATAACACACATTACCATGATGGGAGGATAGTTTTATCTTAGCATACTAATTTTCTCAAGTTTTTGTTCCATTCATTTCTTAATAATCATGGATATCAAACTTAGAACTCATTTCTTGCTTTTTTTAAAAAACTTTTAAATATACAGCAGTAGAATTCATTACCTTTGGTGGATATCTGGATATTCACATATTATGTCTGCCAAAGTTTTTAAGGAATCTAAAATTTTAAAGGGACATTAAATTTAATTTGCATATAATGCACATAAAAAATTATATTTGATTAGATACAACTCTGTATCTTTTGAATGAAATTAAAATATTATAGATCATTTCTTATCAACTTCATTTATATAAATGTAGAAACATTTATCCAATAGACCTTCAATACCTTTCAAAGCTTGAACTTGATTTTTTCCATATGGTGCAGATGAAAAATTACCACAGAGAATAAAGCAGGTTGGAGGTGCTGGTGAATAACCTAAAAATAAGAGAATAAAATGAGCATCACTTTTCTAGTCTAAAGTGATTAAAAATGCTTTAATCACTTTAAAAATGCTTTAATCATTAGGTTTTTCTTTTGTTTGTTTTGTTTCCTAAGTAAACTTTAGGCCCAACATGGGGCTTGAACTCATGACCCTGAGATCAAGAGTCACATGCTCCAGTAACTGAGCCAGCCAGGAGCCCCTAACCATGAGCTTTTTTTTTTTTTTTTAATTTTTTTTTAATGTTTATTTTTGAGAGACAGAGAGTGAGCAGGGGAAGGGCAGTGAGAGAGGCAGACACAAAATCCGAAGCAGGCTCCAAGCTTTGAGCCATCAGCACAGAGCCCGACGCAGGGCTTGAACTCACAGACCATGAGATCATGACCTGACCTAAAGTCGGCTGCTTCACGGACTGAGCCACCCAGGTGCCCCAAACCATGAGCTTTTAATAACAGAACATTTACATTTACTGAACACTTACTATATGCCAGGCTCTGCAATAGCTTGATTCTCACAGCATCTCTATAAACTGAGAGATTAAGTAACCTGCCCAAGATATCAGGCTGCAATTTAAACCCAGTTCTGGGGCACATGAGTGGCTCAGTCAGTTGAGCATATGATTCTTGGTTTCACCTCAGATAATGATGTCCAGGTTCATGAGATTGAGCCCTGAGTTGGGTCTGCGCTGACAGTGCGGAGCCTGCTTGGGATTCTCTCCCCCATCCTCAAAATAAATAAACATTAAAAAAAAATAAATAAACCAATTTCTGTCAGACTCCAAACTCAAGCTCTTATCTATATTTAGGACTAATTCTTATTTTTCATGAATACACACACACACGCACAGTTATTTTTCAAATATAAAAATTTAAGTTTTAAGATGGACTCATTTAAAATATCTCACTCTGGCGCCTGGGTGGCTCAGTCGGTTAAGTGTCCGACTTCAGCTCAGGTCATGATCTCACGGTCTGTGAGTCTGAGCCCCGCGTTGGGCTCTGTGCTGACGGCTCAGAGCCTGGAGCCTGCTTCCGATTCTGTGTCTCCCTCTCTCTCTGCCCCTCCCCTGCTCATGCTCTGTCTCTATGTCTCTCAAAAATAAATAAATGTTAAAAAAAAAAATAAAAATAAAAATAAAAAAATAAAATATCTCACTCCTGAATCAATATTTACAAGAGAATAGACTACTCAAAAAAATACACTTTTAACAATTTAGTTTTAAGACGTGACTGCTCGTACAAGTTTAAAAGGGTAGAAAAGAATGGCACCCACCAGAAAACATGGTGTGAAGTTTTCCCAACACTTCTCCTTGGTCTAACCAAACGTCAGATACAAACACAAACATGGCATCTTTATTCTCTTCTTCTAGTTGTTTTAGTTTTGCAGAAGTCTTCACAGATGTATTAGAAGGCCCTCCAAAAAAATTAACATTTCCATAGTATGCCCTAGGTAATTATGACATAATTATTAGCTTCCATCCTATATTCTGTTGATGTTTTTCTTTTCTTTTTTTTAAAGATTTTATTTTTAAGTGATCTCTATACCCAACATGGAACTCAAACCCACAACCCCGAGATCAAGAGTCAAATGCTCCGCTGACTGAGCCAGCCAGGCACCCTAAGTTGGAGATGTTTTTCTAATAATTTTACAAAATTAGTTTCTTTCTACCTGATGAGGTTATTTTCCCATCAGTGTAAACAGTACCACGAAAATGTCTATTTGTAGCACTTAAAAAGCAAATAAGTTTATTTAAACGCCCTAAAATAAGAAAGAAAGAAGCAGTGAATAAATACTTAATAGTATTCACAGGCTGTATCTGTGTCTTTTAAAACTGACTAAAGCAAACATTAAAATAAATCACAACTTCCTATGTAGTTGAAAGTAGGAGAAATGGGCATTTGATTTAAACAATATCTAATAAAAATGCTCAAAGTAAGTACTAACCATTTAACCGAACAATTCCACATTTAGGAATTTGTTCTAAGGGATTAAGGAAGTTTATAGAGACTAACATACATGGCAGAATTATGAAAATTTGGAGGTTACAAAGCAATGTATGTGTCCATTATTAATGTTAAAAAAAAAGGATATAAACTTGTATAGTCATGCATAAAAAGAAAATCTTTCCTTGGATGGATAGATGGATTATGTGGTTCCTACGTAAATTATGTACATACATAAACAAATCTCAGATTACAATCTTAAATCCTTAAAAAAACCCTCATCTTGGGAAATTCTATTTTCTTTATTTTACAAGAAAGGAAAAAACAAAGTTCAGGAGGGTCAAGTGATTTGCCTGCGGCCTGTCCCAGTTAACAGGTGCAAGTGCTCAGTCTGGGACCCTGTCTCGTGCCCTACTCTGCACTGCCCCCTATCGTCTGCACCCTCTGACAGGCTCTGCATGCGGCTGAAACAGAATGGTTACTGCTCAGGGCCAGCTTACTGGATTATATCTCTCCTTCCAAAGTAGTGATTTTGAAGCCTGTATGAAAATAAAATGTCAAAAACAACAGCAATTTTACTTTAAATAGATCCCAAAGGAAACCTCCCATGTTGTAAAAAGCCACAAAGTGGCACTAAAAGCATTCACTTAAAAGTGAGCTGGTTTGATGAGGGGCTTGCGTCCTCATTTGCATGACCAGCACTTTCCCCTAGCTTACGCCAACAGGGAGAGAAGTTGCCCTGACAGTAACTCCCAGCCAGCACACGTGGCCGGTACACCTTGATTTTATACAGGTATACTAGGACTAAAATCTTAATTCTTATGCTTCTTGAAATCTTTCACCACAGACAGAATCTCAAGATGGGAAGGCAACTTTAATCCCCCCAGAGGTGGCAAACTCAAACGCTCACAGGCTTCAGGAAAGGAACGCTAAATAATGAAGCGGCAACCAGCTAAAATAAAGCTTTATATTAACATGAAAATTATATTCTTCTAAGTGTTTTCCTATGTCTTATCTCAGTTGAGCTTCTAATCAACCCCATAGATAGTGAGACAGGAAGACTGGAAGACTTGCCCATAAAAGCCAAGGTAGGGAGATGAGAATACAACTAACCAGGAATCAATGTGTTAGTTTTCAGATGCACATACAGCCCAGTCTTCCAACTCCCACTTTCTATTACTCTTTGCATTCTGACACAAAGCCTGAATAACCAGCATATGACACACACTCTTACAATCACTACTGCCAGTATTACAAAATTCCTGTAGGGCTTCAGCCAAACATTTAATACCTAGTAGTACTAGAAGGTTCAGTGGGTGGAAATCCAAAGGCATTGACATGAAACACCTGATCTTCAAACCAACCTGAAAACAGAGAAGTAACAAATCACTTTCATTTGTCCATTTCTCCTTGTTTGAAAGGAAGAAAGTATGGAACACAAGGCAGCAACGCTAAGCTACTGTCTCATCCTCTGTCAACTAACTACAGAGGCTGCCAGTTCCACTGAGCTACAGATCCAAAGGCAGTCTCAGTTCTGTATTTTAAAAGAAGTCATGAAATAGAAACAGGTTCAGAAGTAAACCTTTTCACTTTTTAATTTCACAATACCTGTTAGAGTACAGAGACATAAGGTACAAAGATGAGGAAATGTTTCATTTTATGACCCTATGTAAAATCTTTTTTTTTCAACTTTATTAAGATATAATTCACATGTCATACACTTCACCCTTTAAAATATACAATTCCGTGGTTTTTAGTATATTCAGCCATCACCATTAATTTAGTATATGTACAACCATCACCACTAATTTCAGAATATTTTTATCACCCCAAAAAGAAACCCCAGGCCCGTCACCAGTCTGAGTTATTTAATGTTGTCAAAAGTATGCTCTTATAAACAATGTTCTCCCAAATTATATCATGTTAATACATTTTAACCAACGTAGAAATCGTTTTATTGTAGAACGATGAGGAGGACAGCAAAAAAGTATACTGACTTACCTTCTGCTAAGACAAAGCATGACTCCGTGTATAAACCACTATGGAACTGGTACACAATTGTTAAGGAAAATGTTTCTATTTCTATGCTTGAAGTGGTGATAAAGTCAACATTCTGGGCCCAAAGACTTCTAATAAATTCAAAGACTTCACAATTGAAACTGTGAATAGATCGTAGCTTAAAAATATTTAGGTTCTAAGATATAGCTTCTAAGATGTAGCTTGGTAATAATGGCAATATATATCATTCTTAGCATGTTAGGAACTTCCTCACTGATTTGTTTGGATTCTCTAAATAAGGGAGAATTAAAGTTTTTTTTTGGCTCTGACTAGAATCATGTCTTGATATCTGCATCATCATCATATGTAAGTTACAACAGGAAACCAAATAGGTTAACTTGAGAATGATATGTAATCAATATCCCCAACTCCTAAAACATAGTTAAAAAAAATAAAAATAAAGGATATAGCTTTACTAAGATCCAGTTGTACTGTTCCTGTAGGATCTTCCAGAAAAAATTTTCCCTAAAAAGGTTAAAAGAAATGTGTCCACATTTATGTAAAAATGGATACTCTGACAAAATAATTAAAATACTGACAACTTTGACAATAGAATATAGTAGAGTACAGTGGATTTTTCAAAGTTAGCATTCTTGGTCCAGGCATTTCCACTGGCTAGTCTGGTAGCCTCAGATTAATCACTTGATGGAGACTGAGACTCCTCAGAGGTACATGGAGAATGACCTCTGCAGTTCAAGAGGTGGCAAGAGGGATGCTCGGTGGCGGCCATATGGGTCTCACCAGGTGCCTCCACCTAAGAGAGTCAACAGTGTCCTCCGAGGGAGCAGGATGTGGTCTGCAGCCTTGCTTGTTCAGAAACTCAGTACGCTTAGTTCAAACAGAGGTTACTGGGGATTGACTTCAGGCTATGCAAACTGGTGGCCTGTCGAACACACTCCTTCCTGATGTCTACTCAGGAAACCGAATGTAGATGCAAAGGCTACTTGGTAACTGAGGCAGGAGCCTTCAATGAAGAATAAGACCCTGTACCCTCTGCAGAAATGCTATATGGAACGGACATTTCGTCAGTCCGAAGGCTGAAAACAAACAGTTGGATGCTTATTGAGTTTAACTTACCTCTTTTAACTGGGTTATCATTCCAAGAATGATCACATCTCCAATTTTGGTTGTACTGCCCAATAGGGTTTCTACTGTTTTAAGCTTAAAATGAGACAAAATAAATTCTTAAAAGGCTGAAAATTCGTCCTTTGAAGAAACTATTTTTTTTATAAATAAGTAAATTTTGAGTGCGCGTTTCAGTATTCATACCTACTTTAGAGTAGAAAATCAAATGAAACTCAAAATATAATTTATCCTATAAAAAGCTAAAATACCAACTCAGGCTCTTAGCAATGAAGTTTCATCCCTTATTACAGGAGGTTCCGCCTTATCCAGTTTTGCTTTTCATAGTTTCAGTTATCCTCTGTCAACCGTGGTCTGGAAGCAGATGGTCCTCTTTTGATGAATCATCAGAAAGTCAATAGTAGTCTAAAGCTATGCCAGGTATACATCGTTCACCTCCCGTCTCATCATGTAGCCATTTTATCATCTCACATCATCATGAGAAAGGTGAGGATAGTACAGTGAGATATTTTGACAGAGACCACTTTCACATAACCTTTATTACAGTATATTGTTATAATTATTTCATTGTATTATTGTTGTTGTTAATCTCTTACTGTGCCTCATTTATAAACTAAGTTTTATCACAGGTATGTATGTAGAGAACAAAACATAGTGTATACAGGTTTTGGTACTATCTGTGTTTCAAAGCATCCACTGGGGGTCTTGGAACATATCCCCCTTGGATAAAGAGGGACTACTGTATTCTGAATAATGATAAGTACATTTACCTTTAAAATATAGAAGCGAATATAAATTTTATTTATTCAGTCAATACATCTTGCAAATTCGTGGGCTATTTAAAAAGGTATACTAGCATTTCAGAAGGCTGTCATTATTATTTACGTTCTCGATCTGACCATTATATTTTTATCATTAAGTTAAAGGTAATAACAATTGGGTACCATTTAAAAAAAATCCTTTCTGATGCTTTTCTATATGTAATCCTATATGTTAATACACACATATAATTTATAAACACATATAGTTTTTGTTTCATTTGCAAAGATTAAACCATAGTTTGTATTTTATACAGCTTAACTTTTTAAATTTATTATCTCTTAGAAATTGTTCTATTTAACTATGTATAGATATGCTTCATTCTTTTTAATGGATATAGATCTCTACAGTATATATACAATAATTTATGTTACAAATTGCTATTAAAGGACATGTAAGTTGCTCAGTTTTCTGATAGCAAAGACAGTGCTTAATGTTTCTTGCACCTCTCTTAGCCTAGCGCATGGGTATAACTGTTGGACATACTTCTACAAATTCCAGAAACAGAACTGCTGAATGAAAGGGTGTATAATTTTTCATTTTTATAGGAATTACCAAGTGAAGCTTCTTTTATCTGTAAAATATGATTTTTTTGTTACAAATAATGCCTGTTTACTACTCAAAAAATTGAAAAATATAGAAAAGGAAGTAAGTCATATATAACCACATTAACCCATAATAATCATTACTAACATTAAAAAAAAATTTTTTTGAATGTTTACTTATTTTTGACAGAGAGACACAGACCATGAGTCAGGGAAGAGCAGAGACAGCGAAGGAGACACAGAATCTGAAACAGGCTCCAGGCTCTGAGCTGTCAGCACAGAGCCTGACGTGGGGCTTGAATTCAGAATGGCAAGATCACAACCAGAGCCAAAGTCGGACACTCACTGACTGAGCCACCCAAGCGCCCCTGTTTTTGTTTTTAATTTTTTTATGTTTCTTTATTTTTGAGAGACAGAGAGAGAGGGACTGAGTGTGAGGCGGGGAGGGGCAGAGAAAGAGGGAGATACAGAATCTGAAGCAGGCTCCAGGCTCTGAGCTGTCACACAGAGCCCGGTGAGGGACTTGAACTCACAAACTGCGAGATCATGACCTGAGCTGAAGTTGGAAGCTTAACCGACTGAGCCACCAGGTGCCCCAAATTATTTAGCTAAGTTTTAATTTTTTTTTTAATGTTTATTTACTTTTGACAGAGAGAAAGAGTGTAAGCAGGGGAGGGGCAGAGAGACAGGGAGACACAGAATCTGAAGCAGGCTCCAGGCTCCGAGCCGTCAGCACAGAGCCTGACTCGGGGCTCGAACTCACAAACCATGAGATCGTGACCTGAGCCGAAGTCGGTGCTTAACCGACTGAGCCACCCAGGCGCCCCTAGCTAAGTTTTAAAGTTAGTTTGTGAAAAGGGAAAGGAGAAATAATGTTTCTGGACTGTGGGCATCTGAGTTGCCACAGGAAACATATATATATACATATATATGAAAACACATAGACAGTCTTTGGTAGGGAAATATAAGTAATGTCAATTTCCAAAAGTGAATACAATTTTTTCTCTAATAAAAGTTAAAAGCAGAAACTGTCAAACACTGTAAATGTTTTCTCCTTATGGTGCTCCCATCGAACATTAATTTGTGCATTATGTAGTATTACTGTTTTAGTATCTATCAGACTGTTCATCATCATGACTTCTGATCTGTCATGGCAGAGAATGTAATGAACCTTACAAGAGGCTGGGGCTTTTCAGAAGCTATATGGAACCTCAAAGAAATGGCAAGGCCTAGAAGTAGCAAAGGACCGTCCCCCCCGCAGGACTCTGTGCTGAGAGAGGAATAAAGCCACAGATGGGCTGACAGTGACTAGGTGTGTTGCTGGAACAAAAGTGAACAAAGAGCAGAGGGGTACCAAAGTGGAAGGAGCACATGTGACAGAAAACATTCTCCCTCCCACCTCTTCCTCAGGCCCCAGTAACCCTGTGGCCTGTCTGTGCTGTCTCATTTATCCTATAAACGTTATTTCCTTAGTAAACTTTTTACTCCAATGGCCAGAACACATTTTAGATGACGAAGCGTGTGGTGGTCACTACAGAGATGGGCTGGACGAGGACCAGGATTTTGGAGTTTGAGTGAGAGCAGGCAGGGTAATATTGAGAGTTGGTCAGAAAGCCAGTGTCGTATCCAGGAAATGGACCAGAAGGACGAGGGATCGGTGTTGGTGGCCTGAGACTGTCCAGGGGCTACCATAGTCTCAGGGCCTGCCCTCCCTCCCCACTTTTTTTTTTTAAGTAGGCTTCACGTCCAGTGCGGAGCCCAATGCAGGGCTTGTCGAACACTTAGCAGACCAAGCCAGCCAGGTGTCTCAGGGCCTGCCCCAAAGAAGGAAGTAGTAGCTTCCGGTAGCGATCTGCAGGACCCAGGACACAGAGCATGGTGTTTCTCGACAGTGAGAAGTCACACGAGAGAAGTGCACAAGTGAATTAGCTACCTGAACTGTTACCAATGAATGGTCCATTCTCATTAAAATTTCAATAAATAAGAATTAAGCAATAAATATACTTACACCCCCTAAATAACTAACCTGGAATTTGCTTCCGGTTTCATCAGGATGAGAACCTATCACTGGAGGAGTAAATAATTCATGTCTGTGGGTCCTCTATAAAAAAAGAAAGATTCACATGAATTACTGAATCAGACATTTTAAACTAAAATTCGTTACAACAGTACTCTGACAAAACCCTGTCCTTAAACTAATGTTACTATTGCCTATTCTCAACAAATTTGAAAGCCGTCATATTTTAATATACTAATACCTAGAAATGTAATTTTGAAAATAAAAAAGTTATTTCAAAGAAAGATCTCTATTATATAGCTGCCAGCAGTACACTCTGGGCTGAGGATATGAAGACAACAAACCAAGTGTCATCCTCGAAGCACAGGGCTTTGTGAGAAAGAGAAGTAGAGGGCCACCGTATGATGGCCAACAAAGGAGCCCAGGCAAAAGGGCGCATTTAACGAGATCCTCAGTGATAAATAAGACTTTGCTAGTAAGAAACCAAATGAGGCTGAGACAAGACATTTCAGGCAGAAGAAGGGATGTGTCACAAGGGAGACAAGAATAAAGGAGTATTTAGGAAGTGATGCAAAGTTTAATATAGTTGGATCCTGAGGTACACAAAGAAGAATGTCAGACAAGGCAAGAGATTAGCTGGAGCCTCTGTTTGGGGAACCATGTCCCCTGCCCCGCTGTGGTCCATGTGGTTTAGGCATGGCTGGTGTCTCTTCCCCCTTCTATAAATAGGCCTAGTGAATAAGTACCCCACCTCTTGGCCAGTGAATGGTCCAGGCTGAAGCTAAGAGCCGCTAAGAGACCTTTGCTAGAAATACCGGAAGAGAACTCTCCTTCCAAGTGCTGCTAAGGATACTGGGGGCCTTTGTTATCTCATAGGGAGAACTCGTTTGAAAGTAAAATCAAGTTTTATAAAATTGCTAAGAGATGGAGATAGGTAGATGCCTCAAGACATGGGATATCCTGGGGCGCCTGGGTGGCTCAGTCGGTTAAGCATCTGACTTCGGCTCAAGGTCATAATCTCACGGTTTGTGAGTTTGAGCCCCAGGTCGGGCTCTGTGCTGACAGCTCAGGGCCTGGAGCCTGCTTCAAATTCTGTGTGTCCCTCTTCTCTGCCCCTCCCCTGCTCACACTCTGTCTCTCTGTCAAAAGTAAATAAACATTAAAAAAAAAAAAAAAAAAAAGACCTGGGATATCCTGATCCACCATGCTTGAAACTGGTGGACCTCTAGGCCTCACCACAAGCCAAAAAATGCCTCTTTCTGATTTAGTCAGTTTGAGTTCCTATAACCTCCAATAAAAGAGCCCTGACAATGCAGACTTTATATGATAGACAATGGAAAACAAAGATATTGAAGTAGGATAATAATAACAACATCAGATTTGTTTTCAGGAAGATAATTGTAATGAAAATGTGAATGGACTAAAATGCAGCCCTTTTATTTCACAGATAAGAAAAAATGAGGCTCAGATGGGTTCAGTGACACACCCAAAATAATGAGAGGCCTTAAAATCTAATTTTTAAAAAGAAACAAAAAAGAAATGTGGTATTTACTTGAGCATCTTCTCTATGAAAAGCACTGTGCCAAGCAAGTGTGGCAGAGGAAATCCACAAGGAGCATCTGAAAACAGGGACAAGCACCCCGAACGCAAGGCAGGGCCATCTCCAGCAAATGACGAAGACAAGACAGACTGACATAGTCAGTGCTTTAAAGGCTTTAAAGCAGGCGGAGATTGTATCCGATTCAGCAAGAAGAGTTTCAGAAAAGCGGAGGAATTTGAGAAGGTTAGGAGGGTTTCCACAGCAAAGAGGGAAAGGAAGAGCAGTCCAGAGAGGGAACAGTAAAAGCAAAGTTACAGAAAGAAGGAGAAGAAATGGAACAATAATTATGTGTTCCATTTTTGGCTGCAGCACGGTACGATTACAGGAAAAGTAGAGCTTTTGGCCAAAAAGGTGTGATGGAAGATCTCAAACACTAAGTATAATTTGTATTTAATTCAATAGGCAGTAAACCTCCTTCGAAAGACTTCTGTGCAAAATCATGAGGATAGCAGAGCTACACGCCAAGAAGACTGCCCTGGCAACACGATGCAGGTGATGGAAGCAAGAGAGGACGGGCATCCTCCGGGCTCACTCTCTCCACCCTTCTGCAGAGCGTACTCGCGCTGACCATCCTGTCCTTAAACCTCCTTAAGCTTCTGCTGTATAACACCACCCTGGCCCCCAACTTCTCCTCTCTTCCCTTCTCTCCCCACCGCCTCCTCTCTTTCTCATAGGGTCTCACCTATCCCTGCAGTTCCATCCATTCCTCTGGGCAGATGCCCCCTAAGTCAGTCTTCCCAGATCTCTTTCTTCAGCTCTGTATGTACTTTTCACTGATTTCCTGCTGGCAACCTTAATTCAAAAATGTTTACAACGGTACCTGCATCATTCGAATCATCTTCCCCTTTGAACATTCTCTGTTTCTTATTGGTTAACATATTATTCTACTGTCCTATTCTCTCAGACTCAAAACCTTAATCATCTTTGAGTCCTTACTCTCTGCCTTCCCCTTCACATCCACTGTGTCACCATGAATGATGGCTCCCTCTGCTCCAGTGCGGTCCCCTGTCTACAATCCTTGCCACTTCCTCCCCCCAGCCATCATTTATGGCAGGACTAATACAACGGTCTTCTCTAAGTCTTCTCACACATTTTTTGCCTTTTTTTTTTAAATGTTTATTAAACATTAAACATTTGAGAGAGAGTGAGAGAGACAGAGACAGAACATGAGTGACGGAGGGGCAGAGAGAGAGAGGGAGTCCCACACAGAATGTGAAGCAGGCTCCAGGCTCTGAGCTGTCAGCACAGAGCCTGACGCAGGGCTCAAACTCACAAGCTGCCATTTCATGACCTGAGCTGAAGTCAGACGCTTAACTGACTGGGCCACGCAGGCGCCCCTTCTTCTCACATTCTTAATCCATCCCCAAATCTGCTGGTAGAGAAGTGCTCAAAAAACTCAGCTGTGATGGAGTCTCTCTGGGATTCTAACGCTGCTTGTACCCAGAAAACAGAGTCCCAGCTGCCAGGAGTGGCATCCACGGCGCTCCGTCCATCTGGCTCCCGCTTGCCTTTCCAAACCTATCTCATGCCACTCTTCTTCACGAGCCGTCCTCTACACACAAAATGGACCCATTGCTTATCATTTCCTGCAGAGTCACTCTTTCCCTTTGCTGTGTCCTTGTTCACACTGTTACTGCCACCTTTTCCCCATTTCCACAATATCAAAGCAACCAAGGGGCGCCTGGGTGACTCGGTCAGTTGGGCATCCGACTTTGGCTCAGCTCATGATTTCGAGGTTCATGGGTTCAATACTCACATCAGGCTCTGTGCTGACAGCTCGGAGCCTGAAGCCTGCTTCAGATTCTGTGTTTCCCTCTCTGCCTCTCCCCCACTCACGCTCTTAGTCTCTCTCTCTCTCAATAATAAACAAACGTTGGGGCGCCTGGGTGGCTCAGTCGGTTAAGTGTCCGACTTTGGCTCAGGTCATGATCTCACAGTTTGTGAGTTCGAGCCCCGCGTCGGGCTCTGTGCTGACAGCTCAGAGCCTGGAGCGTCTTTCAGATTCTGTGTCTCCCTGTCTCTCTGCCCCTCCCCTGCTCATGCTCTGCCTCTCTTTGTCTCTCAATAATAAATTAAAATGTTAAAAAAATAAATAAACGTTAAAAAAATTAAAAAAAAAAAATCAAAGCAACCAAGGCCCTTATTTTCCCAAATGAATACATTCTGTTTATATCTCTTTTACAGCACATAAAATTCTACTTATATCTTGTTTGTGCAAATGTCTTTAACTTCATAGACTGTAAACTGCGAGAAGCCAGTAGAGTGTAGTAGGCAAAGGCTGGACTCCAGAGTCTGACCAACTGGATTCAAATCTGGACTTTACTATATGTGATCTTTGGTCAATTTCCTAAACTTACCTAGGTCTCCATTTCCTCATCTGTAAAATGAGGAGAACAGCTTTTACACGTACGCTGATGCTGAGACGATTAAATGAGGTACTAATGTCTGTAACATACTGGACACAGTGCTCGGCATGTCAAAAGCAGGTAATAAATGTGAGCTGCTATTTTTATCATCACAATTGTTAATTGTTAATTGTATCCTCCATCTGGCCTCAAACACAGGCTAAAACAGTCTATCTAACAACAAACTTCGGACCACAAAATTCCTTCCTTAAATTAACTCTGAGTCTTACCTAAGCGTAAACAGTCTCATCGTCTACCCTCAGCTTACCTGGTGCAAAATGGTATATCGTTCACGAAACAGCTCTGCTTTATCTCTTGCTGTTCCAAATAAATTTGGTGCAGGGTGATTGGTCATTAATAGACTAGGAAAAAAAAAAAAAAGAAATGCCTATTTATAACTATCACCGTAGGCAAAGGTAGGCCAAAAAATGAATCACGGGCTGTGTGCCTTCTGAAAGAAATGTCCATCTGAAGTTAGCTTAAAATCAATATACTTACGGAAGGAATTTTTTTCTTTCTGAACTGTACACAAAGCGCGGAATATCAAATGCTCCTATGATATTGAAAACATGTTCCCTGAAAAACATCCCACAAAAACATAGATCTGATTTACTAAAACATAAGAATTCTAGGTGAGCACGGAAACTTGTATTATGAACTTATGGCATACAAATTAAATATACTTTCCACAGGTCATATACACAATTTCTTCTTTTTTAAGTTTATTAAGTTAGAGAGAGAGAATGAGTGAGAGAGCCAGGGGAGGAGCAGAGAGAGAGGAGAGAGAGAATCCCAAGCAGGCTCCACGCTGTCAGCGCAGAGCCTGATGTGAGGCTGGATCCCACGAACCATGAGATCATGACCCGAGCTGACACCAAGAGTTGGACACTCAACCAAGGGAGCCACACAGGTGCCCCCATAATTTCTTATAGTGTCATAATATGGGGGTAAAATTTTCTTTTCAGAGACAAAGAAGTATTGCCACAACTCTCAAGAAAACAAAAATCAAGTTAACTTTTTTTTTTAATTTTGAGAGAGAGAGAGAGTCTTAAGCAGGCTCCAAGCTCAGTGCAGAGGCTCCAAGCTCACCGCGGGGCTCAATCCCACGACCCCGGGACCATGACATGAGCCAAAATCAAAAGTCAGAACACACAACTGACTGACCTACCCAGGCACCCCTAATCGAGTTAACTTTTTCTTCTTCTTTTTATTTTTTTTTTAGTTTTCTTTGATTTCCAAATGTCTTTATTTTGCTTTCATTCTTTTTGAAAACATCTTTGTTTTATTTTACTTTATTTTTTAATTTACATCCAAGTTAGTTAGCATATAGTGCAATAATGATTTCAGGAGTAGAACCAGTGATTCATCCCCTACGTATAACACCCAGTGCTCATCCCAACAAGTGTCTTCCTTAATGCCCCTTACTCATTTAGCCTATCCCCCCACCCACAATCCTTCCAGCAACCCTCAGTTTGTTCTCTATATTTGAGAGTCATATTTTTGTCCCCTCCCTGTTTTTACATTATTTTTGCTTCCCTTCCCTTACGTTCATCTGTTTTGTATCTTAAATTCCACATATAAGTGAAGTCATATATTTGTCTTTCTCTGACTAATTTTGCTTAGCATAATACCCTCCAGTTCTATCCACGTTGTCACAAATGGCTAATCAAGTTAACTTCTAATTAAGAATGTCATCTGTTGACAAAGAACATGTATGTATAAAACAGTTATGTCTTAAAAGAAGTCTCTCCCTATGGGTACTACTTTATGAGCTATAATATTATAAAAGAATATCATTTCCAACAATTTTCTAATCCAAAATATTATGCAAAAGTGTCCAAGGAACCAGGTATAAAAATGGAAAAAGAACCCCCAAAACACCAGCCATATCCTTGACACTTAGAGTGTTAGAGAAGGAAATTCAACAAAATAACTTACTTTCAGATGGTGTTAATAACATGACCATATTTGAAAGAGGTTTTAAAAAACTCACAGCACTATTGTATAAATATTCCAACCTAAAAAAACCTTCCCTAAAATTTTGTTTATCTCCCAGATGAGTATGGTCCAAACTGTTCTTGCTGCACTGGTGGCGGTACCCAGCGTACAGTAGCCGAGAACTGGTGGACTCGAAGGAAACCTAGATTCCAGGTACAGTTCTGCCATTTTTCTAGTGGATCAATCTTGACGGATTATTTGACTTGTCACGCCCCCTCTTCAACTATAAAAATGAAAGCCTGTCTTATGTGATAATTAGTAACTTTCTGACAACTGAAATTGCAAAGACTTCACCTTTTAGTCCCAGTGGACCTCTGCATTGACTAACTGTGGCATACAAAGAGCTAGACAGAAACGACAGTTAACTCAATGCTTACTTTATGATTATAATCCTTACACTTCCATACAATCATTTTGAATTTCTCTTGATGGCTTCAGGGGCATGTCACTGTACCCTAGCATCTTAAATAATGAGTTTGCAAAGTTAAAATTAAAATTCTTCAACTTCTTTGTTATCTTAGCAGTTCTAATATGGTAATGACTCTTGTCAATGATCTCCATTGGCCCAAAGAGGGAAAAACTGTTAAAGTTAATACTCTGTCCATTTCCCCAGTTGTTTTCCTCCCAGTTAAACCTCGTGAATTTAGAAAAAAGTATCATATTGAAAAGAGTAAAGGAAGGGCACGGGCGCCTTGGTGGCTCAGTCAGTTCAGCAATCAACTTGGCTCAGGTTGGGATCTCGAAGTTCATGAGTTCGAGCCCTGCATAGGACTCTCTACTGTCAGCGCAGATCCCATTTCAGGAACTCTGTCCCCATCTCTCTTCCCCTCCCCCTCACTCTCTCTTCGTCTCTCTCAATAAACATCAAAAGAGGAAAGGAAAAATAGACACTTGGAAAAAAAACCCAGAAGAATTATTGCCATATAAATTCGTCAGCTCTAATAGCATGACTCAGTGGAAAGAATCAAAAAACTAAGGTTCTACCCTCTTTGCCATTCACCATGTGACCCAACAGAAGTCACTGAACTCTTCTGGACGCAGCATTTTCCTAAGACCAAAAGCAAAGTATATGTCTAAATATTCAATTCAATCCATGAGTAGCACACAGATATAAAGTCAGATCAGATGGGTAGTGGCAAAAGTTGGTAGTGGCATAAACAATACTGTAATCTCAAATCTTCGGGAAAAAATAGTAAAGATGAGTCATTTAATGAGGTTTATAATGCAAACTAGCAGTTAAAAAGAAATACTAAGAAATAACCATTATTTCCCCAAGAAAATAATTTAAAATAAGCACTTAATAACATCTCCAGCAGGGGGGAAGAGTTCATTTCATCCACATACATAGTTTCATCCACAGACTGGCTGCATTCCTGGACTGCTGCTTCCACTACAGACCGTTCAATCATGTTTGATGACACTGAAAAGAGGATTTCAAAGTCAAAGTTTAAAAACAGGCATAAAAATTACTTATTTCCACAGGTGGCTTTTTGCCTAAAAATAATCTGCAAACACTGATCCTGAGATTCTCATTACATAGTTTTAATGACCAAAAAAAAGGGTTAGGTCAGAAAAATAACAAAAGCTGTATCTCAAAAACCTTTATCTTCTACACTCAAAGACACTTGTAATATCATAATACAAGTCAAATGCTTTAGTCTTCTAAGTACTGTTTAATAACATAGATTTAGTTATGCAAACACTTCTGTAAACTCCTAGTATGAAGAAGGTTACATCAGTATAACTTTCTATCACAATTGCTATGTTTCCCTAGGCATGATAGTAACAATTATAATAGCTACCACTTACTAAGCCCTTAGTAAAAGTGTGACACTATGCTCAGGACTTTTAGATTAGATGTCCTTTTGGATAGATTGTTGTTCATATTGTCATATGCTCATTTTTTTTTTTAATTTTTTTAACGTTTATTTATTTTTGAGAGACATAGAGACAGAGTATGAGCAGGTGAAGGGCAGAGAGAGAGGGAGACACAGAATCCGAAGCAGGCTCCAGGCTCAGCACAGAGCCCGACGCAGGGCTCGAACTCACAGACCGTGAGATCATGACCTGAACCAAAGTCGGACACTTAACCAACTGAGCCACCCAGGCGCCCCCATATGCTCATATCTTAAAAGGGGGGGGAATAGGTGCCTGGGTGGCTCCGTTAGTTAAATGTCCAACTTCAGCTTCAACTCTTTGTTTCCCCCAAACTTTTAGGAGTACCGAACCTAAGTAAGACAAAGTAGAAGGCACACAGAGAGACAAAAGCTACTGTAAGGACTAGCTCTAAATCAGAAGTCAAGTCTATAGGGGCGCCTGGGTGGCTCAGTCGGGAGAGCGTCTGACTTCGGCTCAGGTCATGATCTCGTAGTTCGTGAGTTTGTGCTGACAGCTCAGAGCCTGGAGCCTGCTTCAGATTCTGTGTCTCCCTCTCTCTCTGCCCCTCCCCCGCTCACATTCTGTCTCTCTCCCTCTCAAAAATAAATAAACATTAAAAAAAAAAAAAGAAGTCAAGGGCAGGAAAGCTGGCAGTGACACAGCTCCATGAGGGAGAAGAATTGTAAGAGCCTCTGGGAAATGTCCTGAGTTCCAACAGAACCAGAGGTTACCCCTTGGGAAGACGTGCTACCACGGGTGTGTCTTGTAACACCAGAAAATCTTAATATGAAATCTTCAACTTCTACTTAAATCCATAAATCTAATTGAGGACGTAGAACTCTAGTAACGATTTAAAAGCTGTTGGAAAATGTTACTTACAGGGTTGTTTTTCAACTGCATCAATGATCTTTTCCAGCACATCTTCAAGCTCTGCTTCACTGAGAGGCGTGAGAGCTTCTGTGAGGTACTTAACAGCTTCGCTGAGACAAGGAAAGAAAAGATGAGGCAGGTCATTACTAACTGAGGCTAAAAGTTTGCTGCCAAAAACTGGCACTCATCAATCTAGCACTCCTCTCTGCAAGCAGCGCTCATCTCTCCTACCCTTTCTGAACAAATTCTTCCTTCTAGCCCCTGCCAACATAACCGTTCTTAAAGCCCCAAATCTCCTTCTTTTAAGAAGGCTTCCTAGACTTGGGGTGACTGGGTGGCTCAGTTGGTTAAGCGCCCAGCTCTTGATTTTGGCTCAGGTCATGATCTCACGGTTCGTGAGATCGAGCCTTGCATCAGGCTCTGTGCTGACAGTGCAGAGCCTGCCTGGTATTCTCTCTCTGTCCCTCTGTTTCTGCTCATCTCCTGCGCCCTCTCTCTCTCCCTCAAAAATAAATAAAGAAAACTTAAAGAAAAAAACAAAGGCATCCTCGGCCAGCCCTCTCTGCTGCAAAATCTCCCCTTCTTTCTGAATTGTTAAAATTCCTAGACATCTCAGATCTTACACATCACATTAGCCTTGTACTATTTATCACTTTACTTTTTTTTTTTATCTCCTTACATTTAAGGCAGAAATTCATTTGCTTCAATGTCCTGACATAGCAAACACTTAAGTATATATTTATTAATTTGATAATGCATTTGCTTAAATTCTAATAATTTCATCATTGTCTTCTATTTTAAAATTAAAAAATTAGACCAGAAAGAACTATGACATACAGTCATAGAAGTAACGCTCATATTGAAATCACGTGAATTCCCCCGCACCACTCCAGAAGAACTCAATAAAGCTGAACTTTAAAAAAAAAAATCCACATGAAACTTTAAAAGAAAAAAAAAAATCTGCGCAGAATGAACACTG
This sequence comes from Paguma larvata, assembly GCA_030068075.1. Taxonomy (NCBI): domain Eukaryota; kingdom Metazoa; phylum Chordata; class Mammalia; order Carnivora; family Viverridae; genus Paguma; species Paguma larvata. The sequence goes on from CM057827.1 coordinate 672,608, forward strand.
TCTAAACACTTAGCTAACTGCATGCCATTCTGTTTGTAGTGCACAACTTCACACGTCACATCAATGTTATTGTCATTGTCACTCCGCTAATTGTTCTTATCTTGGGTTGCTTGCTGACTGTTTCGTGTGCAGGTGTTACATCTCCTCTGTCATAGATCATAGTCCTTGAAAACTGGAACCATGCCATCCTTTGGCAGAATGCCCAACAAATCTGAAGGTGACCCATAGATATTGAATGCCTAAGTCCCTAACATCACACACATTTTGGGTGAATTGGGACAGCTCTTAGGATAGCTCAAAGCTCTTAGGATAGCTGTAGACCGATACAGGACCTGGCCCCTGCCAAAGCTTGTTAGCCTCCCCCAGTGCTCTCCTGCCTCAGAGACTTTATATGGTCATTTCTCCCCACTCTTTTCTTCACCTAGTCAAGTCCTATTCATCCTGAACAGTCAGCTCAAACCACTTCCTTCATGAAGGACTTCTTTAACTCTAGAGTAGTCACCTTGGTATCCATTATCAGAGCACTACTTTCCTGGGATCCTTTTCACAGCTGAAATCAAATAACTGAATTATTTAATATCCATGGTAGAAAGACTTCTAAGGCAACCCCTAATAATCCAGGCCTCCTGGTACTCACATCCATGTGCAACCCTTCCCCCTGAGTATGGGCTGGACCTAGTAACTTGCTTCTAACAACAGAGTACGGTAAAAGTAATGGAACATTTTACTATATTCCAATTTTAAAAGAAAAAACTTTTTTAAGTTTTTTTTTTAATGTTTATTTATTTTTGAGAGAGAGAGAGGCAAAGAGAGGGAGACATAGAATCTGTAGCAGGCTCCAGGCTCCAAGCTATCAGCACAGAGTCCAACATGAGGCTCGAACCCAAGAACAGTGAGATCATGGCCTGAGCCTAAGTCGGATGCTTAACTGGCTGAGCCACCCAGGCACCCCAAAAGAAAAATTTTTAAAGCAACAAGATGTCACTTTGTTGATTACAAAAGACTGTGACTTCTGTCTTGCTAACAAAACTGTCTTGCTGGCTTTAATGAAGTAAGCCGCCGTATTGGAGAGGACCACACGGCAAGGAACTAAGGGTGGCCTTCAGCCAACAGCCGAGGCCCCAAGGCTACTAGTTCTGGAGAAACTGAATCTTGCCAACCACTGAAGCAGCTTAGAAGCAAATCTCGCCCCAATGACATTTGAGATGAGAGGCTGAGGACCCAGCTAAGCCTACCTGAATTCCTGACCCACAGAAAACGTGAGATAGTAAGTGGGTGCTTTTTTAAACCTCTAAGTTTTGGGGTAATTTGTTACAGAGCAACAAATAACTAATACACTATCTATCCCCCAATTTCCACAGTATCTTACTCTCTCTTGTACTCCTTGCTCCAGCACAGTGATCTTATGATAGACCAAAGCCTGTAAACCTATATAGATCTGGCCCAGATCCTGTATAGATAGCAATTCGGTGTATTTCTGACTCGAGTACTTAATGAATGACAGCTTAATATTAGATCAAATTCTAAGGGAAAAGAGAACAGTTAAGTGATCAATTGCTCATACTTTCAAAACGTCAGGGACGAACTGAACAGAATTCATTATTTTCTCCCAGGGCATTATTTTCTCTCCACCCTTGCCGTTGTTCACCACTAATCCAAAAGCAAAGTTAAACTCTCATAAAAGTCGAGGTGCCTGGATGGCCCAGTCGGTAGAGCATGTGACTCTTATCCTTGGGTCTTGAGTTGAAGCTCCATGTCGGGCATACAGCTCACTTAAAAAAATTAATTTAAGAAAATGTCTCATAAGGGGCACCTGGGTGGCTTAGTGGGTTAAGCGTTGGACTTCGCTCTCAGGTCATGATCTCATGGTTTGTGAGTTTGAGTCCCACGTTGGGCTCTTTGATGTCAGGGTGGAGCCTTCTTTGGATCCTGTCCCCTCCTCCCCCTTGCCTACTCTTTCTCTGTCTCTCTCTCAAAAACAAACATTAATTTTTTTTTTTAAGTTTCATAAAACTCATTATTCCAAAAATAAAAACTTTCCACATATGGCAAGAGCAATCAAAGCCTGGTACATTCTATCCAGCAGGTATTTAAATATGTATGTAAAAAATACTGTATTCGAAAAAACAAAACAGATTTAGTGAGAAAAATCGTAAAAGAGTGTATTTTGTAAGGACTAGAAAACATGATTATGGCCAGGAAACCTGACTATCCGAGAAGTTCTAAAGGAAATGTTCAAGCTGGGGAGGAGGAGGAAGACCTAGGAGGAGATCTAGTAACATGCTTCAAACTTAGCCACTTTTTAACTCTCTAGGAATTGTCACTCAGGAGTAATGCCTAATCCAAAATTGAGAAAGGCGAGGGCTCACGATGTTCACAAAGCTGTAGGTTGGTAACTACGGACACGCACATGGGCTTTCCCAGGTCGCTCAACTGATGACTCAGTAACTACGTGTAGTTACTCTATTATTCTCATTTTGCTGAAGCAGAGACTAGGCGGGGGCGGGGAGTGGGGGGTGGGTCAGGGGGACGGATAGCCGAGAGGTCCTCAAGACACAATGCCAATCAACCGCCGCTGCGACACAGCTGCTTCTCCGGCTCAGTCTGGCACTTGCAGGAGGAGACCAAGTCCCACCTGGGAGAAATGTTTCGACTCCACGCGAACGTCGGGGAAATCTAAGTCCTCGAAGCCTTTAGACCCTGCCTGATCGATTTCACTCGAGACCTTTTCAAGGGTCTCTGTAATTTAAGGCCAAGTCGACGATCGCCGCGCGGGGCGTCCCGCTGCCCAGCGCGGTCGTCTGACCCTGGCTCTCCTGTCCCTTCCCGTAAACTGTCCCAGGAAGACTCACCCCCGAAGCAGCAAGCCGCGCAGCTTGAAGGCGGATACCGCCCGGTTTCTTAGTCTCTCAGGCGCCATGTTCGCGTTTTGGCGCCACGGCCGCTGCCCCGCCCCTGCTCCGCCTCTTCCCGGGATCGCCCCGCCCTCTGCCCCGCCCCGGCTCGGCCCGGGCGCAGACTTGGAAGCCGCAAGCTCAGCCTGGGTCCCAGCCCCCAAGCCGAGAGCTCGGGGCCCCCGGGTGCTTGGCGCGGTGCAGCCCGTGACCCTGTAGGCTAAAGGTGGAGACGACTCCGCACTCTTTTGCCCAGAGACTGAAAGGCGAAAGCGTCCTTTCCTGGTGTCTGGTTGGGTATGTGCTTCCCTACCGCAAGCGCGTCATTGACCTGCCTTCACATCGCTGCCCTCATCGTTGTCATCTTACGGGACTCCCATCCTGCTCATCCCGGACCCGGGAGCCCCTGTGTACTCCTACTCTCTACTTCACACAGGCTCTGGAAACATTCTTTGTCGCCACCGAGTTTTCCTCGACACTCGGAGCGGCTACGAAAATCACCACGATTCTCACCCACCCCGCTTTCTATTTAAGTTGAGGACTTCGTTTTATCCATGCAATGTCATAAGCGCTTGAAATATATTAACTGTCGCATTGCTCATAAACCGAATGAGCTGTGTGCTATTTTTTCAACATCCTCATTACAGATGAGAAAACTGAGACGCAAAGACAGGAGATACTTCCCTCAAGATGAAACCTTCACTAAGTCGTGGCGCCAGGATGTTAACTTAGTCTGATTCCAGCAAGCGAATCTGCCACACTTTTAAAACGCTTGTTCCAATGAGTTCGACAAAACCATAGGGTGCTTACAAGTGAAGACACAGCCTTATAACACACAAGGACAATTTCTGACTACTTATATTCAGTGACTTCCAACGTACATGATTTACTCTTTTAAAAGTATGGTAAAGGAGAGGAAATAAGAATATATACATGTATATATATTTACTTGGTTTCGTATTTTAAAAAACTTGAATATTATACTAGACACTGAAAAAAATGGTTAACTGTAAAGGACAGGAAGGTATAAGGATAGAATGAGACTTTCTTTTTAGTAAGACTTTCATCTGTAGACCCATTTATATGTCTTACATATTTAAAAAAATATAAAGGAGACAAGTAAACTTAAAATTGAAAGCAAACCCAAATCAATACACTTAACTGTGCATTAAATTGGAAATACAACATCATGGAAAAAACTGGTTATTAAGCACAGTTTCCTGTATATTTTCAGTAAAATATGTTCTGAAGACAAAGAATTGCAAAGAAAAATTGAACTTTTATGTAAGAAAGGAGAGGAAATAAAAATAAACATACAGCCTGATTCTCATTATTTGAGGTAGTTATGTTGCATAAAGTCATTACCAACACTGAATTAGCAAATACTTAATCATCGCTACTAGAGGGAATAGAGGGTTAGGTTCCTGTGAGCCTCTGGTCACAACATTTTCATCATGGATAGATACATAACCTTGTTCGATGGATGCTTTCGTTTCAGGACACCTTTAATATATGTCATTGATACATTGACATTGAACCCAAGACCAACAGCACTACTATTCATGTCTGAAGGAGGCTTATCTAACACATGTATTTTCTCCCCAAGGCACATATTATGCCTTGAAACACTAGAAAGCACTTTAGCACTATGCGTGGAGGCCATTTTAAACAGCAAAACCACCAAACAAAAATCATAAAAATGCAGAAAATGTAGCACTAAATATACCTCAAAAAAGACACCTGTTTATAGTATGAGAGATGCAAAAAGAAAGCAGAGTGTCATCTTGTTCAGTCTTAGCCACAAACGTGCGTGAGAAGCAACGAAAAATTTCCCCTGCTCTGTGTGTGTCTTCGAATGACTGTGAAATCCCCCAGTATGATTTGGGAGTCACAAATAGATTTATCAAGTAGGTAAATTCACAAATATGAAATGTACAAATAATGATAATTGTTATCTGCTTAACCACTAGATAGACAAACAGGAAACAAATGGTTATCTATGGGTAGTAGGGACATAAAATGTTAAAAACATCAGGTAAGAGTTTTAGGGAACAGACATTTGTGCAGTCCCAAAGTATTACCCTACAGGTTACTAGCTAATAATATGAAGGAGGGAACTTACCTTTTACAATGGATCATTCAGAGATTACCGCTTTAGCCAAGTATCACACTCAGCATTACTAATAGTGAGCTAATTTGAACTTTTCTTACTGTTACAGTGCAATATGACATATACAGTGTCACCTATGAAGGATGCTTGCCAAAAATGTTAAGCTAAATTTAATCAAACCTGGATCTAACTTCTGGCTTAAGAGAATACAGAGGAGAGGGAACAAAGCCTAATTACACCATGAGGACAATCAGACAAACCCAGAATGTGGGACAATCTAAAAGCCAACTGGCCTGTTGTCTTCAAAAAGTTAGTGTCATTGGAGGAAAACAGACGAAAGCAACCATCAAGATTTATATAGCCCCCAATGTTTTTGCTTCCTGGTGTTCATAACTTTTGTACTCCCCTCCCACACTGAAGAGGACTGACCCATAAAAACAATAGGATATTGTAGAAAGGACAGGTTACAGCTTCCAAAACCAGGTCATAAAAGATATTGCTATTTCCATCTTGCTCTCTGTTGGGTCACTAGCTCTTGGGGAAGCCAGCTGTTCTCAAGAACCTTTATGAAAGGTCCACGTGTTAAGATATGAAGGCCTTCTGCCAACAGGCAGCACCAGCTTGCCAACCATATCTCCTTCACCTGGCTATCTCATAAAGTCCTAATAGTTTCGTGAACAACTCTATGCTGATGACTCCAAAATGTGTATTTCTAGCCCTTATTTCTCTCTGCTTCCAATCCAACCCAATATGCCCCCACATGAACCCACCATCATCCCTCCCAAATCTGTTCCTCTTCTCTTGTTCACTACCCGAATTCATTATCTTTTCATCCACCGACCAGGCTAGTAAACTCGGCAGCATTCTTTATTCCCCCCTCTCCTTCATTCCCCATAAACCAATCAGCCACCAAATCCCTTGAGTTCTTTTCTTTTTTTAATTTTTTAAAGTAATCTCTACACTCAACATGGGGCTTGAACTCACAGATCTCACTCTGCGATCAAGAGTTCTGTACTCCATCAGCTGAGCCAGCCAGGCACCCCCAGATTCTACTTTTTAACTATTTCTCAAACCTGTCCACCTCTCTCTGTCTCCATGAGGCTTCATTCAGGACACCAGCCTCTCTAGCCAGCAGTGCCTGACCTGCCAACCGGTCTCTTTGTCTCCAATCTTGCCATCAGTATAAACTTTCTAAAAATAATTATTTCACTTCCCAAGTTCAAGCATCCCTGACATTAGGATATAGTGAGCAGGTCGTCTCTTTCCTCCCCTCTTGTTCCATCTGCCAGGAACACTTCTCTCCCTCTTCCCCTCTGTTTGCCTGAACAACTTCCACTCATCCTTTAGTTCCTAGCTTAGACTTTATGTTCTCTCAGGAATCTTCCTTGACTCTCCCAAATCTGAGTTAGGGGCTTTCCTATGCAGCTCCCAAGTGCCCTTAACTTTGGCTATCATCACACTTTCTAACATAGTATGATAGTTGTCTGTTTGCTGCTCTATAGCTCCCTCTGGACTTTAAGGTCCAGGAGGACAAGTGGGCCATTTCAGAAATACAATATCAATATTACTAGTAATAAAAAAATGATAGAGTGAGGACTTTAAAAAAATTTTTTGTATGTATAATTTACATTGCACATATGGGAAGAATACTGTTCAGTAAGTTTTGATAAATATATACACCCATGTAACCATAACCCCAGCCAAGATATAGAACATTTCCATCACCCCAGAATATTTCCTTATCCTCCTTTTTATAAAATCCCCTCTCCCTACCCCCAAACTCCCACTTTCCTGCTTTATATTGCCATAGATTAGTTTTGTGTACCGTAAATTGCATGGAGATGAAATCACATAGCAGATATTCTTTTGTGTCTGGTTTCTTTTTTTCCTCCAGTTTTATGAGGAATTATTGACAAAAATTTTAGATATTTAAAGTGTACAATGTGATGTTTTGATATATGCATCCATTGTGAAATGATTACTACAAACAAGTTAATTAACATACTGATCACCTCACATAGTTACCATTTTGTATGTGTGTAGTGGGAATGCTTAAGATCTACTCTCTTAGCAGATTTCAACTATGTATTACATTATTATTATCTCTAGTGACAATGTTGCACATTAGGTCTCCAGAGTCTATTCATCGTATACCTGAGTTTGTACCCTTGACCAATATCTCCTCTTTTCCCCACACCCCTTAGCCATTGGTGACCACTATTCTACTCTCTGTCTCTGTAAATTAGATATTTTTTAGGTTCCACATGTAAGTGAGATCATGCAATCCTTGTCTTTCTGTATCTGGCTTATTTAAATCAGCATAATGTCCTCCAGATTTCCCCTTATTGTCACAGTGACAGGGTTTCCTTTTTTTTTTAAGGCTGAATAATATTCCATTGTATATATATTTATGTATTATATATCACATTTTCTTTATCCATTCATCCATTGACAGACACACTGATCTCAACTATTGTCTAATACTGCTGCAATGAGCTTGGGAGAGCAGATATAGCTCTTCAAGGTAGAGATTTCATTTCCTGTGGATATATTTATATCCACAGTGAGACTGTTGGATCATAAGGTAGTTCTACTTTTAATTTTCTGAAGCACATCCGTATACTGTTTTCCATGATAGCTATACCAACTTACATTCCCAGCAAGAGTGCACAAGGGTTTCCTTTTCTCCACATCCTCGCCAGCACTTATCTTTTGAAGTTTTGAACACAGCCATCCTACTAGGTATGAGGTGATGTCTCATAACCGTTTTGATCTGCATTTCACTAATTCGTGATATTGGGCACCTTTTCATATACCCAATGGCTATTCGTATGTCTTCTTTGAAAAAATGTCTATTAAGGTCCTTTGTCCACTTTATAATGGGTTGTTTTTTGTTCGTTTTTGCTATTGAGTTGTATGAATTCCTCACATGTTCTGCATGTTAACCTTTATTGGGTATATAATTTGCACATATTTTCTCCTATGCCTTTTCATCTTGCTGATTGTTTCCTTTGTTGTGCACAACCTTTTTAGTTTGATGCAGTCCTACTTGTCTATTTTTGCTTTTGTTGCCTCTGCTTCTGGTGTCATCTCCAAAAAATCACAGCCAAGACCAATGTCAGAGAGCTTTTCCTCTATTTTTTTTTCCTCCAAGTTATACAGTTTGAGGTTGTATGTTTAAGTTTAATCCATTTTGAGTCGATTTTCGTATATGGTGTAAGTTAAGGATCTACCTTCATTCTTTTGTATGTGCTATTCAATTTTCCCAACGTTGTTTACTGAAGAGATATGCTTTCCTCATTGTATATCCTTGGCTCCTTCGTCCCAAATTAATTAGCCATATATGCATGGGTTTATTTCTAAGCTCTCCATTCTGTTCCATTCGTCTATTTATCTATTTTTATGCTAATACCATATTGTTCTGATTACTATAGCTTTGTAATATAGTTTGAAATCAGGAAGATATACTTTTTTGTAGTCCTCAAATTGACAAAAAATTAAAAAGGTAATTTTTATGATTTATAATATAATTTATAACATAAAATGATATTAAAGATTGAAAGCAATTGCACTTGTTATCCACTGCTGATGGGCATATAGATTGTTACCACTACATTGAAAAGCAAATTAGAATTAACCATTAAAGCTGAAGATGTTTATACCTCATAACCCAACAGGTTCAATTCTAGGTATATTTTTTAGCTTAAGGATCAGCAAACTGTAGTTTTGAGCCAAATTTGGCCCACCACCTGTTTGCTCTTGCACCTCAAGAGCAAAGAACTGTTGTTAAATCTTTCTTTTAAGTTTATTTATTTATTTTGAGAGAGACAGAGAGGACGAGTGGGGTGGGGCAGAGAGAGAGTGAGAGAAAGAGAATTCCAGGCCTGCTGGGGGGGGGGGGGGGGATGTCGGTACAGAGCCTGATGCAGGGCTCAAACCCATGCCCGTGAGGTCATGATCTGAGCCAAAAATCAAGAGTCGGATGTTTAACTGACTAAGCCACCCAACCGCCCCTTTTGTTGCATTTTTAAAAGTGGTTTAAAAAATCAGAAGAATGTTTTGTGACACATAAAAATTATATGTAGTTCAAATTTCGGTGTCCATAAATAAAGTTTTATTGGAACATAACCAAACTGCCTCCTCTAGGATTTCGATGGCTTCCTGTCTTATGTTTAGGTCTTTCATCCATTTTGAGTTTCATTTTCCTGCGTGTCGCTGTCCAGTTTTCCCAGCACCATTTGCTGAAGAGACTGTCTTTATTCCATTGGATACTCCTTCCTCCAAGACCCTCTTCTTGACCAAACTCTAGTCAAGTTCTTCTGAGCACTATTCTCGGCTAGGCCTTAACCTTGACCTATAAAAACTACAAACTTTCTGCAGAAATTATTTCATTCTCCATGCCCCCCACATACGCTCTCTTAGAGACTTGAACACTTGCATAGTTTGTAATAGCTCAAGGCCATACCACCTAGAATGACCCTGGGACCCCTTAGAGTGACTTTGGTAGGGGGCAGGGAGAAGCTCAAGGCTGTCAGGAGAATTTTGTTTGTTCCAGCTTCAAATCTGGTGATAAGGAGATACATCCCCAGCCCCCAGTTACTTTGGAAAGTTTGCAATTATAAATACTTCCTCTGCCTTTGAGATGTAAATCTACCACCAAAACCATTTCTCTGAAGACCAGAGAGCTTTTTGAAATGGAAACATTCAGGGAGATAACTGTCCCTCTCAATCCCAGTTCCTGAGTGGGAAAACAAAGGCTTATCTTTGGTGGGTGCCTTGCTTTAACTTGCACCAAGATAGAAGTTTGTTTCTTCTCTGGGTAGGCTGCAATTAACAAGCCCAGATGGCTTAGTCACATGGCTTAGCGCTTAGCACTCCTCACTGCCTTCCCTTAGCACACCCCAGCCTTCAGAATGTCTCCTGCCTTCTGTTTCCACAAAGTTGATTTCAGGTCACACTGGACCTTCTGATTGCAGTAGTTTATACTACTGGAGGAAAAAAAAAATCTATCTTCACCTCTTTAACTAGTGTCTGACTTTATCTTTGACAAAGGCTCCAATGATGGCGTGGCTAGTGGAGTTTTAGAAACAAGGGCATTCAATGTTCTATTTGTATGTTCTATTCTCCATCATCTTTTTACTTTTATCTTTTACTTCAGTAAAATTTAGTAGAAATACAAATGACTTTGTATTGCTCTTGAAATGACTTTTTTTTTTAATTATTTATTTTTGAGACAGAGACAGACAGAGCATGAGTGGGGGAGGGGCAAAAAGAGAGGGAGACACAGAATCCGAAGCAGTCTCCAGGCTCTGAGCTGTCAGCACAGAGCCCGACGTGGGGCTCGAACTCACAGACCGCGAGATCATGACCTGAGCCGAAGTCGGACGCTCAACTGACTGAGCCACCCAGGCGCCCCTTGAAATGACTTTTAAGAGTGGGCTTTTATCTTATTCAGATTTTTTTGAAAGAGATGTGTTTATACATGTTTTTATTTTTTAAGTTTATACAGTAGGTTTTTAAAGGAAATATGCTATGCTTCTGATTTTCATCTCTGGAGTGCTGCATCAGAGAAGAGATGTAGCGTGCTCCAGAGGCAGAAGATCCATCTATCTGTGATGGAATTATTCCAGTAGCAGGAGTTTGAGACCAGAAGTGAGTATGAGATGATAATCTTTGTAAGAATTCACAGAAATCCTTGAGAGGGCTTTGGAATTCCACTGCAGGTAGAAAGAGGGTTCTTGGGACAAAGACCACCAGTGGACCTGCGGGTAATATAGTAATAATGACATATTACTGCTGCTACTGCCATTTACGGAGGACCTACTTTACACCAGACCTGTGCTACATGCTGTCCATCTTTCTGGCTTCAGTCCTCACTCCCCCTTCCCCACAAGCCAAAGTAAATGTTCTAATAATTAAGTTACATTACTTACTCCCTGCTTAAGACCCTTTTGGTCTTAAAGTTGAGACTCCTTAGCATAATGAACAAGGCTGTGTGATTGCCTGTCCCAACTTTATCCTTGGCGGCACTCTGTAAGTATTCTAGTCATCCTCAACTATTTATACAACGTGTTAGAAAACTCAAGTGTCTCTCTTTGTACACCCTCTTCATCAACAGATCACAAATTTCCTTCCCATTTTTCTGTTGTACTTTATCCACATTTATACTATACCATTTCTCATCCCACAATGCATGTATTTCTTTATGTATCCTTCCCCCTGACTGGATTTTGAAGCACCTGTGGTAGAACTATGTCTTATTCATCTTAAAACTCACTTTGTCTTTTTGCTCATTTAATCAACAAATATTTATTTAGTACCTACTTGGTGTTAGGTTCTGGGGAGTCAGTAATACTTAATTCCTTCAGAGTTTCCCAGTCTAATAGAACCTGAGAATGAACCATCTACATTAAGCAAGTACTTAATAAATGTGTACTGAATAAATGAATGAATGGAACTTGTCCTGAGTAATGGGCATTCACAAGTTCTTCAAGTGCATTTACAGACACTGGTAGAATTATTATCTTCCTTCCTGACGGTACTTTTACTTCGATAGCACCATTAATAACAAGGATTAGCCAGCTTTGTCTGTGGGAGCCTGGGCAGTAAATATTTTCGGCAGTATGGGCTGTATGGTCTTTGCTGCGACTGCTCAACTCAGGCTACTCCAGCCCTGCAATTGTGGTATAAAAGCAGCCACAGTCAACACTTAAATGAATTAGGGTGCCAGTGTACCAATAAAACTTTGTGTACAGATGAAATTTGAGTTCTTATCATTTTCACAAGTCAAAAAATGGCATTCTTCTTTGATTCTTTTCAAACATTTATTTATTTAGAGAGAGAGCGTGAGAGCGGGGAAGGGACAGAGAATCCCAAGCAGGCTCTGTGCTGTCAATGAAGAGCCCAAGGCCAGGCTCAAATTCACCAGCCGGGAATTCATGACCTGAGCCCAAATTAAGGGTCCCACGCTTAACCAACTGAGCCACCCAGGCCCCTCCCCCCTCTTTTTTTTCAACCATTTAAAAATGTTAAAAAAAAAAAAAAAAGTAAAACCATTCTTGGCTTGTGGGCTATACAAACACAGGTGCAGACTTAGTTTTGTCCCCAGACGGCAGTTTGCTGGAATACGTATTAGAAAATCCCTGATTAGGGCGCCTGGGTGGCTCGGTGGGTTGAGCTTCCGACATCGGCTCAGGTCATGGTCTCACCATTGATGAGTTCAAGCCCCGCATCCGGCTCAGTGCTTACCGCTCAGAGCCTGGAGCCTGCTTCGGATTCTGCGTCTCCCTCATTCTCTGTCCCTCTCCTACTCATGCTCTGTCTCTCTCTCTGTCTCAAAAATAAATATAAACATTAAAAAAAAAGAAAATCCCTAATTAAAAAGATTACACACACACACACACACACACACCCATTCTCGTGGATAACCATCTTTGCTGGAGGTTGAATGGAAAAGGAAACCCACACGAAGCATTAATAGATTGATTTATGTCACAGCAGCATCAATACTACGGACCAGAAGCCTATTTATCCAGCGAATAAGCGACAGAGTTAGGTTGTACTGCCAAAACCACGCGATCCCGAGTGGGAAGAAATCAGCAGGTGGCAGGGTTCCGAAGCCAAAGCACCTCGCTCACAGGTCTGACCAGAGCATCCCTAACGGGCAACGCCACGCTGGGCCAGGCTTCCCGGGCGGGCTGCGGGACGGCGCAGACGCACTCGTTCGCCTTCCCACCAATCTCGGCCCTCGACGCGTTCCGTTCGTGCGTGGAGGAGCCCAGCGGGAGGAGAGGCCGCTCCGTGGGCAGGGGCTGCGGCGCGCCCAGCGGCTGGACCGGGCGACGGCGCGGATGGCGGACTCGCAGCCGTTCTGCGTGGCGGAGGAGCGCAGCGGCCACTGCGCCGTGGTGGACGGAAACTTCCTCTACGTGTGGGGGGGCTACGTGGTAAGGGGAAGAGGCGGGACGGGGCGGACTCGCGCCGGGAGCCCGCCCGGCCTCTCGGCCCGAGCGGACGCCGAGCGCCCGCCCACACCCGGCCCCGAGGCCGGGGTCGGTGGGCGGCCCCGGCGGGGCGCGCTCGGCGGTCCCCCGCGACCGCCAGTCCGCCGTCGGCCGCTCTAGCAGCCGCGCCAGGGCTAGACGCGGCTCCGCCGTTTTTCCTGCTCTGAAAGCCTTCAAACCCGCGCGTTCCGGGGCTCTTCCCACTGTCCGCTCCTCCCCCCACCCCAACCCCCGCAGCTGTCCCGTAACCCCCGGGCTGACCGACACTAAGTCTCTGCGCGATTAATTATCTTTAAATGCTTGCGCAGACTTGAAGGCACAACGTGGACGCCGAGCTGTTTTGTGTTGTAAATATCTCCTTACTGCTAGGGCGTGATTCGGAACATTGAAATCACTGAAGCAGTTGAATATTTCTAAGCGAGTTTTAGTGGCATTCCTTTATCAGTGAGTAATTACCAAGTTTTTTTCCGAGCCTCAAAATAGACTCGTATTAGCCACCATATAGTAAAAATTGCTTAAATATGCTTATGATAATGGATGTTTGAGTGTGTGTATTTGTTGTTTCTATAATCATAGGATTATAGAACTAAAGATTCTAAAGCCGGAAAACAGTTCAGGAACATATACCAACCCCATCAGTTTACAGGTTTTTGTTTGTTTTAAAAGCGAGCCATCTGTAAGTTCTTTTGGAAGTAGAACCTACACTTTCTGACTGTCTCGATACTATTATGTGACAGATGTAACATGACTGACTCACTCGCTGAAATAAAGTATATACTATCTATGTTAAATGATTCTCAGATCCAAGTTGGTTTTTGTTGTTTTGTTTGTGTGTTTATTTTTAATTTGTTGGAGTTCAGGACGGGAAAATTAGAACTGACCTTTGAGTGCCTACTATACCTGGCATGTGCTAGGAACTTTCTTGTCCCTAATCTTATGTAATCTTTATCGTACCTTGTAAGGTAAGTAATATCCGCCTCCGTTAAAAGTAAGGATGATGAGTCAATGGGAATGAATGATGGCTATTTGACTTCCAGGGTAGGAGATTCCAGCCTAAATATATTGGATTTCCAAAGGCTATTTTTTTCCTGTGATAAACATAAATTAGATGACTGTGTTTTCTTAATGTCTAATCTTACCACCATTTGTTCTTTATGAAAAAGGAGCCTAGAATATAATGATGATTTTATGCAGAAGAAATATTTTGATTGCTTTTGAGCTCTGCCACTTGAAGATGCAGAGGTGTCAAACTTCATCTGCTATATTGATTCTTAATATTGTAAAATTTAAGTGAAAAAAATCTAATTTTAAATAGTAATCTGCAATATCTCATATCTGTGACAGTATACATTTCTTTTGGGCCTATAAATGAAATGTCTGAATATTTTTATCTCATTTTAATTTTGAAAATCAGGTAATTGATTAGATTCCAGGTGTTCAGGTGGCAATCAGTGAATAGAATCTGTTGTTTCTACTACGTATTGATTCAGAGAACACAGTGCCGTAAGAACCACTCTGGAAAATGCCAGGCAGAGTTAGATAGAGTTTGCCTCAGGTATACCTTGGGTATTGCAGGTTTGGTTCCAGACCACCACAGTAAAGCAAGTCAAATGAATTTTTTGGTTTTCTAGTGTACCTAAAAGTTATATGTACGCTATATTGTAGTCTCTTGTGTGTGCAATGGCATTACGTCTAAAAAATATACATACCCTAATTTAAAAATACTTTGTTGCTAAAGTATGAGCAGGTCATAATCTTTTTGCTGGTAGAGGGTCTTGCCTTGATGTTGACGGTTGATGGCTGATCAGGATGGTGGTTCCTGAAGTTTGAGTGGCTGTGGCAATTTCTTAAAAGAAGATGATGAAGTTTGCCTCATCGATTGACTCTTGCTTTCCTTAATGATTTCTTTGTAGCATATGATGCTGTTTGACAGCATTTTACCTACAGCAGAACTTCTTTCACAACTGGAGTCAATACTCAGACTCTCCTGCTGCCTTATCAAGAATAGAAAATGTCATATTCTAAATCCTTTGTTGTCATTTCCACAGTCTTCACAGCGTCTTCACCAGGAGTAGATTCCATCTCAAGAAACCACTTTCTTTGTTCATGCGTAAGAAACAACTCCTCCATCTGCTCAAGTTTGATCATGAGATTGCAGCAAGTCAGTCACATCTTTAGACTCAACTTCTGATTCTAGTTCTCTTGCTGTTTCTACCACAGCTGCAGTTACTGCCTCCAGTGAAGTCTTGATTGAACCTTCAATTTGTAAAAAAAAAAACAAACAAAAAAACACAGTATCTGTGAAGTGCAGTAAAGCAAAGTACAATAAGACAAAGTATGCCTGTACTTTTTAAATTCCAGGAATTATCAGCAGCTAACGAATGTCTGAGGCATGAGTGGAAGGAAAGAGAGTGGGAGGCAAAAAAGAAGACCTAGCATATCATGAGAAAAAATAGAATCCTTCCAACAATTGTTTTATTCAGATCCTCCTGAAAAGAAGATAGCTGAAAGCCCTTGGAATCTGGAGGTAATCCAGTAGTCAGTAGTTAAGAATAATGATCAAATAATTTCAGATTGCATGTTCTAATTACAGTTTTCTTCCTTGTCTTTTCCCTTTTTAAAAAGTTTATTTATTTATTGTGAGAGAAAGAGAGCGAGCCCAAGTGGGGAAAGGGCAGAGAGAGAAAGAGAGAAAGAAAATCCCAAGCAGACTGCGCACTGACAACACAGAGCCTGACGTGGGGCTGGAAGTCAGGAACCAGGAGATCATGACCTGAGCTGAAGTCAGATGCTTAACTGACTGAGCCACACAGGTGCTCCAGGTTTCTTCCTTATTACCAAAAAACAGTGTGTTAAAATTCATGAACATACACACTAAAGCTTGAATGGCCACAGATAACTATCTAAATTAAGTCATTATTGTAAAACATATTCTTTTTCTTTTAATGTCTATTTATTTTTGAGAGACATAGAGACAGAGTATGAGCAGGGGAAGGGCAGAGAGAGAGGGAGAAACAGAATCTGAAGAAGCAGGCTCCAGGCTCTGAGCCGTCAGCACAGAGCCCTACACGGGGATTGAACTCACAGATCGTGAGATCATGACCTGAGCCGAAGTCAGCCACTCAACCAACTGAGCCACCCAGGCGCCCCTCAGACATATTCTTAAAGGACATTGCATCTGAAAACAACTCTACCTCTCTCTGGAGGTGAGAGTGGCAATGCTGAAAAAATTAGGTGGCAAATTTTAATTGATGCCAGAATATTCTTTTTTTAAATGTATATTTATTTTTATGAGAGAGAGAGAGCACAAGTTGGGGAGGGGTATAGAGAGGGGGAACAGAGGATCCACAGTGGGCTCTGTGCTGACAGCAGACCCTGATGTGGGGCTCGAACCCATGAACTGAATGGTGAGATCGTGACCTGAGCCGAAGTCAGGTAGTCAACCACCTAAGCCACCCAGGTGCCCCAATGCCAAAATATTCTTTTGCCCCTTCTTCCATATCCTTTCCATATTACTAAACTTCATGCAATCTTTAGTGCTGTTACTAGGAACATTGAAAAATTGTGAGTAGTTTTCTCAAATTTTGGGGGAAAAGCACAGTGTCTTAGCTTGTTTATAGTTGATATGCTTTCCTCTTAGGGCTTAATTATATGAACAGTTTTATTTTCATAACATAATTGATGTTAATACATTTTGCCCTAAACTTTTCCTTATAGAAAATGTCTGTACAAGTATGCTTAACTTCATATTTCTGTTTTGGATATGGACTTAAAGGGAAGAAGGATCAATTTAAAATATGTTTTAAAAGAAGCAAGGTGGGAGGCTTGCAGTGCCAGATATTAAAACATATCCCAATACTATAATAATTAAGTCAGTGCTCCCGAAGCAACATAAGATAACATGATGGAATGGAAAAGAAATTACATAAACAGCGAAGCATACCAGTCTACGTTAATTTCAAAAGGTAACATTTTAATTGTGGAAAAACAGTTACTCATTCAATAAATGTTCTGGGGATAGCTAGAGGGAAATGATAGTGGAGACTTAAGATTGAAGAGTTAAGTGTAGAAAAATTAAGCTGTATCATACCAGAAGAAAAATAGCGACTCTTTTAAAATCTTGAGTTGGGAAAAGAAAAAATGAATTGGGTAAAACTATGAAGGAAAAGACAGGTAGATAAAACTTTAAAAAAAATTAAAAACTATGCTTTTTAAATACCATAAAGTGAGAAGGCAGATGACAGACTGGGGAAAATATTTGCAACATATAGGCAAAAATAAAGATTAACATCTGTAAAAATAAAGTTAGTATCTCCATTGAAAAATGAGCAATGATTATGTACAAGAAATTTAAAAAAGAAATATAGTATGAATCATAAGAAAAACCCAACCGAATATAACAATGAAAATTTTCTTCTCCAATTGGCAAACATTAGAATTTTTGGGAAGAGCCTGGGGAAATGAATTAGTCTGATAATGGGAGTACAATCTGTGTAATCTTTTTAAAGGAGAAATTTAGTGATGTGTATCAAAGGCCTTAAGTGTGTATTCTCTTTAACCTAATAGTTCTGCTTTACATACTCATAGATGGTCACATAGGCCATCCGTGTCACATAGAAGACATTTATACTTTTTAGATGCCCCCAAATCGAACCTCATTCCTTTATTGTAATATCGCCCATCAAATGAGTCTTGTTGGGGTATTTATTATAGTTGTCTGACTACCTTCTACCTAGCTCCAGAAAATGTAAATTCTATAAAGACTGAGATTTTGTTCACTGTTGTATCCCCAGTATCTAGAATGGGGCATAGCTTGTGGCAGGTGACCAATAAAAAGAACCTGAGTTCTGCATACTGTATTCACTTTTCCAGCTCCTTGCAGCTAGATTGTGGACAGGTGGCTTGGACTCCATTAGACAAATCTTTGCTAAATTTGGACTCAGAGTAAAGATGTAAAAATGAGGACCTGAAGAGGATTCTTACCCAGCAGTAGAATCTGTAGGAAGAGCAAGGCCCCTGGCATAAAAGGTGGTGCTACAAGCTCCCCAGTGACAGTTGCACTTAGCTCACCAGACCTGTCCTAGGACATGCTTTCAGGCCTTGTCCCAACTCCTGTGGATCAGAGGCTGGTTCTCCAGCTGCTTTGATGATTTTGTGAGTAACTAAATATTCATTTCTGAAAATTTTATTTTCTTAATTTTAACATTTGAAACGTATATACAAAAGGAATATGTAAAATAAGTATTTAAAGGTAAACATGTTTAACTGCCAGCTAAAGAGATCGACCAGAACCAGTACTTTAGCAGCTTTCTATTTGTCTTTCACTGATTACAATGCTCCTTCCACCCCCACAGAGTACCAGGATCTCGATTTCTTGTTAATCACTCTTTTCATTATACTTCTACCACACGTGCGTCTATCTCTAAGCAACATATTATTTGGTTTTGGAATCATAGCGTATGTTTTCTTTTGTGACTTAATTCTTTTAGTAAATGTATGTTATTTAGATTCACACATTGCTTTTATTCAGCTAGCGTGCCCTTGCATGGCTGTACCTGTTTTTACGTGATGTCCATTCTGATTAGTCAGTTTCTGTGCTATCTGGTTGTTCAATATTTTGAAAATCATCCCCGGATTCATTCATCTGATGTATCCTCTATAATATTCTGTTGTATGAATTTATTTCAATTTATTTATCTATTCTGATGTTGTTGAATGTTTGAATGTTTTTCTCCTTTTTTGTATTGTTAAACACTGCTACATGGAGCATTCTTATAACACATTTCCTATTATACCTGCACAAGGCCATCCACTCTCTCTAGGGCATATACCAAGGAGTGGACTGCTGGGTCACTTGGTATACACATCTCCAAATTTACTTGGAAATGTCACTGTCCCCAAAATATTTGTATCAACTTACACTCCCAGCAGCCTCCTCCTTGCTGTACATCCTTAACAATATTCAGTACCCATCTGGCCTTAAATATTTCCCCAATCCAGTGAGTGCGACGTGATATTTCATTGTGGTTTTTGTTTTCTCTTCCATGATTACTAATAAAGTTAAGTACCTTTTCATTTGAACTATTATGAACTATTTGTGTTTCCTCTTCTGTAAAAATGCTGGTTCATGTCTTTTGCTCCTTTACCTATTGGGTTATTTGTTTTTTTCTAATTGACCTATATGAATTCTGTAAGTATATAGTTGTATGAATCGAATATGTCTTCTCAGTTTATAGCTTGGCTTTGTGCTTTCTTGATGATTGTCTTTTGTTCAACAGCATTTCTTCATTTTAATGTAATTTCAATCTTTTCCTTAATGCTTTGTGTTTTCTGTGTCTTTAATCTTTCTCCGTATGGAGATCATAAAATGTCCTGTATTATCTTTGAAACAATTTTCAGTTTTGCCTTCCATGTTTAAATCTCTTGTTATCTGAATTTTTTGTTTGTTTAGTCATTAAAATTTTTTTTTTACATTTATTTATTTTTGAGAGACAGAGTGAGACAGAGGACAAGGGGAGGAGGGGCAGAGAGAGGAGACACAGAATCCGAAGCAGGCTCCACACTCTGAGCAGACATTCAGCACAGAGCCCTATGCAGGACTCAAACCCACGAACCTTGAGATCATGACCTGAGCCGAAGTCAGACACTTAACTGAGCCACACAGGCGCCCCTGTTTAATTGGTTTAGAATGGAGATCCAATTTCATCATTTTTTTTTGATGTGGATAACCAATTGTCCTCATGTCATATATTAAATAGTCCCTTCCTTCCCTGTGAACACACAAACTCAGTCTGTCACACATCAGGGTTTCTTGTATGTGCAATCTGTTTCTAGGTTCTTTATTAGGTTCAGTTGGTCTGTGTATTTTGACAACCACATTATGTAAATTGCAACTGCTTTAGTAGAAATTTGAATGTTAACTTACAAGTTTAAATCCCCATTCTGTTTTGTTCTTCAGGAATATTTTGGGTTTTTTAGAGCCTTTTGTGCTTTTGTGTAAATGTTCTTTACTATTTTTATTTTGTAGTAAAATATGTAAAACTTATAATTTGCCATTTTAACCATAGTTTAGTGTACAATTCAGTGGCATTAGTTACATTCACAATGTCCTACAATGTTACCACTCTCTAGTTCCAAAACTCTCTTTCTCCAAAAGGAAACTCTGTACCCATTATGCAGTAACTCTCTTACTCCTTTCCTCAGTCACTCGTAACTTCTAATCTTTTTATCTTTATGAATTTGCCTTTTTCTAGATATTCTATACAATTGGAATCATACAATGATTCTCTTTTTGAGTCTGGTTTATTTTACTTACCAAAATGTTTTCAAGGTTCATCTATGTCATAGTGTCTATCAGAACCTCATTCCATTTTATGACTGAAAGATATGACATTGTATGTAAATACCATATTTTGATTATCTATCGTCTGTTATGGGGTACTGGGGTTGTTGCCATCTTTTGTGTTTTGTGAATAATACTGCTATGAAATTGGCAAACAAATATCTGAGCCCCTATTTCAATTCTTTTGAGTACCTGGGAGTTGAAATGCTGGGTCTTAATGGTTATTTTACATTTAACTTTTAGAGGAACTGTGTAATTGTTTTTCCACAGTGCTTCCTCGTTTATATAAACTTTAGAATCAGATTGTCAGAGTTGCTATTAGAATTTTATGTTGCCGTTTCAATCTTCAGATCATTCGAGTGTGATAGGCCTGTTATGAAATTGAATCTTCTCATCCACTTATATAGGAGGGTTTTTTTTGAAATGTCTTTTGATAAAGTTTTAGTGTCTTCATAGGAATCTTGTACATCTTTTGTTGTATTCTTAGTTTCTTTGTATTTTTTAATTTCTATTGCTAATGTTTTACAAAATTTCCTGATTTTTTCTGGGGTTCTGAAATACAGTTTTGGATACTTTTGATTCTGGCAAGGATTCTTAATTTACATTCTCATAATTCATCTGCTAATTTTCTGTATAGTCATATAATATGCAAGTGATGACAGTTTTGTTTCTTCCATCCTAATTTTTATTTCTTTACTGCACTGGTGGACTCAAAGTACAGTGTTAAATAGAAGCCTTTTTTTCTTGTTCCTAATCTCAGAAGGATGGTTTTCTACTATTAACCATTAAAATTGATCTTTGCTTTGGTGTTTTGTTTATTTGTCTGTAGATAACCTTTTCCAAATTGAAGAAGGTTTCTTCTGATTTTCAGTGAATGGCTGTTAAATTTTGGAGAGTGATTTTTCTGCATCAGACTGAGATAATCATATTTTTTCTCTTTTAATCTTTTAATGGGATAATTTCTAGTATTATCATACTAAACCGATGATGCCTTTTCCAGGTTAAATGCGAGTTAGTATAATATGTTATCTTTTTTATACATTACTGGATCCTGTTTGCTAATTCTTGGGAGGGGCATTTTTACATCTGTGTTTATAAATGGATTGGGTGGGTATTATTCTTTTATATTCTGGAGTGGTTTTTGTAAGATCGAATTAATTGTTCTTGAATGTTTGGAAGACCTCATCTGTAAAGCCATCTGGTACTTTGTAGGGGAGGTGTTAAATCTCTGATTCAATGTTTTTATAGCTATGGATCGTTCAGATTTTCCATTTTTTCTGAAGTCAAGTTTGGTAAAGTTCCGTCACCCACACTTCCAACCTCTATCCATTACATTTAGGTTTAAAAATTTCTTGGCCTAAACTAAAGTTGTTCATAATACCCTCTAATTTAATCTCTGTAGTAGCTATAGGTATGTCCCTTTTTCTATTCCTATAATTATTTAATAGCTCCTTCCTTTCTTTCCTTCTGAAACACCAGCTTTTGGTTTCCTTGATCTTCTCTATTGTATTTTTTTATTTCATTAATGTTTTCTTTTTATTGCCTCCTCTTTTTTATAATGTTTGTTTATTCTGAGAGAGAGAGAGACAGAGAGGCAGTGAGAGAGCGAGAGAGAGAACGAGTCCAAGCAAGCTCCGTGCTGTTAGCACAGAGCTGATGGGCAGCTCGATCCCACAAATCTATGAGATCATGACCTGAGTTGAAATGAAGAGTTGGTTGCTCAACTGATGGAGCCACCCAGGGGCCCCTTTCCTCCTACTTGCTATGGATTTATGATGCTGTTATTTCTTGAACTTCTGAAGTTGGATGCTTACTTCATTTTTTTTTTTGAGACTTTTAAATTCTTTAAGTGTGTAAGACTATACATTTTCTTGTAAGTACCTCTTTAGCTCTACTCCCCTTTTTGATAAGCAGTATTTTGTTATTTTACAGTCTTAATATTTTATACTTTCCACTGTTATTTCTTACTTGACCCATAAATTGGGAAAATATTTTAAATATCTATGCTATTTTTATAATTAGGTTTCTGTTATTAATTTCTAACCTAATTGTGTCAAACTCAGAATGTAATCTATGTCTGTCTATGTATATCTGATGCCAGTCCTTTGGAATATGTTGAGACTTGCTTTAAGGCCTAGCATATAATCAGTTTTCATAAATATACCATTAGCTCTTAAAAATATATACTCTAATGTGAGGTAAAATGATTTATTTATGTCTATTTTATCAGTCTTTGCTGGTTGTGTTCAAATCTTCATCCTTTTTGATTATTTTGTTTCCTGTTCCATCAATTGCTGTAACAGGTATTAAAAACTCCTATTCTAACTATAGATTTGTTGACCGTGTCAGTTTTTACTTTAATATATTTTAGGCTACCTCTTTATTGTATATGAATTTAGAATTATTATATCTTTCTGGATAATTTAAAATTTTATTATTTTGTAATGATCTTCTTTATCTGTAGTAATATTACTTGTCTTAAAATCTATTTTCTCAATACATCTCTACCAATTTTCTCTTGGTTAGTATTTGCGTGGCGTACCTTTTTCTACCTTCTAATGGAAACTTTGTATATCTTTATATTTTAGATGTATGTCTTATGACCTGAAAATAGCTGGATCTTGTTTTTGTCTAGTCTGACATTCTGTATATTTTATCTGAAGAGTTTATTCTGATATACTGTTTTCATCAAATGGTTTTATTTTCCCCACTCTCTCTTTTCTTCCTCCTTCTTAACTCTTTCATTTTGAGGATTGTTTAAGGAGTTTTTTTTGTTCTCTTCCTCCTCCCCTTTTTTTTTGTCTTTGCTTGTGTAGAAATTATATGATTTATTTCTTTCCATGTAAGAGCTACTCTCTTTCAACATGAATACTTGACAAAGTTCAAAGTTAATAGTTTTCATTCTTCTCAGAGAGTTCAAATACTTTAGAAAGTTTTAAGTCTGATCACCCCTTTCCCTAGGTAGTCAATCCTGTTTCTCTCTCTTTAACTTAAACATCAAAAAAAGTTTAGCCCTTTTTTTGTGTTTAAATTTACTCATACATTTACTAATATCTTGTCATACTATTTCTCATCACATTTTAGATCTTTAATTGCAGATCATTTTTCTTTTGCTTGAAATAGCTGTTAGAATTGCTGTTCTTGGGGTGCTTGGGTGGCAGTCAGTTGAGTGTCTGACTCTTGGTCTCGGCTCAGGTCATGATCTCATGGTTTGTGAGTTTGAGCTCTGTATTGGGCTCTGCGCTTATTGTGTGGGGTCTGCTTGGGATTCTGTCTCTCCTTCTGTTTAAGCCTCCGCCACTTGTGCTCTCTCTCTCTCTCAAAATAAATAAACCTAAAAAATTAAAAAAAAATAATTTTCTTTTCTTTTTTAAGTAGGCTCCATGCCTAAGGTGGGGCTTGAACTCACTACTCTGGGATCAAGAGTTGGATGTCCTGGGAGCCTGAGTGGCAGAGTTAAGTGTCAGACTTTGGCTCAGGTCATGATCTCATGGTTGGTGAATTTGAGTCCCGCATCTGGTTCTGTACAGAGCCTGCTTGGGAGTCTCTCTCCGTCTCTCCCTCTCTCTCCGTCTCTTCCTCTCCCTCTCTCTCTCCCCCTCTCCCTCCCCCTCTCTCTCTCTCTCTCTCTCCCCCTCTCCCTCCCCCTCTCCCTCTCTCTCTCCCTCTCTCCCTCTCTCTCCCCCCTCTCCCTCTCTCTCCCCCTCTCCCTCTCTCTCCCCCTCTCCCTCTCTCTCCCCCTCTCCCTCTCTCTCCCCCTCTCCCTCTCTCTCCCCCTCTCCCTCTCTCTCCCCCTCTCCCTCTCTCTCCCCCTCTCCTCTCTCTCCCCCTCTCCCTCTCTCTATGCCCCTCCACTACTCTCTCTCTCAAAATAAATAAACTAAAAAAAAAAAGAGTCAGATGCTCTACCAACTGAGCCACCCAGGCACCTCTAGAATATCTTTAAATGAGGGCGAATTATTGTCCAGCTGTCTCAACTTCTGTTTGTCTGAAATATTCTTTATTTTACCTTGGTTCTTAAAATATTTTTTCACTGGGTATAGAGTTCTAGGTTGACAGTTTCATCAAACACATTGGCTAATACTTAGTCTTGGCTGTTGCTAATGGGAATTCAGTCATTAGTTGCCATTGTGTTTGAAGGTGATTTGTTTTCTATCTGGCAGTTTTTAAAAAAATATGTTCTTCTTTGTTCTGCAGTTTTACTATGATGTATCTTGGTATGGATTTCTATTTATTTATCCTGCTTGTTAGGACTTTCTAGATCTGAAGGATTGATGATGTTCAATAATTTTGTATAATTCCCAGCCTTTGTCTCTTTAAAAATTGCCTCTTCCTCATTCTATTACATGCTAATGAAATTCTGATTAGACTTAGTTCTTCTCTCTCTTTTTCATGTCTCTTTTTAAAACATATGTTCTATCTCTCTGGGCCATATTTCTAGATAAAGAAGTTAACTAATTCTCTTTTTTAGGGTCATCTTGACAGAGCAATTTTAGTGGAATGATGGGCTCCAAAGCCGGATTAATCTGGATTGATGAGAGAATGTGAGGTGAAACAGGGAGAACATTCACTGTAGTTAGTGTGGGAGTTTTGTTCTGGAGGGAGCCAAGAAACAGAAGGGGTTATGGAGAGTTTGTTTGTTTTTAAAGATTAGAGATAACAAGG
Organism: Paguma larvata; assembly: GCA_030068075.1. Taxonomy (NCBI): domain Eukaryota; kingdom Metazoa; phylum Chordata; class Mammalia; order Carnivora; family Viverridae; genus Paguma; species Paguma larvata. The sequence goes on from CM057827.1 coordinate 697,622, forward strand.
CATGTTTGGACATTGATAGGAATGAACTAGTAGAGGAGGAAAACTTAATGATGTAGAAAAGATGGGATAATTTAGGAATAAAATCTCTGAGAGAATGAGAGAGAGGAAACTAAGTCCAAATTTTTCAGTTCTGTGATTCATTTGTGTTTTTTGCACCACCCCACTTAAGATTAGTGAAAGGGGTATTGTTTTTATTTATTTTTTGAGAGAGAAAGAGTATGAACAGGGGAGTGATAGAGAGGGAGGGAGAGAGAGAGATTCCCAAGCAGGCTCTGCACTGGCAGTGTGGGGCTTGAACTCATGAACCGTGAGATCATGACCTAAGCTGGAATCAAGAGTAGGACATTTAACCAACTGAGCCACCCAGGTCCCCCCAAAGGGATTCTTTTTAAATCAGGCTGAGGTGAGTCTGTAGTCAATTTAACAAGTACTATTCACTTATCCATTCACTCCTCAATCAACAAACATTGTATTTGCCTTTTATGTGGAGAGTACTGTGCTGGGCTTTGGGAACAGAATTATAACAATATAAACATGACCCATGCACTCACGCTCAGGAAGCTTATAGGTTAGTGGTGGGTGGATGTGATACAGGCAGAAGACTTGGAAGTGAAGTACAGTACTATCGGAGAGCATTTAATAGAGACCTTAATCCTGTGAACTCATTCTGGGAGATTAGAGAAGTAACATTTAAACCGATTTCCAGAGAATGAGTAGTTACCCAGGCAAATTCTGGAAGAGCATTCTAAGAAGAAACATGAGCACAGATGAAGGCCCTGTTGCAGCAAGGAATTTGCAGGGATTTGGGAACTGAAAGAACTAGAGCATAGTGAGTGAAAGGCAAGATAAGCTTTGGAGGGATAGCATGTGCTATATGTATATTGCAGAATCATAGAAATTTTAGACTGTTCTGGGGGCAGTGGGAAAGCATTGAAGAGGCTTAAGGAGAGTAGTGACAGAATCTGTTTTCATAATATTTCTGTTGTAAAGGTGTATACACGAGGCTTACTGGAGCCTGATGTCATTAAATCTTAGAATCATACCACACTCCTTACAATTATTTGTTTACTTATCCATCTAATACAGCTTCAACAGTCAGGCATGAGTGGAAGTTTCCTTAGAATTAATAAAATGGTTTTCTTCTTTGTGTGTGTGTGTGTGTGTGTGTGCGCGTGTGTGTGTGTGTGTGAGAGAGAGAGAGAAGGGTAGAGGATGGGGGGAGAGAGAGAGATGGTGGCAGGGGTCAGATACTTGGTAGTCAAGATACTATTTTTTTTTTAATTTAACAAACCAATGAGAAAACTAACCTACTCTTTAGCATGTTAATAATTTACTTATCATACAGTCTTAGAAATTCTTAAACTGCTATCTTTTAAAACTAGCTATTTTTGAATTATTTTACAGACTAATAAATTATGGTGGATTTATATAAGAATTTGTTTTAATCCCTAAATTTTTATGCTTAATATAAATAAGATTTCTCTATTCTTCTCTTTTCATCATAAATGTCAGAATGTACTATTCTGTTGATGTTATCAGCTTCTTTAGAGATTATTTGGATTCTGAATTGTCATTTTGACTAGTTAAATTTATCTTGATTCTTAGATTCTGTATTTAATGAACACCTAACACTATGCCTTGCACATAGTAGGCACTCAAAAAATAGGCTCAGTAAATCAAAATATCTGATACAGTGCTCTTAGTTATAGGTTATAAAAATTTCTTTCCTTAATTCCTTTCTTTCACCCAAAACATAATGCCCTTTTTTGATATTCCTGTTCTTCCTGACTTTGTAGTCTTTGATATTCTGCTCTGAATGTTATTATTTTGCCATTTTCCCTTACTCCAAATCCCCTTGTAAGATTTAATTGCCCTGAGTCTTTTTCTTGAGACTCATATACTTGCTATTTTGTATTCTAAACCTTTCTTGTTTGCCCACTTTCTCTTAGAAAATGTCTTTTTCTCCTTTTTTGACCTATCTTAGTTTAAATTGAAAAAACCATCTTGGAGCCTGTTTATGATTTTGTGTCTTGCAGCATTGTAATCGCAGATTTCCCATCCTGAGGAACCATTTAATTGTTACTGTGTAATTGATATACATAATTTTATGTATTCTGTTTTTAGTCTATTGAAGACAATGAAGTATATTTGCCTAATGATGAAATTTGGACCTATGATATTGATAGTGGGTTGTGGTAAGTAATTTTAAATTGCAGAATGTCCAACCTTAAAATCTGATTTAAATATTTTCATAGACTACAGGGAATTTAAGACTAACCTTAGAACATACTGCAACATTTAGCATGACCCTTTCCTTTTCTTTGAATGCTTCATTCTCTCTGGCTCTTTCTTTCCCCTACTCCCTCTCTCTGCTCTTCGTTGTTTGCCATTCCTCTCAAGGTTCTGCTACACCAGAAGATTTTGTTTTGTTGTACCAGCTAGTTCCCAATTCTAGTGATACCCGAGGATTTTGCGATTTTTTTTTCTCAGTAGGTTGAAAAATCTTTACCATGGATTAGAGTTTTTACTGTATTGCCTACCCTTGCATTTCAATTGCATTCGTCAATGGCAATTTTCATTGAAAGAGTACTCATGGAGTTCAAAGGGAATTTTAATTTGCCTTTCTAGAAAGTCATGGAATTCCATGTTATTCTTGCTGCAGGACCATGCACCTCATGGAAGGAGAACTCCCTACCTCCATGTCAGGAAGTTGTGGTGTTTGCATTAATGGAAAGCTGTACGTTTTTGGAGGATATGATGACAAAGGATACAGCAATCGAGTAATATTTTCTTTCAATTCAGGAGTGCAGCACAATGTCATAGTCAGTGTATCATTTAATCTCGCACGTTTACAAATATTTAAAGGAGAAGATATATGTAGAAAATCTTCAGCTTACAGGTTTTAAAAATAGAGTAAAAATGCAATCATTGTGTTCTTCTCTTCTTCCACATCTTTCTGCTTCAGAGTTAGCTCCCTGCTTAGATGGTGTCTATAGGGGAGAGCATGATAAGAAAAGATCCATTTCAGTGTGTTTTCCATGTCATTTTTGCTTCTAAAACACAGCTTTATTTTTATTTACTTTACAATGAAAAATTTTACCTTTCAAAAAGAAAAAATATATATTATTGATTTTTGGATATTTTTTGCATATCCCTCAGACACAGACTTGATTTCTAAATGCCCTGTCTGCTAATGGTGTTCTCCTCTTTTAAAAGCTTTATTTTGTTAATTTGCGAACAAGAGATGGAACCTACGTTTGGGAAAAAATCACCAATTTTGAAGGACAACCACCCACACCACGTGATAAACTTTCTTGCTGGGTATATAAAGACAGGTAATGCAGCGGAATCATCTCATTAAGTACACTTAGCAAGGGTGGTGGCTGAAATAGAGAACATTTGAAAGTCTGAATTTTTTCAAGATGTAATTATAAACTTGTTTTGACTCTCTTGGTAATGGCAGTTCTGCATCCTGGGTAAGAGCCCTGTCATAAAAATAAACATTGTGGATGCAACTATTTTTTAAAATAAATTTACTTAATTAAAATTTCTAGTTAACGCACATTCACATGGTTCAAAAATCAAAACCATATTAAAAAGTCTACAGCAAAAGGTCTGGCTCCTACCCCCGTCCCCATCCACTTTGCCTGCCACCCCCCCACCCCCCGCCACGTGCAAATAGCTACTTCCAATTAATATCTTTTGTATTCTTACTTCAGTGGTTTTCAAACTTGTCTGCTATTGTAATCACCTGGGGATTTTTTTAAAAACTTTCAAAGCCCAGGTGATACTTTACACTAATTAAATTATCATCTCTAGGGTTATGATGTTTTGAAACTCCTCAGATAATTCCAAGATACAAGTTTGGAAACCATTGCCATCAGTGTTACTTTATGCAGATAGAAGCAAACACGTAGGAGTGTATGCATATATTCCTTTTTTCTCTCTCTTCTTTACGCAAATAGCAGTGTATTTTATATAGTCTTCTGCACTCTGCTGCTTCTGTTAGTGTACCATGAAGATTTTTCATCTTTTGGAATCCCTAGTTAGAAAGCTGATTTTCTTCCTCCCTCCCTTTATTCTTCCTTCCTTCCTTTTTTTATTTTGTAGCTGCATAGTATTCCTCTTTGAGGATATACCATGGTTTATTTAATCTTTCCCCTAAAAATGAAATAACACTTAAATTATTTCAGTTCCTTTGCTATTACAAACTGCCTTAATGAATATCTTTATATATATATATATATATGTGTGTATATATATATATATGTATATACATATATGTATATATGGTTACATGTCTATCCATTGGATAAAATTAGATTGCATTTATAATTTTGACAAATGCTTACTTTACCAAGGCTGTTGTAAGAAAGTACTATAAACTAAGGGGCCTAAACAACAGAAATGTGCTTTCTCAATGTTTCTAGAAACTGGAAGTCTGAGATCAAAGGGTCAGCACAGTCGGTTCCTTCTCTAGGTTTTGAGAAACAATCTATTCTCTGCCTCTCCCCTAACTTAAGTGATTTGCTGGCAAACTGTTTGTGTGAGCGGGGGAGGGGCAGAGAGAGAGGGAGACACAGAATCCATGAAGCAGGCTCCAGGCTCTGAGCTGTCAGCATAGCCTCAAAACCATGAACCACGGAGGCTTAACCAACTGAGCCACCCAGGTGCGCCATTTTTGCTGGCAGTCTTTGATGTTCTTGGGCATATGGAGACATCCCTCTGATCGCTGATTTCACATTCACATAGGATCTGTGTATGCTTGTCTGTCTCTAGATTTTCCCTTTTATAAAGACACCAGTCATACTGGGCTAGGGCCTCCCCTAATGACCTCATTTTAACTTGATTGCCTCTGTGAAGAACCTATCTCCAAAAAAGATCACATTCTGACATACAGGGAGTGGAGATAGGACTTCAACATATGAATTTTGGAAGAACACAATGAAACCCACAGCAATAGAATTTGTCAATTTTCCCTCCATAGAAGTGGGGCTATTTTGCATTCTCAACAATGGAATGCTTATTTCTCCATAGTCTTGCCAAGAGTTCGCTGGCAAACTCAGATTGTTTGTTTGTTTGTTTGTTTGCCATTCTGATAGATGAGAAATGTCTCAGTCTTATTTTCATTTTCACTAAAAAACTTTTGTGAGTTTGAATGTATTTTCATATGTTTAAGGGCAGTCTTTATTTCTTTTTCTCTGAACTATTTGTGTCCTTTGCTCATTTTCTTTTTTCTTTTTTTTTTTTAATTTTTTTTAATGTTTATTTATTTCTGAGAGACATAGAGGCACAGCGTGAACAGGGGAAGGGCAGAGAGAGAGGGAGACACAGAATCGGAAGCAGGCTCCAGGCTCTGAGCCGTCAGCACAGAGCCCGACGCGGGGCTTGAACTCACAGACTGCGAGGTCATGACCTGAGCTGACGTCGGCCGCCCAACCGACTGAGCCACCCAGACGCCCCCTTTGCTCATTTTCTATTTGAGTTTTGCTTTTATAAACTCAGTTTCTAGGAGTTATTTATATATTAAGGAAATTCGTGTTTGTCTGTGATATGATATGAAAATATTTTTTCGTTTGTCATTTGTCTTTTGAGTTTGCTTATTAATACGTGTTCTACATGCATTAAACAGATTTTTAAAACTTATTTAGATAAGTTTATCAATAATTTCTTTTTTATCAGTAATTTCTTTTGTGGTTTTTCGATCTTGAATCTTGATTTCAAAGTTATACATTAATTCACCAATGTATTTTTCTTAGTACTTTTGTCATTTTATTTTTTACATTTAAGTTGTTGATTCATTTGGGACTTACTGTGCAAATGGTATGAGATATGGATCCAGGTTTATCTTTTTCTGAATGGCTGCCTGTCTGTTACTCAGTTATTTCAGATGCTACCTTTATCACATATTTACCTAATTTTCATTGGTATTTGGATCTGTGTTTTCTACTCTATTCTATTGATCTGTTAATGTACAAATACTTCACTAGTTTAGATATTGAAGCTTTAGAGAACATTCTTATAAGACTATTATAAATCACAAGTGTATACCTTAAATAATTATCACAAATTGAACATACTTATGTAACCACCACCCCAGTAAAAAAAGAACATCATCAACACTAGAATTCTTCATTATGTCCATTTCTAATCAGTATGCTCCGCACCCTTCCTAAAGGAAACCATTATCCTGACTTCCAGTATCCTAAATTAGTCATTGTCTTTTATATTTTTGTATACCTTTTTTATACTATATATGGCATCCTATAGAATTTATACTTTACCTGAAATTATATTTTTGAGATTCATTCATGACGTTGTATGTACCTATGGTTTGTTTTCTTTCCTGTATGTTATTCTATTAAACGAAATACTACGATGTATTTATTCATTCTACTGTTGATAGACATTTGGGTCACTTCCACTTTTTGACTCTTTGGAATAATATAGCTATGAGCATTCTTCTGCGTGTTTTGGTACTTAAGGGTAAACATTTCCTGTTGGACATGTATCTCTTTATTCTCTCAGTGGCGTAATCTGATTTCAGTATGGTCTAATGTACCATTTTTTTCCTTATGGTTAGTACTTTCATGTCCTTGACTTAATTGATCCTAACCCTACAAAGTATTTTTGGTCCTTTGAAGTTTTTCTTGTTCACATATAAAAGAAACTGGTAACAATCGTTGCCCTAGGCAAGAAAATTGAATGAATGAGAGTTGGAGAGAGACCTACTTTTTACTACACCTTTTTAAAAAAGTCATGATCAAATGTATATAACATAAAATTTGCCATTTTAACCATATTTAAGTGTCCAGTGCAGTGACATTAATTACATTCACAGGATCGTGCAACCATTACCATTACAGTAGAAACTTGGATTGCAAGTAACTTGTTCTGCAAGTGTGCTGCAAGATGAGCAAACATTTCTAATAAATTAAAAAAATTTTTTTAATGTTTATTGATTTTTGAGACAGAGACAGAGCATGAACTGGGGAGGGGCCCAAAGAGAGAGGGAGACACAGAATCTGAAGCAGCAGGCTCCAGGCTCTGAGCTGTCAGCACGGAGCCCAATGTGAGGCTAGAATTCATGGACCATGAAATCATGACCTGAAATGAAGTCGGATGCTTGACTGACTGAGCCACCCAAGTGCCCCTGTAATAAATTTTAACTTGATAAACAAGCAATGTCTTGCAATACAAGTAGTACATGATGCCGAATGTCACATCACAACTGAGCCAATGGTTCTTAAAATTTGCTTTGATATGCAAGTGCTTTGGTTTGCAAGCATGTTTCCAGAACGAATTATACTCTCAAATCAAGGTTTTATTGTATTTAGCTCCAAAATTTATCATCACTCCAAACAGTCTCGATAGTCATTAAGCAGTACCTCCCCATTCCTCTTCTCCCCAACCTCTGGTAACCTCTAATTTACTTTCTATCTCCATGAATTTGCCTATTATAGATATTTTATAGAAGTAGACTCATTCAATATTTGTGTTTTAGTGTCTGGCCTATTTCACTTAGAATATTTTCAGAGTTCACGATGTTGTATGTATCACGACTTCTTCCTTTTTAAGTCTGAATAACATTCCCTTGTATACGCTGTCATGCATTTGTTAATTCATCTATTGAACACTTGTTTTGTTTTCACCTTTTGGCTGTTGTGAATAATGCTGCTGTGAACATTGGCTTACAAGTATTGTTTGAGTCCCTGTTTTCAATTATTTTGGGTATATACCTAAGAGTAGAATTTCTCGGTCATATGGTAAGTCTATGTTTAATTTTTTGAGGAAGCACCAAAATGTTTTTTACAGTGACTACACCATTTTATATTCCCACTGGCAATTCACATGGGTTCTAACTCTCCATATCCTTGCCAACACTTGCTGTTCCTTCCTTTATTTCTTTATTCTTTTTCTTCCTCTTTTTTAAAAATAATAGGCAGGGGCATCTGGGTGGCTCAGTAGGCTAAGCGTCTGACTTCGGCTAAGGTCATGATCTCACTGTTATGGGTTCCAGCCCTGCATCAGGCTCTGTGCGACAGCTCAGAGCCTGGAGCCTACTTCAGATTCTATGTGTGTGTCTCTCTCTGCCCCTCCCCAACTTGTGTTCTATCTCTCTCAAAAAATAAAATAAACACTAAGAAAAATTTAAAAATAATAGGCATCATAGTGGGTGTGAAGTAGTGTTCATTGTGGTTTTGATTTGCATTTCCCCAGGGACTAATGATGTTGACCATTTTTCATGTGTTTATTGGCCATTTGTATATCTTCTTTGGAGAAACGTCTATTCAAGTCCTTCGTCCATTTAAAAAATAGTTGTCATTTTGTTGTTGAGTTATAGTTCTTATTCTGGATAATTAATCTCTTATCAGATTATGTAGTTTTCTTTTGTTGTAATGTTTTTGACTGGGTGGTCTCATAGAATGACTTAGGAAATATTCTTTCCTCTTAATTTTTTTTTAAAGACTTTGAGAAGGTTGGTATTAATTATTGTATAAATGTTTGGTATCATTCACTACTGAAGCCATATAGTCCTGGGCTTTTCTTTGTTGGTGGGATTTATGGTTACTGATTCAGTCTCCTTATTATAGGTTTATTCAGTTTTTGTATTTCTAATAAGCCATTTTCGATAGTGTCTTTCCAGAAATTTTTCTATGTTATGTAAATTATCTAGTCTGTTGGCATAGTTTTTTATAGTATTCTCTTAAAATTCTTTTATTTTCTGTAATGTTGATAATAATGTTCCCTGTGTCATTTCCAGTTTTAGTGCTTTGAGTCTTCTCATTTTTCCTTTGTCAACCTAGCTAAAAATTTATCAATTTTGTTGATCTTTTCAAAGAACCAACTTTTAGTTTGCTGTTTTTCTTCTATTTTTTATTCACTATTTTGCTTATTTCCCCTTTATTTTTCATTATTTCCTTTCTTCTGTTATCTTTGGGCTTAGTTTGCTCTTCTCTTCTTTGTTCCTTAATGTGTACAGTTCTGTTATTAATTTGAGATCTTTTTTTAAAAAATGGTAGGCATTTACAGCTATAAAATTCCCTTTGACCACCATCTTCACTGTACACCATGAGTTTTGTTTTATTGCATTTTCTTTTTTGTTTTTTCTATGGTATTTTAATTTTCATTCATTTCAAGTTAATTTTTAATTTCCTTTGTGATTTACTTCTCTACCAGTTAGGTTGACATTTTTTTTTTTCCTTTCAGCACTTTAAAGATTTTATTACATTGCTTTTGGCTTCCATTTTTCTGGTGAGAAATTCACTCTCATTCGTATTTTTGTACCCTGTATATGTCTTTTTACTCTGGCTTTTCTTTATTTGTTCTTTATTTTTGCTCCTCATTGATTTGATTAAAATGTTCCTACCTGGGGGAGCATGGGTAGCTCAGGTGGTTAAGCTCCAACTCTTGGTTTCGGCTCAGGTCATGATCTCACAGTTGTAAAATTGAGCCCCATGTTGGGTTCAGCACTGAGCGTGGAGCCTGCTTGGAATTCTCTCTTTCTCCTCTCAGCCCCTCCCCGACTCACACTTGTGCACATGCTCTCTCTCTCTAAATAAATAAACAAATATTATTTTTACAAATGTTCCTACTTCTAGTTTCTTTTGTATTTGTCCAGCTTGGAGTGTGCTGAGCTTCTTGCGTTGGTGGGTTTATATCTTTCATTAGTTTTAGGAAGCTCTTAGTAATTGTCAAGTATTTCTTCTACACACTTATTTGTCTCTTCATCTTCAAGCGTTCCTGTTATATGCATGTTAGACCATTTGATGTTGTTCCACAGAACTTGGACTCCCTGGGTTTTCCTCCCTCTCTTCTCTTTGTTTTAATTTGGATACTTTTTATTAACCTCTTGACTTATCTTCAAGTTCACTGGTCTCTTCCATTACCATGTTCAGTCTCCTGTGAAGCCTATTTAATCAAGTCTTTATTTCTTACATTTTCCCCCATTTTAGCATTTCCACTTAACAGTTATTTTTCATCATTCTGTGTCTCTGCTGAAATTGTTCTGTTCTTCCTGCATATTGCCCATGTTTTACAAACTATGTCTGTTATCATCTTTTTCATAGTTTATCATAGTTATTGTAGATGCCATGGTTGACCACCTTATGGTCAGCTTATATTGACTCTTTCCTCTCTTGATCATAGGTCACTTTTTTTTTTTTTGCCTTTTCACGTATCTTGTAATTTTTTTTTAACCATGTTCCAGACATTCTGTATGAAAGAATGGTAAAGATTGAAAAAAATGATACTTATCGTCAGAAAAGAACATGTCCTAAAAAAAGAAAAAAAAGGTCACATCCTTTCTGTTTTTCTCAGGCTCCTAGAGTGGGAGTTTAGTCAGTCTCATTTGTAGTTGATCTGTGTTTGAGGTTGTTATAACTTTAGTTTGATTCCATTGTACAACTGGCTTCATACGTTTTGAGGAAAGATCAAGACTTTCCTTTGCTAGGACCCCATGTTTGAGCATTGCAGATTTTCTAAAGATGTTCTGTGCTTCACAGAGTTCCAAGCCTCAGAACCGTGGAAGATCTCTCCCTGTTTTTATAGCCTCATTGGTAGGTCTTTGGATCACTAGGGAGTTCTCTTTGCTCTCCAGTCCCTCCTTTTGCTTTCCATACCTTGGGAGATCATTTCCCACCTTGTACCTCCTCCTCTGGGCTTTTGAGAGCAGACATCCTGTGTACTGTAGTGGCTTGGTATGCTTCTGAGGTATTTCTGTCAACTCTTCTGTCCTGATCTCAAACATTAGTAGTTTAACCAACCATGAGCTCTCTGAAGACTATGTGAAAGACTTGTCAAGTGGATTCAAACTCCCACTGTGACTGATTTTCTTAAGAATCTAATTTGCGGTGCCATCCTACATGCAGCTGTTCAAATTTTGGGTGATGTCTTTTGCAAATCCTGTGTGTCCTGGATTCTTCCTCCTCCCGCTGTTGTACCAGGAATGAAAGCTGCTGTGCATATGTCTCTTCTCTCCTATTGAGAGCTCATCACTTTCTGGAATTAGTTTATTTAGGATTCTTCCCTTCTCTCTTTGATTTTTTTTAACCTGTGGTTTTGTAGTTGATTTGGTTTGCGTAGATTATTAAGGGGAGAGAGATGAGCTCTGCAAACAGACTGGAAATAGAATTTCTGAAATGTGTTCTCTTGTATTTGTTTTTCAGATTAATATATTTTGGTGGCTATGGGTGTAGGAGACACAGTGAACTCCAGGACTGTTTTGATGTTCATGATGCATCATGGGTAAGACAGTAACCACTGTTTACATTCTCCTTGAATTTAGTAGCCCCTTAAACAGTCTTTAGAAACAATAAGCCCAATCTTTCTCAATTTAAATTGCCACAATTGACACTATGAAAAAAAATGTGTTTTCTTTCTTTTGGATTTAGATTCAGTTGGAGAAAGTTCTCTCACCTAGTGGTGTCAGCCTTCATGGCTACTGGCAGAGTAATTTCTTACTTTATTCATCACTCACACCTGCTTCTGTTAGACAAGTGGTGACTTTAGCACAACTTGGAAAAACTTTGTTCATAGATAACCAGAATGGCCGTGGCTGATATACACCTCCTTTTAGGTATGTCCACCAGAACTATTCATAGCTCAGACTGGCCTCTGTAATGCAGTAAGTCGATAGTCATATTACCTTTCCTATTTCTTACTGGTTAGAGAATAAACTATTACTAATGAAATAAGACATGAGATAAAAATGAAACCTTTTAAAAGAGAACTTTAAAAACCATTGATCCCAGGAGCGCCTGGCTGGCTCAGTCATTGGAGCATGCGACTCGATCTTGGGGTTGAAAGTTCGAGCCCCACATTGGATATAGAGATTACTTAAAAATAAAATCTTAAACCAAACCAAATCAAACAAACAAAACATTGATCCCAGCACTAAGATACATAGTAACTCTTCGGTTTTAACTTCTACTAGCATATATTGTTTTTGTACATTATAATGTAAATATATATGTACATTTCATATATGTCTTTTTATATATAGGTATTTAAAAAGTTCCCCATGTATTTCCATGGTTTTTGAGTTTTAAAATAAAATATCTGTAAAGCTTTGCTACTTACAGTATTACTGATCATTTTCAGAACTACACATCCCCATTACTTATATCTAATTTTTTTACTCATTTTTTTTTCTCCTCTAATACAGGTTAGGCTAAGGATCATGTCCTGAAGTTTCTGGTGTACCAGTAGATTTTTTTTCTCTTAGATTTTAGATTAAGTAAATTGTTTAGTTTGTTTAATTTGTTTGACAAGTCCTGCCAAAAATGAATGAAGTGTTTCTGGCATAGAACATAAAACTGACACAGAGGTAAGCTAGAGTAGTAACAGAGGATTTTAACAATCCAGAGATGCTAAATATAGTATAACTGCTAAATGGGTGCCTCGCTGACAGTTTTGTCTCTTAGAAGACAAAGAAGAGAGCACAAGTTTGACCTATACGAACAAATTGCTTGGTTAAATAGAAGTGATTGGGACTCTTTGGAAAAAAGAACCATAGTTCCCTAAAGTTCTTAATTGCAAAGATTAGGAATTCTGAGCTTGTACTCTAGGAAAACAGATTGCAAAATATAAATATCATTCTGTCCTCTGCAATTTTAAAAGAGACAATCCTTTGAGAGAATTGGAAGGTTATCAATGAGTAAAGTTACGAATCACTGGAAGCAATGCTACGAGAGGACAAGTTGCCAGGTGGTGGCTGTTTCTGGTGTGGAGCCCACACTTCGTGAGCCACTGCTGTGTGTGTTAGCTTTATGAGCAGGCTAACACTTAACTATGTTTTCGTAATGGTGCCTGTTATTTCACCATTAAATATGCAATGAAATTTATAACAGTCATCTAAAAATTATAAAAGTTTTTAAATATTTAAAAAATTTCTGTTTTAGGAAGAACAGATATTCTGGGGATGGCATAATGATGTTCATATATTTGATACAAAGACACGGAGTTGGTTTCAACCAGAAATTAAAGTAAGTATTGGAAAAAGTTACCTTTATATTGATATATCCATTGATACTTTAATTTATACATTTAAAGGATATATTTTTGCTAAGTTATTTGGATTTTAGCAATTGAGTTTATATTCATATATGAAGGGGTCTCCCTGAGTACTGTCACTAATATTCTTTTTTTTTAATCACCTATTTTTCTCCAGGTTAGCTAAGGTTTTCTAGAAAAATCTTACAGAGGGTACCATCATCATTCTTTACCCAGAAGTGTGATGTGTTCATTTAATAATGGCACTTTTAAAATGTCCTTTTATAATGAAGTCCACAATTTTAAAAAGCCCATATTTCATAAACTCTTGAAATCTACATGCAGTTAATAGCATGACAAAAAATACACTATCAATACTCTTTCATGTGCTGGTGAACAAACACAAACTCAAGTTAGTTTAAGTCCTAATGAATTTTCACATGGGGGAAAGTCTGTTTTAGAGTGGCTCACACAGTGAAAGAGCTGGAAGGGCCTGAGCCTCAGGCACTGGAGCAAGTTACTCAACACCAACAGTGTTTTCCATCTCAGTTCGCTTCTCTCCGCTTCCCTTTGTATGCTAGCTCCATTCTGTCTACTGTAGACCAGCCGGCTCATTTAGGAGGGAATGTGGTCCTGGCTATCCAAGTAATCTTTTCTCTTGGTGCTATATTCTTTCAGTGTTTACAAATTAGTTTTAGAAAAGGACTCTGGTTGTATTTGGGTATATTCCCAGTCTTTACATTGGTCCTTGTTGCCAAGGGTATAATTGGTTTAGGCCCGAGTCTCAGGCCTACCCTAAGGGAGCAGGGATATTGTGGCTGATGAACTCACCAGAACTATGCAGAACGGAATGCTGAATAGGCAAAACCAAAATTGTCCACTAATATGCATAAATGACATACATACATTTGAATTTTAAGATTTATGTCTTTTGTTAATGAAATAAAAGCATTTTATCTCTATTCACATAATCATATGGGAATAAGCAGAGAAAATTGTTGAGACTAGATCTGCTGAAACTCATCCTAGATCTTTTTTAGGCATCTGTACCCTCTACTTTCTTAGAGAAAAATCAGGGATCTGCGGCTATTGAAGGCATAGTTCTCGAACATGCTTCTATAGGGGCACCTGGCTGGCCCAGTTGATGGAGCATGCAACTCTTGGTCTCAGGGTCATGAGATCAAGCCCCATGTTGAGTTGGAGCCTACTTAAAAACAAAGCAAAACAAAACAAAGAATGTGCTCCTGAGGATGAGGGAGCTGAGGTACTTACATTTGGACTTCAAGTCTTTCTGTGGCTCCTTCCTTCCCTTCTTACCTCTGTCCATAGCCTTCCCCACCTGCTCCAATAGTCTTACATACACATGTCCCTATTTTAGTTCATATTTGCCAATATTTTCACTGTAATTTCTCTGATGATTTCTTCAAATAAGTTCTTATATTGTTTATATTTTATCTCAAAGTTTTTCTGACATGGTTGTAGCTGGAATTCACTCTCTTCATTTTTCAGGGACACTCTTAAATTACTTTATTATCCCCAAACATCGGCATCAAAAGACAAGGCAGCATGGTAGAGTGTACTAATTATTGGTGTAAAAGTTGAAAAAATTGGATTTGCATTTTAATTCTGTCATAAAAGAGCTGTGTCCTTCAGATAAGCCATGTAGTGTATCATCTGTAAAACAGAAAGGTTGCAAGTGTTTTTCCTACATGGGATTTTTACCCCTTAAGAACAGTATATTAGTAATTGGGGTCTTCGGGTTATTTTCAGTATTTCAAACAACTTAATAAGCATTGTGCATTATTTATGCAGTTAGGCCCACAGATTAATGCAAATGCCACTTTTTTTGTTTTTATTTGGAATTATGTGAACTCATTTTATTCAGAGCTTTAGGTGGTTATAAAATGTATTTGATAAAAGTTCAATATTGATTTCATAATAGATGTGTTTATAGGAGAATAATTTTTCCAAAATTTCAGATCAGAGTGGGGTAATAATAAAAACTATGTTTTGCTGGAATGACTGTGGACCACATTTCAGAAGGTCCTCTCTCATATTTAAGTGTTAAATTCATAGTATCTGAATTATTTTTTACTGTATTGGCTTTAGAATGGTGATTCAAGTAAACCTAAAAATCTAGGAAATTCCAATATTGAACGTAGAGCCGAAACTTCCTGTGCCCACATTCAGTAGCCAATGCACTGAAAATGTTGAAAAGATTCTTTCAGAACTTGAAATGAAAGGCATACACAAAGGCTCCCACCATGAACGTGTGTAAATTATGCAGAAAATTTTCCCTTAGAATCTCATTAATTCATCTACCCATTATACTCTCTCTTTACCCACCAATGCAAAACTTCTCTAGAGGAAAGGTCTGCTATATTTGTTCAAAGTATAGAAAAGTGTTACTAGTTAATGGGAAGAGTTTTAGCAAGCGATAAAGCACTGTTTGGTTTAAGGCAAGAGTGAAATTTTTATCGTGAAATTTGAGATGCCAAGAGTTATAGGGGCAGATTTAATTTTTTAGAGTCTCTGAGATTATCACACTGTGCACTGCTCCACTCACAATATTAATTTGGGGGTAGGGGGAAGAAAGGGAAGTGAGGAGAAAAGATTTTAAATTTTTAAATACTTATATTTCAAGCTGACATTTAAATGAAATTTTATTTTGCTGAATAGTGTCAGGCATTTAAGAAAAACACTTTAAAAAGTAAAGATCAGGGTGAGTACATTTCATTCTTGAAGAGCAGTATTTATCTATAATCATTACTATTTACAGTAAACTTTTTTTGATGTTTATTTATTTATTTTGAGAGGGGGGTGGGGAGGGAGAGAGAATCCTAAGCAGACTCGATGCTGTTAGCACAGAGCCCTACGGGGGGGGGGGGGGGCTCGATATCACAAACCGTATGATAATGACCTGAGCGAAAACCAAGAGTTGGGTGCTTAACTGACTAAGCCACCCAGGCATCCCTATAATGAACTTTTACATCAGGGTTTTATTGAATTATAGCGGTAATGGTGATTTGGTGGTCAGGTTTTTCTCATACTGAGCATAAGAGTGTGACTTCCTTAGAGATGTTTCAAGTTTT
This sequence comes from Paguma larvata, assembly GCA_030068075.1. Classification (NCBI taxonomy): domain Eukaryota; kingdom Metazoa; phylum Chordata; class Mammalia; order Carnivora; family Viverridae; genus Paguma; species Paguma larvata. The sequence goes on from CM057827.1 coordinate 713,707, forward strand.
GTACTCTGTTTTCTCATCTCTGCCTGCAGGGTGGAGTTCCACCACAGCCGCGAGCCGCGCACTCATGTGCAGTTCTTGGAAATAAGGGCTATATCTTTGGCGGACGTGTTTTGGTTAGTGTTTTTCATGGAAATGATATTTTTATGTGTGATTCTTCTCACGAAAATTATTTACTGATTTTGGGGAACAACTGAATATTCAAATTATCTAGATAAATAAAATACCATTCAATAATAAATTTTCTTTATCTTCCATCCCCTAAACAGACTATACATAAGTAACCACAGATGATTTATAAATCATGCTTTAATGAGGAGAATCCTTCACTTCTGTGCATAACCAGAAAAGTTTAATTTCTTATCATTTATATCCTATTAAACACTTTTCTTCCTTTCTCTCTTGACACATTAATTGGGTAGCTCTATATTAATTTTATTAACACTTAGCATTGTTTCCCAATATGTAAACTTCTGATGCTAATAAGAAAAATTAGGAAAATGGAGATAGTCTATCATTAACTTGAACTAACTTTAAAACCAAAATTTTAGCCCATAAGAGATGTGAAACAGGGACTAATTTAACACACTTTTATTTTAGCAAACTAGGATGAATGATTTGCACTGTCTGAACTTAGATACCTGGACTTGGTCTGGAAGGTAAGTTTGAAATTTAAGTATGTTTTAATTGAAAGGCATTTGTGTATGTGTGTGAGTGTGTCCGTCTGTGTTTGGGACCATACCAAATTTGAGCCTCTAAAACGGAATTCGTATCTTTTTCCTTCAGATTACATGTCTAAGCAAGGAATATACAGATTTAAATTCAGAGTTTGTTCTTTAACCAAATTATATAAAACATGAGAATACCAGCAGTTGAAAATTGATTATGTAAAAGTACTGGTTTTATTTTAAGTATTCTTTTTTTTTAATTTTTTTATATTTGAGAGACATAGAGACAGAGCGTGAGCAAGGGAAGGACAGAGAGAGAGAGAGAGACAGGATCCGAATCAGGATCCAGACTCTTAGATGTCAGCACAGAGCCTGACGCGGGGCTTGAACTCACAACCGTGAGATCATGACCTGAGCTGAAGTCGGCTGCTCAACCGACTGAGCCACCCAGGCACCCTATTTTAAGTATTCTTGAGAACTGGCCAGTAGAAGGAAGAACAGATTGTTGGTGTCATCACAAGTAAACAGATACTGAAGTATGTAAAAAATGTTTTTTTGTGGTTCAAAATATATATTTAACAATAGAATAAATATATTTAGGTATCACTTCAGCTGTTCATGTAATGATATGGAATCAGAGCTATATATTATTCCAAAATAGAAATACCATTAAAAATGAAACTGCAAAAGTGCCAGGAAAAAAATATATAGCAGATTATCTCTAAAATCTTGGCATGGAGCAATCCCTATCAAAAAAAACACCAGCATTCTTCACAGAACTAGGACAAACTATCCTAAAATTTGTATGGAAGCACAAAAGAGCCCAAATAGCCAAAGCAATCCTGAAAAAGAAAATCAAAGCTGGAGACATCACAATTCTGGACTTCAAGCTGTACTGCAGAGCTGTAATTATCAAGACAATATGGTACTGGCACAAGAACAGACACTCAGATCAATGGAACAGAATAAAGGACCCAGAAATAGACCCACAACTGTATGGCCAACTAATCTTTAACAAAGCAGGAAAGACTATCCAATGGAAAAAAGATAGTCTTTTCAGCAAATGGTGCTGGGAAAACTGGACAGCCATATGCAGAAAAATGAACCTGGACCACTTTCTTACACCATACACAAAAATAAACTCAAAATGGATGAGAGGCTTAAACGTAAGAGAGGAAGCCATCGAAATCCTAGAAGAGAAAGAAGGCAAAAACCTCTTTGACCTTGCCTGCTGCAACTTCTAACTTGACCTGTCTCCAGAGGCAAGGGAAACAAAAGCAAACATGAACTATTGGGACTTCATCAAGATAAAGTTCTGCACAGAGAAAGAAACAATCAGCAAAACTGAAAGGCACCTGATGGAATAGGAGAAGATATTTGCAAATGACATATCAGATAAAGAGTATCCAAAATCTATAAAGAACTTATCAAACCTAACACCCCAAAAAACAAATAATCCAGTGAAGAAATGGGCAAAAGACATGAATAGACACTTTTCCAAAGAAGACATCCAGATGGCTAACATGAAAAATGCTCAATATCACTCATCATCAGAGAAATGCAAATCAAAACCACAATGAGATACCATCTCACACCTGTCAGAATGGGTAAAATTAACAACTCAAGCAACAACAGATGTTGGCGAGGGTGCAGAGAAAGAGGAACCCTTTTTGCACTGCTGGTAGAAATGCAGACTGGTGCAGCCATCCTGGAAAACAGTATGGAGGTTTCTCAAAAAATTAAAAATAGAACTACCCTACGGCCCAGCAATTACACTACTAGATATTTATCCAGAGGATACAGGAGTGCTATTTCAAAAGGGTACATACACCCCGATGTTTATAGCAGCGCTATCGACAATAGCCAAAGTATGGAAAGAGCCCAAATGTCCATTGACATATGAACGGATAAAGAAGATGTGGTGCTGGGGCGCCTGGGTGGCTCAGTCGGTTAAGTGTCTGACTTCAGCTCAGGTCATGATCTTGCAGTCTGTGAGTTGGAGCCCCATGTCGGACTCTGTTGCTGACAGCTCAGAGCCTGGAGCCTGCTTCAGATTCTGTGTCTCCCTCTCTCTCTGCCCCTCCCCCATTCACACCCTCTCAAAAATGAATAAATGTTAAAAAAAATTTAAAAAAAGATGTAGATATATATACATTGGAATATTACTTGGTGATCAAAAAGAAGGAAATGTTGCCATTTGCAACAATGTGGATGGAACTAGAGTGTATTCTAAGCAAAATGAGTCAGAAAAAGACAAGTATCGTATGACTTAACTCATATATGGAATTTAAGATACAAAACAGATGAACATAAAGGAAGGGAAGCAAAAATAATATAAAAATGGGGGGAGACAAACCATGAGAGGACTCTTAAATACAGAGAACAAACCGAGGGCTGCTGGAGGGGTTTTGCGTGGGGGGATTGACTGCATGGGCAATGGCCATTAAGCAGGGCACCTGTTGGTTTGAGCACTGGGTGTTATTTATAAGTGATGAATCACTAAATTCTGTTCTTGAAATCATTATTACACTATATGTTAACTAGTTTGGATGTAAATTTAAAAAATAATAATAATTGTAAAATCTTGGCCTGATGAAAGTTTTCCTAAAGATGGTTATAAACCCAAAATTCATAAATGAAAAGACTTATAAGATCACTTAAGAATTAAATTTTTCTAGGGGCCCCGGGTGACTCTGTTGGTTAAGGATCCAACTCTGGGTTTCCACTTAGGTCATAATCTCATGGGTTTGTGAGTTTGAGCTCCATGTAGGGCTCTGTGCTGGCAGTACAGAGCTGCTTGGAATTTTCACTCTCCCTCTTTCTGCCCCCTCCCCTGCTCTCTCTGTCTCTCTTTCAAAATAAATAAATGAATATTTAAAAAAAAGATTTAAATTATTCTGTATAGAAAACTATAACAAAGCTATAAGGCAAATTGGAAAATACAAACAAAAAACAAACTGGAAGTCATATTGCAGTATATTTAACAGGGCCTAAATCCACAAGAACTCAGAAAATCAGTAAGAAAAAGACAAATAGTCCAACAGAAAAATGGACAGAGAACATAAATGAATGACTCATAGAAGAAATACAAATGGGCAAAAAATATTTTAAAAAGATGTTCAACTTCAAAGACAATGGAACTAAATGGAACTAAAAATAATTACAAATGCCTAGTGTGTGCTCAGGTTGTAACAGCATAATTAGTGGAAGCATAAACGGGTGCAGTTTTTCTGGAAGGTAGTTTGGCAATGTATTTAAAATGTGGAATTTCTGCTTTGATGCAGAGTTTCCCCAAAGATAGTAAGTATGTGTGGGCATGTGTGTGTTACAATGTTATTACAAAAGCGAAAACTGGAGGCCAACTTTCATATCCACATTTGGGGACTATTTAAATCATGGCACATTTGACCACTGGGCCACCATGCTTTCTTCACCAGAGGAAGTTACACTCATAGAAATCTTCTACAGCATATTAGTTGAATGAAAAAAAAGTTGCAGAATAGAATATATGATCCTATTTATATATTTGTAATAAATATGTTTATATGTGCATTAAACCCTAGAAAGATTTATACCAAATTATTATTATTTCTTATTGCTAGAGGACAGGATTATAAGAGAACTCTCCTTTTTAAAAATATTTTTGTGGTGGTCGAATGTTTTGTAACCAAAATGATTTTTTTTTTTTTTATGAATATAACAAACCTTATCTACCTCAGTGGGTATGTGAGTTGGTTCCCCTCAAGGCTCTCAAGACTACTAGGATTAGTATGCCCTTGACCTACAACCAAGAAGTGCTCACTGGAAAGGGGGCAGCAATAGCGTTATTTTTAAAAAATTTTTATGTTTATTTATTTTTGAGTGAGAGAGAGAAAGAGAGCATGCGCGCGTGCTAGTGGGGGAGGGGCAGAGAGAGAGGGAGACACAGAATCCGAAGCAGGCTCCAGGCTCTGAGCTGGCAGCACAGAGCCTGACATGGGGCTCGAACTCACAGTGCACGAGATCATGACCTGAGCCAAAGTCAGACGCTTAACCAACTGAGCCACCCAGGGCCCCCCAAAATGATTCTTAGAGTCACTGCAAACACTAAAAATATTTCCATTTTAGAAAAAATATATCTTCCAAAAATGCCCTGGATTATTCTGGAGCATTCCAGAACCCTGGAGAATGGTATCTTCTCACCTCCTGAATTAAACTTTTGTACTGATGTTTGTATTTTCTAAGAGTAGGACAGTATTTTTTGAAATCTTCAGAGGTTTGTTCTGGATGGAATGGCTTGCATGCTTTTATTTGAAGCTAGAATAGCTAGCATTTTCAGACAAAGAAGCTATGGGATATTGTACAGCAATTGTACAATTGTACAAATGTACAGAGTAAAAGTAACAAAAACAAAACCCCATAATATACCCGAGGAAATCAGCTGAAAATATAAAACTAAACATGGGCCAACATTAAAAAGTTATAGACATGAAAAGAGTTATGTTGAAAAGCTGGAGAAGCTATATTGATTAAACAAGAATGATGTTGAGTATGCACTGTGAATTAACTAGAGATTGACTTTTTAATTTTCAGTCTCTGTTCTGTAACCAGGGGGAATAGACACTAAGTGGAAAGATTATTTAAATTCATCAAAGGATTTAAGAATATTTTAAAAATCTTAATGCAGGTGGAGTTCATAAAATCAGCTTTTTTAAAAAGTAGTGACGGCAGTATTTTTCCCCTCTAAGCTGAGATGATCAAAACCCTTTTTATTTTGACTAACATAGTACCTAGATTTTTCTATTTTTTTCCCCCTTGCCGCAGGATTCCTGTTAATGGAGAAAACCCCAAACATCGGTCATGGCATACTTTAACACCAATAGCTGATGATAAACTGTTTCTATTTGGCGGACTAAGTGCAGACAATATTCCATTAAGTAAGTCAACTAAAGTGTAGCCTACGATTATTATCTCATTCGTTTTCTTAAATGTATTTGATATTTAAGCTGTCTCTTTTTCAGATTTTCTGGTTTACCTTTATCCCCAACTGTATGCTTGCATGAAGAATTAGAAAACCCTTTTGATTTAGTACCTTTGGCTCTTCATGTTCTCCTGTTTCCTAGATATATGGAAAAGGAAGGGTAGTTGAACCTAGATGAACTAAAGCCTCTTTCAACTATAATATTCTGTGATTCTGTGCCTTCCTCATTTTTGATCTCGGTACAACATAGGCTAGAACGGGGATTAGAACAACAGTACCAGAAGGCTCTGAAAATACAAGGTGGGAAGGCCAGTTGCTTCTCTTTCTGTTCCAGAACTATAAAGAAAGTGCTTAGTCAGAATTTTTAAACTCCTGTCACTGCTGATCCCAATAGCTATGGTTTTGTAATGCAGTTTTTTTTTTTTCAGCAGTAAAACTGTGGCATCAAGAGAGACAAATGACTAAGTGTATCCACTTCCTAGTTTGACATAGTTGATGTTTTGTGTTTTCTTAACTCAGAAGTTTTCCATGGCTAGAAGTGTTTACATAAGAAACCTTATATACCATTAAACTCATTTATATAATTCCATATGGGATCTGGAGAAAACTATTTTTCAACAAAAATGTATCAAGCATCAGCTGTGCATCCAGCAGTGTGCTGGACAAGATGAACTCCAGAGGCTGGTTAGAGAAACAGGAGTTTCTAGCAGAGGATGTTAGTTATTGTAGATTATTATGCTTCTCCAATCTGAAGGTTTGTAATTAAAAGAGATTTGGAATCTTATAAAATAACTAACATCTAGTTTTTCATTAGGGTTTTTTTAATATCACATCTTTTCGAGCTCTACTGTTTTTAATTCCTGTTTGCTGATTTTGCTCATTGACCTGTGGGGAATTCCATGTCCTAACTCTCAGTCCAGTCAGTTTCCTCCTGTATAGATTTAGTGTAACATACTGGCATTACATGATACTGAGAAGTTATTTTAATCTTGTTGACTATGATAATGGCATTGTGATTATGTGATAATGCCGCTGTGATTCTGGAAAAATATGTCTACTTTGAAAAGCCATGTTTAGTGAGGTATCTGTGGGAAAAATGACAGGAGGTCTAGGATTTGCTTTAGAATAACTGAGCTGCAAGAGTAACAAAAAAGAGAGAAATGGAGCACATGTAGCAAAATCTTGATAGTTGTTGAACCTGGGATTTGTGAGGATTCATTATCATGTTCACTCTACCTCTCTATACCTCTGAAAATTTTTGTGAGACAATGTGCATACACAGGAAAGACAGTTGCATAAATGTAGCATGATAAATTCCGGAAAAAATGTAAATTTTATCCCAAAGATCTAATCTTAATTTCTTAACTGTCATAATATTGCAGGTGATGGTTGGATTTATAATGTCATAACAAATTGTTGGAAACAACTTACACACTTACCTAAGACAAGACCCCGGTAAGTATAGAACTTAAAGAATAGTAAAATAGTTAAGAATTTCTAAAGTGTTAAATATAGTGCTAATTTTGTAGTATTTGCCATTAAAATCATAAACGTTCAAGAAAGATATCTTTGAGATAAGCTTGATGTTACCTTAATAATTTAATAATCATTTCAAATTGTATCTGATTGTTAAAAATGTTCTATTCTGTTTTCATCCATATTTGAATTATTTGAAAATGTTACTCTTTTAGGTAAATGTATAATCTTGCCTGATAAATATGAAAAGCCTAAGAAATTGGAGGTATCATATAATGTTAATATTTTAATAAGACAAGAATGGATTTGGCTTTAGCAGTTAGTTGTTTTTGGAAGAGGTTTATTGCAATTTAATGAGAAAATTACTTTCATGTTGATAAAATAGATGACAGATGTTTATTTTTATTAACTGAATGTTCATTTATATGAATTTTTTGAAAAAGAAACCTGTTAGTTATTTGTGATATAGAGTAAAAATTGTAGAAACAATATATTGTTATTAGACTACAGTTGATCCTTGAACAACACAAGTTTGAACTGCATGGGTCCACTTATTATATGGAGTTTTAAAATAAATACAGTACTAGAAATACATTTTCCGTATGATTTTCTTTTTCCCCGATATGAATTTTCTCTTTTTTTTTTCTGAGAGAAAGTGCAAGTGAAAGGCAGGGAGGGAGAGAGGGAGAGAAAAAATCTCAAGGAGGCTCCATGCTCAGCACAGAGCCTGACACTGGGCTCAGTCTCACAACTTGTGAGATCCTGACCTGAGCTGAAATCAAGAGTCAGATGCTTAACCGACTGAGCCACCCAGTCACCCCATCCCTTCACCCATTTTACCCATCCCTCCACTCCTCTTTCCTCTGTTAATCATCAGTTGATTCTCTGTATTCACAGGTATGATTTTGCTTTTTTTTTTTTTTTTTTAGAATTTAATAGTGCTTTTATTTAATTGAGAAGCCTAAATGTGTAGAAATACAGTTAGGAATTGTCTTTACTTATAAACATGACAGGAAAAAATAGAACATTCCCACAAATTTATGGGAATGACTTTCTTAAAAATAATTTATTGTCAAATTGGTTTCCATACAACACCCAGTGCTCATTCTAACAAGTGCCCTCCTGATTTTGTTTTTTATTTGTTTGTTTATTCATTTGTTTTATTTTTTTAAATAACATTTTCTTTAGCTTACTTATTGTGAAAATACAGTATATAATACATATAACATATGTATTAATTGACTGTGTATGTTATTGGTAAGGCTTCTGATCAACAGTAGGCTATTAGTAGTTAAGTTTCGAGGAGTCAAAAATTACATGCAGATTTTCAGCTCCAGGGGGTATCAGTGACCCAAACCCTGTGTTGTTCAAGGGTAAACTGTACAGAGAAAACCACATTAGTATTGTGATTCTTTTTTTTTTTTTCTAATTTGAGTGAGTAGTATAATAAAGATATATTCATAGGAAATCGAGAGTCAGAACATTTATAATCATTATAGTTAGTAATAGATTTTACTCTTTTCATGCCATGTATTTCAGAATATTTTTGCTATAGACTATGTATACTAATGTGAAGTCAACTTAATGAGATGCATTTCATCACTTTAATAAGTGACAATGAAGTAACTTAACTTGAGAAAAAATACCTGAAAAAAATTTGTATATATTTCAGTGTATATATCTATATTAATATGCACAAAACATTTAGAGTTTATTATAATTACATTGTGATTCTTATATTTCCATGTGTAGAAATTCATGTAATATATTATTTTAGCAATTTGGATCTTTTGAAATGTATCTTTTAACTTAAAGAGTTTTATATTAAGATATGGGAGCCCAGAGTTCTAGTCCTTGCTCAGCTACTACCTAGCTTTTTGGCTTTGGGAAAGTCACTTAAAGAAACTGAGCATTAATTTCTTCATCCCATGAAATGAGGGAGTTGGACTAGAAAAGCTCTTAGTTCTCTTCCAATTGTTTGATTACATTAATATCGGACCAAGTGGTAGTAAGAATATGTTTAATTTTTAAATTGCTCCTATATTATAATTCAATCCTTAATAAGTAATTAGAGCAACACAACTATTATCAATAATATATTAGTTAGAACTGAGCTATGTAAAGACATTTCTTTGAATTCAGTTGATGTGTCATGTAAATAATATGCTTTATTAGAATGTTTAGGTGATAAGTTTAGAGCAGCTGTGAGAGGACATAAACTATCAGTCTGTAGACAAAACATCAGGTTGCAAGCTAGATGTCACCAAAATCAAGGCAGGAAAGGCTTTCCAGTGTTCTTCGATGATGAAGTCCAGGCCAGAGTTTCCCTAAGGCAGATAAGACAGAGGCAGATCTATCTTCAGGTATGAGGTGAGGAGGATACAGTTTAGTGTAAGGAGAACATATATATGTGGATGTATACTAATTTTTATGAGTGAGAATTTACTTAACATCTAAATACATTCTGTGTAAACTGTTCCAAGTTTGAATGTGAACGGCCCAATTCTCCTCTTGTAATTCTACCGCAGGATTTCTCAACCTCGGCACCACTGACACTTTGGACCAAATTATTTTTCGTCACTAGCAGTGTGCTGTGCGGTGTAAGACGTCTAGCAGCATCTTGGGCCTTTACCCACTAGACGCCAGTAGTACTCCCCCGCCTCCAGCCCCACACACACCTGGAGTTGTGACAGTCAAAAACAGATCTCGTCAAATGTCCCTTGGGGACAAAATCACCCCTGGTTGAGAACCACTATTCCACAGTGTGGCACCGTCTCCTCTGGGTCTCACCGTGGTTAGAGCAATGCTTGGGTGGAAGGCCATGTATATAGCCTTATCTAAGTGCCTGTGTAAGTGGCTGTCACCAGGGACCCCTTTATAAATGTATCTATGACAGAAGTCCAATAAAGTGTTGACTTATAGAGTCCCAGGTTCTTACTGTCGGGTCCCATGACTCTTGCCGAGGTTACACATGGCCTTCACTCCCGGAAATTAAGCATTCCTTGTATTCCATTTCCTTTATCCAGTCCCCATCCCCAACCCCACAATATAATCTGGGTGTTGATGAAGATTTATGTCAATTTATGTTCTAACATATAAGTTGGAGAATTGGGCAGAGTATTTCCTAAATAAAATCTCTTATAGCTCATTTCTATCCTGGGTTCCCAGTGCAATTGTCATTGAATGTGTGAGTGATTGTTTGAGAAAAGTATTTGATTTAACAAATTGTGCATAACCCCACTGTTTGCACTTGTGGAAGTTAAGTGAAAAGGATTAATATACTAAAAATAAGTTATGTGGTAATAAGGGGTAATATGTAATTGTTTGGGGTGTCTTTTGCGTTAGCAATTTGGTCTATTAAGAAAAATCATCAAAATTCTCTAAGAGTCAAAGCAATGACTTTGTAAAATTCTTGATTTACTTCTAAAGTTGAGAAATTTATGTGTACTTTTTTTCCTGAGAGTTAGAGCTCCTAGAAGTGTTGAATTTTATAAAACATAAGATTATTCTTTGTAAATAATTCTTTGTGAAATTGGAGATGACTATGAGCTATCAGACCATTTCCAAGAAAATATTAGATGCTCTACTCTTATGAAATAATTTGTTTACTTAATAATTGAGTAAGTTATGCTGGCTTTTATATTTGCTTTTGTTAATCAAGAGTTTTGGAGCACCTTCGGTGTGCAGTGCACTGTATTTAGATATTTTTAAAGAGAAACATAAAATTAGATAACCCAGGTTCCAGTGGTGTGCTGGTAAGGGTTAACAGCTGCTCTCCAGGAAAAACAAAACCAAAGAGCCCTACTTTGTAGCATTTGCTCGTTTCCATCATGGCCAATTTCAAGCTACCAGCATGATGTCACTGAACATGGATTTGAAGAGAGATAGGCACGGTTGGTTTCAACTAGCCACTAAGCCACTTCCAGCACACCACCGGCAAGTTTTGACCTTAGGACCTCATGTGTGGACCTTTAGAAGACCCACACATCAAATAATTAAAGGAGTGTATAGGGAAGTTTATCTTCAAATATGAGTCAGAAGATAATAAAATGAGTACATAAACCAGAGGTGCTAACCAGAGACTGTAACAGAGTCAGTTAGTTTGGGTATTCCGAACAGTTCCTGGGGATTTTGAGCTTGTGTTTAAGGCACTGCAAGAACAATTTATTATCCTAAGCATAAGAAATGGGGTGAGCAAAAGCCTAGAGATAGATAAACTTAGGGGATGCAAATAAATGAACGTGGCTGAAGTAAGGGTTCACTGCAGGGGGAAGGGGCCAATAATTAAAACTTGTGGGGAAAAATAGTTGTTGGTTATGAATATTAGGCTAAGAAAAATGGCACAGACACTTCCTAATCAGGACATGTCCATGGTTAAAAACGTTTGAAAAATGTTATTTGTCAGCTAAATGTAGCCGAGAGAGATTAGAGACAGAAAAACGAAGAACATACTATGGTATTTTTGTACCCAGAGTGATAAGTAGGATGACAATCTAAATGTGAAGGGAATACCAAGTCGGGTTTGTCAGATGACAAGGACAAAAACTGAAAGAATTTATCACAAATAAGCCGGCACTGCAAGAGATCCTGAGGGGCACTCTATGAAGGCAAACCTACAAAGAACACAAACTGCCAGGGACAGCCTTACAATCATGAAACCTACAGATAATACAGTGACTGTAAGCCCATATTTTTCAATATTAACACTGAATGTAAATGGACTAAATGCGCCAATCAAAAGACACAGGATAACAGAATGGATTAAAAAACAAGACCCATCTATTTGCTGTCTTCAAGAAACTCATCTTAAACTTGAAGACACCTTCAGATTGAAAGTGAGGGGATGGAAAACTATCTACCATGCTACTGGAAGGCAGAAGAAAGCCGGAGTAGCCACACTTATATCAGACAAATTAGACTTTAAAATGAACGATGTAATAAGAGATGAAGAAGGACATTATATAATAGTCTCAGGGACCATCCAGCAGGAAGAGCTAACAATTGTAAATATCTACGCACCGAATTTGGGGGCACCCAAATTTGTAAAACAACTAATTACAAACATTAGCAACCTCATTGATAAAAATGTCCTAATAGTAGGGGATCTCAACACTCCACTCTCAGCATTGGATAGATCCACAAATCAGAAAATCTCCACAGAAACAATAGCCCTGAATGACACATTAGAACAGATGGGCCTCACAGACATCTTTAGGGTCCTTCATCCAGAAGCAAAGGAATTTACGTTCTTCTCAACTGCACACGGTACATTTTCCAAGATAGATCACATTCTGGGGCACAGGGAAGCTCTGAATAAATATAAAAGAATTGAGATCATACCGTGTACACTGTCAGACCACAATGCTTTGAAACTTGAAATCAACCACAGGAGAAAGCCTGGAAAATATCCAAGAACATGGCGGCTAAGAAATAACCTACTAAAAGATGACTGGGTCAACCAAGCCGTCAGAGAAGAAATTAAAAAATACATGGAAACAAATGAAAATGAAAATACAACAATCCAAACGCTCTGGGATGCAGCAAAAGCAGTCCTGAGAGGGAAATATATTGCAATCCAGGCCCATCTCAAGAAACAAGAAAAATCAATAACACAAATTCTAACAGCGCGCCTAAAGGAACTAGAAGCAGAACAAATAAAACAACCCAAGCCCAGCAGAAAGAGAGAAATAACAAAGATCAGAGCACAAATTAACCATATGGAGACAGAAAACGTAGTGGAACAGATCAATGAAACCAAAAGCTGGTTCTTTGAAAAAATAAACAAAATAGACAAACCTCTAGCCAGGCTTCTCAAAAAGAAAAGAGAGAGAACTCAAATAGATAAAATCGTGAATGATAAGGGAGAAATTACAACCAATCCCTCAGAGATACAAACAATCATCAGAGAATACTATGAAAAATTATATGCCACCAAACTTGGCAATCTGGAAGAAATGGACAGCTTCCTAAATAGCCACACGCTACCAAAACTCAAACAGGAAGAAATAGAAAAATTGAACAGACCCGTAACTAGTGAAGAAATAGAATCAGTTATCAAAAATCTCCCAGCAAATAAAAGCCCTGGACCAGACGGCTTTCCTGCGGAATTTTACCAGACATTTAAAACAGAGTTAATTCCTATCCTCCTCAAGCTGTTCCAAAAAATTGAAACGGAAGGAAAACTCCCGGACTCATTCTATGAAGCCAGCATCACTTTGATTCCCAAACCAGATAGAGATCCAGCAAAGAAGAGAATTACAGGCCAATATCCCTGATGAATATGGATGCAAAAATTTTCAATAAGATACTAGCAAATCGAATCCAACAACACATAAAGAGAATTATCCACCATGATTAAGTAGGATTCATCCCTGGGTGGCAGGGCTGGTTCAATATTCGCAAATCAATCAACGTGATACATCACATCAACAAAAGAAAAGATAAGAACCATATGATCCTGTCAATAGATGCAGAAAAAGCATTTGATAAAATACAGCACCCGTTCTTAATAAAAACTCTCGAGAAAGTCGGGATAGAAGGAACATACTTAAACATCATAAAAGCCATATATGAAAAGCCCACAGCTAATATCATCCTCAATGGGGAAAAACTGAAAGCCTTCCCCCTGAGATCAGGAACACGACAGGGGTGTCCACTCTCGCCACTGCTATGTCAGATGACAAGGAACAGAGAATAGGAAAAAAAGCAAAAGATAATAAAAACAATAAGATGGCAGAGAGTTCTAAGAAAATTGGGGAAAGTGTCCATTTCAGCAACAGGACTATCAGTTCCTTTGTAACTAATTTATTTCAGTGATCATATCTATGAGATAAAGAGGGTAGAAAAAGGTTAGGGGGAATAATAGAAAAGAATTACTGGGCGATCATCTTAATTGACATGACTTGTAAGGAGGATCTAATCTTTTAGTGATTCTAGAGGAATCTTCAAAATTTAACCTCATTTAGGATATGCGAAAGGTTCGAGTTCAGTCATGACCATTTTGAAATAGATTAAATGTGAAAGTGTGCAACTTAAAATTAATTTATATGTAATATACAGTTTCTTTCTTCATAGTATTTTACCCTCCTTATAATTTTCAATTATAGGTTATGGCATACAGCCTGTTTGGGGAAAGAAAATGATATAATGGTATTTGGTGGGAGCAAAGATGATTTACTTTCCTTGGATACAGTAAGAAAATCTCATATCTAAATATTTCCTCTGAGTACTTTTGTTATTCAAACTGAATGGCTATTTAACAAGATTGTTGATGTTCCCACATTGCAAAATATGGAAGACCTGAAATGTGACTCTGTGGTGTGACTACTCTTCAGAATGAGTGGCTTTTGCGAAGCATTTCAGGATATTTTGAGTTTACAAATCAAAACAGATCTATTAACCTCATTAGTCAAATTATTTTTTTATTTAAAAATTTTTTAATGCTAATTTATTTTTGAAGGAGAGAGAGAGACAGAGTGTGAATGGAGAAGGGGTAGAGAGAGACACACACACAGATTTTGAAGCAGGATCCAGGCTCTGAGCTGTCAGCACAGAGCTTGATGCAGGGCTCAAACCCATTTACTGAGAGATCATGACCTGAGCCCAAGTCGGAAGCTTAACTGAGCCACTCAGGCACCCCTCTGTTTAAAGAAATTTTTTTAATTTTAATTTATTTTTGAAGGAGAGAACTTCATTAGTCACATTATTAAGAAGAGCTTTTAAAGGATGACTCTTCCTTTTCTTTTCTCTTTGAGTTTCACCATAGTATGGGTATTTATAATATTATTGAATTAAAATATTTGTAAGGTATAATTGATATTTTATAAGAATGTATATAATGTTTATGTAAGCTGAATGTAGTAATAAATACCCATGAAATTTGCTACCTCACTCAGTAACTAGAACATCAATGGGAGCTTCTCCCATCGAGAGGAAACTGGTTTGAAATTTATGTGTATTTTCTTCCTAGTTTATGTGTCTTTTGCCACTGCTTCGCCCATTTTAATTTTAAAGCATTCTCATTTTAAAATTTGATAAAATTAAGGCCAAAGAAATAAATGAATAGCACTTGGAGAGTGTTGTTCTTTCACTCCTAACACCTTGGAAAATTCAGAGCAAGGTGGCCAAGCTCACACTGTGCTGTGTTGGGACAGGAGTTGGGCACTGGATGCTCTGGTTTGTATAGGACATTTGGGAATAGCGGGACTCAGGAGCCGGCAGGGAGAGGGCACACCAGCCAAAACAGCCAGGTTGGTGCCAGCTCTCTCGCGGGTATCTTTTCAGACTAGTTCTCTCCAGAGTTGTGCCTGCCCAGTGGTGAACCCTGAAATGAGCTGATTTCTCTCTGGGGAATTTGGTTGACTTTGTCGTTCTGAGGCCTCCTATTTGAATGTTTTGTATGTTGAAAGTTTTAGAACTTTCTTTGGCTGAGAATTCAGCGCTTCAACTAAAGATCAAAACCACAACTTTGCATTTAATTAAAAAGCAAACTTTGTGGTTTGTCTTTTTTTTCTTGGCACTAGAAATGGGTAGGCTACAGAGTTAATCATTAAACCAGAAATTCTGGTTAAAATAATCATAAATTATGAAATTCTAAAGACTTATTTGAAAGGATTAGGACATTTTCTGCTGACTCTTCCACATTCCTTTTAGATGAAAGAATCGTTATTCAGAACATCTTCTGGATATGAGATTTCCAAATGGGACCATTTGGAAAAGAGAGACAAGATAAAGAGATTTTTAAAATAAGAGTCATTTGGAAGAGAAAAGTTCTGCTTAAAAAACAAAAAAGCTTGAAAACCACAACTTTTCTCATTTTGAACTCATTGTTCTAAGAGAAAAACATGTTTCTGAGTTTTAAATTTGCAGTTGTATAGGTTGTGGTTAGGTAGAAATTTGGTCACTGAAAAAAGGGAGCAATGGACGCAAAGTTTGTGTGGATAGCAGGTGTGTGTATGTATATGTATGGGCGTGTGTGTGTGTGTGTGTGTGTGAGAATAGCTAGAGGGAGATTTATTTGCTGATTTATTATTTTGAATACCTTGATAATTCTTTTTTTTTTTATGTTGATTAGGGCCACTGTAATGATTTACTGATTTTTCAAACACAGCCTTATTCTCTACTCAGGTAAGTAGTTTCATTATATATACATATATATAATGTATTAATATAGGATCATTTCTTTCATCTTCCTTTTTGGAAAGCATTATAATTTTTCACATAGTTTAGGATTTGAATTTAAGAAAATATTTACATCTTCCTAAAAGTAAAATCAAATTTGTAATAGTGAACCATACACCAATGTGATTTTTAAAAATTAAAATATACAGTACAATCATATTTTTATTTTGTGCATAAAATTGCATTTAGTTCATATGGGAATATTAAACATACTGTATTTCCTTGATTCTAAGTCTGAAATTTTTCATATTTTAACTCTTATGCAATCAGAGTGTGTCCAGTATTAGACATACATACATATATATGCATTTAATTTAGTAGAATTTCTCTTTTTTTAACACCAAATCTGTTGTTAGATTGGTGGTGTGACTTATGGTGTCTTAGTTCACACACTCTTACTTTACTTATTTGTTTATTTATTTATTTAAATTTATTTTGAGAGAGAGAGTACACAAGCTATGGGAGGGGCAGAGAGAGAGGGAGAGAGAGAGAGCGCAGAGCCTGACTCGAAGCTTGAACCCATGAACCGTGATATCATGATCTGAGCCAAAAATCAAGAGTTGATTGCTTAACCGACTGAGCCATCCAGGCGCCCCTCACATATTCTTGCTTTCAAAGGAGTATATACGAGGGTTAGTTGAAAGATTGTGGAAGAAGCCCCTGTTCCTATCTGAGTCAGAAGGAAGGATCTGAGTGAAGTAGAAGTGGCCCAGTGAACAAATGTGGTATTTTATGCAGGAGGAAAAACATAGGTGAAGGCATATGAGAGAGGGGCTGACATGTTGTATGTTAAGGAGTAGGCTGTAACTTCCAGACATTCTACAACTTGAACCACTTCAAAACCATTGGACCAGTTCAAACTGGACCATCCTAATGTCTTTCTTAACTGCTCTTTCTGTTATTTCAGTGGTTCCTTCTGTCACTGCACACTAGAATCTCATAGGGAACTTCAAAAAGTATCAGTGCCTGTGTTCCATGTCCACACGTTATGATTTAATTGATCTGGGGCGTGGCCTGAACTTAGGAATTGTTGAAAGACCCCAAGGTAATTCTAATGTGCAGGCAGAGTTTGGAAGTTGCTAATGTAATGATTATACTGCCTTGTATTGTTACTTACCTTTTGCTGTGAACAGAACTACTTTCCCAGAGTAGATTGCAAGTTCCTTATATATAGGGATCAAAAAATACAGTATTGGAGTGCCTACCATGGCACTGTGCTGTAAGATGAAAAATCATGATCTTTCCCTTAAATTGCTAATTATACAGAAGGCAGGGTTTCAACAACTATAAAAGAAAAATAATGTTGCTTTAAGAGGAATATATACAAAGTGAATGAGACTCGTGGAGAAAAAGGCCTTCTGGCCATGTGGTTAAGATAGCGAAGGTTAGGCGAGTCTTTGCAAAAGAAGAAGGGTTTGAGACAATTTGCCATGAACAAGCAGTGCATGGGGGTTAGTACAAGATAGGTGAGTATGGTATGTTCTGGAAACTGAATTCCTGAGTATTCCTGAGACAAAAGTATGAGGTGGGGAGTTGGACAAGAAATCAGAAACCGTATGTCATCTAGAACCTTGTGTTTCATGCAGATGGGTTTATATTATCTTGTAGATCAAGAAGCACTGACAAATTTGGAGCAGAGGAATGAGATGTTCATATTACAAATTAGGTGTTATGTATGCAGAAACACATGTTAATTGACTCTGTCATTGGTAAGGTTCCCTGTCAACAGTAGGCTATTAGTAATTAAGTTTTGGGAAAGTCAAAAGCTATATGTGGATTTTCTACTGTTATGGGGCTTCGCTACCCCTAACCCTCTCACCACTGAAACCATATTTATTTATATGCTGAGAAGAAGCCAGCTGTTGGGAACACAAGAAGATGGGGCACCTGGGTGGTTCAGTAGGTTTAGCCTCTGACTCTTGACTGACTCAGGTCATGATCTCAGGGTTGGTGAGTTCAAGCCCCACATTGAGCTCTGCGCTGATGGTGTGGAGCCTGCTTGGGATTCTGACTTCCTCTCTTTCTGCCCCTCCCCAAATTGTTCTCTAAATCTCTCTCAAAATAAATAAAAATAAGTTTAGAAGGAAAGAAAAAGAAAACGAAGGAAAAATTGGTGCAGCAGCGTCTTGAGGAGGTGGATTTTAGTGAACAGATAATTGAATTAGTCATTGAGTAGAGGAAGAATACTTTTAAAATAATGAAGAAAGTAGAGATATAGAGGCAGATGAATTTGTTGGTGGGGGCGGGGCAGGGCACTGAGAAAGCATAGTTGGTAGTGAGGTAAGAAAGAGGAGAGATGAGGACATGAACTTAGGAGTGGAGAAGATTTGAAATCACTGCTGCAGTGGCTTCCAGAAGATATGACTGGGCTGTATAACACTGCAGTGCCGAACACTCAAGGGGCTCAGCTGAGACCTAGGAGAACCGGAGGAAGGGCCCTGTCTGCAGAAGTGTTTTCTCCAGCCATGCTGAGCAGGTGGCCAGTGCAGAGAGGAGCTGGCTGCCTGAATTCTTCCAGGGTTGGAGTTTAGCCAGGAGGATGTAACAGAGGGACAGCGGAGAAGGGGGTAAAGTTTCTGGCAAGAGAATGAAGTGCAGATGGACTGGGCTGGGTAGGAAAGGAAGCTGAGACCGGAGGGGGCTTGTTGTCTGGAGAACCAGGAGAGCGAAGGGAGTTCGCGTAGAAGAGTAGAAGGCTTGTGGTCCCAGAGGAGAATCTGGAAGTGGAAGGTTTCAGAGGCACAACTGTCCTGAGTGAGGTTATAAAGGGGGGGTGGGGGAAGGAGCAGGTTAACAGGGGGCAATACCCGCAGGTGAAATGACAGGTGAAATGACAGCAGCCTGGAGCAACAGTAGACAATGCCGGAACTGGCTACTGGACTGTGCTAAGGGAGACAGGAGAAGCCGCACCCTTTTCTCAACAAGGCTGCATGCTAAGCGCTTTCCTTAGATTTCAGTTCAAGCAAGGGCAGGAAGTCAGAGGAAGCCAGAGGTGTTTGCAGACACAACTGGTATTCCAAAAAACACACAGTTTGGAAGGGAAGATAAACAATGGTGGGGAAGATGGACCAGCTTAGAAGTGAGAGAAAGCCATAGGACAGACTGGATGGGCTTGTTTGGGGCTGGGACTGAGTGTGACGCGTCAATCAGGCTTCTCGTAGTACAGTGCTTTTGTGAATGTATGCACGCCCTTTCACACCCTTTTTGTGCTGGGCGCATTTTGATGCGTCAAAACTTGAATACAAAAACAAAAACAAAAACAAAAAACCAACCTTTGACTATAGTAGGAATTTATTGGTGTTATTGCATGAGGTGTATGCCCCACAACCAGTGGTCCACAGTGCAGCCAGAGCAATCTTTTAAATTATTTAATAATAAAAGATTTCATTTATTTTAAATTATTTTAAATTTTAAATTAGGGGCACCTGGGTGGCTCAGTTGGTTAAGCGGCCTACTTTGGCTCAGGTCATGATCTCACAGTCTGTGGGTTTGAGCCCCACGTCGGGCTCTGTGCTGACAGCTCAGAGCCTGGAGCCTGCTTCGGATTCTGTGTCTCCCTCTCTCTCTGCCCCTTCGCCTGCTCATACTCTGTCTCTATGTCTTTCAAAAATAAATAAACGTTAAAAAAATAATAATAAATTTTAAATTAAGTCAGAAGGCGTTTAGCACTTCCTGTGCTGAGACAGTGGAAAAAAACAAAGATGAACAGGAAGCAGCTCCTCATCTCAAGATAATTGTACGATCTAACGTATTTGTGGGACAATGCTCATGGTGCATGTGGATACATACATAGTTTTAAAATGAAATACCTCGACTGCTTATTCTGATAAAAAATAAGATGTATTTACCAAGAAAATTCATACAGTATGAAAAGCATATGGTAAAAAATAAATCACCCATGAGCCATCACCCACAATGGTCTTCGTTAAGAGTTTGGTGTTTATCCTTCCACACTTTAAAATGAAAACTGTTGCGGTTTTAACCATGCTAAGAGGCCACTGGGACCTTAATGAGAGCAGTATACATGTGTGTGTGTGTGCTCACGTGTACGTGTGTGTATAAAGGGTCAAAGTGTGCATCCTGTTTATAATCTGCTTTTGAGACTCGTACTGTGGTATCTTTCATGTAAATATATAATCCTTCAGTGATTTATAGACCTATATTTATGTTTGTAATGGTTGTCCGGTGTTCTGTTTCATGGAGGTACAATTTCTTTACTAGCCTATTGATATTTATTTAGGATATCTCAATTTGGGGCTATTATAAAAACTTATGTGTCATCATACTCTTGTATATGCTTTCAGAAAACTTGTATATGTCCTCAGGAGGAACTCCTAGAAAGGGGTGTTGATGGATCAAGGCAGGTGCACATTTTATACTGTGATGATCATGTTTGCCCTCAGCCAAACCGCAGATTCCCTACCGGGGTGTTCAGGCCTCCACCTGTCTGTCCACCTCATTTCCTGCCAGGTCCCACTCTCACCACTCTCGAGCTATATTTGAACCACTCAGTTGCAGTTTCTGTAATAAGTCTTATTTCTCATTTCTAGGGCTTTGCAGGTGTGTGTCTTCTATCATGAATACTTTAACTTGTCGAGACTCTCAAGGTCTCAGCTTGTGCATTCCATCTGGAAAGTTTCCTGGCTTGCCATGGTTGTCTTGGTTATTCTTCCTGTCTGATTCCCCTAGAATCTTGTACCCGTCAAGGAAATTTCATGTTATCCGAGTCACAACATTGTTCATCCTCACTAAATCATAATCTCCTTGAAAGCTGAAATAGGGTTTTTCTCAATATTGGATTTCCTAGTCGTAAATAGTGCACATGAACAAATATTTGTCGAGTCAGTGAATGAATAGTGATGGCAGAGCCCGTCTCCTCATCGGACTCTTCCCTTCCCCCTGGTGGAAGGGGCACAGGTGCTATTGTGTTTACATAGCGGTGGAAGTAAATTTACATCAAGTGTAAGATTTGTGTCATCCGCTTGTACATCTCCTGAGTCTGTGTACATTTTCACTCTCCTTGTTTAGAGTTTTCACAGAGAGAAGAGTCTTCTTGAGGTATGGAAGATATAAATATCTAGAATATAAATCTTTGTAAAAATGACAATGAGGTTAACTACAACAGAATCAAGTGGATTTATTTTTAAAACTTTAAAAAAATTTACTTACCTTTTTGATTTAAAGCTTATCAGTTGAAATAGATGATTTTTTGATAGCTCTTCAAGTTTCTTATGATCTTAAAATATAAAACCTTCTTCAAAGTAGCTTAAGATAAAAAGTGAGTTGTATTTGGAAGGACTCTACTCGGTGGTAGAATCAGAGCGGACAAAATGAGCACCCAGACCCCCAGGAGGGCAGAACCTCAGGTCGGCTCTCACTGGCTCTTTCTGCATTGGTGTTCCATTCCTGTCTTCCCACCTGCTCTCTTGGGGTCAGTGTAAGTCACTAAGTCATGTGTGCCAGTGCAGCGAGTTCCCGTGTGGGGACAGGGAGGACTGGGTCACGTGGTGTAAAAAGGGATGTTAGATTCTTCATCTTGGGGCGACGGAAGAAAAAGACAGTTCTCTGAGAAGAATAAGTGGTTGTTGGACTAGGAGGATAAATGAAAAATGGTCTGATACAGACTAACCTGCCTTGAAATAAAATCTGAACCTTTTCTGTTTAAATAACATTATGCATGGCACATGGTAAGTTGAAATTTCTGTTTCCATGGGATTTGGATCAGATATGGCCTTGATGCTATAAAAATATACAATTATGGTGGTGCTCTGGGAAGAATGAGCATCTTATCACGTTCCAAACAATACAGAGGAAACACAGTATCATGTAACAATTTTATAATAATTTTTATTAAGAATATTTACTTGTAAATATTTTATAAGTTCAAGTTTGAAAACTAATAATTCTACAATGTTTCATTTACAGGTCATGTCTTGACTGCATTGGTAAAAATGCTATAATTTTAGAAAGTCAGATATCTTTATTACCTCCTAAACTTCTGCAACAAGTGCTCAAGACAATAACATTTTGGACTGCAGCTAATCACCGAGAAGAACAAAGAACCCAAAAAGAAGAAACCGAAAATAAGTATCAGTGGATTAGTAGCAATTAAGTTGTCATATACTCTCTGTATTTAGTATTTGTAAACAGTTTACCCTTCCATTGAATTACTAATAACAATGAATTATTAAAAAGCTCAGTATATAAAATTATTCTCCCTAACACCACCATTCAAGTTATCTCTAAAATTTTAAATGTTAGAATATATTTCTATATTGAAATATATGTGTAATTTATAATGATAATTATAGTAGTTTATAGTATCTCATTAAATTTTACAGATATATTTTATATATATGTACCATATTTTGGATGTGTAAAGCTTCTATTTATGTATTGAAATACTTTGTGCTTACATTTTATTTATTATACAAACTCTATAGATATACTATTTTCCTAGTTTTGTTAGTGTGAACCAGTCATTAGAATTGATTGTGCTGCAAACAAGATTTTAGTGTAAATTTTCTTTTTCTTTTCTTTTCCTTTTTTTTTTTTAACTATTTTTAGGCTGAAAACAGATTTAGAA
Organism: Paguma larvata; assembly: GCA_030068075.1. NCBI lineage: Eukaryota > Metazoa > Chordata > Mammalia > Carnivora > Viverridae > Paguma > Paguma larvata. Next base: position 736,574 of record CM057827.1, read on the forward strand.
AAAGAATCTCACAGGCAATATACATCTAGAAGTAATTATTACTAGAAACTTCTGTTATCAGTGTTTTTAAGGGAAAAATATGAAAACCTATTGGATAGGGATAGATGACATTGAATGCAATGAACGTCTTTTAAAGTGTGGGTTATGAGAATTTACATTCTGGATTAGGAGGACACCTCTAGCCTCTTAGAAAAGCACTTCTGGTTTTAAATGGTTTACTTCAAATGTTAAAAGTTGGATTCACCCCCCTCAGAATACACTAGCATTTAGGCTTCAAGAGAAATCTGTTATCTGTGGCACACAAAACCGGTGCTATTCTTTCCTGACCTAATGTACTGTGCTGCTAGTAGTTGGAGTGGCAGGAAATTCTGATGTTTACCTTCAAGTTCCACAAGTGGGCTTAAACCAGGTTCGGCTTCTTGCTGTTAGGAGATGTAGAAATTCTGGGAGCCCGCAAAGCCCATTTTGAAGTCTCAAAGCCAAGCAGTATTAATCCCTCACTTCTCACTAGCTGATGGTTTACTCTCAACTTCTGTGCTCCTGACCTCCGCGGTGTAGAGGAGCCCAAGACAGTGATAGCCTCAGAACTCTCCCTCGGAACTCCCCTTACGGGCTCCTGTTCTAAAAAACGATTCTACAGGGGTTGATGGTTTTTGTTTTTTTTTTCAGGTGGTTCACAAAATAGTTTCCAATCTGGTTCTCCAGGAAAAAGGATTTCTGGCCATCTTTATTTTGTCTCTCAGGATATTCTTCCAGTTGTCAGGAAGGATTCTTTTGAGTAGTGAGCATCTTTAGTGTGATATAGTAAATGGCATGTCTAAGTTAGTACATTTTTTCCCCAATAGTGTCTTTGCACACATACATTTAAAAAACAATCCGCCTTTGAATAAAAGCTTGAAAGTATTCTTTAGGACTTTGTACTTTCACTCCAGGCACAAAGTGATGCTTTCACTAATACGTTATATCATATGTGTATTGAGAGAGAAATAATATAAACTCACTAAGAATAATTTTCGGGGTAGTACATACTGTCTGACAAATTAAAATTTTTACTTCAGAAAATTTTGAAAGAAGTAATTTTAAGAGACAATGCTCCCTGCTCACCTTGTGTGTATGTGTGCGTGTGTGTGCGTGCTCACGCGTGTGCATTTTTTCATTGTATTAATGTGATTCTATTGGAATTTCTGGTTTGACGAGGTTACCATAGAGTCCAGTGTATGGGTACAGCAAGATCACGCTATTGCAGACTGAATGTGTGTGTTTCCCCCCAATTCATATATTGAAACCCTGCTCCTCAATGAACGTCGTAGTATCTGCAGGTGGGGTATTTGGCGGTAATTAGGTTTAGATGAGGTCATGAGGGTGACAGCCCCATGATGGGAGTATTGTCCTTCTTGTAAGGACCAGAGCGCACTCTCTCCCTGGCATGTGAGGAGGCAGCTCATGGAGGAGGGCTCCCACCCAGAGTCGAATCTGCCAGCACCTTATCTGGGACTCCCAGCCTCTAAAACTGTGAGAAATAAATGTCTGCGGTTCAGACCATCCGGTCTGTGGTGTTTTGTTGTAGCAGCTAAGCCAAGACACACCTGCAGTCCACAGTTTACATTAGGGTTCCTTCACCCTTGGTCGTGTACCTTCTGTAGGTTGAGACAGGGGTATACCAACATGTACCCACCGTTATAGTATCCTATAAAATAGTTTCACTGCCCTAAAAATCCTCTCTGCTCTGCCCGTTCATTTCTCCCCACTGACCCCTGCAACCACTGATCTTTTCGCTTTCTCAATCGTTTGCCCTTTCCCATATGTTATATAGTTGGAATCACATAGTATGAAGCCTTTTCAGGTTGGTGTATTTCAGTAATAAGCATTTAAATGTCCTCTGTACGTCCTCATGCTTGAAAAGAAGCTCATTTCTTTGCAGCACTGAATAATAATATTCCAGCGTTTGGATTGAACCCGAGAAATTTTTTTAGGATTTTCTGCATAGATAATCATGTCATCTATGAACAAAGTTTTGTTCCTTCCTTCTTAACGTTTTATTTCCTTTTCTTACTGCACTAGCGAGGACATCCCGTATGATGGCAAGTAGTCGTGAGGGGGGCATCCCTGCCTTGTTCTTGATCTTAGTAGGAAAGCTCTGAGTTTCTCATAGCGCCAAGTCTGATGTGAACTGTTGGTTTTTGTAGATGTTCTTTATTAAGTTGAGGAAGTTTCTTAGTTTGCTGAGTTTTTCTCCTGAATAGGTGTTAAAATAACTTTTCTGCTTCTCCTGATAATGATCATTTGATTTTTCTTTAGCCTGTTGGTATGGTGGATTCCATTAGTTGATTTTTGAATTTTGAACCAGCATTGAATACTGGGGGTAAGTCTCACTTGGTCATGGTGTGTAATTCTTTTTTAATTTTTTGGATTTGATTTACTAATATTTTGGTGAGGACTTTTACATCTATGTTCATGAGCAATATTGGTCAGTCATTTTCTTTTCTTGTGATGTCTTTGTCTGGTTTTGGTATTAGGATAATGCTGGCCTCAGAATGAGTCAGGAAGTTTTCTTTATCTTACAAAGAGATTATAGAATATTGATATTTCTTCTTTAAACGTTAGAATTTACTAGTGAACCCATTTGAGCCTGTTGTCTTCTGTTTTGGTAGGTTATTTATTGTTGAATCAACTTCTTTAAAAAATTTTTAAACATTTTATTCATTTTTTGAGAGACAGAAACTGAGCATGAGCAGGGGAAGGCCAGAGAGAGAGGGAGACACAGAATCTGAAGCAGGCTTCAGGTTCTGAGCTGTTAGCACAGACACAGGTCTCAAACCCATGAACTGTGAGATCATGACCTGAGCCGAAGTCAACCACTTAACAGACTGAGCTACCCAGGCCCCCCTGATTCAATTTCTTTAATAGATATGGGCTTATTCAGATGGTCTATTTTTTTTATGTGAGTGTTGGCAGATTGTGTCTTTCAAGGAATTGGTCCATTTCATCTAGGTTATCAAATATATGAGCAAAGTTGTTCATAAGATCTGTTTATTATCCTTTGAAAGTTCATGGGATCTGTAGTGCTGTCCCCTGTTTCATTTCTGACATTTGTAACTTGCGTCTTCTCTTTTTTCCTTAGAGAGCCTGGCTTAGAGGCTTATTGACTTTCTTGATCTTTTCAAAGAACTAGCTTTTAGTTTTCTCTGTTTCTTGTTTTCAATTTCATTAATACAGTTTTTTAATTTTTATTATTTTTCTTCCACTTGGATTTAATTCACTCTTCTTTTTCTGGTTTCCTAAGATGAAAACTAGGAAGGTTGATTTTACATCTTTAATCTTTTCAAATATGTATATGCATTCAGTGCCTAAGCACTGCTTTCACTCATCCCACAAATTTTGATAAATTGTGGACAGTGACTAGGGAAGGAGTTGTAGGCTATGAAAATTTGAGGAAAGCCTTTGTTATCGTTCAAAGTATTCCTTCCAAGTAGTGGTAGCAGCGTGAAGATGGGGAAAAGACAGGATAATAAAACACACTCCTCTCCCCGAAAACATCCAAGTAAAGTGGCATCATTACATTAGGGATTTAAGATGTATTGTGGCCCAACCCTATTTTACAGGTGAGGAATCAAGTTTAGATTACAATAGTTTAGTTTTCTTGACCTGTTTGAAATGTATCAAATAAAATGTAACGAAGCAGTATCTGTGTGTGTGAACAAAATTTGCCATCCTCCCTTAAGGACTGGGCGATGATGGTTTCTGAAATACTTTTTGAGTACAATTTTCCAGACTGGGCTTGGAAACTAAATTAAGATCCCTGCTAAGATCCCTGCTGAAGCTCGGCGAGCAGAGGTGCCTGGAACCGCTCTGCGGGCACAGTCCGGGTGACACGAAGTCGGGAGCCCCACGAGCACCCAGGAGGCGTGAGCGTCAGGTGCCACGCCTCCTGGGCACAGGAAAGCGGGGCATTGACTCGCTCTTGTTGAACCTGAGACCAGAAACCCACAGAGCAATGTCACTACCCCTTTTCAGGCTGTGAACTCTTTGAGAACATGCCTCAGTCACACAAGGATATTTCTCGGTAAAAAAAATTTTTTTTGCGAGAAGGTGGCTACAATTCCTCCCATCCTTGTAGTGCCCGCAGTGAAAGGAGGCTCGGAGCGTGTTTGGAGCTCGGTCAACACACAATTCCGGCGCCCAGGCAGGTCGGCCGCGGCGGCGGCGGGAGGACCCGGCGCTGGGGGCGCTGAGCGCCGGCCGCGCTTCCGGAGCCCGGTAGGCGGCGTCAGCGGAACAGGCGGTTCTGGCCGCGGCGTAAACAAGGGCCGGCGGCGGCGGGCGGCGAGTGGCGAGCTGGAGGCGGGGCGGGCTGGCTGGGAGCTAGACCCGGTTCCAAGCGGACTCCTTTCCGCGCTGGTCCCGGCGGGACCCCGCCGCCGCGCCCCCGGCCCGCGACCCCGCAGCGCAGTCCAGGCCCCGGAGAGGCTGTCCTCGCTGAGGAGGGCTGAGAGGGCGCTGGCGGCCAGCGGGCGGCCTTTTAACCCCGTCCCTTTCGCCGCCGCCGCCTGCTCGCCTCTCGCTGCCGTGCAGTTCTCCCTTTTCCTTTGTCTCCTTCCCCCGCGCGGGTGTCGGGATTGTTGGTGAACAAAAGTGCAGCCTCAAGATGGCTGATGGCAACGAGGATCTGCGAGCGGACGACTTGCCAGGGCCAGCCTACGAGAGCTATGAGTCCATGGAGCTCGCCTGCCCCGCCGAGCGCAGCGGCCACGTAGCCGTCGGCGACGGGCGCCACATGTTCGTCTGGGGCGGCTACAAGGTCAGTGGGCGGCCGACCGCGGCGGGCGTCTCTCGGCTGGTCCCCGAGTCCGGGCAGACCGGCGAGCCAGAGCGGCCGCCCGGGGCCCCCCCGCGTCGCGACTGTGCCCGTCGGTGTATTTTCTTGCGAGCAGGCGTCTCCTCACCGGTCCCCCAACCAGCGCCGACGTTCCTGGGCTGCTGTCACGCCAGCCCTCTCCTTTCGGGGCCCGCGGCGGCCCTGGGCGCTGTGGACGTTGGAGCGTTGTTTGGGGGAGGGCACGCTGGGCGGCGCACGACTGCGAGACGTGTTTAATTTTAAAAGGTTGGGGGGTGGGGGTAAGAGAGGTGACGTTGTGTGATGTCACTCTTACCGTTTATGGCCCGCTGAGAGCACTTTATCCTGTGGACCTGGGGCCCTTTGGCCCACGGACACCGTTTGCTCGCTTGTGTAGTAATCGGGGTGTAGGAAAACACCCTGAAATTCCGAAGGCCGCAGGGATGGCCGTACTCAACCTTCTCGCCTGTTCGGGAGTCCTAGCTACACCTGGGCGGATGGCCATCAGTGTTGCTCGAACATTTCAGGGCTGTTATGCTTTCAGCTGAGAAAGGGTTGGCATTTTTCAGAGGAAACCACTATTAAGAATACTAACGTTAAAGTCTCCACCAGTAACCGAAAAAACCCAGCAACAATTGTAACTACCAAGTTCAGCCCTCTGACCCCTCTTTATAAGCAATGTGAATAGGACAGTTTCGAGCCGGTTGCGTTTCTTCTTGTTACCACTGGTTTCTTGTTACCAGGTGTCTTGTGTTTAAACTTCGTTCTCTAGTTCCCCTGCCCTTTTGCTATTAGAGCTTCCCAGTCACACTCACGTCCTAGAATGGGCTCATTTTATTTGCTGGTTTTTTTCTGAGATATTCCTACCCAAAAATACTCTTTTTAGTCCCTTTTGGTCTTAACATTGACCGCACCCCGCCCTCCCCCCCCCCCCCCCGGCCTCATTTGCTTGAAACTTGGTCCACTACACCTGTGTGTTCGATGACTGACTTTGGTAATAGATTTTAGCTTCTTGCGTGTTCACATAACCGACCACTTTTGAGATGACTGTGTCAGATGGGATAAACTGCTATAGCTGTCCTGATTAATTTAACCACAAAAGCTTTTTTTTTTTTTTTTTGCGCCAGTCCTAATTAATCTGCAGTGTTTTCCTCAGCACCCAGTGAATAGCTGTTTAGAGGATGGTATTTGGTAGGAGGAAGGGGCAGTTATGTAGTGACCCTTATTAAAATGTAAATCCACTGGAGAAAAGTTAACTGGTTAGTCAATCACACTTTGGTCTAAACTACACATGCATAATGCTGTTTGTAAAACTCAGCAGCATTGAAGAAATGGGACTTGACTTTGGGGAGTGGGGAGAGGGAGGGTTGTCAGGAAGGAAGATTGCTTTTTTTTAAATGTTTGTTTCTGAGAGAGCAAGGGGGATGGGGTGGGGAGAACAGAGGATCTGTGCTGTGTTTTGTGCTGACAGCAGAGAGTCCGATGTGGGGCTTGACCCCATGAACTAATTGTGAGATCATGAGGTGACATCATGACCTGAGCTGAAGTTGGATGCTTAACAGACTGAGCCACCCAGGTGCCCCAGGATCGAAGGTTTCTGATGGTGAGGTTTGAGGGCCCCATGCCTAGGACTTAGGATGGAAGCATGACCAATGAAGTGGGTGAGTGGGTGGTTCCAAAACAGGCTGTCCTCAGTATTTTGGCTGGAACCCTGAAAAGCCCTTGGATACTGTTTTGAAGGCAGTAAACCTTAGCTTCCCATGCAGTAGTCCCTTTTCCTCCTCAGACCAGGCTGAGCTACCCCGGGTCAGCCCGCTGTCTTGCTTCCAGATTTCTCTTTGTAATGTAAGTGGTGGAACAGAAAGAGAAAGGTCTCCGTGGCCACCTGCTCTAATACTGTATAATACTCAAGCTTATTAGACTCTGACACCCTGCTATTGTATAATGTTAACATTGTTCAAAAAGTGGCCAGCGAGGTTCAAAGGCTGGGGAGGTCAGGCAGTGATTAAAGTTGCAAATTCAGGGAAAGGAGGGTAGAATCCTGATTCCACAGTTACTTGCCAAGTAGCCTTGGGCAAATTACTTACCTCTCTAAAAAAAAAAAAAAACCTGTTTTCTTGTAATCTCAACTACTTTTTAGAGTTGTTGTGAGGATTAAAGAAAGTAATCCATTGGGCACCTGGGTGGTTCAGTCTGTTAAGCGTCTGACTTCAGCTCAGGTCATGATCTTGCGATTCTCCAGTTTGAGCCCCACATCAGGCTCTGTGCTGACGGTTTGGAGCCTGGAGGCTGCTTTGGATTCTGTGTCTCCCTCTCCCTCTGCCCTTGCGCCACTTGTGCTCTGGCTCTCTCTCTTAAAAATGAACATTAGAAAAAAAATTTTTTTTTTAAAGAAAGTAATCCATTGATCGTGCTCAGCTAGTTCTGGCATCTGGTAAACTCATTCTGTTAAGAATTACTATCTGAAGGGAAATGGAGCAGAACAACAAACAGAAAATTTTGCATATTGACTGAATAAACTGCACACTTGGCATTCTGCCCTCTCTGTTTTTTGGTAGAGAATGGATGGATGAGAGTAAAAAATGGCCAGAAATGACATGTGTTAGTGTGAGGCAGGCACTCACACACAGCAGTCTTCAGTGTGCAAACCATGGCCCAGCCAACCTCTCCTGAAGGCATGCGGCTGAAACCAGGTGCATGGTGCGTTGAGGATAATGTGCCCTTAGGGATTTCCCGGAGATTTCTTAACTTCCTGCATCATTTCACCTGCTGCATCAAAAACATGAATTAAGGGTTATCTGTATTAAGCATTACCTTGAGTATGTGGAACACTGTCCATTGGATAGAATTGTATTGTTAAGACCTATTTAACGTCTCAGAACTCTCAGTAGTATCTCAAACAAGATAGATACGAAAAAATATACAGTAGTGCTTCTTTAGAATACCAATTATTTTTTAAATTGGCTATTTTTTTTTATTCTTCATAGAGTAATCAAGTCAGAGGATTATATGACTTTTATCTGCCTAGAGAAGAACTATGGATCTACAACATGGAGACTGGAAGATGGTAACTGTGGCTATTGTGAGGGGGACTAAAAACTTCAAGTAAGGTTGCAAATAAATACTCTGTAAAACCCATTCTAATAAATAAAACTATTTTATTTGAAGATGAGAGTTATCTGTATGTTCTAAAACCAACCTTCTACTAGTTTAGGTTAGCTGCTAAGCTTAGATACATTAGCAACTCTTCAGTAATGACTCAGTGATTTTATTTTTTACTTATTTTGAGAGAGAGAGAAAATCCCAAGCAGGTTCTGTGCTGACACAGGGCCGGAACCCACGAACCATGGGACCATGACCTGAGCTGAAATCAAGAGTTGGACACTTAACCAACTTGAGTCACCCAGGTGCCCCTACTTGGCGCTTTTATGACCTTCGAAGAAACTTCTATTCAGGGCTCTATATAGTATCACTGTAGTTCTAAAATAAAGAGGTAGAGGCTTCCAATCCTGGAATGGAAATATAATAAAAGTTCCATAGATGTCTTTTCAAGATGTTTTATCTTCTGGGGCGTCTGGGTGGCTCAGTCGGTTGAGTGGCCGGCTTCAGCTCAGGTCATGATCTGACGGTCTGTGAGTTCGAGCCCCGCGTCGGGCTGTGTACTGATGGCTCAGAGCCTGGAGCCTGCTTCAGATTCTGCGTCTGCCTCTCTCTCTCTTTCTCTGCCCTTCCCCAGCTCACGCTCTGTCTCTCAAAAATAAACATACATTAAAAAAATTTTTAAAAAAGACGTTTTATCTTCTGTTATATGGAAAATGAGAAAAGAATTTCTAGATTGTATCTGCTAGAAATAAAGGTGGTATTTTATTTTAATGAGCTCTAACATTAAAATTTCTATACATATCTCTTTAAAATAGTGTTTTGTTTAAAAAAAAAGAACTTAAATTTGCCTTCCATACAACTGGATATTCTGAAAAGGATCTTTTGCCAGTCTTGTGACAATGGTACTCAGAGGCTCTTGGCAGAATTTTAAGAGTTCAACTAAAAATGGGGCACCTGGGGGGCGCCTGGGTGGCTCAGTCAGTTAAGCGGCCGACTTCGGCTCAGGTCATGATCTCACGGTCTGTGAGTTCGAGCCCCGCGTCGGGCTCTGTGCTGATGGCTGAGCCTGGAGCCTGCTTCCGATTCTGTGTCTCCCTCTCTCTCTGCCCCTCCCCTGCTCATACTCTGTCTCTATGTCTGCCAAAAATAAATAAACGTTTAAAAAAAAAAAATGGGGCACCTGGGCGGCTCAGTCGGTTAAGCGTCCGACTTCGGCTTAAGTCATGGTCTTACAGTTCATGAGTTTGAGCCCTGTCAGCTCTGTGCTGACAGCTTGGAGCCTGGAGCCTGCTTCACATTCTATGCCTCCGTCTCTCTGCCCCTCCTCCGCTTGCACTCTCTCTCTCTCTCAAAAATAAACATTAAAAATTTTTTTAAAGTTCAACTAAAAATAAGTCAGGATTATTTCTGTATATAGCAAATCAGTGTCGATCTGAGCCATTTGCTCATATGTGGTTTTTTTTTTTTTTAAGAGAACTGGAAATTTATAATGGTATTCCTTTAATAGGGGAATTCTACAAAGTTTAAAAAATTGAGCCCCACAAGGAATTTGTAAAACTAAGCCTGCCAAACTTAAAGCTTAGCATAAAGTGATAGAGTGAGAAGACCTTAATCCTATTAATACTCCGAATCTTAAATTTCTTAGGCCTTTTTGATTCAGATTCAGTTTTAGATTCAGAATGATTTAAAGCATGCAAAGCACTCACAGGAGTGCCTGGCCTATAGAAAGTATTAACTAAGTGCCTGGAGTAGTACATAAAGTTTGAATCAGATTCATTTGAATGGCTAAAAGGTGACTAAAAACACACTTGCCGAATTAATCTGTCAGGAGTGGAATGAAGTTTTCCTTTTAGGTTCCTGGGCAACTCAAAACAAAAACCAAAATAGGCACTTATGGTTCTGTCAATAAAGAGCAAGCTAGTTTGAGACACACAAAGTGGCGTGCTCCTAGGATCACAGGGCACGTGGGCTTCCCCAGCTTCTCCTCCGCCCCGAGCGTGGGGTCGGCTGGCGCTGCCTGTGGGATGGGTGAAGAAAAAGGAAGCAGCCCATTCTTAATTAATTTTAGCTGCAGACACCCCAGCTGTTATCTAGCTGGCCAGCTCATCCTATTTTTTCCCTTTATTGTGGGGATAGAAGAAAAACGAGTAACTTTTGCATTTCTTCTCTTTCGGGAAGCATTTACCTTCAGTCTTTTTGCCCTCAGGAAAAAAATTAACACAGAAGGGGATGTTCCTCCTTCTATGTCAGGAAGCTGCGCGGTGTGTGTGGACGGGGTGCTCTACTTGTTTGGAGGACACCATTCAAGAGGCAATACGAATAAGGTTAGTGTTTCTAAGGATTATGGTTTAGGGCAATTTTATGCTTTTCAGACGACCTTTGATTTCTAAGGTTACCCCATATTTATTCCTGTCCCGGTTAAAAAATATATGTAATTGATAATGGTACGAATGTGCATTTTAGTAGTTTGGCTACCGGTCCGTATTTCTCTAGCCCTTTTTTAAAATCAACTTTGATAACTTGTTTGCAGTAATTTCCTAAGTGGTTTCTCTTTGTGTTCTTTGTAGCTTTGGTCTCTCAGAACCCTGGGGTGTTAGATAAATATTAGTAAACCAAATGAAAATAAGATGCAGACATGAGGAGCAGGGTAAAATGAACAGACCACCACTTGGCTATAAGGATAAATTAATATGACAAAATTTTATATACTACAATTCCCGTAATATGGTACCATAAGATACTGTTGTTCAGACTTTGTGTTTTTTCCAAATAGGAAAAAGATAAAGAGTTGTTCTCTCAGGCCAGTAAGACACAAATATCAATCAGAAAGATGCATATGATTTAGTGAGTCTCTTAATAAATTTATTTAGCAACTTAGCACCTTATATGCTGAGCACTTGGTTAGACATTGGAGACACAGAGACGAAGGATACAGTTCCCACCTCTAGGAGCTCACATTCTAAAGGGGACATACATAATAAGTAGATGATTCTAGCAGCATATGATAAGGAGATACATAGAGCCTGGCTCATAGTAGAATAGCTCAGTAAATATTGTTAAATCTGAAAAAGAATCCTGGACATTGTGTTTGGCAGGTGGAGGAAGAGAATTAGGAAAGTCTTTCCCCAAGAGGGTTGAACAGAATCATAATTAGAAGGAGTAACCAAGATACAAGTACTAGGAGGCAGAGGTATAAGCAAATGTTTTGTTCATGGAGACCCTAAGAGGTGTGGGGTGATTGGAGCATATGGCTGACATAGTTTCAAAGTATTCCTAGGAGCTCTAGGGATTTCTCTGACATGCCTTGGGACCCCCGGAGGAGGAGCGTCATTGATTTAGGCAGGCTCCAGGTCATCCTCAACCCCTCCATCTTAACAAGTGTAGCTCTACTTCAGTTAGGCTTTTGCTTAAGATTTTGTGTGAAGAAAGGGTTCTGTGCCTAAAAAATTTTGTGAGGTACTGCTACAGGCTGTAGTGGAGCCATGTGTTTTGAGGGCCAAGGAGGAGAAAGAGGATTTTGACTCAACATGAAGCAGCTTGGGAAAGAAAGAAAGTAAATTGTCACTTTAGGGGTGGACAGAGAAATGGCTAGAGTTGAATATTTTAAGTTTGATCAAAAGGAAGCTTAGGAGTCTTAGGAGAAGTAGAAAGAGATATATAATGGCCAGGTTTATTCAAGTATCTGGATGTGAACCCCTTGAAAGATAGACCAGTACTTCACCTTTTAAGATTTATCCTTAACTCCTAAAATAGGCACTTAAGACATGTTTGTTAAATTGAATTTGAAGGTGAAATTGCTAAGTTGAATTTTTTTGGTAATACTATCTTCAAACCCATAAATTACATTATCATAACTCAAAGTGCCCGTGTAAGGCACACTATACTTCTATTCCTTCATCAAAAAAATGTGACTCTTGGGGAAAAAAATGAGTTCAACAGGGTGCTTAGTGATTTAGGTAATTTATATTCTGGCGTAAGTTCCTTATGTAGATTTGGACCAGTAACAGTCTATAGGAGCACAATTTTAGGAGCACTGAATTAGATGCCATTCCTATTATCATAAATCACAACAAAATTAAGTGCCAGGTTTGAATTTCTTTTGTATAACCAAATCTAACTGAAATCATTGCTTCTGACAGTTCTACATGCTGGATTCAAGGTCTACAGACAGAGTACTACAGTGGGAAAGAATTGATTGCCAAGGAATTCCTCCATCGTCAAAGGATAAACTTGGTGTTTGGGTATATAAAAACAAGTGAGTTAGCAGCCCCGTAGATTTGGGTTTTTATATGCAAGTGATTTGCCATTCAAGTATCCTTAGCTCATCAACACTGTAACCCTAAAACATAACTTCTAGGGCCCATATGAGGATTACATGAATTAATACATCAGAGCACTTAACACCTAAGACATAAATAGGCACAGTAGGCATTATTCTATGAATAAGCATTTTCATATATTCAAGCATGCCTTCTCAATTCCTGGCATGACAAAAGAAAAGCTTCCTGCACCTTCCTAACCTGTGGATGTTAGAATTTTTAGTGTCTTTTATCAAAGTGTTTTTTATCAAACAGGTTAATATTTTTTGGAGGTTATGGATATTTACCTGAAGATAAAGTATTGGGAACTTTTGAATTTGATGAAACATCTTTTTGGGTAAGTGAAATTTCATATTTGTATATGGTCTACATAGTATGTTGAAATAATACATCTTATGTTTGCTAGTCTTGTTCATTTTGTCTTGTTCAAAAACCAGGCAAGATATATAATTTACAAATAACTCAGATTCTTATTCATTTTCTGTAGAATTCAAGTCACCCAAGAGGATGGAATGATCATGTACACATTTTAGACACTGAAACTTTTATCTGGAGTCAGCCTATAACTACTGTGAGTTACTAAAGAATAATGAATTATTAAAGTAAGCCTATGTAGAGGAGAAAGGGAATTGGGCAGTGGTGTAAAATTGACAGTTCATTCTTGTTTTTGTGGAGGGAGAAAATTCATTGCTTTCATTATTCTCTAAAGAGTCCATACCTCAGAAAAGCTTAATGATTGTGTGGATTAACCCTGCATCTACTAATAGATGTTAAGGGGTATTGCTTATAACTACATAAATGACCTGGCACTAGACTCTAAGTTACTCAAATATTTAATTTCTTTTTCCTCTGATAAAACAGTTGTCTTATGATGTGCTACCTTTTTATTAAAAATAATAACAGAGCAAGCATTCTATAAACTAGTGCATCCAGTAATACATCTCAGAAATCTAAAATTACAGCTCCCAGGGTTAGTACTGCTATTTAGACATCTGCACTTGAGCTTAAAAGCTCCGGTGTCTTGCATATCCTCATCCCACATGAAGACTCTGGTGATTATTTTAAAAAATTGCTTTTATGACTTTTATAGGGTAAAGCACCTTCACCTCGTGCTGCCCATGCCTGTGCAACAGTTGGAAACAAAGGCTTTGTGTTTGGAGGCAGATATCGAGTAAGTATATGAACAGTTTCAAGGACTTGCTTATGAGTCATTCAAAATGATAATTACGTAATTATCCTTTTTCAGGATGCAAGAATGAATGATCTTCACTGTCTTAATCTGGATACATGGGAGTGGAATGAATTGTATGTATCACTTTAGATAATTTCTAAAATTTTTTAATATTTTTCTTCTGTTGGCACAGAAAATTTAAGCAAGTATATTATGTAACTGAATTCAAATAAACATGATCCTTAAAGAAGGAATTTTATTTTTTGATTTCCTATTCCCATAACTGTGCCTGGCACACAGCATAGGCTCAGTATTTGTTGAAAAGAAAAGGCCTAAAGTTCACTCTACCTCCTAAGAACATAGTTAATACCAAGTATGTAGCTACTAATACCAAGAAGCTTTTTAAAGTCCCCTTTTTCATAAATTCTATATAAATTTTCAAAGAAAATGCCAACATTTCTCTGTATTAAACAGTGGTGGCTTTTAAACACAGATATTGTAACTTAGCTATTATTTTCAGAATTCCACAAGGTATATGCCCAGTTGGCCGGTCTTGGCATTCACTAACACCAGTTTCTTCAGATCATCTCTTTCTCTTTGGAGGATTTACCACTGATAAACAGCCACTAAGTAAGTCCTTTAAAAATATAAGAAATCATTATATATCATTCATATGTAATATATAAATGGATGAAAAAAATTCAGTCTTTTTTAGATGTATCAGAGGGCTACAAGGTTGGTTGGAAGGTTTGCTGTTACTTTCGATCCTCTAATTATTTTCATACTGTAACATCTATCTATTCTGTCCAGCGCAGTCCTTAAAAGCAAAGGGCTTACTTGGTTAACTGCAGGGAAAAACAAGGATATATGCTTCCTGTTTCTTCACAGTTCCCTTACTTGCTAAAGCTGTGCCCTTTAAACATCAGTGTCCCATTGACAAAATAACGTACTTCATGGCTCTTCTTTCTTTGCTTCGATCAGGTGATGCTTGGACTTACTGCATCAGTAAAAATGAATGGATACAGTTTAATCATCCCTATACTGAAAAGCCAAGGTATGGACTATTTTAAAAGTAATTCTTGTACATCTTTATGGACCTCAGTTACTCAGTGTAAGACTGGGGGTACCTGGCTGGCCTGTCAGTAGAGCACGTGACTCAAATCTCAGGGTTGTTTGGGCCCCACATTGGGTGTAGGGATTACTTAAAAGATGTATAGGACTGGTAATGATTGAGGCAATCTGTGGTTGCATAACACCCACCATTCTTCTTATAAACACCCTGGCACTCACTAACATCATAACTCACTCACATCATACCTTTTCTTTTTTTTGAGAGAGCGCATGCACATGTGAGCACGAGCTGGGTAGGGACAGAGAAAATTCCAAGCAGGCTCTGTGCTGGCAGTGCGCAGATGTGGAAACGAGTCTCAGGAACCGTGAGATCATGACCTGAGCCAAATCAAGAGTCAGATGCTTAACAGACTGAGCCACCCATACACCGCTAACATACCTTTTGAAAGAAAAGAAAACCAGTGCTGTCCTTGTATTATATGTATTTTTTCTGTCATGGTGCATAAAAAATAGGGCTGTGTGTTGACTTTGCTGTTTTTATCATAAAATTGATGTAGTTAAAATTTATAATCAAGCTCTTTACTCAAGTAAATCGAGCTCAAGTGAACTGCTTCTAGCTTTGTTATTTTAAAGAAACTGGAGAGAATTTCAGAACCTTGAAGAATGTATGTAGGGGGAAAATCCAGAACTTTCTATTAGGTTTGGAGTACCACTGTATAACAAATTTTAAATCAAATCACCCAAAAAGGAGTTATTTTTGTTAATCTCAAGAAGAATTCTTAAGAAAACTGCCAAAGCAAATGATACAGTCACAACTGGCATTCAAAGCATATTTAGGTATGTCAGCCTGCATTTCCCCACAAGCCTCTAACTTAAGTACACTTATGCCACAGAAGCTTCATCTGGCACAGAAATTCTTTCCCTAGAATTGCAAGCCTGATACTTTGAATACATCAGGCAGGGTCACAGCATCCTTCAGAGGTTTTGTTTAAGGTCAACGGGCCCTGCCTGTGAAAAGAAGATCATTGAGAGGGCATGTACCACACATCTCCTGTAAGGTTTTTATTGCTAACAAAGACCTAGAGAACAGATCATTCAGTTCAAACCTCTCATTGCATAAATTAGGACTGGACCAGAGAGAAAATGGTAACATCCAGATAAAACAGACATTGATTTTTCTAGCTTTTGCTACTTAATTGCTTCTCAACATTAGGTTTTGGTCTATACTGAAGATCTCTAGTCTTTTGTATCATCATACTGTTTGTAGTATAAATTGTCATCTTGGTGTTTGGGTAACTTAAAACTCAAGCTTTTGTTTTAAATATAGATTATGGCACACAGCTTGTGCCAGTGATGAAGGAGAAGTCATTGTTTTTGGTGGATGTGCCAATAACCTTCTTGTCCATCACAGAGCTGTAAGTATCCTACCCTGGATTAAAGGACACTTCGTATTTCTGAAACTTGTGGAGTACTCATTTTTTAATTGTTCTTCATTATTTTTCAGGCACACAGTAATGAAATACTTATATTTTCAGTTCAACCAAAATCTCTTGTAAGGTAAAGTAACTTTTTACTTGGTATTCAGATTATTTTAAATTAGTGCTCCTGAAAAACCAGGTTTATAATATAAAGGCAATGACAAGTCTTCATTGATAAAACTAGTTCTTTTGAAAATCTTTAAGCAAAGTGGGTTTTTTTGTTGTTGGTAATTCTTCAAGTTAATATTTCTAAAACAGTAAATTTACTTTTCTCTTGTCCACTTTCAGGCTAAGCTTAGAAGCAGTCATTTGCTTTAAAGAAATGTTAGCCAACTCGTGGAACTGCCTTCCAAAACACTTACTTCACAGTGTTAATCAGAGGTTTGGTAGTAACAACACTTCTGGATCTTAAGGCTTCATAGATAATGCCTCTGATCACCTTGCATGGACAGCAATTCTGTAAACATCAGAGAGTGGCATTGTTTGTATAATTATATGCATTGTTGTAGTTTGCAGTTTTTTGGTTTTAATGTGCATGTGAATGGCCTAGAGAACCTATTTTTGTGTCTAAAGTTTACAATAAATGTATTTAACACCAGTAACTGTCTTCTATTAAAGCAAAAGAAAATTATACTTGGCTTTTTACCCTAAGGAATGGTTATTATATTTCCTTTTTGGTAACTTCAGGATATATAGCTGTAGAAACATTATAGTAATTATTCTTATCACTATCAAAATGGTGATGTTATTTTTTAAATTTATATATATATTTTTAAAATAGGAAGAGTAGTCTGTTATGTTGTATTTACAACACTGGCTATATATGTATAATAATGTTTTTTTTTTTACATTAATTTCAAATGGAAAAACATCAACAGGACTAAGCTGGTAAAAGAAATTTTGGAAGGACCAACAGCTGTTTAGTACTTTGACCTTAATGCTTTGGTATAGGGGCTAGGGTAAGTGGTCATATTGACGGTAGGTAGCCACTGTCTAATCGTTTAAAAAGTGACAGTTTTTTAGTTCATCAAAGAATGGAAATGATGTAGGACTTTATTCTCCATTCGTTAGGAGACAGAAGAAAGCTGTGTCAGGCGTCTTTAGTGGTAAGCCTAAAAGAAAAGTGCACTTATGATATCCTAGGTTAAGATACTCTGTAACATGCTGATAATTACTAGAGGTAGAAAATAAAATGGTATAGAACTGAATGAGATTACAAGGAAGAAATGAGGATGAAAAGTGAAGCTGTATAAATGCATGGAAATGAACAATACCAATTTTTTTCTACGTGTTATTTCTTAGGCTTACTTACGTCTATTTTAAATCCGGTCTAAGATATTTTTTGACAAGTATAAGTAAAGGCAGGGCAGAAGGTTTCCAAGACTTAATCCTAAATGCTTAACTGCCCCCAGCCCCCACCACCACCACACAAAAGAACAACATGTGATTGGCCTGTGAGTAATAGAGCTAGGAGATGCTATCCATGGTAGACTACCAAGTCAATAGTCTAAGCAACTGAGCCACTTCACTCTTCGGTTTCTTTACAACATGAAATGAAAACTTAGTATTAACCTCTCAAATTTTAAGAAAATGTAGAATAACTACAGATGTATACAATTAGCATTTAACTGTCCACAAATATTTTAGGAAATCCTATCATAATGTTTCCTCTCTATAAAACTGGAAAAAAAACCAAGTAAGTCCTTTTGGCGAATATAGCAAGGCAATGTTTAGTTCATTTTTAAATGCGGAAGTCTTGTTACATGGTGTTTTCATCTCTGAACTTCCAAAAGGCTATAAAATTGGCTCTTCTCAAATATGTTAGGATTTCATTTCAGCTATTTTCTTTTTACATTCAGAAGATTGGGTGCAGACACTTTGACTTTGCCAGGAATGTTTCTTGATAAATCCGTGTCCTAAAAAAAGAGAATTGCTGAATATCTTCACATTCTATATGGTAGTCATGTCTCTTTTATAACAATTAGGTGTCCTCTGCTGTCAAAGGCACTTCCAAAATTTTCAACTGAAATGATCTTATTTTACTGCTTCTAGTAAGATAACATTTTCTACCAAAACAAGAGCTATTGCTTGTCATGTATCAAATAACCAAAGGAAGAAAAGTATAACTGCTAAGATTTTTAATTGCACCATCAATCTCCAGACTTCTGGAGGAATATTTTACCTTTACGCTGCGAAATAAGTCTTTTTCTCTTGCTGTTGCTTCTTTGGAATGCATGAAACTATTCAAGGCTGTTTTTGCAGCTGTAAATAGAAAATAGAAGATTCTACTTCTGTTCTGTGAAATGTTCAAAATCATATCTCAAAAAAAATCTCAAAAAAATATCTTAAATACCTTTTCCCTTTTTCTGAACTCCAGGAGTAAGTTTCACTTTGTATCTTTAAAAAAGAATTACATGTATTACTAAACAGAGATTTCAAAACAATTCCTAACTCACTATTGTGTCAGCTATTTTGAGAAAACTAAAGATGACTTACTTATAGTTTGTCATGGTGGAGTAAGGGGCACATATTGGAATGGCAAACAGTAATACATCTTCAGGATGTGGCTGCCCTGTCAATGAGTCAAAGAGATTTTCCTAAAAAGGGAAAACAAAAACAATCATAACTGCATACCAGTCCTAAAAAGGGAAAACTTCAATATTTGAACATATTTTTACCTTTTTCTGATAGACCTACAGTCTTTCCCCCAAAAGAATATACTTTTATATTCTTTACTAAAAATTTTTCCCATAGCATAATTCTCAGTGGTTTTCAAAATGGCACTTGTAAATACATACAAGAGAAAAAGAAAAACCTTGTTGGATAACAGTACTCACTGTGGAAAACTGCTATGGATTAAAAATGATGTATAATAATGGCCACAAATAGATTTAAATCCACTGCATGGGAGTGGGACTGATACTTTGGCTAGACCAGTAGTTCTTGACCAGGGGGATTTTCTGTCCCTCCCCCACCCCCCAACACTTTTGCCTGTTCTTAAGAATATTAGAGCCTCCTTAGAGTTGCCTTTTGGTGAGCTGCCTATAAGATTACCCATATTTATTTAGCAACATGGCTAAACTTAGACAAGATGCTTCGTGCTGAAGTAGCGTTTACTATGTGCTGTGGACTAAATGCTTCGTGTACATTTTCAAAACAACTCTCTCTGGTAAGGACAATTATCCTGACTCTTCAGATGAGGAAACGGACGCACAATAAACAATGGTTCGAGGTTGCAATTATATGTAGCAAAGTTGGGATTCAAACCCACAATTTTGGGACTCCAAAGCCTGTGATCTTGTCTTAGCCTTTAAGTTTTAATTAGTTAGAAATTGTTTATCAAATGTTCTGGGAACTAGACTGCAGTCAGAGTGTGTCATAGTAGGGACCCCAACACAAAATCATACCTCGTTACCCTGCTGATCCAGATCTTGCTCTTCCTGCTCCAAACATAAAATTTTAAAAGTCAGCTATAACTTAAATTGAAATTTCACATGATTAAAAACTATGAGGAGAAAATATATAACAAGACTGTCACATTGAACCAACAGGTTATGGACCCCAAGAATATGTTCTTCAGTGTCCCAGAACTCTAGTGAATTAATTTTTGCATCTAATATTTTAGAGAGCAAGGCTATTCAAAGAGAAAAAGGATTGTTTACTGAAGTTTTTTTTTTTAAGGACTTTCATTTGGAGTACATGCTAAAACAGTAAAATAAAATGTAAAATGACAATTTAAACTGACAACTAAATTTGATATGTTTACCCCAAAAAAACGGAGAATCCTGGTGAACAGAACTTTTATTTTTTAGTCACCTTTCAATAGTTATAAGAAAAAAATTTTTCCCTAAGCTTAGGGGCGCCTGTATGTCTCAGTCAGTTAAGCATCTGACTCTTGATTTCAGCTCAGGTCATGATCTTAACAAACTGAGCTCGAGCCCCACATCAGGCTCTGTGCTGACTGTGTGGGGCCTGCTTGAGACTTTCCCTCTCACGCAGTAAGAAAAAAAAAAAAAAGAATAAAAAAATGTAAGTTTAATTGTGTTTGCTTTTTTAGATTGTCTCCAAATAGATTTTTTATGTAGGATTCACAACACCTCAATATTTATGAGTTACAGTTTATAGAATTACAAATATGAGAACAGTGTAAAAAATCTGAGGCTCAAACTGAGCTACATAACATATCTAAACAATAACATTGCTCAGAGAAAAAAAAACAGTTAACACATTCAGAATCCCTATAAGGATTATCTGCACAGAACAGAGCAAACAATGCTAACCAAAGCTTTAACTGTAATAAATAAAATACAGGCTAAGACAAATTTTTTCCAATATCATAAGTAATAAATCCTTTTCTCAGGATTTCAAGATCTACGTAAAGCTGGGCTTGTACTGGAAAAAAGTTAACTTCTCACTGGTTTTTCGACCAGGGCACTTGGCAGTTTAAACATTATGTAACATAAAACAGCTATATTCTCATAGAAAAATCTAGTGAAATGCAATTTATTTTCTACTCATCTTCAAGATAACCCGTATTATTTATCTTATTTTAACTAAGTTCCCACTAGAATCAAAGCCTCTCCATACAATTCTTTTCTAAAGGCTTGTGATAAACTACTTACCTATGAATAGGACCATTTTTATGCTTAGGTTATATTTCTAAGATGACTTTCCACTAAGCATAAGGTTACCACTTGTCCTGGTTTTAGCACTGTAGGGCTCATGTTTCGGGAACCCTGAGATAGTTAGTGACCCCAGTTAATGAAGCAAAAGCCCACAAATGTGTGGTAAGCCGTACCTTGTCATCGTGTGGATCATCTACAGCCAAGTCTTGAAACTCTTGAGTTACAACCTCAGGGGAAGGAGTTTCTTTCTTTATGATGTCTGAAGCCCTTTGTCCACCTCTAGGTTTCTGGGGCTGTTTCTTCACAGGTTCATCCTTTGTTTTTCCTTTCTTCCCCTTCTTTCCTTTTTCTTCTTTGTTTGAACCTGCAGACTTTAATTCATAGAGGTAAAATAATGTAAGTTTGTTCAATATTGTCAATATTTTAACAAAAATGCATTGAATCGTACCATAGGCTAGGCTGTGGTTTGGATGCTCCTTAAAAATCAAAAGAAGGAAATGTTTTTAGATGTTACTTACCCCCAGCAATTTCATGATGAGTTCACGTTCTTCTTCATCTTGGTCTTTGTATTTTTCCTTCATTTTTTTCATTTTACTCTACAAAATCAAAAGATTTTAGTTGGAAAACTTCAGTTAAAAATTGTCAACAAATGTTTATAAAGAGAAGGTACTCCTATTCTCTGCAAAAATGCTTACTGAGCAAGGTACTATTATAATAAACAATATGGAGGCTAAAAAGATGGATAAACCATAGTCCTCAGCCTTAAGGAGTTTACCATCTGGTAGAAAAAAATACATATAGGAGCAAGGATAAATTAATGCAACATATTCTAAATGCAAACATTATTTTTAAGATAATTCAGAGAAAGACGTTTCATTCAGCTTAAGCAAGAGCTGTGGGGAAAAAATAAAACTTGAAAGTCTTAAGTAAATTTTATAGTATCAGAGAATATATGAAAAGCAGGATTATAAGGTAAAAACAGAATGGTGTAGTAACAGCAAGTTATTGCATTTGGTTGTAGTCAGGATAATATGTAGAGCAAGAACAGGAAACAAGGCAGCAAAGTTAAGCTGGGTAAAGGCTCATAAGACTTTGAATTTTCTTGGCAAACTGGTTTTATCTTTACCTTTGACCCGGGCTACACATCCAAATCACCTAGTAATTTTTAAAACCACAAATATCTAGTCTTCTCCTCCAAAGATACTATCTTTATTAATCTTAGCGTGGGCCCAAATAACAAATTTTAAAGATTTCTTTAAACAGGACACAAAAAAACCTAACTATAAAAGAAAAGATTGATCATTCAGACTTTATTAAAATTAACAAATGCTGCTCATCAAAAAATACATGACAAAAAGCAAGCCAGGGGGGTGCCTGGGTGGCTCAGTCACCTGAGTGTCTGACTCTCAATTTTGGCTCAGGTCATGATTCCAGGGTCGTGGGATTAAGCCCCGTGTTGGGGCCCTCGCTGAGCATGGAGCCTGCTTAGGATTCTATTTCTCCCTCTGCCACTCTCTCCTGCTCAAGAACTCCCTCTCTGCCTAAAATAAAAAAATTTTTAAAAAAGCAAGACTAAAAAGTATTTCTAACATAGGTATCCAAGAAGAGACCTATATTCAGAATGTCAAAGAACTTATATACATTAATGACAAAGCTGGACAACGTAATTTTTACAATTGGGCACTTCAAAAAAGAGGACAAATGTCTAATAAACATGAAAAAGTGTTCAATATCATTAGTTATCAAAGTCATATGAATTAAAGGTAAAATAACACTGTTTCATATAGGCTTAAATGACCAAAAGACCCCTGACAATACCAAATGTTACAATGCAGAGCAATTCTAATTCTGACATTCTGCTTGATAAGAAATCGGTACAAGTACTCTAGAAAACTGACTGCTAGTATCTACTAAAGCCAACCGAAACATGAATGGTATAATTCTGCATTTGACTCCTAGCTATACACGACAGCGATTATTTTATTTATTGATTTTTTTGTGGGAATACTAATTAGGCACAAGTGTGAGCTTTCTGGAAGAGTGAGTACTAGAAACATTTAAGTGTCTTGATCTGGGTGGTGGCTTCACAGATACTTGTGTGTTTAAAAATTCACTGATCTAAACACTCTAGATTTGTGCATTTTACTACAGTACATTACGCCTCAAAAAAAAAAAAAAAAAAAAACCACAACCTGAGAGGGGCACCTGGGTGGCTCAGTCTGTTGTTGAGCGTCCGACTTCAGCTCAGGTCATGATTTCACAGTTCATGGCTCTGTGCTGACAGCTCAGAGCCTGGAGCCTGCTTTGGATTCTGTGTCTCCCTCTCTGCTCCTCCCCTGCTTGCACACTCTCAAAAATAATTAAAAAAATAATAATAATAATAAAAAAAGGAAGTAAAACCTTGCATTGCAAGTAACTTGTTCTGCGAGTGTCGTCCAAACATTTCTAATGAATCTTAACTTGATGAGCACAAACCAAGGTTTTCCCATACTTAAAAACCTACCCACAAACTGTCAAAATACCAGGTCCAGTTTTCAAAAGCAAATGCTATTAAATTTCAAGAAACAATCTCCATTTTATATAACGCTCTAGAGAGCATAAAAAGGAAAAATTCCAAACTTATTTTATGAAGCTGGTGAAACCTAGACAGCAAAACCAAGGGCAGTATGAAAACTCAGAGGCCAATTTAATCAATTTTCTTAAGTAATTTACCACATTAACTGTGAAGGGAAGAAAATAACAGATGCAGAAAAAGCGTTCAATAAAATTAGCTAATCATTTTTAAAAATAATGCTTCATAAAGGCTATCTACCAACCAGCAACCCACAGGAAACATCCCACAATGATAAAAATCTTAGAAATAGTCCCTTTAATGTATAATTAACAAAGATGCACACTATTATTACTTCTGCGCAACACAGTACTGATGTTTGAGACAGTGCAAAACACAGAATAGATACTAGAAGAAAAGCCATTATTTGGAGACACTATGCTGCCTACAAATGAAATAACTAAAATATTCAGTAAGATTATCTAATACTAAATCAATGTAAGAAAATCATCTTCCTACAAACCAGTAATAACTAAGAGGAAGTGAACGCTTTAAAAATATACCATTAGCAAAAAGTAAGAAAAATTATAAGCAGGAACAGATAGATGTATAAAACTAAAGGAAAATATATCTCTGTTGAAAGACTATAAAATATTCTTACATGATTATAGTCACGTTCATGGACAGGTAGACTCAATGTGGTAAAGATGAAAGTTCTCCACAAAACTATCTAAAAACTTAATGTCTTTTAATAAAGATTCTCTCAGGATTTGCCTTGGAACTTAATCTGCAGAATATTTCATTGTACGAATGCATCATGTTATTTTTTTTTTATGTTGTTGGGCATTTAAGATTTTTTTCAATTTTTTGTTTGTTTTTTGTGATTGCGAGTATCAACTTGATGAATATCCTTAGTGCTAGTGTGTGCGCGTGATTTTTTTTAGAATAAATTCCTAAAGGTAGAAATGCTGAGTCAAAGGGCCAGTGCATTGTTAGGACTCTTGATGGGAATTCCCCTGGTGTGCACTCAAATATTTACTGAATGATTGAGTACACATTTTCTATTAATTTGATGGGTGGAATTTCCTTTTATCATTTTTTTCACGTTTGCCATCGGTCTTTCAATTTTATAAATGGTTCTTTTCGTCACCTGGAATTTGTTATTTTTTTTTAACATGACTAACCACTAATTTTGAGTATTTGATACTTTCACAAATAATCTGTAATAGTATTTTATCATATACTAAATGTTTAAATATTACAGTTAATGGTCCTATGTCTAGATTTTATTGTTTCACTTTTTGTATTTGGCTGTTTCTATGTTAAACTATACTGTGTTAATAATTCTAACATGAAATGTTTTACTACCTAATAGGGAAATCCCTACTCAGACTTCTTTTTCAAGATTTCCTTAGCCAGTCTCTAATATTTACTCTTTCAAATGAACTTTACAATTATTTTATCAAGTTAATTAAAATCTCAATTCCGATTAAAGTCATGTTGAATGTACCATTTATTTATTTATTTTAAGAGAGTGTGCACTGGAGGGGCAGAGAAAGAGAGAAGGAGGGAGAGAGAGAGAATCCCTAGCAGGCTCCACACTGTCATAGTGCAGAGCCCAGTGTGGGTTCGAACTCACAAACCATGAGATCATGACCTGAGTCAAACTGAGTCAGTGGCTTAACGACTGAGCCACCCAGGTGCCCCTGAATGTACCTATTAATATGAGGAGAACTGACATTCTTCCCTTCCATATGCTCAGCATGTCCCTTTAGGTTTTTGAGGTCCACTGGAAAAAATACCCAGGAAATTCTGACCACTATGGTTGCAGGGAACATGATCTTTGTTAAGATTTCAAAGGAATTTATTTTTTATAGTGATAAATTGATATATATTAGCTTACAATTTCCTCTTTTCACACTGCTACAGCATTTTTTAAAGTATATTCTGTATCTACGATCTCTTCCTTCATTATCCACCTTTGATAAAACATACAGGAACTCCGAAATCCAAAATCTCATTAATATTTAAAAAAAAAAACTACTAAGCTAAATTATCAGTAACGACCAGCACTGGCTGTTACTAGCAGAGTGTCACTGGCAAATCGCAATCTTCTAATTCCTCTTCTGCATAAAATGAGAGCTTCTATCTAAATGATCTTCAAGGAACATAGAAAAGTGATCTCCATGTTCCCCAAACTTTGTCTCTTTTTAATTAATTTCAGTCAAAGGAACCCACATAGGATTATTTTTTTGCCTACATCTTTTGTTTCACTTAAACATTAAAAAATCAAGAACCTCGCAACTTCATTTGTAAGCCAAAGAGTACGGAGTGTAACAGGTCACCCAGAAGTTTTATTACCTTTTGTCCTCGCTTTATTGGCTGCACAGCTGGGATGCTTTTGCTTGTGTTCTGATGAGCTTCAATGTGTAGAGCATTTTCTTTTTCTTTGTCCTTTACTTCTATCACTTCTAAATCCCCTGAGTCACTTGGAAGCTTTTTCTTCTTCATTTCCCTAAACACAAATGAAATGGCAACATCTAATTCTTTGAATTTCAAATCCTTAGTGCCCTAAAATAGTACAGGGGAAGGAGAACATGTACAATACGTAAGAGATCATGGCTTCTGCTTAACCTCATAACCACCAGGCTACACTATAAAAGTAGCACAAATCATCACCTTGGAAGAAGCTGAAAATTTTTTGTTCCTGGATCCATCAATCTTTCTGTCAGCCAGGCTTACCGCACTGTTACCCTTTACTTAATGCTTACTCAGTAGCCACATTCAATCCCTCCGCACCTTAATGACCAGGCACTGGGATTTGCAGTCTTAAGTCAGCATGGCCTTGACAGATCTTAGGTATTCAATAAAATATTTGTTGCCAGGTTAGGTGAATAAATAAATGGATAAAAATACGCAGATTAAGGAGGAAGGGAATGTGCTGTTGTTCATGTGCAATCTTTTCTATCCCCACTGCCACTGTCTAGTCCAGGTCCTCATCACTTCCTACCTAGACCTTCCTCCAGTGTTTCCCCATAATCTACTCTACATGAACTTCTAGACAGTCTTCCTACCCATGGCACATTCCCATTTAAAATCTTCCAAAAGTGCTCATCACTTTCAGGACAAAGTCCAAAATTACTTAGCTTATCATTTTAATAAGTTCTCCACTTTTGCTCCAAATTCCCTTTGCTAGTTTACCATCTACCAGTTCACGAACATGAACTTTTTCCTCCTTTCACCTCAGTCTATCATTTCCCCAAAGCACTTTGTATAACTTCCAAATCTGTGCCCTGTTTTGTTCATGTTTATTTTCTTCAGACTCTCTGACCATCTTATCTTCATTTATCTAAATAGGTCCTAACACATCTTTAAGGTATACTTCTGACGGTATTTCCCCAAACACCTGAACTCACAGCAATTTTGCTCCTGCACTACTATATCCCTACTGTTTGGCTCTTTCCTGATCCAAGACTCAAAAACTTCTTGAAGGCACAAATTTTATATTTTACCTCTCTGTATACTCAGTATCTAGCATACTGCCATGTCCTCAGAGAGTCTGCTGAAACTGTTTCATGACTACCTTTTTAAAACAAAAGGGTCTCCTGTCCATGCCACTCTAGGGTCTCTGGTGTGCTTTACTAGCTGTATAGCCTTTATGTTTTTTTACCCTATAGTAGTCTCTTTCCTTCTGCTTCTCCCTTTCTATTTGCTTGAGAGCTGCTATGTTAAAAAAAAAAAAGAAAGAAAAAGAAGTCTTTTCCATTAAATAAAACTTTCCTAATTATTTTCAGTATTCCTGTCAATATTATCCTAGAACCACCTATTTATGTAACATAATTCATGTTACTTTACCTATCTCACTGATTGTAGTGACAGATCAGGGCTCTAAAACAGAAAAACCTATGAGAGCTGAATATTAAGAACTAAATAAGGTTTATGCTAAATCTTGGTAATTTTAATAAGGGAAGTCTTTGGAACAGTCAAGTGATCTGTCATAACTGAATTGTCAGTAACAACAAAATTTAAATGCTTTTCAGTTAGATAACACAAATAGTTTACCTTCTTTCCTTGGCTGACAAATGTCTCCGGCTCTGTAATTTACTGTCACTCTATTAAAATTAAAACAAAAAAAAAAACACAAGCAAATACAAACAATAACATCACTACTATTAATTTTTCAGAAAGTAAAATTAAAAAGTAGAAAATTATTCACTGAGAAGAACATGATGTTCTTCACAGAACTTTGAAAATAGCTTACCATACTAGAAGATTCTTCTTTTGAAGCCAATTTCTGGAGGGATCTATGAAAATAAACAGAATGAGGCATCTACTAGCTTGTAAAAGGCATTCATTTAAAGTCTGCAAACATTCCCATACCATACCCTTAATTATTGGCAATCCCACAAATTTGCAAAACACTGACAAAATTTTAAAAAACATAATCGAATTGCTCATCTCACACTTCTAAATATATTCTTAAATAGCAGACATGTACTGAACGCTTACTATGTGCCAGGCACTTCCAGATGCTTCATATACAAATAATCTTCACCAAAACCCTATGAAAGGGGTAACATTCCATTTTCACAGAGAATAAAACTTAAACTCAGACACAGAGTAAGTTACCCTAGGACACACCCTAAGACTCATTCTAGTCAGACTCCTAAGGTGTTCTTAATTACTCCTGTGATAAAGCTTTTAGAACTCTTTCCTTCTGCTTCTCCCTTTCTATTTGCCTGAGACCTGCTATGTTAAAAAAAAAAAAAAGAAAAAAAGTCTTTTCCATTAAATAAAACTTTCCTAATTATTTTCAAGTATTCCTGTCAATATTATCCTGGAGATTGTTTACCTACTAAGACATTAAAGATTAAAATGCCTATTTTTTTTTTTTTATGGAACCGCCTCTCTTACATTATTAGCATTTATACTCATTTACTTGTTTCTATTTTGACCTACTTTGGCCACTTTTGTATTTACTGTATTTTTCTACCCTGGGTCCTTGAAATTTCTTTAGAGATCTACCCCCAATCAAAAGGGAAATCGATAATAAGACTGCAGGACAATAGAGGGTAAAAAGTCCAGGGTAAAAGTACTGAAATCAATCGTGGTATTATCTTTGTAAGAATTAACTCTTCCATCATTCCCAGCTATAAGATAATAGGTTTTATTACCTTTGGGATTGAAGGTGGGACAAGTCAATGGTAGTGTCAGGATAATTTAATGTCTCTTCGCCTTCATCCTTCATTTCAGCAACAGGCTCCTGATCTTTTACCACCTCTTCAGATTCTCCTTCATCTTCTGAGCTCTCTTCCTGAATTAGTTCATCATTTAACTCCTCTCCACCACTCTGAATAGTGATATCCTCCTGGTCAACCTGAGTCATAAGCTCCACTTCCACAGGAGTTTCGTGTGAGTCCTCTTTATCTTCCTCACTGCTACTGTCACCTCCGTCTATAGAATCAGCATAAGAAAAGTCACAGTGCTATCACTGTAACAAAGCCAGAGGATTACCTTGAAAACTTCAAAAACAATATTCTGTTCATTCCCTGTTTCTCCAAAAGGAAGACAAGAGAAGCAATTCCATAAATTCTGCTGCTGTTATTGTAATTTGCACGTGAGAAGTAAAATGAGACAATATGTACAATATAATCGGCACACAGAAGGTATTCATACCGTTGCAAAAGAAACACTGTCTAGTCGTAATAATATTACCTAGTTGACTTACCTAATAAAAGGAGATGCCATCACCATCTGATGAAGATGGTTGTGAGAATTCAATGAAAAATAATGTAAATAAAGAACTTTGTACAGTGTCAGAAACATGGTGAAAATTCAAAAAAATAAAATCTTGTGATACAACAGTAGTCATAAATGAAACGATGCAATATTACTTCTAAAGAGGAATGACCATAGGAAAAAGAGTAACTGTAAAAGTAATACAGAAGGCATACTTTCCCTACTTCCTTCAGGGAGGTGAGTAAATTTATTCCAGCAACCACAGTTGCTCTCTACTTGAAGCAAATGTATTATTAAGCCAAAGTCTCATATGAGAAATTGCACTTATTATAAACTCATCTCTGTATAACTTCTAATTACTAAATCCAAAAGTAAATGCTCATTCATAAATAACCTGAGTCTATCTCTGCTGAACACATTTACATATCACCCATTAAATACTGAAGTTTTATTACATATGTTTATATAGTATATTAGTTATGGGTCCAATTAAATACTTTATAATTCATCAGAACAAGTATATTTAACATTTCCAAAAACAAAATTCAGTAAAATTGGTAGCAATTGTTATTTTCAGATTTCAATTATCCCAAAGGAGATACGATCTTCTAAGAATTCAGAAGCAAAACTAGACAACAGGTAACACTATAAGCTATTTTATTAAAATCTGTAAACTACCTAGTTGTTCCATTTCTTCTGATACGAGTTCACGTGTGCAACTTGCCAATGTTTCCATGTCTTCATCCTGCACTCTGACTTTTCGTTCACCCCGATGTCTCCAAATACAAGACTCCTCTACCTATGGAAATAGTTATTTTTCACTGATGGAACTTTAGGTAAAACTAATGAAAATCAGAAAAAAAAATTAACAAAGAAGCTGAAGGATAACCTTAAAGAGGAAACTAAACCCCATCATTAGATACGAGGGAGGAAGGAAATTCTTCTTTCCTATAAAAGATAATAAACATAAATGTTAAAAATTCATTTATTGTATGCTTGCAAATTATCTGACACCAATGGTCACATTTATTTGGTCTTATCTCTCTCATGAAGGAACAGAGAATTTAGCACTATGTACAGGAACAGGAACTAAGAAAGAAAAAATATAAATGCTTGCGCTCATCTTTGGGTTAGCCAATTCCTGAATAATCTTTAAGAAAAAACATCATATTATATATTCTTACTCTTCTAACTTTATGTGAAAGCACATCCTAATCAAAAAATATATATATGGCGAAGACACAATAAATGCTAAATTTGCCACAGCCAGCCCCAAATTTTTCTTATTTCATAATAGATTTCATATATGAAATCAGAATAGTTTCTGTTCTGAAAATATTAGTAATGGTCCTCAAATCTGTCTCCATAATCATTACCTCGTATCATGAAGCTTCCTGTTGTCAAATATTCTCCAGTTGGTGCTGTCTTAGACACCTGAGGAACACAACAACCACATCATACTGTTGTCTTAAGACACATGTTTTTAAAATTTTCACTCAAGAAAGTCATATTCAAGTAAACAGCACTGTCTCCTGAAAAGTTTATAATTTAGTAAAAATTCTCAACATGAAATACCTCTTCAAAGACAGATATACCATTGGCAGTAACAAAGAAAAGAAATAACAAAGGATACACTACATCAATAATTTTCAAATGCTGTGGATTGGAGGCAGAATTTGTCCACACATTTCCTCTGGTTTAAGATAAAATAAGAGAAGTTTAATAAAACCATATGCACTAAAATAAAACTATAGTGGGGTGCCTGGGTGGCTCAGTCAGTTAAGCGTCTGACATCGGCTCAGGTCATGATCTCACAGTGAGTTCAAGCCCTGCATCAGGCTCTGTGCTGACAACTTAGAGCCTGAGCCTGCTTCAGATTCTGTCCCTTTCTCTGCCCCTCCTCCACTTGCGCTCGGTCTCTCTCTCTCTCTCAAAAATGAACATAAAAAAAATTTTTAAAAACACACTATATTTGTTAAATAAAGTCCTTTCCTGAGATACTGTTTTGGGGGTAACCTTTCATTTTAAGAAAGAAAATGATATATTTAAAAACTGTATGTTATCTGTGAAACCCCCAAATCTGAGTACCTTTGTTGTGACTGGAGGGATTAAAAGCACACCCTTAAAAAACCTGTTCAATAAAAGAATTAAAACCACTTTTATAACAGTACTGAGGCTGAAAATACAGTCTCAGATATGATATTAATTTCCTGAAAACATAGTATCACAGCATAGCAGAAAATAATGAAAATAAACAGAAGATGAACCTAAGGGAAGATAACAATATTGAACTCTTTATTTTCCTATGCAGCTTTAAGACCCTGTAATGTATCATTATTAACTGTAATTATTGAAAATGTGAAACAGCAACATGAAGTCAAATATGGAATGAAGTATCATCAAGTAATAGCAATAACCACAAAGGACAATTACTAAAGCCAAATGAATAAAAAAATACTAGATATACCTATTTTTCAGGAAGGGCCAAAGAGAGATCAGAAAATGCCAACAAAAATGAAAAGGAACACTCTTCATCTTGTATAACTGCATAAATCACTCTTTCTCTTCCTTTAGGTGTCTGCTCGAACCTTACTTTCCTCCAAAGGTCTTCCCTGACACTTTATTCAGAATGGTAGCCCCTATCACTCTTTAGTGCCTACTCTGCTTTAAAGAAAAAATGTTACAGCACCTGTTACCAGACATTACGTATTTTTCTCCACCACCAAAATGTCACCTCAAAGTAGGTACTTTGCCTTGTTGACTTCTATAACCTCAAAATTTGGTAAACAATAGCTCTTAATAAATTAAGGAAAAGGACCACAGCCCTTATTACCTGATGATGGTACACCCACCAAGCACTAGTGATAACTCGTGCATCCCAAGCAGCACTGTAGCAAAGTGCCATTGTGCCAGCTTCAGTCAAGGTCCGAGGGGGAATGGGTTCTCCTGTAATAACAACACTGCAACGCGTTAGTACCCAAGTACAGAGTTTCTATAGAGCGAGATCTGAAAATCACATGCAGCATGACAGATTTGATCCTCTTACATTTTAAATACTGATACCACATTTTAATTTCAGTATTACATGAAGTTCTGATTTTTATTAACAATATATTGACAACATCACTTACCATCCGGGAAATGCAAATCAAAAACCACAATGAACTGTCACCTCACACCTGTCAGAATGGCTAAAAACACAAGAAGCAACAAGTATTGGCGAGGATGTGGGAAAAAAGGAACCCTGTGTACTGTTGGTGGGAATGTAAATGGTGCAGCCACTATGGGAAAGCCAGGAGGTTGTTCAAAAAATTAAAAATACAACTACCATATAATCTAGTAATTGCACTAATGTAGTATTTAAAGAATACAAAGACACTAATTTGAAAGGATATATGCACCCCTATGTTTTTCTCAGCATTATTTACAACGGCCAAACTATGGAACCAACCCAAGTGTAAAGAAGATGTTGTACACACACACACACACACACACACACACACGCACTGAAATATTTTACCATTAAACAAGAATAAAATCTTGCCACTTGTAACAACACAGATGGATCTACAGAGTATAATGCTAAGCAAAATAAGCCAGTCAGAGGAAGACAAATACCATGTAATTTTACTCGTATGTGGAATTTAAGAAACAAAACAAATGAACAAAGGGGAAAAAAAAAAGAGTCCATCCAAAAAAGAGACTCTCAAGAGAACAGATGGTTACCAGAGGAAAGCTGGGCAGGGGAATGGGTGAAATAGGTGAAGGGGATTAAGAGTACACATTTATCTTAATGAGCACTGAGTAATACACAGAATTGTTGAATCACTATTGTACACCTGAAAGTTACAGAACACTGCACATTAACTATACTGGCATATTTTATGCCAGATAAAAAATAACAATAACTACAACAATAAATTTACAAAGCAGGTTTTTAAATGGTCTAAATAAATAAAACAAATCAGAGAAGAAATACCTTCTCACTTATATCAATAACTCTAACTTCATTCCGGAAAGAACAATCTAGAAAAGTCTAGTCAAAGTTTGAATTATTCCAGAATTACTATAGATCACCTAAATTGTCAAAATGAAGAGCATATTAATAATATATCCCTACAATTACATTTCAAATACTTTTTAGTTGGGAGCACTTACCATAAAATTCACCCTTTTAAAGTATATAACCCAGAGTTTTTTAGTATATTCATAAAGCCACATAACCATTACCACTAATTCCAGAACATTTGCATCATCCCCAAAGAAACCCTAGATCCATAAATAGTCATTCTCCATTTTCTCAGCCTCTGACAATCATTAATGTACTTTGTCTCTATGATTTGTCGAATTTAGAATTTCATATCAATGGAATCATATATTGTGTCTGGCATATATATATTTCACCTAGCATAATGTTTTCAAGGCTCATCCCTGTTACAGCAATTATCAGTACTTCATCTCTTTTTCAGACTCAAAAATATACCACTAAATGGATACACAACATCTTGTTTATCAACTGATGAACATACGGGTTGTTTCCATTTCTTGACTATTACAAATAATGCTGTTAAGAATATCTGCAAACAAGTTTAGTGTGGTCAGTTTGTCTATATAACTAGGAGTGGAACTGCTGGGGGACAAGATAAATTCTATGGTCAACTGTTTAAGGAACTGCCAAACTCTACTCTATAGCAGCTGCATCATTTTCCATTCCCAGCAGCAGCATATAAGGGTTTCGATCTCTACGTCCTTTCTTATCCACATGTGTTTTGTCTATTTTTTCATAGTTCACTGTTCTACTGGATATGAAGTGATATCTCTTTATGGTCTTGATATGCATTTCCCTAATGATGAATGATACTGAAGATCTTATGTGCTCGCTGGCTGTTCGTGTATCTTTGGAGAAATATCTATTTGAATCCTTTATCCTTTAAAATTTTTTTTCCCTTTCTCTTGCTGAGTCTTGTGAGTTCTTTGGATACAGGTTCTTTAGCAGATAAATGATTTGCCAGTATTTCTCTTATTCTGTGGGTTTTTTCACTTTCTTTTTTTTTAATGTTTATCTTAGGTGGGGAGAGAGAGAGACGGGGGGGAGGGAGAGAGAGAGAGAGAGAGAGAGAGAGAGAGAGAGAGAGAGACAGACAGAGGGAGAAACAGAATGTGAAGCAGGCTCCAGGCTCTGAGCTGTCAGCACAGAGCCCGACACGGGGCTCAGATCCATGAACCATGAGATCATGGCCTGAGCTGAAGTCAGATGCTTAATCAACTGGGCCACCCAGGCGCCCCGTCTTTTCACTTTCTTGGTAGTGTCCTTTGAATTAAGGTTTTTAATTTTGATTTGTCTAATTTATCTTTTTCTTTACTCACTTATGCTTTTGATGTCTTACCTAAAAAATGACTTCCTGATTCATTATGAGATTTATGCCTTATTCTAACAGTTTTATAGTTTTATCTTTCAAGCTTAGGTCTTTGATGCATTTAATTTTTATAAATGGTATGAAGCACAGGTCTAACTTTATTCTTTTGTACATGGATATTAGTAGTCCAAGCACCATTTTTTGAAAACATTATTCTATCCCCATTGAAGGGCTTTTATACCCTTGTTCAAAGTCAACGGACTATAAATGAGGACTCCCAATTCTCTTCAATGATCTATCTGTCCTTTCTCATACACCTTGCTGTCTTTATTACTGTTGCTTTGCAGGAGATTTTGAAATCAAGAGGTATGAGTCCTCCAATTTTGTTCTTCATTTTTAAAAATGATTTGGCTAACCTGGGTCCTTTGCATTTTCATGTGAATTTTAGGATCAACTCATCCATCTCTGCAAAAAAAGGCAGCTGGAATTTTGAGAGATTATATCAAATCTGTAGATTAATATGGGAAGTACTGCCATCAGAAAAATACTAAGACTTCCAATTCATAAACACTAAAAGTCTTTCCATTTATTTAAGTCTTCTTTCATTTCTTTCAATGATGTTTTATAGTTTGAGGTTATGTCTTGCACTTTTTTGGTAAATTTATTCCTAAGAATTTTTTGTTAATAAATGGGTGTTTTATTAGTTTACTTTAGTAGTCTTCATTGTGAGTACATAGAAATACAAATGACTTTTATATATTGATCTTGTATCATGAACATTGCTAAAGTTATTAACTAATAATTTTTGGTGGATTCCTTGAGATTTTAAATATATAAGATCATGTCATCTACAAATGGAGATAGTTTTACTTGGTCTTTACCAATGTGGATATTTTTTATTTCTTTTTATTGCCTAATGGTCTACTTAGAACATCCATACAAGGTTGAATAGAAGTGACAAGAACTGGGGGACCTGGGTGGCTCAGTCAGTTAAGCATCTGACTTCAGCTCAGGTCATGATCTCACAGGTCTTGAGTTCAAGCAGGGAGCCTGCTTCAGATTCTGGGTCTCCCTTTCTCTCTGCCCCTCCCTCCCCCACCCACGTTCTCTCTCTCACTCTCCCCCTCTCAAAAATAAATAATAAACATTAAAAAGTTATTTTCAAAAATTAAAAAAAAAGTGACAAGAAAAGACATGTTTATCTTGTTCTAAAATCTTAAAGGGAGAATTTTTGGTCTTTCACCATTAAGTATGATGTTAGCTCTGGGTTTTTCATAAATATTCTTTACCAAGTTGGTAAGTTCTCTTATATTCCTACTTTGTTGAGTGTTTCTATCACAAATACGTGCTGGATTATTGCCAGCAGCTTTTTCTGCATCAATTGAGATGATTAGTGGTTTTTGTCCTTCACTCTATTAATATACTGTATTACATTAATTTCCATACATTAAATCAACCATTCCTGGGATGAACCCCACTTTGTCATGGTATACAATCCTTTTAATATGCTGCTGAATTCAGTTTTCTAATATTTAATTGAGAAATTTTGTCTGCTCATTAGCAATATTGGTCTGTAGTTTTCAATTCTTGTGATATCTTTGTCTGATTTTGTCATGAAGGTGATACTGGGCTTATAGAATGAGTTAGGAACTTTTTCTGTCTCTTTGATTTTTTGGAAGAGTTTGTGAAGGACTGGTGTTCAACCTTCTTTAAGTTTGGTAGAATTCACCAGTGAAGCTACCTGGGCCTGAGCAGGGAGGTTGTTTTTTTTGTTTGTTTCTTTGTTTTAATTACTATTTCAATCTCTGTACTTGTTATAGGTTTGTTCTGATTTTCTATTTCTCCTTGAGTCAGTTTAACTAGTTTGTATCCTTCTAGGAAGTACCCATCTCATCCAGGTTATCTAATTTGTTGCCCTACAACTGTAGGTAGCATGCTCTTTTCCCCCTCAGTAAACGTAGCTTCTAACGTTATTTAGTAAATGCTCCAGACTATAGATGTGACTAATGTTTATCACGGTGACAAGTTCCTCCTTCATTTAAAGAAGCCACTTACGAGAGTACTCCACTCTGCAGTCTTACTGCACATTCGCCACCCAGAATACTACACAAGTATTTCTAAAATGGTTTTTTATAAGAAGTTAGAGGCATTTTTTCTTTTAATCCTTTTGATTTCTGCAAAGTTGGCAGTAACTTCCCCTCTTGTGTTCCTCATTTTAGGAATCTGAATCTTCTCTAATTTTGGTCAGTCCAATAAAAGTTTTATTAATTTTATTGACCTTTTTTAAAGAACCAGCTTTGGTTTCACTGATCTTCTCTATTGTCTTCTTTTCTGTTTCATTTATTTCCACTCTAATCTTTACTAATTCTTTCCTTTCCTTACTATGAGTTCTTTGCTTTTCTTTTTCTAGATCTTACGGTTCTGTTATTGATTTGAAATGTTTCCTCTTTTTATAAACATTACAGCTATAAACTTCTAAGCACTGCTTTAATTGTATCATTTTGATATGCTGTTTCATTTCACTCATCTTAAAATATTTTCTAACATGGTCTTGTGATATTCTCTTTGACCCTGGTTATTTACAACCATGTTGTTTAATTTCCACACATTTGTGAATTTTCCTACTTTTCCCCCAGTAGTGATTCCTAATTTCACTCCATTATATGCTCAGAAAACTTATTTTAAGTATGATTTTAGTAGTTTTAAATTTATTAAGACTTGTCTTCTAGGCTATCATACATATGGTCTAGCCTGGAGAACATACCAGGTACACTTGAGAAGTAGTCTACTGTTGTTAGGTGAGGATATCAGAGATATGTATTAGGTCTAATTAACTTAAAGAATTGTTCATATCTTCTATTTCCTTGTCAATCTTATATCTAGTTACTATATCCATGACTGAAAATTAGGTATTAAAGTCCTCAACTATTATTGTTTAACTATTTCTCTCTTTGCTTCTGTCAGATTTTGCTTCAAAGGCATTCTATGGCTCTGTTGTTGGGTGCACGTGTATTTATAATAGTTACATCTTATTGATGAATTGACCCTTTTGTCATAATAAAATGTCCTTTACCTCTATTAACAGATTATGTCTTATATTAAAATAAAGGAATTTAAGTTTTGAATAATAAAGAGAAATATATTACCTGTTGGATTCTTAATTACACAGCTAGTAGCTCCATGAAGATCAGCATGTACATAAATGTCTCCTTAAAGACAAATGAGAAATATACTTAAGTCCTGTTTCTTTTTCCTTTTTTTTTTAATGGGTTTAATGGGTTCAAAATTGAAAGGGATAAGAAGGCATATAAAGTCCATTTCTCAATAATATGAAAACAGGGTGGGGAACAAAAACATAAGAGACTCTTAAATATGGAGAACAAACAGAAGGTTACTGGAGGGGTAGTGGGAGGGGGAATGGACTAAAGGGGTAAGCGGCATTAAGGAATCTACTCCTGAAATCATTGTTGCACTATATGCTAACCAACTTGGATGTAAATTTAAAAATTAATAAAAATTTTAAA
This sequence comes from Paguma larvata, assembly GCA_030068075.1. Taxonomy (NCBI): domain Eukaryota; kingdom Metazoa; phylum Chordata; class Mammalia; order Carnivora; family Viverridae; genus Paguma; species Paguma larvata. Next base: position 774,345 of record CM057827.1, read on the forward strand.
AATAAATAAAAATTAAAATAATAAATAAATAAAATAAAAATGAATTTAAATAAATAAATAAATAAATAAATAGTAAGGTCCATTTCTCACCCCTAAGAGACCTCTCATAGTCCTCCTTATAGGAAAGAAACAGCAGTTCTAATATGGCAGATTACTAAAATGGTCAGTTCCTCTCTCCCCTGCTAGCCACACCTCTTTGCTCTATGACCCTGAAGTTTCTCCCATCAAGTGGAGTCAGTTCCCAGTCCCTCAAATCTGGACCTGCCCCATGATCTGCCTTAGCCAGAACACAGCAGCTGTGTCCAAGTGCCAGTTCTCACCCTAGGCCTTAATAGGCCTTGGGTGCTTCCTCTCTTTCTCTCAGAAACTTGCTGAGTTACCATGTAAGCAGGTCTAGGCTAGCCTGCTGGATGGTGAGAGATGAATCCTCTAGCAAATATAAAGGTCCTGAAGACCATGGATGTTTGATGTGTATGAAGAGCTGTCAAGAGGCCAGACTAAGGGAAGAGTGGTAGGAAATGAAGTTGGAAAAGAGCCAGGAGGCTTCTAAGCCCCAACGAGGACTCCGAGTTGTATTCTAAATGTGTGCTACCAATGAATAAACAAATGAACAAACAAATGCAGGAATGAGATCTTTCCTCTTTTTTTAAGGGAAAAGCAAAGTTCCTAACAGGTAAAATGAGCATCTATTGCTTGCCACGGCAGTTTGTCTGGGATCTGAAACTCAAAGAAAAGAAAAACTCATACTGCCCCAAAACACACTCAGCTCACAGTGAACAAAGCTATAGAAGACAGAGACCAAGCCCTGAGCACTATGGAATAACATGATCCCTGTTGCTTTCTTTCCTGTTCTGGGATCTTCAGTGGCTATCAGATTAGGTTTGATTATTGATTTCTGATACCTACACTGAAGGTTCAGCCACAGCGAGGTAGTGGTTATCAGCAAACAATAATAAAAGAGAAGACTTACACCACAGGGCTTAAATCCTGTTTCTAAATATGGAAAAAAAGTTAAAAACTTCAGCACTAAAAAGTAAGCCTTTAAAAATCTAATCTACACTAACTTTGGAGGACTGAAAGCTATTGTTATAGGAGAATCAAAGTCCAACACTGCAGATTAGCTCACCACTACTACTTTAGGAATATTCACTTAAAATGAGAATTGAGTGTCAAAGCATATTCTACAAACCATAAACCACCAAGATAAAACTCCTTCTACCAAGTAAACCTGTCACAGGAGAAGATGAAAATCTACTTCTAATACTGAGATAACTGATCCAATTATTTACAAGAAAATTCTTTAAAATTTTAATCTTATCTAAAAAGATTTTTTTTAAATCTTACCTACCTGTTGTCAAGTATCTTTTCACAATTATTTCATTCTGTTGCTGATCTCTTCCACCTATAATTAAATAGTTCTCTGAGCTAATGAACCACAGAAATTTCTCAAACCTACCAAATTGAAAGAAAAAAAGTTAACATTGTTTTGCTTTATAGTCACTTGAATTCACATTCTTTTTGCAAACAAAATTCCATGACATTATCCTACCCTGTATTTATTTATTAAAGCATCAAACTGAATTTTATTGAAATCTTGTCATAGAAATTGGCCAAGGATATTGTTACAACAGTCTTAGAATTAAATTCTATGTTTAAAAATAATATATTCTCTCCTTATCTCCCTCTCATACAGACCCTTCTTAAACTCAAGGATAACATAACAATGAATTATACAAAGCAAAAGCATACAATGTCGCATAGTGCCTAGGTTTAGTTTTCTTTCAGTGGGGCACTGGCTAACTTTTGAGGTCGCAAGTAAGAAAGAAAAGTTTTCCCATTCTGTCCTGAATCAACTGAATACTTACATATATGATATTCTTTATCCTTTTTTTATAGAGCAAAAATTGCCATTAGAAGTATAAAACTAACTTTTCTCAAGAGACAAAGTAATTTTGTTTTCATGATTAATACATACCATCATGATAAAAAGTAACAGTATATATTTGTATGACATTTAGAAAATGACAAAATAGAGATGAACAGAAATATTTCCTATGCTACATATGACTATTTCTTTATGACTTAATCTACAAAGTAAAAAATTCTGGTTAAAATTGACAGATTAAGCACAGGCGTTAAACTCCCTTATATCCCCAAGATTATAATAGCACAAGTATTGTGTGTCTGTTTTCGAATGTGATTTTTTATTAATACATACACATGGTTCAGAAATTTTTTAAGTCAGACAAAAAGGTGTAGCGAGAGATCCTGTATCCCCCTTTGGTTCCCATTACCACTATCAAACACAAGCCCATTGTTATTAGCATTCTATGTATCCCTCTCCAGAGTTTCTTCATACATGTAAAAGCTAAAATAAAATGCTTACTCTAAATCTTTTCTTTTAGACACAACACACACTATTCTGCAAACTGCTTTCTTTTTTTCATTTAAAAATGTCTTCTTGGGGCACCTGGCTGGCTCAGTTGATGGAGCATGCGACTCTTGATCTCAGGGTTGTGGGTTTGAGTCCCACACTGGGTATAGACATTACTTAAAAATAAAATCTTAAAAAAAAAAAGTTGTCTTCATTGCTAAATGCATGTGCTATACTTAACAACTTCTCTATTGATAGTAAAGAAGTTTCTAAAACAACATAAACGCACAAGGACAAAGAAAATGAGAAACATAGGATGTATTTTCTAATTGTTCTAGTAAAGGAGCATATAACAGAAAAAAAAATCAAAAAGAGGCAAAAAGACAAAGAGTAAAGAACAGAATAGAAAGCAAACAGTAGGGGTACGCCTGGGTGGCTCTGTCGGTTAGGCGTTGGATTTTTGGTTTCAGCTCAGGTCGTGATCTCATGGTTTTTGTGTCTGAGCCCTGCATTAGGCTTCATGCTCACTGCAAGGAGCCTGCTTAGGATTTTCTCTTCCTCTCTGCCCCTCCCCCAACCTCCCTCCTTCCCTTCCTCTCTCTCTGTCTCTAAAAACAAACTTAAAAAAAAGATAGCAAATAATAAAATGGACTTAAACCCAAATATATCAGAAATTCCGTTAAATGTAGTCAATTCTCCAGATAAAATGCAAAGACTGTCAGACTGGAAAATGATATATATACTCCTTTAATATATAAGGATATAAAAGGATTGAAACAGAATGATATAAAAAGATTTATCATGCAAACACTAACCAAAAGAGAGATGATGTAGTTTTGATATCTTAGGCTGAAGGGAAAAAGAAGTTACAAGTTAAAAGAACATCTGATTATAGTCAATAAAAGGCTCAATTCTCCAGGAAGTCATAACAGCTCTGTATTTGTATTGCCTCATATATAAAAACACAAATTGACAGAAATAAAAGGAGAAAGATAAGTGTACAAATATGTTATCTTTTATTTATTTTTTAAATTTTTAAAAATATTTATTTATTTTTGAGAGAGACCGAGTGTGAGTAGGGGAGGAGCAGGGAGACAGGCAGACATAGAATCTGAAGCAGGCTCTAGGCTCTGAGCTATCAGGACAGAACTGGATGTAGGGCTTGAACTCGTGAACCGCGAGATCATGACCTGAGCCAAAGTCAGACACTCAACCAACTGAGCCACCCAGGTGCCCCAAATATATGATCTTTAAAAAAAAACAAACAAAACACAATGTTTATTTTTGAGAGAGAGAGAAAGAGAGAGAGCAGGGGAGGTGCAAAGAGAGAGGGGGACAGAGGATCCGAAGCAGGCTCCAGGCTCTGTGCTGATAGCAGCCCAATGCAGGGCTCAAACCCTCGAATTGTGAGATCATGACCTGAGCCAAAGTTGGACACTTAAGCAACTGAGCCACCACCCAGGCACCCCAACAGTTATGTAATTTTTAACAAAACTCTCAGTAAATGAGACAGCAATCATTAAAAATAGAATTAGTAGGGGGCGCCTGGATGGCTCAGTTGGGTAAATGTCTAACTCTTGATTTTCGGCTCTGCACTGATAATACACAGCCTGCTTGGGATTCTCTCTTTCCCTCTCTCTCAGATCCTCCCCATCTGTGCACTCTTGCTCACATTCTGTCTCTCAAAATAAACAAACATTTTTTAAAAAAATTAGTAAAGATGCTAAAGATTTGAGCAACATGACGAATGGATGTGACCTAATTGATATTTAGAGAACTGTACTTGACAACTGTAGAACAGACACTCTTTTAAACTATGTATGAAACATCTGTAAATACAGCGGACCATAAATATGGGGACCATGAAGCAAGGTTCAATAACATATGTCAGAAGGTTGAGATAATTCAGAACACTATCTCTGAACATTATGCAAATTAAACTAGAAAGCAATGGCAAAAATAAAACCAAAAACCTCCATAGGCTTGGAAATTAACAAACATACATTTAAATAAGGCATAGGTGAAGAAATTACAATGTAAATTAGAACATATTTTGACACGAAAGATAATGAAAATACTATATAACAAAACTTTTTTAGATACAGTTAAAGCCAGACTTAGAAGGAAATTTACTGCCTTAAATACTTATCAGAAAAGAAAAGAAGCTGGGAGAAAAAAAGCAATATACTAAATTTCCATCTCAAGAAATCATAAAGGGAAATGCAAATGAATCTCAATGAAAAGTAGAAAGAGGAAAATAATAAAATAGAGAGCACAGATATAACAGAGGAAATCAACAATTAAAACTGGTTTTTTAAGTTTATTTATTTTTGAGAGAGAGAGTGCACTTGTACGCAAGAGGAGCATAAGCAGAGGAGGGACAGAGAGACAGGGAGAGAATCCCAAGCAGGCTCCATGCTGTCAGCGCAGAGTCTGATGCAGAGCTGGATCTCAAAACCATGAGATCATGACCTGAGCCAAAACCAAGAGTTGGATGCTTAACTGACTAAGCCACTCAGGTGTCCCAAAAAGAACTGAGAAATGAAAATTACAAGTCAATCCTCTTCATCAAAATCTACACCGTGTAACCCAGAAAAAGCTTAAAAATAGCACAGGTACTGCTAGAAATAGAGTTTAAGATTGGGTGAAAAAAAGGAAAACTGGCTGATAATCTGATCCAGCTGTGGCTCTGAACATGGTAGTAGCTGCTCCTTCTACATCCTAACAGAAGGCCAGAAGTAATTCTCTAGACAGTGTACAAAGAAGATCTCTAAATTAGGGGAAATGTGCAGTTTTAAGTAGGAGTAATATATGTAAAACAGCAATTAAGTAAATGTATAAATTACTGGGTACTAAGCCTCCACAAACTATCATTTCCCACTGGACTTCCAAAATGCTGCAGACCAGGTCTTCACTTTCCAAGCAGGGGAGGAAAAAAAATCTTTCCTGAAAAATGAGACCAGCTGAAAAGGAAAAAAGCTAAACACATTGAGAGTTCCACACAAAACAGCCCACATACTTCATGTCATAAGCCTAACCTCTCACAGAGAACTTCCAGTCGGCATTTTCATGTCCTACTATAAAATGTGAACAATAATATGAGCAGACAATTAAGGATCACCAGACATTAATAAAAGTCCTTAACAAAAGCTGAAGACAAACCCAACAAATAAAAAAAATAATAATAAATACATATATATATATATAAAACTGAAACCAATAACCAAAAACTTAGAGAAAACCAGCAAGAAAAGAATACTTTTAAATAAAATTAATACATCAAACTACTCTCAGTATAAGTTTTTTAAAAATAACAAAAACCAAAAACATTTAAAAATTCAGTGGAAGGACTAAAAGATAAAGGAAATCCCTCAGAATATAGAATAAAAAGATTAAAAGTTGAAAATCAGAAAATGCAAAAAAATTGGAGGACCATCCAAGGGGTCCCATATTTAATAAATAAGACTTTCAGAAGAAAACAAATCAAAAAGAAAAAAAATCCATGGAGGGCTAAGATATATTTCAAGAAAATTTATCAGAACTGAAAGATTCCCGGGGCGCCTGGGTGGCTCAGTCGGTTGGGTGGCCGACTTCGGCTCAGGTCAGATCTCACGGTTTGTGAGTTCGAGCCCCGTGTCGGGCCCTGTGCTGACGGCTCAGAGCCTGGAGCCTGCTTCAGATTCTGTATCTCCATCTCTCTCCCTACTCGCGCTCTGTCTCTGTCTCTCAAAAATAAAGAAAGAAAAAATGTAAAAAAAAAAAAAAAAAGAACTGAAAGATTCCAAATTAAGAAGACTCTCAGAGTATTCAACGTAATAGATTAAAACACCCTCACCAGCCTACATCGTGTGAAATTTTGTAAAACTGAGAGGAAAAAAATTAAAAAGATCTACAAGTTTACAGAAAAGCAAAAACAAATTTTCAATAAAATATAAACTATCAAAATGACATCAGGAGATCAAATCTGAAGGCTAATGCAATGAACAAGACTTTAAACACTTCGAATCAGAATTCTATACTCAGCCACACAATTAGATAAAACAATTTTTTTATATATCGAAGACCTCAAAAACTTACACCCCTTCTTGTAGCTTCTAGAGCACACATTCCATCAACTAAGAAAAAGGAAGTATGAGATTCAGGACAGAGAGTCCAATACAGAGAGGAGTAAAGAGAACTTCCAGAATAAAATAAAATGAGATCTTAAGATGTTTAGAGTAACCAATCTAGAACAAAGTAGGTCAAAATCTCAGGAGAGACTTCTGCAAGATACAGATAGAATTCCAATGTGTCTGAACACACCCAGAAGAGGAAGGTAAATGGAACAAGACAATTACTACCTTCATGGAAGACAAAAAGCTGAGCAGGGAAGGAAAAGAAACATCATGTTATATGACTCAGCTGTGACTACAATTAAAATATAACTGTAATATTAATGCTGGATATCAAAATTATGGTATACCTTCACTGGGAGTTGTGTATATGAGTAATGGAGCACAGGTGGAAAGAATAAATCTTCATCTTCCATAGTGGGAAGTCATTGATAGAGTATAAAACAGAAAAATCAAGAAGCAGCAATATAAGCATATTACTAAGAGGAAGGGAGGTATATACCAAAAGAATCAGCTAAAAGAGCTAAAAATAGTTTCCATGAGAGAAGAGACAACAGGACTCGGGGTAAAATACTGCGGGGCTACTGGTTTTCGCAACAAGCTTTGTAGAACTGCTTGATTTTCTAAACAATGTACATGTATGATTTTAATAAAAACAAAACACTGTATTTTTAAAAGGTAGAAACTTACCAATATACTTTTCTTGCTTTCTGAATGGAGGTAACTGTTTGGACTTCTTTTAACGTTTGCTTTGTTTTCTTTTCTGCTGATTTAAATGCCTATTTATAAGAAAAAAGTTTTTAAATAATTTGCTGAGAATGTATTTAAATAACACTAAGTAAATAATAGTACAAGAAACTATGTTTAAAAGTCACTATTTACATACAGACATCATATACACACAAAATAAAGAATTGTGCCTTAAATATTAAAATAATTTAAGTTACAGATTATGTACAAATATTTGCTCAAGACCTACAAATTTTAAAAAGTATCATTTGTTTACCAGATACTGAGTATCTATCATATAACAGGTTCTGGGCTAGATGCTGGGCTAGGTTCTGGACACAATAGTGAAGAAGAGGAAGTTCTCACTCCCCCTCCCATAGTAGGCAGTCAAGAAGACATGAATATAAAACACATAATTATTCAAATAAACATATGTTAAGTGTTTTTAAAGACGCTATGAGAATATAACAAGGGAACCTAATTTATAAATGCTTATGATCAAAGAAAGTATTTCTAAGGAAATAGCATTTAGGCTGAAGCCTGAAGGGTAAATGAAATTATTAAGGGAAAGAATTGAAAGAGCACTATAAACAAAAAGAAAAGGCCAAATGACCAGAAAGTAGGGATCACAAGGTAAAATGTCAAGAAATGAGGTTGGAGAGATAGACAGAGACAAGTCATGAGGGCTACTCATTTAACAGATGAGGAAGAAAAAATGTAATTCCAAATTAAGAAGACTCTTAATAAACTTTTAATGTTTATTTCTGAGAGAGAATGTGTGTGTGTGAGCAAGTGAAGGACGGGCAGAGAGACAGCGAGACAGAGGATCTGAAGCAGGCTCTGTACTGACAGCAGAGAGCTCCATGCGGAGCCGGAACTCACGAACTACGCAATCCTAACCTGACCTGACGTTGGACCGAAATCAGATGCTTAACCAATTGAGACACCTAGGCATCCCTCATTTAACAGCTATTAATGTTACTATGTTCCAGGCAATATTCTAGGGACAAAGCAATAAACAGAACAAAGAAGAAAAATAAAGCAGAATAAGAGAGAGTGATTGAGGGTAGAGCTATTCTTTTTTTAATACTATTTATTTTGAGAGAGAGAGAGAGGACACGAGCAGGGGAGGGGCAAAGAGAGGAAGAGAGAATCCGAAGCAGGTTCCATGCTGCCAGTGCAGAGCCTGATGCAGGGCTCAAACTTATAAACCACGAGATCATGACCTAAGCTGAATCAAGCATTGCCCCTTAACCAACTGAGCCACCCAGGTGCCCAAAGGGTAGTACTATTTTTAGGCCAACAAAGGCCTGTCTGGGGGTATCTGGGTGGCTCAGATGGTTAAGTGTCAGACTTTGGTGCAGATTCATGATCTTGTGGCTGGTGAGTTTGAGCCCCTCATCGGGCTCTCTGCTATCAGCTCCGAGCCGGCTTTGGCTCCTGTCTCCCTCTCTCTCTGCTCCTCCCCAGCTCGTGCTTTCACTCTGTCTCAAAAATAAATAAAAACATCAAAAAAAACCAATTTTTTTTAAAGAAAGTCCTCTCTGACAAAGTCTCATTTTAGTAGACATGCCAATGAATGGAAGAGTCAAATCATGGAAATTTTAAAGGAAAAACATTCTCCGTAGAAAAAGCAACAAGCACAAGTGCCCTGAGAAGGCAGCATGCATCACTGTTGCAGGAGCACCTAAGATCCCAGTGTGGCTGGAAAGAGTAACAAGAGGAACGCAGGTGATTAAACTGGAGGGGAATGGATCATGTGGGACTTTATAGGGCAGGAGAAGGGCTTTGAACTGTCTTGATAAGATGGGAAGCAACTGGATTTTGAACAAAGAGAAATAACTTCATTTTTTATTTAAAAGGATCACTTTGGCTACTGTTTTGAAGAACAGACTGTAGTGGGGAAAGGGTAGAAGGAAGAGACCCAAGAAGAGGCTACTGTTACAGTCCATGTGAACAGAGCTGATGGGGGCCTGGACTAATGAGAAGTGGCCAGATTCTGGTTATACTCTACAGAAGACCTACAAGGATTTGCTGATGGACTGAGTATAATTTATGAGAGAAGAGCCTAGGATGACTCCAATACTTTTAGCCCAAGCAGAGGGAAAAAGGAAGGTGCTTTTATAGGATGGGAAGACTGGGGAGGAACAGGTTTGGGGAAGAATACTGGAAATACATATAATTAAAGCAAAATTAAGTTTGAAAGTTATTTCTGAATTAGAAAACCTCATTTAAACAAAAGAAATAATTAAAACCATTAACTTAAAGGAGAGAAAAACAATTCACATTCATTCTAAGAAATAGTAAGTACCTTCTCAGCAGCTTCAACGGTCTTTTGTGTTTTCTTAGCAGCATATCTCTTGTGATCATAGTATCTAGAAAAATGTATTTCTCTTAATTTTAAATAAAACCTTTATTCTTTATGTTATTTCTATTTTACACACTGAAATCATATGGAACAAGTTTTGCACATTATTCAACTTTGTTTTGTTTGAAAACGAAGTTATAGAATGCACAAAATGAGATTTAAAAAAGTGTCTTCACCCAAAAGCACATGCATATGTAATATACATACATATATTATCTTTATTATTCTGATTTATTGCAGATAATTTTACCTACAATTCATACTTAACACTTACTTTTTGGCATTGGCATATGCTGACAAGCTGAGATCAACGTCAACAAGTAATGGCCTATTTTTCTGAGGCTTTTGCAGCTGTTTATTCTTTTGCTTTTTCTTTTTTCCTTTTGGTGGTTCAGTTTCATGTTTTTCAACACTGATGTCACCATCAACATCGTCATCTTCCTCCTCTGATAACAAGTATGGATTTCTATTAAAAATATTCAATAGTATTTCACTAATGTCAATGACATCACTTTTTTATCTTCAATTTTTTTCCTCAATGAAATAAATTATTTGCAGTATTTAAATAGTTGCATTATTTTAATGTAAATAATTTTTTCAGTATCTTCAAGGATAAATTTCCAAATAAAAGAGAAAAAATTTTAAATGAATACAGTGAACAATTAAACAGCAAAATAAAAACAAGCATTAACTGCTTAACTAAGAATCAAACTTACCTTAGTAGCATTGTAACATGATTTGTTTGTAGTTTTAATTCTTTAATTGCATTTGCAACAGGGTCTCCTTGAGCTTGGGCTTCTTTCACAATTAACCCGATTTCTGTCCAGTCTATCTGGTTGGCTAAAGCACTTCGAACCACCTGAATGGCTCTGTCAACTATCTGTAGGTTCATTTCTATGAGCTCTCCTTTAAGTTTGTCTATTTCCTTAAGAAACAAAAACATTTACTGTAATACCATTTGTTAAACTTACCTTTTTAGTTTTTATTTTAATTCCACTTAGTTAATATGCAGTGTTATATTTAAAGTTACCATTTTTGAAGTCTAGGAAAAAGCTAAACAGAATACCTGAGCCTGCTGAAGAGCTTCTAATCTGTTTTCGTGATCCTTCCGGACATTATCTAATTTCTTCAATGCTTGTTTTTCCTTTTGTAGGCAAAACAGATTTTTTAAAAATTAGTTTTCTTCTGCTTTCTACACCTTTCCTCTCTTACATCCTGAAACTTTCCCTCCTCCACTTCGGCCCCTCAATGCTGACTAAGGTTCCCACAGTCCCCTGCCCAGGTCTACCCTACTCTATAGTGTTTCAAGCTCCCAAATTACCTCTCCCCACTACCTACTTCCTATTCCCTATACAGGAATATATTTTGATTATAAGACATTTTCTTCCTATCACAAAAAAGTTTTAAGGAAATGCATTCTTAAAGAGTATAAATTACCAAAAGAACTTCTTTTTAGGTTATTTAATTTTCTCAGTATTATTTCTTTTCTTTTTCCTCAGTATTATTTCTACAGAGTACTCTTTTTCTTAAATTAATGCCACAGAGTCTCACAGTAGTTAATTCACCTTTTATATAGCATTTTAGCATATATCGTTTGCATTTCAAGGTTATTAATTTGAGGCAAATTTTCTAACACTTAGTAATAGCATCACCGATTAATGAATGTTTGGATGCTGGGATGTACTATCTAAAAGATCTGAATCATAAGAATGGTGACTATTAAAAAGAACATACAGTGATTACTAAAATAATTCATGAGTATTCTGTTGCACATAAAAACATGCAATCCAATGTTACTGCTAAATATCTGTTTACTAAAGTGCTGCCACCGTGTGGCTGTCACACTGCTTATTTCATTCAACCCACCTGCTTTGAAATTGTGCTACTGTTAATTTTTTAAACGGGGGGAGGGGATAGAGATTCACATAATTCCAAAGTTTTGCACACATACTTCAAGACTTTATTAATATTTTAGAAAAATCAAATTCTCTTCAAATCATTAGTGACTGTGGCTAATTTCTAAAACTGCTCTGTGGCAATGCTCTAAAACATAGTCAAATGTGCTGAGGAAACAGAGTATATTAAAACTTCCTGTGGAGTTTGAAAGCCCATTTAAAAAAAACCCAGTTTAATGATAAATACACTTACTTGTACAGAAAGAACATTTCCCTCTCTTTTGGCCTACTTAAAAATCTCCTCAGAACAGTATTCCCTTAACAGCAAAGTTTGAGAAGCTTTGGGTTGCTGTAATAACTCGTATTATATTAGGGAATAAATAACAGGCCTCACCTTCCCATTATATTTCCCATTTTAGAGAATAGCTTACATACTGATGGAACAAAGAAGAGAATGCTTTTCCACAATGAGACTTCCCCTGGACCGTTATCAATAAACCAAGTCAAATCAGGGCATTCCCATACTACTTCTGAAAGGCTACCCATTCCTATATGAAAGCATCGTCTACACGGCAAACCACGCTAAGCCTAGTTAATGTTTTTAACAATACCATACCTGTTGTAAAGCTTTTAAATCTATTTTCTGACCTTCTATCTTGGAATAAAATTCATCCACAGCCTTATTAAAAAAACAGAAAAAGACAGTAACTATTTAAAAAAAAACAAACAACAAAAAAAAACAGGGTCTCTACTTCGATGTAGATACACAGAACTTTAAAGTCCATTTTGTTTCACAACACTACCCAAAGAATTTGATCAGATACCCAGGAAATATATTACATAGCTCAAGGGCCAAGAATCAAATTAAGTTCAAACCGTTGGTCCTTCATCTTGAAATAAAGTGACAATAAAAATTTTCAACAGTTTTTATTTGTGACTGCATTGATCTTTAATGCCCAGATTCACAGTGATTGTATACCAAAAGTATTTTCAATTTATCAATCAAATCAAGTTGGTATTAATTTGATAACTCATATCATACTAACCGGTCAAGAAATCAGAATTGGAAAACCCACCTTGTCAAATGATTCAAATTCTATATACGGACATTGTGAATGCTGAGAAAACAAGAAAGGATGAAATTCCTCATACCTGCAAAACATATTTATTATGTCATTCAAGAACATTAATAAACATTCGAGGCAAACTGACTCATGCCTATATGCTTACGTGAGTATGTCTTCAGTTGGTTTATCTACTTCCAAGCTTGGTTTTATTTCTCTTTTCTGAATGATGTACCCCTAAAAAATCCAACATTAAAATTCATTTCTCTTCACAGTTGATAAAGATTTACTTTCCATGACTGATACCAATTTTATTAATTTAACTTATAAAATTATTCTAGTTTTAAATAATCTGCTGCATTTGTCTATTGATTGTATCGATTCTCAAATACGCTCAATAATATTATTACTTTTTTTCATATGGACAAGTAAAATAAGGAATAAAGAAAATGAAAACCAGTGATTTGATAAAATGGTGAGATTATACGGGTGCATTTTGCTTTTTTCTTTCCAATCTCAGATGTTCTGCAACTTTAAAAAGCCAATAGCACTTTACTTCCAGAAGAAAAGTCTTAGTCTTGTTGGTAAGAAATTTTAATTCATTTTAAAAACTAGGCAGGTATATTTGCACTACATTTAGTTGGAATTAATCAGAACTTTCTCTGAACTTCTGTTATAAATAAAGTTACACTTTGAATAGGGAACAAAAATAAGGTATGAGATGATTCAGAGGATGTTTACCTATTAGAGTGATGTAAATTGCTAATTTTTTAATTAAGTGTTAACAAACTAAAAAGTGTTTCTCTAAATAAAATCAACCTAAGAGGATGTATCTTCAAATTCCTCAACTTTCCCGGTGGGCCAATTGTGACCTGACCTAATACTTTCTATAAAAGAAAGAGAAAAAGGGCGCCTGGGAGGCTCAGTCAGTTAACCGTCTCACTCTTGATTTTAGCTCAGGTCTTGATCTCAGGGTTCATGAGATCAAGCCCCATGTTGGGCTCTGTGCTGACAGCGTAGAAGCCTGCTTGGGATTCTCTCTCTGATCCTTCCCTTGTTTGCATGCTCTTGCACATGCACTCTCTCCCTCTCTCAAGACAAATCAACTTAAAAGAAAAAAAAAAGGAAAAGAAAAATTATAAACCCAAACAGCAATTAGAAAAAACAAAACAAAACCCTAGAATAAGCATATTACAGATGTTGAATTTCCCAATTACAACAAAAAATTTACATGTAATGATCCTAATTAACTGTGAATTCTGAAAATCTAAACAAATAAAACCACAATATACAATAATATACAATAATAATATGTGGTGCTACCTTTCCACTGAAGTTACATGTTGTTTTCATATAATAGTCTTCTGCTTTCTGAAGACAAACAAGTACTTTTTCAATATCTAACAATAAAAATGGAAAAAAGAGAGTGCCAATCAAGTGTCAATTAACTATTCAAAAACCATATTGAAAACAGAAAAGTGCTTATGAAATAATAAAAATGTTCAAGAAAATTAGATACAGTTACTTCATGTTTAGTTTATAATCAGTATATATAAATTAGAAAAGGTTTTGGCCAGCTTGTGGTTCCAATAACTTTTTAATGAATCATCTTTCCCCTTATGATGTTAGAGATACTTTGTTTATATACTAAATAACCACATATATTTAGGCCTGCTTCTGAATTCCTCATTTTATACTTCTTCAAAAACTTACTATGATGTTCTTAATATACCTTAATCTGTAAAAGGGTTATTGTCCATCACTATTATTTTCCATAGTTTTCCTGAACATTTTCACATGCTTTTATTCCAGAAGAAGAATGATTGAAAAAACAAAACACTATAATTGCAAAAACAATACCACCTGTTGGCATTTTGATCAGGATTGCACTGAATTAGTATCTCAAACATAAAAATTACTAAAACATTTAATTTGTATTTTTAAATATAAAAAGATTTACAGCATAAAAATTATTAGCCCTACATCTTAATTGATATATAATCCCAAAATATAAACACGAAGAATCTTTTTTTTTAATTTTACATGAGAATCTGCAAATAAATTTGTCAAAAACCAAGTCTTCCATTTCCTTCTATTTCCTCTAGTTTTTTATTATCCTAATCTGGGAATTTAGTTAGGTTCCCTTAAGTAGTTACAAAAGCCTAATTCATCAAATAGCCGCACTACAGTTCTTACAGAATTAAAATGCATGAATAAAGCTATTACTAAAAGCACTCCAACTTCCTAATCAGAAGGTGAATAATTCAACTCATCAAGTCATACACCAGAGCCTACCTCAAGTATGGTAACCGCTTCAATTATTCAGGGGAAGGAGACAGAATATTGTAAAGTTGAAAGGTAATAAGGTAGGGTGAAGAGACTGAACTATGAATTACTAGGAATAAAGTGTCACATTAGAGTAGGAAGCCAGGAACACCACATGGATAGAACATTCATAGATCTGGGGCACCTGGGTGGCTCAGTTGGTTAAGCATCTGACTCTTGATTTTGGCTCAAGTCATGATCTCACAGTTCATGGGATGGAGTCCCATGTCCAGGTCTGCACTGACAGTGTGGAGTCTGCTTGGAATTCTCTCTGCCCTCCCCTGCTCACGTTCTTTCTCTCTCAAAATAAATAAACATTAAAAAAAATACACAGACCAAATGTTTTATAGTGTTTACAGGTTTACTACCTGCTCACTTTTATTACTTTCCCAGAAATAATTTTCACAGTTTTTGAAAAAGGAAATAAATGAAAATGGGCAAAAATTGTAGCATGCAGGCATACCTTTACTTTCAAATTTTTCATCTACTTTGACATTGCCAGAGAATCCATTTTCTATAAGACAGTGTTCAATGAGAGCCGGTCCATAGGCTATAAAAGCAGAGGGTATTATTTTTAGTATTCCCCTACACAATATTCAAAATATAATACAAAATTTACATCCCAATATAGATATCTATTCAACAGTAGTCAATGAAAATAACTATTTATTTTGCTTTTTATGATTTTATTTTTTTAGTTTACTTATTTTGAAACATAATTAGAAATGCCAGGCCAAGTACTTATAAAAATCTGAGACTACGATATAACTGCAGAAGTCAGTGCATATGTTTTATAAGAATTTAGTGGAATTGAACCACATATAAAGGATTTTAAATCGGGAATGAAAAAGATTGCTTTAGCATCCAAAAACTACCACAAACCATATTAACAAATTAATAAAAAAATCCAAACTTAAAAATTTTTATGTATGCTATACTAACAGTTGGAAAGCCGTAAAGGTAACTTTTTAATGCATTTTAATTTCAGAAGGGAGGATAAGTGTGACCCTAATGCTCAGGAATTGAGGATACCCACCTGCCCAAGTCCTCTCCAGATTCACTAGTATAGGGATGAGTAATGATTTTTCAAGTATAAATTTATTGGATTATCTTTATCCTGGTCAAAAGTACCTGACATATTTTGGGGTGCCCTGAGACCCACCAATTAAAAAAAAACAACACAAAAACTCAAGTGGTTATTAAGTCAAAGATTCAAAATGAAAAAAAAAAAAACAATTTCTCAGAATACTACACTAAAGTGCTAGATACCATACTATCAGTTTATTTAGCTGTATTGCTTTTAAAGAAAAGCTAACACATAAAGGTCAAATTTCATGTGATATAACAGATTTCTCTTTCCTTAAAAATAAACTCATATTTACTCAAAAGATCATTTTAAACTCCTTTCTACATTATCAAGATGTCGTAATACTCTCTTGAGTTATAAAATATTTAAACAAATTACTGAAAACAACATTTTCTTGCAAACATTTCATTGCTCTATTTAGGCTTACTCACGCAGTAATGGATTAAGAACTCTCTTCAGTAGTTCACCCTTAGGTGCACTGGCTATTATTTCAGTCAGTCTGTGAAAACAAAATTGACGCACCTCTTACTATCTTTTATTTAGCAGACCTTACAGCAATATTCATATTCACAATACTTTCATCTGCATCAAAATTGCCTAATCATCACAATACTCTAAGATACAACAGGAATTAGTTCACTTTGTAGGTAAGAAAATGGGTCATAAAAGTAATGTACCCAAGGGTAGTAGGTTCCTGAGCAGCAGACTGGGACCTGAAACCAAGTCTTCTAAGAAAAATCAATACTTTTCAACTTAGTCATATTGTTTATTGAAAATGTGCCCACAGGTGGTAAGAAGGAGATGTTCCTATGTAACAGGTAATTGTTTGTAGAACCTGGTGATATAACGTAATACCTGGAATGGCTTTACCTAATTAGCACTTAATAAGAGCTCTCAAGGATGCTGCTGATCCCCAGACCAGCAGCATCAACACCACCTGAGGAATCCAAAGAACGGTCAATTCCTGGGCTCGACGCCAGACCCACTCAATCAGAAACTGGAAGCAGGGGCTACAATCTGTTTTATCAAGCCCTCCAGGTGAATGTGATGCATGCTAAACTTTGAGAACCTCTGCTATAGCTATTAGTTAGCAAAACCTTCCAGCCAGAAGAGTACACAATCACATCCCACATAGTGTACACACATACAGTAGCCCATGGTACTCCTTTTCTTAGCTAAACCATTTCCATGCATACTCTGTGCAAGACAGCCATCTGTCTTCCCACAAAAGAGCTAATAAGTTCCCTCACTTTACCAAGAAATCATCAACACCTGAAGTAACACTAGACTTAGATTAAAAAGATAAACAGTTGCTACTTGCAAATGAGGTTTAATTGCTGACATGCAATTTAAAAAGTTCAAGCAGTCCAAATTTAGTTATTTTATGCAGGTAAACAAAATATTTTCTGTGACGGTTCTTTCATATCCTGACATATGATCTATTTTACCTTTTAATACAATATGAAATGAGTTTAGAAACAAAACACGTTACCTTTCCAAAGTAAGCAGAGGCTCAGCAGCTCTAGCATGATCAACGGGATAGTGTTCACGAACAGCAAATTTAACATCATCTGACTCATCAGTTCGAAATCTTAATATATTCAAAATTAGGTACTCATAATCTGTAAGAACAATGTTCCCCTGTAATAAAATAAAATATAATTTATTGCTTTTCCCAAATAATCCTTGAAACTTCTTAAAAAGTGAGAAAGAAAATGCTGTCTCTGAAAAACCTGAATCGAAGCTCCAGAAATGAAGTTACAAACAAAAAGCACTGGGGTCACATCTAAACAGAACTCTGTGAGCTTGCCCAGTACAGACTGAAACAAGATATACAAATAAAGGACCCCAAGTTTGAAACATAATGAAGGACTATAAAGCAACTTTAAACTCATTGTCTCATCATTCTACTAAAGTCACTAATGGAAGCACAATACAGTTATCCCCTACTTTTCACAACTTTGCTTCATGCTGCCTTGCTTTTACAAAAGACCTACCTTAATACCGGTTTTCACTGACTGAAAGAAATTTGAAATTAATTTTCACTTTTATGAAAATAAGGCAAAAAATGAAAAAAGCACTCAGTTTGTCTGGCACCTTTACAGACTCAGCAGGCACCCCAAGCAGTGAAAGGTGGCACTGCCAAACCCCATTTCCTGGGGACTAAACTCAGCATCTCAGCATCAGGCCATCATAGCTTCGAACTGTCTGTGAGCATCTTTGCTTTAACTCTACATATTTTGTGCATCTATTAGTAAGATATGTCCTTAAATATCAGAAAAGCCTAAGAGAAGGTATTTTCTGGGTATGGGGATGTTCAAAAGGTTTTCTATACAAATTGATGGCAACTGCTTCTTTGCTTTATGCCATTTCACCTTGCAAAAGTTTCCATATGAACGCTCTACTTTTGGATAGCAGGAAAACCTGTAGTCAGTTAACACCTTGACGACCACCAGTGGAACTTACTGTTGCCCTTGCAGGAGGTAGGTCTACGAATACTGTGGCTTATAAAGAACAATTCAGAACAGACAGATAGTTCAGAAACCAAGTAAAGAGATATTTATACCTTCATTTGCGATTTGTCTTTTGATAGCAATAGTTGTGTGGCAAAATTTTTTTTTAATTTTTTTTTTTTTAATGTTTATTATTTTTGAGACAGAGAGAGACAGAGCATGAGCAGGGGAGGGGCAGAGAGAGAGGGAGACACAGAATCCGAAGCAGGCTCCAGGCTCTGAGCTGTCAGCACAGAGCCCGACGCGGGGCTCGAACTCACGGACTGCGAGATCATGACCTGAGCCGAAGTCGGACGCTCAATCGACTGAGCCACCCAGGCACCCCTATGTGGCAAAATTAATACAGATAGTTATATCTTCTACCCACGTGGTTCACACTTGTAATGTAGCCTAACGTAATAACTCAATAAAACCAAAAGCTACATGCTTAAAGATATTCACTGCAGTTTGTTTACAACAGAAAAAAATGGAAACAGCCTAAATGTAAAAATTGAGGAAACTGTGAATTATGATATATCAACCTAACAAACTATTTTAAAGCTGTTAATTTATGAAGACTATGTTTTGAAATAGGAAAATGTTTATAATCTTAAGTAAAAAACAGCAAGACACAAAAAAATTCTATATCCTAGGAAGTGGAAAGCAAATATATGGAAAAATCAAAGTGTTTATTAAAAAGTTAAGATTAGGGGTGTCTGACTCTTGGTTTCAGCTGAAGTAATGATCTCACTGGTCTGCAAGTTCAAGCCCCACGTTGGGCTCTCTGCTGAGCATAGAGCCTGCTTGGGATTCTTTCTCTCTCTGTCTCTCTCTGTCTCTCTCTTTTCTCTCTCCTCCTCTCCCCCATCTGTGTGCTCACTCTCTCTCTCTCTCTCTCTCTCTCTCTCTCAAAATGGGTGAATAAACTTAAAAAAATTGTTTTAAAGTTAAGATTAAAGACTTTTTAAAATTTAATATTGTTATATAATCTTTTCCATAAAAAGAGGGGGAAAACCTAATGAAAAGAAAACTCCCCTAAGAATATAACCTTCCAAGTTTATATAGATAGTGAAGACAGGGGTTGTTGTAGAAGTGAAATACAAAGAAGCATGTAGATAATCCCAAACACGTTATCAGCTCTTTAGAAGTTGGTCAGAGAAGACAGTGAAAGTAGCCCCCAATCTCAGGTTGGAAGGTAAGTGGCTACAGTAGATGGAGCCACCATTCGCCCTGATCAGAGATACAGATAACCAGAAGTTACTAGGTGTTGAAAGAGTTAATAATACGTACTGCTAAAAGTTCTGACTTCAAAACATTCATGGATTTAACATAAAAGTTAACCAGGGGCACCTGGGTGGCTCAGGTGGTTGAGCGCTTTAACAGAGAGAGTGTGCACACGCACACAAGTAGGGGAGGAGCAGAGATAGAGAAGGGGAGTGAGAGAAAATCCCAAGCAGGCTCCACGCTGAGCGAGATTCCCGCTCTCCTTCTCTGCGCCTCTCTCTGACTTGCACAAGAAAGAAAGAAAAAGAAGAAAGAGGAAAGAAAGAAAGAAAAGGAAAGGAAAGGAAAGAAGAAAAAAGAAAAGAAAAAAGAAAAGAAAAGAAAAGTTAACTGAAGAAGGAAAGTGGGCGCTTGAAAAGAAGTCCACATAGCGTCTGACTGAAGATGTGACCTGACGTGACTGCAAAACAGGCCTAGCCATAGAACCTGGCACAGAGAAGGTGCTCAATAAATGTGAATCAACGTGTGCGGATTTCAAGAATATCTGGCAGATTCCAGTAAGGGAGTTACTTCCCTGAAAGTGTTTTTGTCTTAAACCAGGGTTTCCCAAAACTATTCTTAAGATGGTTCTTCCTACCTCCATAAAAAAAGAACTCTGTGAGCAAATAAGTTGGAAATTCTGTGTAATACATCCTTCTGTAGGGGATATACACATCACATTATTATATTTTAGAGTTAAAAAATTTTCTTTTCCCTTACTTTATTTTCAAAGGCCCTCAAATTGTAATGGCTATGGGACCTATTTTTCTAGGTACATCTATTCTCTAGGGAAGGTAGTATCTAAGAAACATATTTTGGAAGATACTGTGCTTGACTCTGATGTATTCAATAAACTACTTTCTGACCTTAACTTACTTCCTCCAGCATCTTTCTTACTGGAATTTTATTGCAAATTAATAAACTGACTTTGTTAAACAAATTTGAGCGCAATCACCTCTTTAACCAAGGTCTGATCAACTCTAGACAAACCATACATCAAAATTCCAGGGGCGCCTGGGTGGCTCAGTCAGTTAAGCGGCCTACTTTGGCCCAGGTTATGATCTCACAGTCCATCAGTTTGAGCCTCGCATCTGGCTCTGTGCTAACAGCTCAGAGCCTGGAGCCTGCTTCAAATTCTGTGTTTCCTTCTCTCTATGCCCCTCCCCCTGCTTGTACTCTGTTTCTCTCTCTCAAAAATAATAGTTAAAAAAAATAAAAAAATAAATTCTGGACATGAAGGCTAGGAGATCAAACTCTGGTATAAAGAGAGGAGAAAGCAATCTTCAAGATCTACCGTAAGCATCAACCAACCTACCTCTCTTAGATATTAAAATGACTACTGAAAATTCCCAAGAACATACTTTCATGTATACAATCCTTAATCACTATTTCCAACTCATCAATAACTAGACCTCTGAAACCTAGGCACTATGTATGCCAATAACTCAAACCCTTCAAAACAGAAGGGCCCCAAATGCAATGGGGATCCTGGATTAGATCCCAGAACAAAAAAAGGATATGTACTAGAACAACTGGTGAAATCTAAAAAAGTCTGCAGTTTAATTAACGGTAATGTGTCAGTGTTAATTTCTTAGTTTTAACGCATGTACCATGATTATGTAAAATGTTAACATTAAGAAAAATGAAGGGTATACAAGAACTTTTTATATTATCTTCACAACCTTTTTGTAAATCTAAAATTATTACAAAATGATAAAAGGTTGTTTAGATTTAATTTTAAAAAATTTTAAGTTTATTTATTCTGAGAGAGAGAGGGAGCTGAGCAGGGGAGTGGCAGAGAGAGAGGAAGAGAGACAGAATCCCAAGCAGGCTCCATACTGCCAGTGCAGAACCGGATGCAGGGCTCGAACTCATGAAACCGTGAGATCATGACCTGAACTGAAACCAAGAGTCCAATGCTTAACCAACTGGGCCACCCAGGTGCCCCTAGATTTTTTTTAATGATAGCAAAGATTACACAAAATCATTGTATAGAAAGAATTTTTACATACCATAAGTCTAAGTTTAAATTGAAAAAGAAAAAAAAAAAAATGGAAAGGCCCATGCCTGGTACTTAAGTTTAAACTTAGAATGCAGCATATTGACCGAAACCTAAGCATGCCTGCAATCAGTTACGTTCTAGAGATTTTTTTCCCCCGACAAGTGGGAAAAAAAAGTGTTAGTTCCATTTGTTTTGTTTTGTTTTGTGTTTTGATGGTAGGGGGAGAAGGAAAGGGACCATAAATTGGACACCATACATCATAGATTACCTTGGAATGAGGAAATGGTTTAGGCTAGGAATGGTATGGCTTTCCATTTCAATCCTATGTACTTCTCTATCTACTAAGAATGTATCCATGTACTACTTGTATAAACATGTTTAATTTAAATGGTAGTCGAGATACTTCCAACCACTGTCCTACTGAGAAACAGAAAAACTGGACAAAATACACAAAGGTTGTATTTTAAGAAATCAAAAATGCAAGCAAGACAGTAAACCTTCACAGGACCAAAACCTAGAAGAAGAAAACTCAAAAAGATGAGTCCCACACTTGGGGTTATTTTTCCTCTAGGATCATCTGTCTAACAGTTAAGAAACAATGACAGGCTGAGAAGCTGAGCATAAACTTTGACAGACTCACAGGACAACTAAGGAGAAAGAAAACTGGACTTCAGAGTCCAAGTGAAAGACGACTGGGGCCAGGGCAGGGGTGGACATCCTGAGAAGTCCAGCTCTGCACAGTAACTCATAAAGGCTGCCTCTTAAGGGAAGAGGTGAACCAGAAATATACCAGATTTTCCAGCCCAAATTCTAATCAATTCAATTCTTGATTGGAGTAAGACAAGCTGGAATTATTTGTGCCCTCAGCCACTTGTCAAAAGCAATTATCTTCTCTGGAGAAAGACAAGTCATTCTAGATCTCAGAATACAACTATTTTTTGTTTTTCCTACTCAGTTTCTGGCACACAATGAAATAATTAGGCATGTGAAGAGACAAGACAGTGTAATTAAAATCAAAAGAAACAACAGACAATAAAAACAGAGCAATTTCAAATGATTCTTGTCTGATAGCAATAAAATTAGTGAATTGGAAGACAAGTAAAGGAAAATACGGCTGAATTTTCCAAAACTGATGAAAAACATTAACTCAGATTCTAGAAACATTATGAACCCCAAAAAGATAATTAGAAATAAGAACTCAACTAGGCACAGCACAGCAAAACTACTGAAAACCAAAGACAAAGAAAAAATTTTAAACATCCAGATAAAAAGGCCAAATTACCTTCAAAGGAGCTGACAGATTTCAGTAGAAACAATGGTTGCCAGAAGACAATACACTATTACTGTAACTGTCAAAATTTTAATTAACTAATTAATAATAAAACCAATTAGATGGTAAAACTGATTGTAAGAGAAATGAAATAAATGAACTATTTACTATGACTGAGAGAATAACTGTGTAAGATTGTCAATTCAAGACAATAAGACTGTAACCTGTGGGTATATCTTTTCTCTGGACAGATACAATTTGAATCTCTACTGGATGAAATTACTTTCATTGCTATCAGGCAAGAATTATTTGCATTGCTATCAGTTTTCTGCAAGTTAAAGTCTACCTTTATAGAGCTGTAAAACAAAACAAACAAACAAAAACCCTAATCAATACTAAGCAGCAAATCAAAGATCCACATCCCTAGAGAAAAACATAACCCCCAAGAGGGCCTGCTAGACAATCCCCAGCAGGATATTAAGATGACATTTTTTGTCCTTTTTGTCTCTCTTCAAATGTTACTTTTTTGTAGTCCTTTCTCATGATCATAACATCTAAAATTATTTTGATGACAAATATACGTAAACACAAGCTTCTCTCATTGCATCTTGGTCTGATTTACATAGGTCCAGCAAGAAATGTTAATTAACATAAATATATCTCCTCGGACTATAGTCAGCAAATCTAGAGCCACAAGGTATGAAGCAATTACTAGAGCCATAATAATCACTGCTGCCTGAGAATTCATAAGAAATCTGGGATTTTATTTTCAAAAGTTTCTACTATTCCAGAGATTTAAAAATTAGTATTTGAAACCAAACAAACAAAATCACTACTGATTGTGTCAATAGTAGACCTGTAAATGCAGGTAAATTCCTCTTTAAAGTTATTCAAATTTACAGTTATTCAAATCTATTCAAATTCTTTATCACCAATGGACTAGGATCATATATGCCACATAATAGGTAAAAGACCAGTTTCTCAGGAGGGCTTTGTGCATAGAAATTATAAGCTTTATTTCTTAATGATGAACTTGTCATACCTACTTAAGTGAGACTTATTCACAAGTGTGACACCCTAGGTTTGACCTTGTCTGTACAATTTGCCTAATTATATCTTGGTAAAAGGAACTACAAATTCTTATTGAACCTATGTAAATATACACATTGCCATTAGCTGTGAAAAAAAAATCTCAGTAAAAGACATTTGTTCCTAAAGTTTAAAGGATCAATGAGAACAAATTACCATTTACTTATATATCACTCCAATTTGCAGAAGTACAGACTACTAAGGATGAAGAGAAAGGTAAAGGGCTCTATCATACACCACCATAAAATACTCACCATAAAAACAACACCAAAAGTGCTCTGAAAATTAATTAACCACAATTAGATTCTCTCCAGTTATGTCAGACCTGTGTAATTTATTCTCATCATCCTAGGCCACAGGTTAGCACTCTATTTCATGAAAGCATTTGCTTCTAGATTAAAATGAGTCTTATAAATCCTAACTTGGTCCTCTGATATATTTTGGCATTTGTCTACACAATACTGGCTCAGACAATATGAATCTATTATGTAAGAGCAGGGGCCAGCAAACTTTTTTTACAAAGCAAACTCTGTAAAAGGCAAGGCAGGAAACATTTTATCATTTGTGGCCACATATGGTCTCAGTTGTATTTTTTTTTTGTCTTTTAAGAGCGCTTTTAAAACATAACCATTCTTTAGCTCACAAGCTTTATAAAAAGGGGCCACAGGCTGTAGTTTATCAACTCCTATTTAAGAGTATCTGGTGTGTCCTTCCTACCAAGGTTCTGAAATTGACTTCTTTGTTGAAGACCCAATTTATAACGACAAAATTACAGAAACAGAACAGATTGGTAGTTGTCAGCAGGTAGGGATGGTGGGAGGAAGAGGAGTGGGTGGGTATTACCATAAAGGGGTATCACCAAGATCTCTGTGGTAATGGAAAGATTCTGTATCTTGATTGTAGTAGTGGTTACATGAATCTACAAACGTGGTAAAATGAACAGAACTGGATGCATACATTGTACCAGTATCAATTTCCTGACTTTGATACTGTACTATAATTATGTAAAATATAACAACTAAGAGAAACTGACATCTCTATCTTTGCAACTTCCTGTGAATCTATAATCCTTTCAAAACAAAAAAGTTTTTAGAAAATTTTTTAAAAGAGGGTACCATACAAATTTGAATTGACCACTCACTACCTGAGATCACACACAAAAATCAATTTCAGATGGGCTGCGGCTGCTATTGCCTGCAGGGGAAGGGGCAGAACTTCCCTGCATATATTTTACAGTATGACAGTATTACAGAAATAATTAACAATACGACAATAAATTACCCTTCACCTCATCACCCAAAGGTAACTTACCCTATCGTAGAGCTCAATGATTAAGTGATAAGCAGCTTCATCACTTCCAAATTGAAAATCTACAATTCTATCCACACCAAGCTGTTTTGCACTGACTAATCGCCGACCCTTCAAATGTTTTCGGCACTGGTGAGAAACAGAAGAAAAGGGCATTTTTATAATAGAAGTGAATTCCTTATCGTTTGATATTGGCTTGTAAATAAGCTTTCTCTTTTCATTACCAACAAGAATAACATTTAAAAAATAGTAAACAAAAGCTTGCAGGTGATAATCAGAGGAAAAACACTTTGTTAGATGACTCGGACTGCTAACTCTGAAACAGTACTTTGTACTTTTTTAAGACAGTCCTATAGAGAAATTTACTCTGTGGTTTATATCACAGATCTCTTTTTCTTACCCTGATGACCTCACTCAAAGCCATAACTTTTTTTTTGTAAAGCCTCTTTCCAGTCCCTCTTTTAAGCATCCCAAATTTCCTTAGTGTTCAGTATTAATTAGTGGTTTCCACCAATCTTCCACTTCAAATACAAATTCTGAACCATGAGCTTACTGGTATTCTGTAAGTTAGTTCTCAATGTATATCCAATTACCTTCTATTCCCACAAATATATTAATATAGCCCAAACAGAATTTTTCTGGTACTGTCTCCAAAGCTTTTGACCAACTTAGCTCAAATCTAAATAACTCTTATTCCTTATCAATCCCATTGTTCCTATCCCTAAACACAATGTTCTTTTCTTACCAGCAATTAAAATGAAATTAACATTTTAAACCCAAATACGTAAACACCTATTGCTTTAGATTATATGTACCATCCTTTAGTACAAATATTTAAGTATAACATGAACCAGAAACAAGACTACTCTGTAGTGCCTAAAATCTCTTACAACTGTTTTTAATTCTTCAAATCAAAGACTGCTTAGTCAAGACCAGTAAGAAAGAATGCTTTCAAGATTCAAATTCAAGACAAATTTTACAGAAAAGTTTATATAAAGTCACCTTTAAAAAAAAAAAAAAATATATATATATATATATATAGTCATTCTTAGAATTAATGCCAACTCTTTCATAACCAAGAAGACTTCTTTTCCAGACATAATAGTTCAAACTGACTAAAATTCTCATTTTATGTACTTATATATTCAGGCAGATATAATAAGCCTTTTCAAACTTCTAACAATCTTCCCCTCCTATATTCAATAGTTCTGATTTAAGAGTGGTCTATAATGATTTTGATTTAAACAGTGACCTACATATAGGGCTATTTTTAATTTCCCAGGGGAAAATCACAATGCTCCCAGAGGCCCTTAGTAGTATTTTTATTCAAGAAAAACAAAGTTACGATGGAGATAAAAGGCATCCTTGAAATGAACAGAAAGCCACACCATGGAATGGACAAAAGGGAAGATTTGTCATGAGTATAGGTGAGCATACAGTACAGATGTAATGCTTGTTTTGTTTACTTCCCTATTAGCAGCTTGGTGAAAACAACGGTCTGTCAGTGCCAAAGCTCTAAGTGGCATCCCCAAATGTGAGAATGAAGAACAATCACTGTGATTTACCACAAACTGAGCAGGACTGTGCCTTACAACAGTAGTAGCTCTATATTTTAAATTATTTATAATGTGCTTAGCATTGTCTGCTCCGTTGGAGGGTATCTCTCTATACATTTAGATTAACTTGTACACCTAACTCATAAAATTCTAACATTTTTTTTAGAGTGTTTGGCCTCCTATTGGTATAGCCTGATTAGGGGATTTTTACACAGTCCCAGTATCATGTATCTTATTCTCTGTTACATCATCTGTAAAACTAAAATAACTGTTCTTCATAGCCACTGATATATTAAACAACTTAAGATGTACATTATTAATTTATTTTGAAAAGTGCTATACAAATACCAAGTGTCACCATTATTGAGGACAATTCCCAAAAGAACCATTTGGGGTTACTATTAAGTAAATTAAACTTTTTAAGAGTTTGATAATTTTGTGACAGGCCTTGTGGTTTGGGAAACACTTACCTAACTTGTAATCCAAAACAGATTCTAAGTTGCTGGGGATAAGATTCTTCTCTGTAAAGCCTCTAATGAAATAACACAATGCCAAAACAAATAAATTTCTGAAGGAAAGTGAGGAGGAGAGGAAGAAGGAAATTAATACATATGGAGCCCTAATATGTGTCAGGCATTGTGTTAGGTGCTTTACATGTTACTTTAAGTAATCCTCACCAATAACCCCATGAGGGAGTTATCCACATTCTACATTTAAAGAAATTAAGTTTCAAGAGGTTAAGAAACTTTTCTGGGTTATAAAATTATTTAGCGGCAAAATCATTAATTCAAAGTTAGGTATATTTGATACTACTGTCTTTCCTCTGTACCACATAAACTTTCAGTATATTTGTTATGTCAATAAATGGACAGGTAACATGTCCACAAATGCAGAATCTCTGTTTTAATAGAAAAAAAGACAAAAGCAAAGGGAGAGGGAGAAGTGAAAAGTATAAAGATATGTTTGGTAACATACTAATATCATTGAGTATTTCAATAAAATACAGATTGGCAGCTCAAAAGTGAGCCGCAGAAAACTAGGAAAAGGTTGGCGGGGGGCATATCACAGAAAACCAAGAATACTAGAAGATAGGACATGGATTCAGAAATTTGGGAATCATAAAAGATGAGAAACTAATGAAAATGATGCTTCAGAAAAATTAACACTGGTCTAACAAAGAATTGCTTTGATAGCAAGAAGTACACTGTAATTAAAGGACTTTATGGGAATGTAACACAAGCTTAAACTAGAATAATGACTGTGGGAACTGATAGGTTTAGAGCATACTGGGGTGTGAAGTGTAACAGGGAGAAGTCAATAATCGTCTACTTTATTCATCCCAGTATCTATCAACTATTTGATCTCTATTCTACTCACAATAGTGAAGGAAAACCAAACATTTTAAAACTTAAATTGTTAGTGACCAATCTCAGGGCCTTAAAATTTAGCTTCAAGTATAACTTAAAGTTTACCTTCATGGCAAAACTAGATGGCATCATATTCTTAGGCCACTCAAATTCTGTTGTGTGAATTCGTATGCCAGATTCAAGTAAAAGTGTAGCTTTAAAGTCTGGTCTGTAGAAGAAAAAAGTTAAATTTTCCTTTAGGGCATTTGTCAATGCTAACTCAGGAAAACAGACTAAAAGTGCAGGTAAAAAAGAAATCAATAATCTCACATTTAATTACCAAAGATCAAACCAGCCTGTAAAATGCTCTTACTTTTGAAGACGATAAGGTAGGTCTTATTATCCACATCATAAACATTGTTTACTCTCATTCCTAGTAAGCTGCAAGAGAAAGGAAACATGTAACAACATTTGAAATACAACACTCAAAGCCGCAGAGGAAGCAGGGCCTTCAAAGAGTGGACCTTCCACTCCAAGGATATGACGTTGACCAGGGAGCAGAGCCTGAAGGCCATCAGGCATTCAGCCCCCCAAAAGCGTAACTTTTTAAGAACAAAAGTTAAGACAAAAAGATCAGTCCTAGGAACACCATGCAATGCCCTGCGTCCTTGAAATGACCCAATATTTCTAAGGAAACACAGTAAAACCTATCCCCTTTATTACAAAAGAAAAAAAAAGGTAAACAAAACTCTGAGGAAATGACAACGCTCGCACAGCGGAATAACAGAAACCAGACTGGAATCTGTTACTTTCAGCTAAAGCGCCAATATTCTCTCCTAGGAGTGAGGAGGAGTGTCAAAGAAACCTGGCTTCCAGTCTGGAAACCCCTGAGGCAAAAGACTGCTGGGGATCCCGGCGTCCACCTGGCGTCTCGTGTCTCACTAAACGTTCGCTGCCAGACCCGGGCAACTCAGGCCAACAAGGCGAGAGCTCGGCGAGGGCCCCGCCAAAGCCTGACCCAAGACCTGGCGAGACAAGCCGACCGCGAGAGCGGGGTGTGGGGCGTGCGGACGCTGGGGTCCCCCGGTTTCCTGAGGGCCACGGGAAAGATGTCACGCGCTCGCCCACCCTGGCCTAGCCAGGTCCGCAGAGGAGCACGGGGGGATTAAGCGGAAACATCAGGCTCGTCTTTTTTCTACCATGGGGCGCCGGCCCTGTCTTCTGCATTCTCCGCAAGAGCCTGGTCACCTATCGCTCAGTACCTGGCATTCAGCTCCGCGAGTACCGCGCGGAGGTCAATGGTGCTAAAGCGAGTCTTCATGGCGAGGTCTGAGGATCGCTACCGCAGTTTTCTTCACTACCTGACTCAACGCCGCTACTCTTATGCGCAGGCGCACTTGGCCAAAATCTACGGCCGCGCAGAAGACCCAATATTCCTTGAAGCGAACGTGTTTGCGTCGCTTTTCTAAGGAATTGTTGGACTACCGAGACGCCGTCGGCTAGGTTTTCGTTATACCGAAATAATTAGAAATAGATCCAAACTATTCTCTTGAAACTGCATCCCTTCCTGGAAAGCTGACGGACTAGTCCGGGTACCTTTCCCCCTGTTTCAGGACTCAAGCCAGCCTCCCTCGCGACCCCTACCGGTGGTAACAATTTAAGAGGCGAGTACTGAAAGGATTTTCCCCAAACGGGCGGTAGGGTTCGGTATGAAAGAGCAAAGAGCCCTTTCCATTCGGTTAATTGGACGAGTAGAATTTTGAAATGTAACGAAACGGAACTACCCTACAATTACCCTCAACAATAAAGGCGAAGAAACGTTCAAATAAGAGTTCCTATTTTGATGGATGCTCTCCGAAGAGCGTTTTGCGATGTCTTGCGGGATTCTCGTCTAACCGAGGTCTTGGCATCCCCCTGCCCCACCATCGTACCTGGTATACAATAGGAACTCCGTAAACGCTTGGCAACCTCAATATTCAGGTGTTTTTCGACGTAATGATAAAGTAAGACACGAAATAAAAGAAGATTGCCCCACCACGGGGGACTCACAGGGTAGCAGGAAAACTGTCGCGCAAGAATGCAAGCGTGCCACGTTTCTTTGTGTTACGGTAGGTACGTGGGGAGAACGCAAAAGAGACGGGGTCTCGCTATGTTGCCCAGGCTGGAGTGCAGTGGCTATTCACAGGCGCGATCCCACTACTGATCAGCACGGGAGTTTTGACCTGCTCCGTTTCCGACCTGGGCCGGTTCACCCCTCCTTAGGCAACCTGGTGGTCCCCCGCTCCCGGGAAGTCACCATATTGATGCCGAACTTAGTGCGGACACCCGATCGGCATAGCGCACTACAGCCCAGAACTCCTGGGCTCAAGCGATCCTCCTGCCTCAGCCTCCCGAGTAGCTGGGACTACAGGCGCGCGCCACCGCGTCCGGCAAGGATCCTGAGCCTCGGAGGGCTCTCCAGCCTGCCGGCTGCAAGTCGTCACAGTTTCCACCGGCAGCCAGCGACTGTTAAATTCAAAGGGCGCCGTGGCGGTTTCAGAAGAAACCGGGAATTGTAGACGCTATAGGGCGCTGCCATAAGACAAACGGCACAAGGCATTACTATCGTTGGGCACAGTAAGCCATGCTGAATAGCTGGAAATGTGAAATAAACCATTTGGAGAGTTTCGGAAACAGTGGGAGCCAAGTGAATTGTGCTCCAAACTGCAAAAATGAAAGGTCCGGCTGAACATAAACAATACTAAAGTTATTATGTTGGCTCTGAAGGCATCCCCAAGAGATCGCCTAAATATCGTGCATAAAAGCACACGAGTAAAACTCCACAGTGAAAGGAACGACACTCAGGTGTTTCTTTAAAAAAAAAAAAAGTACTCATAGCAAAACTCCCTCCTTAGGGCACTAGACAGATAAGACAGGAGCAGGAACACTAATTTAAGGAATGCAGGGAACATCTGCCTATCGACCAATTCATGCATTTCTTCTGCTTTGTCTGTCAAGGAAAGTGGGCATCAGAAAGAAAATGCAAGAAAATACCTAAGGGGGACAGGTGGATCAAGATAAGAGATAAAAGACAAGAGATCTGCATCATTCACTGTTGAATTCCATCATTCTAGTTTTTTAAGTAATTTCTCTACTTTGAGAAAATTC
The DNA here is from genome assembly GCA_030068075.1 of Paguma larvata. Taxonomy (NCBI): domain Eukaryota; kingdom Metazoa; phylum Chordata; class Mammalia; order Carnivora; family Viverridae; genus Paguma; species Paguma larvata. Next base: position 805,772 of record CM057827.1, read on the forward strand.
TGAACCAGGAATACTTGAGGACTTGTGGAGTTGGGGGGAGGAAACAGGAGGTGGGTAAATCATCTTCTGATTTTCAAGGAGAAGATAAAAGTGACTCTTTGAAACCACAGACAGGTGCTATTAACATTTGGCCCAACCAAAAATTTTGAGATTATTTTTAAAAAATTTTTCAATGTTTACTTTTGAGAGACAGAGTGCGAGAGAGAGACAGGCAGAGAGAGAGGGAGACACAGAATCCGGAGCAGGCTCCAGGCTCCAAGCTGTCAGCACAGAGCCCAACTCAGGGCTGGAACCCATGAGCGGTGAGATCATGACCTGAGCTGAAGTCAGAGGCTTAACCGATTGAGCCACCCAGGTGCCCCTGGAGAAAGCTATTAATGGATGACCTATGAGCACCTAGAGTTATGATTCTCAAACTTTAGTGTGCATTCAGTAATTACTGTGGAGATAATTAAAGCAAATTCCTGAGCACCACACCCAGAGTTATTCATTAACTTTGGCTCAAGGTATCTGCATTTTTAACTGCCAAGATGAAAGGGGCCTCTGGCCCATACTTGAAAGTTCATTGATCTCTAGAAGATGAAGTGGTGATCTCTAGGAACCAATGTAGTTTCGCTCAAAATAAGATATTTAATCTTATTTGCTACTCAATTCATGGAAATATTCTATATGTAGTCTTTGAGATTTTTAAAAAATTGAGGTAAATTCACATAACTTAAAATTCACCATCTTAATCATTTTAAAGTACACAATTCAGTAGTTCTTAAAATATTTACAATGTTGTGCAATCATCTCTGCTATCTAGTTCTATAAAATTGGGGTGCATTTGTCATTTAAGACCTACCCACCCACCTTGGAAGTTTCCAGTGGACACGTTTCACCACAGCAGTGAGAAATACATGTGTGAGGGAAGTCTCAGCATCCTTGGAGACTTCCGTGATCACATTTCTCTGCAGGCCAGAACTTACTGTGGGAACTGCTGCTACTCACTTGGGAATCCTAAATGCAATGGGAATAATTGGATGGTGAATTGTCAGGGTCCAAGTGGAAGCACTCCATCACCAAAGGCAAACTGGGTGTAACTACCATAGTGGGCAGCAAAGTCAAAACAGCAGTCGTATTTGTCTGACTTACGGAGAGCTGTGATGCTGGCTATTTGATCATGGTTTGTTCATAGCAGACAAATATATGGGAAGCCTACTAAATTCTGACTTGATCTGTATAAGTGGAAGAGTTCTAGCTCAAGTGAACCAAAATCTAACCTGAATCATAAAAACAGTCGTTGCCCTTCAATCAATTTCCAGACTTGAGCAAGTTTACAGGCCCAGAGCCCCTTGAAGGAAAGGGAGTCCAGCTACCCTTAAGGAAGGACCCTAGTACTCTTCCAAAAATTTATACTGGCCTTCTCCAAAGGGACCTATGGGTAACTATGCTTTGGGATAAAGGAAATGGTCAGCAAATCATTAATTTTTTTGAATGCTTTTATTTCATTTTTGAGAGAGTGCAAGTGGGGAGGTGCAGAGAGAGGGGGGGACAGAGTATCCAAAGCGGGCTCTGCGCTGACAGCAGTGAGCCAGATGTGGGGCTCAAACTCACGAACAGTGAGATCATGACCTGAGCCGAAGTTGGATGTTTAACCAGCTGAGCCACCCAGGCGCCCCTAAATCATAAAATTTTTTAAAATCCCTTTTGGGGATTGCTGAACACTGACTGACTGACCTGACTCTAATTTTAAGATGCCCAAAACGTGACCTCGGTCCACCAATCAAAGTAGTGGCTTAAGGAGGTCAGGTGATAAAGTTTTAGCTCAGGTCTGTCTCACAGTGATCCCAGTGGATCTCCAAATCCATATTGTGGTTATTTCCCCAATACTGGAATGTATGACTGCAATAGGTATACTCTGCAACTGTCAGAATCCCTACACAGGTTCTCTGGCCTGTGAAGTGAGGGATATTATGGTGGGAAAGCTCAACTGCAAACCACTAAAACTGCTTCTACCTAGGGAGATAGTAAACCAAACATTATACCACATTCCTAGAAGGGTTGCAAAGATTAGTGCCACCATCAAGGACTTGAAAGATGAAGTAGTGGCGATTCCCCCCATTCCATCGAACTCGCCCATTTGGTCTCTGCAGAAGACAGACGGATCTTGGATAATGACAGTGGATTACTATAAACTCAACTAGAGAGTGACTTCGGTTGGAGTTGCTATACCAGACATAGTCTCATTCCTTGAGCAAATCAACACATCCCCTAGTACCTGGTATGCAGCTATTGATCTAGCAACGTCTTTTTTTCCACCTTTGTTAATAAAGACCACCCAGAGCAATTCCCTTCCAGCTGAGAAGGGCAACAATCACTGTTCTACTTCAGGGGTATCAATTCTCCAGCCCTATATCATAATTTAGTTCACAGGGATTTTGATCCCCTTTCCCTTCCACAAGAATGGGGGTGCCTGGGTGGCTCAGTCGGTTAAGGACCAACTTCGGCTCAGGTCATGATCTCACGGTTTATGAGTTCAAGCCCCACATCGGGCTCTGTGCTGAGAGATCGGGTCTTGGAGCCTTCTTCAGATTCTGTGTCTCCCTCTTTCTCTGCCCCACCGCTGCTCACACTCTGTCTCTCTGTCAAAAGTAAATAAACATTAAAAAAAAATTAAAAAAAAAGAATGATAAATGAACACTGGTTCATTACATTGACGACATTATGCCGATTGAACTTGTATGTTGCATATGGTCCGCCTTACAACAACAAAGAGGTACAATGCCTGGTGGGCTTTTTGAAATTGGGAGACAACATATTCCTCATTTGCATATGCTCCTCAGGTCCATTTACCAAGGAACCCAAAAAGCTGAGAATAATGATTCCATTGAACTGGAAGTTGAGAGAGCTGCCTTGTCACTTTGGGCTCCTCGTACCTCTGAATCAATGGGCAAAGGAGTTATGGTGCTTACGGGATGATTGATTGGTTCTGACTACCAAGGGGATGTCTGCTATTCCACAATGGAGATAAGGAAGAGTATGTCTGCAATATAGTAGAAACTTATTATGGGGATGCCTGGGTGGCTCAGTCGGTTAAGCATCTGACTCTTGATCTTGACTCAGGTCATAATCCACAGTTTGTGAGACTGAGCCCCTTTTTGGGCTCTGTGCTCACAGCATGGAACCTGCTTGGGATTCTCTCCCTCCCTCTCTCTCTCCCCCCGCCACCTCAAAATAAATAAATAAACTTAAAAAAAATAAGTGTGGCTTAAGAAGATGTAAATGAATATCTAATTGACAAGGGGTGGACTTGTGATGGTTAATTTGATGTGTTAGCTTGGTTGGGCCACCATGCCTAGATATTTGGTCAAACATTTGTATCATTTGTTGTAGATGTTGCTCATTTGTATAGTGAACTAAACACTTCAGTTTTTTTTTTTTCTGAACTAATTTTTTCCACTTTTTTTATTGTGTTTAAATACACTCTAAAGAAACTTTACCATCTTAACTATTTTTAAAATACATTTTTAAAAATAGAGTGCGAGTAGGGGAGGGGCAGAGAGAGAGGGAGACACAGAATCCGAAGCAGGCTCCAGGCTCTGAGCTGGCAGCACAAAGCCCGACACGGGGGCCCAAACTCACAGACTGCAAGATCATGACCTGAGCCGAAATCGGCCACTTAACCGACTGAGCCACCCAGGCACCCCTGTTTTATTTTTGAAAGAGAGAGAGAGAGAGAGAGAGAGAGAGAGAGAGAGAGAGAGAGAGAGCGCGCGCGCGCGTGAGCGTGCATGAGCGGGAGAGGGGGGGGGAGGGGGAGGGGCAGACAGCGAGGGAGACACAGAATTCAAAGCCGACTTCAGGCTCTGAGCTGTCTGCACAGAGCTCGAGACAGGGCTCGAACCCACAAGCTGTGAAATCATGACCTGAGCTGACGTCGGAAGCTCAACCGACTGAGCCACCCAGGTGCCCCTCTTCAAGACCCTGTTTTAAATCCCTTTGAATATATACCCAAAAGTAGAATTGCTGGATCATATGGTAGTTCTATTTTTAATTTTTTGAAGAACCACCATACTGTTTTCCACAATGGCAATACCATCTTATATTCCCACCAACAATGCACAAATATTCCAATTTCTCTACATTCTTACGCTTCTAATTTTCTGGTTTTTTTTTCAAATTTTTATATTTGCCATTATAGGGTGTGAAGTGATATCGTGTTGTAATATTAATTTCAATTTCCCTAATGATCAGTGACATTGAGCAGCGTTTCATATGCTTACTGGCCATTCAAATGTCTTCTTTGGATAAATGTCTATTCAAGTCCTTTGAAACATAAATTTCTTTTAAAAACAAAACAAAGTTTATTTATTTATCTTGAGAGAGCACAAGCATGCACAAGTGGGGGAGGGGCAGAGAGAGAAAGAATGAGAGAGAGAGAGAGAGAGAGAGAGAGAGAGAGAGAATCCCATGCAGGCTCCATCTGCCAGCATACAGCCCACTGTGGGGCTCAAACTCAGAATTGTGAGATCATGACCTGAGCCAAAATCAAGAGTCAGACACTAAACCAACTAAGCCACCCAGGCACCCCTTGAAGCAGAAATTTATCATTTTCCCCATATATGCAGTTGTTTTTGTATGTCCTAATCTTTGTCATCTGGCTCCCAAGAGAGGAAAAAGAAAAAAAAAAAAAAAAAAAGAGTGGAGAAAAAGGGTGCAGACTCTTTCAATTCCCTGGAAGGTAGCAGGGGCTTCCAATGATGGTGGGAGATACAACAACAATGGCCACCTACCTCTTTTTCTGCACCTCTGTGGCTAGAAACTGTGATCGTCAATCAGAGCAAAGATGCTCATTATTTGGAAAACAGGGTCCTTTCACCCATTCTGGCTGCCAAAAGCTATGTGCAAGCTGCTCCAGCAATATGTATCCATCTGCCTGCTGTGGGGCTAAGAGCTGAAATTGACAAAAGTTAGCCACAATTTACCATCCAAGACTTTTTCTGGAAGTTGCTGCCATTCAGTAGACTCAGAGTTCTGAAATAGGTACCCTAGACAGACTCTGCCAGTTGTTGTCTGCAATTCTTCAGTTGTTATCTAGGTGGAGAGACAGATTCCTGGTGCTTCATATTCTACTATTTTCCCAGAATCCTCTCTCTCTGAACTAATTTTGGTAAGTCTTTATTTATTCTTTGTTGTTTGTGGCCACTGAAGTTCTATTCCATTAGAATAATGTGCCACTAATGGTTTGACAGAGATTTCCGTAAATGCTTCAACCAACCAACCAACCAAAAGAATTCTCTTTGATTTTGCAGAGCGGGCTATGTTGAGGCACTTCAACATTTAGTATGTCAGTTTGTAACTCTGCCTTAGCCTCATTTCCTTCTTGTTCTGAGCCCAAAGTGAGAGCTTAGTCTTCTCAGACCTCTTCTGAGCATGCATTCTGCCTTGGGCATGTATTTGACCTTCTGGATTCTCTGGAACATGCCAGAGTTTTCCATCTGTTTTCCTTCAAGTATCTCCTTCCTCAACTTCCTTCTTCCTAGCCTTTTTGATCTATTTCTTGCCCTATTATCTCTTGCCATGGCTGGCAGGAGCTAATACATTTGCCTTTAAACGCTTTCAACACATACTGCCCGTGAAGCCTTCCTGGCCCTGGAAAGCCCCTATGTAGTCAAAACAAATGCAAACTTTTGAAGTGATCTCTTAGGAAACTACCAGACAGGTCAAAATGCACAACAATTCTTTGATAATTACATCTGTAATACTCCAGTTGCTGTCAGCACTTTGCACCAAGAACGTGAATCCCCCCAAAAGTAAAGAACTAAAAAAGCATTGTTTTGGAGAGACAGTGTTATTTTTTAAATCAATGACAAGAGTACTCTAAAGATAAAAGAGTTATAAACATCAATATGACTATTTATATGCTCTTAAGATGAGTGAGGCCCTTCGAAGTAAACACCCAAAGCAGAAACCACAAAGGATAAGACTAATAGGTGTGAATACATAAAACTTTAAAGTTAATGTATATCAAAAATATTATGCCATTAACACAAACTTTTTTTTTTTTAAATGTGGTCAACATCATGATATACTGAACTTCTTTCATGGATATTGTAGGAATTATAATAAAGTACAACCATGTATCAGGTGGGTGGTTGAAATAGGCATTCTCTAAGGGTGTTGAGTAAATGCCAAAGTGCATTTGTAACTGAAAACCATGCGTTAACCCAGGGGAGTTTTTCGGATTGGCAATTTCAGGAGTGCAGGCAGGCTAATGAATTAAATATACTCGGCAGAGCTTCTCAAGAATGCTAAAACACACCTTACATGGATAATTTTTAAAAGATGGTCCCCTCCTCACCCTCAACTACACTAGAAGCTCTACAAAGGCAATAACTTTTCTATACTGTTTCTGCTTATCTAGTATAAGCATATGATCTGGTAAATATTTGGCACTTAAACAATTTTTTTAAATGGGTAGATGGATAGATGAATCGATGAATGAATTTTAAAATTTTATAGTTTAAAGAAATACAAACCATGAGAAAAGGTATCAACACTAAAAACTGGTTCAACAGGAAAAGTTCTAAAAAAAAAAAAGTACAAGTACGTTACAGAAGACAGTTAATGGAATGAGTCCTTCCTGACCTCATAAGGGTTTTTTTCAGGTACAGAGTAACCTTGACACCACTCATGTATTTTCTTGTGTTTTCTATTGCTACTGTAACAAATTACCACAAATTCAGTGGCTTAAGCAACACACATTTATCATACAGTTCTGAAGGTCAGAAGTTCCGAATGGGTCAGCAGGGCTGCATTCTTTCTGGAGGCTCTACTAGAGAATTGGTTTCCTTGCTTTCTCCAACTTCCAGAGGCTGCCCACATTCTCTGATTGTGGCTTTGCAGGGCTGCAATCTCTGCTTCCAGGGTATATCTACCTTCTCCTCTGACTGACAGTCTTCCCTCCCTTCCTCAGAAGAGTCCTTGTAATTACACTGGACCCCTGGCATATCGCAGGATAAGCTCCCCAACTCAAGATCCTTAATTTACTCATATCTGTAAAATTCCTTTTACCATGTAAAGTAATATATCATAGGTTCCACATACTAGGATGTGGACATTTTTGGGGGAGGGGTCATTCATTATTCTGCCTACACACTTCAGTTCCAGAAAGCTGAGTTCTCCTAGAGGTGGTAGAAAAGACTGAAGGGGACTAGAAGCCCAAAGCCAGCAGAGGTGGCAGCTCAAATGTAGTCCTTATAGTCACAGCTAAGTCATTCTGAGCTAAATCCTGGGATCCATTAAAAAAAAAAAAAAAAAAAAAGACATGCCCAAAGTATTTATCTCCTATTTTCTGGGCGGAGTGGGGTAAAGATTAAAAAAGTAAAAAAGCATTTCTGTAGATTTTCATTTAGTTGAAAATGCATTGATTTGGAGGTGACTTTTAAATTCTTGAAATGTCCTGAAGAATTGGAATAGGACTTATTTCATGGCGTTGCAGACGGTAGACTCAGAAGCATCAGAAGAGGATATTTGTTCAAGGAGGGTCTTTTCTAACAGTTATTTTTGTTTAAAAAAAAATGAATCACCTCGAAAAAATGGAAAGCTTACTACATCGTCCCCTTTCCTTGTAATTTTACAAACGGTGTAAATCTGTGTTTAGTGCTTAGTCTTTAAATTCCCAATAGATTATCAGATTAATATTAAGACTGCCGTGAATATTTGATCAACTTCCGCAGCCCCTAAAATGTCTGAATTTAAAAGGGAATCCTCTAAGATAGTTCTTTCATAAAGGCGAAATTACAATCACAGACAACCAAGAACTTCTGACAATTTGAAAATTCTATTCCTTCAAACTTTGTTCACGTATTTCCTTTTAAAAATGAGCTAGGAACACAAATCTTGCTCAGTGCGACTCGGTGGCAGGCGCGGAGGTTTTGCTCTCGGCAACACTGGGGTCGCACGCAGCCGCAGGCTGGGGGCTCTAAATTACCTGCGCTTCGTTCCATCTCTAATGTTGCCTTTCGGCAATTCAAGAATCTTGGGGAGACCGGGTGACGGCCATTCGACCACGCTGGCCCCTCACCTCTGCTCTCACAGGGGCGTCTGGGCGCCTACTAAGTTGTCCCCCCTCCACCGCCCAAGGAGGGAGTAGCAGGGTACCCCGTCGTAAGCTCGGCCCTATCCGTAAACAAGCAGAATGTAAGGATTCGGGTCCCGTCTGCAATATTTGAAAGCAAAAACCTTAACCTAACAGCGGTGAAAGAAGATAACCTTTCCTGGCAGGGCGTGGGGAGGAAAGGTCCGGGAAAACAGTGGTAACAGAGCGGCAAGCTGGACCTCCGCCAGGAGAACTTGGGAAGTCTGGAGCCAGAGGCGCATTTTTGGTGCTATGGTCCGGCGGCCATTTTCTCCAACAGGCTGTGGGTGAACGAGCAGCCCCTGTTGGCTGCGAGGGTGATTAACAGTTTTTCGCAGAGAAGTTTTGGCGATAGTCCGGTAGGGGGCAGCCATGAGACGGCTACTAAACGCCTAATATCCTAAGTCACCGGTGAGTTTTAACCCTAAAGGAGATGCGAAATAGGAGACAAACGTAAAATAGTGGGAAGAGCGAGTCAGTAATAAAGGCCAGTTACATTTTACTTATTTTTAATGCACATATTACTAGGTTCCTGAACGCGTAAAAGATGGGGACAAACTTCTGCCGTTTATTTAGGAGACCCAGGATTCTCAAATCCAGAGAGTCAAACAAAAGAGACGGGGTCTCGCTATGTTGCCCAGGCTGGAGTGCAGTGGCTATTCACAGGCGCGATCCCACTACTGATCAGCACGGGAGTTTTGACCTGCTCCGTTTCCGACCTGGGCCGGTTCACCCCTCCTTAGGCAACCTGGTGGTCCCCCGCTCCCGGGAGGTCACCATATTGATGCCGAACTTAGTGCGGACACCCGATCGGCATAGCGCACTACAGCCCAGAACTCCTGGGCTCAAGCGATCCTCCTGCCTCAGCCTCCCGAGTAGCTGGGACTACAGGCGCGCGCCACCGCGCCCGGCGGTCGAAAAGCTTGCAAAGAAGTACTAGAGGCTGTGGTGTGATGACGTTATCTGGAGGTGGAGCAAAGGCGGGGCTGCAGGGGCGGCTACGCCCAGTGCTAGGCGGTCCGGAAACTGAGGTCGTGTGACGTCATCGGGGAGTCGGTTGCTGTCCTGCTTTACTGGGCTCTGAGCGCGTGAAGCAGCGTTCGCTGTTCGGGCTTAGGCTCTGGGCGTGTTGCTCCGAACACTGTGTACCAATAGTTAAGCCAGACTTTCATACATACTGCATCTTTTCGGAGAAGTTACTTACGAGGGAACATCAAGCAGCCGTACAGCTGTACGAGGAAGTGTAACCTGTAGTAGCAAGGGGTTTGGAGCGTCCGCAAAAGTGCCGGTGGCCCACTCAGTTTTCACTACTGAAATGAAGGCAGCCCAAGGGATCGGTCTGCTTTTGTCGCCCCCGCGTGTTCGTTGTCAATTATTGTTGGAGAAAAATCGTGTCTGGGTGGATGGGCACAAGGTCAGGATTTGGCAGCCTGGAGGGTTTTTGGAACAGGTCTAGGTTAGGAAGGGGTAAGGAGAAGAAGGAAAAAAGGATTTCCAACCATAGAAGATCTCCAACCACCAGACTTTTTATCTGTCCGGTCACGATCTTCCCCATTCCTCTTTTCTGGAAGGTAGTCCCCACTTCCCCCTCCATCTCCTCCGTTGTATCACATAACTTTGCTCCCTCCTTCATAGATCAATTAAAGGCCATCAGAAAATCTCTTATCAACTTCTTGTCACTTCCTCCTCTAAATTGTGTTTACATCTTCAAGGAAAGACAACTCTGTTGTTTTCTATCTCAAATCCACTAGGTAAAAATTCCTCCATCAGTCATTTCCAAACCCATTCCCCTTCTCTCTCTCTCACTTGTTTAAAGAGATACTGGGCTTTCTTTCATCTTAAAAGCTCTCTTTCCAAATGGAATCTGTGTTGTTTTCATGACTGTACTTTTTTGAAAGCATGTTATACAATTACTACATTCACTTCCTAACATTCCATCTTTAGTCCACAGTCCATCTATACACTGAAACTATTCTAATGCCCCCATACCTAAGCTCCTAACTGGCAGATCTAAGGGACCCTATAAGACCTATGTGACATAATTTATCATCCCCCTCCCCCCATCTGAGTCATTTGTGACCACTACCTCCTACTCGAAATGTTCTTTTCCCTGGCTTTGTTGACAGCCTCTGATAGGTCCTCCAAAGCTTTGGCGGTCTCTCCTCTGCCAATTCTGTAAATGCTGCTGTTCCTTGTAGTTCCCTTCTAAATATTTTCTTGCTATGCTCTTCATGAGTGATCTCATCAATTATCAAGGCTCCCAAATCTAGAGGTCCAATCTGATGCTCTTTCCAGAGCTCCAGATCTATATTTTTAGCAGCCAGCTGGATGTCATCTTGAAATCATTCAAAACTTCAAATTCGACTTGTGCAAACAAAACTGACCACTTTCTGATTCCTACCTCCAAACTTGCCCAGCAAATTTCCCATATTCTCACTCTTTACCAATATATTTATTTGTTCATTTCAGAACTCTTTCAGTCATCCTTGACCGCTGTTTCATTCACTTAACAGCAGGTATTTTTTTTCTTGCCTATCTAATGACAGGCACTGTGCTAGATGATAGAGATGAGATGTGATGAAAAGAAACATTTGGGGGAAACGAAAAACAGCAATACACACATACTTGGTACTTATCACAGTACACACACACACCCATGCAGGAAACAAAGTGCTGAGAGAAAAGCAATGATGGCAAGAATGGGGAAGGGATATACTTTAGGGAAAATACTCAGGTAAGCCTCCTTGAGAAAGTGTCACTTAAACTGGGACCTGAAGAATGAGCTATCAGTTAAGGTACTTTGATTGTCAGCAATAACGGTTATGTGTAAACCAAAGAAAAGGAGCTCCTCTCAAGAAGGAACGGACTGGAAGGAAATGGGGGAATGTGGCAGAATGGCACGTGTCCCTGTCTGTTCTCACCTTTTACTAATATTTAGTTGGGTAGATGAGACCCCACTTAGGGACTGATGTGACTTGATGCAAGGTCCAAGACTAAAAGGTCAAGAAAGAATTCTTGAGACATTTTTGGTGCAAAAAAGGTAGTTTTATTAAAGCATGGGTACCGAACCTGCGGGCAGAAAGAGCTGCACTGGGATTGTGAGGAATAACTGGTTATATACTTTTAAGTTAGTTGTGGGGAGGGGTGGGGCAGTAGAGACAAAGAAAGTTTCCAAAAGGATTTTCATATGTTAAAGAAGACTCACAGGATCCTGGAGGCCTAGCTTCTGTCAAGCTGAGGTTTCTCTTTGCCACTTGTAAAGTATTAACATTAAGACAGTTGGGAGTTCCTGGAGGAATGTCATGCTCGACCTGTCTTAGGTGTTTGCCAATGGGCTGCAGGTTGTAAGGGAATTTAACTTTATCTACAGTTTCTTTTGCGCTTGTTCTCCACATCAGAGACCACATTTCCCAGTTTCTCTCACAACCAAGTGTGTTCAAGTTCTCACCAATGGACTATGAGTGCAAGTGATAGGTGCAGCCTCTGCATCATTCGCTGAAAATTAAATCTTTTGTCCTTTACTTCTGCTATTTTGCCCTTCCCCAGAGCTAGATGGCGCCAGTGCAAACCCATAGCAGTGCTCGGGCTTTATGCAAATGAAGACAATATCCTAGGGTATATAGCAGAGCATGAAGAGGAAAGAAACCAGGGTCCATTAATGACTTAATGGAGCTGAGCCACCCTGCCAGCCTTTGTCACTTCTACCTCTGGACTGTTAACATGAGAATTAAGCTCTGTCTCATTTAAATTACTGTGATTTGGGGGGAGGGGTGTTTTCCTGTTACTGTAGCATACTCAGTACTCTAACCTATATAGGGAAGCTCACAGGGAAAACCCTGACTAACCAGAACTCAGAAAGGGCAGGAACCAGAAGCACTATAGGCATTTTCAGCTCACCCCGATTGGACAAATCAGCCTCAACCTCCTGTAAGAAGGGTCTGATTTTCTAGTTTGAGTCCTGTGCCCTCCAACAACCTCTATATTCATATCCATTTTTATTATAATTATGTTGTAATAAAACTTTTATGTTTTATTTTTCTCATTTGTCACTATACTTTTAGCAGCAGTATAAGCCTCTCACTTGATGCATAGCTTATAACGATTTAAATCTAATGATGGTCAATTACACTAACCAGTTCTCAATCATTCTATACATTTTACCTGCATCGTTTTATGGATTAGTAATATGCATAATATCCAGTGCTAAGTCAATTATTCACAAGCTTGAATTGGGGTTTGCTTTTATTTTTTTTAAGGTTTTGTAACTTTTTCTTCCAGTTTTATTGAAGTGTGATTTACGTGTAATTTACAAATAGAATTGTAGGCGATTTAAAGTGTACAACATGAAAAAATATATATAATATATATATTAAAAGAATTCCTTCCATCAAGTTAATACATCCATCACCTCGCATATTTACTCTTTTCCCCCTTTGGTAAGAACATTTAAGTTCTACTCTCTTAGCAAATTTCAATCATACAATACAGTGTTGAAGTGTTATAGTCACTATATTATACATTAGATCCTCAGACTGTTTTCATCTTATAACTGAAAGTTTGTACCCTTTTACTAACCCTTCCCTATTTCCTCCCCCCTACTCCTGCCAACCACTTTTTACTCTTGTTTTTATGAGCTTGACATTTTTAAAGAGATTCCACATAAGCGATGCCATGCAATATTTTTCTTTTTCTGCCTAGCTTATTTATTTAGCATATGCCCTCCAGTTTTATCCATGTCACAAACGACAAGATTTCCTTCTTTTCAAAGATTGAATAATATTCCATCATTTTATATATATAAACATTTTCTTTAATCCATTAATCCATTGATGGACACTTAGGGTATTTGCATACCTTCACTATTGTAAACGATGCTGCAGTAAACACAGACGTACAAGTGTCTCTTCCAGATAATGGCTTTCTTTGGATATACACTCAGAAGTGGGCGTGCTGGATCACATGGTAGCTCTGTTTTGCATTTCTTGAGGAACTTCTGTACTGTTTTCCATAATGGTTGAACTAGTTTGCATTTCCACCAACAGTGCACATGGGTTCCCTTTTCTCCACAACCTGGCCACCATTTATTATCTAGGTTGTGTTTTGTTGTTATTGTTTTTAACCTATGTGCACATTTTTTTAAAGTTTATTTTTATTTATTTAAGTAATCTCTACATCCAATGTAGGGCTCCAACTCAGGACCCAGAGATCAAGAGTTACATGTTCTTCTGTCTGAGCCAGACAGGCACCCCTCGGTTGTTTACTTTTTAACAGTTCAACAAACTAGGTCATGTCTGGCTATTTAAGATTTTGCTCCTTCAAAACATAACCTGAATGAGTTAATTTTGAGGTGCTTAAATATTAGCACTCATTCCAAATGGTTTGTCTCCCTATGTCCACAAAAATCTGCTCCATGGAGTTCAAAACCTTTATACATTAGTCCTTCTGGGACATTAAACGAGGAAGAGCGTGGGGTCAGATGGAGAAGCTTTCTGCCCAGGTCGGGGAGAAAAGCTTTAGGGCAACCAAGGCCCGAGCTTACGTCCTCTGCAGCCATCAGGCAAGGGTACCGGACAAGGCTGAGGCTGGCCAGGGCCGAAGAGGCCTCAGTTGCTAGGCCCGAGAGAACACCCGAGGAGGGGGCTTCCTGCGGCAGAAGAAAAGCAGGCTCAGAGGTCACAGAGAAAGAAACTGGAGCTCCCTGGGGACGGTCGGCAGCCAGGACCTCGCAAGTTTACTGCCGGCTGCTGAACGGGAGGGAACTGAGCAGGGAAAGGCGGGGCCTCCGGGAATGAAGGTGGGCCGGGAGAGGGAGGGGCGAGGCCGCTTCCTGGAAAGGCGGGGTCTTCAGGAGGAAGGGAGAGGCGAGACCCGCCAGGGAGGAGAAGGTGGTGGTCAGGGACCTGAGGTGGGTGGGAACGCTGGAGGCCGGGAGCGGGGAGGGGCAGAGGAGACGAGAGGCGGGGTTACCCAGGAAGCGAGAGGATGGGCCCCAAGGGGTGGGGAGGGCGGCCGCCAGGGGGCGAGGCAGACAAAGTACTCACCGCGACCGCGGTGCGCGGATCTCGCCGTCCCCGAGGGCCCTCCTGTCCTTGCCCTTTGACAGGCTGCTGGTTCGCCGCTGCTGTCCGCATGGGGACCACTTGTTGCAGGCGGCAGGATTTTCCTCAGGCTAGGTTATTTGCATTTGAGACAAGCCGCTGTGGGCTAACCTTGATTCTATTAATTTAATAAACGAACAATGCATTAACGAGAATGAACACTTTGACATAACAAGCGTGTACTTCTTGGGCACACCCTATATGGAGGAAGAGCCTTTAATATGGCAGTATCTCATAGATCCAGAAACTCTTCTCTTTGGCAGGTTTTAAAACTTCAGAACAAATCCTAGTAGTGGGCAAAATTACTCACCTAGTCACTCAGCTGGACCTAGAAATATAAGTTAAATTTGGGAGGGGTATTTTCTTCAAATTAAATATATTTTGACTTTCATCCAACGGTTCTGTGGAAATGTTTTAAACGTTTTAGGACTTAGTATAACTCATTGGAACCTGGCTATTTCTTACATTGATTCTGAGCTGACGTGTAATAAATCACACCCCAAAACCAATACTTCAAATCCTCATATTTAACACTTTATCGCAGATACTGATTCTTTACACCAGCGTGGCAAATGCTTTCTGCTGTGTTTAATTTATTCGTCTTGAAAGTATTAGCATGCATTAGAATGTTTCACTTTCATCAGATAACATTTGGGAGAGTGCTTCCTTTGTTTGGAGACTGTAGGCTAATGTCACTGCCAGCCAGAATACTTGGCAAGTTGATTTACTTTTTTGTGACTTTCTATTCTCAAGGCTAATTATTTGCCCAGGTTAATATATCAGAACAGCCGGCTTTTGGTAGGAAAACAAATACTTTTAAGTTGCATACTGCTTTCACTGACTAAGGTGAGGGAGGATCAAGATAACATTCTTTGCTTAAATCACTCTCACCCAACAAATAGTGAGCGCATGCTAGGTGCCCTGAAGTGTTAACCATTGGTTAATATTGGGGATAAAGGTTAGTTTTGAGAATAAAAGTGTAAACAGGGAAACAATGACTCTGCTTGACATGAAACAAATAGTCTGAATAGGTTTATGTCTATTCACCTTGGACCCTAAGGGCATAGTATCCGAGAGGAATAACCGGAAAAATATCTGATCTTGCATGACAGCTGGCCCCGAGCACAGCTAATATAAAAACCCTGAGGCTTTTCCCATGTGAGGTGGTGAGGAGGGTAGTATCTTTCCCTACACCTCTTTCCATTGTCATGAATGGGTGAAGAACACTGAGACCTTCTGAGGTTCAAAGAGCAACCTTCTTTCACTTTTATTTTGGAGGAGGAAATTTTAAGCTTTTCTCTGTGTGGTTTAGACAACTTTTTAATATTACTGAGATTTTACGATGTAATGGTTGAATATATAGCACCATGGATGCTTACTAGGGGATACTTTATAAATACATTGTTGTCACAATTGTTAATACTTAAAAATGTATTGTGTTTCACCCTGGTTTCTGTGTATCAAGATTTATTGTCAAAGTGATTTATGGTTTCCTCGGGGGTTGCTTTTAGGGCTAACGTGCCCTGAAAGTAGCTCAATATATACAGAAAATACTGAAAGAACAGGCTGCCTGTGCCTTTGCAAATGAACCTCCTCACTAAATGAAAGAGCTGTAATTCATTATATGGCATACCTTATTTTTCAAGGAGGGTACGGCCTGGCATGTGGCAAGAAATTAAGGCAAAATTCATTGTATATTAGTTGCAATATTCTCTTAATGGAGACAATCTAGAGTCACCATGATGTATAGATAAACAATATTACATATTACTTGTATAATCAAGGCAAATATACACAAATGCTGAGTATGATTTATCATTATCAAAACTAATATTAATGCTTTTATGTGTTAACTTAATAATAATATAAACTAGAAGAGTGATTTACCCTCTTATGATAAATTTTATTAAAACAGTAAGTTCATGGGGTCCTCAGTTGGTTAAGTATCTGGCTCTTGGTTTTAGCTCAGGTCATGATCTCATGGTTGGTGGGTTCAAGATGGTGTGGAGCCTGCCTGGGATTCTCTCCCTCTCTCTCTGCCCCTCCCCTGCTTTCTCTCAAAATTAAATAAACTTTTTTTTAAATTTTTTTTTTTTTTAACGTTTATTTATTTTTGAGAGACATAGAGACAGAGTATGAGCAGGGGAAGGGCAGAGAGAGAGGGAGACACAGAATCTGAAGCAGGCTCCAGGCTCTGAGCCGTCAGCACAGAGCCCAACGCGGGGCTCGAACTCACAGACCGTGAGATCATGACCTGAGCCGAAGTCGGCCGCTCAACCAACTGAGCCACCCAGGCGCCCCTAAATAAACTTTTTAAAAAATGAAAAAACATCATAAGTCCGTTTGTGGGTGCGTTCGTTCATTCATTCATTCATTCATGAACTCTACCCATTAATTCTACATCATTACCCATTAAGGATATGGAATCAAAACCACAATGAAGGATGCCTGGGTGGCTCAGTCGGTTAAGTGTCCCACTCTTGGTTTTGGTTCAGGTTGTGATCTCACAGTTGTGAGACTGAGCCCCATCTCAGAGTGTGCAGCCTGGTTAAGATTCTCTCTCTCTTTCTCTGCCACTCTCCCTGCTCATGATCTCTCTCTAAAATAAAAATAAATAAATAAAAATTTAAAAATAAGATACTACTTCACACCTTCTAGGAATTGCTATAATTTAAAAAAAAAAACTAAACCAGATAATAACAAGTGTTGACAAGAATTCGGAGAAAGTGGAAATCTTGTACCTTGATGATGGGAATATAAAATGGTGCAGCTGCTATAAAATGCAGTTGGCAATTTCTTAAAATGTTAAATATACAACTACTACATGCTCCAAAAATTCCACTCCTAGGTAAATGCCCCAAAGAATCAAAAACTGGGACTCAGTTACTTACATACCAATGTTTGTCACAGCATTATTCACAATAGCCACAAGGTGGAAACACCCCAAGTGTCAAACTGGGTGGACAAAATGTGGCATGGAATATTATGAGCCACAAAAAGGAATGAAGTTCTGACGCATGCTATGCCACAGGTGACCCTTGAAAAAACATTGTGCTAAGTGAAATAAGCCAGACACAAAAGGACAAATAGTGTATGACTCCACCTATGTGAAATATCTAGAAAAAGCAAATACATAGAGACAGAAGTAGAAGTTGAGGGGAGCAGGATATTATGTTTAGGGTGATGGAAAAGTTTTGGAAATAGATAGTACTGGTTGTAGAACATTGTGAACGTAATCAATGCTCCTGAATTGTACACTAAAAAAATGGTTAAAGTGGCAATTTGTATGCTTTATGTATTTTACAATAGTGTTTGTATTTCTCCCACTTTTTTTTTTTTTTGAAAATTGTTTGGCTTTTCTAGTTCCTTTGCTTTTCCATATAAATTGTACAGTAATTTTGTCTATAATGACAAAAAGTCTTGCTGGGATTTTGTAGGCATTGCATTAAACTGAATAAAATTGACATCTTTATCATGTTGAACCTTCCAATCCATGAATACAGTACATATTTCCATGTATTTAGATCTTCTTAGATTTCTTTAACTAGTATTTTGTAATTTTTAGCATACATATCCTGTCCATGTTTTGTTACCTTTATTTTAAATATTTCAACTTTTTGAGTAATTATAAATATTATTTTCACTGTCCATATGTTGATTGCTACTATATAGAAATACAAGCATTTTTGTGTTTATCCTGTAATCCTGCAGCATTCTGAACTCACTAATTAGTTGTAGAAGGGTTTGTTTTGTTTTGTTTTTGTAGATTTCTCAGGATTTTCTATGTAAGCAATCGTGTCTTTGACAAATACGGGCAGTTTTATTTCTTCCTTCCTATTCTATATGACTTTATTTCCTTTTCTTGCCTTAACTCAGCACTATGCAGAGTAAGAGTGGGGGTGGATATCTTTGTTTTGTTCCTGATCTTAGGAGGAGAGCATTCAGTCTTTCATCATTAAGTATAAGGCTAGCTTAGTGGTTTTTTTGTAGATTAAAATTAAAAAACCAACTTGAGGAAGTTGGTTCCTATTTTTTTTAGAGCATTAACCATAAGTAGGTGCTGGGGCACCTGAATGGCTCAGTCGGTTAAGTACCTGACTCTTGATTTCAGCTCAGGTCATGATCTCACGGTTCATGAGATCGAGCCTGCATTAGACTCTGTGCAGACAGTAGGCAGCCTGCTTGGAATTCTGTCTCTCTTTCTATGCCCCTCCCTTTCTCTCTCTCTCTCTCAAATATAAACCAATAAAAAAACATAAATAGGTGCTGAATTTGGTCAAATATGTTTTCTGCATTGATAAATATGATTGTATGCTTTCTTCTTTAGTCTGCTAATATGGTGGACTACATTAATTTTTCAAATATTGAGATAACCTTACATCTCTGAAATCAACTCCACTTGGTCATGGTGTATGGTGCATGTTTGGTGTAGGATTTTTTTTTTTTTTTGAGAGAAAGAGAGAGGGTGGGAAAGAGGCAGAGGAAGAGGGAGAGAGAGAATCTTAAGCATGCTTCACAGCCAGAGCAGAGCCCGATGCAGGACTTGATCTCAGAAACCTGAGAGCATGACCCGAGCCGAAATCAAGACTTGGATGCTTAACCAACTGAGCCATCCAGGTAACCCTGGAGTAGGATTTAAAAATGTATTTATATACAGTAAAACCTTGGATTGCTAGTAACTTGTTCTGTGGGTGTTCCACAAGATGAGAAAAGATTTCTAATAAATTTTTACTTCATAAATGAGCAATGTTTTGCAATATGAGTAGTACATGATGCCAAACATCACATGATCACAACTGAGCCAATGGTTCTTCTCTCTCTCTCTCCCCCTCATTCACTGTGGGATTGTGGTGGTCATCTCCCATGCTCGGATGCTAGGTCTCAGGCCATGGTGTTTGGCAGAAGTCAGTGATTTTTCAGAATGTTGGAAGGTGCCCACAACTGGCACTAGTGTATTTTTGTCACTTCAAAACACCTATGAATAGTCCTTTCCTTTTCCATACATGAATAAGCTTAGGAATGCTTTGCTTCATTATAGGTCAGGTTGCCTTTAGATATAGGCCCTTTCTTCTGCTGCCTTATTGCCAGCTACACTAAACACAGTATATGACAAGAGTTTATTAATACTGTACTATAGTCAACATCTGAGTAATCCCCCATGCAGAAAAAGATTCCATTGAGTCAATAGATAGCAATGATTCCATTAGTGATAGTGAAGTCGTCCTACACAATAGCCCTTCTTTCTGACTCCCTCACGTGAGCCATAAAGGTTTTCAAAAGTAAGTGCAGGTTAATTTATTTTTCTTTATATTTTGTATTTTATTATTTTGTATTATATTACAGTACTGTAATCATTTTTATATGAATATTTTGGGGTGTGGGACAAATAATCTGAGTTTCCATTATTTCTTATGGGAAAATTTACTTTCATATACCAGTGCTTTGGATTACAAGCATGTTTCTAGAATGAATTATGCTCGCGAACTAAGGTGTTACTGTAGATTGCTGAATTTTATCTGCTAACATTGTTTGAACATTTTGCTCTTGGGGCACCTGCGCAGCTCAAGTGGTTAAACATCTAACTTCGGCTCAGGTCATGATCTCATGGTTGGTGTGTTCAAGCCCTGCATTAGTGTGGAGCCTGCTTGGGATTCTCTCCTTCTTCCTCTCTCTCTGTCCCTCTCCAACTCACGCTTTCTCTCTCTCAAAATAAATTAAAAAAAATTTTTTTTGCATCTTTATAAATGAGAAATATTGGTCTGCAGGTTTATAATTATTTATTTTGTATTATTTGTTTTTCATATCAGGCTAATACTACTTTAATAAAATGAATTGGGAGGTGTTCCCTCCTCTTCTATTTCCTAAAAGTTTTAAATGTTTGGTAGCATTCTCTAGTGAAACCATCTGAGCCATCAGATTTCTTTTGTAGAGTTTTAAAATTACGTATTCAATTTTCTTAATAATTACAGGGCTACTCAAATAATCTATTTCATATTAGATGAGCTGAGGTAGTTTGAGCTTTTTAAGAATTGGTCTTTCATTTAAGTTGTCAAATGTATACGTGTAGAGTTGTCTGTAGCATTCCATTATTTATCATTTTGTTATCAGCAGGGTCTATAGTGGTATCTCATGTTTCATTTCTGATATTGGAAATTTGTGTCTTCTTTTTGTGGGTCTTGCTAGAGGTTGTCACCTTAATTGATCTTTCCAATGAACCAGCTTCTTTGTTTCATTGATCTCTATTGTTTTTCTCTTCTCAATTTTATTAATTTTATTCTGCTCTTTAATGTTTCCTCCTTTGGTTCCTTTGGATTTATTTTGTTCTTCTTTTTCTAGCTTTTTGAGATGGGAACTTAGATTACTGATTTGTGACTTTTCCTCTTATTCTAATGTGTACATTTTAGTGCTATAAATTTCCCTCTCAGCACTGCGTATGAGTATGCTGCATTTTCATTCATTTCAATGTATTTTTATTTCCTTACCCATGGATTACTCGGAAATGTGTTTAGTTTCCAAGCATTTAGAGATTTTCCTGTTACTTTTCTAAGTTACAAATTTGATTCCATTATGGTTGGAGAATATACTCAGTATGATTTCATTCCTTAAATTTTGCTGAGATTTGTTTTATTGTCCAGGGTATGATTATTTTAGCGTATATTTCATGGGTTCTTGGTAAGAATGTGTGCTAGGCGAAATATTCTATAAATGTTGATTATATCCTATTAGTTGATGTCACTGTTGAGTTTTTCTATAGCCTTACTGATTTTCTGTCTAGATTGTTCTATAAATTGTTGAGAGAGAGGCATTGAAGTCTCTAACTAAAATAGTAGATTTATCTATTTCTCCTTCTAGTTCTATCAGTTTTTGCTGCACATACTTATATTCTTTCTGTTTATATTATAATTGCCTTTAATATGTTTCCTCTGTATACATTTAGAACCATATCAGATAGTGCTATAATTTTTTGATGCAATCATCAAATGCAATTTAGAAAATTGAAGAAGGAAAATCTATTGCACATACCTATATTTTTTGCTTATTATGTCTTTTCTTCCTTCCTGATGTTCCAAGATTCCTTTAAAAAAATCCTTTTCTTTCTGTTTAGAGAACTTCTCCTAACTTCTGTTGGACATTTTTTTAGGCTAGGTCTGCTGGTGAAACTCTCTTAGTTTTTCTTCATCTAAGAATGTTTTGTCTTCCCTAAGCATATTTTACTGGATATAGGCTTCTGGGTTGATGGTTTTTTTCTTTCAGCACTTAAAAAATGTTATGTTGCTTCCTCCTGGCCTCTGTTTTCTGGTAAGAAATCCACTATTGTTTAAATTGTTTTTTTCCCTTGTGGGTAAGGTGCTTTTTTTCTCTGGTTGCTTTCAAGATTTTTTGTCTTCAGGTTTTAGAAGTTTGATTATAATGTGCCTTGATGTATCAGATTTATCCTATTTGGAAGTTCATTCAACTTTCTAAATCTGTGGGTTTATGTTTTTTGCTGAATTGCACAAGTCTTTAGCCATTACATCTTAGGGAACTTTTTAAGCCCTACCCCTCTCTCTCCTCTCCTGAGGTTTCAGTGATATGAACATTAGAAGTTTTTTTTATAGTCCAACAGGTCTCTGAGGCTCTTCTTGATTTTTTTTTACTCTGTGTTCTCTCTGTTCAGATTGGGTCACTTCGGTGGCTGTATCTTCCAGTCCACAAACATTCCCTCTGTCCCTGTCATTCTGTTGAGCCCATCAACTGAGCTGTTATTATATTTTTTCAGTTCTTAAATTTCCATTTATTTTTCTTTGTATCTTCTATATAGTTGGTGAGACTTCCTTTTCCTTTACCGAGGCTATTTTTTTCAATTGTTTCAACTGTCTTCAGAATTGCTCATTGAAGCAATGTTATGAAGGCTGCTGTAAAATCTTTTCCAGATAATTCTAACATCTCTGTCATAGTGCTGTTGGCATTTACTAACTGTCTTTTCTCAGTCTGAGATCTTGGTATGATGAGTGAATTTTGGTTGAGATCTGAATATTTTGAACATTGTAACACTCTGGACCTTACTTAACCTTCTGTTTTAGCTGGCTTTCTCTAACACCTCTCCAACAGGAAAAATGGAGCACCACCTAATTACCACCAGGTCGGAACAGAAGTTCAGGTTCTTCATTCAGCCTTTGTTGACACCCTGATAGGAGCTTCGTTGTTACTGCTGGGTATGGGTGGGTTCCCTCTAGGGTTCCAGTGATACCTCCTTAGTTGGAAGGGATAGGAATATCTTATTACTGCTCCCCACATGTTTTTTCACTAACACTACACCCAAGTGGTGACAGGAGTTGGGGATGAGCAAGGTGCTGGGAAGAGGGGAGGGCCTCATTACGATGAAAACACTAACTCTCCACTAGGACTCTTCTGATACTACCCCAACGGCGAGAGGAAGGAGTACCTCCTAACTGTCAAAGGAGGTGGCAGTCTAGTTTTCCATGTGGTCTCCACTGACACCAAGTGTTTGGGTGGGGCTTGTTACCACCTAGTGGGGATAAAAGTCCCTATTCTCACTCTGAGTTAGGGGGCAACCTTATTAAGAGTCCAGCAAGCATAGTGGTGCCTGGGTGGCTCAGTCAGTTAAGCTTCCGACTCTTGACTTTGGCTCAGGTCATGATCTCACAGTATGTGAGTTT
Organism: Paguma larvata; assembly: GCA_030068075.1. Classification (NCBI taxonomy): domain Eukaryota; kingdom Metazoa; phylum Chordata; class Mammalia; order Carnivora; family Viverridae; genus Paguma; species Paguma larvata. The sequence goes on from CM057827.1 coordinate 828,652, forward strand.
GAGCCCCACGTCGGGAGCTGTGCTAACAGTGTGTGCTCTCTCTCTCTCTCTCTCAAAAAAAAAAAAAAAAAAAAAAAAAGTTCAGTGAGGGTGGAAATCTAAGCTACTTACCTGACCTTGGCTACCATGGGTGAAGGTAGGGGCTACAGCCTTTTCTTTGGCTGGAGTACAGTAGTTATTTTCCAAAAGTTTCTGTCTTGCTAGGTTTCCCCTTTCCTAATCCTTTGGCAAAAGAGAGCATTCTTTTGTTAGAGGTTTTTGTTTGTTTGTTTTTTGGTATGGCATTTCTGACTTCTTAAGCTCCAAGTCTGGGATACATGAGGCAAAAAGCAAACCCAGGGAACTCACTACCATGTCGCTCCTTGGTCTCTATTCCAGCCAGTCTGCTTTCTTATCTCTGTCTTTCAGAGTTTTCTTTTGCTTGCTGAATAGGTAATGTCCAGGGATTCTAGTTGTACTTAGAGGGTGGAACTGGAAAAGTATGTCTACCCCATCTTCCAAGAAGCACAAGTCTATTGTATTAATTTTCATAATTGTCTTCTGTTTAGGGCAACTGATGCTACCTGAAAAACTCCTCCAGTGATTCTGTGATGTCCCTTTCTCTTCTCGCCACATTAAGATAACTACTGCTATAATGTATGGGAATACATTAAATTATTCTAAGAGCTCTAGAGGTGCCTGGGTGGCTCAGTTGGTCAAGCATTTGCTTTCAGCTCAGGTCATGATCTCATGGTTAATGAATTCAAGCCCCACATTGGGCTCTCTGCTGTCCATGCAGAGACCCCTTCAGATTCTCTGTCTCCCTCTCTCTCTGCACCTCCCCCACTCACGCTCTCTCTCAAAAATAAAAATAAATTAAAACTTAAATTATTCTAAGAGCTCTATAAAGCAATTCACGGATAGGTGAAAAGGCTAGGTTACAGACCTGTTTAGAGCTTTTTATATAATGAATTAGATTTATCAATAGGCCACTCCTTCCCACCCTGATTCTAATGGTGGTTTTATTATGTAACAGTGATGGAAGTATCATGTATTAGGTATTTGTATATCATGTATAATCTTCATAAGGCATAAAAGTCTGCAACTTTGATACTTTTACTTTATTTGATTAAAATTTTATTTTGCTTGCATACCACATTGTCATATTTTGTAAAGTTTGTACTTTTATTTATAGGTAACAGCATTCTATAGGAGCTTGCTTTAGCAAGAAGAAAGGTAATTTTATACAAAGATACAGGATGTCTCATAAAACTCAAAGGTTGGTATGCAGACAGACACCAGGAAGGGCCTAGAACTGTGCACTGGAACCTAGGAAATAATCTCTTTTGTCTCTGCTCCTTTCTGTACATCTGTTTTTTTCTTTGTCCCTGAAGACTAACTTCTGTCTGCCACCCAATACTCAAAGCAGAATAGGGCTGTGACCCAGTCCCTAGTTAGCAGGATATGGATCCACTGGGAAGAGACAGATTAATATGGTCTTCCTTCATATCTGATTTTAAATTCTCAGGAATGAGAATCTGATTAGCCAGTTAGAATAATGAATCTTCCTGTGGTCCAACTGGTATAACCAGAAATGTATGTGTTGAAGAGTCTCACGGAAAAAACAGAACTGCCAGGAATCTACTCCTATATTTCTGTGGATGGGGGGTAGCTGTTTCTCCAAAGACATCCTAAAAGTATCATATACATCGGGCAACTTACTCTACTCCTAGAATCTTCAATATACTGTTAAGGATGTGTCCATATGAAAATTGTTACAAAGTCTCAGGTTAACCTTTTTATATAACCAAGGTTATTACCAGGTAAGCACGTTGAATTCACGACTTATAATGTCAAAAAGATATAAGCACCAGAAAGAACCATGTTTACATTTAAAAATGAAGTCCCAATATCAGAAACTGCTTTGAAAACCCTAAAACTTTCCTTTTCCAGCAATAATCTAGTTAGTTTGGGAAGTTGGCACACAGGGTAGCTGACCTTCCTTCCACAGTAAAGGGATCACAGGCCCAAGTTCACCAGAGAGGGTCATAGCACTATAGACTCCAGCCTGTGAAATTGTAATGTTACCCCTGAAGACAGATTTTGGCTTAGCAGGTTTATATTATCTATTACTGTGGACATAAAATCCAGCAGGTGCCTTTCTAAGCCTATTGAAACATAAATCTTTCTTACTTGAAACGAAAACAAACCCATAAATTTTGCCCAAAGAAGCCATTGTTAAATTGGTTATAGTGCAACATTTACCTAGAATTTTACAAGTATTTCCACACTTATAAATCTTGGACACTGTGCTCAAAACTTTACCTTAGAATAGGACCTACTACAGACAGTTGTATACTGATAGTCCAAAGGTACTCAACAGCAAAAACTGCTCCCTTGTTTGTTCTTGGTACACCTATAACATGTGCACAAAGCAAAATAAAAAAAGGTTATGGAGGAGGAAATCTCATTTTAATCTACCTGGTTATGTTTTTCTGAAGAATCTTTCCTTTCTAACCCAAAGTTAGGTTTTGGATTAGATTAAGGTATCAGTTTACAAGACTGCCAAGATCTATTTTTCAATACAATTACCTCCTTTTCTCCTTTATTCCTCCCTTGTTTTTCTTCTTCCTTCCTTTCTTCTTTATCACTCATTTTTAAATTCATTCATTTATTCTCTCTCTGAAGCAGCACTGTGTGGCATTTAAAATCATTTTATTAATTTGGTTTCTAATCCATAAACACTTAAAAAATTTTTTAAATGTTTATTTATTTTTGAGACAGAGAGAGACAGAGCACGAGTGGGGGAGGGGCAGAGAGAGAGGGAGACACAGAAAGCGAAACAGGCTCCAGGCTCTGAGCTGTCTGCACAGAGCCCGACGTGGGGCTTGAACTCACAGACCGCGAGATCATGACCTGAGCCGAAGTCAGACGCTCAACCGACTGAGCCACCCAGGTGCCCCCATAAACACTTTTAAATTTACTGGCTTACCACCTTTTCTTGCGATTTGGAAGATTTAATTTTTTCTCTGGGTTCTGCAGCATGGAAAGTTCTTCTACCTCTCTTTTACCACCGACTTGGCTTTGAGAAGCTGAATCCCTTACCAGCAAGTCAGGAAGTAAGATAGATCAAATGCAGAATACTACGCTAGAGGGACAAAAAAGTAATATAAAGAGCTAATATTGCATGATGTTTTAAATCAGTGAATCTATTTGTTTAGTACCATTGTGACTCATTTATCAATCAGAGGTCAGTATTTTTTTTACATGCCGTTTCCTTCATATATCTCTAACAATAGGCGAAAACAAGCAAAACAGAAACAAAACAAGATAAAGCAAAAAACAAAGCCTATAAATTAAGAAATTTAAAGCTGGAACCACTATAAAGACAGAACAAGGTTAATTTTAGCCTTTAGCTATTTGGTGTCCCTTGAATACCTTTCTGAAGAGCACACTATCCATACCAACACACAGCTATAAAGTATGTTATTGTATAATAACAACACATCTGAGTAACTGATAGTATAGAGCCCGACAACTCTTACTGTAAACACTACACACAAACTGTTGTTTTATTACTTAATTATAAAGCTTGGAGGATTCAGTTAATTAAGCAGTCTGAATGACTTAGCTTCTCTGTTCTTAAAAAACAAAACTCTTTTTCAGGAAATCGATATTGCAGTCTTTGTTAGTTTAGACAGAAATAATCTTGTCTTAGCTTAAAAATAATTTCCTGCAATTTAAAACCAAATTTCTGACATTATATGCTGTTTTTCTTTCTTTCTTTCTTTTTTTCAGAGAGAAGCAGAGAGAGGGCAAATGAGGGAGGAACAAAGGGAGGAAAGAGAGAATCTCAAGCAGGCTCCACGCCCAGTACAGAGATGCAGGGCTCCACTTCGGCCTGGATTTCACAACCGTGAGATCATGATCTAAGCCAAAATCAAAGAGACGCTTTAACAATTGAGTCACCCAGGTGCTTCTTTATGGCTCTTCTAAACAGGAAATGTTATGGTTATCTCCAGGATATGAAATGTTTCCCACTCCAACAATCTTAATAATTCAAATGGTTGATATAAAAATGATAGTCATGTACTTCCATGAGAGAAAACACAATTTTAGCTGGTTGGAAATGAAGATTCTAGAATTCTACTTGTCTGACTCCATTTCCAAATGACCACCTAATGGTAACATTACTAATATCATCAGATCTCCACTTTGCACAATGTTAAAGATTTTTCACTCATTTATTTTTTATTATTTTACATTTTTTTCATGTTTATTTATTTTGAGAGAGAAAGTGGGAGCACAAGTTGGGGAAGGGCAGAGAGAGAGGGAGAGAGTGAATCCCAAGTGGGGTTCACGATGTCAGCATAGACCCCGATCTGGGGCTCAATCCCACAAACTGTAAGATCATGACCTGAGCCAAAATCAAGACTCAGATGCTTAACTGACTGAGCCACCCAGATGTCCTGGTTAAAGATTTTATTTTGCATTCTTTAAATTAAAATGTTCTCCATTCAGGGTTCTTATTTACAATCAAACTATGGTTAACTTGAACTGAAAATAATTTTATTGGAAGTTTATTAGGAGACCAAAGAATTGTCACAAAGACTATAGAGACAGAGAAAAGGCACTGTTGGGACTATGCCACAGAACAGTTTTCTGGTGCTTTTACTATAACACTTGTTGCCATTGGCACTTCTGCACCATCCTCTTGGACTTAGTCACTCTGGGCACTTGTCCCATCAACTCTGTAATTTGGAATCTCTCAAAATTCAAAGCCTGTAGTAAGGCATTGGTTGATTAATTGGTTAAGCTCACTTACCCAAACCCTAGCTGCCGAGGAGATAGGAAAAGGAATGTATCTATTTGCCCATCTTCATCTTCCCTTCTACCTAGTTTGGGATTAAATCAAATAGGAGAGATATTTGCATACTGCGCGGCCAAATGGCAAGTATCCACAGACGAGTTTTATTCTAGAACTTATGAATTTGATCATTGAAGTTGCCAAGTATTCAATCTTACTTCCTTTTCATTGAATGGCGCTGACTAGTTGATAGTGGTTCCATTAATAATTCAATAAATTTGGCTATAACTTTGGCATATTTTCAGAATACTTTTTTTTACAAGAATCTCAGAAATATTTATGCCTTTTTCTGACAGGTCTAATGTCTTGGTAAGTTATGCCAGCGATTAAAGTATTATTGCACTACACTATGCAAAAAAATTGTGTGTGGAGGTATGTATCTTGGGGAAGAAGAATAATAAAATAAATAGAGTTCAGGATTCATAGACTTTTTAACGTGAAGGTAAGTTAACAATTAGTTCAATGGTTCTCAATTTTAGCGACACATTAGAATCACTCAACGAGGCCTTAAAAAAATACTGGTGGGTAGAACTTCTAGCAAAGATATTTTGCCTTTGTTGATCTCAGGTGGGACCCAATCATTTATGCAGTTTTAAAATGCCCCAGGTGATTTTAATATGCAGGCAGGGCTGAAAACCATTGATCTAGTCCAGCTCACTGAGTTCACACGATTATTTGGTACAATAGAAAAAAGAACACCAAACTTGGATCAAAAAAATCTTAATTTAAATCTCCTTAAGAAAGTAGCTGACCCTTCTCAATGGCTCAGCTCTTTCATCTCCAAAGAGGAATAATATATACTGCCCTAATCAATCAAGAGATTTCTCCATTGCAGAAATAGAAAAAAATGATGATTAGTGAGGATGAATAACTTACCCAGGTTAAACCTAATCAAGGAGTGCTGGGAGTAAATTGAGGACATCATTCAGCCTTTTCTATTCACTTGTGCCACTAGAACACGTTGCCTCAGTGTTTCTTTTTGTGGTCTGTAGCCCTATTAAACAATTTGCTAAAATATCAACTATAATTCAATGTGTTTCTAGCTTTATCATTTTCACCTTTCATATTGCTAAAAATGAGATGAAGCCTTCATACTCAGGCATAACTCAGGTAATAATTAGGGTTTTGATTGGAGTATAACTCTTTTCTATGGTTAAAGAAGAACTAGAAAGTGATTCCTTAGCGAATACAGAAAGGACAAAGGAGGGAACTATTATTTTGGTTCCTGGTGTCTCTGCAAATACTTTTAAATATTTGCATCCATTAAAGTTACTGAGAATACTTACAAATTAAAATTATTTGTTTTCATTGTCTTAATTGGATTTTTAAGTTTTATTTTTGAGAGTCTTGATCTTCACCGTGTTATCATCAAAAAATAATTGAGACTTTATTTTACTACATACCCAGTACTATGGTAGGAACTAAGGCTTCAAAAATGAAAAGGACATGAAACCTCTCTTAGAGAGCTTATAAACAGATAGGTATAACATCAAGGGAGGGCTAGTTCTCCTGCCTCAATGTTTCGGTTGGAAAGGATTAGAAATTTTTCTAAAGATATATTCTATAATAGCTTCTTATTTACTCTTTATTTCTACTGCTATTAGTTTTCCTGGGAGCCCTAGTCTTCTTTAAACTAGATAAAGCTCAATGCTGGGGAAGTCTAAACTAAGGGCTCAAAATGAGGCCATAAACAAGGGATGCTATCTTCCTCAAACAAGTATGTAGTCTGACCACCCTCACGGTGTGGTCAGAATTATCCTTAGCACTGCACTGAATAAAAAGAAATATATGACACAGTCCTAGAGAAGGAACGATTAAGAGCTTTAGGAATTCAGAAATAGGGGTAAATAGCATGGGGTGCTATTGTTAAAGACTTGTTCATCTTCTTCGAAAATCAAAAACCGAAGCCGTTTTTTGCAAGTAAATCTTTTTCTTATAACATGGTATGTTAGTCAGGAATATCATAAGACGACATATGTGGTTGTTCAATGGATTAGAAATTATGGTGTTTTCTGAAAGGAGAGCCTTGTTTCTAAGTGACCTGGAGAAATCTTTTCATTTATAGGCTTTGAGTTAAAAAGCAGAGATGAATTTTTCTGTAGTTTTGGAGTATTCATTCGTGTTTAAAACTTCAAACAGTGAAACTGAGAAATACTTTGTTTCATAAATGTGTATTTTAGTTTAACTGTAAAATACTTCACTGAATGGAAATAATATTTTTTAAATTTACGATCTTTGAACTACTGTTTCAAGAGGAAATCGAGAAAATGTTTCATCAGATGATTTAGTAGTTGCCTGAATTGTTACATTTTACAGACATTTTGGTTTTATTGAAATTCACTTTTCTTTTCAACTGCCATGATTAAACATACAAAGTTAAAATGTTCACTGTATTTATTTTCCGGCCATTATATTGTTTTTGATTATTACTTAAAATAATTTATTGTGTGATAACCCACTCTAGATAGCCAATACTCTAACCCCAGACAAAAATAGTATGTCCCTTTCCTTTTTTGTTTGGTCTTATTTGTGGTATGAATGACATTCATTCATTCAAATAATGATGTCACTGGGGACATTACATTGACAAAATAAGGCCTCTGCCTCAATGAAGCTTGCATTCTGGTGGAATATAAATGGAAGATGGCTTTCAAAAATAAACTTTTTAGCCCTAACACAGTGCCAGTGCCAGATGCTAAGGCTTCAAGCTGCTTCTGTTTTTCATTATATCACTCCTTCCATTGAAAAATACATCCAAGCCCAGCAGATCAATCTCCCATCTACTTGGAAAAACTGGAATCTGCTATGAAAAACTATTATGTTGGAATGCAACAAAATACAATCCCTCTTTCTGCCACATATAAATATAAATTTATAACAACACATATATGTAACTATATGTATAGTCAAATATAACAGTAAGTACTATAGCACTTTATAAAGTATTTAAAAAATACTGTAATTGAGATTCTAAAGGTAGTCAGGGAGACAGCATAATTTGGGGGTTAAGAGAGTGTCCTGTAGATTCATGATTTAATCTCAGCTATGACCTTCAAAAAACAACTTACCCTCCTTGCCCCTGAGTTTCCTCATATGTAAAATACTAATACTCAAGGTTACTTCACATGGTATGGTTGCTGTGCAGATTAAAAAATATATTTAAAGTACAGTATTTAGTACAGTGTTTGCCGTAACACTCAATAAATGGTGACTGTTTTTGTTAGCCATATCATCCTTCGTTTGATTTTATGATAAATAAAATGACGTTTATGAAGGTTGAGAATTCACAGCTATAAAACGCAAGGCAACACTTTGAACTCTAATCTTCTCACTCCAAAATCCTTCTTTCAGTTTTATGACAAGACAACACCTATTAAGGCAGATGGAAAGTAAATTAGATCATTGTTGGAATATCAATAACTCTAGTAAGTTCACTTTAGCTGAAGCTTATAAGGTTATCATTTAACCAATCTACCATTATCAAATTTTCTTATACTGTGAAATAAGTATGTTATCGTATGCTGCTATAGCATCTTCCTTTAAAAAAAAAAAGCCCCTATTTCCTGTTCTTGCTTCCCTTGGTTCATTATTTAAGTTTTTGCCTTGCTTTAACTCTATCTCAAACCACTTGATACAAAAAGGTTTCCTGAAGTCTTCCACAAACATTCTGTTATTTACCCTCCAACAGAGTACAAAGAGCAAGGTCGGCATTACACTTGGTTTACACATAACTTAGCAAGGTTAAATGCCTAGATCCAGGCCTAGATCTAGTTAGTCTTTCTGATTCTAAGCCGTATGCTAAGATTATCATCGAGCCTTCTTAAAGTCAAAAGAGGGTGGGTGAGAAGTTACCGCTTATCACACTAAAAGGAGGTAAATACTTAAATAGGCAAAGTTTTCACCTTAAAAAGTTGAAAATACGCCAAGGCACGGGAACTCTTGATAACACTGTCATTTTAAAGTAGCGTGGACTGGTCCTGAAGAGACGTAAAAAAGATAGGGCTCAAACACTCAAAAGAAGGGTTTCATAGGTAACTCAAGCCTAGTGGAAGCGCTGCATTGACTGGCAGATTCCCTACAAAACACGGGCCTCCAACTTGTCTTTCAGGAAACGAACAGAACACGAGGGATAAGGGAGGCCAAGGAGGGGTTGGGGGAGACGTAGAAACAGCATGTAGGGCTTTCCTGGGAGACCGAGTACGCGCGAAGGCTGGCGCGGGACAGAGGGAACTCGCGGAGCACCTGGCGGGCACCGACGTCTGAGAACAGGTCTGGAAGCAGCATGGGGAGGCCTTCGCCGTGGGAGCGGCTGCCCGCGGTCCCCACCCTGTGGAGCTCCCCAGTGGATTTGTTCCTCTGGTTCGAGGAGGGTGGAGGACGAGAGCGCGAGGAAGAGAAACGCAGAAAGTACAAGAGCCGCTATTGTAGCGACAGGTGGGCGCCGGTCAGAGTCCGAGTTTCGCGGGTCTGGGGCCCGACCGCACCCACGAGGCCTCCGAGCCGCCGTAGCCCCGCCTCCTCCGCGCGTGGCGCCCATGACGCTTGGCGCGCGGGCCGCTCTCCTTACAGAGGTCGCTCTAGTCGAACGGTCGGTCTTGTTGCGCCTGCGTGATCGGGAGGGGAAGTGAGGCGGTTTCTTCGGCGCCTTTTCCGGCGGCGGCGGCGGCGGCAGCGGCAGAGCTGGGAGGAGGCGGTGGAGGCCAGAGGGAGCCCGCGCTCAGGGCGGCGGCTGGAGGTAACCTCCTGGACTGAGCTGGAAAAGCGGGCCACCTCGGCCTCCGCTTCGCTCTGGTGCTTCGCCAGTAACTCCCTTCTTCCCCTCTGTGTCTCCGCAGGCGGCGCACCAAGTTCCCGCGAGGATCAATGACCCGACGAGGCGCCTGAGCCGCGCTGACTCTCGGGTGGCCTGGGTCGGTGAGCCCGGTGCTCGTGGACCGGCGGGCGGGCCGGAGGGCCTCGGTCTCCTGCGGCGGAGTGAGGAGAAGGCGGAGGAGCGGGAACCGCGGCGGCGCTCGCGCGGCGCTCGCGGGGGGAAGGGCAGTTCCGGGCCGGGCCGCGCCTCAGCAGGGCGGCGGCTCTCCCGGCGCAGACTCAGGGCCCCGGCGGCAGCGGCGTCTGGAGGAATCAAGTTTTGCGTTCGGTGATGCCCGAGTGAGTGGCGAGCCTGGGCCTCTGCCCCGAGGAGGAGGCGACTCCCACGCAGGCCGCACGGGCGCCCTCGCGGCCGGGAGGCTTCGTTTCGGTTTCGCGGCGGCTGCGGCGTTGTTGGCTGAGGGGACCCGGGACACCTGAATGCCCCCGGCCCCGGCTCCTCCGACGCGATGGGGAAGGTGCTATCCAAGATCTTCGGGAACAAGGAAATGCGGATCCTCATGTTGGGCCTGGACGCGGCCGGCAAGACAACAATCCTGTACAAGTTGAAGCTGGGCCAGTCGGTGACCACCATCCCCACAGTGGGTTTCAACGTGGAGACGGTGACTTACAAAAACGTCAAGTTCAACGTATGGGATGTGGGCGGCCAGGACAAGATCCGGCCGCTCTGGCGGCATTACTACACCGGGACCCAGGGTCTGATCTTCGTAGTGGACTGCGCCGACCGCGACCGCATCGACGAGGCCCGCCAGGAGCTGCACCGCATTATCAATGACCGGGAGATGAGGGACGCCATAATCCTCATCTTCGCCAACAAACAGGACCTGCCCGATGCCATGAAACCCCACGAGATCCAGGAGAAACTGGGCCTGACCCGGATTCGGGACAGGAACTGGTATGTGCAGCCCTCCTGTGCCACCTCAGGGGATGGACTCTATGAGGGGCTCACATGGTTAACCTCTAACTACAAATCCTAATGAGCATTCTCCACCTATCCCCCGGAAGGAGAGAAATCAAAAACCCATTCATAGGATTATCGCCACCATCACCTCTTTCAATTGCCACTTTCTCTTCTTTTGAATTTGAACTCTGGAGTTACTGTTCTACGGTTGGGGGTGGGGGGTTTAGGGGTTTCCTTTTTTTGTTTCTCTTTTTTTGTTTGTTCTTTTTTTTCTTTTTCTTTTTTTTTTTGCTTCGCGTTAGGATGCTCTGATCTGACATTTGCCATGAACACAAAGTGCTAGATGCTCTTACTGACTTCCAGCAAATGGGATGGGGGAAATACAGCAATTTTTGGTAAAGTCCTTTATAATAATGGTTTGATTTTTTTATTTCGACAGAATCTTTTTTGCAATGTATGCTTTTTTCCTTTTTGCCCAGTTTCCTTATCACTTGCTGTAGATGGCTTATTTTGCATTCATGCAGACTATGTTGCAAGTCTGTTTCATCTAGTAAACTGAAAATTATTGCTTAATCAAACTGCCGTTTGTCTTTTATATTTAAGGCCTTTACCCCTTTCTTCTGAGTTTTATCTTTTAACTTAGTAATTTCAAATGTGACCTTTTATATCTAAGACCAGTATAGTAAACAGCCTACAGTGGCAAATCATGAGTAATATCATTGTAATATGTTCCAGTTGCACATCAGTATGTTAAACAGGTAATGTAAGAAGTTCTTTGAAATGTCAGCTATTAAGTTCTGAAACATAACGTCATGCATGAGTAGGGATAAAACTCAAGTTCCTTATTACATAGCTAACTTACACTGCATAGAAATATGAAAGTGTAACCCGTCAAGAACACAGGTGTTTTTCACTGCAAAGTTAGCAACTTTGCTGTTTTCCCTCTTTTTAACTTTAAAAGTAGACTTTTTCCAGAAAGTGGAGCAATAATGGTGTATGCCACACACAGATGACATCTCTGTAGATATCTTAAGTGACTTTGGGGCAAAACTGGAATATATACTTTTACCACATTTCAAATATCTAAGACCAATAGTTAAAAAATTACTAGAATGTTTACTTTGTTCATTAATGAAGCATCTAACAATTCAAATTAAATATACCTTCTATCTAGGAAGGAAACACATTCCTGTTTTCACATTAAGAGCAACTGATTAAGCAGAAAATAGAAGTCTTTTTTATAAATGAGTGATCCACATCTCCATTAATTAGAACACTGGAAAAATATGTTTTATGAAAAAAGTATTTAATTGTGTTTGTAGGATTAACTCATACAAATAGTAAGTCAGATATCCTGTTGGTTCATTAATACACGATCTCCTTTAAGGAAGGAAATGTGATGAATGAATTATGTGTAGACTTGAGGAATGACAAAGGGGAAGTAGGATGAAGAAAACGAACCTACAGATGACAATGAATGTAAACTTATTTTTCTTCAAGGGTAAGCAGTGTGCTCACTGGTGATACATAGATCCTAGCAAGATTACTTGCTTGGCTTGTTAGGACCGGTAACTAGGTTACTGAGACCACTATGATTGATACTCTGAACCAAATGTTAATGCTTGATACAGAATTGTGAGCAGCATCTGGTTCTCATATAGCCTTAAGGATTAATTTTAGAGATCCTCAAGGAATTAAACATAGGGAATTTAAGAAATGTAGACTGCAAAGGCAGTATACAGGAAAAGGTAGAGTGGGTTTTGTTCATGAGGGTGTCTGAAAACTAAAATGGAGCGGGATATCATGGTATACAGTTGGACAGTATTGGTCCTTCGTGCTTTGGCCATATTGTATAACGGAGCTTTTACCAAAGATGTATGAGAAGCATAAGGCTATAAAAAGTTAACTATTCAAAGTAAAAACTCTTGACAAACATTTTACTTAAAGCAGATGAGAAAAGGTGCTATGTTGTAGGCTCCTGATGGTGCAGAGGGATTTTTGAATTCAAAATGCAACTAAGTGTAAAGTTCTCAGTTTTGCTTTAGAAATATCTCTAGAAATCAAGCTGACAGACCTATCCGAGAACATTTTAGTTGCTTTTATAATTCCCAAAGCTCCACCATAAATTTAATTATTAGTGTTTTAAGTGATTGCATTTTAAGGTACATAAACAAGGGTTATACAAATACCAATGCTATAGTAACATCTTTAGACAAGACAAGCACAAAGGTATAAATGCCTAAACTGGAGGAAACTTGAAACCCTCATCTTAATTCTTAAGTGTAGTATTTCTAACTTGTGACAGACAGATTGATAGGCAGCCATTTTTTTTTTTTGTTTTAAAATAACTGGGAGCATAATTAAAATTTTATACATCAAGTGATTGCTATTGAATGTTGCAGGTGAGATGTGGTGGTTATTTTTAGTTTATTTAAACTGTCTAACTGAAGGGGGGAGGGGGAAAGCAAATATTTGAAATTTGGAAAACCCTAAACTTTTCGGTAAGAAATTGTAATTTTCATTTACATTTTCTTGAAGGATATAAAAGGTGGATAATTGATGTAGTTAAATTGAACCATAACTATTGGTAATCATGGGGCAGGTAATTGTAGCCTGCAGAAAAAAGTTAAAATCTAGAATTTAAAAATAAGATCCTGAAGTTTTTGTTTAATTGCATCAATTTCTGTATTTATGTGAATTTATAAACTGCAGTAAGTTTTTGAATGAGGTTAATCTTGTCTAATATAAGTAAATGAGTCTGTAGACTGTGATCTCCCCAAACTAAAAAGTACAGTACTTGGAATTGTGTTCTTTATGGTTGTAGTGTTGGTAAAGCACTAATATGCAGAAAATAAAGGAATTACACAGTGCAGTTTCTCACGTTATGTTACTCGTTTGGACTAGATTAAGTGGGACATGTGGTGTGTTGGGCCATGTTACTCTCCAGGGAAGTATGGTATAAATGACTCAATTTGGGAGTCACCTAGCTTATATAAGAACAAAAAAGAATCAGTGTGGTTCTTATAACTCTGAGTGTATAAAGTTTTGTACTGATTTAGTTACGCCAAACTTAATCTGATTTTATGATAATTTAGGACACAAAAGCACCTAAAAATAATTTTGAAAAAATTAAGCTTCTGAGCAGTTTCTATTCTGCCATTTTTTCCAAAATCACAACTTTCGTGTTTTTAGGAGAATTGTATCTTGAAAGAATTGGCCTACAGAGTTGTCTTAATTCCTGACAAATGACTTTTAGATTTTAAAGTTTGTCTTCTAAAACCCAAAGTTACTTGTCTTCTAAGAATGCCTGAATTGTAGCCATTTAGAAAGTAAAATAGTAGACGAAGAGTAACTTGCTGGATAAAAGGGTTTTTTAAAACACATTTCCTTTTCTGTAAGCATTCCCTCTTGTATCAGCAATTTTTGTAGCTTGATTTTAAAATGTCTTAGTGTGTTCTCTAGTATGATTCACCCCCCACATTAATGTTAATATATTTAGTACTGTGATTTACTGATGGCTATCAAGTATCGATTTATCAGTACTAGAAGTAGAAAATATTTTACTCTTCAGTGAGTTTTTATGTTTTTCATATGTTTAGAAATATAGTAGCCGTAATCTGAATGGTGGTGGAGCTTACTAAATTCCCAGTTATATCCTCAGTATCTTGCCAAGTATCTATCAGGGTTATGGTAAGGCAAATCTTGTCGCTTATAGGTAAAAACCACATATAGCAATTAGAAACTTTTAAGTCTGACTAATAACTGAGCATAACGTATTTGGAGTATAACCTTCAACAGAATTAACTTTTTGTTTTGCTTATATTGAATGCTAAAGCCAAAGTAGGAAAGATTGCAATATTAGGAAGTTTATAAAAGCAATGGTGGGACGTGGAGCTGTAGAAGAGGTAAAGTTTTCCCTGATTTGTTAAACTTTAAAGTTGCCAAACTAGATTAGTGAGTTCAGTGGGCAGGGAATACATACAAGTGAGATCAAAGAGGCAGAACAAGTCTGTAGAGAGGTTTAGGAATGACGATCGAAATTCGTTATAAGTAAGCTAAAGTAATGGTAACCTTCTTGAGAATTAGTCTGTAAGAAAAACCACTTCGTGGGACAGTAAGAAAATGCTTTAATTTGGAGTATTTCTTTTCCCTTTAGAATGTTTAATGACTACTGGAGACAGTTTTAAAAGGAAAGTATCTGTCAATCTTGTCCTTGAAAATTTTCTACTAGTTAAATAATTTCATTTGTGTATGTATTTCCTCTGTAGTATTTGTTTTATAACTGCAAGAGTAGATTTATTTATTGAGAGCCTACTGATATATCTGATACTGGTGTAAGTACAGGAGATCCATCAGTGAAAAAAATACAATATCTGCCTTCATAGAATTTATGCTGACAGGGGTGGGGTGGGGATGACGAAGATCAAATAATGAATAAAGATATGTTAGGTGATGTACTATGTATTGTATAGTATATATATATAGGAGGACAGGTAGGAATGTCTTCAGAGGCCTTAATGAGAAAGTGACATTTGAGCAAATACTTGAAGAAAAATATCAGTGGAATTGACATAGTAATGAAAAGATAATGCTGTATGTTGTAGAGCGGGGGTAGGGAAACGAGCCTAGGGCAAATCTGGCTGTGACCTGTTTTATAGGGAGTGAAAAGAATGGTTTTACATTTTTAAAGGATTTTTAAAGACTGGAAAAACAAATGTGACTATGTGACAGAGAGCATTTAGCCTGAAAAGCTTAAAATGTTTACTATCTGGCCCTTTATTTAAAAAGTTTGTTGACCCCAAATCTAAAGCCTAGCTTTTAAAATATTACCAAGATATGTAGGAAATCCAACAATCCAAAGTGAAAGACCATAGTTAATGAATGAATGAGTCTTCTCAAAACCTTAGGAAACAGCACATACAATATACCACGTTTGAACATTTAGTGATCCTTGAGACTTGTGATTGAGAGGTCAGTCTAACTTGGAGTTTTGTTTTTTTTTTCTCTGAAGTTTAGGTGTGTGAGATCAGTTTTTCAATTTCAGTTTTAACATTCTTGAAGATCTTGTGAATCATTTCATTGTTTCCCTTATTTTTATGGTAGTTTTACTGGTTTTGGGGTGTAAGTTAGATGTGTTTCTCTGTTGAAGTGCCCTTTCCTCCAGATAACCTAGAGTTAGTTTGGAATAGCTTCAGATAACATCATAGAATGGACTTTTATTCAGTTGGTATTACTGTAATCAAGTCCTGAGTCCAGTATTTTATATTATGAAACTTTGTAAGAGGAAGTGTTTTGGTGACTTGGAAACTAACATGTTGCAGGATATTTGGTTTCTTCTAGTGTTATTCCACCAAGTGATATAAACTAGGAAGTTCACACATGAATTATTTCTTGCCTAGAGAGTTGGTAGAATGTGAGAATCTCACTGTCTTAAAAGAGAAACTAAACAATAATTTAACAGGAGTAAATTTTATGGAGGACATTTAGAAATGGGCTTAAAAAAAATAAAAGCACTTGTAGTTCATAGAAAGATCTATGTGAACTGGATATTCATGACATAAAAACTATTTCCCATTATAACTAAATAGACTGTCCTGAGAAGGTCATAGCATTATGAAAGGGGGGAAAACATTAAGGGAGTTACAGAAGCAGGGATTTCAATCTTTGATGTTTATTCTAATTAGGCAAACTGATGAGCTTTTCCTCTATATCTTTATTTCTAAGTCAGTTTTGTGAATAAGTCCTAGGTTGGAGCTAGGCCTAAAGATATCAAATTGGAAACATTCTAAAAATAATAAGAGTTAGCATCTTTTGAATGTTTGCCATGTGCCAGGTATTGTTCTAAGCATTTCATGCATATTCTCTTCATTCTCACCAAAACTTGGGAGAAAAGGCCCCCATTTTATAGTTGAGAAAACTGAGGCCTAGAGAGGTATATGTTAATAAGTAGCAGAGCCAGACTTTGGACTCCGGCAGTCTGTGCTATACTATGAGTATGGCTGAGGTGAACCAGTGGTTAATAATATGGTTAATATTTTATGTGTGTGTATTGCTTACAAAAAGGTTAGTTTGAGTAATATCTCACAGTTTTCTTATTTGTCCATCAGCCAGTTTTGAGTCCCTATATAATTTGAGCTTTCTGTATAATGGAGAACATGGTATTGGACTCTGAGAACTATTTTTTTCTGTAAAAATCACATGTGACTGCTTGGTAGATTGTGAATTTTACAGATTGTCATGAAAAAATAGAAGTTAGTTTTTACCGAGTTGATTATTTGCTTGCTTGTTTATACATAGGCTCCTTTCGATTTAAGAAAAAAAGTTTTAGAAAATTTAGAGTGTACGATTTACGTTGTATTTCTACCTGATAAATTCACAACTACAAACTTTTAGGTATTGTTTAATAATGAATTTCTTGCTTTATAGATCCTATCATAGCTCACTCTTTGTATGTGAGGTTTACTTAAAGAACACTATGTCCTCCTATCAGTAAGAACCTGGAGTCTAAGGTCTGCTAGAGTGCTTTCATTATGTACTTTGCTGTTTAAGCCAGGACTTAAGAGTAAAATCTGATCATTTTGGCAAAATGCAAGATGCCATACTGAAAATCCTATTTTGTCAGTAATTTCTGTATGAGGTAGAAATTTAAGGCTAGGTAAGGCATACACTTGAAATGTTCAAAGTTAGCAATCAAGTGCTCTATCAAATACTAGACAGTGCAAAAAAGTATTATATTGTGGGCTGGAGTGGGCTAGAGAAGGCCAGTGGGAACTGAGTTGGACCCACAAAGGGGAATTCTAGTATTTATTTCATGCTCACTGTGTGCTAGGCACTGTTCTAAGTGCATTACTTGCACTATCTCACTTAAAATGTGTGAGTAAAAGTGCATTGGTAGTGTATCATATAGTATTTAGGTGATGAAGAATAGACTTGTCTGGCTAGAGTTGCCAAATTTAGCAATTAAAATACAGGGTGCCATGGGTGAAGAGAGTGGGAGGCACAGGCTTCCAGTTATGGAATGACTAGGTCATGGGGATAAAAGGTGCAGTATAGGAAATATAGTCAGTGGTATTATAATAGCGTTGTGTGGTGACAGATGGTAGCTACACTTGCGGTGAGCATAGCATAACATATAGAGTTATAAAATCACTATGTTGTACACCTGAAACTAATATAACATTGTGTTCAACTCTACTTCAATAAAAAAAATACAAGGTGCCCAGTGAAATTTTAACTTCACAAACAATTTTTAGCACAGGCATATTCCATGCAATATCTAAAATTATATATAAAATATTGTTTATCTGAAATTGAAGTTTAACTGGGTGGCCTATATGTTATTTGCAATCTTATGTTTGACTTGAGTGGTAGAAAAGGAGATATGGTTCAAAATAGAAGTTGAAAATGAAGTTTTTAGAAGATCTCAAGAGCTAGTACTTTGGATATTTTTGTGCAATGTGAGCCCCTGAATTTTTAAAATATTCATATGGTAGGAGAGAGTTACAATGTTTAGGACTATTAAATTTAGTAGCTTTGTATAGAATCATGTTCAGGGTCATGGATAGAGGCTGGAAGAAAGAAATTCTTTCAGGAGACAATAATTCAAGAGAAAATGCAGACAAAGTATAGGACAGAGAAAATGAGAAACAAGTGAGATAAAATAAATTGGTAGACCTACATTACTTGTGGAGAGAGAAATAATTAAAGATTTCGATCCTTAATTCTTATGCCAAAGATAATGATGACATCATTGATAGAAAGAAACCAAGATATAGAGCAGATTTGAACAGAGACACTTTAATAATTGGGTAAAATGAGGTAGAATGCTTCATTTGCAATCTTGAGATTAAGGCTGTAGGCATACTCTCTTTTGTAACTATTCTGTCTTAGAGCATTTTTGTCCAATATAAAGGTAATGCAAGCCGCATATGTAATTTAAAATGCTTTAGAATCGCACTTTAAAAAGTGAAAAGAGGGACGGCTGGCTGGCTCAGTCGGTTGAATGTCTCTCTTAAGTTTGACGCAAGTCATGATCTCACAGTTCATGAGATGGAGCCGTACGTTGGGCTCTATGCTGAAAGCACAGATCCTGCCTGGGATTCTCTCTCTCTGCCCCTCTCTGCAAACAGTGCATGTTCGCTTTCTTTCTCAAAATAAATAAATAAACATTTAATAAAAATAAAAAAGGTAAAAATAAACAGGTAAAATAGATTTTAATAATGTTTTATTTAACCCAACATATCAAACATGTTATTTCACTGTCACTAGAATAAAATAAGATACATTCCTTATTTCATGCAAAATCCTCAAGATCTAAGTGTATATTTTATACTCAAAGCACATATCAATTTCGACTAACCTCATTCTAGTGCTCAATAGTTATATATGGCAGGTGGTTATCATATGAACAGTTCATTCTTAGAGGATGGTTATTTCTAACACCACGCCTACAATTTCAGAAACTGTACTAGAGAGTACCAGTTAAGATCACTGCCATATGATGAGCCTTCTAGGCCAGGGATTCCCAAACTATGGTCTATGAGCCAAATCTGGCCCACTGCCTGTTTTGGTAAATAAGTTTTATTGTAACATAACCATGGTCATTTATTTGTGTATTGTCTATGTCTGCTTTTTCACAGCAACATGAGACCATATGGCCCACAAAGCACAAAGCATTTACTATCTGGCTCTTTATAGAAATTTGCCAATACCTCACTAGATCCCAAACTAAAGTTTTAGGGATAAGACACATGTTGTAACATTTTAAATGAGTTTTCAGAAATAGTATTGAAATAGTTAAAAGGATATATTTATCCATTTATTCGCCAAGAATGTATTTACTATGTTGTAGGCACTGTAGTAGGCCCAATAAACAGGAATAAATAAATGTCATTAACCTTTAAGAAGGTCATAGTCTGGTTGAAAGTAGAGATACATCCATAGATAATTACAAAGATGTGCTATAACCCATGATGCATTGTGTGTACACCAGTGAGACACCTTCCTCTGGCAAGGAATGGAAAGCTTCAGAAGGAGAGGTCTGTCTGAGGTGAATCTTAAAGGATGAATAAGAATTATTCAGATAAGAGGTGAATGACACTTTAGTCAGCTGAACGGTTATATACAAAACCTAGGTGTTAGTATAGCACCATCATGAATTGACAGCTAGCTTCTTATGCCTGGAGCATAGGATGGACTGGTATGAGATGAAGACGGAAAGATGGTCAGGGGCTGGATTATGAAGTGCCTTCAATTCTTAAAGGAACTTTGAATTTTATAATTTGGGTCCTGGGAAACCCTTCTGGGATTTTTAAGAACAAAATTGTGTGAGACTTACATTTTAGGCCACTTACTGACTACTGTAAAGGATGAATAGGCAGAAAACCTATTGTCGACTAGAATAGAGAGATTTCTCTAGTTGAAGCAATGGCTATGGGGGTGGAGAGGAGAGAACACATTTGAGAAATACTTGAATAACATTTTGCAAAATATGTTCTTTGGAACACTGATCACCAAGCAATCTTTCGGAAAAAGGTTTCCAAACTATTTGGGAAATGCTTCATATTATATCTGCATTTCAGAGTCACGAGTCACATTAGCAGTATATTGAAGGTTCTTAGAAGTCTTGATTTAACCCAGCATTTCCCAAACTCATTTGACCACAGAACCCTAATAATTTTTTAAAAACTATCCTGCAGAACAAAGATTCATTCTAAGGACTATAGTTTAGGAAACCCTATTTTAGAGGCAGAATCACCAAGTTTTGGCCAACTGAATGAAAGGGTACAAGGGAAAAAGTCTTCATGAGTGACTGCTAGTGAAAGTGACATTTATAAAGATACAAATTAGATGGAAAAGAGGAAGTTTAAAGGGAGGAGTCTCAGTTTTGTCAGCAAGTTTTAGATGCCTATGGCATGGACACCTATGCGGAGATATGCAGTAGAGAGGTCAGGAGACATCTCGTCTACAGATAGAGGTTTACGAGTTAGCTTGTAAATGGGTTTTTGAAACACAGATGGTAGTGAGATTTCCTGGGAGTGAGAAGAATGAAGGGCAGAGAATGGATGACTTCCCCGAGGAACACTGATGTTTAAGGGGTGGGTGGAAGACGAGGATATTAACAAAGAAGACCAAGAAGAAATGGGAGAGAATATCAATGATGTCATATCCTACATGGAGATCAAGGAGGTTGAAGTTCAAAATGAATTCTCTAGACTTGACATTAAAAAGTCATCAGGACCTTCCTTAGGGAAGTTTGAATGAAGTGGCCAGAGACTAGTTTGCAATGAAAGAGACAGGAGGCAGTAGAGAAGCTGCTAACAGAAGTGTTCTAAAAAGCTGGGGATTAAAGGTTGATAATAGATGTTAAGGGTGTAATAGTCAGAGGGAGATATGTGCAAACGTTTATATAAACAAACGAAACAAACATTTTTCACTTTAATATACACTTTAGTATACACTTTAATATAGAAGGGTCATTTAATTTTCAACACATCATTCAGGTAAGTGTTGCAGGTATTGATTGTTGAGGGCGGAGTAGGAAATGAGGATTATGTGCTCCCTACCACCAGTTTCCTGGAGGTAAAGGAAAATTGGAAGAAGAATCCATTTAAAAAATGTTAATCTCCATTCCTTTAAGCTGCTCTTTTTCCATAGTTAGGGCTCTCCTCCTGACAATGCCCAGAACGAACATGCCCAAGTAATTCCAGTCCCACCGCGAGTACAGATGGAGATGGTAGCATCCCTATCTCACAAATGTAGAAAGTAAGCCATGGTGGCCATAACCTGTCCAGTAAATCATAGAAGTTAGTGATATAACTGAAACTCAAAATTTCTTTGTATTATCACTCATATAGTCATGGAGTGAAATTTAAAAGAATTTCTTTTTTGTCATGTTTATTTATTGTTGAGAGAGAGAGTGCGAATCAGGGGTGGGGGGCAGAGAAAGGGAGACAGAGGATCCGAAGCAGGCTCTGTGCTGACAGCAGAGAGCCCAACACGGAGTTCGAACCCATGAACTGCAAGATCACGACCTGAGTCGAAGTTGGACGCTCAACCAACAGAGCCACCCAGGTGCCCCGAAGAATTTCAATTATGTAAGCATCATGCTGATTAACTTAACCCCTATTTAGCTAAAATATAGTTTCCAATTTACTATGAAACTCAAGATTTGCAAACTGAAGTTTAATACTTTCTGTCACCATCAATTTTGAATTTTAGGATATTTTCTTCTACGATTTAGGGTTAGACAGAAAAAATCTATACAACGACAAAATGGAGTATAGAATTAAATAATGGTACATATTATTAAATAATTATTGTGGGCCTGCTAGTGTACTACTGGCTTGAAATGTAATCTTCACAACAGACAAGCAAAATAGGTGGTATTCTCTCCTATTTTACAGATAGGAAGCTTAAAGCACAAAAATATAAGTAATTTTTTTCTTTCTCTCCTTTTGTTTATTTTTTGAGAGAGACAGAGCATGAGTGGGGGAGGGGCAGAGAGAGGGAGACACAGAATCTGAAGCAGGTTCCAGTGTCTGAGCTCTCACCACGGAGCCCAATGTGGGGCTTGAACCCATGAATCATGAGATCATGACCTGAGCCAAATTTGGACGCTTAACTGAGTGAGTCACCCAGCACCCCAGTAGTTTCTTTATGATACCACAGCTATTCCATGGAGAGCCTATATTCAAACTCAAGTCTTGTTGAACCCAAAGCTATAGCCTTTAGGAAAGGAGGATTCTAACAAAGTGTAATAAATTATAATTTTTTTAACATTGAATTCAGTAAGACATGGTGGCTGTGATCCAGTAGGTCTGTCTGTCATCAATCCAATTTATCAGGAATACTTGTGTATAATCCTGGAGACAAAGCAGTATTTCAGAGGGACTGAAGCTTATTTGAATGTATGAAGAAGGTGCTTCCATCCAATGAGTGAGAGAGTTGGCAATTATTTTTGAGAGAGAGACAGAGTGTGAGCAGGGGAGGGGCAGAGAGAGAGGGAGACAGAATCTGAAGCAGGCTCCAAGCTCTCGATGCGGGGATTGAACTCACGGACTTCGAGATCATGCCCTGAGCTGAAGTCAGACGCCCAGCCGACTGAGCCACCCGGGTGCCCCAAGAATTGGTCATTTTAAATAACTCCTAAACATTCTTCTTTATCTAGATTCTAGAACCTGAGGGCCTGGCTGACAAGAAAGGCTTTGGGAACGGGGTGGGGCACAGAGGGTGAGGAGGAAGAGGCCTTCCTCTCTCCTATCCTATGTTAGATGAGGTGACATCAGGTTAGTTTGAACTGTATCTGTATATGTCCTTAACTAGGGGATGGCTTGCAAGTTACTGTTTTTCAACAGCAGCATCAGGACACATGACTTCTGAACCCTTAATAGCTGGTTGGATCTTGTCTTGCTTTTACTCCGGGAGCAGGAGCCCGATGTATTCTGTTTCTGTTGTGCATTTGGCCAGGAATTATGGGCATGTGCAGACATGTCTTTGATGTATTTGTGTTTAATTCTTTTGATTTGTCTTTGTCGGTCGACTTTGTATTAGGTAAATTCATGGACTTATTCACAAAGAACTCAACATTTGAGGTATATAAATATTTAAAGAATACATGGAAAAACAAGGTTTACACAGGGTAGCAGGGAAATACACATTTTAATGAAATCATCTTTCTGGCAGTGACAAGTTAACTATTCATTTTTAAGAGGTGGAAAAAAAATCTCTGTTTCCAGTAACTTTTAGAAAAATCCATGTAGCCTGTGTGAGTCTGATCCACTGTTAATTGGATTATATGATAGGACTTCAACATCAAAAGTGTATAAAAGCTTATAGAAAGACAGTTCGTTGAAAAGATTATGATGTGGTAGTACAAGAAAGCTAGCTTTATAGTATCCGTGGTTTATTTCCCCCCCTGTACCGAATTAAAATTTGAAGGGGGAGAGGAAGGCAAGGCGGTGTTAAAGCCAGGAGGTTGAATCATCTAAGGAAATGAGTCAGTCACTATGAACCATAACTTTCCTTTTTCTGAGGCTTTGACTTTGAGGGCTTAACGTTAAGTTGAATTATTTAAAAATCCTTTTTGCTTGCTATCAGTAAGTTGAAAACAGAATTTTTTGTTGTTGTTGTTGTTTTTAGAAATTTAAAGATAATTAGTATTTGGGATTCATTGTTTCTTTCAACAAATATTTAGCAGAAATACAGGGATATTAAAAACAGCAGTTATGTTTAAAAAAGGCAATAGTTACATACTTCAGACTAAGACAATATGTAGTGACTTGGTAATAAGGGATTGTGTCAGTATCTTTGTATATATATTTGGCTCTAGGTAACCAATAGTGATTCTTTTTTTTTTTTTTTAAGTTTATTCATTTATTTTGAGAGAGACAGAGACAGCGCAAGTTGGGGGTAAACAGAGGAGAGAGAGAATCCCAAGCAGGCTCCACACTGTCAGCACAGAGCCGGACATGGGGCTCAAACTCATGAACTGTTAAATTATGACCTGAACCGAAGCCAAGAGCTGGTTGCTTAACTGACTGAGCCACCCAGTCACCCCCCAGTAGTGATTATAATCAGCGTTTAAAACAAGATTTTTGAGGTTAATAACTGGTGACTCATTTATGGATTTAAGAGGACAAACCTGGGATGCTGGTAGCTATTGACAATCATATTTCTATCTGATACACTTGAGTTTTTTCCTAAGCCATGAACTGTTTCTTTGGAAGCTTGAGCCTGTGGGAACCTTGACTGGTAACTGAAATGAATGCATTGCATTATGGGTTATTTTTTTAAACTTTAAAGATCTGAACTGTAATCATCAGGTTTGAGAGTAAAGATAAGTAGGTATCTCAGAGTGAACATTAGTACTATTAAATGAAAAGTTGCAGCTTTTTGTGGTTGATTGCTTTTCTTTATGAGTTAAACTTTTTGTACAATTGGATCGCATTTCTTATTCTTTTCAATTCGTGACTAATACTTAAGATTGCAAAAGCATTTCCCACAAGAACCTAGTATTTAGAAAACTACTTGAGGAAACTTTTTTAAATATTTTATTCTAATCAATCAATTAATAAATTTTTGAGGGGAGGTGAAACTGAGCGATGAGCAGAGAGAGAGAGAGAGAATTCCACAAAGGCCAGAGAGAGAGGGAGAGAGAGGGAGAATACCATACAGGCTCCACACTGTCATCGTGGAGCCGGAAGCAGGGCTCAAGCTCACCCAAGGTGGGGGTGGAACTAAATGAACAGTGAGGTCATGACCTAAGTGGAAGTAGAATGTTTAACCCCACTGAGCCACCCAGGCACCCTACTTGAGGAATCTTAAGTCCTAATTTTGTCATCGAGAAAAATGTGAAATATAGAACAAAACATTAAATTTTTATTCCTCCCCCCCCCCCACTTAATGTAATAATATGCTAGAGCTATCTTGGAGAAAATATTTAAATAAATGTTAATAGGTACTCTTCTTTTATTATTTGTTGGCTATGTAGTTGAATGGAGATTTTTTTTACTTTAGCATGCAAAAGTAAATTACATCCTGGCTCTAATCTTCCCAATCAGTAGGGAAGACTGACGGTAGAGGAGAGCCCTCTTTCCTCAAAGTGTCATGTAAGACATTTACTATCTTTCCATAGGCATTTTAGTTCC
Source organism: Paguma larvata (assembly GCA_030068075.1). Lineage (NCBI taxonomy): Eukaryota > Metazoa > Chordata > Mammalia > Carnivora > Viverridae > Paguma > Paguma larvata. The sequence continues at coordinate 853,919 of CM057827.1, forward strand.
CTGCCTGGCAGGGTTGATTTGGAGGAAGAGCACAGGGCTTTGAGTAAGACAGACTTAGGTCTGAATCCTAGCCCTGCTACTCAATAACCAAGTGACATTGGAAAGTTTATCTCTTCGTCTATCTTCTTTTCTAAAAATGGGAATGGTAATGTTCACCCTTTAGGGTTTTATCACTAAAAGTAGTAACTTAGGAGAAAGTCTTTAGCATGATACCTGGCATGGTAAGCACTCAATAGATATTAGTTCTACTCTCCTTTTCCCCTTGAGTTTAATAATTTAAAAAATTTGAAGCAGAAGTAAAATCCAAAATTATGCTAGTATCATTGAAATATTTAAAGATGAAATTATATGACTTGGGTTTGCATTCAATTAATCTGGGAGTAGGATTACACATGAAAATCTATCCAATTATAATTGTTCGAATTGAGTGAAAAGGTACATGGGCATTCATCATTTGTATGTTTGAAAGCATTCAAAATAAAGTTTTTTTTTTTTAAATTTTAATGTTTGTTTTGAGAGAGAGAGTACAAGCAGGGGAGGAGCAGAGAGAGAGAGATTGAGAGAGTTTGGTGGGGGGCAGAGAGAGCAGGAGACAGAATCCAGAGCAGGCTCTAGGCTCTAGGTCCCGAGCTGTCAGCACAGAGCCTGACGCAGGCCTCAAACTCATGAACCATGAGATCCTGACCTGAGCCGAAGTCAGATGCTTAACTGACTGAGCCACCCAGGAGTCCCCATAATAAAAAGTTTTAAAAAGTATACTGTATGTAAAAAAATATTTAGTGAACAAAGACTTTCTCAAGGTGATGAGGAACTATCTGTTGATTGCACCTTTTTTAAAAAAATGTTTAAATTTTTGAGAAAGAGGGAAAGAGAAAGGGGCAGAGAGGGAGAGAAAGAATCCCAAGCAGGCACCACAATGTCAGGGCAGAGCCCAATACTGGGCTTGATCTCATGAACCTTAAGATCATGACCAGAAAGCGTCAGGAGTTGGACGCTTAACCCTCGGAGTCACCAGGCACCCCGAATTGCGCCTTTTTAAAGATGATGATTGAGAACAGGCATTATTGATTTATGAATGGTGGTAGTTTTTCCCCCTCAACTACACAAAATGAATAGTTCTTTGACTAAGAAGAAACAATGTCAAGAGGGAAGCCTGAAAAAATCCTGAAGAAGTTTAAATGCTTTTGTCTAATTATCTGAGTCATTCCTCAGGGTGGAGGTGCTGTGGCATGGCTCACAGCCAACATAATTTTCAGCTGAAATAAGAGAGCAGTTAGGCCACGAAGCACAGTAACCAAAATGACTACTATGATATAGGAACTAGCTTTATATACAACATTTTCTTTGTTATCTTAGGATAATAATGAAGATGTACTAGCGTTTCTTCTTCTGAACCATATTAATTTTCTAAGACTATATACTGTATACAAATGTATTCAAATAAATTCCAGAGAGCAAATAAATGCAGACTACTTACTCATAGGGATATGACTGCTCTATACAGCATTGAAATGTAGAAGGAACAAAAGACTTTGTTGTGTTTGATGACTGACTAAAGGCACATTGCTTACTGCAGAAATCTAAATATCTACTTTTTAAAAGATGCCTGCAAATCTTGTTGGAAGAATTCTAGAGACTAATGTATTTGATAACCATTCCTGGAAGAAATAATTGCCATTGATATATTTAAACAATTGGATTCATAATATAGGTATATAATTAATGTACTTAGTATTTCAATCAACCTTGATGTTCTTGATGATTAATTACTTATTTTTAAAGAAGAAAATTAGAAGTGTCAATTTAGAGAGAACAAGAACTTTCACTTTCTTGACTTGACTTTATAGAGTAATCGTTTATTTCTTAAAGCTTTCCCCAAGGGTGTTGGTATCCATACCATAACCTGGTGTAGTAAATTAATATTTAGATAACTTTTCATTAAATTCTCAATTCAGATTGTAATCATTCAACAATGACACTCACCTGCAGAATATTACTATGAAAGAGATATGGGCATCCCAAGTGTCTGTAGGCACCCAAGATCTAATTCTTAATAGGATTGAGGAGTAGTGAGGGAAGAAGGAAGAGAGGGAAGGAAGAGAGCTAGAGGGGAACTAACTTATTGAAAATTTACTACTGTGGGTAGAAAATCCCTTTAGTACTTTATTCATCTTATAAGAACTGCTTGACATTACTTGAAATTAAGAGCAGTTGTTCCAAAGTCAGACGGCTGGTTCCCCATCCTGTACATAATAGAATAGACTATGAGACCTCGGGCAAAGATTGCATAGGACATAATTAGTCCTTTTTTATCTGAAATTTAAATTTAACCAAGTGTCCTTTATTTTATCTGACAACCTTATCACAAGGGATTACATTAGTGAAATCTTAGACATTATCTAGAACAGTGCTGGTGCATGTAAGGGCTCAATAAATGTTAGTCTTTATTTTTGGAATCATCCCATCCCACAAATGATGGAAAACTCAGGTTAAATAATTTTCATTTTGTTCCACAAATCAAAAGCAGTTTACCTGGATTATAATTTTCTGCAGCAACTTTAGGAAAAACCTTTTTTTAAGGAAAAAACAGTTCCTCAAAATGGTAAAAGTAGGGTTACCCAGTGACCTGGCAACTAATCCAGCCCATGCTCTGGGGAGCAGATTAAACGCCATAAATATCCAGAGGCGGGGAACACTGGAGGCCATCTTAGAGGATGTCTATGGTAGCATGGAATGGATGTCTACCACATCAGGACAGAAGATACTTCAGTACTCTGAGGGGTTGCCTATCTATCTTTTTAGAAGGAAAGCAAAAGGTTAAAACACAAAAATCTGAGAATTTAGAAGTCCCTTTTCAGTTGCAGTAAAGGAGAACTAAATGGTTATAGAATAACTTAAACATATTGCAGTTAAAGAACTGAAACTCTCTCTTTAACACAAATGAAGGGTGTAATAGTTGGCTCTCCTAGATTCTGTGACCTTCAGAGAGAGTAGCTGCTGCAAAAAGCCATAATGGGTGGAATATATGTGTCTACATATCTCAGCCGGCTTTTTGTTAGCTACATGTTTGAACTATCAAGTGAATGTTAATTTTTGTGCATAAAAGACTTGCATCAATTTATTGGTTACTAGAGTATGTTACTGTTTGGAAAATATATAATGTGAGCATGCCGTGTTTATCAATTTGGAATATCTTCTGCAACAACAAATAAAAAACAAACAAGACAGGCAGCAGTAGCCTAAACAATGAGGGGCTTATTTTCTCACCTAATTTAAGTTCAGAGGTAGGCAGTCCTGGCCTGGCATCGCCCAGGGATATCATTGAGGACCCAGGAATCTGTGTTTTGTCACTTGTAATCCTAGTGTGCTGACTTGTTGATTGATGATGCCACAATGGTTGCTGCAGCTCGAGACACCTGTGCCCACTTTTTTTAAAAAAATTTTTTTAATGTTTATTTATTTTTGAGACAGAGAGAGACACAGCATGAGTGGGGGAGGAGCAGAGAGAGAGGGAGACACAGAATCCAAAGCAGGTTCCAGGCTCTGAGCTGTCAGCACAGAGCCCGATGTGCGGCTCGAACTCACGGACCACAAGATCATGACCTGAGCTGAAGTCGGACCCTCAACCGACTGAGCCACCCAGGCTATGCCCACTTTTAAGGCAAGAAGAAAATGAGAGCAGCACAATTGGCCAGTACTGCGTCATATGGCCTCTCCTGGTTTGGAAAGAGGCTGAGAAAAAAGGCACCGACTGACTCCAACCTCTCTAGTGGAAGAGGACAAGGATGAAAAGGGTTGAGAATGGGTTTTGAGTTAGCTTCAGTAAAAGGAATCATAGTCAAAAAGTTGAGAAATGCTGCTTTTAAATGCTCAACAGGATTTGGATCAGTTTATAAGGCGAAGTTAAAAATTAGGAGTGCAATAACAACCAAGAATTGATTGAACACTGTGGGTTAGTTCACAGGACAGGGAGGAAGCCAGGCCTATGAGGTGGAGAATAATGTTGAGAAGTGAAAGAATTGAGTATGAGGCTTAGATTGGCTATACTAATTAATAGGACATCCCTGAAGGGTTTGGAGCAGGAGAATAATGTTTGAAGAAGGGGGTGAGAAATATTTGCCAATATGAATTATAAGAAGGTGAGCTGGAAGGTAAGGAAGCCAAGAAGCTGATGTAATAATGCAATTGTGTAATGCCAACTATTAAGACTGAATCACATGTAATTCCAATAGTCAACTAATTTTGACCTGCAACATCATAAGATTCATTTCATGTTTGAGGGGATGGTAGGATGTCCATATGGAGAAGTCTGGTAAGTAAATGAAGATAGAGGACATAGACTTTCTGAGGGTAAAGTATTGGAGAAAAATGTGAGTATCTAGATAAAAACAGGTACTTTCCATTCTACAGTTCCTGGGTGATTTCATTTCCTTTCAATGCTGAAGCTGTCGCTTGCTAACGGCTTTAACCCCCACATTTATTTCTAAGCTCCACACTCTTATTTTCAACTGCTCACAGGACATCTGCCTTCGGATCTTCCAATGGACCCTTCTAACTCATCATGTCAAAATAGGTATCATTTGTCTTCCTTCCCTTTGTTTCATCCCTTTCATATATGGCTCTTACTTTTTGTCTCATTTAGTGATATCGACATCTAACTTGCTGACTATGCTAAAAACTTTGAACTTGTCTTTGATCATTCCTTCTTTTCAGAGACCTATTCATTTCTGCTTCTCAAATTCATCCTTCCTTTCCATCTCCCACTGCCATTCCCTTAGTTTGGGCTCCTAAGACTTCTCTTCTAGATTATTAAAATCCCTTTTACTTGCTTAGGTCTTCTCAGGGGATCGTCCAAACTGCTACCCAAGGGATCATTTAAGATGCAAATATGACCTTGTCTCTGTCTTGCTTGACCCCTTTTAATGGCTTTCAATACACAATGAATAAGGTCTGAACTTATTACCAAGGCTTAGAAGAATCCTCCACAACACTCACTTTATCTCCAGCTTCACTTCCTTACACCCACTCGAGCCCCTCTAAGTTCCTCCGTACCAAACGTCTTGTCCTTCTCCAGAAGGGCTGTACTGTGTCATAATCCCATGCCTTTGCACTTATTACTCCCTTAGGCTGAAATTGTCATGTCCATCTTTGAACACTTTAGTCATTTTTTACTAATATCTTCTCCCGTGAAGATTTCTTAGATGTCAGTCACACCCTTCTTTTTTCTCCCATGGTAATTTGCACTAACTCCTCATCACATTATATTATCCTTGCTCAAGTGTTTTCCTCTGGCTCATGGACAATGTGGTCTTGGAGTGTTCTGGTGTCTTGTACACTGCCTGATTCATAGTTGGTGCTCAATCCATATTGGCTCAATGCATTGATGGAACGTGGGTAAGTTGTCCCCAAGAGAAAGGCTAGGACAGGGAAGGAAAGCTGATCCAAAGGGATGATCATAATTAGAGGATGGAGAGAAAAAAACAATGGATCAATCAGTGAGATTAGGCAAGAATCATTTACTTAGGATGTTGTAGGACACTATATGGATATAAGGAAGTATGCTGGTGTGTTAAGCTAATGAGATATTCATTTTGGTTTAGCTTTGTCTCCAGGTTACATCCAGTCATCTAAAGCCAGACTTTTCTCTGTTACTTTGATTTGTAGTTTCTAAACAGCTTTTATAAGTACTGTTTTCTTAAAGGTACTCGATTTATAGGTTTTTGTACTGAAATACAAATTTTACTTTGGTGAGGACCTACAGAGGGAAAATGTCTGAATCTAAGAATCCCAGAAGTAAGCTCCTTCCTAGACACTTACCAAGTTGACACAGTTTCTTTGCCACCATTTTGAAATTACACTTTCTAGGAATGTTATTGCCTATGCTCACCATTGGTCTTCTGACTATACCCAACTCCCAAAGAGTGAAAGTGAGTACCAAACATGATATTCAATCCTTTCTCATACTCACCAACCACAGAAGTCACATTGTCATATCAAATTGAATTAGAGGCAAAGATAACAACAATTATGCTCTAAATATTAATTTCTAATTGTTTATAACCTAGTGCTTAAACTCCACTGTATATATTTTGTGGTCTATTGATTGCCCCAAATATGAATACTATAGCAACACCTACACAGAATTTTCACATTAGTCTTCCCATTCCACTTGTTATTTAGGTGATTACTATGTTCATATATTCTGTTCTATGTTTCATTTTTTTACTTCCTATTGGTTTTGATTCCTGGGACTCTCTAAACTATTCTTCTTGGGTTTTGTGCCATATTATGTTTGATTCTTTCTTTTTTTTTTAACTTTACTTGTTTACTTTGAAAGAGAAAGAGTGTGCACACAAGCAGGGGAGGGACAGAGAGACAGAGGGAGAGAGAGAGAGAATGCCAAGCAGTGCAGAGCCTGTTGTGGGGCTTGAACTTATAAACCATGAGATCATGATCCAAGCTAAAACCAAGAGTTGGACGCTTAACCAATTGAACTACCCAGGTGTTCCTGTTTGATTATTTCTTAATCCAAGTCATAGCCTCACCAAACTCTTCCTTTCAATAGCCTATCTTACTGCCAACATCTGCCCTTGATCAAACTCCAAGCTACTCATAAGAGATCCTCACTCACTTGAATTTTCTTTTTAATTTTCTTCATTCTTTTAAAGTTTTCCTCTTAGAATTTTACCTTCTGTAGTCTTTCATTAAGGTTTTAAAATTATGAAAGTGAGCCATGATCTGTTTGAAAAATTTGGAAAATGCAAACTAATATCTCCTCCTGGGGTGGGGAGGAAAGGGGAGAGGAAAGAATAGTTTGTAATTCCACCATCTAAAGAAAACTACTAGCATAGATGTTGCTATTCTTTTTCAATTTTCTCTTAGCATGAAAATGTATTTCCCCATGTCATAAACTCTTAAATGTAATTTGTGCTGGTACTATATGTTCCACTTTCAAGATTACAATGTCATTATTTTGTTAGAATATTAACTTAAAAAAAAAAAGACCACTGACATAATACCAAATTGCTTTCAAAGAGTATTAAACCAATGTATGCTTCAACAGTAGTATGTGAGTGCCAACCTCTCTGCATTTTTTTCCAGTACTGAATACTATTATGCTAATTTGATAGGCATATTTTTCTTTTTAAAGATGATCAAAAACCCTAAAAAGCAACACCAAAGAACTCATATGGCTCATGGAATCAGAACTTAGGAGTCACAGGAAGCTATAGAAGCCATCTAGTCCAGTTCCCGGGGGTATTGCCTATGGAGCCAGAAGCGAATACTACACAGGATTCAAGATTTTCTGTATCTCTTATGATCTAAAAATGAAATCAGTCTTAGCAATTTTATTGAGATTGAGTTACTGAGTTATTGAGTTTGAGAAAACTACTGTTATGTTAGTTTCTAGAATACCTGGTACATCAATAATATTGGTGTCAACACACATTTCACCAGCTAGTTGTCCTCTTTCCACTTAGAGGTCAAGAGTATGGATTGTGGGACATCTTTGTCCCAGAAAAGGCCGAGTTAAGCCAGGACCATTCCAGTTTGTTTCTCCTCCAAAGTTTTGTTTCAGCTTGGCACATACCACCAAGATTGGCAAACAGAGAAAGGTCGGTCAGTTGGAATAGCTGGGGTGCCCATTGACCAGGGCTGGGAGGATATGGAAGGTGGAAAAGAGAAACCAGACGATGATGATGTGAGTAAGACAGACTCTTTCCTAAATCATATTAGAACTCCTGTTATGTCTACTTCCAAGAAGAAAAGTAGCTGATGAAAATCGGATACTTCAAAGCAGCCACCTGCAGGACATAGTCAAAGAATACACCCTTGAGTGATGGAGAGGTAATGCATAATAAAGAAATGCTTTAAGTTGTACATATTGAATTGTCTAATTTTAAATTAAAAAAAAAAACCCTCACCAACCACAGGTATTTTACTTTTCATAAATAGATTTTTTGCATTGCTCACCATAGATTATGCTTTGGATTTAGTACCCCAGAAGGAGTTTCCTTTTTCCTCTCTCTCTCTTGCCCTCCTCTACTGAGTGCCAAACAGGCCAAATCCTGCTTATCTAGAATTTATAATCTACTCAGGAAGACAGTGAAGAAGGAAATGAACAAATGGATATTTTGGAAGAGTGAAATGCTTCCATCGAACGGTCATGGGAGTCTTTCAGAGGAGGTACTATTTGAACAGAGACCCAAACATGGACAAGGAATCAGCCTTGGGAAGATCTGGGAGCAAAGTGTTTAATGAGAACACGGCAAGAACAAAGATCCTGAGTGGGGAGAAGACCCAGCATATCCCCAATATGCAGCTTTGGGCTTGGGTGAGAGACCATTTTTGTTGCATTCAGAAAGTATCCATCTATTTCTATTTTAGTGAGTGGTGGTGTTTTTTTTTAATGTTTATTTATTTTGAGAGAGAGAGAGCATGAGCAGGAGAGAGGCAGAGAGAGAGGGAGAGAGAATCCCAAGTAGGCTCCCCATGGAGCCCAATGTGGGGATAGATCCCACAAACCATGAGATCATGACCTAATCTGAAATGAAGAGTTGGATGTTTAACCAACCGAGCCACCCAGCCACCTCTTAGTGAGAGTTTTTAATCAAGGTGATATTGTATTTTTATCAAATGCTTTAATAGCACCTACAGAGATGACTAAATATATGATTTTTCTTTCTAGATCTATTATGGTGATTTACATTATTAGATTTTCCAACACTAAACCAAACCACCATTCCTAGAAGGAAACCTACTTGGTGTATTATTCGTTTAATGTGCTGTTGGATTCTGTTTGCTGACAGTCAATATATGCTTTTTGGCATTGATAATCATTAGTACTATTGGTCTATAGTTTTATTTTTTGGTGCTATCTTTATCATATTGTGTCAGTGTTGTAGTCATTGATATCATTACAAAATAACACTATTAATAACATTAAGTTAATTATTAATTATATTTAATTATAATTATTATTAGTTAACATACAGGGGCACCTGGGTGGCTCAGTGGGTTAAGCGTCTGACTTCCCCTCAGGTTATAATCTCAAGGTTTGTGAGTCCAAGCCTCACATCAGGCTGAGCGAACACCTCAGAGCCTGGAGCCTGCCATTGGATTCTGTATTTCCCTCTCTCTCTCTCTGCCCTTTCCCCACTAACAATCTCTCTCTCTCTCTTTCTCAAAAACAAATAAACATTTAAAAAAATTTATAAGTTAACATACAAAGCAATACTGTTAATAATATTACAAAGTAAGAATTTATTTTGTAGATTATTAATAATTCCCTTTATTTTCTACACAAAGGAGCAGTTTATAATTTTTAAAATATATTTTTTAATGTTTATTTTTTGAGAGAGAGGCACAAGTTGAGGAGGAGCATAGAGAGAGGGAGACGCAGAATCCAAAGCAGGCTCCAGGCTCTGTGCACTGTCAGGACAGAGACCTACACGGGGCCCAAACTCACAAACCATGAGATCATGCCTGAGCTGAAGTCAACTGCTTAACCAATTGAGCCACCCAGGCACCCCTATGCAAAGGAGAAGTTTAAACAGCGTCACAAATGTCTTTAATATTTTAATATTGTAGTTCTCAACCTTGGCTGCATATTGGAACCATCTGGGAAGCTTAAAAACTACTAATACCTCCCAGAGATGCTAATTCAATTTGTTGGGGGTATAGTCTGGACTCCTAGACGTTTCAAAGGTGATGCTTTGATGCTTCTGAAGCGATTGCAATGTATGGCCAAAGTTGAGAGCCATTGGTTTATTTGAAATCATCTAGATCATGTTCTTTTGGAGTAGGAGAACTATTACTACTTTTTCTGTTTCTTCTTTAGTTGATCTGCTTAGATTTCCTGTCTCTTTTTAGGAAGTTATCATGAAGATTTTTCAAATTTCTTTGAAAGATCGAAAAAGTCAACTTTCATGAATGTTTTAATTTCTTTTGTGTCTGTGACTATTTTTCCTTATGTTTCATTATTATCTGTATTCAGGATTTCTTTTTTTTCTCCTTGATTTTTTAGATAAGATTTTATTTGCTTTTTGTTGTTAAATCATCAGCTCTTGGGATTTATTTCCATTTTTCTCTGTTTTTTAATTAGTCTCTACCTTTATTTTTATTGCTTTATTTTGTTTTCCTTAGAAAAGAAACAAGAATAAATAAACCTAACAATCTGAGTTGTCAGAACTTAAAATTTCCATCTTTTCTTTCCTTTTTATATGGACATAACTATTATCTAAAGCTATGAGATTCCCTGGGACTATTGTTTTAGTTTTACCCCTAAAATCTTGTAATGCTTCATTGCTCCTATAGTTCAGATATTCTCATCTTTGATCCAAGAGTTGTCTAAGGGTAGTTGATGTGGGGCACCTGGCTGATTTGGTCAGAAGAACATGTGACTCTTGATCTTGGGGTTCTTAGTTTGAACCCCACACTGGGTGTAGAGATTACTTAAAATAAATAAACTTAAATAAATTTTTTAATGTTTATTTATTTTTGAAAGGGAGAGAGTCAGAGTGTGAGTAGGGGAGGGGCAGAGAGAAAGGGAGACACAGAATCCGAAGCAGGCTCCAGGCTCTGCATTGTCAGCACAGAGCTTGACGTAGGGGTCAAATTCAAGAACTGTGAGATTATGACCTGAGCTGAAGTTGGGTGCTTAATGGACTGAGTCACCTAGGCGCCTCGTAAATGAATGAACTTTAAAAGGAATAGTCAATACTATTTTTTTCTTTTCTTTTCTTTTCTTTTCTCTTCTCTTCTTTTCTTGGAAGTGAGTTTTATTCTCTTGTCAACAGAAATACTTCTAAACACATCCAAATTCTGTTAGCTGCAGTTACTGTGCAAAACAGTTTAAATTCTATTGCATAAGACACCCTTGTAAATCTTGTAAGAAATATCAAGATGAATGTGGTGTTCTCTCTATCATTCCAGACTTTCAGATCTCTCAAAATTATTCAAGGAACAGTAGGAGTGAAACATCCACATCTGATAACACAGAAACTTATCAAGGGAATACAAGTTCTGGGGCTCCTGGCTGGCTCTCTTAGTAGAGTATGTGACTCTTGATCTCTGGGTCATGAATTTGAGCCCTACATTGGGCGTAGGGATTACTTTTACTTTTTAATTTTTTTAAGTTTATTTTCATTGATTTTGAGAGAGAGATAGAGAGAAAGTGGGGGAGGTAAAAAGAGAAGGGAAGACAGAATCCCAAGCAGGTTCCACGCTGTCAGCACAGAGCCCAATGTGGGGCTTGAACTCATGAACCATGAGATCATGACCTGAGCCCAAGTCAGGAGTTGGACACTTAACCAACTGAGCCACCCAGGTGCCCCCATAGATTATTTTTAAAACAATAACAACAAAAGAGAATACAAGCTCTCCAGGACTTACCATTGTTAAGTGTCCCTTGTGTCAAGAATCAAATTTTACCAGACAGCCTTTATTGGATCACCCTAACAGCAATCACCTATTTCAATGTTTATTTATGTTTGAGAGAGAGAGACAGAGTGCAAGCAGGGGAGGGGCAGAGAGAAAAGGAGACACAGAAGCCAAAGCAGGCTCCAGGCTCTGAGCTGTCAGCACAGAGCCTGAAGCGGGGCTCAAGCTCACAACCTGCGAGATCATGACCTGAGCTGTAGTCGGACACTTAACCGACTGAGCCACCCAGGTGCCCCAGCAATCGCCTATTTCAGATAGTTCCTGTGATGTGTCCTAATTGCATGTCTCTCTCCCTGGCACATCCTAGCCAACTTACTCGAACTTATTTTTAGTTACTTAAATCAAAGACATCAGTTTGATTACAGAGAATTTATGAATCTTCAAGTAGATAAGGAAACCCAACATTAAACTGCCGTTGAAGAGTCTCTTCAAGTAGACATCTGAAGGCCATAGACATCTCTGCATCTTTTTACCATCCACTTCAAGAAGTGAAACCTTTCAAGAAGAAAACCTTCCCTGTCCTAGTCCGTGTAGAGAGTGAGAGATCGGAGCACAAAGCCACAAAGCTGGACAGCACCAAGGACATGCTCTCGCCCTCCATTCTTCCACAGGCACAACCAGCATAACTGATACTATTTTTTTTTTTTAAAGTTTATTTTGAGAAAGAAAACATGAGTGAGGGAGGGGCAGAGAGAAAGGGAGAGAGAAAATCGCAAGCAGGCTCCACACTGTCAGCACAGGACAACATGGGGGTTGAGCCCACGAACTGTGACATCATGACCTGAGCTCTTTGAGAGTTTCAGATCTCTCAAAATTATTCAAGTTTGAGGCTTGACCGACAGCCATCCAGGCGCCCCTAGTTGATACTATTCTTAATCCTCCTTTTCTTTCGATGATGTCTATTAATTCTCTACTAGCAAAAATGATGAGGTTAATTTATTTTCTCTTTATCTCCTTTCCCCTTCTTTTACTACCTAATTTTAGCTATAGTATCTATTATCTATATCCTATCATTATAAAAAAAGATTGTGTTTTTTTGTTTGTTTGTGTTTTTTTTTGTGACTGTTAATTATGCCTATATTCTCATTAATTGATTTCTCAGTGTAGGAAAACTTTTAGCCTCAGGTATTAAAAAATAGAGAAATCAGTATTCTTTTTTTTTTTTTAAATGTTTATTTATCTTTGAGAGAGAGAGAGACAGACAGAGCATGAGCAGGGGAGGGCCACAGAGAGAGAGGGAGACACAGAATCTGAAACAGGCTCCAGGCTCTGAGCTATCAGCACAGAGCCCGACGCAGGGCTTGAACTCGGGAACAGTGAGATCATGACCTGAGCCGAAGTCGGATGCTCAATCGACTGAGCCACCCAGGCGCCCCAAAATCAGTATTCTTTAACTACTTCCTACTCATTCCCCATTTCCCTCTCAAGTTTCTTATTCAAACAGTTTCTACTTTGTCAGAGTTCACAGCATTAGATCTTGGTTCTGTAACTGCAATTCCCCATTTTGTTTTAGTTCAAGTACAATAATTAAATAGATTCAGTGCTCACCAGCAGCTCTTTGCTGTAGGTTTTCCGTTTATGTCTTGGTTGACTGGAGTTTGTCCTCTGAGAGTTTCTTCAGAAGGAGCTCATGGGAACAATATTCCCTGAGTGTTTGCATGTTCAAAATTGTTGATTGCCTTTAGAGGTGAATGACAGTTTGGAGTACATATTTTCTTTCTGGGAGATTTGCTATCCTAACAGTGAATGTCATCATGGAGAAATCTGAGAATAATCTGATTTTTCACCTTTATAAGTGACTTGATTCTTCCCTTCCATCTTGGCTAATCAAAGCATCTTTATTTTAAAGTAATCTTTTAGGGGCTCCAGGGTGGGTCAGTAAGTGTTGGATTCTTGATTTCTGCTCAGGTCATCATCTCATGGTTCGTGAGTTAGAGTCCTTCTTCGGGCTCTGTGCTGACAGTGTGGAGCCTGCTTGGGATTCTCTGACTCCTTCTCTCTCTGCCTCTCTCTCTCTGTCTCTCTCTCGAATAAGTAAATAAACAAAAAAAGTCAAAGTAAAAAAAACAACCTTTTATCTTCAAAGTCCAGTAAATCTTCTGCAACCATTCTGAGTCAAGATTTTTGTGGGATGGGATATACCATTTCAGTCTGTAAATCCAAGTCTCCTTTTATTCCAGGAAAGTTTTTTTTTTTTAATATAAATGTTTATTCATTTTTGAGAGAAAGAGCATGAATGAGGGGAGGGACGGAGAGAGGGGGACAGAGATTCTGAAGCGGGCTCTGTGTTTACAGCAGTGAGTCTGATTCAGGGCTTGAACTATAAGATCATGACCTGAGGTGAAATCAAGAGTCGGACGTTTAACCACTGAGCCACCCAGGCACCCCGAAAATTTTTCTTTTTAGCCCAGGATTTTGCATGTGAGACATTTTAGCCTTTTCTTCTCCCCAGCCAACGAACAGAATCAGCTACAGAGTTTTTCAGTGTAGTCTCTTTTTTCTCTTCATGAACATATGACTCTCTGTGAATATGACTTGTTTGTGGGATTCCAGTTTAGTCCCACCTTCTCTGCTGCTCAGAACCCGGAAACACATCCTCGATAGCTAGGGCCAACATAACAAAGTACCACACACTAGGTGACTTCAAACAGAAATATGTTCTTTCACAGTTCTGGAGGCTAGAAGTTCAAAGTCAAGGTATTGGCAGGCTTGGTTCCTTCCAGAGGCTCTGAGGGAGAATCTGTTCTGTACCTCCAGCCTAGCTCCTGGTGTTTCTTGTCTGGTGAACGCATTACTTCAGTCTCTGTCTCCATCTTCACCTGGTGTTCTCCTCTCTGTATCACTCTGTCCAGATTTCTATCTTCTTATAAAGACACCAGTCATTTGATTAGGGCCCACCCCAATCCACTATGGCCTCATTTTATCTTGATTCCATCTGCAAACTCTATTTTCAAATAAGGTCACAGTCAGGGGGGTTAGGACTTCAACACATCTTTTGAGGGGACCCAATTCGGCTCATAATACCACCTCATCCTCAGTGGTTTACAAACGGAACTATTCATTTTTCACCTCAGTATATGCATCTCATGAGATGGGAAGCCTTGGGCACCCTCTCTCTGTTCCCTTCAATGCCTTTGCTTAAACTCCACTGCTCTTGGTATCCCTTCCCATTTTGTGGTTAAGAGCCTCACCTGTTCTAAATTTTTTATCAAAGTTGGGGTTTTTATTCCTGTCTCTCGTTTTCTTTGTTTTTGGTTGGGTGGTTTTTAAGAGATGACGGAAATGCCAATTTTATGTGACATCTTCAAACTGGAAAAGCGTTGGGTGTTCCTCATTCTTTAGGGGTCATTGACACGTTGAATTGAACAAGAAAGGAATGTTCACTATTTTTAATACTTATTTCATCAAAATAGCCTTCTAGGACCTGAGTCTCAGTCTAGCAGATGCCAGTTTTATCTACCAATTCCTCATAGGTAGGAATTAATACAATTTACTTATATCAAGATTTAAAAATATTTCATAAGGATCATATTGAGCTAATATGCAATTCTAATTATTTTTTACTTTTATATAACAGTCCACTTCTTTAATTATATGATAATTAGAAAGCTAATATTTATTTATTTTTCTCAGTGTATAATGAGTCTGTGTTGTATCTTTAGAACTATGCAGTGTTGAAAAGTTTTTTTAAGGTCTAAATGATTTTTACTCTAGTTGAGCCTTTCTAAAAATAAACATTTTAAGAAACCTAAAAGTATTCTGTCAAGTGAAGGGATTCATTTCCAGGAATAGCCATTCACTTCTTATATATAGAATACTTTAAAAATTCTTAGCCCCAAAATATTCCTGGAATCTGCTGATTTATTGAGATTTATTCTTGTAATACTTTCTACTAAGTCTACTAAATACTTGATTCCCTTAAATGCTAATAACAGGCCTAACTTTTCAAGTCTCTCCAAGCTTGTCAATTTTGAATTACTACCACTTCAGCTTCATGTGATTCTCCTGAATGGCAGAGTCAGCTGTAACATTCTGCTAAGTAATGGAGGCACTCAACATACAGAACTGCTCAGAATTACAGAACACAAAGCAGCTCATTTTAACTATTTGTCTCCTCGGGACTAGGAGAGGTATATAATGTAGTTACTCAAGTGATTTTTGCCAGAATTGGCATTCGGGGAAGACATTTGCTTTTTGAATAACAACACTCCTGGCCTACCATTAACCTAATCATGTGAGAGCCAGGGTAGCCCATCTTTAAGGATGTAGACTTGGAGCCCAACTGCCTGGGTTCAGGTCTTGGCTCTAAAAGCTGTGTGAACTTGGACAAGTTTCTTAACCTCTCTGCGCTTCAGTTTCTTCACCTGTAAAATGAGGGTTGGTGTTGGGTTAAATGGTAACGTAAGTTAAGCATTTTGAACTGTACCTGGCCCACCTTGAGCACTATATGGGCATTAGCTATCAAGACAAGCATTAGTTATCATCTTCATTTACTCCCTGGACCTGCAGCCAAACCAGAGAGTAGCAGCCAATGACTAACTACACTGAGAAGTACTAGCCTCGTGATTACTAGGTGTTCAGAAACCACTGTTGAAACAATCACTGACTTGAGAAGTTTTGTGTGAAGGAAGGACACCAAGCTTGAACCCTCACTTCAATATCTGCCAGAAAGCAAATGGCATTCAAGAAATAAAGAACCTCATAGTGCCTGGGTGGCTCAGTCAGTTAAGTATCGATTTCGGCTCAGGTCATGATCTCATGGTTCATGGACTCGAGCCCCACGTTGGGCTCTGTGCTGACAGCTCAGAGCCTCGTTCAGAGTCTGGTTCTCTCTCTCTCCCTGTCCCTTTTCACTCACACCCTGTCTCTCTCTCAAAAATAAACAAACATTTAAAAAAATTAAAAAAAAGAAAGATAGAAAGCACCTCAAATCTCCAAGAAGAGTATCTGGCACATGGATGTTCTGTAGCTCTGAGTGGCCTCTGAATAGTTAATGGCCCTATTTCACAGTGGGAATATTTAAGTCCCTCATTCCAGCTACAGGGAAGGAAGGGTAAGGTACTGAACACCAAGAAATGAATAGTTTCTAGTGGTAAACATATAGAAATTATTGGCCCAGAAATAAGCAACCAGATAAAATGAAAGAGATTAGGTAGTAAGATTAAGTTACTCTATCTGCTCTGTTCTGTGAATATTTTCAGTTCTGTCAGTAAAACTTTTCCCTTTATTTCAAGAACTTATGAATTTTTAATAGGTCAAGTTCTGGGCAAGGTGTTTGGCTTCCACTTGCATCTGTGTGGAAAAGACTGCAGTTTGGTGGTCATGACTGTCCATCTCCTCTGTATCCACAACCCCTCCCACAGACCTCAACTCATGGCTTTTCATGAGACATTTCCATTTTCTTGTGGGAGGACAAAGAGCTGCGAATCTATGTTGGTATAGGTGTGCCTGCACGGGTTAAGCGTACACCTACGGGTCAGGTCACGATCCCTTGGTTTGTGAGTTCCATCCCTGCACTGAGTTCTGCACCGACGGTGTGGAACCTGCTTGGGATTCTCTCTCTTTCCCTCTCTCTCTGCCCCACCCTCAAAGTAAATAAACTTAATAATAATGATGAAAAAACTCTGTTGATGCAAGCAATAGGAGGCCTGGGGACCAGATAGAAAATGAGAGCCTTGTTTAATAGGTTGGGTGGTGCTATGAGATGCTATGAGAGCTTCCAATCCAGGCTTTAGGGTTTACAAAGCTACTGATTCAGGCAAGTTGTTTAACACCTCCTTTTTAATGTGTATATATATATATTTTTAATTTTAATATATATGTTATTATATAATAATAAATTATATTATATATATAAATATATAATAAATATATATATTTAAGTAAGCTCTACACCCCATGTGGGCCTTGAACTCATGACCTGAGATCAAGAGTTACATGCTCTACTGACAGAGCCAGCCAGGCGCCCCTCAAGTTACTTAACCCTTTCAAACTGTTTTTTCCCTATCTGTAAAATGGGGTTAATATTATCTTCTGAGGCTGTGGTAAGGATGTAAGATAATCCATGTAAAATGATAAGTGCAAAGTAGGTCCTCAGCTAATAGTAGTTTTTCTCATTAGTCACTGAAGATGGAAGCATCTGACTCGATCATATTTAAGTCGACTTGGTATTTCCTGTCTCCAGCAGTGAGGTGCAAAACTAGAAATAAGGTTTTTTTAAATATATACACATAGAGATTCTATTCAAGATCTCTATGCATTATAGAATAATGGAGAATCTATATTTTTGGAGAATTATTCACTATAACACATGATTAGAACAATATGGCCACGTGCTCACAATGAAACAAGTGAGTTTTAATGTTAGCTGTGTAGTGGTACAAAGTAAGATTTAGACTCTGAGGGCGGAAACTGTCCTCTTCAGGATTCCCGGAAACAGCTGCTCTGGTGTGGGGTACACAGGAAGTGCTGAAAAATGCTTGTTAAGTATTTTATTAAAGTGCACTTTATACATATTCATACACACATACATTTCTCTAACTCATTTCAGTACCTTTGAGAATGAATCTTAGAAGAAAAAATGTAGTCAAGCAAAGCTTTTGCACGGTTTGCTAAGGTTAGGCTTAAACATTGATTTGTCCTTTCTCATTGTCAAGGACCCCTGGTGCTGTACAAAGCAAGCAAACCAGGGTAGGCAAAAAGATGGGAAGGAAGTAAACACTGAACTGTGGTTCTGTTAACAGCCGGACTTCAAGTTAAATTTTTCTAGCTATTTTAATTTAATGAACATACTCCTTTAATACTTTTAAACCCTGATTTTTTCCCTTCAATCATGGACATATAGGCATGGACATGTCCTCCCCTCCTCTGCCCCCTCCATGCACCCAATATTTATACTCCCTCTTGCACCAGCATTCTTGGCTTGGAGCTAAACCAAAGGTTAAATATAGAACTAAGGATTAAATGAAAGTGTCTTTACTTTTATTGTCTTCTTGAGATTTAAGTCCTGATGGTTCTCTTGAGATTTAAGGACTGATTTGCCAGGTTTAAATAGGGTCGGTTCTTGTATACACCAGCTGAATTTACAACCCATCATTTTGTCCATGAACTTAAATTTTGATATTGGTTGAGAACTGCAGAAAATATTATCATACAACAGATTTGGATTTTTAAAATTCAAGTTACATGAGCATATAGTACAGAGTTAAATAGTTTTTTGTGCTGGTTATCTATTGCTGCATAACAAATCACCCTAAAATCCAAGGGCTTAAAACAATGATAAACATTTACTGTCTCATTATCTGTGGGCCAAGAATTTGGGACAAGCTTAATTCTGGTCATTTCAGGGGTCTTTCAGGGCCTTTAATGAGGTCGTAGTCAAGGTGTTGGCCATGGCCGCAGACATGTAGTCATGTCTGGCGCTGGACGATCCACTTCCAAAGTGGCTCATTCTCATGATTGGCGAGTTGGTGTTGGATGTTGGCAGGAAGCCTTAGTTCCGCACCATGTGGACTTCTCCATAAGGCTGCTTGACATGACAACCGGCCTCCCTCAGATCAAAGGAACAGGGTGGAAGTCGCAATGTCTTTTAGGATCTAGCCTCAGAAGTCACATTTCACACAAGGCCCTATTGGTTCCCTTCGCTGCGGAAGGGAACGACACCAGACCAGACTTTTCAGGGTCGCCTTGGAGGCTGGCTGCCAGAGTTTCACAAAGTTTGATACACACGCATACAAATCTCTCTTCCACACCTGTGGAGTAGAGGTGGGGTTAGGGGAGCAGGTAAGTCGGGGAAGATTTCTTTTTCTCCCGAAATAGATATTTTTAATTTTTAGCTGATTCTTTTGGTATGCTTACTTTTGATGTAGATTTTCTCTCTCTTGTACTTTTTTTTTTCACCTCCTGCCCCACTCTGTATAGCTATATCTAAGATGGTCTCCCTACTCTTCTCATTCATATTCTAGTCTACTTGGATTTGCAGGTAAATAAAAGTATGGGGTGTTGAGGAAGACCCTTCTCTGAGTAAAACATTTAAATTTCAGGGAATGATTTCTGTGGAATGATATTCAAAACAAAACAGTTACAAATTGGACTTGTGCTTAAAATAAGGATCTACGACTCATTCATCACAGAAAGAAATAGAATTCATCATCTATGTAATCAGGACATTTGGGTGTCAAGCACTAATGTGACACATGATGAGGTTAGCTTTATTAGAGGTGATTCCTGGCCTCACCGCCACCACCTACAGAAGAGCCAAGATGAATTTAGATATTCGTAAAGACAGTTTGATGATTGCATATTCGTTAAAAGTATACCTGCTTGATCTATGTAAGCTTTTTAGTAGATTTATATCTGCCTACTCCACAGGGTTTTGTGCTGCCTCCAGTGCCCTGGGGGACCCACCTCATGTGACGATACATCCTGCAGAGTCCGCAGAAGGAGAGCTCCTTACGCTGAGGGCTGTCTGCCCATCAGCCAATGGAGGGCCATGGCAAGGCCCTGGGCACATCTGGGCACACCTAGAGTTTCTGTGTCTTCCTTTAACTGTTTTCCAGGCTCCTTCTGACGCTACCACTCATCTGTCACCATTTCCTGGGGTCGGCTTCCACCTCACAGTCACTTCTAAGCTTTTATTCCTTTAGAATTGCTGTGGACCAGGAAGCAAAATAACCAAGTGTATTTCATTGAAGTCTAAAAATGGGTACTAACACTATTAATAAAATGAAACATTTAATGCTGCTCAGTCAGTATTAGATGAAGGCAGCCACTGGGATCCGGGCTGTCGTTTGGAGGGTGTTCAGGGCTGGGTAGGTCAGAGTGGAAGAGCTGTGCGGTAACCCAGCTGTGCGTTAAAACTGACCTGCTGTTTCTGAGTCACCTGTGCAGAGCACCTGCAAAGGAAGCCTCAGTGGGACATTTCCAAGAGGGCAAATGCCTGGTCCCTAGTGTGTGGGTGAGGGTAAGGGATGGTTAGAAGGGCCTTTGATTTCAGTCTGTACAGCTGCTTCAGCTAACCAGTTGTGTGACCTTGAGGAGATTATTTAACCTCTTGAAGCCTTAATACCACTTCTTTCAAATGGGCAGTAAAAGTACCTGGCACATAAGGTTGTTGAAAAAATAAATGGAAAAACGTGTGCAAAGGTGCTCAGCACACTGCCTGGCATATAATAAGCTTTCAAATATTAGCATTAAAAAAAAAAACACACATACACACTGTATTTTCCCATAGGAGCCTACTTTTACTTATTAAAAAATTTTTTTAAGTTCATTTATTTTTGAGAGAGAAAGAGAGAGAGAGAGAGAGAGAGAGACAGTGTGCTAGTGGGAGAGGGGCAAAGAGAGAGAAGGAGAGGGGGACGCAGAATCTGAAGCAGGCTCCAGGCTCTGAGCTGTCAGCACAGAGCCTAACAGGGGGCTCGAACTCATGAACTGTGAGATCATGACCTGAGCTGAAGTCAGACGCTTAACCAACTGAGCCACCTGGGTGTCCCCATGGGGGCCCATTTTTAATAGGTAGGACATTTAAAATGAGAATCTTTCTTTTTTCCCCCCAACTTTAAACTTCTTGGTAAAAGAGCAGTGTTACAGCAAGAATAGGTCTGGTGGAATAGCACTTAGGATATGATTATAGGATGGAAGCTATCCACATATGCATACAATGAAGACTCTAAGTCTTTGGAAGGAATGGGCAGTATAGGAAGGTCCCTTTAAGAGTTAGATTTTGACCGGAGTTTAAAGGGCTGGAGGGGAGAATACAGAGAATTTTCGGCAAAGACCACAGAAAGAAGGAAGATAACCATCTAAATAAGTTAAGCAACAGCTGAGAAGGGGATGAGGTTAGGTGTTCATTAGCTTCCAGGGAAAGAACCACATCCTGTGAAGCTTAAGCAAAAGAGGGACTTGATTAGATTAGCTCCCAGAAGTGAAATCCAGGCTAATCTTGCTTGGCTCCAGGCAGGGCTGGATCCAGGGCTCAAAGGGTGTGGAATGGGAGGGCCTCCACCTGGTAGACAGATTCTTTTCAAGTGGTGAGCAAGACTCACATTCTTTAAGCTCACTGACTCAAAGAGAAAGACTTTTTTGATGACCCACAGGTCAAAGAGGTCTCTGGCTTGTGTGGATCACAGGTCCAACTTTCTCCCAGTCGCTGTGGTCCTGGAGGAAGTGGGGTGCACTGGGCGGAATGGGGGAGGGGGTCAGCTGACTGAACCACATGGATGGGTTTACCACCACCAGGAGGAGTTTTGCTCTCAGCAGACAGGGCAAAGGATGCTGGGCAGCCAAGAGGACCACAGCCAGCCCCAGCAAGCAGCGCTCCTCCTAACCTCCCGCACCATCTGCCATTGCCTCATGGGCACACATATCTTCTGTTTCAGCTTGACACTGGCCCCCTGAGCCAAGAGAACCCCCCGAGGTGGTTGTGGAGTCATGTCATCACATGAGTTCCTGGAAAACCAATCTTAGAGCAGATAGTTGTCAAGAGAACTAAGTGTAGACAGTTCCTTCTGTTCCAAGAGATTTGGAGCTACAACAGAATTCACAGAATACAAGGTCAGCAGAGTGAAGGATGAGGTGACAGTATTTCTCAGGCAGTATTAAATCAATGCGGCCACTGAGACATTTGGGATCTGGCTGTAGGTCGGATGGAGTCTAGTGCCAGGTAGGTCACAGAGGAAGGTTGTGGCTGAACCCAGGTAACATGCTGACCTGCTAGTATGGAGTTACTTGTACAGTTTTATTTCCAGTGTCCTTCCCATGTGCCATACTTGGTCTTCCATTCAGTAGAATATTCTTCTTCTTCCCTCATAGAAAAATCTCACGAACACTTTTAGAGAATTGTTTATTTACAGTAGGAATTAGCACACATCCTTGGCCGCATATGCATGTTTCAAAGACTCCTTGGTGAGGTGGTGCATGGGACTAGGGCATGCCCCGGTGGGGAGAACGAGCACAGATTACTAGAATGCTTTAGAAATCCTTTTCTGCTTCAGATAAGTGGCTAATTAAATTTGGGGTTGGTTATTGGAAAAGTGCCAATTATGGAAACGAGCATCTGTTGATCACACTTTGCTTCAGACGTTTGGCTCCTCACTAGAGCGCTGTTGGAGAGAGAGCAGGGGAGCCGCTGCTAGCACCATGAGAGGAAAACATGGTAGGAGGAGTGATTCATCATATTTACTTTCAGGCGTTCGTCTTGTAACACGATTAATTCAGTAGAACTCAACTTCCAGAGAAAAACGGACCATTTATTGTTTTAGATTCGAGCTTAGGCACAGCAGGTGGATCTTCCAAATTGCCTCATCTGACATTTCCTAGAAATATAAGCTAACGTTATTCCACTTTTTGGCAACCGTAACATTATATTTGAACATTCTACCAGTCAGTTGGCAGGACTGGGAATTTCGAGCACTTAACTATCACTCTTGAGTTAGAGCTTGATTTTGTTGAGTGATTTTTAACCGTCAGACAGTCCTTTTTTTAGATCTGGAAATCATCTTAGAAAATTTAAGTTATTTGCCAAAGGTCACTGAATAATAACACACGGATTAGAGCTGGGAACTGATGAATATTGATTGGAATCCAGTTCTCTTATATCTCAGAGTCGCTTGTAGAAAGTGACTGTGATTTGTGATGTGTATAACTTTGTTTAGCACATGAAATGAGTGGAGATTTTTGACATCCATCTTCTCCTGGCTTTTCCCCCTGGTACTTCTAGGGCTTGCTTACTGCGGTGTCTGCTCTTACCATCAGTGAGAATGGAAAGCTGTAAATCATATTTACTCTTCTTCTAGAAGCAAACTTTCCTGCTGTGTTGGGCAGACCCAACAGGCAAATCCACTCTGCCAGCAGTATAATACCACAGTCTAGGTAATGATGTCTTTTGATCTTTTCAATTGCAAATGGTTGACCTAAGCAAATTAAATCCGAGTAAGTACAATCAGTTAATGACTTCTTAATTGTTAAACAAGTCTGATCTTCACCAGTTAGTCTCTAAGACATCACTTTAACTCACTATTTTAATATATTTTTCTACTCCTTTGGGGTTTCTCTGTTCAATAATCCTTCAGGTTAATCTTCATCATTTTTGCTTGTTTGTTTTATGGGTGTCACAGATTCCCCCCATATCACTCCACATTTTTGTGGTTATTTACGATAACTGTAGCCTTTTCTTGCTTATAGATTTCTGATATTTGAAGCTTACTGTTAGGTTTATAAGATGCAGGCATTTTCTGGGGGTGGGGGTGGAGGTTTAGGCTTGAGTTGATGAGTTTGGATTTAGACATGTTTATTTAGGTGCTGCCGATACACCCAGCTGGATATAGCCAATATGCACTTAGAAATGGGTTGGAGTTCAGACAAGAGTCCAGGGCTAAAGACAGATCTTTGGAATAATCGCTTTATAAGTAACGCATGAAACCGTGAGAATAGATGTAAACATCCAACGTCGGGGAAAAGGCTGGTATTAAGGGCAACCAGGTGAGGTGTGACTAACTGGGGAAGAGAGAGAGGCCCGGTGCATTCAAGGAGACGGGGGGGGGGGGGTAAGAAAGCAAGAAGAGAAAACTGAGAGGTTCTTCAGGATGGAGAGTGTGGGCCTTGACCATGTTTCTTAGGGAGAAGAGGAACAGGGGGAACTAGTGGCAAGAGAGACACTGAAGAGCAAAGAGAATGGGTCCTGCTGATGGCTTGAGGTTTCAGGATGGTGGGGATGGTATCTGGAGCACCACGGGGGGCCTGGAGAGGGTCACATGCTCCTGTAGCTGGAAGGATGGAGGTGAGTGAGAAGAGAAGTTAGGAAGTAGAAAGTAGAGGAACTGAGAGAGCTATCGGTCCTGGAGCCCCTTCGCTTCTCAGTGAGGCAGAAGGAGCATCAGCCGACACAAAAAGAGCATCGGTGGAGTTCAGGCACGTCTTGAGAAATTAAAATATGGGCTGCACCTAGATTTTGCAAAACTCATAGATTACCTTTCTATTTTGGAATCTAAGTCATTTTTCACTTCTTTCTGAGCCCTAAAATGTCATGACCAAGAGGAAACAACTTATACCAAAAGCCATGGAAGTGTGAGGGCCTCCATCATGTTTTGTCAAAGTCGTCCTGGGAATTTCTGACCAGCCAAAGGCTTGCCTTCGGAGGTACAAGCTGGCGTAATACAGCAAAGCTCTGCAGAGCTATGCAGATCTGAGATGTAAAGATGGGTGGCTGAGTAATTTACCCCGCAACTAACCTGATAAATTGACTCACTCTTTGAGAATGTTGTATCTTCTTTGGAGGTAGAGTAAAAACTCCTTGGGGTAGGGAGGTCCCCTGAGAAATGTTAGTGTTCCTGAGGTAATAATAGGCTGAAAGGCCTTTTATTATGGATCGGCTAAGAAACAGAAAGAAATAAATGTGAGTCATATAAAAGCCTCATTCTGTGACCTTCAGCCGTTGTCAATCATATTCAGGAAAATATTTTATATTTTACATAATACTTACAAATGCTACATACGTAAGCTTCACTTCTGATAAAAAGTGAGACAATTATATAGTTTCGCTTTCTTCCTCTGCGGTAACATTCTTGCTGCGGCATGAGGCAGAAGCTTCTTATTTAGCAGAGAGATCAGTTGTGAGGGAAGGGACTGGGAGGAGACACAGGCTCCTGTGGCTTGTTGGAGCTCTTTGAATTTTAAAATTTGCTCATTTCCCATTGGGACTTCTTACCTTTGCCCTGGGTTCCCCGTTTTGGAGCCTAACTTGGAGTAAGCCCAGAACAGATTCACCCCACACATCCACAGAACTCAGCAGAAGCTTGCCTGTACTTGTCCAGCCTTTACATAGCACCTCAGGGTTGGGTACAAAGTAGCTTTCAAAACCTCAGGTACAGCCAGCCGGAACCTGTTTATTGTTGGCCAATGGCCAATGTGGAAGCCACTAGTGCTGTGACTCTAGAGGTCCTGTTAATTGGTACAGTCAGTTACACACTGGTTGGGGACAGTGGAGCAAGGCACAGCCTGTGGCGGGGGAGGCGGGGGTTTTGCTTTCCCTCTGGCCAAACTAACAACACGAGACCCTTGAATATAGAGTGAACAAAGTGACAAAGTTAAGGAATATTAAAACAAGAAACATTGGTTAAAGATTTTTGCTTTTACCTAAAATTTCTAGGTGTGCAGGATGGTTTAGTGTTGATCAGACTGTATTTCATGTACGCAAGACGGAAAAAAGACTTCCATGCTGTTCCGCCATCTTGGCTCCTCCTCACCACTACTTAAAATTTCCAAACTTTTCCTTTTTTAAAGGAAATTAGCTAACAAGCACTTATTACATATTGGTCTTTTATGGCTTATGCATGCTCTCTAAGACTTTCTGGCACTCACTGTGGAACAGCTGTAGGTTTGAATGTACCCTCAGACCTCACCCAGAGTTTCCCTTTCCAGAGCATTTGCCTCCCCTGTCCTGTCCTGGATCCTGATGAACTTCTCGGAAAAAAAGGAGATTCTTCTGTCAGACACAGATCCTGAGGGTTTTCCCCTGCAGTGCAGTCAGATGTAAGAGAGGACTCGCTTCCTGCCTCAACCTACAACACAGGCTCTGTCTGCTTACCATGTCCACTTCTCAAAGCTAGAGAAGCATCAAGAAGCCATCACAGATATGGAGTGATATGTCCCTGGCCATCGTCATGACCCCTTGGACATCTTCCTTCTGTGCACGTGAATGGACTTGGAGACAGTCTGTGAGCATCTTTTGTCCTGTTTTTATAGTGTTCTTGGTTTCCTACTGAATCTTCAAACACAGCTTGTGTCTTACTACATATCACGGACAGTGTTTTCCTGTGTCTGAGGAGCTTAAAAAATAGACCGTGTTCCTATTTTTCTGAGAACTTATAGACAGAGCTAAGTAGGGGATAAAAATACTTTCTAAATGTGTGGTCCTTAAGTTTATTTGCCCTCTTCAGCTTCACCAGGAAGCCAATAATACCCACGTGCTTCAAGGTGGAGGTAAGAGGTAACAGGTAGAGAACTTAGGTGTCTACTAAACATTTGAGTCCCTGAGCCCAGGGGATTGCTACAGTAATCTAAAATCAACAGAAGAAGCAATCCAGGGCCAATGAGCAGGGCCAAGGGCATGGTAGGAATCAGGGTCATGAGTTACAAATTGATCTGGGAGTGAAAATATGAGCCTTCATAAAGCTTTTACAGGGCTCGAGTCCAGGAAATAAAGGGAATGCATTGCCAAGGTAGTTAATTTAAGGCTGGAGCTCTCAGAACTTTAACACTCTTTTGTTCTCTCTAAGTGGTTGGGAACGTGGTGGACACTCACCCACATTATCTCTGCTCTGGAAGGAATGCCCCTTGCGAGTCGTATTGGGGAGGTGCAGTGTCCTACATTGTGTCAAAGGTGATCCCCCTCACCCTAGCTCAGACATCCAGGGTACGGTGTAGCACCCAGGCCCAGCCAGTCACATCCTTCTCTCTGGGATTTTGAATATCAAGGGAGTGAAGCAAAGATTCATGGATAGTTCAGATACCACTCGTGGTGACGGTGTCATCTTGTGGGCAGCAGTGGGCATGTGCACTGTCCTGTGGCATGAACTTGACTGTAGTCCTTGCTGCCCATTCTCTCTTTCCAGCTCATTTCCTGAACTTTGTTCTCCAGCCCTCCCATCCATCCTGTGTTCTATTCAACAGCCTCCCACTACATTCCAGTTTCGGTAAAGTTAGCCAGGGTTTGCTTCTATTGCCTGTAACCAAGAGTTAGATTGGATCGTCTGACATTCCTGTCCTCAGTCCAAAGAGACGCTCCCTCTGTTCCTAGCTGGTCTCTGTTTAGAATGGTCTGGAAGCAAGGCTGCTATACCCCTTCACATAAGAGCAGCTGTATGTAGAGATTTTTAAGACCAATCTAGGATCAAAGGTTTGGGGTATATTCCTAGAGTGGATACAGCTCACTTAATGTAGAGAGAAATTTCATCAAGTATAGGCTCTAAACACTCAGTGTTTGCATGTGTGAATCCCAGGCCACGAATTTAGGTGGCAAGAGACACTGAGTTTTTTCATGTATTCAAATCGACTTAATTTCAATTTCACATTTTCCTAAGCGGCCAGAAGGAAATGTGTCTCTAGGCATTCTCTATGACTTTCTCCAGAGCCCCTTCATCCTAAGGGTCATTTGGAAGCCCATGGTCTCATAGAGACAAGATACGGTGGGGAGGTCCTCTGGGAACTAGTCATTGAACTGTATCAGTGACTGCTGAGACACCCATTGTCCTGGCCACTGCAGTCCCTTCAACCGTGTTGCCTCTGTTTTCTCCCCTGGGGCACTGGAAACATGGGGATCTCTGGCAAGTCTGCTGCCTAGAGTTCTGTCTCGTCAGGTGTACCACAAAGATAAGCCTTTGAAGATGTGATTGCCTCCTTGGAGCACGAGTATGGAGATGGCTCTGGTTTCTGATGCTTGAGGAACCCATAGACCTCTGTCCCTCTCTCTCGTCTCCCAGAATCTTTTGGTCTGGTGAACATTCCACCTTTTTCATTTTCCCTTCCAGGAACCCCTAGCCCCAATACATTAATCAATGGCTTAAGCTTTTGAAAGCAAAAGTCAAGAAGAGAACTATCTCACAGGCAAGTTGTGCTTTCTGCTCTGCCACAAACCTTCTTTGAGACAAGGAGGTATAGAACCTGTTCTTTGCTCAGTTAGAAGGGAGAGGGGTCACTACCTGGTGTGGGAGGGGAATAAAAACACATTCATAGATTTAAAAAAGTCTGGTCAGAGTGCCTGGGTGGCTCAGTTAGTTAAGCGTCTGACTCTTAGTTTCAGCTCAGGTCACGATCTCATGGTTTGTGGGTTTGAGCCCCACATCGGGCTTTGCACTGATCTCTTAGAGCCTGCTTGGGATTCTCTCTCCCCTCTCCCCCTTTGCCCCTCTCTCATTTGCACGCGCACATGTGCACTCTCTCTCAAAGTAAATAAATAAACAAAAACATTTTTTAAAAAGTCTGGTCAATAACATTTAAAATTAATAAGGGGAAAAATAAAATAGAAGTGCTAGAATGCTATCAACTGCCAAATAGAAGGGTTAATTGGATTTGTATTTGGTATCACTATCTTCTATGATTCCTTAAAGTTTCATAGGAGATGTGGTCTTATCTCTGAGCTATTCTGGTATGAATAATGTCACTCCCTCCTTTTTAGAGTCAGGAATGAGGAGTGTTTCTCGTCCATATTCTGTAAACCAAGTTGGCAATTCCAGCTCTGATTAATATGGGATTTCTACTCTAGCTGGAAACAAATATTTGTGTTACAAATAAAATAGCATGTAATCCATAATCAAGTTTCTTATTGAGTCCCATGTTCCAGCTGCTTCTTTGAATAAAATCCACTTATTATAGACTTTCTAATCTTGGGTAGCAAGGTACCTTAGATTAAGTATCTCTGTGGGCATGTGAGCCTAGTAATTCACTGATACATTTAAAATAATCATATGCTAAGAATTAATAACAGAAATACTATATGATCCCATAATTCTACTACTGGGGTGTATATCCAAAGAAAATGAAAACACTAATTTTTAAAATATGTTTTATTTATTTTTGAGAAAGAGCACAAGCTGGGGAGGGGCAGAGAGGGAAGGGGAGAGAGGATCTGAAGTGGGCTCTGTACGGAGAACAGTAAGCCTGATGTGGGGCTTGAACTCACAAGTTGTGAGATCATGACCTGAGTTGAAGTTGGATGCTCAACCCACTGAGCCACCCAGGTGCCCCAAAGAAAGTACTAATTTTAAAGGAAAAGTGCAGGGACGCCTGGGTGGCTCAGTGGGTTAAGCATCTGACTTCGGCTCAGTTCATGATCTCATGGTTCATGAGTCCAAGTCTTGCACTGGGCTCGCTACGCTCTGCACAGAACCCACTTTTGGATCCTCTGTCCCCCTCTCTCTCAGCCCCTACCCTGCTTTGTACTCTCTCTCAAAAATAAATAAACATTAAAAAAAAGAAACAGTGTAAACAAAAAATAATTCATTATAGATGCCGATTCTAAGCAACAATGAATCCACATTTTGTGAATTTGCAAGTCTAGTTCGTTCTACACAGATGAAGGCTGGATTCTGGTAAAATTGGCAAATGAATCACTGGAGGAGGGAAAGTCAGATCTTCATAAACTCATAACCACTTTCTGCTTTTCATTTATCCAATAAAACAATGTGTATCAAGTGCCTGTTATGGGGCTTGATCTCCTATAGACCAGGGTGTACAGTGGCCAACAAGCAGCAGAGTCCTAACTCTGCTGGGACATGTTCCTGGGACACCAACAGGGACATGGGGCATGTGTCCCTGAGGGTGATGTATTAGATATGGGTGACGGGTCATCTCAGCTGGAGCTGATCTAGTCTTTGATCTTCTAAAATTTTCACTGTCTACATAACGAAGATACAACAACAACAAAGGCCCACCTTGAAGCAAATTTCTACAGGAGGGGAAATCACATTTCTAACAAATTTCGTCTGGGGCAAAAATAAAATATTTAAACTTAAAATGATATGAGTTTTCATACACCTGTTTTTCAATTTTCAATATTTTCAAAACTACATTAATGTCCTGAAAAAAAATTAACTGTTAAAAAATACACTGAGGGGCGCCTGGGTGGCTCAGTCAGTTAAGCGTCCGACTTTGGATCAGGTCATGATCTTGCAGTCCTTGAGTTTGAGCCCTGTGTAGGGCTCTGTGCTGACAGCCCAGAGCCTGGAGCCTGCTTCAGATTCTGTGTCTCTCTCTTTCTGACCCTTCCTCACTCACACTATGTGTCTCTCTTTCTCTCAAAAATAAATAAACATTAAAAAATTAAAAAATAAATAAAAAATAGACTGAAACATGTATATGGAGATGAACATTTTTTCTTTTGCCTCGGGTTCCAGTATGGCTTGGCATAGCATTCGAGGAGCCTGTTTGTATTTAAACTTCTGCTATTTTGTGCATCATGAATTTTTAAATTTTTGCATTAAGTATTATTTGATTACAGGGGGCTTTTTTTTTTTTTTTTTTTTTGGCATCTTCTTCAATTCTGTGCCCCAGGTGAGCGCCTCACTCTAATCCTGGCCTTGAATGGCAGAGCTGGGATTCGAACCAAGGCAAACTGGCTGCAGGTCTGTACTCTTTTTTTTTTTTAATGTTTATTTTTAAGAGACAGGGAGAGACAGAGCGTGAGTAGGGGAGAGGCAGAGAGAGAGGGAGACACAGAATCTGAAGCAGGCTCCAGGCTCTGAGCTGTCAGCACAGAGCCTGAAGGGGGGCTCAAGGCCATGAGCGGTGAGACCATGACTTGAGCTGAAGTCAGACACTTAACCGACGGAGCCACCCAGGCGCCCCTGCAGCTCTGCACTCTTGACTATTACGCTACTCTCGTCCTAGAACTGTTGATTTTTATATCTACATCTATATATCACTGCTTTTTCCTATGAAACTAAAAATAACTCCTTGAGGGCACGGGCCATTTATTATGCTGCCTTCTTGTATCCCCAAAGCATCTAGCATGGTGTTTGTTTGGCACATAGGGTGCTTGAAAATGGTTAGCCAACCATTGTAGCCAAAGGAAATCGAAAGAGACCTTTTTAGTGGGCTGAAATTTACCGTCATCACCTGCTACTTTTACCACGATTTGTAGTTTTGCATCAATTTTGCATTTTAATTTTATAACAATAATTAACTGAATAACCTATTCATCATAAAGATGATGAATGAACACACATGAATAAAAACGTTATGAAACTAAAATGCTTTATTCAACCCAGCATCCTCTTTTTGATGAAACTCTTCGTGTTTTTTGGAAATCTATGGCCTCTGGGAAGAAATCCTAGAAATTTTAGTTTTGTAAGCCAACACATCACTGTAATAAAGGGAAGATAGAATGTTCGTTGACATAATTATCAGCTCTTCGGTTACAATCTGGGAGTTTCTGAAGTACAACCGTTATATGACTTATGCTTCCCTACAAGCTGGGAATTTGGCTTATCACCTCCTACACGAGGCTGTGAAATTGTCCTCACCTGTGGGTGCACCCACCTCAGTTTAGTAATGTCACGCCTGGTTGGTTATATTTTCTCTAGCACACTTCTGGAAATGACAGAAGGGGCAGGAGGATTTTTGTCTGCCACCAACTACTAGAAACGTGGCTGTTTTAGGAGATGGAATCGGTGATGAATGCAGCGGTCTTTGAGAGCTCTCCTCAGCGGGGGAGGCTTGAAGACAACACAAAGGAAATGATGGGCACCTGGGTGGCTCAGTCGGTTAAGTATCCGACTTCAGCTCAGGTTATGATCTCATAGTTCCATGAGTTTGAGCCCTGCATCGGGCTCTCTGTGGTCAGCGTGGAGTCTGCTTCGGATCCTCTGACTTCCTTCTCTGCCTTTTCCCCACTTGCGTTTTCTCTCTCTATGTCTTTCAAAAATAAATATTAACAAAATTAAAAAAATAAAGCCAATGAGTAGCACTAGGGAATGTTTATGGCAGGGGACTTCCGGAGGGTGCCTCTTGGCGAGCAACGCTGTTGTCAAAAGTTCCTTCCCTCTTCTTGCTGGTCCAGTTCTGGATTAGATTAAAAAATATACGAATCCCTTTGATTTGTTTGTCTGCATGTTAAAATCCCCTGAGCAGGTTTTAGCTTCTCTGGAGTTTTATTTTTGAGTCTTCTATACTTACTAGTTGATTTACTCCTTTTACAAAAGAGAATAGAGCCAGACAAACTGTCACTTGCTTGAAATTCGGGACTCATGGAAGCTCCCTTATGTTCCTGGGTTCTGCAGGGAATAAAATACTGCATTCAGCCTAGCTCCAAAATCATATCACTATAGGAGGCGGGGTGAAGCATTGTGTAGTCACCCCGACTGCAGCTATTAAAATTTGTATAGGGTGTGTCTCACTATGAAGAAATGGGGTGTAAGGGACACTGGTTAGAATCGTTGGTTTGCTCGAAATACAGCTTTGGTGAACATCACCCCATCTAATTCGTGGCCTGAAAACCCACTCTCCAGAGTGAGCATGTTTTCTTGGTGCAGCCTTTAGCTACTCAGCGGGCACATCCATAGTCATCACCTAGACCACCGTAGAGGGTCTGTGGGGTGGCAAAAAGCTTAAAGCTTAACCAAGGCTTAACGTCACTGTAGCTTCTATTTTAATAATCTGAGAAGGGAAAATGGTCGATTAGGTCCATCTGAGTCAAACTGGCGAGACACAGTCTCCAAATACATGAAGGAGGGTAACAAAAAAAGTTGCACAAAGTCAGGAAAAACGTTGTAAAGGGTGGACAGTGGCAGGGTCCAGTGCTGAATGTCTCCTCTCTGAGTTCTCGGGGAAGGCAGGAACGTTTTGAAAATAAGGCAGCCAGAATCCATCAGAGGTAAGCCAAGCTCAGATGAGGACACAGGAGAAGAAAAGAAGCCTCTACTCTGTCTGTATCAAGGCCGGTTCTGTGTACAGTGACAGAGTGCTTGACATTTAAAGACATAAGGGCTTAAATTTGACTGCTAGTCTTAGATTTAGATGTCAAAAGATTAAAAAAGTAGCAAATGGAGGGGCACCTGGGTGGCTCAGGTCATGATCTCACGGTTTGTGGGTTCAAGTCTCACATCGGGTGAGCCCGAGACCCCATTCGGGTGAGCTGAGCCCCCCACTTCTGGTGAGCCTGCTTCTCTCTCTCTCTCTCTCTCCCCCACCCTGCCTTTCCTGGGATTCTTTCTCTCTCTCTTTCTGCCCCCTGCTCACTTGCGCCCTCTCTGTCTAAAAAAAGAAAGAAAGAGAGAAAGGAAGGAAAGAAGGAAGAAAGAAAGAAAGAAAAAGAAAAAGAAAAAAGAAAGTAACAGATTGGGAGGTCTGGAAGGATGTGATTTCAAGGAACACGAATTGAGACCCCAGTACCTGGCCCCAGGGCTGGAGCCACAGACTTGATTGGACATAATGCTGCCCTTACTGAGCTATGATCTGCCCGGGATCATGTGTCTTATACTCTAGCTCACTACAGCTTTCCAGGATTGAATGGTATCAGATGAATTGCAAGTACACTTTTGGAACCGCGTCCTAATCTGTATGGAAATTATAACTAGAAAGGTCTGCCGTAATAGGACTCCCTTTGCTTCCCCGACTTCAGTGGCAGTGCCCACACTTTGCAACCTCTTTGTATCAAGCATCGTCCATGCAGTGTTTCTCCAGTACTTGCCTTGACTTCTCTCCGGTGGAGTTCTACTCTACCACACATTTGCCTCCCCAGATAGCTAATTATAAGCCTCTATTTTAGTGTCTACTTACAACGAAAGTGTGTGTCAGAAGCAGCACATACCTATAGAGAAATTTCAAAGGGCGTAATTCCAGAACAGTGATGAAGCAATGCTCTCGGATATGTTGGCCTCTTGAAATAGGTTTGGTCAGGTCAGTGATGGCCTAGTGGATGCCTCGTAAGTGTTTATTGATAATAACCATCACAGTGATGATGTCATGAGCTAGTGCAAGCTTATTCGGGACATTTTCTATTGATATGAAGAGGCAGAGGAACCTCTGGAGTCATCAAGAGCAGAGCTCAGGCTGCGCCAGGCTTGTGGGTTAGTTCACACCCTTGTAGACCAATACGGCTTTTCACCAGCCCGTCTCTGTCTTGAGAAATAATGTGTCTGATGTAACTGTGGCTTAGAATACAGTAAAACCCTGGATCGCGAGCAACTTGTTCTGCGAGTGTTCCGCAAGACGAGCAACCATTTCTAGTAAACTTTAACTTGATAAATGAGCGTAGTCTTGCAATACGAGTAGTACCTGATGTTGAATGTTAAATGATCACAACTGAGTCAATGGTTCCTTCTCTCTCTGTCCGTCTCTCTTCACTGTGGGATTGTGGGTGATCATCTCCCATACTGGGATGCTCGGTCTCAGGCTGTGGCATTTGGCAGAAATCAGTGATTTTTCAGAATGTTGGAAGGTGCCTACAACTGGCACTAGTGTATTTTTTGTCACTTCAAAGCACCTATGGACAGTCCTTTGCTTTTCCATACAAGAGTAAACCTCGGAATGCTTTGCTTCCTTCTAGGTCGTTGGATAGGTTCCTTGTCGAAGGTGCATGAAAAGAAAAAGATTCCATTGACCCAATAGAGAGTAGTGATTCTGTTAATATAGTTAAAGTCATCGTATGCAATAACCGCCCCCCCCCTTGTCTCTCTCGCACCAGCCACACAGGTTTTCAAAGGTGAGTGCAGGTTAATTTCTTTATTTTTCTTTATATTTTGTACATTATTTTGTATTTTATTACAGTATCGTAATAATTTTATATGAATATTTTTGGGTCGTGGAACAAATCATCTGAGTTGCCTTTTTTTTTTTTTATGGGTAAATTCACTGTGATATACAAGTGCTTTAGATTACACGCATGCTTTCGGAACAAATTATGCTCACAAATCAAGGTTTTGCTGTATTTGAATAGTGGGCATTACAATGTAGATATTTTTTAATGTTTATTATTTATTTTTGAGAGAGAGAGAGTGCAAGCAGGGGAGGGGCAGAGAGAGAGGGAGACACAGAATCCAAAGCAGGCTCCAGGCTCTGAGCTGTCAGCACAGAGCCTGACATGGGGCTCAAACTCACGAACCCTGAGATCAAGACCTGAGCCGAAGTTGGACACTTCACTGACTGAGCCACCCAGATGCCCCTACAATTTAGGTTTTTAATCATAGCCTTTCTTGCTAATGTTACAATCTCCTTTAGGCCTTTCGTCTTGAGCCAGTTCTGATCTGCTGGAATGCTATTATCAATTTCTCTTCTCCGTTTCAGGAATGGAAGGTGGAAGGGGAGTGGGGAGTAGACATAGGAATAGTGTATGTGCTTTTTTTTTACCTACATCTTAGATTTTGAAGAGGTAACTCAGACGTTCCAAATTGTCTTCTATCATCTATTCAAGGTCCAGAGCTCTATAGAAATGCCCTTCCCCTTAACACAGAAGAAACAAAATTTCTGTTCAGAGCTTCCGTGCACTTTCATGTTTATAGACGGAAATATTTGCGGTACTAAAAACCTTCAAGATACCTGCCTTATTGCAGATCCCTAGTTTCTGTGGGATTATGTAAAAGCTTTGTGTTGCTAAACACCCCCCTCCGTCTTCCTTCCATCTTGAAGCAGTGTTGAGCATTTTACTAAATTGACAGCAGGGGAATGTTTTACCTGCTTGACTTGTTCTTCCTACTTTATTCGGGTTTCAGTCAAGTGTTTCTACACTCCGCTGGGTGTGGGAGGCCGTGAGTCACCAGGAGAGAGGATATCGTGCTCCGTGCACGCCCAGGGTGTTGCAGGATGGTTGAGGAACTTCTCGCTCGGGCTGCGTGCCATCTCGCTCCTTCCCTTGTTCTCTCTTGGATATCTGCTTGGCTACTGGTTCCTGAGGAGAACCAGTCAGTGGAGTATTCCGATATTAAATTAATTCCTCTTTCTGTGTAAGTGGCCAAGCAAGTTTTTACTGGAAACAGAGACTAGCGCCTGAGGAAAAATGGGGGGCAGGGAGGGCAGAGACTGAGTTTAAAAGGCAAAGGAACCTATGGAAAATTGCTTTTCTGTCTAATTACAAGTTTTATAACACATTTCCATTGTCTGTGATCTTTGTGCACGAGTAGACTAAGAAAATGGTTCAGTGAGAATAACCTCACATTAATCAGCTTGTGTCAAGAAGCTTCCTCTTTCCGGTTGGCACCATCTGCTTGGTCCATTAGAGCTCAGAGAGGGACCTGACCCTTGGCCGTCTGTCTCCCATGAGTCACATTTTGCACATAAAGCCTCCTCCTTTCACCCTCTTTCAGACTAAGGACTTGTTCAGAACTCTAGTGGCTGTGTGCTTGGCACGAGTGTGGGAGTTGCTGGCTGAGGAGAAGCTGTGCGGTCAAGTGAAGGTGAAGGTGGACATGGGCAGCCGGCTTCCTCCCCAAGCTGTGGATGCTCTTCTCATTCTCAGACATTCACTCACCCTGCGTCCTTGTCTCCCTCCTGCAGGCGCTTCTGGAGCTACGTAGCTTGGTTACGTTTCTCTCTTTTTAAAGCCTGATGTTACTACTTTATCAAGAGTAATGCCCAAAGGTGTTCAGATTACGTATTTTGGGTAGTTGGTCCCAAACGCACCTGTATATCATGGGAAACAGGGGAAAGGGAGAGAAGTTAGCTTAGAAATACACATTCTAGGGCCAGGTGGCTTTTGTGGTGCATTCTACCAAAAGTTTAAAGAATAATTAACACAAATTCCTCTCAGATTCTTCCCAAAAATTGAAGAGGAGGGAACATTTCTTAACTTTTTCTATAGGCCAACATTATCCTAGGACCAAAGCCATAAAAAGACACCATAAGGAAAGACATTGACAGAACAAGGTCCGTTATGAGTTTAGATTCAAAGTCTTTAACAAAATATTAGCAAAACAAATTCAGCAACACATTAAAAGGATTATGATCTTTTTAAAATGTAGAAGCTATATTTCTTTTTTAAAAACCAGTTACATTTTTTATTAAAACTATTTTTTAAAATATTTATTTTTGAGAGAGAAAGACAGAGCACAAGTGAGAGAGGGGCAGAGAGAGAGAGACAGAATCTGAAGCAGGCTCCAGGTTCTGAGCTGTCAGCACAGAGCCTGATGCGGGGCCCAAACCCATGAATGGTGAGATCATGACCTAAGCTGAAGTCAGCTCAACCAACTGAACCACCCAGGTGCCCCGTTAAACCTGTTACATTTCTATACACTGGCAATGAAAACTCTGAAATGGAAATTAATAATTCCATTTACCATGGTACCAAAAAGAATAAAATACTTATGAATAAATTTCTAACCAAAGAGGTTAAAGACTCATACACTTAAAATTATAAGTCATTGCTGAAATAAATTAAAGAAGACATAAATGAAAAGACATCCTGTGCTCATGTATTGGAAGACTTAATGCTCTTAAGATGAAATTACTACCCAAATTGCTCTACCCAATCCGTGTAATCTCTATCCCAACAGCACATTTTTGCAGAATAGAAAAAACCCATTCTAAAATTCATATAGACTCTCAAAGGACTCTCAAAAGTCAAAACAATCTTGCAAAAGAACAGATTCGGAAGTCTCGTACTTCCTGATTCCAAAGCTGACTCTGAAGCTATGGTAATCAAAGCAGCATGGTACTGGCATAAAGACAGACAATATAGACGGATAGAATAGAGAGCCTAAAAGCAAATCCCTGCACGTATGGTCAAATGATTTTTGACAAGGGTGCCAAGACCATTCAGTGGGGGA
Source organism: Paguma larvata (assembly GCA_030068075.1). NCBI lineage: Eukaryota > Metazoa > Chordata > Mammalia > Carnivora > Viverridae > Paguma > Paguma larvata. The sequence goes on from CM057827.1 coordinate 891,613, forward strand.
AAGGACAATCTTCTCAACAAATGATGCCAGGAAAACTGGACATCCACATGCAAAAGAATGAAATTGGACCTTACCTTGTACCGTATGTAAAAATTAACTCAAAATGGATCAAAGATCTAAATTTAAGAGCCAAACTATAAAATATGAAGAAGAAAGCATAGAAAATATTCATGACATTGGATTTGATAATGATTTCTTAGACATGATGCCAAAAGTACAGGAAACAAAAGAAAAAAATAACTGGGTTTCAACAAAATTAAAAACTTTAGTGCATGGAAAGATACTATCGAGAGAGTGAGAAGACAATCCACAGAATGGGAGAAAATATTTGCAAATCATATATCTGACAAGGGATGAATACCCAGCTTACATTAAAAACTCCTGTATCTCAACAACCAAAACCCAAAACAACCTAACTAAAAAGTGGACAATAGACTTGAATAGACATTTCTCCAAAGTAGATATTTGTATAGCCAATAAGCACATGAAAAGATGCTCAACATCGTTAGATGTTTGGGAAATGCAGTTCAAAACCACAACGCGGTATTGCTTCACAACCCTTAGGACGGCTATCCCCAAAACCAAAAAACCAACCAAACAACCCCCAACCCCACCCAGTGCCAGGCAGAAAATAACAAGTGTTAGTGAAGAGGTGGAGATATTGGAACTCTTGCGAATTGCTGGTGGGAATGTAAAATGGTACACAAAAGCTTGGTGTTTGGTGTTTCCTCAAAAAGTTAAATACAGAATTACCATATGATCCAGCAATTTCACCCAAAATAATTGAAAGCAGGCACTGAAACTGATATTTGTACACCAGTGTTCATAGCAGCGATATTCATAACACCCAAAGGTAGAAATAACCCAACTGTCCACCAACAGATGAATGGATAAACAAAACACGGTGTCTATACACAATGGAATATTATTTAGCCATAGAAGGAATAGAACCCAACACACGTTATAGGATGTATGAATCTTGAAAACATTACACTGAGTGAAATAAGTCAAACACAAAAGGGCAAATATTGATGATTTGATTTTTATGAGGTTCTTAGAAAGTAGCATATAGGTTACCAGGAGCAGGGAGTGGGGAGGGAAAATGGGGAGTTATTTGTTAATGGGTAGAGAGCTCTGTCTGGGGTGATGAAAAACTTCCAGAAATGGATAGTGATGATGATGGCTCAACATTGTGAATGTACTTAATGCTACTGGATTATATGATTAAAAATGGCTAAAATCATAAATTTTATATTATGTCACAGTAAAAAAGATTAATACACATATCAGGGTCCTACTGTTAAAGAGGCTGAGAGGCCGATATAGTAGAATATGAATTGGGAACCTGGAATCTGGGTTTTTAAAAAATGCCTTCCTGTCTTTCATAGGCATAAGCCAGGCTTAGAAATTTATGATTTAATATCTGCCTGTTCTTTCCAAGGGGACTGGTGCCAGTCTGAAGAAATGTTCACCAATATACTTGAAATATGTGTATATTATTTGTAAATCTAAGTGTATTACTTTTAAAGTGCTGTTTTGAAATCTGAGATTGCCATGACCACATTGTGTCATTTCTGAAGTGATGGTGACAATAGTTCAGGCTATTTTTTAAATGCCTATACTTGACAAAATAAAAATGAATAATCCGGAGGTACTTGGATGGCTCAGTCAGTAGAGCATGAGACTCTTGATCTCGGGGTCCTGAGTTTGAGCCCCAGGTTGGGCCTGGAGCCTAATTTAAAAAAAGGTGAGGAGGCGCCTGGGTGGCTCAGTCAGTTAAGTGTCCAACTTCAACTCAGGTCATGATCTCATAGTTCGTGAGTTCAAGCCCATGTCGGGCTCTGGGCTGACAGCTCAGAGCCTGGAGCCTGCTTCAGATTCTGTGTCTCCCTCTCTCTCTCTGCCCCTCCCTCATTCGTGCTCTGTCTCTCTATCTCTCAAAAATAAGTAAACATTAAAAAAAATCCTGAGTTAGTCTTCTCAAATTTTTTTGAAATTTTAATGGCTCATTAAATCTCAAAGTCTGGGAAGCTTTGCAACCATTTTGAAAATACTGTAACAGACTGCTCCTGGCATTAACTTAGTTGTACAATAAGAGACTGTACAATCTCTTTTCCTGTTGTTTTCCTGTTGTTCATAGGATCCTTGAACAAAAAATGGCCCAGGTGAAATTGACAGTTATTAAGATGTTCTTTCTCCTGCTGACAGTTGCAATGCCCTTCCTCAGATGAGGGAGGAGGTAGGTAGAGGTGGGGCCAGGAGAGTAGAGAATGGTGTCACTCTTCCTGGAGAACATACTGTCAGGGGAAGTTTTTGTCCTGTCCTGGGTGATGCCTTAAAGGCCCTTCTCACCTTCCTGAATTTGGGGGCTAAGGTAGCACTGGGGCTGAGGAACATTCATTTCTAGAGGATGCCTTTGCATTCCAGAGGAGGGCAGCTGGCAGCAGGGAGTGCCTGTCTTCGGGAGCCCCTGCCTGCCCCGCCCTTTAGGCAGATTAGTTAGTTATTGAAAAGTGCTTTGGAAGCACAATGGGCTGGAGAGACTCCATGTGCTGTTGCCCAGGCCTGTGTGGGAGCTGGCATTTCTGAGATGCCGAGGCTCTTCTAGGAGGCTGTGGGACAAGAAACGGTTCTTTCCTGTTGTGCTGCAGTCCTCGCAGGGTCTGTCTCAGGATGCAGAGACAGTTCTGGAAAATTCTCATGCAGTGCATTCTGTCTCAAGAGAGAGGTTCATTTTGTGGCACAATCTGTAAGATATTTGGATAAATGAACCACATCAGATGTGTTTTGTTTTCGTGTTTAAATTTTTTTGTTTATATTCTAGTCATTTGTACATAAACAAGATCATTTAGCATGTTCTGTTCTGTGACTTACTTTTTTTAATCTAGCAATGTTCCATGGAGATCTTTCTGTGTTAGTATATTTAGGCTTCCCTGCTTTCTTTACTGGCTACATTGCTTCAAGATTATATAAGCTGTATTATGATTTCTTTACCTCCCATAGGACACCTGGTTGGTTTCCTGGGTTTCCCCATTGCAAACAGTATTACAACAAACATTCCTCTACAAAAGTCTGTGTGCTTATGTGTAAATGCCTCTGAAGGATATAATCCTGGAAGAGGAATTTCTGGACCAAAGGGCATGCAGATTTCAGGTTTTGGTAATTCTCTTTGAAAATTCCGTTGTAGTTTATATAGCTACCATGACACTCATCAACACTGGACATTGTCAATATTTTAAAAATTGCCAGCATCATGTGCAGAAAAAGCAGTGTCATTTAAAACTGCCTTTCTCTGGTTTACTGGTGAGGTCGTGCATCTTTTCACATGCCTATTGACCTTTTGGAGTTTTTCTGAACTTTTTTCTTGAAGTATAAAATTACAGAAAAGGGACACGAGTCATAAGTGCACTGCTGAATGAATTAACGAACACAAGGTGAACTCTTCTTGTATCTACCCCCCGAGTCAAGAAATGGAATATTATCAGACCTTTTCCCACCACCTCAAAAGTAATCATTATCCTGATATCTAGCCCCTATAGATTAATTGTGCCTGGTTTTAGATTTCAGACAAAGGGAATCATACAACATGCACTCTTGTATCAGGCTTCCTTTACTCAACATTATGTATCTAAACCAGTCATGTGCTTGCCTGTAGCTATAATATATTCATTCACATTGCTTATTATATTCCAATAAGCAAATTATAATTTTGTCACAATTTGTTTATCAATGGCATTTTGTTTTTTTCCCCAACTTTTAGCTATTAGCAAATAATGATGCTGTGAACATTCCTACGAATGTCTTTTAGAATTCATGTGCATACATTTCTGTTGGGTATGTATCTAGGAATGAAATTTTGGGGTCACTAGCAATGTTCTATCAGCCTGGCCAATTATATGTGTGAGTTTCCTATGAATATGCCTTTCACATTAATTATTACATGGTTTGTATGTTATTATTGATTTGTATGTGTTCTATTTTGTACTGGATGTTAAATCTGTGTTATTCTGTTGTAAATATTTTTTCTTAGTCTTTATATTGCTTTTCATTTCACAAAGTTTAAAATTTTTATGCAGTTGAATCTGTAAGTCTGATTTTTGGGTTTTATATGTTGCTTAGAAAGTTCTTCCCTATCTCAATATTATAAGTATTCTCTTCTTTGTTTCCTTCTAAAACTCATTGTATTTTGATTTTTACATAGGCTTTTTAATCAGTCAGAAATTTTAATCAGTCTGAAATCACCCTTTGTAAGTGAACAAAGTTATACTATTTGTAGCCTAGATTTTTTAATATTTATTTTTCAAAATAGGTGATAACATAAAAGAGCTAAGAAACTGTCAAAATTTTATCTCATTAATGTATTTTTTTTTACTTTGGAATAGTCTCCTCTAAGTTAAGCCTGAGTTAGATTCTAAACAGAGCCAATGTTCTAAGTCGACGGTTGTCAGCCACAATGCTGGGCATATAAATGGTCAATGACTATTTATTCATTTACTGTGTATTTATGGAACATTAAATGGTGGTTCTCACAGACTTAGTGTCCAATGAGGAGGGAGACCCCATTCTGGCATCCTCAAGGTAGCCCGACTGTACACTGGATTTAGATTCTTGGGTCAAGAAAATCATGAATGCTTTTCTTACTCCTAAGACCCCCTCCGAAACTGAGTAGATGCCCCAAAATGGATTATATGCTCTAAACCCCATCCCCAGTATAGACAGAGGTCCAGGCCAAACTTTATTGCAAATCTCCAGGGTCAGATTTGACTTCGCCAGCCAAGTTGCCCACTTGACGAAAACTATTTTCTTGGCTGGCTGGGTGGGTGATTGGTTATAGGGTCACATAACAGGAGAAGGATGTTTGAACTCAGTCCATCCTCCCCCTTTGTGTGAAATGAGAACCTGCTTCTAGAGCCTGTTAAGTAGCAGCGTTTGGTGCTAGCATGGAAATTTTGGGTGGTAGGCTGCCTCTCCAGATGCTCAGTGTGCTTGTCCCTCCTTTTTCCTTCTTCCTTAAATATTTTTGGGAAGACCAGTTACTTGAGACTTAGTTAACATGTTACAGGACTGGAGCTTGAGCTGGGGTAAGGAGAAGAAGCAACATCCTCCTTAACCTGACAGGGACCTTGGTTCCTGCCTGGCAAGCTGAATGTGCAGCTGTGAACTGTCTGAGCTGGTTTGCTTGGAAATTGCTCGGCTGGCCAAGCTCCAGAAATGAAATAAAAAGTGGCCTGAAATCTCAAGGTTTTTGCTTGCCTTCTGAGTTTTACAATTGAAGGATTTGGCTGGTGCCTGTCCCAAAAGCATGGAATTTTCTACTGTTTGTATCGCATGATATTTGTGTGTGTGTGTGCATGTGCACACGGGCTTGTCTGCACAGGCATGTTTTACAGCGAAACTGTTTATACCTGCAGGCAGGCAGCAATTAAAGAACACAGTGTGTGGTAGATTCCCTTTGATTTCAAGCATCATGTATCTGGATTTGCAGTTGAGTGTCTTTGGAAAAATGCGACGGGGAATCTTGCGTGTAAGTGCACAACTGATCCACTAGGCACAGGACCTTGCCTCGGAAATATCTGAGGATAATTTACTTAGGAGAATTCACTGTGCCATTTTTGGAGGAACAGGTGTATTTGGCCACACTTTGGGGGAAGTGAAGACCTGAGCTTTGAGGAAGTCAAGTTTGAGGCCATCAGAGGCTGTTATTTATATCAGAGTGATGTGTATTGAAAGCCAAAGACTCATTCTGCCACTGCCACGGAACTCGTTTTAGAGAAGAGGAAGGGTGCATTTTGCCTTGTTAAATATCTACTGCGCCAAGAATTTCTGGCGTGGTTCAGATTTCTGGTAATTTGTACCCAGGCTCTATTGTGGACAAAGGGAACCTACACTCTCTTCCTTCAGCCTACTTTGTGGATCAAATGGCCCATTTCTGACTGGTTGATAGATGCATGCACTTGATTCTTGCAGCTTTTCCCAAGATGTGAGCAGCCTGGTGTGTGTGTTTAGGGGAGCGGAGAGACGTCTAAGCTCAAGATGAAGACATTGGACTTTAAGAACCAACAAAAACAATGCACCAGGAACTCTTGTGTTTGCTATTAAAATAAATGAAGTCTCACATAACGAGCTTCTATTTGATGTATTTCGAGTTCTAAAGCTCCCCCCCCCACATCCCAAGACACCACAAAGCTCTTTTGGTCATGTGAAATGAGTGTGTTTGGGGACAAACATGTCGGAATCGTGAGGGAGTAACTTGGCAGTGGAACAAGCCATGAGATGTGCTTGACAAGAACTGAGAAACAATACATGTCAGATTTTCTGAGACACCCTGTAATTTTTGGTTCAGAAATATGATCAAGAAACCACAGACAGGAGGGGCGCCTGGGTGGCTCAGTTGGTTAGGTGTCCAACTTCTGCTCAGGTCATGATCTTGCGGTTCACAAGTTCAAACCCCTGGTCAGGCTCTGTGCTGACGGCTCAGAGCATAGAGCCTGCCTGGGATTCTGTGTCCCCTTTCTCTGCCCCCCCCCACTCACACTCTATCTCCATTTCTCAAAAATAAAAATACACATTAAAAAAATTAAAAAAAAGAAAGAAATCACGGACCATTGCAGCCTCATTAAGGTCATTAACGGTTAAACTTTCCTAGGGAGCCAACAGAGACCATTTCTTCGCAGAAAGATCAAGTGTCTGTAGGAGAACCTAGTCCTGCTTAAATTGAGGAGAAAAAAACATTGAATTTTTGCTCTCAATAAGACCAGGAGATAGATGTTCGAAAAGCAGAACAGTCAGGATGACAGCAGTAAGGAAGTGCTAGGTGACGTGGAACAATGGCACAGTTTGCATAAGGGTTGAGATTTTTCTGGGCTTGCCTAATCCCAGTCTTTTGGAGTTTGCCTTTTACGAGGGTAAACATGGTTTAATAGTGAGCAAATATTAGTTCACATAATTAAAACCTGTTGAGTGGAACAGGAAATATTCAAGGGAAATCTGCAGGTGCCTGCAAGCAAGGGTGACACTAGAAAGATCGTGGTATGTCAGCTCCCTCTCCCCCAAGGGGAGTGTCCCTGGAATGAAGCCACCAGCTACACAGGAGGAAACAGACGGTTTGTAAAAAAAAAAAAAAAAGGAGCAGTGTGGAAACGTTCTAAACTTATTAATAATCTGCTCACCCTGGGAGAGTGTAAAAGGCATCTGGGGTATTTGCATTTTTGTTTATTGAAGGGAGAAAGGCACTTCACAACTATCTCTCTCTCCCCCTCTCCCTCTCTTTCTCCCTCCACTTCATTCAGGACATGAATTTTCCAAGTCAACTGCCGTCCTAGGGGTTGAATCGGTTTTCAGCTTCACTCCGGGTTTCTCCACACATATTAAAGAAAGATGATTCCAGTATGATTTAAAAAGAAAAGCGGCCTGACTTCTGGGATCCAATTTTGCATTGTGGATGCGTTTTCTTCCTGGAGGGAGCCACGTGACCTCTCTCCTCAGCATCCAGCATTCTTTCCATTCCGAGGCCTGGTCACATCAGGACAGAAGCCCTCATCCTCAGGCTCCGGCGTATGAATGGGAGGCGTGTCCGCTCAGGCTCGGCCTTAAGTTTCTTCCAAACAAGAGTGGAGACAAATGGGTGTGTAACTCAACATAATCCGTGGCAAGATACGATCCCGACCATGAGAGGAAAATAAAGTGTTGATGGAAAATTAGTCTTATTAGGGAGATTTATTTGTGGTGACATTTGAAATGAGCCTGAAAAACTAGTAGGATTTTGACAGATGGAAAAGAGTGTTACTAGCATTATTATGGTATTCGTGTCCAATAATAGCCAAATGAATCTGTATCTGTTTAGGACATCTGGAGCTTCTGCGAGGCTTGGCCTCCGCGCGACGTTCTGCTGGCAGGAACACCCCAGCCATCCCTCGGAGGACCACCATCCCCGCATGCTCAACCTAAATGGATGGAATGGGGCAGACCCCGCCCCCTGGCTCTGGTGTAGGCACGTGACCCAGACTAGCCAATAAGAGAACAATATTCCCCTTACCACACTGAGAGATTCAGAGCCGGTGTGACCCAAGTTGGACCAGTTCTGGAGCTTTTTCTGGAACTCTTGCCCAAGAGGCATCATCTTCCTGCTGGCGTTGTTAAAACTGGTGGATCGGAGTTCAGGAGCTGCAAGGGGTCCGTTTTGTTACGGCAGCTAACCTGAGAGATGGGGAGATTGCTGAGCACCTGGGTCCAGTCATGCCTGAAACTCTGTCAGTGGTTTTAGTCAAGCCAATGCATTCACTTTGTAAGAAGCCATTTTGTGCTTTTCCCTTGCAAACGAAAAAAGTCCTAACCAATACAGACGGTTTAAATAATCTGCCTAAATACACAAACAAAACCTGGGAGGGTTGGAGGTTTGCAGATTCAGCATGGCAAGTTCCTAGCAAGGAGATATCTTTTTCGTTGCTCACATTTTCTTTTTCTTTTTTTTTTTTTAATTTTTTAAAAAATGTTTACTTATTTTTGAGAGAGACAGAGAGACAGCACATGAGTGGGGGAGAGGCAGAGAGAGAGAGAGAGGGAGACACAGAATCCAAAGCAGACTGTTACCACAGAGCCCAATGTGGGGCTCAAACTCACAAACCATGAGATCATGTCCTGAGCCGAAGTCCGACGCTCAACCGACTGAGCCACCCAGGCACACCTGTTGCTCACATTTTCCAGGTCACCTTCCTAGGTTCTGGTAACCAAGACATGGGAAACTTTGCTGTTAAACCCCCTTCGGTGAGGCTTCTCACCAATCTAGCTGACTCTTGTGTGCTGGATATGTTTCCATGAATCAGAAGTGAAATATGCAGCACTGTTGCCGCAAAGGAATGAAAACAGTTCATTTGCCTTTTGTATCTCTCCAAGCTTTGTTTTTTCTGGGTCACACGTTGTAAGTGAAGAGTCATAACGATAATGCTGTTTGGATTCATGAGCAGTTGAATAGACTATTGAGAAAAGACTCGTTCATCATCAGAAGTAAATTCACTGCGGAAGAATCGCAGACAGTGGGGAAACTGCCTTTAGCCAACTAATTTTCTGCTCCTTCAGGGAAAACCATTGGATGTTTGAGTTGAGTGCGACATCTGCGAATCCAAGAAAGATAATTATTTTTATTGAATGCTTATTAAGTCCTTGGCACTCAGAATATTTTGCCTACATTCTTTCTTAATTTCATTAACTCTGCGAGGCAGGTCCTAATCCCGCTTTTCTTTTCGAGGTGGGGGAATGGAATGAGGTAGACAACACCGGCTGTTATCCAACATCCTTTCTTTCTTTGTTTCCTACAAAGACAACTCCAAGCAGCAGTTACTGCCTCTTGTTCAAAGTTCGGGCTCTCTGGGCCATCACTGCAGACATTTATGGTTTTGCAAACTTTTTTTTTTTTTTTTTTTTGCATTTCTGCCCTGCAGCTGTGGATAGCCATGTGATATGGTTCTAGCCAGTGAGTTTTGAATAGAAGTCTTGTGGGGATTTCTCTAAAAGTGTTGCTTTCCTGATTTGGGCATTGCCCCTTCCTCCTTGTTCTTTCCCTCTCTCTGCCTGGAATGTGGGTATGAGGCTGGTGGTGAAGTAGCCATATCGTGACCTCAAGGCAACCATGGGGAGGACATATTCTGAGGGCAGCAGCGCAAGAAGATAGAAGGCAACTAGAATATTCTGACATTGCAAAACTAATGTTTCTGTCCTGGAAGGCCTACTTTCACACTTGTTGTAGTTTTGAAAAAAAAACCAAACAAACCATTATTTGGTTCCCTCAGCGAGGTTGGGTTTCTGTTACAGACAACGGAATGCCCTCCCTCACTGACACAGGGAAACTGAGCTAAAGGAGTTTCAGGGACTTACTTGCATTTCCCTATCAAGTAGGCCTCAAAGCTGAATAAGACACAGAAGGAAGGCACCCTTAAAGAGTTCGAGTCCAGTTTTAAAGGCAGCTGCATAAAGAGACAACTGCCACATAATATCTTTAATGCAGTGATAGTGATTTGCCTAGGGTATCATGGGTGCCTAGAAAAAAGAAAATGAGAAAAAAGCAGAACGACAGTTCGCCAGGCAGAGGAGAGGGGTGGGAAAAGAGATTACAGCTTGAATAAAGGCGTGGAAGTGAGACACAGCATAGTATGTGCAGAGAGCCACGGGCTGGTCTGAGTCGTTGGAGCATCACGTATCAGGCAGGCAGTGGTGAGACGTGTTTCGTTTAGCTCGTGCTGCAAAAGAAGCCAAAACCTAGTGGCTGAAAACCAGAGCATTTTATCCTTACTCATAATTCCATAATCTGAGCTGAGTTCAGCTGCATGGTTGGTTGTGTGTTCATGGGATATCTGTTGGGGTTGGAACATCCAAGAAAATTTTTTTTAATCTTTTTTTTAACGTTTATTCATTTTTGAGAGACAGAGTGTGAGTGGGCGAGGGACAGAGAGAGAGAGAGAGGAAGACACAGAATCGGAAGCAGGCTCCAGGCTCTGAGCTGTCAGCACAGAGCCTGATGCGGGGCTTGAACTCATGAACCGTGAGATCATGCCCTGAGCTGAAGTCAGACACTTAACTGACTGAGCCAGCCAGGTGTCCCCCAAGAAAACTTAAGTCCCATGTTTGGTGCCTCAGTTGGGACACATGGAATAGCTGGAGCTGGCTGGGCATTCCCCCCCCCCCCCACCTCTTTGTCTCTTTCTCTTTCCCTCCCTTCCTCCTTCCTTCTCTCTTCTTTCCATTTGGGTGGCTAGGACTTCTAGAGTAGTTGGACATCTTCCATGGCTGATGGCTTCCAATTAAGAAGACGAGGATGCTGCCAGTGCATTTAAGATCTAGGCTCAGAAGTACCAGAACATCACTTCTACTGCACTTTGTTGATATAAGCAAGTCACAAGGCCAGTCCTGAGTCAGGGAGAAGAAATAGCTGCTGCTTTTTGATGGGAGGAACAGTATACACATATAGGGAGAGATGATTTAACAGTGCTCATCTTTAGAGACCATCTAGTACAAAGGTAAGAATGATGTAGCTGAAAGACAACCTTGTCTGCTTCTCAGGTTGATGTGAACACCAGACCTGGGGGGTTTGCCCTGCTTCATATTTGGGATCTGAAAGGAGAATGCCTCTCAGGTCGACCTGATGGATCAGCATAAAACAAACCAAGTCATGTGATTAGGCAGAGAAAGGGCTGGAGTTTGGGATCTCTGAACCCTCTTCGGCTTCCCTGTGGCATGGGTAGGACTCAAAGTTTCCCATACGTCATGGAGAGTCAGAGAGCTTACTCTGGAGTCTGCAATGGTGAAGGACAAGTTGAGCCCACAGCAAAGGGTTCTCGCAGAGAACCCCTGGAGTCAGAACGGTAGGGGAAGCTGAGCAGGTTGACTGAGCCCTGGCTAAGCGGAGAGACCCGAGGAAGAGTTCCCAGTCACCTTGTAGCAGAAATCAGTGAGGATCTGGAGGACATGTTATGGTTTTGAACAACCTTGTCTCCTACCCTCTCCACCTCCAGTCATAAGGTCACAGAAGACAGCACCCCTCCTACCCAATGAATTACCCAGACACCATGTTGGAGAGCAACAAGGGAAAGAAGAGACCACCTGAGAACCTGAGAATGTGCCTAATGAAGGGACTCCTTATTTATTTAAACAAGTTTTTTTTAAGGTTATTTATTTTGAGAGAGACAGAGCGAGCAGAGGAGGGGCAGAGAAAGAGGGAAGAAGAGAATCCCAAGCAGGCTCGGCACGGTCAGCATGGAGCCCAATGCAGGGCTTGCACTCACAAACTGTGAGATCGTGACCCGGCCAAAAAGAGTTGGAAGTTTAATTGACTGAGCCTCCCAGGTGCCCTCCAGGACTCCTTATCTAAATAAGCTCTTCATAGGATTTCCTGGACTGTGCCGAAAGCAAAATTTACCTGGCAAGAGAGGCTCACAAGGAAGAAGAAGTTATAAGGAAATAAAGAAGCCATGTGAAGTGAAGTTACAAAGAAACAATAGGAATAATGACAATTGCAGGGTAGCAGTTACTTCTGTGGGAGAGGAGGGGGATGTGGGAGCCACAGGAAGCTTTGGCTGTTCTGGTAAGTCAGAGGATGGGCACATGTGTGTTGCTTTATTCTTTCTTCCTTTTTGTGGGCTTTAAATAGCTCATAATGTAACTTTGTTAAAAGCTACACTTCTGAATAGAATCCTGAGCCCCTGACACCAGATTTAGGTCTTGAGCATGTTATATGGGCAAGGGGATATGGAGGCTTGAAATATGAGTTAGGTTTGCTTGTTAGGAGCTGTCTGGATTTGAGAAAGACAAGAGTACAGAAAGGGAGGAGGGTGTCCTACTAATCCCGTGAGAGGTGATGGTAGCCGGACTTCCCAGGTGGTGGTCGAGGTAGCTTGGGAGTTAAGCTGGTAGGACTTTGTAATTGGCAAGATGGGGTTAGGGAGTGGGCAAGGTTACTCATTTGAGTGAGTAGGTGGATGTGGACCCTCCCCCCGCTCCGCCATTGACCGAGATGAGAGAATACAAGTGAGGGGTGTATTTAATTGGAACGGCAAAGGATTCAGTTAGGATAGGTTGGGTTTGGAGGGCCTGTGGGGTGTCCTGGTGGGGATGACTGGTTGGAGGTGGCTGCGTGGGTCTGGACCCCAGAGACGAGATCTGAGAAGCCCCAGCATTGACACAGATTGGAGCCATAGAAGTAGGTGAGACGCCCTGAGGGAAAGTGAGTAGGAGAGCAGAACGGAGGCCCCAGAACAGACTGGATGCAGCAACCCCTCGGTCACAGACACGGAAGCTCTAGCTGTGCCCAGCTCTACAGACACCCCCTGACCAACTCTTCTGGTAAGCAGAAAGAAACCCCACCCACCACCCACTGCCACCCCTGCTGGGAGTTCCCCCCTCTGGCCTCCCGCTGTGGTGGCCCATCCTTTCCTGCCCCTGCCCAGTCCATTGTCTATTTGCTGTCCACGTTTGCCCGCCTGCCTGGGAACTTGCTTTCCTTTCTCCCCTTTAAAAGGGGCAGAGAGGGGGCGTCTGGGGGGCTCAGCTGATTAAGCGTCCAACTTCAGCTCAGGTCAGGATCTCACAGTTCATGGGTTTGAGCCCCACATCAGGCTCTGTGCTGACAGCCCAGAGCCTGGAGCCTGCTTGGGATTCTGTGTCTCCCTCTGTCTCTCTGTCTCCCTCTCAAAAATAAATATTAAAAAAAAATTTTTTTAAGGGGCAGAGAAGGCTTCCCGCCACAACCAGATGAGGTCCTTAAAGGCCCAGCAGCTCCATAGAGCCTGGTGAGACCTCAGATGTGGGAGCCTCCTCTAAAGTCTGCACCTCGGCCTTTCGGAGCAGAGGACAGCTTCCTCCTGGAGAGTCTGTTCTGTGGAGAATGACAGAAAGTGAGAAGACACCGGCCTGCCGAGTGCAACCCGGAGACCCTTGGGTGCCTTGGCTTCTGTCTGCTTCTGTGGCCACCGGGGCTGCGCGCCTACCTGTGTGTGCCAGGCCTGTCCTAGCTGACCGACCCCTCCCTCATCTCCAGACACGGGTCTTTGGCCTTCCGTGTTCCTGTGGTGCTGCCACAGTGCCTTTGATTGACTTTCTAAACGCTGGTCTCTGTGGAAACCTCCTAGGCCTGAGTAGCTGATACTTGATGGTATTGTTCTCCTCTCGAACCCTTCCTCTTTCAAAGAAGGGATAGAACATTTCCTTCACGATGGGTTCGTTGGCAACAGCGGAACACGTGGAAGCTGGTCAGAGCAGTTTGTGTTGATGGCAAGCTTAGAGGAAGTGGAGGTAACAGGGCCTACAGCCTGGCTGGACCCTTCCTGCCAGCCACCATCTCCCTTTACTTGTTGTTATGATAAATCCAAGACAGACTCAGTCTCTGTCCCAGTTGACAACCTGGGCATCCTCTCTTCCACCCAGACATTGGAAATCTCTTTGTTCTTTAAAGGTTGGATTCTGACATGAAGTTTACATTCTGGGTTGGACAGGGACTGCTCTCAGCTCTAGAGAAAAAGTGTTTCTGCCCTAAATTGGATTCAGAGAATTTGTGGGGGTGGTTGGGTGGCTCAGTCAGTTAAGCGTCCAACTTCGGCTCAGATCGTGATCTCACGGTTTGTGAGTTTGAGCCCCGCATCCGGCTCTGTGCTGACAGCTCAGAGCCTGGAGCCTGCTTCAGATTCTGTGTCTCCCTCTCTCTCTGCCCCTCCCCTACTCACACGCTGTCTCTCTCTGTCTCTCAAAACCAAATAAATGTTGAAAAAAACTTAAAAAAAAGAATCTGGGAAAAGCCAACCAAGGAAGTTACTCTTCAGAAATACCAATCTCTCAAAGCATTTCTCTAAAAAAAGTAGATTTCAGTGTATTCATAAGGATGTTAGAGGGTTTTGGTTTCCTAAGACCAACCCTATAGTCAAAAGTAATATGGCTACAGCCTAAGATAATCGAGAAGGGAAAGTTTCCATATAGAAAACATGTTAACGAATCCTTCCAAACCCTGTGGCATCTACTCGGAGAGCTTAGAATGGCTTTTGGAGTGATTTACTTGTTAGCATGTTGGAACTCAACCTGTGTAAACTGTAACCTTCTGGGAGAAAATACATGCCGAGAAGAATAGGCATGTGCAAATAAGCAGTCTCCATTCTCAGGATCTTCATTTTCACCCCTTTGCCGGGCTTTCTCTCTGTGCAGGAGATGGCAAAAGGTCCTTTGGTTCATTCCCCTGCCTCCAGACTGTGACTATAAGCCATCGCACATAGCAGGGCAGTGTCTCCCTTTCAAGGACTCCACTGGAGACCTGCCCACTGCTTTGGAGTTTGGTTTCCTTATCTTGAGCATCTGATTAGTTTTTTAAGATTCCACTTTTTAACTTTTTTTTTTTAAGTTTATTTATTTTTGAGAGAGAGAGAGCATGCACGAGCAGGGGATAGGCAGAGAGGGAGAGGGAGAGAGAATCCCAAGCAGGCTCCAGGGTGAAACTCAGAGCCTGATGCGGGACTTGATCTCATGAACCCGTGAGATCATGACCTGAGTCAAAAGTCAAGAGTCGGTCACTTAATGACTGAGCCATCCAGGTGCCCCGAAGCATCTGATGACTTTGGATGTTCCTTCTCGCTTTCAGGACCTGCACTGCCCCCACGCTTGTCCTGGGCTTGCCCTTCTGGGATTGTAGTCCTGCCCCAGAGCTTCTGTTGGTTGTTATTCTGGGCCAGGTGTTAACAACCCAGTGATTGGATCAATAACCTGGGGAAAGGGTGTGCTAGTGAGGTCAGGAAGTTCAGTGGGATACTTTTTCTGGGTAATATATTTGCATTTTAATAGGAGTCCCCTGGGGGGGTTGGGGGGGGAGTGTTAATTTAAAGAGATTTCCAGGGACTCCTGGGGTGGCTCAGTCGGTTGAGCGTCCGACTTTGGCTCAGGTCATGATCTCACAGTTTGTGAGTTCCAGCTGCACATCAGGCTCTGTGCTGACAGCTTGGGGCCTGGAACTTGCTTCAGATTCTGTGTGTGTGTGTCTCTCTCTGCCTCTCCCCTGCTTGTGCTCCGTCTCTCTCTCTCTCTCAAAAATAAAATAAACATTAAAAAAAAAAGATTTCCAGGCGGGAACTAACTGGCATCCTTGTGCATGTGCACATGTGCTATGGGAGGAAGAGAGAAAAGGAATAGAAGGAGGAAGAGGAAAGGGAGGAGGAGGAGGAGGAGGAGAAGGAAGATAGTGGCTACCATTTATCAATGGAGCAAAACGAACGTAGAGAACACCCCTTGTCACTCCCGTCCGGAGATGACTACTCCTAATAACTTGGTATATATCCTCCCAAGCACCTAGTGTCGTAACTATGAATGAACATCTTATCTCTAGCAGTCAAATTGAGACACTTTTATAAAAGTTGCACGCATGGTTTCTGTGTGTAACTTTAAATAACACTCTCCTTGTTCCAGTCATCCCACTTCCAGGAATTCATCCTGAAGAAAAATCTAGAATAATAAAGGCGAACACTAGCTACCATGTATGGAGTTTTAGTCGTGTACCAGGAGTTTTACACACATTGTTCATTTAAGTCTCGCCCCAGGCCTGCAAAGCAGGCAACATCCTAGCTTTCCTGTGGCTGGAGAAGGGAAGGGTTTTGCCCAGGGCTCTCTGCTAGCCAGGGGTCTGGAGCTGGGGCTCAGTGTTGGGGAGGGCACCCCAGGAAAAGGTCTCACCCGCCTGGGTACCCTCAGAGACGAATGTACCCTCTTGTCCCAGAGTTTCCTGTCCTCCTCAGATGTCCCAAAGGCCCTGGGTGGGTGGAATGTGACCCACTGTCTTGCCTTCATCTTCACGGGCGGGTGGCAGCAGGCGGGGGTGCCTGCTGGACTCCCTCCCTGCCTAGTGTCAGCTCCTCTTTGAAAGCTCCCCTTCCATGGAAGGCTTCCCGTGTTTTCTCCGACCAACTCTGTTCTCCTTTCTCTGTTCTAGCTCTGTGTAGCCCCGAAGATACTCTACCGCCTGCCAGCTCATCACAGTGTTTCTCAAAATACGTCCCTAAGATCCCAATCAGAATTCTCTGGGGAGCTGCTAAAAGTGCAGACCAATTCAACCAGAGTCTGGTGGCGGGGCTCAGGAGTCGGCCTCTCACAAGCATCGGCGCTGGTGGCACACTCAAGTGGGAGAGAAACTGCTCTGGCATTTACGCCGCTTCAGAGCAGGGACTCTGTCCCATCGCCCTGGTTCTCCCGTGGCTTTAGCACAGTGGTGTGCAGGGGATGGAAGCAGTGATTTCAATGCAGTGGTGTATTTCTTAGGAAGCAAGTGAGAGTGAAGGAGGTGGAAAAGGGGGAAGAAGGGTGCGGGATGAATGCAGAGAGTGTAATTTGAGAGCTTCTGCAGGAGAGTCAAGGAGACGGGAGATCTCAGGGCTGATTTGGGAAGCCCACTCTTGGGGTCCCTTGAGGACTCTCAACAGATACTCAGTCAACATCTTTTCCCCTCCTTCCCCCCCCCCCCCACAGATGCATGCTTTAGTCCCAGGAATTTTTTTTGAAACCTGAACTTTCAATGCCAGCATGAGTAATTGTATATAAAGTGGGTCACGAGGAAGTGATAACTAATGCACAGACTATTTTAACTGCTGAATCAGATATCTCTATGCTGTATTATGAAATATGCAGGAAGGAAAATGAGCAGATGATAGGAGGGGAAGGAGTCCTAAAATAATGTTTTCACAAACAAATTCTGGCCCCACAGACGCCCAGAGGAGGGGGGTAGGGGAGCTCTGACGATACACTCTCTTGAGAGTTGAAGAATTGGAATGAAACTGCAGAACTGGAAATCGTTCCAAATGACGTAGGACCTCCCGAGGCCCGTGACCACTCAGCCCCACAGCTCGAAGGGCTTTGGCAATGTCCCGGGGGCATCTTAGTCGGCTTCACGGCATAGGCGGGCAGGGCGTAGAGAAAGCACGGGTGAACAAAACCAAACCCACAAAATTTAAAAATCTGTTCTATTTGCCCTTCCTGAAACAAACAAAATCCACCTTTTTTTTGATTTAATTTGTTTCATAGATTTTTCATTTGGTTTTTCTTTTTTTCATTTTTTCACAGCATAAAAATGACCATTTAAATGACCATCTTTAAATGTACAATTCAGTGGCATTAAGTACTTTCACAGTGTTGTGCTCCCCACTTCTTCCAGAACTTTTTCATCATGTCAAACTGAAACCGTGTACCCCGTTAGCAGAAACTTTCCACCCCTGCCAAGTCCAGGGCAACCTGCCTCCTATTTTCTGTCTCTATGAATTTGCCTATTCTACATACTTCATATAAATGCAATAATACAATATTTCTTTTTTTAGACAAAAATAATGCAATATTTGCCTGATTTCTCCTAGCACAATGTTTTCACGGTTCATCCATGTTGTGGCACAGACCTGAATTTCGTTCCTCTTTATGGTTGAATGATATTCTATTGTACGTTTGTTTTGTTTATCTCTTCATATGCTGCTGGACAACTGGGTTGTTTCCCCCTTCGGCTATCGTTAATAATGCTATGATGGGGGTGTAAATTTCTGGTTCAGTCCTTATCTTCAGTTCTTTGAGGATATGCCTAGAAGTGGAATTGCTGACTCCTACAGTAATTCTGTGTCTAACTCCGGAGGGTCCATAGAGGATGCGCCATTTTACAGTCCCAGCAGCAGGACACGACAGCGCCAGCTTCTCCCCATCCTCACCAACACATGACATTTTCCTTAAAAAATAAAACAAAAACAAAAACAGGGGCACCTGGGTGGCTCAGTATGTTAAGTGTCCAACTGTTGATGTCCACTCAGGTCATGATCTCATCATTCATGAGATCAGGTCCTGCGTGGGGCTCTGTGCTGACAGTGAAGACCCTGCTTGGGATTCCCTCTCTCTCCTTCGCTCTCTGCTCCTCCCCCACCTGCAGGCGCCACCCCCCTTTCTCTCAAAATAAAAATAAATATTTAAGGGGCACCTGGGTGGTTCAGTTGGTTAAGTGTCCAAATTTAGCTCAGGTCATGATCTCACGGTTCGTGGGTTCATGCCCCGCGTCAGGCTTTGTGCTGACAACTCAGAGCCTGGAGCCTGCTTAGGATTCTGGGTCTCCCTCTCTCTCTGCTGCTCCCCCACTCTCTCTCTCCCTCTCTCAACAACAAATAAACATTAAAAAAAATTTAATATTTTTAAAAAATTAAAAAACAAAAAATAAAAACAGATCCTGGCGTGCCTGGGTGGCTCAGTCGGTTAAGCATTAGACTTTGGCTCAGGTCATGATCTCACATTTCATGAGTTTGAGCCCCTCATTGAGCTTTCTACCGTCAGTGCAGAGCCTGCTTTGGATCTTGTCTCCCTCTCTCTCTGCCTCTCTCTCTCTCTCAAAAATAAACAAACATTAAAAAAAAGGTAGGCTTTAAAGGAAAAAAACAGATCCTAATGGGTGTGAAATGCTATCTCATTGTGGTTTTGGTAGATTAAAAACATCTTTTTACATTTTATTTATTTTAGAGAGAGAGACAGAGAGAGAGAATCTCAAGCAGGCTCCTTGCTTGGGGCAGAGCCCGACATGGGGCTGGATCCCACAACCCTGGGATCATGACCTGAGCTGAAATCAAGAGTCGGATGCTCAGCCGACTGAGCCACCCAGGTGCCCCAGTTTTGATAGATTTTTAAACAGAAATCATACCCAAGACACATATTATAGGTAATTTCACATAGTTTAGGTTTAAAAGGCAGGCTAGGAATCGTAACATGTACTGAAAGTAATGCTAAATAATTAGTTTGTAATTGTATTATGTGCAGTGTCTTTGTTTATTGTATTTTGGTGTAAATTTCTAAAGTGTCCTCCTATATTCTTATCTTGTATATTAATTTTTCTCTTAATACAAGTTTCAATTTTTTAAAGAATGTTTTTAAGTTTTTTTATTTTGAGAGAGCGAGATCAAGAGGGGTAGGGAGGGGCAGAGAGAGAGAGAGAGGGAGACAGAGAATCTCAAGCAGGCTCCATGCTGTCAGTGCTGAGTCTGATGTGGGGCTCGAACTCAAACCGTGAGATCACAACCTGAGCTGAAGTCAGACTCTTAACCAGCTGAGCCACCCGGGGGCCCCACATGTATCCAATCTTCCAGAAATAATTTTCGTACATGACATTAAAGATATTTTCATCTCTGATGACTTCTGGTATCTAATTGAACCAGGCTTTGCGGTTCAGTAGATTCTTTTAATTCCATTGTTATGTGACGGAGCATTCTGTAGTCATTAGGAATAAAAGTAAGTTGTTTCTCTGAAGTGAAGCCGTGGTCTTTCCTCAAAACACTTAGTGTAGTCAAATGGTTGATCTAATGTATTGGAATACTTGTTAACTCTTAATTTTCTTTGGGCCAACATGTTTGACAAACAGCATTCGTGAACACTTAGTCAATGAATACTTGAGGACCTGCTATGAACCAGCCTTGGTACTGGGTGCTGGATATACATGGTAACTAAATAGATCTTGTGGCACATGATACAAGTTTGGAGAAAGAAAGAGTCCTATTGTTTTTATTGCCTTCTTGACTAATAAGGAATAACTTGTAAAAAATTAGAGATAAATTTGGCTCAGAACCAAATTGGCCTTATTATTTTTTTTTCAAATTGTACTTATTAAACTGATTTTACATGTCTTTTCCAAAAGGATTTGAGTTAGCCTATAAGAGATACATATAATAATGTTAATACACAGAGAGGTAGAATCAAGATCAAGAAGGTAGGAAGGTAATAACATACTAGGGAGCCCTAAGTTTCACATGTTTGGCACAATTGCCTTTATGTAATTACTATGTTACTACTTTCACACAAGCTCTAGGGATGTGTTTGCTTGGGGGAAAAAATTAACATTGATTGAACAAGTGGAGGCTCATTTATCTCAGATAACAAAAAGCCTCAAATTATGCAATCCAGGGCTAGCATAGTAACTCTCTATCAGGGACCCAAGTTCTTGGTCTTTCTGTTCTGCCATATTTAATTTTTATTTTAATATTTATTTTTGAGAGAGAAAGTGCACGAGATGGAGAGGGGCAAAGAGAGAGGGAGACACAATCCAACGCAGGCTCCAGGCTCTGAGCTGTCAGCATAGAGCCCAATGAAGGGCTCAAACTCACGAATCGTGAGATCATGACCTGAGCTGACCTGAGCCAAAGTCGTGCGCTTAACCAACCGAGCCACCTAGGCAGGTGTCTGCTCTGCCATGTTTAGATGTACACCTTTGCTTTCTCATGCCTCATCACCATGTGTTCCCGAAATGGTTGCTGCACCTCAAGGCGGGAAGAAAAGAGAAGGGCAAAGGGGCAAGAACTTAATCCTGTCTTCATCTGGGCAATCCAGAGAGACCCCCAGGAATGCCTGCACACACATTGGGGTGCCTTATTGAAGAGGATCCTTGGACTTAGGGGTCCCAAATCTTGTATAATAACCAGTAGGCAGGCCTGCCCTTTGCTTTGGAGTGAAACTTTTTTTCTGTCTTCCAAGGTTCCAAGCAAGCCTTCCCTTTGCTCTGGAGAGACAGTATGTCTGTTTTCCGAGGTCCTGTGCCTTTCAAACATGCTTGAGAAGACAGTTTGAAACAAAAGACACTCAGTGCCCCTGCCTGCAAGATATACAGAAATGTGAGAGACCATGGGGAATGGTCTCCCCACAGTACCCCTCCTTGGGGACTTCTGCCCGTATATTACTGGCTGGAATTGTATCATATGGTCACCTCTAATTGCAAGGGAGACTATGAAATTGAGAATTTGCGGTTGGGCACGTTGCTGCTCTAAATAAAATTGTCGTTCTATTAGTAAAAAAAGGCAAGCAAGGGATGGAGCGTCACAGGAGCAAGGAAGAAACTGTGCCCAGGTGTTTTTATCTGTGCGGCCAATGTCTTTTCCCCATTGCATGAACAGATCTTATGACCCTGTGTTTGTTGAGCCTGCCAGAAATAATTCCTACAACTGAGACGTAAGAGAACTCCCAGTCTAGTACCATTTTACGAATCTCAATTAAGCTATCGGGAGTTTAGTGCCGCATTTTAATGTCACAATTGTGTAATCTCTCTGCATACAATCCACAATTCTTAGAACTTTTCTTGTTAAAGAAATATGTATTTTGACGAACCATTGGCAGGCGGTGAGAATAAAAGTTCTTTTGATTTAAGAGAATATTTATGTCATGAAATCTTCCCAATCTTGGAGTATCTATTGCTTAAAGAACACATTCTACTTTGTGAACAGATAGGTGTTTAGTAAGAGGTTTATAAATATACTTTTTCTGGTTTCATTTATTTTAAGAGGATTTTTTTTTTCACCTCATGACTGTCATTTGGGGCTGACAATGTTACCATGGTAACCATGCTCCAAAATGCTGGTTGCCAGTGAATATTGATCCTTAGCCCCTCGGCACCTTTCACTACAGTGCTCATTCCCTTATGTGAGGAGGCTTTGCTCAGAACACACAGGTCAAGGAGTCCACACCCGGTGGTAGTTAGGTACTATCACCAAAATCGACTTCAACCAGTGGAAGGATTCCAGTGAGAATCCAGGCCCAACCCGCATCATTATGGCTTATATTTTCATGGCAACAGAGGCAAAACTTCTTTGTTTCCCCTTCAGCTGCTTCGTTACAGTTTCTTTTTTATTTAAAAAAAAATTTTAATGTTGATTTATTTTCGAGAGAGAAAGAAAGACAGGGCACGAGTGGGGAGGGGCAGAGAGAGAGGGAGACACAGAATCCGAAGCAGGCTCCAGGCTCTGAGCTGGACGTAGGGCTCGAACTCATGAACCATGAGGTCATGACCTGAGCTGAAGTCAAACTCTTGACCCACCGAGTCACCCGGACACCCCATCAGCCACGTTGTTAACAGTTTCAAAGCTCAGTCAAAGCGACACACAAGGCATTGAGGGAAAATTTCAGATGTCAATGGATGTGACTTCCCAGGAGGCAAAGAAGTTCGTAAACTACTTTTCAAAGCCCATACTATATGATTTTGAAATAAAAATGCTTCTCTCCTGAAAGGGAGGGAGAGATTTTAATCTGGGCAGTGCACTGGGGATTTAAAGATTGATCCAGTCCAGAGCCCGGGGCGGGGGGGGGGGGGGGGGGCGCGGGTTGCCTGGAAGTGATGGTTGTCAAGGCTGTTGCAGGGCTATTGCAAACGAAGTTTGCCCTTCTCCATAAACGGGGAAGGGCCCCTTCCTTCAGCAAGGGTTAGTGCACGAGGAAGGGGAGGCTCATTAGAAAGGGCAGCTTTGAAACTTAATTCTCTTTGCCAAGAACTAATGGACTGTCTTCAACGTGCATGAAATTACGTTCAGCACGGTGACCAGAGAAGCCAAAATGAGGCCTCGGCAGACCTAATTTGGCATCGGTTTATCTCCACGTGAGAAGATCGGGATGTGCTTATTTTACTTTCTGCCGTAACTAAGAAAAAAACAAACAGAACCCCTCCAAAGGTTCACGGAGATGGCAGTCAGTCACGAAAAAGGAATTTGAACCAAGATAACGTTAGTTACATTTTACCCACATGTTTCTGAAGCCTGAGCACTAACATTGAACAATGTGCTTGTCCACAATGCATAGTCATACGTTAAAACCTAACCAAATCTGCATTGACTTCGTGTCGTTCCAAGAATCTACATACACGGACACCTGCATGCCTGCATGCAGACATCTTTGGATATCTCAAGGACTACTGACAGAATTAAAAGGTTCCAAGACCAAGTGAGACATTTTGCTTTCTTACCATCTTTGTTCTGTGTTTGGTGAGGCCAAAAGGGTGTTTTATTGAAGAGGAAATCCAGGGAGAAAATGTAATGGAAGAAATTGCTCACCTGTTTCCTGTAGCGATAGCTAGCCTTAATGTAACTCTGATGAGCCAGGAATTGCTCTTTGATAGGATTGTTAATGAGCAGTCTATGAAATTCTATCAGATAAATGTGATTATAATATCCATTCTACAGTTGTGGCAACTGAGGCACAGAGAAGTTAAGTGACTTGCCCAATGTCACACAACTAGTACAGGACCTATACCTCTTGTGTAAAATTATAGACACCCGCCTCCTTTCCCCCCTCCCCCCTCCCCCCCCAGCTTCATGGCTCAGAGTGATCTAAGCACAGTGCTACAGCAGGAAGGGGAGTTGAGATCAGGCCGGGGTATACTGGAGGGGAAAAACAAGGGGAGGCTCTTAGAGTCAAGGCAAGGACAGTGTCTCCAAGGACAGTGCAATTTCTCATTACCGAAGTATTGGTCAAGCTCCCAGCCTCAGAGGCCCGTCCAGGGTTTCTTTGCTGCCAGGGTCACATTGCTCAACTGCCTGTAGGGGTGCTGCAGCCCTGGAAGGAAGCCCAGGCTGTTGGGCTGCCAGGACCCGGTTGATCTTGTATTCAAAGACAGAGGAGAATGTCATTCCTGGATAAATTCTCCCTCAAATGACCTTTCTGAGATAAGCCTTGTCTGTTTCAGGGTCTGCCCTCCTTAGTGCATATTCTTTGGCTCCAAAAAGACACGTCCTGGGGTGTCTGGGTGGCTCAGTTAGTTGAGTGTCCAACTTTGGCTCAGGTCATGATCTCACGGTTTGTGAGTTCGAGCCCCACCTCAGGCTCTGTGCTGACAGCTCGGAGCCTGGAGCCTGCTTCCAATTCTGTCTCCCTCTCTCTCTACCCCTCACTTGCTCGTACTCTGTCTCTGTCTCTCTCTCTCTCTCTCAAAAAGAAATAAACATTAAAAAAACTAAATGAACAAACAAAACAAAAAGACACGTCCTCTGATATCCAACGGGTTTCCCTAATGTTCTTGAGTGCTGGTGACTGTGTTCCTGAGGGGAGGGGTGGTGGTAGTAGTAGTCATTCCCACTAAGGATTGCTGCAGAAAAACCTGTCCTACTGACAGTGGTGTGACGCCTAGTACTGACTGGCTTATCAGCAAAATGTACTTCGTTTTAATTTATGCTGCCTGTTTTCCCTGAAGAATAAAGCTCTAATCCAAATAATGTGGAATATGGAATAATATGGAAATGTTCGTAACTGTGATGTCATTGCGGTTGGAACTTAAAAAGCAGAGAGGGCATACGCCAACCTTCCTCTGGGATTTCTTTACCTGCCTCTCAATATAGTAGCAGAGCCTCTTAGATCTCAGACCATTCGCCATTCATCATTGGTCGTCAAGATGATGAACACCTTGAGCCCTAAAACATGCATCATTGCAAACATTTGGTTTAAACATATATGGATAGTTTCAAAAAAAAAGGAATGACTAGACCCAGAGAAAGACAAATATCAAATGACTTCACTCGTACGAGGACTTTAAGTTACAAAGCAGATGAACATAACGGAAGGGAAGCAAAAATAATGTAAAAACAGAGAGGAGAACAAAACATATGAGACTCGTAAATATGGAGAACAAATAGGGTTACCGGAGGGGCTGTGGGAGGGGGGATGGGCTAAATGGGTAAGGGGCATTAAGGAATCTACTCCCGAAATCATTGTTGCACTATATGCTAACTGACTTGGATGTAAATTTAAAAAATAAATTAGAAAAAAAAAAAAAAAGGAAGGACTAGACCAATTAACAAACTTTCTGAATCCAAAGTCAAGCCTTCCAGGTTCAACCTGTCATACAATAGACTTATAAGGTCTCTTAGGTTTATTTGTTTGTTGTTTTCAACAGGAAGATTCCTTTATAATGGTGAATTTGATAACACACAGCAGTAAGTACCGACGGCCTCAGTCACTGGTCCATAAGAGGCAGGAAGGGAGCAGTGAGAAGAACCAACAGGTGCTAGGGCTCGCATCACACTGACACCCACACCAGGAATGTCTGCCCTGTACCTTCCTGAAGCTCCGCCCACCTACTGGTTCAGTCAAGAGCTATGTTGCTTTTAATTCTTGATTTTTATTTTATTTTTTTTTTAACGTTTATTTATTTTTGAGACAGAGAGAGACAGAGCATGAGTGGGGGAGGGGCAGAGAGAGAGGGAGACACAGAATCCGAAGCAGGCTCCAGGCTCTGAGCTGTCAGCACAGAGCCTGACGCGGGGCTCAAACTCACAGACCGCAAGATCATGACCTGAGCTGAAGTCAGACGCTCAACCGACTGAGCCACCCAGGCGCCCCTAATTCCTCATTTTTAAAGTTTATTTACTTTGAAAGAGAGAAGGGGGAGGGGCAAAGAGATGGAGAGAGGGAGAGAGTCCCAAGCAGGCTCCGCGCTGTCAGCGCAATGTGGGCCTCAAACTCATGAACTGTGGGATCATGACCTGAGCCGAAATCAAGAGTCAGATGCTCAACGGACTGAGCCACCCAGGTGCCCCTTAATTCATCATTTTTGCTCATTGAAGATAAAATCCACCGTGGTGACAGGATTTCAGCACTACAGTCTCTTTTCAGTCATGATAGATAGGAATATCCTGGTTCTTGATGAGAAGCAAAAGTTCATTCGACTTCTCTTCGAAGGACTGGAGAGAGAATTTTTCTCCTAATGATCTGTTCCAATATTTGTATGTACTTAAAAAAAAAAAAAGACAACTAACAGTGTATTTATTCTGTGCTATTTCCCTGGACGATTTCTCATGACCTGGGAACCAAGAATTAATACACTTCAAAATAAGCAATAAAAATTCTTGTGCAATTCTCAGAAGCAGATGGTGGGTTTGCCGGGGTTGGAGAGGAGAGAAGCAGGTGCTCCACTCGGGAGCAGGGTGCGACCTTGGGGAAAGCCGAGTGGACACACAGACAGAAGCATCGCCAAGCAAGAAGCACGGCCAGGGAAGGGCTGCTTCCTTCCGAGCTCTCCCCAGGTAGGGAGGTATCACATCTCCTGCAGCTTGACTTCTCAGGACTGAGGACCCTACTCCTCACTGTCTCTCCCCTCCTGCGAACTGCACGATAAATTGGGTGTTCTCTGACTGGATCAGGCTCAGGCCAAGAATTGGGATCTACCTCTGGAGGACCCAGGGAGATTTCCTTCAGGCTGTTGCAAGCAGGAAGTACCGTGGGACGCTCACTTCCCCAAGTAGCTATGAGGCATGAAGGGAAAAGGCAAGGAAAGGAGAGGCTTAGAAGACAAAAGTGACTAGTGGGGCACCTGGGTGGCTCAGTTGCTTGAGGGTCTGACTTCGGCTCAGGTCGTGATCTCATAATTTGTGAGTTTGAGCCCTGTATTGGGCTCCCTGCTGTCAGTGCAGAACCCACTTCAGAATTCTCTGTCTCCCACCACCCCATCCCCCACCCGCTGCTCACGCTCTTTCTCTTTCAAAAATAAACATTAAAAAAAAAAAAGTGACTAGCAACACAGTGGCTTTTGACCTGACTCTGTCTTGTGGTTAAGACCCTCAGCCACGGCCACATGATCCTTGTGCTGGGGATGGACTATGGTAAGTCTTCACAGCCAGTAGCAGCCTCAGGAGAGTCCTTGCCAGGATATGTATTATTTTCATTCAATATCAATGCAACTGGTTCAGGTTTGTTCCCCTTTGCTACAGCTGTTCGCTTCCCTGCCCTGAGGAGTTCATGCCTTCAGCCTGCCACCAGGCGCACCCTGGCTGGCCATCTGCCCCACCACCCACCGTGGGAAAGTAGCCCCAGGTGGAGCAGAGAGGACACACAGCGCCAGAAGTGACTGGAAGGAGAGCCTGACTCCATGATGTTCTCTCTAACTCTGAGAACCTAAGTTTCTGTGGAGGACTGAAGGACAGAAGAGGACTGAAGGACTCAGAGAGAGAGCTGAGCTTAAAGGTCACAGTTTTCTTTTTTTAAGTTTATTTCTTTATTTTGAGAGAGAGAAGAGAAGGAGGGGCAAAAAGGGAGAGAGAGAATCCCAAGCAGGCTCTGCACTGTCAGGAAAAGCTGATGCCAGGCTTGAACTCATAAACCATGAGATTATGACTGGAGCCAACGTCAGATGCTTAACTGACTGAACCACCCAGTTGCCCCAAAGGCCACTGGGTTTTAACTGCAGTTAAAGCAGACTCAGACAGGATGGTCTATCTTCACAAGGGACAGCCTGGTGGTCATGACACCACTCGTCATGGAAGGCCTGGCGGTGTTAAGCTGGATGCCGAACTCCTCCCGGTAGCCATGGCAAGTGCCAGATCTCGTACTCGGGCACCAGCCGTGCCAGCCTGGCCGCATCCTTCACCAAACCTAGTGGTACATCAGTTCCAAGCGTCCCGCCTTCCTTGTCCACCTGCCTCAGTAACATCTAACTGGTTTCGTCAGCAGTTGTCACATACCTGCTCAGGCACTGACAAGGTCTTGGGTGAATAGCTGTCACAGAAGCCTTCCCCACAGTGGTGCTTGGTGTTATCATGTTTATTTTTTTAAGTTTATTTATTTATTTGTGTGAGAGAGAGACAGAGGGAGTCAGTGGGGGAGGGACAGACAGAAAGGGGGAGAGAGAGAGAGAATTCCAAGCAGGCTCCCTGCAGTCAGCTTGGAGCCCCAATCCCACAAACCGTGAGATCATGACCTGAGCCAGAATCAAGAGTCTGATGCTTAGCCGACTGAGCCCCCCAGGCGCCTGGGTGTCGTTATCTTTAAAGGACGTAGCAGACTGGTTGCAGCTCCAGTAGGCAGGGGTGATCTGCCCACCAGCCAGAAAGCCACAGCACCGGTGGGCCCATGGCTAAGCTCAGACACAGACTGAGCCATGAACTTAATCGCATCCAAGAGGCACTAGGCAGCACTGTTGTTGTCCTTCAGAAGTCCGTCAGCGGCAGGCCGTATGTGCGAAGTCTTGGTCCACACCGAAGTACCCACAGCATTTTGGTTCCCAAACTACCACTGGCTACCATAGACCACGTCACAGTTAGGACATTCGATCATATGCCCAGACCTGGCATAGCTTTCGAGATCCATCCAGGGGGAGTGGGTGGCAGCAGACGTCCTGGGCACTACGCTGACTTCCCTGCCTTTCTCCCAGCAGGCCCTGACTTCATGAGCTCCTCCTTTCCTGTGATTTGTGCGGCTCTCATAGCCAGCCCCACGGCGGAGGCACAGGGAGGAGCAGGTGCACTACACTCATCCAGAAGAAAGGAGTCTGGTCACTGGGGATCTCACTGCTAGGGCGGTTGGTGGGTTCCTCAATGCCTTCAGGGCTTTGTGGAGCACCCTGCGGTGCCAGGGACAGTGAGTGGTGGCTCAACGCACGCTGAGACCCAGAGACAGTGGCAGGGGTGGTTGGAAGCCCTTGTTCCCTTGTAGCCAGTGGAACTTCAGGCTTTGGAGCAGCAACCCAGCTTCCAGAACCGGTTCTGGACGAGCTTCTCTGGCCCCTCCAAGGGGTGGTCAGAGCTGGGCAGGTGAGTGCACACAGTGTCATGGAATATGACAACCACATCCAGGCCACAGTGGGCAGTGGGAGCCGTGAGCTCCTTGGTGAAACGCTTCAGATAAGCTTCTGATGTGACCCCAAGGGATTGAAGAGGTCATTACGCAGCTCATCTGAAGGAGTTTGAAGGATGACGAGGTCTGAGACGGCCGGGACCTTAAGCAGCAGGTGTGTTACTATGGGGCCGGTCACCTTCTTCCTCCTGGCCTCCTTCTGCTCTTCCTCCTTCAGTGGCCCCTGGACCTTAGCGACATGGTACACAGTAAGGAGGTGTCTCCCGTGGCGACCCCAGGATGAGTCCTCTTCTGGCTCCCAGGAACAAGTTGTTTTACAGGCTGGGCACCTCATCCTGCCCTCTGCCTCACACCTGGCGAATGGCCCTTGGGGGCCTCATTGGGGTCACTAAGTGGGGTGGCCAGGTTGGAGTCTTACCCGCTCAGGGTTTCTCAGGTGCTCATGCCGCTGGTGCTCCTTCTTGAAGCAGAGACACAGGGGGGCTGCAGGCAGCACTCACCACGCCACAAAGACAGCTTGGTCAGCCCACCACAGGCCTAATTTTTCTGACTTCAGTCCCTTCTCAGCTGGGGGAATCTGGGCACTTGCATTCACATGGGTAAGGAAATCACACACCGTACAACTGTCCCTGGGCTTTCCCCAGGAGTGCAGACAAAGGCTTTGAGTCTGAAGATTATGCAGAATTTCCACAGGGTTCTGAACACCTTAAAACAAACAAAACCCTTGTTTGTCCTATGAGAATATTCACAAATGTTCAAATACTGAATTTTCTTCCTCCAGGGTTCCTGTATCACCAGCAATGCTGATTTGGTTTGATGCTTTCATTCTCCGCTAGGTGTAGGCAAGTAGGAGGTCACAATGAACTTGAAAGGGTCTTTCATGGGTTCGAGAGATCTGATGGGCTCACTGAGTTGGGCTTCTCAGTTAGGCCTCAGCCACGAGGTTTGGGTAATGAAAGAGAGAGGTCAGGAGCTTTTCAGTATAATTCAACCTCAAGTCAGTATTGCAGGGGTGGGGGGGTACCGCAGGGCAGTGTGGGGAGGACAAGGTGGGGGTGGGTGACAGCGGGGCACCGCTGAGGACAAAGGCCCTTCCTCAGGGCACCGGTGGATCCAGTCCCATCTCCAACTCTGTCTCCCTTCTCCTTCGCTGCCTCCTAGGCTCCTCCTCTTCTGTTGTCAGTCAAGACCCGCTTATAGGTTTAGTTTTAAAACTGTGATTTAAAGCCCAATTTAGCTGTTAGCTATTCCTCTGAAGACTTTAACTTCAAAAAAAATAAAAAAAGAATCCAACTGGGGATAATTGTTCGCATCTGCCTAATGATGTTTCTATTTGAAAAGACATAATAAAATGTAAAATTTTGAGTTACAATAGCTTGCAGTTAATAACTGAAATCAAAAGGGTAAAAATTCAAGTGAAAGAACTAGATACTTCTGAAAGGTATTCTTTACATGAGGACTCGAGGCAACGCGTTTTGTTAGCAATATCAGATGTTGATTTTTTTTTTCTGATTTTTTTCTACTTTTGTGCAGGTGAGGTAGAGAGGACAGATGTCTTGTGTCTAGCAAGACAATAATTCCCTTCATTATGACTATTTGGCTTCACCTTGTTTGGGCTGTTCATTGCGAAGAGGCCCATGATGCTGTCAGTGGGGTCTGAAAAGTGCAGGAGCCAGACGGCCTTGGGAGAACTCAAGAAGAAATCATTGCTCTGGCCTCGCTCAGTCACCTGTTCTCCAGCAAGACCATACCCTGCCATCCATGAAGACTCAGAGAAACTCAGGTGTGAGTGAGCGGCTGTTGCTCTGGGCCCACAAAGGTCTTATCCATGGGACCAAGAATGCTAATGCCAGGAAGACGTTAGAAACCAACGGCCCTGGTCATGATCTCGTGGTTTACGGGATCGAGCTCCACATCAGGCTCTGTGCTGACAGTGTGGAGACTACTTGGGATGCTCTCTCTCTCTGCCCCTCCCCCTCCCAAATAAATAAATAATCTTAAAAAAAAAAAAAAGAAAGAAACCAATGACTGAAGAGTAGGCTTGTGTTGGAAAGAACATAGTTTTAGGAAAAGACTGGTGAATGAGGAAGGGTTGGTGTGAGTGGAGTCTGATGGGGGCATGACTGAGAAGAAGTCCAAGTGTGCTGTGAGTTAAACCATTGTCAGGATTTCAATCAAAGACTCATGTGGTCTAATAACAGACAATAGGTGCTCAATGAATGCTTCTTAACCAGATAAATGGGAAGATGCTGGTCAGAGGATCCTGGGTGGGAGTGGGTTAGAGAACCAGCTTGGGTTGTTAGGGGTCTGTGGAAAGAGTCATTGCAGCTTGAACCAGGGGGGTTCCTTGGAGGAAGAGGCACCAAGCAACAGAATACAAAAGTCGGGCTTGTTTAAGTAGGGTGGGGCAGAAACTGCTAGTTGCCTACCCAGCATCTACTCTCCCCTTTTTCCTTAATAAGGCAACTCAGATTTTAATCTGGGTGGCAGTGTGCCCAGCTGAGCGCTACATTCATTAGCCACATTTATAGCTGGGATGGCCATTGAGATATAAGCTTAAGTCGTTGGGTGGGGCTTCTGTGAAGATTCTTTAAGAGGTGTGAGTCTACTGACATACTCATTTTTTCCCCTTCTCTGTTCCTCCTGTGTCTTCCTGGAATAGGAAGATCAATATGATGGCTGGAGTTCTAGCTGCCACATTGGACCATGAAGCGAATGTGAAGATGGAAGCCATATGCTAAGAATAGCATAACCTGGGCCCTTGATGACACTGTAGTTCCCATACCAGCCAGACTCCAGCCTTCTTTTATATGAGAGAGAAATAAGCTTCTATCTTGTTGAAACCACTGTTATTTCTTCATTCGCCTAGGACATCACAAGCCTAGTGATCTTGAGAAGGCTTTGAAGATTGAAAAATTAGGGCTTTTATTTGTTTTTTTATTTTGGTATAATTATTTGCTTAAGCTGTAAGATAAAGATGATTAAAAATGACAAAAGATAGTCTGTCTCTCTGAGCTCAGTCATAAAAAGAAACTAAGGAGTTATGTATTACTGTGTTATGTATTTATTTGGTCTAATAAAAATAGGCTTTAATCTCTCATGTAATTGAGGAGTCCAGAGGTCAGATAGGCTTCAGATAAGGCCCGATACAGTAGCTGGACAAATCAATGAAGACCCAGTATCTCTGGATGTCAGCAAAGACATCAGTCTCACCTAATGACCACGAGATCCCTGAAGCTCTTGGCAAAGTCTTCTTGCATCTAGTCCGGGTCCCCAAACCAATCACTGTGGCTACGATGGCTAGGACAATGGAGCCCACTAGATGGACCACTCCGAGACTCATAATAAGGATTTTCCTCCCAACAGCATGGTTGGGAAGTATGGGACCCAGCTAGTGCTATGTAAAGGAGCTCCAGTTTTTAAAAAGGCAAAGGTCTGTGGCTCTCGAATGAGTTTTTACTAGCCTGGAAGCCTAGTAAAAACTAGGTAAGGCGTAGGATTTCCAGAGAACCTTGGTTACTCTTACTTTCATTCACCGGTTCAACAGTAAATATTTCCTGGGTGCTAGTTATGTGTCACATGGCCGGCAGGTTGTGCCTGAGAGGTAGACACACATTAAGCCATTAGGACCGGCCGGCACTAGCAGGTGGGGGTACTCAGACTCTTGTGGAAAGTCAGAAAACAAGCGTGAGGGCATGGGAAAAAGGACAGGCAAGTCTTTCTAGGGATAAAGGAATGGGACTAGCTGTTGGGCATCGGGGGATGCCCAGAAGGAGTGCATCTATGTAGGGCCCTCAGCAAGGCCTCTGGGTAGGCTGAGTTCTGTGAATCTGAGAAAGAGAGAGTGGAGTGGGGGTGCATATGGGGACTGCGTGTTGTGCCCATTTAGCAGTCTGACCGAGGCTGGCTTTGTGATTAGGGTTCTGAATCTCCCAGGTTGGAAGGATAGCTAGGATTAGTGGTTCCTAATGTGGGCTTGGGCGTGTTTGGGGCGTAAAATGCTAGGAAGTGAGAGTAAATCCCTGAACCGCCCAGGGAGAATCTTTCCCAATCCGACTAGCTTGCTGCTCTCCTGACCCTGGAACAGCCTGGGGGGTTTTTTGGTTTATCGTGACACAATTCTTTTCTTCCTGCAAGAGTCAGGGAATAAGGGCTTCGTAACCCAAATAGTTCACAGTATGGTATTTGTCTCTATTTAAAATCATCTCCCATGGGGTTCAATGAACAATTTACATGTCAAATTACATCACGCCCATTACTTGCTCTAATTTGGTCAGGCTGGGTCAGGCAGTCCCTGAACTGATGGAGCCGCTAGCCTCCCAGCTGACAGCCACGGCCTCAGCGCCCGAGCTGTCCTTGGCCTGAACTGCGTCAGGGTGTAATATCCCAGTAGGAGCTACCAGGCAACATTACATGGAAGGTCAAGTTCATGACGACAGCGATCTGTAATAAAGCCTCATTTATCAGAGCTTTGTCCCTGGAGACTGTAGTACGTGGGCTTGAATCCTGGCTCTATCATTCAGCAACGATGTGATCTCGGGCAAATTCTTTAACCTTCCTGAACCTCATTTTCCACATCTGTAAGATGGGAATACTCATAACATTTCATTTCCAGGGCTGTAATTGATTAAATGAGATAATGCATGTAAAACATTTGGCAGAATGTCCAGCACCTAATAAGAACTCTGTGCTAGCTTTTTACTAGGAGTAGTAGATGTACTTCTTGATTTTTTATCTTCTTCAGTCCTTCAAAATTGGGGCTCCTCCCAAGATTACCCACAGGAAATATTTCACCAGCCCTCCAGAAACCCAGAGGAGACAGGCAGCCCTTCCTGGAGGGCATGCGGGGTAGCCAGAGAAGCCACAGTGATATTTTGACATTAGAATGATTAAAAATGAGGCAAGAGCAGCCTTGACTTTAAGAATAGCTCTGTGTGGATACAGAAAGGTTCTTTCTCTGCCTCGTGGGGATCACAGCGTGCCTTTGTTGTGGCCATTCAGTTGGTCTGCCGAGCTCCAAAGGAGCAGATGTAAGGGTGCCAGGTCAATCATTCTCTCCATTTTAAATAGAGGTAAACTGAGGCACAGAGCAGTCTACATACACATGTACAGTGCTTTCCCCCATCTCTCAAAACAAGTGAAACCGTGGTAATTATAGAGCTAGAAGCAGAAGCTTCTACCCAGATGACTTGAGACTGAGGCATCTAGGTCATCAACCACAACGGAAGCCGATATTGGGGGAATTATCTGGGGTTACAGGCACAAAGTCTATGCTTCTTACCGTCTTCTACATCCAAAATCTCTGGGGTTGTGTGGTGGCCCCTTTGTGGGGACATCCAGGAGGTGGTGTACTGTAGAGAAAGCCCCGAGAAACCTGTACTCTGAAACTAGTCCTGCCAAACCAGCTGTGTGACCTTGGAAAAGTGACTTTACCTCAGAGTGTACTTCAGAAACGGAAGTGAAAGGTTTGAGTGACATCAGTGTTTCCCAAGCCTGACGGCTCATGACTGCACAGTGTGTGTGTCAGGGGGTGGGGTGGGCAGAGCTCTGAAGCACGGAAATGTGTATTTTGCAAGTGTTCTAGGTGATTCTAAACAGCAGTCACTGTTGGGAATTCTGGACAGATGCTATCTGAAGTGTCCCCTAGCTCTGATGTTTTCTAACTCCAAAGCCCCTTTGGGCACATTCCACACAATTCCACACAATTCAGGCCAGAGAGGGCAGGCCTCAGAGTGAACCCCCATGAGAAAGCATGTAATCCCAGGGAGCAGCCAACGTGGCAGGGCGTCTGGCTAGGGTGGTGCATGGCTGTGTGTGCTGAGGCTCAAGGTCCCTGCCTGTTTCTTGGCCAGTTGGTCTTTGGAGCCTGCAAATTGTGCTTGCCTGGGGCCAGTAGTGCTTTGACCCTGACTGTGACCATCCATTGCCTTGCTTCTGAGGGTCTGGGGCCTTCTCACCATTGGGCTCTTGTCTGGAACACCAAATACACCTGTCCTGAAACAGAAAAAAACAAATCAAGTATCCCGACAAGCCAGCCTTGCATCTTTGAGGCTGACATCTATCACGTGCGCTTTTGAACTCAGTCATGTGTCTCCAGCTGTCCTAGAGTTACAAAAAGTCCCTGTTTTAATGAGGAGCTGTGGAATGCTAAGGCTAAAGCTGCTTTTAGCTCTTTCAAAAGTTTCAATTATGGGTTAATCCTGACATTCTTTGGCTTTAGTGAATGCACGGGAGGTTTTTGTGCTTGTGTGGGGGCCGAGGCAGGGATCAATCATGGCTCTTGGCCTGAATTTGATCCAGGAAATGTGTGTCTAGACTCCCTCCGGGTGGCAGAGAGAATAGGGGAGCGGGGTTCCATAGTGGGAGCTTCACTGTGGCCTGTCATGCCTACAAGGCACCAAGCGGGAAGGGGCTGCATGGGTGTGTCGGTGGGGGCGGGAGAGGGTGTGCCTTGGCTAACGGGGCTGGCCACCACTTGCCCCTGCACGCTGCCGCCACGCGCCAATGAAAGTGTACTGTTGCTGACACTTCTGGTTCTTAAAAGGAGTCCGAAATCTCAATTTTATCTGAATTCTTCTAATTTTAAAATGCTGAAACATTTAGTTTAGAAAATTCCTCAGATCGAGCAAAATCATACCATCCAGCCACAGACTGGGACTCTGAGTGGAGCCTGGTCTCTAGGACTGATGTAGGTGAGCTCTAATATTCTGCTTCCAAATGAGCAGAGCCCCCAAACGAGGTTCTCAAGTCTCAACAGCTAAATCCACCTCTTTCTCGGCAATTTCCTTTGTCGGAAGGCGAGAAGCCCTGGCTTTCTGAAGTCCTAGAAATCCCCTTTCTCTGAGGCATCACCATGGATCTACGGTCCTGCCTTCCCTTTCCGTCTGTCTGCCCCTGCTCCCAGTAACCCCCAGTAATAGCCCACTCTCTGGACCACGTCAGGCGTGATGTCCAGTATGCAGGCTGTACTACGGTCTCTGTTCTCATGCTAGAAAGCATTCGAACCCTAGTAACAGATGATACCTTAGGACACAGACAACCTTGAGCCGTCAACTTATTTTTTAGAGGTAAATCATTTGTGTACTTTGGTACTCTATCAAAAACAATTTACTCATGACACATGTCCCAGAGGATTGGTAGTACTAGCTCTAGAATTTCTATATAGGAAAATCTTGCGGGTAGCGTTTTGTTTGCAAGCACAGAATTGCTCAAGGACTTTTCCTAATGCTACATTGTATATTAAATGCCCTTTCCCCTCAAATTGCACATTTATCTAAAAACCGAAGAAAACCTCTAGAAGCCGAGCCTTGGCCCTGTTGTTGTGATTGGTCAGGACACATGCAAGGACAATAAGATAGGTAGAGACATCGCCCCCCTTCTAAATGGAGAGGGGGTTGGGCAGGACCGGGTCCCAGAACAATCCAGGTGTAACAGAGGCCCCATAGCTCAAGAAAATATTCAATTTGGATGTTGAGAATTTTAAGCCTAGTTCCTCAAAGTGTCCTGAGTGAAGAGGATGTATTCTTGGCCACCAGGCTGAGCCATTCTGGATAAAACCAAACCTGCTCCTTGGCAAAGGTCAGTGGTAATGTCAGAATGTCCCAGACACCTGCTCCCATGGGCTCCTTCCCCCAAGCAGCCAGATGGCTTGGCTCATTATGGTCAACATTCAGCTATGCCGGCCTGGGGCTCCGGCGTGTTGGCAACAGATGGCCTGGGGGACAGGGACTTAACCCCGCTGCTCAGAATGCATCCCAGAGGATCCTGCTCATGGCCCCCCGTCTTGGGATCAGCAAACTCAAGGGACACCAGGGAAGGTTTTCTTAGAGTTTACTTCGGAGTCACCTCTAAACTCTACAAAAGAACATAAAATGTCATACTCCTTACTCGCCGGGAAGTGGTCAAATTCTCCCCATCACCATAATCTACCATTTGGTATTATTTCAAGTATCCATGCATAACCCAGAGGGTTTCAGCATTTTCAAATAAACAAGCAAACCACTGACCCTTCACTAAATTGGTGGTTGTCATCACACTTAATAACTGCCTCACCAGCGTATCGTTCCCTTCTGGAAAACCGGTCATCAGCAACTGGCTGGAAGTCACACTGTTCTTGCTTAAATTTATCTGTTAATAGACTGTTTGACATTACTTTTTTCCCTTTCCCTTTTTAAATAGTAGTAATTCAACACCGAAAGGAATGTGATGTCTATAGCTTATGCTTCTCTCAGGGAACAAAGAACCTGGCAGGACATACACACAGGTATGGACAGACACACAGATGTGAACCTGTCTTCCGAGTTATGCACGGTTAGTGTTCTTCAGTTGGAATGTAGACGTCTGGGGGTTCAGGGGGACCAGAAAGTCACTTGCACAGCAGGGCTGGTCCACACTGCAGCTTCCTCTGTCCTAAGCTACGTCCCTGCAGTCACCCGTGGGTGGGTGTGTGCTGTGCTCACCAGCACTGTTGCTCGTATCTGCTTCACTGAGCTCACCACAGCACTTCCTCCCTCACCTCCCTCCGCCAGGCCGGCCAGGAAACCCAGCCCCAGCAGAAGCTCCCAGCTGAGCATCTTCAAGGCCCTCACCCTCCTCCCCGCCCTCCTGCCCTCCTCTCCATGAGGGCTGTCACATGTTGACATCAAGGGCAGGCCCGAGGCTTGGGGCTACTTCACGGGGTGACCATCTTTCAACTTTTCATTTCGGTGTAGAGTTCTGTTGGGCTTTTTGGTCTCAAAGGCCTTTGTGGGTCTGCAGCTCTCCTGGTTTGCTCTGTTAGTCCGCTAAACACAGATGATA
Organism: Paguma larvata; assembly: GCA_030068075.1. Lineage (NCBI taxonomy): Eukaryota > Metazoa > Chordata > Mammalia > Carnivora > Viverridae > Paguma > Paguma larvata. Next base: position 929,248 of record CM057827.1, read on the forward strand.
AGATGACAGATGAGACACGAGTTTTGGTAACATTAGTTCCTGGTAACACGAGATGTAGATGATATGTGTGCAATTGTTCAAGACGCACTCAGCCTGTTAAAGAACCAAAATTCGACTAAGTAAATTTAAAGATCTAATTGTCTTTATTCAAGGATTTGTGAATCAGGCAAACAGAAGGGTGCTCTGAGGAGCTATACAAAATGGAAGGCTTTTATAGGAAGAAAAGGGGCGGGACAAAAAAGTTATTAGCGAAAGAAATAAAGGATTATTTCAGGCAAGGTCACCTTCCCTTAGGGGTCAAGGCAGGGGTCTTATGCAGATGATCCACTAGTGCTGACCAGGAAATTTTAGACTGACTGGTTTAAAACCCACTCCCAGGAGAGGCTGAAACTGCAATTAGGTTAGGTGCTAAATCTTGGGTTGGGCTTAACCTAAGAGACTCTGTTTTGGGTTTGTTGTTCCTTTTTAACAAGCCTAAACACTTGCACACACAGCATCTTCAGAACAGAGAGTGATTTTGATTTCTTTTTTTAGGTAACGATAGCAATGCAACAAACACAAACTGCCTGAGAACACTTACTGTTTTCCAGGCACTTTTGCAAGACCATGAAATTCAACGGCAGAAAAAGTCCCTGCCCTCTGAAGTTGTACAGTGTCATGACAAGACATTCTTGATAACAAGTACAAATCCAAATTACCTTCTCTTCTCATGCGAGGGTCCTTATAAGCAGGAGCGAGAAGGAGCCTGCCAAAGCGGGCGCAAGCAGCACGGAGCCATGGGCTAGACTCGGTCTATATTTCCTGGAATCAAAGATCCTCAAAGACTTAGAGGGAACACTAATTTGTTTTTTATTAAAATAACCACAGCCCTACTGTGGAATTGCATGCAAAGGTCATATAGCCCACTCCACTCCACCCCAACTCCATGCGGCCCCTCCTCCCCCCATGTCTCCCAGTGGAAAGGATACAGTGGATGGGCAGGAGGGAGAAGGGGCAGAGGGTGGAGGCACTAAAGAGGTGTAACCCTGTGCCAGGGGGAGGTATCACTGGGGAGGGTGCCAGGGGGAGGTATGACTGGGGAGGTCCTCTGCCGAGGTTAGAGGGAGAAACACACAAATGCTTTGTGGGGACAACGCAAACTTCGGTAGCTCCTCATGTTTCACAAATGGGGGAGGGGCACTCACTAAACACTTCAGACTGGGGGAGACAGTCTTTGAAGCACCCCAGGGTCCTTTCGCTTGCGGGCTTGGGCTTGTCGGCTTTGAAGCTCTCCTCCAGTCTCCTTGGGCAGGGGGGAGGCCCTCAAGTGACTGAAGCAGAGAAGTTGCATAGAAGAGAAACAGCAGAGGGGGGCACATTTTTGTCCTCTGCCCGTCAGCCAGGCAGGAAGCTCTGCTGAGTAACTTTGGTTTTAGTTGGAAACCTTGTGTCATGTTCCTGTCCACGAGGCAGCAAGGGGAGGCGGCTAGGGGAGTGTGGTTAGATTTCCTCGTTCCTTGGGGCGGACAGGGACGGTCTGGTGGGGGGGCGGGGATGAAGCAAGGGATAAGTGGAGAAGTGATTTCGAGAGGAGGCGGAGGTCACACAGAGGGTTTTCAATTCACAAAGGCGTTTCTGCTGTGGGGGGACGAGTGGCCATTGCCTCTGCAACCAGCCACTGGAGATTCCAGAGGAGGGATCCACCCAGGCCTCCTCACTTGTGGCTTTAATTATCCAGTTAGTCACTGGTTTACTGTCATCCAAGTTTAATAAGCTTGACTGTGACCTGGGAGCCAAAAAGTTGGCCAGGCTGAAAAAAAAAATAAATAAATAAACAAGCACCACTCTGGTCTGTCTGGCAAGCTGAGGCAGGATCCACAGAGCCCACCAGCCCTGGGGAAGCGGGGACCGCCTTCCTTTCCTTTTGTTTCTTTGCAGCTTGTGATCTTGAACACAGGGCCCCAGGCACCGACCGGGCCAGTTAAACTGAAAAAAGTTAAGAAGCAATAGCTTATAACTAACTGCTCGGAGAGAAGTTTCACTGGCCCAGAGCACCGTTGGAGAGCAGAACCTGATTAACAAGCCAGGGAGGGCGTGGGTGAGAGGCTGGGATCCTGGGAGTCACTGGGTTCCTCACCCAGTTTTTCACAGGAAGCGACAGATCCCCTGTTGGCCCTGGCCCCCTGCCCGTGCCCTGGGAGGAATGAGCCTGTTTGGGTGGCATCCTCCTGAAGGGGAATAGGCAGGGTTTCGTCCCCCTGACCTTGGAGGTCAGTGTGCACAGGTCATGCTTCCATTTTGAGAAACCTGAGCCGTTTGACCTGAACACACCGTGCTTTGTCTTTCACACAACAGGATGGGCATGCTCCTAGCTCAGCTCAGGGAATGTTCTGGCTTCCACCTTCCCTCCTGAGCACCTGGTGGCTGTCGGTTTACTGTGGCTTCACGGCCATTATGTCTGCCTGGGCTTACAGTTCCAGCCTCTCCCCTGAGCTGCCAGGATGCAAGGCTTTCTCCACAGAGGCTGCCAGGCCAGCAGGGGAAGAGACCTCCAATCCATCTGTCAGGATTTGAATAATTTCATCCACACACACTTCTCTTCCAACCACCCGGGCTATTTTAGTTTCCCTGAACCACGCAAGCCAAAGGCGCCTGTCAGCCTGCTCCCTCTGAGAAGCAGGACGCGTCCCCTTGAGCGTTCCAGGAGCCCCACCACACTGGTTTCTTTGTGAGGTCATCTTTGCAGTGGTTTCCGGGCACTCTGGCCTCCTTCCTGGTAGCTTCACACATTCTGGTTTGCCGGAGTTCAAGTCAGTAAAAACATAAGGGCCTTCTGAGGGCCTCACCCCTGTGCTGCGCATGGTGCAAGACATGAAAGTCACCAGGGGGGTATCTGGGGGATACGGTAACTCAAGAGTTACCCAAGGTGGGGTGCCCAATTTGAGTCCCAAAGAGAAAGAATTCCGTTGTCAATTAGATTGGGGAATTTTGATAATTCAAAACACATATTTATATATCAAAGGTTCTGAGAAGTCCTGTCAGGGAATTTCCATTCCCCCTTTTTAGCCTACCATTTCCCCAACCCAGCATAATACTGACCATGAAACTCTTCTTATCACAACTACTTATATCTCGACGAACTAATTTAGGGTTTTTCTAATATATTTTAAAAGGAAATGATCTAAAAGTGGTTTTCAATCTAAGGAGGCACCTCAATCTCAAGAGTCTTTGGAATGAGACGGTGGTATTTTTGCTGGTCACCAAGATGGGGAGGTGCTACGGGGCATTTACCGCAGGGGTGGGGGGAGCTAGGATCTAAACCTCCCACAGCCTCCTGCAGCCCAGCCTGTCCTCAGGAAGCCAGGAAGAACAGTCCTGCCCCAAATGGCCACGGCGCTCCCCTCCCCCACTGAGAAGCGGTGGTTGGACAAGTGCTCAGCATTTTGTTTAAAACAGTCTCTGCAGGCCCAGACACCTTGCTGTGTCTAGGTCTTCAGATTCCTTGCTTCCTCTTGTTGGGGTGTCTGCATGGTTCATTCTTGGCCTTCAGCGAGTCTGGTCTGGGCTGGAGGACAGAGGCTACCAGAGGGCAGGATTCCTTGGTTCCATCTACTCTGGGAGATGAAAAGGGGAGGTGTCCAGGTAACCCGTTGATGGGTCAAGAGGAGGCCGCTCACCGACCTGACAGTCCTCTCACCCCACCTCGCACGGAAAAGGATGCCTCCTGGCACAAGCCTAAAGTGAAACACTTGGCGCTGAGCCAAGGTCAGGTGGCTTCAGAAAGGCTGTGAGAACACCGGGCACAGCCCTCCTTCCTTCTGGGGGAAAGCAGCGGAGACCCCACACCCACGATCCGCAACTCCAACGCGGAGGATAAGCGACGCCCCTGCTCCTGTCAAAACAGAAAACGCCCATGGCAACCGGCAAGTGTTGCCTGAAACTGTAGAGTGTGTGTTTAACAAAACAAGGGTGGCTCATTGATAGAGTCGCCGCAGCGAGCATCTGGCCTGGCGCCCACGAAGCAGCAGGTCCTTGCTGGGGAGAGGGAGGGGGTGGTGCGGTTGCAGGGAAGGCTGGGGCGGAGCTGGGTGGGTTTGCCTGCAGGGAGGATCCGCCGCCCGCTCCTGCGCCCCCTCCCCCCCACCCCGGGGGCGGGGCGGCCGGGGATTTCTGACCCGCAGGTGCACAGTCAGCCTCCAGGCCCTCACTCAGCAGGAGGCGGCCCGGTTCTCTTCTCACCCGCCCGCTGGCCCGCGAGATTGGGGAGGTGTTTTCTGGAGCAGTCAAAATGATCCTCTCCCAGCCCGGGGGTTTGCTCGTGTGAACTGCTTCTGTGTTGTTCCCCCCTTCCTCTTTCTCTCTCAGGATTAGTGTGGTAAGGGGGGCGGGGGTTGCCGTTTTTTAAATTTTGAAAATGACGTTTAGGGCAACATCCTGCCAAGTGTGCACTCCAATAGCCCCATTTTATAGATCAGGACACTGAGGTCCAGATTTAAAGTCACACAGATGGGGAGCTCCCAAGCCAGGTAGAGAACGCTGGTGCCCACATTCACTATTGCTTTCCCTTCTTAAACACCCATGGAGGCAAAATGTTGATTTTTCTCAGAAAGAATTGTTAAAACTTGGCAGCGGGGATTGGGGGTGAGCCAAAAGGCCTTTCAATATTAAAGCAATGTCTTAAGCAAATCTGGGGTCTTCTGGCTCTCTACCAGAAGGTAACTTTGACTTAATATTTATTATTAATTGGAGTCCAGGCATGCATAACTCTGTAAAATTAGATGCCATTGTGTAGTAACTGTTAAAATGTAAATGACTTTTCTGTTCAGTAGAGATGCAAATGATTTCTATCTGGCATAAAAGAAAAACCCCAAAGGTTATAGTTTTGTTTGTTGCCCTGTAGGACATGAACCAGTTTTGAAACCAACTTTGTGGTCTTCAGCATTCCTTTTTGTTCTTTAAGTGCACAAAATCCTTGTTCTCATATTGTAAACCAGCTTTGTTACCCTGAGGATTTGCTCATTAATGAATTAATTAAATCATCAACACCTACTCATCATCCCTTGTCAAGGCTTCGTGTTTCTCTTCCTCTATAGTCCCCTCAATCCACTATCAGCTGAAATACACACTCCACACCCATTTCCGATTTTCACATGACATCAGGGGCACCCGGGGATCCATGCTCCCCAACTTTGGAGAGTAAAAGAAATCTCTATAATTGTCAGAAACACGCTAGGACTGTCAAAGGTGTCCAAACTCAACCTGTTACTCCAAATAATCTGCTCCCCTCCCCTCTCAGGTTTGGATCATGCCATGTCTCTGATCAGGAGATAGGGGCTCTGGCCTGCAAGACACCTGCTCTGCTCGCAGTCCCACAAAAAAGCCTGTGCTCACACAGAGCCATACCTGTGACCCCACCGCATGGGGTCAGGCACCTGGTCCAAGCAGCAGCCCACTTACTGATTGGTGGGCCAGTGAAGGCTCAGCCCAGCTACACGAATGAGGTCTTCTATCTTGGCAAATTTGACATTCTAGATGGAACACTTAGTGGTAAAGGAACCATATAAGGCAAACATTTGAGGTCCTGAAGCGGCAGACACTTAAATAAGCAGCAAGAAGGGCAGGGGAAGAAATGGACTATCCAAATTGCCCCAGGGGCAGAGGATGAGGACAAGGATGCACAGAACCTACTCCTGGGCTGGCCGGGAGATGTGGGGGGGAGTCTGTGTTTTAAAGCTGCGTTTGACTTTGAAAGATCTCTTGGTTCCTGACCTATGTCTAGGACTCTGTCAGGCTCCACACAGTTCTGTCCCTCCTGTTCCTCCCAACACATGAGCCATGTGGCTTGTCATGGGTTGCCATTAGACCTGCCATTTGGTCAATGGCCCTTACTTTCTTATCTGTGTGTGGCCTGAAAAAAGACCCCACAGTGCTGAGGGAACCTAGTGGGGCTCTGCTTTTTCCAGTCAAAAGACCTTGATTCATCTTCTCACCTTTTCTTTAAAAATGTTTAATGCGTGTTTTTTTTTTTTTAATTTTATTTTTGAGAGAAAGAGAGAGAGAGAGAGCGTGAGTGGGGAAGGGGCAGAGAGAGAGAGAGAGAAAGAGAATCGGAAGCAGGCTCCAGGCTCTGAGCTGTCAGCACAGAGCCTGATGCGGGGCTTGAACTCACGGATGGTGAGATCATGACCTGAGCCGAAGGAAGCTTAACTGACTGAGCCACCCAGGCCCCCCTCACCTTTTCTAATCAATTAATATGTTAAATAATAGCACAGGGGTCTTTATTACCTTTTATTTAGCCAACTCTGTCCAGGGACATCAAGAATTTTTTCAAAAAAGACTAAGTTTTCTTGGTGAGAGCTGCTCTTCCCTTGTGTTTCCCTCTGTTCATTTATGCTCCATCATTCATTCTCCCCACAAACACACCACTGATTCTAAAATAAATAAGGCAGCAGCCATGCTTTGAAGAGGAGCGCAATCTTGCAAGCACAGGGTTAAAGGACTGGGGTCCGAGCAGAAGTGAAATGAGAGGATGGGGGCTCCATGCTCCCCCGAGGTGGGGGTGGGGAAGGGCACCCCCTTGCTCCATGGCCTGCATTGGAAGATTTCCCTCTTGGCTCTCCCACGAACGCTGGCTTTCATGCCTCTGGCCTGGAACCACATGTAACCAAAGCCATATGTTCAACTTGGATTCATTAAATGGAGGCCTCAGCAAATTTCTGGTGCCGCTTCTGATGCTTTCGCGCTACAGTATCTTTAACATTTGTTGCTGTGTGTTGTTATGTTTAACCCTGCGGCCCAGATTCTATTAGTCTGTAAAGTTTACGTGGGGAGAGACTTCTGGTCTTGAATTTTTAAAATAAGGATTATTTTTGGTTCATTCCATGAAAACATGTCGGGTCTCGTCTAGGTTGGGCCTAAGAGGGTCACAGTCCTGATTTTTCTGGGAGATGATTATAATCTTAACAGATTCTACGAAATGGTGGTAAGAAAAGGCTGTGCTGTAAACTCGGAGTCCTGATCCTTGGTTGTTGGCACCAAAGTGCTGAAAAAAATTAAATTCCCAATCCAGTTTCTAACCACGGATGTCCAACACCCAAGATGGCAGGGAGAAGGGAGAAGGAGGTGCTCTTTCTGGGAATGGGCATCTGAGAACGGACCCTGCCCTGGGCAGGCCCGGGAGGCCGGCAGCACTTGGCGGGCAAGCATGCACGTAAGTTAACCTGACTGTGTTCCCCGGGTTTCATGCCACGGTGCTGCTGCTCTGCCCGATTCCTACTGTCCTCCAGGGCCCAACACCAGTGCTGGTGACGTAATGGCAGATTTGGTCGTTTTTATTTGGGGAAAAGGTTGTCACAGTGATGACGGGTCCCTGCAACTTGTGCGGAGTCCCTGAAACTGCAGGTCAAAGTCAGAGTCGCAGCTTCCTCTGCAGTGCAGGCAAGAGCACCTGCTTCATAAGGTGACAGTGACCGAGAATGGGGGTGGGGGTGGGGGTGGGGGTGGGGGTGGGGGTGCGTGCAAAGAGCCCAAGGTGCTCACTAGTGGTATCTTTGGGGATAATTTTGGGGAAGAGGCGAGAGATGGTCTTTCTGATCCTCATATCCATGAATGTGAGCTGGAGCAACTTTCAGACACACACGGGGCACTCCTGGCTGTGAAGCCTGGTATTTTCCTTGAGGTGGATCATCTCGGCATTTCTCTGAGGCCTCCAATCCTTTTGTGGGGGAGGGGTGTTGACAGCTGTGCTTCCCATCCCGCTGAGTGCAGTGAGCTCTGCCTGCACTTCTTGCTGGGCTGGATCAGCAGGGATCTGGGTTTCCCCTTGGGCCCACCTAGTGTAGGTCCCTCACCCCCCAGCTCTCAACATCCAGCGCTCTGTTACCATTACCATTAACCATTACCGTTTCCAAAGGCATGCTTGTACAGGGTTAGCACCAAGGTCCTTGCCCCACAGTATGGCTGGCTAGTGGCCACACCCTTAGCATCTCCCTTGCTTAACCCTTCTAGCTTTCAGCTTGAAAAAAATAAACTCCATCTTTCCCTCCCCCTTCTGGTTTCCCTTCCTGGGTCTCTCCCATGGGTTTGTCTTTCTAACGAAGAACACTGACATGAGTCAGCCAGGTTTGCCTCCTGGGCAGGATTTATGAAAGCCAGGTGCCCCTGGATGTAACAGATTTAAACACTTCATGAAGAGACAGCTGCTCTTCGCTGTCCTCATCTCTCTTGGAGAGCCGCACCTCCTCTATTCACTGGATGCGGGGTTCTGGCGAGGGGGCCCCACCCAGGCTCAGGACTGACGCATCACCTAGTCTTGGCCAGTCAATCTCTATCCACCTGCCCATCAGCAGTGCATTCAGGGGCAGGCCCAGGCTTCAGTCAGTCTAAGGGGTGTCATTTCAGGATTTTGCTGAGACTATTGAGAAAGAGGTTCTAGCCTTCCACAGGGCTTGCTAAGCCAGAATAAGGTGGTCCTAAGGCCCTTGGTGGCCATCTTGTCACTGCTTCAGTGGGGAGAGCCCCCCCAGAGGAAAGTAAAGCCGAGAGATGAACCCTGGGTAGGCCCCTAAACCCCGCTGCATGTGAAGCCCCTGGACTTCCCAGCTTTATGAACTGATACATTTAGTTTTCCTTAAGTCCTTTGATTTGGACTTTATATTGCTTTCAATTTAAAAACACCTGACTGCTAGCTGGCTGAAGTGTAAACAGATTTCTAGCAATCAAAGATGATGTGTTTCTTGAGGTAAAGAAGAGAAGAGAGAGGCAAAGAGGAAAGAATAACAGAGGAAGCTGGGTGGGAAGGCTTGGGTCTGGAAAATGCTGCCTTCTGTTTTCTTGTTGCTTATTAAAACCATCCCCCTCCCTCCCTCATAACCATGTGATCTGTCTCTACTGCACTTTTCGGAACACACCCTTGAAAAGGAGGCTGAGACTTGCTCTGGTCCTGCAGAATTTTTAGACCGTAGTCATGTTTTCTCCCCAAGGATCCTTTCCTTGAGAATCCCTCCAGAGACTGTTCTGAACCCTCACTCCCACCCTGAAATGATCTATGTTAGCCCTGTGACCTGGATCCCCTGCCCACGACTTGGTAAATCGTTCTTGGAGGACGTGTTTCACTTCCAGAAACCTTCAGACCATCGGTGGGACAAGCAGCTCCATGCCCTACCCAGATGCCAGAAAATGAGATTTGTCTTTTGACAACCCCACTATCCACCCGTAAATGGTTTAAACAAGAGAGAAATATGTTTCTTTCTCATGTGAATGAAACCTGGATGTAGGCTTCATGAAGTTGTCCTGACCTGGTCCCTCCTTATCTTGCCTTCTCACCATCCTCAGCAGTGGGCATGTATGTTCCCCTACTCCCTTCCCCTAATCCGTCATCCCCTCCCACCTGGCCCCCATACCACTTTCACTTCTGTCACTGAGCAGTCATTGGGCAGGCGTAGAGATTTCCAGCAAGGGAGGCTGGAAAGGCGCCCTTTACTCTGTGTCAGCTAAATATTGGGGGCAGGGGTCTACTCCTAAGGAAGAAAGGTAAATTGGAGATTGGGGGACACTAGGAGTCTCTCCTACATGGGTTACCCCAGGACATGTCACAGTGAAACCCCTCATAGAAACAGACCCACTGCTGGTGGTGCCCATGAGGGCCACTGGGGCAAAGAATAAGTAACTCCAGACACCTCAGCTCCTGTTATAAATGCTAAGAGAATGACCTGGGACCACCTGGAGAAACCTTCCCTGTCATTATCTGTCTTTGACATTTAGGGGTCACCGCCCTTAGAGAGTAAGACCTCCAGTCCCATCTCAATCCCTCAAGGACGGCTGGACTAACAATGGCATTAGAGCCACAGAGACATCTTAGGAAACTTCCAGGGAGCCAGAGAGCAGGCAAAGGAGCCATGTTCTTACTTGAACCCATCTCCGCTGAGATTAGACAATAGCAGATTTCTCGGGGAAAAAATAAAGCCCAGTGTGTTTCTTGATATATTTCACTACCATTGGACATTGAGGGTTGGTTTATGAGTAAGTGAACTGTGGGATTCCATACCCGGTTGTTTGATCCCAGAGGTCCTTTTGCAGCTTAGGAGAACTGGAGCCACGTTGGCAGGTCATCTACAACCTTGCGACAAACTATCTTTAGGGAAGGACCCCAAGCCCCCACTCACTGCTTCACATTTGGAAAGCACTACGAATGCTGGTTGGCACTTGGTAGTGGGATACGGGCCCGAGTATTCTGGGTGAGAAAAGCACTTATTATCATTATTATTTTATGAAATATTTATCACACACCTAACCGTGTATAAGGGATTGATCTAAAAGTACCGCGGAGAGTCACAGAGGCGAAAAAGACACCATCCTTTGCACGTGAGGAGTTTATAGTTCTAATAAATGTTGTTTCAAAAGGCTGTTTATTTCATTTCAATTATCAAAACAAAGCAAAAAATCCAGAGAAGCTTGGGGTCCTGCTTCCTCCCCTTGCCACTGTGTCTTTGAAGAGGATGGTTTCTAAATCCCCGTAAGTAAGGGGTAAGGAGTTGATGTAGTTTATCTGGGCTGGGCTTGGGGAATTGCGGGCAGAACACCGACCTTGGAAACAGCAGCCTTCTGTTTGTTCCTGTCACCTCCCAGACCCTGGCTGAGCTTCTGCCTCAGTTTACCCCTCTCCAAGGTGAGAGCAGCCACATTTGTTTCTTCCAAGCTCCCCCGTCTCTGTGGTGATGGAAGCAATGATATCTGTGAATCACATGGAGTTTCCCGGGAACCATTTGATGGTTTTACATCAAATCTTTCTTGGGAATGGGGGAGTAAAAGAGCTGTCCTTTCAAACTGGCTATTTTTGTTTTTAATTAATCTTTATACAAGCTCCTCCCAGGCAAAGTGATGGAGGAGGGGACAGAGGGAAGGATTAAATGCCCAAGGAAGATTAAAACAAGATGGCAGAAGAACTGAGGGAAGATCAAAGATTTGAAGGCAGCTGTCTGATCTTTGGACACCCATGTCCCCTGGACACTCTGTGACTTGGGCAGCCCCTATCCCTACCCCAGGGTCACTCTCCTCCCCAGTGCAGCAAGTTTACTATGGGGGCTTCAAAATCTTTTGCATTTTGTTTCATTCATTTGGCGATTCATTTATTCATTCTATGTTCATTCAACGTATATTGAGCATCAGTAGGTGGCCTCTGGAGATCTTACCCCCACTCACTATCAGGAAGGGTATGCGTTTGCATCAGCGCTCTGTACAGTTAGTTTCATTTCCCCACGAGTGGTTTAGGACTTGAAAGTAGATGTTGCTCAGGACCTTTTATGCAGGTTGTGTCTCGAGTTCCCGGGGAGGGACTCACTTCTCCAAAGAAGTCTTCCACATCCCTGGCCCCGGGGAGCACTCATCTCCCTGTGCATCCTCACAGCCGTCCAAAACCAGGGGCACCTTTGAACAGTCCTGGGTTGTCCCAGGGCAGTCAGAGGCGCCTGGCTGCAACCAACAAAGACTCTTTGTGCAGGTGGTGCTAAGTCGCCGGACAGGTCTGAAATGTAACTTCCTCCTCCGGGCCAGGGGAACTAAATCTGAAAGACTAGAAGGATGGGTCAAAGTGAAGATGAAACTTAAAGGCATAAAAGTAGAGTTTTGTACTTTGTGATTAAAAGAAAAGAGAAAAGATTTAAAAGGAGAAGGGGAAGAAGGAGGAGAAGAAGGAGGAGAAGAAGGAGGAGGAAGAGGAGGAGGAAGAGGAGGAGGAAGAGGAGGAGGAAGAGGAGGAGGAAGAGGAGGAGGAAGAGGAGGAGGAAGAGGAGGAGGAAGAGGAGGAGGAAGAGGAGGAGGAAGAGGAGGAGGAAGAGGAGGAGGAAGAGGAGGAGGAAGAGGAGGAGGAAGAGGAGGAGGAGGAGGAGGAAGAAGAAGAAATCCCATCTTGATGGTACTGTATGTGAAACTGACTTAGAGATTTTGTTTGACTGCAAGGTCAGAGTGAACCAAGAGCTGAATTGGCAGCTAGAAACCCAAACAACCTTTGCCTGTGTTGGCAAAGTCACAAGCGTCTAGAGAGGGACACGGGAGGCCCCTGGGCTGGTCACAGGGCAGGCCGTATTCTAGAATGTTTAGGCTTAGTTCAAGGTCCACATTTTAACACTTTAACGTACGGGCAGGATCGCTTAGGAGGATGGTATTAGTGTAGAAACTACACCACCTGAAAAATCATTGATGTTCAGTCTATAATAACAATTTAGGGACATGACAACTTTCTTCCAAAGGTTAACTGGTCAGACGGAAAAGGGAGCCTGAGGAACTGCAGGTCGAGAAGGGCTGCATCATTCTCAGATCATGGCAGAGGCCTTCCGGTGTGGACTTTCCACAGTTTCCAGCCCCTTCACCTCAAAATTTGATCTGCATCTTTCTCCATCTTTCCATTTCCTGCTGCCTCAGAGGAAGAACAGTCCCTCCTCCTTTCGGAGATACAGCTCATCCTCTCCCATCTCCCCTCTCTAGGACACACCCTTCCAATTACCGCCCTGTCCGGAATCTTTAATTTTCCTTTCTCCCCTGGCTTCTTCCCAGAAGCCTGCAAATACGAAGAAGATAATGATTTGGGTACTTACTATGTGCCAAGTGCATAGGGATTTATGTGCCTTGACTAATCCTCACACCAATGAAATGAAGTAGGTGATGTCTTGTCCAATTATAGATGAGGAAAATGAGACTTGGTGGAGTTCAGGGATATCCCCAAGGTCACACACTCCAGGTATGTCAGTCTCTAATACTCTGAACTGCACTTGCATGTGCTGCTCTCCCTTTCCAGCCAAATTCCCTTAAAGGATCCTCTTCTTGCATCTATGGCTTCATCTCCCACCTGCCCCTCTGCCTGCTGTGGTCTGCTCTCTGCATTCTCCCTTTTCAGAGGCAGTTCCCCCAAAGGTCATCAGTGACCCGGTGGCGAACCCAGCAACCTTTCCTTAGGGGGTGACTCTACTGGTCCTTCTGTAGCACCTGGTGCTGCTGGCCATGCTCCCCTTCCTCTTGTGTGTGTGGCTGGGCTCACCCACTCCTCACCCTCTCATCTTTTCATCCCCATGTAGGTCCCTCCCTTCAAGTGTCACTAGTCATTTCAAAGGATCTGAAAACTCAGCTGAAGTTGAAAACCAGGGACCTGGGATGCCTGGGTGGCTCATTCAGTTGAGCATCCAACTTCGGCTCAGGTCATGATCTCACAGTTCATGGGTTTGAGCCCCATGTCAGGCTCCGTGCTGACAGCTCAGAGCCTGGAGCCTGCTTCAGATTCTGTCTCTTCTCTCTCTGCCCCTCCTCTGCTCACACTCTGTCTCTCAAAAATAAATAAACATCAAAAAGGAAAAAAGGAACAAAGGAAAAGAAAAAGAAAAAAAAGAAAAAGAAAAAGAAAAACTAGGGACCTGTGAGTGAGGTTTCCCTGGTATGTGTAGGGGTATGATATGGGGTGCACAGAACTGAGCGTGCCAGAAGGTACAGTTCCAATGATCACGCTGTCCTTGCATGCACATTGGGTGGGGTTATAGGGCATGGGGAAGAGTTACAGGGCAGAAACAAAAGGACCAGGAAAAAGGATCGGTATAGTCTCAAAAATCAGAGAAAGCTAACACACCAAAAGGCAGCGCTTATGGAATGAGATGGTCAAGTTCAAGAAGAGAGCAGGCTGATACTCTGGGAAATGATGACCGATGACCGTGATACAGAGCAGATGAATATTGCTGGAATTACCAATGTCAAGGAGTTAAGAGTCTAGATCATTGACAGGCTCATCCTCTGGACTCAGAAATGCCCTAAAGTCATGGCAGGAGACGGGCTTAACTTTCCTGACTCGTGCCTGCATCCCAGGTAAAACTGTGTCCTCAGCAGCAACAAGACTTTGTGCCCCTTGGGCTTGCCTTCAATCATCTCATGTGCCAGAGTTCAGCATTCCTGCTCCAGTTAAACAGGGCCACAAATCCAGTGCCGTGCTGAGCGGCATAACTCCAGGGGTGCCCTCCACAAGGAAAGCACCCCAATAGCATAGCGCCTGGGCACATAGCACTTATTGAATGAGCAATTAATGGTTAAATTCATTTCTTGTGTGTCCTATTCCAATTCAGCCCAGTAGCACTCTTTGAGCACCTACTGATGTCAGGCTGTCTGCGAGGGATTGGGACAGGTCAGATGGGAAAAGGCAGCAGGGAAACAAGCCTGCTGTCCAGGCTATAGCATAGTTGCTGATTTTAAATTAGGGCAAAACTTTAGAGGCTTCCAGACAAAGCCTTAAGCTCCCTCTTCTGGGCTTGGCATTTGGAAATTTCCTTCAGAACCGCAGACACTCTTTAGCTTGATAAAAGACAGGAAGATGGCATAGGTAAGAAGACCATCTGGGAATAAATTTGGTCTGTCTCAGGTGAATAGGGTCAAAATGTGTGCCTTGGACAGATGCTGGCCCTCAAGGGAAGACCCTGCAGGTGGCACTCAAGAGACCCCCTCTGGATTCGCTCTTCCTGTTCTCCAAATTGGGTGTGTGTTGGGGGGTCATTTTCTGCTGATCCCCTCAGCTTCATCTCTTCTCTCATTTTATTCAGAAAGGAATCCGAAGATTTCTTTTCATTTTCCATAGAAACAACCCCTGTCTCCAAAACTCCTGGAGTATTTCTCCAAGAACTATCTCTAGGCTGTAGACATGTACACAACAGGAGCTGGACATAAAAGAGGCTCTCCTCCTGTTCCTCAAGAGGGGAGCCTGGTGGCTCAGGTCATTATCTCACGGTTCGTGGGTTCGAACCCTCAGAGCCTGGAGCCTGCTTCAGATTCTGTGTCTCCCTCTTTCTCTGCCCCTCCTCTGCTCGTGCTCTGTCTCTCTCTGTCCCTCAAAAATAAATAAACGTTAAAAAAAATTTTTTTTTTAAAGAAGAAGGGTGCAGGAAAAGAGACTTCCAAGGGGAGGCCCAAATCCCTACTTGCATTAAAGTCACCTACTTGCTGTGCCAAGCAGTGAGGCTTCAGTGGATCAGGGCTAGGGATTCAGCAAGACAGAAGCATAGACTTGGATGGCTGCCACCACAATTCTGCCCTCAGAGACTTCCAAAAAAGCTTCGCACTCTGTTACTTGCCTGGGTGGCCATTAATGTTCCTAGGCACCCAGGCTCCAGCGACAGAAGCTGTACAAACCCAAGCAGAACTGGAGCATCCAAATCTGTGGGTTCACTTTTGGCTGCAGGCCTCCTCTGTCAGCACTCTGTCCCTTTCCCCCTCAAGCCCAGGGACAAAGACAGCCTGCAGGGAAGATGACAAAGAAAGAAGCTTAGGAGCCTGGTGAGGAGGCGGCTGGTCCACCAGCCACTGGGGGACCCCTTTACACGGAGGCCAGCTTTGATTTGGGGGTGGAGCAGGAGAGTCCAGAAACCCTCTGTCGGAGTCCCAGGACTCTGGTCCTAGTTAGATTCCTAGGGTAGTCCACCCCAGAAGGAGATCCTGGAACTGGACCAGCTAGGGTGATAACCGGAAGCCCAATGTTGCACAATATTGCCAGAAATTTGATCTAAGCCAATATTTACAGTTTGGAAGAGTTCTACATTTATGGCTTCTTTTGGAGGAAAAGAAACTCAGAAGATACTGATAACCTGGACTCTCATGGCAAAATGGACTGTGCTATTTAGATCGAGTGCGTGTCTGACAGGTCTCCACACACCCCATTCCCTGTGACGCCCCTCCCACGGGGCCAGGTGCTATTGACCTTGGACTTGCGCTGCTGTTTTTCTTATAGTAGAGACAGATTTCTCCATACATCTTAGCCATCAAAAGTGATCTTTCCACACTCGACCGACAGGTTCCTACTGCCATTTGAATTTGCATGCTCTGAATTTGCAGTTTCCGAGGCACCTAGAACAGCCAAGACTGTTCCAAATGCCAGGGACAGAAGATAAACCCAAATAATTTAAACGAACATGAAAAGAGGGGTTGGCTGGCTCGTGCAGCGGGGAGGAGTACCTGGGCAGCTACAGAAGCGAGGGAGGGACTGCAGGAATCACAGAAAAGGGCCATGCAACCTCGCCAGAATTCTCTCTCCAGCTCTCCCATCTGCTGGTCTCTGCTTGTCTTTGCGTGCTGCCCTCATTCTCTTTCAGCAGAGACGCCTTGGTCATGTGGTGAGGATCGTGGCCACTAGAAGCCCCGATTTAGAAATCCCGGTAGAAAAAAGACCTTCCTTTCTCCGTGTCTGAAAATCAATCCCAGGAATGGATGCCGGCCTCACTTGGGTCATATGCCTTAGAGAGGCAGGATGTGTTCTTTTTAAATCCGATACGTAAGTAGCTGGCCGCCAGTCTCAGTAGGTCACAAGTAGAAATTTATTTCAGGCCTGTTTTTTAGAAAAGCCTATTAAGTTAGTCCAGTTACTATTTTCATTGCAAATGAACAAACAGGTAAGCGGCCTTTGCAAGGCCACAGAGCTACTGCTTGGTAGAACCGGAATTTGAGCCCCGGGAGTCTGGCTTCAGAGTCCATATTTGTACCCCCATGTTATGGCTGTACCCTCATGCTATGGTTGGGCAGGTTTGCATGGCATAACTCTAGGGGAGCGAACCCTGGACCAAAACATCGTGACCCCTTAGGCAACGTGGAGGGCAGGGGCAATCACTGTTGTCAGAGTGCACAGAAGACTAGTGGTGGCTCATATATGGTAGGTGTGGGGGTGGGTACTGTGACTGACAGCCCCACCTGTCCCACACTTACTGGGGGAGGAGTGGTTCCCCAGAGAAAGAAGCCCAGGCAGACAGTGATAACGTATGACCATCTCAGGAGCATCTAGGAGTAGCCATAGCTGTAGTCTCTGCCTATATTCCTGCTCCCTAAAGATGTCTAGACATGAAACGGTTCCTGGGAAGGATATTCTGACCCAAGGCTGAAGAGAAGAGAAGACAAGAGAAGGGAAGACAAGAATTATTCATCAGAACAATAAAAGATAAACAGAAATAGCTCAATGTCAATAACACGAAAAAGGCTTTAAAGAAAACTCTCATAATCACTGTTCACATGTTCTGAGCCTCTTATAACTCCACTTTTTAATTGAGAGATCCGTACAGGTTACCTAACCTTTCCGAACCTCAGTTTCTTCATCTGTAATGTGGGGGGAAGGCCTATCCATGTTCTTAAGATTTGATGAGATAAGCAGCCATGTCTCATGGCACATGGAAGGCTCGAGAGAATGTTAGCCATTAAAGAGCAAATTTTCACTCTGGCTCTCATGGGCAAGTGTCATTCAGAACCCTCGGTGCTCACTTTCAACCTTATCTAGTGTGTCCCTCTGTGAACTGCACACCTCCACCAGCTCTCCTAGTTTAGCCTCCGTTTCTCAGGATAAAACACAAGCCCCACTCCCTGCTAAGGAGCCTTGTGAAGGGCAGGGAGAGGGTTGCGTGTTGGCTTTGGAGAGGGGTGTGGGAAGGGGGCTGGGGGGGGACTTGGTACAAGTGACCGAAGGAATACCAAGAGCTCTTATAATGAAATGGGGTGGTGACAGAGGAGATGAGAAGGAACAAGAAAAGGAGGGTAGGGGATGCAACTTTGAAATAAGTAAAACTCTTGTCATCATTGCATTTTAGAGTTAAAGGAAACTTAGAGAGGATCCAGTTGAGTGGTTATTCAATCATTTTTTTTAAAAATGCAATCTTACACAGACTCTAAATTCTGCAAAATAGATACAGGCAAGCTGCCCTGGATAAAATGAAGGCTTGGGGAGCAGTTAGTCTGGCCTCCATGCAGGGCTCCTAGGAACAAAGTTTGAAAACCAGATCTGGGTCAATCCAGGAATCCAACACCACCACAAATATCCACTCTGCTTGCACTCCGCAAATGAATTGCCTCTTTCATTATCCACCCTCAAACTTAGTGTCTTAAAACAACAGGATTTTATTTGCTCCTGAGTCTGTGGGTCAATCATTTGGGCTGAACTCGGCAGGGGGTCTCCTGGGGTTATTTCTGCAGCTGCATCATCTTAGAGGCATGAAAGGGGCTGGATAGGCTAAGATGGCCTCGCTCACGTGTCTGGTAGTTGGTGCTGGCTTCCTGCTGAGTTCCTCTCCTTCTCAGAGAGCTGCTCTGAGACTTTTTATACATAGCACTGACTTCTAAGAGGACAGGATTAGAAGTTGAAAGTTCTCCTGAGGGATGAGGTAGAAAGTCACATATTATCACTTTTGCCGTATCCTACTGGTCAAAGCAAGTCACAAGAACAGCTCAGACTCAAATTCAAAGCATGGAGAAATAGACTTTTGATGGGAGGAATAGTCAAAGTCACACTGATAGGAGTTGTTTGCATGGGAATGGGAGGAATTTGGGGTTACTTATTTTTTTGCAAGCTACCACATCTCCACATTTTTTGAAGCCTTTTTCAATAACAAGCCTGGCATATATCTGGTACCCAAAGAGGACAACTTGTAGTATACATGGGTGAATGTGGCAAACTCTGCTATTATATAAACCCTCCCATTATTTATTCTCCGTTTCTTTACTATTTACAGAATCTCAGTTTTGTTTTTTTTTTTCCCCAGGGAGGCCATGTGCCGAGTTCCAAATATTCACCTTCCCAGATTTCTCAATTGCTGGAGTGTCCATGTGACCCAGTTCTGGCCAGTGAATGTCACTAGAAGTCTTCTGGGTGGGGCTTCCCGGAAAGCTGTTATTTTCTTGATCAAAGGGAGCAAGCTCCATGGCACTTGCCTTTGGCATTTTTCCCTGCTCCCTTCCTGTCTCATTCCTGCTTGGAACCCGTATGTAACACTTAGTGGTGGAGCAGCCATTTTGGAACCATGAGACTAGATGTATAGAAGCACAGAAGCAGCCTGATATCTAATGGTATCACGGGACCTCTTCTCTAGTCATGGACTCCCTACTTTTGACTTTGTTGTCTGAAAGAAATAAACCTTACTTGGTTAAGTCCATCAGAGCTGTGGTTTCTGTTGAAACAGGGAGTGACAGTGAGAGGAGACTGGGAAGCAGGTGAGAAGGCTGGTCATCAAGGGCCATGACTGTTAGGAAGACACCATAGTTGCTGGAAACACTGAAATGAGTTTCTGCCTTTTGTTGTACTTATGTGTGCTTGTGTGTATTTGGATGTGCCTGAGTCCAGATATATGTGGTTTGGGTATAGGGATGAATGTTTGTATATAAGGAAATGCTGTAGTTTTTGCAAACTTTAAAATCAGACTGGATTCCAGAGTTTAAAAGGCTGAAGTCAGTTGGAGATGAAACAATAAGTTCAATGGTAATGACTATAAGCTCTTGCACTTAGATTTTTTAAAAAGATGTCAGCATGGGAGAGGTTAGTTTCACTGCCTGAGGGTTGGAGTTGACTGCAAAGACTCAGAATGAGCTCACAGAGTGAGCTATGAGCGCCAAAAGTTCTGGCTCACCCTCTGCCTATGATGATTATCTAGGATCCAGAACAGAGAGAGCAGATGTCCCTCGGCCTCTGCATGGTCAGAGCATCATGCCCATCCTAGGACTGGCAAACAGAGCCCAGTCAGAGAAAGACCAGGATGTCATCCAAGATCTGGGAAAGTTTAACTTGGACAAGAGAAGACATGGAGGGGCCTGAAAGGATAATAACTGTAATAAGTCATCTATCACTGTGTCCAAACCACACCTAAAACTAAATGCCTTAAACCAACAACAACCATTCATTTGCTCAGGATTCTGCAGTCTGGGCTGGAGAGATTTTCTCTGCCCCACGTGGTATAATGGTGTGGGTTGGGCTCACTGACACATTCGCAGCCAGCTGGCAGGGGGACTGGGCTGAAGGAGCCATGATTGCTTCCCTGGCCTGTCTGTCACCACGGCTGGGATGGCTGGAATGGCCGCGGACCGGCAGCACTTCTCTGCTCTTTGGGCCCTTTCAGTCTACTTCTCCACAAGGCTCTCATCCTCAAGAAGGCTAGCTCAGGCTTCACGGCTTCTCAGGACAGCAAGACAGTGAAAGTGGATGCTACAAGGCTGTCAATGCTCAAATCTAGAACTTTTGTCACATTCTATTGGACCAAGCAAGTCCTATGACAAGTTCAGATGTAGTGTCGAAAGGGACTACACAAAAGTGTGAATTCAGGGGCACCTGGGTGGCTCAATCGGTTAAGCCTCCCATTCTTGGTTTCAGCTCAGGTCATGATCTCATGGTTTGTGAGTTTGAGCCCTGCATCAGGCTCTGCTATGATGGTGCAGAGCCTGCTTGGGATTTGCTCTCTCTTCCTCTCTCTCTGCCCCTCCCATGCATGCTCTCTTTCTCAAAATAAATAAATAAAACTTAAAAAAAAAAAAAAAGAGTGTGAATTCAGGAGTGTGATTCACTGGAGGCTATTTTGTAGCAGTCTTTCAAAATAACTGGTACCTAGTTTTTCTAAGGTCTTTACAGTTCACAAAGGATGCTTTCTTGCACTGTCTTTTTTGATCCTTACAATTAAGTTGAGATTATGGTAAGTGGTATGCTGGCAAAACAAAAAATAAATAAAAAGCTCTGATTTATAGCATTTGCCACTTACTTTCCTCAGTGTAAATACTTCCACCGTGATTCATCTTTAGCAAACAACACGAGATCACTGAAAGCAGAGGTAAAAGGAGGGACAGTTGTCATCCAGCTCCAACACATGACTCTATGTAGTGAGGATTAGTTCTACTTGCAGATGAGGTGATGGAACTTTCTCAAAATCATACACAACCAATAGTGGCAGATCTGGTACCCAACTCAGGTTTTGGTGATAACATCACCCTACCTCATAGCGATTTTCTTCAAACATCTGAAGGGTTGCTATAGAGAAAGGGTAACAATAGTCTAGGTTACTCCAGAAGGCAAAGTAAGAGTCACTGTGAGTAAATTAAAGGAAGACATATTTCAGTGTAAGGAAGTCAGTATGAAAACGGCTTCTGCAGTGATACAGCCATCCAAAGAGAATGAATTGCTTCATGACGTGGTGTTGTCCCTGTCATCAAGTGTCTGTCAGAGGCTGGGCCTTTGAAGATTTCTGAATTAGGGGACAAGTTGAAGGTTGAACTAGAGAGCCACCGTCTAGGTCTTAGATTCCAATTTTAAGAATGTTCTGAACTCCCAAATCTGGAATCACTCAATATCCTTTTAAGTCCAAAGAAAGCAAGGAAAGGGAAGAGAAGAGAAGGGAAGGAAAAGAGAAGGCGAGTGTTAAATCCTGGAAGGAGGCTGGCCAGAAGAGACATGGTGGTCTTGACGAGCTAAGTCTCCTGAATATATTCAGGTTGGAAAATGGGTCTTCAGTAGGGTAGCTCTGGCCCAAGTGACACAACTGTAAGACTCATGACGTGGAAGTACACCTTTTATTGTATTTGACTCAAATGACATAGCCCAAGACTTTGTGTTTGAAATGTTAGGACGTTCTTTGTGTGGCAGAATGCAGTTGTTAATATTGCCTGGCTCTTTAGATAATGCTTGCTTTCTAACTGGGCTTCTTTAATTTTTCTCAGAAGGAAACCTTGCTGAGGATTTAGTATTTAGTCTCCGGCTCAACCAGAACCCACTTCTCCTGCCTCTGGCTGTGCTGCCCTGGCAGTCTTGAGCACTTCCCCCTCAGCCCTGGGGGCTTCCTGAAGTAGTTAAAGATTCCAGTTTTATAATGAGAACCGCAAAACTGGAAGCTTTCCCAAAGGAACAGCTCAAAACTTGAGGAATAAATCTCAGCATTTGGGAATAAACACCTGGGGATGTTTCCTGGGATGACTCAGGCGTCACCAGCCATGCCAAGAAATTACAAGGGTAATCATAAGGCCTGGGAGCTTCCAGGGAGTGCCCAAGACCGTTACTGAAGTAGATAACTCATCTTTGAGAGCAAGTCTTTCAGCTCAAAAACCGTACAAGTCCATGCATCTCTGGTTGTGAGGAGCAACTATTTCCCTGTGCTAAACCCAAAGAAAGGAAGGTGAGCCGACTGAGCAAAGCCTGGCCCTGCTCTTTCAGCAGGCAACCCCTCCATGTGGGACCACCCCCATCAGAGACTTTCAAGGATGCTTTCACATCAAGGTTCCCTGGTTTCCACTGAGTGACATGCTCCCCAAAGGCCAGTGGGAAGCAAAGATGGTCTCCAAAGCCACTTCCCTGGAGACACTCTGATAAGTCTTTAAAAAATAAGGAACCATCATCAAAGTACAGACAAACCAGCCCTAAAAAACAGAGAAATCCTTTCTTCAGGCTCAGAGTACCCTTGGTTATCTTTGTTTTGTTCCTGCACAGAAATAGGTCTAAAAACTTCAGGGAAACAGAGCATCAGCTATTAAAGTAGAGCTTCCCATTTCTATTTCCTCACTCAGTAAATGGTAGGACTTGGGCACCCAGCCTGATTATGGGACTGTGAGACTCCTGGGGGTGTGGCCTGAAGCCAGTTCAAGGCTCAGGTATTGGGGCTGCTTCATGAGACCCAAGTTCCCTTCTCTTTCTGCCTCCCTTCTCAACTCCTTCCCTCACCAACATCAAATCACCAGCATCACACACCTTAGTGAACTTAAAGATCATGCTAGTTTGAGCACCTGATGTTATAGGAAAGGCCCACAGGTGAGGAGCAGAGAAGCTGACTTTTGAAGGACACACAGCTAGTTATAGAAGAGTAGCTCATGAGCCAGTTCATGCCACTAACCTTTTCAGTATATGACCCTCTTCCCCACTTTTCTTTCCCAAACAAGGTATGGTAGGTAGCCTCCAAAATGGCAGTCACACCCTGGCATAGCCCTTCTCCCATCACAGCAAGGGTGGTCTGTATGAGCAATAGAATATAGCTGATGGAATGGGATGGCACTCCTGAGATTAGGTTATAAAAACTGTGGCTTTTGCCTTGGGTTCTCTCTAGTTCCCTCTCTATTTCTCTTAGATTATTTGCTCTGGGGGAAGCCAATTCCACATTGTGAGGTCAGGCTGGCTCTGACAGGCTCGCATGGTGAGGGACTGAAGTCTCTGGCCAACAACCAGTGAGGAACTAAGGCCTGCTGACAACCCTATGACTGATTTCCCAAGCAGATCCTTCCCCAGTTGAGCCCTCAGATGGCTGCAGCCCCAGCCAGCAGCTTAACTGCAACCTCATGAGGGACCACAAATCAGAAACACCATCTGAGCTACTCCTAGATTCCTAATTCACAGAGACTGTGAGATGGTAAATGTTTGTTGTTTTAAGCTGCTAAATTTAAGAGTCATTTGTTATATATGAGTGGATTAAAAACACGAGTTTTTTCTTGGCTTTTTTTCCCCCATTGGGAAACAGAGAAAGAAAATGAGAGATAGAGATGAAGGCAAATCCTAGTTGACCAGTCAATAAGATCTTGTCCTACACTATTTTAAGAGATGAAACTGTGGCAAATTAGAGAAAAAAAAAAAAAGGAAGCTTCCCTAGAGGCCTGGGGCAAGAGCCTCATTAGCACAGGATTAAGTGTCTTTCCAGGACTAAGTGAAAGAATTCCAGTTGCTGGGCTACTAGAATGCACCAGCTCCCTTTATAGAAGCTGTGAGCACGTGGCTCGTGGCTCGTGCAAGTGCAAACCACATAAGATGCATAATGTATAGACCTTACAAAGCTTTAGAGATGGAGTTACTCTTTGGCGGCTATTTTGTGACTGAAGGGTACTCCCTTAAGTTAAAGGCGATTTCCTGTGATTCTGGCTTCTCAGTTGGGATGGAATTTCTGTGTGGTGTTTTAAGAGGTTTCAGCAAAGGCAGAGTCTGAACTCAATTCGTCCTCCCCACCCCTATTTACTCCCCACCCCCTATTCCCACCCCCTGTCTGCTGAATATACATAACCAAGAGAAGAAGCTCTTTGAAAGGTGCCTGAGCAAAAAAGTGTCCTACAAATGCATACATTCTACAGACTACAGTCACCAGTGCTCCTTCTGACAGACTTCCTTGTTGGAAGGTCCAAAACTGTAAGGTACTTATGCAATAGGCTCTATCCTACGCACTCTACCCTATATGCTCAAAAGTGAGCTCTGTCTTGTTTTCTATCCAGAAAACCTATAGCTGGAAGCATAACAGGCTTTCCTGTGCCCAGAATTTGTTTCCTAAAATATAGTCAAACTAGGTTAATGCCTTTTTTTTTATCTTTTTTTTTCTTTCTTTTCTTTTCTTTTTTTTTTTTTTTTGCCCTTGAAGTGTAGATTCAGAGCCTCTGGGAAACTTCCTAGCTTCTTATTTTAAAGCTACAACAAGAATACAGCTGTTACCTTCATTTCAGGAGGGATTTCAAGCAGGCAAGCCAGAGAGGTGGGCCTGACGGGCTCTCCCAGGTCACTTAGAGATAGTGAGAGCTGGCTAGTGCTCACTGCGATGCCACGGTGTCTTACAGTACATAATAATGCCAAGTTCATTTGGTGCAGCTGGGGTGGGCTGGAGGCACTTTCAGAACTATTGTTTGTGAGCCAACAACCTTGTCTCTCCAGCTGTTCCATAGTCTCTTAAAGGAGACCAGGAAGTAGAAGAAAATGAAGAAGTTGGAGCCAGAAGTCAGTTTCCGCCAAACAGGAACAATGGGTACAATAGTGCTTCTCACACAGCAGCAACTGCTCTCAAGGAGGATTAAATGAAATTATGCTCATGCTGTTACCATCATGAGAATCTCACCATGGGAACTTCCGGATGTACTTTTTCGAAATCTTAGGGTTCTGGGAAGACCATTCTAGTCAAAGAGAGATTCTATAAGAAAGTCAGAGAGCTGCCAGTTCTTGGGTGACTTCTTGAAGCAAGAGAAAATGCAAATATGTGCTTTCTTCAAAATCAAGGCAGGGGAAATGATGCTGCTGGAAGGGTTTTTGTCCTACGCGCTCTCTTCTGTCTGGGGTTGCTTTCTCTCTTCAACATGGAGTCTGTGCTCCATTTCTCACAACCTGCTACATTTATAGATCAAAAGGCCAGTTGCCAAAAACTCACTGACCCAACTCTCTTACCTCTGCCGATGACGCTCAATGTCTATCTCCAGCCCTGACCCCATTTCCAGGCACCTACTGGAAATCACTAGCAAGAGGTCTACCCTACCTTGAGTTCAATTTTTGAAAAGGACAGCTTTCTTTCAAAATGGCTCCAACTCCCAACTATGATAAACTCGTAAATAAGGGATATATTTTTTATTTATTAAAAAAATTGGTGGGGGGGGGAGGTGCTGGGTGACTCAGTCGGTTAAGCGTCCGACTTCAGCTCAGGTCATGATCTCTCCCGTTCTGAGTTTGAGCTCTGCGCCAGGCTCTATGCTGACAGCTTAGAGCCTGGAGCCTGTTTTGGATTCTGCGTCTCCCTCTCTCTGCCTCTCCCTGGCTTGCGCACTGTTTCTCACTCTCAAAAATAAATAAAAATTGAAAAAATTTGGGGTGCCTAGGTGGTTCAGTCGTTTAAGCAACTGACTCTTGATTTTGACTTGGATTTATGAGTTTGATCTCGTGGTTCGTGAGTTTGGGCCCTGCATCAGGCTCTGCATGTACAGTGTGGAATCTGCTGGAATTCTTGCTCTCTCCCTCTCTCTCCCCACTCCCCTGCTCACACACACTCTCTCTCGAAAATAAATAAATATGTCTATTTTTTTACCCTTTACTCTTTCATTCCCTATTCCAAACTGCTCCCCACACCAGGTACGTGTTCCTTCAAAATGACTCTTGAAGTCCTCTCATTCTTTCCAGATCTTCACTTGCTGTCCCACTGCAAGTCTTCCTTTCTGACATCTGGATTCCTGCCCCTGCTTCTCATCACCTCTTCATTTCCAATGCTCTCTCTCTCCTATTTATTTGAACACAATGTGATCTTTGTATCAGTCAGGATAGGATAGGCTACACTGCAGTAACAAATGATCCCAAAATCTCAACTTCACACAATAAAGACCTACTTCTTATTTACATTATAGATCCATCATGGACTTGCTCTGGTTCTGCTCCCAGTTGTCGTCATCCTGGGACCCAAGTGAATAGAACATTTCCTGTTTGGGAACATGTTGCTCTCATTGCAAAGGGCAAAGAGCATGGTGAACCATGCTACAATGATCAAAGGTTTTGCCTAGAAATGGCATACATCCCTTTTACATTTCATTGGCAAAAGCATCACACACACAAATCTGATATCACCTCGTAGGGATGTATAATCCTTCACAGGGAAAGCAATGAGTGTGACCACCACTGCAGTCTGCCATGGTCCTCATTCCTGCATCCCCGCTTTCCTATTCTCTCCAGGACTCAAATGCCAGGTGTTGGAAATTCAGCCATCTCACTGTCTTGCTTATTCTCTCTGGCCCAGAGAGATTTCTCTTTTCCATGAGCTTTCATTGACTTTATCATCAATAACACCACACTGGATTAGTTTTAGGTGTCTATCTGCCCATGGGCCTTTACATGGTCTTGTGATCCCCTACTCCTGGCTACAGCTGACTGAATCTTCAGAGATGGCAAGGGAACCAAGGAAAGTCAAAATATAGGCTCACAGAGGCCTATGGGCTGGACCAATCTAATACAGAAAGAACTACCAAACAAGAAGGAATATACCACTTGGGGTGTTATAGGGGGGTAGTTAAGGCTGAAAGGATGCCTCGAGGTAGAGTCAGAGCAGGTGGAGGCTCTGGCTGAGTGAGCTGAGGTTAGGAGAGAGCTGAAGCCACAGGAACAGAGGAGGTGGCTTTAGAGAGAGGAGCAGGGACCAGACACAGAGAGCAGGGAAACCACGAGAAAGGGATGGGGCCTGGCAAGCCCCGTCTACCCTTCTCATGGGCAGGGCCCTATCTCATTTCCAGTGCCATGTATATGGAGTCTTACAATAAGTCCCTATTTTCTTGAGACAGTTTGAGGGGGTCTCTGTTTTTATTATCAGCAAATCCTAAATAAAGCAACCTTGAGTTTAGAAAAATATTGATGGTCAGCTTGTTTCACATGAGTTCAGTTTGACCGGCCCATTTAGACCTCAGGCCCCTAAAGCAAGGCACGCATTCGTGTTCTCCATGAGCCTACCATGCAGCGTAGGCTTCCGTCCACATTCTGCAAATGGCTGGCCATCCACGTCCACACACATCTGCCTCATGGTCATCACCATCATCTTCTTTGTAAAACCAACTCTAGAAAACTAACTCTAGAAAATCAACCCAAAGCCTTACTGCTGAAAAAATGAGAAAGGAAATACACGTTTCCTTACCCAGGAAACAGTCTCTATGCCCACTGAACACAAATTTATGGGACCTTCATAGTCAACGTGCCATGGACAGTGGTCACAGAGTGGATTTTTCAGAATTGCTGGAATCCTGTCTCCAAGCCTCTCATTCAGTGCCACCACCCGCCCCTGGGTAAATTGCTGGGTCTCAGATTCAGCCTCTTAAAAATGGGGTTGACATCTGGTTATGATGAGAGGAAAATAATAAAAGTATAGAACTGTTGGCAGAATAAGAAATTGGCAGAATAGGAAATTGACAGAATAAGTGCTTAGTAGCAGCAAGTCCTCACTCTGTGTAACAAAATGCCCCATGTGCTCAAATCAGCTTGATATGAGATCCGTAAAGTGAGTGGATGGGAGGAGCAAGCTGCTAGCCACTTGGCTCACTGGTCTACTTCCACAGAGCCTTCGGATAGCCTTTGTCTCTCTTCCCCCATCCGTTCTGCCTTCCAAGCTCCCACATGGATGGCAAAGTTGGGGAAACAGGGGCAGCAGAGACCACACACAGCTTTTTCATGTGCGTGTTTGTGCACACACAATAATGGTTCCACACAGAAAGCCTTTAGTTGGGGTCTGAAGAGACTGCACTACCTTTCTCACCCATCTAGACATTGATTTTCTGCCAAGAAAAGGAAGAAAATAGACGATAGAGATAGATGATAAGTAGATAGAGATAGATTCACAGACAGACCTCTCCAGTTGACAGCATCCCTTCATTCCTGGGAAGTGTCCCGTGTTTAACATGATTCCCAGGAGGTGAGCAGAAAAGACTCTTCCTCTGAAGGATCTGGTCCCATGCAGTATGCCTCTGGTTGTCTGCAGGTGGAGAGAGGACCACATGGGTTTCTCTGTTAACAAGAATGGCCAAGAGAGACTTGAGCTGCTCTCATTCTTCATATCCCAACGTGAGACAGCAGGGAAATCATTTGAGGCCAGTGGCTGTCCCCAGACTCCTCTGTTGGTTGGCACTTAAGGGACCTCGTATTAGTTTGCTTGGGGTATCCTAACAAAGGAGCACAGACTGTGCGGCTTAAACAACAGAAATGCATGGTGTCATAGTTCTGGAATCTAGAAGTTGAATAAAGGGCTGTCAGCAGGGTCGGTTCCTTCCAAGGGCTGTGAGGGGTAATCCGCCCCATGTCCCTCCCCTCGCTTCTGGTGGTTTGCTGGTGATCTTAGGCACCCGAGGCATGTAAAACCATCACCCTATCTCTGCCTTGGTGTTCTCCCTGTGTGCTTGTTGGTCTCCAAATTTCCCCTTTTAATAAGGACACAAAACTTGTTGGATTAGGATTTAACTTGATGACCTCTATAAAGACTCTATCTTCAAATAAGACCACATTCTGAGGTAGCGGGGTTCAACACATTTGTGTGTGCATGTGTGCTGGGTTCACAATTTAACACACACAAGGCCAAAACTCATCTGACCCTACGCGTGAGGTCTGCACTCACCCTGCCAGGCCTGAGTTTATAAGCAGACACACTGACTTTCCCCCTTTGAGTCTTGACCTCATGGACTTAGTTAGCCAGATGCTGGGGAAACAAACTGATTAAAGACCGCACTGCTTGAAAAGCCCAAGGCCGGGAGGTTCCATTAAAGCACCTCCAATCATTTTTGTGGTTTTTCCAAATTGGCACATGTTCTCAGCTTTACCCACTTATTCTAACTCTTTATACCTCTTTGGGAAGGGTGGAAAGGAGCCTGGAAGGCTGGCTGCCTCCCTGGACTTTGTATGACTCTCTCTATAGCAGGATTCTCACCAGGCAGCCACCAAGGGAAGGTAGCAGGAGTTCAAGAAGCTTTGGGCTGAGAAGTTGTCATTCACAGAGGTGGAAACACTGAGGGCAGGCCTAGCTCCAGTGTGGGAGTTAGGAAAGAGAGGAGGTGCAGGGGTGGGGGGTGGGGGTGGGGCAATGAGACCAAGGAGAAGATGAAAGAGATTTGTTATTATAGGTTTTTCTGTAAACTAGATAATTTGTGAGTTGTGCAGATAAATGTTCTCTTCATTAGGCTGAAAGGAAATTGTGTGTAGTCGTTGGGATTATATTTGGCTTTGTATAATAGAAAATCTGAAAATAACAGAGCCTTTATTCATTTGATTGAACTTTATTTCTCTTTTACATAAAAGAAGCTTGGAGACAGGCTGTCCAGGACTGGTATGGTATATGGCAGTCTCATGGTCATCAGGGAACAAGGCTCCACTTAATATACTATTTGCCCTGCCTTAGCATGTCTCCTCATGGTCCCTGATGGCTGCCCAGCTGTCAGCCATCACATCCAGAGACACCAGGTAGCAGAAAAAAGTCTTCTCAGAGACCACATACGTTACTTCTGCCTACATCTTATTGGCCAGGTGGTCATATAATCCTTTCTCTGGGTAGCTATGTACCTAGCAAGACCTATCGATTTGTTATTAAGAAGAAAGAATGCTGAGGGGCAAACAGTGGTCTCCACCACTAAACTATATATGAAGGAAAGAAGTTCCTATCTAAATTCCCAAGTTCATCCTCAAAAAGAGAATATTTCTGAAGCATGAATTCTTTGTCTTGGAGGATTTCATCTCCTACCAGATTCGAACCATCCCTCAGATCTCAGCTTCAGCCTCAGATCCCCAGAAATCTCCTGGATCCTGTAGCCTGCATTAGCCTCCCTGTCTTATGCTTTCATTGTGCCTTGGGCTTCTTCTTTAAAGCACTTGGCACTCTTGTCATTATCGGATTATCTCAAGTTATTTGTGTACAGAATGATTTCCCTGTAAACTGGACAGTAAGCTTCATGAGGGCAGGGACTCTGCCTTGCTCATCGTAATCTCCATAGTTGATGGAGGAGAAAAAAAACTTCCCTCTACCCTTTTAGATTCTGTGGCTGGACCTAAGAATTAAACTGACAAAACAGATTAACAGGAGAAAGGCATACAAATTTTATTTCATATTTTTACATGTACACGGGAGTTTTCAAAAGAAAAATGAGGACCTGAAAAAGCTGTTAGGCCCAATACACTGTGGGGATGGGGTAAGAGAAAGGGGCTTGGGCCAGGGGCAGTGTATTATGGGCCAGTGACTAGGAAAACCATGGGGGAAACCAATGAAAGAAAGATAAGTGTTATCAAACAGAAGAGACTCTTAAATACTAAGAACAAACTGAGGTTGAGGGGGATACAGGAGGGGGGAGAGTGAGTGACAGGCAATGAGCAAGGCACAGGTTGGGACGAGCACTGGGCATTGTATGGAAACCAATTTGACAATAAAAAGTTTTTTTTTAATTAAAAAAAAGAAAAAAAGATAAGTGTTATCTTAGTAGGTTTGTTTGTATAGGCCCTTTTTGTCATTTTCCTCCAGTTTCTGGTGAGAGAGGGGTGAAGGGCACCTTTCTCAGGGAAATTTTATGACCTGCTTGTAGGCAAAAAAAAAAAAAAAGGGGGGGGGGAGAGAAGGAGGGGAGTCAGAGGGCCCTTCTGGCACCTGCTGTTTCTCAAGTGACTTCGGATCAAAATAATCACTAAAAGCAGCATATTTTTGGGGTGGCACCTTCTGAACCCCTTCGGAGACCTTCGATAAATATTCATTAGCTGGCTAACTGTGAGTGATTAGAATACTAGAGAGGCTCCAGATTGAAGGCTATTTCCAACGAGACTTTTCTTGAACCGACTTCCCTGGCTGAGACAGGGCAAACCTGGATTCTCCTGTGCCCTACACCTGCCGGGGTTTGCGTGTCCCCAGGGCCCAGGCTGGTGTCTGGGAGGGATGTGGGTTGGGGCTGTCAGACCAGCCTCTTGGAGGAGGACTCCCATGATAAACTCCACTTTACAAAACTAGCTCCGGCCAGAAGCGCAGCCAGGAGCGCAGGGGAACAGAAACTGTAGCAGTGCAGGTGAGTTTTAGATCGGAAAATGCAACTGGCTGCTTAACGATTTGGGAAGAAAAGTAGGTCACCATCCTGGCCCAGTCCAATGGCATCCCCAGGGTCTACAGAGGAAGAGTTGTGTGATCATAGATTGTGGGCAAATTTGGTCACGCTCAGCTTCATGAAATCTACCTGCCCCCACACCCTGTCATTCTCAAGGCTCCTTAAAAATCAAGAAAAGGGGCGCCTGGGTGGCTCAGTCGGTAGAGCGTCCGACTTCGGCTCAGGTCATGATCTCGCGGTCTGTGAGTTTGAGCCCCACGTCGGGCTCTGTGCTGACAGCTCAGAGCCTGGAGCCTGCTTCACATTCTGTGTCTCCCTCTCTCTCTACCCCTCCCCGCTCATGCTCTGTCTCTGTCTGTCTCAAAAATAAATATTAAAAAAAAAAATTAAAAAAAAATCGAGAAAAGATCATCCCAGGCTGTTCAGCTTTTAGGTCTTGGTTATAGAATCTTCCTGAGTCCAGTTTTTTTTTTTTTTTAATGTTTTTATTCGTTTTTGAGAGAGAGAGAGAGCAACGAGCATGAGTGGGGGAAAGGCAGAGAGAGAGGGACACACAGAATCTGAAGCAGGCTCCAGGCTCTGAGCTCTCAGCACAGAGCCCAACACCGGGCTTGAACTCACAAACCTCACCAACTGGGAGATCAAGACCTGAGCTGAAGTCGGTATACTCAACTGACTGAGCCACCCAGGTGTCTCTCTTGTGTCCAGGCTCAGTTGGTTAAGAATCCGACTTCGGCTCAGGTCATGATCTTGTGGTTAGTGAGTTCAGGCCCCACATTGGGCTCTGTGCTGACAGTCCAGAGCCTGGAGCCTGCTTCAGATTCTGTGTCCCCTTCTCTCTCTGTTCCTCCCCCACTCACATTCTCTCTCTTTCTCTCTCAAAAATAAATAAAGATTAAAAAATAATTAAAAAAAAAAAGTCTTTTTAAGCACCTTCCAAACCAACAGGCAGAACCCAGAATCCAAAATGGCTTCCAAATCCTCCATTTTTAACTTATCTCATGAAAGAAGGAGCACTGTGTTCTCTGGCGTAAGATCGTGGGGTTTTAAAGGAGAGAGCAAGTTTGGGGGAGCCCTGGGAGAGCCCGGAGAGGTCTAGGGTGAGTCTCTGCTACGAGGCCAATGAGAAGCTCTGTGGAGGGGGCTCTCTCTGACTCCCCAGCCCAGGGAGAGAGAGGAGACCAAGACCGAGAAATGAAGACTCGTCTCCAGTTTGGCAAACAAAACCTCGCCCCCTGCATCGTGCCCTTCCACGTTCGGCACTGTGATATTAGTCATAATGATCCGGTCATACAGTAACCACTTCTCCTTCTGACTGAGAAGCTGAAAGTGACATTCGCCCTGGGTGTGCTTCGGGGATTTTCTGGGGCAGGACTGACGAGGAGGTGCTGGAGCTGGCCCCTCCCAGTTTGCAAGAGCCGATTATTAAACATTCAAAAAATGTTGTGAGCCTGCTGTTAAACCGCTGGTAACTTGAAATCTGCCTTGGTTGGGAGCGTTTACACCGTGGAAACTGGCAAGTAGTACAAATTAGAATTTTTGTTTTTCTTTCTTTCTTTTTTTCCCAGAGAGCTAGCTGCTGTACCAGCACACACTGCAGTACTCAAGAGGCAGAAGGAGCTCCGGGAGAGCTGGAGGAGGTGGCAGTGGCGGGGGGGGGGGGGGGGCGCAAGCAGTGAGCGGTGCTGATGGTTTGGGGTTTCCCTGCCATCTTTGTGACGTCATCCTTCTCCATTCATCCCGCATTTCCTTGGAGCCGGTGTTTTCTCCGTGGGAACACCGATGGATTCCACTCCCACTTCACCAGGGAATGTGAAGTTTACTTTCCCTCGCCCCTGTGCTAAAGGGCTCCAAGAGCACAGCTTCCAAGAGCACCAGGCCCATGTTTGTGCAGAAAGAGGAGAGGAGGAAAAGCTGGAGAGGCGCCTTTAATGGCGACGAGTCAACGGAAAAGTAGATACTGGCAATCCGCTAATCAAAGGTTGGCTTCCTTCACATCCTCTGATAAAATCCTCAAGCCAAGGGTGCCACAGGCGGTGGGGTTATGGGAGTGGATCCCTCTGCCTCAGATTCCATTTTCAGAAGTCACGAAAGGTTGAAAAAGAAACAAATTATTTTCATGAAAAGGATAATAAAGGAGACCAGGACTGGCACAGAGAATGATTCTTACATTTTACTGCAATGGCCAGCCTGGGGAAGAGAGTGCTTGCAAAAACAGATTTCCAGGACTTTCTCAGAAAAATTTAAATTCTGGAGGAGACCAAAAACCAGCCTTATTTATTAATTTATTCATTTATTTATTTATAATATTTATTTTTGAGAGAGAGACAGAGTGTGAGCAAGGGAGGGGCAGAGAGAGAGGGAGACACAGAATCCCAAGCAGGCTCCAGGCTCTGAGTTGTCAGCCTTATGTAGATCTACAGAGCCCGACGTGGGGCTCGAACCCACGAACCACAAGAGCGTGACCTGTGCCCAAGTTGGACACTTAACTGACTGTGCCCCCCAGGTGCCCTTAATGTTTGTTTATCTTTGAGAGAGAGAGAGAGAGAGAGAGAGAGAGAGAGAGAGAGAGAGAGAGAGAGGGAGACACAGAATCTGAAGCAGGCTCCAGGCTCCAAGCTGTCGGCACAGAGCCCAATGCAGGACTTGAACTCACGAACCTCTAGATTGTGACCTGAGCCGAGGTCGGACAGTTAACTGACTGAGCCATCCAAGTGCCCCCAAATTAGCCTTTTTAAAAGCTCCGCTCCCACCCATCACTCTGCTGCCGCCTCAGGACCCCAGTCTGAGAAACTGGTCCAGAGAGGGTCTTAAGGGGGCGTTTGTTGATGGTGGACTGATCCCTTCCCTGGGAAGGCCCTGCTCTGCCTCAGGTCTTCAAGAGTCATTCACTGGCGTATGTGGGCCCAGTACTGTGCTGAGAACTATGCGAGTAACATTAAAATGCAAAAGGGCATTCGCTGCGTTCTCACCACTGCAGTGGGGGAAGCAGGTGGAGCCGGGAAAGGTAGTCCTGAGGCTCTGAGAGGAGCATCTGGGTCGCTGTTCTCTAAGAGAAGTAGGAACCTCTAAGTGGAGTTTATTCAACCTGATTTCATTGGGGACCGTTAACTCTGGTGAGAGAGTGAACACTAAGGACCAGCACTGGGTGCTTTGGTGTGAGTCAGTGGGCCAGGCCTCAGCCTCCGCTAGCTGCTCTCCAGTCCTGGGAGAGGCAGAGAGGGGCGTGGGGAAGCTCCGGGAGGTGCCCTTCATCTAGAGGGAGGCCAGCCCTCCAAACTCCTGTCCACCCACACTGGCCCCCCTGCCTGTGGCCACCATGCCCCAGGGCCATGCCCAGTGCAGGACAGGCTCCCCATCCAGCGCCCTCCCCTACCAGGTATCCAGGGATGACAGTGAATTTTTGTATCTCGGCATAAGTGCAAAGAAGCCGTTCCCTCATGGGCTCAGAGAACCTTCTGGGAACTATTAAAAGCTGCCAGAAGTCAGTTTTTCTTGTTGGAAGCACCTCTTGAGAGTTTACATTTATAAAGTCTGGCAAAACACATTCCAAGAACCCAAATTGATTTGCAAAGATGAGGTGAAAAGGGGCCATGGCATCCCACAGATGGGCTCCCTCTGGAGAGAAGCTACTGATCCACAATGGTCCCCCCCCAACTCCCCACCCCCGGAAGACATCCCGCTCCCCATTCAGATGGCTCAGCCCTGCCAGAAGGCACCGTGGTAAGAGAAAGAAAGAAAAAAGATAGAAAAGAAAGGATGCCAATCTTCACCTCTGCCTATTGTTCACCATGTCATCCGAGGAGAATTCTACTGCACCCCTTCCTTGTCTGTGCTCTTTATATTTGGTAAGCCACTTCCTGTTTCCATTTCTGGGTCATAAGCCAAGTTTACAGTTGGTGTGATTCACTCAGCCAGGAGGCCCAGCTATGATCACCCCTCAGAGATCGTGGCTGCCTCTCAGGGAGGGATCACAGCATGCAGCTTGGAAGGACAAGATATCGGTTCATTCGTAGGGAAACATAACAACTTTCCTAGGCCTTTTGGAATGCTTCATGCCTAGGACCAGAAGGTTGGCATGCCTTAAAAATCTGTGAGTTGCTTGGTTTGCATTTTTCTGCCGTGCTGATACCTAGCTCCTCAGCTCCTCGGAGAGACTGAACAAGGGCACCTTTGGAAGACTTTTTGCAAAGACCTCACTGGACGCATGGCTTTGCCAAGGGGTCAGGCCTGCCAGGCAATCATCAGGCAGCAACTGGTAGTCCCTGAGGAAGACATGAACAAGAAGCCACTTGAAAGCATTATCTTCTAGAAACTAAATTTCAAAACAAGGAAGAAACCACAGCTCAGATGTAAGCAGGTGTTCAGTAACCTGAGTTCACATGAAGATGGTCCAAAATAGAATTGTGCAAAACCTATCCCCTTCCCCTTATGACTACTACGCAGTTTACTCCTCATGATTTAATCGGGTAGGATTATTTTGGAGGAATAGTGAGTGCTAAGGTCGGCACTAGACGGTTTGGTCAGGTCAATGTGCCAAGTCCGTATGGGCTGCTAATCTGGCTTCCCAATTCCATTCTCTGAATTTTTTTTCTGTGAAAATGTATTGTAAGCTGGAACCCACCTGAGATGGCCCAGGGAATGCAGAGTGCAAATCTTTTCCGCATGCCTCTGAACAAGCCACGCAGTCAGAGATATGTGGGGGCCAGGGTTCCTGTCAAGAGCGCCCATGTTGCAGACTTCTGAACGTTACATCTTCCACGACAGCAGGGAGGGAAGGGAAGGGAAGGGAAGCGGGGAAAACAAGAACAGGCAGAGAAAGGCCCAGAAACTCAGGCCAGCCTAGGAGATAGAGATGAGGGCTGCTATCGGAAAGCTCTCCAGAGAGTTCGGTCCTGAGCTCAGGGACACAACTCACACAAGAGAGAAATGGATATTTGGAGTCTAGTCATGCAGAGAAGCAACAATGCCTCGTGTAGATCCACAGAAAACAGAACATGAAAAATGTCTTCCTTTTCGTTACTGAGGGTGTAGGGACATGGGAATTTTCATACTCTACTGGTGGGAATATAAACTGGAGAAATTTCGTTGGTTGGCAACTTGGTAATGGGTGTTTGAGGCAGAAACAATGCTCTGCATTCTCCAAACTCTGTGTTTTCTTCCCCCACACACAGGAAAACTGCATTTCCCAGCCTCTGCTGCAGTTAGAAGTGGTCATGTGACTGGTTTCAGACAAGTGGAAAGTGAGCAGAAGAACTGATAGGAGTCCATTTCAAGCCTGGCCCTAAAACCACCTGTGCAACTCTCCATTCTCTCTCTCCCTCTCTCTCTCTCTCTCTCTCTCTCATTCTCTCTCCCTCGGTCTCATTTTCTCCTCCTCCTTTTGCCTATCAGCTGAAATCAGAGGATCTGCTGAAGGACTCCAAGTCTCTGCCAAATGGAAAGCCATCATATGAACAAGTCCTGTTTCCAGAGGACTGTGTAGAGCTCCTCCCCCCACCCCCCGCCACCAACCAGATGACCTACACTGAACTGTAATAAAAGAAAGAAATAAATCTTTACGGTGTTAAG
The DNA here is from genome assembly GCA_030068075.1 of Paguma larvata. NCBI lineage: Eukaryota > Metazoa > Chordata > Mammalia > Carnivora > Viverridae > Paguma > Paguma larvata. The sequence goes on from CM057827.1 coordinate 965,854, forward strand.
GCAATGATATCTGGGAGTGCTTCTTATGACCTTTAGCTTATCCTGACTGATGGAATAACAAAAATCCTTAAAAATATCCATAAACTTTGTTCTAGCAATTACATTCTTCAGAACATATCCAAAGGAAAATATTAAGAATAGTTACTATAGTATTGGTTATAATAGTTAAAAAAAGTTGTCATTAACAATAACTTCCAATAATGAGATTCATTAAATAATAATGCAACTCTGCAAAGAAACTTTAGACACTTAATATCATTGAAATATATTTGTTGACATGAAAAGCTTTTATGACGTGGCAGTCCATGAGAAAGAACAAGTAACAAAAACATGGAGGGTATGAACGCATAACCATTTATATAGGCAGATATGCATAGAAAAAGTTCTGGAAATATACCACGATAACAGTGATTATTTCTGGTAATAGGATTACAGATGGCTTCTTTATAAAAAATTGTCTCTTTTCTGCAGTTTTGTGCTTTTTCTACAATGAGCATGTATTTCTTGAGTTAAAAAAAAAAATTTAAAGTAACCTGCGGGAAATGGGTAGCTCTCCTTCAAACTTGAAAGCTGGCCTTGCTCTCACTAAGTGTACTTGTACTTTTCCCGAGCAGGGGAAATCCAGGTCCCTTGGATGCTCTACTGGTCGGGGAGTAAAGCCCCACCATTTATAAGGTCAAACATCTATTTCATCTTGATCAGTGGGAACAGCTCTCAAGCCCTTCATGGTGCACTAGGCTCAGCCCATCGGACAGACTGCCCTGGCCTTAAGGAATTCTGGAAACGTCTTTGCATCACAAGGTTTTCCAAGATTCCCTCAGAGAGTTGATGGATCTCAGAACTCTCTCCTTTTTGGGTCCTAGTTCAGAGGCCTTGGGAAAATTGCGGCCGCCGATCTCCTTCCCCCAAAGGCGAGCTGGGTGATGCAGTCGGTGCCCACGCTGCGGCGAGCAGGACAGGAAATTACACTCTAACTATAGGTCTTTATTCAGAAACCCAGCAGCCTCGCCACAAAATAAATTCAAGAGCCCCGAAGCCTTGGTGCCCTGACCTACAAGATCAAAGAGTCTCATGTAATCTCTCCAAGGGAACTTCGAACAAAAAGCAAAGTGGCAGGTTTTTGTTTGGACCTTCCAACCACATGATCATGCCAGAATTAAGTTGTAACTCCAGTTTTTTTTTTTTTTTTTCTTCTGCCAAATGATTCCTGCCCTTTTTCGGCAGACCCTCGCACACAGGGAGAATAAGCCGCTGAGGTTTCCTGTGGAGGAAGGTTCTTTGTGTTCTCTGAGGGGACCGTATATTAACACAACCCATGCCTAAGTTTTATGTATAGTAAGACCAAGCTATTTTAGTTGAACTTAATGGCCTTTTGGCAAACCACATGTCCCCAAAATGAAGACATGTGAGGAAAGGAGGACTTATTTTTGACATGAGATCCCGATGTACCTCGGCAAAGGGGCTGCCCCTGGAGCAGATGAAGAGTAAAGCCTGAGGGCCTGAGAACGCCTACGAGAAAACCTTAGTAATTCTTTTCCATTCCTCTCCATGACTCAAATCCTACCTGCCCTTCAAGGTCCAGCTGAAGAAAGGAAAGGGCCCATGCAGGCCTCTGTGGGCAAGCCAGTCCACACCAATGCCTTTCCTGTCTCAAATGCCTTTCTGGTGCAGAGGCTGTCTTGAGCGTTGTAGCCTGGGTGCTGTGGGCTCTGAGCAAATACCTGCTGTTCCAGTACCGTCGGATTCACATCAGCGCCCAGTTGGGTTCCCACCCACTCAGGGTCTCGACCCCTTAAAGATTCCTCTTTTCCCCAGGTGTTGGGAACCCAACAGACAGTAGTAGCTAAGCCCATAGGCGTTGGAGCTGGAGGGCTGTGTGATCTTGAGCAAGTCACCTGCTTTCTCTGAATTTCAGTTTCCTCGGTGACTGGTTCTTCGTTTGCGCCCAAACTATTAAAATGCTTTAATAGTTGTGAGAGTTAAATAGATAATTCATGGAATATGCTTCACACTCAAAAAAAACTTACCATTTCTGTTTTTAAAAGTGGCCCCCAAATTCTTGGACACACCTCCCAACCAATGGTGCTCTGTGTTACCTCTCCTTGAATCTGGTCTCTGAAACCGCCTGACCAATAGGATATAGGTAAGAGATGCCACACCAGTTTCTGGCCCCAAGCCTTCAGAAACTGGCAGCCTCCATGTCCTGCCTCCTTCTTGGAACCCAGACACCATACTCAGAGGAGCCTGGCCACAAAGAGAGGGGTGTCATGTTCTGGCGGAAAGCCCCAGCTAAGGCATAAGCCAACAGCCAGCATAAAAGCAAAGTAGCTCTTGAGATGACTCCAGCTGTAGCCACCTTCTGACTGTAACCATGGAAATCAGAGATCAGAAGCCCTGAGTAAGAACTGTCTTGCTGATGATTCCAGTCAACTCCCAGAACCACGGGCCATGAGGAGAAGTTGAATTGTTGTTGTTTTAAGTCACTAAGTTTTCCGGTGATTTAATACTCAGCCATAGATAGCAGCAGCCTTTACCTGTTGCTCGAAGGAAGTCTCGCATTGGTCCAAGTGATCCTGACCCTCCCTAGTCCTCCCGGTTTTGTGGAGTTGGTAGTGCCCTTCCCTGCTGACATGCTTGCAGGAATCTGAATCCAACTGTGGACCGATGCAGGTTTTCTCCCCAGAGGAAATTTCTTAGTTCCCGTGAAAATCAGTGCATCCAAGAATTGCTCAGGAGGCAGGGCACGGCCCAATTCTGCAACAAAACAGCCTCTTAAAACCAGGTGCTACCTTGTTCTGTACACGACATTTCCCATGGATGTTAGAGCTCATTTTTTAAAAAAAACAATGTAAGTTTTCTTAAGGATAGGGACCCTGTTAAAATTTTTTTGAGCAAGTTGCAATTTTTGGGAAGCCAATTATCACAGCTAATTGGAACCAGTTGATTCTGTGAAAAGCCTAGATCCAGAATGATACTCAAAAAGGACAAAGAGTCAAAGTGTGCTAGAGAAAAGTCACACTGCCCAAAAGGAGTCTATTGGTTCCCAAACTCTCAATAAAAGAGAAAAACGTATATGGGGTGAAATCATTCTTTTGTTATTTCAGGGTGAAGATGGTTCATATAAATGAAGAGTCCAGGGCTGGAGGGTTCCAACTGTTTCAGATTATCTCAATGTGGTCTCCTTATTGGGTCATTCAACTAGTTACTATGGTCGGCCTGAGATGTAAGAATGATTTTACCTGCTGAGTTGATTGTTGCAAAAATCTTAACCCTTAGGTCTGGGGCTGGTTTGCATGAATTTTCAGCCCTGAAGGATATTCAGTGGCGGGGGTGGGGGTTTTGGGGACGGTAGGTGCTATGCACGCTACCCAATGGTTCGTCCATAAGCCATTGGCAGGTTACACATCTCCTGCTCTGTGGAACCATCTCCATACCTTTCCCTATCTACTGCCAACCAAGAGGCTTAACAAGGTCTGTGCCCATCAGCTCCTATTGGTCGATCACATGCCTTCCCCAGTGGGACAACACTGCACTGTACCTACCTCCAGGCTGGGTGGTGGCAACTTCTCTGCTGTGCCCTGGCTTTCGGTGCTTATTTTTATCCCAGTTATTACCCTGCTGTGCTGTGTCTCTACCTCTTCCAATAGACTATGAACCATTTGCGGGTCTTCACAGGCATTTGTTTTTCTCTTCCTGTTCCCTGGAAGTAGCAGGACCCTCCTTCAATAAAGTTTTAAATGAACAAGTGAATGAATGAATGAATAAAGTTTCCATCGTTTCCTTAAAAGTTTCAACCAGCACAGACTACCTGCTTTCCCCCAGGTGTGCACCATGCTTCTTTGTCTCTGAGAGAACTGTGTTTTCTGTGTTCCACGAAGCTTTCCCAGTACAGAGGAGTGTAGCTGCAAGATCGGCCTCAAAATTCATCAGATCCAGTGAAAGAGGAAGATGCCTGATCCAAGTCTCTGTCTTCAAAATTATTAAGAATTTTGGGGCACCTGGTTGGCTCAGTCGGTTGAGCATCCAACCTTGGCTCAGGTCATGATCTCACAGTTTGTGAGTTTGAGCCCCATATTGGGCTCTCTGCTGTCAGCAGAGCCTTCTTTGGATTCAGGGTCTCTCTCTCTCTCAATAATAAATAAACATTTTAAAAATCTCTTTAAAAAAATTAAGTATTACAGGTGACACCAGAGCATTAAACCAAGCACAGGGTCCTTCTAAGTACCGGGCCTCCTGTGGCCGCAGTACCAGCCCATGGAGGAGCTGCCCATTACCTCACCCTTGCGTGCCATGCTCTTCTTGGTAATCAGTTTTAATTTGGGAAACCACCTTTCCCTTTCCATGTGGCTTGGATGTGACTGATGCCACCACTGCCACCACGGGGGGATCCTGGTCTGGCCAATGAGAGCATCACAGCACCCTGGTCACCATCGGTTCACAGATGTGCATGTGACTCAAGTACAACCAACGAGAACCAGACCTCCATTTTGCTGCAGGAAAGAAGGTCTTTTTGCTGGTGGTACTAAGTTGGCAGGAAGTAAGCCTAGAGCTCCTGGGAATCACCACTCGGGACATTCTGCCAGAGATCAAGCTGATCCTGAAAATTAGAGCTGCAATGATGGAGCAGGTAGGGGAGAGAGTCTTGCCAGTGTCATTTCAGTAGCTGTTTGAGCCTGCCCTCTGGACTTGCCTTTCTCTAAAATTTGTATAAACTGATACATTTCCTTGGCTTCAGCTACCTGTTACCTGGCCTTGCGTTTCAGTCACTTGTAATCAAAACAGATCTAATGGGTTGGAGCTTAATAAATACCTTTTGGTTTGAATAGACAAGCAGAGCTTGAAGGAATCCATTGTTTTCTTCTATCACTTGTTCTTTGCTTGGTTCCATTTGACTTGAGAATCAGGACAAGGAATAGGATATCCCAGAGAGACTGTGACTATGTTATTAAAATGAGAATTTAATAGTATGTTAAGGACTTATCTCTTACTCATGCTTATTGTTTTGTGTGTAGAGGGAGACAGGGATGAAGAACATGGGCTTGAAGCCTTTTTTTTTTTTTTGCTTTGGAGACTTGAAAACAAAGTTTTTATGTTAAACGTTTTCTATAATATGAGAGGATGTAGTTTATTGTTGAAAGGACTTGAAAAAATGTGACTCAAGCCAGTTTACCTTTCCACAGCCCTGCTAGGGCACCAGTGCCATGTAGTTAATGCTGACTGGCCATGCCAATCCTTCATCTAAAGCCAAACTTTGTGGAGCACATGAGTCCAGCCAAGCCCCACTCTCCCTCACCCCAACCCAGACTGCCTCCTCCTCTCCTCTCTGCTCAGAAGGGCTGTGCCAGGTCAGCAGGCCCGTTGGGTATTTACCAGCTTGGGCCTAACCTTGCTCTACCTGTGTCCTTTCACATTTCTTCTGGAGTCCTGAGCAAAGGTCTCAGATTGCCGACCCTGCTGCCACCAGCAATCAATCCATACTCTGGATATGTTCACAGGAAAACTAAACTTTTATACCTCCAGGCTGGCCAAAATCTGATGGCCAGTCACCTCCCCTCATGATCTCATCCAAGCCATCCTTCACTTCAACCCAGGGTGAGAGCCTCATCTGTGCTCAGCTTGACTCTCAGAGAGCCCAGCATTGCTCTCAGATGCCCCTCAGACTGGTCTCCCCCACTGCAGACAAGTCCTTCCTTTGGGTTGGCTTCCCTCCTCTGTTTCACTGCAAACAGTCTCTCTGTGCTGTAGACTCCTCACTGAATCCTTTTTGCCTTGGTCCCATCATTACCCTGGAAAAGTTTGATTTACTCATGGGTGTCTCAGCCAATATTCGACCTCAAGTTTGTATGCTTTCTCAATTTTAGCGAGTTTTGTCCTCTCTTCACTTCAGCCACGTCCATATTGTGCATGTTCTGCAAACTCAGAACTGAAATGTTAAACCCCAATAACCCTAAACTTGTTAAAACAAACAAATGCCCTCCAATATCTCACTTTCTAAATTCCATTCCTTGGTTACTAGCATTCACAAGGTCAATACCAGCATCTTTGCTTTATTGGGACTTCTGGTCAGTGGTCAATTCTATTAACCCCCAATTCCCACATTTGACAAGTATCTACTGATTCCACAGGTTCTACCAGGCAAAGCTCGAGAAGCTTCATTCTTGCAGGAGCATGTATCAGCTACCTAGGCTGCCTAACAATCCTCCAACACTTATGACTTCAAACAATAAGATTTATTACGTCTCACAATTCTTTGGCCAGGAATTGGGTCAGGGTTTGGTTAGGCAACTCTTCTGCCTCAGTGGGGGTCAGCTGGGCCCACTCACTCATCTACAGTTAGGCATCACAACCGGTCTGTCTCTTCAGTGCTACTCCATGAGGAAGCTTGAGCTCCCTCAAGGCATGGTGGTCTCAGCATGAGTATAGTTGAACCCGTTACATGGCAACTGGCTTCCAAGACTTAAAGTGGAAGCAGACAAGCCTCTTAAAAAAGTTAGAATGCAGTCTTGGTTCTGGACCTTTCTGCCACATTCTGCCATTCTAGACAAGTAATTAAGAGTCCAAAGGCCAGTCCAGATTCAATGGACAGAGAATCAGACCTCACCTCTTGATGGGTGGGTCGGCAGGTACATATGAGAGAAGGAATTGGTGGCTGCCAGTTTTTGAGGCTATGGACTATAGGGGAGGAAGCCAATAAATATAGAGGCAGACAAACAGGAAAAGACCCCATAGTAATAAGAGCTGCTCAGAGAATTGAATGGGGGTGATTTGTCAGAGGACCACAGAGTAGCTCCTGTAGATGGAGTGGATTGTCAGGGCAAGTCTCTCTGGGAAAGTGGTATTTAAATTACGGCATAAAAGGCAAAAGTTTGTCAGCTGTGTGAGGACCCAGGCAGGAGGAAGAGCTAGCATAAAAGAAGAACCATGTGTTAGGAGTGTAGACAAGGACAGAGAGTGCAAGTGGAAACGAGGTCAGATAAGTGGGAACAGCCAGATCAAGTGCACCTGAGAGAGGACGTTGGCTTGTTTTCCACGAGTAGTCAATGGAAAGCCGCTGAAGGGCTTTAGCAGAGAAGGGACATAAAGCAAGTTATATTATTACAAGGTCACTCCTGCTGCCCTGTGGGGAACAGGCTGTGAAGTACAAACACGGAAGGAACAAGACTATTCAGGGGCTCCTGCGGGAGGCGAGGGCCTGAGGGATGGTGGCTTGTTTGGCGGCTGGATGTGGGGAAAAGAATGATGCCATGCTGTGATACTTTGTATGTGATTCCTAGTCACAGAAGACAGAGAATAAGCGAAGTTAGAGTAAGACAAGATGGAGTCACAGTGGCCAATGTGAACTCCTGTATTGTTTGTCAACGGCCAATGTAGGACTTGGAATGTGTCCCTATAGATAAGCTGTGTGATGGATAGCTAAGTAAAACTTGTTTGGAACCATCTGTGGAAAGACTTGGGTGAGACCAAGACTGTACCGACATGGCAAAGACCAATGGACATAACCTGTTAGACCCAACTAAGCGAACCCATAAAAGAAGCAGTGGCTCCAGGGCTGATCAACCACCTGCACTGTACACGTTAGGAGGCTGCTCAGGAAGGAGGCTCTGCCAGCACAGGTGACCTGACTGCAGCCCAGGCCAACTCTTGTCACAGGAAGAAAGACCAGATCAAGTCCTCCCCGATCTCTGAGTGGCTCATTAATCCTTCTTCTAACCTTCTGGTGTGACTCACTTGTGTGGTAAAGTTGTGCAATAAACCACGTGGTTTGTGAATGTAGTATCAGCTCTAGGGGTTAATTTGAAACGTGTCTCAAAGTGAAATAAGTCAGTCAGAAAAAAACAGATACCATATGTTTCCACGAATAGGTGGACTTTGTGAGACTAAGCAAAAACCAGGGGGAGGGGAAGAGGGGAAAGGAAAAAAAGACACAGAAAGGGAGAGGGATAAAACTGGGAGTGTCTCAAAGACTAAGAACAAACTGACGGTAAGGGGGGGTGAGGGAGGGGGAGAGGGGGTGACAGGCATTAAAGAGGGCACGTGTTGGGATGAACACTGGGTGTTATATGTAAACCAATTTGAAAATAAACTATTATAAATAAAAAAATGAAAAAAGAAACGTTTCTCAATCCTGAATTCTTCCTTGGCCTTGCCATTTGCCCTGCTTCAGGAGATAAGCTTGTGGGTTGGGCCAAACAAGAGTGGTTCTGCTGAGGATTCAGCCTGTTCTGTCTTGGTTCCAGTGCCCTGCGAGAGCACTGGAAAAGTCTCCTGTCTGCTTCTCACCAACGCACCCCACGCCCAGCTATCACAGCTAATACCCCTCCTTCAAAGACTTAGCGTTTGAGAGTGTTTCAAATTCCTATCTTTGCATACACTGTGGCTTTTCTGGCTAGGCTCTGCTCCCCTCCGCACTCAGGCTCATTTCCAGTCCCTGTCTGGTGTCTGTTGGTTTGATAGGATTTCAAATCCACTTGTTTATGACAAAAATGAAATTGTTTTCACGAGTAAAGTTGTTTTGATTAAGAGTGAAGTCAGCTGTGACAGGATGTCGTCCACTCATCTGTTGTTGATAACTCCGTAGCTCTGGCGGTGGAGGGGCCCCCCCGTGGGGGGTTTATCAATAAAAACATAATGAAGCAGCTACTGTGACAAGGGGGCATTTGATTATAAATACCGGGAGATAGCGAGGACTGAGAGTGTTCAGTCTGGGCGTCGAGACTCTTTGCTGATTTAAACAGCTCTCTGAAGACCTTGGGGCAATTAGCTCCTGCCAGTAAAAGTAGTTCTCTTACTGGCAGTGGTAAAAACCTGTGCAGCAACGCAGGAAGAGGAGATCCTCTTTGAACCTGCCCTCGTTCCCTAGCAACAGGGAGGGGACTCTTACTTTTGCACTGGCAGCTGGAGTCCCTCCGGGTTGGCTAAAGCGCCCGTCCTGAGCAGCAACCAGCAACCGGATAAAGGTACAGACCTGGACTAAATTTGGACTCTATTTCCCACCATCTCCCCTGGCTTGGCACAGTAGTGTGATTAATCTGCTATTGGTTTGGAGTATTTCATATAGAAGTTTATTTTGAGAGAGAGAGAGAGAGAGAGAGAGAGAGAGAGAGAGCAGGGAAGAGGCAGAGAGAGAGGGTGAGAGAGAATCTTACGCAGGCACGAGTCCAGTGTAGGACTCGAAATCACGAACCAAGAGATCATGCCCTGAGTTGAAACCAAGAGCCAGAGGCTTAACCGACTGAGCCACCCAGGTGCCCCTGGAGTGTGTTATTTCTTTATTAGCTTATTAAGAGACATTATCCTGTATGCTACGCGCTTGTGAAATTCCCACAGTGAACCTGTGTTAAAGAAATTACTGAAGATAAACTCAGTCTCTGAGCATTAATTTGCCTCCTGAAACAAAACACTTCCACACGTGCCCTTTGCTACAGTCCTATCTAATTAGCCAGTGTTCCCGACAACTGTCCTTGTTCATGAAACTGAGCCTGGCACATGCTGTTTCTTCTTCCTAGAATGTTCTTCCTCCCCTTCCATTCATCACCCACCAACTTCTAGTCCTCCTTCTAAATCTAACAGGTGTCAGCTCTTCCACAAAGCCTTTCCTGAAACCCCAGTTTTATTTAGATGCACTCAACAGACAGCACCCCCAGAGGCTGGTCTCTTCCAACCTGACTGTGTGTTTCTTCAAGACTAGAACCTAGCACAGTGCTTTGTAAGGCAAGAAACTCCCTTGTAACGTGTAATCACGTTTGGTATGATTTGCCCTTGGGGTCTGAAAATGTGCATTACAAGGTCAAGTCACCACAGAACATGGATTTGCTAGAGCCCTTTCTCAAGTTCCCCCCTTCTCCTAGACTGATTCTGGGCAGCTAAATTTGTTACTTAAAAGAGCAGAAAGGGGCGCCTGGGTGGCTCAGTTGGTTAAGCGGCTGACTTCAGCTCAGGTCATGATCTCACGGTCTGTGAGTTCGAGCGCCGCATCGGGCTCTGTGCTGACAGGCTCAGAGCCTGGAGTCTGCTTCTGATTCTGTGTCTCCCTCTCTCTCTGCCCTTCCCCTGCTCACACTGTCTCTATGTCTCTCAAAAATAAAAACGTTAAAAAAATTTTTTTAAAAAAAGCAGAAAACCTCCAAGGGATAGAACTTAGGTTCCTCTGTGCTCAAAATTCTCCAGGAAGGGTTTATGCAAACACAAAGTTATCTATATCAATGCTAATAAGAGTGTTAGAGAATTAGTGCTCAAAAGGCCTTTCCTGCCTGAGTCTTTGGGAAAATCTGAAAAGCCTCCAACTTGCCAACATGAAGTACATTGTGATGTTTCATGGAAATTACACTACAAGCTTCCAGGTTTCAAATCTATACCGAGGTCCTTGCACTGCACTTCAGACTCTCAAATCTAGTTGCCCAGTGGATTTCTCTACCCAATGTTCCCCAAACTTGGCAGGTCTAAAACTGAACTCATCATTTCTCTTGCTGGGAGTCTACCTGTAACTCACCAGTGAGTCACTGGTGAATATTTCTCGAGTTCACCCTCCTCTTCATTCCTATTGCCAGGATTCTGACCCAAGTCCTCAGCTCATCTGGCCCGCACAACCACTTCAGCCCCTTCACCAGGTGCCCAGCTCCTAGCTTGGCCTTCCCAGTTCCCAAGGGATCTATCTGAAATGCACATCTGATCTTGGCTCTCTCTTGTCTGAAACCCTCTCATTGCCCAACACAGGTTGTCAAACCAGTTTGCATCTGAATCACCTTGAGAGCTTCTCAGCCTTGCAGATTCCCCAGCCCTGCCCTAGAACTGGTTAGGTGGGGCCTGAAGGATTCTGGTAGAGCGGAGATAGTCCCACCTGAGCAACACTGTGAGCCATGGGCTGAATCTGATCTCCGCATTCACTCACCAGCCTCTCTTTTCACTTGTCCCTTTAGGAGAGGTTCTACCCACCTTTCTACCCCCATCCTCCTCACCCCACACACCCTGCTCTCCAAGGTACTTCTCACCTTTGGCCTGTGCTTTAGTTTGCCTACCGCCAAGAATATCCTCTCTGAAAATCCCTCTCAATGGGGGTAACTCTTACTCATCCTCTGTCATTTGGCTATTCAAAGCATCAGCATCACCTGGGAGCTTGTTAGAAATGCAGAATGACAGACCCCACCCCAGCCCTACAGAATCAGATCCCAGCTGATTCCTATACATGTTAGAGAATGAGAAGCACAACTTCACAACTCAGTTCAAAAAGCACATCTTCCGGGAAACCTTCCCAGATTGACACATACCCGTCAAATATTCTTCCAAACAGAAGGGCATCACGACCACTGCGCTTGTAACATTTCACAAGTTAGGGCTGTAACCCAGCCCCAGGCTGCAGTAGAAATGCTTCTTTGTGGATCTGCCTCCTCCATGTTCAAACAGCAAGTGTCCAATTCGTTGCCAAACACCCAAAGTGCCCTTCCCAGGGTAGGAAGAGCAATGGCCTGGGAGCCAGAGGTCTGTTCTCAGAAGTGGCTCTTGCCATTGACTGGTAATGTCATCCCTGGGCAGATGCCTGTGCCTCTTTGAGTCTCAGGTCCTTGGTCCTTAAAGAAAGAATAATTAACCTGCCTGGTCTACCTCATTTCTTCCATAAGGTGTTTCTACTGAGCCAGGACTATGCCTGATGTGATGCTCCCATGCATGAACATATTCAGCCCAAATAAAACAGAGCAAAACCCCAGTCTTTCCATGTCACCATATGGTGCTCACAAAGGTCCTGGCAGATGCTCTCAAGAGCACTGATACCACCCAAAAGAAAGGCAAACACCAGGTTCTTACAAGGTCATGTTCCATGGTCATGGTCTGGTTCCTAATTGTGATGATGAAGCATGGTTAGATGGGTGACTTTGAAATCACTGTTGCTCACAGCTGGGAAAATATTTGTGAGCCTCGAAGAAGGTTAAACAAATGTGGAGCCCCCCAGATCTGATGTGCAACTCAAAGACCTAGAAAAATGGCACGGCAACCACTCCCATCCCTTCAGTTGGTTTTATTGTACTGACGATCTCAGTAGGCATTATGGATGAAAACACACAGGAGGGAAAATCCTGGGATTCTTTTTCTAGGGATGTAATACATGCAAATAAAATGGGCAAGAGAGATAGAGATAGAGCATGCACAAAGCCCTGGGTCAGCTGCCTGCCAGCTGCTGTTGAGTCCCTGCCAGAGTTCTGGACAAGGAGGAACTCAATCCCTTGGCATCCACATGAGTGTCTAGACTGGAGATTGTCCTGGGGCAGGCTGGGCATCTGGTGCATGTGGAATTCTCACTCAGAAGCATCCCAGAGCCATTAGCGTGCACGGAAGGACAATGGCCATCCAGGGAGCCCCACCCAGCAGAAGCCCAGGCTTGCTTCAGCAGAAGAGAAAGGGATTATGGGCTCTGCAGCCAGAATGCTCACATAGGACATCTATGATGCCTTTATTTTATCTTTTACCTGCTGAGTGGAGGGTTAGTGGATGCTATAAACCGATACAGGGCCAGAGAACAGGTATTACTTTGGGAATGGTTATAACTCTTAGACCAGTTTCAAATCTCATTTCTGCCTATTTCTGTCCTCTTCCCCCTGCCCCCATTTTGTTAGTAACAACTTAGGACACATCTACCATGTGTTGTGCATGGCATAATGCACTTGCCATATTCTTCATTTACACACTCTTTTCACAAAGTTAGAAATGAGACCCAGGAGCTCATGTGAGTGTTAGAACCTAAAACAGAACTTGGAGACTCCAATTTCCAACTCCACATCCCTCACTCCTTGGCTTTTTCCAAAGCATTCTCAGTTGAGTGCCAGTCAGGAAGGACTTTCTTTGGGAAGGACAGAAGGAGTGTCCTATGAGTGTAAATATGTGTGTGTGTGTGTTCATGCATGGGAGCATCACAAGCAGGCATAGTCCTGGCTCAGCAGTAACACCTTATGGAAGAAGTGAGGTAGACAAGGCAGGTTTTATTATTCTTTCTCTATAGACCAACTTGGGAGTGTCTGCATATCATGTCCCTTTTAGTTTCAGGATACTATTATCTTAAAAAACACAGAATGCTCCGTGGCCTGAACAACGAAGAAACAAACCCAAAGAGTTAATGCAACAGGAGCAGCAGGGATGGAGATCAGCTTCCTGAGGCGTTCTTGGCTTTTCCTGACTCTAATGTGACTGCAGCCGCTCCAAGCTCATGTCTTTGCATGATAGCGTCCAAAGACAGGAAGAGGCAAGTACCCATCTTGTGTTTGTTTAAAAGTGAGGAAAACCTTCCTAGAAGTCCAAGTCCGATGGGCCTTACATCCCATGGGTGGAACTGCATCTCATGCCCACACCTAAAGCAATCACTGACAAGGGCGGTGGTTCAGACTTTCCACCATGCCTCCGAAGGACAGGGGAGGAGCCCACAAAACACACACGTGTCATAATCAAAAAATCCAGGTTTTCTGAGCAAAGAAATGGGGCAGGGAATGGTGTCAAGTAGGAAATCCACAGGGTTTTCTGCACACTTCTTGAAGATCAACATTGTGCTTTAGTATATTTAGGTCTCTACATCGTCCAGAGACCCGTTTTACACCTTTGAACGTGATGCTTCCCAAACTAATTTTTCCTTGGAGTTCTTATTAATTTCTTGCAGGGACATGGAGAAAAGCTAGATCACACCATGCTGCTTGTCCCCAGTTACACGACTGTCCTCAGAGCTCTTGAGCACAGCCCCAGAGCCAGACAGTGCTCCATGTAAACACAGAACAATGAGAACAGCTCAGTAATTTGGAGAGTTTTCTTTGGCTCAGTTAGCAGGAAATACAAGCAGTGTTCTTTTTTCTGCAGGCTCCTTTTCTTTTTGGCCATTCAAAATTAATAGGTTTAAGACATTACTTTTAGTTGAATTCTTTCCAACTAAACTTGCCACCAGGGAGGGAGAAAATGGTGGCTTAATAATGATGAAAGAAGGACCAATGGTTAAGTCAAACCAAGACCGCATTTCTTCCCATTCTGTGTGTGCATCAGCATTAGCAAAGCCTGCGAGAATGCTCTCCTGACTCATACTTCCCGTGGCCATTTCTCCAAAGCCAACAGCTCACCAGAAGCTAGATGGTAGACAGGCAGCTCTCACAAACTCTCAACTCGGCAAACCCCTCCCCTTCCCTCTTCCTCCCTCATAGTCCTCCTTCCTCTCCCTTCCTCGTTCTCCTTGTATCCCTTCCCTTTTTGGGTATTTCTTACCGGTTTATAAAAAGGAAACCCATGAGGTTTCTGTGACATTGGTATTTGAATGAAAATAGAATCCCAGTTGTATTCCCCTGCTTAGGAGGACAGCCAGGCCCCTTATCTCCAGCAGGTCCTCAGAACTGACTGAAAAGGAGAAGGGGTTTGGGCAGAAAGGAAGGTCACACTTTGCATTCAAGATAACCAAGGTTCAGGTTGATTTCACAGATATAATCATCATTCTTTCTCCTGGTCATCCCTGGGTCCTCCTGAGGTCTGGCCTTTGTTCCTATTCTTATGTGTGTGTTTTTTTAAGAGGCCTAGCCATGTCAGGGAAGGACAGGTACCCTCAGCCTTCATAAGTTGTTCTGCAAGGTGACAAGTTGAACCCTTCAGACTAGTATCTGGAAGAAAGATTGGGCCGGGGAGGCCCTACTTACCAGGATGATAGAGAGGAGCTCAGCTCACTCTACCTGGCTTATCTAGACACAGGACAATGCAACCAAGTGCATTTGCAAAACTGAGATTCCTGGGTTATAGGCCAGTCTGATGGACCCTGCGTGGGCTTTTGTTCTCCATCTTGTGGTCTTCACCTCCATTCTGCTGTAAGCATCTTCCTACTCTTGGACTTCGATGTATGCCTCTTTGAACCTTCCCACTCTCTGGGTACTTCCTTCCTTGATCTGTTCATCATTTCTTTTACCCTATGTTCATAAAATGTCTCTCATCCATCCGCTTCTCTCCCATAGCCTCTACCAGACTTTAAGTCACTACCATCTCTTGCCTGGACTGGTCGGCTAGGTTTTCACTCCTTCATGGCCCAATCTACTCTCTATGCCATAGCCAGTGTGACCTGAAATGTCACTCATCTGCTTGAAACCCTTCTGTGGTTTCCCATTGGATGAAGAACAAAATGCAAAGAGTAATATCTTTGCAGGGACCCACCGATCCTGGCATTATCTGGCCCCTGGCGCTCATGTGCTTCCCACTGCTCACTGTGACCGGTCATGCTGGCCTCTGTTCAGTTCTCAGTAGGGTCAACTTCATGGGCCTGAGTCCAGTGCAGCCACATAGGGCCTTAAACTCATAAGGGGGGCCTGTGGGTAGGGTTTAATACCCTGTCGTCACCATCTTGAATTTTTCTTTTAATGTTTATATACTTTGAGCGAGGGCAAGAGAGTGAGAGCATGGGATGAGGAGCAGAGAGAGAGGGATGAGGGGCAGAAGGAGAGGGAGAGAGAGAATCTTAAGCAGGCTTTGTGCTGTCAGGGCAGAGCCCAATGTGGGGCTTGAACTCATGAACCACAAAATTACGACCTGAGCTGAAATCAAGAGTTGGACACTTAACCGACTGAGCCACCCAGGTGCCCCACCATCTTGAATTTCTTACTTACCTTTGAATTCATGTTTTGTAAGTGAAGCCTGGTGGGACCATGAGCAGGCCATTTGCACTAGGCATGGAGCCTCAGCTTCTCTGTGGACACACCTCCTGCCACTTTCCTCCTCCCAGGAGCCCCAGGTCCCACTTGGCCTACCTTTCCTCTTTCCCCATGTCCTCCCTAAGACCACGGCCACCCTGTACCCAAAGCAGTAACTAGGCACATTGGCAAGGGGAGGCTCACATTTTGCTGTCACCCTTCACCCCTGGCAGCAGGCTGGGCAGGATTGTAGGGAGGGTCAGACTCAGTCACCTGATGTGACATCTCTGGACAGAACACAGCAGCAGTGATCTCCACCCGGGCTGGCAGCCCCACAGCATATTAGGCTCTCACTCAGTCAGGATCCAGGTATCACACATGTCCTGAGACAGGGGTTGCAGTCTTTGGGGGTCTCCCATCTGCCGGGGGGTTGGAGCAGTGAGCCCCTGGGAAGGGGAGATTGACTTTCTCACCCCTGGTTGGGGGCCTGTATTTTCCTTTGCAGTAGCTGTAGCTAAGTACACAGCCAGCCCTGCTTCTACAACTCTCAGGGCCTCTGCCACGTCTGCTCTTTCCGTGGTTGTTCTTGCTCAGCCCTCAGGTGTCGGCTCACAGCTCACCTCCTCAGATCGCTCGGCCCTGCTCCTCCTACCCAAACTAGGTCACACCGCTGGTTTTCTTCCTAGCATTCATCAGGATGCGTAATAATGAAATACTGCTGTGTTCTGTCTGCGCAGGATTTGTAAAGCTCCATGAGGGCAGGTTGCTTGTCTGTCTTGTTCACAATTATATCAGTATCACCTGGCACCACCTTCAGTACCATGCCTGACATAGTGTATGCTCAACATGTAGTTTTCTAGATGCTGCATGGCAAAGATGGTTCCTCTTTGAAGCAAACATGGCCAGGGGTGCCTGGGTGGCTCAGTTGATGAAGCGTCCTACTCTTGATTTCGGCTCATGTCATGGTCTTATGGTTCATGAGTTTGAGCTCCACAATGGGCTCAGCACTGACAGCCTGGAGCCTGGTTGCTGCTTGGGATTCTCTCTCTCCCCATCTCTCTCTCACCCTCCTGTTTGCTCTCTCTCTCTCTCTCTCTCTCAAAAAGAAAAAAAAAAAACCTTTAAAGAAAACGTGGCCAAAAACTACATGTGGGCCTACAAGTAAACGTTTATTATTTTATTCTCCAAACTTTCCCGTATGCTTTAAATGATAACATTTTAAGGACATTTTAAAAGAAAAAGTATTTGGGGCTGTTCAGATACAAATCCTGTAGGTATTATTTTCAACTTGGTACTTTCCTCTGCACAACAAATCTCAGTGGGGGGGGGGAATCTTTCTACATTGGTCCACATAGATCCATTCATCACTTTTAAACTGTTAAATGCTTTTCCGTGTGTTGTAGCAATGGCACACTTTATTTAGCTATTTCCCTATTGCTAAACGACTAGGCTATTTAAATAGCCCTTTTGCTGTTATAAGCAAGGCTTCCCTACATGCATGTGAGCATTGCTCTAAGCTAGGTAGCACAACAAGGAATCGCTTGGCTCATAGAGCTTGTACATTTTTTTTAATGTTTATATATTTTTGAGAGAAGGAGAAACAAAACAAGAGCAGGAGAGGACAGAGAGGGAGACACAGAATCCGAAGCAGGCTCCAGGCTCTGAGCTGTCACAGCACAGAGCCTGACATGGGGCTCGAACCCACGAACTGTGAGATCATGACCCGAGCCAAAGTTGGATGCTAAACCGACTGAGCCACCCAGATGCCCCCCACATGTTTGAATGTAATAGGTGCATGCCTTTAAATGTGTCACCCCCGTCTCCCCCCCCCCCATTCATATGTTGAAGCCTTAATCCCCAATGTGATGGTATTGGAGACGGGGTCTTTGGGAGGTAATTAGGGTTAAACGAGGTCATGGGGTTGGAGCCTTGGTTCAATGAGACTAGAGCTCTTATAAAACTCTGGAGAGTTCTCCCTTTTGCTCTCTCTGTGAATATGTGTGTAGGGGGCGTGTGTATGTACACAAGAAGGCAGCCATCTGCACGCCAGGAACAGAGGCCCTTGCCAGTAATCTCTCCAGGAATTGAATTGGCCAGCACCTTGATATTGGAATCCCAGCCTCCAGAGCTGTGAGAAAATACATTTCTGTTGTGGAAACCACCCAGTGGCAGCCCAGGCGGACTGTTGGGTACCATGGGAGGCACATGGAGACACGGGGCAGGGCTAGTCACTAACTGGAACAGAAGTGTTTCAGTATTTCAACAACTGGTACCTACGTACTGTGGTGTACCAGCACTGTTCAGAGTTTACATTCTAGTGAGAGGAGGCAGACAATACACAAAACAAGCAAAAAAAAAAAAAAAAAAATAGCACATAACACCATTGACATACTATGGAGAAAAAAAGGCCAAGGAGAGAATTAGGAAGTTTCATGAGGAGAGAGGTTGCTATTTTATGTTGCAGTAGGAGGAAAGAAGGAAAATGGCATGTTTTCCATGTTTTAAAGGCACTTTCTGGAAGTTGCACACAACACTTAAAGCCTATTCCTCAAAATGTCCTCCCTCAGCCACACCTTGCTGCTCCAAGAGAAGATGGGAAATGCAGACTCAATTCTGAGAAACCACAGGCACAGCCATTGTGGGGAAGTAGGGTTCCATTCTTGATGATGTAGACAATGGATATCGGGGAACAATGGGGAGAGAGCATGTTTGGACTGGGTTGTGGAAAGATGATTTTCATGGACGTGTTGAGAAACAGTTCTCGGTCGGTCTCTCACATTTGTGCATGTCCTCTGGGCAGTGAGACTTGCTGCCTTTCTCCTGGGCTATCATTCCAGGGATGGTTGCATGGCAAGTCATCTTGAAAGACAGATAGTGTCTCCCTGTGGAGCAAAGTGCAGGCAGCAAGCTGAATGTCCGGTGTAATAAAAATCATGCCTTCTCTGCACCATGGCCTATTTCACAATGCTTGGTTCCCTAAGCATGGGGCTCCTCCCCTGTAACATGACCGCCACGTGCCCAGGTGTCACCTGGCCCTCTTTGCACTGAGCTGTGGGAGTTGAGGCTCAGGGAACTGACATAATATTTATTTAATTATTCCCGGATATCAAAGATAACCAGTAACTTTATCATAGAGAAATCTGATAGATAACCACCTTTAGAAAGTGATCAAACACCACCACCAATAATGGGACAAATTGATACGATGTCCTCTTAATGTAATGTTCTGAGAAGGGCCCACATCATTTCTGTTGCATTCTCCTTAAAAATATATAGCGTGATTCTAATCATAAGGAAAAATAAATCCAAGCTGAGAGCTATGTTTTATAAAAATATTAACATCATGAAATATGAAAAAGGAAAGAAAAACTACAGATTCAAAACTACAAGGGATTAGGGGCACCTGGGTAGCTCAGTAGGTTGAGTGTCCAACTTCAGTTCAGGTCATGATCTCATGGTTCATGGGTTCGAGCCCCACATTGGGCTCAGTGTTGACAGCTCAGAGCCTGGAGCCTCTTTCAGATTCTGTGTCTCCCTCTCTCTCTGCTCCTCCCCTGCTTACACTCTGTCTTTCTCTCAAGAATAAACAAACATTAAAAAAAAAAAAACAAGGAACTAAACAGGACAACTAAATGCAATTTGTCACCTCAATTGGATCTTGAATTGAAAAAGGAAAAAGCAGCTATAATAATACCCTATATCCATATTCACATCTTTCTTGGAAAAAAATGAATATGGATTTTATTAGATAATATTATGTCACTGTTACTTTTCTTGAACATGAGCATGGTATTGTAATTATGTAGGAAGTGTTCAAGTTCTTAGGAGAGACACAGTGAATACTTAGGACAGAAGCATCATGATATCAACAACTTTTTTAAAATGCTTATTTATTTATTTATTCATTTAGAGAGTGAGAGCATGGGGGAGGAGCAGAGGGAGAAAGAGAGAATGCCAAGCAGGCTTCAAACTGTCAGCACAGAGCTTGACGCAGGGCACAATCCCACGAACTGTGATATCATGACCTGAGCCAAAACAGAGTCAGATGCTTTACTGACTGAGCCATCCAGGTGCCCCCAACATCTTATTTTCAAACGATTCAGGAAAAGAATGTGTACATGCATATATAGAGAGCACACAGTTGGCTACATTGCTAACATTTGGTGAACTGGGATGAAGAATAAGTGGGTGTTCATGGAATTATCTGTAGACTTCTCTGTATGTTGATCTTTCTTAAAACAAAAAGTTGGAAACAACAGTACCGAATCCTGGTGGACCCGTGGAGGACTGGATTGGGCTAAGGGAGGCTGAATGAGGGACTCCATCCCTTCAGGACTTCCCTTCCAGTCATTCATCAGCATGGTCTCCCTCTGTCCTGCTGCACATAGGTAGGTTCCAGGCAGCAGGGTGTATGGCCACAGGCCTCCCAGCTGGTAGCCAGAGAGGAAAGGGGTGTCCAGCTCCCTGATACAGCTTGAAAAACCCTGGGGAAAGGGTTCTGATGGACTCAGCTTGGGTCATGCATCCACCCGGGTCAGAAAAGGGCAGGGGGAGTGGAGCAGAGTGGCCAGGCCCCAGTACCACCTATGCTCTCCAGGCAGTGGGGGGAGACTGGGGGCCTTCTTGAAGCCAAAGACGATCAGTTACACGTGGAGAGTGGGAGCAGGAGAGGGACAGAGGAAATAAAGATGTTTCAACATTTGCTAACTACGGTGACGCTCAGAAGGGGAGGGCATCAACTGCAAGAGAAAATACCAGAAAGGTTTGGAGTGCTCTGTTATGAACCTGAAATCGGAAGCTCTGTGAGCATCGAAGAGGAGAAATTTTCATAGGTTGTAGGAAACGCAGCTCTGTAGCTCAGAAAAGCATGGGGGTCCCAGCCGCTCGATGAAGGCATGGGTGTGCCAGCTCCTGCGCCAGGGCGTGGAAGGTGCCGCCTCGTCCCGCAGCCGAGCCCTCTCCTTGGAAGAGGCCCCTTGGGGAGAGGGACCCCAGCTAATTATGAGGGGGGAGAGGGTGAGAGCCCTTAAAAGGCAGGGTATGGCATTTCTCTTTCATGTCTCAGCATCTCAGTGACTCAGCACGGCCGCTCCTGCTCCTGTTCCAAAGCGCACTGGGAGCTGTTAGGCAAATAGTGAATTGTATTTGGGTCCTAACCCTGCCAGTGGTAGAGCCTCCTGCCTCAGTGTAGACAGCCCTCTCAGATTCTTCAAACCCAGCTCCAGCAGGGCTTGGCGCTCAAGTCTGGCTTTCCAGAAACAGCTCGCTGCCAAGGAAGGGGTCACCGGGGGAAAGAAGGAAAAAGCAGGACCACCCAAGGGCCAGGGAACTGGCACTCTTCTCCTGTCTTTCTCTCCAGAAAACAGAGCCCCCCTCTCCTTTTCATTATCATCCTTTGCCTTCTAATTCTGTGTTTAGGAGAGGTTTTGTCTGTGGTTAATTCTTGAGATCCAGAATTAGTCAGATCTGGGTCTAGACTCCAGTCCATCTACCACATGAGAATAATAATGCAAGTTCTCCTCTGAGAGTAAGTGAAAGTCAGTGACACAACGCAGGTTAGGAGCCCGGCAGAGCGCTTGGCCCATTGTGGGTGCGAGACAAGCATTAGCTGCTCTCCCCCAAGAGGTGGACACCTCCATTCCTCGTGCCTCCCGCACCTCCCCTGAGAAGATGTCCAGTCACGAAGCAGAGGAGATGGGCCTCAAGTCAAATGCCCAAGGCGGCTGTATCGAGGAAGGCCAGAGGAGGGGGGCTGGGACTTCACTCGTATGAACTGCACACCTCAAATAAGGCCAGGCAGAAGACTCTGGGAATTTCCTATAATCTTCGCAGTGAATGTCCTATTTATAAAGCTGAGTCACCGCAAGCCGTTGCTTCACCCTCACTCAGCGTGTGGAGACGGGCTGCAACAGGAAGTGAGGAGCACACCCGGAAACATCCGTCTCACTCAGGCTTTCAGGGACGCCCAGGTCTGGCCAGGCCTGGCCCTTCAGCTCTCTTGACAGGCTCAGGACATTTGCTACTGCACCGGGCTTACCACCTCTCTCCCCATTGACCCTTTCCTGGCTTCTTTTTCCAGAATAGCCTCCTTTGTTTTGAGATTATAGATTTACAGAGACACTTTGCCTTCTTCATGGCTTGCTTACAAACACAGCCAGGCCAGTCTGCCCCCGAGACCCAAGGGGCCTGGCACCTGACTTGGATTTGAAGGTATCTCTCTGCTTCCCCACGTGAACAGAACTCCAGGCTGCCTCTACTCCTCCTATCTGTTAAAAGCAGCAAATTCTCCAAGCAGAGAGTATTCACACATCCAGGCCTCTGGGGAGTTGGGTTGCTGAATTCACGAAAGTCAGTGAAAGTGCAAAAAAGTCAGTGAAAGGGCCACCCCCATCCTGGCCTCCAGCAGCCTGTCAAATACCGTGCAGGGCAGAGGGCGGCCTCACGGCGTTGTCTCTCAGAGGTGCCGAGAGGTTTTCAAACCAAAGCAACCTTAATATTCAGCTACAGTTGCTCATTAAACAAGGCACACAAGCTGCCCAGTTAAAACATTCTCGACTCCTGACATTCCCTCAGTAAACTTCTATTTCAGAACCAAGTGGAGGGTTCTCAACTTGGCTGTGCCTTGTGGATCTAGCTCTGACTTGGCGGGAGCGCTGAAGAAGTACAGAGTTCAGACCCGGAGAAGCTCCCAGGCCCCGTGGCTTTGGGCGTTTGGGTCATAGCAGCACATGGGGACAGCAGTTAGAGGCCCTGCCCCATATCAGTCGGTTGGCATGGCTGGAGGGGTTTGGAGGTGCCCATACCTGTTTCCAGCTGCTTGACCTCACGTTAGGTGACCAACACCCCCCACCCCCTCTAGGGTTTTTTTTGGTGAAACTGCTAGATGTTGGGCCTCTGGTCCAGCTACTCTTCTGGAACTAGAGACTCTTTTACTGTCGACTGTCCCTGATACTTCCCAGGCCCCCAGACTGAGCCTCCATCCTGTCAAAGTGCCCCTCCCAAGAGTCTTTCCCTTTTCCTCTGTCATCTTCCTCCTCTCTAAATCTCTCCCTCTCACTTTTGGGTGACATCACCTCCCCTCCCCTTCCCTGGTTGCCAGAGAACTTTAGGCCACCTTCTCCCGTCACAGGTGGTGAGGGGGCAAGACTCTGAAGCTGCGAGAACCCAGATGTCAGCATCACAGAGGCACCCCCTTCCTGTAGTGGGGGTAGGAGGAAATATTTTCCACGGCTCTCCAGTGAGCCGGCCCCTTCAAATACCACCACTATCTGCCCCAGAGATTAGATGGGGGAGGTTTCTTCCTTGCAGCCATGGGGAAACAGTGTCAACTTAAAAAAAACAAAGACTCAAACAAATCAGAACTAGTAAGGTTCAGGAAGTTTGCCAGGTTCAGGATCGACCTCCGCAAGTCAGCAGCATCTAGCTCTCTTCTTCGCCCACAATACCTACTAGCAAGTATTACTAAAAAGATACCCTTTGGGGCACGTGGGTGGCTCAGTTAGTTTAGTGTCAGACTTTGGCTCAGGTCATGATCTTGCGGTTTGTGGGTTCAAGCCCCGCGTCGGACTCTGTGCTGACAGCTCAGAGCCTGGAGCCTGCTTGGGATTCTGTGTCTCCCTCTCTCTCTCTGCCCCTCCTCTGATCATACTCGGTCTCTCAAAAAAAAAAAAAAAAAAAAAGATACCCTTTACAACAACAAGAATTTCAAAACCTCTAGGTGCTAACCAAGAATACACAAAACTTCCATACGGGGTTTTGAAATTGTAATAAAGGACACAAAGTGATTGAATAAAGAGAGCACATTCCATGCTTTTGGATAGGGGGACCTAATATAGGGTGACCAATCTTGGAGGACTCTATAAAGACCCAATTACGTTAATGATCAACCTACAAATTCAGTGCAGCGCTGCTTAAAATTCCAGTTGGATTTTTAAAAAAATTTTTTTAACATTTTTATTTATTACTGAGAGGCAGAGAGAGACAGAGCGTGAGCAGAGGAGGGACAGAGAGAGGGGGAGACACAGAATCTGAAGGAGGCTCCCGGCTTGGAGCCGTCAGCACAGAGCCCAACACAGGGCTTGAATTCACAAACTGCGAGATCATGACCTGAGCCGAAGTTGGATGCTTAACCCACTGAGCCACCCAGGTGCCCCAGTTGGATTTCTTTTTGAGGAGGTCAATAAATAAGTTTTATTTTTTGAAACTTTTTGAAAAAGAAAAGTAATGAAGGAGTCTTGCTCACTGCAACACATGATAAACCATAGTCATAGCAGCATAGTACTGGTTCAGGAGCAGTCAGCTGTACCAGCAGAACAGAACAGAAAGCTCTGGAACACACCCATGTGCTGTGTGCGTATAGAAACTTTACATAACAACACGCCTTCTCTGTGGGTGAGGCCACAAGTTAAGGTTTGGCGGAGACATTCTGCCACCCCACCGTCGTGGTCACAAGCATACCTAAAGGATAACAAAATATGTATGTGGAGGACCCAGCGTGACTCAAAACGAACTACCTGAAACTGGCTCTGTGGCGAGCACGGCACTGAACGCGCCACAGTCCCAACCTTCTGGAACTCTCTGCCGAGGTCAGCAGCAGCGCCACAGCCTGCAGCACAAGATGTAGGAAGCCAAGGCAGAGAACGCCGAGGCAGGCTGGTGCACAAAGCCACAGGGCATGCATCTCTCCCCACATGAAAACCCTTGTGTAGCCAACGCACAGAGGAGGCGGAGTCAAAGGAGGTGGATTTAAGCTGAGAAAAAAGACCAGGATTCCACAAAGCAGTTCCCTTCTGGGTGCCCAGCAACTTTTCCTTCAGCCAATTTATCCAGACGGTCAGCTCTCCTGGATTCCTAAAAAGCATTAAAATACTTTAAGAAAAATATGGCACTAAATTCAAGTCTCAGGGTGCCTGGGTGGCTCTGTCTGTTAAGCACCCGACTTTGGCTCAGATCATGTCCTCACGGTTTGTGAGTTCGAGTCCCTTGTCGGGCTCTGTGCTCACAACTCAGCCTGGAGCCTCTTTCAGATTCTGTGTCTCCCCCTCTCTCTGGCCCTCCCCCGATAGTGCTCTTTCAAAAAATAAACATTTAAGAAAAAAAATCAAGTCTCATAAATTTTGTTTCCATGCTCTTTACTTATCTGTCATTCATTTAGTATTTCTATAAAATCACACTCCTCCCCAGGTTTTAGGCAGGGCTAGACTAGGAGGTGCTATAGTAGCAAACTAGCCCCAAAACACAGAGGCTTATATCTTGATAATCGTGGAAGATAAAGTATGGGTATAGTGGGTTGGATATACTATTGTTTCTGCTTTCATAGGTTTGAAAATTTCCATGATAAAGGTTTTTTTAAATTTCATGACTTAAAACAATGTATTTTTTAATGTTTATTTTTTTTATTGAGAGGGAAAGCACAAGCAGGGGAGGGGCAGAGAGAGAGGGAGGGAGAGGGAGAGACAATCCGAAGCAGGCTCTGATATGAGGCTCGAACTCACAAACAGAGATCGCGACCCGAGCGGAAATCAAGAGCCAGACGCTTAACCTAACTAACCCCGGCCACCCCGGCGCCCGCAAACATTTATTTCTCGGTCATATTACATGTCCATCATGAATCAGAGAGGTCTGTATTCCCACTTCGTCCTCACAGAGAGACGCTAGTGAGCTTCCGCTACCTGGAGCGCCGCGGGTCACATGACGCAGGCGGGAAAGGAGCACAGAGGGGGGCGCCGTGATGGTTTATAAGGCTTTTGCTTCCAAGTAAGACATGCCGTTCACATGTCACTGACAAAGCAAGTCCCAGCCACACTTGACTTGAGTGGCTCAGAAACAATCCTACTAAGTGCTTAGTAGAAAAAGAATGGAAATATTTGGTGAACAGCACTAATGATTACCACAGTCCCAAAGAGGGCTGAATTTAGAAATTAATTCAGGGCCAAGAGGTTCTTGGATACACCACAGTTTTTCCCCAGGGGATTTCACCCCCAGACAAAAAAATGCTCCACTTTCTGACTTGTAGTAAAACACTCAGAATGATACCGAGATTGGGAGTTCTACCCTGTCAGGGACAGTTTCTCTGTCTTTACCTTTCCCAGGCAGGGCACCCCGGCTGGCCTTTACCAGGTGCTAAATTAAGATTTGCTGAACTGCAGAGGCACTGGAGGCAAATAGGCCTTTTCTTCCAGAACCCACTGCTCGTCTTTGTTCTTTTTACCAAACTCGGTCTTATGGCATTCCCAGGCAGAGCGGGGAAAGGGCTGGCACTTTTCTAGAACACTGGATCATTAAGGCCGTCCTAAGCAGCCAATCTTCCTCAGCTGAGAGCCTGAGCTTGAATTTACCAAGGGAGCCTGGATATCATCCAACCCCAAAACATGCATCTTACAGGTGAAGAAACTGAACCCGAGAGAAAGTAACGACTTCTTTTTGCTTTAAGAGTCTATGGCCCCTTGCAGCGCCTGGGTGGCTCAGTCAGTGGAGCACCTGACTCTTGATTTTGGCTCAGGTCATGAGTTCGAGCCCCACGTTGGGCTCTGTGCTGACAGTGTGGAGCCTGTTTGAGGTTCTCTCTCTATCCTCTTTCTCTGCCCCTCCCTGCTTCTCTCTTTCTTAAAATAAACTTAAAAAATTATAAATAAAAAGAGTCTATGGCCCTTTAAGTCCCTTGGCATTAGCATTCTCCAACATGTTTGTGGCCGAACTGACTTTGCAAGCTGAGTATCCTGGATCCCAGTCCAGTGCTCTCGGTCTGCCATATTGTACTGAGCCATGTTGTAAATGTGTTCAGCAAAACTACAATTAACAGAGAGATTTGGTGGGGGAGAAGAGGAGAGTGCAATTTATAAGACAGGTAATTCTGGCTGCAATTCCACTCAATGAATGGATAGAAGCCTGCTGTCCCCAAGAGACCTTGGCACCTGCCTTCTTCTCATTGTGTAAGAACTAGCTGCACGGCCCTGGACACAGGCCTATCCTTCACTTGGGGCTGCGCTGAAGAGACCGTATTCTGTTCCGACACTGGAGGGAAAGCTGGGCCTGGCGGACTTAGTGAGAAATGGTGTCACGGTCTCCGACATGGCAACTTCTGACAGGATCTCCAAGGGTCATTTGGACCACCCTCACGGTCTTTACAACCTAATCCTGGGGACCATGTGCCTCTGCTCAAATCACTGCCTGTGCAGGAGACAGGCTGCCAAGAAAGGACCCAGTCAGAACAGTGCCAGGTGTTCACTGAGCCTTTGGGGAGCTCTTGCTCCAACATCTTATGGGCAAGGGAGCATGGAGAGAAGGAAACTTGAAACAAACCTACACATCACTGCACTAGAAAAATCATTAAAATATTGAAGAATTTAAAGACTTAAGGACCCAGCAAAGATGGGAAGTACTTTCAAATGCAGATCCCAGTCATTAAAAATGCATTTTGCACGCCACATTTACCTCCTGTGAAAATGGGGGAAAATACCTTTAGGGCAAGATTGCCACAGCTTCTCAAGAAGGCAGAGGAGGACAGCCAGAGATAGCCCCCGACAAGTGCCCAGTGAGGCGAAAGCTCTGGGGTGCTCCGGTTGTCTTTCCGTGGGGACTGGCGACTCTACCACTATTTAAAGCTATAGCCAATCAGGGACCCCTGGGTGGCTCAGTCACTTAAGCATCCGACTCTTGATTTCAGCTCAGGCCATGATCTCATGGTTCGTGAGTTCAAGCTACACATCAGGCTCTGCCCGGACAGTGTGGAGCCTGCTTGGTATTCTCTTTCTCTCCCTCTTTCTCTGCCCCTCCCCTTCTCACACTGTTTCTGTCTCTCTGAAAATAATAAACTAACTTAAAAAAATTTTTTTTAATCTACAGCCAATTCACCATTCCAGAGACTTCCGAACTGTGCAAGATGCAGAAAGCATATTTCTGAGTGAGATCCTGACGGAGAATGATGCCAAAAAGAGTCTGGCTTTGCAGAAACATCCAGAAGGAAGGCATTAGGAGAAACATATATGGCAAGAAACCCTGAGGGAAGCCACTTACCAGAGAGTCCAAATGAACCTCCTACCAGTGCGTGTTTTTGTTATTTATTTTTTCTTATCAGACCTTGGTTTCTGTATTAGTTTGCTAGGGCTACCCTAACCAAGTATCCCAGATGGGCAGCTTAAACAATGGAAACGTATTTTCCCATGGTTCTGGGGGCTACGAGTCTGAGATGAAGGTGTTGGAAGGCTTGGTTTCTTCTGACCCATCTCTCCTTGGCTTCTAGATGGCCACCTTCTCCCGTGTCTTCGCATCACCACCCACCCACCCCCCAGCCAGTCTGTGCCCAAATTTCCTCTTCTTACGAGAGACACCAGTCAGGTTGCATTAGAGCCCACCCTAATAACCTCATTTTCACTTAACGACCCCTTTAAAAACCCTGTCCTCCAATCAGGCACACTGTGAGGTGCCAGGGTTTAGGATTTCAACAGAGGGACTGGCGGGGTTTGGGGGGCATGCACAATTCAGCCCCGAACAGTTACTGATTATAACAGGCCGAAAAGGAGACTGTGAGGGTTTTTGTTTTGTTTTAGACAAATTATTAAAAGTTCCTGTTGTGTGGCTTGGCTTCTGCCTTTCTAAGGTGTTCGACTCCATGAAACGCCCATTCACACGCACCCCTATTAGCATGGAGAGGGGGCAGATGTCCGGGGCTGTTAGCCAACCCTGTACCGGTTGTAGGCACTTGTAGACTCTACAATATCCCTCCCAGGCCTCAATTTCCTCATTTGTAAAACAAAGGAATTGAGTGGGTGACGTGGTGATTGGGAGTCAGCCCCCTTCTGGGAGCTTTCCTGGGTGGCAGAGCCGAGAGACCCCAAAACTACACTTCCTAGATTCCTTCACAGCTAGAGTTCTGGCCGTGAATTAGGTAGCTCCAAGAAGATGCCCTGGTTAGGAGACGGGGACAGGAATGAAGTCGAGGCTGCCCTTCTGAGGTTTCTGCGGTGGAGGCCTGCCCAGTCACACGGAAAGAAAGCCAGGTGGCCGCAGTTAGCGTTTCAGGGTCTGTAAGCAGGCAGAGGTGGGGGTGCAGCAGGAGGGCGCCCTGAGAGTCCTTCCCGAAGATACCCGGGGAAAACCGAAAACGAGCACAAGCAAGTTTATTGCTGCTCTGTCACAGACGGGACTGCTAACAACCCTAACGTCCGTTCGTGATGAACTGGAAAAATAAACTGTGGTGTACCTCCCCCCCCACTAGAATGTTCTGCAGCTCTATGACGAAGTAAAGAGATTTCCATATACCACTATGGAGTAATCTTTAAGATATATAGTTAAGTGAAAAAAAAAAGCGAAGTGAAGAAAAAGGTACAAAGTAGATTACCATTTAGAAATAGAGATAGGTGTCTAGGCTTTTTAAAGAAATCTCAGTAGAATAAAGAGGTAGCCCCAAAGATTAAAGAAAGATTTTTTTTAATATTTATTCATTTTTGAGAGACAATGCAAGCAGGAGAGGGGTGGAGAAAGAGGGAGACAGAATCTGAAGCAGGCTCCAGGCACTGAACTGTAGCAAAGATCCTGACGCAGGGCTCAAACTCGTCACCGGTGAGTTCATGACCTGAGCCAAGCTAGACACTCAACCGGCTGAACCACCCTGGTGCCCCCGCCTTTTTTTTCTTTAGAATTTTTTTTTTATATTTGAGACAGACACAGAGCATGAGTGGGGGAGGCGCAGAGGGAGACATAGAATCCGAAGCCAGACACCTGACTGAGCCACCCAGGTGCCTCCCCGCCTTTTTTCCCTTAATGTTTATGTATTTTTGAGAGAGAGAGAGAGAGAGAGAAAGAGAGAGAGCGTGCGAGCAAAAGGGGGAGGGGGCAGAGAAACCGGGAGACCAGAGATCTGAAGCAGGCTCACTGACAGCAGTGAGCCAGAGGCACCTCCCCCCACCCAAAGACTTCTTTTAATGGTAAAAAGAGTGTGACTAAGATTAGGTTCCAAACTCCTGTAATGAAATGAGCGAAAAGAGAAACAAAGGGACAAGCGAGTAGAACTGTTTTTCCCAGCGGTGCAAACTAGAGAAATGAGGAGAGGAACAGAAAGCCGGGAAGTGAGGAAGGGAAACGAGCCTTCACTGAGCGTCTGCCCTTTATAGCACCTGGGCCAGGTGCTTCAAATACATCTTCTCTAATCCTCTCCAGGTTTGATTCCAGGTAGGTATTTTTATTGTCCCCATTTTGTAGATAAGGTAAGGAGAACAAAGCGGAGTTAAACCTTGATCAAATTCATAAAGCAAGCAGTGTCAGAAAATAGGACTTTGCACCCAAGGCTCTGGGATCAGGTGTAGACGTCGCTGAGTCCCCAGAAAGAGCCCTTAGGCAGTAGCCACAGGGAGATGACACCTCCTTAGAACTCCGCTGTCTCCTCCCTTTACCCACCCATAGAGTGGGACACCAGGTGGGCCGCAAGGGTTGGGCCCCAAGCTTAGCCACGGCATGTCCCAGCCTCCTAACCTGTCCCCATCTGGCTGGGGGACGGGAGTGCCTCTAGGCCACTGGCTTTCAATCTGATTGCATATTGAAATCACTGAGAAGCTTTAAAAAATACTGATGCTCAGGTCTTATCCCCAGAGATTCCGATTTACTAGATGCGGGTTGCAGCCTAGGCCTGGGGTTTGGGGAAGCTTCCCAGATTCTCCTAGTGTGCAGCAAAGTTTCTGAACCACCGCTCCAAGCGCTTGCTGTTTCCACGTGTAGGCGCGTCGGAACCATTGGCATTCACCTGAGAGGGAGTTAGAAATGAGAAATCTTGGGCCCCACCCCAGACCTCCTAAATTAGAAACTTGTGGGGAGGGAGGAGTGAAGGGAAGGAGCCAACGATCTGTATCTTCACTAGCCTTCCACATGGTTCTAACGCACCCTCACGCCTGAGAACCACTGCTCTAAGCAACAGACTAGAGACAGATCGCTGTGCGCTGTGGTTTCCTTTGTCAACCACCACACAACTGCTCTGTTGGTTACAAAGTAAGACAAATCTCATGGCCCCAGGCAAGGAGACTGTCCAGGCCATTCCCCCAAGAACAAAACGTTGAGACATGTGAGTATGCATTTAAGTGTCGCTTGGAATCATCTGGAACTCACTGCAGCTTCCGAGAAGGGGAGCAGCGTTATCAAAGTGGTGATATACCCAAAGTTGCCAAAAAGAGAGCAGCCAAGGGAAAAAACATGGTCCTCGGGGACAGATGGGCCAGCGTGAGCAGCCCAGGCACCCGGCGGCCTGGCAATTCCTCTTAACGAGGCCTCTCAACGTGAATGGGGTGTTACTTTCCCAGAACTGCCACGACAAATGACCGCAGACTTAATGACCCAAAACAATGGGAATCTGGAGCACACAGGTCCAAAGTCAAGCCATCAGCAGTGTTGGTTCCTTCTGGAAGGTCCGAAAGAGAATCTGTTCCATGCCTCTCTCCTGGCTTCTGGCGGCCGCTAACAACACTTAGCGTTCCTCAGCGTGTGGACACTTGGTTCCACAGCTCCGCGGCTCTTCCCAGGCTCCGTGCCTCAACTTTCTCTCTCCTTTCTCACCTAAGGACAGTCCCTGGTTGCAGGGCCAGCCCTGAATGGAGGATGGTCTTATCTCGAGATCCTTCACTTAATCACATCTGCTAAGAATCTATTTCCAAATAAGGTCACGTTGACAGGTTGCAGGGCAGGAGTCGGGTGGGAAAGGAGGGGGGCATTAGGACTTGGACCTTATCTTTTTTTTTTAATTTATTTTGAAAGAGAGAGAGAGATAGAGCACAAGAGCATGAGTAGGGGAGGGGCAGAGAGTGAGAGAGAGAGAGAGAGAGAGAGAGAGAGAGAGAATTCCAAGCAGGCTCCACATTGTCAGCCCAGAGCCCGACTTAGGGTTTGAACTCGTGAACCGTGAGATCATGACCGACACCAAAATCAAGAGTTGGATGCATAACCGACTGGGCCACCTAGGCATCCTTGGACCTTATTTTTTTTCAGGGCGACAATTCAACCTACTACAGATGGGAAACAGACTTCACTTTCTTACAGCTGCCCCTCGGATGCTGATTCAGGAGGAATTTCCTGAGGTAACTCAAGGCAATCACCAAGGGCCTGGAATACAGCACTGATTATTGTCTTCGCAGAGTTCGACATTATACAGAGTGCTTTGACGTGTGCTCACAGAGCCGTGCCACAGAGCAGGGATGTTTCGCGCTATCGCATAGGGGGAAACTGAGGCCCAGGGAGGCTCGCCCAAGCTCACAGAACCGGCAGGGGGTAGTCCTCCCACTCTGACCGCACTACCAGCTAGTGCCGGGAGTCACGATTTTACCCTACTGCCTTCGAGAAAGTGGGGGGCAGGCGGGTCTCCTACCTGAGACTGCGGTCTCACCGAGATTCAGCATTGTGCCAGCCAGTTGATCACCAGCGGTTCTGGTCCCTTCTTTCTCAGTTTCCCATCCCCTTTCTCAACTCCAGTCCTGCAAACAGAGAGCGTCTGGTACATGCGGGACACTTGACCTCTGGGAGGAACTCAGTGAATGTGGATGGAATGATTTTGTTTGTTTCTGGCCCCAGCTCAGCAGGCAGCTGTTTGATACACACAGACTAATAGGCACCTACTGCCAGGAGTTAATCCAGACGGCCCTCAGACATACTTTGATGTATAATGAAAGCAGAAGCGGTGGGTTCTGACACCAGTCTCCTTACTCTCGTCAACTCAACGGGAAAGTCTGTAACCCTAATGTGGGTGCCTCCTCTCTCTCAGAGGTCGTGCCTACTTTTCTATGTGGTCTGGTCAGTGATACAATGTTGGCTTCACCCTTAGGGTCTTTATTACTGAGCCCCAAGGTCTCAGGTTTGCTTGCTTACCTCAGCCATGGCTGCTATTGCCCCTTCTAGGAATTCAGAGACACATGTGGCTTGAATAACCTTGGCCTCCCTGCTCAGGACTCCTCCCTCCCTGGCCTCCGGTGCCAGCTCTCAGCCCTCAGGTTTCCAGCCACCACCACGACTAGCCCACCATCACTTCAGTCTCCAAATATCAGAAGTCAGTCCTATCGTCCCCTTCTGAATAGCTGCCCCCTTTGAACATTCCCCATCTGCTTAATAGCCCCACCTGGAGAACAGACGTCATTGTTCAGCCCTCTTCTCCCCCATCTTCCTCTGAAGGCAACCTCTTCCCACAAGACAGGGGTGGGGCACAGAGATGGGTAGATGAGGCAGGGAGCAAACATTTCTGAGCACTCACTACGATGAGACGGACCACGTGCTGTATGCTAACTCACTGTATCCCCCGAGGTGGGGACAGTATTGGTGTCCTAATTTTACAGGTGGAAAACAGAGGCTCAGAACGATTCAGGGCCTTGCCACACAGCTGTAAGGCAGAGAGCAGAGCCCAGCCTGCGCCCTCTGGACCCTGCTGTGACATGTTGCCAGATTTATTCTTCCTTTGGTGACTCCCAAATGTGCTGCTTCTCTCCTGCCTTTGCTAGCGTTCCCTTAGTCCAGCCTTCAGGTCTCCTTCTCGAATCGCTCGATCAGCTTCCCAGCTCTTCTCTCCACGTACTCTTTTCTGCTTCGATTTGCCTGTGTCCAACTGCTTTATATTTCTTTCGTATCTCCCATAGTGTCTGGCCCAGGACTGGACATGGGGTAGACACTCAGCACATTTTGTTAACAGAATATGGGCATGGCACAGCAGGAAATTTTAGATTAGGCTAGGTGTCACCTGCAGGTGCCTTCAGACAATGTAGTGAATCATACCAGATACAGAATAGGTTAGTAATGTGGTTGGCTGGTTATCATCCTTGGTCATGAAGGACGAGGACAGAATTTACACAGAAGTTCATAGCTAATCTACAAGGCTTACGGTGGATAGCTTTCGATCTTTGCTGCTGACAAGTCGTAGCCAGTCTTGTTTCTCTACCACTGCACAACTTCGGGTGAGGACAAAAAGTCCCAAGGCATCATTACCTACACACAGAACCCTGCAGACCAGGTGGGAGTTTGTAGAAGCCACACGTGCAAGGAATTGCTGTATTCTCAGGAGACTTGGATGAAGAAAGTCAAGTCACTTTAGCTTAACCTGACCCAGGAATGCACACTTTAAGATATACATTTCAGAGGGAAAGGTGGATTTTACAGACCTGAATTCCATGTGCTTATCTGATGTAATCAGTAAAGTGTGCAAGTCTGAATCACAAATATTCCCTTTTCCAACCTAGGTGCAGATCAGAAGAGTTACCGTGTTAGGAGGCCCCAGTGAAATACGGAAAATATCTCATGCAAGTGACCACTTGCCGATTGCCAGATCTGAAAACCGCACCCAAGTTTTCTCCTTTGCCGTGAAACTGTCACCACCAGGGGTCCAGCAGGCTCCCACCCTCCCCCTCACCAATTCAAAATATCTTGACAAATGCACCCATTCCATTTCATACATTCAATCTGACTTACTTGTTAAACCACATAGCAAAGCTGCGTTTCATCTGAGAATCTACTCAGATAACAAGGGTGCCAGCCCCAGCGTTTAAAATTCCTTCTCAGGGCACCTGGATGGCTCAGTTGGTTAAGCGTCCGATTTCGGCTCAGGTGATGATCTCACAGTTTGTGAGTTCGAGCCCTGCGTTGGGCTCTGTGCTCAGAGACCGAAGCCTGCTTTGGATTCTGTGTCTCCCTCTCTGCCCCTCCTCGGTTCACATTCTGTCTCTCTCTCAAAAATAAATAAATTCTAAAAAAATTTTTTAAATAAATTGCTTCTTACTGACAGAAGTTGGTGTAACCTCTTTGTAGGATGACTAGGAAATATTGATTAAAAATTTAAATACAAATATCCTCTGACATAACGATTCCACTTCTAGGAATTTTCCTCCCAAAATAACAAAACTGAGGCAAAACAAAAATACACATGTCTGTGGAAATATTAACCTCAGCATTATTCGTGACAGCATGAGAATAGACACAATTAAAATGTCTCTTACTTTAAAAATATTTTTTAATGTTTATCCATTTTTGAGAGGGAGAGACAGAGTGCAAGTGGGGAGGGGCAGAGAGAGAGAGGAAGACACAGAATC
Source organism: Paguma larvata (assembly GCA_030068075.1). Lineage (NCBI taxonomy): Eukaryota > Metazoa > Chordata > Mammalia > Carnivora > Viverridae > Paguma > Paguma larvata. The sequence goes on from CM057827.1 coordinate 1,000,523, forward strand.
CGAAGCAGGCTCCAGGCTCTGAGCTGTTGGCACAGAGCCTGACACGGGGCCCAAACCCGAGAACCGCGAGATCATGACCTGAGCTGAAGTCAGACGCTCACCTGACTGAGCCACCCAGGCGCCCAAAAATGTCTTTTAATACAGATATTGGCTAAATAAATTCTGATACATCCAAACAATGCAACTCTATGACATCATAAGAAAGAACAAGGTAAATCTTTAGGTGACGATATTGATTATGGAATGTGCTACGATCCGTTAAGCGAAAACACACGAAGGGGCAGCGGAGCGGGCACAGCGCGGGCAGCATGTATATGTGTGTGCAGCATGATTGAAGCATTTGTTCATTTATTTAAACTAACGTACCAGCAAGTGCCTCTTCTCCATGTGTTTACTTGCTACTGAATTTACTGTAGATTTCTGAGGACTAACTTGTCCTAAGAAGCAATGATACCATCATCTCTGAATCGAAACGAAAAGGAAAAAGGGAACTAAGAAATTAGTTGCCTCTTTATAACCTCAGGAAAAAAATAGAATAGATTGGCTGCCACGGCGTCCCTTCCTTGTTCTCCTCGCTGAGACATCCAGGTCCCTGTGAGCTGATATTGGTGGGTTCTTGGGAGTGGGTTCACGGAAGTATCTTTTACAGAAACCTGTAATACTGAGCCTGGTGCTGGCTCCTTACACCATTTGAGGACTGAAGGGCAGAGCTGGGTCCTGATTTCCATCCAGTAGCACAAAGTCAGGGGTGAATACTGGAGAGTATCAAAGATCCCACCTACATTTTCAGGGAATTTCCAGACCAACTATGGTAGGGGAAGCTAGACGGCATTAGGGACCATGAGATTCAACCACACATACTTGACCTTGGAATAGTAAGACGATGAAAAGTATTATGTTCATGAGGAATGAATGTCTCAATAGTTCCTAGTCTCTTAGGTTCAGTACCTTGCTTCTCTCAAGGTGGCAGAGCACAGTGGGTAAGACTCTGTAGCCAAATTCCAAGATTCAGTTCTGGTGATGCCATTTATAAGCTATTTGATCTTGAATAAGTTACTCTCTGGTCTTAGCTTTCTCATTTGTAAAATGGGGTAACTCTGGCGCCTGTCTCCTAAGACTATCATGAAGATTCCACAAAAGAAGTAAAACACATACCAACTACTCAATCAATGCTACATCCTTCAAAGCTAACCTGCTTCAGAAAAACAGTCATATTCCTGCACAGGAGGCATTAAAAGCTTCAGACCCCTCACAGCCTCTCCCCTCTCCAAGCTCCCTGAGGCCATGAATTAAAACAACAGACTTGATCTTTGTCTCCGAAGTTGAACAGAGCGGTTTTTCTTAAGCAATGTTGTCTAGTGCAATGCAAATTAGTGTAAAGTATTCGTTTTATCTCAAAATCATTTTGGAATTCCATAGTCATTAACTGCAAACCCAGACTTGCCTTTGTACTTAATTATTAGTTCTTCTCCCAGGAGTTGAGAACGTCGCACTTTCATTCATTTGCAAAAAGTTCAGGTGCCCGTGGTGGTGGTCCTCGGAGGTCTGAAAGGATCCAGGGAATGCTCGGGGGAGTGCTGCAGACACCGGACGTCATCTCAGTGGAGTTTCTAGGCTAAAAGGATGGCAGTTTCCCTACTGTGTAGGCAAGATCTGGGATTCCAGAAAAGGAGATAGCTGTGAGATCCCGAGCAAGTCCTCACCTGTCCGCATCTGAGTTTCATCATCTCGAAAACAGCAGAGTTGCTGTAAATGGTCTGGTGGTTCTTTCCAGCCCAAAAGAGTCCAGGTAGATATATGAACCCTGTCTTAGCTGGGCTTTTTTAAACAACAACAACAACAAACTACACTGAAGCACTCCCCTCTGACCCCAACACACACACACACACACACACACACACACACACACACACACACACTGCGAAACAATAACAACTCCCACTTACTGAGTGCTAAGTACCCAGAGAGACCAAGGTGAAGGCTGAAGAGGGAGCCGGGATTCTGGCCCACCCAGCTCTGTGCCATTCTCTGGATCTAGATCCCTGGTACCCTCCGGGCTTCCCAGTCAGGCCCGGGTGCGGTGGAGGGTCCCAGACTGATCCCGTGGGATTGCCCTGCCCTTCAAGGTGTGAAATGGCACCGTCACCCTTGAATTTCTACTGTCCGAATTTGTTTTGTTTCAGCCATGCCGCTGTTAGGAAGCAGCCCCCTGAGGAGTCCTCCGAGAGCCCTCCAGAGTCTCCGCGCAGATTCTGCCGCGGAGACTCTGGAGGGCTCTCGGAGGAGATTCCAAACCTTTTCCCTTCCTCAAAAAAACTCAGAGCCCCCCACAGTTTCACTCAGGAGGGAGATGCGGCCGAGTTCCCCTCCTGTGGGTTTTAGCTTGCGGCAGAACTCCGGGCGAGGCGCACCCAGAGCACGGAGGGAAAAGACCTCGCGCTCCGTGTCTGGCTGCCATGCGCAGATTTGAGTCTTTGATTTTTACCGCAGCTGCACATTTTCTGAGCATTTATCCTCCATCCCAGCCTTAAGCATTTCTGTCTACCAGCCAATCCCTCTCTCTCCCTCACACACACACACACACACACACACACACACACACACACTCATATCCTCATTCATTGTCTATCTCGTTGAGGATATTTCATAGCTGAAAATAAACACATCAAAATGAAGTCTGTTGCCTGTGACAAGAAAGCGTATACCAAAGAATTAAAAGCCAGAGTTCTTAAAACCTCAGTCATTAAGGAATGTCTCCGGAACCATCCTCCTCTTTGCAGGGTGGAGAGCTGCAATAAATAGAACTCATCGGAGACTGAGACATACTCAGCATAAGACAGGCACACACTTATTATGAGCAGCTGCGTTCAGCTGAGTTCCTGGAGGGATGTGGGAGAAGCCTGGCATTCATTCACTGCTCTGGAAAAGGCTGATTCCAACAGCACCCAAAGGAACAAGTTCCCGGCACCATAGGTGGCACCCACCAGCCAGCAGCATCCACACAGGCAGGGCCAGCGTCTCCCCGGGCCTTGGTTCACTGGGCCTCCTCACCCCCCACCATTCGGCCACCCGGGGTCAGTCACCAACACTGCACCCTCCTCTCAGGCCTCCGGCCCCTCAGAAGTGGGGTGGGCTGTGAGGAAGGGCTTCCCGAGCGGCTCCCTTACGCCCTCTGATGAGTCCGTCCAAGGGCCTTAGACTGCGGCCTGCCCATGGGGTTGGGAGAAGGGCAGGGCCCAGCCCGGCAGCCTGCAGCCCTCTCATCAGCCCCTCAGGGATGAAAACCCTGCCATTTGCCGTAGGACGACACCACTTCACTTCCCACTGGGCCTTCACACGCCGTGGGGCCTTACCTCTGGGTAGTGTTGAGTCACAGAAATACAGAACACCCTGTCAAATTTGAATTTTGGATAACAAATAATGTTTCAGTATGAATATGCCCCAAATTCTGCACGGGGCAAACTTACGCTAAAACAGCTTTTGTTATTTATCTGAAATTCACATATAACCGTGGGTCCTGTATTTTATCTGGCAGCCGTACCTCCCTGTAGTCTTGCCTCCCTCCAGGCCTTCCCAGGGAGTATTTATTCTAGAGACGTGCTCTTAAGCAAAGATTCGTTCAGGTCCGATTCTCCCGGGATTTGGAAAGGAAAGACTTCAGGACACATCTACTGAATAAAATCTCCACGGGTGGGTCCCAGAAGTCCACATTTTATCAAGTTGTTATTCAGGTGATTCTGATGCACATTCGTATTAGTTATCATTGCTTCCGGGCAAAAGGCCCTCAAACACAGAGACTAAAAACAACCAACATCTATCATCTCAGAGTTTGTACGTGTCAAAAAAAGGGATTCATTGAGCTCTGTGATTCTGGCTCAGGGTCTCTTGTGATGCTTCGGTCCAGGTGCTGGTTCAGGCTGCAATCATCTCAAGGGTCCACTGTGCTAGAGGGTCTGCTTCTAGGCTCACTGGCGTGGCCTTTAGTAGGCTTCAGGTCGTCTCTGCTACTAGCTGGAAACATCAGCTCCTCGCCACATGGGTCTCTGGCTTTCCCCAGAGCTAAGGATCTGGGAGGCGGGGAGGAGGACTTCCCCAAGACAAATCCAAATCCAGACTACACTCAGAGGAAGAGAATTACCCAAGATCATGAATACCAAGAGGCAGGAATCATTGCGAGGCACCTTAGGGGCCGTCTACCACAATTTTCAAGTTTGAGAATTACTACAGATCAGTCCTCAACACACTGCAACCCAAGATCTCATGTTAAAAATGGGAGCAAATGTCTTTCTTCACTTATTTTTTTTTCCTATTTCTATCCTTCCTCCACGGCCACCCCTTGGAGATTTGAGACAACAACGGAGAAGAAATGGGGAAGAATAATAGTCAAAATAACAATCTTAGAATAGCAAAACGTTAAACGTTAAAATGTTTGCAAATATTGAGAAGTAAATTACATGCAAATCACATGCATATATAACTGTCCTCCTAAAAATTTTACCATTCAATGTGGCTTTTGAAGAATATCCTATGAGGACTTGTGGTAACATAACAAGTAAGGTGACCAGCTGTCTCAGTTTGCCCAGGAGTCTCCCACGCCCTGGAAAACCCTTCAGTCCTGGGCAAAATGAGATAACAAGGAGCCAACAAGGAATCCCATCAGCCACTCTGCCCCTCTCTAGAGACGGAGTGGGTCCACCTTGTGCTGAAGTAGAGACAGCATGGGCTTTGAGTTAGAATGTGTGCCCCAGGGGCACCTGGGTGGCTCAGTTGGTTAAGCGACTGACTCTTGGTTTCAGCTCAGGGCATGATCTCACAGTTCATGAGTTTGAACCCTGTGTTGGGCTCTGCCCTGACCGTGCGGAGCCTGCTTGGCATTCTCTCTCCTTCTCTCTCTGCTCCTTCCCCACTCTCTCCCAAATAAACAAATAAACTTAAAAAAAAAAAAAAGAATGTGTGTCCTTAGCTGTGGCCTTAAACTATCTCATCTAGAAGATAGGGATTATAAATCATCTTTGGTAAAGCTTGAATATAATGACACATGTAGGATTGCCTTGTAAACGGAGAGGTGCTGTACAGATGATGCTCTTGAGTGCTGTTTTTTTTTTTTCTTTTCTTCTCTCTCTTTTTTTTTTTTTGTTTCTTGAGTGTTGTTCTGAAAAGACCCACCCCTAGCACAAAAGAGGGGACCAAAAAGGTCACCCCTTTCCACTGTTGCAACCAAATCTGACATTTTCGCGTTCAACTAGGCTGGCTCTGTTGACTCCCTGAAAAGGTAAACGTAGCCCACAAGAGCCACATTACACACTTAATTTTTGTTTTAATTTGCAATTTAATCCCCCAATCAACTTACTGCCTCTTCCAGAAAACGCTCAGCTACCAAAAAGGACAGTCATCTCTATTGTATCCTCAATGACAAGTCTCCCAGAAAATCTGTGCGAAGTCTTGATAGAAAAGACATGATTCATTTTCACAGCTCTGGTGGTGTGACTCCCGCCTCTCAGGGAGAAAACCTGTCAGCAGCACTGCTCCTTCCTCCACCCTCCTCCTCTTCCATTCTTCAAGGTTTGGGAGATTTTTTTGTTGGTGAGAAAAGCAGTAATCTGCAAATAGTGTTAAAATGCTTATCCTCTCTTCTTTTCTTCTGCCTCTACCACTTTTGGGCAGCCCTGCACATTTATAGGGCGTGAAGGCTCTAGTTCGAAATAGACCATGCCAGTTTTGGACGGACTTCCTTCGAGGTGGGCCTATTAGCAAAAATGCCCTTAATTTCCTTTTTGTCCATCATTCTCCTCCACTCACCCCTGTACCCTGGCTGTGAGTCCCAGGCACCCAACGAAGGTGCTGGATCAATTGTGAGGTTAAAGAAAGACGACGTGAGTCTCATCTCTTCCCTGCCATTGTGCAGCCATGGAACCTGGAACCTCGCTCAGTCTCAAGAAGAAAAATGGTATCTTGGCCTTCCTGTATCACGGGGGTGATTAAATATAAGGGTTTCGTTTTTATTAGAGTCCTACCTTTGGCATGCTTTAGATATCTGGCCAGCTGAGTATTCCTATAGCGTTATTATTTGCATTGTTTACTACACGAGAGTTTCTACCTACTGCCCTTAGTAAGCTTACCTAATAATTATAATAATCTTAATACTGCCACACAGCTGTTGCCTTATGATTTCTGTTTTATAGTTTGAACACTTAAAAAGCTGATTTTTGGGGCGCCTGGGTGGCTCAGTCGGTTGGGCGGCCGACTTCAGCTCAGGTCATGATCTTACCGTCTGTGAGTTTGAGCCCCACGTCGGGCTCTGTGCTGATGGCTCAGAGCCTGGAGCCTGTTTCAGATTCTGTGTCTCCCTCTCTCTCTGCCCTTCCCCTGCTCACACTCTGTTTCTATGTCTCTCAAAAGTAAATTAAAAAAAAAGAAAAAAGCTGATTTTTGCCCCTTGCACCTTACCCCAGTTTCCAAGGTGCGTCCTTCCCCTGACATTCAAGATGGCGAGATCTAAGTTGATGCAGACTTCGGTTTTGAGTTTCATACCCTTTCTACATAGCTACGGAGTGTTTTAGGAATATTTTTTTGATGTCAGCAGTTCTACCTCAATAATACTGATCTTTAAAAAATGAGCAATTGCTTAAGCAAACCTTAAACAAGTACTATAATTAAAGCAACGATTATAAGCCCATTTTCCCTCTGGTTCATTAAGTTGCACGCTAGCTTATAGTTAATAAATACTGAAAACGTTATAACCACATCAAAAGAAATAACGAGAGAGAAAAAAAGCGTTCACCTATAACCCTCCCAGCCTGATACAATGAAGTAAATGGTTTCATTGCAGCATTTTTCTTCTGAAGGAGAAAAGATGGAGAGCAGGGCTCAAGACAGCCTTCCCAGGGCATCCAGGGCACAGGGTGAGGTTCACTGACGCGTGGAAGCTCTCAGAAAATTCTTGGTGGAGCCGGGCAAAGACATTGTGATGGTTAGTCTTCTATTTGTCAACCCGGCCAGGCCACAGTGCCCAGATATTTGGTCAAATGTCATTCTGGGTGTTTCTGTGACGGTGTCTTTGGAGATTAATGTTTAAATTGGTGGACTCTGAGTAAAGCACTGCCCTCCTTAATATGGGTGGCCTTCATCTATCAGTGGAAGGGCTAAAAAGAGCAAAAGACTGGAGGGCTCCAACTGAGTCCCTCACTCAGCTCCTCTCGGCCTTGATTTCCTTATCTCGAAAATGAATGCACTTTGGAAACATTGCTATATAACGTCTTATCTTATTTCCTAAATTGATAGCGATAGCTAACATTACAGGACTTTGTACATGCCAGGCTCGGTGCCAAGCACATATATTATTTCATTTGATCCATTCAACAAACCCTTCTGGTGAACAGTAGTATTGTTCCCATTTTATAAATGAAGAAACTGAGGTACAGAGAAGTTAATCCACTTGTCTTAGGTCACACAGCTGGGACTTAATCTATCTTGACCTATCAGAACTCGGGAATGTTCTCCCTAATGACTAGCTCTGTGACCATGGGAGTGATTTAAGTGCACGTACCATGGCATACACGTCTATCTCCTAAGACTGTTGCGAGAATTCAGGGAATCACCTTTGGGGTGTGCACTCAGGGAGGGCAATGAGAATTTCCATGTAGACACCCCACCCCCGGGCCCCACACTGTCAGTCCCTCTGTACAGAGGACCATCTAATCACATGTATGAACAGGGGAAGCAGCCAGATTTGCTGTAACTCAGTGACCAATCTGCCACATTTATCAAAACCTTGGTGTAAGAAATATTCTTCTTCCTGCAAAGAATCAATGAATTTGAACAGTGAAGATTTTTAAAATGTTAAATGAATATCTTCTTCTTGAATATATTTGGGAAGACTACTCTAAAACTCAAACCTTTTGACAAATTCAAACATCCCTTTAAATACTGAGGAAATACATCTTCTATTTTAAAATACAGTTATAAAACTATTGTGTTAGTTTGCTAGGGCCGCCGTAACAAAGGACCACCGACTAGGTGGCTTATACAATGGAAAGGTATATTATCACAGTTCTGGAGACTAGAGTCCAAGAGCAACGTGTTGGCAGGCTTGGTTTCTTCTGAGGCCTCTGCCCTTGGCTTGTGCACGGCTGTCTTTTTTCCCTGTGTCTTCACATTGTCTTCCTTCCGTGCCTGTGTCTTAATCTCTTCTTCCCCTTCTTCTTTTCCTTCTTCTTCTTTTCTTTTTAAATAAAGTATAGAGACTTTTTAAAAAAATTTTAAATGTTTTTATTTATTTTTGAGAGAGAGAGAGAGTGAGAAAGAGGGAGACACAGAATACAAAGCAGGCTCCAGGCTCTGAACTATCAGCACAGAGCCCAACACAGGGCTCAAACCCAAAACCATGAGATCACGACCTGAGTCAAAGTCGGACGCTTAACGAACTGAGCCACCCAGGTGCCCTTCTTCTTTAAAGACACCAGTCTTATGGGGTTAGGGTTTACTTTAATGACCTCATGTAACACCCTATCTCCAAACAGTCACATTCTGAGGTATCGGGCATTAGGACTTCCGCATATGAATTTTGAAGGGGCACAATCTGGCCTATAATAAGTACAAATTTATTAACAATATTCACAATAAAAAATAAATTCCTATCTGTTGAACATCTTCAGAATCACTGACTATGCATGAAGAATATATTTATATTCCCTGACTCTATTTGAGAAAAATATATGCATGAATATATTCATACAGACAGTACTCCTTGAAATAAGCTTTGGGAAGCTGGTTATTCTGGTAAATTTGACAAGTTGGCCATATGGTAAATTGATACTCGGTTGAACTGTCTCTCTGAGGATTAACAATTGGGTATATCGATCCAGAGCTGATGCGGAGTCTGTGCGAGCCAAAATCTAATGGGACCTCCCCACCCGCCAAGAATGTCACACTATTATCTGAGAGAGAAAAGTACCCAAAGCAGCTACTGAAACAACCGCAACACCTAGTTGACAGGTAGCCAGCAAGGGGGCAATCTGAGGGAAGAGGGGAGGTTGGGCCTGGGGCACCTGGGAGCATGGGAAAGGCCGGTACAATGGAGTGTTCCCTGGGAGCTTCCGGGTCTTGGTACCTGGCGTGAGGGCAGGGATTGAAAGATGACCCTAGGGATCACTGTTTCCCAGCTTTGCTTTTCTTTCTCTTCCATTTTCCCAGACCTCCCCAATCAGGCCACATGGCCATTTCTATGTCACAGATGCTACCTTCAAGTCAGCCTGGCCATAGATTCTTAGCAGCATAAGCTCCTTAATGTCACGACTCATGTCCCTTTGATTCATTTAGCAGTGAAAACCCAAGCACATTAGTGGGGAACCCCTATCCCCCCACATCCATGTCCAAATGTAGCTCCATCTTCTTTCCTTCCCTTAGTCTACTGAAAGGGTGACCCTCGTCTTCCAGAATCAGTTCATCTGCCTGTGCTCTGGATCTCACTCCTTCTATCTAGGATCCTCTGCATCTCACCTCACAGATTATGTAGCTACTCCGGCCCCCAATAATCCCCCTTTGTCTTCAGCCACCACCCCTCCCCTTCCACCCTTTCTTACCTGCCTTCTCTCAACCCTAACGTTCTCACTCCCACCATATTCTAAAGCTACTACCCTTTCTCCACTCCAATGCCTCACTTTTCATTGGCATCTGCTCATGTCTGTATTCCCTCAAGACCTACTCAACACACTGTAGTTGCTCAAGAAAAGATAGCTGGATTAATTAACCAAATTGGATAATGGAATATTCCTCTAGCAATAAGTGCAAGGATCCTGCAGGATGCAAGGTGCTGTTCTTGTCTTCAAGGAGGGGGCTGTGGAGTTAGCAGGACGCATGAAACAAGAAACATGAACAGCTGTCACCCAAGCCATACTGTGAGCAAACAGAACACAATCTAAAATGGAGGCATCTAGAGAGGCCTCTGGGCTAGACGAACACCTTCCTGTTTCTACCCAGCACTTACGTAAATGCAAATCAACGAAGTCATAGAAAAGTGCAAGGACCCAAGGGGAACCCCAGCCGCTGTACCACAACCGGGGGTTTACATAAAACGAATACAATACGTATTTTGGGTTCTCTTTGGTTGAAAAGAATGGTGTCCTAGGAAGGAGGAAGGCGCCGGTGGACAAATGGGCTCTGAGCAGTGGTCAACTCAGAGCATGAATCAGCATACGTCGCACTTCCTCCCGCCGACTAAAGCGGGAACCAGGATCCGGCTGGTCCCGGCTCTCCCGGGTGGCGGGCCGCAGGCCTCGCCGGCTGCCAAGGGCGGGGTGATGCTTTGATGACCAGAGCGTGCAAGGCAACCTCGGACAGATCCTCCGCACTCTGCATGACGTCCTCCACCCCCCGCAGGAGCCGCCCTTCCAGGCAGCTGCAGGACTTCCTCTCTCTGAGCAAAGTTGGCAGCTGAGAGCTAACACCAGTGGGTTCCTGCAGGTGGGCCCTCCCGTGAGCTTCAGCCCCGGGGACAACCCTGTCAGATGAGTCGGGCCCTGAGGGGCCCCTGGCAGCCCTGCAAGCCCAGGGTCTAACGCCTCCGTCTCCCCAGCAGGGCTTCTAATGGACTGGGAGCTCCCATAAGCCAAAGCAGCGTTTTATAGCCTGCCTTGAAGACCTGCAGCCCTAAAGTCTTCCAGGAACGATGGAATAAGACTCAGTGTTGAGTCGAGGAGTCCTCTTATTTGATAGGCTGGAGAAGTCAAAGGAAACGTTTGTAAAAGCAGGCCAATCCTATAGGCTCCAATACTGCTATTACTACTGCTACGATTACTACTACTAAGTATTTATAAAATGGCTGGCATATCTTGGGCTCTGCCCTACAGCATTTAACTCATTTCGGGAACTGGCTCCTTTACAAGCCCCAAGCAACTACCACTCGCTGGCATCCCCGGCAGCCACCAGGAGGCCCGGCCCACTGAGGAGAGACAGTGATTCTGTCTCTTCATTCGTGCTGTGAAGAGAAAAACTGAGGGAGAAGATAGATAAGATCTTGCCCAAGATCAACTAGGGCCTGAGAGGAAGAAAGCCTGAGAGACCAAGGGGAACCGATCCACGGCCTCTCTCCACTCGCCTCTGCTGGCCTTCAGCTAAGAAGCCCTGCTCATTCAGTAACGAAGCGAATCCACAAACAGCTGCTGTGAACTGACAGTGCCAGCGCCCCTGGAGAGATGACTGTGCCCGAATGGAGCGGGCCTGGCTGAGCAGGCGGAAGGAGGAATCACGCCTTTTGTCAAAGGTGAGCACCAAAGGCAGCAACTCACATTTCCATTCAGCTTTGAGGCCGACATTTGGCTCTCACACCCATTTTCCTACCTGAGCGTCTTAACTCTGTGGGTGGACAGGACGAACGTCACCACCATCATCATCATCCCGGTCTTACAGATGAAGAAACAAAGTCAGACCAAGGGACCTGCCTTACGACTCACAGCCCGTCCACAGCAGCAGGAGTTCAGCCTTCACCATCCGGTCTTCATCTAGCCCAGAAAGTTCCCCCCAAAAGGTGCTGAGGCAAATGTTTAACCAGGAGAGGGACAGTGTGACTTGAGGGGACTCTGAGAATCACAGTCGATGCGTGGCAACAAAACGTTCTGGGAACTCACGGGTCAGCTGGAGAGTCGTGGGAACTCTCCTGTGGCTGGAGAAACATTTCTCAGCAGATGCATTCGCCAGAGCCATTGTGTTCTCCTCCTGAGCACGGAGGGTGAGCAGTCCGGTGTCTTGGGCTCTCTCTTTCCAGAACTCCACCCTCCTTGCCAGGTCCTCAGGGAAGGACAGAAAACAATACCATTCTTTTTGCTCTGGAGTGACGGTCACGTTTTTCAAGGCTACCTGGCAAGGTGTGCCTGTGCTCTAGACACTGGTAAGAAAAACAGAGCTGTAGCATTCCTCCAGCCTTTTATCAATTAATTACAAACCTACTTACCGCCTTCACCCTTCCTTATACACACACACCATCATTCTCTCTGCTCACATTACGCGGGTCTGGGGAGAGATCTTTATCTAAAAGCAAAACTCTGAATTGCTAAGTGGCAATATTAGCTTGAGTCCTATGTTAGCCCTGATCACATTAAGCAAGATCACATCAAGTGGTGCTTCTATCAATTTTGACAGCCCAGAGCCCATCCATACGCAGCCCCAACATTTAATCTGGTTTCCTCCTGGCTGGTAACTTAATTCTCCTATAACTGCAGTCAATCATCTGTCAGTCATCAAAGCTGTATTTAAAATAAATCTAGGGCTCTATTGTGGAAATAGTAAGTGAAAGCTTCTTTGGTCTTTCATAAATTACCCCTCGTGAGACTCAGGGATTGTTCCGGAAACTTTTAAAATCAGGCTTTTATTTTAGATTTTTTTCCCCCTCGATTTGGCTTTAGGATGCTGTGTAGTCACAACCGAAAAACTTTAGACATTGCATAAAAGAAACCACAATTTAAAAAACTACATTACCAATTTATTTGGAATAGTATGACGAGAGTATAAATTATATTGACAGTTTCAAATCTGGGGATGTAAGAAAATTAGGCTCACTGCAATCTTTTCAAATACTTTGCTCTGAACTAGTACATCTAAAGTCCAGTAAAATGTGTATTGTATCTGTAGCATCTGCACCCCAATGGTCAGCTCTGCCTCTGTTGCAGGGCTCCCTTCTGGCATATATTGGGAAAGGGATATTACCTTGAATCTCTCTGAGTGGCCCACCAGTGTAGGTGCCTTCCCTGGTCCTTCCAGCTCTGCCCTGTCCATCCAGTAGGCTTTGCCTGGCCTTTCCAGACCTTGTTAGCTTTGCTTTGGTTTTGGGAGAGACGCAGAGTCCCCGTGCAGAGGACGCGGCTTCCTTCCTGTGGGCATCCCCAGAGGGTAACGTGGGCAAATGTATTCCTTACACTGGTTTCTTCACTTTCTGCCACCACAGACAGGCTGTACCCAGGGTGTCACTTTCCTGAATGCTGCATAACTAAAGGGTATTACAATAAAAGAGATAAAAATTGGGGGCGTCTGGGTGGCTCAGTCGAAACATCTGACTCTTGATCTTGGCTCAGGTCGTGATCTCATGGTGTGTGAGTTCATGCCCCGCATCGGGCTCTGCACTGACAGCTCAGAGTCTGCTTGGGATTCTCTCTCTCTCTCTCTCTCTCTCGTCTCTCAAAATAAGTAAATAAACTTAAAAAAAAAGATAAAATTGAAAACTCCATACTAAATGTGGGCTTTTCCCGTAGCCCAGGAGAAAAGCTGTAAGGAATTTTAAACCTTTCTGAGAGGACACTTTCCATTCCTAATCTTGCTCTCTGGATCTCAGACCTCCTGCCTAAGACCTCTCCCGATTCATGTTGTAACCTTCCCTCCACTTTTCAGGCATTCCCTAACCTTGAGGGCTAGCCCAGCTTCAGAATCTACCCCCTGTTAGCAATTCGTCTTCTTGAGTTAATCCCACTAAATTATAATCCCAGGATCAGGATAGAGGCAGAGGCTTGAACATTTTCTGGGTGCAAAGTGGTGGATTTGCTCTTTTGTTAACACATTATATCAAACTAGTCCCACAATGGGTTTTTGTTTCTTCACTTTTGCTTTCTGACTACTTTTGAGATGTTTACTTTTGTAGTTTGATAGGTTAAGATTTCCGTAGTATGAGCAGCAACTAACACTGTTCTAGAAAGCTTGTAAGTCAACTGCTAAGATGGTCCAGCTGGTATTATGGACAAAGCAAAGACTTAAAAAGCAGAGCACTTCCTGAGGAGAGTAGTCATTGAAAAGGATCTTAAGATAGAAGTATGGTTTAAAGAGCAAGCACAAAGGTTTGAACACTCTGCCAGCTAGGACCTGCTCCACTACAGGGAAGAGAAATCCAACCCCAAAGCAAAGCTAACAAGGTTATATAACTGGAAAGTCCAGAAAGTATAGCTGGCTTTAGGTATGGCTGGCTCCAGAGGCTCAAAGCGAATCTCTGTTTCTCTCTTTGCTTCTAGACTCTGCCTTCCTCTGTGTCCAACCTCTATTCTTGGGTAGCTCGAGGCTTACTTTATCATTAGCATGAGCTACCCTAGAAAAGTGCCTCTCATTCAAGAGGGCTCTTTGGGGTTAGCTTGGGTCATGTGACACCCATCCCTACACTGCGGCTGAAGTCATGAAGCGATTGGGCAGGGTCTGGTTACAGGGTGGGCGGAGGGGTCAGCGCAGTGGGTTCTTAGCCATTTGGTCTTTATTAGACAGTTGGGAGAAGGTCTGATGGAGGACAGAAAGTATTGCTACGATTGGCCACTACATGCAAAGATCGTAAGACAGAAGCAGGAAACACACTGCGTATCCAGGAACTCTGCTAAGAGAGCAAGAGGCAAGCAGAAGGAGATGCACTGAAAAGGGTACTGAGCACCTGGCTGGGAGTTTCTGCTTAACTGAGCAGGCTCTGGGGAGGTTTCTGAGCGGGAGGATGATGGGTTAGAACTCCCATGTTAGGAGAGTGCTCTGCCACCATTGTTTGCACAGATGTGTGTGGAGAGATACTGCAAGTGGGAGACTATGACAGGAGCATAAATTAGAGGTAATGAGGCCCGACCCAAGGTGGTGGCAGTAAAAACAGAAAGGGGAGAGAGACGGGAAGTCCCTCTGATGGGGCATTCTAAAATATGCCAGTTTTATGTAGAGGCAGAAAGAATTAAAAAACTGTGTAAGAAGGGTACCATTAGTACAACTAGAAAGCAAAGCAGAAGAGTCTAAACGGCAGAGATTTTGCTTATAATGGACCTACTGCTGCTTGAGCGAGCAGAGGAGAGATCAGGCAAGCGGCCAAGAGGTGAGGCCAGAGCTTAGGAGAGGGGTCAGAGCCAGAGGTCGACAGAGAGAGAGAGAGAGAGAGAGAGAGAGAGAGAGAGAGAATCTTCAATAGGCTTGTAGTTGGAATCATGAGAACGGCACCATCCATGGAGAGTACGCAGACGTGAGCCGTCGAACGACAGAAATCTGGGCAGTCGTGAGGCAGGCAGGCAACAGAGAAGGAAGAGGGACTCAGGATGACGGCTGAGAAGGAGCCGCCAGACGCCGGGCAGAAGGAGAAAGCTGAACCTGCTGAAGTGGAACCGGAGGGGAGTTCCAGTCCCAAAGAGTAAATGAATTAGACCTCCATGTTCAACATCAAGATGTCCAGTGTGGGTTCTGTACTCTTTATTTCACATTCTCCTTGTTCCTTCTTACAGTGAACTCGCAACCAAACTAAGTCCAATGAGCAGCCATGGAGGCGAAAGATTTACAGCTTTCTGAGAACCTGTATTTCCACCCTGGTCTAGGGTGCACTAATTTGAGACCTACACATCCTGTCATTAGTAACACCGTATTCTTTTTTGGGTTTTCTCTCAATTTTATAGCATGAGGACCAAGTATTAAAATAAGTATCCGAGCACCGCTGTGTTGCAGGCAATGACACTACTGACCGGTAAATAGCATTACTATGTCGATTTGGGGACAGAGGTACAAAATCTGAACTTGGCACATGAAGGGCAGGCTGGAGATCTTGGTGTCTGAAATACACAAACAGGAGTTATATGACCATCAAAGCATTTAAATTGAGAACTGATTGTTCCTGAGGTCAAGGCATAAGGCATTTCCAAGATTTCTCTTCTATAGACTCCCTTCTTTCCAATTACTCCTTGCATTCAGATATTTCCCAGGATGTTATCTTGGATGTTTTCTTCAATCTATACATTTGGAGTGATCTATAAGACCTCATCTTTCAGTTTCCACCCACTCCTCTGCCCCCAAATCTATATACTTAGCTGCTTATTACATTATACCTTATCAGGGCTGCCATGTGTGGTTGTTCAGGCTGTGTACTGCAAAAAGCACCACTGAAAGGGGACACCATTCACATTGTAGATATTATTGTTTGGAAGTTAAAGAAAAAATTTTTAATTATAATTTGATTCCGGATTTATACAATCTGTATACACGACAATTTTCTGGTAGATGGCAGTAAAATTTCGAGTTCTGATAAAATTAATATATTACAACACTTTTCCAATAGAAAGTATTTTAAAGAAAAAGAATTCTATCTGATGTGCACAAGAGTACTATGTGGGCTGCGGAGGCCCTGACTCTACCAGGATGCTTCATGGTCACCTATGTCATTTCTTGCTCAGTCTACGTCCACAATGGCTCTCGAATCCATCCCTTCCTGTCCATTCTCACTGCTTCTGCCTGAGTTCAGACCCCTTACTTCCACCCCAACATCTCTCTGCTGGGCCATTGTTAATGCCTCCTTCTTCATCTCTTGGCCTCATATTTTGTCCTAAGTGTTAGTGTCAGAATGATCCTTCTAAAATGATTTGACTCAAGTGATTTCCCCATTTAATATCCTCTCATTGTGTAGAGAATTTAACTTACACTCCTGAATATGGTATATAAGACTCTCCATGTTCCTCCCCTGCCCTCCTGCCTACCAGTCACCTGATACACTCTATGCTCCAGAAACACAAAACCATATTTGATGCAGTTGCAGGTGCTTATTTGGAACATCTGACAGGTTGTTCACTGGATTCCAATTCATCCTTCCAGAATCAACGCAATGGTCCCCTCATGAAATCTCCCCTGATCAACCCAGGCAGAGTTACCCATACCCTCCTTTGCACAGCCACTGTAGCTAATTCATACCTTTATTATTGCACTTCTCCCAGAGTTGCAATTATTTTTGCATGCCTATCACATTATGGATGAGTATGCAACTTAAGGGTATAGACTGCATTTTATCAACTTATTTACCCCTCGGACCTAACAGAGTATTGACGTGTATACCGGACACCTAGGGATGCCTGTTTTTGTACCTGTTTGTAGACTGAATTGAAAGAGGTGAATAAAATGCGCCAAATGTTTCAGGGAAGTCATGGAAGGCGGATTTGATAATGGGAGAAGGGAAGAGAACTCAAATGTTTACATTAGGTGTTGTTCTAGATACTTCACATATGGGACCTCAGCTTCCAGTTAAATGTGGAAGAACTAACAGCAACAGGCCATATTTCATTTGCTATTCCCTTTACAGCATTTTGAAGAGTCTCCAGTAACTTCTCTGCTAAATTCTGCTTCTGCTAGTCTGCACACTGGGATCTTCATGGCTTCAAGGAGCTATTTCTCTATTTTGTTTTGGTTTTACATTCTGCAGGGAAGTACCAAACCAGTAATGCCTAATAGCTTGTTAATGCCGTCCAGATTTTTTTTTTTTTTTTTTTTGAAAAGCAACCTCTTAAGTCTTCTCCTGCAAGACCTCCTACTCCCTTCCTGTGATGAAGGTGAAGTCTAAAAAGGAGGTGAGAAAGTCAGGGTGGGACATAAAAGTGATTGATAGGCATATTGCAAAACAGAATCCTTTCTTTTCGATAACTGAGGCTTTGTTTTCCCCTGGACCACGTTATGTGTTGTTGACTTGGGATGACTTCTTTCACACTTCTCCAGTTTGCCAGAGGTGACCAGTCTCAATTTTCAGGAGAAGGCTTCCTCCCTGCTCCCATCCCCATATATTATCTAGTTGAACCATCACCACAGTGCTGGCCAGTGCGCAGCCTTCTCATTTACGGAAAGGGACATTAACATTAAGAGAGGTCAAGTTGCCCAAGGACATACAGCTAGATTAGGTGGTAATCAAGGGAAGGATTTTCTCAAGAGAAAACCAGAATGTTCAAGCTTGGGTGTGTAGAGGGAAGGTGACTGGACATAGAATGGAACTGGGGCTGTCTTCCAGGGCTAATGGGGAACTCTGCTCCTACTGGCCGTGCTGAGCCGCGACCGTACTCTCCTCTTCCTCGGGGCTTCAGGTTAACAACCACTTGTTTCAGACAGAGTAACAGACAGATGTGGGTCTCATATACACGCTTGAGCGCAAAGAGAGTTTTGGAACAACAAAATTTTTTACAAAGCTTTGTGACCAGATTTAGAAAGAAAACAGCTACTTTAAAAGCTCATTTTTGTACCTACATTCATAAATGTCACAGAAATCCAAAGACATGCTCTGGTTAAACAATAAACACACTCACACGAAGAGCGTGTGACTTGTTTTTCCTGTTTTTAAGTTTCAAGAAACCAGGCCTACGTTTGATGTAATTATATGCTAGGAGATTATTCTTTACATTTATTCTATTTTTTAAAAACTTTTTAATGTTTATTTATTTTTGAGAGAGAGAGAGAACAGAGCATGAACGGGTGAAGGGCAGAGAAAGGCGGAGACACAGAATCCAAAGCAGGCTCCAGGCTCTGAGCTGTCAGCACAGCGCCCGATACGGGGCTCGAACTCCCAAACTGTGAGATCGTGACCTGAGCTGAAGTCGACGCTTAACCAGATGAGCCACCCAGGGGCACCTACACTCATTCTAAATGCAAGTGTAAAGCTTTTCATCTAAGTTTTGGATAAAATATGCTATTTGTATTTGGAGCACCTTAATACGCAGCTGTACCGTGCGCACTGCAGTATGAGCAGGATTTCAGGGCACATTCCTAAAGGAACAAGGTCAAGGACTGAATGTGGATACATGGGAAGTCTGTAGTGTAGACTGTAACTCCAGCAATCATTTATTAATCTATTAAAGCAATGACGAGCCAACAGGTAGACCTGAAACTCACACTGTTGATGCCTGGATTTCAGTAAATTAACAAAATGGAATAAAAGTTAACTTAAAAAAAAAAATGATCCGAGTGTTTAAAAGCCGTGATCCATCAAGGGTTTAATAGATTGCCCATAGTACTTCGTGAGAGCTAATAACATGAAGGAAATCTGATTAACTATCCAAACATGTAAGCCTGGAAGCTCTACAGCTAGAATAGCTCTTTTCCAAAGATCTGAATTTTGCTTTGCAAGGAACAAATATCAGTTGTCAACCTTGTGAATATTAAACAGCACCAACTTATTCTTCATCAAAATAAGTTAGTGCATTACAGGTAAGTAATAAATGTTCCTAAAAATTAAAACCAGCTATATGGTGTTCATGACAATCTTTTTCCATCAGTTGAAAATAAAAAGGTCTTGAAAATTTAATAAATGTAGTAAGTCCATGTGCCTCCTTTATACTGGCTGACGAGGAAGGAGATACAATCCTTTGCGGTCTTTCACTCTTGTCTGTCGGTATGTAGTCAGGTAGTCTGAGGGATTGGTTACGCTAAGCTCCTGGAACCCATCACATATATGGTGTGGTAAAAAGCTGTTTATCTGGGAGGTAACTGCTACAGAAGTGTTTTAGAATCACTTGCTTTTAGAGTTAATATGTCTAGCTTTGAAAATAGTTATGTAGACACTTCAAGTCCTAGACTTCAGAAAAACTATCTGCTGCTATACTTTTAATTACCTGTTAGCTAACTGGCCTCAGTTTAACAGATGTGATGATAAGAATCACAGAGTGAAGAAGTGGCTCAAGGTCCAGGGAGGTGGAATGTTAATCCTGGAGCTCCAGACGGCAAGATCAGGCTCTTGTATTTAGAAATGAGGATTTCCTGTTTCTAATAGCCTTTGAATGCCCATGGCACTTACTTTAAAACCATAACAATGAGAGGCGCCTGGGTGGCACTGTCAGTTGAGGGTCTGACTTTGGCTCCCAGCATGAACTCCTGGACTGTGGGTTTGAGCCCCGAATTGGGCTCTGTGCTGACAGCTCAGAGCCTGGAGCCCGCTTCAGATTCTGTGTCTCCCTCTCTCTCTGCCCCTCCCCTGCTCATGCTCTGTCTCTGTTTCTCCTAATAATAAATAAACATTTTAAAAAAATTAAAAATAAAAAAAATAAACATTAAAAAATAAAAAATAAAATAAACGGGAAACAGGGGGGCCTGGGTGGCTCAGTTGGTTGAGCATCCTGCTTCGGCTCAGGTCATAATCTCACAGTCTGTGGGTTCGAGCTCCACATCGGGGTCTGCCCTGGCAAGAGGGAGTCTGCCTCCCTCTCTCTGCCCCTCTCCTGTTCGCACTCTATCTCAAAAATACATAAAACACTTTAAAACAATGAACAGCAAACAAATGGTTTTCCTCCACTCCATTTTCTTCCTTTATCTAAAATTGCTTACTTGTTCAAATTAACACTGCTGTGGATATGTTCTCGACCTCCTCCTCCCCCAAGCATCATTCCCACCATGATGGGGGAGTGATGTTTACATGGGTCCTATACTCTCAAAAACACTCCCAGATTTTGCACTGTCATATAGATAAAAATAGATTTATACTATATGCATTTTCCTAATCCCTACATGTAAAGTAATTCCACCTCTACTATAATCACCGTATTATTGAACACTTACTACATGCCAGGTACGTAAGTGCATTTCACGTATTAAACGGACTTAATCCCCACGGCAAACTGTTAGGTGGATACTATTATGATCCTCATCTTACATATGAGAAAACAAGCGCACAGAGTTTAAATAACTTTCTCAAGGTCATACAGCTAGTAAATAGCAGACTCGGATTTCAAGCTGAGATAATCTGCCCTCCAGGCCTGTGCTCTGACCCATGGTTTTCAGAAGGCATGAAAAAAACATTATCATGGGGATAATTTGCTCTAACACACTTTTTAAGTCTATTATTTGAAAACTATCTTGTTGTTACTGAAGAATTACATAAAATCCATCTCACAATTGATGGGCTCACTGGATCTTCACAAAACTCCAACCAATTCTTAAGAACCTAAGACGATGTCCTAAATGACCCTAAGTATGTAACAGTTTTAACCTACCTAACTGGTGTCAATGGTTTCAAAATTCACTGCTTACTCAAAATTATGTACAGTGAAAACTCTGCTTTTCCATTACTTGATTAATCTTCAGTAAAACTTTGTTGCCACAATTTTTTTCCATATTTGTATTAGCTTGAAGGTCTCCATGGTATGAAAACTGAGTAGTCTACTTTCACAATGTTTATTATCAACGAATCAAAAATTCTTTCAAACCCTTATGTTCCTTGAGGAGAAAGAAAAACTGAGTATCAAGCAGCTGGCCTAAGCCTACAGGACTATAGCATAGTCAAAGACAGAGCTTCAGTCTCCTGATGTAAAAGGTACTTATTACTCTAGTGAGGAAAGTACACTGGTTTGAGAAGCTAATTAAAATTAATTAGAAAGTTCAAGTACCTCAAACATAAAATCATGCATTATATAAAAGGTACTTTCAAGGTCAATTTAATTTTCAGAACTTGACCAACTAATTTAGTCTCTTAAATGTCTCTCATAGGGGCACCTGACTTTGACCCAGGTCATGATCTCGTGGTTTGTGGGTTCGTGCCCCACATCGGGCTCTGTGCTGCCAGCACAGAGCCTGGAGCCTACTTCAGATACTGTCTCCCTCTCTCTCTGCCCCTCTCTAGTTCATGCTCACTCTCTGTGTCAAAAATAAATAAAAAACTTAAGAAAAAAAATAAAAAAAAATGTCTCTCATAGAAGATATCAATAGCAGAGAAATGGTTTATGAATTGCAATTTCTGTAGCTTTAGGAATAACACTCAGACATTTAAAAGGCATATCAGAATGCAATTGGGGCGCCTGGGTCACTCAGTCAATTAAGCTTCCGACTTCCTCTCAGGTCATGATCTCATGGTTAGTGGGTTTTAGTCCTGCATCAGGCTCTGCGCTGACAGTGCAGAGCCTGCTTAGGATTCTCTCTCCTCTCTTTCCCTCCCTCGCTTGTATGTAAGTGCTTTCTCAAAACAAATAAACTTAAAAAAAAAAAGAAAAAAAAGAATGTGATAGGCATAAAGGTAAGTCAAATATAATTTTATATGAAAAAATTCCAGCTTTACTTACACTGTTGTTATGGTCTGAATGTTTGCGTTCCCCTGGCCCAGCCCAGAATCTTATGCTAAAGCTTATTCCCCCTGTGTGATGGTATTTGGAGGTGAGCATTTGAGAGATGAGTAGGTCATGAGGATGAAGTTCTAGTAAGTGGGATCAGTGCCCTATACAAGAGACCCCAGGGAGATCCTTTGTCCCCCCTGCCATGTGCAGTTACAATGAGAAGACAGCTGCCTATGAGGAAGGTGGTGCCTTGATCTTGGACTTCCAGCCTTCAGAACCGTGAGAAATAAATTTCTGTTTTTTATAAGCCTCCAAGTCTGGGATATTTTGTTCCAGCAGTCCAAACACACTAAGACAACCATGTTATCCTGGAAAGCAACTCATGATAGGTAGGTTTATTTATTTTTTTAAGTAGGCTCCACACCCAATGTAGGGTTTGAACTCATGACCCTGAGATCAAGGGTTGTATGCTATACTGACTGAGCCACCCAGGTACCCTGTATGTTTATTCTTTAAAATCTAATTTGGTTCCCCTTTAAATGCAAGTGTGATTCTATTTCAAAATATTCTATTTTAACGACTTCCTTTTTATAAACTGTTTAAAGACAAAGTCAAGCAATGCCATCTACAGGGAAACTTTAGAACAACAGTCCTATTTCTATAACCTACGCTTCTTTAAATTAATAGAGCATTTATGGTCTGAGCTATTATAATACTGCATTTGACATCATTTGACAAGAAAAAACGGCAGCTGTGTAAAAAAATCCCACTAACAATCATTCTGGATTAATACTTCCTAAAATAATTAAGAATAACCTAACTTCACTCCCAAGTTCACCACACTTAAGAGTCAGAGACCCTTGGTTATTATGAGAGTCAAAGTTTTGCAACCTCAAAAAACTTAATTTTTACTGGTATACAGGGAGACTCAAGTCATTGGAGACTGACCTGCAACAATTTCCTTTTTCCAACTACCGGACTCCCCTCCCCTTTCCTCTTGAGTAGCATCACCTTTACCTTGGTCAGATGCTCTAAATTTCCAGGTAAATAGTTTCTAAAGTTCAGCCCTGTTTAAACCCTCCTATTTCACAGGCCAGTCCACGATGGATTTCCTTCCCTATGCAGTACGGCCCCCTCTAATCATGGATGGTTTGTTTTTATATTTCTCCTCCTTTTTCTCTGCTCGCTCTCTTGGGAAGTAGATGCTGCAAGAGGTTACCTTAATGCGTGGTTCCCAATTTAGGCCAAACACCCAAACCACCTGGAGTCCTTTGACAAAAATTCCATTCCTCTTACTTAATTGAACTGGTACCTGAACATGGCTTGTTTGCTTTTAATTTTCTAGGTGATTCCATGTGCAGCCTAGTTTGAGAAACAGTGCCTTACAAAAGGGGCTCGCTAATTGGCGATAACTGCATGCTGATAACTGGCCTATGGGTTTCATGGTGCACAGTGGCAACACCCCTCTCAGCCCCCAGAGACACAGCAGCTCACTCCTGAGCAGTCCCCGCAACCCAGCCCTGGCAGTCCCTTGAGATTTGAGAGTTGGCTGCATTCCGGCTGATCCTCAGTCCCTGGCACCACACCTCCCATTTACAGCACCTGCCCTTGGACTTCCTCACGTGGCTGCACACGTCCTTCAGACTCCAACTTATGTTACCAACTCTCAGGCTGACAGGACCCATCTTCAATACCTCTCTGCCTGACAGTCCCCGCCTCTCCAATTCCATTCCTGGGCTCTGGAACAGCAAACCAGATATGCTAACATGCTGGGTAAACCCAAATCCAACCATGTGGAGAAAATGCTGGGTTCCCCTTATGAGAGGGACCCGGAATCTTGAGTTGTTCCCTCAGGACCCCCTCTCTGGTTTTTGAGTACAGATGTCTGCTCCCTGCCCCTGCTCTTGTGAGAGCCCAGAGGACATTCCGCTCCCCAGCACTGCCTCTCCCCGGCCTCCCTGGCTGTCTGTGGACTGGTGGTTCGGGACAGGGCAGGTTACATGAACTGGCAGCTCTCGGTAAGCCCTGCAGTGCTCACCGGTCCTAACCACCAGTGGTTCTCGGATCTTACAATGTGGAGACTTGGTACCTTTTAGTCTCTGCTTTGGCGTTAACTCAGAATAGGAAAAAAAAAACAAAATCCCATGATTTAATGTTACAAATTACTTAAATCTACAGTCAGTAACTGGCAATCAATGTATGCAAGCGACTTATTAAGGAAGTAAGAAGTAAGGAGTGGGAATAGGACAGGGAAGGAAGCACGCCAAAGCAAAGGGGTGATTCTGACAAAGCTGTAGAGGCTGACCTCAAACCAACTCCTCCAGAGAGTTCTGGAGCGTGAGGTGCACCTATGTGAGGTAAAGGACCTGGGCTTTCATACAGAAATGCCAAGGAGCGTTCAGGCCGAAGACCCAGGGGTAGTGAATATTAGAAGTATAGTGAACAGGGGAGGACGGTGAACAAGCATCTGAGAAATCTGGGTGGATCACTATGGTGGGTCAACGTCAGACTTGCTTTTAGAAGTTCCACAACATTATAAAAAAGGCTAGAAAGTAGTCATTTGTGCCAAGACTTCACTAATAATAACTGGTGCTATCTGTAACTAACAAAGTATCATATATTTAGTTTTTTCTGTTTAGTAGTAAACTGCTTAATAAAATGCTAAGGGCAGTTATGAACAATGTATTTTGAAAAAGAACAGCAAAGCGAACTTTAAAGATTGAAGGAAGCCTGGAGGAAAGAATGGTTCTTTTCATTTGGATCTTAATTTCTCTAAATAGGGCTGTGTTTGCTTTTTCTGGAAAGCCTGCTTTAGATGTTCCTCTTCTTCAAAACTGTCTCTGAAACATTCACGAAATCACAGGATCTCAAAAACGATGTTTATTTTAATACACAAAATGTGCCACCTAGCACCAAGGCCTGTAAGTACCAGAATCCCATCTAGTATAACTCTTCGTAACTGGTGTGACCGAAGTCCTTGATAGACCATGTCTGCGAGCAGATGATTATCATTAATAACATAAAACAGACTACACAGAACCAAAATCATCTGGTAAATGTATTCAGAACTACATGTGTAGTTAAACACCTTTCTCTGTTTCATGTAAAAACACCAGTGATTTTAGTCATTTTTCCAGAGGCTCTACACAAGAAGTGCACGAGCCTGAAACCCGGCTTTTTAGTCTCACTCCGTTCTCAAATGGAAGATTCTGTAAAGATACCTTTCCCTCCCCTTAATTCCTACTTTCATTCTTACCAACTCATTACAGTATAATTTACTATCCAACTCACACAGACATGTATGGTGGAGGAAAAGAATACAACTTTGGCTAATTTAAGTATACAAAACAATATTTTTGTTGTTTTTTTTAAATAAGAGAGCATATAAATACTAAAGCTATCTTAATAACAGCAATGAAGTGGAAGATACATATAAAACCACTGCGGAATTATGTTAAAATAAATATCTCTTTATAGACTTATCTATCTTGAAGACAACTAAATTTTACTAGTTTCAATTTAAACATAACTACATAGTAATAGATGTCTCTGTTTAGAAATTGGATCAATTTATCTCTAGTTTCCTGAAGATACACCAAAGTCAACCATGCTGCTTCACTGTTTATTTATGGCAAACTTTGGCAAATCTCAATACCTATTTTCATTTCAGGAGTGACTGATACGCAGTTTTCTTTTAAGCAGAACTTGATGCTGAGCTAAAAGTAAACTAAGCTGGATTTCAGGCCCAATGGCAGGCAGGCAGTCAGTAATCATTTTTCGAAATGCAGGCAGCCCATGGTAGTTGTCACTTATATATCGAATCTCTAAGGACATGCTGGAATAATCTGTGAACACAATCTTCCCATGCTGTATTCACATGCTCCACTCACATCTTTAGCTTACCCAGGTTGCTAGAGACTTGGGTAAGATGACTAAAGATTTCACGATGGAGATTTCTATAAGAAAAAAAAAAAAAAGGAAACTTTAAAGATTGATTTATCAAAAATTAAGTACTTACTAGGTACTTAATATTAGGTAATATGCCTACTAATGGCTAAATGCAATTCAAAGGAATAACCATGCATAATTTTTGGAGACGGTTCTTTGCTGATACGTAAACACAAGCAACCAAAGAAAAATGAGATACGCTGGACATCATCAAAATTAAAAAGCTTTGTGCTTCAAAGGACATACTATCAAGAAAACAAAAAGACAACTCACAGAATGAGAGAAAGTGTTTGGAAGTCCTGTTCTGGTAAGGGCCTAGTATCCAGAATATATAAAGAACTGTTACAACTCAATGAGAAAAAGACAATCCAATTTAAAAACAGGAAAAGTACTTCTGTAAACATATACGAATGGCCAATAAGTACATGCAAAGATATTCAACATTAGTCACTTGGGAAATGAAAATAAAAACCACAATGAGATACCACTTTACACCTACTAAGATGGATAGAATAAAAAAACTGACAATGACAAGTGTTGGTGAGGATACACAAAGAAAGTAGAACCCTCAGCTATTGCTGGTGGGAAGGTAAAATGGTACAGCAGCTTTGGAATACAGTTTGTTAATTCCTCAAAAAGTTAAACAGAATTCCTATAACCCAGCAATTCTATTCTAAGGTACATACCCAAAAGATTTGAAAACACATAGGCCACAGAAAAATTTTCACATGAATATTCCTAACAGTATTATTCATTATAGCCCCAAAGTGAAAACCACTGAAATGCCTATCAATTGATGAATAGATGGATAAGTTGTAGTATACGCACACAAAGAAATATTAAAACTATATTTAAAAAATATATTATACTTAAAAAATTGTTAAGGAGTTAAGTGCTGATGATGTAGGCTCCAACATGGATAAACATTAAAAACACTGTGCTGTTAGAAGCCAGATACAGGAAGCCACAGAGTATGTGATTCCATTTATATGAAATGTTCGGAATAGGCAAATCCATAAAGAACAGACTAGTGGTTGCCAAGGGCTAGGGAGAGGCAGGAATAGGAAGTGACTGCTAATGGGGATGGGGTTTCTTTTTGGGGTGATAAAAATGTTTAGAATTAAAAAGTGGTGGCAGGGGGCGCCTGGGTGGCTCAGTCGGTTGAGCGTCCGACTTCAGCTTAGGTCATGAACTCGCTCATGGGTTTGGACCCTGCGCTGACAGCTCAGAGCCTGGAGCCTGCTTCAGATTCTGTGTCTCCCTCTCTCTCTGCCCTTCCCCTGCTCGTGCTCTGTCTCTCTCTCTCAAAATAAAGAAACGCCAAAAAAAAAAAAAAATTAAAAAAAAAAAAAGGGGTGGCAGTTGTGCAATTCTCTAAGTACACTATAAAACCACTGCATGGTACATTTTAAAAGGGTGAATTTTATGGATGTGAATGTTATCAATTTTTTAAAAAGAAACTGATTCTGGGGCACCTGGGTGGCTCAGTCAGTTGAGCGCTGAACTCTTGATCTTCTCAGGTCATGATCCCAGGGTTGTGGGATGGAGCCCAGCATCAGGCTCTGCACTTGAGTGTGGAGCCTGCTTAAGATTCTCTCTCTTGGGGCACTTAGGTGGCTCAGTCGGTTGAGTGGCTGACTTCGGCTCAGGTCATGATCTCACAGTTTGTGGGTTTGAGTCCCCGCGTTGGGCTCTGTGCTGACAGCTCAGAGCCTGGAGCCTGCTTCCAATTCTATGTCTCCCTCTCTCTCTGCCCCTCCCCAGCTCGCACTCTGTCTCTGTCTCTCTCAAGAATAAAATAAAAAACGTTAAAAAAAAAAGATTCTCTCTTTTTCTCAGGGCCCTGGGGTGGTGGCTCAGTTGGTTAAGCTTCGGACTCTTGATTTCAGCTTAGGTCATGATCTCACAGCTGTGAGATTACCAGTGCAGAGCCCACTTGGGATTCTCTTTCTCTCTTTCTCTGCCCGTCCCCAACTCATGCTTGTGGGATTTCTCCCCCATCCCTGCTTGCGCTCTCTCTGTAACATTTAACAATTAAAAAAAAAATTTAATTCTTTAGGAAAAAAAAAAGCAAGCCTGTACATTTAGGAAACACAAAATCTTTATGCCTCGGAAAAATTCTACTTTCAAAACTATACAACAGGGGCACCTGGCTGTCTCCATTGGTAAAGCACGTGACTCTGTATCTTGAGATTGCAAGTTTGAGCCCCACTTTGGGTGTAGGGATTACTCGATAATAAATCTTTTTTTTTTTCCTTTTTAAATGTTTATTTATTTTGAAAGAGACAGAGAGAACATGAGGTGGGGACAGGCAGAGACAGAGGGAGACAGAGAATCCCAAGCAGGCTCCGCGTGCTGTCAGCACTTGATTTCACAAACCATGAGATTGTGACCTGAGCTGAAATCAACAGTTGGATGCTTAACCAACTGAGCCACCCAGGTGCCCCTAAAAATAAATCGTTAAACAAACAAACAAAAACAACCCTGTACAACAGCTTGAGTTAAAACCACATTCCTTAAGACATAAAACATTTTTAAATTTATCTTTATATCTCCAGCACCATGCCAAATAAAAGTTAGTAGATCTGAATTACTAACCCCTCCAGACCTCTTTCTTTATAGTCCTAATACCTAGCCTTGATTCCCCCAAATTGCAAGTTATTTACTTTTGGCTAGAATTCACATAATTGGAAAACTTCATCATAAACAAATTCAATCAAAGCAAAGAGAACAGAAACAAGTGGGATTTACCAAATTAAGCATCCTTAATTGATAAACTTGACAATGTCTTTGCTTTATACTAATCACATATACAGAAGGTGATACAAAAATGGATGAGATACAATTCTTCCTTTCTATTGGCTCAAACTGTAGGCATCACAGAGGCAACTTGCATAAAATATAATTATTATAACAGGTAAAGGAAGCAACAAAAAAAGGAAACATACATAAACTCTATATAACAGTGCTACTATACAGATCTACCTTATTGTATTTTACTTTGATTATTTAAAAGAATTTGGGGCACCTGGGTGGCTCAGTCAGTTAAGCATCCAACTTCGGCTCAGGTCATGATCTCGCAGTTCAAGAGTTTGAGCGCCGAGTTGGGCTCTGTGCTGACAGTGCAGAGTCTGCTTGAAATTTTCTCTCTCCCTCTCTCTCTGCCCTTCCCTCACTCGCACTTTCTCTCTCAAAATAAATAAACTTAAAAAAATTTTGGATGATTGGAGGAAGTACACAAAAGTCAGAACTGGCATTTTTAAAATCTCTAATAAGAGATAATACAAACTTACAAATAGCTGAATTATTTGCTTGAGGTAATGCCCAATTATAAACCTCTATTATTTACAGATGGAAAGGACCTTTATAACAGCAGCCTGCCTAATTTTAAAGGAAGAATCCAAAGCCAGGTGGATTAAGTTATCTTAACACTGAGAGTACCTTAGTTCAGTGAATTATCGGAGCTATTTCCCCACATCACGATCAATATCTACACCACACAGTAGCTCAAAGACAGTGCCCGGCTAATGAAACCTCCTCAGACGATAAAGAGCTGGGAATATATTTACCGGTTTTTTCCTTCTGATGTATAAAATATGAATATCTTCGCTTCGATATTCTTCATCATGTTTCTCCAAAGGAATTTTTTCAAAGTCAAAGTCTAGTTGGAGAAGCTATAAATTTAAAAGAGATATACCTTAAATTCAGTAATATGAAGTGTCCTGCAGTGACAGAAGTCAGAATGATGGTTAATTTTAGAGTACTGACTAGGGAAAGGCATGTAGGAGCCTTCTGAGGTCCTAAAAGCATTCTATATCTTTATGTAGAGTGGTGGTTGCTTGGGTGTATACACATGAAAAACTAAGCCAAGCACTGGATATATGTGCATTTTACATGTGTTTTAATTCAATGGAAACTGTTTAGCAATACAAAATTTTCAATTATAGTCTCAAAAGTTAACTTTCACTTTCAAGAAAAGTATAAAAATAAAAAGCCATTTTTGCATGTATTTGAGGCAGTCATCTATTTGCTTTCTCATTTAAGTAGTCCTTTCAGTGGATAAATAGCAGAGCTGTGTAGATGTACCATCAAGAGTCACTTGTAAAGTGATGGATTTCTGCCCATCAAAAGCGTTTGGGTGACAACCAGGGGAAGATGGGTGAAAGACACATGGGGCTCCATGTACTACTCTTGCAACTTTGTTTGAGTCTTTATTTCAAAATAAAAAGTTAAAAAAAAAAAAAGCGAGAGAGGGAAAGAAACTGAAAGTAGATAGGATATCTTCCAGGGCACAAGGGTGTCTCAGTTGGTTAAGTGTCTCACTCTTGATTTCAGCTCAGGTCATGATCTCACAGTTCAAGGGTTCCTAGGATAGAGCCCCACTTTGGGCTCTGCCCTGACAGCAGAGAGCCTGCTTGGGATTCTCTCTCACACTCTCTCTCTGCCCCTCCCCCATCCACTCTCTTCAAAATAAGTAAGTAAACTTATTAAAAAAAAAAGTAGATACGGTATCTTGGTCAAAGCTTTCATAAAAATGTAGAGAAAAACACAGAAGTAAAAACATATCACATATCATGTTTCCTTGATGTATACTCCAAAAGTAATACATACATCATTAATATGTCCCCCAAAGCCAGCATTGTGTTTAATCAAGAAACATTGAAAACTTTCTCAGAAAAGACAAGGGTATCACCATTATTTTAGATCGTTCTGTAAATACTAGATCACCTAATTAGAAAAGAAAAAGAAATAAAGGATCAGAAAAGATGAAAGAAACTGGGGGCTTAATAGAATGGTGGGCAATGAGAGATCCTCTCCTTGGGTTCATACAAGTGGAATGTTTTCCCAACTCAAAAGTACCATTATATACTTGAACACATAGTCACATTAAGCCTCGCGGAAGGATAATCAGTACAAAAACAGATCTAGTACAGTACTTACCTCAAAATATTTTTTCTCAATTTCTGGATTTTTTCCCATTGTTCGTTGTTCGTAACAACATATAATACAAGTCTCAAATCCACTAAGATCTTTTAGAGTTTTCAACAATGGCTCCAAAGACTGTTCAAAAAGGAATACAGTTTTTGTTTGACTTTTAAAAATTTATATTTTTACTATAAAAAGAGGGCAAGAGAAGTAGAGGGTAATTATAATTTCCTTCCAACTTATCCATCTTTGAATCAATCCAACAAAGTACATGTGGTTAAAGCTCTGTAACTAATGACTGGTAAACTTCTCTTAATTAATCAACCATTGCACTGATTTCAATTTCCAAAGAGTCAAGTGACTGCATTTTGGAGTGCCCATGGGAAAACAAATGGAACTGACTTCACCCTTAAAAAAATTACTTTTATCTAATCAATTTTAATTTAGGATTTTGCCTACAAAGCAAGTCTGACGCTAACTTGAATGTAAGTTAGCTCAACTGTCATTATTTAAAAATGAGTGATGCCCCACAATGGTATACAAATGGATTTTAAAAAATCATTCTGAATAATCTTGCCAAAGAAAAAAGATTTCTTTACAAAGCAACTTAACTCTCAATATCATGGTCAACATGTTGACTAGGAAGAGCTTAAAAAAAAAAAACACTTAGCTTTTCATAACAGATCCAAGTGGCAAAATCCTTTTAAAATGTTACAGAAGCTTCTAGTAAAATGCGTATAACACTTTTCTCAACTGTTTCACAGGTATATATATTTACCATGAGTGTACATATATAGGTCCTTAAAATCTTTATTTTCTCTTTACTGTGTCATAAACTCCAGGACAAATATCCTGCATTTAGAGATGTTAAGATGTGAAGAAATGTGCACTATGAAATCCACGAATCATGGTACAACTTCTAAAGGAAGGCACTTCACTCACTGAGTCCTTACCTCTTCGTAGTATATGC
The DNA here is from genome assembly GCA_030068075.1 of Paguma larvata. Classification (NCBI taxonomy): domain Eukaryota; kingdom Metazoa; phylum Chordata; class Mammalia; order Carnivora; family Viverridae; genus Paguma; species Paguma larvata. The sequence goes on from CM057827.1 coordinate 1,032,131, forward strand.
AGTCGGCCATCAGTATGTAGTCTGGTGGAGAAGGAAAGTCTTCTATTTCTTCCCCCCTTAAAAATGTCAACCAAATATTTTAATTGTTGCTTTAATAATTTAAAGTACAGTTTTATAAACATGGCCTAAAAACTCTCCTTCGTATTAACTATGCTTTTAGTGAAATGCAATTTAAAGCAAACTACAAATCGTTACTTATAACAAGCTGAAAGGCCATACAAACCATTTCAGTACCTTGGCTTGAATAGAACCAGTGACAAGATGCTCGTTCATATTAATATTCATCTTCAGCAAGTCTTGCAATTCTTCAAGATCAGTGACTACAACATCAGCCCTGTAAAATAAGGTCGACTGAGGTGTAGGCACAAGTACGGTAAACCAGTAATGCGGCTTTCCGGAACAAAGCGGCGCCCCCTCCCGCCAGCTCTTACCCGAGGGTAGCGGCCATGAGCCCCACGGCCCCGGTGCCAGAGCCCAGTTCCAGAACCGACCGCCGGCTCAGAGCGTGGGCCCCATCGCCGGAAAACTCGGGCGTTTCCAGGTACTTAGAAAGAACAATGGCAGCATCCCAAACAACGCAGCCCACGCCGCCAGAGCCATACTGCTGCAGTCGTAACACTGTGCCATCTCGCTTCTCCAAAACTCGAACAAAGTTCCGCAGTGGGTCCTCCACGGAGGACTCCAGAGTAGCCGCCATCGCTGCCCGGCAACAAGAGGCGGCGCGCGCGGTGACGTCACATCCATACGCACCGCCCCAAGGGCCGACCTGAAGCGGGCCGGGCGCCTCCTAGTGGCGAGGTTGGCGCCACGGCGCGTGCGCAAAGGCACAAAGCCGGGAAGGCAGCATTACCTGGGCGTGGTCGAGCACGAGGCCGCCCGCTTCCCCCGCTTGCTGGTCAGCCTCACTCCGCTCAGTTACAAGTCCGGCTTAACAAACAGGTAGTTTAAATCACTCTTCCAAAGCTAAGATTATAAACTGCTCTTTAAAAAACAAAGGCAACCTCAGAGTGTTTTTACCTAGAGACTAATTCACATGGTAGTTCTTGGCCTTGAATCCTGGCAGGTTCCAAGAGCCTACCGAGGAATGCTAGAATCCTGATCAAGAGTTTCTTAGCATGCTTCCAATTTTTTATCTGCATGCATAAAAATAGTTGCTGGAAGCTTGCTGACTGCGTTTTAAAGGTTAAGACAAAGTTATCCCTCTAAAATTTACATTAAATTCTTTGGGATTATGTAAGGTAAAGTTGCACAAAATATTGTACATAATGTGGGTGTATTTATTTCCACAAAACTCCGCAGTCTCTCCCCTTGTTCCTTATAATGAAAACACATACTTTGAAAGTCTTTTAAAAATTAAGACTGGGGTGATTTATTAATCTTGTTAAGAACTCTGATACAAAGCACAGTAAAAGGCCACAGACCAGTAAATAAATGATGTGGCTTTTGGCTACTTTACAACTGCTGCTATACCAGTATTAGCAAACCATACTTTTCATCACTTTGAACCCAGGAGTCCAAATGGCAAATAAAAGTTTTATTCACTTCTCTGAATTAAAAGTTTAATAAAGCTTTAAGTATTTGCTGGTTTAAATGTTACCAATATAAAAAAAATATTTAAAAATTTTTTAGTTAACATGAAATTTATAGAGAAAGTTACTAGGTTTTGAGGGCAAAGCAGTTGGTTCCAATGCCGTAAGAACTTTTCCTCTGAATTTCTGAATTAGTAAAGTAGCAGATTGTATTATAGGCCTCGAGTCACTTAAATTTATATAGGTTATTAGCATTATCTTTAAATATACAATATAAACAAAACTGTACATACATGGCATATTAACTTTGTTTTCCAAAACAATAGGCAACTCATTAGCTAAAGACACCATAGTCTGCAAAAACAAAAGGCACATCTGAATGAGATACATGCCCTTTTTTCCTCTATGATTGAGTTAGGTAGTCTTTGTATACATTTTGACAAAATTAATAAACACTTACAGTGCATTCTATTATTTTCATTCTATTTTTCATTTTTGTCTTCAGCAGCAAATTCTGGCATTTAAGACATGGCATTAAAGAGTTTAAGAACAGTGGGTGTTTTTCACAATTCTAAATGTAAAAACTAGAAGTAAAAACTAGAAGATGGTCAAAGAGTTTTAAAAATCAGTAACACCATACACCCCCTATACCTGTGTAAATTCATTGCCTTAAAAAGGCATCTATTACTCAAATTTGAAAAATTCCACAAATGCACTATCCCCTTTTATCAGTGCAATCAATGTCACTTTAAACCATATTTTAGCAGAGTCTACAGTGCAAATATAAATTCTTTATACTGGCCTTTTGGCAGCACTGAGGATCCAAAACAAGGCAATGCTACTGATCACCTGAGGATCATGGATAGGACTTTTGTATTTATTTTTCTGATTTTTAAAAGCTTATTTGATCAGTAGCATTTTTATAAGAGCATTATTTGTAAAAAGTACTAAAATACTATGCCTTTTTCTGAATAAATTAAAAAAAAAACAAAAAACCTTTACAAATACCATTCCAGTGTCAATGACTACATATGGCTAAGGTCATTGAGGAGTTTCTGCATTTTCTAGCAAAGGCAGTCTGTACGATGGGGGGTGCGAAAGCTCCCGTTTATAAGTCTTTGGTGGCAGTTTTGGTAGGTGAGGGCTTGAATTCTGCCTTGGTGGAACAGGGGGAGCTTGAGGATGAGCAAGGTTATTGTGACTGGAACTGAGCGCATAGCATCGACGTGGTACTCTTGGAGAGGGTGTGCTAGGAGGAGTATTTGGCGAATTTGGACAGGTACTAACGTCTCTGAACCACTCTGGATCTCTGTGAAGATGTCCTAGTGGAGGTGGCTGAAGATTAAATGGACAGTTTATAAAGTGTTCTGGAGGCCGAAGGGGCACTGGTGGAGGGGTATCAGGAAGAGGATCTCTCGGCGGTGGTGGAGGTGGACTATGCAGAGGCCCGTCAAATGCACCAGTAGGAGCAGGAACTCTGGGTTTTACCTTTGGAGGAGGAGGCTGTCTTGGTGGAATAGCAGGGGGGTCATCATCAGATTTCGTATTTCCCTAAAAAAAAAAAATTAAATTATACCCCATTCTCTTGAAAAATCTGTTAAGAAAAAGTTTTAAAAGACTGAAAAATTCTTATGTGTTCAGTTAAATCCAGAGGCTCAAAATAGGTTAATCTAATTTAATCATCAGATATATCAATAAATTACTTCCAGTATAACTTGGGGCCCAGTTTAATATTTTTATACATGAGATGTTTTAATTGAACTCTTAGAACATAAAGCCTCAGATTTTCTTGTAAATATAATAGGCAGGTGAGTAAAAGGGACATATAGCTTTGTGAACATTCAAGGACATAATGTCAAGGGGACTTAATGTCTAGCTTCTGCTTTCTGGCCATCTATTTCTACTTTCCCCAGTAAGGGTCTCAAAGTGTGATCCAGGGACAGCAGCATCAGAACCAGTCGGGAACTTGTTAAAAAATGCAAATTCTTGTGTCTCACCCTAGACCTGCTGAATCAGAAACTCTGGCAATCTGGTTTTAACAAGCCTCCCAGGTGGTTCTGATGCAGCCTGAAGTTTGAGAAGTACTGGTTTAAAGTTTCAAGAATGCTTTGAATACTAAAGTTTTTTCCATTGCTACCAGAAAGAAAACATACTTCCAAGTATGTGTGAATCTGCCCAGCCTCTTTTTAGAAAAATATTTTACAAGAATTAAGCAGTTATTTAAAATGTTTTTCAAATAAAACCACCAAAGTGTTTAAAAACCTTAAAAGGTAGCCAAATTATAATTGACAGACTTTTTATAAGAACAAGCACTATTCTGAAGATTCACAACTTTGAATAAGTTGAATAAGTTAAGGCAAACCTAAGTCCTATTGACTACCTTGGAATTTGAAGCATCATGATCAAACTTTTTTCGAGGAGGAAGTGGAGGAGGAATCAGTGGCTCTTCACTAAGTTTATGTAAACTACCGCATGAACTGAAGAAAGACTCTAGGGGTAAAAAAGATTAGTTTAACCACAATTCACAGTGCAATCATAAGACAAGACTTTATTTTAATATGTGATCAACTCTGCCACAGCAAATGTCAGACTGTACTGTAGCTGATTGCTGGTTTACCTATCCTCTCCACTAAAAACCGTAAGCTTTCTGAGGGTAGTGTGTATTTATTTTTGTATCCCTAAGCACTAGTACAGTGGTAGTGCTTGGCATATGGTAGGTACTATAGCTACACGAAGACATGCAATTTAATTAAAATTAATAATGAGATTCTGTTCCCTCAAAGGCCTTAAGATCTGAAACAGACAAAACAAACATATTTGCATATACTGTAGTAACTTCCAGAGAAATATCATACATAATTTTAAAATAGCTAGTATCAGATACATTTCTACACAGGTAATCAAACCTCCAAATAGGAGAGCAAAAGGTAAGGTTGTATCAAAATAACGCTTTCTCTTTGTTAAATTTCTCACTGATAAAGGACATGTCATAGAACCACATTAAAGAGAATTTACAAGATAATAAAGTATTCAGGGGAAAACTCTATGCCGAATAGACACAGAGTAAGAACTGTTTTCCAGGGTGCCAGGGTGGCTCAGTTGGTTAAGTGTCCGACTCTTGATTTTGGCTCAAGTCATGATCTCATGGTATGTGAGACTGAGCCCCACATCAGTCTCTGCACTGAATGCGGGGAGCCTGCTTGGGATTCTCTCTCCCCCTCTTTCTCTGCCCCTCCTCCACTCTCTCTCTCTCTCTCTCTCTCTCTCAAAATAAACAAAAAAAGACCTATTTTCATTTATTTCTTTTGTTTTTCATATGATAAAAATACCTATAGTTATGGACCAAGTCTATTTGATCTCTCTCTATATACAGTTGTTATAAAAGCAGTGACCATGTCTCATTTATCATTATACTAAGATGGAGTTCACAGGGACTCGTTGGGAAAACTGATGAATTTTAAACACATTGTGTGTGACCTACTTATGCAATATCCAAGTAAAGATGTCAATCTCGTTACTCCATATAAACTGCTGTCCTGATCATGTGACTCTGTAGTCACCTCATGGGTCCTGTTGCCTCGGGGTGTCAACAGTGGAAAAAGTATGCCTAAGGAGTGTTGGCAGAGGCTGCAGGATGTTAGGCAGAGCACTGTGTGCTGTGGATATATTCCTTCTGGCTGCCCAACATCCTTTGCCCTGTCTTTGGACACAAACTACTCTTGGTATAGTGAATCTATCTCATGTAGCTTAGTTGGCCAATTTGGCCCAGTGCACCCCAACTCCAATCCAGAGAAATAACAAGTGTTGGTGAGGATGTGGAAAAAAGGGAATCCTTGTGCACTACTGGTGGGAATGTAAAGTGATGCACCCACTGTGGAAAATAGTATGGAGGTTCCTCAAAAGATTAAAAATAGAAATACCATATGATCCAGTAATTCCACTACCCCAAGAAAACAAAAACACTAATTCAAAATGTTACATGTACCCCTATATTCACTGACGCATTATTTACAGTAACCAAGATATAGAAGCAACTCAAGTATCCATTCAACTTTGGCTCAGGTCATGATCTCAGAGCTAGTGGGTTCAAGCCCTGCTTGGAGCTCTGTGCTGACAGCTCAGAGCCTGGAGCCTGCTTCAGATTCTGTGTCTCCCTCTCTCTGCCCCTCCTCCACTCACACTCTGTCTCTATCTCTCTCTCAAAGATGAATAAACATTAATAGATGAATGCATAAAGAAGATATGGGGTGTACACACGTGCGCGTGCATGCACACAATGGAGTATTACTCAGCCACAAAAAAGAATGAGATCTTGCCATTTGTGACAATATGGACGGACTAAGAGGGTATGCTGAGTGCTCAGAGAAAGAGCAAATACCATATGATTTCACTTATATGTGAGTCCTGAAAAAAAAAAAAGCCAGAAACAAGACTCATAAATACAGAGAACAGACTTGAGTCTGCCAGAGGGGAGGAGCATAAGGGAAGGGGCAAAATAGGTGAAGGGGATTAAGAGGCACAAACATCTAGTTATAAAATAAGTAAGTCCAAGAGATGAAAAGTACAGCATAGGGAATATAGTCAATAATATTATAATAATACTGTATGGTGACACATGGTGACTACACTTACGGTGAACATGGAATATAGAGAACTGTCAAATCACTATGTTGTATATCTGAAACTAACATAATATTGCATGTCAACTATACTTTCATAATAAATGCTTTTTTTAAAGTAAGCTCTATGGCCCACATGGGACTTGAACTCATGACCCCAAGATCATGAGCTGCATGCTCTAATGACTAAGCCAGCCATTATTATTTATAAAATAATAAATATGTTTTTAAAAGTAAAAAGGAAAACAAAGAAGTGGGCATGGGACTCACTCGCTCAGCATGGTCAGATTTTTATCTACCTTCCTTTCATACATGCAGCCTTGTGCTTCAGGGAAAGCTGACCTTAACCCTTAGGTCCAGAGATGGGGCCTGATTAGACCAAATCAGTCAGAGTGATCCAATCCTTCAGCCACAGTGACTGGTTTAGCTGAAGGCATGTGACCTAGTTCAGACTACGAAATCTGGAAGATGTCCTAGAAGCTACTGAAAACAAAGTTCCTTGCCCTTCTGGAAAAGTACTCTGCCAGCCTGTGTCTCTTTTCTGTACCTCTCTTTTCTTCTTACCTGACTGAATAAAGAAGTATACAAACTGTTATGTTCCTGCTACCACTATTATGACCTTGAGGAAACACAGTCTTAGATAAAGCTGATAATTTAGACAAAACAATGGAGAAAAGAAATCTGGTCTTTGATAACATCACTGAGCCACTGTTCAACAAGTCTTAAAGCAGCCTTCTCTAGACTTCCAGTTATGTGAATCAGAATGCTTTCGTACTGTTTAAATGAGATTTAGGTGGGTCTTCTCTTCCTTACAGAAACAGACACTCATGGAAGCAGACAATATCCAAATGATGGTAGAAAAGCTGTGAGAGCTTATGAATATAGGTCTGACTCTACAGGCAGACCACAAACCACTACGTTATACTTCTCCATAGCAGGCACTTAACAATCCTTGCTGAAGCATCAATGTGATTTTATTTTTCTATCAAGAACACGTCCCTGGGGTGCCTGCGTGGCTCAGTTGGTTAAATCTCCAACTTTGGCTCAGGTTATGATCTCACAGTTTATGAATTCAAGCCCCATGTCCAGCTCTGTGTTGACAGCTCAGAGCCTGGAGCCTGCTTCAGATTCTGTGTCTCTCTCTCTCTCTGGCCCTCCCCCACTCGTGCACTTGGTCTCTCTCTCTCTCAAAAAATAAACATTAAAAAAAATTAAAAATGATTTAAAAAACCCCTCACTTCCCTAAAAGATTAGTTTTTATGAGCACTTAAAATAGCTGCAGTGTTCAAAACTAGAATGAAGGATAATCTACTAAACAATTTCTGTAATGTTAGTTAGCTTATGTAAGTTACTTCCAATTTTTTGTCATCCATCCTTCCAATTATTCAACAAATACTTACTGTGCACCTGCTATAGTGCCAGGCGCAGTTCTAGGCACTATGGCAATATAGTAGTGAATCACAACAGGAAAAAATTCATGTCCTTACAGAGCTTATATTCTGGATTGGGGAGAGAAAGTAGACACGATAAATAAGTAAAAGTATTATGGCCATAAATTAGAAGAAGAAATATTAGGCAGAGAAGGAAGATAGGAAGAGATAGAAGTGGAAGAATTTTAAATAGGGTGACTAGGGAAGGCCCCATTCAGGCAACACTGGACAAAAGCCTGAAGGAGGCAAGGGAGCCTACCATGAGGCCAACTGAGTAAAGAGCATTCTAAGCAGAGGCAATGGCGAAGGCAGAAGTCCTGATGTGGGAATGCATCTATTATGTGCATCAGGCAGAATAGCTGGAGCAGAGTGAGTGATGGGGGAGAAAACAGTAGGTGATGAAGTCTGACATATGAAAGAGGCTAAAATGCACAGGACCTTCTGGGCCCTTTAAAAGAACTTTGGCGTTTACTTTGAGATGGAAAGCCACTGGAGGGTTGTGAGACAAGTCTAACTTACATTCTAAAAGGATCTGGCTACTATACTGAAAACAGACTGTGGGGAAGGTGGGAAGTTAAAATGCTACTATAGTAGTGGCTTGGATCAAGGTGACAGCAGTAGATATGGTGAGAAAAAGTTACATTCTAGATATATTTTGAGAGTAAACAAGATTTGTTGATGAATCACATTTGGGGTATGAAAAAAAGAGAGAAAAGATAATTCTAATATTTTTGGCGTAAGCAAATAGATGCAGTTAGAGCTGGATAAGGGCACCATGGGAAGAACTACTTTGGCCGGGATGAAAATAAGTTCAGGTTTGGAGACGTTTTAGATTCTCAATCAATGTCCAAATGGAAATGTTGAATAGGTCACTGAGTATATGAGTCAAAAAATCAAGAGAGTGGTTCTAGGTAGAGAAAAAAATGGGGAATTATCAATATAGAGATTATATAAGACTGAATGGGACAACCAAGTGAATGAGAAGAGGTCCAGGGACTGAATCTTGTGGCCTTCCAATCTTTGCTGGCTGGAAATATGAAGAGAAACAAGCAAGACAGACTAGTGAGACGAAAGTAAAGTAGAAAAACCAAGAGAGTGGGATGGACAATGTGATCATGTACATGACTTCTTCCCCAAATTGGTATTTTGTATAAATGAAGGTAGAAACTTGGTCTTTCTGGTTTGCCACTGAATCTGTAGTATCTAGCAGGGTAGCTGGTACAAAGTACTCAATTTCCTATTGCATGAATAAGCCAAAGGGTATGAACATTTTTATGGTTTGATATTGTTTACACATTTCTTTCCAAAAGGGTCATACTAATATACCAATTTACAAGGGATAAATAAGTATGACAGTACCTTTTAACAAATGCTTGCTCCTACTCTGATGTGAACTGTCTATCACGTCCATTGTTAATGGAGTCTTGCTGTTTTACTCACTCAAATGTGAGCACTTTTAATATGTACAATGTTCTTTCTTTCAGGATTTATTTTAGGGAGTCAGAATTTTATGCAGCTATTCTTAACAGCCTACATTAAATTTCAAGATGAAATTTTCTTTATCATATGGAAAGTGTATTTTATTGCCATCCAAAATAACATATAGAACTCCTGGTTCTGAAATGGCATGGTGTTATGGAATGAACTGTGTTCCCTCAAAAGATAGGCTGAAGTCCTAACCCTCAGTACCTGTGACTGTGACCTTATTGAGAAATGGGGTCTTCACAACTATGTAATCAAGTTAGGATCACAGTGGGCCCTAACTGGTATGATTGGTGTCTTTATAAGAAGAGGAGTAGGGGCAAAGAAATACACAGGGAGAAGAGGCAGAGACTGAAGTGATGCACCTATAAACCAAAGGATACAAAGGATAATTAGCAAATACCAGAAGCTAGAAGAGGGAAGGAAAGATTCTCTCTTAAAGGTTTCAGAGGGAGCAAAGGCCTATCAACATCTTGATTTTTGGACTTATAGCTTCTAGAACTGTGTTCTTTTAAGCCATTCAGTTTGTGGTACTTTGTTATAGCAGCACTAGAAGAAACAAATATAGATAGTAAAAACATTTCCACCATAGAACAATATGGAAAAAAAGAAACATAAAAACTTCAGTGAAGCCAAGAAACATCTGAATCCTGAAGCTTCAATATATGAAGGTGGACTACAATGTACATGAAGGAGAAAAATGGAGGAAGATGAAACCCAAATGTCTATAGTTATTGATACTGTCAGACAGCAGTTAATGTGTCCCACAGAATGAAAGGAGGAATCAGGACTTAAAGGCACTTGTTATACTGCAAGGTATGGGCATGAAAACAAAAGAGTTATTAAATCTATATAAGGAGCAATTAAAACTCGGTAGGAGATTGGGGATTTTATTTTCTGGTGAATCTAAACATTGGACTGTGCTGATAACACAGATTTTTATATTAAATGTTGAGACCACCCAGTCAGAAGATTTGAAGATCTTTCTTTGGAAAAACTAAGCATTCCTAGAAAAGAGGCCTCACAGATTCTGATATCTGGGAATTTCCTAAGTAAAAATTTGTCATCACTCTATTTACAGTGAAACCTAGAAGTCAACAAGCTCTGCTCACGGATACAGCATTTCCCATTAGTTTATATTGCCTCACTCTAAAATATGAAAAGCTAAGGATACCAGACAAGAAAAGAAAACCTCTAATATGAAAGGCAAGAGACTACAACTAATAGAAGGAACTCGGAAAGGAAATAATATAAGAAACAAAGCAAAAATTTTTTCCAAAAAACATCAAATCCTATGGAAGATAAGATACTGAATTCATGAAACCAGGACAGCAGGATGATGTAAAATTGGCAGGATCAGGGGTAACTAGAAAGAATTTCTTGGAAATTCAAAATCATGATAGATGAAAAAAAATAGAAGAGTTGGAAGATGAAATGAGGAAATCTTGTGGAAAAGAGAAAAACAAAATAAAGATATGGACAACAGGACATAAAAGAAAATTAGAGGCTCGATCTAGGAGGTACGATATGGAAAAGGAGCTCCAAAGTCAGAGAACATGTTTGGGAGGAAATTATTGGCAATGATAAAGGAACATTTTCTAGACATCAAAGACATGAATCTCTAAATTTAAAAGGCTTAATAAGTAGACAGCAAAATGAAAGAAAAAAATGACCCATATCAAAGCAGATGCTTGCTCAAAACTCAGAGATAGAAGCCCCACTTTCAGAATCCTGAATTGCCCTGCTAACTTGTGGAGCAGAGTTGTTTACTTGCCCTGGCTATTGTGAGAAACCAATTTCTATTTCATTTAAGGCACTGTATTTTTGGGTCCCTTTGCTACAGCAAGTACACTCTAGTTTCAAAAAAAAAAAAAAGCATTGAAACTATAGGGTCACGGACAGAGGATTTCTATCTATTTTGTTCAGTGCTCTAGGTCTCGCACCTAGAATAGTGCCTGCACATGTCAGGCATTTAAGAACTATGCATGAGTGCTGTCTGGGTGGCTCACTTGGTTATTGATTTTGGCTCAGGTCATGATCTCATGGTTTGTGAGTTTGAGCCCCACGCTGGGCTCTGTGCTGGTGGTGCAGAGCCTGGTTGGGATTTTTTTTCTTTCTTCTTTCTGGCCTTCCCTCTTCCTCACCTCAAAATAAATAACTTAAATAAATAAATAAATAAAAATTTAAAACTATGCATGAAGAATTTATGAGTGAATGACACTGTACTTCTTTTTTTTATTTATTTATTTTTGAGAGACATAGAGGCACAGCGTGAACACGGGAAGGGCAGAGAGAGAGGGAGACACAGAATCAGAAGCAGGCTCCAGGCTCTGAGCCATCAGCACAGAGCCCGACACGGGGCTCGAACTCACAGACCGTGAGATCATGACCTGAGTTGAAGTCGGCCGCCCAACCGACTGAGCCACCCAGGCGCCCCGACACTGTACTTCTAAAAAGCAAGCATGAGAGCAAGAGGACAATGGGAAAATAAATGCCTTTACAATCTGAGGGTTTTTTTAATTAAAAATTTTTTTTTACCGTTTTATTTATTTTTGAGAGAGAGCACAAGCAGGAAAGGGAGGGGTAGAGAGAGAAAGGACAGAAGATCCGAAGTGGGCTCTGCACTGACAGCCCAATGTGAAGCTTGAATTCATGAACTGTGAGATCATGACCTGAGCTGAAGTTGGACGCTTAACTGACTGAGCCACCCAGGTGTCCCCAAAATTCTGAGTTTTAAGCAAGTAATTACACTTATTTATAAGAATTTTATTCATTTCTTAAAAAATTTTTAATGCTGCCAAAACCCAAGTGTCCATATACAAATTTAGTCAAGTTAATTATTATCTGTATAGTCATTACATTAGGATTAACTCACTTACTTGAATGTGGCAAGAGGACTGGAGCAAAGATGCTATTGCTGCCTATTGGAATGAGAAGAGTTAATTTGAAAAGAGAGATAAAATATATGGTTTTATTTTAACAATATGTTTGCATAAAGTAACAAATGTTATAACATAGAAAGTACAGAATTTTATCATCCTCTATAGACATATTTTAGAAGACATGAACCTGGAATGTTACCTTTGTAGCTGGAGTGTTTTTTTCTTTCTTAGCATGAGTAGTTCTCTCCCTAGCACAGTCTCTTTTTAAATTTCTTTCACAAAGCTTATCAGCTTGTTTTCTTACTGTCTATTGCTCCCTTTAGAGTAGTAGTGGGGCCCAAAAGGTACTAAATAAATCTTTGTTTAATGAATAAATTAGAAAGTAAGTGTATAAACAATACACACATGATGCTTTAGTCCATTGTGTTATTCATTATCTTCACATTTAAATGCCACTTTCCACACTAATATAGTGTGCCAAGGATTCTACAGATCCCTAATTAAACTGATGAGAAGAATTATCTGAAACACAAGATTCTTTTTTTACCAAATGGTTTACATCAAATACATACCACAGGAACTGTTGAGATCCACATCTAAAAACACACTAAGGTCTGAAGAAGCAGACACTGGTGGAGTAGACGGTGTATTTGGAGAGGTTGGTGCTGACACAGTTGATTCGAGATCAGTTTCAGCAATCCGACTAAAGCTTATCTTACATGGTTCTCTTTCTAATGGTGTTGGATGACCTCGTAAAGTGCCTGAGGTAGAGCCATGTCGGCCTGTATTCGGCCTTATTCCAGGAGATTTTAAAGAGAAAGTTGATTTCCTAGGCTAGGAAAAGCAAACATAACTATCATTACTAATTTGCATGTACTTTATTTTTAAGGCTTAGCACTACCTTATTAATTCTTAGCATATAGTTAAGAGAGTACAATCAAATCCCAATCTGCAAAACAGCCTGTAACATTCTAGAAGCATACTTTGGGATTTGATTGGCTTAGATGACTTGAATATAAGCAAACCTCTTTTCATACTGCAGAAATAAAATTCTAGAAAATCTGTGTGAAAACTTGTTGCTTCCCAAACACTTGAACCTAAACTTCTTCAACTCATTGATATCAATTTTACATGTATTTACTGTAGACATAATATATGCAATATATTTTAGGTATATTAGTCCTTTTTTTTCCTTCCTAACAGTAAATCACCAACCCCTACGATGGTACTTTAAAGTCTTTGGAGAAAATTGCATTGTCTCCCACCCCCAACCTCCACCCCTCTTTTTAAACTCTCACAGTGGTAACCTAATAAAAAGACATGGAACTAAAGATTCCAATAACTTGAGTTAAAATTTCAACTGTGCCAATATCTAGCTTTGCAGCCTTGAAAAAGTTATTTAACTCCTTTGAGCCTCAGTTTTGAGATTTGTAAAGTGAGAGTAAGATCTATATATACAATTGTTGCGGAGATGAGATAATGTGAAACTCCCAAGCTTACTGCTTGGCCCAAAGTAGGTGTGTTATAAATGATTTTACTTCCTCTCACATCTTGCTTCCAGTTCAACTGCTTAGAATTGGTCTTCCACTACTTCTGTTGCCACTGTAAACCCAGGAATAACTAGGAACTGTAGCAGCAACTTTTAGCACGACGTTTGTTCCACTGGCAACCATGGACTATGGTGCTCTAATGACAGGAGTCATGGTGAAGCCAGAAGAACCAGGATGCACTTTCCTACTCCTTTTCCCAGGTCTTTCATTTCCTGTTCCATTCAGCTATCTGTCATTTTAGGTTTTCACTTTATCACAACTTTCCCCCTTATACTACGAAGGATTAAAAGCCAATGGATAAATAAGTCCTACTAAGATAAAGGATAAGCCAGATTTTATCAAAAGACTAAAAACATTGCCCCCACCCATATATATAACTTTAGAAATAGTAAAGTACTATAAAACAAAGGACTGAAAAAGAGCTATTCAAGTAAACTAGAATTTTAATGGTAATGTGTTATTAAACATTGAATACTGTTGTAAAAAACAATTCCCCCCCCAAAAAAAACCAAACATAAATTTTCCAGAATTGTAATGAACTTACAAATCGAGGTGGCTGTTTGCAGTTTCGGGGTTCAATTTCTAGTGACTTATTGAACAAATAATCTGTAAACTCCTTTTCAGAAGCACTTCCCATGGGGTTAAGGTTTTCAAAGAATCTCTGGAATTAAACAAATTTCTATAAGTACATGTTTTAGATCTTCTTGGAATATGTTAAAACATATTAAAACAAAAAAATAAATTCATCAACATACTAAGGGATAATAATGTTTTAGAGTTCATAAGAATTGTTCCAATCTCTCTCCTTTCAAATAAAATTGTACAATTTCTATGGGAGTTGTATATTCTAGTCTTCATTTTCTATTAAGATGAACAGATTTCCATTTATTACCATCTTAATGGCTCAGTATCCCTCAGTTAACATTACTTCTACTCATTATAACAAGAAGATTATCACCAATAAGCTATCAAAAGTGTTTAGGGTGCCCCTGGGTGGCTCATTCAGTTGAACGTCTGACTCTTGATTTCAGCCAGGTCATGATCCCAGGGTTGTGGGATGGAACCCCAAGCCACACGGGGCTCCGTGCTGAGAGTGAAGCCTGAGTGGGACTCTTTCTCTCTTTCTCTCTCTCCCCGACTCTGTCCCTCTCCCCCAATCATGCTCGTTCTCTCTCTAAAATAAAAGTATTTAGGGGCACCTGGGCAGCTTATTCAGTTAAGTGTCTGACTTCAGCACAGGTCATGACTTCATGGCTCATTAGTTGGAGCCTGGAACCTGGAGCCTGCTTCGGATTCTGTGTCCTTCTCTCTGCCCCTCCCTCAGTTGCACTCTGTCTCTCTCTCTCTCTCTCTCTCAAATAAAAACATTAAAAAAATTAAAAAATAAAAGTATTTAGAACAGAATTATAGTTAAAATTCACAATGAAACTTTTTTGAAAAAAGAAAGATTTTATTTTTAAGTAATGTCTACACACAATGTGGGGCTCAAACTCACACCTCCAAGAATAAGAGTTGCATGCTCTAGCAACTGAGCCAGCCAAGTGCCCCACAATGAAACTTTTGATAATCAGGAAAAAAAAAAAAGATTAAGTTGAATTAAGTTCTATTGGAATTCAAAAGTAATTTCAAGAATAACTATAAACTTATCTGGGCTAACCTCTAGTAAAATAACCTTTTTTATATTTATGAAAAAATATTTTCTAGGCTTAAATTTAAGTTTTTAGGTAGAAAATTTAGATGATTTAGCAAAGGGCAAAAAGGAATATAAATAGCAATCTCACTAACCAGAGATCTGTTAACATTTTACTAATAGAATATGGTTTCACTGTTTTTACTGTAGGGGTTTATGTATGTATACATACATTAGTTTTTTGGGGTGTTTTATTTTGCAAAATTGGGACCACACCACAGTTATTGTTAACTTTTTTTTTCCTTTGGTTTTTACTCATTTTTTCCCATGTGGCTTACTTATTTATAAAACACAAATTTTAGCCCTATTGTATTTAATCATATGGATGTTCGAGAATTTATTTCACTAATCTCCAAAGGCAGTTATCCACAACAGTGCTGATTCTTTGTTATTACAATAGTTAGTATTGTTATTAGTAACTTCTTGTGCATAAAGTTTCCTGTACATTTCTGAGGAGTTCCTCTGAAAGATTCCTTAGAAGCAAATCATTAGATTTTTTTTTTTTTTTTTTTTTTTTTTACAGTCTTAAGGTCTTTTATTTTTTTTTACATTTATCAAGCCATGAATTCATAGGGAATGGGCTCCAGCAGCTCAGGCTCCTTCCCACTGGTTCTCACAAAGTGTGCTTCTCTGGGTGGGGCAGACTGGCGCTTCAGCTGAACCCAAGTACCCTTCTCCTTGGCTTCCTTCTTTTTCTGATCATTTTCCTTCACACGCTTCAGGAAGCTGTCTCGGCTCTTAGAGTGCTTAATATGCTCAATACGTACATTAATTCTCTTAGCAAGAATCTTGCCCTTAACCTGTTTGTTTACAACAATGCCAACGGCATGCTGGGTAACGTTGTAGACCCTTCCAGTTTTGCCATGGTAACATTTGTGGGGCATTCCTTTTTGAACGGTGCCCATTCCCTTGATGTCCACAATATCACCTTTCTTGTAGATTCGCATGTATGTTGCCAAAGGAACAACTCCATGTTTTCTAAAAGGCCTGGAGAACATGTAGCGAGTCCCTCTCCTCTTTCCCTTTGTGTTGGTCATTTTGGCGAATTACTGGAAGATGGCGGTTCCGGCCGAAAGGGCGCAAATCATTAGATTTAACTTTACTTAATTTTGAAGTGGTTTAGAAGCATATGTAAGAATAAGTACTGTTTTTCACTTTAACAGTAGGCAAAATGAGCTTTAGACTTTCTGCTATAAAATTCTCCCACTTTTCAAGCATTCTGCCAATGTCAAGAATATTATATTACTCTAACAATATTGAACCAGCTTGTTCTTATACTCAGGTTAGCCAAATGAAATCATATGAACCAACAGTAATTTAAAGACTTTAATAAAGTTATAATAGCAATATTCTTGATTTTCTCACCCTTTGCTCTATTTTTAAACACCATTTATTAGCTTGGTTAACTATGGCTTGAATAGTGAATAGCTACTTTGTCTATGTTTAAATTTACTTTGGCTCAATCATAAAGAAAGCATTCTTTGCTCCCACATCCCCAAGAAGAATGCTTTAAATGATGGTAGGAAGTCTACACCAGATCACAAAAAACTATTAGGAGTTACTAGATATGAATGTTAAAAGTACTATTTCAAATATACCCAGCTACAATTCAACATTATTTCTCTGGGAAAATGTATTATAAACTCTAATCTGGGCTTCAAGAACATATTTCTTTAGGCCTATGAAGTTCTGCATCACAGAGGGTAGGCCCAATGTTGAGGGAAGAGAATCAAATATGGGACCACCAGCAGCTTATTACCATTTTCTTTAGAGCAGGTATCTATGTTTTCATAATGGCAGACCTTAGGTCATTCTTTCTTAGGACTAGGGTATTTTGTTTCGAACTCAGAATAAAGAATAGTTACCATCTTATAATTTAGGAGGGTGGGAGTAATGGGGGCCATTTTCACTTAATATGACTAACCTGCAGATTAAGTCTGAAAGTTTAACACAATTTTTAATGTGACAGGTAAACTTATTCTGATAGCTATTATTTGTTCTGGATCTCAAATAAGTGTAACACAATAAAATTCATTTAACATAAACATAGTATCATAATTTACTATGATTTAGACGGTATCCCACATCTTATAGTACCACAGAATCAATGTTATGAACCACTGCTCAAAATAGAGTATCAATTGATAGAATGTTAAAAAAACAATTTTTTGCCATGCATATATACAACCAACCTCTTCCCCTATTTTAAACCCAGTGTTCTTATAAAGTATTAATTACTTAATATTACATTGGCACATGTAAAATATCTAAAATGGCTATCAAGCATGCAATGATAGTACTAGTAATGGATTTTCTTTTTACTACATGGACATCGAGGAGTTACATTCCACTTTGTCATTCATTTTTTGAAACTATTATTTGAATCAATTGCAAAAAGAAGCAATACTCTCATGAGAAAGTACCTAATATATATTTTTTTAAGATTTTATTTTTAAAGTAATCTCTACACCCAAATATGGGTGGGTCTCAGACTTACAACCCTGAGATCAAGAGCCACACACTCTACCAACAGAGCCAGCCAGGCCCCCAGTACCTAATAATATTAATAACTACATATTGTTAGCATACAACATCTAATATTTACTTCTATTAATTATTAACTTAGCATATTATTTTTAGAGTAAAATAAGTGGTATAACGTGTAGTTATGATATTTCTTACAGTTTACAGAGGATTTATTATGTTCTCTTTTAAGGATAAGCAAAGAAAATATTTACCCTCATTTCTGGTTCTATCCGTAAACAGTAAGGTTGATTCTGATACTGCTGAATTTCTCCAGTAATTTCAGCTACTTTCCTCCTCTTACTGAAATTGATTAAATCTTTCCCTTTCTTTTTTAAAAAATCATTATTCCCTTCTTCAGTTTTCAGAATATTTGTTAAATATATTCCTAGTAAAAAAAAGTATTTGAAGTTATAAAATTTGTTACTTAACCATTTGAAAAAACAACTGTTCTAGTAAAGTTGAAAGACATTCTATAATCCAGCAATTCTACCCCTACAATGTTAAGTCTCTGATAAGCGTATTAATCAATTTTACATTAGGAATATTTTTAACATGTAAAGAATTAAAAATAAAATTAGGGTTTAGAAAAGGCTTAATTTATTTCTTACACTAATAGCCTAAAAGGAAGGATTCATTCACAAAGCCTAAACTGTAAGTGTTATATATGGTCTAACCATTTTAATATTTGATTATAAATATTTAATGCCAATGATCTTAAATAATGATCAATAAATTAATTTAAAACCAATTCTGGAGATAAGACTACAGATTTATGAACTAATCCTCTGTTTTCCCAAAGCTCATAATTTAGATAGAAAA
Source organism: Paguma larvata (assembly GCA_030068075.1). Taxonomy (NCBI): domain Eukaryota; kingdom Metazoa; phylum Chordata; class Mammalia; order Carnivora; family Viverridae; genus Paguma; species Paguma larvata. The sequence continues at coordinate 1,050,658 of CM057827.1, forward strand.
AGAATTATTCCTCACTCTGGAATAGTAAGAAAAGTTTTTAGCTCCTTTTTCATACATAATTAAAGGTTCATTTAAATCAGTAGCTCTCAACTGGGGGGCAATTTTGTTCTATAGGGGATATTTGGGATTGTCTAGAGACATTTTTGGTTAACACGACCAGTTGTGTATGTGTGTGTATACACAGGCATACATGTTTGAATGTTTAAAATTCCTATGCCGAAAGCCTAATGCCCAATGTGATAGTATGAGGAGACAGGGCCTTCAGGAGGTGCTTACATTGTGAGGATGGAGCCCTAGTGAACGGGATTAGTGCTTTTATAGAAAGACTCTACAGAGCTTCTTACAACTCTACGAGATAATTTTTATAACGTTTATGTTAAAGACAGGGAAATAGAGACTTTATTTATCAATATGAACAGCTAATAAAAGTATATTTGCTCAGATATAAAAAATCAGGACAATCTGCCTTTAAAGACTGGTATCTTTTGGCTACAAAAAACTGTATCTAAAATGTAAGTATCAACCTATATTCAGTAACTTACCAAAAAAAGGCACACAAGGTGGATTGATTGACTTAAGTTTTACTAGGTATTTTTTAAAGTGATCTTGACTTAATTCCACAGCTTCATCCAAAATTCTCCTTTTTCTTTCCTGTAATGCCTTTAAAATATATAAACTGAATTTAATTTTTTACAATTCATTCATATTTTATGAACACAGAGCTTGGAATTTTATGAAATTTTGCAAATAATTCAAAAATAATTTTTAAAATTAAGGATCTGTAATATTCCTTTCTATACTTGCCTGAAATGATTGATCTATAAATATAAAACTTTTTAGTTTTTTTGATATAAACTAGATGATTAAGCAATAAAAAATTCTTCCCAAGGACCTTATTAGTTATATTTCTAATTAGCCAGAGTTTCAAGTTATAGCTATAGGAGAAAAAGATTTTGGTATGGAGGAGAGGCTGTGGGAGGGAGAGAAGAAATGAACAAAAACTTAGTAAACCAAGTAAGCAGAGTCATTTCTTTTATATTTCATTATTACATTTGTTACAAATTACTTTATTTTTAACCTGGTAAGTCCACACACACACACACACAGCAGACTTTATACTTGACAGAAAACTGTTCAATGCATTTCCTTTAACTTAAGGAAAAAGCAAAGGTAACTGCCTTGTAACTTTTAGTCAGTACTATACAGAAGTCCTAACTAGCATGAACACACACACACACACACACACACACACACACACACACAGGGAAAAGAAAATTTGTCAGTATTCACAGAGGATATAACTGTCTGTGAAGAAACCCAAAAATCTACATACAGAGTATTAATCAGAGAATTTAGCAATGTTGCTGGATATTAAACTAATAGGCAAAAATCAACTGCATTTCTAGATATCATCAATAAAGGAAACAAGATGTTAAAAAACATTCTAATATAAATCTAACAAAAGAGGTATGAGATCTTCATCAAGAAAACCATAAAACTTTATTAAATGAATAAATAAATGGAGAGATACACATGATCATAGTTTGGAAAACTCAATGTAAAATTGTCAGTTCTTCATCAATTGAACCAACTCCAATTTATATAACCAATGCAATTCCCATCAAACTTTCAATAAATGTATGGAAGCAACTGGATAGCCATATGGAACAAAACATGAAATTAAACTCCATACTCAAAACTTATTTCCAGCTATGGGGTGCCTGGGTGGCTCAGTGGGTTAAGCATCCAACTTAGGTTTAGGTCATGATCCCCGCTGCTTGTGGGTTTGAGCCCTGCACTGGGCTCTGTGCTGACAGCTCAGAGCCTGGAGCCTGCTTTAGATTCTGTGTCTCCCTCTCTCTCTTCTCCTCCCCTGTTCATGCTCTGTCTCTCTCTCTAAAATAAATAAACATTTAAAAAACGCAAAAAAACTTATTTCCAGCTGGATTAAGGACTTGTGAAAGACAAAACTTTAAGATATTAGAGGAAGATCGATTAAACAAAAGCACAAATTACAAAAGACAAAATAAATAAATTTGACTACATTAAGAACGTTTATTCATCAAAAGACATTAAAAAAAAAGGTGAAAAGAGAAACTTCAATCTGAGAAGAGACATTACCACACACTAACTGACAACAGACTAAAATCCGGTATATAAGAGAACTCATACAGATTCAAAAGAAAAACTCAACAATTAAAAAGTCAAAAAATTTCCGTAAGAAGAAAGACAAAGAACCAATAAATATTTAAAAAGAGGTTCGAACTCATTAGAAATCAGGGGCTTATCAGCCAAAACCACAAGACTGGAAAATGAAAAGAACTGACAATGTCAAGTACTGGTGAGAATGTAAAACAACTAGAACTCATACATTACTGGTGGGAGTATCAACTGGTACAATTACTTGGGAAAACAATTTGGCATTTTCTAGTATAGCTAATGATATCCATATCCGAACACCTAGTAATTCTAGGTAAATAACTTAGAGAAATTTGTGCATGCATGCACTAGGATTTATTTAGAAAATGTTCATGGCACTATTACTGATAATAGTCTCACACTGGAAACATCCAAATGGACATTAACTAACTAATGAATAAATAAATAAATTTTTGGTAAATTTATTCTTATAATATGAGACAGCTATGAAAAAGAATGAACTATAGCAGCAAGAAACAACCTGGGTGAATTTCTTTTTTAAAGTTTATTTATTTGGAGAAAGAGAAAGAGAGAGCATGAGCAGGGTAGGGGCAGACAGAGAGGGAGAGAAAGAATCCCAAGCAGGTTCCACACTGTCAGCACAGAGCCTGATGTGGGGCTCTATTTCAAAACTGTGAGATCTTGACCTGAGCCAAGATCAAGAGTTGGAGGCTTAACTGACTGTGCCACCCAGGTGCCCCAATCTGGGTGAATTGTAGGAAGATAACGTTGAGTAAAAAAGTCTTTATAGAGGTATATTCATATGTAAAATTAAGAAACATGCAAAATGAAATAGTATACTGTTTAGAGATACAAATAAGTAAAACTGTAGAAAAAAATAATAAGCAACAAAATTCAGAATGGTAGTTGGTTCTGAAGGGGTGAAAAAGGACTTCTTAAACTGGACACCAGGTATACAGATGCTGTTTGTATTTTAATTCTTTCTGCCTTAGACATATTTTATAAATATTGTTCTGTACCCAGTATTTTAAGAGACTAAAACTTAACCTCTCAAAATAAATACATTACACCTTAGAGTTTTTCAAAATCAGAATTAAAATTATTAACCTATTAAATAGATTAATATTTGGCAATAATCAACAGTTAATATCCTTCATATATAAAAAGCTCATACAAATCAATAAAATGCAAATATCCAAATAAAAAAATACATACATGAAAGCAGTTTGCCCTCCACTCCCCTCTAATCATAACCAACTGAAAGAACCAATGTTAAGAAAAGAGCATGTATCTTTCCACACTTTTCTCAATGCTCATGAAATTCCATTAACATGTTTAGGGTTTGCTCTGTTTTGTTATATAAAAATGAAATCATATTATACTCATTGTTCTGAAGGTTTTCCCCTAAAATATTACAAATATTATTTTAGGACAATACACATAGATCCTGTTCACTTTTTTTTCTATAGCTGAATAGTATTTTATACTGTAGGAACAGAACAATGTATTCAGTCATTCTATTTATGGACATACAGGTTGTTTCTAGTTTTCTGCTACTACAATAAATGCTGCAGAAACTACATCTTTGTACATTAACCATACAGTCTGGCACTTTTATTTCTGGATCCAAGAGTATGTGATTTTAACTTTAACATATACTTTCTGTACCTTCTGAATTTTCTCTAGCAAACGCTAAACATATACTGTTTTACAAATTAAAAAAATTTTTTTAAGTTTTAGAAAGACTTCTATGTTACTCTTTCTTTGACTATACATTAAAGGTAATTGAAGTAATTAGTATATTTATATTTAAAATGTCATTTATTTGAAACAATCAATGTGTCATTGGAAAAATCCATTTGAAACTTTATTACATTTAAGTAGCATAGTAAACAGTCTCGAGTCTCATATTCCTTAATGAATCTTAGGCTTACTAGTATATACTGATATATTTAAGGGAATAAGATGATTTATAAAGGATTTACTAGAAAAGATTGGTGGTAGAAGCAGTATCTTTTATATCGATTGTTATCTCCCCCCAAAAAAGATAAAATATTTAAGCCTAAAACTTACCTCAAAAGTATGGTCTAGTCTGTACACTGACACTGAATTTACTGCACTGACTATCTCCAATACGCCATTGAAATTATTCAAATCTTGAAAAACTTGCAGAATTTCTATAATTCTACTTAGTACTGCCACCCGTTCCTCAAAATTTTCTGCTTCCACAATGCACCTAACCAAAAAAAAAAAAAAAAAAAAAAAAATCATGGCTTAAAACACAATTTCCTCACTTCGTACAGAAAAGAAGAAATATATTTTTAGCCAGAATTTAAGCTTATAGATGATTCAGTATTATGATTATTGAGATTTAATAAAACAGAATAAGTAAACACTCACTTTTCAAACCAGAGGGTGAGATTCGTGGTATGGCGAATCATTTTTAATAAATTTGGAGAATTTATTTCTTTATCTTCTTTGGTCCACACACTGCCTACAAGTTCAGAAGGCTGGACTTTCCTGTGGAACCAAAAATCAATGCAACTTAACAAAGGATCAGTATCAAAATTATTTAAAGATCTCCTAAAACTTAGTAAGAAAAAGACAATCCAAAAGGTAGATGGACAAACATATAAACAAGTTTAAATTACAGAGGACTGTACCCAAATAGTCATATAAACATGAAAAAATATTTTATCCCTTCTTCAGGGAGAAGAACATTAAACCACAACAAAATCCCATTTCATTTCTGTCAGACTAACAAAAGTCTAATAAATACCAAATGGGTAAAGATGTGAAAAAACAGCAACTTTCCAACACTGATGTGGAAGTAAAAATTGTAACAACAAAAATTGTAATATGAGAAATTTAGCAATATCTCATAATACTGAAGATATACGTACTAGATCACCCCAGAATTCTATGTAGGTATATATTCTAGATACACCAGGTGATAAGAAAACATTTATAAGAATATTCAGGGAAGCAGTCATTATTTCCAAGAGTGAAAAATCACAAACAACCTAGAGGCTCATCATCAAGAGACTGGATAAATTATGGAGCATTCATAAAATGGAATACCACACAGTAATTAAAATAAGCAAACTAGAGTTATATTCATCAGCTTGAACAAATACCAGAAACAATTTAAGTGCAAAATATATTGCAGAATGATACATAAGTATAAACTGTTTTAAAATCTGCAAAACAATGTTATATATTATGTCTGTGTATGTGTATAAATTATAAAGACAGAAAATAATAAACACCAAATATGAGGTAGTGGTTATTGGGAGAAAGAAGAGGAATGGAATTGGGAGGAATTAGTCTAAGGATTTCAATTGTATTTGTAATGCTTTTGTTGTTCATGAGCCCTCAATATATAATTTTCTACATTTTTTAAATACCTGAATTAGTTCATTAAAAAACTGAACAGAAAAGCAGATTAAATCATTGTATATACTCAGTCAGGATTACATAATTTAAAAAATTGACCAGGGGCATACCCATCAATGTTCTACAGACTTGGCTATTAATTAATTTTAAAAAAAGTTTTTAATCAGTAGATTCAAGTATAAATGGGTATCTGCTAACAGTTTTTTAAATGAGTTTTCTTATGCGGTTCTATTATTTCACCAGAAATTCAGTTTACAAACAGTGTCAATGTTTTACATATGTTAGTCTTCCTCCATAATATACATATCACTTAACAAATGTATTTTCTCTGTTCTGAAAGCAGTATACATAGAGAGCTAAGTGTTGTTTTTTTTTTTTTTCCTGACGTCCACTCACGTAAGAGTTACTTTACGAGGAAAAACTCAATTCAGTACTATTTGCTTTTTTTATCTCATGTAACAAGTCCCTTCATTCCTACTTTTCACAGAAGCAAAAACCACCTCAACTCCAAATTACTTAAAATACAACACAATACTCTGAATCAGATGTTGACAACTTCTGATGTGTGTGCTATATTCTGAATGGCACAGCTAGGGCAAACCAGAAACCCGATTCTAAAGAGGGTAAAGTTTTTATCTCTGCTGCTTTCCTACATTCTCTATTAGCACCAAACCTGGTATATCTTGCTTTTCCTTTTAAAAAAAATCACTGCCAATCAGGATAATTTCTTTAAGATGTTTGTATTTTAGAAAGGATTCTTGAATGCAGGAAAGTTTTTGATGGAATGAGAGTGGGGGGGAGATCATTTTTTGACAGAGTTGGGGGAGGAGATGGTTACCTGCAAGGCCTGTACTCTCCATAGGAGCCTGGGTTTAAATGAAAGAAGAAAGCTTAAAATTAGGAAGAAGACAAACTAGGGCCAATGTAATGGGAAAGGACAGTGGTTTAAGAAACGATGGCAGAGGAAGAAGCTGAAAGGCAAGCTGAAAGGAGAGAAGACGATAGAAAGAAATGAGCTGCTTGAATTAGCAGTTTTGAAGTACGAATGATTTGGAGGATAACAAGGTCTGGAATATGATCACGAGAGGTGTTTTAATTTGGAGTGAGAATGACATTGGAAGTGATGAAACCACGAAACTGTAATAAGGTTAGGTTGTGAATGGGTACAGGGTAATGGCAGGGAGTGTTTTACATGTGAAGACAGATGATGGGATACAGATAAAAGTAAATAGCCAAGCACGTTTCTAATGAATTTCATAAATGCAAGAAAATGGTTCAGAAGTTTTAAAGATGGTTCATCATCACACTTAATAACTTTTCTTTAAAGTTAATATGAACTTTTAACTTAAATAGAGGGGCAGAGAGAGAAGGACAGAGGATTTGAAGTGGGCTCTGCGCTGACAGCAGAGCCCAATGTGGGGCTCGAACTCACAAGCCGTGAGATCATGATCTGAGCTGAAGTTGGATGCTTAACCAACTGAACTGCCCAGATGTCCCTAAAGTTAATACTGACTTCAAACAGATAAAGTATTTAAGACTCCTTTAAAAAAATAATGAAATCTTTATTCTTCTAAGAATTTTGTTATTCATTAGCCTAGCAAACCTAACTCAAACTCCAAATTAAAATTTTGATTATGTAGAATCTGAAAAAAGAAAATAAACCTGTCTCATTCAATATTCTATTCATTTAGCTGCTTCAAGAGCCTACCATCCATACTGACTGATTTAGTTGAACCAACTCCAATGAAAGCAATCAGAAAGCATGAGGAGCAGAAGCTGGGTGACTGCCTTGAGAGTGGTTGCTGTTCTGCTGCATAGCTTCTCTCCACCACCCCTCTAGTGAAGGATTATTAGGACCCACTCTAGGCCTGAATAGCAATACAAGAATTTCATCTATAGAAAAAACTGTAGTTAAAAACTGTGCCATAAGCTTTCCTCCAAGAAGAGATAAGGCCTTTTTAAGCATTCATAAATAATTTGCCAAATGTTCTGAAAATAGATGTTTAAGATTCTTGAAAACAGAGCAGCAAATGAACATTAATTGTTTACCTGTAGAGATCAGATTCCAAAAGTGTCAGCTGACGTGCAATTTCTATTGGATGAAGTGTCATGAGATCAAATGTTTCAAACTGTCCTGGTCTGCTAATATGCCATTCAATCGGTGGAGGTGGACTTTCAAAAGTAATATTATGACTTATTCCATTTGCCTGAGCTTGTTTCTTCCTCTTGATGATCTTAGCAATTGACTCTACCCACTTCTTCATAGCTTTCCCTATGTTTGGGTTACAGAACACAAATAAAAATACCTTTTACTTGACCGACATGACTGCAAATCTTTGTATAATCTCTAATCTTTACCCAGCTTCAATAATTATCAACTCACGGGCAATTTTTGCTTCATCTAACCCCCCTCATGCCCTCCCTCCACCCCCTATGTTAATTTGAAACAAGTATATCATATTATTTCATTTGTACTTATGTATCTAAAAAATTAAAGGCATTTTAAAATGACCACAATATTATCATATATAAAAATGACGATAACTTCTTAATATTTTCAATATCTAATTAGTGCTCAGATTTCCCAGATTCTCTCATAAATGCTTTCTAACAGTTGGTTTCTTTGAAATAGGGTTTGAACAAGAACTATAAATTGCACCGAGTCAGTGTCTCAAGTCTCTTTTAATCTACAGGCTCTCCTTTTCTCTCTCATTTTTGCTTGCAATTCACTTGTTAAAATGGAATCATCTGTCTTGTGATATTTCTCAAGTCTGAATTTTTCTAATTCTGTTTTTGTGGTATCTCTGTCCCGTTTTTTCTGTAAATCAGACACACAGAGATGTGATATGATATAGGATCAATTTTTTGACATGAATACTTGTATGAATATTTCCAACAGCCAGCACATAATATCCAGTTACTTCTCTTGCTATAATATTACTGCAGAGTTGAAAAAATAGTAATATTCTAATGCTATCATTCCTTCTTCATTTACTAGTTGAAATATTTTTATAAAAAGAAACCTTCCCTATTCACTATTTGGTTATGCTGAGGTATAACTTACTTCAGAAAGGCCTTAGGACATCAACTGTAGACATTAACATAACCCTTAACTTGCTTTATTCGAATACATGTATGTATTTTTTTATTTTAGAGAGAGAGAGAAAGAGTGAGTGTGAGTGGGGAGAGGGAAATATGGAGAGAAAGAGAATCTTTAAGCAGGTTCCACACTTAGTGCAAAGCCCAACACTGGGCTCAATCCCATGACCCTGGGATCATGACCTGAGCCAAAATCAAAACTCAGATGCTCAACTGACTGAGCCACCCAGGTGCCCCTACATATGTGTATTTTTAAGTTTTTTCTTAGATCATATATAATTTAGCGTCCTCATTAAGAAAGTAATATAAAAGGTTAATTTAGTACCAAAAACAATTATGAAGGCACACATGATTATAATGCATTTTAACCACCTCAAAGCAGAAACAAAGGAATCACATTCTCCATTTTAAATAAAATTCTCCATAAGTAAAAACTAGTAGTAGATAAGTCAGGCTTAGACTATTCTTAATTAATGCATTCTACAGTCAGATAAATGATCTTGATTCAATAATGTAAATTTGCTTAAATTAAATGTTGATGGCACATTATTTAATTTCATGGGCTGTGCTCTGAAACTTCAGGTAGGAAAGTCCTACGTTTCGGGTGCTAAAAATATACTAAAAACTTTTCTAGGAGAAGTAAACATTATTTTTAAAAGCTGTTAAACATTCAAAACTAAAGAATAAGATTAAGGAGAATATGAAAACAGATAAAATTAGTTGAAATAATAGGATAAAATTTTAAACATATTGTTTATTAAAGAAGACTTGTAACTTCTTTTAAAGAAAGATTCTCCTAAAAAACGTGAAAAGGCAAGGTTCTCAGACTTCCAGTAGTTCTAATATGTGAGCTCCATAGAGTCTATAAACCATACCAAATGTTATTTCAGCTGTTAAAATATATAAAATAGTTTAGCTTCTTATTTAAAAGTCAAATTTAAAAATTAACTTGTGTGCAACATAAGATTCAATTAAACCTTTAAGTAATATACCTCTTACACTTGAAATGAAGGATTCTAGTCTCTCAAGCAACTCCAAATCTCTTTCAAAGTCATAAAAATGATGTTCAACCCAGTGCCGAAACACATTTAAGATCCTAAAAAAAAAAGAAAAAAAGGAAAGAAACACATTTTAGCAAAACCTAAGCTTCTTTCACTTCTCTAAAACCACAGTGACAACTTTATATACAAGGATCAATATAACACTCAGAGTCTCTAATTTGTATTTAGTTAAAATCTTAAGTGGTTCAATGATGTGAAAACTGGTTTCAAGACAAATTTATTGTTATAGAATTATACTTTAAAAATATTTATAAGCATAAAAATTGTAGTTTCCAATTTTTAACTACCCTTTATGCTAAGGAAAAGTAACTTTTCTTTGAACATATGTAGAAAATTCATGCTCTGTACAGTATGAACGCTATTTTTAAGTTCTTAAATTGAAAAGGATTTTTTTGAAAGATCTAAATTGATATATTTTTCACATAAAATGGCAAATCAACTAAGATTAGTGTATTTGTTTCTAAATTCAAGTGCTATCATCAAACTTCTGTTATCTACAGTTATGCCCATATTTCCTTATTTTCTGACAGAGCTGTTTTGTAGTACCTCAAAAATGACTCTTATAACCTTGTGAACAGAGATTTTTATCTGTAAAAATATAACATTCTACTCTCTACACTACATAATGATAGTGTAAATTAATTACTTTAGAATTTTTTCTTCATTATGTTCATAAATGACCATTTCTAGGTTACCTTCCCCACCCCCTTTCCCCCTCGACTTTAGTTTTTCTCCCAGGCTAAGAAAAAAAATAATTAAATTGCCAATCTCTGTCATGTTATCTATAATAAAACAATCTTAAGTCACTGTGTGCCTGATAGACTTGGTGGCTTAGAAAATATTTCAGGAAACAAAACTGTTAACTTCTAGTTCACACTTAGGTCAATTCAAATGACATTGTTGCCAAGTTTTCTCCTTCCTAATTTCTACAGCATCTAATGTCATTTTAAAATTACTATCATTTACAGGGGAAAAAAATCTCATAATTAGACTTGATCAAAATTTAAAAATTCCATTGACCAAAAGACATTATTAAGAAAATGTAAACAGACGGGGCACCTGGAAGGCTCAGTTGGTTAAGTGTCCAACTTCAGCTTGAGTCATAATCTCACGGCTTGTGAGTTCTAGCCCCACATCAGGCTCTGTGCTGAGAGCAGAGCCTGGAGCCTGCTTCAGATTCTGTCTGTCTGTCTCTCTCTCTGTCTGCCCCTCCCCCACTAGTGCTCTGTTTTTCAAAAATAAATAAATGTTAAAATAAATTTAAAAAATAGAAAAATGCAAATTAAAACTACAAAGACATACCACTACACACCACCAATTCAGCTAAAGTATAAAGACTGAAATGACTAAATGTTGGTGAGGATATGGAGCAACTGGAACCCTCATACACTGTTGGTTAAAGATTGTAATAAAATACAACCACTTTGGGAAAAGATTTGGCAGTTTCTTTTAAAACCAAAAATATAAATACTCTACCAGCTAGCCACTCCACTCTGAGACATACGAAAAAATATATTCACAAAAGATTTGTAAAATAAAGTTCATAGCAGCTTTATTCATAGTAATAAAAAACTGAAAAGAACCCAGGTGTCCTTCAGTGGGAAAAAAGTTGTGGTATATTCATATTGCTACCTTAGTAATAAAATAGAACTACTGACACAAGCAAAAACATGCTCAGAAGCATGACGAGTGAAAAATGTCAGACACAAAAGAGTACATAAGAATCTGTTTAAACGAAATTCTAAAACAGGTAAAACTAATCCATGGAGGAAGATGAATACTGCCCGGGGAATGAGGACAAAAATTGATTAGAATGCGCATGAGGAAACTTTCTGAGGTGATGTTAACATTTATATCTTGAAAGGAGTTTAGATTATAGAGATGTATGTATTTGTTAAAATGCAACCAAAGTACACTTAAGATGTGTGTGTCTCGGAGCTACTGAGTAGCAGTCAGTTGAGCAACCAACTCGATTTTGGCTCAAGTCAGAACCTCAGTTTGTGGGATCAAGACCCGCATCAGGCTCTGTGCTGACAGCTCAGAGCCTGCTTGGGATTCTCTCTCATCTTCTCTCCTACCCCTCTTCCACTCATGTGTGTACATGTGTACACACATGCACTCGCTTTCTAAATAAACTTTTAAAAAAAGATGTGTTTTATTGTATACACAATTTAGAACAAAAGTACAATAAACAAATACTGCACTTTTAATGATATACAAATTGAAGTATTTAAGAAGTGTACTTTGAAATACATCCCCCAAATTTGATGACTGATGGACCAAAAGAAGAATGAATATATATGTGAATAAAACAAATATAGCAAAATTAACAGTAGATCTAGGTGGTGGATGTATGATCTCTCACTGTAAAGTCCTCTCAAATTTCCTTTATGTTAAAAAATTTACAATACAATGTTAGAAAATGTTACAATCATAAAAATTACCATCATTGCTAAAAATCCTTGAATGTTTATAGGACTGTTTTAACACCTTGGCTTGGATTTCAAGACCATCTTGAATTCCACCCCATCCCATACAGTTAATACCATCTACTACTTCTTGCAATACATTGTCTTCATTTCTGTTGGGTCCATTTCCTTACCTATTTCATCTGCACACCATTCTCATTTCTGTCTTCTTGCCTTTGTTCATACTATTTCCCATGACCCTGAATATCTATAGTCACTTTATTGCCTACCTAAATCCTATACACCCTTTAAGGACACTTGCAGATTTTACCTCTTCCAAGATGACTTCCCTAGTTATTATGGCCTAATCTTAGCTATTCCTGAAATTATATAGGGATGTATTTTTTTAAGCCACTCAAACATTTCAAATAGAATAATATATAACTATTATTATACAACATGGGGCTGAAACTCACAACCCCAAGATCAAGAGTTACATGCTCTGACTGATACACCTTAAGATACACCTTAATTTTTTAAAAGATATCATCATGTTAAAAGTTTTGGCTGAGAGTCCTATAGTTGGGAATTCTATCATTCCTCTGAAACTACATTTATTTGTGGCAATTTTCCTGGAAAATGAATCATATAATCAATTCTAAAGTTGTAATTTACTAGTCAGCAATAATCAAGGAATCTTAGTATTTACAAAGAAAAAAATATTTAGATCATGTTACAATTAGGGATTGTAAAGAAAGCTAATCAAAGGAGCTTCCAATTTCTAATCTCAGTGGTATAAAAAAACAATACTGACTTAAGAAATCAGAACGGAGTCTGAAACTTGTCCTGCTCTACTCTTTTTTTTTTTATTGATAATAGTTTATTTTCAAATTGGTTTACATATAACACCCAGTGTTCATCCCAACACGTGCCCTCTTTAATGTCCTGCTCTACTCTTTATATGACCTATCTCAAATTACTATATCTTGCTAAGTTTCAATTTCCTCATGTAAGTTTCAATTTCTTTCATATATAAAGTAGTAACTGTGTTGTGAGGATGAAATAAAAATGATATGGCATATAGGTACACAGTGAGTACCTAACAGCTGGCAGCTGCTATTATCAAATAACATTTTTAGAAATTACTGAAGTGATTTTTTAGATGAAGTAATAAATGTCTATATGTTTTGTGTGAGAATAATGGGGAAAGAGCTATAAATTCCATAAATATTATAAACTTTTTATAAAATAGCCCAGGATTAGTAGATGATCATGAAGGGGCAGGAGCAAGGTTGACAGCACACTCACACAAAATTTTATAATTTTTACTCAATAGGTATCCTGGTATGCTAACTATATATCGAAAACTGAACAGCACATAAAAAATAAAATATTCAGGCCAAACCTAAGTTGTACTGGTTGGACATATTCCTTGCGAAACCTTTTAAGGTCTGCACTGATTGGCTGTTCGCCTTTCTCTACTGCCAATTTATCTGCTTCAGTAGGTTCTGGCTCTGGAATTTCGAATCTAAGAAGAAAAGAAGCAAAATGAGAGAAATTTTTTGTTTCATACATGAATGAAAAAGATTTAAAATAGAACATAAAAAATATTTTACTTAAGCAACCATCTTTCCTACCATTTATGTGAAAAGTGCAATTATTGATACACTTTCCCTTAAGTATTACGTACTGTAAGAAATTGTTCCCTAGCTATACAGTAGGAAGATTTAATATTCTTACTTTTATCAAAACAAGTTTAATAACTGGCACTGACCAATATAGAAAAGGTGGATGAAAAAGAACGAGCTATATAAAAACAATCTATAAGGAGAATAATTTCCTTAAGTGATGAAAAGAAATGATACATCTAGTAATCTGTCTCTAATATTTATTTTGTTAACATTAAAGTAGACATAAACTTCATTAAATGATTATACATATAAGAGAAGGCCCAAACTGAATTTTAAACAATATTTGAAGAACATACTTAAGTGGATAAGGTAACAATCAAAGCTAAAACAAATAAAAAAAAACCTTGCCCAATCATAGAAAATATAGCTAAAATATAAGTCTAAGAAATGTGCTTTCATCATTTTGGACATGGAAATACACCTAAGTAGATCTTCATAGCACATTACACTGATTCGGTCTGGTGAACTCCATTTCACGGTACAACATCATGATACAGGTGAAGATAAAATACTGGTATTAAGTTTTTAAATGTGAAACAAAAATTATTTTGGAGCCCAGAAACTATCTAAAGAAGAAAAACTCAATCCAAAACTCAGCTTTTTAAAAACTAATCATAATAAAGGAACTGTTAATTTTTTTTACATATAAGACTAATTATGTTTTTAATAGAATATTTATCTTTTGGAAATGAAAATGAAAATATTTACAGATGAAATATGTGGTTTAGGATTTACCTCTAAATAATCCTGGGGTTAGCGTATTAAAGCTGGTAGGGAAAGAGATGAAAAAATGGGTGGATAATTACTGAAGCTGGATGATGAATAAATGGGGTTTACTGTACTCTTCCATTTACTTTTTATATGTTTTGAAATTTTCATTAATAAAAAGTCTGTCTAAAAGCGACAAGTAAAAGAGTCTTTTTTAAGGCAGTTTTTATTGCCCCCTCCCCAAATCATTAAAATACACACTCAAAATTGTGTCTTTCTGATTATCACTATAAATACTGTTATGATGTGAAGAGACCTCGGTTATAAAAGATATTTCAATGACCGCATTGTTTGAAGAAAGGAGTAATACTACTAGTTTAACGTCAAATACGTTATGTTCAAAAACTAGCTGAGCACATGCTAGGTCCTCACCACTTGGCAAGGAACAAAGTAGTTAACTTTTTATATAAAATATTAAGTAAAATAAATATTTTCCTTACCGTTCAATCAGTAAGCTTAGCAATTCCTGTGGTTTACAAAATGAACGGTATGTAGTAAGAAAAGTACGGACAAAATTGGGATCTGAAAAGATAAGAGTATAAAATGGGATGTATGTTCAATTTATTCAGTTTCATTAATTCAAAATAGCATATTTTGGAGGACTTCCTTCCTTTTTCTTTTGTTTTTCAATGTTAATTTATTTTTGAGAGAGAAAGAGAGCGAGCGCACAAGCGTGCATGCGTGAGCGGGAGAGGGGCAGGGAGAGAGGGAGACACAGAATCTGAACAGACTGCAGGCTCTGAGCTGTCAGCACAGAGCCGGATGTGGGGCTCAAACTCTGAACGAGATCATGAACTCAGCAGAAGTCAGACACTTAACCTACTGAGCCACCCAGGTGCCAATTTTCCTTTTTCTTTTTTATTCTGGTTCCTCCCACCATGGTCTTCTGCCAATCATGGTATTTCTTTATTTTAATTTTTAAAATATTTTAATGTTTACTATTCTTTCTTGAGAGACAGAAACAAAACATGAGCAGGGGAGGAGCAGAAAGAGAGCAAAACAGAATCCATAGCAGGCTCTGACAGAGCCTGACACAGGGCTCGAAACCCACAAACCATGATATCATGACCTGAGCCGAAGTTGGATGCTTAACCTACTGAGGCCCCAGGCACCCCATGGTATTTGTTGATAAGTGAGATTGTTTTCCAATTCAAGATTCATACAATTTTTATAAATATTTAATAATTAATGAAGTCAATATTATACATATAGTTTTTAAGTTTATTTTCTGAGACAGAGAGAAAGAGAGAGAGAGAGAGAGAGAGAGCGAGCGCGCACAAGTAGGGGATGGGCAGAGAGACAGAGAGGGAAAGAGAGAGAATCCCAAGCAGGCTCCGCACTGTCAGCACAGAGCCTGACACAGGTCTTGAACCCACAAACTGTGAGATCATGACCTGAGCCAAGTCAGATACTTAACTGACTAAGCCACCCATGTGCCCCAACAATATTATATTTTAGGAACATTTAATTATTTACTTATTCCTTTTGATTCTGTGGAATTCTTTTTATAATTTAGAAGCAATCCCTTTTTTTCCATGCCTCAAGCATCTTTTTTTCTTTTTGCTTCAAGTTTTTTTTAAATTCTAGTTAACATATAGGGTAATACTGGCTTCAGGAGTAGAATTTAGTGATTCATCACTTACATACAAAAACCAGTGCTCATCATAACAAGTGGCAAACATTTTTTTTTAAGTGTATTTATTTATTTTGAGAGAGAGAGAGAGTGCACAAGCGGGGAAAGAACAGAGACAGAGGGAAAGATAGAGAATCCCAAATAGGCTCTGCACTGTCAGCACACAGCCTGACATGGAGCTCGAACTCACAAACTGAGATCATGACCTGAGCCAAAATCAAGAGTCAGACACTTAACAGACTGAGCCACTCAGGTGGCCTGAAGTGGCAAGCATTTTGAACATCCTTGAAAAGCTTTAGATCCTCGGCCCAAGTAAGTAAGCACTTGTAATGAGTTTCACATACCTGCATACATATGATATGTTAACCTTTCAATTAATTTCACCACAGTTCCTCCTTTAATAATGGGAATTCCACTTCTACTTTGCAAGTTGTCTTCAAAAACAATGTTTTCCTCAGAGTCTTTTACCACAAAACGATACACTTCAGGACTTGGTAATCTCAATGGCTGCTCATTTTCTTCTTTCAATAACACTGAATCTAGCATTCGATCTAGTGTACTACGATAGTGAAGAGAAATAAGTGCGGCCATCCAATTATTTTTCTCTTCAGCAGACTTAGCAGCAAATATTATGCTGTTTTCATCTTTGGATACTATTTCAAAAGCATGTTTACACTCACAGGTATCTTCTTTATCACATATTTGTATTTTCCTCATGATAAATTTTTCTTTTAATCTGTATTCTGCACTACTGTAACCTGGAAGGCGTGATTGGCTGTGATTGGGCTTACAGCTAATCATTAAGCCATCAAAGAGAAAAATATGCCGTTCATGTTTAGCACCAACTCGTGTTAGTGGACCTTCCATAATGAATTCATTACAACACTGTCCAATATCTTTGCCTTCCCATCCATCTATGTTTTTCTGAATTTCATTCATTTTTTTAATAGCCAGATGCTTGCTTCTTAAGTGACGATTATAAAAAGGGCAAATAGGATCCCTAAAAAAAAATAAAAAGATAAAATTTAGCTTTTTCAATGACTAAGCAACCCAAATTTCTTTAAGTGTAAGTTACCTCAAACCAGTGATAAAAATATTAAATAATCAAATACTAGATTTTGCACTCAGCATTTACTTTCTTCTAACTTTGCCACAACGGACATATACCTCAATTTCATTATTATGAAAGAGAAGTACTAGAGAAACCGTATTTCATTCCAAATGCCATAAGAACTAAAATTACAAAGAATCTTAAATTTCTCATATAACATACAAAAATGATTACATTTAATAAAATTTTAAAAGATGTATCTATCTTAACAATATGACAATGCCGATTAAAAATTTTTCTTCATTTTAGAGAGGGAATAGAAAGTGTGTTAAGTGGGAACAGAACGGGGGGGGGGGAAGAGCGAGAGAGAGAGAGAGAGAGAGAGAATCTCAAACAGGCTTCATTCCCAGTACAGAGCCCATCACAGGGCTTGATTCCAGGACCCTGGGATCATGACCTGAGCCGAAATCAAGAGCTGGACGCTCAAGAGACTGAGCCACCCAGGCACCCCTGACGATGCCAATTATAAACTCGAAGACCAAAAGAAAAATGTAAAACAAAAGTATAACTTTCAAGAATGCAAGTATCATTACGAATAATACTTCTTTTAAAAAATCAGGCACCAGATCTATAAATGAAGTATGCATAAGCATTCATATTTTCGGCAGTATGGAATTACCCAGGTCGGCGTCTAGGTGAATACTGCTTGTAAATTCGGTCCATACTACCTTGGAGATTCATAAGAGCAGTAATAGCTTGGTTCAAACATTCTCTGTCTTCCTGCTCTTCACTACATGCTTTCAATTGCTGAGAAAAACAAACAAAAATTAAACGTGCATTGTTCAATTCTTTCTTTTCTTGTCATTAGAGGAAAGAGTAACAAATATTTAAACTCTAAATGAATTTTAAATATGCTTAATAAAGACAATTATACTTTTATTTAATTATATAGCTGATCTCTCAAAACCAACTCTCTTCTACATTTGTAAATATAATACAGAGATGAAGTACTACTGCCAGAGCAATCAGAAAAAGAAGCAACTGTGAAAACCATTTGGACATTTTCTGGATACATAAGAATAGTTTGAAATACGCAAAACATGAAGCTCACAAGTTGCTTTTGTTAGTAACTATAAATAACCTCATAAATTATTTCATATTCTTGAATGATTAAGTTCTTAAGTTTCAGAAATGTCTAAAAGCTTGCATATCTTTGTTACACAACATAATCAAGTACACAAATTTTAGCACCCCAATCCATCATAAACTTTTCTGCACACAGCATCTGTGAGATCCAAGTGATACTTTTCATAACATAAAATTCAATCACAGTAGTAAATATCAAGAAACCATGAAAGCCAATATTGTATATCATTAACCCTTAGAAATAAGATTTATAAACTTTTAACAATTCTGGCTTTAATGGATTTATCCAAATATTTCTCTTGTGTCTCACTCTCAAAATGAAAGAAAATTTATCTTGTAATAAATAATTGGGTTTGGATGATGCTCCAATGTTTCCTTTTCTTCTTTTTCTTTCTTTTTTATTTTTGGAGAGAGAGAGAGCACGAGCAGGGGAGAGAGGGAGGGGGGGGAGAGGGTGACAGACGGGGGGGGGGGGAGAGAGAGAGAGTGTGTGAGTTTGTGTGAAAGCCCGCGCGCGTGCTCGAGAAGGGGAGGGGCAGAAAGAGGGAGACAGAAGTCCCAAATGTGCTCTGTGCTGACAGTGCAGAGCTTGACACGGGGCTCAAACTCATAAACCGTGAGATCATGACCAGAGCTGAAACCAAGAGTCAAATGCTCAACCAACTGAGCCACCCAAGAGCCCCTATTCATTTTTAGTATAGTACATGGTAGGTACCCAAAGGAATTAGAATTAATGACTACTTTATAAATACTTATAATTTTGTTAAGTGTTCAGACTAATAATAACAATACACATTTACTTAGTTCTTACTCTATGCATGCTCTTTTTATTTAATCTTTGGTACAACTCTGTAAGACACATACTATTATTATACATATTATAGATGAAAAAACCAAGGCACAGAAAGGTTAAGTAATTCACCCAAGATGAACAGCAAAGTCTGTCTTCAAACCCAGAAATTCTGACTCCAGAGTTCATGTTTTTTGCTGCATGGTTCACTCACTGCCTATTTACAATGGACACCAGACACAAGTATGCAAAATACTGCTCTCTGCCTAAATCTGATGACCATGAGTTGAAGGGGACCCCTTCAATGTTAAAACAAACTGGATAATTACACAGTTTAAGAAATAAAAGGAAGTTGGTGTGGTTTGGAGAAGAGGTCAAAGAAAATAAATGCCCTTTCAATATATGCCTAAACTAAGCAATAAAGTGGAATTCATCTTTCATTAAGATGTAGTATTTTAAGAACTTGACTGAAGAATACATTCCTTGCTTACTTGATAATCATATTCTCCTTAGTTGTCCATAAGTATATCCTGTCTAAGATTTTACACACCATGTTAAGTTTTTTCTTTATGAGACTTCTTGAAATACTTATCATGTTTCTCCTGAATTCCTATAAAAATGCTGTATTTATTATGGATGTCTGTGTGCCTGAAGGTAAATTATAATAAATCATAAATTTGTTTCTAATTCATTATACTGGGAGTACAGCCTTGGTCTGAAATAATATATGTGATCAATTCTTTTTCTGTAATAATAAAGTTCTCTCAACATTTTCATAAAAATAGTGTTTTAGTAATTTGGTGAGAATTCAACTCATTAAAACCTATCACTTTTCTTTATGTGCTTTGAAAAAAAAATGCATTATCTTCCTCAGGATGTCCTTGAATGATGTGTCAGCACTAAAAGAGTACTAATTATGTAGCAAAATATTTTTTGTAGTCTTTTTTAATAGAACATTTCTCTCAATAGAGATTATTTCAAGCTCTTAATGCTACATACACTCACACAGAGGAACACAAAGCCAGTGACAAAGAAAATGTTACATAATCTTAATGATTAGTAAATCTAGGTGAAGGGAGCACACTATACTACTTTTGCACCTCTTCTCTGGTTTTCAAAGTAAAAGATAAAAGTATTTCCTAAAGAAACTCAATTGTCTTATATTGAAATATTGGCTTATCTTTCCCAATGAACCTCATTAGAATTATTACTAGTAGGTCTTCCTGTTAAGAAGACCTATTAAATTAAGAAGGATTAAGTTCTCTTGAGAGGAGAATTTAATTCTTTCCATGACTAAATTTCCAGGGAATGACCAGAGAAGTAAAGAATGTTACTTGGCCTTCATCAATTCTGAAGTGAGAGACCAGATTATGTTCTTACCAACAGAAGGATAAACACAGAATATGCTGGAATATAATAAAGTTACTTACAAATCAGGAAAAGAATTGGTTTTTTCTTGGTCATCTTACATAAGGATTGAAATATGTATTAAGAAAAAAATCTATGATTTATCTGAGGAAAAAAATTAAAAAATGAAAGTAGTTTATCATCAACCTCAGAAGGATTAAATTTAAAAGAACCAGGGGCACCTGGGTAGCGCAGTCGGTTAAGCATCCGACTTAGGCTCGGGTCATGATCTCACGGTTTGTGAGTTCGAGCCCCACGTCGGGCTCTGTGCTAACAGCTCAGAGCCTGGAGCCTGCTTTGGAATCTGTGTCTCCCTCTCTCTCTCTGGCCCTCCCCCAGTCATGCTCTGTATCTCTCTCTCTAAAAAATAAACATTTAAAAAAATTAAAAAAAATTTTTTTTTAATTTAAAATACTTTATTGTTCTATATTGGTTTACATAAAACACCCAGTGTTCATCCCAACATGTGCCCTTTTTAATGCCCGTCTCCCCCCTCTCCCCCCTGCCTCATCCCCCTCACCCTCAGTTTGTTCTTAGTCTTTGAGAGTCTCTTATGTTTTATCTCCCTCCCTCTCTGTGTCTTTTTTTTTTCTTTCCCCTCTTCCCCTCCCCTGGTTTTTGCTTAGTCTCACCAAGTCCACCTATTCGTGGAAACATATGGTATCTGTCTTTTTCTGACTGACTTATTTCACTTAACATAATACCCTCCAGTTCCATCCATGTTGCTACGCATGGCCAGATTTCATTTTTTCTCATTGCCACATAGTAGCCAATTTAAAAGAACCAAAAAAGAAATATATTACCTAAAGATGAACTTTAAGGTACTATGAATAACAATAATATAACAATTTACTGTAAAACAATTTCAAGCAAACTATATATGATAAACTATAATTTCTCCTTATGTAGTCATTTTTCTATTTTGTTTATCATAAATTCTGGTTCTGGGAAATAAAACTTGAATAATACTTAAATGCTACGTCCATAAATAAATCTTCCTTGGTATATAACTGAAGCAAATACTTTAGATTAAAACAGGTTTAAAACTGCTCCAGGACTGTGCTTCCTACTCCCTAAGGAATGTGACAGCCTTAAGTTACACTGGCCTAGCCTTCTTTCTTATGGTTCTCTTCCCAAAGTAAGCTTAACATGAAACGAAATTTCATTTGGGTGAGTACTTAAGCACAATATCACAACAATATCACAAAAAAGCAATCTACAGAACAGAAGAAAATATTTGCAACTGATATATATGATAAAGTACTAATAATTTATACTATATAAAGAACTACTATAACAACCAAAATGTAAACACCACCCCCCGTATAAGCAAAGGACTTAAACAGATATTTATCCCAAGAAGATACACAAATCACTAACAAGCATATGAAGAGATGCTCACCATTACTAATCATTAGGGAAATACAAATCAAAACCACAATGAGATACCCCCTGACATTTATTAGGACGGCTACTATCGAAAACCAAAAATACAGGGGCACCTGGGTGCCTCAGCCAGTTAAGTGTCCGACTTTGGCTCAGGTCATGATCTCATGGTTAGTGAGTTCAAGCCCCACGTCAGGCTCTGTGCTGAAAGCTCAGAGCCTGGAGCCTGCTTCAGATTCTGTGTCTCTGTCTCTCTCTGCCCCTCCCCTGCTTGTGCTGTCTCTCAAAAATTAATAAACATTAAAAAAAAATACAGACAATATCAAGTGTTGATGAGGATGTGGAGAAACTGGAATGCTTGTGCATGGCTGGTGGAGATGTAAAATGGTACGGTCCTATAGAATAAAATACAGCGATTCCTCGAAAAATTAAAAATAGAATTATCATCTGATTCAGCAATTCCATTTCTGGGTATATAGATGAAAGAACTGAAAGCGGACTCTCGAGGAGGTATCTGTGTACCCATATTCACAGCAGCATTATTTACAATAGCCAAAAAGTAGAAGCAACCCAAATGTCCAGTCACATACTGGATGCTTAACAACATACTTAACATACTTAAAATGGTTAAGATGTTAAGTTTTATGTTATGTATATTTTACTGTGATTACAAATAATTTAATATTTTAAAAACCCAGCAGTATCAGGGGCACCTGGATTGGCTGAGAGCGACTGACGCTTCATTTCAGTTCAGGAACTGATCTCACAGTTCGTGAGCCTGAGCCCCACATTGACTGAGCCCCACATCAGGCTCTGTGCTGATAGTGCGGAACCTACTTGGGATTCTCTCTCTGCCCATTCCTCATTCACCTCTCTCAAAATAAACAAACAGAGAAAACAAAACAAAACCAAAAAAACCAAACCAGTATCATAGAATAGATTTAAGAATAAAAAGTTGTTTCTCATCTGCCCATATGATAATCCATTTAGCTTGTGTTTAGAATTACTCCTTATTTCAGTGTTTTTCAAACTGCTTGTCATAATCCATTAGTGGGTCAAATCATTTTTTAAAAGAAACAGAATAGAATATAAACAAACACAGCATGAAATGTTAAGTAGCATTTCATGAAAGTTTTTGTTTCATATGTTTGTGTGTGTGTGTGTGCGCACACATATGTATATATACACTGATGTTAAATGCATTTCTTACTGCGGATCACTCCCACTATATAACATAAAGACTGATTGCCACAGGACAATAAATGCTAATAACTGGACCACATTCTACAATAATTGGGTCCTTCTGATCCCACTAATTGTGCTGCATGCTTATCAAGAACCAGTAGTATATGTTTCCAAATATGTTTATGCAAGTTGTGCCTATATTGTAATTATGTAATTCAATTACTATAGAAGTCAAAGAAATAGGAGTATAAAAGGAAATAGTTATATGAAAACTTAATCAAATAATTTTAAAGGCAAGCTCCTTTCAAAAGGTATAAGGAAGATGATATAAAAATTTTTGGAAAAATTATGAAAACTTAGGTTTCTGCACTCAGATTGTTTTACCAACATCTTCAAGTTCGCGTACCATCTAAACGAAATGGAAAATAGAGGGGCACCTGGGTGGTTCAGTTGGTTAAGCGACTGACTCCTGATTTCAGCTGAGGTAATGATCTCACAGTTTGTGAGTTCAAGCCCCACATCAGGCTCTGTGCTGACAGCCAGAGCCTGCTTGGGATTCTCTCTGTCTCCCTCTCTTTGCCCACCCTCCCCTTCTCTTTCTCTCTCAAAATAAATAAACTTTAAAAAATGCACACTATAAAAATAAATAAGTAAATAAATAAATATGGAAAACAGAAATCACAGAAGATAATTTTTGTGATGTAAGCAAGAAAGATTCATAGTCAAAGAAGATTTTAACTTCTTAAAATGTTCTTCTGTGTAACATATTAGCACATAAATTCATACAAATGTCGATCTATAGGGGTTTTGTGTACATTTATTAAAATGAAATGTATATAATATTTTTAATGATTGTTTAATTAGCTGACCAACTTCTAGTCCCAATTACAATGGCTAAGAGGACATTGAGTCCAGTGATTAACTGGTGGCAAAGTAGGTAAGGCCTCAGGATAAGTCAAGTCATCATTATTAATGATGCAGACATAGTAGCTGTAAAATTAACCTTGAAGATTTAAATTTTTTAATGTGTTATTTATTTTTGAGAGTGCGAGTAAGTACGAATGGGGGAGGGGCAGAGGGTGAAAGGACAGAGGATCCAAAGCAGAGTCTGCGCTGACAGCAGTGAGCCCAATGCAGGGTTTGAACCCACGAACTGTGAGATCATGACCTGAGCCGAACTCAGATGCTCAAATGATTGAGCCACCCAGGAACCCTAACCTTGAAGATTTTAAAAACCAATCATCCAGACAGGGGAAAAAAAAATAAGCTTCAATTATAAAGTCAAACAAGGAGTTTAAATATTGGCAAATATTAGAAGTAATTACAAGACTAATGATAGAACTTCCAATTAGACATGAACATTATCCAAAAAATTTTAGAAATCTAAATATAAATCTAGGGCAGACAATACATTATATTCATAATGAAGCCTGCAATTATTTTTATGAGTTCTTTACAGATCCATTTGTCTCCATAGAGATATTCAGAATCAAGCTGTTCATCTATTTGTGCTCAAAAACTTCAGCATCACACATTATGGATAATAAGACTTTATAAAAAATAATTCTTAAGGGGCAACAGGGTGGCTCAGTTACTTGAGCATCAGACTTTTGGTTATAGCTCAGGTCATGATCATACTGTTTGTAGGATAGAGCCCCACATCGGATCCCACATGGGATTCTCTCTCTCTCTCTCTCTGCACCTCCTCTACTTGCACGGTTTCTGTCTTTCTCAAAATAAATCAATAAACTTAAAAAAAAAAAAGAATTCTTGAGATAGCTATTCATTAGAAATCATCAAATGAATTCCTTGCCTACAAGATACAGAATTGTTCTGGCTTTAATATTATTACTAAAGAGTTAGATGGAAAAAGTCCAAACAGATTATCTAAACTAACAACTTGGTATCCTAAAGGAGATGTACAAAATACTCAGGCAGAAAGATGCCTAGTTTCTAAAAAGCAACTTAAAATGTGGAAGGGGGTGCCTGGATGACTCAGTGGGCTAAACGTCCAATTCCTGATTTCAGCTCAGGTCATGGTCTCACTGGGCTCTGCGACACATGGAGCGTGCTTGGGATTCCCTCTCTCTCTACCCCTTCCCTACTCACACACACTCTCTCTCAAAATAAATAAGTAAACTTAAAAAAATTTTTTTTTAAGTTGCAGAAGAAAATTTTACTGAGCAAGGTATTCCGAAATTACAGTTGAAAAAGGGAAATAATCTGAAAGTAGACAAAAGTCCTAAATGTTAGCTGGAGTCAATGAAGATCAGTAGCTATGTCACAGAGAAATGAGAATGTACGGTACCCTGAAAATATCCATCTCTCCACATGATGACTTGGGTAACAGTCCTAAAGATCAACTTAAAGTACAAAAGGAACATGGAGTAGAAAAAGAAACACACTGACAAATTGCGATGCCTGTCCAGAGGCAGGAGATATTCTTTTGTAAGTAAGTAGTAGTGCCTTAAAGGCTTCAAGGAAATACATAATAAGGAGAAACCACCCATACCTCATCAGTGAAACTATAATCCTTAGAATATAGAATATACTCAGTTTTAATTAATGCACAACAATAAGAATGAATAGAAATATGGAATGCAAAGGCAAGCCACAGGAGAGAAGATATTTAAAATAGTAAAATATTTCAATAAAACCACAGAAGTTATCCAGAAGATCAGTAAATATATACTCAAGCTCATTAATCAAGGAAATATAAATTAAAAGATACCAGATACCATTATAAATATACTAGATGACCAGTAATTTAAAAGTCTGAAAATATGCATAAAGAGCACCATAAAAACTCATGCATTCTCTTAAGAGTGTAAACTATACAACCCACTTTGGAAAACTGCTTGGCATTATCTATTACATTTGAAAATATGCACAGCTCATAACCAAGCAATTTCATCCTTCAGTATATACTCTAGAGAAATAAAATACATGCACACATGTACCAAGAGACATGTACAAGAATGTCCATAATAAGTGTCATCAGCAATAGCAAACCACCGTTCCTCAACTAGGAAAGGATAAATAAATTTGCAATTAATTTAAACAATGGAAGAAAATTAAACTAGAAAAACATACATCATCAATAAATTTTACAAATATTACTTTAAGAGAAGATACAAGACACAAAACAATATATACAACTTGACCTAATTTATATCAAGTTCAGAAACAGGCTGTATATATTTTTAGTGATATATGGTATCTATATAGATAGATAGATAGACAGATGGTTAAACTGTAAAGAAAAGCATGTAAGTAAATGCCACTCAAGTCAGCATTGTGGTTTACCTTTGGTGTGCTTACACATTCATTTATTATATAACATGTTTGTATTTTACATTTTTCTATATGTAATACAATTTAATAAGTTTAATAAGTTTATACTTTATTTATTAGAACCTTTAACAATTTAATATATTTTTATGTTTACTGATCTCTAAAAAGAGTTCAAGTTTTAACATAATTTTTTTTATTGCTTGGGTCCTAGCTACAAGAGGAAGAATACTATACTATATGAAAAAAAATGTCAACTTTAAAAGAGCTTTTCTTAATAAGTTAAAACAAGATGGAAATTAGACCAATGTTATGCATATTATTAATTAACATAAGAGGTAAAATCATTGTTACTGTGTGCCTCCAAAAATTAATGAAAAAAGTAATTTCTATGTTAGTACTTTGAAATTCCATATTATGAAATGACAGATAAAGACATATTTTCTTCCCTCTAACACTTGGAAATGATATGAAAACAAGAAATCTATGCTTTTCTCCATGGAAAAGAAGGTAGACATTTAAAGTATTTTACTTTTATGAATAGAAAGTGTTACAAATAATATAACCAAATAAAAAACTAGTTCTTAAGCCTCATAAATGCAAGTACTTTCGGTTCAGGAAGACTTCATCTTACCTTTAATAATTCAAAATAGTGCCAACAATGATACACAGGCACCAGCATAAGGCGTGGAAGGACATAACGAACTGCCTCTTTAAAACCATCAGCAATGGACTGTAAAGCAAAAAGATTTAACAGTATATCTCTGGTATCCAGAATGTATAACAGCAGTGCCTAACCCAACTTTTCATTTAAAATTTATTTATTTTGAGAGAGAGAGAGCAAGTGGGGACGGGACAGAGATAGAGAGGGACAGAGAGAATCCCAGGCAGGTTTCATGTGGTCAGTGCAGAGCCTAATATGGGGCTCAAACTCAGGAACCATCAGATCATGACCTGAGCTGAGGTCAGACACTTAACTGAATGAGCCACCCAGGCACCCCCTAACACAAATAACTTTTAAAAATATGAGATAACAGACTCAAAACAATAATGGAAAGTGTGTTCTATATGGAAATAGAAGCACTATAAAATCAATGGTTTTTTCCTCCTTTAAGTTATTAGATATATATATTTCTTCATCTCTTATACAGCCAAAATAACTTTCACAATAGTCCTATACAACTTTTCTTCAAAAGTTTTGGCTTCTCAATACCCTAAAAGAATTTTGAAAGCTATATATCCTCTTGCACATCTTTATACCATCATTTGAAATATTTTAAGTAGTTACAAAGGATGTTCTTTTTTGGGATGCTGAATATTGTAGACGTGATTTAAGTATGTTTCACCAAAAAATGACTAAATAAACTTCAAATTTAGCTTATTTTAGGAAAAAGGTCTGTCATATAACGAACTACATTGACAAAACCGATCTTCATTGTCAAAATAAACAGCTAGGTCAGACAGTGTCTTCAAAAAGTCTGACTGCATTCTTAAATTCAAATACACATGTTAATGTCACAGTCTGAAGTACAGAATGCATCTGGAAGAATCTACAACTGCTGCTAACATAGTGTATCCAGGTATGAGAACGTCACAAGCCTTCCCTTCTCCTTTATTTCAATGTCCAGTGAAAGATGAGGTATTTTTTGGGGCGCCTGAGTGGCTCCGTTAGTTAAGCGCCTGACCAGCTCAGTTCATGATCTTGCACTTAGTGACTTCAAGCCCTGTGTCAGACTCTGTACTGACAGCTCAGAGCCTGGAGCCTGCTTCCGATTCTGTCTCCCTCTCTCCCTGCCCCTCCCCCTGCTCATGCTCTGTCTCTCTCTCTCTCAAAAATAAATAAACATTAAAGAATTAAAAAAGGGGCGCCTGGGTGGCTCAGTTGGTTGAGCGGCCGACTTCAGCTCAGGTCATGATCTCACGGTCTGTGAGTTCGAGCCCCGCGTCGGGCTCTGTGCTGATGGCTCGGAGCCTGGAGCCTGCTTCGGATTCTGTGTCTGCCTCTCTCTCTCTGCCCTTCCCCTGCTCACGCTCTGTCTCTATGTCTCTCAAAAATAAATAAACGTTAAAAAAAAAAAAATTAAAGAATTAAAAAAAAAAGATGAGGTACTTTTTTAAAAAAAGTTAATATTCACCCTTATAACAAACATCTCACTTCTTAATCCTCTGAGAGTTAGATATGGCAAGACAGAGACCTGACATGACATTTTAGCTACTAAGAGTTTTTTTTTTTAACACAATTACCTCACCTCCTGCTATTAGAAGCCTTTTTGCTTTGCACTCAATGAACTTTCCTTAAAGAGCCAAAGTTTTGTGTTCTCTCTGGCTGGGACCCTGCAGGTTTTTATACCTTGGATCAAGCACAATGGGAAATTAAATATTGCTGGCAAGGGTAATGTGTAAGGGAAGCTGGAAACGTGAATGCAAAAAACACAAAATGAGGTAGCAGGCAGGCTAGAAACTAATTCCCTGAAAGCTGTCTGTGCCCTTATATCACCTGAAAAATCTGTGAATAGCTAGGGTTAGGTATATCCCAGTTTTGAAAACTAATCATCCACAGACTAAATGATTTTCTAAAATTTGTAAGGGATTTAAAAGTCACTCATATTGATTTTAAATGTCATTATGGTTGACTTATTTAAACTAGTATTTCTCCTCATCAGATAAATATAGACAACAGCAATATAGGATGAAAGAATCTCATGTGATACTTTTCAAAAGTATCCTCATAGGCAAGGGACTCCTGGGTGGTTGAATCAGTTAAGTGTCCAACTCTTGATTTTGGCTCAGGTCATGATCTCATAATTCATGAGACTGAGCTCCAGCCAGGGCTCTGCGCTGACAGTGTGGAACTTGCTTGGGATTCTCTCTTTCTGCTCCTCCCCAACTCACTTTCTTGAAAAATAAAAATAAACTTAAAAAAATAAAGTAAAAGTATCCTCACAGACAAACTCTGCTATAATGCTCATAAATTGTTCACTGAAGTTCAATTATAATTTGTTCAATGGACTTGTTAACATAAGATGCAGAGTCAACTTACTTTCCTCAAGATTAAGTTCTTTCACCTTCCAATTAATGAAAGATAGTGATGCCAATCACTCGATATATTTTCATATATTTTATAGATAATGCTTTAACTGGAACCAAGATGAAACTTTAAAATTAAATCTACAACGATCATCTATATGATTGATTAGCACTGAAGTGGCTACTAAACATATTCTAAAGTGCTAATGCAATGTATATTTATAGTGGAAGAACTATAAAACACACAAGCAAATGTCTGAGTATTTAACATGTGCCAAATGTGCTTAGTGTATTCCCATTTGATTTTTACAGTTTAAAACCGTAAGAGATATACATTATGATCATCATTTCACAAATGAGCAAACAAAGTCTCAGAGATTAAGTGACTTGCTCAAGATAAAACAATTCCTGATTGGCCCACAGCCAGAAATTCTAACTCCAGAGCTCATGTTCTTAAAGTGTGCTATACATCTTCTAAAAAAGTTTTCTGTTTTCTATTTTTCTTAATGAAGCATTACTTTCTTCACTTTACAATGAATGAATCTTTTAAAGTAATACAAGTGAGTTTGGCCTGAAAAAGGGTTTTATCTAAGTCTTTAAATTCCATTTCTTATCTGGAGCAATAGCTTAAATAACTGGGTCCTAAACATTCAAATCCCACAGTAAGAATTCCTAATAAAATAGGAATGAAACAAGAAATGCAAAGATCTTACAGGTACACTGTCCCATTTACATAATATTTACTTTATGGCTTATAAGAATATAGAAGATTTAGCTTAAGAAAAGTATTCCTTCACTGAAGTAAATTTTGAGAATTAGGTGTCATTTTTATTCTGAGTTGACAAATTACTGAGTGTAGAGTAGAAGCAGGAGACAATAATGGGAATTCACAGTAAAGAAGGCAGAGGGATGGTAAGTTCAGTGTTGAACACATTATACTTGAAGTGCTTGTGGGACATCCAAGTGAATTAGCCCAAAGGGCAGCTGGTTATATGAAAGTTTATACACACACACATGCACACACACACAGTGCTCAAAAGAGAGTTATGGCTTGAAAATACAAATAGGAAGTCACCAGCATATATACAGCTAAAGCAGAATGTATAAAGTTACCTAAGGAGAGCACAGAGGGGCAGAAAAGCAGGGGCTGATAATAGAAACTGGAAAACATCTACAATTAAGGAGACTAAGAAGAAATCAAAGAAGTAGATGAAAATGAGGACAACGTACTGTCAGGGGAACCAAAAGGACAAGGAGGGAACTAACAAATACTATAGGCATAAATATGAAATAAAGATATCCACCGGACTTGGATACTGTATGGGTATTACATGAGAATATTCTACACTATTTAAGATTTCTGTTCTAGGGAATTCTCTACTCTTTATGATTTCTTATTCCTGTAGGGAATAAGATACTTTAACGGCTCTGCATATTGATCTCTATATCCCAGATCTAGAATGTACCAGATTCTTATAGTCAATCAGTATGTGTAAGAATATTCTAGAAAAGATTTCCACATTAAGGACAGATGAAAAGAACTCAAGACAAAAACAGAAGACAATCTAAAACAAGTTTGCAATGAACAGATTTTGACGTACTTGCAAATTATTTCCTTATGTGCTTTATGAAAGGATTCTAGAACTACAAATATTTGGACGATAAGATGGTGAATTATTTCTTCAGTTGCTTTATAAAGAAAATAACATCCAATTTAAGTTTACCTGAAAGTGTAGAGCCACTGCAGGTCTGGCCATCAACTTACTGAAATGTTCATTAAATTTTGGAGACAGAATGTCCTGTGATAATGTTTCATAAGGATCAAATGCTTGCTCCTATTTTTTTTAAAAAGGAAAATGGGTTAGGCTTAAAAGAACATCTTTTCTATTAATATGGTACAGATGACTTAACGACAAATTTTTATCAAGTCTTCAACTAGGTTTCAGAACTTTCTGCTCTCTACTTTTAAGGGATAAACAATGATCTGGAGTGATAGATGACAAAGTCTTAAAACAGGTCACTGAATCTGTGGTCAGAAGTTATCAAACTATTAAAGTGCTTATGCACATTTATCCCCAGTAAATGAAGAGCATTTATTAGTAAAAGAAGGTTGGGATTTGAAATTTCAGTTAGGCTTACCTAGGTTGAAATGAATTTACACTGAGGATACTTTACTTCCAAGGAAGTAAAATGTGGTACCACTGTTTTATCCACTCTACACTTTTCAATATTAGAAAAAGAAAGCAAAGACTAATATACAGAAAAATAAAGCAGAAACTGCCCATATGTTGTACGATGTTTATATTTAAATAAATTCCTATTATATGATAATAATCAGTATCCTCAATGTACAGAACCAAGAAATTTGTTTCATTTTCATATTTTAAAAATACGGTATTTTTTCAGCAAGTAACAAATATTGGCAAGGATGCATAGAAACTGAAATCCGCATCTATTGTCAATGGTATAGTCCCTGTGGAAAACAGTTAGGAAGTTCCTCAAAAAGCTAAACAAAAAATTAGGCCATGACCCAGCAATTCTACTACTGAATATATACCCAAAAGAATTGAAAAAGACTCAAATTGATACTTGTATGCAATGTTCACTGTAGCATTATCCGCAATAACCAAAAGATGGAAACACCACCCGTGTCCCTCATCAAATAAATGGATAAACAATATGTGATATATATATACAATGGAATATTATTCAGTCCTAGAAAGGGATGGAGTTCTGATACATGCCATGATATGGAGAACCCTGAAAACATGCTAAGTGAAATAAGCAGATACAAAAGAACAAATATTGTTATGATTCCACTTATACCAAGTATCTAGAATCAGCAAATTCACATACACAGAAAGGATTAGAGGTTACCAGGACTCAGGAGAGGGAAGAAATAGGGAGTTACTGCTTACTGAGTTCAGAGTTTCAGTTTGGGTAAAAAGAAAAATTTTGAAAAAAGATAGCAGTAATGGTTGTATAATATTGTGAATTTGATTAATGCCACTGAATTGTGTATTTAAAACTGGTTAAAATGGCAAATTTTATGTTATATACATTTATATATATATAAAACAAAATAAATATTAGAAAATACATGTTTTTGAATCATGATACCTTTAAGAGAACAGCAAGCAACCAGACTACAGATTAAAATGCTAAGATAGATGTATATTTTCAAAAAAATATAGGCATAGATTATAAAATCAGAAAATCTTAACATAATACACACACAAAAAAAAAATCAGAAAATCTTTTTACGTGAAAACTAAAGAAAGCACTTTTAAAACCCTGATTTCCAAAAGCAATAACAATGGCCAATGAGTATATAAAGATGTTCAATATGATTAGTTTAAAAAAATTAAAGCAAATTGAAGAATAACGAGGTGCTTTTTTTTGTCACATTAGACTGGCTACAATGAATGGAATAACATCTGGACTTAGTGAAGGTGTGGGAAAAAAGAGCCACATATTCTAGAACTTACCTGTAAGTAAATTTCGCAAAATGTTTCCAAGTTCTAAAAGTTTCCTAGTTTTTGGTACTACAATTCCATTTCTAGGAATACATCCTAACATAATTGTTAGACTATGAAGGTAATATAAATATGTTTGTTGCAGTACTGTTTACAATAACAAAAAATGAAAACAACTTACATGTTTATTAATAGTAAGGAGTTAAAATATGTTATGGTGCCTCTATATAACATGTTACTAATTCAGACTTCAAAAACAGTGTTGAAGGAACTGTAGGAGGACTGGAGAAATAGGTGAAGGGGATTTGAGGCACAAACATCCAGTTATAATGGGAGCAAATCACAGGGATGAAAAGTATAGCATAGGGAAAACAGTCAATAATATCATAATAATGTACCATAATAATGGTAACTACGCATACAGCAGTGAACACTGTAATGTATAGAACTGTTGAGTTTCTATGCTATACACAAGAAACTAATGTAACATATGTCAACTAAACTTCAATATATAAAAAATTATGTGTAAGTCTATATATTAACATGACAAATGGTCATGATATATTGAGAACAGTAGATTATATAATAGTAACAGCCTATTTTGTAAATAAACGAGTTTGTATGTACACAAAGAAAAAAGTTTTTAAAGATTAAATAATATATGTTGTAAGGATAAACTATCTCTGGGTATTGCAAAATGGAGTGATTTTCATTTTACTTGCCTTTATTTTCCTAAATAATTTTACAATGAGCTACATTAATTGTATAATCATTTAAAATATAAAATGATTTTCACTTTGGGAAAAAAACTGAAATATAAACTTCCTTTTCACTTTTTGGAAATTAAGACCAAAATCTATAAAAGCTAAATAGCTAGGTCAATAAAATTTATTTTCTTTCACCTTTAATACACGTGCCATTAAAAAAAAAATCCTAAATGCTACTATTCAACCAACTTTCACTATAAATAGCATCATAAATACATTATAAAAAGTGTCACTAAAAAATAGACAATGTAATTTTAGTTTGCTACTGGTTAAACCTTAAGTATTTTTTTATACTAGTCAGCAATATCCTCTAATTTTCACAAAGAATATCTTACTAAATTTCTTAGTATACCATTTAGGACTTTAATGAGAATTATAAAGTAGTTTTGTAAACTTACTTCTGCCAAATCTTCAAAACAGCTGCCAGCTAATGGATGAGGGCTACTTTCATCAGTCATCTCAACTGTGTCTTCAATCAGACCTAGAAGTTTCACAGTCAATTCATGTATATCTAAAATGTTACTGAAAATCCTTTCAATATCCTGAAAAATAGAAAAAGGTTAAGACATGTGAGGTTGAAATTCTGTTTAAAAGTTATAAAATATAAGTAATGTAAGTGTTAGGGGTGTATTTTTACTCGATGCACACTAATATATTATAAGACATATAATATATTCTATTAATAAAGCAAAAGTTCAACATGAACACAGAAGTGAAATAAAAAACCTCTCGGATTACACATAGTAAATTCACTGTCAAATATAGATTGTAGATTTGTTTAAACAATTCTAAAATCTCCTACTGTGGATGAATCTAAGCAACTCTTTACCTAAAAAATCCTGGTATTTGAGTATTTTAAAATTGGTTAAGAGTTTAAAAATCTTGATCAAGGTCTTATAGAGCTGGTTAATGACAAAAGCTGGGATCAAGATGAAGGTTTGATTCCTAATCCAGATACAACCCAGTTTCACAATTTGTGGTTGGCCTATCTCCTGAATTTGAGGAGGAATTAAATACTTCATTCAAGCTTCCATGTGTGAATTATATCAGGATTAGAAATGTTAAGTCCTTTGGACACAAAGAGACCCATATGACTGATTGTGCAGGTTATGGCCAACTATCATTCACTCTTCCATCTTTTTCTTTTTTAAGATTTTAAGTAATCTCCACACCCAATGTGGGGCTCAAACTTACAATACCAAGATCAAGAGTCACATGTTCCACCCACTAAGCCAGCCAGGCACCCCGACTCTTCCATCTTGTAAGGGAAACATCACAGGCTGTAGAACCTGACAGACCTCAGCATAGATCTTGGCCCCACGCTTGCTAGATAAATGACTCTGGTTTAGGTCACTTCCTATGTTTCAGGCACTATTAGAAGTACCTGACATGTAATCTCATAACAGCCTTATTAGATAGGTACTATCATTATCCTCATTTTTACAAATGAGGAAAACAGCTCAGAGCAGTTAAGTAATTTGTTCAGGATCACACAGCTGGTATTCTAACATTTACCCTCATAAGGTTCTTAGTAGGATTAAATAGATGATTTCCACAAACTGCTCCTGGCATATATTAGGTCCTCCACAAATGTGAGCTTTTTGAAGACATGGTAGTAAAGCCCAAAGGAGTAAATTAAGATTAGTTTTAAGACTTCATTCCTTTATCAGATATTTGCTGAGTACTATGCTCTGATCTCAGATGGTCTTTATCTCAAAAGGTTACAGTCTTTTGAGATTAAAAAATACGGTGGAAAAAAATACAGTAAATATATAGAATTTATCTCTAAATGCTTAAAAAGGTACAGTAGATATAGAAAAAGAGAAAAAAGGATTGTCTCTTTCTCTTGAGGCTTCAATAGAAATTTTTTTATAATAAAAATTTTCTATCAAATCAGCACTAACTCAATGAAAAGAGACCCCATAAAAATTAAATCCTAAGGAATAAAAACTACTGGGACACAGAAAAGGCAAAGACAGTAATATTAGCTACCAGCATCTGATAGGTTTTTATTCTTAAATAGAACCCAATGATACTGTGGTATAAAAGATCTCAAATTCAAGTTCAACCTCTGTAACTAACTTACCAAGTCATAACCATTCTGTGTCAATTTCCTTACCAGTAAGTTAGGGAAGATAATACTCAGAGGAGTATAATAAGGGCGCATAAAATAGGACAGTACTTCGAAAATTACAAAATGCTGATTACTTAAGTCCAGTGGGAATTATCATATTATCAAACATTAAAGTAAACGTGTGTACAAAAACAAAAAACAAAAAAAAAAAAAACGAGAGATGTCAACGATAAAACCTTAAATTATCACTGAAACTCATGCTTTTGGAAGAATCAAAAAGGCAAAATCACATCTTAGTCTTAAACAGTCAACTGTGTCTGCACATTCATTCACATAATAGTTATTTGGGGGATGAAATCAGGAGACAGAAAGAAGGCTGACTATTTAAGTGAAGGGCAAGACACACAGACATCTAAGGAAAAATAAATCATGGGATAAAGGAAGGAAAGAAAAAAAATCTTTAAAAAGGCAGGATTTGTCTAGCTGGATTCCTCAAGTTGACTCTAGAAGCTCCAGAGGTAGGAAAAAGATGACAAGACTCCCATCCTGTTCGCACCACTCCTATCCCATTTTCCAATAGCAGCTCTGCCTGTGTTTACATGGCATTCTGCATAAACGTTTTTCTTAAAAAGTTCCACTGTTAAAACTTTACGCCTCTGCCTTATTTACCAGAAGACATGAAAAAGTATTCTTTCTTTTCTAGACCATACATCTTTCTCATTACCTTCAAATGGACTATAAACTTCAAATTGTGCACAGCAGAAAAAGGTTTCATTCCAGTGTAGTCCCCCTTTCTAGTAAGGGCAGTTGTATGCACTTGTGTCTAACTATTATTGTCACTGGCCTTAATGTAGTATAAGAATTCACATATTTTAAAAATTATAAATACCACACAAAAGAATACTGTTTTACATACTCATGAAGTATAAAAAGTTACTATTTGTGATTTTAAGCTGTTATTTAACTTCTGGGGTACACAGGATTTCAAACAAAAAACATACTTACAGAAGGTTTAAACAGCTTTTTGTCAGAAACAAAGGCTTCTCGAAACACTTTTATAATCATATTTAATTCCCGTAGATACTGCCTTTCTTCTGCAATTTCAGTTCTGACAAGGTCATAGTAGTTTAATTCACCTGAAGAACTAGGTTCATCTTCACAGAGAGAAACCAAACCTATGTCATCCTGATCAAACATGTCCATTAAAACCTGAGAAATATAAATCAATAACACATAAACTTATGTTTCTCGCTTTTACAAAATGGTCTCAAGGTACTTGGAATTAAAACACTATTAAACGATGAGAGTTGTGTATTACAGGCTAATTTATATAAGAAAAATTTTTCAAATAAGAGAAATGTGAAAAGTTGAAGGGAAAAATGTTCAAATATGACTGGATATAAAAAATAAATATTTATGGAAAAAAGATGAACCTAATAGTGAAATATATGTGTGTCTACATATATATATGTATGTATATACATATATATACACACATAAACACACATATATAATAGCAAAAAAAAGCATACCTTTGAAGAATCCTGGTTCAACAACTTACTCACCTGTGATTACAGACAAGTTATTTATTCTTTTGAAAGCAGATTCCTTATATGTAAAATGTAACTGACGAAAAAATTCAATGAGGTAACGTACATAAAATGCTTACTATTATGTCTGGCAAATAGTAGGCATTCAAAATGTTGGTAGTTCCTTGTCCTATTGTAAGGAAAGCTGTATGCGCTTGGAGAAAAATGAAAGGATACTATTGTAGAAGCACAAGATAGAGCATAGTGTGATGCTTTTCTAACTCATATTTACAATACCAGTAAGTGGTATTAATGAGTTAAGAAAGGTGCCTACACCAGTGCAGGAAGATAGGACTGTTGGATTGGTTACATACAGAAGAAGTGATCAAATAAAATATATTAAGAAAAATGGGAGACAGATTTCTCACTGTCCGAGAAGGCAGTTACAAATATGAAAAAGGGGAAGCTAAAATGAACCCTGTGGTATTAGTTTTGGATTGGAGAGATCTGTGAATTCATAGAAAGGTAATACTTTTTCGGTAGATACAGGATAGTCCTTGAGTTAGAAGCATAAGCCCAAGAGAGGGGTACCTGGATGGCTTAGTTGGTTAAGTGTCCAACTCTTGATTTCGCTCAGGTCATGATCTAATGGTTCGTGAGTTCAAGACCTGCATCGGGCTCTGCGCTGACAGTATGGAACCTGTTTGGGATGCTCTCTCCCTTTCTCTTTGACCCTACCCGGCTCCCGCTCTCTCTCAAAATAAATAAGTAAATGAAGAAGAAGAAAGAAGAAGAAGAAGAAGAAAGAAGGAAGAAGAAGAAGAAGAAGAAGTCTATGCCTACGAGAAGGGTAAAGCAAATTTTCCAAAAATGTTCTACCTCAAAACTGTTTGACCCCCTCAAAACTAGGTAAAGAAAACTCTATCTTTTAAGCAGAGCTAAATTACCACTTTATAGGTCCACTTCCACCTAAATGTAGATTAGTGCTAACATATGACCTATGCTGGAAAGTGAACAACCTATATTAGTTTTCTAGGGCTGTCATAACAACAAAAAGATAGAGAAGAAATAAATATGTATGTGTATGTATGTATATAATGTACACACACACACACCCCAACTCTGGCCTCTAAAAGACCAGAGCATTTATACTCTAATAGCTTATGTAGCACCCAGATCTTGGCTTCCAAGTACCATTCTCCACTAAAAGGAACCAGGAGTTTTTAGAAAATGACGAATTCTAGGCTTCAACAGCATGTAAAGAAAAGTTGAACTTGGAATATCTGTGAAAAGAAAGTATCCAAAGAAGGATACAGACAGAGGAACCAACTTGAAGGAGCTCCCACTGGCCAGATCTGGGACAATGTGAATACCAAAACAAGTGATGAAATAACAGATGACAGCACATTAAATAAGAATCCATGAGTCTATATTTAAATAAATGAATACATTTCAAGGGCAATGAGGAATAAGATATTCACAATCTCAAGATATTCCACAAAATATTTATTAATTACAAAAAGGTAAACAGTACTTCAAGGCAGAGAAGCCTGGAAGACAAGTGATCAAAATGAACACCAGTAATTGGACACATCAAAATTGTGTGGCATGTGAGAAATGTAATGAGAAGAATCCAGCATTACTTCTATGATATTCCTGCTGAAAATCTATAACCTGAATCTAATTAGGAGAAAGTATCAGAAAAAACTAAACTAAGGGACATTTTAAACGATAACTACTATAGTCCTCAAAAGTATCCAGGTCACAAAAGTTAAAGAAGAATGAGGAATTATTCCAGGCTGAAGGCTAAATGACTGATTCTGGACTGGATCATTTTGCCATAAAGGACACCAAGGGGACGACTGGCAAAGCCTGAATAGGGTCTGAAAATTAGACAGTATAATGTATCAAAATTAATTTCCTAGATTTTGATCGTCAGACTGTGGTTATGCAAAAGAATGTTTTCATTTGTAGGACACACTAAACTATGTTGGCAACTTACTCTCAAGTGGTTCAGGACACAGGGGACGTATCTTTTATTGTACTTGTAACTTTTCTAAACTAGAGATAGAAAAGTAAAAAAAAACCAAAAGGCTGCAATCATAATTTTAGAAGCCAAAATAGAAATATCAAGGAATTTCCACTGTGAAATTTAAGTGAAAAATCATTTTTGAGACTATAGCAGAGTACAGCAGATCTCAACCATAACTGCAAATCAGAATCACTGGGGATGCTTTCAAGCTATTTAGAGGCTTAGAGTCCTAACCCAGGCCAAGAAAATCAGAACCTTTGGTCGTAAGATAGTTATCAGTATTCTTGAAAAGCTTTCTTGTAATTCTGATGTATGAAGGAGAGAACCACTGGCATGTGCCAAGTTCTAGGGGTCATTTACCCTTAGTGGTCTAATTTAGGCATCTTCTCAATGAAGTGTTCCTGGTCTACCCCATGCCAGAGTTCAACACTTTCTATACTGCACCTTTGACTTCTAATAGTTTTAATCACAGTGTGCTGCAATTTTTTAAATAGTATTTTTACTTCCCACTAAAATAAACCCCTTCTAATACAGAGACTGCTGTCTTAGTGTTGTATCGTCAATGCTCAGGACAGTGACTGGCATATAACAGATACCCAAAAATGTTCATTTAAAAACTAAAACAAAAGAAAAAAAAGAAAAAGTAGAAAGGAGGAGAGAGGAAAATAAATAAGAGATACAATTTCTTCCCGGAGTAGCTTATAGCCAGGAAGGAAAAAGGTAACTAACAAAAAAATTTATCAGAGGGAAGAAACATTGGTATTGAAGTCTTTTGCTCTCTACTTGTGCCCCAAAGTATGTTTTTCAAAATTACTTCTATTTAAAAGTACCTGAATGCTCTGAGTATAATCTCTTTATACTCTCT
The DNA here is from genome assembly GCA_030068075.1 of Paguma larvata. Lineage (NCBI taxonomy): Eukaryota > Metazoa > Chordata > Mammalia > Carnivora > Viverridae > Paguma > Paguma larvata. The sequence goes on from CM057827.1 coordinate 1,090,900, forward strand.
TTCTAAAAAGATAATCTCTTTATATTCTCTCAAACTCTTTTTCTTAAGTGGGTTTAAGGCTTTGGATGTTTTTTTTTTTCCTGTAGGTAAAAGACTCTTGGGGGGGAAGGGATTCCCATACTGTCATATGCTGAAAACCTGGAAATATCATGGTTTATTTAAAAAGCTGGCATTCTGTCTTCCAATACAAGGAATTATAAAAATTACTAATATAATCATGTATAAAAAAGACAGATATAGAAGTGACACATCGTCACTATTATTCAAGTTAAGGTTAAATACCTTTTAACACTTACCTTATCTGCACACATTGACACTTTAATGTCCTGCTGAGATATTTCATAATGTCGGATATTAAAAACATAATTACCAGCCAACTTCAAAATATCAGCTGAGATATACTCTAGTACAGCCACAATATACAGGGACACATGATAGTCCACTTTGTACCCTAAAACTTCCTGTGGAAGAAAATAAACAATTTAATTACAAAAAATGGCACTGCTAACCAAGTATCGGTTAAACACTTAAAAAATTATCCAACATTCTTGCTTTTAAAGAACGTTCTATAAACCAAATGTCTAAACTTACAGGGATCACAGGATATAGAATGAGCCATTGGCCCAGTCTCAGAGGCCTTTTTTTAAAAAGAGACATCTACTGTAACAAATCTGCCTTTAGTATCAAGCAAGAAGAGATTACTCATTCAAATATAGAAATCTTGGCCAGGACTTCAGGGAAAACCTCTTAAATTAATACACTACCCAAAATCCATTTGACAAGTATCTACTATCTTCAAAGACCTGAAAACAATATTTCCAAATGCCAGCGGTTTTTACTGAGGGGAGGATGTGTGCATGTGAGGAAGGGCGGTAGGGGGTGTCTCAAAATTGCTACCCAGGGGCATTCAAATCCTTATACACTGAGTATTTTCTATTGACTAAGTAATATTCCCTGGTCTACTTTTTCCAGTGTGTATATCTGTGCTAAATACAGATAAATTTGAAAACAGTTCTGAACTTACCATAGCTTTTGACAATATCTGTTTTCTTAATCAACAAAAGTTTGAGAGTCAGTCAGCGGTAGTACTCATCAGAAGATGACACAAAGATGCATTATTGCTTATCATTAACTTTTAATATTATTTGAAAGGCAATCTGATTTTATAAGCGCATTTATTTTCACTGGTACACATGTTAAGATGTATATATGTATATGTACAAGTATACAAACATACACATACACAGACTAACACAAGCCATGCTATATAAATACATCAATACTAAAGTGTTGTTTGTTATAAAAAACTTCCCCAATGTTTAATTGTTTTTATTACCTTCAAAGAAGGATGGATTTTGTCCACAGGCAGTAAGAGAGGATTTCTTCGTTTTCGTTTTTCTATGGCCGATTGTGCATCAGCAATAGCCCATTTGTCAATCGGATGAGGAAAGGTCTTCTGAACGCGTTCCTGTTAATATCAGAGCAGTACTATTGTTAGTTGAAGTGTTCATAACTAGAAAATTCAGACAAAACTAAACTTTATTATCATCTTTAATGCTAGCCGATAATAGTGACACGTTTTGATTTCTGTAATAACTATTTTTTAAAAAGATCAAGACTTTCAAGATTTTTTCCACACAATTCCCACGAATAAAGATAAAGGTGAACTTTAAATAGAAAGCTTTAAGCATAAGCATAATTAAAATGCAACTGGAACTAGGAAAAAGCAGTAACATTAGGAGAGATTAAAGCCAGCCTGAAATACTCATCAGTGATTTTACAATAAGGTTCCTAGGGTTAAAATCATTTACCTGGCAGAAGTTGTTAACTCATTATTAATAATTATTATGCAGTCACTTCCTTTTGCTAACCTTAGAGCTTTAATATAAAGACTTTTAAAAAGAAGAGATGTCGTGTACCTCTTAGAGGACATAGTAGGTGACAAAGCTCAGATGGCTTAAGGAAATACAACTCTTGGCAAAAATAATCTAAGCCTTACGAGTTACTATTATGGCTCATCTAATCAAAATTTAACCAGTGGCTGGCATGAACAATGAGAACTAATGGTAACTGAATCAAATTCCAATTTTTAGGACTTCCTATTTTTAAAATTATACTCTCATCTTTTAGCATATTTAGCTGTGGAGAAGTTTGCTTTTTTTATACTTAATGTCTAATTCTTAGGGCTGAGACTAGGGAAACAAATGCTTTTATTCCAAGAGTCCCTGAAAACAGTAATAGTTCAATTACTTCAAATTAAGATTTTCCTTCATACTGGAAGTTGTTGCCTTATTATAGAAAAAAATTCAAAAGAAAGGTGATGTAAACAGTATAGTAAAAAGTTATTTTTTGAAAGCTGTATGTTTTTCTAAAAATCTAAAAATACTCTCATGTAACTCAGCCAAAACAAATATTTAAGCACTAATTCACACAATCTTTTAGAGGTGTGTCTGTATGTGTATTAATCAAACAGTAAATAGCCAAAAGATTTTTATTAGTCCTTTATTGAAGTATTTATATGCAGTAAAATGCACAGATCTTAAGTATGCAATTCAACGAGTTTTGAAAAATGCTTACACCTGTGTAATAAAGCTGCTAACAACTCACTCTCCACCCCTCATAGACACATCCTGACTTCTATCACCATTAATTTTAGCTGTTTCTGAACTCACAGAAACGTATCCTACCATATGCACTCTCTGAGGCCTGGCCTTTTTTGTTCTACATAATGTTTGTGAATTATAGCTATGTTATTGTACATATCAATAACCCGTTCTTTCATTTTATTACTGAGTAGTATTCCATCTTAAAGATCAACCACAATCTGTTTGTTTATCTTCTTGTGATGGAAATTTGAGTTGTTTCCAATTTGTGGTTATTATGAATAAAACAGCTTGGATATTCATGTATAAGTCTCTTTGCAAACCTGTATTTTCATTTCTCTAGGTTAAATACTTAGGAGTAAAACTGCTGGGTCACAGGCTAAATATACTGTATATTTAACTTTATCAGAAACTTTATAAGAAAAAATAAACATTGAAACTTTATAAGAAACTTTCCAAAGTGGTTACACCATTTTATATTGCTAATAGCAATGTGCTGAGAATTCCAGTTACACTACATCTCATTTGGTGTTATTAGTCTTTAATGTTATCCCTTGAAAGAGGTGTGAAATGGTATCTCATTGTGATTTTAAAATTTCTGTTTCCCTGTGATTTAAGAGCTTGAGCACCTTTTTATGTGTCTCCTGGTCATTAGTATATCTCCTTTTTTGAAGTGCCTGTTCAAGACTTTTGCCCATCGGAGGGAAGAGGGTAATCTTTTTATTATTGATTTGTAGGAGTAAACATATTGTAGATACAAGTCCTTTGTAAGGAATATATATTGCAAACATCTTCTCCTGGTTGTGACTCACACTTCTTTCATTTTCTCAATAATGTTATTCATTAATACTTAACTGTGTTTGGGTCCTCTGTAAAAAAACAATTGCTTAACGCCAGGTTAAGCAGATATTCTCCTGCATTCTCTTCCAAAACTTTATAGTTTCAGCTTTATGTTTAATACTATGATCTATCTTGGGGCACCTGGGTGGCTCAGTCGGTTAAATGTCCAACTTTGGCTCACAGTTTGTGGGTTTGAGCCCCATGTCGGGCTTTGTGCCAACAGCTCAGAGCCTGGAACCTACTTCAGATTCTGTCTCCCTCTCTCTCTGCCCCTCCCCCACTCATGCTGGGTCTCTCAAAAATAAACTTTGAAAAAAAATTTTAAAAAATATTATTATCTGTCTTGAATTAATTTTTATGTGAAATAGGCTTCAAGGGTTTTTCTCCCATAAATTTATTCAGTTGTTCTAGCACTTTTTTTTTTATTGAAAAACTTTTCTCTCCCTATTGATCTGCCTTGATATCTTTGTTGAAAATGAATTTAGCACACACCTATCCCACATATGGTTTCAATGGTTTTAGTTTCCACAATTCAGAATGGTATGGATTTAAAAATGAATTGGTACAATGGTTCAGTGACTTTTTGAAGTATCAAAATAGTTTTTACCTCCACGTCTTGAACAGTCCTTGGCTGTGCCATGCATAATTTATTAAGCAGCTGAAAAATCAGCTCTTCAATATAATAGAGAGACTCTTCATTAGCTGAGAGATTGGGATGTACTTGCTCCTGAACCTTTAAAAAAAAAGTTCTAGTTAAAGTGCAGGCCAAATTAAATTACTAATGACAAATGCCAGAGAATCTTATTCATTATTAATATTTTACAAGAATAGCCATTCAAATACAGTCATAAACCACAAAAAGTGGGAGGAAAAACCCACCTCTATTTTGTTGGTCTCTGTACACTTTTCTGAACCTATAGAGTTTCTTAAGCTTTTTTATACTCTATGAAAACCTTCTGAAAGCCACTGGCCCCTCTCTACTCCTTACTGCCAAAAATAGGATATACAGATAAAATATTCTATATGATTACAGAGGAATAGTAGACACACGTACCCTTAAGGTAACTAATAGATCTACTAGAAGTCTTTGAACACTAGGTCATGGATCCCAACAATGGAGGTATCTCTGAAAAACCACACTACTTTACAGAGCTGCTCTATGAGGTAGGTGTTAGTCAGCTTTCTTCTACCACAGCACAGATAAACCTCAAAGATATTCTGGGTTGAGTTCCAGACCACTGCAATAAAATGAGTATCACAACAAGTCAAATAAATGTTTTGGTTTCCTAGTGCATATGAAGGTTAGGTTTACACTATACTGCAGTCTATTTAACAGCTATTATGTGTAAGAAACAATGTACATACATTAATTTAAAAATATTGCTAAAAATGCTAATAATCATCTGAGTTTTCAGCAAGTCATAATCACTGATCACCATAATAACAAGTATGAAATGCTGCAAAAATTACCAAATTGTGAACATTGTTAGAAACATGGCACCAACAGACTTCTTCCACACAGGGTTGTCACAAACTTTTAATTTGTAAAAAATACACTATCTGCAAAGCCCAATAAAGCCAAGCACAAAAGAAGGTGTGCCTGTATACATTCCTTATGGTTGCTATGCAGCTGTGCTGAGCCTTTTTGGTTGTTAAGTTTTAATTAGAACCTAGTAAACTGTCCTAAAAAAAAATCCAGTAGAACTGGATATGGGAATAGGGTAAAAAATAGTGCCTAGCACGTGATAAGGGTCATGTAAACATTTGTTTAAAGAATAGTTGAGTGTGGGGTGCCTGGCTTAGTCAGTTGAGCGCCTGACTTCGGCTCAGGTCATCATCTCACAGCTCTCGTGAATTTGAGTCCCGCATCAGGCTCTGTGCTGACAGCTCAGAGCCTGGAGCCTGCTTTGGATTTTGTGTCTCCCTCTGTCTCTGCCCCTCCCCAGCTTGCGCTGTCTCTCTCTCTCAAAATAAATAAACATTAAATTTAAAAATTAAAAAAAAAAAGAATAGTTGAGAGAAAGGGGCGCCTGGATGGCTTAGTTGATTAAGCGTCCAACTTAGGCTCAGGTCATGATCTTGCGGTGGGTGAGTTCAAGCCCTATTCTGGGCTCTGTGATGACAGCTCAGAGCCTGGAGCCTGCTTCGGATTCTGTGTCTCCCTCTCTTTCTGTCCCTGCTTCATTCATGCTCTTTCTCTCTCTCAAAAAAAATAAAAAATTAAAAAATTAAAAAAAGAATAGTTGAGGGAAGTAACTATTGCTCTTTTTATGCCATATTAGAAGGATATCAACGCCATTGACATAAAAATAGAAAATGTAAGTAGTGTAAGACCTATTTTTATAAAAACAAAAAAACTCAAAAAACTCAAAGATTTTAATATGGAATATTTTTTTAATCATCCAGTTCAAAATAGCTTCTCATTTCCATTATGGTTTCCCCTTTGACTTTTAGAATTTAGAAGTTTATTTCTTGATTTTTAAACGTATGGTACTTTTTAAAGTTCTCTTTTTTTTTTTTTTACTGAGTTTTAGAATAATCACATTGTAGTCAGGAAACATACTTTCTAGGAGTTCAAGTTTTAGAAATTTGTTGAGACTTGCTTTTATAGCTCATTATATGGGCCTATATGGCTTCACTGACAAACTTATTAAACATTTAGGTAAGAAAATAGAAAAAGAACAAGAGACTTCTCAACTTATTTTGAGACTCGCCTTGATATAAAAACTCAAAAAGATGAAAATTATAAGCCATGTTTACTCATCAGCCTAGAAATAAAAGCCTAAATAAAATATCAACTAAATTCCATAATATATATAAAAAAATATAGGTGATCAATCAAGTGGGGTTTATCCCAGGAATGTAAACTTGGTTTAATGTTGTAAAATAATTTACCACACTAACAGATTAAAAAACAAAATACGATATTATCAGTAAATGTACAAAGAGCATCTAAAAAACAACATTCTTTCATAATAAATTCTCTAGTGAACTTGGGGCGCCTAGGTGGCTCAGTCAGTTAAGAATCCAGCTCTTGATTTTGGCTCAGGTCATGGTCTCACAGTTCATGAGATCAAGTCCTGCATCAGGCTCTGCAGTGATGGTGTGGAGGCTGCCCTGGATTCTCTCTCTCTGTCTCTGGCTGTACCTTGCTTGTGTTCCTCTCTCAAAATAAATAAATAAATAAACATTAAAAAAAAGTCTCTAGTGAATTTAATTTAATAAAAGGGTATCTACAAAAAAACTACAATAAGTATCACAGTCAATGGTGAAATACTGAAAGCTTTCTGTTTGAGATCAAGAAAAAGGCAAGAACAATTGCTATATCATTTCTATTCCACATTGTACTGGGGGTCCTGGTTAGTACAAACCATTGGGAAAAAGAAATAAAAGTGTAGGAAGACAGATTTACAGATGATGTGATTGCTCATTGTGATAGTTAATTTTATGTGTCAAATAGCCTGGGCCATAGGGTGCCCAGATATTGCATTAAACGTTTTTTCGGAGTGTGTCTATGAGGGTTTCTGCGTAAAATTAACATTTGAATTGGTAGAAGTCCGAGTAAAGCAGACTGCCTCCCCCTAATGTGAGAGGCCTGCTTGAATAAAAGAATGAGTAAGAAAGAATTTTTTCTCTCTGTCTTTGAGTGAGGATTTTGGTCTTCTGCTTTTGAATTAGGACACGATCTACAACTATACCACCAACTCTTCCTGGGTTCTCCAGTTTAATGACTGCATATCTTGGATTCCTCTACCTATTAGAGTATGTGTATGTGAATGTGTGTTTGTTTCTGTTTCTTTAGAGACCCCAGACTAATACACCCATGAAGGAAAATCAAATATTGTACAAATACATTATTTTAATTCATAAAATATAAAATTTTATTCCTGTGTTAACAGCAACAAAGTTGGAAAATAAAAATTTTCAATAATATCATTTACAATGAATAAAAATATATATCATGGACCTTGGAATATATCTTAACAGAAGTACAAGATCCCTAGGGAAAAAACTATAGACTCTGAAAGGAATTAAAGATCCAAATACATGAAATGTAATACCATATTCATGAATTATCAAACTTAATATTGTAAACATATCAATTCTCAAACTGATCTATGGAGTTAAAATCACAGTCAAAACCGAATTTCAAAACTTATACGACAATGCAAAAGGCTAAGAAAATCAACCACTTAATCAAAGAAGTATAAGTACTTGCTCTAATCATTAATGGGATTTATTACAAAACTACAGTAAGAATGTGATACTGTTATAATGACAAACAATAAATGGGACAGAATACAGAAACAAGTCCATATATATGGATCCTTGATTTACAAAAAAGGTAGTTCTACAGAGGATGAGGCTGGAGTCATGGGAAGGTGGGGAAGCCTAGGAATAGTGAACAAGTAGATACCATATGGAAAAGAATGAAACTCAACTCCAATTCACACTTTACACAAAAAACAATTCTAGTTGAATTTTTTTATATCTATTGCATAAAAATCTAATAAACTTCTGACAATATAAAACAAGATATTATCTTCATGACTTCAGGATAGGAAAGGATTTCACAAAAATTACTATCCATAAAGGAAAGGATTCATAAACATAACTACATTAAAATTTAAAACTTAACATTCATCAAAAGACACCGTTAAGAAAATGAAAAGGCAAGTTAGCACTGGAGAAGATTAATGTAGCACATGAAATTAAAGGGCTCATATCCAGAACACATAAATTAACTCCTAGAAATTCAATAGACGGGCACCTGGATTAGTTAGGCATCCGACTGTTGGTTTTGGCTCAGGTCATGATCTCAGAGTTTTGTTAGTTTGAGCCCCACGTCGGACTCTGTGCTGACAGCAGGGAACCTGCTTGGGATTCCCACTCTCTCACCCTCTCTCTTTACCCTTCCCCTGCTCACACTGTCTCTCTCTCAAAATAAATAAAGTTAAAAAAAAAAAGAAATTCAGTAGGAAAAAAAGAATAAAAATCCCAATACAGGGGTGCCTGGCTGGCTCAGTTAGTAGAGCATGTAACTCCTGATCTCGGGGTCATGAGTTCAAGCCCCATGTTGGACATGGAGTCAACTTAAAAAAAAATACCAATAGAAAAACGGGGCAAAAAAACCAGCACTTCACAAAAAAAGAAAATCAAATGGCCAATAAGAGCTTTGGCTCTTTAGTAATCAGAGAAATGTATATTAAATCACAATGAAAACTATTACCCACTCATATCAAACAGCAAAACTAAAACATCTGATAATGCCAAGTATTAGTGATCATGTAGAACGATGGGGAAAAAAAACAATGGGAACTGTCAGATCCTGCCAATGGGAGTGCAAAATGGCTCAATCATTTTATTTTTTTTGGCTCAATCACTTTTAAAAACTTAGCCATTATCTACAAAAGTGCAAGATATGCAATACCCTGTAGTCAATAATACTGTTAAAACGTTGTACATTAACAGATGGTAACTAGACTTATTGTGGTGATCATTTCGTAAAGTATATATACCTGAAACTAATACAATACTGTATGTCGATTATACTTCAATTTAAAAAATCAAAAACTAGGGACACTTGGCTGGCTCATTCATTAGAGCATGACTCTTGATCTTGGGGTCATGAATTTGAGTCCCCGCATATGGTGTAGAGATTACTTAAAAATAAACTCTTATATAAATAAATAAAATATTTAAAAGGATACGCATAGCCTATGACCCAGCAATATATATATACACATATATGTTTAGAGCTGTGCAGTCCAACACAGCAGATATTAGCCACCTGTGGCTACTCAGCGCCTAAAATGTAGCTCCACTGAATTGAAATGGGCTTTAAGTATAAAATATACGCCAGATATCAAAGATATAGTATAAAAAAATTAAGTCAAATATCTCAAATGTTTTTACTGATTATATGCTAAAATGATTAATTTATTGGGTTAAGTAAAATATATTATTAAAATCAATTTCATCTGTTTCTTCTTTTTAAATATGGCTATGAGAAAATTTAAAATTACATATGTTGCTTATATTATATTTCTACTGGACTGCACTGTTCTAGAGAAATAAGCACATGGGTTTACCAGAAGACATGTACAAGAAGTCTTATAAATAGTATTATTAGTGATACTACCAAACTAGAAACTCAAATATCTATCTAAAGTGGAATAAACTGTAGCATATTCATACAACTGAATATAAGAGGAAAAATGAGTAACTATGGCTACACAAACATGGATATATCATCAAAATAATGTTGGCAGAAAGAAGCCAGACAAGGAAGCCATACAATGGAATTCTACTTCAAGATCAGATGAAATTAAACTACAGTATTTAGGGACACATGTTTAAAAAGTAAAACTATAAAAGAAAAAGCAAGGCAGTTATTACCATAAATGTGGTTACCTTCTAGAGAGTTCTACTGAAAAAATGCTAAATAAGTGTCCTTAAATTGTATATTTATGTTTTGTGCATTTTTTTTACTGTTTTACCATTTCACTATAAGTAAGGTTTTAAAATGCTGGAGAATCACCTAGCAAATAGAAAATCAAGGGGTGAAATTACAAAAAAAAAAAAAAGTCAAAAAGACCCTCCTAGTCCCCAGCTAATAAATGAATGTCTGACTTCGGCTCAGCTCATGATCTTACAGTTTGTGATAAGAGCACCGCATCAAGCTCTTGCTGACAGCTCAGAGCCTGGAGCCTGCTTTAGATTCTGTGTCTCTCCCTCTCTCTGCCCCTCCCCTGCTCATGCTCTGTCTCTCTCTCAAAAATAAATAAACATTAAAAAAAATGTCAGAACCCTGGAGACAAAGAGAATATTCTGCAAGCTAAGGGTGAAGGGAAGAAGTAGGTCCTATAAAAGTAGGTATTAGACTAGTTCCAGACTTCTGACTGTAACACTAGAAGCTAGAAGGCAATGATTTTTACCCTAGAATAAGATCCTAATAAACTATCAATCAAATGTCATGGTAAAATGAAGATGTGCTTAAACATAACAAGGTCAAAAATTTTATCTCCCATGCACACTTTCTCATTAAGCTTTTACAGATTGTAATACAGTAAAACAAGAGTATAAATCAAGGAAGAGAAAAAATGGCATATAGGAAAAGAAGAAACTAATACAGAAAAAGGGGCAAAAGAATAACCAGGATGAAGTGAAGGAAAATTATGAGAGCTGTACAACACGCAAGAGGTCACCAGTCCAGACTGCAGATCAGAATACTATGGGAGAAACTATCTCAAGAAGATGAAATCTCAAGGTCACCATTCCAGACTGCAGATCAGAATACTCTGGAAGAAACTATCTCAAGAAAATGAAACCAAGGAGCACCTGGCAGCCGTAAAAACATGGGACTCTTGATCTCAAGGTCATGAATTCGAACCTCATACTGGGTGTAGAGATTACTAAAATAAATAAAAAACAAAAAAAAAAAAAGATGAAATCGGTAAGAGTATCTGATGGATCTAAAAATCTTACGAGACTATTTAGACAACTAGTAAGGACTTTAAGCTTTAATTAGTAAGTACATAGACAACTATATAAATAAGAAAACAAGACAATTATTAACTCCAGTAAAAGGTTTGGTAGGAAAGGAAAAGCAGGTTAACTATAAACAACATTTATAGTCATAATAATGTAAACTGTGAATACTGAACCAAACAAAACTAAGATATAACCATGGTGTGGGGGGTGAAGCAGGAAATATGTATGTATGATAAGGTAGATGTGTATTGGGGGAGGAGGGAGATGTATATGTGTATTAAAGAATATTAAATCTTTACCTTCCATGGTAGGCAGTTAACAAATAATGGCCAAAAGAGAAAAATCAAGAAATAGTATTTTTTTTCCTTAGAGATACAGAATACTGAAACAAACTTTGAAAAGTTAAAAGTGATTGTCTCTGGAAAGCAGAAAATTTTGTGAATGGAGAAGAGATACTGCTATTTTTCTTGCAAGTCTATAAAGTTAGTTATCTTTTTATTTGCAGGAATAATTTTGATAAAATATAAACTAACTTATAAAGAAATATAATCTGAACTGGGAAAGTGGGGAAAAAAGAAGGATACATAAAACTAGAAATGATACATACTATTTTTTCAAGAACTTAGGATAAGAAGAGTTTACAGTAAGGCACTTAGATATTTATATAGGACCAATATCCAAAATGCCAGGCTTTATAATATTTTTTTATAATTTCAAAATAGATTTTGGGGAAATATTTTCTCTTATATGCTGCACTTCTTTAACATAACAAGAGGAAACTTAATTAAATCTTATCATATATTTCTATTAGATCAAGAGAATTAAAACTTTTCTTTTTAATAAAAAATAAGGACTGAGGTGCCGGGGTGGCTCAGTCAGCTAAGCATCTGACTCTTGACTTTGGCTCAGGTCATGATCTCATGGTTCATGAGTTCCAGCCCTGCATCCAGCTCTAAGCTGACAGCCTGCTTGGCATTCTCTCTCTCTCTGCCCTTCCCCCATGCCCATTCTCTTTCTTTCTCTCTCAAAATACACATAAACATTTAAAAAAAAATAAGGATTTACACTGGAAGTTTAGCAATGACATTCATAAGACTGTTTCTTACAACATCCTTCAATAAAAGCCAAGAGCCATACTCAGTGAAAGTGACTGTGCATTAAGAATTAAAATAATGTCTAACTGGGATGGATTTTTTTCTGCGATTATGATTTTGGTAAATAACCTGCAAAGCAACTTTGACATTTAGCATCAAAATTTCTTATGACAAACTTCTTAAAGTAATTGTAAATATGAAAAGCAGCATAATACTATATAATGTTAAATTCCCACACATAAATAGGATACACACATACACAGGATATCAAGATGACAATAAAAGATAACCCTACTTTGTACTTTCACAGTGTTTACTATCTCAGCACTGTAAGAGACAGTAAACATAAAATTACCACATGAGAACAAACTCACCTATCATATTTTTCTGAAAGACTAGTCAGAAAAAAAGCAATTAAAATAATTTTCAGTCTTTAACAGTAGATCAACAAGTCAGACCTGTATTTAGTTACACCATATTTTCAAATTGCCAGAAAGTATTTCCTTATACATACATTGTAAAAAGAACAGTCATGATTCTATATATAGATTCATGCACAAAAACATTAAACTTTATTTTTTGAGATAAATACTATATTTTTACAAGTGTCAGAAATGTCATTTACTAATTTATATCTTTCAGTTCTGCATATTCACAATCAAATAAAAAAATCCTGCTAGTGCATTTGTTTTATCAATTAATATTTGAGTGTTTGGTACAATGTAGAAATAAATCCCTTTGGCTACACGGTATGACATTTATTTACACCAAATTCTTCACTCCATTGCCAAGATTTTTGCAAGGATGCAAATATCTCAAATGTCAAATAAGAAGTTTTTGTTGTTGTTATAAAAGAGTTAAAATTCAATTTAGGGGTGCCTGGGTGGCTCAGTTGGTTAAGATCAGGTCATGATCTCGCAGTTCATGGGTTCAAGCCCCATGCTGGGCTCTTTGCTGACAGCTCAGAGCCTGGAGCCTGCTTCGGATTCCGTGTCTCTTTCTCTCTCTGCCCCTCCCCTGCTTGTTCTCTCTCTCTTTCTCTCTCTCAAAAATAAACATTAAAAAAATTCAATTTAAAAAGGAAAAGCAGGGGCACCTGGGTGGCTTAGTCGGTTAAGCATCTGACTTTCAGCTGAGGTCATGATCTTGCAGTTTGTGAGTTTGAGTCCCACATCGGACCCTGTGCTGACAGCTCAGAGCCTGGAGCCTACTTCAGATTCTGTGTCTCCCTCTCTCTCTCTCTGCCTCTCCCCAGTTCGCATTGTGTCTCTGTCTCTCTCAAAAATAAATAAAGGTTAAAAAAATTAAAAAAAAAAAAAGTAAAAGCAAATTTCACTCTAAAAATATACTCAAAAAACTATAAAATATTGCTGGCAGGAATTTTTAAAAAGACCTATGTAAATGAAAAGATAAACTTTATGAGCTGGAAGACTCAATAATATCATTAAAATGTCAATTCTTCTCAAATGATCTATAGATTCAACACAAGCCCAATGAAAATTCTAGGTTTTTGTGTAGTAATTGATACCCTGATTTTAAAATTCTTATGGAACTACAAAGGCCCAAGAATAACCAAAACAACTCTGAAAAAGAACAAAGTTGGAGGGGCAAAATTACCTGATTATAAGAATTTTTATAAAGTTACAATAATCAAAACAGTATGGTACTGACATAAAGACAGGCAAAAAGGTTAATGGAACAGAATAAAGAATCCAGAAAGAAAGCCATATGTATACAGATGAATGATTTTTTTAAAAAGATCTTATTTTTAAGTAATCTCTATACCTAGTATGGGGCTCAAACTCACTCACAACCCTGAGATCAAGAGTCACAGGCTCTTCTGACCTAGTCAGCCAGGTGCTGAACGATGAGTGATTTTTAACACAGGCATAAAGAAAACAGACAAAACTTATCAAGCTGTACATTTTAAATATTTATTTCAATAAATGCTGATGAAACAAGAGATATCCTTATGAAAAAAACATAATATATAAAACTATCTCATATGTAAAAATTAACTCAAATAGATCATAGATCTAAACAGAAAACCTAGAACTATAAAATTTCTAGGAGAAAGAATAGAAAATTTTTGTAACTCTCAGTTAACCAAAGTTTTCCTAAATATGACAACAGAGGCATGGTCTCTAACAAAGCAAATGGGTAAACTGGACTTCATAATAATTTAAAACTTTTGTCTTCAAAAGATAAGAAAATGAAAAGACAAGGTACAGACTGGAAGAAAATCTCTGTAGAGCATATGTCTGATAAATGATTTGTATCAGACATATACAGAACTCTCAAAATGCAACAATAAAAAAACAAACAAATGGGCAAAATGGGCAAAAGATTTGATCAAACACTTCACCAGAGAAAACAATGGATGGCAAATAACACGAGGGGTGCCTGGGTGGCTCAGTGGGTTGGGCAGCTGACTTTGGCTCAGGTCATGATCTCACTATCTGTGAGTTCAAGCCCCGCGTCGGGCTCTGTGCTGACAGCTCAGAGCCTGGAACCTGCTTCGGAGTCTGTGTCTCCCTCTCTCTCTGCCCTTCTCCTGCTCACGCTCCATCTCTATGTCTCAAAAATAAATAAACATTAAAAAAATTTAAAAAAATAAATAACACGAAAGATGCTCAACATCATTAACCACTAGGGAAATACAAATAAAAACTACAAAAAGATACCAGGACACACCTATTACAATGGCTAAAGTTAAATACCAAATGTTGGCAGGAACTGGAACTCTCATACTTTGCTGGTGGGAATGTGAAACTGTACAACACTTTGAATGGAAAAGTTTGATAGTTACTTAAAAAGTTAAACATACACCTACTATCTGATCCAGCCACTCTTTGGTAATTACTCAAGAAAAAAGGAAATGTATGTCCATATAAACACTTATACACCAACATTCATAGTTTTATTTGTAATAGCCAAGACTGGAAAACCAAATATAAATATATAGGTAAAGAGATAAACAGTGGTATACCTACACAATGGAATGCCACTGAGCAATAAAAAGGAGTGAACTATTAATATAATCGAAACAAAATGAATCTTAAGATAATTATGCTGAGTAAAAGCCTGACAAAAAGAGTATATATTGTATGATTCCATTACTATAAAACTCTAGAAAATGCAATCTATAGTGATGAAAAGCAGAACAACAATTACTTGGGTACAAGAAATGGGGAGAGTTGGGAGGAGAACTAATGAGAGTCAAGAGGAAATTATGGGGCTGAGGATATATTCAGTATTTTTTCTGTGATGGCTTCACTGATACATATACACAAAAACTTGTCAAACTGTATGCTTTAAATATATGCAGTTTTTTGTATGTCAATTATACTCCCAATAAAGTTTTAAAAAATAAAAACATAATGGGGCGCCTGGGCGTCTCAGTCAGTTGAGCATCTGACTTCAGCTCAGGTTATGGTCTCACAGGTCGTGAGGTTTGAGTCCCGCATCGGGCTCTGTGCTGACAGCACAGAGCCTGGAGCCTGCTTCGGATTCTGTGTCTCCCTCTCTCTCTCTGCTCCTTCCCTGCTTGCACTGTCTCTCAAAAATAAGTAAACATTAAAAAAAATTAAAAAAAATATTTTTAAGGTAGTATTTTTTTGACTAGAGTATATAATGAAAAATTGAAACCAGAGCTGTACACTATCAACTCTTAAGGTCAGATGCATTTCTTATGTTTTTGGTTTCCTCCTATTTCCCCACCCTTTTATTTCTAATATACAGGTAATGTAGTGCCATGCTTTGTCTAAGGAAAGTACTCAGTAAATATTTGTTAAATAAATAAATTCACTGTAGCAAACAGATTTCTTGACCTCACTGAAATCTGGGCACTGGGGAAAATTGAGAACTCCATAAAATAGTTTTTATTTCACTGAATATGTACTGGAGACTCAGTTATCCCATATAACATTACAAATGAGGAGATTTCCAGTTCATGTTCCTCTGTTCTGTCTATTAATATTCACTTATCAGATTCAGTGCTCTTAGGTGCTTTCTTGAGGGGTTTTCTTTTCTATTTCTTTTTTTTCTTTTGGAGAGAGAGAGAGAGCGTGCAGGTGCCCATAAGCAGGGGAGGGGAGAGTGGGGGGGGGAGGGAGGGAGGGAGGGAGGGAGAGAGAGAGAGATGGAGGGAAAATATCTCAGGCAGGCTCCACACTCAGCACAGAGCCCCACACGAGGCTTGATCCCATGACCCTGGATCATGATCTGAGCTGAAATCTTGAAGGGGTTTCAATTAAGTTTATTTAAAGTGGAGATAAGTACAGGACAAGAATCTTATTCTATTTGGCTTATATTAGATGACGGTTTACCATAAAATAGTCAAAACATGTAGAGAAAACTATTAGTGGAAGCTTACATTTTTGTCATTAAAATTTTCCTTAAATGGAATGCAATGGCATATGATCTGTCATGTGAATAGTAAGTACGTTCCCATACAGGCAGGCCATTAGCCTGTAACCCAAGAAAGGGAAGGCTACATCAACGGTTCCCAACTGTTCCAGGGGTAAAGCATTTGGAAGTTACACGGCTCTTAGCAGAATATGAAATATTAAGTCACTTATGTTTCATCATAGAAAGTAGGAGTAATATTAGTAAAAATGACCACAAAACTGAAAACTATAGGCACATGTTTGTAAGAAAAAACAAAAAGTATCAAACTTTTTCCTATAAAACCTCTGTATCTCCTGTTCATTTGTGTTACTATCTTCCACTACTCACTAGCAAGTAAATTGTAGCAGACACCACACCACGGACTTAAGAAAAACCTATGAAAGAAAAATAAAATTGAAAAAAATTAATATTGGCTTTTTCCCCCCTGTGAACTAGGAAAAGATCACTGTTCTAAATATGCTTCTATTCAAAGGATATGTATTCCTAGTGCCAAATACCCTCTTCCTTCAGCATACTACCAAAACTACCATATGTACTCTTTCTTAAAGAAGATCTGCCTGACAAGGTACCTGCACTCAAGGAGTAAACAGGCTCTCCTTTCCCACCGCTTCTCAGCTGCCCTCCCACTTTACTAGAGAGAGGCAGATCTCTTACTTACTCTGAATCTCACTATGGTGTGTTGCCCTGGGGTACAATAAAAAAATAATAAATAAATTCTAGGACACTAAACAAACAGATAATTACAAATACTTTTCATTTAAGTACCTTGCTTCTTCCATCCCCTAGTCTACTATCAAAAAATACAACCTTACTAAGGAGAAAAACTCATGAAAACAAAGAAAAGAAAGCATCTTTAAGAAATATTAAAAGGCAGGGGCGCCTGGGTGGCTCAGTCGGTTAAGTGGCCGACTTCGGCTCAGGTCATGATCTCACGGTCTGTGAGTTCGAGCCCCGCGTCGGGCTCTGTGCTGACAGCTCAGAGCCTGGAGCCTGCTTCAGATTCTGTGTCTCCCTCTCTCTCTGCCCCTCCCCTGCTCACTCTCTGTCTCTATGTCTCTCAAAAATAAAATAAAAATGTTAAAAAAATTTTTAAAAAAAGAAATATTAAAAGGCAATATTACCTTATCTCATTCAGGGGAAAAAAAATCAAAGCAAGTTTTCACACCTTATCTACTTTTCTACCTTACAATTAGAATTCAGAAGTGAGATGGCTGGCATGTGACACATATTAACGCATTCGTTTGAACAGAAAAATTAAGTCAGACACTGTCTCAAAGAAGATAAACATGATGAGGCTGGTTGGCTTGACAATTAAAACTAACCTTAGCAATTTGGTTATGTGGTGGATATTTTGCATTAAACAAATGCGTGTGGTATGCAGAATTTTAAGGTTGCCCCTAGGATTCCCACCCCCTGATATACACGCTCTGTGTACTCCTCTTCAGTGTGCAGGACCTGTGAACGTGATGAGGATATCATTCCTATGATCAAGTTACCATATAAGGCAAAAGTGACTAAGATCCCTCATCAGTTGACTTTCAATTAATCAAAAGATTATCACTAAATTAGGTGACTCCTTTAAAAGAAGGTCTGGAGCATGAGATAGGAAACAGCACCAGATATATTCCCGTTGGCCTTGAGGAAGCAAACTGACATGTTACAGGGAGTGTCATGTGGCAAGGAATGGCAGCAGCCTCCAGGAGCTGAGGACCCCAGACACGTAATTGCAAGGAAATGAATTCTACCAATAACTACATGAGTTTGGAAGAGGATTCCCAAGCTTCAGATGAGACTGCAGCCCCAGCCAAAACCTTGACTGAGACCCTAAGCAGAAAACCCAGGTAAGAGCTGTGCCTAGACTTTTGACCTACAGAAACTGTGAGACAATATATTTGTGTTGAAGTAAGCCACTAAGCTTGTAATAATTTGTTAAGCAGCCACAGAAAATGAATACAATGAACTAGATCTACAGCTCTAAGGATTCGATGACAGTATGTTTAAAGATGGGGTATTTGGGGGACTTGGTCATCACTTAAGCATACGACTTGTGGTTTTGGCTCAGGTCATGATCTCACCATCATGGGGTTGAGCTCTGTGTGGGGCTCCATGCTGACAGCTCAGAGCCTGCTTGGGAGTCTCTCTCCCTCTCTCTCTGCTCGTGCACTCTCTCTCTTCCAAAAATAATAATTAAACATAAAAAAAAGAAAATGTGTTTAAAATATGATAAGGTAAAATACATTTTAGTAGTAAACATTGTCATAGTTAAAGTGTACTAAAGTTAATGCTGTTTTCATTTTCCTAATCTTTCTTAGATATATTGGACTAAACAAAGTACTTGTAAGCAAAAAAGTGAAAAAGTAACAATTATGATTATTAGTCATTTGGCACATACTAGAAAAATTAGAAAATAAAAAAGCGAATAGCTCTAAAGACCAGAAAAATCATTCTGCAAGTCAGGTGGTTTCCAACTTTTTACTTTATTTTTTTTTCCCAACTTTTTACTTTAAACCTAAGGAGTTTAAAGTAAATAAACTGTGGGGTGCCTGTGTGGCTCAGCTGGTTATGATCTTGCGATTTGTGAGTTTGAGCCCTGCATTGGGCACTGTGCTGACAGGTCTGAACCTGGAGCTTGCTTTGGATTCTGTGTCTCCTTCTCGCTCTGCCCCCCCCCCCCCCCCGCTCATGTTCGTCTGTCTGTCTCTCTCTCAAAAATAAATAAACATTAAAAATAAATAAATAAATAGTAAATGAGTTGCTAGGTGATAGATAGATCATTAAGACTCTTTGACAGATCACAATATAATTTTTGGCATATAATTTTGAAAGAAGTGTAAAAATGAGTTTGATTGCCTTAAATTCTCCTATTTATGTTAACAAGAGTTCTCAGGGGTTACATCTACAGAAATGGGAAACAGGAATAGAACAGACACTGAACTATGATTCACCCCTGCAGGACCCTATCTCATTCTAGCAGTAACAAGTCATCCACGAAACATGAACTAATTTAAAAACAAGGAAAACAACTACATAGAATAAAGCTTTATAAGTACTAATTTTTCAAAATCCATGACATATATGTTCTTTTGATCATCAATGTCCTACTAGTAATTCAGCCTAAAACAAAGATTTTAACACTTCATGGTCACTGAAGAGTTTTAAAAATTCAATATATAGACATTTTTGTCGTTGAGGAAAGTATAAACATAAAGAGATCAAAGACTTTTAAGCATAAAAGTAACATATTAGAATATAATTATGTGGAGGAAGTGGAATGAAAAGTTCAGGGAGAAAAAAGAGCAATAGAAAATTTCCAGCTGTTAAGAAAGCACTTTGTCCCATTTGCAATGACATGGATAGAGCTAGAAAGTATAAGTGAAATAAGTCAGGGAAAGATAAATACCATGTGATTTCACTCATATATGGAATTTAAGAAACAAATGAGCAAAGGGGAAAAAAAAGAGAGAGAAGGGAAAAAAGAGAGATCAACAGACTCCTAACCATAAAGAACAAACTGAGGGTTACCAGAGGGGAGGGAAATGGGGGGATGGGTTAAATAGTTGATGAGGATTAAGGAGTCTACTTGTCATGATGAACACCAGTTATTGTATGAAAATGATGAATCACTATCACTATATTGTATACCTGAAACTAATATAACACTGTATGTTAACTAACTGGGATTAAAATAAAAATATTTTTTAAAAAGCACTTTGTCATGTATATTTTAAAAAGATGAATGGTGGATATCAACTTATTAATGGTATTTAGATTTCACTTGATATATTTAAAAGAGTGATGGAACGGTTTTACTTTAAAACATCAGTATTTAGGGGTGCCTGGGTGGTGCAGTCATTTGAGCATCCAATTCTTGACTTCAGCTCAGGTCATGATCTCAGAGTGGTGGGATCGAGCTCCCTGCTGAGTATGGAGCCTGTTTATGATTCTCTCTCTCCTTCTGCCCTTCTCCCCCACTCATGCTCTCTCTCTCTCTCTTTCAAATAAAAAAATTTAAAAACCACATTAGTATTTAGAACAAATATAAAATCATATCTTTCACAACTATTTGAACTTGAAAAATTTTAAATGTCAACATAAAAACGTGCAACTAAAAAATTTCTTTTGGGGCAAACCATAAGAGACTCAAATACAGAAAACAAACTGAAGGTTGATGGAGGCGGGAGGGGGAAAAAGGGTGATGGGCACCGAGGAGGGCACTTGTTGGAATGAGTATTGGGTGTTGTATGTAAGTGATGAATCACGGGAATCTTCCCCCCCAAACCAAGAGCACACTGTATACACTGTATGTTAGCCAACTTGACAATAAATTTTATACATATATATGGGAACTTTTGGGGATACATAGCAATAAAAGTTAAAAAACCAAAAACAAAACAACAACAAAAAGACAAACCCTCTAATTTGGGAGAATCAAGACTCCATGCGGATTAGATTTGAGCCTGGTGTAACATGGAAGGGAAGGATGATGACCGGGTTTCTGGCTTGAAAACTGAGTATATCATTCATACTGGAGGTTTTGGAAGATGATAATTAACTTGGATTGGGTTATGTTGTGGATAGCTACATAGGAATGTCCACAAAGCAGGGGATATAAGCAGTTTTAAATAGGCTTCAAGAGAAGTCCTCTTCAAGATGATGTTTGACTTAAAGGAAATACGAAGACCAGTCACGTTTTTAACCTGCAGGAAGGTTGTTCTAGACAGGCAAAACAGCAAGTACGAAAGCCCAGAGACTAGAATATGTCTACAGATTAGAATGTGTCTATCTGTAGGTACGAGGAAGCCACTGTGAGCAGGAGCAGAGCAAAAAAGGGACAGGAGTAAATGAAGTCAGAGACATACAGGTAAAGGGCAGTACAGAGTGTAGAAACCTCTTGAGAGGACTTAGACTTTTATTCTGAGAAGCAATGAGAGTTCTGAACAGAGTAATGACGTGATTTTACTTATCTCTGTTGTGTTAAGAAAAGGCTAAATGGGGCAAGAGCAGAAAATAGGAGACCATAAAGTTATAGGGTATTTTAATACTCTAGGAGATTGATTATGACTTGGTCTCAGGTGGTAGAAGTGGAAGAGTAAGAAATGGTGATTGAATATAGCTATTTTCGAATATATTTTCGAAGTACAGCTAAATGGATTTGCTGACAGATTAGAGAGACAGGATTCAGAATAACTCCGGATTTTTATTTGGAGCAGCTAAAAGGATGAAGTAGCCATTTACTGATATAAGAAATACTACAAAAGGAGCAGGTTTTGGAGGGGAAGAGAAGGAGCTCAGTATTGGTTGAGATGCCTATCACAAATACATGTGGAAGTATCAAGAAAGAAGTTGGTTAGGCTCAGGAGAAGCCTCAGCCAGAAATAAAAATATGGAAATCACCAGACATGGATGATATGTGAAGCCATGAGGCTGAATGGGATCTACAAGAAGTGGCAGTAAATAGAAACAAAAGTCCCAAAACTAAGCTCTGGGGAGGTCAGCATGAAGTAGGTGGCAAGATGAGGAGGAATCAACAAAGGAGGACCTAGAAGGAATAGCCAGAGGGAGAAAATCTGCAGAGGATGGCATCCTGGAAGACAAACAAGGAAAGGATTTCAAGAAAGAGAAGTTCAACTGCCAAATGCTGCTAATGGGTTACTTAAGAAAGAATTACAAAGTGCTATGTAAGTAAGAGATAATGTTTGAGTTTACAAAGGGATTTAATGAAGAAAACAGGGAGACTGAAAACTTTACTTGGAAGAGACAATACTAGTGCTCCTAACTAAATCTTGATGTTATTTTTATTTTAATGCTTCATCTCTACACATTAAAATGTGAAGTATACAACACTTCATACATTTCAAGGGCTTTCTGCTATCATATGTTCTCACATAAAAGAAGAAAAGTTTTAGGTTGTTAATTTTTAACGTGACTACATGAGATAATGCTAAATCCATTAGTTCCATTAAAATTCCTTCCTGATTCAAACATGCAGGCTACCAGGGGATATACTCAAACTACTGTTCCCTTGAAAGAGCGGCCATGGTTAATATAAAAGACATACAGTTGATTTATGTCAAGTGGTAACACAGGTAATGCTTTGGAGAGTCAGCATAGAACACTTTAATGGAATATTATTGCTCCAAATATACCATGCCAAAATTAAACTGAAAATGGAGGACGACTACTATATCATGGCTGACAGGGAACTAAATGCAGCAAGTTAAAATGCATTCCTAATGCTCATCCAGCTCTGGCCGAACCCCTTGGGTCAGTTTGGGTCATTACTAGTTTGGAGTAATTCCAAATGACTCCCAGAAGTTCTACTTTTATATTCAGTGGCTTTAGGAAGTCCAGAACAGGACTGACGTCACAAAAAATCATAGGATATCCTATTTGTTGCTAGCATTCAGTTGCAGTGATCTTTTAAAAAAGCAATTTTCATCAAGTTAATCTCATTATTTTGTTACATAAATAACACTACAGGACTTCGTATTCTCAGGTAGAAATGTTAACCTGGTCTTACCAACCAGCCTCTTCTTTTCACTCCATGTTGGTTCTTTACAAGCCATGCTTCCTACCTTTTCCTCAATCTCGAACTTTCTCCACTCCACTCCCACCCACTTTCTTTGCCAATTCCTATTGATCTTTCAGATAATTGTTTACTTTTTTATTGTCTGTCTTTTTCAGGCCTCTCCCACATAGCCATTTAGAAGGGAAGCTTTATGAGAGCAGGGGCCTTACTACAACCTCAGTATCAAGAGTAGTGCCGGGAACCCATGAGGCACTCAATAAACGTTTGAATATATCCTCCAGAACTTGGCACAAATGTTACTTCCCTAGAAAAGCCTTTTTTGACCTTCTTATGTCAGTGACACCAATTTTATTTTCTCAAAGCACCCAATGCTTTTCTTCTGGGCTCCAGAAAGATCCAGAGCAGTCTCCTAAAATGGCTCCAAGAGACATTACTACAAAGGCACAAACACTAGATCTTTCAGAGTTCACAAAAACATTTCTAAACCAAAACCCCTGACCCTCTTTTTCTTTGCCACAGACTGCTATTTAATTAACTCAGACATTCTCTCATACCCCTTATATTTTAGACAGATATCGAAGAGCAAACTGTAACATTTGGGGTGGGGAGTTCATATTTAACCTGAATTAAGTTAGAGTCAGGAACAAAGTAATTCAACCGATTCTTTCTCTCCATGACATTTGTAACTACAGATAGTAAGATATTAGATATTTTCTTTTCCACCATTAGCCTGGTGAAGAACATCTGAAGGAAAAGGCATCTACGAAGGAAACAGAAGGGACTAAAACACCCGATGAAATGACTTTAAGGCATGTTTCCCATACGTAGAATGCTTACACTGATTTTTCTCAGCATACAATCAATAGCACATACGCAAAGTACCAAAGGCCTTTCAAAGACACAGGTAATAAGCTGTATTTACAAGTATACTCCTGTGCTCTTTTTTCCTCCCAAGTAATATGATAGCTTCAATTTTCTTAGGGAGTAGTGGTGAAGGCATTTATGTTTCTGGCTCTTTTGGGGAAGATACATAATTAAGCAGTAATGTTAACAATCCATGTATCATTCATTAGTAATGTCATTTCCCTCTGCTTTACCCTTTGTAGTTCTTTATGTATTTAAATGCTCTATGTGAAGTTCTGTTATAAAAGTTAAAGAACAAGAAAAAGCTAAAGAACAAAAACAAAACAAAAAGTTAAAGAACACATTTTTATTTCTAAGATCATTTTTCCATAAATCTATTTTTCGACGTTTGTGTTTCTATGTAGTGAAATACATATTTTACATATTGGTTTAAAAAAATCTGGGTTTGGGGCACCTAGGTGGCTCAGTTGGTTGAGAGTCCAATTCTTGATTCTGGCTCAGTTCATGACCCCAGGGTTGTGAGATCAAGTCCTGATGGGCTCTGAGCTGGACGTGAGGCCTGCTTGGGATTCCCTCTCTCTCTCTCTCTCTCTCTCTTTCTCTCTCTCTCTCTCTCTCCCACTCTGCCCCTTTCCCTCTCTTTCTCTCTCTTAAGAAAAAAAAAACAAGACTCCTGTGTTTTCAGGGCCAATAATGGTGACTTTACCATTTTGATTTTCATAAAAATTAGGCAAAACCTGAAAATAAGCAAAAGAAATTACTAGGTGTCTTTCAGTACAATGCTGTGCTCAAACCTCTGATTACTCTCTATTGCCTGGATTATTTTACAAATGTGTAAGATTAACAGAGATGTTTTGTCTGGTACAAATATAAATAATTTCAAATCAACAAAAAAGACAATCCACAACTTAGGGTTTATGTTCCTATAGGATATTAACTAATTTTGTATCTTACCCAACAATCTTATCTTAATATTATTTTTAAATTGTCTATAAATACCTACGTCCTAAAATTTTCATATGAAGAAGCTTTAACATCTTGTGAGTTCCCTCATTAAGAAATGCATTAAATCAAACTCACTACCACACGTTCATTTATACTTGCATGACAGTCATGATTTTACTTTTCTGAAAATTATACTTTAAGTTTTCGAGGTTCAACCAAGATGCCCAAGTAGAATGTCATAGAGCTAATTAAACTACATTGTTCTTTACACACGCGCGCGCACACACACACACACACACACAGAGGCATAGATATTCCTTACGTAACTTTGAGCTCCTAAATGCTATCTCATTTATATAAACCCAAACCAGAAAGCTTAGAATTTTCAGTGTAGACGGTAAACACTTTTAGAGCAGGGCCCCTGCTTTCTTTCATCTGTGTAATTTTAGTTCCAGCATGGTGCCAAATAACCTAAAATGTGTTAAATAAATATTAATGTCAATTATACTTCAATTTTAAAAAATGCAGGGATAAAAATAAAGTGCAGTAAAAAAGAAAAAAAAATAAATGAAGTATACCACATGTTCGATGGAGGAAGGCAACAACTGGAGGAGAAAAATCCTAGTAGTCTAAACTACTGATACAAGTCCATTACTAATCCTGGTAGTCTTTGTAACTATCTGTCAACTGGAGGAAGGAAGCCAAGTTCTAGAGGCTCTGAATGGAAAGGCAGAGCCTTCCAAGAAATGGCAGGATTTCTCACTGTACAGAAGTATGGGTGACAGGTACATATCAGAACGTAACATATCCTACAAAGAAAGAGTGAACCTTGAGCTCTTTATGAACTATAACTCTTACAGGCACTACAAACCTACATGTCGCAATACCACGAATACCCAAATGCCACAAAAATGAACATAATTCAAATTACTAACACCAAAAATTTCCAAAAATATGAAAGATGTCTTCCTTAGGAATATATCTCAATTCTATAATAACAGTAAATTAATGAATTAAACAGAAATTGCTTTTTGAATTCAATTCACCTCATAAGACCGCTTTTTTCTTAAATGTATTTATTCCATTACGCAAGGATATACAAGAACTGTGGTATAACGCAATACAGACACCTGAGCGCCAGGTAAACAAGCACAGAAAACACATGCAAAATAACAGTCTCAAAGCAATCGACTAGTAGGCTTGTTCTGGCTTTGTTTCCAGCCTAACCTGAAGAAGTAAATCTGTGCAAGCAGGATTATTAGGGTCAAAGCTACCTACTGAGTAAGTCATGCAATATACATTCAGATACTATTTGCTACCAGAAAGAAAGTACCTGTAGGTAGATGCCTGCATCACGGTGCCAACAATACATGCCTTCCTGCTAACCGCACTCACACTCCGCTGGGTGCAACTGTTCACAGACAGGTCAATTACGATCTGAGCATATCATCCCCTTTCCTTTCAACTCAGGCCAGAGTTCATTATCACTACTCAGCACAGAAGCATTTCTTTCCCCTTCCTGGTAGAATCAGGCTGCCCATGGAAGTAAAGTCAATTTAACACTTCAACACTCACTATGCCAGTGAAATAACTGCCGCTGGTTACCTCCACCAAGTTCTCTAAAAACACATGACTTGGTGTTTGGCCCAAGGGAGGCAGTATCTCTTCATAAGAATTATGAAAACAATGAAAAAAATCTAAAACCGAGCGCAGGTGGAAAATGTTTTTACTTTTAAAATCTACCTCTTCCTTTCATTTACAGAAATGTACTGTATGAAGATTTATTTTCCGAGTGCAGTCTTCTAAGTTAATGTTTACTTTTTCTTTATTATTTTGAAATTTATTCTTGGTTATTTTGCACAAAATGCGGACGGGGCTAAATCTACATGAATGGCAAGGGAAGCCCATGCTCGGCAGGCATGCGATCTAATCCTGCAGTCTGCGTCTTGACTTTACAGAAAGGTTTCTTTTAAAAACAGACAGTGTGATTACTATCTAAATTCACAAACGAAGACTGACATCACCTGTAGGAGAGATGCACTCAGGCGATATACACCCAAACTTGAAAGTTTGATTTTTACGAGCTGCACCTTTTTTGCCCCCTAAAAATGATTCCAAGTTCTAAATTGCACTCAGCGACGAAACACCAAATTTTATGGAGGAAATCTCTCGTAAACAGATAGGACACCTTTGGCAGGAAATGAGAAGGCACTTTTAAATTTACCTCAAGAATTGTAAAAGAAGCCTTCGGGCTCACTGACATTTCACACGTGAAACACATCCATATTACAAAACAGTACAGCCTCGTTAAGTGAGGGGACACCCTTGACAAGCAAACTGCCTAGGGGAATACCCCCCAAAGAACCTGATTAAAAGTAATTACCGGGTCTGGAAATGAACTTTTGTTTTAGAAACTAAGTAAACACCAGCGAGACTTTCTCCTGCCCGAATCCAGCCTGAGGACAACAAATTGGCCAACGGCGGAAGTTGCCTGACAAAATGACTGCAACATGAAATCCATTTTTATGATCATAACAAAACCTTCCTTCCGGGGCCAGGCAAAAACTTGAGAAAACGTCCTCTTGGATGCAACAGGCAACTGTGAGCCCCCCGGGGCCAGCCATTGAGCAACAGCTGGGCCCGCGGGACCCGAGCACTGGGAGGATGTGCAGCTCGCCGTTAGAAGCTCGTAGGGGCCCCCGGGCCGGGCACCCCCCGCCCGCCTGCCGCCCGGCTCCGCCGACGCAGCTCGCGGCCGCCCCGGCACCTCCCAGGGCCCCCGCGGCCGCCCGGGGAGCAGCACTGACCTTCCGCAGGGCCGAGACCAGCAGTCCCCGCCATTTCGGACTGTTCTCTTCGCTGAAGAACTCGTAGGGCTGCGGCGCCTGCTGCATGGCCCCGGCGGCAGCGCCTCTGCATCAGGAGCGGCCCGCGGACCGAGTCGGGCTGCGCCGGGCGGGTGGCCTGACAGGCAGGGCGCGGGCCGCCTCGCCTCGCCGGCCGCCGCCGCCTCCCGCCCGGGCCGCAGCTACGGCCGAGGCGGCTCGGAGGCGGCGCCGGCGGGCGGGCGGGGGCTCCGGGGGCGGTTTCCTCGGCCCGGGCGGCCTCCCCTAGCTCAGCGTCCGCAGAGGAAGCGCGGAGGCGCGAGAGCCCGGGCGACCCCCAGCTGCGACCGAGACGGCGGCCTCCTTTCCCGGCGGCGCTGGCCCGCTTCTCGGGCGGCTCCTCCTCCTTTGTCTGGGTTCGCAATCCCGCGCGGGGTACAGCTGACCTCGCCCCCGCCCCAACTACCGCTACGGCCGCGGCAGGCGGAGAGCGGCGGCGGCAGCTCGTCTCCTCATCGCCTCATCCCCGCCCTCCCAAAAGGCACAGTCGCCCGGCCGGCTCAAGTCACCTCCAGAGGGCCCTAGGGACCGAGCGGGCGTGCGCGTCGGGCAAGTGAGCCACACTCTGGCGCGCACAGTGCTGGCCACCGTCGCCGCCGCCCTTTCAGCAGCCGCACACAGCGCCCGGGGGCCGCCGCCGAGCTCCGGGCCCCAGCAGTCGCCTCTCGGCCCGCCTCCTCAGCCCGGCGCTCGTTATCCCGGGTCGCCGGAGAAGCCCCGCACGGAGCATGCGCGCCGTGGAGCCGGCAGAGGCGCCGGCCGGTCGCGGAGTTGCAGAGGCGCGGGGGCCAGGCCATGGGAGTCGGCCTGTGCTGTGGACTTGCTGGGGTCCTGTTCCGGTTCGACGCCCCAACTTTCTGTGTCTAACACGAATGCTCCTTCTCCCGACCTTCCCAAGAGAGTCCTGACTCGGTGCCATTCTTCGAGGACTGCAGTCATGGGAAGCAATTCAGGATGGGGAGAGAAAGGGACATTTGGGCTGGACACAATGGTGTGCTAATCTGTATATAGGAGATAGTTAACTATTTCATAGAGTGATGCTTTGGGGATTGAAAGGTGAGACGCGGAAAGCCCTCAGAGGCACACAGGGGGCTCAGCCAGGAAGGAAAAGAAAGAACGGGGTGGGGGCGGTGTCCATGCTATATTTCAATTCCAAGATCAGTAACGCAACAATTATCCTCTTACCAAACACACCTCAATTCATCATTTGGCAAAAATCAGAAAGGCAGAGTTGGAAAATTCATTTTCTAATCCAAGTACCCACGGAATCACGAATTTCTTCTAATAAAGTCACGGTCACATTCCCATTTACTTGGGATAAAAGGTAGGAGAGTGAAATGCTTGTATTTCTCCAATTACCTTTTCGGTCCGTGATGGCAAAGACTTTGGCTTACACAGACGGTTTTTATTTTTCTTTCCTCTTCCAGAACTCCAGCCTTAAACTAGTTGACTGTCAAACAACGGGACTGTGATTGTATTTTCCTACAGGACAGTAAAGTCAGTAGGAAGTTTTAACTCTTGGCCAAGGATATTGGAAGCCTTCTCGGAGCCAAATTTGGCCTGAAGACACATTTTGTTTATCCAAATCTATATTTAAATTTTAAAATTGTTAATATGTTTAAATAAAGAGATTTCATATAAAAATGGATTTCCAGCTTCTTGACAAAAATCCAGCAACACTGGGTGCTGCTGCATTCCTGCAAAGGAATAATCAGCAAGCAGGCAGTGGGTAATGGCTGCCCTCTTTAGAAAAGTATGCCATCCCATTTCCAGTTGGCTGTCCTCCCTACCTGGCACTCTTCACCGTTTTATGTAACCTGCCTAGTCTCTACAGGCATCTGAGTTCTGATCTCTGAGCTAGGCAAACAGAAATGTGATCCATCTGCATGGAGAGACAATTCAAAAATGACTCCTGTAAAAATCCCTACCAGACAAATGGGCCACCTAGAAAAAAATGTTGGATCCATACCCCACAGGCTACACTAGGATAAATTCCATTAAGTATCAAAAGACTTAAATGTAAAAAATTAAAACCATAAAATAATGTTTATAATTTCGAAGTACAAAAGACCTTTCTACTATGATATAAAACCTAGAAGATTGGTAAATCCATTTTTTAAAATGTGTGGCAAAAACAAAAACCATTACAAGGTAAGCCAAAAAGCAGATGACAAACTGGAAAAAATATTTGCAACTCATTTTCTAAATAGTTCATTTCCCTAATATCTAAAGGAGTTCTTACAAATTAATAAGACCAAAACCTAAGGGATAAAAAGGATAATATGAAAAAACAGTTCACAGAAAAGGAAATATGTCTCTTAAACATATTACTGATGCTCAACTTCACTCATATTACAAAAAATTTAAATTATACCATTTTTTAACCATATTTTAACCTCACAGATCCAACAGTTTGATGATATACTATGTCGTTGAGAATATGAAGAAACAGATACTCTATTATTGGTGAGAACTTAAATTGGTTCAACCTCTACCAAAGGCAACTTGACACTATCAAAGTTGCAAAGGCACATACCCTTTGACCAAGCAAATTCTAAGAATATGTCCTTTTGGTATACTTGCTTATATGTGAATGACTTAACACAAAGTTATTGGTTGCAGTACTGTCGCAGAAGCAAAACAAAAATACCTGAGAAATAAACAATTTAAATAATTGTCAGTAGATATAAGGGACTGGTTCAACAAATAATAGTAAATTCACAGAATGGAAGCTAGAAAATCATTTGAAAAGAACCAGGGCACCGTGTTCAGGCCGCTTGAACATTATCGAAGAGACAGTGCAAAGTGAAAAGAGCAGGGTGTATAATCTAGTATGCAGAGTGCGCTACCACTTGTGTAAAAAGAAATGGAGGTAATATTTTATTATGTATAATCTCTGCAAGGCTGTACAAGAGATACAATTTTTGTTTCCTCATGAATGCAAACTGGGTGGCTTGGAGGAGAGATTCTTTCACAGAGTACATTTTGGGGCATTCTGAATTTTTCAACCAGATGAATGTTGTACTTATTCAAAACATTGATTAATTAAAAAACATTTTTAAAATAAAATATTTCCAACCCCATTATAAACACTTGCTTCAAGTGTTAAAAATAGAAGTATTAGAGGCACCTGGCTGGCTTAGTCGGTAAAGCATGCTACTCTTGATCTCAGGGTTGTGAGTTCGAGCCCCACATTGGGTGTATAGAGATTACTTAAAAACAAAATCTTTTTTAAAAACTGGAGTATTAAATACAATGATACTAGATCATAAATTTGAGTTACAATTAATATGCTATATTAATTATCTGAGAAGTACTAATTTTGTCTTTTTGAATTTAGAATGGCTTTTGGGAGATAAACTGAATAATCTGAGGACATCTCAAATTTTAAAAGGCAGTGAAAATTTTAACACTAATATTCTCCCACTGAAAAACATTTTCAAGAAGGACTTACTCAACATTTCTCCCATTTACCCTCTCCTACTTCCTCAATGTATTTAAAGCTACACGTGCTGCCAGTCAGAAGCAAACCAAAGCTATGCCACAGGAAACAATAAATGTCATTGTCACTCACTTTCATGGTTTGTTGCCGTAGCTAACTCTGGTCCTCTTACAGTCCACCTGCTGGCAAGAAGTTGGAGCAGGCTCTCAGATCATTTGCCTATTACCACCCTTATGTGAGGCTTATGCCCAGAAACCCAACTTTGTGTAAGAGATAGCATACCTAAAAGTCTTCCTAAGAGAACTATAATTATTTATGAAATTCCAATTTGATTGATTTATTGTCTCCTCCACCGTCTGCAAAGCACTGTGCATTTATATGCTATATATACATTCTGCTATGGAACAGAAACAATGTTCCCTGGTCCTCTAGGGGTATGACACTGAGGTCAGCCAGATATTGCCACCACTACAAAGTGGAAAACTATTTTTGTAAATGGGGGAGTGCTCTACTTTTTACCTAAAATATAAACCTCATTTTTATATTAAATGCAAATATAGTTTTTTCATTTTTTTAAGGTTAGCTGCTATTTAAAGCTATGATAGTTCACGTTTTACACACAAAAAATTTACTTGAATCAGTTTTATGAAACTAAAAATTATGTTTACAACACAAAAGCTCATTAAAATATTTTAATATTGATTTACATTTTCTTATCTCAGAAATACACAAAACTTTTAAATATCATATCAGTATTACACAACAAAACCCTATTGATATAAATATAAAATGTTTTACAAACAGAATAACCTGCACATTCAAAACACTTGCAATAATTTTTTTCACTTATATTTTTGTTGGGTATAATCTAGACACAAATGGAATGAGGGCTGCTTTAATGAGGACAGTTATTTTTGTAATTTCGTCTTTCACAGCTTAGTATATATGTAATCTCACTGTTTATGAAATAGAGATTTGTAAAATTTTCCATCTCTTAATAGTCTTGTAATGCAACAGAAAAACATCCTGTGTGTCACATTTCTCAGAGGAATCAGTTGTTATAAAGAACCATTAGGGCTAATTTCTTCTGTGAATGGTTTCTAAATGCTTTCAATACGTTCACCCCAAGTGTCAAATAATTGCCTAGTCTCTACCTGGGATGTGCTACTTCTTGAACATGAGTTGATGATGTAGCCTTTCAAACTAATGGTTGAGGTAGCTTGAACAATGTAATCACTGAGGCTTGAAGTGAAAAGGAAGAAAACAGAAGTTCTTCCTTTCAGTCAAAATGCACATCCTTCTTACTCATCTATCACACAGATTTGGAGAGATAAGAGGAAAGAATGAAGAATGGAAGATTAATCCTGAGAGTATATCAGAGGGAATGGATGAAAATGTCTCGCCTAAATGCTGGCACTGTAATAGTTTCCCCAATCAATAGGCTGCCATAAATTGACTTATATTTCTATTTTCCAACCTTCTGAATTGCAAGAATCATTTCAACAGATACCACGCACATATATACAGTATACAGTATTGGCACTGGGCAACAATTTAAATACTCATGAAGTACACATGAATGTAAGGCACTTTTGCGGTTTACAAAAGTGAATGCCTCAGAGTTAGATATTTCCCCAAAATGAAGAAATATCCTCATAAAAGTTCATAGGATCCCTGAAAACCAAGTAGGCATGAGTAAAATTAGTGATCTTGGTTAACATTTGAGAAACTCGGTATGACTGAAAAACAGAGATATAGAGGTAAATTTTTAAAATTACAGAGTTCTGTATATCAGTGTCAGGATTCTAAAACTGCTCACATAAAAACCTATCAGTTCTAAATTCTTTTAGTTTTTCAACCACAGAAGACTAAAGAGTAGGCAACAACCATTCACAGTGTACTGCTGTTGGAATTTAATGGGAACCCTACACTAAGTCAGTTATAAAAAGACTGGGAATAATAAAGGGTTTGCATTTCTTTTGCAAAGTTATTTCTTACAAATATTATAGCTAAGATAGAATCTTATCCAAACTACATAAAAATGTGAAATTTCATATATTTTCTTTAAATCAAGAACTTTAAATTCCCAAACACAAATATTGTTGCTCTAAATAATGTGTGCTTTCCTTTGACTCTTCAAACTGAAAGGAGGTTTGCAACCTACAATATACTATATTTCCTTATCTAGGAGAGAAATAAAAATGCTTAGATACTATAAAGACAAAAAGTTAAGGGAATAATCAATTTTTTGTGCCATTGTTTCTGGAAATTCTAAGAGTCAACTCTCCAGATCCTGGTTGGTGAGGAGAGGTCAGTAACAGTCAGGGATTCAGTACAGATACAACTGTACCTTGCTTCTTTATTCACAAAGGAGCATGGACTTTAAAAAATTATTTTTCTATGTTACAGCATTCTAACAATTCAGTTTTTATCTAAACAAGATACCTAACAATGAGATTTTCGAATCGTTTTCCTTAAAGAATACAATTAGTACATTCTTGCTGCTGAATGTAGAAATTAAAATGCATACTTAGCTCCTTACATTATTTACAATTTAAATCTTTGTTGTACTTCATCTGCAATCATTCCAGAAATTGCAAGAGAGGAAGTAGCAGCAGGGGAAGGTGCATTTCTCACATGAAGAATGCGATTTCCAATATCCCCAGCTCCTCCGTCAAATACAAAATCTTCTACCAGATTTCCATCTCTATCCAGGGCTTGGGCTCTTACTCCAGCTGGACCTCTGCAAAAGCAAGAATGGTAGTCAACTGACTAGAAGAGACAGGACATTGTACACATCAGTGGTTTGAGTATTCTTCAAGCAATAAAGTCTTTATTCTTCTAAATGCATAATTATGTGAAAACCCAATAGGATTGTGTTTATCCAAAGGCTATCAGTTTGGTAGCCTATCAAACATATCCTTAGCCTAGAGCACAATGCCAGCCACATAACAGTGTCAATAAATGCTTATCAAGTGAATACACAAATGCTAAGTTACTTATAAATATTTGTTTTCCCCCAAAGTAGCAGATAAACCCACATTTAATTAGAACAGATGCATTTTTAATTTGGATTTATAAGATGAATGTATTATAAAATCAATCAAGGGGAATAAATATGTCTCTTCTGACTAATGTAAAGCAATAGGAGTTATGTATGTCAGTTGCATTCCTAAATGTCTGCTACAGGATTCTATTTATTTTTTCATTTTGTTGAATATAAATTAAGATTTATGGAGAAAAATATTTGCAAATGGCAACAAGTTCTTTTTTATAACTTGTTTCTATTTTCAAGAGTTTAGCCTTCACTATCAGGATAACCTTCAATTAGTTAAACAGAGATGATAGAAAAAGCACAAAAATGAATTAACTTGGCAGCATGTTAATACAGCAAGAGACTTTACTACTGAAAGTTCTGCTTTATAACACTTGAGTGCAAAAATTAGTGTTTTTTTTTTAAAGATAAAGTTAAAATTTACAGATGAAATCTGAATAGAATATTTTTGAATCCAAAAGTACAAGGCCAAGCAAGGTTGTACAAGGCCAAGCAAGGTTAGGTCATATATCAGATTCGTGTATCATGTGGTGGCTGCAAACTCCCAGTTCCTAAGGTTGTGACCTAAGGCAAGCCTGTCCACCAGGGTGCTAACCAGCTAAAAGTTTACTGGAAGCCTTCAGTCTGTTGTTCCACATGAGCGAGCTGGATCCACTGTGGGGCTCTGAGAATCCTGAATTCTTACTGGGTTGGCAAAGATTCCACATACAAATTCGTGAGGTTATCTTCATCCATCCATTCCATAAAGCCATCAGAAGAAATCCTGACACCCACTGGATCACCAAACCAGTCCACAAGCACAGCGGGGTGCAAGGGCTGACATCTGCAGGCTGCAAGAACGCAGCCTTGGAGAGGGTCACAAATACCACAACACTGTCAGTGGTTCTGGCCACCTGGCATGGAGAAGGTGCAATCCTCTCCAGCTCCCCCGTATCACTAATGTAAGCAATGTTTGTAACATTCTTACCTAATAAACAATTTAGGATAGTCATGTCTGCTTAAAAGTGTTCTTTGTCTGTTAAAATGAGTTGTCTGCAGATTGTTCCAAGAGTGCGTTGTCAAAACTGTGAAAGTTTAAGTGCAATATTGTTTGAAGACTATTAAGTGATGGGGTATCCTGTTTTTGATAAACATTTCTCACTTCTGGCTTTGCTTTATCTTATTAGGGAGTTTATATGTCAGTGTTTAAAATACTGTTTGGTAAAATAGGTGTAAAATAAATTCTGTAAAAGTGGAATGCAGAAGCTAGCCATGTACGTTTACTGGTGCATGTAATGAAACCCACACTTCACTGAGGTGATGTAACGCTCTTCTGGTTTACTCTCAAATGGCTATTTTGGGGCACCTGGTGGCTCAGCTGGTTAAGCGTCCGACTTGGGCTCAGGTTTGTGAATTCAAGCCCCACATGGATTGGGCTCTCTGCTGTCAGCACCAGAGCCTGCTTCAGATCCTCTGTCCCCTTCTCTCTTTGCCCCTCCCCTGCTCATGCTCGCTCTCTCTCTTAAAAATAAATAAACATTTTTAAAAATGGCTATTTTTAGGGGTTTGGTAAGGACAAGCTCTTTAAATTGTATTCTGCTTGAAAATGCGAAGACTGTCCTAATCTTTTATCATGCTAATATGCAGAATAATACAGTTAACCAGGGACCACATTTTTAGGCTGAATCCAATATTCCATTTATGTAACTGCTGCTTCTAAAAGAATAGTTTAGGAGAATGCCACCATGTTTAGAAGAATTGAATAAACCTGTTGCAAGAGGGTTCTCTTACAAAGTAAGAGGGTTTTCTTACAAGTAGGAAAATAAATCCTATGTAACCTAAGGGGAGGGTGGAGAGTACCTCCCTTGAAACTATTCAGAAAACACAGTTTGAAAACAGCTGCCTTAGGGGGGCCTAGCTGGCTCAATTGGTAGAGCATGCAACTCTCGATCTTAGGATTGTGAGTTCAAGCTCCATGTTGGGCATAGAGCTTACTTAAAAGAAAATAATTTTTAAAAAAGAGAAAGAAAATAGCTGTCTTGTCCACACCACCAAGACTCAAGAAATCAGGCAACCATATTAAACATTTTTAATGATTCTGGACCAATGAAGATAACTACTTGAGGAAGACAGAAAGAACAATAGAAGATCCCTGCCCTCTAATGATAATAAGATAATGATAATAATAATATAATGTTATTTACTAATGCTTTCTCTGTACTAACAATTCTAATTCTCGCAATAAACTGCAAGAGGCTGATACGAGTACACATTTAACAGTGAAGAAACAGATTAAGTAACCTGCTAAAGTCATAGAGTTATCCTATTCATTTGTAGAGAGGTAAATAAGAATTACAATAAGGATGAAAGATTCTATAATAAAGGTAAATATTTGTTGCAGAAGCCTGCGAGGAATCTGGACAGGAGAGTTCTGAGGTGTACGTATTTCCAAATAAGAATCAGATACAACACACAGAACATAAAAAGAACTGGACTGATGCTAAGATGTCTTAAATACACACATCAGCTGACACACCATGTTATCAGCCAGCGTGCATTCCACTTGGTACATTCTGTATTTGTAGCTTATAGCAACCCATCAGAGCAGCATTTGCCCCTTTTCCAGAACAATGCTGCTGTTGCTGTTAAGAGCATCTCCATGAGTTTTCTTGTCCCACTCCTTTTATCTGGCAGAAGGCCAACATGTAGGGGACACAGAGAGGCATGACCAGCCAATAATGTTGAGTGAAGAAATAAACCTTTCCTCTCTTACAGAGGTTTAGTTAAGTTAGTACATTCCCCTAACTTGCCCTTCTAAGCAAAAATAAGTTAATACTGATGAACTACAGTTACAAATGTGTCTCATACTTATTTTTCTTACAAACACCTATTATCTTCTCAGTGTCCCCTCCTGCCCAAATGTTCAAAACCTATAATTCCAACTGTAAAAAACAACATACAATATTATTTTTCTAAGGATCTCACTTTAGCTCAATCTAAAGTTAACTGTATCACATGAAATGTTTAAAAATATTTTTTAGTGTTTATTTACTTTTGAGAGAGAGAGAGCGAGAGCGCGCGAGCAGGGACGGGCAGAGGGAGGAGACACAGAATCTGAACCAGGCTCCAGGCTCTGAGCAGTCAGCACAGAGCCCCATGCAAGGCTCGAACCCACGACTGTGACATCATGACCTGAGCCGAAGTTGGACGCTCAACCGACTGAGCCACCCAGGCGCCCCTAACGTGGAATGTTTACCACACTCTTCAGGTTTCCTCTTCAGCACTTAATGCAACTTCAGAGTTTTTCTTTCCATGATTACACACAGGCATTCCCCCTCAGAACACCTCAGCTTGAGATGAGGATTATCACTTGAGGGCCAGCATCTTTTTTTTTTAATAATAGTTTATTTTCAAATTGTTTTCCATATAACACCCAGGTTCATCCCAACACGTGCCCTCTTTAATGCCCGTCACCCCCTCTCCCCCCTCCCTCACCCCCCTCACCCTCAGTTTGTTCTTAGTCTTTGAGAGTCTCTTATGTTTTATCTCCCTCCCTCTCTGTGTCTTTTTTTCCTTTCCCCTCTTCCCCTCCCCCTGGTTTTTGCTTAGTCTCACAAAGTCCACCTATTCGTGGAAACATATGGTATCTGTCTTTTTCTGACTGGCTTATTTCACTTAACATAATACCCTCCAGTTCCATCCACGTTGCTACACATGGCCAGATTTCATTTCTTCTCATTGAGGGGGCCAGCATCTTATACAACATCCCTCACGTCTAGGTTTGTGACTTGTGAATAGTAAGTACTCAATAAGGCTAGAAATTTAATTTAACTTCTAATTCTTTAAAATTCTATTTTAATAGCTGAAAGAACAATGTAGTAAATTTGTCAATTCAGCTACATTCAGTTTAGTGCTATCTGTAGTTATGTATTTTCCTCTATTTGTAGCTAAATTCAATGGGAATATAAATTCTAGACCCTAAATATGTCTAAAACCAAAAGGTAATATGAGGGGCTCTTTGGTGGTTCAGTTGGTTGAGTGTCCCACTCTTGATTTTGGCTCCAGTCATGATCCCAGGGATGTGGGATAGAATGCCTCATTGGGCTCACACTGTGTCAAGTCTGCTTAAGATTCTCTTTCTCTCTCCCTCTGCCACTTCCCCTGTTTGTGCATACTATCTCTCTCTCTAAAAAATATTTTTTTAATATTTGCTTACCTTTTGAGATGGAGAGAGATAGAGCATAAGCAGGGGAGGGGCAGAGAGAGAGGGAGACAGAATCCGAAGCAGGCTCCAGGCTCTGAGCCATCAGCACAGAGCCCGACCTGGGGCTCAAACTCACAAACCGTGAGATCATGACCTGAGCCGAAGTCAGATGCTTAACCGACTGAGCCACCCAGGCGCCCCTCCCTCTCTCTCTAAAATAAAAAAGACGATTTAGGGGCCCCTGGGTAGCTTAGTTAGTTAAGCGTCCAACTCTTGATTTCGGCTCAGGTACGGATATCATGGTTCATGAGATCAAGCCCCACACTGGGCTCAGCGCTGGCAGCCCAGAGCCTGCTTGGTGTTGTCTCTTTCCTTCTCTTCCTGCCTCTCCCCGCTCTCAGTCTCTCTCTCAGAATAAATAAACTTAAAAAAAAATTAAAAAAAAAAAGAATATGTAGCTAATGGCATTCCTTCATCTGAAAAGTGCTGTATTTATTGCTTTATTGTTCTGTAGCAGCTATTTCATAGCTGGAAAAGAGCTATGAAAGGCTACCATTGACGTCTTTGACCAGTTCCAAATAGGACAATTTAGTATTTTATAAAACTCACCAAGAGATCTACTGTTAATCTAAAAATAGAAGTTCACATGAGCACATTGTATGGGGAAAGTAAACTACTCCATCTTAACTTTCAAACATGAGGGAGGGGTATTTTTGTTACTAATCTTCACCCTAGCTGGATTGTGACAGGAAAACATGGTTTTTCTATGCCCAGTTTTTGAATTTTGTTGAAAACTTGATTTAGGGATTAGAACTTTTTGAGTCTCTGTAAATATTTTCTAGGTCGTGAAAAACACAAGCAGTTTGTAATGGGGCTGGGGAGTTCTATACATCCACTCAATCAACTGTTTTAATTGTGTTATTCAAATCTTCTAATATTTTGTCTGCCTGATCTAACCTTCTATCAACAGACATGTCTTAAAATCACCCATGACAATTGTGGATTTGTTGATTTCTACTTGCAGTTATGTCTAGTTTTGTTCTCTGTATTTCATATCTCTGTTATTATATGCAATGAGTTTATAGTGACCTTCTTTATCTCTAACAATTTTTTTGCCTTAGAGTATATTTTATCTGAAATGACCCAATACTTATCCTTCTTCTAATAAGCAATTTGCCTAGTGTATAGATGCATTTTGTAATCCAATGTGACAATTTGTCTTAACTATTAAGTATACTTCTATTTATTGTAATCACTAATATGTTTGATTTCTACTGTATTATCTTATGCTATTTAACCTGATTTTTCTGAGTTTTTCTCATCTTGTTTCTTGGCTTATTGAATATTTTCTATTATTTTTTCCTCCTGTACTAAATCATAAGTTATATAATCTATTTCCATTCTTGGATTTCGTTTCACTTATTGAGATGGGATTCACTGTGCATCCTGTGAATTTCATGTCATTTTGTCAATTCTAGGAATTTCTCAAATACTCCTCTGCAAAGTATTGCCTCTTCTCCATTTGTCTGGAAATCCTATGAGATCTAGTCTGGAACTTTCTCATTTTCTTCTCTTTTAATTTCTACGTCATGGACCTTTATCTTGCAATGTTCTCTAAGTTCCTCAGATTTACCTTTCAACTTAATTTTCTCCGAAGGTAGGTCTAACCAACTGTCTAACTTAGTCGTTGGAGTTTTAAAACATAAGAAGTATATTTTTCTATCCTAGAAATTCTAATTTGTTAGTTTTCAAATTTGCCCAGATTTTGGGGGGGATGGTGTCTTATTCTTTTTCATGTTTTCTGTTCCTTTTTGTTTTTAATTCACTGGGTTGTTTTATGCTTTCTGATATTACTATTAATCATTTAAATTCACTGGGTTGCTTTATGGTTTCTAATATTACTATTACCCAAAGTTATTATGGGTCTAATCTGGTATTTATTCAATCTGCTTAGTCTCACTTATGGTGCTCTGTAATATTTGATGGTATCCTATCCAGCAGGACTTTATCTGGGAGAATACTATCCAGGAGGGGCTGAGGTGATGTCCCTCCACGGAGGTTTTACATTAGCTTCTATCCAGTGCTCCAGAAGTGCTCTCATCCTTGGAGCACTTTTTTTTAAAGGATATTTTTAAACACATACAAAAGTAAAATGAATAGCATAATGAACTGCTATGTATTCCCTAGTTTCAACAATAATCAACACATCTACATCTCCACTCACTGTCCACATATGTTCACTGGATTATTTTAAAGCAAATCTCAGATAGCGTATCATTTCACTTTATTTCTTCTAAAATGATTCTTAAAGGGGTGCCTAGGTGGCTCAGATGGTTAAGCGTCTGACTTTATTTTGGCTCAGGCCATAATCTCACAGTTCATTAGCTTGGGCCCCTGTGTTGGGCTCTGTGCTGACAGCTCAGAATCTGCTTGGGATTCTCTCTCTGCCCCTCCTCTGCTCACACATGCAAGCACACTCTCTCTCTCTTTCAAAATAAATAAATAAACATTAAAAAAGAATAAAAATAAAAGGATTATTAAAACTCTCTCTCTGCCCTTCCCCGGCTCATGCTCTGTCTCTCTGTCTCTCAAAAATAAATAAACGTTAAAAAAAAATTTTTTTTAAAAATACAAATAAAGTGAGAGAGGGAGAAATGGTTAGTTTGAAGCAGGATCTGAACAAGCTGGATTTACTTTTTTTTAGAGTAATCTCTACACCCAATGTGAGACTGGAACTCATGACCTGGGGATTAAGAGTCACATGCTCAGGGTGCCTGGGTAGCTCAGTCGGTTAAGTGTCTGACTTTTGGTTTCAGCTCAGGTCATGACCTCATGGTTCATGGGTTTAAGTCCCAGGTCGGGCTCTGGGCTGACAGGGCAGAGCCTGCTTGGGATTCTCTCTCTCCCTCTCTCTGTCCCTCCTCATCTCGTGCTGTCTCTGTCTCTCTCAAAATAAACAAACTAAAAAAAAAAAAAAGAAAAAAGAGAAGAAAAAGAGTCACATGCTCTACAAACTGAGCCAGCCAGGTGCTCCTGGATCTACTTTTTAAGTTAACTTATCAGCTTAAGGTTCCTAGATCAAGTGGGGCTGCAAAGTCAAACTCTAAGCATTTGTGAGGCCAGGCCCAGGGTTCTAAATTTTTAAGAGATTCCACTTATCCAACATTGCCGCTACCCCAAAGACAAGGACAGACAATATTTCTGAACACTTCCTGGTGCTAACGGGATTTTTTTTTTCTAGACTTCCTTTTCACTGAGGGTGTAGCCCTTCAAGAGTCCCTGGCTTTATACAGGGGTCTTGGTTCCAAGTGTGTACCTTTTATAGACAAGCCTCCTTCCCAGCACTTGAGTGGCAATTAAAACATAAATACCCAATGTTTTATATCTTGCTGTAAGCAGTAGATACAATTATACAATTGCCAAACTCTGATGAGCACTTAAGATCTGCATATTTTATTGTATGTAAATCATATATCAATTAAAAATAAAACTGTTATATTTATATCGAAATCAGTAAACCTAACCCCCTCCCACCCAGAATAGCATCAGCACCAATTCCTCTTAGTAAATGGGTTTTCAGTTTCCTTTTTGTTTTGGCTCCTTGGATACACCTTATTTTGTTACATTCACAACTGTATATATTTCAACGGATTTTAATAATTTCTCCAGACTCTGGTATTTTGTAGTATGAAGGTTGCCCAATTCTCTAGACTAGTTGTTCCCAATCAAGGGAGATTTTGCTCCCTGGGGGACATTTGGCAATGTCTGGAGACATTTTTGGTTGTAACTAGGAGAGTACTGCTGGCATTTAGTTGGTAGAGGCTAGGGGTGCTGCTAAACATTCTACAACAAACTGAACAGTCTCCCACAGCAAAGAATTATTTGGGGCAAAATTTCAGTGGTGCCAAGATTGAGAAACCTTGATCTAGATTACCTTAACTGTAGAACTGTTTGGCTTTCACCTTTACATTTCGCAATAACACAGTATAATCTTTAGCTATTATACACCATGAAAAAATCTTGCTTAAAAATTTACTCTAAAATTCCCCAAATAAGACATTTTTTAAAATAAAGAATGGGAAGAAAAGGGGATCTTGGCATTTTTTACACTCTTACTGCTGTTGGATTACCATGTCAAAATTAATCAAAGAACAAATTAAAGAACTTCAAAGCTAAAATTAAGAACCTTAGAGATCATCACTTAACAATTACAAATTTATATGCCTTACATATGTACTTGACAGATTACAACTTTACACTCCAATCCAATGTTCACTGGTAAACTATTGCCCCAAATGCTCTGGCTAAGCAGAAGGAAGTCAGGCTGGATGCCTTTTGGTTTTGTTTTCTGGGATTTTTTTTGGATGCCATTTGGTGGCAATTTAAGAACACTGTCTTGAGCTACACATCCCATTGACACAGAGAGGGAGGGAGATAAAACATAAGAGACTCTCAAAGACTAAGAACAAACTGAGGGTGAGGGAGATGGGGGGGTGAGAGGGGGTGATGGGCATCAAAAAAGGGCACATGTTGGGATGAACACTGGGTGTTTTATGTAAACCAATTTGAAAATAAACTATTTAAAAAAAAAAAAAAAAAGAAAGTGTGGCTTCAGTTCTCCTACTGTCTAAAACTGTCTAATATGTTTTTTCCTCAATATTAATGATAAAGCATTTATGGTTCTACTGCACTGAGCTGCAAGACGGGTAGGACATGAGCTTCAAAACATGGGAAAGTCTGTTGATTTAATTTTATTATTATGACTTAATACTGCGGGCATATAACACGGTTTGGAGAATAACATAATAAACACCTATTTTCTTACCAAACAGATTAAGAAATAAAGCTTATAGATATGACAGAAGCCCCCTGTGGAACTCTCTGATCCCATCTCTTCCTCTCCCCACCCTCCTGTATTAGGTGACTCCCATGCTCATTACTGTTTTCACGTGATATATAGAATCCATAAATTATATGTGGTATTGTTTAAGTTGATATAAATGGTATC
The DNA here is from genome assembly GCA_030068075.1 of Paguma larvata. Lineage (NCBI taxonomy): Eukaryota > Metazoa > Chordata > Mammalia > Carnivora > Viverridae > Paguma > Paguma larvata. Next base: position 1,134,252 of record CM057827.1, read on the forward strand.
AAACAAATTTTCTACAACTTCCTTTTTGTTACTAATAATTTCTTTTTTTAAAAAATTTTTTATGTGTATTTACTTTTGAGAGAGAGAAAGAGACAGAGTACAAGCTGGGGAGGGGCAGAGAGAGAGGGGGACACAGAATCCGAAGCAGGTTCCAGGCTCTGAACTGTCAGCACAGAGCCCAAAGTGGGGCCTCGAACTCACCAGCCATGAGATCATGACCTGAGCCGAAATCAGACACTTTCCCGACTGAGCCACTCAGGCACCCCAAATTTCCTTCTTTTAATAGCTACAGGAATTAAGGGAAAGAATACATGGAATTGCTGCATGTGTTCAGCTTCTCTGTCTCCCTAACTCTCTGAGTGGGTTCAATTTGTCCCTAAATGTACCCTTTCTACAGTGCTGGTGTCTCCTTTTTTACTATATGCTAATGAAACTAGAAAATGAAATTCACACCCTTTTCAGAGACAGGAATACTCACTGAAACCCAGTTCTACCATGTGAAACCCACTGGTCTAAAGAGTTTTCCCCAGGCTGCTATGAAAGGGTGGTAACAGAATATGGGTACTGAATACATTGCAACTGTTTATATACAGAATTCATGATGTCCACCTAGTATGTTAGGTATATTAATAGCAGTAACAGATACCAGATTTGACTAATCTATTTTCAGATACAAAACATAACAAGTCTGCTAAAGCAGACCACTGAAAACACAAAAGCCTTTTTTTATAGGTGAGTGAAAGAAAAGAAAGCAAGATATTTTTATCCCTGCCATTTCAGGAGGTGAGTAGAAGAGAGATAAGAGTAAAAACATTAGCTGGGTTTTAATAGTTCTTCTAAGGATTCAAAGAGGCTGCTCTGAGAATGATACATTAGAATCAGATTTAGACCACGACACACAGCTCCCCTAAGGGAGACAGCTGACATGATTACTGCTCTCTTCCCAGGCGAGTTCAGCAGCTGTTACTGAGAAGACAGACTGTCAGTGCCCTAGAGTTTCACGGAGGGATGAAGTCACAGAGAGATTCTTCAAAGTACACTGCTGATTAGGCTTAACAGTAGCTTGGTCAGGGAAAAAGGTGAACACCCTAAAATATCACCAAACAGAAAAAGAAAATAGGCTTGGGTGAAATTTAGGACAGTGTGCAGCTCAAGTCCAGAAAGCTTTTTATCCTTGAGAAAAAAGTTATCCTTCCTTGGCCCCACATCCCTGTAGCAGAGTGTTACCACACTCTTCCCACTTTTGTCCTCCAACTAGAGTCCCTGAGTGGAGTCGGGCCCAAGAAAGAACAAAAGAGGAAGACAGGAAGCGGGTAAGATGTCATGTATAGGAGTATGTCTAACAGGTTGTAAAACGTAATCAAAACACACATTTTGTGTGTTTATTACCTAATCGGTTAATATGGTGATGAATGATCTCATACAGAATTAAAATTGAATGGCTCTGCAATGACAAGAGTAAGTAGCCAGGGAGATTAAAAAAATTCAGGCAAGATCTTTTTATCATGTTTAAAAAATTTCAGGCAAGATATTTTTATCGTGAGTGATACCCTACACATGAAGGCAAAGGTGGCATCGCAATACAGCTGCAGGGGAGATTTGAGTTTAATGCTGTAAAGTGGTCTCGAAAATTATAAACAAGCCTAGTTCAGGCACTGAGGGGCACAAGGCGGCATGCCCGATGTGTGCAATGCAAAAGGAAAGAGAGGACACACAAAGACTTGTACGCTGACTCTGAAAGTGTGCTTACGAATCACCAAGTCAGAACCACCTGCCAAATTCACTTAGGTCATGACATGTTTGCAATCCTCATAGCTTTTCCTTACCTAAGTATATCACTGACAGTAATTTCAGGGATAAACTTTTGAAGGTGCTTCACTGTTGCACTGAGAAAACAGGCTTTATACATTTCATTAACTCCGTAGGAAAAATTCTGGAACACCAGTTTAATCAAGCCACTGAAAGCAAAAAAATTTAAAATTTTTATTAGAGAAAGGAACTTTCTATTACTATAAAACATACTCACAACTATGAAATTTTTAGGGGAGTGGCATCATAGAAATATAGGCAAAGTCAGAAAAAAACACATATTAAAAGAAAATCAACTCCTGGCTAATATAGGAAGGAAACGTCATCAAAGGAATACCTTCCAAACTTAAATTCCAGGACTGGTTTCAGACTGGATTCTATGAAGCCTGCCAACGGCAAGGTTTTCTTCTCTTTTTTTTTAAGTTAAAATTCAAGTTAGTCAATATATACTGCAGTATTGGTTTCAGGAAAAGAATTTAGTGATTCATCACTTACATAGAACACACCCCGTGCTCATCCCACCAAGTGCCCTCCTTAACGCCCATCACCCACTTAGCCCATCCTCCCACCCAACACATGGCCATCAACCCTCAGTTGTCTCTATAGTTAAGAGTCTCTTAAGGTTTTCCTCCCTCTCTCTTTTTATCTTAGTTTTCCTTCCTTTCCCCTATGTTCATCTGTTTTGTTTCTTAAATTTCACATGAGTGAAATCATAATGATATTTGTCTTTCTCTATTTATTTTGCTTAGCATAAAACACTCTAGCTCCATCCATGTCGTAATAGCAAGGTTTCCTAATGCAAATGTTACGTGCTTTCAAAACCACACCTAAAAGGTATTAACAGATCTTTAAATCAGAGCCGTTAAGCAAGTGGAATATCTACCCTACTTTTCTTTAGTCAGCCAGAGGTAAAATACACCAGATCCTCAATGGGGACTCTACAGAGCCTATGTAAATGTACATGTATTTTTACAAGCACACATGCTGGGAAGCCCCACCCTAAAACTTCTGTTTCAGAAAGTCACATAAACAAGGGTGTGGTATGATCTGTAAAGGCAAAAGATGGAAAGCCTTTAAATGCCAATCCGTAGGGGTTTGGTAAATGCATTATCATTCTTCCCTATAATAAAATACAACACAGTCTTGAAAAAGAATTGGTCCATATGTGCTGAAATGTATCATTACGGTAAAGAAAAACTAGATGCAAAAGAGTGGGTACTGGATGCTCTCATTTGATGTGAAAAGAATATGAAAACAAACACAAATGAACACAGGGGTTTGAATATGCAAGGACGTTTTGGAGGCACACAAACTGACTACGACAGTTACATCTTAGAAGAAGTTTGAACTTGTTGGGATGAGCACTGGGTGTTATATGGAAACCAATTTGACAATAAATTATTTAAAAAAAAAACAAACAAAAAACAAACAAACAAAAAAAAAACCCTTCTGTTTCAGAATCAGTGAAGGGTGAGACGCTGGTATAGCTTAACAAGCTTGCTAGTGACTGATGTAAAACCCTGTAGAGCGCAACACTATTAGAAGGACCAAACGAAACACCTCGCGTTCTTACAACCAAAAAGAATCTGCCATACAGAACAACACAACTGATTGTTAGTTTTCCACAAAAAGAAACAACATTGGTTATCAGCAATTTCTCCAGTGGTTTTCAAAATGCTGGTGACTGGTTGGAAATGATCTTATCAAAGTAAGCTATCTACTGATTTTGAAAGAAACTTTTTTCCCCCCCAAACTCAACTAGAAGATTAGCCAAACAAGATTTGGGTCGTCAGATATATGTTTGGCTCTTGATCTTGTTATTTCTGACCAAGACACCACCCCGGCTCATCAGAATTTTCTTGAAGTAGTTAAAACATTATGTGTATTACATGAAGCCCTGAATCTAGATTAATAAAAAAAGATCAACGTACCAATCACAAATAAGCAGATTTACTCAATAAACAGAATTATCAAGAAAGACAAAATTTCCCACCTTAAAATTATAAGCATATAAAATATTTTTAAAGTAAATACAGTTACCTCTTGATAATTACATCCATAATATCTCTGGCACTGAAGTCAAAGGGTTTGTAGCCCTCTCGTTTAAAGGCAAGAACTGCATTAGGCCCTAGCCAAATACTGCCGTCCATCCTTGGTGTGAAGTGAACCCCTAGGAAAGGAAACCGGCTATCTGGGACCTATGGATTTAACATGGGGAAGAGTTATTACCCCATTTCAAACTGCGTTCTATTAAACATGCAAACGCACAACTGGTAATATGCAACACTGTCTTCTGTGAATTTAATTTGCGTTACTTTTCATCTGCTACTTAGATAGTTCTATGTTTACATGCTTCTTCTGCCTAGAAATGCCACACAGGAAACCTGATACTATTGATACCAATATACACTGTCCCATCTGTTCCTCTTTCTAGGTTAAAATAGAGAGAGAGAGAGAAGGGAAGAGAGAGAAAGAGAGAGAGAACGGTCCTAGTTCAGGTTACTCCCCACTTCCCAGCCCCTCACCCACCAACTAGGAATGTATGTGGCTGGCAAGGGAAATTTGAGCTGCCAGAAAAAAAACACACGTTTACAGTACAGGCTTTTGGAAAGCGGAAATGCAATAGGTTGAAGCAGATGAAATGTGTGTTTTGGCGCCATCGAACACATTAAATAGCTGAAGAGTAGCAATTTCACCTGGTTCAACCCAGTAGTTCCAGAGAGAAGAATGAATTCTTCATTTAAATGGTTCTGCCTATACCATGAAACTACAGAATAGCCACATCCCCTTTTCTGCACCTATCGATAGTGAAGCGAGAAAGACAGCTGGGTATCTGGGCATGCTGTAAGGGAAAGTTCCCTGATGAGTGCCCCTTCCATCAGAGAGGAAGAAGAATTAGGTTCCTTCTTGACAGCCCTTCCCAAGGTGCACTCATGCTTTCTAGAGACATGCATTTGTGGGCAATTAATTATAATTTAATAACTCTGATTTTAGGATAAAGATTTAAAGATTTAATGACAAGAGAAACAGGTGAAAGACTTGCCCAAAAAGCCTTTCAAAATAGCTCTCACTTGTGACCTAAGTCAGTGTTTTGTTCCATTCCCTTTTTGTCCACAATCATCTTGACAAGGGTAGGAAGGCAAAAGGATTATTACCTACCGGATAAATATTTCCTTTTACAAGATAGCATTTTTCTGGCTTCAAAAGCAGATAATCTCCCCGGAATGGTACAATTCGAGGATCAGGATTACAGCCACTCAACTCTGAAATACGGTCTGAGTAAAGTCCAGCACATGTCACAACATATTGACACTGCACTTCCTCTCCCTAGTGCAAAAAAATATGAGTAGGAAGCAATGAGGAGAAAAATAGGTCAAGGGGGGGAAAAACAGATGACAGAAAAGACAATAAGGTACAGAAATGAACTTTTCTCTTTTTATTTTAAAAGAAGAAATTAAGTATCAGCAAAACAAATTCTGCAGCATTTAGGTAGCAGCTAGAAACTTACGGTAGTGGCACGTAAGAGGATGTAACCTTAAATCTTATACTTTAGAGGTACAATCAATGACCTTGCAAGGATACTTAAGTTAGACAAACACACACTCCTATTTTACTAAGACCAAGCATGAAACTTAACTGTTTGTTAGATTAAGAAGCAAACTTCATTCAGATGGATGGCTCCCACCAATTTGGCCTCTTCTGTATTCAGACAGCTTCTCCCATCTTATTTAGGAGTTAACAACCTTGTTGCTCTCGGGTTCTTCACACTCAATAATCTAGCTCAATTCCAACTGTATCCTACCCATCAACCAACTTCTCATTCCTGGTCAATATCTACTTTGCAAATTGAGGTTACTTTTGAAATGTTATCCTTTCAATCCACATTTACTGAGATCACACAGTATAGTCGAGGTTTGCTTTAGGGACTAAAAGACCACTAATCTTAGGCTGTTGTATTTTCCTATACATTTTATTTTGTGATCATCTGCATATTTTCTGCCTTACCCTGCCAGGGTTAGCCAATTTGCCATTCTGTTTCCTAAATGGTTTTGTTTAATTCCAAATTCCCCACCATACCTTAATTCCCATCTCTTTAATTTCTCAGAGTAAACAACTAGCACCTCCTTGCTCCAGGTAATTTCCTCTCCATAGACTTTCCCAGACAACCTGTCTCCGAAGCCTCAGAGTTCTTACCTGTCTCAACAGCCTTTCTTTCCAGCCCCTACTGATTCAGCCTTATTCTATCTCTACATCCTATTTTTGCCTAACTACAAAGGTAAGACTTTTTTTTTTTTTAGTTTATTTATTTATTTTGAGAGAGAGCAAGCAGGAGAGGGGCAGAAAGGGAAAGACAGATCCTAAGCAGGCCCCACGCTGATAGGATGGAGCCCTTTGCAGGGCTCAAACCCACAACTGTGAGATCATGACCCGAACAGAAATCAAGAGTCAGAAGGCTTAACTGACGGAGCTACTCACACACCCCTAGCCTCTTTTCAAGTTATACAATTCATACTTCTGACAAAAGTCAGATGAAACTTTTTTGTAATGAAATCAAATTAGCTCTACTACACACATGACAGTTTTAAAACACTTAAGTCAAAAGAGTTCTGTCAACAAAAACAAAAATGCCTTCTTTTAAGTAAGGTTCATATCTTTCCTGTTCATCTAGAGTTATACCAGAAGTACAAGAAAGATTTTATGTGATATAAATTTACTAGTTCCTACTTGAAAGGTCAGCAATTCTTTTGTTCTTGGAACATGAAATGTAAATAAGACTCCGGATAAATGTAAAGATAAGAGAATTTATAGAATGGTACCAGCAGGCAACAACATAGAAGTTCTCTTTAAAAAACTCAAGGAATAGCTCCAAAGGAAGAAATGACTAAAACCTGTCATAGGTCCCTGAAATCGTTTATGCTATAGATGAAATTAATAACTAAATTCAGTAATATATTAATTTCACATCTAAAATGGAGATTTAGGTAAACAGTGAATGATATATTTGTTCGAACAAAAATTTCTTAAAAACTATGCATCTCTATTGCTATTTCAGAAGTGAAACAGACTTTTCCCCAATATGTAATGTATAAATCTTTAGTTTGCAAATCCTCTCCCCCCAAATTTATTAATTTAACCTCTTTTAACCTTTCAAAAAAGCCATAGAAGTTCAACTTGATAAGTTGACTCAAAAATTTTAATTAAAAAATTTTAAAATTATATTTAACTATACTCAGTAAATGCCAAAATAAAACGCAACAGCTATGGCAACTGTGGCTGAAATACCTATTCACTGGCATCCCAGAGGCCCCTGCAAATCCTCCATCGCATGATGCCATACTCTAGTGAAAATGATCCTTCGATAAGGGCAAGAGTAGAAACAGACTTTTTTAATCCTTCTTTGAATGGAGATCTTAGATGCTCTGTCTCCTGGGCCACATGATCCAGTGAATCTGAGGGTAATCAGGGTGTCTATGGCAAATAGTGATGTTTTATGGATACTTTGCTAGGTCCCTATAGCCAAATCACAGCGCAGAATTTAGGATTTAGGATTTAGGATTTAGGAGGAGTTATACCATCCTTTGCAGATAACTGTCTTCCTTTTGAGAAAGTACTTCTGGCTTTGACTCAACATTTGACCACAGGTCACTAAGTTACCATGTGAACTACTCATTATTAACTGTATTTTGTCTGACTCAGCAAGCCACAAAATTGGGTGTGTACAGCAGTACACTGTCATCAAGGGGCAGCAGAATACACAAGCTCAGGGTTGTACAGGTCCTGCAGGCACACATAGGTTGCAGAGGCAGGTGGCTCAAATTCCCATGGCCCCTAGTCCTGCTAAATTACTTCCTCCTTCTCAAGCTGCCCCTGTGGCCCTATGGAAAGTTTTCTGTGATCAGTTGACCAAGGAAGAAAAACTACAGGCTTGATTTACAAATGGTTCTGCACAACATTCTGCCACTTGAAAGTGAACAAACCAGAGCCCTACTCAGGAGTGATCCTGAAAGACTGCAGTGAAGGGAAATCTTCCTGGTAGACAGAACTTGGAACACCATAGCTGTTTTATATCTTACCTAGAAGAAGACATGACTAAAAGTATGGATCTATATTTCTTTATGTGCAATAACTAATGCTATGGCTAGCTGGTTAGGAAAAGGGGCTCTGGGAGGAAAAAAAAAAAGCTAAATGAATGGGCCTTTCCAAACAGGCTCAGAGAGTAAAAGATATTTGAGCTCCATATGAATGCTCACTGAAGAGTAACCATGGCAGATGAAGTTTTTGATAATCAGTAGACAAGATGACCTGCTCTGTGGATGTTAATTAGCCTCCTTCCCCAAGCATCCCCGTCCTTACCCAATAGCTTCATGAACTAAACGGTTATAGCACCAAGGATGGAGGTGGTGCATGGGTTCAGTAACGTGGACTTACTCCCTAAGGCTGATCTGTCCAAAGCCACTGCTGAATGCTCAATCTGCCAACAGCAGAGATCAACAGAGTCACTGATAAGGTCCCTGAACCACTTCAATTAAAAAAGGAAAAAAGAAAAAAAAAGGCAACACTTAGTCCTCGTTGCAATAGATACTTGCTCTGGATATAGATCTGTCTTCCCTGCCCACAAGGCTTCTGAGGAAACTGCTATTTGTGAACCTACAGGACGCCTTATTCACAATTATGGTATTTTGCCCAGAAGCATCACTTCTGATCAGTGAGCTTACTTTACAACAAACGAAGTGTGACAATAAGCTCGTGCCTGTGGAGATCACTGCTTTGACCATATTTCCCATCATCCTGAAGCCGCTAGGTGACAGAAAGAAAAACGGGTTTTTTGAAGATTCAAAACAGAACTAGCTGGCTGGCAACACCTGGCAGGTCTAGGGCAATGTCTTCCAGGATGTTCTATATGATTAATAGATGGTCTTGTTTCTCCAGAGTCAGAAATCAAGAGGTAGAAACGGGAGTAGCTCCTCACTATTAGAATAATCCACTAATGAAATTTTTGTTTTCTATCTTCACGACTTTTGGGCTCTGATATCTAGAACTCTTAATTTGCAAGAGAGAAATGCTTCCATTAGAGAATAAAAAAAATGGTCACTTTAACCTGTAGGTTGATACTGCCACACTCGGCCACTTTGAGTTCCTTGTGTCAGTGAATCAACAGGCAGAGGGGATTTCTGTACTGAATGGGAAAGTGGAAATGACTCTCAAGGAGAATTAGAACTGCTACCACACAAAGAGGTTGGGGATGATAAAGAGAAATACATCCCAAATATAGATCTCCTAGGGTATGTCTTAGTATTCCTATGTATTGATATAAAAGTTAATGGAAACTACCACAACTCAAAACAGGCAGGGCTGCTAGCTGCACAGACACTTTGGGAATGAAAGTCTGAGTTATCCCACCACACTGGAACATGACCAGCTGAGACGCTTGCCAAGAGTAAAGGAACCGTGGAATATGTAGTGAAAGAAGGAAATTATAAATACCAGTTATAACCACATGATTGGTGAAAGAAATGAAGAATGTAGTAGTTATGAATGTTTCTCCCTGACTTTGAAACGAATATACCTGTCTATATATTATCCAATTCCTTCTTCATCCTCACTGTAACGGACTGAATTGTGTCTGCCCCACAAGTGCACATGTTGAAGTTCCTGCTCCCAGTGTGACCATTTGGAGACAGGAGCCTTTGGGGAGGTAATTGAGATTAACTGAGGTCACCTCATCTGTCCAATAGAAATGGTGAGCTTATAAGAGTAAGAAATAACAGAGACTGCTCTCTTTTGGCACATGTGCGTGCACAGAGAAGAGGCCATGTGAGGACACAGCAAGAAGGTAACCATCAACAGGCCAAGAAGAGAGATCTCGTCAGAAGCCAACCCTGATGGCACCTTGATCTTAGACTGCTTAGTCTCCAGAAAAAAGAGAAAATAAATTCAAGCCACCTCATCTGTGGTATTCTGTTACGGTACCCAAAAAAGACTAATACCATGTCTACCATTTCTCTATTATCTAACACAGCGTTTCTCAACCTCAGTACCATGAACATCTGAAGTCAGATACGTCTTTGTTACGGGGGCCTATCCCTCACATCGCAGGATGTTTAGCAGCATTCATGGCCTCTACCCACTAAATGCAGTAGCGCTGACCCCCTGCATCAGTTGTGACAACGGAAATGTCTCTAGACATTGCTGAGCATCATCTCCTTGGGAGCAAAATCACCTCCAGTTGAGAATGTTGATATAATTAAGTTTACATAGTGGTTTACCTTGTATCTCAATATTTAAGTGAAAAAAAAAAATGAACATCACCCAAAGATGGATTGAGTGGACTTCCTATCTTTTTCGGAGAGTTAGCATGTCTTCAGTTGTATAAAAGATAACTGCACCTTTAGGTGGAATAGTAATTTTACTACTGTCTGTATTTAGAAGTTAAATGTGGTTATAGGGGTGTGAATGAATGCCAAGTTGAAAAGAATGGACTACAGGAGTTTATCATTGTCAATTTGGTTAAGGTGGGAACTACAACTGAAAGAATTCCCTTCCCTGTAATGGGTCCAACTTAAAACTGATCAAAATGGGAATTGCGTATGATTTGGCAGGCAGAAGTAAGGCAGCAGCCACTATTCTCTGAAGGTCATTCTAGTCCAATGTGGTGACAAAACCCACTGCTCAGGGAATGACAGCCAGCTCCATATCTAGCTCTGCTTCCCAATTACTGATCCTATTGACCAAGTGTTGCCCTGGTCCGCTGCCCGGGTGAGAGGCAAGAGCTCCCCCAGAATGCCTCATGAGTTTCCCATTTGCAGTCCCACTTTAGCAGCTGGACACACTTGGCTTCTCAGACCGCCTCAAGATGCCTCTGATCTACCAACTCCACCTCTGAGCCTTCGCTTCCCCAGAAGCCCTCACAATTGTGTAAGGCCTAATTCCTATAATGAATCCTACAACCCTCATTAATGATTCAACTTGTCTGACTGAACTCTGATCATTCAGAGAACACACAGCAAATGCAATGCTTCTCTGCCATCCAATAGCTCTTGTTTTAGACTACGTGGAGGTGAAGGAAAGCAGTTCATTTCCCTCTGAGCAATCTGCCTGGCACCAAAATCCTCTAATTGGTAGAGAGCTAATAAGTTAACAGAGATAAGCAGGTGGAGCAATAAAATATTTATCAGTGTTGCCTTAAACACTCCAAGTGCTTATAATCCTATTCTTTGCTGGCACAATCACTTTGTGAATACATTTCCAAGTTGAAATCCTTCTTTGAGTAAGCTTTTAAATTGCTCTCAAAGAATTTCTCTCAGAATAACTTCTACATTATACAAAATTCATTCAAGCACATAGAAAACAGCACTATGATTAAACTTTTTAAGGGAGGAGAGGGGGTTAAATTAGATAGATGCAATTAGTTTTGCTTAAGAATCTTTACCTTTGTATTCCTTATAACAATTGGATATATCGTCCCTGAAAAAAAAAAAAAAGAGTTAGTGAAAGATTTATTTTTAGTAAAAGAAGGCCTACACTATTAGAAACATACTAGTATCAAATTTAAACAATTTTCTTCTGCTTCCCGCTTTCATTCTAAAGCTTTTTATGGAGCAACAAGATTAAACTAGTTCATATTTGATAATATATAAAACTCTTGGCATATTTTTAAACTTTTTTTAATTCGCTTAATCTATGCTAACAGAACACTCCCCACTTCAGATCCAACACAAGCAGTCCTGGCTTTTCTCTGAACTACAACCCTAGAAACCATCTAGTAAAAGATCATTAATCAGTATATATTTTCACAAAGGACTAATGAATGCTTTTTGTCTAAGTGTAGGTAACCTGAGTCTTTGTAGATTTTAGGTTGTGTAGAGAAGCAAGAGTTACTGCAACACAAAAAGTTCCAATCATAAACCATTTATAAAATTAGTTCCTGATCAGACACATGGGGTCTCAAAGTCTTAAACAGCATATGTATATCAGGTAAAGAAACGATCAACTTGTATCATAAATTTGATTTTATGCTACCTACCTATACCAATATATTAATAATTTAACAGTTTTGCTCATCATATTATAATTCAGAAGGACACTGGGAAAATGATTCAGATGGCTCAGATCTCCTTAAAAACCTGTCAAGGAAGAACTGAGCACTACACTTTTTCTCCTTCGAATTTCTCAATAGCAAAAATGTCCAAAAAATTCAAGGCTACAAATCAATTTATTTGGTTTCAAAAAAAAAAAAAAAAAACCAAACTGTCACCAAGAGCACTTGGGTGGCTCAATCAGTTGAGTGTCTAACTCTTAATCTCAGCTCAGATCTTGATCTCAGGATCGTGTGTTTATGCCCCACATTGGGCTCCACGCTGGGCGTGAAGCCTACTTTAAAAAAAAAAAAAAGAAAGAAAGAAAGAAAAAGGAAAAAGGAAAAAAACGTCCACACAAAAAACCAAAACAAACTCTTAAGTAGTCTACAATGGTGGGGGGGCAGGGGAACTTCAAAATGGCTGAGTCGTGCCCTGTCTCCAGAGAGTCTGATCCACTAAGACTGGGTATGCTAAAAATCTGCATTTTAAATTTTTATATACATATATTTTTATTTTAGACAGAAAAAGAGACAGCATGAGCAGAGGTAAGGAGAAGAGGGGCAGAGAGACAGAATCCTAAGCAGGCTCCATGCTCAGCACTGAATCCAACACGGGGCTTGATCCCATGACCCCAGGATCATGACCAGCACCAACCAACTGAGCCATTCAGGTGCCCCTCTATTCTTATTCTTAAGAATTAGAAAAGGTCACTGCATATTCAACATTTACTCCATAAAGTCAAATAAGTATGATTGTAGATCATTCATCTATAGAGTTTGAGCATGTTTTGAATGGCAAAACAACAACAAAAAACCCCCACAAAACAACAACAAAAAACTCAGGCTATTAATTTCTCATATTACCTGAAGAGAAAGTTTGAGCTGAAATCAAAAGCTGGAGGCTCAACCAACTGAGCCACCCAGGTGTCCCAGAATTGTTTTTTAAAGATTTTAATTTTAAGTAATCTCTATACCTAACGTGGGACTCAAACCCACAACCCTGAGATCAAGAGTCGCATGCTCTTCCAAATGAGCCAGCCAAGTGCCCCCAAATCTGCATTTTTAATAAGCATCCCCAAGGAATTCTGACTGTAATCTACAAAATAAGCAAGCGTCTGGTTTTCCATTAACAGCCTTAGCAGTTCAGGTTTTAGTGCTGATAAGAAGTGTCCAATCAGCACCGACTTCTATTAGCACGAGCCTCACCAGAAGCCCCCGTGTCCAATTTCACACTCATCCCTTCTGTACATGCATCCAGTTCTGCACCCTACTTTAACCTAGTTCCTGGAGGCCCTCCGACCAGCACCACTCCAGCCAAAAATAGTCTCAAATTGGTTCAGAATACAAGTACTCAAAAGAAAAGACAAGGATGGCTTACCATCTTTACTTCTTGAAGGATTTTCTTTAGCCATTTCAATATCTTTTACTTCAAAATTGGTCAAGACAAAGCCACCTGCTTCTTGGAAATCCTTGGCAAATGACAAAGCCACCTGCCGATAGTCTACGATGCCAGTGTATGGACAATCAATAGCCATTAGACCCTGAGATAGGATTACGAAAAAGTTAAGATAATACAATTAAAAATCATTGATAGGTTGTTCAATAAATTTTATTGGCGGCTGAATTTTTTTACTATTAACTTTGATGGATAACATGTATTATCATTTCTTGCCAAAAAATCAGTGCCTAAATTTGATGTTGAACAAAGTGTCTAGTAAATAAAAGAAATAATACTAGCTAAGTTAGAAAATCTCTATACTTAGGAAACAATTCTCCTCTAGGGGAGTTAATTTTGCTGGGCTCTTCTGGCTGCTACAACGAGTTTTCAGTTTTATTCATCACTCACCACACCTGATGGTGAGTCAAATTTGGAGTCAAATTCTGTATCACTCTATGATTGTTTTAAATAAACTCCACTGACATTTTCCCAGTAGTATATCGTCTGTCATGCACATTCAGTGAACTCTCAGATTTACAACGTTTGCAGAGCACTGATTTAATTTGCTGCAGACTCTACCTTCAAGACTACAAATACTGAATGGAGATTTTATGCAGTTAACACAAACTTTCTCTTCAGGTAATATAAGAAATTAAGAGCCTGAGTTTTTTGTTATTTTGTAGGGGTTTTTTGTTTTTGTTTTGCCACTCAAAACATGCTCAAACTCTATATATGAATGATCTACAATCACTTAACTTTTTGGAACAAATGCGGAATGTGCATTGGCCTTTTCTAATTCTTAAGAATAAGAATAGAGGGGCGCCTGAATGACTCAGTTGGTTGAGTGTTTGACTCTTGATTTTGGCTCTGGTCATGATCCTGGGTTCATGGGATCAAGCCCTGCTTAGGCTTCTCTCTCTCTCCCTCTGCCCCTCTCCCTGACTTACATACCCACTCCCTAAAATAAATTTAAAAAGAAAAAGAATAAGAATAGAATTCCACACACCAAGTACTAACTAGATTTTGGAAATAAGATCATTTCCTGTTGACTTACTGTGTATATGAGTGTATCAGGTCTCCTAATCAACTTTCCTGAGAGAGTGGTAGCCTGGTTCCTGGTACAACTAATGCCCAGAAGCTGAGTGTGACTGGTAAATGCTGTCACTGTCCTGTCTGGCCAGCATGGAACTGGTGTTATTGCCGTTTTACAAATAATATCTGATAGCATTATTTTAAATATCTTATTCTTGTAGTCAGTCCTACCCCAACTCCAATACATTTATTTTTTTTAGCCTTTAAAAGTTTTTAACTTGGCTATCCATCCCTGACCATTAATTCCAAATGTCCAGATCACACCAAGGGTAAAAGGCACACAAAACACACAATGGTCTCTTGTCACAAAATGAAAGCAACCTTTGGCAAACTTCATTCTTGCTTCCGGAATATGAGATGATTGGCCACACACAAAAATCATTCCTTCTGTCTCGATGTAGTATATACAAGTTTAAGATTTTTACATTAGACTTTATATTGCCTGACCACTTCCAAATTCATAAGTCAATAGTTATAGTCCAAATTCAAACTATAAATAGTGTTGAAGATACAATAACCTTGGAAAAATTACCTTAGAATAATACCAAGAGTTCAGTCACAAAAACTTCTCGATTTGCATAAAACTATGTGACAAGTATGATAACAGAGGGACAAAAACATGATGTAAGAGTGCTTCATATCAATAGTTTCTCAGAATCCCAAATTTCCTTATTCATCTTATTATCCTATTACCCAGCACAATGCCTGACACATAGAAGGCACTCAAACATTTACTGAATGAACTTCTGAGGGGTGTCTTTAAACATACTATATTTCCCCCCTTCTCTACCTTCCCTTAAAGATCTCCCTTCTTTTCTTACTCTTCCTAGTCTTGGTTTTGCTCCTCCTTGTGAGATGTTGGGTGTGCCCCACTCTGCGTATATGTTGGGGGACGGTAAAGTGGAGTGAGTCACTGCTGCTAAGCAATCCAATACCCTGGCGCAGGATGGGACTGGTGGACAGGCTGGCTGGCTGTCAGCTAGGATGCTGGGCATGCGCCATACAGGTTAGCAGGTCACAGCTTGAAATCTGAGGCTACCACAGGTCAGGCAAGCAGAACACAGAAATTTAGGAGTTGGAAGTCAGTCAGGAGGAGAGAGGAACAGATGAATGTGTGGTTGACCAACAATGTTAAAGAAAAGGCAGCAAGATCAGGAAAGCTAAGGCCAGAGTGAGCAGTCAGGATTTTCCCAGACAGAAAATTCGCAAGAGCTATCCTCTAAAGTCAAAGTTTACAAAGGCATTTAAAAATTTTCTAAGATGGAGGCGCCTGGGTGGCTCAGTCGGTTGAGCATCCTACTTCGGCTGAGGTCATGATCTCGTGGTTTGTGAGTTGGGCCCTGAGTCAGGTTCTGACAGCTGACAGCTCAGAGCCTAGAGGCGACTTCAGATTCTGTGACTCTCTCTCTCTCTGCCCCTCCCCTGCCCACTCTGTCTCTCAAAAATAAATAAACATTAAAAAAAAAATCCCCTTGGGGAATTTAATCTTCTTCTTTTTTTTTTTTAGTTTAGTTTAGTTTTGTTTTGTTTTGAAAGAGAAAGAGAGAGCAAGAGCGCAGGACAGGGGCAGAGAGAGAATCCCAAGCAGGCTCAGCACTGCTAGTGCAGAGCCTGATGTGGGGCTCGAAACCACAAACTGCAAGATCACAACCTGGGCCAAAGTCAGTCGCTTGACCAATTGAGCCATCCAGGTGCCCCTATTTAATCTTCTTCTTAAGGAGACCTAGTCCAAAAAGAGACCTATTACAGCTGCCCAGATAAATTCTTTTCTTTATGGAGAGGTTGGAAGAAACAGTTATGACCCCATACCATAGAAATCTTGCCCACCCGTCCTGGTAGTTGCAGTAGGGTTGAAGGACAAAGGAGAAATTCACTCAAGAGGCCTTTATGAAATAACCAGACTGTATTTTCCACTATACATTGCCACCATGAAATATACCTAGGCACAATTACAATGTGGTATTATATAAAGTAGATAAGTTCTGCAGGGGCCTCAGAGAAAAGGAGGACATACCTCCTTTATAAGTTACACTCCTTACTCATCTTTCAAGTGAAGGTTCACCTGAAGGCTTTCTCAAACTCCTGGACAAAGCTAAAAGCTTTTCCATACATTGATACAAAACAGTATCAGTTCTATCAAAATGTTTATCACTCTTAAAATTACATCTTCTGCTACACTGTAACTTTCTTTAGGTTGGCCACCATTTCTTCCTCATCTTCTTACCTGTAGTACCTAACATAGTATTTGGCACATAATAAAGAAGAAAATGTTGGTGGAACTGAGTAGAAAAAATACCATTTCTGAATCAGATCTGGGGACAGGGGACTCTTTAGAAGCTTGGGAAAGTAACTGAATCACTTATTCATTTTTAAGACACAAAATCCATGTAGATATGTAATTTGGTGATCTATGTACATATAGCTCATCTACCTAATTCTGAGGACCTGTAAAGATCACATCGTCAGGTGCATAACACAATATTCAGACTCATCTTTAACCTTATGATGCGTGAAAAGCTGGTTTTTTTTTTTAGACAGAACTCTCTGTTTAAATCTTTTTTTTTTAACATTTATTTATTTTTGAGAGACAGAGAAAGACAGAGCGCAAGCGGGGAAGGAGCAGAGAGACAGAGAGACACAGAATCCTAAGCAGGCTCCAGGCTCTGAGGTGTCAGCACAGAGCCCAACGTGAGGCTTCAACTCAAGAATCGTGAGATTATGACCTGAGAGGAATTCCGACACTTTAACTGACTGAGCCTTCCAGGCACCCTAAGAGAACCATGTATTTTAACCCAATTTCGACTATAAAACTACAGATAACTTCAGGGAGAAAAAATCTATTTCTACCTTGTCTTTTTTGCAGAAAAGATTTGAAGCAGCTTATAAAAACAAACAAGGAACACAAAACGATATATACCGGAGGTTCCTGGGTGGTTCAGTTGGTTGAGCATCCACCCAGCTCTTGATTTCAGTTCAGGTCATGATCTCACGGTCATGGGATCGAGCCTGGCATCGGGCACCTCACTGAACATGGAGCTTGCTTAAGATTCTCTCTCTCTCTCCCCCTACCCTTCTCTCCAGCTCATGTGTGCTCTCTCTAAAATAAAAACAAAAAACAGCAGCGACTGGGTGGCTTAGTCAGTTAAGTGTCTGACTTTGGCTCAGGTCATGATCTCAGGATTCGTGAGTTCAAGCCCCATATCAGGCTCTCTGCTGTCAGCACAGAGCCTGCTTCAGATCTTCTGTCCCCTTCTCTCTCTGCCCCTCCCCTAATTGTTCTCTCTCTCTCAAAATTGGATAAACATTAAAAAATAATTGGGGGGCACCTCTGTCTCCCTCTCTCTCTGCCTCTTCTGTTTTTGTTCTCTCAAAAATAAGTAAAAAAAAAATTAAAAAAATTTTTTAAAAACAAACTTGTAAAAACAATTTATACTAGCATTACATATTGAGCCAGCTAAGTATATGAATTGGAAAGTAAGAAACAATTATTTGCAGACAGCATGACTGTACATAGAAAAAAACAAAACAAAACTGCAGACAAACTATTAGAATCAATATGTGGATTTAACAACCAAGATGTATGCAAGGTCAAAAATCAATTATATTTTAATAGATTTGCAACATACAAGTAGAACATGAACTTTAAGTAACAATACTATTTATGAGACTACCAAAAAAAATCAAATACTTAGAAATGAAACTAAGATACATGAAAGACCTCAAACTGAAAATCATAACACATTTTCACAATGAATTAAAGAAGATAAATATAAATGGATGGATCTACTATGTTGATGGATTGGAAGATTAAATATTGTGAAGATACAAATTGTTTCCAATGGACCTACAGATTCAATGCAATCTCAATTAAAATCACAAAAGGTTACCTTGTAGAGTTTAGCAAATTGATTCTGAAATGTATACAGAAATACAGAGATCCAAGAATAGCCATGAGAATGTTGAAGAACAAAAGTAAAGAAATTACTGTAACGAGTATTTTAACATACTAACAAGCTATGGTAATTAAGATATTATGTTAGTGGTAAAAGAAGAGACAATGTAACAGAACAGAGCAGACACGGAGCCCACACATAAGGTCACTTGATATCACAAAGGTAAGACTGCAGTGCCATGGGGAAATAATGGTCTTTTTGATAAACTGTGTTGGGTCATTTGGGTATCATATGGGAAAAAAATGTACCCTGACCTCTACCTTCATACAGTGGAGTATTAACAGTACAGCAAGGAGTATTAATAGTACAGTGGAGTATTAATAGTACAGCAATAGTACAACTTATAACTACAACTAAGTTCAGTCAAAAAATGAGCACATATTATATGATTCCACTTTAATACAATTCAAACCTCTGATGTAAAAAGCGAGGACAGTGGTTACTCTTAAGAAAAAGGCAGTGATAGGAAGGGGCTTGAGGAGAATACTGGAAGGCTGCTAATGTTCTATTGTTTATGAAAATTCACTAAGCTGTACATTTATGATTCTTATTATATGTTATAACTCAATAAAAAAAGTCCAAAAAATCAAGGCAGAGACAAAATGAGAGTAGAAAGATATAATGAAATGAAGAAGGAAATTAATACACAAAAATAAAAATGTATGCTTAAGAACCAAAATATCTGACAGGAGTGGGGCACAAATGTGTCTCTCAGCTTTCTTGCAGCCAAGGTATACACAACAACACAATCAATGAAATGATTCAGTGTTCATAAGATAAAAACAAGCCAACTGCTCTAAGAAAGAACACAATTACTCTTAGAAATGAGGTCTGAGGGGCGCCTGGGTGGCTCAGTCGGTTGAGCGTCCGACTTCAGCTCAGGTCATGATCTCGCAGTTCGGGAGTTCGAGCTCTGCGTCGGACTCTGTGCTGACAGCTCAGAGCCTGGAGCCTGCTTCAGATTCTGTGTCTCCCTCTCTCTCTGCCCCTCCCTAGCTCACCCTCTCTTTGTCTCTCTCAGAAATAAATAAACATTAAAAAAAAAATTAAAAAAAAAAAAAAGAAATGAGGTCTGAGGAAAATTTCTCCTGAGGGTTTTCAGAGAGAAATGTTGTATAACAAAATGAACAACCTATGTCCTTGACCACAGCCTAACAGTAGAGGGCACAGTGTCACAATGACCTTCTCCTTAGTCTGATGCCATAAAACCAAAGAGCAATTCAGGGAGAGTAATTTGGATCAAGGAGTAGGATAGGGAGAGAAAAACAGTGCAGTACAGGTGTGCCACTATGCATGGGAATAAATGGTCTACATAGCCTTCAGAATACTGCTCATAAACTGTGTTTCTATCTCCCATAAACCAAGCTTTTGATAAGCACTGCCTGGCAGTCAGTTCAAAGTCACACTTTCTATGACAGGTACCTAGAGTCCTGCTATTGTATATCGTCAATAAAATGGAGGGGGTGGGCAGAACAGTGGACACAACCATTCGTTGGAACAGTTAGTCACACCGGGGGTTGGACTGATAGCCTCTAAAAGACTATCAAAGAAAGTCGATATGCAGAGTAACTATTAAATTATTATTCATGTCTCTTTCACAAATAAAAGATCTATTTTCCCCATACCACATTCTATGCAAGATACTCTACAACTTACCCTTTGCACTCATGGATAATGTACTCACTCTCCTTAAAACTTTTCAGTGGCTCCCCATGCCTATTAATTTCAAAGTTATTACCAGGAACATCAGGCCCCTAACACAAGCCTTATCCTGCCTTTTCAGTCTCCTCTATTAACTCTCCCTACACATCCCAGGATTCAACCGCACCTCACTGCTCAATGCTTTCCCAACATGTCATGTGGTCTCAGACCTCCTCTTGCCTTTGGTTATGTTCTTAAGATTTGGTATTTTCTCACAAGGAAAGAAGGAATCAGGTGTTCGGTTTATGGCAAGCCCTCTTGTGTCTGTCACCTCACTGTCACAGAGGCAGTGATTCTTGCCTCCTGTAAGTTCACCCTCACCCTCCATGTCTGAGGACGGAGCCCTAAATGAAAATATCCTTGTGAGCATGTATGTGGAGTCAGTAAATCACGTACCCTACAATACGGCTCCTTCTTTTTTATATCCTCCTGTTGGATAAGCCTTAGGCCCTGGACGCCATTCTGCAGGCCTCTCTCATATAAGGCCTGAAGTCTGGGAATCTCTTCTTGTTCAACAGCTACTATAAGCTTAAAAAAAAAAAAAAAAGATAAAGAATATGGATAGAGTTAAACATATGATCAGCTATAAAAGATAAAGTCAACAGTAAATTATAAATTATTGCATGATTCAAATTCAGTTGATTTTTATCTACTTCTCTCTTTCTTCATGACCTCAATTTCCTCCTCCACTAAAAACAGTTATCTTAAGAAAACTGCATTAAAACAAACTTTCCCTAAAAGTGAGATGCAGCCTCAATTTCCACTTTTGCTATCATAGTTGCTACATGAATCTTGACCACAGCAACTGTTATCAACATCACTCCCCCAATCCCAAAGGGGAGAGAGGCACAAGTGACTTAGTCTTTACAATTAAGAAACAAAAACAAAACAAACAGAAAAAGAGAATGGCCTCCTTATTTCTACAAGAAAATGTAAAATACCCATACATCAGAAAGACAGTGGTATTCAGTATAATGGGATATCACTAACAGAAAAACTATCCACTTTATTTCCTGAAATTAAGTATATTATAAAGTATTTACTAATGCATTCTACTGCAGAGGAAAAAAAAACAGTAAATTAGTCAACTTTATTTAGGATTCTTTTCCATTTTATTTCTAGGCAAAGTATCTGTTTGAAGTAGTTTCTTTCTTACTTAACAGCTACTAGAAATGAAAAGAAGAGATACATATTCACAGGTACTTTAGAATTCACAGGTATGTTAGAATTCACAAATTGCTATTTCATAGCAAGAAGTCACCAGAATTTCATGAGATTATACTTTTAATCAAGGTGTAAAGGTTATTTAAATCAACAAATAATTAACCTCAAAAATAAAAGTGGAATAAAAGGACACTATCAAGAAAGTGAAAAGACAACCCCCAGAATAAGTGAAAATATTCACAAATTATATAGCTGATATTTTCTAATAGCCAGAATATATGAAGAACCCTTATAATTCAACCATAAAAATTATAAATGCAGTTTTATATCTTGCTTTTTTCACTTACTACCATGTTGGGACCATTATTCCACATCGTTTAAAAAAATCTTCATAGCATACAATAAACATAGCAACAATAAACTTTTATCTACACTGCAACAATAAATTTTTATTCTTAAAAATTACATGGAGAAGAGTTATAAGAGAATATCATGAATAACTGTATGGCAACAAATTAGATAATCCAAATGAAATGGGAAGTTCATAGCAAAACACAAACTTCTGAAACTAACTCAAGAAGAAAAAGAAAATCTGAATATGCCTATAACAAGGAAAGAGATTGAATTAGTAACTTTAAAACTTCCCATAAAGAAAAGCTGAGGCCCAAGGGGTTTACACATGAAGGCTACACTATGTTTAAAGAAAAATTAATACCAATTCGCCATAAACTCTTTCAAAAAACAGAAGACAAGAGGCACCTGGGTGGCTCAGTCAGATAAGTGTCAGGCTTCAGCTCAGATCATTATCTCACAGTCCGTGAGATCGAGCCCCACGTGGGGCCCTGGACCGACAGCTCAGAGCCTAGAGCCTGCTTCAGATTCTGTGTCTCCCTCTTTCTGCCCCTTCCCTGCTCGCATTGTCTCTCAAAAACTAAAAAAAAAATTAATTTAAATTTTAAAAATTAAAAAAAAAACAAAAACAGAAGAGGAGGGAATACTTTCTACCTAATTCTATGAGGCCAGTATTAGCCTGATACCCAAACGAAAACACAGATATCAAAAGAAAATAAAACTACAGACCAATGTCCCATATAAATATTGATGCAAAAATCCTGAACACAACACTAGTAAACTGAGTGCAGTAACATATAAAAAAATTATGCACTGTGACCAAGTGGGGTTTATTACAGGATGCAAGATAAATTTAACATCCAAAAGTCAATTAATGTAATACACCATATTAATAGAATATGAAAACAACATTATTGCCTCAACAGAAGTGGAAAAGACATGAGAGAAAATCCAACACATTTTCATGATAAAAACAAAAACAAAAAACGCTTAACAAACTTGGGATGCCTGGCTGGCTTAGTCAGTAGAGCATGCAACTCTTGATCCTGGGGTTGCGGGTTGAGCCCCATGTTGGTTGTAGAGGTTACTTAAAAATAAAAATCTTAAAAAAAAAAAAAAAAAAACACTTAGCAAACTAGCAATAGAAAGGAACTCCCTCAATCTAATAAGGGAGATTTGCAAAAAACCTACAGCTACTTAATACTTACATCATACTTAATAGTGAAAGTATAAGCTCTCTAACCAGCAACAATACAAGGATGTCCATTTTCACTACTTTTGTTCAACACTATATTTGTGATTCTACCTGGAGAAATTAGGCATATATAAGGTATTCAAATTGAAAAAGTAGTAAAATTATCTTATTTGCAGATGGCATGATCCTGCAAATAGGAAACCCTAAGGGATCCACACACAAAAAACTATTATAATGAGTTTAGCAAGGCTGCAAGAAAAAAGAACAATAAAAAAAATCATATTATATACATTAGCAATGAATAATCCAAAGTGAAATTAAGAAAACATTTCTCCTCACTAAAGCATCAGAAAGAATAAAATACCAAGGAATAAATTTTGCAAAAAAATGTAAGACCTATACACTGAAAAATATAAAACGTTGTTGAAAGAAATTAAAGAAGATCTAAAAAAAAAATGGGAAGACATTCCCATGATCATGGTTTGCAAGATTTAATATTGTTAAGATGGCAATACTCCCCAAATTGATCTATAGATTTAACACAATCTCTATCAAATTTCTAGCTGCCTTTCTGGAGAAACTGACTAACCCTAAAACTCGTATGGAAATGCAAAGGACCCAGAATAGTCAAAATAATCCTGAAAAAAGAACAAAGTTAGAGGACTCATACTGATTTCAAAATATAATCGAGAGCCACAGTAATCAAGATACTATGGTACTGGCATAAAGGTCGACATGCATCAATGAAATAGAATTGAAAATCCTAAACATACCACCTTACATTTATGCTCAACTAACTTTTGATAAAGGTGTCAAAACAATCTTTTGATTGTTAGAATCAATAGAAAGAACAATCTTTTCAATAAATGGTACTGAGACAACTGCACAGCTACATGCAAAAGAATGAATTTGAGCCCCTTCCTCACACTATATGCCAACATCAACTTAAAAGTGATCATATACTGGAAGTATAGGTGCTGACCTGGGGTGAGGGGCTCAGCTTCTGGTGGCAGAGTCTGGGGAAGGAGCAGGAGGCCAGCTGTGAAGATGGCAAGCCCCTGAAATAGCCAAAGAAGCAGGCCACCGAAATGAACTAGGAAGAGAAGGCACTCAAGCAGAAACAAAAAGAGCAGAAACTCAAGAGGCTAAAAGTGAAGGCTGTAGGAAACAATCTTCTGGCCACAGCTGGAATTAAGACATCTGGCAAAAAAATCAGCTGTCCCTTGTGCCTGAGACAGTGGTGATCCTTAATTCCATTCTTGTTTAAACATGTGGATTACTTGCCATAATATCTGTTGCCACCTACAGCTAGAATCAAGTGTCATGTTGGACCTGGCTGTACGTTTAAGAATAAATTTTTGTAAAAATAAAAAATCTTACAGTGGCTCATCTTCTCTTTAGTTCTTCTCACTCAGCCATTTCTACCTTAACTCTGAAGTCAGAGTAAACCCAGCCCAGGATCTTGCCAAAGTCTGTTCTTCAATCTTTGATTTACCCCGAATTCTGTACCACCTGGAATTAAATCAGCTCAATTGGGGGGAAAAGAAGTGATCATAGATCTAAATGTCAAAGCTAAGGATATAATAAAACTCTTAGAAATGTAGGAGTAATTTTTTATGATCTAAGGGAAGGCAATGATTTCTTAGATTCTAAAAGCATAAGCAACAAAAGAAAAAAAGATAACTGGACTTCATCAAAATTAAAAGCTTCTGTGCTTCAAAGTATATCCTCAAGAAAGTAAAAAAAGAAAATCTACAGAAAAGGAGAAAATATTTAGTAACATTTAAAATATCACCATCACTATTATTATTACTGTCACTATTATTATTTTTATACATAAAAATATTTCAATATTTTAGTAGTATTTTAGTAAATATCATATAGCTGATAAGGGACTGTATCCAGAATACATAAAGAACACATATAACTCAAGAATAAAGACAACTCAATTTTTTATTTGGGCAAGAGATTTGAATAGACATTTCTCCATAGAAGATAAATGAATGGTCGATAAGCATATGAAAAGATGCCCAACACCACTAATTACTAGGGAAATACAAATCAAAACCATACTGACATACCACTTCACATCCACTAGGATGGCTAAAATAAAAGATAGACAATAACAGGTGTTGACAAGGATGTGGAGATATGGGAACCCTCATTAATTGCTGATGGTATTTTAAAATAGTGTGGAACTTTGGAGCACCTGGGTGGCTCAGTTGGTTAAGTGTCTGACTTCGGCTCAGGTCATGATCTCATGGTTCATGAGTTCGAGCACCCCATCGGGCTCTATGCTGACAGCACAGCACCTGGAGCCTGCTTCAGATTTTGTGTCTCCCTCTCTCTCTCTTCCTCTCCCCTGCTCACACTCTGTCTCTCTCTCTCGAAAAAAAATAATTTTTAAAAACGTTTAAGAATAAAATAAAACAAAATAAAATAAAATAGTGTGGAACTTTAAAAAAAGTTTGGCAGTTGCTCGAGATGTTAACCTTAGAGTTATCATATGACTGGAGAATTTCACTCCTAGGTATATATCTGAGAGAAATAAAAATACTGGTCCATACAAAAAAATGTACACAAATGTCCATAGCAGCATTATTCATAATAGTCAAATACAGAAATAATTCAAATGTCCGTCAACTGATAAATAGGTAACTAAAATGCAGTATAGCTACAATATAGACTATAAAAAGGAATAAAGTACTAATTCGTGCCACAAGATAAATGAACCTGGAGAACATTATGCTAAGTGAAAAAACCCAGTCACAAAAGACAACACATTGTAGGATTCTATTTATACGAAACTTCCAGAATAGGCAAATCCTCAGAGATAGAAAGTATATTAGTAGTTGCCAGGAGCTGGGGAAAGGTAGGAACAGGAAGTGAGAGGTATATGCAATGACTGTTAATGCATAAAGGTGTCCTTCTGAGGTAATGAATATGTTCTAAACTCAGACTGGTGATAGTTGCATGATTTTATCAATACAGTAAAAACCAAATTGAACACTTTAATAAAAGGGTGAATTGTATGGTATACGGTATATAAATTATATGTCAATTAACTGTTATTTTTTAAATGACACAGAGTTAGTCATATCACTTTTTCTAAAGTTATTTTCTAACATTAGACTTTGAAAATTACATAGATATAAAGAAAGAAAACCCATTTTTTAAAAATCAACATTAAACATCACTAAGAAAATGCTAGTTGTAAGTCAAGGCCCTAGTAAAATGCCTTACCTTGCCACATTGCTTGTAGGAAATTCCTTTTTCTTTACAATACTCATAGATGAGGGCTGCGCCTTGTACACATAATTTAGCTTTTAGAGATTCAGGTTTATAATAAATTCCACTATGTATGACACCACTGTTATGTCCTGTCTGGTGAACAGCTACCGGACAAGAGAAACAGGATAAGAGAAATTATACAATGTATACAAAACGTATAAAGTAGAGGAACAAACAGAGTTCAAGCTGTGAGAGACCACATTACTGAAGATTCCGCCTGAGCTTGTTCTCACAGGCAGGACACTGGTAACCTCCTCTAGCAGCCATCCCTGGTGTCCATGCCACATCCCTCTACCTCATCTTTGACTTCAGTTACAACTCTGGTGCACAAACCCACTCCTCACTACCAGCAAACTTTGGTGCGCAAATCCACCTCTGACTATTGGCAAACCCACTATGGCTCTGGGTATTCTGCCCCAGTGCCTTTTCTAACCTGACAGGAGGGGAGGAGGAGAAGACGACAACTCGACACCCCTAGGAGCCACCTTCAGTTGGTAGAAACACTGGCTGATGCATAAATGAGCACAATCCTTGGAAATGTTTATGTTGCTCCTCAGAGGTCCCGGCGGAATCAAGCTCACAATTGCAACCTTGATAATGTACCCTCCTACAGCTTTTCCTCCTTCCCGGTTTACTCTCCACATCCCCTCACTTCTGCCTCACCAACAACCCCTTAAATCAATCACCTCTACTCAAGTTCTAGTCCCAGGCTCTGCTATGAGGAACCCAAACTAGGGTACTAACAAGACATTCAACATGAAAGATGCAGAAGTGAAAACATGAGCAGGTATTCAGGTTAAGCCAAAGAGCGACATTGATAATATACATACCTAAATCTTTCTCCTTTTCCAGAACACCAATGGAAAGTGCTGGATGTCGCAGGATGAGTGCTCTGGCAGAGGCAAGGCCCACAATTCCGCCACCAATAATGACTACATCAAATGAGCTTTAAGAGAAAGTCACCTTTAAAGTATTGCATGTTTACAGAAGATCTCATCAAACTTCGTGTGCATAATTTTCATCAAACTATTAATTTGTAATCATTAAAATCAAATATTCATTGGGCTTTATGCTATTGTCTTCTTCAAGGAAAAAACCTTTAAGAGTTACATGCATTGCTGGGTCAGTAGTAAAAGCAGCTACACTCAGCAGGCAGGGCAGCTAGTTCCCAAGCCTCTCTCAATCTCTAAATCTCCACAGCACTCTGCCTGGGCAGAGTGTTTACTCTGTGTTAGGTATCACACTCTTCCCTACCATCTATTCATTTAAAATTCAAGTGCGGTATTCTTGAGGATAAACTAACACATTAGGTCCTTAAGACTTAGGTCCTCCAAGACACTTCAGTCTCCAATGTGCAGGAACTGAGAAGGAAACAGTCAGTGAGAATTCCAAACCTCAGGGAAATAACTGATCCAGAAAGAGGCTTAGAGCCACAATTTTAGCCATGACAAATCCAGATTATACAATCATTTCAAAAATCAGGAAGGGCATGTCTTTAGCAATGAGAAGCAGAAAAGACTACCTTTAGCACCTGCCTCATGCCCAACGAATCTACTTTTATAGGAATACGGCTGACCTTGCTTTTTCTATATCCTGCCTATTTCACCTCCTCCTGCATTAAATTATTTTGATGTAAATCCTAAACATCATCTATAAATATTTTAATATGTTATTTCTAAAAGGCCTCTTTAAAACATGCATGTAATACCAGTATTCTAATTTTTAAAAATTTACAGTAAACATATTATATCATCAAATATTCACCATAAAACCTTCAGAAGAAAATGAAGGAAAAAAAACTTTGGGATCTAGGGCTAAGTGAACAGAAGACACCAAAAGCAAGATCCATATAAGAAAAATTGATAAACTGGACTTCATCAAAATTAAAAATTTTGTCCTGCAAAAGATTTTGGTGAGAGGATAAGAAGACAACCAACAAGTTGGTTGCAAGCCACATATCTGACAAAGGACTCCTATCTAGAATATATAAAGAACTCTCACATAAGCTATTTTGAAAAATGGGCAAAAGATATGAACAAATTTCATCAAAGAGGATAGATACACAGATGGAAAATAAGCACATGAAAAGACAGTCACTACCATTAGTCACTAGGGAAATGCAAATTAAAACTACAATAGGAGGTCACTACACCCCCTATTAGAATGGCTAACATTTAAAAAGTGGTAACACCAAACGCTGGTGAGAATGAGGAGCCACTGGATCACTCACACACTGCTGGTAGGAATGTGAAATAGTACAGCCACCCTGGAAAAAGAGCACAGCAGTTTCCTAAAAGACGAAACATATATTGCCATGGTACAACACACTCAAGTCAGATAATTGTTTCAGGCCTTGACGCTGGCACAACTTCCTTAGTTCTGTTCTCACTCGTACATAGAAAAAACAGACCTTTGGGCTTATATCTTACCCAATTTGGGCCACATCATTGATCTCCCACTCTTCCTCAGGCCATTCTTTGGATTGTTGAAGATCTCCCACTTAAAGGGTATAATGGTCTCTTTTTGAGTCCCAAATATGGACTCCACTCATCTCAAGTCCTTCTGTAAGGGAAATTCTAATATTAAGAACCTGGATCCCAGATGCACAACTTCATGTTTTATATTTCCTTGGGAACCTCTGGTGTACTCTTCTGTTATAAATCAGTACTCAATATTTCTCAATGGATATTCCTTTTATGGCCCTATATGGAAAACCATGCCTACAATGGAAACAAAAAACTAAGCACATGCTACCTAACTAAATATGTTTTAGCAACTATACTCTTGAGCATTTATCTCATAAAAAATAAAAACTTACGTTCATACAAAAACCTGTATGTAACTGTCACAGCAGCTTTATCATAATAGCCCAAAATTATACACAGTTCAGATATCCTTCAACTGGTGAATGGTTAAACAAACTGTAATACAACTATACCATGAAATGCTACTCAACAACTAAAAGGAACCTGCTGTCAATACAGGCAACACCATGGATGAATCTCAAAGACATTATGCTGTGTGAAAAAAGCCAATCTCATAAGGTTATATACTGTTGTTTCACCTTATACAATATTCTCAAAATGACAAAGTTTTAGAGTTAGGGAATAGATTAGTAGTTACCAAGGGTTAGAAAGGGTGAAGAGATGGGATGTGAATATAAAGGGATTGTTAACGTAAGAGACATCTTTGTGGTGAGAGTTACACAAATTAACATGATTAAATTGCATAGAAACACACACAAACACACACAAATGAGTGCATCTAAAACTGATGAAATCTGAACACGGTCTGTGGATTATACCAATGTCAGTTTCCTAGTTTTGATACTGTACTATAGTTAGGTAAGATGCTATCATTGGGGTAAGCTGGCTGAAGAGTACAAAAAAATCTATTATTTTTGCAATTTCCTGTGGGTCTACAATTATTTCAAAATAAAAAGTTTAAACAAAACCTTCAGTAACCCTGCCTTTTTCCCTTAAGAAAAGCATTCCCAAAATAATTGTCTACACACCCTCGCTATGAATCGCAAATCCTTTCCCACTGTAATCCCCCTCCAAACTAACACACAGAGCCAGTCAACTTTTGAAACTCAGTATTTAACCACTCTCTCTTTTAAAAACCCTCTAAAAGTCTCCCGATTCTTTCAGAATAAAGTTCAACATGTAGTTAAATCAAATCCCTGCTGTGATGTCGCCTCTCTCCAGTTATCATTCCACACCATCTCTGTTCCGCTAAGTTCCAGCCACATTCATCTTGCCCACCTTCTAGTGCTCAAAATTGCCAAGAGCTTTCCAGCTTTAAAGCCTTCGCGAAGGCATTTCTAGCGAAGGCATTTCCTTCACAGAGAGCAGAGAAAGACAGTGGTTTCTAATGTGACCTCCAGACTTCAAATCACAGGACACTTACTTGTGCAGGCTTTGACTAGGAACCGACCTGCTTCTCACAGGGCAACTCTATGCAGGGTTTGCCAAGAACTGATTGATTTAAGAACGGTTTCAAATCTTCCAAGCAACACCAGGGATGCCTGCTAATTAACAGTATATTTGACTGCTTAGTGGGGTAGGTCTTTTAACCCTTAAAATGACCACCTACGGAAGAGACTAGGATCCTACTCACAACTGAGCCTTCAAGGAGCCTAAGTAACCCACCCAAGAATTGAATAGAAAGTGGAGGGGTGGTATTCAAAAGCAGTATCCAGAACTGCTCTAGAGCTCCATTCAACAACACTGCCTTGTTCTTTTCATCCGTCACACAAATACAACCAAGGAATCCTACAGGTTACTCCTGGGATCCGAGGTTGCAGCCAGGGCTCCACAAGACGCCGACCTTCTCTCATGCCCGGCACAGGGAAGTAGAGCAGGGGCAGAGGTCCAGCAAGAGGCACCTCCGAGAGAAGCAGCCGCACAGACGGCGAGGGTAGGCCAGCGGCTACTCACCGGGTGCTGGCTGGGCGACCACCTTGGCACAGCGGCCAGGGCCTCCCCCGCGCCGGCCGGCACGCGGAGGAGAACCCCCCGGGGAAACCCCCGCGGGCCCAGCCGCAGGCGCCGCGGAGGTAGCGCAGAGCGGGGACCATCGCCTGCGCCCCTCCCCTGTCCTCCCTCAGCCCCCAGAGGTGGTCCCTTGAGCTGGACGCTGCTGGGATCTCGACGCTTAGTCCCGCCTCCCCTCAGGGGCCAATGGAGCACGTGTCCCCGCCCCACGTGGGAGCGGCGTCAGTAGCCAATGGACGCGCGCGGCGGAGGGCGAAGGGCAGGCCGGCGGCGCCGTAGACGCGGGGCACGCTCGCTCGCTCCCTCCCTTCCTCCAATGCCGTGAGTAGAGGAGCTAGGCCCCGAGCGAGGCGGGACTAGGGTGGTGGTTACGCTCTGCCCTTTTCCTTCTCCCAGTGCGGGGCTCACTGAAAAGCTGGCCCGGCGAGTCCTCAGTCATCACAGGCCCTGCGTACTCGGGGCCTTGGGAGAAAGTCCGGGCGTGACCCGGGTGAAAACTCTTATTTGGGCGGGCCCAGCGGCCTCCCTGCCCCCGGCTCGGCCCTGCCCCCGTCAGCGGGAGGCCCCTTGCCGGCCACCCGCAGGCAGAGTGCCCGCTGAGGGGCGCTGCCAGTCCGGCCCTAGCTCTCGCTCCGGAAGGAGGCTCTGTCGCGGCAACGCCTGGTAGCCTGCAGTCTTCTGGACTTCTTTTTGTGGGGCTCCTGACGGTGTCGTTTCTTGGTGTTGTAAATATCGGGTACCTGGAAGAACCAGACGGCTGGATCTCTGCCGTCATTTAGCATTGTTTCCTTATCTTAAATCCTGAGTGGAGATACAGGTTTAAATCTACTCTGCGGACCTGGGAATACGAGTCTCTTCCGTACAGGTCGCTTCACCCCGTTTCCTTATCTGTGAGGTGAGGAGGTGGCCTATGGAATCCATAAACGACATTCCGACCAAAGTTTGTGGTTCTCCCTCACTGTGGCAGTTTAACGCCTGTGCTCAGTGCTTGACGGCAGTTTTTAATTTTTAGGGTCAGAACAGCTGAACAGAACAAAAATAGAATGTTAAAAACTTTATTGCTGGAAGGACTTTGATTTGGTTCCAGCCGGCAGTCTGGTGGCTTGGGGAAGCCATTGGTCTCTGCTCAGATCCTCCTCTGTGAACTAGAAGTAATAGCCGTGTCTCTGGCACGGGGCTGTTGTGTGGATTACGTGAGATAAAGCCCCGGGGTGTTTAGCAGAGTGAAATACAGTTGACCCTTGAAGAGCACAGATTTAAACAACTCCTGCCCACTTAGAGGCAGACATTTTTCAGTAAATCCAATACAGTACTCTAAATGTATTTTCCTTATGATTTTCTTTTCTCTAGCTTATTATAAAAATACAGTATATACTACATGTAACATGCAAAATACGTGTTAATCACATGTTATTGGTAAGGCTTCTAATCAAACAGTAGGCAATTCGAGGGGAGTCAGAAGTCATATGCAGGCTTTCAACTGCCTGGAATTGGATGGGGGGATAGGAGTTAATGCCCTTAACCCCTATGTTGTTCAAGGGTCAACTACACTGGATAAATGTTTTTGTTATGTTCAAATGGCTTTACCTCCTGTATAGTTGAATGCCTTGCTTTATTTGTGAAAACAAGAGAATGTTACCTGCTTTTTCCATCACAAATGAAAAAAAATTTGGGGATGGTTATTCATTAAATTCAGTTTTCGGTTTTGAGATAAGTGCGGAGTCCCATACAGTTGTCAGGAACAATGGAGATCCTGTATACCTTTTCCCATTCTCCCCCAACGATAACATCTTGCAAAACTGTAGTGCAGTGTCATAACCAGGAAATTGACATTGACACAATCCGTTGATCTTACTCAGATTTCCCCAGTCTTACATTTGTGTGTCTGTTTAGTTCTGTATAGTTTTTATCACATGTGTAGATTGTTGTGTCGCAGCCACAGTCAAGCCACAACACGGTTTGATCACCACAAGGGATCTCCGGGTACCCTTTTGTAACTACACCTCACTCCTGCAGGGCACCCCTCCCCAGTCTGTAACTTTTTGGAATTAGCTATTTTTTTACTCAGTGTAATCCCTTGGGATCCATCCAAATTGTTGTATGTATCAAAGGTTCGTTCCTTATTGGTGAGTAGTATTTCGTGGTGTGAGTATACGACAATAGGTTTTAACTCTTCACCCATTGAAGGACATCGGAGTTCTAATTAGCTATTTGGAATAAAGCTGCTATGAACATTAATGTACTGCTTTTTGTGTGGACCTGTTTTTGTTTCTCTGGGGTAAATGCCTAAGAGTCCAGTTGCTGGGTCATATGGTAAACAAAGGTTTGGTGGTGTAAAAAAGGGGCAAACTGTTTCCAAAGTGGCTGTACCAGGGCACCTGGGTGGCTCAGTCATTTGATTGTCAGGTCTTGATTTCTGCTCAAGTTTATGATCCCAGGTTCATGGGATGGAGCCCTTCATCAGCCACCACGCCGAACGTGGAGCCTGCTTACGATTCTCTCTTCCCTTTGCCCCTCTCCCCCACTCATGTGGTCTCTCTGTAAAATAAAAAACAAAATACAAAGTGGCTGTGCCTTTATATTCCCACCAGCAATGTTTGAGTGATCTGGTTTCTCCTGATCACCAGCAGTTGGTGTTATGACTGTTTAACTTTAGCCATTCTGATAGGTGTGTAGTGGAGATGGTTATTTTTTAGTTTGCACAGGAAGTAGTGGATTTTTGTTACTAGGTTGAATGCAGAATTATACACATCTATGGTCAACTTTCATGGGCCACTTGAGCCCAAAGTAGTGACTTGTTTACCATGTGATATTGAGTACCTACTGCTTTGATTAGCAAGATGAAAGACATCTGCTCTTTGTGTATTTTATTTTCTGCCTTATCCTTCCCTAGGTTTGATCGTACATTAATTTGTTTCAGTTAAGTAATTTCAAATCAAGAGCTCACCTTCCATTCATATACCCTGTAATGTCGTTGGTATGATATTTGTATTCATGACACCACCCTCAGCCGGGAATTCAACTTCATCTTCCATCTATGTCAGAACAAATAAGATGTTACCTCACTGAGTCCCGTGTGATGTTGATCTAGGAATGGCTTTGGGGAACTCTGCTTCCAATTCCTAATGAATTCTTCTCTTCCTATTCACTAGACTCTACACACCTCAGGAATAAGAGTTGGCATCAATATTGGGTGATTTGCAGTGGGGTGGGGTTGTAATTTGGGGGAAAATCTCCCCAATTCCAGTGCCACCTCAGCCCCTCCACATTTTTATCATGCCCAAGAAATAGTTCTTTAGTCTTTTTTTTTTTAACATTTATTTATTTTTTTGAGAGACATAGAGACAGAGTATGAGCAGAGGAAGGGCACAGAGAGAGGGAGATACAGAATCTGAGGCAGGCTCCAGGCTCTGAGCTGTCAGCACAGAGCCCGATGCGGGGGCTCGAACTCACAGACCCCAAGATCATGACCTGAGCCGAAGTCGTCGCTTAACCAACTGAGCCACTCAGGCTCCCCTTTAGTTCAGTCTTTTGGGCCACTTAGCCATCACTTTGAATAACCCAGCTAAGTAAAAACAGAACTCCCACTTTTATTTTTATTTTTAAAAAAGTTTTTATTTTAAGTAGGCTCCACGCCCAATGTGGGGCTTGAACTCACAACCCTGAGATCGAGTTGCATGCTCCAGCAACTGAACCAGCCAAGCACCCCAGAACTTCCGCTTTTAAAAAAACTACTGTTTTTATGCAAACAAGGGAACTCAACCAAACCTACTCAGAAACATTTTGTGTATATTCTATTTTGAATCAAACATTAGGGATCTGACCTTCTCTAAGTTACAAACATAATTGCAATTTTTAGAAACGTGCTTTAAGCTAGGTTATGAGAGTAAGAAGGAACTTTTTAAGGTGATTTTTAAATTTCTGAATTATTTATTAAAGCAATAATTTAGTAGTGGCTATTTTTTTTTACTTGCTGTTAATTTGGGTTGTTTCGTTCCCAGTCATTAGAACTAAATTCACCAACTAACCACTAGAGGTCTCCTCTTTCCCTATAGAAAACATTCCCAGAAGTAGCTGCTTGAATTCATTTGAGGTTTCTAAAATCAGCACGGGCACAGTTGAGAATGTAAAAATCTACCAGTTTTTATTTTTTTTACCTTTATTGCCAAGTAAAAATTTTATATTCATGTTTAAAATACGTTAAATATAATAATCTAGTATTTTTAGAAATCATAGCTAGAGTAAGTTTAGCCTTTCTTTTAAGCTGAATTATAAGGTGAACCAAAATGAGTAAGTGAAGGTACTCGATTTTCACAGACCACTCTAACTTACCTGCTTAATAAAGTCTCTGGTTTTGCCTTTCTCTATGGAAATATATCAATCATTGAAGACCACTAATTAGCAAATATCTATTTTTTTTATTTTTTTAGCATTTTTATTTTTTATTTTTGAGAGACATAGAGACAGAGAGTGAGCAAGGGAAGGGCAGAGAGAGAGGGAGATACAGAATCTGAAGCAGGCTCCAGACTCTGAGCCGTCAGCACAGAGCCCGATGCGGAGCTCGAACTCAGAGACCACGAGATTATGACCCGAGCCCAAGTCGGCCGCTTAACCGACTGAGCCACCCAGGCGCCCCAGCAAATATCTATTAAACTCCTGCATTTGGGGGATGGGAATTTGCTAGGTTCTAAGAAAAATGGAAATGAATAAGATGTGATCCTTGCTCTCCTTTTTCCTCTGCACACTTTTCTTTTTTTCTAACTTGAAACCCTTAATTATCCTTGAAGACCCTCTCAAAAAAGACACCTCTGGTGTGAAGCCTCCCCTTCCTCCCCTTATCTCTCACAGAACTTGTTAATACCTCTATTTAGACATATTGCATGTTATTTGTTTTTATGTTGTCTGTTTCATTAGAGTATACATTCTATGAGGACAAAGAACCTTGTCTTTCTGTGTTCCTCCTTTGTATTTTTTTTTTTATTTTAAATCTTACCACTGTATCTCTGGCACGAAGTATAGCAGACATTCAATAAATACTTACTGAGTGAATGAATGAATGGATGGGTAGAGATGGTATTTGAATAAGGTCTTGAGGTTGGGTACGATTTCCATAGAGAGGATGGGGATGGAAAGCAGGGAGGGACAAGAAATAGGACAACCTAAGTTGAAGCTGGAAAGCCCAGATAAATAAGATTGGCAGCCAGTGGAGTTATCAGAGGGGGGCACAGGTGGAGAGAGCTTTAACAAAAAGTTGGAAAGATGATGATAGCAGGTGGGAGAAAGATGATGAGATGGTGATAGCAGGTGGGAGATTTGCAGTGATGAAGGCAGATAATGGTAGAAAAGAAATGAAGAATGGAGGTGATCCCAGGTTCTGTCCTCATCTCTCACTGTTCTGTAGTCTCAACATCTGCAGTCAGTTCTCGGCCCTAGGGTGGTTCCCACTCAGGCCTCATTCTAGTCTTCTTATTCCCGAGTTCCAGTAACATTCAATGATTGAAGAAAAAGCTCTGGACTGGTACGAGCCCTAGGTTCAGGTTTCAGTGCTGCCACCAATTAGCCATGAAACATTGAGCAAATTCAATTAAACATACGTGTTTATTAATACCCCACCTTGTTCCAGAAGGGATTTAGGGTGTCAGCAAGTTACTTAATATCAGGGCTTTAGTTTCCTCATCTCTAAATGGTCTAGATGGTCTAAGTTCACTCCAGTTCTCCCATTTTTGTGACTCACTCTAATAATTTGTTGGTTATCTCCACTAATAGTTCTATTAACACTCCATAGTTAGAATATGAAAAACTGGGGATGGGGGTGGGGAAACCTACAGCTGGTTCTCCTGACACTCATTTCTGTTCATGGCATCACCATCCATCTAGTGACCCAAGACCAAAACTTAATTTCCTCTTCAACTATTCTGGCCCTTGCCCCAACATCTCACTGAGCCATGTGGAATCCACTCTGTAATGTCATTCCCATTCTTTCCCCATTTGGTCCTTTCCCTTGGCCATGTGTAGTTGAAGCCCTCGTTAGCTGTCTCTTGGTTCTATTCCATTGACCCTGTCTTGATGCTGTTGTCCGAATAATATTCTGAAGCATAGCTCTAAAATGCCAGTGCTCTTTGCTGAAACCTCAGTGACTCCCAACTGCCTGCGAAGATAATCCAAATTCCCTGGCTGATCAGGCGAGACCCTTCCTGATGTGACTGTGTAAACGGTCTGCCTCTTCTCATGATCCCCATGTGCTAACCAAACTGAACTACAGCATGCCTTAAATATTTCTGCCTCAGCCAATCACCTGACAAACCTTCTCCTGGCAATTTGCCTGTTGAAATCCTGGTCTGTTCTTATTTTAACTCTTTGAGGAATTTTTCAGGTTCTATCATTTATTTCAATGACTCGACAACTTGTTTTAGCTTACTTCACCCCACGTTAAGTTTTCAGCAATTCAAAGGTAGAAACCACACTTTATCTTTGTTTTCCCCTGACTTAGCACACTCCTAGAGAAACTTGAACTGAATTAAATCAGATTGAGACTCAGTTCAGAAATCGCTTTCTCAACTCATGATTTTTACAGCTGGAAATCACCTGAGCAAATCACCTCATCCTACAAGTGAGAAAACCAAGGGTCAGAGAGGTGAAGTTACTTGCCCAGGTGTCCTACCTGCCCTTGCACAGTTCTGTTTGCACTCTTCTGGTGATACTACTTGCAACCTTGTCTTAGAAAGGTCTGTTTACACGTCGCCTCTCCCTTCCTGGATATAAGCATCTTAACTGCGACACATTGCTCCCTAGGTGAGTTTAGTTTGTCATTTTGATCCTGGAAATGTAGATAGGGAGTGGAGCTGGTAGGTGCACTGCCTGGACGGACACCAGGTGGCAACACTGCAGGCCGACTCTGACCAAGGGTTGAAACTTAGTATCAAGGCTGGAAGGAACCTTAGAGACCATCCAATCCTGCCTCTTTTTTTTTTTTTTTTGCAGCAAAGAAACCAAGAAACAGAGGCAGGAGTGACTTGCTCAATAACTTTGAGTGGCAAATGACTCATCAACTTTATTGGCACAAGAGCATTGACTTTGAAGTTGTAAAGCAAGTTACTGTGTGTATGGGACTCTGATTGCCAGCCGATAACCTAATATGAATACTGTTTGTGTGTCTAGATCAAATGATGCTCTTTGGAAAAATTTCCCAGCAGTTGTGTGGCTTAAAGAAATTCCCATGGTCATGTGACTGCAGATACTTCTGGGGCTGGTTGAATGCAGTGTTTAATAAGTAAGTTACTCTAACTAAAGTGAAGAAATGTGGGGATTATTATAGCTGATGAGTTCCCAGTAGCTAATTTGGTTATTTCCTGTATTTCAAATGTCTGTTTTTTTTGTACAATGTGTGCAATAAGGTCCTAGTTTTGTTTAATAACAAATAAAACCTACACACAAACATTGAATAAAGACAAGTAAATATTAACAATATTAATACAAAATATTAATTAACTGGGTTGCAGTCAAGATTTCAGTGATTTTCATATTTGTCCTTTTGATATCATTCAAGTTTTTTAAAATGAAAGGGATCTTAAGGGATGTAGTTAGCTTTTTGAATACTACCATGGGGACTCAAGTTTTTTAAAAAGTGGGTGGCATGCTTAGATATACCATTTTGAGGGATGCCTGGGTGGTTCAGTTGGCTAAGCGTCTGACTCTTGATATCATCTCATGGTTCATGAGTTCAAGCCCATGTCAGGCTATGCTGTCAGTGTGGAGCCTGCTTGGGATTCTCTCTCCCTCACTCTCTGCCCCTCCCCAACTTGCGCACATGTATGTGCGTGCGCACTCTCTCTGCTAAAATAAACTTTTAAAGAATTTTAAAAAAAGAAATATCATTTTGAAACTAATGAAACTCATCTCCTTGTTTCTTAATATAGCATTAACGCCACCAACTGGCGAGAAAGGCAAACATAGAAATTAATATCACTTAATGAGATTAATTTGAACATAGATTCAAAATTATTCCATTTTATCTTTTATCAATAAAGAAAACAATAACCCAGTATAGTCATCATTCAACACGTAGTTACTGAGTACCTCCTGGTGACAAACACTGTGCTACATATGAATCAATGAAGGTGCATGTCTGCCTGATAAACTCATATGCAAATAATAGGCCTTGACAGAGTGCACTTGGAAACAAAAACAAAAAGTAGCAGGAAGAGTCTTTATATGTTTTTTTACATGACTCGCACGAGTATCTTTACCTCCCTCTCAGTCATTTGAAAGGAAAAGTTGTCGCTGTACTGTATTTATGTTGATGGACTACAGTTAAGCAGCTAGTGGTTATACTGAAAACGAACTGCTTTTATTCTTTGCCAACAGAGTGGATCATGAACGCATCAGGGATGTGGGACCCGACAGGGCGGCCTCGGAGTGGCTGCTGCGCTGCGGGGCCATGGTGCGCTACCACGGCCAGGAGAGGTGGCAGAAGGACTACAACCACCTCCCAACAGGGCCTCTGGACAAATACAAGATTCAGGCAATTGATGCCACCAACTCTTGTATCATGAGCATTGGATTTGATTACATGGGTAACTACCCTGTCATTTGCTTATGGGAAATGGAGGTGATTTGCAGGGACATTTTGTTGCAGTTGATTCACTATTACAGTCATAGGTGTGTCCTTTTTTGCCCTTGTCAGTACAGTCCAGCTTGTTTTTTCCTGTGTATGATTTTTTTTTTAATTAAATAGACTTTATAAACACCTTCCTCTACTCTCTTTCACTAAGCATGCCTTTATTTCATGCTTATTGGTTTAAAATTCAAGGCCTTATTATCAAACTCTGTCAAATTTCTGTCATCTAAGAAACCCTCAATAATGTAAGAATAATTGTACTCATACAGCTTCTGCTTGTGTGGGCCCTTCTTTCCTCCAATACATGGGCATCTGATTACAGAATGGCCCTATATAGTGAATAGTTGGTTTGGTTAATAGGGTGACTAATCATCCAAGTTTTCCTGGGGACTCAGAGGTTTCCAAGAACATAGGATTTTCAATCTTA
Organism: Paguma larvata; assembly: GCA_030068075.1. Lineage (NCBI taxonomy): Eukaryota > Metazoa > Chordata > Mammalia > Carnivora > Viverridae > Paguma > Paguma larvata. The sequence goes on from CM057827.1 coordinate 1,173,864, forward strand.
AAACCAGAACAGGCCTAGGCAAAGTAGGATAGTTGGTGATCTTAATGGTAAAGCAGATTCTTAAAGTGTACCTTTTATCTCCTAGAGGGCCTACAGCATGTTGAAAAAATAAGGCTATGCAAGTGCCATTATATCGAGGATGACTGTTTGGAGAAACTTAGTAAACTTGAAAATTTACGAAAGAGCGTATTGGAAATGGAAATAATTTCATGTGGGAATGTCACAGACAAAGGCATCATTGCTTTATATCACTTAAGGTAGGTGGTAAGTGCCAAAATGGAAACTTGGTAATGCTTGGTAATGATGTTAAAAGTGAATAATTAGAATTTAAATTAAAAATTTTAAGTAAACTCTGCCCACAACATGGGGCTCCGCTCACAATCCCAAGATCAAGAGTTGCATGCTGTACCAACTGAGCCAGACAGGTGCCCTGAAAAATTAGAATTTGAAACAGTTGAGAGATGGTGCTTTTTTTTCATTCAGAAAAATATAAGAAAATGACTTAACTTCCATCTATAATACTTTAAAACAGTTAAAATTATCAACCTTAATACATTGTTTTACTGCATTTCTTAGGGGGCATCTTCTTTGAAAAGTAAGTGTACATAAAGCACCTAGCATGGTGACTGCTACAGTAAGCTGTCAGTGGGCATTTGCCATCATGCTTCCTCTCCATCTTTTAAAGAATTTTTCCTGATGTTCTAACAATAACCTCGGTATCACAGAAAGTTTGAGAAATTTTAAGTTTATTTTTTTCAGTAATCTTTGCACCCAGTGTGGGGCTCGAACCCACAACCCCAAGATCAAGAGTCACACGTGCTTTCGACTAAGCCAGCCAGATGCCCCCCATCCCTGCCTTTAAGTTAATTTTATTTTCTTTAGTAGAGAAATTTTAAACATCAGAACCAAAAGTAGTAGATCGTATCTTAATTTAGTTGAGGCTTTGGGCTTCATCTTTTAATGAAGTTTCTTTAAGAACTTTCCCAATCTTTTTCCTTTTCTGGATTGAGATTCATATTTAACGTTTCACATGCAAAGGAGTTCTGTGCCATAATACATATACCATATTTGGAAAGATTCAGCTAGAATTATTTCTATAATTCAGAACAACTCAACTTTCCAAAGTCTGGCTTAGCTGCTAGCATGAATTTCATTTAAAGTAGCACTCTTAACACTACTGTTCTAAAAGTCATTTTGAAAGTATAGTGTGATATAAACATGTTCTATGTGCAATTTTTTCAAAAGCCAGTGAATACAGTTTAATTTTTAATGCTGTAAGAGTAAAGGCCAAACCAAAGTAGCTTTTTTTCCTTCTCTTTTTGCAGAAACCTCAAATATTTGTTGTTAAGTGATCTTCCTGGAGTAAGAGAAAAAGAAAACGTTATCCGAGCCTTTAAGACAGCACTGCCTTCTCTGGAGCTAAAATTAGACTTGAAGTAAAATAATAATATTCAAGAAGTATCGTATTTCAGTATAAAGAATCATTTGAAATTATTGATCTTAAACAGCAATAAATATTATATAATCATCAACAGACCCTAAGGATGTCCAATCATGACATTTCAGAAGCAGAGTCCAGCATATAGAAAATAAATATTCAGACATGACTCGCTGAAGTTACTAAGTTGGAAGTAAAAATATATGTACATTAAATCCTTTTAGGAAAAATGAAAACCAGGTAGCAATTTAATTCTAATATGTTCCTCATTTTATATAGAAATCTGTACAGTATGTAGATACCGATAGAGTTCTTTAAAGTGATTTAAATGTGCAACACAGATATTCTTTATTGTATTTTATCAGTAATTTATGTGAATGTTACCTTTTACTTTAAAGTTACTGAAGCATATTACTATCAGTGTACAGTTCTGAAAAACTGAAGGCTAAGTTTCAGATTCACCGATGACTTGTGAGAGGCAGTCATCGATTGGAGAGGCACCCGTGTTGCCTCCCAGGATTTGCATGCATTTCTCATGACCCTACATTCCTTTGTTCTTTATAACTTACACCTTTCCCTGAACGAATAGTTGCTGGCTAATTTGTCTATTTTGTAAGCTCAGTCTGATGTTGTATGAAAACTAGACATAAATATTTGGCTGAATTCAAATAGTTCTGCCAACTGCGGTAGAACAGAGAAAATTATCATGAAGACCAGCACAGTTATACTTATTTTTTGCTTAAATTAAAATACTGCTTTAAACCGAAAATTTTAACATGTCAATTAGAAACTAATTTTAATTTCCCCATATATGTTGGGTACTGCTTCCTATGACTTCAAGGAACATCAAAAAGAAGTATAAACACAAAATTCAATTTATGTCTTGAAAGCAGTGATAAAGAATATCACAAATAGGTAAAAACAGATCTTTATTTTTACCTGCTTGAAAGGGCCCTGGTTCTATGCCAACTTGTCTGTAGATTTCTGTATGTCTGGTTCTTGAATATAAACTCTAAGCTCTTGAATAGAACCTTAACTGGAAATAATTTTAAAATAAACACCGTATGATGCAGCATTGGGGTAGAAAAAAATGGATTTTAATTGTATTTAGAAACCAGCTTATATAAATAGCACATGCCACAAATGATATACTATTTACGAATATAACTGCCACTGTCATTTATAAAATCAGAAAATAACAACTTAAAAAGACTAGGTTGTAAAACAGTCTTATGTGAAACAATGGCGATCCCATGCTGAATGAATGATTACAGATACGGTTAAATTAGGCATGAGTGCACAGTTAGAACTCATTAGAAAAAAATTAATGCTTCCATCTCAGATTTGTTTGATTACTGTGTGGTTAGGCAACTGATTCACCACAATTTAGTCTGGATCTACTTTTGTATTCTAAATGCTTTTCTATAAAACTACTGCATAAATTAGGCAGTTATAACCATCTGCCTCGTCAAGTACATTGTTTTGGGTTAAAAAGAAAAACACAAAATGTAAACTGTTCATAAAAGTGGGTTGTCCTTCCTTGCCATTTGAATCAAAGCCACATAAGAAGAATCAGATCATGCTGAGACTAGTATTTAACCCACTGTCAGCTCCTTGCAAGAAGCTACATACATCAGGAAGCCTTAGAATATCATTAACCTGGAGAGTGGCCAAAATTACTGAACAGATGCCCAAAGCTGGTGAGTTACGCAGCAGTAAGTGAATCAAGTCAAATGCTGTCATGAAGGAAGTGACTATAGCAGTAAACCAGTAAGAGTACAGAAGAAATGTTTTAAAGATACAGTAAAATACAACATCTAAAACCACGGTTGAGAATGACTAGGGAACAGCAGCAGCACATCAGCCAAAACTGGCAGTGAGCTATAAGAAACAGACATGGGGAGCCTGGGTGGCTCAGTCGGTTGAGCGTCCGACTTTGGCTCAGGTCACGATCTCACGGTCTGTGAGTTCGAGCCCCACATCGGGCTCTGTGCTGGCAGCTCAGAGCCTGGAGCCTGCTTCTGATTCTGTGTCTCCCTCTGGCTCACTGCCCTCCCCTGCTCACACTCTATCTCCCTCTCTCTCTTGAAAATAAATAAACGTTAAAAATTTAAAAAAAAAAAAGAAAGAAACAAACGTGAACTTCATGCTGCCCTTGTGTTCAGGAGACAGGAATGATAAAGCTTTGTGAAGACAAGTGGTAGGCAGAGTCAAAGTAATTACAGGTCATCATTTTAAGTCTCACGATACAAAGGTAGGAATCTTCAGTATCATTTTGGACTACTCTCTTACTATTTTTATCAGTTCTTAGCATAGTATATGTATACACACACTTATATGTGTACAGACACATATGCATGTATACACACATACATATAGTATAAAAAAGTATTTCAGGAAAAATATGAGCTTACAACCTCATATCTTTCATGTGAGTAAAAACTCAAAAGCAATTTCTTCCAAAACCCAGAGTACTGTATATAGTCCTGCCCATAGATCTGTCTCCAAGTCTGAGGCTGAGCTGGAGAGAATGAAGAATAATTACTTTCAGGCTGATAGGCTCAGTTCCCAGGAAGCCTGCAAGGCTCCTTCTACTCCTTGATCACCTTGGTTGGCCGCCAGTCTTCACACCATTTTTTTTATGGGCAAAATTGGGTCACCTGTAGATGCATTATGTAAACCCATCTTGCCTGCAGAAATGACTAAGATGCATCCTTTCCTAAAGGTAAAGGCCAAAGTATATGTAAGAAATGTCTAAAAACATCATTAAATACGTGAGTAAATTTGTTATGATAATCCATGATTTTTAAATATATTGAGCAACTCTTCAATATTCCAAAAATGTTTTAAAATATGAAAATCAAGAGATAGAGCAAGCGGAAAATGGAATTTTAAGCATTTTGATTTCAGGAGCTAAAAGGCAGGGAATAGGACTCAATGCAAAAGAGATACAAGAAATACATATGGGTGTTTTGTAATCCGTTTTTCTTGTTGCATATAGTACAACTGAAGCATAAATCAACTGAAGCATAAATCTCTATCACATCTCTAATTTTGCCAGAGATATGGGCAGTAGATACAGTTTATGCTTCTGTCGATAAGCTCCGCTACTTAGATACAACAAAAATGCAAGTGAAAATCCAAACAAGTTTTTCCCTTCTGTTCTGGTCACCATCATGAAGCATGGCAGAAGGCTGCCTCTGGAATTCCCCTTCAGATTCTGCCAAGTGGCCTCCCCCAGTTTGTTACTTAGGTTTTCTCCTGATGTTTTTAAAACATTGTGATTGTCTTGAATCAAATGTGTTAAGTTCGGTTCCTTTTTCATCATCGATCTCCAAACTCCTTAAATGTTTGGAAAATGGTAGTTGAGTTTCTTCATATTGCAGTAGTACTTCTTATTATCCAAAGCTGGAAGGAAGCTGCTGCTGGTCAGCTGGGGTAGGTACTGCGGCTGAAGATACAAAACACAAGATCAGGTTCAACGCCACACACTCTTTTCGTTATTGATAATGTCACAAAAGAGGTAAATAAGTCCATTTTTCAGCATGGAAATGCTTTTTCTGCACAGAATCCCAGGTCGTGAATGAAGACCAAATGTTTCAATTTGTTCACTTTTTCCCTTTAAAGATTTCTTTTATATTAAAAAGCAAAACATTGCACATTTGAGAAAATTTGGAGAATATGAAAAAGAAGGAAAAAATCTACATGTTAACATTATTGGGGGGAAAATATAGATTTACAGGAGTTTAGAGTGTGCTGGGACCTTTGGGACCATTTAAGCCAATGTGTGGTCTTAGAGCAAAGAAAACTGGTGTCTGGAGCACTTAAGCAATTTGCCCCCTTACTCCTTAGTTAAAAAGGCACAACTATTCCCTTCATGCTCCCAGATGTTTGAATTTATTGTCAATGTCAAATGAAAGTAAGGAGAACATACAAAAAATATATCTATTGTACTACATGGTCTTAGGTATCTGAACAGTGCTTTACTTTTTTTAATGTTTATTTATTTTGAGAGAGAGAGAGAGACCATGGGTGAGCATGGGAGGGGCAGAGAGAGGGGGAGAGAGAGAATCCCAAGCAGGCTCCCCACTATCAGTGAAAACCCTAATTCAGGGCTCAAGCTCACGAACTGTGAGGTCATGACCTGAGCCAAAGTCGAGAGCAGGATGCTTAACCGACTGAGCCACCCAGGTGTCCCTGAACAGAGATTACTTTTTAACACTTCAAACCTTGAATCCTTCAGGACCTATATGCAATACACTACTTAATTAATGGGCTCCCCTATTCTTTCTAGTAGAAATATTTCCATCAAGACCCTCTACTCTTGAACACAAACTAACAGCAAGCTAAGTGGTAACTCGGGGTGGGTGGGGGTGGGGAGTGGGCATGTTTTGCTACCTGGGTCATATATGACAGAATAAAGTAAAGCTTTCTTAATTTTGTAACTCTGGTCTATCTTAGGACCCCATAGTTCATGCTCTACCTGTTTCTAATAGATTGTCCACCTCTTCTAACCTCCCAACCTCACATGCACCACCTAGATACTCTTCAGCATGCTGGGCAGTGGAGTCTGCTAAGGGAAAGACTAAGGCACAGTAATTTACAGATTAAGGGCTACTGAGGCAGATCCAGAAATGACCAGGAGTAGCCAGCTCATCTTAGTTGTGGTTCTAACCACAGTCCATTCTAAGTTACTACAGCTTTAACAGGACACTTATTGTAAGGCTATTTTGCCACTCTATACCAGTCTATTTCTTCACAGGCTCCCTGTGTGCAGCTTGGATGCTGTTCTCTGGTTAAATACGCTGTTCTGATACCACTGAGAACACTCATCACTGTATCTGCCCGAGCCAACTCTGATGATTAAAGGAATGGAGAGGGAAACAGTTCCACTTTTGGATAAACCTGGAATGTCAATCAATACTGAAAGTAAACATGGTGACAGAGAGCCGCCTGGGATAAATCTGATTTCATTCTCCAAAGCACAGACAGCACGCTTAGCTGGGCTCACACTCATGTACCTGAGACCTGTGCTCGTGCACAACAAAACCGCTTAGTGGCAGCAGGGAACTTCAGGGCAAGGAAACCTTCAGGATTCAGGGAGAAAGGGTCCTTGGAGGCGGATGTCTCCAGTGCCATCGTTGATAGATCATATACCCTTCACCCTGCTCCGGAAAGAGGGTGCTGGAGCTGTGAGCTGCTATGACCACCCCAAGAATAGATGCAGACTCCCTGCACCAGGTGGCAGGCATGAGATCATTTGAAACTGCAACCCGGGGGACGCTTCTGTAAAGCAGTTCCCCATTTTTACCCCAGGCAGGTGCTTTCGGCTCTGTCTCAGGGTCTTCCTTATTGGTCTGTCAAGCTCTTTTGCTGAATCTCCTATTTCTCTGAAGCTGTCAAAATACGGGTGCTGCAACATCTGTTCACATGTCAGTCTCTCAGCAGGATTCATGTGGAGACAGCCCTAAAAGAACAGAAAAGTCTCCATTCTTCTTTGAAATTGTATTAACTTACTAAGATCTTTTTTTTTTCCTTCTTCGAGAGATCAAACCCTTCATTTGCGAACAGAAGGAGGAAAAGTAGGAGAAACACACGAAACATGATTTTGGTTCCTTCCACAATTATTCCCAAATGGGTAACCACATAAGAAGTAAATAAATAGGTTCTAGAAATAATAACAAAAATGTCATTTTCTCCACCTTGCCCTGTTCTGGAGGCAGTTGGTGCTCTGCCCTGAGGGAGTAACATATGATTTTTGACTTTGCCTCAGTTTCCAACTAGAATAACCCGTGTAACCAGTTTGGTCCCTTGTGTATACTTTTGTGAAAATTAGGGTTTTTATTAAAAAATTCATACCCACGCACGGTAAAAATAAAATTCATACAGAACACAGCAAAGTCTCCTCACCACTCTAGTTCTTCCATTTCCATTCCAGATTCACCTGCTCCTTTTTCTCTGGTATATTCTTCCAGAAATAGTCCGTGCATTACAGTATATATATGCATGTATGGAAGGAGAGGCATAGTGTACATGTCCTTAGATTACATCATTCTTAACTATTTGCTTTGCCACTAAGTAGGCTATAGGGTTCATACTTGACTAGATGAAATCTCACAATTATATACCCCAAGGAACTGTCTCAGGTGTTTTTGGTTATATTATAAATGCATCAGTAAATCTATTAAATACTTTGAAATGGGTGGAGCATGGGCTGTAACGAACATGTTTTACTTGGTACCCAGTTTTACATAAAAGCTATAGATCTCTGAAAATGTATATATAATAATCAGGTTTTAAAATCAGATATACTAGGGAGGTGGCTATTTGAATGAATCCTATGGCCCAACATTTTTTGAAGAAAAGGATCCCTTCATAAAACAAGTACTATCCCTCTGAAATTTCTGTAAACTTAGATTTTAAATACAATATGTTGGGTTTAACTTAAAGTGACAAATACCTACAGATGTTTTCACTGTAACTGAATGTAAATAAAAATTCAAAGTATTTATACTTCCCAACGAAAAAAGGAGAATTCTAAAAGGAACACTTTTCAATTCATGCACCGACATAAATCATTCAGACTCCCCAATGACACCAGCTACCATCTGCTTCCGGGTCTGTTAGAAGCTATGATTTTACCTTTAAGAGCCCCAGGGCAGGATAAGAGATGTTTGGAATTTTTAATTCAAGTGGTTCCTGTTTAAAAAAAAAAAAAAGAGAAGAGAAGGAGGTTTTATTTACAGTATGTATTCAAAGCTAAGGTGACCTCAGATTGAATGTCTTCTGAGTGACAGAAGCATCTTCCTGGTACTTTTCCTGCCTCCCCTACCCTCTGCCCACCCACCTCCCTACTGAAACAACTTCCTCAGGGCTGTTGCACAAGCTCCTTCTCTCTCCGCCTCCAAATTTCTTCTCCCAATTTTCCTCCTCACCACTCCCTTCACTTCCCGAAGAACTGATCCAGGTAGTGAATTATGAGGGAACATTCGTGAAAGAAACCCACTTGTGAAGCAACTGTTATTTCTTTTTTTCTGCCCCCATTTCTATAACTTGCCTTTCCTCAGAGTAATTTTTGGCACTTATATCGGCATTTAAAAGAGGCCTTAATTTTTGCATCTATTGCCATTTACATAAAAGAAGCTTTAAAATAGATTTTTTCCCCCTACCTAGGTGAACAGATGCTTCTTGGTTTTCTGGAATAAACACTGATTTCTCCTCCCACAAGAGCCTGCTGTTTCCCTGATCACCCTGCTGTTTAAAGAGTCTCTGGAGCAGGCATTCATCAATCTCCCTCTGGCCATATAAGGCTATTTTGCTCCAGTCACATGCTGGAGACAATTGGGAATAACAAGCACTATAAAGCAAGAGGAATGCTGAATGTCAGGGGGACAGACAGGCCAGTTAAAGAGATACACCACTAACAGAGGCTAACTACCGAGGGCAGCTGGAGTGCATCGCATGCATAAAAAGATGGCATTTGTGAGCTGAAGGCTGGAGGGACTGGCCAGGCTCATCTAACGCAATATCACTCTAAGTGCTGTGGTCAAGCTTAAGAGCACAGTGTTATTTCTGCACAGGGAATCGGCCCCAAACAACCAAATTCCAAGTGTGCACTTATTAATCACCGATAAGAGTAAGATATAAGAGCCTCAGTTTTGGAGTTCCCTAAGATCACCAGGAGAAAAAAAAATCCTACAGCGGATTTGTATTAGAACCTTGGAAGTAGCCTTCCCCCCCGCCTCCAACTAGATCATAAATATTTCTCTTGCTCTGCGTGTGTGTGTGTGTGTGTGTGTGTGCGCGCGCGCGTGTGTGTGTGTTGAATCTGGGCACTGCTAGGGATTGACATGACATCGCTGACACTGAGCTCTGCTGTCTCAGCAACAACGCCTGGGGACGAGGCCGGCTGCTAGGCTGTGATAGGAGGGCCCATCCTGCCTGCTTAGCTGGTTTCCCAGCGCCAGAAGCAAGCAGGCCTCCCTCCAGCAGGGTGACTGACCGGCAGGGGGACTCGGGCACAGATGTTCAACCAGCGCAGCCCCCGCACTGCTTCTTCCTGTGTTTCTGTCAACAGGAAATCCCCTGCAGGACAACCTCTGGGAGACCTTGGGAAGCCTTTTGCATATATGAAACCCGGGCTGTTTCTGAGTCTTCCCTGGAAGACGAGTGAAGAGGAAATCGCTAAGGGATATTTAGTGTGGAACCAGGAATGTCCAGGTCACAAGGGAGCCAGCTGGGTCACCTCCCATATGCCAGGTGTCATTCCTGCCTCTGGGTCCCAGCATGCTCCCAGCATGACCCACTTTTCCTATTCATAGTGGTGCCTGATGCCAGAGAAGGAGGTGGGTGGGGGAAGGTGAACGCCTCCACTGTGGGACAGGCCAGGAGGATGAGCGAACAGAGCTCAAAAGGAGCTTGATGGAACTTCCATCTGGAAACTGAGCAATTAGAGGCTTAGTTTCAATTCGAAAGTACCTTCCTTTGACAATAGACACTCAGGATTTCACAAACCTTAATTGTGCTCTGAAATGTTTTTGATTATAATACAGGCTCATTGGAAGACACCTGAAAATATTTTTTAAAAAACCCATAAAGACAGAAAGATATCACACCACCACAAAGAGATACCCACTGTTAATATTTTGGTATATAACCTTGCAGCCATTTGTTTCACAAATGTAAAAAACTCTGCGTGATTTTCCAGAAGTTGTCATATTATTATATATTTATATATGTAAATATATGTATACGTGTATTGTGCATTTATTAAACATTTATTAAAATTACATCAAATTATTTATACTGTTTTATAGCCTTTTTCATTTAACACTACATTGTGGACTTTTGTTCAGGTGAATACATAATTAAGCTAATTATTTTCACTGGCTATGTGGCCTTTCTATTGTAGAGATATACCATAATTTATTTACTGAATCCCCTGTGGATGAACACTAAAGGAAATAAATTTTAATGTCACATATTTATGCCTCCGATGGTTTCACTGCAATAAATTCTTGGAAGTGTGTTAAGAGGATGCACATTTAAATTTTTTTAGTTTTAAAAAATGAGTATTTTCTCCACATTGGCTATAGAGGAGAGATACCAGAATGAGTCTTGCCAAGCAAGTTCATCACTGTTTCCCGCCATGGTCTGGGCAGTAAGAGTCCGGTAGGGTAGGAGACCTGGGCGATGCTGGATTTTCCTGGATAAGGCATTGTGTGCGCTACCTAGCTTCAGCTGCTGAGAACGAGGAAGGACAGGAGAAGGCAGGCTGCTCTGCATTTCTGTCAGCTTGCTGGCTAACCTCTGCTATCAGCAACTTCTCAATTATTATTGAAGGCCAGGGTCGTGCTAGCCAATTTGCTCCAATTTTCTTTCTCGTTCTTAAATGGACCTTCCAGTGCAGAGTGGGCCATGGCGTTAAGGCAGGTGAGTAACTACCGAAACCTAGTTAGTCTGCAACTCCCCATATAAAGAGAATGATCACCATTTAAACACCCTGCTAACCCTAGCCTGAAAGTGCAGAGCTCTTTCCAAAATGGGCCACTCACCATATCTTCAGGGTCTGGAATTTTCACCCCACTGAAGTACTGATTCGTACTAAATACTTGCTGGTGCCTAGGAATGAGATCTCCTTTGGACAAGAAGAAACAGATCGGTTAGCAAGTGCTGATCTATGGTTGGTCTCCATCAGTGTTGGGTGTGTGCCTACAACCAAAGAAGGCTGTAGTCTGCTCTTGCAATCAGAGGGAGACATAGAGGCAGCCCTCAACAACATGGACTAAGACCTCAGTGGAAGAAGCACCGTGTTCAGTGTAGAGGAAGCATGCATGGAAACTGAAGGCTACGAGGTTTTTGCCCCTCAAAGACTCACAATGTATGTGAGGAATCCAAACAACTCAGAAGCACACACACATTCGCACACACACACACAAAATAATGCCTTTTTAAAAAATAGCCAACAGGTAACAAATAGAAAGCAAAATCATATTAGTGGAATTCTGATGGGTGGTTATGAAAATATATTGGCCTAGCACTTAGAACAGTGCCAGACACATAACAAGCAGTTAATAAATATTCAAGGAAAGAAGGAAGGGAAAAAGGAAGAGAGGAAGGAAGGAAGAGGGATGAAAGGAGGGGAGGGGGGGTAGAACGAGGGAAGGAAGGAAGGAAGGAAGGAAATCATTGAAGATCTTCTAGCTAGAAGGAATGCATTTCCAAATTGGAACCACCTTCTTCTGTTTCATCAAAAAGTGATCACTTGGAAATCCCATTTTATCTACTGCTTAGAAAGCATTTACAATATCAATCAATGAAACAAAAGAGCATTTCTAAATTCTGGAGGATTAGGTTAGGTTCATCCTGTCCACATTTAGCCAAATCAGCTAAAATCACCCTTGTGTTAAATTCTAGGGATATTACATGTGAAGAGGAATTTTGTTTAGAGAGTATCAGGGGATACTCAGCAGGGCATCCTTGGGGAGTAGTAGCTAAACTCCCTGACTTTTGAAGAAGGCAGTCACCCAGGTTCACTTCCCAAAGCAGAGCAAACAACAAAAACCTCCCAACCAGGGCCCCGGGAAAACTGCTATTGGACTGGACTGGAGTTCCTGCCCCAGGATCAAGTTGCCTAATATTACAGATTTGTTTTGGAACTTTACCTCTCACTCAAATCCAAAAGCTGTTGTCCCATTTTGTACAAGCAGCCAAAAGAGGCTCTCTACTACCTTGCTCCAGATCTCAGTGAACTTCATCATGAGCACACTGCTTGTACCTTAATAACTTTCTTCCATCAGAGTACTCGAAGTGGGGACACGAAGAGGGTACCCTGAAATCACGGGGGGAACAGCAAAGGAAAGCTGGGTTCCCCTGGGAGTGCTCCAAGGTACCTTGCATGTCACTCAAAAAAAAAAAAAACCCCAAAATTCCTACTGCCTATTATGTGCAGATATTGGTGGAGGAAATCTAGAAATGTGAGACATAATCTCACCCTCGGGTAGCTCCCCCAGTGTCTTGGGGGAGACAAAAGTACAAGACAAGACAGGGTGATGGTAAGTGCTGCAAGAGTTTAGAGGAGGAAGTTTACTTTAAATTGGGGAGTAGTAGCTAAACTCCCTGACTTTTGAAGAAGGCAGTCACTGCTTACAGGTCTTCTCATCCATTCCTCACTCTCTTCCTTCCCCCATCCCACCCCAAGAGTAGAGAGAAAGACAAGAGTGACACGAGAAGATCCAGCCTTTCTTCCTGACACTTAGAAGGTATAGAATCTTCTTCTATAGCATCTCAATGACCCATCTAGCCTGGCAGACTAGAGTGAAGGATACCCAAAGCATAAATTACATATCATAAATAAAATATGGGGGAGGGGAAGGGAGAAAAAAAAAGTTACAGAGAGGGAGGGAGGCAAACCATAAGAGACTCTTAAATACTGAGAGAGGGTTGATGGGGCCTGGGGGAGAAGGGAAAGTGGGTGATGGGCATTGAGGAGGGCACTTGTTGGGATGAGCACTGGGTGTTGTATGGAAACCAATTTGACAATAAATTATATTAAAAACAAAACAAACAAAAAAACCAAAACCAATTCACTCTTTGTTAAGGTATTCTGTTTTCAGGCATTACTTAAAAAGAAAGAAAATTTTCATAATTTCTTTGATTTTCTTTAGTACCTCAATCAGATTTTAAAAGAGCTGTGCAACTGCAAGTAGAAATAAAATATTACTGTAGTACTTAAAAATAAACAAATAAAATAAAACACAGTAGCATTCTGTAAACTGCTAAGCCCATACAGAAACGTAGCTTTTATTGTTATGATTATTATTCAGAGTTTAACTTGATCCAAACTATGCTGAAGAGAGAACCTTGTGTCTTTCTGAACAATCAATATGTATTCACCCTAGTTAATTCTTTTTATTAAAAACGAATGTGGACAACCTTCTTTTTTTTTTTTAAATACTCTGTATGGCCGATGTGGGCTCACACTCACGACCCTGAGATCAAGAGTTGCATGTTCTACTGACTGAGTCAGCCAGGTACCCCCAAATGTGCACACCTTTAATGGAATGATTTCAATGAGGCTTCTAGAGTACCCCTCCTTTGTGACTGTAAAGGGCATCGAATGAGACTGGGAACTTGGCTTGGCCCTGTATTGACACGGGTAAAACTATTCAGTTTCCCAATAGGTGTAACAAAAACACCACTTACCCAAGGTTTTCCTAATCAGATAGAGCTGATCCACGTCTGATTTCCCTGGCCACAGAGGCACCCCCGACAGCAGCTCAGCGAAGACACAGCCAATTGCCCAAACATCTACCGGGGGGCCGTACTGGGTGTCCCCCACCAGTAGTTCCGGGGAGCGGTACCACCTGGTAGCCACATAGTCTGTGTAGTAGTCACTTGGTCCAGCTGGCCAGTGACGGCACATGGAAAACAGAGAGAGCAGTGCAAGACTGGAATCAAAACAGGGAGGGGGAAGACCTAAGAAATCAAGCTTGCACCCCATCTTGAGGCTTTTCTAAACCGATGGTTCTCAATATTGGTTGCATACTAAAATCATTAATGCGGTATTTGTTAAATTACTAATACTTGGGCCCATCTCAGTCCGATGAAACCAGAAGTTCTGGGGGAGAGCCTGGGGGTTCTCAGTATAGTTTTTATAGGTAGAGTTAATAGTTTTCCAGATGATTCTAATCTGCAGCCAAAAGCTGAAAATCACCACTCTGAGAAGTACTATTTTAGGAAAAAAAAAAAAAAAAGTAGAAACCAGGAGAATAACATACTCTTTAATAACCATTTTCCGTGGTATAATTTATATATAGCATACATTTTTTTAAATCACTGTATGTATCCACATGTTTTCAGTAATTGCAGAATTGTAATTTAGGCCATGCTCATTCTCTAAATATTTAAGAACTGGCTTTCTATAGCATGAAGAGCCTTTCTCATATAAAGAATCTTTCTCTCTTGGACAATTATTTAAGGAAACGTCAATACTCACTCAAAAGCCGAGCAAATCCAAAGTCACAAAGCTTAATCACTGAATGTTTTGTGATGAGGATATTTTCTGGCTTCACATCTCTATGTATGCACTAGTCACAAAAATCAACACAAAAACAGATTATCAAGGAGCAACTATAATGTATGGGGTAAACAGAACTCATGAATATTTAGCAAATATCTGAGAAATCATTAAACCCTTGTCCTGGCCTTTTGGATAAGAGGTTACAAAACAGCAACCTAAAATAAATCTAGTACCATACTTATTGCAGCCTGAATCACCCCAAATTCCTCAAGGGCTCAAAAAGACCAAAAAGGAAGAAAGAAAAAATGAAAATAGGTAGCCAGATAAACAACAAGTAACTTTTCAGTAGAAGTATTTCCCATGAAGTATTTGGGAGATAGTTCTACTAGAAAAAGTTAAGATTACTTGTCTGAAATTCAAATTTAGCTGGGTGCCCTGTATTTATTCTGATAAGCCTCGGCGAAAGGGAAAATGTTAAAAAGCTCTGGGTGAGGCCTGCATTGGGCTGCAGAAGCTGCAAGTTGATACATAAGCAGAATTCACAGTTCAGTTGTTTAGCTGAGAACAGAACACAGTCCGCCTGGTAAACAGGACAGGCCCTGGGCCTGTTGAGATAAGCTGAGGAAAAGAAGGGCGGGAACCGGAGCCTGCCAAGAGACCTCCCTTCCAGCTCTTGAAATTCGTTCTGACAAGATAAACAGGAGTAGGCAGAGCTTAGGGAGAGCTTAGGGAGAGTCGCTAGATGTCAGCTCTGCCCCACACACAAACGCTCGTGGACCGACATCCACCCCCGCGGGATGTAGCCCCCACGCCGTAACTCAGACTCAAATCACCTGTGGTTTCCAAACCGCAGCTGACATTGTTTAACAGGCTACCATTAGAAGAAAGTTGAAGAATCTTCACATGATTTTCTTATTAAATAACAATTCTCTTGGCAAAGAACAAATCAACAACCTAATTAAGGATTACATAAAAACAACATTTGGGTCAAAATCCTATTCAGGGTTCCCAATAAACTTCCCTTCTCTCAAGAGGTTTCCTCTCTGGAGAAGAATGTTGGATCCTGTTGCAATCTGAGAGACCCTCTGGCTTACAGCTGACACCCTGGGGTATTCTTGACTTTCTCGAATTTGGAGAGAGGACAGAGGTTCTTCTTGGACCTGGCCTAGTTCTTCCTCCAAAGGACCTTTAGGGTGAGAGATCAGTGCAAGTGTTTCTCCATGGGTATTTATTATTCTTGAAAATCTGGGGCTGGGGGGAGACAATTTCTCAATTATTTTATTACTATCTATCTGGTTCTCAGCAATTAATGTCCCTGAGATCGCCATTCTTTTCCCACTGGCTCCGCATATTCCTATAATTGGGTACACCCATGAATATCGTGATGACAGATGGTCAGAAGGACTCGCAGCAAGAATGTGTTCCTATTCTGTTCTGGGAATTCTTTTACAAGTTTCTACACCCTCCCCACTGCAGTACATGGGGCCTCCCAGAGCTTCAGGGACTCTCCAGGGAACAGTGGTATGCGTTGTATTTGTCTTTGGTGTCTCTGATTTTCCTCACCAGGGCCTTTAGGAGGTCTCTTTTGTTCCGCCATCTTAAAATCTGCCTTCAGGAAAGTGCTAACCCCTACTTGCAATAAATAGCAGCATATGGTAATCACGCTCTCTGGGATACAAGCATTTGACAAGGATTGTCACCTTCCATTGAGTGGAGGCTCCACAGGGGGCAGTGCTGGCTACTTTCCTGTTTTCTCCCTCCAGAAAGGCAGTTTCAGGAAAAATCATTAGGAGGTAGAGGATTCAGCCCCGCTGGCTGAATCGACTCTGGCAGTAGATAGGATGACATATTGCAGTGAGGTTGCCCTCATGGCCAAAATGAAGCTCTAATATTGCAATCTGGCTTCTGTGTGCAGGGAGCGGGCAGTGCCCTACTGGAGGGAGCGGCCACTTTCCCGGTGTTTGTGGCGTCTCACCACCTGGGCAGCAGCCCCCTGTGCCTCCCACCCAGCCTACCTATGGCTAGGACTCTGAGGCGTCCACTGGGCTGCTCTGCTCCAGACTTGGCATTCATATCTCACGAACACAGACACCAGCATTTGTGCGTGGCACGTGGGACTCAACCTCTCGCAACTCAACAGGCATGAGCCACCTGAGGTTCCCCACTCCAGTTTCAGAGCATTTTGAGGGTGCCAGATCAATACAGACTCTGGATTCTACTTTAAGTGGTTTCTCACCAATACAAACCTATAACCCATTTCTTAAAATCTAACAATACATCTTTTATGTAACCTGAACAAGTAAGAATTGCTAAGTCGGCATTTTTAGCCTCTCTTAACCCCAACCAGGCTTCAGAAGATTTGGGTGAAAAATCATATCCACAGAAGTAGGATATAAATTTTGTACAAAGGCTCTACCTCAGCTTAAGGGCAGCCTTCTGATTTTTCAAGGGCGATCATGAGACTTACGTTGTGTTTATGGCAAAAATTTACAGCTTGCAATGTCTGCCAAGTTATGCTCTTCACAAGATGTTCTGGCACCCTAATAAAAATAAAGAAGCAACATAAACACATTCTTTAGTGTAGCCATGGAATTCAGCTAAAGGAACGAAGGAACAGAAAGAAGGAAGGAAGGAAGGAAGGGAGGAAGGAAGGAGGGAAGGAAGGATGGTAGGAAGGAGTGAACTAAGACAGGCTTCAGTAGTGACGCATACAGTCCTCTACCTCACAGAGCAGATCCAAAGCGTACAGAGTGTGTGATCATCACGCTGCAGGATTCTAGGGACAGCAAGGTAATGGCAATACTAACATCTACTTCTACAGGAAGGGACCACGAAGACTCAGGGCCTTCCACAAATATTTAGGATCACCGACCTCAAACATCTGTGCCACCATGGAAACCTGCCTGATAATCTGAGCTCCCTTTCTACAAGGACCTTTTTGTTGATGGAAAGTTAGTTAGCATATAGCAAAAAAGACGTTGCTCTTTTGTTTTTTCTAAGTGGCCCCAAACTGATGGCTTGAGACAGAATTCATCTTTCATGCATGGGCACATGGTCTCTCCAGACTCCCCAGGCAGGGTTGGTTTTTTGTTTTTGTTTTTTTGTTTTTGTTTTTGTTTTTAGGTAAGAAAGATTTTACTGCCAAGAGGGAAGAGGTTTACATCGCATGGCATGTAACAAAAGTGAATAATAATTAAGAACCCACACAGGCATCTTGGTTCTTTCCCACACTGCTTCTCTCTGGCAGCTAGCCGCACCCCACTCCACATCTTTCTGTCCTGTCCTCTATCACGGCGTCTACACTTGGTGCCACCGCTCCCAGCCTCCCACTTCTTCCCTGACTCTCAGCTTACATAACCAGGGCAATCAGTAGCCCCGGCAGATGCTTCATGTGAATTAGGAAGAGGCTCATCTTCTGGGAGCCTTTAAGATATATATCGGGCAATGAGTGAAATGACTACAGAGAGAGTACATTTATTTTTAGAGCCTCCCACCCACCATCCGGACTTACTGCTTTTATGAATCAGACGTTAAACAATGGTGTTATGGTCCTCAGCCAGAACTAATAAGTAAACCAGGGAGGAAACTCTCTCGAGTAGTTGTGTTAAGGTGACCAAAACAAGTCACTTCTAGGCTCTGGGACGGGCCATGAGGCCACTGTTGTCACAAGACCAGATGTTCAGGAAATCCTTTCAAGTAGATCAGAGGATGCTTGAACAGAGGATGGGACAATGTAGAGGAAATGAAGAGGCCACTGCCAGGAAGAGCTGGGACATTTCTGGACCAGAACCATGTCCCTGGGATTGAAGTATCTTCTCCCTGAATTCTTTTCCTTGTCCTAGTGCTACACTGGTACAATGCCAGGAAAACTCACCTGTTTAGAAAGAAGGCTTAGAAAAATACAACTAAGAAGAGGACATTTGAGGGGAAATGCTTCTCCCAGTCTCCACTTTTTGTCCAGAAAAAAAATGGAATGAAACATTAATATAAGGTTATTAGTGCCAGGCCACTTTAGTCTCTAAAAACATTTCCCTAAAGAAATTATGCAAATGAAGCATTTAAAAGTAAATTATAGGGGCACCTGAGTGGCTCGCTCAGTCAAGCATCTGATTTTGGCCCAGGTCATGGTCTAGTGGTTCGTAAGTTCGAGCCCCACATCAGGCTCTGTGCTGACAGCTCAGAGCCTGGAGCCCACTTGGGATTCTGTGTCTTCCTCTCTCTCTACACCTCCCTCATTCGCATGCACTTTCTCTCTCTCTCAAAAATAAATAAACATTAAAAAAATTTTTTAAAAAGTAAATTATAATAGCATATTTATTAATGCTTCCGTAAGGCTGAGCCCATTATTACACAATCCTCAAACATCAAAACAATCTAGTGTCATCTTGAGTTAGCTACTTACTTCACTTATTACTGTTTCTTCCCTGAAATGCCAGGGCCTCAGACTCTATCTCTAAGATCCTTCTTAGCTGATGACAATAGGAGCCAAGTTTTTCACTGCTGAAGAAGGGAGTTACAAATATGAAAGGGAAAAAAATAGAATCTGTTCTGTGGTGTTGGGCTGGAATTGGATATACACGTATGTACGGAGGGTTCTGTGTCGGAAGAGGTACTAACTTCTGCAGAATCCTCCAGAGAGCTTCTCTGCTTAAGTTAACATCTGAAGTAGTGGTTATGGTAGTGAAAAGTGGTCAGATTTGAGCAATATTTTCAAAATAGGGTCTTCAGGATTTTCTGAAAGATCGGATAGGAGAGACAGAAAGGAATCAGGCAATGATACCAAAGTTTCAGCGTGAGTGGTCCATGGTGGGGCCCTTCACTGAGGAGAATGCTGAGGGAGAGCTGGTTTGGAGGAAGAAAGGGTGAATATATTGAGACGCTCTTGGACAGCAAAAGAAGGACTCTGGGTAGGCAGTTTTGAGTTCACGAGGGAGATCAGGCTGGAAATATAAATTTGGGAAGCATAAGCTTGGAGCCCTAGGACTGGATGAAGCCACGGGAGTGAATACAGAAAAATAAGAGAAGGTCAAAGTCCTGAGGCCCTACAACAGGTGGAGGTCAGAAAGCAGAGAGGGACTCAGCAAGAGACTGGGGTTGAGTATGGAGGAAAATAAGGCGACACTCAGGAGAGCAGTGTCACCGAAGCCAACTGAAGGAAGTGTTTCAGAGACTTCTGGGCTAAGACTAGACGGTGGGCTGAACAAGCGCATCTAATTTCACTCCCTCTCCAAACCTGACTATAACCACACTGAGAGATTTTTTCCAAGACCAAAACCTACAGGGTCAGAACAGAAGGGATAAGAGCAACATTTTGGAATTTGGAAAGGAGGTGGATAAATGGAAACTGACAGCAAATCCAAGGAAGTAAAAACCTAAGCCAGAAGAGGAGAGAGTGGAAGACCAACCAATTTGTCCCCAAGAATCCTCCAAAGGTGCAGCAACTGGCAGCCAAGATCCCTATGAAAGTTGGAGGGACAGAGGACTGTGGAAAATCTCTTTTGGAAACAATCAAATCCCTAGATCCCTTCCCCTATTGTATTCCAGTAGGGAGCACTCTTCCCCCAACCTAGTAGAAGGCTGGAGTTTTGTTTTCTGGTGAGGGTAAAATAGAGGATATTTGGTACATTTGAGATGGTGGATATTGTTCCCCCAAACAGAGGATTAAATGATAATGTATATACTAACTGTTGAATGCTGAGACTCCCCAGCCTTCTTCCCTCACTGGCTCTGACAAAGCTGGCGGCCAGACTTCACACTCCAAGGAAAATACTGGAAGACTTTTATGGGGGAAGCTCAGGAGGAAAGATCTGAAAATTCTGACATTGGGGTTCCCCAGCAAATGAACCAGCCAGATAAACCCACAGTGAAGCCCAGAGCTTCCAAGAGCACCCCTACTCTTAACCATGGGCATTGTCTGATGCCCAAGGAAAGCCTCAAATGAGAAGGGTAGAGACCAAGACAAATAGAAAAAAAGCAACTTAAACAGAAACCATGGAGAGTGAAGAGAACATTAAAAAAAGAAAACCAGAGGCACCTGGGTGGCTCAGTTGGTTAAGTGTCTGACTTCTGCTCAGTCATGATCTCGTGGTTCATGAGTTCAAGCCCAGCATTGGGCCCTATGCTGACACCTCAGAACCTGGACACTTCTGATTCTGTGTCTCCCTCTCTCTCTGCCCCTCCCTGCTCACACTCTGTCTCTCTCTCAAAAATAAACAAAACATTAAAAAATTAATAAGAGAAAATAAGAAGCAAAAGAAAAACATTAATAGAAAAAAGGAAAGCTGTTGCATCCATGAAACAAGAAAAAGACATTATAAAAAAAGCAGGAGGACAAATCAGAGTCCAGAATGCAAATAGACAGCCCAGAACAAGAAAATAGAGAAAACAAAGGATAGGAGATCAGTAACAAAACAAATTTTCTTTCTCAGACAAAAGGAGCCCACCAAGTGCCAGCATAAAGGGTGAAAAGCAAGGCCCACGATTTTCATAACGCAGAATTCTGTGAACAAAGAAAGGAATTCTCTGAGCTTCTGGAAACCAAAAAAAGAAACAGGACTTCACAAAGAAGCAGAAAATAGAATGGCAACAGGCTTCTTAACACTGGAAGATAGAGGGCACTTAAAACATGCCTTCAAGGGGAGCCTGGGTGGCTCAGTCGGCCAAGTGTCCAATTCTTGATCTCGGCTCAGGGCATGATCTCGTGAGGTGGAGCGTTGGGCTCCACCCTGAGTGTCGAGACTCTGGGATTTCCCCTCCCTTCTCCCTCTCCCTCTCCCCTGCTCACGCTCTGTCTCAAAAATACATAAACATTAAAATTTTTTTGAAGGAATATTATTTTCTACAAAAAACATCCAAATCTATATTCACACAAAATATCAAATGTGTGAAAGAATAAAGACTTTTTTAAAGTGCAAAAACAAGACTTCAATCTCTCTCTTAATTTTCTTTTTCTTTTTATTTACTTATTTAATTTTATTTACTTTTAAGAGTAATTTTTAATTTTATTTTTATTTTTATTTATTTTAATTTTATTTACTTTTAAGAGAAAGAGACAGAGTGTGAGCAGGAGAGGGGCAGAGAGGAAGAGAGGGAGACACAGAATCTGAAGCAGGCTCCAGGCTCTGAACTGTCAGCACAGAGCCTGAAGCGGGGCTCAAACCTACAAACTGTGAGACCAAGACCTGAGCAGAAGTTGGACGCCCAACCAACTGAGACACCCAGGAGCCCCTCTCTCTCTTTTTTTAAAAGCTCTCATATAGGGTTTCTCAAGGAGCCCCTGGAAGAAGCACTCCACCCAAAGAAGTAAACTATATAAGAAGATTACCTGAAACAGAGAGAACTGGGTGCCTGACACACAAAAGAAGGAAGCAACAGGAATCTCCTGGAGGATAGCGAAGGGAGATGTTCTATGATAACGGCATTCCAGGCATGGAAGACAACTCGTCCAGATTGGAATAGCTGACTCAAGGACCGGGCATGTTGAGGGTTGTTGTCACCATGGCCTCTGGCTTATACTATCTCAAATAAATATGAAAATATTGAACAAATAAATGCTTTGGAAGAGTCTGCCTCCATGTTCAAATTTTGAGGACCAGGTTATGCTTTTCTTGTATGCAATTCCATGAACAAAGTCAAGTTCCAATCAGAATGGTGTTTGGTGGGCAAAAGGCTGGATGAGGGAAGCAGGCAGTATGACTGCTTGTCATTAGCCTGGGCGAGCTTCCTTGCATCCATCCCCAAATTGGGAGGGTCTTGACATTAGACAAAACATATATAATCAGTCCATTTTATCTCTTGTTTTAAAGTCTATTTTGAGGGAGAGAGAGAACAGGGGAGAGGCAGAGAGAGAATCCCAAGCAAGCTCCACACTAACAGCATGGAGCCCCATGGGAGGCTTGATCCCATGAACCATGAGATCGTGACCTGAGTGGAAATCAAGAGTGGGACGCTTAACCGACTGAGCCACCCAGCTGCCCCTGAAAGTAGATATGTTTGAATCAGGAGATAGTGCTGCCTGAATACACTTTAAAAAAATGCAGAACTGAATGATGTAGAATACAATCTATTTAAATATGGATATGCAGAGAAAAATAATTAGAAAACAATTTCTCAACCTGTTAATTTTATTTATTTCTATGTTTCTGTGTTGCTTGAAATATTATTGCAACAAACAATATATCACTTTTCATCTAAGAAAAGAGAGAGTTTTAGTGTTTTATAAAAGTTGCGAATTCCATTGCCAGAAACTGAAAACTAGCAGTAATAACATTCCCGTACTAGATGTTCTTTGAAAAAACTATATTAGAGTCAGAGGCAGAACCAATGGTAATGGGAAAGAAGTATTATGTCTGGCTGCACTTACAGAGGGGTAGAAAAATGAGGAGGGAATCCAGAAACCAGTCTTTACCAAACTTTGACAGAGGACAGGACGACAGTTTAAGAATAAGTATATTAAGTTCTGTAGAAGACAAGGAATGGTAATATGTTTGTTTGAGGCCAAATATAAACATAATGAGCACTGCACTGGAAATTATAATGGATACGTATTTATGTCACTATAGCAGGATACATGTCTTGTGCCACAAACTTGCTTGTTAATAGCAACATGAATTTGAATATTTTCCAAAAGCTTTCTAAAGGAGTACAAGAAGTTACAAACATGACAATGAGGAAATGAATTAGTGTCCACTTGGGATTCAAAGTAGAGACAGGTCTTTTGAGTTTAATTTGGCAAGAATTATTTTTAATGATTAAAATGTTACCATAGTGATACATGCAATGTGGGGGAAGTATTTTTAAAAACATAAACAGGGGCACCTAGGTGGCTCAGTCAGCTGAGCATCTGACTTCAGCTCAGGTCATGATCTTATGGTTTGTGGGTTCAAGCCTGTCAGACTCCCTGCTCTCAGCACAGAGCTCACTTGGGATCCTCTGTCCCCTTCTCTCTCTCCACCTCCCCCACTTGTACTCTCTCTCTCAAAAATTAATAAACATAAAAAACATAAAATGAAAACTATAACGATCATAATTCAATGTATCACTATTAAAATATTAAGTATAATAATTATTTTCTTTTTTCTATCTATGAATTCTATGAAAATGAATTATGTATTTTTATTTTAGCATTTTTCTTCATTTTGCGATCACTCATGTACATTTTTCTATTTCAATGTATGTTTTTTTTTTTAACATATATTTTTGAGAAACAGAGACAAAGAATGCAAGTGGGGGAGGGCAAAGACAGAGGGAGACACAGAATTCAAAGCAGGCTCCAGGCTCTGAGCTGTCATCACAGAGCCCGACATGGGGTTCGAACCCACTAATTGTGAGATCATGACCTGAGCAGAAGTCAGACACTCAACCAACTGAGCTACCCAGCCACCCCCTATTTCGATGCATGTTTTATCTATAACCAAGATTCTTAGTGGCAGCACTGTATTCTGCTGTAAAGATATACCATAATTTACTTAACCAACCATTATTGGACATTTCCATTGTTGCCAGTGTTTACACTATAAGAAATCCTTTAATGGGGCATCTGGCTGGCTCAGGTGGTAGACAGTGCAACTCTTGATCTCAGGTTCTTAAGTTCAAGCCCCACAGTAGGCATGGAGTCACTTAATTTTTTTTAAATAAAAAAAAAACATAGAAAATCGTTTAACAATAAACACTTCTATAACTAAACCTTTATGCATGTACTCAATTATTTTCTTATGATAAAATATTAGAAGTAGAATTGCTTGGTGTAAGGTTATGTCTCTAAAGCTGTTAATACACAGTACCGAACTGTCCTCTGGACAGGCTCCTCCAGCAGTGCGCTGATCATTTCTTTGACAATATTAGGTTTTAGAATTTTATTTTATTTTATTTATTTATTAGGTAGGCTCCACGCCCAACATGGGGCTTGAACTCACAACCCTGAGATCAAGGTCACATGCTCTACCTGCTAAGCAAGTCAGGCTCCCCAGGTTTTAGAATTTTTAATCAAAGAAACTATCTTAAAATGAAAAATAATCAAAACACTGTTATCATTACCCTTCTCCAAAATCATTTTGTAAGTATCAGTTTATTGGTTTGCTAACTTGGTCATCCCACAACAGGTAGTAGGGATATACCAAGTGCCAAGAATTAAGCTAGAAGATACTGGGGATACGCAGGGGAGGAAGGCACAGCTCTTGCCCTCGAAGATTTTACAGTTGACTGTGCAAATAGAGGATGTAATAGAAATAATCCCAGAAGATATTAAGGATGCCAGAGAAAGGAACTGACTCTCCTCAGGGTCAGCGAAAATAGTTACCACACACAGGAGGTCATATTTGAGCCGTTATCTGAAGGACAGGCAGGGGTTTGCAGGCAGAGTAGAGAAGGTAGGGCAAGGCAGACTGAGAAAACAGCGTGTCCTACTGAACGAAGCTCAGAACAGAAATGATTCCGTGGGGCGGTGTCACGTTTTATGTGGCAAGCGGGTATGAAATGGGGCTGCAGAGAGAGTGAAACCTGGGGTCCCATGCTAGGACCACGTCAGGAAGCTTTGGGGAGCTATGACAGGGTTTTACGCAGAGGACTGGTAAGACCCACTTTGTATTTTAGAAATTTGTACCTAGAAATACAATACAGTGGTCACAGGACATTGTGGCCTGAGTGTACAAACCTAAGGAGGACCCCCCGGACACCCGGCAGGGAAAACACCGGCCTTCGCACACTAGCCTTTGTTGATCTTGTCCAGCAGATTAAACATGAAGTTGAAGGAGACCTGACCTCCAGGGTATTAGGTCAACAATTCATAGCACTTTAGACCTGGGAGGCCCCTTAAACTTCACCTGCTCCTAAACTCTCATTTTCACAGGTGAGAACACCTGGAAGCCACTTGCCAGAGGTCACACACACGATGCCAGCCCACTTGTATGGGGAATGTACTTACAAAGTGTTGTTTCAGAGTACGAGACTTCTAAACTGAAAAAGAACAGGCTTCCTATGAATCTCAAAATCTTTGGTTGATGCAGTTTAACGACATTTCCTCCTTAATGATGACAAGCAAGAATTTGAAAGAGCATTTAAAATAGATTGGAGAATTGCCAAATATTCAGTACAACGGAAAGTAACTTCTATTTTTAAAAACAAAAATCCTTAAACTTCAAAATAAGTGAATATAATCTGGCTTAGGATAAATCTTACTTTTCAAGTTTGCTCATTTATTAGCATTCCTTCGATCGATCTATGTGACAAACCACAGCACATCGTCATTCGGAAATGTTGCTTGTACTAACCTCACGTGTATCTACTGGTCCTTCCCTTCCCTAACTCACCTTCATATTAAAGCATTTTCTTTTTTTTTTTTATTTTTTTTCATTTATTTATTTTTGAGAGACAGAGTGAGACAGAGCATGAGCGGGTGAGGGCCAGAGAGAAAAGGAGACACAGAATCTGAAGCAGGCTCCAGGCTCTGAGCAAGTGTTTAGCACAGAGCCCGACGCGGAGCTCAAACCCACGAACCGTGAGATCATGACGTGAGCTGAAGTCGGATGCTCAACCGACTGAGCCACCCAGGCGCCCCAATATTAAAAAGCATTTTCTATTTCCTGGAACATATATAACATATTTTAGCCAGTGGAGTTTAAAAAAAAATCTGCTTCCAAACCTCTAATCACTGCTTGTCCTGTCCTTTTTTCCTTCTGCTCAAACTACATGCCAAAAAAGAACTGACTCCCACCTGCTTTCAGCCCCCCACTAATCAGTGTTTCCAAGTGACTCAACCGAACATGATTCACCAAGCTCCCTGCAACAGCTCCCTAGTCGCACAGAGCCAGGAGTAATTTATACTAATGGGTTTAACTGAAATGTCAGTTGCAAGCTGTCAAAAGAGCAAATATCAAATACTGACTGTTTTCTCCCTTGAACACATAATTTGTCCGTATCAATGACTTTCTGAAGGGAAGCGTCTGTTCTCTGGTCTCTCCCTGGCTGTGTAAATCAACACGAAAAGCCTGTGCCATGGTCACTCACAAACCACAAGCTACTTTAATCCCATTTGTCTGGATATCACGGCTGATCACATAACTACCACCTGCATGGCAAAGAGCAAGCTCTTGGCCAGGGCTTGACAGCATTGTTGAGAGAGCCACAGCCTCCAGTCACCGGGGTGTGACTGTGAGCAGGGATGGGGCGCCATTCCACCATTCTGATACACAATGCCACTCTGCATATTGTCCCCAGCCAAAGCTGGGCTCCCAGGAGCCCAGCAAAAGGAGAGGATGGGCTATCCTTCTCTGCTCACATGTTTTAAGTCTTCTCACTATTCAACTCAAAGGCCACCTCCTCCAGGAAGTCTTCTTTGATCCACTTTGAATCCTATCTTCCAGGGCTTGCTAAACATTCTACCTTCTCCATCTGGCCACAGTGATTGGTTTCAAGGATAGCTGCATCACTTGAACTGAGGCAGAGTTTTTCAATGGACTTTCTATGCAGATGCTACCCTCTTCTAGAACTTTCTTTCCTCTAGAATAGCTACATAGGTTGGTAAAAGCCCGTGGCCATGCTTCCTATTTCATATTTTTCCCTTCCATCGCATGCCACAGACACATACTCTCCCAAAGCCACCTTATAAGACTCCTCTGCAAGGCAGAATGAAGCCAGCATGGAGAAGAGTTGAGGGAGAGAGAAAAGCTACCACTGATGGTGCTTAAAGCATCCAGCTGAGGAGTGGGCGGGTGCCAAAACCCGGCCTGCACTCTGCTCACTCTGGCAAGGGCCTACCGTCAATCTGAGAAAGGGACACACACCTTTTTTTTTTCTTTTTTCAAACAAAGGCTCTGTCTGCTCATCAAGCCTTGTAAAGCACACAAGCAACTGCCCACGCCAGAAAGGGGTGTGTGAAAAGGTCACCAGAGCCTGCAGAGTTACGCCATCCTTCTCAGCCACAACCACCCCCACATTCCTTTTTCACCTACACTTGCCTTAGTGGGTTCTTGTCACTGTAACCAAAGAATGCCTGACCCAGACAGCAGACCAGACACCCAGATCGCTTCGGGTGAAGTGCCATGCTTGTTTTCGCCTTAGACCTCCTATCAGCCGTTGTGTTTGGACTCTTGACTTCAATCCCTGAGACCTTACACTTCCCTAGTCAGGTGCGACTAACCGATAGCCTTTCCTTTCTTTCTTAGAGGCCAAGAGGGCTTCTACGCACAGATAATGTAACAAAGAAATGAAGTTCAACCTAATGCTGCTGCTTTCTTCATGAAAACGATCAGTTACGACCTCTTTCCCAGCCTTTTCAGTAACTCTTCAGCTGTCAAGGCCAGCAGCAGAGTACCCTGTCCAAACACGGCCTGTTCCTGCCCCTGCCTGCAAAAGGGGCCATTGCTAATTCTCCCTCACGAATCCTGACGCGTGGTGACGTGTTTCGTTTGTAAGGGATGGCTCACTCACCCTCTCTGGTGTCTGTCCAGCTCGTGGAGAACCGTGTGGTCGCAGTACTCAAACACCAGGTGAAGCTTCCGCTTCCTTCTGAAGACCTCGATGAGGTTAACGAGGTTGGGATGCTTGAGTTGCTGGAAACACAAAAAGCAAGGTGCTAAGCTGGGGCCGTGATAGACAGCCTTCTCCGACTTTGATCCAATAAAAAGAGAGCTGTTTGTCCCTTGGGAACTTTCTTGTCCTGGATTGAAGGAGGCTGTAAGCAATATGATCTTACTTCTCTTGAAGAGCTGTCTATTAGCGGCTTGTAAATAATTACAGCACAGGGGCGCCTGGGTGGCTCAGTCAGGGGAGTCTCCGTCTTCAGCTCAGGGCACGATCTCAGAGTTCGTGAGTTCTAGCCCCACATCAGGCTCTGTGCTGTCAGGGAGGAACCTGCCTCAGATCCTCTATCCCCAGCTCTCTCTCTGCTCCTCCCCCACTTGCGCACTCTCTCTCTCTCAAAAGTAAACATTTAAAAGAAATTAAAAATAAAAACAAAGTTATAAAAAAATGATTACAGCATAACCTAGGTGGTAGGTGAAGACAAAGAGAAGGAAGGAGAACAAAAAAGAGGGGGCGATTTTTAGTTAATGCAAGCTCATCTTCGGATGATGATCAAGTGTCCCTAAAGAGGTGGCCCTGGACCTCCCCAGGCTGGTTCAGTGTCCCTGTATGCCTCCTAGCCCGCCAAACTATGTCTCCTGGCAATCCTTTGGAATTACTAAGTAATCGTTCATTTGATTGTTTAACGCCCTGTGCTGTCCATAGATACAATAGATACGATATTCCATGAAAAGAAGACTCATGATCCCAGGATTCTGCTGTTGCCTCAAAACAACGTGGCGGTACCCCCAACCCAGGGCCTTGCACATAATAGACATCTGATAATTATTTGTGAATGAAGGGGTAAATCATGTTCCCTAGGTCGATGAAACATTTTAAAACAGAAAAATGGTGGGGCCGAAGGTGTGTATGTAGAGAAAGAAAAAAAAAGTTGGGGAATCAATGTTGTGTTGCCAAAGATAGATCTCGCACTTAGCTTCCTGGACCCTTCTGTCCATAATCCTGTCTGAAAAACTACAATTAGGCAAACTTATTATTGTGAAGAGAGCCACAATGATTAACTTTCTTCAGGGCATGAAGGTCTCCAGGCAGTGGTCTAAGAAACAAAAGAGGGAGCCATAAGGCTTCCTACAGCCTGGTCTTGGAAGCCAGGTGACATTCCTTCTGCCTCATTCTAGCAGTCCACACAAAGCACAAGACTCAGCCCCGAGGAAGCTCAGGATGAAGTACCCCAAGGAGAGAGGCCCAGGTGCCCTCGCTGAGCTCAGCCCCCCAGCTGATGTCCACTTAAATTCAGCTGCCTGAGTGAACCAGGCAAGAAGGAACACTCCACTCCTTCCTCCGGCTGAAGGAACACTCCACCAAGCCACAGAATTGTGAGAAATACAACATTACTCTTGCTTGAAACTACTAAGTTTGGGGGAGGTTATTTATGCCGCAGTGGATAACCTGTCCTAGCTTCATAGGGGTCTTTGGAAAACCACAGATGCCTAGGCCCCATGCCCAGAGACACCGAATAGGTCTTAGGTCGAGGGGCTAAGCATCTGGGTTTTTCTCAAAATCTCCAGGTGATTCAAGATGTAGCCAGAGGTATTAATCACAGACGAGCAGATACTTCACAAAAGGTAAAAGGTGGAAGGAGAAAAAGTGAAGATCTTGAACTGCATGCTATATTCGTACGCACATTCCTATGAGCAGTGAGGAGTGAAGCAGCCAGCAAGGGAAATACTAAACAAGACAGTTATTTTCTCGCTTTCTTTGTAAAATCCCTCTATAACCGCCTTCAAGATATGAAATTCTTCCTCTAGATATTACACTTGGTTAAACAAAGCCACGATACTCCAAGGGCCATTAGTCACATGTGGGCCTTAGAACAGAGGGCCCTACAAGCTACAAAATCTCACATTCATGTCAACATACCTGGAGCCTTTTAGCCTGAACTAACATTTTCCAGACAGAGGAGGGCACATCTGACTACTGTCTTGAACTTAAAAAAAAAAAAAAAAAAAATACTCACGGACTTAGATGCCTCAAACAGAAAGCAAACAATCAGCTCAAAGGGTCGAAATAGTAGCATTACAACAGAATTAGCAGAAAGCAGAGATTTTCGTTCAGGCTCCAAAAAAATCACTGTCCACAGGTTCAGACTTCAAATCTTAAGAGTATTTTAATTTTCCATGTTCGACATGTAGTCCTCATTTGTATCTCTAGCCAGCCTTTGAAGCACAAGTACAGATAGATCAATTCTACCCAAACAAATATCCAGACCTTCTGTGGATACCAAGACTGGTGCCTCCACCTTGTCATGTCCACATCTGCAGGGATCACGGCAGGGCGCTGCTACCTCAGGATAGATCTGGAAGGTTCTCTCAGTTTGGCTTCCGCTTATGTCTCCAGCCTCATCTCTCATAACCTCCTCCCCACCCAAAGGCCCTGAACTTCACTCACTTCCTCAAAGGCTGGTGCTCCCTCTCCTCTAGGGACCTGCTCACGTGCCTCTCTCTCTGGAACACTCCCTTCATCCAGATGTCACTTTCTCTGTCCGGCTTCCTTCCCCCAACCCTGTTGCACCTAGTGGGCACTAAACAGGAGCTGTAGTGCTGGAGCCGAGCGTGGGTACCCCGAGAGAGGTGAAGGGCACTGTTACAACAGTATCCATGGAACCAAGTGGGACCAAACATATTCTATACCCATCTTTCTATTACTACACCTTTGCAAAGCCTAATCCCTTGTAACTGTAGATATTCTCTTCAAATAACATGTAGATTCTTTCCAATTTGTGGCTGTTACAAGTAAAGTTTTGATGAACAAATTCCTCACTGGTTGACCTTAACTTTGGATACATTCACTTCAGGCTTCGATCTCCATCTGGGAGAGCAGGAAGCTCAAGGGCTGCCGTTGACAATACCACACAAGGCCACTCAACAGTGTCATGCAGACAGTAGCCTCTTTGAGAAGGGTAACTGCTGATATTATTATTTGGAGTTAAATCTATTTTTATGTAGGGTGATTTTCTCTATTCAGTGTATTCAACAGTTATTTACTGATTTTAATGTGTGTAAGATAAGTCCTAAGGATAGAGAGACAAATAAAGCAAGGCCTGCCCCTCCCCTCAAAGGGCCTAGAATCTAAGAGGGAAAGGAAATAGTGAACAAGTAATTACAGCTATGATAAACGCTACCAAAAGCAAGGTAA
This sequence comes from Paguma larvata, assembly GCA_030068075.1. Lineage (NCBI taxonomy): Eukaryota > Metazoa > Chordata > Mammalia > Carnivora > Viverridae > Paguma > Paguma larvata. The sequence continues at coordinate 1,205,036 of CM057827.1, forward strand.
AGGGTGCTAGTTTGTGGATGTTGGGTGGTCCAGGGAAGATCTTCCTGAGGAAGTCAGGTAGACTATCTAGAGCACCAGAAATACAGCTTTATGGCTCTAGAGATGGCCAAATTGCTTTCCAAAAGGATCATACATATTTACACCTATGTCAGGAGCATGAGAGTACTTTTTACCATATCTTGGCCAGCTATAGACAGATCCATAGTTATATATGGATAGCTACATACAGATAGATTTATTTGTAGATATAGATAGATAGGGACTCATATAGATTTGTGACATATATTGTCAAATTGCTTCTAGCAAGACAGGTCACATGGCTTTTAAACCACTTGTCTCTCCTAACCCCCTCCATGCAATAACTTAGATATAATTGAAAATGGCCAATAACTTCTTTCTCCATTTATTTTCAGAACAAGTTTAATTTAGAAAAATTGATCACTAAGACCAAATTCTGAATAGGACTTATGTTAAATATTTTAAAATAAATTATTAATGGTCTCTAGGTTGCCAGGATTCTGGGTGATGAGAAAACATTCCAGAGCAGCAGATATTTCAAAGTCATTCCCTGGCTGTGTTCACTTATTCAACAAAGATCTACGGAGCACCTGCTCTGTCTCAGGCACTATTCTAGGCACTAGAGACACATTGGTGAAAGATTCAGGTATTAAACAAAGAGGTGTCATGAAGAGCTCTGCATATATAAGAGATTAGGCTACCTCAGGGAAATTGTCCCTGAGTAAGTGGCCTTGATCTCAGTCCTGGAGGGAGAGAAAGGTCTGTCCAGACCAAGATCAGGAGTGGCAGTAGAGGTGGCTTTCCAGGCAGAGGACTAGACCTGGCCAGAAGGGGATTTAGGAACTGAAAGACAGTGTGGCTTGAGGGTCAACTGTATGGAACTAAGACTAGTTTGACAGTCAGAAGCGGAGTCCTGTATGACCTTGAGGGTCATTCTAAGAAATTTATACTTTACCCTAAATGTGATGGAAAGCTACTGGAAGGAATTTTAGCAAGATGGAATATGATAATACCATTCGGGTGTTTTAAAGCTCACCATAGTGGCCGGGTACAGAATGGCTTGGAGGAGGCAATATGGCGAAAGGAGACCAGCAAAGAGCCTGTTGTCAGCTGAGAGATGATGACGCCCTGGACCAGGCAGAGGCAGGGAGATGGTGGCTCTGTTTGGAGATGTATTTTGTTATTAGAATATCCAGGATGTGGTGATGGGCTGGATGTGAGGGACCAGGGAGAGGGAGCTGTTAAGAATGACCAAAGGTTTGTATAAAAGGGCAGATGGTGGTACCGTCACTGAAAGGAGGAAAACTGTTTGGGGCAGGTCACGCGGACTCTGAGATACCAAAGTAGAGTTGTCAAGTTGGCCAGAGTTGGAGCTGATGGTAAAAGTGGGGAGTCAGCATGAGGGTAAGTGAAGCCATGGGTAGATGCAATTTCCTAGAAGAGCAAGTGAGAAAGGAAAAGGCCCACGGGACCTCAGCACCAGATATGTGGTGGTTGAGGAGGAAGTAGAGGAGAAAGGGAAGAAGACCCCCCAAGAAAAGAGAGAAGACAGCAGAGGGATGGGCATATCACGGAAGGAGGAAGTAGTCCACAGTGATGAAGGCTGCTGTAAGGTGGAGGGAGGAGAGGTCCGAGAGGCTTTCTGAGGGCTTCCCCAGGCGTCTGGGCCGTGTGGCCTCTCTGGAAGTTGTGCCAGTGCAGGGCTGAGACCAGGAGTCAGGTCATATGGATTCAGCTTCTCAAACACCTTACCCCTCTCTCTTGGCTGACTTCCCCCTACCTCAGGGGCAGAACTCAGGGGGACCTCTCTAGTCCTGGAAACAGCTTGCAGTTGGCAGCCTGGAGGGTTCAATGACAGCCCTGACATTGTGAATGTTTGTGTTCACAAGGCTTTGGGTACTTCTGCTTCAATACTGAATGGGCTTCTTCAGGGAAATGCAGAGGAATTAGTGAGAAGTAGGCAAATGATGGATGGGCTGTTCACAGGCGTACTCGACATGTTTATTATACATAGAAGTAATCTTAATAAAACAGGCTCGATTGCCGTATGTACTACGAAGATGTAGTTCAGGGCTCTTTTAGTTCTAGTTCCTTCCTATTTATGAATGTTTGAAGCCGAAGCCTCAGGTGTGGTCTTTTTTTTTTTTCCTTTAATTTTGTTTATTTGAGAGAGAACACACGTGTATGCGCACAAGCAGGGGAGGGGCAGAGAGACAGAGAGAGGGAGAGAGAAAGAGAATCCCAAGCAGGCTCCACACTGTCAGCCCAGAACCCAATGCGGGGCTTGAACCCATGAACCATAAGATCATGACCTGAGCTGAAGTCGTGCCCCAGCACTTTGAAGCCTTTTGTACTAGCAGGCCAACATTTCAGATCAGGAAATGTTACTTTAAAACCCTGGTTCCCAGGATCCTCTGGAAAAGGCTGCTGATCTAGCAATCCTGGGCCTGCAGTATCTGTGGCATCAGGGAGCTGGGGCTGGGAGGCAGCTGCTCAGTGCAGATAAGGCCTGGGCGCCTCAGTTCACCACCGTCCCCGCCCTTGCCTACCGCTCCCCGACACGAAGGCCAAGTGAACGCTGTGCTTGCTCATCACTCTTGCATCATTGATTTTCTTATATGAGTTAAAACAGATATTTAATGTACCATGTTTCTCTCAAAAGTGGGAAAACATACAAGCAACAGAAGGGACTGCATATTTCAAGGCAAATAAGCAAAAAGAGTATTTATTTGCAGAAGTGAAGCATTGTTCCCACACCTGTCTGGTCCCTGCAGGTAGCGGGTGTGTGACCGCCACTCTAGGGAGTCCCCAGTATTGCCTGCATGTTTCTGGACTGACCAGCACGTTACGTTTGTGGGTTCTCCTATCCTTCAACCGTCAGGATTCTCACTCTTTGTGGGGAGGGGGAAGATACTTATCCTGTCTTTGCTTAGACAAAAGGATTTTGTCATTTTCTCAAGGATCGTATATCCTGTTTTCCTTTCTGAAGTATTCTTATCCCACAACTCTGTTAAATAATAAGAGAGATTAAATCGTAGAAAGCGGGACCTGTCTTAGTAAGATGTTTTTTTATAGGCCTTTACAATTCTTGAACTTGACTCTAAGTCTTAGGTACATAGACACCTGTGTAGGAATCTTTCATCAGTTAACATTCACACGGAATGGAGAAAAGTGATGCCCCCCTCCTTTATAACAATTAAAGTATTTTCCTGAGTATTTTCCAAGGATTCCCAGATCAGCATATTATGACACTGTCAAGCACTTGAGATCCAGCAAGGTCGAGAGCTTGATCAATCTAAGAAGCTGAGAAAGAATCAAGTTCTTCATATTTCCTCTCGTTCTTCTTCTCACTGAGATGAATGCTCTCAAATAAATCACAATGCAAGAGTTAACAGCAGCAGTATTCAATTTCTTTTGATTCAGAAAGAAAGCTCTAAATTTTACCTTAACCCCATTTAAGGACTGTGGAAATACAGGTATGGTCCTAACAAAATGATACGACTAAAGAATGAATATCATAAAAAGGTATGTTCTAAAACTCGTATGTAGTATAATACAGTTCAAATCAGAATAAAAAAATTTTTTTTCAACTAGATAAAAAGCCCTTTACATTCGTACAGAACTATAACTTTTAAAACTACCAAGGAGGGCACCTGGATGGCTCAGTAGGCTAAACATCTGACTTCAGCTCAGGTCATGATCTCACAGTTTGTGGGTTCAAGTCCCACATTGGGCTCTGTGCTGACTGCTCAGAGCCTGGAGGATGCTTCAGATTCTGTGTCTCCCTCTGTCTCTGCCCCTCTCCCACTCGCATTCTGTCTTTCTCTCTCTCTCTTTCTCTCAAAAATAAACATCGAAAAAATTTTTTAAACCACCGAGGAAAAATGGGGCAACTTGCTCTACCAGATGGCAAAATTTTCAATGAAATGCCTATAGGAGCACCTGCGTATCTCGGTCAGTTGAGTGTCTGACTCTTGATTTTGGCTCAGATCACGATCTTGTGGTTGGTGAGTTCGAGCCTCACACAAGGCTCCGCGCTGACAGCAGGGAACCTGCTTGGGATTCCCTCTCTGCCCCTCCCACATGTGTACTCTCTCTCTCAAAATAAATAAATCAAACATTTTTAAAAAATAAAAACTTTAAAAAAGTGCCTATAATCATTGCCAGCAGCAGCAGCATTACCACGCTGGCAGAATGAACAAACAGAAGCAGTACAGAGTCTAGAATTAGATCCAAGTATTGAAGGGAAATTAACATATCACCAAGACAGTACTTCAGTACAGTTGGAAAGAAGGTGCTTTATTTAAAATTGATTCTGGGAAAACTGGTTACCCATTGGGAAAATTAAAATCCTACCTTACCATCCTATATGTAAGAATAATTTTCAGATATGTTAAAAATTATAGTATGAAATACTAGAAATACTAGAAAAAATTTTAGGAGAAACTTTCTATGACTTTAGGGTAGAAGAAAGCATCTTGATAAAACAATCTAGGGAAAAAAACAGGTAAGTTTGGCTACAGGAAAATAAAATAATGTTAGGAAGATGACAAAAGTTCTGGAGATGGATGGTGGTGACGGCTGCACACCACTGCGAATGTCCTAATGTCACTGAACTAGACACTTAAAAATGGTTAAAATGGTAAAATTTATGTTATGTGTAATTTACCACAACAAAAAATAAATAATGTTGGTTTGGTGAAAAAATAAAAAACAAAAGCACTCAGACAATGTCAAAAGACAAATAATTGGCAAGGAAATATTTGTTATGACAAATAAAGGGTTATAGCCCTTCGATTACAAAGACACTTTATGTATTATGAAGAAAAAGACACCTATATGGGAAAATGGGCAAAAGATATAAGCAGGTAATACACAAGAGGAAATATAAATGATCCAAGAGACATGAAGAGATAGTCTTGCTAATAGTCAGATAAAGGCATATCAGAGCAACAATGTGAGGTGATTTATTTTCCTAACAGGTAAATATTTCATAAATTCACATCTAGTGCTGCCAAGGATAGAGGGAAACCGATCTTCTCATACTTGATTGGTTAGACTTCTTGGAAAAGTTACTGGGAGTATTTATTAAAACAACATACCCAGAACACATGGACAAAAGATCTGAGCAGACACCTCACCAAAGAAGAGATACAGATGAGAAATAAACATACGAAAAGACGATCAACTGGGGAATTGCAAATTACAAAAATAATGAGATAACGGGGCACCTGGGTGGCTCAGTCGGTTAAGTGTCCGACTTCAGCTCAGGTCATGATTTCGCCGGCCGTGAGTTCGAGCCCTGTGTCGGGCTCTGTGCTAACAGCTCAGAGCCTGGAGCCTGCTTCAGATTCCATGTCTTCCTTTCTCTCTGCCCCTCCCCACTCATGCTCTGTCTCTCTCTCTCTAAAAAATAAACATTAAAAAAATTTAAAAATAAAAAAATAATGAGCTACCATTACACACCTATTAGAACGGTTAAAATCCAAAAACAGTTGAGGACACCAAATACCGACGACAATACTGAGCAACAGGAACTCTCAGTCACTGCTGGTGGGAATGCAAAATGGGGCAGTCACTATGGAAGCCAGTTTGACAGCTTCTTACAAAGCCAAACATAGCTGTACTATATGATCCAGCAGTCATGCTCCTAGGTGTTTACCCAAATCATTTGAAAATTTATGTCCACATAAAAAGTGCACACAGGGGCACCCGAGTGCCTCAGTCAATTGAAGATCCAACTCTTCCTTTCAGCTCAGGTCATGATCCTAGGGTCGTGGGATCCACCCCCATGTCGGGCTCCATGCTGAGTGGAAGCCTGCTTAGGATTCTCTCTTTCTCTCTCTCTGCCCCTCCCCACCTCAGCTCATACATCTGTATGCACTCTCTCTTTCTCTCTAAAATAAAAAAAAAATGCACACGAATGTTTTTAATGGCTTTATTTATAATCATCAAAAATTAGAAGTACATGGTCTTCCTATAGGCAAAAGGATAAAAGATTGTGTTCTCTCCACAGTGGAGTGGGATATTCATCAGAGATAAGAAGAAATGAGCTATCAAGTCATGACAAGACACGTATAAAATTTAAATGCATATTAAGTGAAAGAAGCCAGTCTGAAAAGACTACATATTGTATGGTTCCAATTACATGCCATTCCAGCAAAAGCAAAACTACGGAGACAGTAAAAAGATCAGTGATTGCCAGGAGTTCAGGGGACGTGGGGGAAAATGCAAGGTGAAACAGGATTTTTAGGGCAGTGAAATTATTCTGCATGATACTGTATTTAAGGATATGTGACATTATGCATTTGTCAAAACCCACGGAATATTACGGCACAAACAAAAAAAATCATTTAGGAGGTTGGGGAATCCTATGTTAGAATGCAGAATGTGATTTAAAAAAAAATCTACCTGTATTACAAATCTATGAATCAGCTTTAGTGGCGGCGGGGGACAGGGGGGAGTGCTGACCTAAGTAACTTTGGAAGTGGTTAGAGTCTGTAAGACTAAAGGCAAAAGAAACTACATATTAAAAGTATCAATAAGGTACTCACTCTTATTGATAAAGTTGTTTCTCAGGGGAGTAGGAATTGACAATTCTTTTTTTTTTTTTTAATGTTTATTTATTTTGAGAGGGAGAGTGCATATGTGTGAGCGAGCAGGGGGAGGGGCAGAGGGAGTGAGAGAGAAAGAATCCCAAGCAGGCTCCACACTCAGTGCAGTCACAAAGCCAACGACAGAGATCCATGTCACAAACCGTGAGATTATGACCTGCGCCGAAATCAAGAGTCAGACGCTTAACCGACTGAGCCACCCAGGTGCCCCTGAAATTGACAATTCTAATAACAATGTATACTGGAATTAAACAAGTAAATGAATGCCGGATAATGAAAGCCAGTTTCTCCCTGTTAGCACAGGAGTTAATGATAAGCAAGAAGAGGCTAGTATAATCCATGATCTGATCCATCCATGGGTTAGAATTGGAGACATCAGCAGGAACTCATAGCTTAATATCGATACAGGTGGTTACATATAGGAATAACCATAGATATCTATATATGCACAGGTTAGTATACACGCATATATTTCCTTGCTCTTCAGCTGAGAGAGCCTAGAAGCAACCACACCCTAGCAGCAAGAAGTACACATAGTGCAGATCTTGGTTTCTAACAGCATTCGTTCTCCAGTAAAAGGAACCAGAGTTCCTCAGAGAAAATGGATGATTCTAGGTAAGGCAGGAGAAATACAAGATGAGGCTGGAGCATCGTATAGTGCCAGAAAGGAAAGTGCTGAGACAAAACAAACAGAAACACTGCATTGATGGGGATGTATCACAGGGACACAAATATCCACGAATCTCTACTAACAAAAATAAATGATCGATTGAATGAATGACTGAATGATTAGGAAAGAATAAATAAGTCTATGCAAAGGAATTCCAAGTAATTTATGTAGATACTTCCCCTTCAAGGAGGAGAGCCTAAGCCCCCCACTCCTTAAGCGTGGGGTCCACATAATGACTTCCTTCCAAAAGAGTACAGTGTAGAGACGTAGAAAAAAAGGAATAATTTTATAGTGGAGAAACCTGACAAAATATCTCAGCCAGGTGAAGGTCACCATCAATATCGATAGTATGTATACTTGATATGATGTGATGATGTCATCCTCCCTGAAACCCACAAGCCCAGTCTAACCATGAGAGAAACATCAGACAAAAATTCCAATAGAGGGACATTCTACAAAACACTTGATCAGTACTCTTCAAAATTGTCCTGGCCATCAAATATATAGGAAGTCTAAAACTGTCACAGCCAAGAGAAGCCTAGGGACACATGACAACCAGATGGGATCTTGGAACAGAAAAAGGACATTAGATAAAACTAAGGAAATCTGAGTGAAGCAGAGACTTTAGTTAATGATAACATATCATACTGGTTCGTTAATTAGAACAAATGTACCATACTAATGTAAGATGTTAATAACCAGTGAAACTGGGTGCAGGGTACATGGGAACTCTCTGCATGATCTTCTCAATTTTTCTGGAAATCTAAAACTGTTCTAAAAAATAAAGTTTATGGAAATACACACACACATCCCCCATCTTACCCAACACGCTGCTTCCGGAAATCTACCCTATAGAAACAAAAGCACCATTGTATAAAAATATATGTACAAGGATATTTATTGCAGCATTATTTGTAAAAGCAAAAAATTAGAAACAACACCAACATCCTTTGATAAAGAGGATGGTAAAGTAAGTTGTGGTACATTCAAAGCATGAAATATTGAATACTATGCAATGATTTAAAAAAACAAAATGAACAGGGGTCTATCTATTGGCCCAATGACAATGATGTACTGTTGAATAAAGAAGGCAAGTCATACGTTTTATAAAAACGTATGAAAATAGAAACTACTGGGTAATTCTATTAAAAAGATATAAAAATAGGGGCACCTAGGGGCACCTGGGTAGCTCAGTCAATTGAGTGTCTGACTCTTGATTTCTGCTCACGTCATGATCTCCTGGTTAGTGGGTTCAAGCCCTGTGTCAGGCTCTGCACTACTACTGCCCCTTTCCTGCTCTCTTTCTCTCTCTCAAAAATAAATTAAACTTAAAAAAAAATAGCAGCACCTAGGTGGCTCAGGTCATGATCTCACAGTTTGTGTATTCAAGTTCCACGTTGGGCTCTGCTCTATCTGTGTGGAGCTTGGGATTCTCTCTCTCCCTCTTTCTCTGCTGCTCCCTCACCTCAGAATAAAAAATATATATATATATACATGTGTGTGTGTATATATATATATATGTATGTATATGTAGGTATACAAATAGGGTAAGGAGATGAGAGAAGTAGGTGAAGGGGATTAGGAGGTACAAACTTCCAGTTACAAAATACTTAAGTCACAGGATGAAAAGTACAGCATAGGGAAGATAGTCAATAAGACTGTAATAACATTGTATGGTCACGGATGGTGACTATACTTACCATGGCGAGCACTGAGTAATGTATGGAATTGTTGAAGCACTACACTGTACACATAAAACTAATATAATGTTGTATGTCAACTATACTTCAGTAATAAAAATTTTAAAAATATGTATACGAAAATAGAAAGTATATCCAAAAATATGAAAAAGTTCTATTTTCATGTATTCGTTTTTACATATTACTACTCAAAAGCCTATGCTGAGTCCTGCATTGTGCTGGACATTATTCTAAGCTCTGAGATTACCATACTTAACAAGGCTAAGATAAATCTCTGTTCTCGGGGAACATGCTAGATGGTGAGAAGTTTTATAGAAAGAAATAAAGAAGATATGGGGCACAGTAGTAGCATGGTAGGGAGGGGTGATTAGGGGCGCCTCGGTGGCTCAGTCGGTTAAGCCTCTGACTTCGGCTCAGGTCATGATCTCACGGTCTGTGAGTTCAAGCCCCGTGTCAGGCTCTGTGCTGACAGCTCAGAGCCTGGAGCCAGCTTCAGATTCTGTGTCTCCCTCTCTCTCTGACCTTCCTCTGCTCATACTCTGTCTGTCTCTCTCTCTCTCTAAAAAATAAATAAACCTTAAAAAAATAAAAAAAATAAAACAGGGTGATCAGGGAAGACCTCACGGCAAAGGTGGCAAACGAAAAAAGATCTGAAGAAGAGAAGAGCCATGGAGATGACCAGAAAAATGCTCCAGGCATAGAAGGATCTACCCTTCCAAAGGGTCTCACGTGGCATCCTGCCTGGAGTATTCGCGAACAGCAAGGGGGTCAGTGTCAGCCCGTCTTTGAATTTAACTGTTGCTGTAGCAACCAGCTTCTGTGTGGATGTATCCAACAGCCCTTCATCTCAGCTACATTCTGTATCTTTTGCTTTTGCTTTCTGCCCTGGGGCTTCTGGGGGTGCTGAGGTACAGGATGCTGGTGGATGACTCTAACTTGCAGGAGTTAACACTCCATGGGGGAACCCTAGACCCAGGGGGACAGGAAGTGATAGGCAAATGCTTATCTCCTCTGTCCTCTGGCTGCTTACAGAGACCTGGCAGGTTGAGCTCCTGTTGTCCCTTTCATTGCTTTTCCCTCCTTCCCTATTGCCCTCTCTCCTGTCCCTTACTCCTGCTCCCTGGTATTACTTCCCCCCAAATAAACTACTAACGTGCAATCCCTTGTCTCAGACTTGACTTTATAGGAGGTGCACAGGCTGAGACAGGTTGGTACCGGAAATGGCTGTAGCTAGCAGATCTCCGAATGGAATTCTGGAACGGGATCCATCACCAGGCAGATGGCAACAAGGACCGCACTGCCGGTGGTAAGTGAGGCGAGAGGATGCCCTGAGGAACTGCCACAATGTAATTAGTAAGACTATTGTCAGGAGTGGTTTTGAAAGCAGTGCGGTTGGCTCGTCCAATCGCAGCGGCCCATGAGTGGAACGGGCTAACGGTAATTACAGGGTTATTGAGGGAGCTGGCTTTTGTTAACACCTTCAGGTCGTTGAAGAAAAAAAAAAAGGAGAAAATGACAGCTTTGGGTTAGCCACCAGCAAACTGTGAGAATCAGAAGGTCTCTATGGTAGTATTTAAAGAGACATTTATCTCCTGTGGACACAGGATAGATGGTGCTAAAATCAGGCTTAGGACTTAAGAGCAGCGGAGATACAAAAAGGAGACAACGTACAGCTTCAATGGGTCTCTTATGCCAAAGGCAGGGCTCTGGAGAGAAAAGAGACGGGCCCTGAGATCTGGAATAGAGACATTTAGGGCAATGAGCCTGGGAATCTTAAATTCTCAAATTTCTCTGAATCCTCTCGGCTGGGAGAAACAGCTTCTGTTCTTTTGCCAACGGTGAAACACTTCCTCTCATACAGAGACCATGGCACTACCAGGAATATCACTGAGGTGGGTGTCTTCTTGGGAGGATGATGTGTGTCCTCCTTAGATTCTATCCCGACTCCTCCCAGGGCCCACAGACCTGTCTGACTAGGATGAGGCCGGAGCAGGGCTCGAGCAGGGCAACGCGGCTCTCGCTCCAGGAGGAAATAACCGAAAGCATTACAAGACCTGGCTCGTAAGTACAGCAGGAATCTTGGGGCCTTCGGCCATGGCAGTAGTGAAATGTAAGGCTGGAGGGGGAAATTCATTGCTATGGGAGCACTGTCCTGTGACTTGGGACTTCATTCCTGACAAGGACACCTGGAAACAGTCTTTCCTTCCTCCACTAACGCAGTCTAGTAGGCACAGGGAAGGAGGCCACTGGCATCTTTGAGAAGCTCAGTGGCGGCTGTCCTCTCTAGGCTGGAGATGCTCCCATGGAACTAGGCCCTCTGGTTCCAACAGGCGTGAGAAGATCCCAGAGTGGCTGAGACCAGGTGCCGACAGTAGCAGGGTACACATAACTACCACTATGGGAAGCGAGGCCCGACGCCTCATTTCCCAGAAATCTGTGCTGATGCCCAGACAGGAACTCACCATGGAGTTCTTATTTGTGAAATAGAAGAGCAGCTGGCAGGTGTGTTACTTGACTCGTATTACCAGAAGCAGTTGAGAGATGGCAAGCAGAAGGTTGATGTCACCCGTCAGAATGGAAAATTGCAGTTTCTCACCCAGTTTCTAGATCTAAGTCAGTGTGTAGACCAAAGTGCTGTTGACTGAGTCCCGTGCCCAGGGATCCTGCAATGCCACCGTAAGTACTCCTCAATCCTTTCCCAAAGGGATCTGTGGCTATTTACCAGAGTAACTGCGGAAAGGGAAATACTCAGACCTTTTAAGAGCTGGCGGCTGGCCACAAAGTCTGAGCTGGCACTGACGTCTGGGGACACAAAATGCTATCATGGCCCCAGCTTCAAGTAATGGCTCACAGTGGGGCCTAATGGGTCCACAGGGCCACCCTTGAGGTTATTTCCTCCACTCCCAAGTGCGTAACTAGGATGGATACACTAGTAGTTCACAAACCTTCACATTGGTTTCATGACCAGTTGGAGTAAGAGGCAATATGGCAGAAAGGGCCAAAGAGAAGGCCCTGACATTGCACACACTCCCCAACACCATCCTGGCCAAAAGAGTAAATTGGAACAAACCGCATTCCAAAAGTAAATGATGGATTAGCATCATCGAAGATGTAAAGGATGCAGGGGTGGTAGTCCACATCATAATCCCACTCAATTCATCTGGTAGACTAGTATAAACTCAACCAAATCATACCTCCAAATGCAGGTGCTGGGCCAGATGTGGTATGTCTCCTGGAACAGATCTACACAGTCTCTGGCACCTGACATGCAATTCATTAGATCATGCATTCATCATTGATCTGATAAGTGTATTCTCCCCAACCCCTCTCAGTAAGGAGGATCAAAAGTTCATTTTTTTTGTGGAATGGATGGCAGTTCACATTCACTATCTTGCCCAAGGCCTAGGTTAACTCTTCTGCTCTGCATTACAATATAGTCTATAGGGACCTTGATCATCTTGACATTTCACAGAATAGCATGCTGGTCTATGGTATTCATGACCTCAAGTTAAATGGACCTTCTGGTGAGCAGGAAATGACAAGTATTCTCAATGCCCAATTAATGACAGAAGGTGGGAGAAAACCCTCTGGGGCATGTCAAGGGTAATGTTCTAGGGGTCCAAAGCCCTGGGCATGCTGAGACATCCACTCTAACGGGCAAATTGTGGCATCTTGTATTGCCCACCACTAAAACAAGGCGTTGCACTTGGTGGGTCTCTTTAGATTTGGGAGGCAGCATATCTTAAACATGTACACCAGGGAATAGTGCTTGGGGATACTACTTGAATTTACCAGGTAATTTAGAAGGCTGCCAATATTGAGTAGGACCCAAGATAGAACTTTACAGCATGTCAAAGCTACCGTACCACTCAGGTCATATGAGTCAGTATGTCGAGACGAGATCGGGTGTGTTCAGGGCAGTATGGCCATAGACATGAGTCAGTATATCCAATCACGCTAGTGCTGTCCAGTTCCTGGTGTGTCATGAGCCCTAACAGAGACTGCGTACCTGACCATGAGACCTCGAGTGATTATGAGACCAAGAGCTGCCAGAGCTGCCCGTTGTGAAGTGGGTCACAGAGATGCATGTCATAAGACCACACGGAGGCAGCAGCGATACACTATGCTGTGACAACTATACATTTGTGATCAGGCTCAAGCAGGTCTAGAAGGAACAGGCAAGATGAAAAGAGGTGGCCAATTCTCCTACACCATCTATTTTATTGCACTGTCACCTCTCCTTCAACATACACATATGGTTTAACGGGAGTTTCCAGGTAAGGAAGAAGAAAAACCTGAAGTCCAACTCATGGACAGATCAGCTCATTATGTTGGTACTAGCTGAAAATGGACTGCCACCAGACTGTAGCCCCACTCAGCAAGAGCCTTGAAGGACAATGGCGAACAGGTATCCTTCCACTGAGCATAGCTTCAAGTGGCGCACTTGATGGCTCACCTCGTTAAAAGATAGAAAGGACTTGAGATATGCATGGATGCATGGGTAGTGGCAAATAGCTTTTTAGCTGATGAAGAGTCTGGAAGGGACAAGGCTGAAAGATCATTTGGAGAAGGGGCATAAATTGTACTTGTGAGCACAGAGCTTGAGGATCTTTGGGCCTCATGTTAATGCCCACCGGAAAGCATCTACTACAGAAAAAGCACTGAGCAACCCGGCAGATGTCTTTCTGGTGGGTATGAGCCTGCTGTGTCATTGGCCACCCCAGTGCTGTAACTGACCCACAAATATGGTGGCCGTGGCTGCAGGAATGGCAGTTATGCATGGCCCCAAAGCACTGCCCCCTCTCCGCAAGGCTGACCTGGCTACTGCTGCTTCTGAGTACCCAACATGACAGCGGCAACAACTGTACTGAGCATGGAGATGCAGCGCCCTTTAAGGACAGCAGCTGCGATGTGGAGGGGGTAGTGATTTGTCCTTACTGGAACTGACGGTAAATTTAATGTTTGTTTATTTTTAATTTCTGAGAGACAGACAGAGACAGAGAGAGACAGAGTGTGAGTAGGGGAGAACCAGAGAGAGAATGGGAGGCAGAATCTGAAGCAGGCTCCAGGCTCCGTGCTGACAGCAGAGAGCCTGACGTGGGGCTCAAACTCACGGACCATGAGATCATGACCTGAGCTGAAGTCTGACGCTTTACTGACTGAGTCACTCAGGTGCCCCGATACTAACTTAAACATTTTTTTTAATGTTTTATTTTATTTTTTGAGAGACTAAGAGAGACAAAGTGCAAGCAGGGGAGGGTTAGAGAGAGAGGAAGACACAGAATCCAAAGCAGGCTCTCCAGGCTCTGAGGTGTCAGCACAGAGCCTGATGCAGGGCTCCAACCCACAAACACAAGATAATGTCCTGAGCCGAAGTTGGACGCTCAACTGACTGAGCTACCCAGGCGCCCCACCCCCCCAATCCTAACTTTAGATATAAGTTTTGCCTTTCCTGCCTACACCACAGTCCAAGGGCTTAGAGAATGCCTGCCTTACTGGCATGGAAGTCCATACAACATCAGAGCAAGAGGCCCATTTTTAGAGCAAGGGAGACAGGACAGTTAGCACATGGCCATGGGATCCACTAGTTCTACTATATACCTCATCAACTACAATCAACCAGCCTAATGGAAGATGGAACTGGTACCTCAGCCCTTCAGGGATACCTGCACTGATCCACATGGTGCTGTGTCTTCAGTGGCTAATCTGTGGGTCTGGGAACTGAGAGCAGAAATAGGACTGGACCCTCTATCATCACTCCCAATGATCTACTTGTGGAAATCATGCTTCCTATTCCCAATATTCTCTCGAATTTGCAGAACTCTACGTTGACGTGATTGACCGAATGTCTATTAAGAGGTGATGAGTCAAATAAACTATAGGACCTTATGTTACATTCAAATGATAAAACAGTATGCACTTGTGAAGAAGAATAAAGCATATCTATATATGTGTCAACTTGGAAAGATCTCCAAGACACAGTGCTAAGTGTAAAACAAAAGTTACAGAATGTACATCCTGTATGATTGTATTTGTATGTATTTTTTAAAAAGAAATATATATCTTTGTGCAAGCACAGAAATCCTCTGGGGTAATATTGGAGAGAGAAGGGCAAAGTCAATTTCCTTTTTGCTTTACATTCTTCTATAACTTCAGTTTTTCCTTACATGAGCATTTATTACTTTATCATACAAATGGCTTTAAAAAGATTTAGGGGCGCCTGGGTGGCTCAGTTGGTTAAGCGTCTGGCTCTTGATTTTGGCTCAGCTCATGATCTCATGGTTCGTGAGTTTGAGCCCCCCATCGAGCTCTACACGGACAGTGCAGAGCCTGCTTAGGATTCTCTCTCTCCCTCTCTCTCTGCCCTTCCCATGCTCTCTCTCTCTTTCTCTCAAAATAAATTAAAAAAAAAAAAACTTTAAAAAGTAAAATTAAATTAAATTAAAAAATATTTACATAAGTGTCTTCACTATACTATAAAACCAAAATAAATATTTGAAGTTAGTGGGGCACCTGGGTGACTCAGTCAGTTGAGCTTTCGACTTCGGCTCAGGTCATGATCTCACAGTTTGTGGCTTTGAGCCCCACGTCAGGCTCTGTGCTGACAGCTGGGAGCCTGGAGCCTGCTTGGGATTCTGTGTCTCCCTCTCTCTCTGCCCCTCCCCAGCTCATTCTCTCTCTGTCTCTCTCAAAAATAAATAAACATTAAAAAAATAAAAAATTAAAAAATTAAAAAAAATATTTGAAGTTAGTGTCAGAGAGCTAGTTAATACGTCACCTTTGGGAGAGGGAAAAAGCTATTTTAATTATTTAAAAAGCGATTTAACTACTACCACCATCTCCAGCTTAGAGGAAAATATCCTGTACCCCTCACAGAGTTGGTGAGGAATTGTTCTTTAATGTTTTTGGTAAAGGAAAGATGCCTTCATCTTGTATTTCCTCCAAATGCCACGGTAGACACCCTGGCTAATGTTTTGTTTTGGGGACAAGTAGAGAAAGGGTGTGACATATGCAGTGGGAAAGTATTGAAAAAAGTGGAATCACACGTGGAGAGGTGAGGAGGGGCTTGAAGTTTATTTTAAGTTTCCTGTAGACAACATGGACGGAACAGAGTACGCCAGGCTGGTCCTCTGGCCAGAGGCCTGGGGTGAAATCTCTTCCAGATTCCTCTAGAGACCCAGCAAAGGCTAAGGATGTGCACAGTGGAGGTTCAATTTGGTTTGTTGACTAATAAAGTATATGAAAAGTTCCAGAAAAGAAGCAACAGTATAAATGGGGTCAAAGTGAAAGTTAACAATGGCATAGCCAAAATTTAATGCAGCAACGTCCGGACGGTTAAAAACAAATTTTGTTTGGTTTATACACAGGTTGATAGCTTCCACTGGTTTAGAAAGTCACGTTTCTAAACAAAAAGAGGAATCGAGTTCAAAGTTTTTAACCAGGCAATTTTATCCATTAGCATTTTTACTACCGTGCTTTTAAAGTTAGTAAGTAATCAAGAAGATTAAAAATTAGCAAGAATATATGCCTGCGAAAGCAAATTTGTGCCTAAGACATCACTCCTGCCAAATAAAAAGGTGAAGTAAAACACTAAAAAAAAAATTAAAGGGAAATTAAAGACAAGCCTGGCCCATTAAAAAAATTTTCCATTCTGTATAAAAAGTACTACCTCCTAGTATGGTTTCACTATTCTATAATGAATGTATGTAATCTACTTATAATGTAGATAATGTACAATGTAGATAATGTATAATGTATAATGTAATGAATGTATGTTATCTACTTATAAATTTTATTTCCTGAAAATAAAAGTAATTTAAGTGGCCAAGAAAGTAATAGCTTAATTACATTTTTTTTCAATGTGCACTATAAAATCGCTTATTTTCTCCTATTGCTCTGCGATATTTTTTATTTCCTACAGTGTAAGGTGCAGGCAGGATGTGCGTAGGAGCGTTTAGGGGACTGATACACAGTGGTATGTGCTTAATCTCCCCACAAACTAAGTGTCTCTATGAGGGTAAGGAGCCAGCCTGTTGATTTCTGCTTCTTTTGTTCTTGAAGTATTTGTGCGGCAGCTTTATTACTTAGGAGTTCACTACACGGCAGAAATACAATCTTCCTGTTTAAACAAATTGTGACCCAGGCCAAAACATCTTATAATAAACAAACCAAACAGCCTGTTACTATTTGCAGGTAGTAATTATCTTGTAAAAATCAAGTTAAACAGGTCTCCACTTGTTGAGCAAATAGGGAAAGATGATGTTAAGGGGAATTTGTTTGGTTTCTATCATTGTGGGCAAGGGAATGCTCTGCTTTGTCTTCCGCACTACTGACGACCAGCTCCAAGAGCTCCCAAGACCTATCTATGTATTAGCAATGAACATCGAAGGGCCCGATCTGCCAGTCTCTACCAAGAATATCTGCATATAATGAAAGCTATATAATCCAAAGACCCAAAACTGAGTCTGTGGGCCAAACCTAATCTGTAGATGTGTTCTGTTTGGCCTGAAGGGTGTTCAACATTTTAAAAAATTACTTGTCAACATTTTAAAGTCCAATTTCATTCTCAGTAAGACGAACCAGGGCTCCTTTGAAAAATGGCCGATTTCACAGCTGGGGCAGGATGAGCCTGGTACATGTTGCTATGACAATCTGGTTAAGCGTCTGATTCTTGGTTTCGGCTCAGGTCATGATCTCCTGGTTTCGTGAGTTCGAGCCCCACGTTGGGCTCTGCGCTGACAGCACGGGGCCTACTTGGGTTTCTTTCTCTCTCACTGTCCCTACCCCACTTATGCTGTCTCTCTCTCAAAAAATAAAAAATAAATTTTTAAAAAGTGTTCAAAAAAATTAAAAAATAAAAATAAATAAATAAATAAAAAGTGTTCAAGGAACAGTGGCATCTCTTAGGACAGAGGAGTGGGCTCTAAAGAGCTCCACATGGCCAAATGTGTGACAATGTGAGAATCAAAAAAAAGAATGACAGTGATAGTTTGGAACAAACTGAATAAAAAAGAAATCCACAAATTTACAGTGATACTAAAAAGTATATGAAGCGGTGGCAGGGGCGGTATGTGAAAGAAAACTTGTTTGTTGTTTTTGTTGTTGTTGTTGTTGTGTAACAGAAAAACTGTTAAGTAATGAATGTAGAAAGAAATGTTGAAAATCATCATTTTTGGGGGCAGCTGGGTGGCTCAGTTGATTAGGCGTCCACTTCTCGATTTCGGCTCAGGTCATAATCTCACAGTTCATGAAATGGAGCCCCACATCAGGTTCTGCTCTGTCAGCACAGAGTCTGCTTGGGATTCTCTCTCTCTTTCGCTCTCTCTCGGCCTGTACCCTGCTCACGCTCTCTCTCAAAATAAATATTAAAAAAGAGAAAACCACCAGTTACAATAACTCTTATCATAATTGATTCAGGCAAAGATCACTGGGTGAAAGTTGTTGACACACAAGGTGGGCCACAGTCTCCGTGCATCTCCCCACAGCTTACACATTAACTGTAAAGGAGAAAATGTTTCTTTACAATTAGGAAATATGGAAGACCATCTTGGCTAAGAGATCCAAGCTGAGAGCACCAGTCATGGGACACACTGACACCGTGTACTGTCTGCCGAGAACTAGTGGGACAGACACGTCCTCATGCCTGTAGTGGAAACAGCCAGACAACCTATGTTGAAGCACATCTGAGAAACTCTTCAAAATGCCAATATTAAGAGAGACTAAAGAGACATGACGACTAAATGCAATGTGTGGCCATTCATTAGATCCTGGATTTAAATATATAGATGTAGTTATAGTTATATAGTTAGAGCCACATAACTATTATTGGAACAATATGAGAAATTGGAGCACAGCCTGTATGTCAGATAATGATATTGAGTCAATGATAAATCATATTGTGGAAATCATATTGTGGTTACACAGAAGAATTCTAGCAGATTCATGCTGCATACTTAAGGACATGATTCATCCAAAAAAGTATGATGTGTGTGTGTGTGTGTGTGTGTGTGTGTGTGTGTGTAAGAGACAGAGACAGAAAGGAAATGAAGCAGAATTTTCACAACTGATTAATGAATCCAGTTAAGGGTATGCAGGAATTCATTGTATTATTCTTTCTACTTCTATATATGTATTTTATAATTTTTTTTCAAAACAAGGAATTGTGGGGGGAAAAACCCCAGAGATTTTACATAAAATTCTGTTTGGGGCTTTTTAGAAAAAGCCTCTGAAAACGTAGCATCCTGGGTTTGCATTCTGAGGGCGCAGGGGTGGCCACCCGCCCGCCCTACAAGCTATGAAGTCGCGGGTCTGCCCGGAGTCCACTCTCCATCTTGTCTTACGTTGATCCTTTGTCTCCAGTGTGATCCTCACAAACATTTGAGTTTGTAATCTCACATAAACCATAACAGAGAATGCTGAACATGGCTAAAGCAATTTCTAGAAATGTGTTACAAGTCCATTTCAATAAGCCGATTAAACTATTTGAAGAAAAGGAATCTAGAAATGTCACCTATACTAGCAACGGCAGGACTAAATGCTCAAGGTGTCACAGAATTTCCCATTGAGACTTTTAATGAGTTGTGAAATATTATTTAACTAATATTGGGGGAAATATTCCTTCAACTGATATTTGGGGAGCACAAGTCTTTAAAAATTATGAAATCTCTAGGGGCACCTGGGTGGCTCAGTCGGCTGAGTGTCCGACTTTGGCTCAGGTCATGATCTCACAGTTCCTAGGTTCGAGCCCCACCTTGGGCTCTATGCTGACAGCATGGAGCCTGCTTCAGACCCTCTGTCCCCCCTCTCTCTCTGCCCCTCCCTGGCTCACGCGCATGTGTTCTCTCTCTCCAAAATAAATAAACATCAAAAATTTAAAATGATGAAATCTCTAATTAGATCCTAACACGAGGGAGCATTTACACGGTACTCTGTTAGCATTTGGTGGACGGGGCCCTAGCACGAGAGCACGTGGAATTAAACACTTAATAAGTTCATTGCACAGCAGGGAACCATGTCGGTTGTATTTGCCACAGTGCCTTCTCATCCCTGGGATGGTAATTTGTCCAGCAGTATTTCTGGTCTGATATTTCACCGCAGTGAACCTTTCAGGACAGACCGTGTGAAGTCCTTCACCTCATGGCCTACCGTTGGTATTAAGTCTCACCTTTCTGCGTATGCGTCTTTCTCTCCTACACAACTGTTTTTGTTTTTGGTTTTGGGTTTGTTTGTTTGGTTTTTTTTTTTTTTTTTGACCCTCTATTTTTCTGCCCTTGCATCCTTAAGGCTGTTTGGCCGCTGTTCAATGTTTGGCCAAGAGCACTCTTGCTCCCCTCAGCAAAAAGTCAGCAAAGCAGTGCCAAACACAGACATAAATCAAGGTGAGTAGGTGGGCCAAGTTCTAAGCCTGCACCAGAGCTTGCCCAAGGTCACCCAACAGCTCTAAGCTGGGTCAGAAGCTGCAATTCTCAACTGTGGCTCCTGTCCCCATGCAGTCACACAGCCCGACAGCCTCACTGGAAGGTTACTGAAAGCGAGGAGACCACAGGGAAATAAAGGGAATGTTCTGAACATTCCATAGGTTATTATTATTCATGATTAATTAGAATCAAATGAGAGCATGCTTCTGGCACATAAAATACACTCAGTATTCTCACCGACCCCAAAGGAACTTTTCCCCCCATATTTATCCCCAAAGGAGTCTTTTATCACATTTTTCCCTGATCATCTCCCAATGAAATTTTAACTCCACAAATCTACTGTATATGTGCTGTATGTAATCTGTACTTTATACAGTAAAAGTTACACTACCCCTACCCATTCCCCAAAACCAATTCTCATCCTCTTGGGGGTGATACTGTTCTCATTAAGAAGGCATGCACTGTACTGTTTATAGTAAAGTTGTAAATGGGCATTTTTCCTCATGCTTACTCTCATCTTTGTTGGTCGCAAACCATAACTTTTTGCCTTCTAAAAAAATCTACAGGGTTATGGAATGAGAGTTGGAAAGAACTGCTATTCCAGCAAGAATCTGCACTCAGGCTCCATGGAAGCCATGAGTCCCACAGCTAAGGCCCTGCTGGACAGGACAAATCCTGAGGACAGTCACTAAGAGACCTCAGAATGTGGTGTTTGGTGTAACGTGATGGTTCTGATGTGTGGGGGCAGCAATGCATGGACTTGGGGACAGAGAGAACTGTATCTGCATTCCAGCTTACTAACCAGGAGGCCATGGCAAATCATTAACCAGCCCTAATCTATATGTAAAATGAGATAACAATACCCACCCCCTAAGGTTGTTATAAATATGATTTGTGCCTCCTAGGTAATGATACTTGGCACTATGCCTAAGTCTACTGGGTCACCAAACGGCGATAACGTGATTCCTCTGCTTGCTTGTATCTTGTTTTGTCTACTGGAGGCGGGCTGCCACAGACAATGTCCTAGCTGCTGCTTTCAGCCCTTGCTGATGTTGGTCTGATCTACTCTCAGGCCCCCATACCATGTGCCACGCTGGTAAAGGTCTGCCCAGGCACCGCATAGTGGCTCTGTCCTGTCCTTTACCTCCACTCCTCTGAGAGCATCTACTCTTCCTACCACTCCTGTTGGAATTCTCTGCTTCCTCTTTCAATTGTTCTACCATTTTCATGCCACATAGAGAAGGCGTAACATCATAAAGGCTGAGGACTTCAGTAATACTAGTTCTTCTGGGTTGGTTGGCTCACGTTTGTTTTGAACCACAAGGCCCGTTTCTTGCTAGGCACATAGATAGTCCCCAGGAATTGGGTTGGGCTCAGTTAAGCCACCTGTTTTATGCAGAGCCAGTACTCACTTCCCACCACAGGGCCATGATGACTCCAGCATACTGCACCAGACTTCTTGATGTACGGTGATTTCCTTGCAGGAACCTGGTCTCTCTGTGTAATCTAGCTTCTGTCATGACTGTCCACTTCCCATCCAAAATATCTTTATATGCTTGAAAGCCTAGTCACGGAAGGAGGTAGAATTTTTCCTGTAGGGTTCATGGGCCATATGCAAATCAGGACATGTCACATACCCTGATGGGGCAAGTTCTATACCCATAGCTTGGAGGTAACTGTAGGTCCTGTAAAGATTAAGGATATATTAAGAACGTAGCAACATTCCAAGTAAAGTAAGAGGTAGCCTAATCTCCAAGCTGGCCCATGAATTGGTCTTTTATTACATTATTACAGCTATTTTTGGCCTTGGCGCACGTTAGTAACTCAAGGTCATGGCTCCAGAAATTCTCTCCCCGCAAAAAAAACAAGTTTTTTTGTCTACTGGATTGATACCACTAGCATACAAATATATTTGTTCTCCCATATTAAAAACAACTACTAAAACTCTCTTGATTCCACATCTTTCCATTTCTCAGCTTTTTTTACTAATCACATTCCCCGAAAGAGTTGCCTGTATCACCATCTCCACTTCGCTCTTCTCCTCCGTGGTCTAATCCTCTCTGATGAAGCCTTCATTCCTGCCACCTAACAGCTCTTGTCAAGATCTCAAATGACCCTCACATCTTCAAAGCCAGTGACTAATTCTAAGTCTGTACTAATCATGGCTTTTGACACTGCTGACCAGTCCCTTGTTCTTTTTTTAAAAGTTTTTATTTGAATTCCAGTTAGTTAACATACAGTGTAATATTAGTTTCAGGTGTACAATGTAGTGATTCAACACCTCCACACCTGGGGCTCATCACAAGTATGCTCCTTAATCTCCATCTCCTATTTTACCCATCCCCCCCACCCACCTTCCCTTTGGTAACCATCAGTTTGTTCTCTATAGTTAAGAGTCTGTTTCTTGGCTTGCCTCTCTTTTTTCCCCCATGATCATCTTTTTTTTTGTTTTTAAATTCAATATATGAGTGATATCATATGGTATTTCTGGTATTTGTCTTTCTCTGATTCATTTCACTTAGCATAATACCATCTAGTTCCATCCATGTCATTGCAAATGGCCCAATTTCATTCTGACCATCCCCTCATTCCTGAAACTTTTCTTCACTAAGCATTTAAGTGTGGAGAAATAGGTTCAAGAATTCCTTATACTTACAGAAATGGGTTAAAAAAGCTTAGGGTGGAAAGCTGCCACCATGGGGCAAAAGCACCCAAGGTTAGTTAGTGAGATATTATAATAGGATCACGAGTAACTTGTTACATCACCTGCAAGAAACTACTTTCCATCTTGCACCAATATACTTTAATCACAAACTCTACTTGCTCCCCAGACCATTTCCGTCTTACACGCACAAGTTAATTGATTGTTTTCTTCACATTCAATACATGTGTAAGATCTTGAGAGCTCAGTAAATACAGAGACGAAACCCTTGTTCTGGGCTCTTGTCTCCTCCCAGACATTAGCCTCTCTCCTATTCAATTCTGTGTCTGTTCTCTTACTGGACAAAACAGAACTCCAGACTGGATTTTCCTCAACAATCACCCCCTTACTTTTCCTTGTTTGCTGGTTCCTCCTCATCTTCCTGAGTTCCAGGGTTCAGTCTTTAGTGTTTGTCTCTCCATTCCCCACGGCAACCCAGGCTCAGGGCTTTAAATGCTATTGTCATGCTGATGTCTTCCAGTTTTATATCTCCAACCTGGACTTTCCCCAAATGCCAGACTTGTATATTTATCCCTACATAACAGTCTCCTTAGATTTGCATCTCTAGTTTACCATATCCAAAATAGAATTCTTGATTTCCTTACCCCCAAATTTGCACCTGGGTCTCCCTATCACAATGAATGACCTGATCTTTTCATTCTTGTAGTTACTCAAGTCAGGTACTTTGGATTTGTTCTTTTTAATTTTTTTTAATGTTCATTTATTTTTGAGAGAAAAAGTGTGAGCAGGGAGGGGCAAAGAGAGAGGGAGACACAGAATCTGAAGCAGGCTCCAGACTCGAGCTGTCAGCACAGAGTCCAATGTGGGGCTTGAACCCATGAACCTCAAGATCATGACCTGAGCAGAAGTTGGATGCCCAAACAAGAGTGAGCCATCCAGGTGCCCCTTTGGGTTCATTCTTGATTCCTCATCAACCATCAGATTCCTATGGACTCTTCTCTCAGAATTAATCTTGAATCTAATCACCTCTACCACTACCACTGTGACCCAAACCCCATCACCTCACACCTGGATTGCTCTCATAGTCTTCTAACTGATTTTCTTGTACATGGAGCTGGAGAAACCAGCAGCTGGAGGAATCCTTCTAGAATGTATGTCATGCTAAGACACCTCTCTGTTCAAATCCTTTGATGGCTCCCATCTCATTCAAAGTAAAATCCACAGTTCCCACTGAGGCCCACGAGGCCCTCATGTCTGACGCCTTACCACTCTAACTTCATCTCCTATGACCTTTGCCCTTGTTTACTGTGCTGCAGACCTACTGATCTCTTTGCTCCTCCCAGAACACACCATGTCTAATACACATCACTTGATCCTGTCTGTGGCCTTTGTACTTACTATTCCCTCTGCCTGGAATGCCTGTATCACTCACCCCTTCCCATTTCCTTCTGTTATCTCTTCAAATGTTATTCATCAGAAAGGCTCTTCCTAACCCTTCTCTTTAAAAAAGCAAGCCAGCCCCTTCATCACCTTTTACCCCTTTATCATGCTTTATATTTCACCACTTGACATATAATTATTTGTTTACTGTCAGTCTCTCCTTACTTGGAGGGCAGGGGCCAAGAACAGTGCCTGCTACATACAGGAGTTTTGTAAAAAGTTCCCAGATTAGTATGTGGCAACTCTCTTATGCACAGGTGTCTCATCAAAAACAATGAAAATGTTGAATTCCTTTTTGTTCGATGTTGGAAAGTGAGTCTGAGAAAGGGTAGGAGAGTTGCTTCGAGCTCAGGTATAGCAGTATAATTTTACTACTGTCACTAAATAGTACTTAATTTAGAGTATGTCTTTAGAGTATGAGTGGACTGGTTATAACTGTTCCAAGTGTTTATATTTTTAAAAGCCTAACTACGTAACTGAGAAAAAATAAGATTCAGAATTAAACATTAAAGGGTTGATTGCAATAGGACCTCTTGGTGAATAGTGAATTATATTTAGTTTAAAAAGTAGTTTGTTACGGGCACCTGGGTGGGTCAGTTGGTTAAGCATCCAACTTTGGCTCAGGTCATGATCTTGTGGTTTGTGAGTTTGAGCCCTGCTTCAGGCTCTATGCTGACAGCTCACAGCCTGGAGCCTGCTTTGGATTCTGAGTCTCCGTGTCTCTCTCTCTCTCTCTCTGCCCCTCCCCTGCTTGTGCCCTGTCTCTTACTCTCAAAAATAAACATTAAAAAAAATATTTTAAGCAGTTTTCTAGAACACTAAATTTGTCTCATAAAAATGTGTCGCTTTTTTTTTTCAAATGGCACAAAATAATGTTCTTTGAAAAGTGTTTCAAATTTTCAGAAAAAAAAATGTTTTCTAGTAATTTTAGCAAAATCCGTTTTTTGATAATTATTGTCCTCAAGGACATTTACCACCAGATGGTTACATCCTCATAGAAGCTTCCACACCAAGAACGGGAAGTGTTACAGGTGTGCTGCCTTGAAAATTATGCAGCTGAGTGCTGGACAACACACTCCCATGATCTCATCTGCTTCCAAGGAAAAACCAGAATTTTTAGAAGAGTCCAACAGCAACTGTTAGGAATTGCTCTAAATTGTAAAATTAAATTTTAAAAACACACACACAAGGAATTCTCTGAGGATAGAGAGAGGCCAAGTTTCATTAGAAAATCCGAGACAGTTCTTCTGTCGTGTATTTCACTGTGTCTGCTATGGCTCCTCTAGGCAGGACATCACCTGATCTAGGGAAGCTTCTCGCTCCCAGACACAGTGCTAACTTTCATGACACTTAGGCCGCACAAAACAAATGATGTCACCATTTTCATCAGTGGATAGTGAAGTGAGAAAAATAAGGGCAATGGTACACACACACACACACACACACAATTACACAATCCATTATTCACATACTGCAGAAAGGTATCTGCATAGATGTTGTTTGTAGTTGCCAACTACTCTCTCAGGAAGACTGTGCTTTTTTTCCAAAGTTATGTCTTTCCTAGGTTTGTCTGTTTGCTTTAATTTTAAAGAGAGTGAGTGAGCAGGGGAGAGGGGCAGAGGGAGGAGAGAAAGAATCCTAAGCAGGCTCCACACTCAGCATAGAGCCCAGTGTGGGGCTCGATCTCACGACTGTGAGATCATGATCTGAGCTGAAATCAGGAGTCAGACACTTAACTGACTGAGCCACTCAGGTGCCCCTAGGAATACTAAAAGGTCCTGTCTTTTATGAAATGATGGTGAAAGTAGTTGGTAGTTGGTTTTTTAAAATGTTGACAACACTATCCCAATCTGTAAAAAAAAATTTTTTTTTAATTTTACAGATCCGTGAAATCTAAAAATCCACATGTGGAATATGTGTGTATGCGTATGCGTGCGTGTGTGTGTGTGAGTGATGGAATATAATTCAGTCATAAAAAGAAGAAAATCCTGCCACTTACAACAACACGTTTAGACTTTGAGGCAATTATGCAAAGTGAAATAAGTCACACAGAGAAAGACAAATACTGGATGTTTTCATTTATGCATGGAATCTGAAAAAGCTGAATTCATAAAAATAGAAGGTGGAATGGTGTTTGGCAGGGGCTGGAGGGTGGGGGAGACGGGTGCAAACTTCAGTTATAAGATGAGTAAGTTCCAAGGATTAAATATACATGTGGTAACTACAGTTAACAATACACATTATATGCATGAAAGCTGCTAAGACAGTGAATCTTAAATGTTCTAACTACCAAAATAATGGTAATTATGTGAACTGATGGAGGTGTTAACTGCCTTATTCTGGTAATCATTTCATAATACATATGTGTAACAAATATCACATGGCATGCCTTAAATCCTTAAATTTATACAAAATTACACATCAATTATATCTTAATAAATCTGGGGAGAAAATAAAAAAAAAAACAAAAGTCTACAGATGACGACTTTCTAATTAAAAGAATCTTGGTTAGCTTCTTTCTTTTCAGGAGAAAGCCAAACTCCTTAGCCAGGCATTCAAAGTCTTCTACATCTGGTCTTAATCTCCTTGTCTTGCTTTCCTTATCATAGGAGCAGTCAAGGGGTCAGCCCCGGTAGCCCTCGCCTGCTCTGGCTAAGGCTTCTGAGGTAACCTTCAACCTCAATCTCCCTAGCTCCTACTGTCTGACCTTAGCAAGGGTCATTAAAAGTCCCAGCTCTGCAAGAGGTGTGCAAGGAACACACCAGGAACTCAAACTCACTGGGCTGCAGCTTTGCCCAGGGCCCAGAGAGCTGTGCTTTGCTCACAGTTTAGTATTCTTCTTCTCACGGGCCACTGGAGCTCTCCCTTGAATTCCAGGTCAGACGGGGGCCCTAAACCATTTGCCTAGATGTCACCAGTTTCCTGTTCTCCAGGACTACAACATGTCCCCTGGAGTCAGGTTCCAAACCCAAAGACTACCTGGGACCAAGATGCAGCTTTGTGCTAAGCACCACTTAGCCCAGGCCAGACCTATCTTCCAGAAAATTCCTCACACCCTCTTCTACTGAATCCTGGCTTCCTTTGCTCTCCTTCTCTCCCTAGCCTGTAGTCACCCAGCAGGCAGTCCTGGCTAAGACTTTAGGGTTATAACCTGTGTTTCCTCAATACACTGCTTTCTATGCATCCACCTCTCCTGGGTCAGAATCTGCCCTGAATGCCTTATTTCTCATTCCATGCCTCCTTAAATACTTCAAAATGTAGCTTAAATGTGTCTCTACACACTTTATTTAGAGAGTTCTTGCAGACAGGTGTGGGGACTCAAGGTAAATGACACAGACCCTGCTCCAGCAGGAAGCCTGTTTATTAGGAGTGAGAGTCAAGGGGAAATTTATCTTCCTTCCCTTCCATGAATTAAGCATCTGAAACGCAGGGTGTATAGCTTCTTATAAACATTGTTTTGGGCACAATGAGGCTCTATACGTATTTACTGAATAAATACATGGAGAAAATGTGACTTCATTTAACAAACTCTCAATTCACTTTGTCAGCAAATATTTAAGGACCTATTATGTGTTAGGAATCACATAATATCACAGAAAGCTGTTAGAGAACGGACCCTATCAATACTCTAGTCTTGTCTCATATAGATTAGGGGAGTCTATACCTGTGCACATGATTTTGAAGAATGGGGTGCTCTGTGCTTTCAAATCAGGCTCCTGTGCACACAACTCTTTCCTTTAAGGCATATCAATATTCAGTTATTCAAGAGAACACATTCTGACTTCCTAATATATTGGCAACAACCACTCCACCTAAGCTTATTTTGTTAAAATTTTTTTCCAATCCAACTGTAACATTTATTTAGTGGAGGCCCAGCCCACTACACACCTGCTTAGCAGTCCACACAGAGAAAAAGAGGTCCCCGCCCTGGAGGAACTCAGTTAACTCAGGGAGCTATGCTTGCAAACCCAGTACTGCTAAAGGGTATGGAGAGGGTTGAGAGGCACTCAAAGATGACCTTCAGCATCAGAAAAAGAGTATCTCTCCGCTTAGAACCAGATTGTCTTTTCTTTGGAGTAAATGAATCCTTTAAATACAATTATCGCCTTCTGCTCTAGGGGAAGCCTGAGGAAGTGAAAAACACCCATCAGCCCAAGAGAAAGGGTAAAGAACCTGTCCCTGTGTGTAGACAGTGGGCAAGGACGGAGTAGTCCAGGCCCTGAGATGAGCCCTGCTGGCCTCACCCCTTCGTAGGGGAGGGCCTCACAGGGTGGAGGTGGGGAAACCCTGGAAGTGTCCTCTCACACTAGACAGCATCCTGTTGGTGAAGATGATCTTAAACCTAAAGAGACAGTTTTCCTATTATCCGCCCATTTAAATGCACCCAGAGCCTGCTACTTCACATTCAGATAACCCGTACACTCAAGTACACTCAAGCCGTGGGGAGGGGAAGAGAAGGCTTTTAGCGAGGCCTGGAGAAAACAGAGGCAGCGATAAGAGAAAATGCCCTGAGAGACAAAACATAAGAGACTCTCAAAGACTAGGAACAAACTGAGGGTGAGGGGGGTGTGGGAGGGGGCAGAGTGGGTGACGGGCACTGAAGAGGGCACTTGTTGGGATGAACACTGGGTGTTATATGGAAACCAATTTGAAAAAAAAAGTATTAAAAAAAAATAATAATAAAGAGAAAATGCCCAGAATGTTCCACTTATCTCCCTCTAGGTTGCTCTTTCCTGGTCGTTTATTTGGTTATACCTGCCAGAACACAGAGGCTCATCTGTCTGAAACCAAGTTAATCCCACAGTGTTCATTACATGGCACGTTCTATGTTGGGACTTGGGTTTCATCTTCACAGAAATTCAGAAAAGTCGCCTCTTTCTACCACAGAAAAAAACAACCTTTCAGCTTGTAAGTAACAAGTTTTTCCACAGCTCTGATTTTGTGGTCTCCTCTGGTCAACAAATAAACATTTTTAAAGTGATCATTTCACTTCTTTAAGAAGAATCCTTTTTCTAGAGAAAGGACATTATGGTGTTCAGCAGCAGATAAAATGAAAGGTGTAAAGAAAACCTGTCGGCTTCCTAGCAGTTTGAAAACAGGCGAATGATTAATTATCTTAATGGACTGAGAATATCAACAGAAGATGGCCTGAAAGTTTAAAACTCATGAATGCTAGCAAACTGCAGTCGCGGTAAGTTCCTGTATTATCAGAGTTGAGGGCTCTTGAATAATCAGATCTAGAGCTGACATGGGCAAGAAGCAAAGGGGAAGAATAAAATAAAATTTTATCCCCCACAGCATCTCTGAAAGTGACTAGCATCTTTCTCTGCACTGGTGTCTCTGCTTTCCAGTTTATTATGCATTTGGTGACTTGTACATCTTAACGCATTTACTAGACATAACACGACTCACTTAAGTTTTTTAGTCCCTGATAATTCACTTTAAATAATCCATTACCTTGAGCATGCGGATTTCTCGAAGGGCGATTTTCTTTATGACAGGGTCATCTTCTGATTCCAGAAATCTCTTGATGGCTACAATCTGACCCGTGTCCCTGTTTCTGCATTTGAAAACAACTCCGTAGGATCCTTCGCCAATTTTCCCAATTTTCTCATACTTCTCCATCACAGAGGAATATATCTTAAAATGGATCTTCACATAGTTTGAAAATGTCGCTTATGAAATATTGGCACGAACAGACTGCACTCGAGCCCCACTCAACGATGGGTCTTTGTCAAGCACCTGGAACAGAAGGGCACTTGTTAAAGAATTAGGAATCGACCCACGTCCTTATAACCTCGCCCCTCAGCAATGGCAGCGAGATCTGAGATCCGGGATGACAGCCTAGAGCTTGCTGCCTTCGGTAACCCAATTCTAATAGTCCGGTATACACCCTGCAAGTTAAAATGCAACCCGTCATCCTAAATCGAACGGAGTTGTAAGATAATCTATCTTGTTTAATGTTATAGTTCATCCGATCTAAGACACCTGAGCCTGCTGGAGGACGGGCAAGGAAGACTCAGGGCTTCCCCGGTTCTAATTTCGGGTCTCAATTCCTTTGGGCAAGGAGACACCACCCGGGTCCCCGCGGGGGCGGGGGCAAGGCAGGCGCCCGAAGGGGGAGCCCGGCGCCTCCAGGCGCTGGCGGGCCTCGGCGGGGAGCGGGGCCGCGCCTTCCCGCCGCCCCCGCGGGGCCGGACCGCCAGCGCCGCCCGGCCGCCCACCCGCGTCGGGTCCGCGCCGCGCAGCCTCGAGCGGCGCCACGTGGCGGCCAGGCCAGCCGTCCGGGCCCGCGCGCCTTCCCCGCCCGGGACTCACGGCGCCGCGGCGGCCCGGCCTGGCCCTGCTCCCGCCTCGCCGCCTGTCTCCCGGCTCCGCTCGCCGCCGCCCCGGCCGCAATCCCTATGGGAACCGGCCCCCGCTCCGGACTGGCCTGGGCGGGGCCGCCGCGCCCCGGCTGCCCTCCTGGAGCGGGCCGCCAGCCAGGCTGCGGGGAAGGGCCCTGGCGGGCCGCCCTAGGGCCCGGTTGTCGTGCGCGTCCCTCTGCCGGGAGAGGAGGCCTGAGGGACTGCAAACTCCAGCAGGTCGCGAAGAACGGAGCTACAGAAGCCTCGGCTGGGAAGACGCCTGCGCCGGGAGCACCCCTCCCCAACCCCCATGCAATCTGTACTTCACCCGCAGGGCCGGTCCTACCCGTACGCCACGGGATTACTCCCTCGTGTCCTCCGCTAGGCTGTAAACGGCTTGAGGGCAGCTTCTGTGTCTGTGCCGATTAGTGCTGTAGCATCCAGTTCAGTGAATGATGAATGAATGAAAGGCAGGGAGAGGAAAAGAGAGAGAGGAAACTCTCTGATGACTGAAACTGGTTAAAGTCAGCACTTCCCTCCCCAAACTTGGGATCCATCACCATTAACTTCCGCTATAGCTGGGCTTTGTGATGTGGGAGATAGAGACTTACAGAGCCCGCCTTGGTTTAAGGTTTTTCTTCCGCCTGCCTGCCTGCCTGCCTTCCTTCCTTCCTTCCTTCCTTCCTTCCTTCCTTCCTTCCTTCCTTCCTTCCTTCCTTCCTTCCCGTCCCTACCTTCTTTCCTTTTCTTGGGTGATCTCTACACCCAATGTGCGGCTCAAACTCAGGACCCTGAGATGAAGAGGCCTCTGCTGTACTAACTGAGCCAGCCAGGCACCCGTGTCTTAGGTTATGTATTCCATCCTTGTCCCAACTGGGTCCTACTCACTCAGGTCTAAGCACAACAGTGGGAGGTTAATGGACCTGGGGAAATCATGAAATAATTTGCTACTGGGCAGACTGCCCCCGGACTTTATCATCTATCCTATTCCATATGCCCAGCACTGAGGTGGCTGTTTGCTGGGGAAGTGATATCTGAGGAGAGAAAAGTATCATACTATCTATGAAACAGGGACCAATCCCACATCAAGCAGCAGACCACTAAATATAAGTCTGGATAGGGTACAGGAAGGACCTGAAGCTGGGAGGACAGGAACTGGTGGCTGCCTTGACAACGAAGTCACATAGATAGGGTCCAGGGATGAGCTAGAGGTAGTCTGTGAACGTCCTAGAAATTGTTTGCAGATGGCAACCACTGATGAATTTCCTGTCTCCATAGTTTTGTCTTTTCCAGATTGTCATATAAATGGATTTTTACATTATGTAATCTTTTGAGGCTAACTAAGCTTCCTTTAACATACTGCATTTGAGATTGATCCATGTTTTTGCGTTTATCACTAGTTCATTCTTTTTCATTATTGAGTAGTATTCCATTGCACGGCTAAACCATATTTTATCCCAGTTGAAGAAAATTCGAGTTGTTTCTTGTTTTTAGGCCACTGTAAACATTCATGCATGGTCTTTTGTGTAAACATATGTTTTTATTTCTCTTGGGAAAATAATAGGAAGGCCACTGCTAGGTCATAGGATAAGTATATGTTATTGTAAGTAATTGTCAAAATGTTTTCCAAAGTGACCGTTCTATTTTACATTCCTGCCAGCAATGTTCCAATTACTCTGCATCTCTGCCAGCACTTGGTATTCAGTTCTTTTGATTTTTATCCATTCTAATGGGTAGTAATTGTCTCTTGTGGTTTTAATTTGCATTTCCCAAATGACTAATGTCGAGCAGTTTTTCGTGCACTTTTTACTCCCTGGATGTTTTCTCACTTATAAGTTCTAGCTTTTTGTAAATTCCTTGGGGTTTTCTATGTAGACAGCCCTGTCATCTGCAAATAGGGACAGGTTTAGTTCTTCCTAACCAGGATACGTTTTATTTCTTTTTCTTGCCTTATTGCACTAGGGAGGTCCTCCAGTGTGACCTCAAACAGGAACAATAGAGCAGACATTTTTATTACTGATCTTAGGAGGAAAGCATTCAGTCTTGTACCGTTAGGTATGATGTTAGTTAGATCACCTTGTAGACGCTGTGGCAGGAGCCTCCAAGATGGCCCTTAATGACCCCTGCTTCCTGGTATTCATGCCCTTGTGTGTTCCCCTTGCCTTCAGTGTCGGCTTGACCTAGTAACTTGCTTCTAAGAAATAAAATATGGCATAAGTAATGGAATATCACTTCCAAGATTAGTTTACAAAGAGACACATTTCCGCCTTGGGTCGTCTCTTGCTCACTTTCCCTGGTGGAATCAAGGTGCCATGTCGTGAGCTGCCCTATAGCAAGGTTCTGAGGAGGCTAACAGCCAAGAAATTAGGCACTCAGTTTCATATTCTGTAAGGCATTGAATCTTGCCAACAACTGTGTGAGTGAGCTCAGAAGTGTCTCTTCACTCCCGCTCCCGGGAGCCTTCGTATAAGACCTTAGCCCCAACTGACAACAAAAGTTCAATCTCATGAGGGATCTTGAGTCAGAGGAATTTAGCTAGTCATATCCGGAGTCCTAATCTCCAGGAACCATGAGATAATAAAGGTTTAATATTTACGTTTTTGGGTTATTTGTTATGCTGCAATATAAATTTAACACAGGAGCCCTTTATTAGATAAAGTTTTCTGTAATCCTATTTTACTGAGAACTTTTTTAAAATACTGAATGGATGTTGAATTTGCCAGATATTTTTCTACATCTATTGAGAGGAGCACATGATTTTTCTTATTTAGTTTGTCGATATAGTGAATTACATCATAGATTTAAAAATGTTGAATCAACCTTGCATTCCTGGGATAAACCCAACTTGGTTATGATATCTGTCATTTTGGCACATGCTGGAGTCAATTAGTCATATTTTATTGAGGATTTTTGCATTAATATATCTGAGAGATACTGATCTATAGTTTTCCTATACTGTCTTTGTCTAGCTTTGGTGTCACGGGTAAGACTGATCTCATAATATGAGTGAGGAAGTGTTTCCTTCTCTTCTGTTTTCTAGGGAAGCTTACATTAAGTTGTATTATTTATTCCTTAAATGTTTGTTATAATTTTTCAGTGAAGCCACCTGAGTATGGAGTTTTCCTTGTTGAAATGTTTTAAATCATAAATTCTATTTCTTTAATAAAATATAGGGCTATTCAGGATATCTATTTCTTCTTGAGCAAGTTTGCTACTACTGCCCCAATACTTTATCATCAATACTTTATCCACTTTCAGTTGGTAGTCTGTGTCTTCAAGGGATTTGTCTATTTTGTCTAGATATTTGAATTTATGGGTATAATGTTCATATATACCAATATTACACTATTATCTTTTTAATGTTCACATATAATACTATTACCTTATTACCCTTTTAATATCCATAGGATACATAGTGGTGTTCCCTATGGCATTCTTGATATTAGTAATTTGTTTTTTCTCCTTTTTCTTAATCAGTTTGACTAAGTCTTATTGATTTTATTCTTTTAAAAGAAACAGCTCTTGATTTAATTGATTTTCTCTGTTTTTTCCCTTTTTCATTTCAATGATTTCATCTCTTTTTTCTTTCAGCTTGCTTTGCTCTTGGCTGCTTTTTCTAGTGTTTTAAGACAGATGCCTAGACAATTAGTTTTATTTATTTTTTTATGTTTCTTTATTTATTTTGAAATAGAGAGAGAGCATGCACTAGCAGGGGAGGGGCAGAGAGAGAAGGAGAGAGAGAATCCTAAGCAGCCTCCATGCTCATCACAGAGCCCAGTACGGGGCTCTGTCCCACAAACCATGAGATCATGAAGTAGGGCACAATCAAGAGTTAGATGCTTAACCAACTGAGCCACCCAGGTGTCCCTAGATCATTAGATATTTCTTCTTTACAATATAAGCCCTTGGTACCATACATTTTCCTCAAAGCATTACTTTAAATACATCCCAAGAATGTTTATATGTTGTGTTTTCATTCAGCTCAAAGTATTTTCCAGTTTTTTTTGTGACTTCGATCTGACTCATGGGTTATTTTGAGGTGTGTTGTTTAATTTCGAACTACTTAGGGATTTTCTAGATATCTTTTTTATTACTGTTTTCTAGCTTAATTCCATTGTTTTCAGAAAACTCTCTTCGTATGATTTAAATTCTCTGAAATGTGTTAAGATTTGTTTTATGGCCCAGCATATGGTCTATGTTAGTGAATGTTTCTTTTTGACAGTTAAAAAAATTATTTTTAAGTGATATGAAAAAGTCAGTGTGAGTTTCTCCAGAGCTGCCTTGTCTGAAGTTCATACCAGGCTACAGTTAGTCTGGAAGATTAACTTTATGGACTCCACAAGGTTCAGTACCCAAGGAGCCTGGAATTGTGCCAAGCCTGGCGGTAGTTAAAGCAGGGAGCAAGTGCACTATTTATTTACGCCTAAGTAGGCAGTGGACCAGAAAGCCAGCCTGACTGGCAGCTGGACCAGTTGTTTTGTTTGGAGGAAGTTGGAGCAAAATAGTAGAGGACAGCTTTGAAAGGGAGACAGACAGTTGATGTCACCATTTAGCACCAGACAGAGAGGTTACTGTGGCCTCTCTACTGTCAAATCACAGGCAGGGCTTTCAGTTGGCAGGACTGAAACTGGTTTTGATATGAAAGAATTACAACTCCTGGGAAATACAGTTCTTGGGAAGCAGAGAAATGATCTGATATGTGGGCTCTTTTTCTCAAGCAAGAGCAAAGAACAGGGAAAGAACATTATCATTTTCCACTTACAGTGATCTTTTATTTGTAGCTCTGCATAATTAGAATATTTCAGTGTCCCTAGATTACATAAACACTGTTGTGGTATTTTAATCACTTAAGGCAGCAATAAGCATTCAGTAGGGTAACACACGGTGAGACAAAGAGCCTGGGATGGGGAGTCAGAAGACTGGGATTTCTACCTTCTTACTCGTGTTTGATCTTGTGCAAGATAATTACCATTGCCTAAATAATCACAACCGCTGGTTAACTAGTGCGAACCTCGCGGCAGGCATTGTGCTCAGAGTATTTTCTCTGTGAGCCTCACAACAACCCTGGGAGATGGGCATCCACATTATCACGAGGTTTCAGATGAGGAAGGTGAGCTTTAGAAGGCGTAAGTGATTTGTCTGAGGCACAAAGCTAGTGAGTTGTGAAGCAGGCATGGGACTGTTTCTGTTAATATCATCTAATGTTTGGGGTTGGCTCTCAGGATTTGGGAATGAGGGTATAGGACCCTGGGAGTTGATCCACTGTACTTACCATGCACAGTGTAGCACCTTCCTTATTTTTGAACTTCCCGGAAGATGAGTCCTTGTCATTATGCTTCCTTCTCACAGTGGCCCAGCAACTTCATCTGTGTGCAGCTCTGACACTTTGGAGAACTGACTTCCCAGAGGTCAGGGGCAGAGTACTGACACCTCCTCCGAGTGCTGAACACAGGGCAATGCTGGAAGTTTCTGTTTGTTTGTTTTCCAATTATATTTCCTTAAGGAAAAGGGAGTTGATTCACAGTGATCTTACAATGACACAATGCAGCTGCTCGAGGAAATACTTGAATTTACTTTCCCTGCTTTAGGTGGATTTGGAAAGGAAATCATTTCATGGGCACATACAGAAAATAACTACCACTTCGGGACACCTATGTTTCAGGTTCAACAACCGCATGATCTCTAATCTTTATAACATTCCTACATGGTTGCATTTTTTAACTGGTTGGAATTATTAACTGCCCCATTTTATAAAAGAAGAAGCTGGGGCTCTGGGAGGTTGGTCAAAGTAGACAAGGCCATCCAGGTATCCAGGGCTAAAGAAAGGCAGGTTTCAAACCCAGGCCCACCTATTTCCAAAGCCCATGCTCTAGAGGTGCTACGCGAAACTGTGGCAACTAGGAACATCCTGTGAACAACCTAAAGAGAAGCCAGGTGTCACCCAAGTTCTTCCTGACAAATCACAGCTAAATGTTAACAAAACCAGCCGTGTAAGTAACTCTCCCCCTTATCTGGAGACTTGTGAATCAATTCCAAAATATTGGAAAATAAATGTAAATAAAATAAGGGTCTATCACCCTGACTTTATATGTGGGCCTAGCCAACAGGAAATTAAGTATTTTCATCCCTAATTAACATCACCTTAGTTATTTTGTGTGTTTTCCCTTTAAATACTTCTTGCATTTTCCATATGGCAAACCATCCTTCAAAAGCACCTATTCTTCTAGAAGCTTTCTTTGTTTCTGAATCTCCCTTTAACAACCTCAACATCTTTTTGCATTTCCAGATTTTAAAACAACCATCCTGTACCTTTGCCCTTGGACCTACATGCCACAAGAGCTCAGCAATATTAACACTAAAACCTTGGGAGGTTTGTGTGGCTGGCCCTGGGCTACCAGTGGGTGAGTCACTGTATACAATGATCCGTCTTCAGGAAAGTGTCAGAACCTCAGGGTGTACATCTCTTTGCCACTTTGGACAATGGATTGCTAACCATACTTATCTTAAATAAGGCAATCTATGTACATTTCTGTTTTATGATTTTGAATCTTATATTCTAAGAAAAAAAGGTAGATTTCCCAAGGTAAATTTATGAGACTGAAGACATAGGAAGGAACATTAATGACTGTCTGAACTTCAGCCTAAAGCTGTTACACAGAAACAGCTGTTGGGAAAGCAGGCTTGTCCTGAGTGCTGGCACATGTCGGCCACCACACTGGGCTCCAGAGACTAAAAAGTGACTTTCCCAAGCTTAGACACCATGTCAGCGTCCGTAGCCAGCACTCCTGCCTCTCCTCCCTCAGCTTCTTCTTTATATAATGGGGCAGTTAATTCCAACTAGTTAATATATCCAACCATGTAAGATTATTATAAAGATTACAGATCATGTGGTTACTGAGCCTGAAACATAAGTGTCCCTAAATGGTTATGAACTATTTTCTGTCTGTGCCCATGAAATGATACCCTTTCTAAATCCATTTACGGCAAGAAGGAAACTAGAGAGGAGAACATGGAGGGCTTTTCAGTAAAACCTTGGTTTGAGAGAATAATTCATTCTAGAAACATGCTTGCAATCCAAAGCACTTGTATATCAAAGAGAATGTCAAGAACCATTGGCTCAGTTGTGATCATGTGACATTTGGCGTCAGGTACTACTTGTATTGCAAGACATCACTTATTTATCAAGTTAAAATTTATTAGAAATGTTTGCCTATCTTGTGAAACACTCACGGAACAAGCTACTCGCAATCCAAGGTGTTACTACTTCCCAAGGGTCTGTGAGGAAGAGAGGGCACACCTGGCATTTGAAGAAACCGATACAGAAAATGTAAAGGACTCATTCAGAGTCAAAAAACCAAATTTGTTTTAGGCAGCAAACAGGCCAAAAACCTGGGTCTCAGTTCTGATTTGTATTCTTTCCACCTGCCATGCCACAATGCAGCTTCAAAGTAGGTAACTCTATTATTTAAAAAAAAAAATTTAATGTTTATTTACTTTTGTGAGAGTGAGAGAGACAGAGCGTGAGTGGGAGAGAGACAGAGAGAGTGGGTTGACACAGAATCTGAAGCTGACTCCGGGCTGTGAGTTGTCAGCACAGAGCCTGATGCATAACTTAAACTCGCAAACCGCGAGATAATGACTGGAGCTGAAGTCAGACGCTTAACCCACTGAGTCACCCAGGAGCCCCTAGGTAACTCTAATTATGTGGCTAAAGAAATAGAAATCTGCCTTAAGAAAACCCTGTATCGAAATAGCAATATTCATGTGTGTGATAGGGTGGGGGAGGAGGGAAGAGAGGACAGGGAGTGTGAATTATTTACATTTTAAAAATACCCTTTCCTTATCATGAGATTTCTTTTCATATAGATTGTTATAAAAATGCACCTATTTCTTTTTTTAATCTGCATTTTTATTTGTATTTATTGGCTCATGAGTTTCTTTTAATATTTTTAATGTTTATTTATTTTTGAAGGAGAGAGACAGAGCATGAGTGGGGGAGGGGCAGAGAGAGAGACGGAGACACAGAATCTGAACCAGGCTCCAGGCTCTGAGCTGTCAGCACAGAGCCTGATGCAGGGCTCGAACCCACGAGCTGTGAGATCAACTGGCCGAAGTTGTACACTAAACTGGCTGAGCTGCCCAGGTGCCCCGAAATGCATCCATTTCTTGAATGGAGTTAATAGTTTAAGTCCTCTCAACTTTCCCTCCCTTAGAGACTGTGTGATACTTATTCACTGGTTTCTAAATAACTCTTTGTACAAACAGAAACCACTGGCACCCTAGATACATTTCCCATGTCAACCATTGAATTTTCAGGCGTCTGTTGATCCAAAAGATCTAAACAGTTTCATAAGATCTTCTTTAAGCTGCGTACATGCCTAGGATTGAGTGAAGATCACAGTTACAACCACAGGAGGAAATCCTATCACCGTAAGCAGCTTTCACAGGAACGGCTCATCAAGTATTAGCAGTGAGGGACTGGAGGCATCGAAAACAAATCTATGTGCAGATCCTTATAAAAAATATGTCTTTAAATATTTCCCCTGATAGTAGAAATCCTGCACCTCACACAACAACATCTTTATTTTTCTACAGTATCATCTGACCCGATTTTCCTGGTAAGAGCATGAACTCTGGAGCCAGACTGCCTGGGATCCACTCTAGCTCTGCTGTGAGCCGTCTGTCAGGAGTCAGGCAAGTTCCTCGACCTCCTTATGCTTCATCTGTGTTATCTGCAACATGGGAATTAGCTACCTTCCAAGTTGTTATGGGGATTATAGGAGTGCCATATTTGTGTTAGCCTTGACTGTTATTATTGCCATGCGAATAATAATCTACACACTGTTTTCTGTTCAGGTGGGAATTTCATTGACTGCTAAAATGTATTCCAGGAGAACCTGGGTGTCTCAGTGGGTTAAGCGTCCGACTTCGGCTCAGGTCATGATCTCACAGTTTGTGGGTTCGAGCCCCACATCAGGTGCTGCAGTCAGCCTAGAACCTGCTTGGGATCCTCTGTCTCTTTCTCTCTCTGCCTCTACCCTACTTGTGCTCTCTCTCTCAAAAACAAACAAACAAACAAAAAGAGTAAATCTTAAATAAAACGTATTCCACATTTCACTGAGAACACATGTAAATTTATAGATTCACTCAAAGCCTACCCATCAAGGAAGAATATCCTTTTTGTCACTCAGAGGCCTAAGCAACACTCGTGCTTTCCACTGCCAGAGCAGCCCTGTTTCCACCACCTGGCTTTGCCGCTGGACAGACATTCTCCAAGGAAGGAGGCACTGCATGACAGAGGGCCAGTCAGACCCAGGTTCGAATCTGAGTTCTACCTTTTTTTTTTTTGGCTGTTCGAAACCAGGAAAATTACTTCCTGTATTAGTTTGGGATTTTTTTTCTTTTTCCAGTTTTTTAATTAATTAATTTTTTTTAGATACTTGCCGATTCACATGCCGCCGTAGAGTTTCTGTAAACTGTCTCCACAGTTTCCACCAGTGGTAACCTCTTGCCAGACTATGGTTCAGCATCACACCTGGATATGTACGTTGATGGAGTCAACCTACAGAACAGCTCCATCACCACGGCATCCCTCATGTTGCCCTTCATCGCCTTCTCTGACCCCTGCTTGGGAGTAAGTTCTTCTGTGGGCGTAGGTGGGCAAATACCCAGAGCTGACATGGTTGAGCTGCACGGCAAATGTCTGTTTAACCTTCTGAGACGCTGCTGTGGGTTTTCAAAATGGCTGTGTCATTCTGCACACTCCTCAGCAAAATGTGAGAGGCCCAGGTGCTCTGTCTACATCTTTGCTAGTGTAGACTGTCAGTCTTTTCTTTGTTTTTAAATTGTGGTGACAGGCACATAACATAAAATTTACTGTCTTGAGCACGTTCAGTGGACAGTCTTTCCAGGTACTAAGTGCTTTCCTATGGTTCTGTCACCATCGCCACCATCTTAGAGCTCTTTTCATCTTGTGAAATGGGAACTCTGTACCCAGTGTACAATAACTTCCCCTTCCCCCCAACCCCAGCCTCTGGCACTTGTCATTCTACTTTCTGTCTCTATGGTGTTGACTACTCTGAGTCCCTTTCGTATTTTAGCTGTTGTGAGCAATGCTGCTTTTGATACAGGTGTACAAATCTCTCTTCAACACCCTGACTTCAATCTTTTGGGTATACCCAGAAGTGGGATTGCTGGATCTTAGGGTAGTTCTATTTCTAATTTTTTGAGCAACTACCATACTGTTTTCCACAGCAGCTGCCCCATTTTACATTGCCACCAACAGTCCACAAAGGTTCCAATTTCTCCACGTCCTCACTAACACTCATTACTTTCTTTTTCTTTATTTTCTTGATGGTAGTCATTCTAATGGGTGTCAGGTGTCATCTCACCGTGGTTTTGATTTGTGGACTAAGATCTTAGTTGCCAACCACAGAAGCCAATTCAGCTAGTTTAAACAGAAAGGGATTTATTAAGGGATATTAAATAGTTTGTCAAATCTCCAGGAGAGTCAGATAGTTAGGGCTCGAGGCTGCACAGCCAGAAACAACACCAAAAGCCCCATGTGGGACTGCCTCGGCCAGTCCCCAGCACTGCTGCTGCTGCTGGCTGGACACGACACGCAAGACTCTCCATCATTCCGGCCACTGAAGACCACACTCCTCTCTACCATCCAAGCCAGAGAAATGGATTCAGGACAGTACCGCTTCTGCATACTGCTCTCTTTCCAACTGAGCCTTGTGTGAGTCTGGTTGAGAGCATCTGCGCCCTGGTTGCTGAGATGCTGGGAAAGGGAGTCTGAGTTTCTGCCTCCGAGAGTCCAGATTCCTAATGCAGGAAATTACTCTAGCATAGGAAAAGTTTTCAAAGACAGCCACAAGGCATAAGAAGTATATACTGTACTCCCCACACTGTTTATAAATAGGGATAATCATAGCTGCCTAACTGACTTGTTTTAAAGATGAAATGAGGTCCTACAGGTAAAACGTGTAGCACAGTGTCTGGCACATGGCAGGTGCAATTGTGTTATCCTTCTTTGTCTCAATAAAATGCAAGCTGTGAGTTACTTCCTGTGTGACATAAGGTTGTTATGTAGGCAGCTGTAGGATACAATTTTAGGAACCTCAAAAGAGCTCTATGACTCCCCT
The DNA here is from genome assembly GCA_030068075.1 of Paguma larvata. Classification (NCBI taxonomy): domain Eukaryota; kingdom Metazoa; phylum Chordata; class Mammalia; order Carnivora; family Viverridae; genus Paguma; species Paguma larvata. The sequence continues at coordinate 1,247,051 of CM057827.1, forward strand.
AATGGCCTATCCAATATAAACCACCATGTTACTATTTTACTTAGGTTGTGATCTTGAGAAAATGCAAATATCTGAAAAAGGAGGGCCATTTTAGGCATAAATGACGTATTAATAATACAAGGGCCGCCTCATAGGTTGGGAAGAACGCTCACTTGGGCATAGGTGGTCTGAGCTCAAATCCCATCTCCTTTATAAATAACCGTGTGATCCTGAGCCATCGGTTACCCTTTCTCGGCTTTTCTCCTCTACTAGAAGGAGTAAAGCTCTTTGGTGCCCTGCTGCTATAAATGGAGGCTCTGGAGAGCAGTTCTGATGTGGAGCAGAAAGGAGAAATAAGTGTCTGCACCCTTGCGGGACTGTTGAATTCCTGGAGAAAGCAAAGACATCAAAGGACCTCAAAACGATGAGGGCATGTGTGCTCTTTCCAGTGCCCTTGTGGCTGCTAGCAGGTAGAACTCAGTACAAACATTAGCACAATAACTGGCAGAAAAGTTAAAGATTTTGTGGATTACCTTTCTTCAGGCGGCCGGGGAGATGGTGGTCGTTCAGACTGAGCCTGCCTACCCAAAGTAGCCAACCATCTTTCAGAATAAGAAGAGAGTCTTTCTTGGAGCAAGGGGCAAGTAGAAGCTCCCGTGATACTACAGTCTGGGCTTCAAGATGCCCAAGAAGGCCATCGAGGGCACCTATATTGACAAGAAATGCCCCTTTCCTCGTAATGTCCCCATCTGAAGGTGGATTCTCTCTGGTGTGGTGACCAGGATGAAGATGTATAGGACCATTGTCACCCCGAGACTATCTCCACTACATCTGAAAGTACAAGAAATGCCACAAGAACACGTTCATGCACCTGTCGCCCTGCTTCAGGAATGTTCGGATCGGTGACATTGTCACAGTGGGCAAGTGCCGACCCTTGAGCAAGACTGTGTGCTTCAACGTGCTCAAAGTCACGAAGGCCGCTGGCACCAAGAAGCAATTCCAGAAGTTCTGAGACTTGACATCTGTCCACACCCCTAACAAAATAAAGTTATTTTCCCAGTCAGAAAAAAAAAAAAAAAAGCAAGCAAGCAAAGATTTTGTGGATTACTTAAGTATCTTGAAATTTTGTCCTTATGGGCAGGGCAGACATAGACTCACAGTGCTAACTGAACACTTATATATTCCATTCCTTCTTTTAATAATCCACATTACTCTTATCTTTGATCTACCATGAATGCCACAGGTTCATTTTGCCCAAGTGTGACAGAAATAATCTAAAAATATACTTTCTGGTATGTAGCAGGTGCCTAACTAAAATTTGTTGAATAAAAATGCCACTTCTGGGGGCCCCTGGGGTAGCTCAGTTCATTGGGCGGCCGACTTCGGCTCAGGTCATGATCTCACAGTTCATGGATCTGAGCCCCGTGTCGGCTCTGTGCTGACAGCTCAGAGCCTGGAGCCTGCTTCAGATTCTGTATCTCCCCATCTCTCTGCCCCTCCCCCACTTGCAGTCTGCCTCTCTCTCTCTCAAAAATAAATAAACATTAAAAGATTTAAAAAATGCCACTTCTGGCACTAGAAATGGGCTTTAGTGCATTGTTCAGTCACTGCTATTCATGTAGCGGACTTCTTAGTCTGAAGAGGAATGTTCAGAAGTTATAAAAGTAGGTACATTATGTGAATCTAATTGGGGACACTGGTCTTCCAAACAAAACTCCCACAAGTCAGGTATAAATTGATGGGAAAAAGATTCTTTGTCTCTACTTGTACTCAATGATAATGATGGAATGATAGTATTGGAGATTAATTTATTATTTATCAAATAACTATTTCTATAACATACTGTAGATGCAAAGTTGAATTGATGTACAGTCCTTGTTCTCAGGCATTAATTCCAGAGGAAAAGATAGAAATACAAATATTTAGAATATAGTATAGTAAGCCTTAATGAAAGCAAGTATGAAGTGTGGTATTATATTATTTTAAATTACCATAAAATCTTGGTTTGCGAGCATAATTTATTCTGGAAACATGCTTGTAATCCAAAGCACTTGTATATCAAAGCGAATTTCCCCATAAGAAATAATAGAAACCCAGATGATTCATTGAACAACCCAAAGATATTCATATAAAAATGATTATGATACTGTAGTGTAATACAAAATAAAAAGAAAATACAAAGTATAAAGAAAAATAAATTAACCTGCACTTACTTTTGAAAAGCTTTGTGGCTGATGTGAGGGAGACAAGAGAGGAGGGTTATTGTGTAGAACAACTTCCACTATCACCAACAGAATCACTGGTATCTATTGGCTCAGTGGAATCTTTTTCTCCATGGGGGCCATTGTATACGCTTGCACAAATGTTGACTACAGTACAGTATTAATAAACTCTTGTCATATACCATATTTAATGTAACTGGCAATAAGGCAGCAGAGGGAAGGGTCTATATCTGCAGGCGGCCTGACCTAAAATGAAGCAAAGCATTCCTAAGCTTACTTGTGTATGGAAAAGCAAAGGACTGTCCATAGGTGGTTCGAAGTGACAAAAATACACTAGTGCCAGTTGTGGGCACTTTCCAACATTCTGAAAAAAATCACTGATTTCCAAACACTGTGGCCAGAGACCTAGCATCCGACGTAGGAGATGGTCACCCACAATCCCGCAGTGAGTGGGAGAGGGAGAGAAGAATCATTGGCTCAGTTGTGATCATGTGACATTTAGTGTCCCATACTACTTCATATGGCAAGACATTGCTCATTTATCAAGTTAAAATGTATTAGAAATGTTTGCCTGTCTTGGATTACTCGCAATCCAAGGCTTTACTGTATTTGCATTTTGGAGAATTGCATATGGAAAAGTATCGAAAAGGCAACAATTTAAAACAACTCTGTGGTCTAGTGATTCCCACCATTACCATCTTAAGATCAAGTAGAGAATTTGATAAAGGAGAGTGTGTATGTGTAAATCACACACACACACAGTTTCAAGTTGGGGAGATAAGGTTTAGCTTTTAATATAATGTGAACCATAGTATGCTTGATAAATATGAAGACTAATCAGATGGCATTAGCGAATAATCTTCAGCTTGTCTCAAAAAGAAAATTGGAACTATCTTTAAGACCCAGGTCAAATGCCACATGATACAAATAGTCTTAAACGTTGATTTATTTTTTGAGAAAGACAGAGAGAGAGAGAGAGAGAGAGAGAGAGAGAGAGAGAGAGACCGATGATCTGAAGCAGGCTCTGCACCGACAGCAGAGAGCCAAATGCGGTGCTTAAACTCACGAACCTGCGAGATCATGACCTGAGCCAAAGTCGGATGCTTAACCAGCTGAGCCACCCAGATGCCCCGACACAAAAACTCCTAACAGATCCTCCAGCATAAGTCAATCTCTCTCCACCATGTTGCCAGTCTGCCTGGTGTGAGAGCTCTTTTGCCTATGACGGTCTCAAATAGGTGTGTGCTCAGTGAGAACAGAGGCTTTGTTTTGTTCATGTTTGTATCCCTCTGACCACAGTGCCACGCCCCCAGTGGGTGATTGATAGGCGTATGCTGAATTAAATTCAATGTTGGAAGCCTCTCTCAAAGAAGGGTATGCTATATAGTGGAAACTAGAATCCATGTGCATTTTCAAACGCTGGGAAGAGTTTAAGCTAACCATTTGAATTTATGGAACTGCAATGAAAAAGTGGACTGTTACTGTCTTTTGGCTGATCATAATCGATTAGATGACATTTTATTAATTTTAAGATATATGTCAGGAATATTAATTTATCATTGCTTTACCAGATACTGAAAGTTTCTGTTCTAAGTTGCTCTTGTTAAAACTTAGTTGCATAGAAGTACAAAGAATTATATAGTAATATAAGGAAAAAGTAATTTGCATAAGAGAGAATTCACTTACCATTGCCAATAACTATCACATGAGTCTTTTTTATTAAGTCTTCCTAAAAGCACTGTGTAGTTAAAGGGCCACAGTAGAATGGATATGAAGCAATTATACCTGCTTTTGGTGCCTTTATAATTCCAAGTTTATGGATACTAGAAAATTAGTTAAGGGAAAGTGACACAGATATAATTTATTAGGTGACACTCTTGCTAGCTGCATTGTTATGGATAGCATGTTAGTCTGTCTTTTGGGGGTTATACGTAAAGTGTTCGCTCCATAACAGTCTAGGTCAAATAGTGCCCCTAGATATGTTATTTGCCTATTTAATGTCTTTCAGTTCCAAACTAACCCTTCTGTGTATTCTGTTCTGTTCTGCTGGGGCTGCAGTTCTGCACACGAGATTTTCAGAATCCATTCTAAGGAGGTTGGACCAACTGGAGACATGAGGAGGAGAGTGGAAAAGGAGAAAAAACTTCCATTCCATTCTAAGGAGGTTGGACCAACTGGAGACATGAGGAGGAGAGTGGAAAAGGAGAAAAAACTTCCTTTCCACTTCTCGCTCTTCCTTAACTGTGGAAGTTCTCCCTAGCTTCAGCTTCTTTTGACCCTTCCAGAACCTGAATTATTCCACACCTTCAGAGGTACCAGCAACAGCCTGGCAGCTCCTCTCTTTGAGGAGGGAGCCCCGACTTCACGGGACCCTGGCTCTGAGCACCCGATGAGCCTCTGCAGCCAGGCAGCAGCCCCTCCACAGAGCGCCGGGCTTGTGGGCCTTCTCCTCTGAGTCGCCAGGTTCTAGAATTCCCAGACTAGCCCCTTATGTTCCTCCTGTCGTAGTAGTGGTAACTGCTTCCTGCAGTGGTTGTTCCTGGGTTCTCTTCGTGTCCTTTTTCTGCTCTGTCAGTCCTCTGACAGGTCCACCTATTAATTCTCTAGTAAAATACTTAGTGTCATTTCTTGTTTTGTTGCCTAGACCCTGGCTAATATACTTAGGTTTAATGTTTTTAAATCATTCACTCCTAATACTGTCCTCATTTTCAGAAAAAAATGGAAGGTATTTGTAGTGCATCTACATTTTATAGGAGCAAGACTCCTAAGAGTCAAAGAAAAATGGATTAGTTATACACACGTGAGTTACTGTATTACAACTCATAATGTTCATTCTAGTGTAGTTTAATACAACAAATGTTTACTAACTATCTACTATATGTCAGGAACTGTTAGATGCTTGGGATGCAAACATAAGTGTTACGGTTTCTTATCCTTAAGAGAGAAAGGAATTCTGGGGCACTAGGTGGCTCAGTCGGTTGAGCATCCAAGTCTTGATTTTGGCTCAGGTCATGATCCCAGGATCATGGGATCGAGCCCCACGTTAGGCTCTGTGCTGGGCATGGAACCTGCTTGAGATTCGCTTTCTGTCCCCCTCTGCCTCTCTCTCCCACTCTTGCTTTCTCTCTCTCGAATAAATTTAAACAAATTTTTAAAAAACAAGAGAAAATAATTCCTATTATATGTAATAGGAGCTTTAAAAGGATGCACAAGAGGTTGTGGGGTGCTGGAGGAGACTTCGTACTGAGCTTTAAGGAACTCAAGTGTACACTGGTATTCACTATGGGTTATCAGAAACCATGAACGGAAATACATACTTGAAAGCTTGATACTGTCAGTGCTTTATATGGAGCAGTTACATGGCAAATGGTTGCGTTTCTTTGGCAAGTGCTCAAGGACGACATAGATCACTGGAGTCCTATGTCCAGTAGTTACCACAGATCAGCACAGTGGAGTAGCTAATCCAGGAAGCTCTAGCGTTGAGAAAAATGACCAGGATGAAGTCATCTAGCCAAAATTAAATGTCATACATGGATATTTTTAATTTAGATTTAGAGTGTGCTAAATCTTACACTTAACCAAAATTACTGAGGAAAGAACTTGTGGGTGAGGATCATAATGATTTAATGAACTATTTCACTCACACATGGGGAGTGGTTTGGGTTTTTTAAGCTTCACCAAGCGATAGTTTGTAACTACACAGGACATCTGTTGCTTTTACCAGCTCAGCATCCATTTGCCCTTGTGTTAAAAGCCCAGTATCTATTCCTTCTTCTGCTTTGGGTATCTGTCTCAGTGTGACTGTTGTTCAAGGCACCTCATCCTCCATGGCAAGCAGGTTCTCTTCCCTCAGAACCTCAATCTTGCATGAACAGACACTGCAGAAGTGGATTCCTTCTGAGGCTCTTCACTGGCTCCTGTAGCGAGGTCTTCCCTGAGCCCAGTTCTGCAGCTTTTTCATTATAACAGCCAAAGAAGAGCTGAAGGACCCTGATACAGGAGCTTGACTCTCAATTATGTTTATTTCAGAAACAGTCTCCTCTGACTAGAATACTCTTTACCTCCCATCTTACCTTCAGAGATATGGACTGGCTAAATGGGTTTTGTAGATATTTGAGCTATACTTGGTATGTCTCCATTGACACAGTCAACAGATTCAGACGGGTGGACCTGGGGTCCCCAACTTTCCAACTAACTTAGTGTGTGAGTGTGGCAGCTATAGGTAGGTGCTGACTAGATCTCCGTTCAAGAGAGAACCCGCTGCAAGAAATTAGTTTACCTTCAGAATTCAGCTCAGCATTCTGCAAGCTCTCCCTTGGCAGCTCCCAGCAAATGACCAAGTTCTGCATGGGTTTGAAAGCTGAGCTGTTCTTTCCCAACATGAAAATCCTCTAGTGGGCAGTGTTTGCTCTGGGCCCCGCCATTGGCTGGCTGACATGCTGGCTGAGCTGCACCCCAGTCTGAGGCTCTATCAAATCCTCCTTATTTCTCTTCTCATTTCATGTGTATCAGATCTGCCGGAGCCTTCCTGCTCACTCCTGCTCACTCTACTTTTATCTGCCACAAAGCTGTTTCCCCAAGTAAGTCTCTTGCACTTGTAATTCCACCTTGATGTTTGCTTCTAGAGAATGCAATCTGTGACAAGGACTAACATCCTTTGGTTTGCTCAGTTATAAAATAGGAACCCTACAGATGTCCTATGTAATGTGAAAGATAATATTCTCCCCAGTACAGGTCTTGGCACAGATTTTTTTTTTTAATGTTTATTTGAGAGACAGAGAAGGAACACGAGTGGGGGAGGGGCAGAGAGAGTCCTAAGGAGGTTCTGCACTGTCAGTGCAGAGCCCAACTTGGGGCTCAATGCCATGAGATCATGACCTGAGCCGAAATCAAGTCAGATGCTTAACCGACTGAGCCACCCAGGTGCCCCGGAACAGATTCTAATAAATTGTTTTTATTGCACTACATACAAAAAAATATGCATCAGTCATGAGTACAGCTTGCTGACAAGAATGGAACATTTCCACCCCCTCAAAAGCATTCCCCCAGGCCCCATCTCAACCATAATTCCCTCACTCCTGCTCAAAAGTAACCACTATCCCATAGTGACTTCTAACACTACAGATTAGCTTGCCTGTTTTGGAACTCCTATTTAAGGGAAATCATACCGTATACTTTAAATGTTTTTAATGTCTGGATTCTTACCTGGAAACTTGTATTTTTGGGGGCGGCAGGGATTGAAATGCATGTTGTTGGTAGTTCATTCTTTTTGACTTGCAGTATTTTGACTTGTGACGATACCACAGCTTATCCTTTCAAATGTAAATGGACATTTGAGTTATTTCCATTTCGGGGCAACAATGAATAATATTGCTAGGAACAGTCTTATAGCTTTTTGGGAAAAATGTTTTTGAGGTATACACCTAGGATCGGAAATGCTGGGTTCTGAGCTGTGTCTGTTCAGCTTTAGTTTTTCCAAGTGATTGTGCCAATTTACACTCCTACCAACAGTATGTGAGTCCCCATTGTTCCACACCCTCATCAGCCTTCATATTGTCCTCTCCTCTTGTTTTGGTTATTGTTTGGTCATTCCGGTGGGATGTGTGTGATAGGACTGTGTTGTGGTCTTATTTGGTGGTGGCATTATTGTTTTCATTTGTATTTCTCTGGTAACTAATTGATTTGAATACCTTTTCAAGTGTTTACTGACCCCAGGAATACGCCTTTTCAGTTTAGTTTTATGCAGGTACATTTCAAGTACCATAAAATGTACAAAGTGTACACATTGTATTTGAAGTGTACAGACGATTTCTAGGAAGTTTACAGTTGCGCAGCTATTATCACGGTCTAATTTTAGAACATTCCTGTCATCTCAAAAAGAAGCCTCATGCTCACTCATAGTCCCTTTCTGTATTCTCAGCCTTTGCCCCTGATCTACGTTCTGTCTCCATAAATTTACTTTTCTGGGCATTTCATATAAATGGAATCATTACAATATGTGATCTTTTGTGACTATAATTTTTTTTTAATGTTTAAGTTTTGAGAGAGAGACTGTGTGTGCACGGGGGAGAGGCAGAGAGAGAGACAGACACAGAATCCAAAGAAGGGTTGGATTCTGAGCTGTCAGCACAGAGCCTGATGTGGGGCTTGAACTCACGAAGCTGACCTGAGCCAAAGTCGGATGCTTAACCCACCGAGCCACCCAGGTGACCCCTGTGATTAGTTTCTCTTAACACGTTTTTGAGGTTCATCTGCATCGTAGCATGTATCAGCATGGTGTTCCTTTTCATTGGTGACTAGTATTCCATCGCAGGGATAGGACACATTTTGTTTACCCGTTTCCCAGTTGGTGAATATTTGGGTTGCTTCCACCTTTTGGCGGTTATAAAAAATGCAGTCTTGGGCATTTGCATACATGTTTTTATGTGTGCATGTTTTCTCTTTGGAAGATACCTTAGAGTGGAATTGCTGGGTCAGATGGTAAATCTATGCTTAACATTTTTAAGAAATTGCCAAACTGTTTTCCAAAGTGTCGTGGGAATTTTACATTGGCTTGTCCACAATCTCACCAATATTGGTTTTTGTCTGTCCTTTTCATTTTAGCCATTTTGGTGGGCGGGTAAAAGTACTGCATTGTTGTTTTAATTTGTATTCATCTGATCACCAAGGAAGTTAAATACATTTCCATATGTTTATGGACTACTTGGATGTTACCTTTTGTAGAGTGCTTGTTCAAAATCTTTTGCCCATTTTTGTATTATGTTGTCTGCCTTTCTTGTTTTTAAAGATTTTTAAAGTTATCTCTACACCCAATGTGGGGCTTGAACTCCCAACCCTGAGATCAAGAGTCATGTACTTTATCGACTCAGCCAGACAGGCATCCCTATCTGCCTTTTTCTTAATGATTTGTGGAAGTTCTTTGGGTCTTCTGGGTAGATCCTTTGTGGATATATGTAATGCAAGCCTCTTTTCCATTTTGTGGCTTGTCTTTTCCTTCTTGTAAAGGTGTCCTTAGATGAACAGAATATCTTTATTAAGTCTATTTTACCAAATTTTCCTTTTATGGTCAAAGTCTTATTGTTCTGTTTGGGAAATCTTTGTTTACCCCAGGTTTGTGAAGATGTTTTATTTTTAAAAGAATTAGAGTCGTATATATTTTAGATTATTTACAGTCTATCTGGTATTTCTTTTTGTTGTACGAGGTAGCAGTCAAGATTCCCTTGATTTTCTGTTATTGTTTCAACATAATTTATTGAAAAGGCTATGCTTCACTTCATTCTAGGGCAGTATCTGTCAAAAAATAAGGTAACCGTGGGTATGTTTCTGGAATCATGATTGTTATCTCATTGTCTATCTTCACGCTAATATCACCCTATCTTTTTTTTTAATGTTTGTTTATTTTTGAGATAGAGAGCATGAGTGGGGGAGGTGCCCAGAGAGAGGGAGACACAGAATCCGAAGCAGGCTCCAGGCTCTGAGCTGTCAGCACAGAGCCCGATGCGGGGCTCGAACTCACAGACCGTGAGATCATGATCTGAGCCGAAGTCAGACGCTCAACCTACTGAGCCACCCAGGTGCCCCTAATATCACCTTATCTTAACTGCTATAGCAGCTTTATCAAATCTCTTGAAATCCGGTAGCCTAAGACTCCAGGTTTGTTTTATCTTCTTCAAGATTGTCTTGAGCTGGGGCACCCGGGTGGCTCAGTCAGTTGGGAGTCCGACTCTGATTTTGGCTCAGGTCATGATTCCAAGGTTGTGGGATTGAGCTCCTTGTCAGGCTCATGCTGAGCATGGAGCCTGTTTAAGATTTTCCCTCTGCCTCTCTCCCTAGCTCAGGCTCTTTCTCTCTCTTAAAAAAAAAAAAAAAAAAAAAAAGATTGTCATGAGCATTCCTGACCATTTGCATTTTATGTAATTTTAGAATCAATCTGTCAGTTTCCATAAAAGTATCTGCTGGGATCACACAGAATCTTTAAATCAACCGGCAACTTTACAATATCAAAACTAATTCATGAACATGGCATAATCTGGCATTTATTTACGTCTTCTTTAATTTCAGTGATGTTTTGTTAGTTTCAAGTACACAGAGCTTGCATCTCATTTCTTCTTACGTATTTGATAGTTTTCTGTATTGTAAGTGGAATCCTAAAATTTCATCTTCTGTTTATTACAGGTATACATATATATAATTATGTTGCCAGTGCATCCAGCTGCTTTTCCAAATTCACTTATGATTTCTAACAGTTTATTTGCAAATAGTAGTATTTGAATTCCTTTCCAAATCTTTTCATCTTTTATTTTAAAATTTCTTAGTTTTCTAGGTTTACTGAAGTCACTAGGATCTCTATAAATAACAAGCTGTGAGAACGAGAACACTTGACTTGGTCCTGTTGTCAATGTAGATTTTTTTTTTTTGAGAGAGAGAGAGGGGGAGAGGGAGGGAGGGAGGGGGGAGGTGTAGACAGAGAAGGAGGGAGAATCTTAAGCAGGCTCCATGCCCAGTGCAAAGCCTGACTCAGGGTGGGGGTGGGGCTTGATCTCATGACTCCGAGATCATGACCTGAGACAAAACCAACAGTTGGATGCTTAACCGACTGAGCCACCCAGGTGCTCCACACAAATTATTTCTTGATTAAAAAAAAAAAAAATATATATATATATATATATATATATATGTATATATATGTATTTGAGAAGAGAGAGATTGATCACAAGCAGGGGAGGGGCAGGGAGATAGAGGATCCCAAGCAGGCTCCACGCTGTCAGCACAAAGCCGATGCAGGCCTTGAACTCATGAACTGAAGCATGAGTTCACGACCTACTGAAATCAAGAGTCAGAGCCTTTACTGATGGGAGTCACGCAGGGGCCCCATCTGTTTCTTGATTTTTAATTTTTGGGTATTATCCACTGATTTCCTACTGTGGAAGATGAGGATCTAGATAATTTTTCTACCTTACCTCCATAACGCCATGTCTTCTCCCACTACAAGTATGCCATAATTTTGATTAGATTTATATTTTCTGTTAACAATGCCATGCCATTCAAACACTGGACATTGTTTATTTTTCTTTTCTATACACCATTTTGCTTTCCTGGAGTTAATAACTGCCAGTTTTTTGTGTTTTTTTGGTCAGATTTCAGTTTAAAAATTAAAAAAATTTTTTTTAATGTTTTACTTTTGAGAGAGAGAGAGAATGAGAACGAGTAGGGGAAGGGTAGAGAGAGGATGACACAGAATCCAAAGCAGGCTCCAGGCTCTGTGCTGACAGCTGGATGTGGGACTTGAGCCCACAAGTTGTGATATCATGACCTGAGCTGAAGTTGGATGCTTAACCGACTGAGTCACCAGGTGCCCCGGTTTCAGATAAATTTTTGCTTAGAAACAATATCATCACTGATTAAAAGGCCTTGAGGGGTGTGAGACACATCCCCTCCATCCATCTCCAATTTTAGAGGCGGTGGATAGTTCTAAATGGACTCAGATTTATTGCCTACTCGTTCAGCTGTCTGCGTCAGGGCCTTTTCTGACACTTTAAGGAGGCTCCCTGGCCAGATGCTAGTGGTCTACTTCAGGAGATAATGCCCGTAATGCCCCAGCAGCAACTCAACAATGAGTGGGAGTCTGTAGATAAATGCCCCAGCCACTTATCTTTCAGGAGACGATTGTGGGAGCTATCACACAGCTCCTCAGAAGACCTGGTAGAATCAGGCTGCCATTGTCTTCACAGCAAGGACTTCAATAATGCACCCCTATCTCAACCTCTCTCACCTCTCCATCTCAATATGGTAAGTCCCTCACTCCTATTTTCTGGGGGTCTCCAAAGAAAATGATTTTACTCAGCTCTTTTCTCAGTCTGTTTTCGGAGGAATCTCTTACTCTTTGCTAGGTGTCTGACTCTTATGATACTGAGATGCATCAGGTATCTTATCCGTTTAATCTTTCTCAGTCTCTCCAGGAGCTTCTAACATGCTGGTATGCTCTCTATGCCTGCAGTAGTGTCATCCTTGGATACCCCATCACCATCCACTGGGATTTCCTTCTCCCTCCTGTGTGGAAGCCCATTTTCGACATCTAATGTCTTCATTTTGCTTAATTTATGCCCTTATTTTTATGAAGCACATCTTCTAGTGGCTTCCTTGAGAAAGGTTATATGGTAGGTAAAGTTTCTGAGAGCTTGCACCATTAAAAATATCTTCATTTTTACCCTTAGGTTTGATTAATAGTTTATTTGGATCCAGAAGTTTAGGTTGGAAATTTCTTTCTGAATTTTGAAGGCACTGCTTCTGGTAAAATTTGAAGCTCCCCTGACTCTTCTTCCCTGGTGTGTGACTTGCCCTTTTTCTTTGGAAACATAGCAGATATTCTCTTTGACCCCTATGTCCCTGAAATTTCACAATGATGTGCTTTGGTACAGATTTTTTAAATCTATGGTGTCTTTTCAATCTAGAATCTGAAGTTCTTTAGTACTGGAAAATCTTGAAATACTCTGATTTCTTCTTCATTGTTTCTTTTTGGAGAGATTGGATAATGGGCCTCCTTGGCTATTAGTCTTAACTCCCCCCACGTCCCCCCAGTGTTTCCATTTCTTTTTATTTTTCTGAGAAATTTCTTCAACTTTATATTCTAAACCTTCTATTGAATTATTCAGCTATTGTATCATATTATCTAAGAGTTTTTATTTTCTGAAAACTCCTTTTTTAGTATCCTACTCTTGAGTCATACTTGCAACATCTTTCAGAATTTTTTTTTTCTGACATCATCCTGCATAGTCTGTTGCCTCTAAGTGCTTTTTTCCCATAACTATTTTCTCCCTTTTAGGTTATAGGCTTTCCTCAGATATTGTATATGTCTTGGTTGTTTATATATATATATATTTAATGTTTATTTATTTTTGAGACAGCATGAGTGGGGGAGGGGCAGAGAGAGAGGGAGATACAGAATGTGAAGCAGGCTCCAGGCTCTGAGCTGTCAGCACAGAGCCCGACGCATGGCTCAAACCCACAGACTGCGAGATCATGACCTGAGTCGAAGTCGGACGCTCAACCAACTGAGCCACCCAGGTGCCCTTGTCTTGGTTGTTTAATCATTATTATCATAGGACTATACGGCTAACTGCAAGGTCTGGATGCATGGAGTGGGGGGCATGTTAAATGATTTTCATTCAGGATCTATTTAGGTCTTTCCACTTGAACTGGGCAGACTGCACAGAGAAGCAGTCTAGTCCCAATACTGTTGGGGTGGGAAGGTCTGCTGCCAGGATTCAGAGAAAGGAGGACATTAGTCTTTATGTCCAATATGAAAATATTTCGTTTTGAGTACGGTCCCCTGCCATCTCTTGTATCCAGTGTCCTTCAGTCCAGGGACCCCATTTAACATACCCAAAATAAATAGGCACACAACTTACTAAATCATATCACATGTGCATTTAAAAAGAAAATTTACTGTATATTTTATTTGCATAACATTTTATTGTTTGCATATTGCATAGTGAAAAGAACAGAGTCACAAGACTCACAGTCTGGCTCAACCACCAACTTGCTGTGTGAATTGGGTAAGTCTCTTAACTTCGCTAAACCCTTATTTCCACATCTGGAAAATGGAGATGATAATACTACCTATTTTACAGAACTGCTAAAGACTGAATGAGATCGTTCTACTGTTTTCTTCTCAAGTAACTGCTGAAAGTAATCTATTGTGTGCTATTGCTAGCCCCTTGTTCGTGATCTCAATGCTAACTGTTCTCAGTAAATGCATTAGGACAACAGGTACCAATGTGATACTTTAATTCTGAGTACTAACAATAGCAACAGAGAAGCAAACTCAAAAATGGCCCTATCCTTTCTTATTTTTGGAATACTGGTTTTTATAATACTTATTTATACTATCCCATCAGGAATTCAATTTCATTTAAAGATTTTTTTTCTTAAACCTACTCAAAATGAATACCTACATATGTGAAAAACCCAAGATTACACATGTAGCTGCTTTACAGTTTCCCCTGTGGTACAGTATAAGTAAAACGCATATCACAGGCAGTTAAATACATCCCCCCCTACATTTGGGATGATAATATATAGGAATATTAATTTATTATGCATTATCCCTAATGTAAAAAAATCACAGGTATATTATACTGCTTGTCGAGAATACATACACATGGTATTCACATCTAGACATACACATCCCTTTAACAATATTTCAGCCATTAACAATATCTTCTGTATGACCCCCTGCAACTATCTATAATTGAAAACACAAAACTCCCTTTTAAGGCGATTCTGGAGGATACTGTATTATAAAATACTTGTATTAAGTAAAACTGCATGTATGTGCTGAACCCAAACACTCTGCCTTTAACCCCTCAAAGTACTACTCTTAAAAGGTAAACAAAATTTTTATACATTATAAAAAAATTAAGCTGCTCTGAAACCCTCCTCTGCTAAAAGTTACATACATTACACCACTCCAGCAAGAGATTAATAAATAAAGATTAAATATTCTATTTTACAAAAACATACAGAATGGCCAATGTAAAAGTGAAAGGCTTCCTTGATACTTTATCAAATTATGTTCAATTAAGAAGGAATAAAACATGGTATAAAACAAGAAAACAGTCACTAAATTTATCTTTCTGAAGATAATCACGAGTTGTTATCTAAAAATATCATGGCACCCTTGTTACAAACATTATTTTTTTTAAAAGACTGTGTTTCCTGGAACTAGAGGACTATTTGTCTCATAGCTTTTATTAAGCAAACTTGATATAACCACCACACAGTGGCAAGAGATAGAATAGCTGTTTCCAGCTACAGAAATACTGAATTCTACCTTGAAGTACAAATCACTTGAGATATAACCCATTAACAGCTAAAGTAAATCATAGTGTAGTTTGTATGGAACTTCGGATATTTTTGCTTTCAATGGAGTATACTCATTTTCCTGTCATTTCAGATCAGTTTTTGTTGTTTAGTAACTATTCTCATGTCCAGCCAAGATGTACAGATTGCTGTGTGCAGTAGGATTTTCTGTTGGCCTACTTTCCAAAACGACAACCCTGCAATTAAACCAAAACAAAAGGCTTGTTTAAGAGTAGAAACAGAGACTGCATGCTTCATTCAAACACTGATATCAAACCGTGAAAGAATAGCATTGTTCAAAAAGATCACAGGTGCACTGTCAAACTCTGCTTTACAGTTTATAGCTTCAAAACAAAACTGAATAAGGACTGATGAATTTATGAATATGAAATACTGAAAACATTTCAAGATAGTTTCATCTTATTCCAACTAAGATCAAATTTGCTTACTCATATATGCCAATAAAAGGTAAAATAAAGGTTTTAGAATACAGTTGATTCTAGAACAACATGAGGGTTAGGGGCACTGACCGCCTGCACAGTTGAAAATCCATGTATAACTTTTAACTCCCCCCCAAACTTAACTATTAATAACCTACTGGTGACTAGAAGCCTTACTGATAACATAAACAGTTGATTAACACATATTTTGTATGTTATAAGAATTATATACTGTATTCTTACAATAAAGTAAGTTGGAGAAAAAGTTATTAAGAAAATTGTAAGAGAAAATACATTTACAGTAATGAACTCTATTGAAAAAAATCTGCATACAAGGGGACCTATGCAGTTCCAACCTTTGTTGTTCAAGGGTCAATGATACACATAACAAGAAGGGAACGAATGAGAATAAAACAGGATTCTAAGAGACGCTCATCCAAATAGCGATTCTGTGACTGGCCTGAATTTGAAGAGCGGAGGTTCTCAATCCTGGCCTCAGCACCGATGCGTACTACAACAGCCAGTTTTGCTGCAGTAACAACTTTTGGTGGGAAGATAGGAAGGGAAGGCTATTTTATTAGTTGTAGAGGTAGACAATATGGACTTTGGAGAACGAAAACTGCTAATTTTTTTCCCTAAGATGGCAGTTTTGGAACTTGTCTTTCATTTTGATCACAGAGACCTTCTAATTTAGACTGACTTCAGAAATGGAGCCAAATGTTTTCTGATACAAAAGCAAACGTCAGGAGAATATTCTGTTGGGTTTATGCAGTAATAGTTAATAGAAGGTAACAAACCAGAAACAAATGATGAAAACAAAAGGGACCTAAAATATGTCATGGTACTAGGGACATAAACACACTTCGTCTTGGCTGAATATAACTATCTCTAGAAACACGATCCTCACATTGACAAAAAGATTGCTTAATCGACTAATTAAATTCTCCTTCTCTCTCTCAATAAAGATACATGGATATTTCTCTAAGTTGCTGAACCTTCTAAGAATTGTGTTTGAAACATAGTTATAAGCTGATATTAGAATTAAGAACACAACCACTGAACTCCTTTGGTAATGAAATTAAAACAACCAAACTATTACCTGTCTGATCCCAGTAAGCGGAAAACTCTTGTTTCATCTGAAATTTCCTGGGTAACCTATGAAAGAAAATATCAGTAATACCTTTGTCCCTGTATTATTTAAATCATAATTTAAAAACCACTTAGAGCCATTATTAAACTGAAGGATAATTTTTGATAAGCTCAATTCCTTAAGTGAAATAAATTTCCGTAAGTTTTTTTTGACTGCCTTAATGGCAGAAATAAACCAACATTTGTGGAACATCTGGTATGGGTCAGGTGTTTTTCTCAGAATAACTCTTTGTGATATGTGATATATATTATAATCCCCATATTATTGGAAAAAAACCACTAAGGCTCAGAGAAGTTGAATAGCTTGCTTAAGGCCATATAACTGGCAGACTCAGTATTTGAATACAGGTTTGCTGGACTGCAGAGCCCCTACTCTGTCCTTTAGATCAGTGCAGATGCTCACGGGGGCACCCATAGCCCACCTGAGTTCCACAGAGTTGTGGTGGGCACTGCCATGTGTTAGTGTCTTACATCAGTATGTATGTATGGTATTCCTTTGCTCTGTTTTCTCCAAAGCTGTAGAAGGTACACTTCTACATGCGCAGGTATGATTACCAAGCATGGGGAGTTTATACCCTTGGGAATAACCCTTAATCAAGAGAGACAGCAGTTAGTGTATAAATGCACCAGCCTCCCGACCTTCAAATGAGTCTATTTTGAGGTGTGCTCTATACCCTTTCTTAGTGGTCCCTTTAGGATTAAGCCCTGGTTGCCCATAGTGGGAACGAGTTTATTAATGTGCTCTTTAATGGCTTTTTGCCCCTCTCCATCTTATATTCCTCCCTCCATCACTTGTTTTCTGGGATCTACTACCAATAAACTACCTGCACTTGATTCCTTGCCTTAGGGTCAAGCTTTTGGAGGAATCCTAACTATAATGGTGTGGACATAAAATAGGTATAAAAATAGACTGTTTTCAATGAATTTGTAGTCTAGCTGGGAAGACAGAATTCGTAAACTTGAAGTGGGAAATTAATGAGGTGCTATATCACATGGAGCTGATTTTCAGAGCATAAGTTCAGAAAAGTACCAATCACTGTGGACTGGAATGGTGGAATACTACTTCATGAATATTATGGCTAGGCCCAAATTGAAGGATGAGAACATAAAGAGGTAAGCAAGATAAGTTTAAATAAAGGAAATAGAATTTGTACTTAATAATAGTGAACAAAAGTTATCTTCTATAGATTTCCAATCATAGGAGTGACACACTGAAAAAAGCATCTAGGGACTTAATTGTCCCTAGATGCTACAGTAAGTAGGTCTACAGGTTTCATTAAATGTAGGGGCCTGGTGACATTTAGTGACATGAGTCACTAAGTAAATTGACATATTCAAAGACAGCTGATTTATGTCATTTTCTCTTGGAAGCATTCTGAATCCCATATTCATGTAAGAGGTACAAATAATCAGTTACATATATATAAGAGCCATGGATAAAACTAAAGATAATTCATATAGAAGACTTTTAGCTTTAAAATAAGTCCACAAATGGGTGAGACTGTGGTGTAGAAGAATTACATGGGTACGGACGCGAGTGGAGAATGTCCATGTTAGCATCGTCTTAACTATTAAGATTCATCTCTCAAGGTGAATTCCAAGTCCCATCTCCTGCATGAAATGTAGCCTGATTATCTTAGCTAGACGTGAGTTTTGGAGATCCTTAAAATCCAGACTCTGCCATTTAACTGGCAACTTAACTCTGGGCAAGTTACTCAACCACTCTGTGCCTATAAAAAAATGGGAATATGAATAGGACCTAACCACATTTCATTATTAGCCTTAAATATAAGCTAATATTTGTAAAGTACCTGGAACACAGATGTTGTAAAGGTTGGACATTATTTATAATAACACTTCATTATGCCTTACAGTGCTATAATAATAGTGTCTTGCGTGTAGTTAGTACTCAATAAATAGCTACTAAATGAGTTGATTTTCCTAGAGGTTTTTCCTTAGCCCTGTGATCTAATACATATTAATTCAGAATTTTAAATATAACATTAAAAATAAGCTACACATTTTTAGATTATGGAAAAGGCTTATTAAATTTAGAGAAGTGTAAGCAATCTTGGCAACCACATTTGCAAATGACAAATTAGAGGACTGGAAGTGTGCAAACTCATGTTTGACAATTCCTTGTGGCCATGGAAGAATCATACAGTGAGTAAAAACCTGAACATTTTTTGAGGGGAAAATTCTGGCAGTTTTGCTCTGCTGGCTCACAGTACTAAAGGCACTAAACATGGTAATGTGGGTTCAGAAAGAAAATGCATAAAATGAATGTTTCAATTTTGGAGGTAATTTGAGAAATCTTACCTCATCTGATTTGAAGCTTTTACCCTGCATTCCATGTTTCCAGAAAGCCAACACACTATCTTGAAGGCATACTAAAAAAGATTAGAGAGAACTGAAACTAAAATAAAGCACAGAGTAATTCATTATACATTTTCTTCACCTGTCTTTAATAAATACTAGCGTAAAGCTCTCCAAGCGCTCGGTGCCAGAGTCCACTGTCTAGACCGTCCGTTCCCAACATGTTTGTGGCTAAGCCATGCCTGAGCTCAAATAATTTATTGAGGCAGGGTCATGTAAGCTTTCAAAGATATATATAACAGGCATTCGTTTAGACATGGGCTAACTTCTGATGAGCTGGATATCAACATAGTAATTTCTCTTTTATATACTATCTTTTGTCTTAGGTGAATAAAGTAATAAAATATACATACTTGGTTATTTGGATCAAAAACATGGTTATTTAAATACTGTTATATATTTAGAAGTAGCTAAAAGGAAGCATCTTTTTATTTATACTCATGTTTTCCCTATTATAAAATTTATTTGAAAAAATAAACCTTACAATTCAAAATGTAACCACACACTGAATATTTATGATCTGTGAACCAATTCTTATTGGGAGGGTCTCCCAGTTAGAGTACTCACTGCTGTGGCATGAAGCCCTGTGCCTCTGCCTGGGATTTGTAGGCCCCACTGTCTTTACGACGGTTCACAGCCAAGCGTGCCCACCTTCCCAGTGGCTTTGGATTCAGGAGTGACCTTGACCCCAAAGTATGGCCACATGGCATACTTCAGCCCCTCCTGCCCCCCACCCATCTCCCATGTTCCCCTGGAGTGGCCTGAAGGTCTCTGGTGGGGAGACCTGTTCTTGCTGTGCCTTGTCCAGTTCTGTGTTCTGCTGGGTTTGAAGCACAGGCCTGGGCCCACTGAGGCACCTTTAGGGGGTAACTTAAGAGGTTCAGAAACAGAGGAAGCAGGATCCACAATTCTAGGGGAGGGGAGCAGGGCCTCTGGGCCCTTCCTGGCAGGAGGTCATTAAAGTACAATCAAGGAGGGAGGGAGGGAGGAAGGGAGGGAGGAAGAATGAGGGAGAGAACCCACTTGATGGTTTGAGAGTTAACCATATGCCCTACCCCAGTAAACGTAAAGGAAGAAAGTAACTGAAGCATTTTATTTCTTTCTAGAATATGGAGTCTGTAAAAAGTTAATGGAAGAATGTTTTGGGCTGAGTTAGCTCAATAAAAATAAAAGTATTTTATAGTAACAAATCACACAAGTTTCACTAACTGTGACAAATAAAAAAATCTAATTACTGGTTTTATTTTTAAAAGGAGATTTAAAGGGACTTTTTTTTTTTTTTTTAACCCAGCAGGATCCTTGTAATTATTTCAAAGTTTATTAGCAAGGAGAGATGATAGCTTAAGAGGAACAAACTTTTGTGTAACAATTAAAATTCCCTAAAAAATGTGGCACATATGAAAAAGTTTAGATAGCAGTATGTTTCAGTTAAAATGAAAAGGAACTAAAGATCTGTATATCGGAATCCCTATTGAAAATATTAAATCTTAGAAATTGGTATGCAATATCCAGCATGTCAAGGAGTAAGAGAAGAAACTAGTTCCAACATCCCTTCTGTCCCACCATCTACAGAAAGTTCAGGGTTTCCTGCTTCAATAAATTAAATTTTCCAACTGCAAGCAAATTACTTTTATGGAAGATATTTACATAGAGGGATGAACATACTTGGCGACAGGGCAAAATTCTAGTTAAGAAACCATTAAAATACTTAAAGACAAAAACTTCCTAAATAATGAAAAACATTTAAAAAGTATATACATTTAATTGTAAAATACATGCATTTTTTATGGCCCAAACTGCCAACTTTGTTTTAACTAGTTTTGACCTACAGCGGAGTCATATCATAAATTGTTCAAAATGTTCCCAGCTATGGTATTTTTTTCCATAAGTTCTATCATCCCTGGGGAAAATATTTACTGACATATAACCAATGAGGAGGCAAACAACAATAAAATATGATTTTAATCATTAAACCAATGAGTAATTACACAGAGTGAAACACTCATTGAAAAGGAAGCAAATTAAAATGGCATATTAGTTTCCAAGTCCTGTGGGAAACTAGTTATTTATATATAGATAGACCTAAAAGCAATACCCATCTGCACACCCATCCAGAATTTTACATGGCAAAGAATTACAGCATATCTAACACCATTAATCACATCACACAAATACCTTTATGATTTGGAAAAAACTGGGAGAAGTACATAATTCACTTCATGCAGCAAAGGGAACAATGAACAGAAATTTCAAAAATGATTTCAAGTTTTAAATACCCAGGATATAACAATAAAAGATTATGGATCTAGACCTGCACTGTCCAATTCAGTATAGCGACTAGCTACATTTGGCTATTAATATTAAAACTACATTAAAATTTACAAAATTAAAATTAAAATGTAGCACTAGCCATGTTTCAAGTACTTACAGGTGTGGTTAATGACTACTATATTTAAGAGTACACAGAACACTTTTCTATCACTGAGACTTCTATGAGACCGTGCTGGTCTAGACAATCCTAAGTATGGAATGAACAAAAAATCAAGTATTCTAAACACATTATTTAAAAAGGAGATTTGGGCAAAACAGGTGAAGGGGATTAAGAGGTACGAACTTCCAGTTATAAAACAAGGCAGTCACAGGGATGTAATGTACACTAAAAGGAAGAAAGTCGACAACGCGGTAATGACTGTGTATGGTGACAGATGGTAACCAGATTTTTCATGGGGATCATTTCGTAACACATAAAGCTATCAAAGGACTATGATGTATACCTCGAACAGGATATTGTATGTCAATTATACTTAATTAAAAAAAAAAAAGGAGACTTACCTACAGATTCGATGCGAAAATCAAAACTTAGCTCAGAGGCCAGTTTCTTACTTGATTTTAGTTTTCCTTGTAGATTTACTATTTTTACAAATTCTTAAAAAAAAGAAAAAGTAAGTCAAAACCAGAAATGAAAATCTGCTAAAATAAATGTAACTTGATATGTGGATTCTACGTGTATACAGAACAAATAGTCTTAATTAGGTTCAACAATTTATCATGATTCGAGCATGACCAGTGAAAAACTGTCATTAATATGTTTTATAAGATATAAAAGTATCATTTAGTAAATGGCAGTTAACTGCTACACCTATACTCTCAATTTTTAAAAAGCATGATGTTTCGAAGTATCTACTTGATGTCCAAGTAGTCAGCAATCAGTTGAATTTTTCCCTTACAAATTATATAACAGAAGTAATATTTGCAGTAATTCATAACTTTAGTATGTGAATAATATTCTACAGAGGTACACAGGGGCAAAAAATAGTACTTTTCAAGGGTGATAATTTCTTATAAGTAAACTCTGGAATGGTGAGTACATACAAATCTATTTTTCATCTGTTTGTTTTTTAATTTAACCATCTTTAGCTCTGACTTGGAAGACACCTTTTCTGTGTATTATTTTCTTATCTGTCTACCATGATTTGTGATTATAGGCTTGTCTCTACTGTTGCTTACTAAAACTGATTTATACTGTATACTTGACAACTCATTTTAAAAGTCTTACTCTATTCCCTTTTAAAAAACTCAAGAAAATCAACTTTCCATTTACCTTGAATAACTGGGAAATGGAGGGCCTAACTAATCAAAGTTTTTTAAAACATGTTTTGATAAAATATATAAATATAAAATATAAATATATTTTGATAAAATATATAAAATACAAAATGAAAACTAATAAGCACAATTTATTTTCCTCAGGTTTTTAGGGATTTCAACATTAAAAGTTCAATAATATTAAAATTAAATTAAAATTATTTGCTTAATCAGTACTGAACTTCCTACTTGGTTGGGTAAAAATGAATTTCTTCTGTTACCTTAACAGAAGAACACTCCAATCTTACCAGTATTCAAAGTATCAAAAATACTTAAAGAAAGGATGATTGGTGAATGAATCACTTTGGGTTTGTTCACTTGACTATAAATATGAGATGATCTTTATGATGCCCTAAGGGAAATCCACTAAGGAACTCTTTAGAGAATAGAAGTTAGGACAAAAATACCGGCAAATTAAGCAGTAAAGCAATTTTAAAAATTACCCTAAACACCTACGGGCAGGTCCAGTAATTTAAAAACTATTGGGATGGATCAAACATAGCAAATATTGCCAAGTTTCAAGTATAATTCTAAGTCTGGGTCAATTTCACCTTGCATGATTTACTGTATAAAAATAAGGTGGGTTTTTAAGAACCAGACTGCTTCATTTAAAAATTGAAATAATTTCTGTTATTGAAGTTTTTTCTCCTTCTCTATTGCTTTTAGTACAACACACGTCTATCAGTAATATCTCTCCCTGCAACAAAAGAATCACAATTAGCAGGTGAGGGTGTCGAATCTGTCTGTACATTAGATCCTCACTTCTACATGATTCTACAAGTTCATGTTATACGACGAAGAGACCATACTAGTATAATCTTCTATTTTTTGCAATTATAATAAGGTAGGAAAAAAACTCTCAGAATAGTTTTATACAGAATTTTACACAAAATAGTTTTATGCAAAATTTTACTCCAGGGTTATGGCAAACTGTTATAGTATGTTTCCAAGTAGGCCAAACAAAGAAAATGTCACCAAGAATAATATTAACAAACCAATCAATTAATTACAATATCCATAGCCAATTTAGGATTTTAATCAATAAAACAAAATCACTTAAGGTGGAAAAGTAAAACTCTTGAATTATAGTTTAATAGAATCAATTGCGTGAAGAGATCTGTTATATCAAGCAGTATACTCAGAATAAAATTAAAATAGTACTTACTATCTAAACACACTAAAACGGTATCTCTCTCCAACTGTGTTACATGAATGGAATCTAGTTGTTGGCTGCCTTAGAAGGGAGGAAAAAAACAGAGTTACCCTTACAAAACAGGCTTTAAAAACCAAAGCTTAGGAAAGCAACACAAATTCTGACTTTTTTTCTGTGATTTAAAACTAGTCTTTGAAATTTAACACAGAAATTGTATTTTGTAATTATGTTATCTGTCAAAAAAATGTATGAAGGTCAACTTAAAAAAGAACTGAAAATCCTAAGCACGGCTAAATGAGCTGGGAAAAAGCTCAATTTTACATTTAATTAATACCTCAGCTAGTTCTAGAAAGATGTTACAAACATAAAATGAAGCCAAAGGTAAATATGGGAAGAAAGTAAATGCATGCTATACAATGCAGCAAAAAAATATATAGATTTTGCTGTGTATTTTACAGTAGCCAAGGGGAGGATGGAAATAAGATCCTCAGATGATAACAGCATCTGAGATAAAAATAAGCTGGTAATTCAGAAAAAGCAGAAAGATTAATGAAACTATGATCAAAGAGAAACTTTCCTGGTGGTGGGGTGTGTGGATGTGCAAGTGGGACTTCCTTTATTAAAAGGACACAGAGTAACATCATGAACAATACTGTCAACATTTTTGCAGGAAGCGACTTTCTAACATTGCTGATATTCACAGGGCCGCTCTGCTAACAGATGTGATGACATTTTTTGTAAAAAACATTTTAGTAAATAAAGCAATTCATTTTAGGCACTCCAATTGCTTGAATGGTCTAGCTGAATCGAAGAAAAGATTTTAGATAATTTAGAGCAGTAATTTTTAATTACATGTCTTTGGGAAGCCCGTGGATCCTCTCCCTTAAAAACTGCTTATTTGACATGAACACAAAATTTTATATATTTTTGTAGGGTGCTTGTGGACCTTCCAAAGCCCATACAAAGAGAAGAATTTAGATCTATAGAACTGATAAACTGTTGGTTCCTCAGGCAACACTCCAAAAAATAGTTTTTCTCAGTAAATATATATACATGCATTTATTCAGCACATATTTACTTAATGTTGATAACAGGATAAAGACCATCCTTGGAGATAAAGATACTACAATAATCAGAATAAAACTGAAGAGAGTCTTAGAACAGGAGTTAATTTTAACTGTTAGAACTGTTGCCAATTCAAGGCCTGACCTCAAAAATGAACACAGACAGGGAGATAGATTAACAATCATTTGCAAAAATGGAGAAGCCTAAGTAATACAAGGACAGTCTCTGCTAGGGAGCGATTTGAATGATGACGCTTAAGCAGAGTCCAGGCTCTCTCTCAGAAAGTAATTTTGGGTCTGCCTTAATTTTAGCCTAGACAATGTTAAAAGTGGGTATAATAGTACCCTCAGGCATTAAAAAACCAAGCAACAAAGAAACCCCTGGAACCCCCCAGCCACAAATTCACAAGAGGACTAACTATCTAACTCTGAGCAATGCAACCTCTTGATATATAAAGTGGATGCAAACACATATTAGATAATTGTAAGAAATAACTTGCTCTATACTATTATTATATATTAACCAAAAAAAAAAATAGGCCTGTCTGCCAAAAATGATCTTGGCTTTTAAATAAATTGATTTATAACCCTTCTTTTTAGTAGTAACTACATAATAGAAATATGTTTCTGTTTGGGCTGCTTATATTTCAGGATAATAAAACAATGTCATTTGCATCTTTTCGTCAGCTGTTCAGGAGGGGATGCCCCTAACTCAACCAAAAGCATTAAACAGTAAGTTAAAGAAAGTGGAGTATAGGTGGGGGTAGGAGGGTACAGAATACAATTTTATTTTACTGGAAATCATGACTTGGTCCATAAAGGAAGTGATTATAGTCCCGTGCATGCTGGAACTGGCTTGTACTGTGTTATTAAATTTTTAGGAATTTTGTGAGTCACATGACATCAGGCTGGTAGTGTGAAATATTCCCTTGGGGGGGTGGTATTTATACCACAAAAATTGGCAACTATTACAAGCCAGGCTTCTCTGCACCCCAAGCGCCTGCTGTTAAACATTTATTAGGACACCACTGGTTCACGTTGATTCTTATTCTCAAAGTGACATTAGTGTGGTTCTACATTAACTTCAATAGCTGGGTTGTATAAAGAGTTCTTGTAATTTAGCCTATAAATGAGCAAAAGCCAAAGATATTTAATAAGAATCATCAAACTTGATAATTGTAACAAACTTCATGAGGTAACAGAGGTAAGTAAATAAATAGTTATGACTGAAGCTTGACTGACTTCCTATGTAAAAAAAAAAAGACTTGATAAATATAGGGTCACAGACGATCAAATAATACACTAGCACAACAAACAGCAAAAAGATTCCCTCCATTTCACTTATTATGCAGATTTTAAAAATAAATTCTTGGTTGATTTGTTCCAACTTTAAAGTTTAAGAATAAACTTCCCAACCTTTTAAGAGCTTTCACTGAGACATATATGATAAAATTCTAAGGCGAACCATTCTAAGGAAGTCCAAGAGCTATTTCTCTGTATCTTTAAATGGTAAAGCTTGGAGGTCACACATGACAAGCTTCTAGTCAAGTCTGAAAAGCACTTGAACTTAATGATTCTAGGAAGTGTGTGGCGGCGGGGGCGGGGGCTGGGGGGGGGGGGACTGATAGGAAAGAAGCTAAATCTCTTTGCTTGAGAAGCTGATAAAATTTGAAAAATATCTTAGAAAATTTATTAAGTTCAAAATTAACTGGTCCAACATTAGAATTAACTGGAATCATTAAACTTTGCCTTGGTAAAATAATTTGTATCAATAGCCTCAGGCAAATAGAGATTGTAAACCATCTGTACCTGAGCTTACTTGGGAAACTATGTTGACTCTGAACCAGCCCATGCTAATTGAGCTTATTCTGCTTCTTTTATATGCAAAAGCATCCATGTTTTAACACAAAGTTAAAAACACTTACCTGCGCCAATTTCTGTAAACCATGAAGATGCAGAGTTCAAGTTGATTGTCTCAAACTGAACGACCTGATTTGACTCGGTGCCCTTGCTAATAGCTACACAGACCATAGGGTATTCCTGTTCTGGTATTACCAGCATTTCAAAAACATTCAAAGGACTTGGCAAAGGAAAATCAAAGTGCTGTGAAAAAATAAACGGAAGTATAATTTAGAAACAATCTCCCCATTCATACTATTGAATAAAGTCAAAAAAAGGCTTTCATTTTCTCCTTGATTGATCTACATCAAAAAAAAGGGACTACCTCTAACATGATCGCGATAAGGATGAGTTTTCTATAAAATAGTTTTAGAGAATTGGCCGTATTCCATCTTTATGGTTGTTATGCTTCTGCAAGTTTATTAACCTAAGTTAAAGAGGAAATCTTAACAAGAATGGAAGAACTCTTAAACCAAGTAAACATCCATAAATAACTATGACTGTGCCGACCCTGGATAGCAGCACTGAGATCTTATACTTTCAGCTTCAGTTACACACTAGTGTTTTCTAAAGAAAACTACAAAGTAATATGTACCTTTATCAACATGAACTTCTGCATAGGCTCATACCACTGAAGTAAAACAATTCCAGACTGTAAAGCTCCACAGAGGTATTTATGTCCTGTGTAAGGGTTTCTGACTGGAAAGAAACAAAGCAAAACAGATATAACCACGACACTTACTACCTTGATGTGAAAAAATCATTAGTTTAGTTAATTAAAAGTAACAACTGAGCTATGCTAATCTAAGAGCTAACTCACTTTCTTTATAAAGGCAGGGATGATATATGGGAAAAGCAATGAAATGTGGCCTGCCATCAATACCAAAATATGGATGGGAGAAGAAACTATTTTAAGTGATAATTTAGCTGGTAAAGGAAAATCATTGTTTCTATTCACCAGGGTGATAAGAGTAAGTCAAGAAAGATGATGTTTTTTCTTCTGGCTTTGTTACTCTTTCCTTTTCACTTTCTTATCTCTATTTTAAATTATACACATTTACTTCTAAACATCTTCAATAGACTAAGTTGTTAAGCATAGGAACTTTCTACAAGGACAATATTTTAAGCACTAAAACACCAAAACTAGTATGCAACCTAAAGAGCTGTTTTTGTTTTTGTTTTTGTTTTTTAAGTAAATTGACTTAAAGAGAAGGTCTAAGACGCAACCGAAATCTATGATTTCACCCTTGGTATAGTTTACAGTTGTCTACTTAAAGACAAGATGAAAACTTGTCTTACTAGTTTACTAGTTTTCTAACTTTTACATTTTACTAAAGATATAACTTTCTTGACTCAAATCTATAAAAACTCATATTGGTCTGTCCTTCTCTCCAATTTGACTCCCATCAACAATTATGTATATTGATTATAAGAGTAGTTATTTGCAATAAGCTCTACCTTAATATATTTATGAGTTTACATTTTCTATTATAAGCTTCTAGACCTTTCTTGAGTAATAGATCTTGGGAATCTGATAACAGATATGGACCTAATTCTTCCTAGAAAATGCTCCTGAAATCTGTTTATAACTAGGAACATATGCTATGGAACTATGCAGCATGAAGATCACTCACTGCTTCGACAAATAGAATTAAACAGGAAGTTATGAGCTCAGGATCTCAAATCACAGACCGGGTCTGATCCCAGGTATCTGGATATCTAATCTCAGGTATCGTGGAGGTTTGAGGGTTAAATGAGGTAAGATAATTATATAGTATAGAATTTAACCTTGCTCCAAAAGAGGTCTAGTCTGTGCCCCCCCCCCACCCCCTTTTGGAAGGTAATCTCTAAGCCTCAGGAGAATGTTATGTCTGATAGGAGTGTCTTTGTTTTGCCTGGGGCCTTGGGCCAATGAATCATCTCAACAATATGATTTGGGGGGGGGGCTTGCAATACTGGACATTCTCGGGGTGAAGGACAGTCATGCCAAAAGACTGATAATGTGATTTAGAGTAGGGGCTTTGGGTCATGCAGTAGGAACGGACCTCTAGAGGGACTGGATATTGAGATCAGCCACGCGGACAACCAACCATGCCTGTGTGATGGAGCCCTAATAAAAACTGAGTGCTGGGCACTCACAAACACATACGAAAACACACACACACAAAATGCTCCCTGTGGCAACGCTCCACGTGCACCATCCCGCATCACTGCCAGAAAACTGTCCACTACTCCATGGGGAGAGGACGACAGAAGCCTATGTCTGGTACTATTCCTGGACTCTGCCCTATGCATGTCTTCTTTTGGCTGATTTTAACCTATATCCTACCATAACTACGAGTATAACCACTTTCAGTGAGTCTGGGGGCCTTCTAGAGAATTTTTAAACATGTGTGGGTTTTGGAAAACTCTCAGACTTGCAATTGGTGTCAGAAGTGAGGGTGGCCTTGTGTAGACTGTTCCCTCTAACTTCAGTTAGCTAAACTCCTATAATAATGTTCGTAAAGCACTAAGCAATAACAGTTACATAAATGAAAGTGTTAAATAAATGGTTAAGTAATAAATGATAAACTAGGACACTGGCAGAGATACAGCCTCAGGGACTATGGTTAAAAAATTCTAGGAACACTATGTTCTGTGAAAGCATTAGGACTATTACCTCTAAATATTTTTATGCCGTGTCCTGCCACACAGTCCTATGCTCCAGTGGCCCCTTAACTACTTTTTAAAAAGAAATATAAGGCCTACCTTTCTTCCTACTTGATATTATAAGACTCTCTATAGCCTTAAAGAATTTAAAAAATGTTCAAAGTTCTAATCATCCAGTTTGAGAAATAGGGTTTACTCACCTATGCAACATTTGTGGCAGCCTTTTGTATCAGGAATCTTTGTTGTTAAAGCAAACTTTCTGAAAACATAGGACAACATAAATGTACTCTACTGCAGTGGTTCGCAAACAATGATCTGTGAATTAGTTGCATCAGAGCCAGTCAAGTAACTTTAAAAAAAGTCTTGGGTTCTGACCCCAAACTATCTGATTTTCTAGGACTCAGGCAGAGCCTGGGAATTTGTATTTATAATACTTCTACAGGTGATTTTCCTACACAGTCAAGTTAAAAAAAACACTGATCTTCTGAATTCTTTATGAAATGTACTTTAGTGTAAACTACCTTTTAGAATTAAAACAAAGGAAGTTTTTTGGTGGGCAAGGAATATTGGCTGTATTAAAAATAGACACTAAGGCCCTTCACTCCCAATAGAATTAAAATATTTTGTACCTTGGTAGTATGCGGTCTGGAAACCTATGAGTTTGAATATGGGCAGCTAATCCTGGTTTTTTGGCTTGTTCAAACAAAGCTATAAGATTATGAGAGTAGAGTTGAAAGGTTTTTCCTATAAAAGAGAAATATGTTACTTTTATTAGAATCTTTTACAGCAGAGAAATAAGAATTTTCAAGCAAAATAAAACATAATTACCTTCTAAAATAAGGAGTCCAGAAGTGTTCAGAGAGCCAAGCAAAACAGAAAAACACATAAAAAAACACAAAAAAAACCAATACTCAGTTAATACCATTTTGAAGGGTAATAGAGTTTTTAAAAAGTAGATAACTGTGTTTGCTAATACACAAATTGGGCATGTTCTGACTAATAGGTGTTCTAGGCAGAATATATATAAGCCTTAATGAAGCCAGCACAGAAAGAAAGACTGTTAAACACAGTTACAGAGTAGACTGAGTTATAATGATGCACATGTGAATATTTTAGTATAACAAAGAGTTCTGCAAAACTATATCACATTATCTTTCTGGGATAGACTTATCTATTAACAATTTATCAAAATATCTTGGATTAAAATTCATTGTGAATGAAGTCTTAAATATAACAACAGATTA
Source organism: Paguma larvata (assembly GCA_030068075.1). Taxonomy (NCBI): domain Eukaryota; kingdom Metazoa; phylum Chordata; class Mammalia; order Carnivora; family Viverridae; genus Paguma; species Paguma larvata. The sequence continues at coordinate 1,277,732 of CM057827.1, forward strand.
AAATACTAAAAAAAGTAAAGCAAACTACTTTTTTCATATGCTATAATACAAGGAAAATGGGGCTACAATTTCCATATAATCAAAACCATAGGTGTGTTAAGCAGGGGGAGACAAGGGAAACATCTTCTGATTCCTCATTATACATGGTATGGTACTATAACAACATAAACCAGTATTTATGATTTTACTATTAGAAAACATAAATATACGGTTGACTGACCACTGAACACAAGTTCACACTGTGTGGGTCTGCTTATACGTGGACCTTTTAAAATAAATACAGTATGGTACTGTGAATGTATTTTATGATTTTCTTAATAACATTTTTTTTCTCTAGCTTATTTTAAGAATGTTCTATAATACATATATAAAATATGTGTTAATCAACTGTTTATGTTATCAGTAAGGCCTCCAGTCAAAAGTAGGCTGTTGTAGTTAAGTTTTGGAGAGTCCTAAATTATATAGGGATTTTTGAGTGCACCAGGGGTCAGTGACCCCATTTTTCAAGGGTCAATAGTATATGATATAATCTTTTTTTTTTTTTTTTTTTTTTTTACCTCAGAACTAGGTTAGTTTTCTTTTTAATTAAGGAGCGTATTGAGGAAGCATGAAAGTACAGAAGGCATTTGAAATTCTCATAGGCTGGGAAGGCACACGGTAAGTATTCAAAATGTAGAATACTGGGTAATCAAATTTTGAAGACTTACTGTAAATGGCATGTAAATATGTGGTTAATAAGAGTTCAAAGTGAGGCCCGCGGGCACCAGGGAATTCCAGGTAAAGTAATAATTCCTTTCTGGTGGAATATCATCATATGAGTTTCCACAGCCAGCTTCAAGAAGTTATCTCAACCCTGCGTTCTCCCTCCAAAGACAGTAATTTCCACCCAGCAGTGCGTTGATTAGAAATATACAGGGCACCTGGGTGGCTCAGTCTAAGTGTCCGACTTTGGCTCAGATCATAATCTTAAGCTACAGTGTTGAGTCTTATCCTCACCAAAGGTCTGTATTTTCTTGGAAGGCAAACATTCTGCCTAACACCATACCACACCCCTTCCCTCTTCACTGCCCCCTTATATACATAGCTAGCTACCTAGCTAGAGCACACACGTAATATGTATGTGTGCACATCCACACAAATACAGACCCACAGGCAGAATCATGTTTTTTTTCTACTGAGCTCTGCTACTTACCTTCATTTAGTCATTTTAACTAGAATATGGAAAGATCTAATTTATAGGCTAATTTTTTGCCATTTTTCCTGTATTTTATAAATATATAAGATGTACTCTGTGTGTGTTTATTTATTTATTTTGAGAGAGAGAGAGAGTGAGCAGGAGAGGGGCAGAAAGAAAGGGAGAGAGAGAACCCCAAGCAGGCTGTGTGCTGTCAGCACAGAGCCCGACCCGGGGCTCAATCCCACGAACTGCAAAATCATGACCTGAGCTGAAATCAAGAGTCAGGTGCTTAACCGACTCAGCCACCCAAGCGTCCTGTCTCTGTGTGGTTTGTAAGCTTATATCCAAAGACAGGTATGAGTAGGTATAGAAACAGTGAGAGTTAGAGGAAAGTGATTTTATATGTATACAATTCAGAACTGTTAAATAGAATTGGGTTTATTTTCATAATAGTAATATATTAATATTTTGGTAATAAATATTAAAAACTGGGGGCAAGCATAATTAAAATCAAAGAGATTAAGTATTCTTCCGAGGATCCCAGCTTTTTAGAAGTCATTTATGTGCAGTCAAATAATATGTTCTTTGTAAACACTGTCCCGAATATACAAATTTCTGAAGAATCTCTATTAGGCGACGATTAGTGGAAGAGTTTAAATTATACACACATAATTAAAATTATGAAAATTACATTTCTTAAATAGGCCACAATTCATAATAATCTGTCTATCATTAAGGCTGTGATCAGCACTGATGCTTTACAGCGTAAGTAGCTAGGGGCGTGTGAGTGGCTCAGTCAGTTGAGCATCTGACTCTCGGTTTCGGTCCAGGTCATGATCTCATGGTTCATGGGATCGAGCCCTGTGATGGGCACTGCAATGACAGTGCCAAGCCTGCATGAGATTCTCTCACTCCCGCTCTCTTTGCCCCTCCCCCACTGTGCTGTCTCTCTCAAAATAAATAAATAAACTTAAAAGAAAAAAAGCATAAGTAGCTAAAAGGTACACTTAATACTGAAAAGCCTGACAGTACAGTAAATAAGAGCCAGGATATAATACTCACACATAGAGAAGAACTGAACAAGATTTAAGAAACACTAAAATAATTAATAATTCTAAGTAGAGAAGGGGGTGAATGTTATTTTAATAGTTGATAGTATTAGGATTATTAATTCAGGGACAGAGAGAAATAATTAACTTCCTTGTGTTCTACTATTAAAGTGAAAGTGAGCAGCAAACTTCTAGGCAGTGACTTAAACCTAAAATGTAAGAAAATAGGTTTGGGTAGGTAAGAATTGGGGAAAAAAAAAAAGAAAAAAAAAAGCCTAGAATACCACCTATCCGCTCCACACCCCCCAACTCTGAACAACAACCAAAAAAGAAAAAACACAAAATTGCCATCAGAATAGGCTGCTCTGGAATAGCCTGGAATCTTGTTTGTAAGATTTAAAATATCAGTCCAAAAAGGTCCAGAATAACATGAATTTTGTCAGCACACATCTGTGCAAGTCTTCACCATTTACTACTAAGCAGTTGGAGATCATCTCATTTAATCCTCACAGCAACCTCATGAGGCTGCTACTGTTACCACTGTCTGCACTTCACAATTAAGAAGACTGAAGCCAACAGAGGCTCACTTGTTCAAGATCACAAAGACAGGGAAGCAGCAAGATTCTCTGATTCCTTCCACTGGTAATTCTCCATGGAAGGCACATGGGGATAGCAACAGTGAGGGCAGAGGAGTCTGAGTGGAAGGGGATGGCCGCAGATGACAATCCTGGGATAGTCCTCAGGTGTTTACAACCTGGGCAGGTTTGGGAAGTGCTACCTTAACTGAACACTGGGTCCTTTCTCAAAGTTTCTTCCCATCTAAGTTTGTAGAAAACATCTGCAAGTCACAAAGTTACTATACTATGGCTACCCAGAATAACAAGTAACATCTAAAAAATGTGTATTAAAATTCTCTTTCTCTTGTGTCAACTACGCTTTAATTAAAATATTACATTTCTCTGCTTGTCTGTGGTTTATTTTTCATGTTATTTTCATTATATACATACCTGATAATGACATTAAAGTATTATTGATAACGTAGAGCCAAGTACATTTCCGTGGAAATAACTATAAAGAAAAAAAAAGAAGGTAATTAAAATTTTCTAGTTTTCATTCCCTTATGTTTTAACCCAAATTCCAACAGTCTGAAATAGTATAAAAATAACTATTTTCTGGGGCGCCTGGGTGGCTCAGTCGGTTGAGCGACCGACATCGGCTCAGGTCATGATCTCACAGTCTGTGAGTTCCAGCCCCACGCCGGGCTCTGTGCTGACAAGCTCAGAGCCTGGAGCCTGCTTCGGACTCCATGTCTCCCTCTCTCTCCCTGCCCTTCTCATGCTCTGTCTCTCTGTCTCTCAAAAATAAATAAAACGTTTAAAAAAATAACTATTTTCTATCTTTTAGTAAATTACCAAAACTACAGAAACAAAATCTTGTAACGCGAATATAATTTCATCTCCTTAAATATTTAAATCATAAAAATTAAAACTGAAGCCCATACAAATTGATTTAAAATTACAAGATTTCTTTTATTCAATATACCCACACTAATTCTTGAGTTAAAACTCCTAAATTACCTGTTCCATGGTCGCCTCATGTAGCTCATTGAGATTCAATGTGTAAATACCATCTTCAGTTCCAAAAATAATGTACTGATCTAAAACAGTTAAGATAAATTACCAGAATTTACTATCATTTTCTGATATAATTCAATAAAATGGCTCTGTGCTTTAATGATATTGAGAGTTAGATGGCCACCCACCCATCCAAAGAAAAATTATTTTCTAAAATTCATGCCATCTTCTTTATATTTTTCTCCAATTCTGATCTTATTTTTAAAAGCAGATATATTCTCTGTTACTCATTCACTCTGGCTTTATCTTATATAATCCTTCTTTTCGACATAATTATCATGTCTTAAGATTTTTCAATATAACTATGTATTTTTGTCAGATATCTCAAATACTCTTTGAAGGACACTATAAATTAAATAAAAGTTATAAATCATGACATCTAGTGCCCGTATCTTGATTCTTAAATATACTACTTTCTACTAAAAAGAACCAGGGCTGGTTGGAGAAAAGATGGATTCTGATTCTGGGGAAGGAAAGTGTAAGATGAGCTTAGAAATCTTGCTGTGCCAGAAAGGTAGGAAGTGATCAAATATTAAATAAAGAACATAGGAATGCTCACTGCTCAAATATTCTGGGGCAATTTAAGTGCTAAAATAAAAAATAATAGTAATAGATCATATCTCACTGAATAAAAAATGATTTATAAGTTCAAATACAGGTACAAAAATAAATGGGAAAGAAGGGAAATTGCCCATAGATGTCAGAAGATTGTCAACAGACTATCAATAAAAGCTAAAACCAGTTGGCGAAAGTCTGATGAACAAGAGGATATTTATATAGTCTCAATGTATTCTGTACTACTTATTAATTAGCTTAGGAAATCAAGTAATTACTAATTCATTAAAAAGGGAAAAATAGTCACTTGACAGTGGAGAAAGCTAGTGAATACCACCCTAACCAGATGATCGATGTTAATATCACTAATGTTTGGACAAGCTGATCGCATGTACCTTCTGATATGATGCACTAAGAAGAGCACAATTCTTTCGTATTCCCACCAAAAATGTATTACTTGATCGAAGTATGAGGACTCATCAGACAAATTAAGGGACATTCTACAAAATAAATAGCTGCAAAAATGTCACGATCAAGAAAGACAAAGAAAGGCTGAAGAACTGTTCCAGACTAGAAGAGACTGAAGAGATGTGGTAGTTAAATGAAACCTGTGATCTTGAAAGGGATGTTGTTGGACTGGGGAAAAAGGAAGGAGGAAGACAATAAAGGGTATTATTGAGACAAAAATTTAAATATGGACTGTGATGTCAACTATACTTCAATTAAAAAATAAATAAATATGGACTATGTATTAAATCAGTATTTCCTGATCTTCATAATTGTACTGTGGGTATGTAAGAGATGATTCTTGTTCCTAGGAACAACAAAATGAAGTATACAGAATCACTCTCAAGTAATTCAGAAAAAAATGCAACTAACAGACATAAGTGATGATTCTGAGTACAGAGGAGTTTCTTACACTATTTTTCTAACTTTTCTTATTAGGCTTCCTCACTTTAAAAACATACAGCATACATTTTTAAAAATAAATTTTGTTATTTTGCCATCGTTTCAGATTTAGAGAAAAGTTTGAATAGTACAAAGAATTCCTGAATATCCTTTACACAGATTGCACAAATATTAACATTTACTACTTTTGCATTATCCTTTTTTCACTCTATATACACACATATTTTTTTCTGAGCCGTTTAAGTTACAAACACAATGCCCCTTTATTACTAAATATTTCAGTGTGCACCTCTTAAAAAAAGAACTAAAGTGTTATGTAACCACAGTACAATGATCAAAATCAAGAAATTAACAGTGAAACAATACTATTATCTAATCTAATGACTTCAGTGATTGAGGTATTGTCCTTTTATATAATAGAAAATCCCTAATTATGGTTGCAATCACTTGTGACATGTCTATTCAGTCTCCTTTAATCAGAACAGTTCCCGTATACTCTTAAATTCTAAACCAAAACTCTTATCTACCTATTTAGGTTGTTGCAAGTGTCTATACTATTTAGACTCCAAAGTCCTATTTTTAAACAACCTCAGTTCACTGACCATAAATATCCTTTCCCATAATAAATATTTTATTAAAGGTGTATACAAAAGTTCAGAAATTTTAGGGGCACCCAGGTGGCTCAGTCCGTTGAGCGCCTGCCTTTTGATTTCAGCTCAGGTCACGAATGCGGGAGATTGAGCCCTGTGTCCGGCTCCACACTGAAAGCGCGGCCCCTACTTGGGGTTCTCTCTCTCCCTTTCTCCCTGCCCCTCCCTAGTTCACATGCTGGCACATGTACAAGTACTCTCTCTCTCTCTCTCAAAATAAATATTTAAAAAAAAAGTTCAGAAATTTTACCTTTTGTATCAGGATGTATCCAGGATGTTGCACAATTAATTTTCAAAGGGCAGCCATCAAAAACTTTGGAAAAACATGCTCCCATCTTATTTATAAAGAAAGAAATGTTGACTTATTTGATTATTTAATTTTATATATTCTTAGAAAGCAGCTAAGACTACACAATGCTAAACTCACTCTTATTTGCATAGGTTTATGATTTCATTACCAAACAAAATTTCTATTTTGATATCATTTAACTCCATCTACCAAGAGTCTCCTATTGTTGCCTTGCGTAATCCATTATTTCAGGCAAAAATAACAAATTTACCAAAATATCTACATATGTCAGTGATATATTTTAGGAATTTTAAGTCACCACTCATCTTTAGGACTAACATTTAATAACGTGAAATAATGGATGATATTACTGAGCCACATCATCGTAATTATAATTGCACAGTAACTCCACAATAGTAAAACAGACAAAAAGACTAATATTTACATTACATATTAGACTTTTATTGAAAAAAAAAAAGGTACAAATTATAAAGCATCCCATTCATATGACTGCCTGAACCATCTGGAAGAGCCACACAACAAACACTGAGATAAGCTTTCCAGTTCATTGTGTACAGTTCAATGTGAAAGAGGCTTCAGGGGTAGAAAGGTATTTAACTCATATAATGAAGATGACACAGTACTATTGATATCATCACATTAAAGTTAAACAAGCCTTTGAAGGCTAATCTGAGAGCCCAGCTGCCATATTTGCAAAAAGTGAAACACTCCTAGTTCTAACTAAGTCACTCACATTAGGGTGCATGATTTGATTCATGGTGTTACAAAATGCATTTAATGCCTTTGTATTTTATGAATCCTTTCTCTCAACAGCTCAATATACTTGACAGCAAATAAAAAATCTGCTGCTTCTAAAGAGATGAAAATTGGCAAGTGATTTACGTAAAAATATTCCTTACCAGCACTTTTGGGGTGGGTGGAAGGCCATTGATGGCTGGTTTCTGGTGGGAAAAATAATTTTTATTGCTATAACATCTCTTAAGCCTTAAAAAAAAAAACCCTATACATTTGGAAATTCAGTTACTCAGTTCTTGAATTAAAGAGGCTATGCCCCCTGCCCACCAAGACAGACAGTGCCTCTACACGATAAACATGGTAATAGTTACAACTAATCACCAAATGCCTGTTATACCTACCGGGAAATCTCGCTTGTCCTTTTTCCGTGGTAACTGAGGTGCTTGTGCTGATCCTTCTGTATTTTCACTTATTAGTTTTGAAATACCATCACCATTTCCTAAAAAGAATCATGGTTAAAAGCTGAATAAACATACAAATAAGTACCTTCCTTGAAAAATAAATTTTCCCTTTCCCCCAATACTTATTTTCCATTTGGGTGATCCTTTACTGGGAAATATTCTGTACTGGCAGATGAGTTAAAGAATTTTCAGTGCCTTTCTCTAGGTTCAACAGAGGTAGCACTGCATCTTTAGCAGTGGTCTTAATCCATGTAAACAACAAATGTCTTTCCATATTGTGAAGAAAATGAAATCTGATATTCAGATACTCAGGCCTGATATTCAAGGCCTTTCATAATTGAACTTCAATCTACCTTTTTAGTCCTATCTCCTAGTATATACCTTTCAAAAGCTCACACTTCTCCCACACTAGACTGTACTTCCAACACAATGCAGGTTTTCATGCTTCAGTGCATTTGTTCATTCTTTCTTGCCCATCAGGCATGCCTGTCAGCATTGGCTGCCCCTAATGAAGGATCCATCCACTTAAATGCAATGCAAGCCCCCGACCCCCACTCTATTCCCTATCCTTATCTTCCTGAAAAACCTCTCATCTTCTATTACATATAGTTAATAATTGTATGAGACACTTATACAAGCTGTCTTGTCTACTGTTACAGGTACCCACAGGGTGTAACTTCTGCTACAGATCCTGAACTTCTGGAGGGCAGGAACATCCGTTCATCCTTCTAAGACCTATCATATTTAGTAAGAGATCAACTTAGGGTTGACTTGGACTGTATCTATTCACAGCCCGCCTATGTGAAATTTTAAAGTAATTTCAGAAAGCTTTAAACAGTTAAAAGATTGACCAAAGACAGTCTTTAAAATATGAAAATGGCTTTCTGTTCAGTTTTCACTTTGATTTATTTACCCAGATCACAGTATCTAGCTGTATGCACTCCAGGACTGCTGATACTGCTAGCCGTACCAATAGAGGACGTCTCAGCTATGGGACCACAACTTGGGCTGCTCTGTCTTCTGAGAAACTGGGGAGCTCTGTTCTCTGAATCAGGGCAACGTTTTACAGTTGATGACTTTTCTTCATCTAGGAGGTTATCTTCAGGGTAGCTGTTTATCCTTGGCTGTGATAAGACACAAAAGTACTTTAATAAATTTGGATATAAAACAGTAACACTTCATTATCACTACACCCAAAGACTTTAGGGGGTGGGGAGGTAGATGGTTTTTTCTTGCTATGTAATTCAATTCACTAGGCTAAGTAAGCAAAATACACAAGAGCTGAATTACTGTCCCAACACAATTAAGAACTTGCCATGTGATTTTTTAATCATCCCTAAGCCAAAACTGATATAATTTTAAACTGATAAAATTATATAAACGATCCGCAAAGTATTTCATGAGTAGGAACAAGCAAGGACTTAATGAAGTATGACTCCACTGAAATATGAAGTGGTAGTACTAAACGAGGACTGTAAATGATGAACTCTATTTCCTTTCATGCAGGTGAGTATTTTCTCAAATGAGTATAAATGATTTTTACCTTTTTTCTTATAGCTATTAAAATATTGTATTCTTATAAAGTTTTTTAAATACATATTTTATATCTTTATAATCCCCTCTTGAAGAAAACTGTATTTATTTAAAGCATATTTAAGACAATTTTGAAAAATTCAATAAAATTTTTTTTATTATTTTATTATTTAAAAAAAGGATTTATTCAAAAATTTTAAGTAGCTCACCTTAGGAGGTAAGGGAGGTGGTATTGCACGTTTTGAGGTTGATCTAACACAAAGAAAAAAATGCAATTCAGATGGTAGTAAATGTAATATAAAACAGAGACTCTATTAAATGTGCATTAAAATACATTCACAGGGGCGCCTGGGTGGCTCAGTCGGTTGAGCGTCCGACTTCAGCTCAGGTCATGATCTCACGGTCTGTGAGTTCGAGCCCCGTGTTGGGCTCTTTGCTGCCGGCTCAGAGCCTGGAGCCTGCTTCCGATTCTGTGTCTCCCTCTTTCTCTGTCCCTCCCCTGCTCATGCTCTGTCTCTATGTCTTTCAAAAATAAATAAATGTTAAAATAAATAAATAAATAAATAAATAAATAAATAAATAAAAAGTTTAAAATACATTTACATTCTTTAGATCATGATGAAGAGTATTTTTAAAACCTATAGAAAGACCTAAGGCCTCATTGTGTCAAACTGTATAAGCAGGACTGTAAAACAGATTTTTGTAAAATGAATACAAAGTCATTTTACTTTATGGTTATGCTTTGGATATTTAGTATGTAATAAAAATTCAACTTAGTAAAAAACAGATTCCAAATTTTAGAGTTGGAAGCCACTGTGAATCATAGATTCAAGTGGCTGTAGTGGCTGTATCATCAAACCCTTTTTGCTACCCCAAGTGGGGTCCATAGATCAACAGTATTGGCTCACCTTGAAACTTTCCTATGTATCGTCTAAATCTATGGAATCAGAACCTTCAGGTGATCCTCCAGGCACATTAAAGCTTGAGAATCACTAATCTAGCTCACTGGTTCCATACACTTATCTACAGTTATTGCAATCAATTGGGAAGCTTTTAGGATTCTTAGTTTCTAGTCCCAAAGACTGTATTCTATTGCAGGCGTTGGCAAACTTTCTGTAAAGGGCCAGACAGTAGTAAATATTATAAACTTTATACAGTGGTCACAAATACTTAACTCTTTTGTTATAGTCTGAAAGCAGCCAGAGATAATATATAATAAGCATGGTTATGGCCCAACAAACCTTTATAAACACTGAAATGTTCATATAATTTTCACATATAACAAAATATCACTCTTCTTTGGATTCTTTTTTCAATCATTAAAAAATCTAAATACCATTCTAATTTGTGGACTGTACAAAACATAGGCAGTGGGCCAGATATGACTTATAGGCCATAGTTCGCTAACCCCAGATCTATAAGCTGAATGTGGGGGCTGCGGAGATCTGTATTTCCCAAGAAGACCTCTCTAGGCACTGCAATGTACAGGCTTGGAACATCCAGGCCAGCCCTGTAACTTACCTGTTGAGGGAAGACAGGTCTAGAATATGAAGTAACCATACTGCAGAAGTGATCTGGGGCTTTCTGACTCCTACGGCATTTTTTTCCATGACATTATATACCTCATCTTTCAGTAAATTAACATTACATATACTAAGTTCATTTTAAAGAAGAAAACCTTAGTGATGAACACATGATGCCTTTTGGTAATTAAAAAGTCAGAAGCTTTACACTGATAGGAGGCATAGCACAATTTTTTTTAAGAATCAGAATTAAAACTTATTAGAATAAGTTGCTCCCTCCCAATACTGTTCAAGTAAAATATAGTTATTAAATTAACAAACAACTTACTTGCCAGTATTTGAACCATCAACAAAAGGATTCCACTGTAATACAAAATGTGGGTCTGATGACACTCCCTGTGAAGGTAAAAACAGTTTAAAGTGTTCCTTTATAATAGATACTAATCATTTTATTTGATTCAAGAAAATCAGTGTCATGATTGTCAATCATCTTGGCTTTCAATCAATTTTTTAATCTCCAGTTAGATTTGCTGTCATTTGACATATTTAGGTCAATGACTCATTATCAGTTGACTTAAACTTGATAAATTTCATAAACATACTGAATATAGTTTCAATGTGACAAGCCCTCTTACCAATGCTAGTATATTCCAAATAAACAGAAAAATGTAACTCTGAATTATCTGCATCACTAATCCATTAGTGTGGAAAACTAAACATCATATTATTAAATTATCATTAACTTATTGGTGCTACTATTTTTTCCCACTGGCATGGAAACTGAGAATTATATATATAGCAATACATACAGTAAGAAGAGCACTACTTCCAAATGTTAAAAATGAAGAGATCCATTAACCAAAGGCAATTCCTCTAAAAATTATACTTTGTACCAAAGCTTAAAAATAAAGTAAATGTTAAGATAACAATCTAGGCAACTCTAATAATACCTTGCTCTATTTATTACTTTTTTCCTTTTAGATAAGGGTTAACTAAACAGTAAACTCAAAATATAAGAGCAATGGTTAAAAAAGAAGCTATATTAACAAATAAATATTAAAAACAGTAAAGTAATGCAAAAATATACTACAAACATAACAGAATCAGTAAGAAAAAAGATCCTGAGAGCTTACAGCTAAACATCAAATTCCATATACTTAATAACTTCATGTAAGTTATTCAAAAGACCCAGAAGGGTCAAAATGAATGGTTAAAATGGTATATTACTCACTGTACCCTAGTCAAAATATGCCTATTAGCTTTTTCAAACTTTAGTGTGTAAAATACAGTATCAAAATTAATGCTTGAAGAATATATAACTTTGCTCCTTAATCAAAGTTTACCTGAGTATAAGTATTTTTTTTTCACAAATTTTAATGTGTAAAGTACTTCTGAAGTAATAATTCCTACCATTTCATCCCGTGCTTCTGTTTCTTTTCTCAGAGGAGGCTCGAACTGTAATTTGTCAACTGCAAAATATATAACAGATATTCACAAACTCTGTCTTAAAGGGTTAATTTCAGAACTATAACAAGAAGCATATGTATTGGGGAGGGGAGAAGGGGGGAAAGAAGAAGACAACAAAATTTTTTCATTTTTTACTGCAAGAGTACCTTTCTGTATATTTACCAAAATAAGGTAACAATTTGGTATCTTACTACAACTCTACTTAGTAAATTCTTTGTGTATGAGATTTAAAAAAATTAAAGTAGGTTACTAAGAAAAGTAAAAGTGACTGTCTAAAGAATTTTCTCTGTCTAGGTTGCAGACTCTGTGCTACATCTACAACTTTATGGCAGGGATGAACCTCCCCAAATTACCTAAAAAGAACAAACAATATTTAAATTAAATGTTACAACGGAATTCAGAAATTTAATATTATATTTTGCTCAAAGTATATTTTATTCGGCCTACTCTTTTATATGAAATATTTGAAAACAGAGAAAAGGATAGCTTATCTATTCATAAAGTATACAGAATTTTAAAACTGTAAAATCTAATGTGACTAAAAGATCAAAAGGAAAAAAAATCACACTTGCATCATAGAGATGCAAGATCCCCAAATACAATCTTGGCAAACAAAATACACTAAGAAATCATTTTCAAAAAGGATCCAGTTGTCCTTACCCCTGAAACAAGATTTATAAGTAATACAAAGTACTTATATATAATTCATTAAATAAAAACAGTCATAAATATTTTCAAAAAAAGATTAAAGTCATTTCATTAAACACAGTACCTACTTTTCAAAAAAAACCTAAAATAAAAAGCTCTTTATTAGTGACTTGTTTCTTAACATAATTAAAAAAACATCTTAACTCAAAACTACTACTCTAAATCACTATTTCAACTCATATAAGACAGAGATGAGCTAAAGTTTTTTTGTCACAACCAGAAATACTGGCAAGCAGGTCTAGAGATGAATCACAAAGTGAGTGAGTACAGAAAAGAAAGAAAATATCACTTAATAAGAATGATATAACAAGCAAATTTCAAGACTTAAAAAGAAATTCCTAGAGAAAATGAGTTTCATAAACATTGAAGATGTTTTAACACCTAAGTACTATTCTAAAACTACTGTAGCCATAACTATGGCACAGAATGCTATATCATTGTTTTACGTGGTAGGTGGGACCTGAAGTTGTTTTGTTTAGGAGAAAATACCAGCAGTACCTTTGGGGGCATCTTTGGTCTATGAAAATACAAAGATGGGGAGGTCCTCTACATACATACTTACTTATCTCTGTAAGATGATGTAGGCTCTGGCCATAATGAGGTAAGAGGAACTGTATTTTTCCTGTTTTAAAACTACATACATGTAACACCAACGTATGTGTGTACAAATTATGTGAAGCAATTATTGTGAGGCAGTGGGTAACAGATACCACGTCGTAGCCCTTGAGAGAAGGGAAATACGTGGTGGTAAGATCCACAGTCACTCTGGCTTTCTGCCTGGAGGCACTTTTAAAACTAGGGCACCAGAAAATGGAATCCAAAGAGAGAGTAACCGCCTCACTCGGTGCAGGAAATAAAGACTGAAGATTGGGGCTGCTTGGGTGGTGGGAATTTGAAGGGCAGAGTGCCAGAAGTAAGAAAGCTGCATCCAGGAGGAGCTTTAGAAATATGCCAAGAGATCCCTTGACGTCTTTGGTGGAATACTGAACTGCCAAAGAGCAAACGCGAGACTACACAAAGTATGTTACAAACAGCTAACAGAGGAGTGGTGAGCTAAATGCAGACTCTGGAGATCACACAGGGCCAGGAAATATAGCTGAATTTCTAACCAGGGGAAAGAGCCTGCTGAATACTCTGGTAAAACCTGACACAAGCCTTGAAAGGATCAAGCTGATGTACCACTTAATTAACTCTTTAAACACCTTTTGGAATAAAGAGGACAAAATCCAGACACTCAGTGTCTCACCACAACGTCCAAAATAACAATAGAAAAATGACCAGACAAGAAACAGGAGAATAGAAACCATAACCAGTTGGAAAACAGATACAGAACTTCAAATAAAGGGGTTCAAAAGACAACATTCCAAGTTTCCAAAGGAACAGGCCTCTGGGTCAATTTTCACAGTATTAGACCTGATGTTCACCTTTTCATACATGTCCCTTTTCTGTACTGTCATGTCACATTTCACTTGAATTTTACTCTTTTCAAAACCCTCTAACTCTTCTTGGGGCGCCGGGTGGCTCAGTTGGTTGAATGGCCGACTCTTGATTTCGGCTCAGGTCATGTTCTCAGTTTGTGAGATTGAGCCCCACGTTGGTCTCTGCACTGACAGTGCAGGCTTGTAATTCTCTTACCCCCTCTCTCTGCCCTTCCCTCAGCTCGCACTTGCTGCTCTCTCTCTCAAAATAAATAAAGCCTAAGAAAAAACCTTCTTCCTCTTCTTTTCCTTTGTTTAATGAGATGCTCCGTTAATTCCTCTGTTGTATGTTTTCCTTCACTGCAAGGAAGTGCAAGTTTCCTTCACTGCAAGGAACCTAACTTTGCCGGACCACACGTTTATCCTCGCTGGTTTCAGACTAGGCCAGGCTCATAATAATTACTATGTCCACTAAAAATACACAGTAAGATCGCTTATACTAGTTCTAATAGCCCCGAACTGGAAACAAATTAAATACCATCAACCGAAGAATGGTTAAATTGTGTTAATGATCATATAATGAAATACGACATTACTGTGAAAACGATGAACTATTGCTATACGTGACATGAATGACTCCCACAGACATAATGTTGAGCAAAAGAAACCAAGCAAAAAGGGTGCATTTTGTATATCCTATTTATCTGAAGATCCATATCAGATAAAAATCAGTCTATGGTGATGAAAGATCAGAAGAGAGATCAGCCTGGGCAATGGAGAGGCCAGGAGGATACGAAGAGAGAAGGGCATCGATTGTAATGGAACAGGAAGAAAGGGGCCTTCGGAGCTCTGACAATGTTTCTATATTTTGATCCCCAGATCAAAAACCGACTTCATGAATGTATACACATTTAAAACTTTATCATGCAGTACACGTAAGCATTTTACTATATGTAAGTTACCAGCTCAAATTTTAAACATGAAACAAAAAATTAAGAATAGAACCGACTTAGGTATATATAAAATTTATCAAACAAATAAAAACAGAGCTATAAAATGCTCTTGATGGACACAAAAGAAGACTTGAGAAAATTTAAAGATAATCACCAATAAAATGACCTTCAACTTTACCAAATTTTTTTCTGGTACTTGAAGCACAGAGCTTACTCCATGAAGACATTAGTACCCTGGGCATTCATAAAAGAGCTAAGTCTTGAACTTACCTCTGAAAAATCCTGTTTTAAGTTAAGAAGACAGACTATCCTAAAGGTGTCAACTCAGTAAAAACACGGAGAATTTCTTTTTAACTAGATAAGCTAATTCTTAAGTTTATCTGGGGAAAATGCAATAGCTAAATATCATAACAAAGAACAGAAACAAGGTATTTACGTGGGGAAGGTAGGGTGAAGGGGGTAGAAGGAGGATTAGTCTTAACGATTTTAACAGGTATTATAAAGACATAATAATCAAATTATGCTATTGGCACATGACTGGACATAATAATGCCACAACAGAATTTACGGGAAGAATAAAAAAAAATATATGGTCATTTAGTACATCATAAAGGTGGTGTGTCAAATCCATTAGGAAAAATATTAAGTTTTTAATAATTAGCATTTAGACAAATGGGTAGCCATGTAAAAAGAAACTGAAGTTGAATTCACACTTTATACATCTTACCAAATAAATACCATATATTAAAGAGTTACATATTAAAAAAGTAAAACTGTAAAACTACAAGAAAAAGTAACAGAATTCTTTCATAACGTTAAAAGCAGGAAGGCCTTACTAACTATGACACAAAATCCAAAAGCTATAGAAGAAAATATAGATAAATCAGACTATATTAATTGAATATTTACACAATGGTGTAAAATAAAGATGGCTTTATAATAGAAGAACAACTTTGCTATTTTTCTGTATAGTATTTGAAGTCCAGAGAGTTCACTTGGGATTATATAAGAAGACAGCATAAGAAGTATCAGCAATCTGGGATTAACAAAGAGATACGATCTCAGGTTACTGATTTAAGTAAGAAAAGACCTGACTAGAATCGACTGATACGGAAAGGACCTTCTCTCCCCACTGACCTACGTTTCTAAAGCTGTATCCAGAAAGCTAGAAATGTTTGGGTTCAAGAAAACTCAACTTCAACAAAATGCTCATCTACAATAATTTTGATTAGTCTAAATATTTAATTATCTTCCTTTATTAGAATTTATATATCTTATTTTACTGTAAACTTCTTTAAATCTCTTTTGAAACAAGTATACATTTAAGTCAATATACTTATACCTAAAACTTCTTTGCAAATCTGTTCTTCTAAATTAATGTGGTTAAAATGACAAATATCATTGATACCAAATATTTGTCAATGATTAATTTATTGAGTAACAATCCATTTCCCCTTTTTAGAAAAGATTCATGTCTCCTAGTAACCTGACTAAAAAAACTGAAGCCAACTCAAATGTCCAACAATAGGAAACTATTCAACTACAATATATAAACTCGATGAAAAAGGATGGCTAGGCTAGTGTATGGGACATGTTCTGTGTCATGGAAAAACATGAAGGCAATTTAGCAAAATATTATCTGTGGGTTGGTGCTGGGTGATGAGATTATGGGCAATGTTAATTTTCTATTTTTTCCTCTTGCAAATTTTCTACAACGAACATATATTACCTTTATAATTAGTAAGTAAAAACCATTTAATTAAAAAATAGGAGAATTCCATTATAAACCAAAGAAAAAACCTCTATTTTAGAGGTATTCTGATATGTTAAAGCAGTAGCCTCAGTTAGTCTGAAATTTTATTATTCCAATAAGGCCCACGAGAACACCCAGCTCAACCCTCCGAGACCACCAATTGAAAATGTATACCAAACACATACAATTTATTTCTGAAGCTGTCCGTTCAGCTCTGGCATTCCTGTTTGTAGATCTAATGGTATGACGAATGATTGCATGGGGCTGTAAATATAAGCATAATATACACACTTTAAAAAATTTCAGTGATAAAGTTAAAAGGTCAAACTTTTAAACTAAATGATCATTTACTGACAAACATGACTACCTACTAATAAATTATAGGATAAACATAAACAATACAATGAACACTAACATATTTTAGGTTATTCACTTATTCCATGTTTATACTGTATAAAATTTGAAAAGATGCAAAGAAAGAAAGAAATCT
Source organism: Paguma larvata (assembly GCA_030068075.1). Taxonomy (NCBI): domain Eukaryota; kingdom Metazoa; phylum Chordata; class Mammalia; order Carnivora; family Viverridae; genus Paguma; species Paguma larvata. The sequence continues at coordinate 1,295,057 of CM057827.1, forward strand.
TATCTTCGAAGAGTTTATAGTTTAGGAAATTAAGACACACAAATACTTCTAAGAGTAGAAAATGGTCAATGCCATTCATTAAGATGATTACTATTAATGCCCAGATGAAAAAAAATGACTTCCACCTGAAGGGGTATAGAAGTTCTTCACGACAGAGCTGTAATATGCTCTGGGCCTCAAGGCCAGTAGGCATTGGATGTGCAGCGGTGTGGGAAGCATTCTAGACAGGAGAGAGCATATGAACAAAGTGATGCAAGAAGAAAAGGAAACTGTAGCATTTAGGGGAGTTGGAGTTGGTTATTATTTGGCTTCAGTGAAGATTAAGGGAAGAGATGACAAAGCTGGACAAACAGACTGGGGTGGAAGGGAGTAAGCCAGGTCGTGAAAGGCTCTGAATGCCAGGAGAGGGCTCTCAATTTTATTTTCTCAGCAAATAAATTTTCTGGAGATTTTACAAAAAAGGTGTCAGTCAGACTTAAGAGTAGTTGGATAAGCGTGTGAGAAGATATGGAGGGGAGAAACACTGAATGCAGGGAGACTGAGCAGGAACACTGCAGGAAATCAAGCAAGAAGCTTGCTACTTTACACCCTTTGCTATAAGCTCCTGATCCTTTGAAACGACGCCTTCAGCTCAACTGCCACCTAACAAATTTCTAAGGACTCACTCTCAATCACTGATGCTGGAAAGGAGCTCTTATGTTTTTTCCTCTACTTTAAGACCCGCCATCACACCAAAGGACTGTAAAATCCCATTGTTTGGGACTTAAGTTTCCTTACCTCATATCTAAAGACACTCTCCCAGACTTCAATGTATGCTTGATTCATAAGATCATACCCCGGACCCTGCCATCAGTTCTGATACTTGAACCCACACTATCTTCCAAAGTTCTTGGCCCGCCAAAATGACACCTTGGATAATTAAACTAACTACCTTTGTGTTTATACTGGGGATACAAATCACTACTGGAGGAAAGTTATCCAGCAGACCACACAGACAATTAATCTCATCTGAGGCTTCAACTTTGCCCCAAAACACTACACTATAATCACTTAACCCAACCATTCTCCTCAATTACTATTTCACACCTTCTCTCCACACTCTTCAAACCTACTCAGTTTCTGTCAGATTTTCAAGAGACGATATTGGATCTTGCCGTTACTTCACAAAGAAAACTGGACTCATCAAATAGAAGATAACTCTGAACAATGATCTCAACTATCCTCCTTTCTAATGCAAGAGAAAAGCATTTCATTATCTAAGATCAAGTCTCCCATTATAATCTCTATCCCACGGTTGCCTCCTTTCTCAGAGACTTTGCCTATTTATCTTGTTTCTCTTGAATCTTTTTCCTATCTCTATCTACTGGATCCTTTTCATAAGCATTTAATCCTGTTCAAACTTACTTTCCCCACATAAACAATAACGAAATAACTAAATAAATCCCCACCAACTCATTTTCCTCCAGCTACTACTCAGCCTACCTTGCCCTTTCACAACTAAGTTTCATAAATGTATTGCTATACTTACCTTCCAAACCACTCTAATCTAGCTTCGCCTCTATAATTTGAATATTATCCTTTTAAAAAAGTATTCAAGCACCACCACCTAAATCCACAGATTTCTTTAACTTATCTTCTAGGCAATATTCTTGTTGAAAACTTTCCTCCTTCTTTTAATCAATCCTTTGCCATCCTCTTAGTCTACTTGATTCTTATATTTTGGGAGAAATCTCAGGATGCAGGCCCTCTTTTTTCTCATTCTACATGCTTCCCTTGAGTGATCACATTTACTCCTCAAAGCATCAACTACTTCTATACTTAATCACTCCCAAATTTCTATCTATTGTCCAAACTTTTCTCCCCAAGCTACCACCACATATCTGATTTCTTATGAGACTTTTCCATTTGGAAGTCTATGCAACATCAAAATTACTATACATAAAACTTGAACACATCTTTCTTCCCAAGCCTGATTTTACTCTAGTGTTCCTACCTCGACAAATGGGGCAGCACTTTTATATCCACCCGGCGGTTCAAATCAAAATCTAGGAGTAATCTCTTTTCACTGCCACCCTCGTGTCTTCATCCAATCCCCAACTCTCACAGAGAATTCTTTTACTGGTCCACTTTTCTCCATCCTTGTTACATTCCTAGTCTAAAACACCACCATCTCTATCCCGGATGACTTCAACAGCCTCTTAGCAGATTTTCAGAAATGGAATCACCACAGAGGTCATAGAGGTCTTTTAAAAATGCACATATAATTTTATGTCACCCCCTTACCCTTTAATGGCTCTACTGCCCTTAGATAAAGCCCAAAATTTTTAACATGGTTTGAAATGGTTAGTGTCTAGCTCTGTGACTTCATCTCCCACTATCTCCTTCCTTGTTTTCTGCTCCAACCAGACTAACTTATCTTTAGTTCCTCAAGTATACAGTCTTCTCTCTTATCACCAGGCTTTCCAACATGCTATTATCCTCTCTGCTCAGAACAATTCTGTCTGCTCTCTTCCTCTAATTCCGATTTATCCTTCGGATTTTCAACTTACATGCCACTCCCACAGCAAGTCCTTCCCTGCCCCTAAAGTATGCTTTCACAGCACACTACACGTCCCGTAACATAACAGTTATCAATCACACTTGTGGTATTTCTGAGGTTCCTATGAGACCAGACCATATAAGTTCTTTCGAGGCAGGGATAGTGTCAGTCTCATACACCATCGTGTCCCCAACTACCTGGCACAAGGATTTCAAGAACTGAAAAGTACAGTAATAGCACATTAAATAGAAACAGAGAACTCATAATATAGAGTGGATCTGGGAAGCCCAGCAAAATAATGTGGGGAATAAAAATGAGTCTGGTTATTTACATAACCAGTGGAAGACAAATTGGGGAATCGAGGAATACCAATTCCACATTTAAGCTACAACAATTTTAATAATTTTTTGAACTATTTTGCATTTTGCATTTCAAAAACTGAAAAATATGCTAATATCATTAAACAGAAATAGAGAACTCAGAATACAGAGTGGATCTGGGAAGCCCAGCAAAATAATGTAGGGAATAAAAAGAATCTGGTTAGTTACAAAACCAGTGAGAGACAAATTGGGGAATTAAGTAATATCAATTTTACATTGAAGCTACAATAATTTTAATAATTTTTTAATTTTAAGGGATTAAAATATTATTATTACAAGTCTGTGAGTGATGATTTAAGTAAAAAAATCTATGAATACGAGTTTATTCAATATTTTCAGTTAAAGTTCATTTAACATGCAACAAAATATTCATTAGATACCTCCTACAGGACTAGACTGTGTTATACACGAGGCAATGACTGTTTTTAAAGATTAATTTTCAGAGATTATTTAATGACTATTTCTATTAAATACTTACATAGAAATGGTGGCAAATTAACTAAGACAATAGGTTTTGGAGTTAGTTTGCCTTGGATCTAAATGCTGCTTCCACTACCTACTAGCCTTATGATCTTGGGCAAATTACTTCTTTCTTCATTATTTCCCCACTTATAAAATGCAGATAATAACAGAATCTGTTGTAAACTGTTTTGAGTATTAGATGAGTTACCATAAAAATTATCTAGCCTAATACTTGGTACACAATGACTTCCCAATGAGTATTAGTAGTTAGGATGGTACTTATACAGTATAATTCAAAACTTAAGAACATGAAGTAAAACATTTCCTTCAACAAATAAGAACAAAAAAGTTTGGTCCTATAGTCTTGCCAGAAGTGAAGGTAGAGATATAAAAGGAAATAAAGGCATAAAGAGAAATGAGAACACAAACACAAAAGTAAAAAGAAATCCTGAAAGGAGAGGAAGAGACACTGTTGGAAAAGTTCAGGTGTGTTTTATACAAGCATAGTAGGTACCTGCCAATGGGCAGGAAGTCTCCCATTTGTGATTTATAAGTTTTGATGTTAAATATAACATATTCAAAAAGATTTTACAATATTTTCAGAGAAGGAAAACATAGGAAGAGCTTTATGTCTAATAATATATAATAGCCTTGAACAAGTATTGGAAAGGATAAAATTTCTATGGGTACCTCAACTTTTTAAAAATTATTTATATTCTGATAATAACCTGTATAATAGAGAAACTAAAACATGACCAATTAGATTTCTAGAGAGTCTCTTCAGTGAAAAATAATATGTGCATGTTCTTCGGCTAAACTTTTGCTTCTTTGGTCAAAAGCAATGTTCTTAACACCTTTTATTTCCTTAGAGTTATATGTCCTTTCTGTTTCTTAGAGAAAGATCAAGCTCTCACTACAGAATCTGAGATCTGGGGACAGGAGAAAGCACTTCCAGGTTTCTGGGAGGGGAAAATGATCTGATTCTATCCTTAGCTACCTCTCAACTTTGGGCAAACCAACTATGAAAATAAAATGATATAAATAGTTTTAATTAGATTAGTAATCCTAGTTCTTTCCAGAAAAAATGTCAACCAGTTATGTATGTTATACCACAATTTTTTTAAAAGTATTACCTGGTAATTATATGCAGGATAAATTTAGTTTACATTGCTAACTAATCTTTGTAGCTAAATCTGTTGTAACTAACTTTAAAAAGAATAAGTTAGAAGACAAAATCTAAGACCATATTAAACATTTATTTTCAATTATTAGACTGCAAACCTCTTTACCTCAAAGTCATCATCATCTCCTTCAGTGTAATGTGCATGGTTGTCTGGATTATTCACTTTGTCCAGGAGTTCAACTGCGAGGGCCCTAGAAAGACCTGGCTGCCCTACAAATGTATGCTAGGTCAAAACAAAACAAAACAAAACAAAACTCATGAGTATGCTTTTACATCGATGGTTTGTAGAAAATATTACTTGTACTTTTTCATTCAGTAACCAGCAAAGACAAGCATATGGAAGCCTATTAATACAGAGAATGTATTAAGGTATTAATCAGAGAAACCATAATTATGTATTATAAAACTACAGCACCCTTGTGGAGTAAGTTTATGACATGAATCATTTTTCTTTTTTTTTTTATTTTAAGTAGGTTCCATGCCCAACAGAGGGCTTGAACTCATGACCCTGAGATTAAGAGTCATATGCTCTACTCACTGAGCCAGGCAGGCACCCCAACATGAATAATTTTTCTAAATTATCTATATTAGGTTGTAAAATTACAACCTTGGCTATAACAAGTCACATTCATTATTACTCATGTCACTACAGTGATATATATGCAAATGAATACTGTGGTAGAGCCATATCATAATAAAAAAAAAGCATGTGTATTCCATATTTGCATACATTTAATTCAGTAACATTATGTAAATATAAAATGACACACAATTAAATTCTGACATTTAAATAAGGTTTCCTTAGATTACTGTCATCAAGGACTTTTTCTAAAAATATTTTACAAATACATATACACACAGAACATTCTATAAATTTACATAAGAAACTGAAAAAGGCAATTAATTTTAAATGATAACAACATTTTTAAGAGTTTTCTCTAAGGCAGGAGTTGGCAAACTAAAGCCCATGGGCAAAACCTGGGGCAGTGCCTCTTTTTGTAAATAAAACTTTGAGTATTAAGGCCATGCCCAGTCAAGTGTAGGGTCTATGGTAGCTTTTGTGCTACAATAGCAAAACTGAGTAGTTACGACAGACTGTATGACCAACCCCAAAACCTAAGACATTTATTATCTGGCTCTTCCCAGAAAGTTTGCTGGCCCCTGCAGTAAGAAATCACTAAATTTTTATATTAAAAATCTTGAATACTTTTGTTTAAGTGATATGCCTACTTACTGCATGTCTATAGAAAATTCCCCTATAATTTCAATGACTTACAGTCAGAAGTCTTTCAGCAGTTGGTCTTTTTTTGGGGTTTTTGGTTAGTGCTATTTTGACAAAATTATGGAATGTTGATGACCTTCAAATAAAAAGAGACATGGACAAAAATATTTCACTAATATTAGTTTTCTGGTGTTACTAAATAAAACTAACACAAGTAGTTAGAGAGTCTGAACACATGATTCTTCTCTTAGGCCTCTCAGCTCGATATAAGCCAAACAAAACCTAAAGCACAGTATACTCCTTGAAAACAGGTGTTAGTTTCATCTATTAAGTAAAATGAAATTAGCTAAAAAAAAAATAGTAACATACAACCTCTAAAAAATACACTAAGAATTGGAAATGAGTATTATAGTATTTATAATCTTCTATATAGATTACATATAGTATTTATTCTAGGTGCTACTTAGGAATCAAAATGACTTTTTCTCACTGCTTAATTTATATAATATATAATGTTTTCCTATACCAGAAGAATGGCACGGAGGTAGGGTCGGTAATGTGAAAGATTATTTAAATCACTATAAGGTCACTGAATTTCTTAGGAACGAGGGCATCCACACAGCAGCTCTCTTGCAGAGAAATCGAATCACCGCATTACGTTTGGTGGCTTGTGGCAGAGATAATGTGGAGCCAGAGAGTACCTGAGATTGGCAAGGGTACTCCAATGGCAATGACTACTCTGGCATCTGACTGTGAATTTAGCCATAAAAGCTGGTAGTCATTCATTCTTGAATGAATATCCAGTCATTGCTGCCATAAGCCCTCCAGTTCCAATTGCCTAGGAACTTAGGGTAACAAGAATAGAAAGAAACTCTTATCAACACAAAAGAATACACCCACAGTAGGATATAAACTCCTTTATTTCCAGTATGATTTTCCTTTCACTCTTGACATCATCCCCAGAATGTCCTGGATCCTAAGTAATACTCTGCATGGACAGGCCAATAAAACATAATACAGTAGTTTAGAACCTGTTTTGAGGACAGGTCTCAGAATATGAAACAAGATATGGACTGTCTCCCTAGAAGAATATACACACGGAATTTGGGGAACTCACGTACCTCCCACACCAAAAGATCCATAAAATCTAGATGAAGACTGGAGACTTTTATTTGCATAGTTTCTTTTATTAAATGTATGGGAATACATTACTAGAAAAATAATTTTCAATTTTTATCATCCAATGGAAGGCATCCTAATGGACTTTAAGGAGAGGCAAACTGCTTTACTTAGAGAAAGAATAGATTAGGATAAAAATAAATAATAACATTTTGAATATTAAGTAAGAAAGGTAGAGAAAAATCAACAGTGATTAAGTGTCATGGTATCTGGGAAACCTTTTCATATCACCTTCCATAAGTCAACATATAATTAACAAGTAATAGAATACAAAGCAAAAATATAAATCTCCAAAATTTTAATCTATCCATTTCCAATCCTTTCCTCATCATACCTCTTACCCAACCTTCCAAAACATTAAGAAAATGATCAGAGTTTTACCAGAGCAGATTATAAAAATCTTTTGGATTGATATAGGCTTGTTCCTATTCCTTGTTGCTCTAAGTTCCTAAGCAACTGGAACTGTCAAGAATATAACCCAGATCCTTGCCACAGCTCTGTGAGTAAATTAGATATGCAACTGCAAGTAAACTATTTAAGGGTTCTGGTAAGGGTTCTGGACTTCAGTTTCATCATTTTTTAAAAAATATAATTTATTGTCGAATTGGCTAATATACAGTGTATACAGTGTGCTCTTGGTTTTGGGGGTAGATTCCTGTGGGTCATCACTTACATACAACAACACCCAGTGCTCATCCCAACAAATGCCCTCCTCAATGCCCATCACCCATTTTCCCCTCTTCCCCCCTCCTCATCAACCCTCAGTTTGTTCTCTGTATTTAAGAGTCTCTTATGGTTTGTCTCCCTCCCTCTCTGTTTGTAACTAGTTTTTTCTCCTTCCCGTCTCCCATGGTCTTCTGTCAAGTTTCTCAAGATCCACATATGAGTGAAAACATAGGATATTTGTCTTTCTCTGACAGAATTATTTCACTTAGCATAATACCTTCCAGTTCCATCCACATTGCTGCAATTCAGTTTCATCATTTATAAGATAACTGAACCTATCTCCTTCTCAACTGTAAAATTCTATAAATCTATATATTCATTAACTTACCATTTTGTTTTGTCCTTTAGTTTTGGAGGCTGGAAATTACTTTTTGACATTAAGAAGAGGGCCCTGGAATAAAAATTTCAGTTAAAGGGCAATACTGAAATACTTTGATTACTTCATCTAATAATCAGAATGAATGAATCAGAATGAATCAGAATGAATACTCTGTAATCCATTTACAAATTACTAGCATAACGTAGGCACTGATGAACACTGGTGTGGAATATGGACATTAATTTAAGATTTTATTTATTTATTTTTTAAAGTTTACTGATAATGTAGTTATATGTGCGTACGTATATATGTATACATGTAATCTCTACACCCGACATGGGGCTCAAATTCACAGCCCCAAGATTAAGAGTCTCATGCTCTATAAACTGAGCCAGGCCGGAGCCCCGGAAATTAAATTTTTTATATTTTAGATAGCGTATAGATATTTTAATTTCAAACAAGCACCTATTCATAAGGGAAAGCCACCAAATATTAGAGAAGAATTTTATCTCTATGCTGTTAACATATATAACTAATATTATATCTTATATCTAAGTATATATAATTAAATATCATTCCATAACACAGAGATGATATGTTACTCTAACATTAAGTTGTACGCTTAGTGGAAGATTTGCCTCTAAAATTATCTTGGGTATACAGGCAAATTATATCTACTTCCTAGTCTGTTCCCATCTTTTGGACAATAACTTTCCAGATTCTCTCATCATGCATAATACAGAAGTCAATCTGTGAGAGGACTTTCTTTCACTATGAATTCACCTTTGACTCATCTTCTAGGGATTCTGGGGGTAGAAGGATGGAAGATTTAAGAAAGAAGTTCTAAAATGCTCTATTTCAGTTTTTTCCATAAAACCCTTTATAGGTTTCCAAGAAAACTCATCTTTTTTTAATAAATTATTTTTTATATTTTTATGTTTTATTTATTTTTGAGGGAGAGAGAGAGCACGAGCAGGGGAGAGGCAGAGAGAGAGGGAGACAGAATACGAAGCAGGCTCTGGAGCATATAGCCCAACGTGCGCTTGAACTCACAAACTGTGAGATAATGACCTGAGTCCAAATTGGACGCTTAATCAACTGAGCCACCAGGCACCCCCAAAGTTGTCTTTTTTGAATACCGAAGATGTTTATCTTCTTAAAGATGAAATGATTCATATGTAAAGTTTATATTTCTACTACTGTGAGACATTCTTTTAACTCTTTTGTTCTTCTTTAGTCTTTATTTAAATGCTAACCAAGAATTATATTAGGTAATATTAGACTGTTTTTACACTAATAATCAATTTTCCATGTTGCTTTGGTTTACGCATATGTAAGAGCTGCCTTTAACTGCTGAAAATTTTTGCTGAACTCATTAAAAAAATCATAATTCACGAACTATTGGACATTTAGATTTTTTTCCAGTGTTAACCTGGAATGAATAATTCTTAGCTTTTGTTTTCCCTTGGGTTACTTCCTAAGCATAATTTTCTAAGTAGTAGACTCACTGAAACATTTGTACTGCTCATAACAAGTAACACCCTTAAGGTCTGTACATAATGGCATTCCAACTAAAAGTAGTTATCTTTTAACTTTTCTATCTTTAGTTACTTATGAAGTCAAATAGTTTTCCAAGTTCTCTGTATTTGGTACTTGCTCATAAACAGTCTATCTTTTGCCTATAGAGTCTCAAAATGAATTCCATATACATATATATATATATATATACACATATATATATACACGCACACACACTAATATAATCTATCATGTTAGAAGAACACTTATTGCACTCTGTTCATTTTCAACTTTATTCTGTTTATTTTAAAAGCTTAAATTTTAGCCCAATTCATCTTTTACTTTAAAATATAAAAACCCTTCTAAAGGCCTTCAAATATCTTTTGAGAGACCATATATCCTAAAATATAAATAATAATTATACTAAGCATGGGTACCTCTTCATTATCCTTAGACAAAATAAAATTAAAAAAAAGAACAGAAAAAAATTCTCACCTGCATCCTATCATTTGCTTATAATTCCACTTAGAATAGAAAAAGAACAATTGATGGAGGAATGTAAAGACTTAAGAAAACTATAAATGATAACTGTTATATCTAGTATGATTATTAAGGGAGATTTGCTTCATGGAACAGCCTCAAATAGTACAGATGATTGACTCCATGATGCCTTAGGGAAACCATAAAAGAGAGCAGGTATTGAGTGCAACTGATTACTCCTAAGTTTCTTACAAGACCTCCACTATTTCAACATACTTGAAAATACTCAAGTTATCAATCTTTCATTCTCCTTACAGACTTTATTAATAACTGCATAATTGTAAATAGTGAGAACACCTCATTGGATGGAGATCAAACATAGGCGGCTGAAGTTCTCCAAGTTCAATTGCTGTTATTCCTACCGCCCAGATATCACAGAGTTGGTTGTAGCCGCCATTCTTTTCTACTGCTGCAACTTCTGGAGCCATCCTAGAAGGAATCAGTGAATATAACATTTTTATTTTTTAAAAGTGATATGAAATCTGTTCTTTTTTGTTATATTTACTAAACTTCTGGAGGGAAAGAAGCTGAGAGACAATTACTAGGAAAGATTTAATAAAACCACATATATAAAGATATACTCTTAAAATACATTATTTAAAAATCTTCCATCTTCTCTGAAGACTAGTGCTTTGAGAAAAAATTGTGTTGTCTTACTTCAGTTTCTGTTTTGTGAATCTCGTCATATAATATGGGAAAAGAAACAATATCTAAATCTCCATGAAGGTCAGGAAAGTTCCCAAGGAGGTGAGACTTGAGAAATGATTCAGGTGGGTGAGGAGCCTCAACATTTTAGTCAGAGGAAACAAGTGGAAATACAGGGAGACAGGAAAAGAGCAGAGAACACCTGGAAAGGTGACAGGACAGTGCTATTCAATGTGTGACCTACTGACTGGTATGGAGCCATAAACGCTTGTTATGAGTCTATGATAAGTACGGGAACTGAACGTATTAACTCTTTCCCAAATACAGGATCACTTTTTAGTAATTCAGTCTGGGATGAATTTATTTGATAAAAGTATCAGTCCGGGATGAACAGGAAATTTTAGAAATTGGTCATTCACCACAGATAGTTTGAGAGGATTTAAGAAGTATTTGCGAAATGAACCTCAGAGCTAGGAGCTAGATAATGAATGGCCTACTGATTATATAATGAAGTTTAAATTTAGACTTTACTGTGAAAACAAAAGACTTAATTTTGGAGATAAACTTGATCTGAAAATCATGGCAATAGGGAGGACAGTATGAGAGAAGGTAAAACCAGAGTCAGGTGAATGAGTTGGAAGACAGTTTCAAAAACACAAGGGAAAAATGATAAGGAACTTTTCAAAGGCAGTGGCAGAAGGGACTGAGAGAAGGGGTTGAATGAAGAGACTGATTTGAGTATAAAATGCTTGTGGATATAGAAGTAGAGCCACTATCAAACAACTGTGAATGTATCTAAGATTAAAGGTCAACTTAGTGGCTGAGCTGGAGTTACCTGTTTGGGATTGAGAGGTATAAAACCATGTCATTTGACATTATAAAATGTAGATATTAATAAGGGGAAATATTCTTTTCTTTAATGTTTACTATTTTAAAATTAATTTATATTTATATTAAATCTCCACACAGAAGCTGTTTTTATATGTACTTGGATTACAAAAAGTTACATAACACAGTGTCTATCAACCTAAAGGCGGTTAAGAATACAAAGCATGTATACTAAAAACACTGATATGTAGATGTACCTGCTACCTGCAAGTACTAAATACATAAAAATGGATATAGGAGTAAAGAGAAGAAAATGATCACTACTATGGAACAAAATGACTAAAGGCAAGTCTGAGAGAGGAAAGTTGAGCTGGAACCAGAAGGAGCATAAGCATTCATCTCTTCTGCCCACTACAGTCAGTCAGTGGCAGGCAACTGGAGCACCAAGTTGACCAGGAGTGTTGCACTTCCTGGCTCAGTGGAAGGCAGAGCTGTGATCAATCAGTCTGCCATGGCTGAAGAAAGGCAGAGCATGTGACACTTTTAAGACAGGACAGGACTTGAGGGAGAGTTAAGATGGCGGAGAAGTAAAGGGCCGGGATTTCCCTTGTCCCTCAAACACAGCTGTATCGAGGTCAGAACACTTGGAACACCCAGAAAATCAATCTTGGGAGTGACAGAAAGATCTCTACAGGTGGAGAGTGACAGCTTGGCAGGACAGAGGTGTATGTAGGCAAATTAGGGGAGATAAAACCGCGTAGGCACGGAGGCAAGGGAACCACTTCTGTGGAGAGACAAAAGGGAGAGAAAGACAAAGAGGCTGTGGAATTGCGGTACACCAGAACAGGGTCCTGCGGAGGGAGAGGGGAGCAGGGTCCTTTAAGACATCGGGTTTTGAATCCCAGCTGAGCACCGAAAAGGCCTGGGAGACTGTGGAGCAGGGTAAGCTGATTCCCACACTATTCTGTGAAGGCTGCCTGAATAGTGTAGTTTGAGACACCCAGACCGAGGAGGAGAGATTAGGGTGTCAACATTTTTCTCCTCATCACCAACAAGTTGGGGTTTCAAGGAACAGCATGGTGGCCTCCACTGGAGGTGGGACCAATTACACCAAACCCCACCCCTCCGTGCCTGGCAACTGCTTTTGTACTGGAAGGGGACTGACACTGAGGGAACCAGACCTCCCGACCAGCACTGCCACCAGTCCCAGGCACCAACAGACAACGGTCCTGCAGTTTTGTATGTTAGCCTGTTTCTCTCTCTCTCTCTTTTTTTTTCTCTTCTCTTTTCTTTTCTTTTCTTTTTCGTTCTACTCACTTCTTTGTTTTCTTTGGAATCAGGCTTATAGTTTCTGATTTGATTTTTGGTCAATTCTTATTATATATAAATATATATATTTTCTTTCTCTGTTCTGTTTAATCAGGCTTTTTAAACTCTATTCTTTTAATACCTTTTATAAACCTCCTTCTTTATTTTCCTTTCTTTCTCTCTGGATTAAGCCTTATAATTTTTTTTATTCTCTGCTTGGTCTTTTTTTCGCCCCTCTCATTTTTCTCTTTGTAAGGGATTAGGCTTCGCCTCCCCCTTTTCCTTTTTTCCAGGGTTACTTCACCAAACAAGTCAAAGTACACCTGGTGGAAGGTCGAAACACTCCACCACTTCAAGCAAGGAGGAGCTTTGTGGAGGACTGGCCAGAGGGACAGAGCAGACAAAATGCAACAACAGAGTGCACACGACCCACTCTGAAACCACTTCCTGAAGTGCCAGACCCTGCACAGTGTATGACCCTGCTTAACACAGTAGTACTCACAGCTGCAGAACACAGAACAAGCTATTAAAACACGTGAAAGACCGAAACCTAGCCAAAATGATGAAATGGAAAATCCAGGAAGAAATGACAGCCAGCAAATTGCTCAAAACAGATGTAAACAATATACCTGAACAAGAATTTAGAATATCAGTCATAAGACTAATAGCTGGGCTGGACAAAAGCATAGAAGACAGCAGAGAATCTATTACTGCAGAGATCAAAGACCTAAGAAATAGCCTTGATGAATTAAGAAATGCTATAAATAAGATGCAAAATAAACTAGATGCAGTGACAGCAGGGATGGGAGAGGCAGAGGAGAGAACAGGTGAAAGAGAAGATAAAATTATGGAAGATGATGAAGCTGAAAAAAAGAGGAAAAGGAAATTACTAGATCACAGGGGAAGAATTAGGGAGCTAAGTGATTCCATGAAACAAAACAATATTTGTATCCTATGAGTTCAAGAAGAAGAAGAGTGAGAGAAAGGGGCAGAAGGTTTATTTGAACAAATTATAGCTGAGAACTTCCCTAATCAGGGGAAGGAAACAGGCATCCAAGTCCAAGAGGTGCAGAGAATTCCCTTCAGAATCACTAAAAACAGGTCAACACCATGACATATCATGGTGAAACTGGCAAAATACAAAGAGAAGGAGAGAATTCTGAAAGCAGCTAGGGACAAACGGGCCTTAACCTACAAGGGTAGACACATAAGGGTAGTGGCAGACCCGTCCACTGAAACTTGGCAGGTCAGAAGGGAGTGGCAGAAAAATCTTTGATGTGCTGAATAGGAAAAATTTTCAGCCAAGAATTCTTTATCCAGCAAGGCTGTCATTCAGAATAGAAGGAGAGATAAAGGCTTTCCCAAGATAGGGCAGGACTTAGGATAAACAGAAGACAAATATATTAGGGAGGTAATAAACAACACCTGATATGGTCAAGGTACAAAAAACATACATTTTGACTAGAGAAGACTATTCACAGGGGAGGAAAGTCACAGAAAGACTGAGGAAGGAAACATGATGAAGGAAATTCTACAGGTAATCTAACTTAATCATATTTTCTTTTAACTTTTATTTAAGTCATATTTATTGTGTATTTTCTTCCTGTAGTTAAAACTGATACATGTTGACAAAGAGAATTTGGAATACGTGGAAAAAAACATGTCAAACACATTCCCACCTAAAGGGAGTCATTGCTTCACATATTTACATCCATTTTATTTACACACACATATCTTCTAAAACATGGTATTTAAATTATGCTTTTAATCTTGCTTTTTGTTTCTTTTTTGAAAGTTTATTTTGAGAGAAAGAGAGAGAGTGAGCATGTACACACATGCACAAGCAAGGAAGGGTCAGAGGAGGAGAGAGAGAATCCCAAGCAGGTCCCGTGACATGGGGCTAGATCTCACAAACTGCGATATTATGACCTGAGCGGAAATCGAGTCAGACCCAGGTGCCCCTAATCTTGCTTTTTTGAATAACAGTATATCATGAGCCTATCCACTGACCATTCGTCTTTTACAATAGGATTAAAAAAATTTTTTTTGTTTATTTATTTTGAGAGAGAGAGAGAGAGAGAGAGAGAGAGAGAGAGAGAGAATCCCAAGCAGGCTCTGCACTGTCAGTGCTGAGCCTGATGCGGTGCTCGAACTCAGGAACCATGAGATCATGACCTGAGCTGAGATCGAGAATCAGATATTTAACCAACTGAGCCACCCAGGTGCCCCTACAACAGAATTCTTAATACCAGCAATTTATTCCACTGATTTGCACAAACACACATAATTTCCTTAACTAATTCCTCTTGCATGTGCGTGCATACTTTCCCCCCAATCTCTAAAGTACTGTAATAAAGCTCTTCATATAAAAATCTGTATGCGTCTCTGATAAATTACTACAAGCAGAAGTAAGCACAGTTAAACAATATAAGCACAGTTAAAGGTTTCTGGGAAAACATTATTGTCAAATTATCCTTCAAAATTATTCTACCAATTTCCACTTTCACTGTCAAATATTTAGTGATTATGATAGGTTTACTCATAATTCCAAATATTTTCCAACTTGAAAGAAAATAATGGTGTTATTTATTTAATGTACATTTTTGGTCATCATCATTAGGCGAAACCTTTCTCATATTTTATGACCTGTTCTATGTATTATTTTAATAACTCTGCTGCTAATGAAATACTTTTTATTAAGAACTTATACATTAAATATATTAACACCTAGTTTGTCATACATATTTTAGTGGGTATTTCCTTATTTGTTATTTGCCTTTCACTTTTGTTCAAGCTGGTGAATACGCAACATTTTAAATTTTCATGTAGTTAAATCTATCACTTTTTTCCCTTTAGTGTTTTACGCTTTTATGCCAAGGAAGACTATCTTAAAGCTGATAGTCACCAATCTTTTTGGTTTCACTTTGATATTTAACTATTTCCATATACAATTTATTTTGGGATTAGTTATGAGGTATGGAGTGACTTTAAATTTCTTTCCAAATAATATATTACTCAAATATATTATTATATTATTTTAAAAAATCCAAGCTTTCTACAAACTTTAAATGTCACCTTTTATAATATTCACTAAATTATTTTATACATTAAGGTTTCTTACTAGGTTTTTTATTATATTTCAATCATCTGTCCTCAGTGATGAAAGCGGCAGTTTAGAAAGATCGTTTTGTCAGTACTTGGTAAGGTGCATTAAAAGGAAGGTGGCTGATGAAGACTAATGGTAGGGTGCATGAATTTTAAACAACCAGAAAATGAGATCTTAGACTAAAATAGAATCAATATGAAAAGAAAGGGTAACAAAATGACAAGAGATTATAATAAAAGCCTTTCTTTTGAAAAATCTCCTACCTATGAGTCCTCTTAATACAAAATTCCAGAGACAGAAGAAATTATTAGCACTTTAGCTTCAGGGAAAGCTGAACAATAAAAATGAGTATCAAAGTTCCCAATCAGAAGTATGATAGTATCAAGGAGCATACAAATCTCCAGACTTGTATTATCACTTGTATTACTAAGTATCAATGGAGATCGCTAACTTTGAAGAAATGAAAATGCACAAATCCAATCATAATAATCTCTTACCAGTAAGGAGTGCCAATGAAAGATTTTCTCTTTGCAATGGTGGCTGTTATTTTTGCGGCCACACCAAAGTCAGCTAGTAGGGAAAAAAATCGGACAAAAATTTTAGTTCTTTCAATAAAGTCACCAACATTTCTAAATGTCACCACCCAGGCCTGGCATTATTCATAATTCAGATGGTAATGCCAGGGAAATATATACAAATTGAATACCTAAATCTTTTCTTGCTTGGTTTATAACATATTCATTAAAGTAAAATCATTTTTTGACACTTTATTAGAATAAGACATAGTTTATAAAGAACAAAGTTCTTAATTAACTGAAATTAATTAAGGGGACAACAGGGTAAAATAATAAACCACCCACCTGGATGCCTTTTATTCTAACACATTCTAGGGTAGTATTTTGGTGCTATTAAAAAAGTCTTTTTCTCTATATAAAATTTTTTATTGTTGTTACACATGGTTATGAAAAACTGAATACAAGTATAGTTCATTTTTGTCATTTAAGTAACACCTCAGGGATTCTACTCTTATTCTCCTTAACTATTAATTCTGATGACTGAATCATGTTCCATACATAAGTGGATTTGTTACAGTTTAATGGATTTTCTATTGCTAGTCCTATGTTTGTACTTTTTTCTAAAAGTGTGTAATCAACACTCCTATGAATATAGACTTTTTTTATCTTTAGGATTAAGTTCCTTAAAGAGAGTCTCAAGAGTAAAATTACTGGATCAAAACGGGAACATAATTGTGGCTCTTGATATGAATATTAAACTTGTATAACGTTAATTCTCATTTAAAATTTTATTAAAAGTTTTAGGAAAAAATTTGAGGAACTTGAAATAACATACCTAATTTTACATCACCATGATCTGTCAATAAAATATTTGCACCCTAAAACAAAAATACAAATACTATTAAATTAGCATTGTAAAATTCCTTCCAATAAAATGATCTATTCAAGCATATTAAATGAACTTACTTTGATATCTCTATGCATTTTGCCTTTAGTATGCAAATAGGCAAGACCCTAAAGTTAAAAATAAAAATATATGCATTAGCAAAGCTGCAAACTTAACACTTACAATGTTTACTGTATTTTAAGATTTTGAATTCATTTCCTGGTAAAAATAAGAAAATATTTTACTATAACACCAGCACCATGATGAAGATAATGAACACTCCCAAAGTTCCTCCTACACACAAATACTGATTTACCTTCTATCACTACAGATTTAAATTTTCCAGAGTTTTACATAAACTGAATTACACAGTATATTCTTTTTTGGTCTGGTCTCTTTCATTCACAATAATTAATTTGAGAGTCCTAATTAATGTGTGTATCGATAGTTCATTCTTCTTTATTTCTGAATAGTATTCCATTGTATAGATATACCAGAATTTGTTTACACACATATCTGTTGATAGATATTTGGATGGTCAGGTTGTTTAAAGTTTTTGGCTATTATAAATAAAGTTGCTCTTAAGATTCATATACAAGCACTAGTATGACTTTTTCCTTCCAGGTGAATCCTAGGAGTGTAATGCCTGAACTGTATACTGCTAATAAATGTAGACTTTAGGCAATCGCCAAACTGTTTTCCAAAGCATCTGTACCATTTTATATTGAAACCAGCAGTGTATGAGAGTTCCAGTTAATCCATATTCTCATCAATCTTCTTAAGGTCAGTCTTTTTAATTTTAGCCATTCTTTGGTGAAGCGTCTGTTCAAATCTTTTATTCATTTGTTTATTAGGCTCTTATTTTCTTTTTATTACTGAATTTTCAGAGTTCTTTATGGGCTCTGGATACAAGTTCTTGACCAGATTTATACTTTACAAGTATCTTCTAGTCTGCAGTTTCTCTCTTCATTCTCTTAATGGTGTCTCTAGAAAAATGGACATTTTTCATTTTGATAAAGTCTAATTTACCAAGTTTTTCCTTTATGGATCATACTTTTCGCGTTATGTCTAAAAAGGCTTGCTTAACTCAAGACTGAAAAATTCTCTCCTGTTTCTAAAAGTTCTATTCTAGGTTTTATATTTAGGTCTATGATAACTTTTGGGTTTTTACATATGATATGAAGTATGGCTTAACATTCATTTGTTGGTATACGGATGTCCATTTATGGAAAAGTCTATACTTTCTTCACAGATTTGTCTTTTCAACTTTGTTAAAAATCAATCATCCATATATGATTTATTTCTGGTCCTTTGTTCCACGGAGCTACTTATTGACTCTTGCACCTGTACCACTATGTTTTGATTAGTATAGTTCCGTGTTTTATTTTTATTTTTAATTTTTATTTTAGAGAGAGAGAGCACGAGCCGGGGAGAGGGAGAACAGGAGATAGAGAAAGAGAGAATCTTAAGCAGGTTCCAAGCTCAGTGCAGAGCCCGACACAGGGCTTGATCCCACATTCCTGGGATCATGACTTGAGTGGAAATCAGGAGTAGGATGCTCAACAGACAAAGCCACCCAGGAGCCCCAGGATTGCACTGAATCTATAGGTCAACTTGGGGAGAACTGACATCTTAACTATTGCAAGTCTCCTGATCCATGAATATGTTATAGTTTTCCATTTACTTAGGTCTTCTTTAATTTTTCTTAGCAATTTTATAGTTTTCAGTGTGCAAGGGTTTATGTATCTTTTGTCACATACATTTTCTTAAGAATGTCATGGTTTTGTTATTGTTATTATAATAGTATTATTTTTAAAAGTTCTGACTGTTGTTAGTGTATAGAAATCCAATTGATCTTGTATATGGATGTTGAATCCTGCAAACTTTCTAGCCTCACTTATTAGTTCTAGAAGCTACTTTGTAGATTCTATTCCATTCTTTACATACATGATTATGTGGTCTGTGAATAAAGACACTTTTACTTCTTACTTTCTAATCTGGATGCCTTTCATTTCCTCTTTTTCTTATTGCACTAGCCAAAACCTCTAATACAATGTTGAAAAGAAGTAATGAGAGCAGACATCCTTGCACTGTTTGACCCGGGTGGGAAAGCATCTAGTCTTTTACCACTAAGTATGATTTAGTTGTAGGCTTTTTATAGGTGTTTTATCTTTTCTATTCCTAGTATGCTTAGAATCTTTATCAGGAACAAATGCTGGATTCTGCCAAATGTTTTTTCCTGTGTCTATTTAAGGTGATCATGTGGTTTTCTCATTTTGTTTGCTACTACGGTATAATACTTGAAATGATTTTTGAATGTTAAATCATATGGATTTAAATCATTGGATTCTGGGATAAATCTCACTTGTTGATGATGTGTTATCTTTTTAAATATATTGTTGGATTACCTTTGGTAACCTTTTATTTATCTTTTAAAGTTTTGCATCTGTGTTTGTGAAGGATATTATTAACCTGTAGTTTTGTTCTCTTGCAGTATTATCTGGTTCTGGTTTTGGTTTTGGTTTTGGTTTTGGAGCAAGACTGGTACATAAAATAATCTGGTTAGTATTCTCTACTCTTCAATTCTTTTTTTTAAATTTTTTAAACATTTATTCATTTTTGAGAGACAGAGACTCCAGGCTCTGAGCTATCAGCACAGATCCCTATGCGGGGCTTGAACCCATAAACTGTGAGATCATAACCTGAGTTGAAGTCAGACGCTCAATGATCTGAGCCACTCAGGCACCCTCTACTCTTCAATTTTCTAGAAAAGTTTTGTAGAATTGACATTATTTCTTTCTTAAATGTTTGGTAGAATTTATCCGCCCACATCATCTGACCTGGAGTTTTCTTTGTAGGAATATATATAGAACTATTCAGTTGATTTTTCTCAAGGAAATTTTTCATTTTTTCCAAGCTGTAGGCTTTACTGACAGAGAGCTATTCATTATATTCTTTGAGAACTGAATATACTTGTTAGTCTTTCAAAATTTATAGATTCTGTTGCGGTATCTTTATATTTAGTCCTAATATGGTAATTTGTGTTTACTCTTAGAGGTTTATCAATTTTAGTGATACTCTCAAAGGATCAGATTTTGGTTTTATTGATTTTTCTCATATTTTTATGCTTTCTAGTTCATTGATTTCCACTCTGGTCTTTATTATTTCCTTTCTCTACCTACTTTGGATTTAATTTGCTCATTTTTTTTTTTATTTCTTAAGATGGAGGCTGAAGATACTGATTTCAGACCTTTTTTTCCTAATAGAGATATTCAGTGCTATAAACTTCCTTCTAAGTATTGCCTTAGTAACACCCCAAATTTTGATGTGTTGTGTTTTCATTTCATTTGGTTCAAAATACTTTTCAGTTTCCTTTCTAATTTCTTCTTTGACTCATGGGTTGCTTAATTTACTTTAGTGCTTTATTTACTTTCCACACATTTGGAGATATTCCAGAAATATTTCTGTTGATTTTTAACTTAATTGCAATGTGGTCAGAGAATATACTTTGTATGACTTAAATGCTATGCAATGTATTGAAACATATTTTATGGCCCCAAATATGGTCTATTTTGGTAAATGCTCCATGCACACTTGAAAAGCATATTTATCACTATCACTGCTATCAGACGAAAGTGTCAGGTCAAGCTGTTTGGTTGTTTTGTTCATGTCTTCTGCATCGTTACTGATTTTCTGCTTATTTGCTCTTCAAAATTATTGTAAGAGGGGTATAATGGACTGTAACTGTGCATTTGTCTATTTTCCTGGCAGTTCTATCAGTTTTTGCTCATTTAATTTGAAACTGTGTTATCAGGGGCTTAAACATTTAGGGTTGTTATGCTTTTTATGAAGTGGCCTGAAGAGGTAATAGTCTTTCCTCTGAAGTCTACTTTGTCTGATATTAATAAGGCCACTCTGGCTTTCTTTTCAATAGTATGAAGTACCTTTTTCTTTTCTTTTACTTATGACCTATTTGTGTTTTTATAAAAGTACATTTCTTACAGGCAGCATCTAGTTGTGTTTTTTTTTCTCCATTCTGACAATCTCTGTCCTTTTTATTTTTTAAAAAAACTTTAATAAAAATTTTATGTATTAAGGTGTACAACATGATTTGATACACATATACATAGTGAAATGATTATCTGAATCAAGCTAGTTAACATATCTCCTCATAGTTTTTTCATATATTTTTTCATAACAAGAGCACCTGAAATTCACTCTCTTAACATATTTCCAATATTCAGTACAGTATTATTAACTGTAGTTGTCATATTATACATTAGTAATCAGTCAATCTACATGACTGTAATTTTATACTATGACCAACAACTCCTCATTTCTACCCCCTGGCCCCCAATCTCTGGTAACCATCATTCCACTCTCTGCGTCTATGAGTTCAACTGTTTTAGATTCTACATATAAGTGACTTATGGAGTATTTGTCTTTATGTTCCTGGCTTATTTCACTTAGTATAATGTCCTCCAACTTCAAATATGTTGTCACAAGTGACAGGATTTCCTTCTTTTTTTATGACTGAACAATATTCCACTGTATATATACACTATATCTTGTCCATTCATCTGTCAGAGCAGACACCAAATGTGCAAGTTTATCAGCATAACAGAATTTTAAAATTGGAATTAATCTTGGAGGGCATCCCTACCAAAGCCTCATTTTATACTTGGGGAAAGAGAATCGTAAATAGATTATGGTCATATACCAGGGTCTAAATGCAAATTCAAGTTTTTGGGTTTTTTTTTTTTTACTTCCATTTAGTACTCTATCCATTACTTAAAAAAGCAATGAACTTTGGAAATTAAAATACAAAGGAAAATAATCTGTCCACTATTCTCTGCTATGAGTATCCTGATTAATTTTATATTTTATATGAACACAAAAAAGTAGATTTCTATGTTATGGGAATATTACAGAAATACACATATATTGGACAAATTTACTTTCATATATTTCATATATTTAACATTCAGATTTGACAGAATATACTTTCTAAAGCATGAGGAAACCAACATTTAGAAATGACTAGAGTTTTCTCTTAAGTCAATCTCCCAGTTTCTAAAATATGGAAGAAAAAGATATAGAACACCAATTTCATTTCTAAACAAATTACACAATCTAGGAAATGTAGGGATAGAAGCATCAATTAACAAATATGAGTCATAAATTACCAAAAGAAAAAATGTATTCACTACTTATTCCTAATTTAAATGCCCTAAAAGATGTGAACAAAATTACTACTTGCTAATCTTCTAAATGAGTAGTCTTTCAAGGCACTGAAAAAAATAAACAGATTGGGACAAATGCTGCATCCTCTATACCCTTCTCAAAGAGTCACAATCTACTTTAACATATTAAAAGCTCTCACAGACTGTGAAATAAAGAAGAAACATCTGCTTGTAACAATGTTGACCAAATCTATAAAATGGGATTCTGCCATCAATGATACTTATCAATATCACATAGAACTAAGAATTCCAAATAATATTCTGGGTATGATTTGCTAATTTATTGTCATTTTGGGAGAAATAGTAAAAGACGTCATGTATTATAATAAAAAAAAAAGAAAAAAAAAAGAAGTCATGTCTTGTGCCAAAGAGATTCCTTCTATTGTCATAAAACTTAAAGGGAAAGCTTAGACAACCTGCTGCAATTGAGAGGTCTGGTGATTCATTCACAAAAACCAATGTACACCTGTAGCCTTCCCTGGCTTTGCAGCGACTGAGAGACAAGCTCAACAGAATGGAACACCAGATGTCACCACTGTTTATTACCAGCATTAGCTTAAAATGAATTCTTGTGACTCATTCATGAAAGAAATAACCAAGCTTACAGAATTACAATATGAGAGGTTAACAGAAAAAACATTTGGTTTACTCTTTCTCTTTTGGGCAGATCGTCATTTTATAAGTTTTCAACTGTGAAACCAGAACTGCCTTTCTATCCACATAAGCAAATGGAGTACCTGTAAAGTTTCTCTGCATACATAGGCTATTTGCAATTCTGATAACGGCCCAGTAACTAGGAAAAAAGAGAGACCACATAGTTATACACGTCAATAACACATTACAGTCTACCTTAAAAATGACAAACTTTTGGGGTCCCTTGGTGGCTCACTTGGTTGAGTGTCTGACTCTTGATTTTCAGTTCATAATCTCAGTATGTGTAGGAGCTGTGTTGAGCTCCATGTTCACAGTGCAGATCCTGCTTGGGATTCTATCTGCTCTTTCCCCCACCGATGCTGTCTTTGTCTCTCTCAAAATAAACAAATAATCTTTAAAAAAATGACAATTATAAAACTTCCTCTATGTATATAATTGGATGAATTCTCAGCATGAGCACAAATTAGTCAGGAAACAAAAAAAAGGAAAATTGAGAATCTTAAAATGTACTTTAAAAATGGAAGATGTGGTACATACATACAATGGACTACTATGTGGCAATGAGAAAAAATGAAATCTGGCCATGCGTAGCAACATGGATGGAACTGGAGGGTATTATGTTAAGTGAAATAAGTCAGTCAGAAAAAGACAGATACCATATGTTTCCACGAATAGGTGGACTTGGTGAGACTAAGCAAAAACCAGGGGGAGGGGAAGAGGGGAAAGAAAAAAAAAGACACAGAGAGGGAGGGAGATAAAACATAAGAGACTCTCAAAGACTAAGAACAAACTGAGGGTGAGGGAGATGGGGGGGGAGAGGGGGTGATGGGCATTAAAAAAGGGCACGTGTTGGGATGAACACTGGGTGTTTTATGTAAACCAATTTGAAAATAAACTATTTTAAATTAAAAAAAATAAATAAATAAAAATGGAAGATTTACTCCATAACAACTTTGGTCAGTGAAAATATAAGCATTCATTACTTGCAAAGTGTAGTACTAGCACTATAGGACAGTCTATAGAAAACAACAGACACAATCTTAATCCTGAACAATTTCTCTAAAATAAAGCCAAGAAATGAAATAAACATATAAAAGTTATATAGAGTAGAGAACCATAAGAGATCAATGTTGAAATATACCAAAAGGAATCATATACAACATTAAAGATCAAGATACTATTTTAGTATAATCTTTTCCTATATTTTTCAAAACAGGAAGGCTTGATCTGGTACCATATCTAAGAATTTAAAAAGTAACCAGGTTACTTCTGACAACCAGACCTCTATTATGAAATATAAGATCCTTCTGTAAGTACCTAATCAGACACTTCAGAAATGTGCCTTCCAATACCATGGGAGAATATCTGATATCTGGTGTTTGCTAACAGTGAAACCAAATCAGATACTTACACATAATTTTTCTTAAAAAAATGGATTTGTTGTTTTAAAAACTCTTTGTTATATTTTATGTAATTGTGATATTGATATTTTATATAATTGTGATATTTTATATAATTGTGATATTGATTGGTGTTAAAAATTATTTTAAATAAAAAGTATCCAGACTTTACCCATCAGTTACAACTATTTTTTTTGTCATGGGTTATTGTTGTGACAGAATTAGATCATTATTATATTTATTAATTTATAATTAAATAATACATCAGTACATTTTTATTATAATGAAAATTTTGCTTAGGAGTCCCATTTCTCCGCTAGAAGTAATGGCTTGTCTATTTGGGACACATCCTTTCATTTTGTTGTGCATTAACATTCATATGTAATGTGAATATAAAAAATTTTATTTTCAAAAGTCTAAGTGTGATCAGTTATGCTATACATATTTTTTCACTATCTAGTCTTTCCATTTAAAAAGAGGCCTTAGGGAGATATAGCTAGTTGATATAAACAGAGTTACTTTATCTTTTTAAATGCTTCATAGTATTCCATATTATAGGTGCAGCATAGATATTTAATCATTGCTCTGTTGATTAATATTTTAAAAAAAATTTTATTTTAGAGAGCGGCGAGGGGCAGAGGGAGAGAGAGAATCTTAAGCAGGCTCTACACTCAGTGCAGAGCCCAATGTGGGACCTGATCTCACAACTGTAAGATCATGACCTGAGCCAAAATTAAGAGTTGAATGCTCAACCGACTGAGCCACCCCAATTGACTGATATTTTAACAATCTGACTTCTACAAGCTACAAATATTATTTACACCTGAATAGCACTTATTTTTACATCTACTGTGGTGGTATTTGTAAACTAGATGACTGAAATTTGATAAGGCTGTCAATATAAAGCTTTCAGCATAGAAATGTTTGAAAATATTTCACATAATTCTTAATAAACTATACAGTGCAAAGTTGCAAAGGGAGTTTTACTATTCCATATTTAGTTAAATAAAGAAAATAAATTGTTTTATAAGGATCTGTGCTTAGTCTCATAAACTAAAAAAATCAGGAAACTGTCAAAAACAAAAATTGGAAGCTAAATTGCAGACCCAAACGAAGACTATTTCTAAAAGGTATTATGGGTAATATCTAATTCAACTCAGAAAACTGCCTAAATTAACAGAATGCTCAATAAAATAAATTTTTTAAAATTATACATTTTCTTTCAATATTTTTAAAAAGTTTATTCATTATTATTTCTGAGAAAGAGAGAGAGAGCGCAAACAGGGAGGAGGCCACAGAATCTGAAGCAGACTCCAGGCTCTGAGCTGTCAGCACAGAGCCCGATGTGGGGCTCAAACTCATGAACTGTGAGATCATGACCTGAGCCGAAGTCAGACACTCAACTAACTAAGCCACCCAGGTGCCCTGAAAATTATACATTTTTAATACAAAAATATATCAACAACTAAACGTAGTTGTTTTCTTAGTTAGGTTAAATGATTTCTAAGATAAATATACAATTTCTTTTATGTGAGAGTTAACCTTTGTAATTCAATTCTTAAAAGTTGAGGCAGTTTCAAATGTAGATAAAACACTTCCCTGGAGACTTGTAAGATTTCCTAGAGACTACATCTATATAAGAACTCCTGGATTTCTCAGTTCAGGCTTCAGCAAATTTAGTTAAATAACCAAAAAATAAAAAAAAGTTTAGATTTCTTTTATGCAATACTACAGGAGCAGAACAGAAGAATGTAAAATGGTGTATGTACCCATCAATATCCCTGGTTAACTAGAAATGTAAAACCACAATCATTAAAGTCAAAGTTTGTTTTTAAAATGTAAAATCAAATTAACAGTACCATGATAGATATCTTGAAGTGATCCGCCACCACAGTACTCCATACAAATCCACAGTTTTTCTCGACTAATAAGAGAAGAAAATTATATTAGCTAATAATTCTTAATCACTGAAATATCCTGAAGGCTTCACTCTTCAGCACACCAAGGTTTAGAATGGATTACAGAGAACAGGAAATTGCCCTGGCAGTCCGCCCTCCAGATACAGAAAAGCATAATAATTCCACTTTCCTTCCTATCTTAAATGGTTTAGAATATATTAAGTTTTATACAATAAAACACTTATTTGTAATCATTTGTAATACTTATTATAAGAAAAGGTATAACTGCATAAATGGAGGTGTCACTATTAATATAACAGGGGAGACTACAAGAAAACCTGAGAAATTTTAGATCTTCTGACAATATAACTTTAAAAATTTATATATATATAATAGCATTTACATGAAAGGCAGGGAGAGTGGTAGTTAAGAAATACAAATACAAGGAGAGCAGATGCTTTTTTTTTGTTTTTACCTGAGATAGCTCCCAAAGTAGGCAACGATGTTGCAATGTTTACATTCTTTAACCATAAATATTTCTTGTTGAATCAAAGAAAAATCATCTCCTGAAAAACCAAAGGAAAAAACTTAGTAACCAAGTTACATTTTGAGTCATATATGGAAAAAGGAAAACTTTACAATAAATGTTAGAGATGAGGAATTAGATACTCTTAAGATTTCAGTAGCAATATAAACTGATACATTCTTTCTAGAATGCAGAAAAAAATTTTGAAACCATAATTTCACTTAAAATTTTTTTTCTGAAGGCAATAAATGCACAGAGATAAATATTTTCTACATTTAATAATGGAGAATGATTAAATAATTTATGGCACAGTTATACATATAATACAGTTAAGACATGTTTTGATATGAAAATATGTTCATATTCAATAAAAAAGGGATATTTTATATATGTTATATAAATACATATGTATAAAGAAAGAAATGTCTTAAAAAAAAAACTTACGTGATGTTTATATCCAGGTGGTAAAATTAAAAGTAATTTTGCTCTGCTTGACTTATCACTTATAATATTTTCTAGTTCCATCCACATTGTTGCAAATGGCAAGATTTCATTCTTTTTTTTTTTTTTTTAGTGTTTATTTATTTTGAGAGAGAGAGCACGTGAGCAGTGTAGGGTCGGAGAGAAAGATAGAGAATCCCAAGCAGGTTCTGTGCTGTCAGCACAGAGCCTGACGCAGAGCTCGATCCCAAGAACCATGAGATCATGACCTGAGCCAAAACTAAGAGTCACACACTTAATCAACTGAGCCACCCAGGTGCCCCAAGATTTCATTCTTTTTGATGGTTATGTAATATTCCATTGTATATATACCACATTTTCTTTACCCACTCATCAGCTGGGCTCTTTCCAGTTTGGCTATTGTTGATAATGCTGCTATAAACATTGAAGTGAATGTATACCTTCAAGCCTGTATTTTTTTATTTCATTCACACGTAGAATTTAAGAAACAAAACAGATGTACATATGGGGGGAGGGGAACAAACCATAAGAGACTCTTAACAACAACAGGAGGGAGATGGGTGGGAGATGGGCTAGATGGGTGATGGGTATTAAGAAGGGCACGTCTTGTGATGAGCACTGGGTGTTGTATGGAAGTTGATGAATCACTGAATTCTACTCCTGAAACCAATATTGTATTGCATGTTAACCAACTAAAATTTAAATTAAAAAAAATAAAGTAGGGGCATCTGGGTGGCTCAGTTGGTTAAGAGTCCAACCAGCGCAGGTCATGATCTCGCAGTTGATGAGTTTGAGTCCCACACTGGCTGTCTCCTGTCAGCACAGAGCCCACTTTGGATCCTCTTTTCCTCCCCCCTCCCCTACCCCCGCAAGCTCAAAAAAAAAAAAAAAACATTAAAAAAAAGTAATTTTGCTTTCTTCTTATTTGTATTTTGCCGATTAATCACCAACTTGTTTGAGTTATTTAGGAAAAGTTAAATTCAAATGAAATACTGGTTAGCAACACCTAATCTGAGTTCAGCTCAGGTCATGAACTTTCAGTCAGTGAGTTCAAGCCCTGCATCGGGCTCTGTGCTAACAGCTCAGGGACTGCAGCCTGTTTCATATTCTGTGTCTTCCTTTCTCTGCCCCTCGCACGATAGTGCTCGCTCTCTCTCTCTCTCTTTCTCTCACTCACTCACTCTCTTGTTTCAAAATAATAAACGTTAAAAAAAATAAATTAAAAAAATGAAATACTGATTAGTTATGGGAATTTCATGGTAATTATGGAAAGACCACCTAAAACGTTACTGTTACCTCACCATCAAACTTCATTTCATATAGTAGTCTTTATTCTTCTTTTTTAAGTTTTTATTTTAATTCCAGGTAACATACAGCATTATGTTAGTTTCAGGTGTACAGTACTGTGATTCAACAATTCTACACATTACTCACTGCTCATCATGATAAGTGTGCTCTTAATCTCTTTCACCTATTCACCCACCTCCCCTCTGGTAACCACCAGTTTGTCTCTTTGGTTAAGAGTCTGTTTTCTGGTTTCTTTGTTCATTTCTTAAATTCCATATATGAGTAAAATCATATGGTATCTGTCTTTCTCTGACTGACTTATTTCACTTAGCATAATAGCCTCTAGATCCATCCATGTTGTTGTAAAAGGCAAGATTTCATTCTAAAAAACCAAACCAAAACAGAACAGAAGCCCAGAAGGGGCTTAATGGAGATAATCCAAAACAGATGATGATCTGTGTTTCCCATTATCAATTTATGCAGAAGTAGGGAGTGAATCCTGCCAATTACAGTCAAAACCCTGCTCACCGAGGTGTATAGACTTTCTTTGTCCACTCCTGGGCACCAAAATATTGTTTCTCTTTATATCTTACTCCTCTACCTGCACCTTTTCCATTACAGCACTAAAACTATTTCTTTACACATGCTAATCTCCAACAAGCAGGCTAGATTCTAGCTTATCCTTCACTTTTTCAGGAAGCCCTGAATTACACATGAAAGAAGAGTAAAGAATCACCTAACTTTGTTAATATATGCTACTCTTTGGATTTCAGTATACTCACTTTTAAATGTGCACAGAAGTCACACATGAACTGTGCTGAAAAATGCTTCAGTTAAGTCTGGGATTTAGAAGAGATTTTCTCACAGGAGTAACTTCATAAATGATGCCTAACATTTTTTTAAAATAAAATTTTAAACAGAACACGTTTCATTTCAGTAGCCTAAACATGCTTATGATCATTTTAAGCCATATTTGTACCATTTTATAGAACACACAAAACTGCATATGGGCAATTTCCACTGCCTGTGCCCCTGGAAGGGAGCAGAGCCACAGATGATACAAAAGTCTTTATTTTTTCCAGAGAAAACCTTTTATTTTTTTATTTTAATTTTATTTTTTTTAACTTACATTCAAGTTAATTAGCATATGTATAACAGCCAGTGATTCATCCCCTAGGTATAACACCCAGTATGATGCCTAACTTCTTAATGGTGTCTAAATTCTTAAACTGACCTATAAAAGCTAATAATATAGCTGAGTTAATACTAATAACAAACCACTACTTCCTGGGGAAATTTAGCTGAGGTCCACTCCATAACCATGGTCTCAGCAGAAGCTATGTGAGGTTTCTGCCAGAAAAGGTGGGGTCCTGGTGAGACTAAGCAACAGTTTTTTACTGTCGTGTATGGAAACTAGAGTTTACAAGAAGAGGTCATTAATAACTCACTGTGCCTTCTTTGATATATTTAGTGAATAAACTCTAGTTTTGAATATGTTCTTCATATATCTGTTTCGCCACTGTTTTAAGCTTTAATCCAAAGGGGGTAGAATCTTTGAATTGACACTGCACAATGGAACAGACATACATAAAGATAATATTTTTGTAGTCTATCCTGAAAGGCAGGTAAGCTAAATGCAGTTATTTATCACAGAAGTAGCTATTCTTTGATGGCTTACATCAGCTTCTTCAAAACGATCTAAATTGAGGGTTATTTTTTAATTCTGCTTAGGTGATGCCAGACTACTGTTTCCTTTCCCTGAAATATAGCATAAAATCCACTGGATTCAGACCCCTCAGGCCTACAGGTTCCAGCTCTGTTGTTCATGTACAAATGGGTTTTAAGGAGTTTATTTTCTCAAAAAAGAGAAGTTTCATTCTTCATATTTAGGCAACGTGAAGATGAGACTAGCTGAGAAATACAGAGTCCCATGTCTGCAGTTTTGACTAAGTACCTGTTATTTCCATCTGGAGGTCTTGCTAACACCCTGAATCTACTATGTCCCAAGATACCAATATCTTCTTTTAAAAAACATTTTTCTCTTTGGACTTTCTATTTGTGTTAATGACACTTTTTTTCTAAAGGACTAACCTCTGGGAGCCTCTCTATAGCCCTCTTGAGAGAACTGACCTCTATGCAGCAAGAACTACAATTTGTGTCATGTGATCTTCTACTTGCTGAAGGCACAGAGGTGGACAACTGACCTAAAAAAAATGAAATAAGCTAATCATATTTGGCCTCTTGAAAATCTGAACCATGGAGACTAAGTCATTGGTAATCAGTAGAATCACGTTAAAAGAATATTAGAGTAAGAATCTATGAATGACTGTGGCTAAGGTTACTAGAGATGTAACCAAAACCTGTCTTATAAGTACATCTTTATATAGGAAGGGAAAGATCCACCAGAGCTTGAATGTGTGCCAAAGCATAGGCAGACATAGCTGGGAAATCACTGAGACCAGAAGCTTATTACTTCAGTTTCCCTTAAGGGTGTGTGTGTGTGTCTGGCTGGCTGGCTGGCTGGCTGTCTTAAGGAACTCGGCCTGATACTCCTAGGAAAAATGAGTAGTCCTCTTTAGCCAAAAGGGTGATCCAGAGAGAGAAGAAGGATGGTAGCTCTGTGTCTGGGATGGTGGACACTGGAACGACTCCTGTGTCTTAGTACTCTTAAGACTGGCTTGAGCCCTGGAAAGTAGCTATAAAGAAGAAATGGACAGTGTAGGTATTAGTTATTTCATTCTGGATTCTAGGTGGTACTGACACTGGGATTTGAATTTTTAATTTTCTTTTAACTGTTGCATTAGGGTTCCCAGTTAGAATATTCAGTGACCACTAGCACAGTGACTGCAGCCTCTACCAGTGTTTCAAGGCTAATAATATTCAAAGACAGATTTGGTAATAAGGTAACAAGCACTGCAATAACCTAAAACCCAGGTTTTAAAGAGGGAGAAATTCTACTGCTGTCCCTTGCTCCTAAGCCACCTCCTGTCAATCACCATACTACAACCGTAAACTACCATTTTTTTAAGTTTTGTTTTTAAAGTTGATTTATTTATTTTGAGGGGGGAGGGGCAGCGAGGGGCTGGTAAGAGAGACAATCCCAAGCAGGTTCTGCACTGACAGCACAGAGCCTGACTCGAGGTTCGAACTCACAAACTGCAAGATCATGATCCGAGCCAAAATCAAGAATTAGACGCTTAACTGACTGAGCCACCCAGGTACCCCTAAACTACAGTTTTTAATTGGAGTGATCAGCCCATTCTCCCAAACAGGGTACTCTATAAAAAAATGTGGACTTAATACCTGGGGTCACTTGATTTTTGCTTTCAGCTTCCTAGTTTTGAATATAATGAACCAATGTCAGGGTTTACTCAGCTACCAGCTGCTTCTGCTATAATCAGTCCATCAAGATTAGGATCAGGTTGGACTCCTGTTAACACCACACTTAAGGCAGCTCTAAAAACAAGGAAAGAAGAAAGCCTTGGAAGGCAACAGACTAGAACTATATAGGACCTACTGGTTGACATAAAGGGCACGGGCATCCACATTCTGGGAACGAACAGGAGTAAACTGGTTGCACTCCTCATGTAAGAGCCCTCTGGATTATAGTCGGATTCAATATTCTTTTAAGGGTTTCTTGTAATCAAACAGGTCCTAAAAGATAGTACTTGGGAAAGGAATAAAAGTCACATGCCTCCTTAAAAAAATAGTAAAAAACAAGGGTACTAGTTAGGTATTAAAAATCTGGTTGTGACAAAATGAAAGGCAGCAGTCAGATTCACTGCACACTCCCTCAAATAATATGGTAGCAGATCATGGCTTTAATACTGAGATAATCAAAACAGTTATCTATAATTACATGAACAGCTGCTGACCTAGAGCAATTTAAAGGGCTTAAAGTTGAGTTATAGTATGGTTCCTTTAACAACACAGCAATGGGGGCGCCTGGGTGGCTCAGCCGGTTAGGCGTCTGACTTCCGCTCAGGTCATGATCTCACGGTCTGTGAGTTTGAGCCCCGCGTCGGGCTCTGTGCTGATGGCTCGGAGCCTGGAGCCTGCTTCGGATTCTGTATCTCTCTCTCTCTCTCTCTCTGCCCTTCCCTTGCTCACGCTCTGTCTCTATGTCTCCCAAAAATAAATAAACATTAAAAAAAAAATTTTAAAAAAAAAAAGACAGCTTTAAAAAAAGAAACAAAAAAAACCAAAAAAACAAAAACACAACACAGCAATGAAAGGACAATGCTAATTTCTAGAACACCCGGCCCTAGGCAGGGAGAGAGAAATAGCACCATTATGAAACTCTAGAGCCCAAATCAGAAAGCCATCTTTGGAATTGCTGAATCATGACATCATAGCCCCAGCTGACTTTGCAACTGCAATAGGTTCAAAAAAAAAAAAGAAGGACCTCTACAAGTGGAATGAGAGTAGCTGGGAGTAGATCAAATAACTACCAGGCCCCTGGCAATGTATTTACTCTAATGTTCCTCTTTCCAGTAAAATAAGTATAATCAACTCTGTTAAGGAGTGGACTCCCTACTGAGGTGTGGCCTATGATTAGAATGTCAATACAGCATGAGTTAAAAAATATACAAAATCAGAGCAAGGAAGAGATTAAATCCAGAAATAACTGTTGATTCTTGGGAATATATTCAAAAGCTAGAGTTTTTTGTTTGGTTGGCTGGTTTTTTTTTCTCTCACACCCCTCGCCGCCCACTAGCAGTTTGGAAAAGAAGCTATTTCTATTCTTCAAAAGTTACCCTAGAAACTTTAATGTGCATACTTTCCTTGGTAAAAGCTACATATAATTTCTATCTTTACTCCCCCTTTCAAACAATACAATAACATCAGAATGCTTTAACTCTATTACCTCTTCCCAACTCATGCTACTGTTGGCCAGAACACTAGTTCTCTTTTCACAAAGATCATCTTATCATTATTATTTTGTATACAGGTATGCTTTATTTTGTTTAAGATATACTCATATTTAATCACTTTCTTTGCTCTTCCTTTTTCCATCTCAGGGTATCACATTCCGTCACATTCCTAACGTTTATCTTTTAGAATTTCCTTCTTTATGAAAAGGCCTTTATCCTGCCTTCATTATTAAAAGATATCTTCATTGGAGGTACAATTCTAGGTTGACAGTCCTCTTCTTTTAGCTCTTTGAAGATATCCACCGTCTTCTACCTTCACTGTTTTGGTAAGTCACTGTTAAGTCTTAATAGTCCTTCTGCAGTTAATGTCTTCCTTCTCTAGTTGATTTAAAGATTTTTTTTGCTTTCTGTATTTTGCAGTTTCACTATGATATATGCAAATGTACACTAAAAAAATTTTTTTTCTGGTAGGAATTCTTAAATATTTGGTGTTTCCTATCAGTTCTGGAAAATTTTTTAACATAAATGCTTCAAACATTCCCTTTGCCCAAATGTATCCCTTCTCTGATTAGATCTCTGTTAAATCTTTTCACTCTATCTTCCATATATTTTACATTTTCATATTTTTGTCTGCTTCTCTGTGCTTGCTATATTTTAGTCTCTTCACTTCCTCTTCAGCCATGTCTAACTTGTTACATCTACTGAATATTAAATCTGTAATTATTTTTCATTTCTAGAAGATCAATTTGGTTATTTTAAAAATCTGCTTTCAACAGTTTATTACTTTTCACTCATATTTTCATATGACTCTTATTTATATAATTATATCATATATTGAGTATATAATTCCAAAATCTGATGTCTTCATGTTCTGTTGTTGTTTCTGCTGGCTCTCGCTCAAGGCACCTTATTTCCTTGTGTCTTCTATGATTTTTGACTTTGAACTCTTATTTCTTTTTTTTTTTTTAATTTAAAATAGTTTATTTTCAAATTGGTTTACATAAAACACCCAGTGTTCATCCCAACATGTGCCCTTTTTTAATGCCCATCACCCCCTCTCCCCCCCATCTCCCTCACCCTCAGTTTGTTCTTAGTCTTTGAGAGTCTCTTATGTTTTATCTCCCTCCCTCTCTGTGTCTTTTTTTTTCTTTCCCCTCTTCCCCTCCCCCTGGATTTTGCTTAGTCTCACCAAGTCCACCTATTCGTGGAAACATATGGTATCTGTCTTTTTCTGACTGACTTATTTCACTTAACATAATACCCTCCAGTTCCATCCATGTTGCTACGCATGGCCAGATTTCATTTTTTCTCATTGCCACATAGTAGTCCATTGTATATATGTACCATAACTTCTTTATCCACTCGTCAGTTGATGGGCACTTAGTTTCTTTCCATGTTTTGGCTATTGTCGAAAGTGCTGCTATGAACATTGGGGTACACGTGCTCCTATGCATCAGCAATCCTGTGTCTCTTGGGTAGATTCCTAGCAGGGCTATTGCTGGATCATAGGGTAGCTCTATTTTCATTTTTTTGAGGAACCTCCACACCGTTTTCCAGAGTGGCTGCACCAGTTTGCATTCCCACCAACAATGTAGGAGGGTGCCTACTTCTCCACATCCTCGCCAGCATCTATAGTTTCCTGATTTGTTTATTTTAGCCACTCTGACTGGCATGAGGTGGTATCGCAGTGTGGTTTTGATTTGTATTTCCCTGATGATGAGTGACATTGAACATCGTTTCAAGTGTCTATTTGCCATCTGAATGTCCTCTTTGGAGAAGTGTCTATTCATATCTTCCGCCCATTTCTTCACTGGGTTGTTTGTTTTTCGGGTGTGGAGTTTGGTAAGTTCTTTATAGATTTTAGATATTAGTCCTTTATCCGATATGTCATTTGCGATGATCTTTTCCCATTCCGTTGGTTGCCTATTCGTTTTGTTGGTTGTTTCTTTTGCTGTGCAGAAGCTTTTTATCTTGGTGAAGTCCCAATAGTTCATCTTTGCTTTTAATTCCCTTGTCTTTGGAGACGTGTCAAGTAAGAAATTGGTGCGTCTTAGGTCAAAGAGGCTTTTCCCTGCTTTTTCCTCTAGGATTTTGACGGTTTCCTGTCTCACATTCAGATCTTTTATCCATTTAGAATTTATTTTTGTGAGTGGTGTAAGAAAGTGGTCTAGTTTCATTCTTTTGCATGTTGCTGTCCAATTCTCCCAGCACCATTTGTTAAAGAGGCTGTCTTTTTTCCATTGGATACATTTTCCCGCTTTGTCAAAGATTAGTTCCAATGGAAAATTTCTAACTCCCTATTCCTTCTGTGTACATACTAAAATAGTTCTCCTACTATTGTAAGAGCTTTTCTTTCTCATTTGTTTTTCAGTATGGACACTTGAGTTCTTATTTTATTCAGTGGGTTATAATCAGTTACAGTCATTCATTTGCTAAAGTCTTAGATTTGGTCAGCGGGAGCCTCTTCAATCTGACTCTTGTGTCCTTTTGACATGTCTCCATCATTCTTCAATCATTCATCAATCTGAAATTGGATGTTTTATTTGTTTTATTTTTTAAATGTTTATTTTTGAGAGAGAGAGTACACAAGAGTGGGTGGGGGCATGGGGGTGGGGTACAGAGGATCTGAAGCAGGCTCCATGCTGACAGCAGCCAGCCTGACGAGGGGCTCAAACACTAACCATGAGGTCATGGACCTGAGCCGAAGTTGAATGCTTAACCGACCGAAACTGGATGTTTTAAAGCACTGTTTTCCATTCTTATATAATCATAAAATCACCTAGTAATTACAGATTCCCAGGCTCACTCTATACTTTCTCAACAAGAATCTTCAAGAGATTCCTAAGATCAGGCAAGTTTCAGAAACACTGTTTTAGGTAATTCTGTTTGGATAAGAATTTTCTGAGTTATAAGTACCTGATTTATAAACAGTTTGTAACAACGGCCACTTATATTGACACAACTACTCTACTCCAAGATGATGCATCCTCATTCTTTGTTCTGGAGAACAGCAAACCTGTCAGACAATTTAAACTTTGGCTACTGGTATATATAATTATCTAATTTTTAAATATACATAAATATACTCAATATATTTGAATAAATATAAAAATATATTAAGTATATTTAAATAAATAAAAATATGTTAAATATATAAAAAATATATATTTCTTTTGTACTACTTCACTCCTTTGGGTGGTGGGAAAGAAAGAGGGAGATGAACAAGCATATATGTAATTTCTGTCTCACCCTCTTCTGACAGTTAATACCGTATCAGGCAGTCTTTCTTTCTCACAAATACATCTATTTTCCTTAATCTGCTTACTTATAATTCCTGGTGATTTACTCCGTGAAAATCTCATTCTCTAACTCTCTGTTTTACGCATGGAACAAAAAACCTTAAACATGCCTAGTAAATTTAAAAACGACTATTGTAACATCTACTCAAGAAAAGGAAAGTCCTGATGTTAAACTAGACCAACAAATATGCACAGAATGTACCTGCTATTGCTAAAGCTTTTGCAAGTACCTAGATATCCTCTTCAAAATGTCCTTAAGATTTGATTTTCTAATATCTTGTGGAGGGTTTTTGCATCTATGATTATGAAAGACATGGATCTATAGTTTTTGTTTTTGTTTTTGTACTGCCTTCGGTTTTGGTATGAAGGTAACACTAGCATTATAGAGTGAGGCAGGCATGTAACACTTATTGGGTGCTGACCCTGCAAGGCACTGGGAATGTATTAGTGAAAAACAAACAAAAACAGACAAAACACTTGCTCTCTTGGTGGGTGTCAGAAAGGTAAACAAATAAATACATGTCAAGTAGTGATAAGTGCTAAGAAGAAAAGTTAACCAAAGCTCATGGATGGAGTTAAGTGCATTTTACATAGACTGAATGGTCGGAAAAGCCTTTCTGGTAAGGTGATATTTGAGTAAGTAGACGAATGTAGTGAGGGAGTGGGTCAAATGGATCCCTACGAGAATAGTATTCTAGACACAAGGAACAGCAAACGTAAAAGTTTTTAAAGCAGGAGTGTGTCTGGCACATTAGAAAACAGAGAGAAGCCCACTGTTTCTGAAGTGAACCAGAAGACTGTTACGAGATGAGATGAGTGAGGAATTAGAAGGCCCGATCAAAAATAGCCTTTTCAGCCATTATCATAAGGACCTTGGATTTTAATCCAAGCAAGATGCAAGCCTTTGAGATTGTTTAGCAATAGAGTATAGTATCTTAGTTTCAGAAGGATTTCTCTGGTTGCTGTGTTGAGAAGAGATTCAACATAGCATACGGGGGGTGGGGAGAGAAAAAGTTGGGGGGGGTTGTTGATATCACAAGGCCTAAAGCAGAGTGATCACTGAGATAACTCATGCTAGAGTTGAAGTGGCTTAGACTAGAGTGGCAGCAAAGACATTGCTGAGAAAATTAAGTCTGGATATATGAAGGTGGAATTTCTGAAGATAGGAAATGTTTATTTTTTAAACGTTCCACAGGTGATTTTCATCCACCCTCCTTCCCTTAATAGAACCACTAATCCTAGTAAGCTGTCTGAAGTTATGCAGTTATTAAGTGGTAGACGATGTTTAGAACCCTAGCAATCTGTCTCCAGAGCCCCAAACCTATTCTCTCTTAAACCCCTAAAATTCTGTTCCTTTCATGTGACAAGTTTTAGAGAGGGATATAACCCTGACTAATACCAGCAAAATATTCTTTAATATTATGTATTGAACTTTCACTAGGTTTAGCATATTTTAATATTTCCACAAAAAGTGAAACAAGATTTTCCAATTGTTATTTCACCAAATAACAACTGGTTTATGCTTTTCCTATCTATCACAAGTATTTCTACTATAAGTATTGTTCATA
Organism: Paguma larvata; assembly: GCA_030068075.1. Taxonomy (NCBI): domain Eukaryota; kingdom Metazoa; phylum Chordata; class Mammalia; order Carnivora; family Viverridae; genus Paguma; species Paguma larvata. The sequence goes on from CM057827.1 coordinate 1,333,624, forward strand.
TTTCCTACTTTAATCCTTTATTAATAAATATTCACAGAAAACTATCAGAAACATGTCTAGTTCTATATGGGTAGCAATAATGGATATGACTTTTTAAAAGTAAATAAAACTTCTATTTCTTATTAATGTATCACATTAATATTGTTATCTTACAATAGTCAATGTAGAAAAATATAAAGAACAAAATAAAAATTAACCATAAATTCACTAACCAGAGACATTTACCATTCACATTTTGATGTCTTCTTCCAGTCCTATAAATATTTAAGGTTTCTCCCACCATATACACAAATTAGGACTCCTGCTCTACAGTTTCACAACCTATTTTGTAAACATTGTGTCATTAAAAATCATTTAAAAGGCATCCAAACTGGAAAGGAAGAAGTAAAATTATTGGTTTGCAGATATTATATGTGGAAAACTCTAAAGATTCCACAAAAAAACTTTTAGAATAAACAAATTCAGCAGAGTTGTAAGGTACAAAATCAACACAAAAAAATCAGTTGTGTTTCTATACTAATAATCAGAAAAGGACATTAAGAAAATAATTCTATTTACAATACCATCAAAAATCATACTATACTTAGGAATCAACATGACCAAGGAGGTAAAGTACACTGAAAACTATGAAATATTGCTGGAAAAAATTAAAGATGACACAAACAGAAAGATATCCCATGTTCGGGAGTAAGATAATTTACTATTGTTAAGATGTCAATAAAATACCTCAAACAATGTATGGATTCAATGTTATCTGTATCAAAATCCCAGTAGCATTTTCTTGGGAGAAAGAGGAAAAAATCATCTTAAAATTCATATGGAATTTCAAGGGACCACAAATAACTTTCAAAAAGAACAGAGTTGGAAGACTCACACTTCCAGATTTCAAAATGCATTACAAAGCCATAGTAATAAAAACAGCACATGCTACTCCTATGAAGTCAGACATACAGATCAATGGTACAGAGTAGAGAGCCCAAAAACAAACCCACACAATCATAGTCAAATGATCTTTGACAAGGGTGCCAAGACCACTCAAAGAGGAATAGACAGTCATCTCAACAAATAGTGTTGGGAAAACTGAGTATCTTCATATAAAAGAATGGAGTTTGACCCTTACATATGTACAAAAAAACAATTCAAAATGAATTAAAGATCAAAAGGTAAGACTCAAAATTATAAAACTTTCTAACATTGGATTTGGCAAGAATATCTTACATATGACACCAAAAGAACAAGCAACAAAGGCAAAAGAAGATGAATGGGACTATGTCAAACTTAAAAATTTTTGTTCATCAAAGGATACAATCAACTGAGTGAAAAGACAACCTGTGGAATGGGTGAAAATATTTGAAAACCATATATCTGGTAGGTGGCTAATATCCAGAATATATAAAGAATTCCTACAACTCAACAACAAAAAATAAATAACCCAATTAAAAAATGGGCAAAAGACTTGAATAGATATTTCCCCAAAGAGGATATACAAATGGTCAACAAGCATACAAAAAGATGCTCAACATCACTAACCATCAGAGAAATGCATATCAAAACCATCAGATGTCACCTCACACCCATCAGGAAAGCTATGATTAAAAAACCAGAATAACAAGTGTTAGTAGGGACATGGAGAAGGTGAAACCCTTCTGCACTATTGGTGGTACTGTACACTGGTACAGTCACTATGGAAAACAGTATGGCAGTTCCTCAAATAATTAAAAATTTACTACCATATGATCTAGTAATCCTGTATCTTTGTATATGCCCCCCAAAATTGAAAGCAGGTATCAAGGAAATATTCCCAAGCCCATGTTCATAGCAGTACTATTTATGACAGCTGAGAGGTAGAAGGAACCCAAATGTCCATCAAGAGATGGATAAATGGATAAACCAAACATAATATTTCACAGATAATTTTGAAGAATCAAAATTCTTAGATTTTAAAACAAAAGTTAAATACTAAAAAGCAAAAACATACCACTTAACCAGAATAGCTGACATTTGTCCTATTTGGTCAAAGCTCCTACTTTGGGATTTCTTTAAAAAACATTAACAAGGCAAACTAAAATGGCTGTTTAAACCTTTATATACTTTTTGACTTTTTAAAAATTTACTTGCTCTGCTTATACTTCCAGGAAACAAGATGAAGTATTACAAAACAAAACTGAGTAAAGTTTTAAACATTTGTTCAAAGATAAAGATTCTGGAGCATCTGCGTGGCTCAGTCAGTTAAGCATCTGACTTCGGTTCAGGTCATGATCTCATGGTTCGTGAGTTCAAGCCCCGCATCGGGCTCTGTGCTGACAGCTCTGTGCTGGACCCTGCTTTGGATTCTGTGTTTTCCTCTCTCTCTTCCCCTCCCTCCTTGCACTCTCTCAAAAATAAACATAAAAAAAGGATAAAGGTTCCTATTCATTTTAAAAACTGCCTAAATTAATGATATACATTTGTTATTTTATTTTAAAATACTGAATTGTTTCATGAACGTTTCCAATTCAGCATTTTAAAAAACAAGCACATAAACAAGCAAAATTATTGTGCATTAATCATTCTGACTAATGATTTTATTAAATACCATCTTTGTAAGCAAGGCTCACAGTTTTGCTTTGTTTTTAATTGAAGTATAACTGACATACACTATATTAGTTTTAGATATAGAACATATTTGATATATATATTGTAAAATGAGCACCACAATAAGTCTAGTTAATGTTTGTCAATAATTACAACATTTTTTTCTTGTGATGTGAACTTTTAAGATTTACTCTCTTAGCAACTAACACATATGCAATATAGTATTACTAACTACAGTCCCCATGCCGTACCTTACATCTCATGACTTATGACTTATTTTGTAACTGGAATTTTCTACCTTTTGGCTCCCTTCACCCATTTCACCTATCCCCACCCTCGCCCCTCATCTCTGGAAGCCACCAATTTGTTCTCTGTATCTATGAGCTTGGTTTTTGTTTTCATTTAGATTTCCCCTGTAAGTGAGATCATATGGCATTTGTCTTCCTCGGACTTATTTCACTTAGCACAATACCCTCTAGGTCCATCCATGTTGTCTCAAATGGCAAGATTTCATTCTTTTCACACACACACACACACACACACGCATGCACGCACGCCTTTATCCATTCATCTATGGATGGACACTTAGGCTATTCCCATATATATCTTGGCTACTGTAAAAATTGCTGTAATGAGCATGGAGGTGCATATATCTTTTTGAATTAGTGTCTTCATTTTCTTTGGATGAATACCCAGAAGTGGAATTGATGTTCATATGATGGTTTCTATTTTTAACTTTATGAGGAAACACCACACTGTTTTCCAGAGTGGCTGTATCAGTTTAATTTCCACCAGCAGTGCACAAGGGTTCTCTTTTCCCCACATCCTCACCAACACTTACTTCTTGTCTTTTTGAGAAGAGTCATTCTAACAGGTGTGAGGTGATATCTCACTGTGGTTTTGATTTGCATTTCCCTGATGATTCGTGATGCTGAACATGTTTTCATGCGTCTGTTGGCCATCTGGATGTCTTCTCTGGAAAAATGTCTATTCAGAGCTTTGCCCATTTTTAAATGAGATTGTTTGGGATTGTTTTTGCTACTGAGTTGTTCACAGTTTTTAATGAACTATAATGTGCATAACTTTAAAATACTACCATTTAGTTTCACCAGAAATGTGAGGTAATGTGAGAAGAGAATGAGGGAAAGGAAAAGTAGGATTCTGATGATCAGCATTCCCAGGAATCTTGCTTCTGTTCTGGCTGTCGGCTGCCACTAGCTACAGACTTGTTGAGCAAAACGCGCATCTGTAAAATGAGTTAGAGGGAAGGCTGAAATTCAGACACAGACAGGAAAACATGGTGACATGCATCATCATAATATCTGCCTGCTTTTCTAGGGCAGTCCTTATGTCTGACCAAAGAGATGGAAAATGAAACTAAAACTCAAAATAGTATCATTGCTATTGTTTATTTTCAATACTAATCACTAGTAAGTCAAACTTTATTTGAATGTCACTGTTTGTAAGATGATGCCCATTTTAATAAGTATTTACTACTTAATAATAAATATCTGATAATATTTAATATATTTCTAATGAGATATAGAAATGATTTAATAATTCTTAAAAAATAATCATTTGCCTGTGTATACAAGGGCAACAAAAAAATAGAGACACAGGAAGGAATGCTGACATTTTCTTTTTCTACTGTTTTTTGTGGCTAATTAAAAAAACTTTTTTTCTGTGCTAATCTATTTTTATTTTTAACTCTAAGTTTCACTTCAGAATTTTTATGAGTATTAGAATTGCAAAAGCAATCTGTTTCATTAAAATTTTAAGTATAATAGTATAAAATTAAATTGTGGCAGCCAAGTCAGTATATCTGTAATGAAAATCAGAACCCTACAATTAGTATAAACTTTAATAATCTATTTTTACCTGGGGTAAAAGGTATTATTAAGTTTACACCTAGGACAACATTGACTTAAGAAAAAAAGCCTTGTTTATGTTTTACCAGACAGGCGTAAGTTTTTCTAAGTCCTACTGGCAAATAATCATCTTTTCATGTCTAAATACAATTCTAAACCAGCTTATCTGTTAAATCAATACGAGGAAGCACTTTTGTGTTACACTGGCTTTAGTGCAGTTTTTTTAAAAGCTGCTCAGTGAAGAATTTATTTCTGAAATACAGCTGTCTTCGAATTATTTGAAGTATCTGAACTGAATGTTGGGAAAATTCATTAGCATACCATCATATTTTTTACCTAATCATTCCCTTAAGTCTGTTCCAAAAATGTGAAAGACATCATCTGCTTTGACTTTACTAAAAATGCTTGGGGGGAGGGGGGAAAGGATATACAGATCTATGGTCAACATAAAAACTTTTAAAATAGGTCTTTTAATTGTTTTTTTATGTTCACTTATTTTTGAGAGAGAGAGAAAGAGAGAGACAGAGTGCAAGTGGGGAGGGGCAGAGAGAGGAAGACACGGAATCTGAAACAGACTCCAGGCTCTGAGCTGTCAGCACAGAGTCCAACACGGGGCTTGAACTCATGACCTGTGAGATCATGACTTGAGCCGAAGTTGGATACTTAACCGACTGAGCCACCCAGGTGTCCCCATAAAAACATTTTTTTAAAGAAGCAAAATACAAAAGAAAACAATTCACAAATAAGATGTAAGGAAACAACCCAAATGAATAAAATCTTAGTCACAAACAGATTAATTCCTAGAATTCCAAAGCACAGACGATGAAAACAAAATGAAACTATTTACTAAAATGAAAAGTGTATATTTAAAGTATAAGAAAAACTTAGAGATGTTATTTACTAAAATTGCTATTAATCATGAATTGATCTCTGAAGATATTACAAATATTAAGGCCTTATTTTCTGAACATCACAGCTTATAGAAGATAAGCAGTATTAGTGCCACAATCAGGCAAACGAGGAAAAATACCAAGATGGCCTTACAGTTTTCCCTAACATACACAGAGAAAATGTCTAGAGATTTTTGATGGTAGAAGAAGAATGTGTGATACAAGTAGTTCTATATCTAGTAAACTGGTCATTCTTTTTTTTTTTTTTACACTCTTAAGTTGGTCTCATGGAGAACACTGGAATAGCTTAGACTTTCTTGCTATAGCAAGCTCAAATTGTATCAGACAACTTTGATCAACCTAGTCAACAGGCCATCTTATTCAAAGGCAAAAGAAAGACATTTATAATAATTTATAATATTCATTTGTACAAAGACTATTTACTGAGTGCCTATTATGTGCTGTATTGTATTATACTGTTTCAGGTGCTGAAACAAACCAATCAAGAGAGACTACTACTTATTTATTTATATTTATCATACAAATATATATATGGAGAGCATCAGGCACTCACATGTCCTATGTAGACAACTAAAATAACAAGGGCTACCTTTAAATTAGGTAGTCAGAAAAGGGTCTCTCTGAGGACATGACTTTTAAGCTGAGACATAAATAACCAGAAGCCTTTTTCTTGAAAGATCATGGAACATAGTACTTCTGGTAGAACGAAGGGCTAGTTTAATCCTGGACTGTTTAAATAATAAAAAGATGGAAGCAAAGTAGAGAAGAGAAAAAGATACATGATGAGCTCAGAGTAGACAGGGCAAATCATTAGCGTTTTATAAGCAACATTACAAATGTGAATATTATTCTAAGTATGAATATTATTCTAAGTGGATTTGAAAGATTCAGATAGGTTTTAAGCAGGACAGCACTATGATCTGATTTGTGTTTAAAAGGATCAGTCTGGGGGCCTTGTGGAAACTAGATGGTGGCAGATGGGAGGTGTGGGAGAGGAAACGGAGACCAGAAAGGTAGAGAAAGTGATAAAGGAAGTAGACAGAGGTAGGATATGTTTTAGATGTAGAGCTGAAGAAACCTGCTAACAGACTGAATGGAATACAATTAAAAGAGAGAAATCAAGGACAATGCCTAGATTTTTGGCCTGGCTAACATCTTACTAAAATGGGGAAGTCTGAGGGAAGAGCACATTTGGAGTGAACAATTTGTGAATTCAAATTATACTATCTTTAATATGTAAAGAAAAATGCATGTGATGATATGATCCATTCTATTAATATCTGGTACAAAATAAGCTGATCAGAATGGCAAGGACATGCCATAAAAAGACCAATAGCGGGTGCTGAATCCACTGAAACATACAGTGGGCAATGAATCCACTTAAATATAAAATTAAGTCCAAATAATTGGTATGTTATAATTCTTAAAAGATATGCAGACTAATGCACACTCATGCTCCAGTACTCAGGCTAAAAACCCTAAATAAACCAACAAATGTCTGAAAATTGGGAGATGAAGAGGCAGGAGGATATAAATATGTAAAATTCAACATCTTTAAACCTTGAAGTCAATGACTTTCCGTTCTTAATAAACCAAAAACACACATTTAAGCATGTTATTCAAAGTCTTACAAGCCATCCTCTGTTAAAGACGTTTTCTTTTTAATGTTTATTTATTTTTGAGAGCGAGAGACAGGCAGAGTGCTAGCAGGGTAGAGGCAGAGAGAGAGGGAGACACAGAATCCTAAACAGGCTCCAGGCTCTAAGCTGTCAGCAGAGCCCGAAGGTGGCGGCACTCGAACTCATGAACCGTGAAATCATGACCTAAGCTGGTCAGATGCTTAGCCGACTGAACCATCCAGGTGCCCCAGCCATCCTCTGTTAAAACTAGACTCTATACCTTTCAAATTATCAGCAGTAAAAATAAAGAAACCTCTAACCATAATATTTTAAAAGCTTCAAAAAACATTAAAAAACAAAAACTACAACAGAAGATCAAACATCTCACTCAACAATAATATAGTGATAGACTCATCTATTAAAAGGAGAAAGACTTAGATTGGGTTTATAAGATAAAACTCAAATATAATTAAGAAAAACATCTAAAAACCAGTGATGTTTCAGAAAGGATTAAAGTAAAATGACAGGCCCAAGTATAGCAGCTCTACCCATATGTTATATGCCACACAAATATAAACAAAAAGAGAAGTTGGCAAGCTCAACATTTGACGAAGTTAAGGTAAACAGTTGCAAAAAGGGCATCAAAAAGCACTAAAAATAACAATCCTATCACAAAATGTATGAAAAACTATCTGCCAGAGAGAAAATAAATATATCCAGTAAAACCAATGACTTGCATAAATATCAACAGTATTTAACTACAAAGTGTAAGTGGGGGAAAAATGCCATTCATAACAGTAAGAAATATCATACATATGAATTGTGTGGTAAGTTATAATACTTTGGTGAAGACCTAAATTTAAAAAATTCTTTTTTGTCAAAATGCCAAATTAAACACTAAATTAATCTCAGAAGCATTTTTCTCTTCGAAAGAAATGATTTAAGGTCTCCTGAAAAAATATTATGAAAACAGAGGGGAAATAAGTGGAAAATAAAAGCAATGAAGCTTATAAAACGCAGTAAAAAGTAAGAGTCATCAAAAACAGGGCAGTAGTGAACAAGGAATAGGAGGGAAAAACAATCACTGGAACAGAAAACAAAACCCATGGTTACTTGGAAATTTATGACAATCAAGGCATTCTGAACCTGCAAATAAAGGACAAGAGTCTGTAATAAACAGTGTTGGGAAAGTGTCCAGCCACTTGAAAAAGAACACACTTAGCTAGAGCTCTCCTTCACTCCTAAGAACAAAATTTTTCCTGATGGAGCAAATAGATAAACGTTGGAAAAAAAGAAAAGAAAAAACTAGAGGAAATTACAGTTAAGTAGTTTTAAAACTGTCTAGTAGAAAAGGCCTACTTAGGAAGAGGGGAATAGAGAAAGGAGGACCGACATATTTATCTATGAGGAAAAAATTCACTTCCACGCAGAAAAGCAAAGTATCACCAGCAGAGTATGAAGAAAGACAACAAACTGGAGAAAACTTGGAAAACATACGAAGAGTCACTATTCTCAAAGTGCAAATGGCAATTAAAAATCAATAATAAAAGAAAATTTGGTAGAATTCGGTAAAACATGAGTATAGGCAAATAACAATATGAAAATGATCAAGTACTAACATCACAATGTCAAGCATTTATTGAACTTCTATATTATTCTTTTTGGAGAAAGAATTTAAACATTAGTCAATCTTAGATGTGAGTGAACTCTGACATAAGGTCAGCTTTTTAAACAAAGGAATGAGAAATTCCTACCTTTCATTAATTTATGGCTCCAACAATTAATCCCTGTGTGTTACATAACATCGTATGATTATATATGTCTTTTTTATGGCTTATTGAGAAGTCATTATAGTATTTTAAAAAAACATATTCATTAATTCATTATATGAACTACAGTCAGAAGAAAGTTATATTCTCAACTCAAGTAACTGTGCTATAAAACAAGCCCTCACTGAGGGCAGGGAAGGAATGAACATCTTTATTTCCTCCAAGAACCCAACTCATTCATCATTTGGACTATCACCGTCCCTTGAACATAACTTGAATATTTGTTCAAGTGACTCCTCCAGAAGAGGCAAACACTCACCTAGTTCTGTTATGTTCTCTTCTGTTTGTGTTAGTGACATCTTTGGAAATCATTCATTACTTATTAGATAAAACTTAGTAGCAGAACTCTAAAAGAGTACTACAACAATTTCTAATACCCAGGGGGAAAAAAGATACTATGTCTTATTCGAAAGCTTATTTTTAAAGTGTTGCAGCATATGCTACCCTCAGTAATCTCTCTCTAATGAATCATACACTTAATGATCAAAATATTGTATTTGAAATGCAGAAACATTTTATATGCTCCAATTAAAAAACTGACATAATTATGGTCACACAATTACTCTACATGCTTAAGTTTATGAAGCAGCAAATGAACAGATCACCAAATATTTGCCTACCTAGTCAAAAATTACTACTCTTCATCTCAAAGACATTTTTTGTAGAATTAGAAAAACCTATTCTAAAATTTACATAAAATCTCAAGGGACACCAAATAGCCAAAAATATCTTGAAAAAGATCAAAACTGGATGATTCACACTTTCTGATTTCAAAACTTACTACAAACTTATGGTACTCAAAATACTGCAATACTGGCATAAAGACAGACATATGGACCAACAGAATAGAATACAGAATCCAGAAGTAAGCCCTCGCATATATGATCAAAGATTTTTTGACCTTCAACCAAAAAGATTTTTGACAAGGTTCCTAAGACCATTCAACAGGGAAAGGGCAATCATTTCAACAAATGGTGCCTGGAAAATGGATATATACAAGCGAAAAACCAAAGCTGAACCCTCACCTAATACCATATACCAAAATTAACTCAAGATGATCAATGACTTATTAGTAAGACTTAAAACTATAAAGCTCTTAATAAATAATAAAACATAAAGCAAAGCTTACTGACACTAGATTTGGCAATGATTACTTGAGTATGATACCAAAGGCACAGACAACAAAAGAAAAAATAGACAAACTGGACTTCACGAAAATTTTAAAATTTGATGTACCAAAAGACACTATCAACATAGTGAAAAGGCAACTCACAGAATGGGAGAAAATATTTGCATATTATTTATCTGATATGGGGTTAATATCCAAATTATACAAAGAACTCCAAAAACTCAACAATAAAGAGACAACCCAATTCAAAAATGGGCAAAGGACTTAAAAAGACATTTCTCCAAAAACGATACACAAATAAGCACACGAAAAGATGCTCAACATCACCAATCACTACAGAAGTGCAAACAAAAGCTACAAGATACCCCCTAAACCCATTTGGATGGCTGCTATAACAAACAAAACAAAACACAAAAATAATGAGTGTTGGTAAGGATGTGGAGAAATTGGAACACTTGAACATTGTTGGTAGGAATGCAAAATTGTACAGCCACTGCAGAAAACAGCATGGTGGTCCCTCAAAACATTAAAGATAGAATTACCATATGATCTAGCAATTCCACTTCTGGGTACACACTCAGAAGAACAAAACCATGCATGAAGAAATATTTATGTGCTCATACAGCAGCATTACTCACAACAGCTAAAATGTGGAAACAACCCAAGTACCCATCAATAGATGAATGGAGAAGTTATATGTGGTATATACATTCAAAGGAAACGTTTAGTCTTGAAAAGGAAGGAAATTCAGACATATATGACAACTGGTTGAGTCCTGAGCCTTGACGCTACACTAAGTGAAACAAGTCAGTCACAAAGAGACCAATACTATACGATTCCACTTACATGAAGTATTCGGAGTAGTGAAAATCACAGGGACAAAAAGTAAAATGGTGGTTGCCAGGGGCCAGGAGAAGGGGAATGGGAAGTTATTACAAAATGGGTATAAAGTTTAAGTTTTACAAGATGGAAACAGTCCTGAAGATGGATGGTGGTGATGGTAGCATAATATTATGAATGTCTTTTATACCACTGAAATGCACACTGAAAAATGGTTTTGATGCTAAATTTTCTGTTACGTGTATTTTACCATAATAAAAAAAACTGGAGGGGCACCTGGGTGGCTCACCCAGTTAAGCATCCGACTCTGGGTTTCAGCTCAGGTCATGATCTCACGGTTTCGTGAATTCATGCCTGGTGTCAGACTGTCATTGCAGAGCATGCTTGGAATTCTCTCTCTTCCTCTCTCTCTGCTCTTACCATGCTCACACTGTCTCTGTTTCGCTCAAAATAAATAAACTTAAAAAAAAATTACTACTGCTCTCATTAGAAACTCTTAGATTATCAAAATAACAAAATTATTTCAGGTTTTACAAAGTTGTTTTGTTTTCAAAGCAAATTATTTAGTCTAGTTTTTGTTTTTAATTTTTTTTTAAGTTAATCTCTATACCCAGTGTGGGGCCTGAACTGACAACTCTGAAATCGTGAGTCACCTCCTCTATCAACTAAGCCAGCCACGCACCCCTACTCAGTATGTTTTAAAGCAAACAGCCTTCTGATATACAGAAGTGTTGAAAAAAGAAAAAAAAAAAGAAAAGCATTAGGGTAACACCAGAATTATTAAAACCTAAATCAACCAGCCAGGATACAGCTGACATATAAAATGTCATTATCCTAAATATTGCCAAATATTTCACCCCATCAATGAATACTTTAATTAAATTCTCGTTAAGAGCTAAAACTGAAGTTCAAATATTTCACTACAACCTTAAAACATTATTTTAACAATGTCAAAATGTCCTCCAATTTTTGAATGTACACATTTCAAATTTTATTTCACAACAAAACTATCACATCGAACTCATCTTTAACTAACAACTTCCAAAGGAATTTAATGTAACTATATTGGAGATATTCTACTGCCTTGACAACATATAAACATTTCATTCCTGGAAGAAGGGAAATAAGGAAAAAAATACAGAAAATGCCTTCTATATTTATGAACTACACTAGAAAAGTGTTCAAAAATTATCTTAAGAGTTTTAATACATACCAGGCTCCAATTTGATAATTTTTACTGCAGCCAACTCTCCTGTATGAATATTTCTAGCCTAAAATGAAAATAAAAATGTTTTTAAGTTTGTTAATTATACAAAAGTATCTGAGTCTATGTTAACTAGTTGCTTATCGACCATGCATTTAACAGAACTAAAAACCAAAATCTTTATTTCCAATAAAACGAGTATATTCATTTTCCCATTAAAGAAAAATATAGGACACACACACACACACACACACACACACACACACACACACAGAGTTACCTTTAGTCCTACCACTCAAAAATGGCTATTGTCTTCTCTTTTTTTAAAGTTTTATTTATTTATTTTGAGAGAGAAAAAGAATGTGTGCATGCATGAGCCGGGGAGGCGCAGAGAGAAAGGGAGAGAGACAATCCCAAGTAGGCTCCATGCTGTCAGCATGAAGTCTGATGCGGTGCTCAAAGTCACAAACCGTGAGATCATGACCTGAGCGGAAACCAAGAGTCAGATGGGGATGCTTAACCGAATGAGCCACCCAGGCGGCCCAAAAATGGCTACTGTCTTTTATTATACTAAGAGGTAATATTTTTCTTAAATAAAAAATACTCCTGGTTTTTATATATTTTATAAATATAATAATAGATCATTATGGGAAATTTTACAAAAATAAGTCATCCGTTTCCTACCCAGGAGAAGAAATTAACATTGAGCATGTGTTTCCATTTTTGCCCTGTGTAGGTGCCTGTGTGCGTGCTGTACACGATGATGCCGTCACAGTTTTCCACACCGTGATTGGTAATACTGTGCAATTTTCTACTGATGGGATATAGACTGTATTTCACTAATCTCCATCTGAAAATGGAGAATTTTAATATTATTCTGTAGTCATAACTAGAGAGATAAATATACCTTACCTTTATATCTATCCTTTAGATAAATTGCTAGAAAAGAAAGTATTCACTACTTAACAAAAAGTTATGCCAGATTTATTATAATTAGTGCTGCAATGATTATAACTGCAAATATTTTAATACATATCAGAGTTTATCATTAAGGCAACCTAGAAGCATAATTGTTAGGTCAAAAGGTATGTGGATTTTAAATGAATATATTGCTATAGTGCTTTTTAACAAAACTGTGTGGTATTATACTCTCACCAATCTTGGAAGTGAAATCTCTATCTGTCAAGTTCTACTGTAGGTACAAATTTTTATTCTTCTTTAAAATATGTACTTTTTCCAAGCTATATGTAATTTTAAATGGCTACATAATAGACCACATAAACATTCTTCCCTATCGCTAAACATTAAGAATGTTACAGGTAGTCTTCTCATTATTTAACATTATTTTTTTCAAATGGATTCTAGGGTTTGAAATTAACTAGGTCTAAGGGTATAAATGTAAGCATTTAAGGCCATCAACATATACTGCCAAAACAGTCCAAAACCATTGTACCATTATGTTGTCATTGTGAATATGAGTGCTCATTTTCACTACACCCTCTGGCACACTGTACGCGGAAATGTACTTTAATAATTTATGACATCTTTTACTTACTATATTAGATTCAAATGTAAATTTTCATACTTAGCATTTAAAATAAGGGGTACATCATAAAATAGGAACATAAAATTATACCAATTTGCTGGATTAAATAAGTCATGTTATAAGAGGAAAGAGGAAAAAAGGGAAAGGAAGAGAAGAATGACCAAGAAAGTAGGAAAGACAGCTTTCAAAGGAACACTTTTAGATATGACATATAGAAATTGAGAAATGGGGGTGAGGAGTACAGAAGGAACATCACAAGCAGAAAAGAAGAAAAAAGAGATTTTCTACAGCAGAAGTACCAAATATTTCGTGATGAGATGTTCATATTCTCCTCATCTATCATGGTAAATAGTGTAAGGAGAGGTTTGGGGAAGGGAGAATAGACATTTTAACTCCCTCCACATAATTTATCCCTCCCCCAAATGCAAACACATTTAGAGAAACGGGAACGGGTCAGTCAAAAGCCTCACACCATAACTACCCTCTCCTCTTTCTTACCCTTGAACAAAACTGTCTGTTAGCGTCAGGTCTTGTCCCAGTTCCTAAGATCTTTTAGCATTTCAGTCCTCCCATGGGTTATAGAAAGTTATGTGCATAATAGCTTGAGGCTATCCACTGCTCAAGTTTTCACATGCCAGTAAGATTCCAGTACAGAAAACATGGCCAGAAGTTATAAAATAAGTAGTAATAATTGATCTCTTGGGAAACTTGTTCAGTGGGTTATAAAATGTGTATTAGAAGACAAATTCCATGACGATGCAAATTACATTTGTAATTGCTTTATAGTTAGGAGGAACTCTCATATTCATTACTTAATTCTATTTATTTAAACACAAAGACACAGCTCAGTAAAGTTAGGGGACTTGCCCAAGACTATCCCTGCTGGCCAGGGGCAAGAGAAGGGGTTAGGACCCAATAACTATTGTGATGTCAAGGTTTCACTGCTTCTTTCAATAGATGAGAATTCTGTTTTCCTTTTTTAAATGCAAAGGGTACCAGAGGAAAGTATTAACTTCATAATATTTAATAGACTTCGGGGGTGACTTTTGTTGAAAATTAAGTAATATATGAATCATATTTTACATTAAATTACTTCCTATGATAGTTTTCAATATAAGAGATTGAGAACTCTTACATACTTAAAGTCGTAAATAATTTGAGAGCTGAATTTGATCCAAGGAAAAATATTATTAATTATTTTAAATAATCCAGAAAAACCCTTTCAAAATATTTAAAATCCATTTTACAGGATGGGGAAAAATATCAACTGACAAGACTCAACTAATTCTTCTTTTAAAGCTCCTGCATTATAATCTAGCAAACATAATCCACTTTCATCCCTACATGTTGATACATTTCCTGGTTTTCCCTCTTTCCCCATCTCTCTAAGTGGTAATTTTTAAAAATTCACTGGAATCCTATAGAAAACAGAAAAAAATCTATGGACATATAGTGAAAGTTTACATAGTGGAAAGAAAGATTTAAGTATAAGAGACACAGATGGCACAAGAAAGTAACATATACGTACATTCACAAACGGCGACAGTTGAACCATTCAAAGTTCTAAAATTCGGGTAAGGAATGAAATGTCTAACTCATGTGATAGTGATAGATGCTGACACATCTCCAGCAACAAAACACTGTCAGGGTATTCATTACTCCAATTTTCCAAGCAAAACAGGGATTAGGGCAATGCACTCTGCCAGTCACTAGGAACCAAAAGAAAATATGAGCCCATACCTCCCAATTACAGACCATCAAACAGGCGCCAACACATGAAAATATCTAATAAGCTTCTCTGAGAGTATGAAACAATTAATTCTGATTTTAATCAGATTAGCCAGAAGCGAATGACTTGATCTATTACTTGAAAACACTGTCCTCATCCTGGTACATTTTCTTTCCCCTACCCTTTTCCATATTAGCCTAGTTCATTCAGATTTCTCCTTCATTAGGCAATTTAGATATCACCTCCTCCAGGAAGTCTTGCCTGATATCCCAAGGCTGGATGAAGTATGCTCCCTTTGTAGCTCTGGGCATGATTCTATAAAGAACTGTGCCACAGGTAGGTGCTTTATAAATCTGTTAAATGGACAATTATGACTGTAGGAAGATAATTACTCTCTTTACTTAAAAAATAAGAATAAAATATTAAAATCCTTCACAACCAGACAGTGCTATGAAACTGACAATATACTACTTTAAATGGTCTTCTTTTATTTATGTTGATTCATTTTCAATTTTTATTGCAATGCATTAAATAAAGTATTTTGGAGAAAAATTTTATTGGTAAAAAAGTACTACAAAATAATATTTTGTTTTAAAAAAGTCGATTATAAAATGACAGTCCCTCTCCTCCCCATTTCATCCCCCTGAGGTTAACTATTGTTAATAGTTTAGAGTCTATATTTCCAGACTTTTAATTAGGTTGATTCTCAAGAACACATATACTGATAGTTTAGTAGTTTCTTACAAAGCTAAACATAGTCTTTCCATATGATCCCACTTTTGACATTTACTCAACTAAGTTAAAAACTTAATCCACACAAAAATCTGAACAAGAATGTTTACAGCAGGTTTTATTCATAATTGCCAAAAGTGGAAGCAATTTAGATGTCCTTCAACAGATAATAATAAACTGTGGTACATTCATACAGTGGATTATCATTTAGTGATTAAAAAACAAATGAGCCATCAAGCCATGAAAAGATATGAACCTTAAATGTATACTGCTAAGTGAAAGAAGCCAGTCTAATACTGTATGATTCCAACTACGTGACATTCTGGAAAAGATGAACTAATAATAAATGGGATCAATGTCAAGATAAAACTACAGATGGGCACATCTGGGTGGCTCAGTTGGCTGAGCATCTGACTTCAGCTCAGGTCATGATCTCACAGTTCATGAGTTCGAGCCCTGTGTCAGTCTCTGTGCTGACAGCTCAGAGCCTAGAGCCTTCTTCGGATTCTGTGTCTTCCTCTCTCTCTCTGCCCCTCCCCATCTCACTCTCTCTCTGCTCCTCTCAAAAACCAAAAAACATTAAAAAGAAATTTTAAAAAAAGGATAAAACTACATAGAGTAAAAAGAACAATGGTTGCCAGGGGGTAGAGAGTGAGGAAGTTTAAGGTAAAGCACAGGGGGTTTTTAGGGTGGTGCAACTAATTCTATGTGAAACTGTAATGATAGATACATGTCATTATGTATCTCTCAAAGCCCATAAAGCCACAACACAGCAAGTGAATCTTAATGTAAAGTAAGGACTATAATAATAATAATATATCAGCACTGGCTCAATAATTGTAATAAGTGTACTACATTGATGTGAGATGTTAATAAAAGGAGAAACTGTGTGGGTACGTGGGTGGCTGGGGGTAGATGAAAGTCTACATATTATCTGCTCAATTATCCTGTAAATCTAAAACTGTACTAAAAAGTCTATTAATTATTTAAAACTATCTTTTTAAGTATATAGATACTTTCAGACACATTTAGGAGTCAATCTTTATGATTAGAATGAACATATGTTGTTCGATTTAATAAAACCAAAATAAAGATTAGAATGAATATGTTGTTTCGATTTAATAAAACCAAAATAAAGACACAGGATGATAGACACCTTGTTTTGTGTTATTTTGTTTTTTAGAGATTCTGAGGGGCTCAGAAAGAAACAGCTCCTTAGAGGACACGAACAATTACAGAACCAAACAAAATAAAGATGGTATTTTAAAATTCAGCTATACATTGCAGAGCCAAAGATATGCAGTGACAGAAGTAAAGAGTAAAGAAAAAATATATACTAAACCTCCCACTTACAGGATAAATACATAAATGTCAGTCTCCACTTTGAAGACATACTTCTGTTCTCTCCAAATGAAGAACTGATGGGCAAATTTTTGTACTCTGTAATTTTCCAGCTGGATTTTTACAACAGAGAGCAGTACCAGGCTCTTTTATAATAAAAGGCAAAGAGGCTTTCAGAAAAAAAAAAAAAAAGATCTAAACAGAGACTTACAGATTGAATTTACTAAGGAGATCTTTCAGAAATTTAACTATATAATTTCACACTATAATCCAGAAGTCAAACATAATACTGGTTTTTGAAACCCAACATTTCCCTTCAATAAGTTAAATGTGATATTCTCACGTATTTTTGTTTTCACCTTTAATGCACAAGATCCTGCATTACGTTTACAAGAGGAAGTAATAGAAGTACCACAGTACCTCTACAAAAAGGATCTAAATATATTTCTGATTTCTATTTATTTTAGTAGGTTATTGGTATCTGGTATGTTCAGCCTTATAAGTATACTAAACTCCAAAAACTCTAATAAAATATACCTATATTTTAATATATTTAATATATTTTAATAAGCTATAGCTTATCTACTATTTAACTCTTAATTAGGAATTGAAATTACTGGGTGAGGAAAGATTAATAATAAGTGGGACCAATATCATGATAAAATCCATGAAAGAACCTTTCCTGTTAAATTAAGTTTCCATTCTCATTGCTAACACATTTCGCTTTCTCCTCTTAATCAGTATTTCCAAGTCAATTTACTACCAGAGGAGTATTTTAACTCAAATTCTCCTGTCTTAGATTTTTAATTCATAGTAAAAGTTACCGAGACTTCCACTTGCACGAAGGGAAAAAAATAATAAAGATGCTGATCTTCCTAATTAAGCCATCTCTATTTTAACAATACCATGCAGCTGCCAGCTTTATCAGCTATGAGCTTCCTCAAATGCTGTGAAATTTTTAGGGTGACTAAAAATAATTAAAGGAAAAGTCTTGTGTCTAGACATTTTACCTACAAGTTTTCAAGGAAGAATAGGAAGATATGACTTAATAATGAACATTACACCTTTGTAACCATTAAGCTAGGAGAGAATTTTTTAAAATTAGGTTAAAAAATGAACTGGTAAGTGAGGACAGCCATCATGCAGATCCGGCTCTTACATGCAGCTTTACTATTCTTCACGTCAGGCCCCTAGTCCTATTTCCAATTAACTTCCTTCTAGCATATTTTTAGGCCACAAAACTTTTCTGTAAAGCCAATTGGAGGTATCAGTTTTAAATATGCCCCCCTCCTCCAAAAATATTCTTTAAAGTAACAATAGAAAATCCAGACATCTCAGTATTTAACAAGCTATCTCTAGTGGCCAGTGATTATTCCTCAGAATCAGGATTAAACATCCTAGATTTAAGAATATGAACTACGGGGAGCATGGGTGGCTCAGTTGGTTGGGCATGTGACTTTGGCTCAGGTCATGAGCTCACGGCTGGTGAACTGGACACCTGCATTGGACTCTGGGCTGACAGCTGGAGCCTGCTTTGGATTCTGTCTCCTTCTCTCTCTTTCCCTCCCCCACTCAGGCACTGTCTCACTCTGTCTCTCAAAACTAAATAAATGTAAAAAAAAAAAAATTAAAAAAAAAGAATAGGAACTATGATACAAAACTAGCAACACAGTATCTATAAGGTTTGAAGAATACAAAGTCCTGGTTCATCCACAAAAGAAGTAAACAGTTAATGATGCCACAGGCTATAAAATCTTTATATCTAAATTTTTATGGAACATTGTTTTTGACCGGTTCAATTCACTGAACAAACACTACCGAATACGTACTATGTGCCAGGTATTGTTGTTGATACTAGAGATTTAATAAACAAAACAGTTCCGGGCACCTGGGTGGCTCAGTGGTTGAGCATCCAACTCAATTTCAGCTCACGTTACGATCTCATGGTTCGTGGGATCGAGCCCCACATCGGGCTCCAGCTGACAGTACAGAGCCTGCTTGGGACTCTCTCTTTCTCTCCCTCTCTCTCTTCCCCTCTCCCATGTGTGTGCATGTTCTCTCTCTCAAAATAAATGAGTAAACACACACACACACAAAAACAATTCCTGCCTCCTGAGACTTTTATCAGTTGGGGACAGACAGAAGTAAAGAGTACCATACAGTTGAGAAATGCTCTCAAAGGTGATATAATACAGCACAGGAGGGTTCTGAGCCCAAAGTTGGCTGGAGAAAGCTTCCAAGAGAAAGTAAATCTAAGCTGAGATCTGATGGGAAACTTTGGGGTTAGTGGGGAGGATGGTGATGACGGTGGTGATGGTTACAAATGATTATGGAAGAATTCCAGGCAATGGTGTAAAGACAGGAGAAAACATGGGCATCTCAAAGAAGTAAAATTATCTCATGTTAAGGGAACTTAAGAGTATAGAGAGGGAATGGTGAGACATAAGATTCCTCTGAAGCTCAGGACAGACTGTTTCACCATCCCTTGTAGCTACCATCTACTACTTTCTTGGTCACCCCTCCTTGTTTATTTAAGATTTTATAGCCCCTGGTCCACAGTCTTCCTCTCTACCCCTTCTCTTGTCTCCAAGAGAAGTCTTAGAGAGTTCAACATCAGGTCTACTTCCTGACTTTTCATTGACCTTCTATCTGCATCCTGATTTCAAACACTGTACTTCCTGATGATTACCTATCTTTTCAGCCCACTAGTCCTTCTGTTCTTATCAAAGCATTCTCCTACGGCTACCAGGCTACCAATTACATCTCAATTCCCCACGCTCTCCTTAACTGTCAGGGTTCCGTGGTCCATCATTCCATTTACAGTCACTCTCTTACAAATATCCTTAACTTCTTTCCCATCTTCCCCTCTGTCACAGTAGCCTGGCAAAATCCAGGCATCGGATTAAACCCAATTATCTACTAATTCCATAGTGGTATTGAATAGCTAAATGCTGTTGGGGGGGAGGGAGTCACGAAATCATGTTAGCTGGTCGTTTTCAAATCATAACACAAATCTCAAACTACAACTTCTCTAGTAGGTTTGATTTTCCACTCTTCATAAGGACTATTTTACTCTTCGCTCTTCAAACCTTCTATAATGCCTCAGCCTCTTTATTACTCCTCTTCTCTTACATATCCTGAATAATGATGGAATTTTGCCTTTCTTTATCTAAATTCTCCTGTGTAGTCTGCAGCTTTAACAACCACCTTTGGGACAAATCTCCCCTTACTCAGCTCCAGACTCCTAAATACATAGAAATCTGACAAGCATCTCAACCTTAACATGTCTAACACAGAACATTTGGTTATCCCTGCTCCATAAACCCATTTATCCCCGTATCTTCCCAATCTAAATAAAATGAACTGCATCCACTCGGTTGCTTAAATCCAAAACCCACGGTCCTTCATTTCTTTCCTTCACATTCTTCACATGATATATCAGCAAATCCTGATGGCTTAAAAATATAGATCAAATCCATTCACTTTATCTCCTATGTTATACTCTAGTCCAAGCTTGTCTCCATTAGAAACTGGTAAATTATTTAATATGAAATGCAAAGAAATAGAAAGCCTAGGATAACCCCTAGTTTCTGGAATGTACAACTGAGCAGAGAATGTGGTCCCATTCACTAAAATGACAAACATAGGAAGATGGACACATCTCATGGGGGGAAACAGGAAGGGTGTGAAGGGGCATAGATGAAAGGCTCATATTTGAACATATTTAAATTTTAGGTTCCAACAGGAACCTATCAACTAGTGATAATCTGTAAGCTACCTGATAGTTCCTGAAGCACAAGAGCTAACCTGGATCTGAGACAGATTTGGGCATCATCGACATTACTGAGTCCAAGCAGTTAGATGAGATTACGTAGGAAGAATACAGAGAATAAGAAGAAAATAAAGTCAAGAAGAGAATGCTAAAATATTACCCACATTTAAGGGATAGTGAAAACAGACAAAATTACAACTAAAACTACTCCAGAGATACTGTTCTATTAGAAGCCCAGTTTGGAGAAACTCTTGGAAATCATCTAATTCAACTTCTCTCTGAAAAACGACTCTCTTCTACTTAGTCTAAATATACAGGTAATTTGGTCAATCTGATACATTCATTTTTAGGATAACTTTAGTTGTATAAGGCTTTTTTATGATAAGCAAAATGTACTTTCCTATAGCTTCTCCTCAATGGTCCCAGTTTTGGTCTATGAGATAATATTGGCTTAGCATATTCCTCCTACTGTGACAAATTTCACTTGTCTAAATTACTCATTTATTCAGTAAATATTTATTGAGTCCCTATGGCAGTCAGGGGCTAGGTTCTAATTTTAACCCTCCTCAGAAAAAAATAATATATAAAATCTCCCCTCTAACTACAAACATTCAACCCCTTCAAAATGCAACTACAGGTTCCTGAGCCTTCTCACCATTCCAGACACTATGTACCTTGACTAAGTGCTCAGAGTTTGATGTCCAACAAAAATGATAGCAGTTATAACATTAGATTCATATCATTAAAAGAGACTTTTCTGAATTTCTATAAAGTTATGATACTTTTAAAATTTAAAAATATACACTGAAAATGTTATATTCAAAACAGAATGCAATACTTTATATTTTACAAGAGCAAAGTAAAGTGCTTCGTTTTATTTCTATTATACATCCTTTCAGGAAAAAGGGAGGTTATATACTACATGTATTACACACTTGTAAGTTGTTACATAAATTTCAAGGAAATTACTTCCAATAAGACTATCAAATTTACGGAAACAAAATATAATAGGGTTGGAGCCACTTATAGCATAAACTCCACATGAAAATTAAAAATAAAGATTAGCCATTCATTATTTTAATATCTTTTTCATTGAGAGGTGCCTGGGTGGCTCAGTTGGTTAAGCGTCTGACTTCAGCTCAGGACATGATCTCAAGGTTCTTGAGTTCAAGCCCTATGTAGGGCTCTGACAGCTTGAAGCCTGGAATCTGCTTCAGATTCTGTGTCTCCCTCTCTTTGCCCCTCCCCCACTAATGCTCTCGCACACGCGCTCTCTCTCTCTCAAAAATAAGTAAACCTTAAAAACATTTAATATTTTTTTTCATTGAGCACCTCTCGTGCAGCAGTTACTTTAGGTATGCAGGTAATATCGCTGGAGTGAGAGCAAAGAATTACAAAGATGTACCTGCCCTGTTTGAGTTTCAATGGGACAGATTTCAGATAGCACCTAAAAAGGAAATGACTGCTTTGAAACATAGTATGTCCTTACTGTTTAAATAAATGACCATTTGTCAAGGATAGATTATGGGATATAAGTACTGTGTGAGAAGTTTCTGCCAACTCACAAACTCCTTAATTTCTGTGGAGTAAGTATTTCCAAGCTGCCTCCCACATACAGTTCTACAGGTCTAGACAGGTGCTCCTGCTGCCATAGAGAGAGACTGCTTCCCTGCAGACATATTACCAGGCAGACAGATTCAGAGCCCGAGGCCTTCCTGGTAGGGTTACTCCACATCTGGCCACATGACTTCTATCTCAGGACCCAGTAAAGCCTTAGCCTGTCAGAACACTTACTTATCTGTGAAAAGTGTTTTCCTAACCCTTTGTTAGAACAGATTGATTTCATTAAAAGGAGACTTCCGTCCAAAAGATTACCTAAATTGAATTAATTATTTCCAAGTCCTGACAGCAAAGGAAAAAAACAGCTTATGATTACAAGAGGTAGGGAATCACTGTTGGTGGGTGCAACTTTTTTGAGGAATAGCTGGCCAAAATTCCCTAAAACTTCAAAAAGCTTAGAAAATTTAATTCTAGAAATTTACTTAAATGATTTTCTTTGTTTGTGTGTTAAGAATTTGTTCAAGCACACTGATCACAGCATTGCCTATAATAAAGAAATACTGGAGACAATCTACTTGTTCAACAATAATGAATTAAAAATTGTACAATGATACAAGGAAGTAATACACAAATATAAAATGTGTAGATTTACTAACATTAAAAGTTGTTTGTGGTATATTATTTTTTTAATGTTTATTTTTGAGAGCGAGAGAGAGAGAGAGAGAGGATGCACGTGAAAGGGAGGAGCAGAGAGAGAGGGAGACAGAGAATCTGGAGCAGGCTCTGCATTGTCAGCACACAGTCAATGTGGGGCTTGAACTCACGAACCACAAAATCATGACCTAGGTTGAACCCAAGAGTCAGACGATTAACCAACTGAGTCACCTAGGTGCCCCTGTGATATATTGTTAAATGAAAAAACCGAATTATCATATAGTATATACATATACTATATAATATATAATACTATATAATATATATTGCATGTTATTATGTATGTATTTTTATACATTATGATTTAGGCATATACTCTTAATATTAGCTTTTAAAAGTCTAGAAACATATCTACAGCAATGTTTATCTTTTGGTAAAGAAGATACAGGTAATTTTTCATTTCTTCCTATATCATAATTTTCTAAAATGGACACGTTGCTTAAAATGTATTTTAAAAATAAAAGGTAGGAAAGAAGGCAAAGGCAAGAAGGAGAGAGAAGCACAACAGGAAGGAAGGCAAGTCCTACCCATGGGTCTATGCTATTGCAGAAATAATAACAGGAAATTATTCCTGGAAAAAAAAACTAGTAAGGGACCCAAGTATCTTTATCATCTAATACAATTAGTAGCTAAAAAACTTAAAATGTAAAAGTTGTTAATAATTTATTGAGGAGCACCTGGGTGGCTCAGTCAGTTAAGTGGTTGACTGTTGATTTCGGCTCAGGTCATGATCTCATGGTTCAAATTGTGAGTTTGAGCCCCACATTGGGCTCTGTGCTGACAGTGCAGAGCCTGTTTGGGATTCTCTCTCCCTCTGTCTCCCCTTCCCTGCTTGCATGTGTGCATGCATGTGTGTGCTCTCTCTCTCTCTCAAAATAAAGAAATAAACTTAAAAAAAAAAGTTATTGAAAGTTACGTCTGTTGGGGTGCCTTGTGTGGCTCTGTTGGTTAAGCATCCAACTCCGGGATGGTTAAGCATGATCTCTCAGTGTTGGTGAGTTTGAGGCCCAAATCAGGCTCTGTGCTGACAGCTCAAAGCCTGGAGCCTGCTTCAGATTCTGTCTCTATCTCTCTCTGCCCCTCCCCCACGTGTGTGTGTGCGCGCGTGCGCGCACGCTCTCTCTCTCTCTCTCTCTCCCTCCTTCTCCACCCCACCTTCAAAAATAAATAAACATTAGAAAAAAGAAGAAGAAATAAGTTACGTCTGTTAAAATAATTTAAGTCATGCTTACATTGGATTCTCCCTGATACTGGTAAGGATTCAAAAAAAGGGGCAAGAAGGCACAGGACACCTAAAAAAGGAGGTACATTTGTGTGCAAGGTAACACACTGGTTCATAAGACAATGCTAAAAGTCACATCCTTCTCAGGCAGTCTTGTTTACCTTAAATTAGAGGCACACAGAAGTAACTAGCTAACACTATTTGCCTGAAATAATTAGTGTTATGTTTAGTTTAATTTATAATAGCATTCATTATGTAATACAGCCTATGGGACTCGGTTAATGTAGATAACAATAACCATGAGTCTAAAGTTTAGACAAAATGAGGGCAAGAGAAGGCATAGTTGGAAACGTGTCTCAACAACCAAAAAAAAGGACAATTCTCTTTTTAGCTATTTACATTGTAGGGTGGCTGTGAGCTGAGTCATCTTCACAGTAAAGGCAAATCAACCCTGGGTTCCGATTTGGAAAATATGAGGGTAAGAGTAATGACCAGGAGGGGTAACCAGGAAAAAGTGCCTCTTAAAATTGGTGTCGAGAACTGAAGCTTGTATGCACACTCAAACCCATCCAAAAAGTCCCTCATCTCCCAGCAGAGGAGAGAGGCCACAAACTCTCATCTGACTGTAATCTGTATAAAGCTTCTTATGTGGTAGGCAATATGTTAAGGGCTGTGTGTGCACAAATGAATTTAAAGATACAGTGCCGAGGCAGCTTGGTATAGTACAAAGAACAGAGATTATAGAGTAAGAAGAGCTAGATTCAAATCCTCATAATGCCACTTACTAACAGTAAGATATAGGACAAATAGTCTGGAGTTTTTCTGGAGTAAATCGGAGATGATAACATACCTGTTCCTACTTCACAGGATGATTTTAAAAAATAATATACTGATGGAATATTATGGAAGAGCTAAACAAACATTAGTCACTTGATAACTGGAGAGCACTAGCCTTCTAATACTACTCAAATGTACAAATAGTCCAGTACAGCCAAGTGAAAGTGCCTGCTCCAATTTATCTGAACTTGGACTAAGTTCTCAAATTGACAACAAAGCCCTGAAAATACACATTTTCACTTGTTAATAAGCGTCATGTTTCTCTTCCTGTATATTTGGTATGAAACCACAATTTAAACTTGAGAAGTGAAACATTTATAAATTTTGAAAGCAAAACTAGAATAAGAAATCTAAGTCAATCTGCATTCTATCCCATTTGTCTTTATCAAAAACACTGGAAATGATGGATAAAGTGCAAATGGTGAACCTATGTAATAAAAATAACAAGAACGCTAAAATGTATATAAGCCTAAGGTGAAGGCTATATCCACAAGTCAATTCTGGGACCAGAATTTATATAACCGCACCAGTGATGGCACTGTTTTATGTCTATCTTCACCAAGATGAAAGTATTTTAAGGACTTCTTTTAAGTTTTCAAAACATTTCTATAAAGTAGAGTTTTCAAATAATTTGCCTTCAGCCATGGTCCTGAGCTTCACGTCTACCGTCAGAACCATGTTCTTTTTTTTATGCTGCCATAAGATAAGGCTACTTCTGCACAGTAAGAAAAACAAATACTAAATAAGATTAACCCAGATGATTTATAAAATAGTAAACATCCATAACGGTACACTTCATCTTAATAACACATCTTGTTTTCACAGTAACCTTATAAAATATTTAACATAACATCTAATTAAATAGCTTCTAATAAGATACCCACTAGTTTAACAAAAAATATAATTTTATTTATTTTTTTAATGTTTCTTTTTGAGAGAGAGTGAGTGAGAGTGAGAGAGAGAGAGAGAGAGAGAGAGAGCGAGCTCGAGCAGGGAAGGGTCAGAGAAAGAGGAAGACACAAAATCTAAAGTGGGCTCCAGACTCTGAGCTGTCAGCACAGAGCCCAACATGGGGCTCAAACCCACAAACTGTGAGACCATGACCTAAGCCAAAGTCAGAGACTTAACTGGTTAAGCCACCCAGGCACCCCCAAAATATAATATTTTTAAATAAGATTTTGGAAGCGTGGTCCTTATTGTTTGCTGTTAACCTATTTTTGCAAGCTATTCACTCGCTCTCACCCCAACATGAAAACCCAATAATCTCTTATGCCAACCTATGAGGGCACAGAAAGGACAGTATGTTCAAACAAATGGTATTACCATCAAAACAGAAGGAGAGAAAGGAGGTGATGTTTTGATATCAAATGTCAGAGAAATCATAAACAGCATATACATCCATTTTCTATCACCTTCAGATTTGGGGCCATTAGGCATGCCTATTCATTAGCACTTGAAGATTAGAGAACACTGGTGGGAAGGACAGAGTAGAGGCAGCTACATATCATTTGTTTACAAAAATCATGCTTTTAAAAAATGACATAGGAATAAGTACACATTCAACGGCTGAACTTAATTAAAATCACAATGATCTTTACTCTTGTGCCAGCCAATAAGATGGTATGATGGCAATGTCATGTCTTAGTTCTAATTCCTGACCCTTAAGCTTACAACGTAGCTCTAAGAGCTAAAGAGATACTGTCAGGTGACTTAGTAAGATAGAGACATTTAAGACTTCCTCTGATTACACAGGTATTCACCTGGCTAAGTCCTTATTCGCTTCAAGTCTTTGCTCAAATCTAACCTTTTCATTGAGGCGGACCTTGAAGACCCTCTTAGAATTCCCCAATCTGACCCCCTATCCCACCATGGTAGTCCTGATCCCCCTTAAACTGTTCATCTTTTCCTTCTTTCCATATCTTTAATCACCTGCTAACATATTACATAATTTGTATCATGTTTACTGTCTCTCTCCCCTACTAGAATCTAAGTTCCACGAGAGCAAGAAACTTGGTCTACTTTGTTCACAGATGTATCCCAAGGCCTCAAAACAGTATCTGGCACATAAGAGGCCCTCACTAAATACTGTTTAAATGTTAAATACCCCTTTCCACCCTGTCATCACCCTGCTCCATCCCACCTTCCCATTCATCAATGTGCCCCAGCCCAACCATACTCATAGGGAAACAAATGAGCTGGCAATCAGAGGAGGCTCTACTTTAGAGCAAAAGAGGGAGAGAAAAAAAGAGGGTAGAAGAAAGGGAGGGAGGGAGGCTTTAAAAGTATTCCCTATCTAGGTCCTTAATAACCCCATCCTAAGTTTTGCCTTTAATCTTTCTAAATTTTCAATACCTCCCAAATTCTTTGTCTTGATTTTATTCCCTGTGGAATTCTTTCTCAAAATTCAGCAACACTCTTGATCACTTGGATGACAAAAATAATAACTAAAAAGCTGCAACCAATCAGTCTCAATGGAAGGAAAAAACCAGAAGCAGTGGAAGAAACAACTGTCTGTCTCACTTCTTTTTCCTTTCATAACTAGGCTGCTTCAAGGAGGGGTCTACATTCCCTTACTGACCATTCATACCTCAACAATTTTGCTCTTTTTAAAAATATTTATTTTACTTTTAATTCAAATATAGCTGATACATAGCATTACATTTAATTTCAGGTGTACGACATAGTTATTCAACAACCCTGTAAGTTATGCTATGCTCACAAATATAGCTACTGTCACCATACAACACTTTAAAATACAACTGAGTATATTCTCTATGCTGTACCTTTCACTCCTATGACTTATTCATTCCATAACTGGAACCCTGTACCTCCCACTTCCCTTTACCCATTGGCAACCACCAATTGTTCTCTGTATTTACGGGTCTGTTTCTGCTTTTCTGGTTTGTTCATCTGTTTTTTAGATTCCACATATAAGTGAAATCATATTGTATTTGTCTTTGATTTATTTCACTTAGCATAATGCCCTCTAAGTCCATCCATGTCATCGCAAATGTTAAGATTTCATCCTTTTTTATGGCTGAGTAATATTCATACATATATAGTCTACCGCATCATACTTATCCACTTATCTATTGATGGACACTTGGGATGTTTCTGTATCTTGGCTACTGTAAATAATGCTGCAAAAAACACAGGCATGCATATATTTTTTTGCATTAGTGTTTTCATTTTCTTTGGGTAAACACCTAGTAGAGGAATTACTGGGTCATATGGCATTTCTATTTTTAATTTTTTGAGGAACGTCCATACTGTTTTATACAGTGGCTGCATCAATTTACATTCTCACCAACAGCCTCCTTTTTCTCCACATCTTGCCAACATTTGTTATTTCTGTTCTTTTTTTGATATCAGTCATTCTGACTGGTGTAAGGTGATACCTCATTGCAGCTTTGATTTGCATTTCCCTGATGATTTCTGATACTGAATCTTTTGCTCTTAATGAACCTTTTCGACTCCTTACTTACACAACCACTATGATCTTTTGTTCTTAATGAACCCTTTTGACTCCTTACTTAACACCACTATGTTGCTCACTCCTTCAAAACGTACTTATTGAGCACATACTATCTGGGAGGGATTGTGCTAGGCTAGCTGATTCAACAGTAAATGCAAGGTCCCTGTTCTCATGCAGTCTGAATATCGCAGGAAGATTGACAGCAACAATGATATGTGATGAATGAGGAGTAGGAGGGTAAGAAATCATTCAGCAGATAGACATGACGTTATTTAAGGGACAGAAAAAGCCTCCCTGAAAATGCAGTGTTTCAAAACAAACCTAAAGAATATATGACAGACAGATGAAAGAGAAGAAAAGGAAAAATATTCTAAGAAAAGGAAATACTATCTGCAAAAACCTGAAGGACAGGGAGTAGAGTGCATTTAAGAGACTGAATGAAATTCAGTATGGTTAGAATGTCAGGATAGGCGAGGCCTTAAAGTGTATGATATTCTAAGGCTTTACTCCACGGACAAAGAGAATAACGGAGGAATGACACAAACTTCAGATTTAAAATTTTTGAAGCTCACAATATTTTCCTTATTGCAGTCAGAGCAGAGGGGAACAAGAATGGATGCAGGAGATGAGAGAGATCTTGATTTCTATGAAACGCTTGATTTTTTTTCTTAATGTTTATTTTTGTGTGAGAGATAGAAAGAGAGAGACAGAGAGAGCATGAGCGGGGGAGGGGCAAAGAGGAGGACAGAGGATCAAAAGTGGGCTCTGTGCTGAGAGCAGACAGCCTGACATGGGGCTTGAACTCATGAGCTGTGCCGACCTGAGCCGAAGTTGGACGCTTAACTGACTGAGCTACCCAGGTGCCCCAAAACTCTTGATTTCTATGA
This sequence comes from Paguma larvata, assembly GCA_030068075.1. Classification (NCBI taxonomy): domain Eukaryota; kingdom Metazoa; phylum Chordata; class Mammalia; order Carnivora; family Viverridae; genus Paguma; species Paguma larvata. The sequence goes on from CM057827.1 coordinate 1,363,413, forward strand.
AAAGTTCCTCTTTTGTTTGTTCTTTGCTTCTTCTCAGACACCTTCAATATGTCATTTTCTTCTGCCACCTCTCTACGACTAGAGCATTTCCTCAACTCTCCCATAAACTCTCTTGGGTGACCTCACCTACACTTCACAGGTACCGCCCCATAGAGTGATGATGACTCCCTGACTCCCGAACCTGTATCCCCAGTTCATCTCTCAAGGCCAGAGCTGCACGTGCTACCATCCGTCAGACATACCCACCTCTCAATGTCGTATTTCCAAAACCAGTCACAAGATCCAGACCCACAAATTTAGTATTTTCTAATTCTGTCGATGGCAGCAATACAGTCACCCAAGTCAGAATTTTAAATGACATTGATTACTTGTTCTTCCCCCCATTAATCACCAGGTAATTTTGATCATCTTCTAAATATGACTCAAATCCATCCCTTCCTTTTAACTCCAGTTCCAGTGCTTAAATTTAGGCTTCTATGAACTCTCATTTGGATAATTCAGTAACTGGTCTTTAAACTTCCAGTAATTTTATCCATCCTCTACACTGTGATAGATTCCCTTCTATGGTATTTTTTCAATTTATAGGGAGAAGTCCAAATTCTTTGACATAGGTCCATTATCTAGTCCTCTTCTACCAGAAAATAGCCTGTGTTTTCCATCTATGACATCTCAGCCAGATTTGGTCACTCAAATCTGCAAATGCAGATCCCTCAAAATCCATCATGGCTTCTCAAGATGCCAGGTGTTCGCACACAATTCCCAGAGTCTGAAATATCCTTCCCATCTTGTCCACCTGAAAATCACTCTCCATTCTATTAAAATCTAGTTAATATCCTCTCTTCTGTTAATCCTCCTTGGTTCACATCATACTTCTCTTTCCTCTCCTCCCTTTCCCTATCCCCAGTAAAAGCAGAGTTGGGTATTTTTTCGACCTCACTGCTACTATTGCACTTACCACATTATAACTGTTTATATGTCTGTTTTCCTGACTAAATTACATGTTCCTTGTTGATAGTGTACTTTCTCTTTCTTGTGTTTGGGTATTGGACGTTAGGGTATGGGAATCCCATATCTAACATCCAACTGGCACTCAGTAAGTATTTCCAGAATAAATTAATCTATACGGTGGGATACTGGAATTATGTCTCAAAGTGCCTCATGCCATTCCAGAATTGCGACTTCTGGCTTAAGGGAGAGAACAGGAGGGTATATATAAAAGAGGGATTTGCCACGGTGGACCCAGTTCATCCAGCACCCAGAAGAACCCATAGAAGTGATAAAACTACATGATAAAGATTTCCACACAAATTATACATTATTTACAATTTCAAAAAATTATTTTAATTGAAAACAAATATGAACCTTAGAATGATTCACTGAATGGGTGTTTGTTCAACAGACCCTTTAAAGGTAGAGCCTTCAAAATTGGTATTTTTGAAGAATAATTACCAGGGAAAACAGTAGCCATCCCAATTCAAGTAGAAAAAAGAGATACATAGAGGTCCTAATTTTATAAAAGTCATTTTCAGAAACATATTGGTTAAAAAATATCAGGAAAGGGGTGCTTGGGGCTCTCAGTCAGTTAAGTATCGACACTTGGTTTCAGCTCAGGTCATGATCTCACAGTTCTAGAAACTGAGCCTCACAGCAGGTCCTGCACTGACTGCATGGAACCGGCTTGGGATTCTTTCTCTCCCTCTCCCTCTGAACTCATGCTCATGCCCGCCTCAAGCTTTCTCCCTCAAAATAAATAAATAAACTTAAGAAAATAAACAAATAAAAACATTAGGAAAAAAGCCTGAAATAAGCCATACTGAATTATTAACAGCATTATTTCTGGGTAATTTTCTATAACTAATGTCATTCAATAATTTACTGAGCATTCATCTGTCTGTTAGTACACAGTGATGAACAAGAGACATCTATTCCTGCCCTCCTGTAGCTAAACATGTTATACTAGTATAATCGATCAGAAAAACCAATGCAGGTTAGAAAAAAAAAATACATGGGTTCTAAATTTATTTCCCACAAAAGGTTAAAAAAAATTTTTTTAGACCTTCTCTGGAATGGAGGTTTAGAACAATTTCGACATAAAAATTTCGATAGAGATCACACCAGGGGCTTATACTGTTAACTATGAACTGAACCATGATGCTATAATTGTCTAGATCACTTGACGTGTCTAGATCTTCTGTGGACAGAAGACAGTGAACACACTAAATCTCCAGACCTTCTCTTCCTGTTGGCAGATTTAAATATGAACATTAATTACAAATAAAATTTGCCCAGCTGAAATTTAATCCTTCATCCATCTTCCACCACATTTCCTTTCTCTTTTGTGTTTCTTTCCTCTGTACCATTTCCTGCTCTTGCTGTATTTATCTAAAAGAATTCTTATCCTTTCAACCAGGGAATAGCCAGTTTAAGATTGAGCTCTCTCGTACTGGAGATTTCTCAGAGAGCTTCAGAGGAGATTTTTGATTTCGAAGAACATATATATAATTCACAAAGATTCTCGAAGGTGTAGTCCTTCTAAAACTCCTGCTTCCTAAGATACCTTGCTTTTCCTGGCAAGAATAAAATCATGCTCCAGATAGTTGTAGTTGTAATATTTACAAATAAAAGTATGGATAATACCTGACTAAAACAGCAACTAATTTATTATTCTTCACTGTTATTTTACTAGCTTATATCACCAACTAAACATACCTCTAAAACTTTCAAAGATTTTCACTTCAATAGAAACACAGTGATAAACAGCAAATTTATGTTACATGATAATTAAGTGCAAAAAAAAAAAAAGTCAGAAAAAAAGATGGAGGGTGTAAAAGCATGGAGGGAAGGGAGCAAGTTGTGGCTATCTGAAGAAAACATTATGAGCAGAGAAAACAGGAAGAACAAAGAAAGACCCAAAGGTAGGAAGATGCTTATTATGTATGTTTAAGGAAGAACAAACAGGGCAGTGTGGCCAGGACAGAATGAAGAGGGGAAAGAGTAACAGATGAGGGGAGAGGGAGAAGCGGGAAGAGCTGGGGATTCCTGGAGGAGCCTCTGAGTAAGGTTTTCATGGACAGGTAAGACAGCAACAGTTGAAAGAGGGGGGAGGGTGGCAGGAGGTGATTCCAGGTAATTAGAACAAACGGAGACGAAAGACAAGGAACCAGGATTTTGAGCACGTTTATGAATCAAAGGCTCCTCAAGCGTGGAATGAGTATGCATGTAAGTGTGAGGGAGCATGAACGTGGGGAGGAAAGGAGATGGGGTGAGGGAGGAGCGGTGAAGATGATGTATGATAAATATCCAGTCACTGATACTCTGTTTAGGAGCTGAGGAAGAGAGACACAGGGCAGGGAGGCACGAGGCTAAAGGACAAGCATTAGCTTTCCTTTTAATATAACCCTTTGCTTTTCCTGGCAAGAATAAAATCCTGCTCGACTGTTGCTTTAGTTATTATATTTATAAAAAAAAAAGGTGGAGATGTTGAGAGTTTCGTGGGGAAAACATTTCAAATTTTACTGTAGTAGAGAGAAAATACACAAGAACTGGGATTTAGACTATTTCATTAACATGAACTAAATTGAACTGATCTAATACACAGTGAGTCATAACATGAAAATGAATAAAAAGTGGGACTGAGAAGGCAAGAAGGAATTTCAAGTTTTAAAGAGCATTCCACAAAATGGCTAATCCATGGCTAAACAATGAAGAGTCAATTACCTCTAATTCTAAATGAAGAAAAGGATTCTGTTATAATTATCCACTTTGAATTCAAAGGTATTCACAGGGCAAGAATTGGGACTTTCCTCACAGTTCAATACCCCATCTCTAGAACAGCACTTAGTATAGAAAATTCAAATGCCTTTTTAATGAATAAAAAGCCTAACCATCACAGTCCATTTCAGTAAAATGGTATATACCATCTCGAGTTATTATTAATAAATCTGTCATATACCATTCTAGATTGTTATTAATAGAATATCAAACAAAAGCAAAAAAGGAGAAGAAAAAAAAACGATGTTTTCTTTCCATTTTACCATCCGTGCAAAACAACGACATACCCCAGAGTAATCTACCAATAAAATACCCATATGACACAGGCTATTTCAGCTATATGCAGAGGTGTTGTTTGGAACAATGGGGTAAATACCATGATTAAATCCAATAAACAAAGCTGTTACAAGATCAAAGAAAATTTCCCTCAATACATCCATGTGAGTTGCATTAACACTCCCTTTTTGGAAAAGAAAACAAAACGCATATAAGAATCCGAAACAATCTCTTTCCTTTCAATCCTTTAAGAACTCAGTGGATTTAGGGAATTCAGCTTGCTTCTCTAGGACTTTTCTTTAATCCCAAACTGAGAGTACTTTACTCTCCTATTTGTTTCAAATAAGGCAAAAAAGCACAATTAAAAAGACAACAGCTCTTATCCCCTCTTGGTCAGGGAATGTTATAAATCCCTAAGAGAGGAACTGCTAAAGTAGAAAAACAAACAAAAAACATCAACCAAATACAAATGATGAAACATCTACCAGGAAAAACAGAATTCTACATAGGATAATGTTTGTGCACAAGTCATTTTGATCCTCATTAGACTGCTTACAGTTAAAACAGACGCCGTTTCATAGGACTTTTTAAATCAAGCTCATCCATTTAAAAGTTTTTTTTCTTTAAATGCAAATGCCTAACGTCAATATACTTTCCTACCGACTGTCTTTCAGGAAGCATTTTTCCATACTAAGACTAGCATCCTCAAGTGCAACTCTATAAGCAGATTCGAACTCCCCTCAATAACACAAATAAACGAAGAACGCTTTTATACTACACAAAAAGGTACAACAGTGGTTTTTGCAAAGGTGTGGTTAGTTCCGCATGTCGGGAGCTCTCAGAGCAAGCTATAACTAGAGGGTGCTCTGAACTGAGTAAAAAAGAAACCCGACCCCTTCATCTCCAAGATGCAACAATAAAGGCATCCTCCCTACGCCTCCTACTTCGCCAGAAAGTAGCCCTATTCCCGGGAGCCAGCAGACCCCAGGAAGCGAGCGCGCCTCGGGGCCCGGCCCGGCCCGGCCTGCCTCACCTTATAGACGTCTCCGTAGGTGCCGCTGCCGACCCTCTGGACGAGCTCGTAGTCCTGCTGCGGGTTCCGCCTCAGGATGTCCGCGGCAGGCCGCAGCGGGGCTTCCATCTTCGCTCAGGGCCCGGGCCCCGCCGGCTCTGCCCGCGGCGCCCCGATCGATTCCCGCTAACGAGGACGAGCGGCGCCGCTTCCCAACATGGAGCCTCTGCCCGCAGCTCCGCCTGCACCAGGGACAAGCAAAGGCTAACAACCCCGAGCGGCCGGGCCCCTTCCCTTCCGCCCCGCCGCGGGCCGCCGAGAAGCCGGCCTGGAAGGGTCCGCGGCGCCCCGCAGTCCCGTTCCGGCCGCGGCCCTTCCCCCTCCCGGACGCCCGCGGACCGCCGGCCAGCCCCCTCGCCCGCCGGGGCCCGGGGTCGGCTCCGCACCCAAGGGGGACGGCCCCGCTCTTTGTTGAGCGCCGAGCCCGGGACCTACTTTCTCGCCGGCGCCCGCGTCCTGCTTCCCGGCGTCCGCCGGCCGTTCCAAGTCTTGCGCCGCCGCCTCCCGCCGCACCGCACGTCCTCTCGCAGGCGGCGGAGGCGCGTACCGTCGCCGCCGCCGCACCACGTCTCCCACCCGGGGCTGCGTCACCGGGTGAAACGTTCCCGGCCAGCGTGGGTCGGCGCCCAGCGGCCCGCCCGAGCGCTCCGGCCGCGGGACCAGAGTGCCGCCCTGAGGCCTGGTCGGGACACGACACCCTCCCGGCCGGGCCAGGCCACCGCGCCCCCCGGCCGGCCGCGTCCTTTCGGGGCCCAGGCTCTGCTACCCACTCTGAGATTAGGAACCCCCACCACACCTTGGGCGTTCGTGAGCCGACGGGTCTCCGCTAAAGCGCCCCCAGATCCGTCAGGTAAACTTGGAGGGTGACGGGTAGAGGGAGAAGGGTGGGCACGAGGGCAGCCTTTCCAGTTCAGCACGGAAAGGTACGCCGAGGGCACTGGGCCAGAAGTTACCTGGCAGTGGGGCGCCAGGGAAGGAGGTGGGGGAGTGCCGGCTTAACTAAGCCGCGGCACACCCGACTGCACCTTCCTGTTTTGCAAACCATTCCCAGTGGTACCAGCTTGAGGCTGCACTACACACCTGCGCAACCTGTCTTCTAATGAGTTTTTCCACATTTCTGAAAGCCTGAGTTCCTAGGAAGTCTCAGTGGTCTCTATGCCTGTTGGGCACACGCAGTGCCTCACCGCGGGGATTGCTCCTTAAATTGGATCAGGAGTTTTTCAGAAGCCAAAACAAAATCAAGAGACCACAACCTGATTCTGGCTCTAATGCTTCCCGCAGTAGGTGATCTGGGACAAGACGTGGTAATTGACAATATCTCAGTATAATTATCTGCAACTTGAAGAGAATAAGGTTTTGCATCTGACACCCAAGAAAGTGTTTATAAGGCATTTTATGGGATTACAAACAGGGTTTTTAATCTAAGAGGTTGTAAAATACTTCACAGTGCACAGAGTATGGAACAGGAGTTCAGGGAAGTAATTTGGCTGATATTTCACAAGCTATTTTGCAGTTCCAGTTCCAGGGTTGTTCGGAAGGTAGAAATAAAGTTGCCAGATTTATGTATACTGGCAAAGATATTTCTAGAATCCCGTAGAGGTTTTGAACAGGAAAGCCAGATAACACTCAGCCAATGCAGTAACTGAAAAATCACAAAAGAACAAGTTGCAGATGTTGGCTTGTGGTTTTGAGCATCCAATTCAATTCTGCTCTTGGGCAATATGCGCCTTGTTGGTCATCGTGATTGTAAAATGTAGAAATTAAATTTATACCTTAACAGGACAAGGAATATATGTATTTTCTTGTGCTTCATACACAAAGGGCACTTATTTAGGGAGTATAAGTAAGCTCAGACTTACATGCTCCATGGACAAAGCCTATGTGTTTGCTGCATTGAAAAAATTGTTGAAGAACAGTTCCTTCTTTCAAAGCTTCTTGGCACTTGTTTTGGTGGGCACATACTTTTGGCTTCAATGACTCAAAATCTTTTCAAATGTTCTATTGGTATCCTAGTACTTGCTTGCTGTCATAGATTCTTTTTTTTTTCCCTTTGACCCTATAAGCGTTGATCCTATCTCTAGTCTGAAATTTACTCTTTGTTATTTATACTCACATTATTCCAGAGAATTTGAGGCAGCATACAGAAAATACATACTATAACACAAGATAAAAGTAAGTAAAGGAAGGAATAGGTATGATGTTAAAAAGAGGAAAAATAGGATACCAGAACAATGCAACAAATTGGCCAAAGCAGAGGGTTTTAGAGTGTTTTTGAGATCACAATGAAGCAATTGATCAAGAGAGGCACTTCTTGTCCTGATACTAAGACTTTAGAAAAGTTTACCTCGTAGGCCTTCATAAAGTGGAAACTTTGAATTCCCAGTTTGAAACAAGAATAAATGTCTGATAATCCTTCAAGCATGTTATTTTTGAAACACAATGTTTGATATGAATTGGGCAATAAAAAGTTTGAAGTCATAAGCTTCAACAAGACTCTGGAATGCAGATATTTTATGTTGCCAGCAATGGCAGATCCATATGCTTTGACCATCAACCCAGAGGTACATAGCACGGAAAAAGTTGAAATTCTACGTGGTGGTTAAAAAAATGTGTCTGCTATAATCATTACTTGTACCACAATTGATGCAAAGAGGAAAGCATTTGCTTTATTCTAACTCCAAAAGAATCTTAAGGATTTAAAAATAGTGGTTGAGTTCATTTAAACAAGATCAGTGAAATCATAGCTGGTGGGTTAAATATTACATGATTGGTAGAGAAATTCAAATTCAATTTCCATATAATAAGCATATGGTACATAAATTTAATTTTACATCCTAACCAAGCACATAGTTTTAGTAATAAAAAAATAATATAATAATAAAGAATAATAAAAAATTGTAGCTAACAGGAATTTCTTACAAACTACCCAGCTTTTATAACAAGATATGGAATAAGAAAAAATATAGCTTGATAGGTCCTTCATCCCAGCCTCATTATCCTATATTCTATGTGTCTCCATAATATCTTAAATGTAAATATCTTCCAGGTTTTACTCTTTTTTCTTTTTTAAAGTTTATTCATTATTGAGAGACAGAGAGAGACAGATCATGAGCGGGGGAGGAGCAGAGAGAGAAGGAGACACAGAATCCACAGCAGGCTCCAGGCTCTGAGCCATCAGCACAGAGCTCGATGCGGGGCTCCAAGTCACACAATGCGAGATCATGACCTGAGGTGAAGTCCCACACTCAACCAACTGAGCCACCCAGGGGTGTATAGCACTAGTTTGTAGTGTTTTTCCATTCTGTCAAATTTCTTTAGTTAAATGCTAATTGTAATCTGTGGCTTCTGATTTCAACTGGACATAAAATTTTTAACTTCTACATAGGTAAGGTTCCTAATTACTATCCAAAACAGAAAAGCTAATTAAAACTCTCAAATGTGACAGAACAGAGCACAAGGACAATTTTTGTCTGTGGAACATAAAGGCTTAACCTATATGATCTCCTGATGAACCTTCCAGCATAAACTAGTTGCAAAATTTGACTCTATGATTGAGATTGAGCTTATTGCTCCATACGTTTGTTAGATATAAATTAATTAAATTTTGGAAGACATCTGCCACAGTTATGATTTAGATTCTCACATAGTTAAACTATTCTTTCTGTTACTAATGAGGGTCAGTTGTCCATTGAGGCAAAAACCATGTTTTCAAAGCATAGAAGAATTCTATCTTGTTCTGGATAGCAGTAGAACACAGATCTCATTCAGAATCAGTATCTGTTCATCATGATGGGAGTTTCAATAAAGAAGAGTTAGGGGCTCCTGGATGGCACTGTCAATGGAGTATGCAACTCTTGATCTTGGGGTTGTAGGTTCAGACTCCACAATGGGTGTAGAGATTACCTACAGTCTTTAAAAATATAGATAAATAAATAAATAAATTTTTTAAAAAAATCAAAAAAGAAGAAGAAGGCAATGCACATCCCTTTTTAAATGTAGCTTGAGTTGATGATCTGATATGTTAAAGTGATGTTTTTAATTAACCTTAATTCCCAGGATGGATTTTAGGTTGTTTTTTGTTTTTTTTTAATTTTTAATGTTTATTTATGAGACAGAGACAGAGCATGAGTGGGGGAGGGGCAGAGAGAGAGGGAAGAAACACAGAATGTGAAGCAGGCTCCAGGCTCTGAGCTGTCAGCACAGAGCCCGACGCGGGGCTCGAACTCACAGACCGCGAGATCATGACCTGAGCCGAAGTCGGACGCTCAACCGACTGAGCCACCCAGGCGCCCTGGATTTTAGGTTTTTATGAGATTTGGTAGTTAGGTTCCTGTATTCAGCTCATAACTTGGTCCTTTCTGAAAATTCAGTAGCTAAGAAAAAGCTGCAAGTTATAAATAATATCATGTTGTTCCTTATTGATTTCCTCACAATATAATAACATTCAGAAGGATGCTTAAAGTTTGCCTTATATAAACTAGTGTACTGAAAAACCCAAATGTATAGAAGAAACCACAGTGCCTGGCCGTGGCCCTATCCTACAGCTGTAAAGCTCTCTTTTTCCTCGCCCCTTTAAGACAAGGATAATAATGGCATTCCACTGTTGCTAGTCTCAGGGTGTTTCACTATCTCTTATTGGTTCCTTTAACCCTGTCCTCATTTTTATAAATAGTCCTTTCATTAGATTCTCTTTCTGTGCTATATCTTTCTTGCCAGAACCCTGATTGATAGTTACAGGAATTGGAAGTAGCCTCAGAAAAGAAACCCTTGCTTTGTGGGATGGTATTACTCACATATCTGATGATTACCTGTATAAACTTCTTGCCATGGAAAATGAAACAATGGCATCACAATTGCTGAAAGAACCATCAATAGTGGCATGAGATGGAGTGCTGATGGAGGCCGTAGCATTGGACGACCAATCTCTAGCACTTAGCTCCTTTGATGGTGATGATTACTGAAATCATTGTGTCATTTGTTCTGATTGCCTCTGAGAGAATACATGGGAAAAAAGACAAATGGCCTGAATTCCAAATTTAAGGCATGAGTAGAAAATCAAAAAGCTTCTTTGACAGCCTTGAAGAAACCTTATTTCTCATGTAGCTGCAGGGAAGATATGGCTGAGAATCAAGCCCATGGCCTAATAGTAAAGGTTATAGAGTTGCAATGTTAATTAAATGTGAGATCTAGATATGTTATTCGAAGAGCCCTGGTAGAGAAGTTATTGGGACCCCATGACATGGAATGGGGGCATTTGGGTAGATATAAATGAAGTTGGGAGCTTGAACAAGGGTTAGATTTCAAATAGATGATGGGCATTAAAGGAATACACAGGTTGTGATAAGTACCAGGTGTTGTATGGGAAGTGTTGAATCACTGTATTGTACACCTGAAAGTGATATTATACTGTATGTTAACTGGAATTTCAATAAAACCTTTAAAAAAAAGTTAGATTTCAGCACAGCCCTGGTGGAGAAGGACAAGACCTGTTCTTGGAGGAGAAAACTTGTGCACTGAAGGAATTGAAGGATCTTGGCAAATACTTACCTATGTTTCAGGTTGACTTGAGCAGCTGGTGGTCTTTCTAAATTGGTTACTTAAAGTTGGTAATCTATGTGCTGAGATTCCAGAACTTCCAGGGTATACTTTAGAGGAAGGAATCTGAAGATTCAGGGAGATGAGAATGTTGGACTTGCCCTATTATGTGCATCCTGCTTAGTAATGCTCTATTCGTACCATCCCTCCAAGGACCCTTAAAATTTACCTTTATCTGTGAGTAGAGGGTCACAGATAGCCTTGAAAAGGTCTTTGGTGGCTGTCCTAATTGGTTGGAGATGATAATGGAGATGCCGCAATGAAATCAGGATCCATGATTTCAGTGGGAATATTGAGATCCTGGTAGAGGCCAGGTGAGAGATTCTTAAATGTTAAAGACATGTTCAGCACAATTATCATGATAACCCTCAGGAAGAAGTGATAATCAGGCTGTTTAACAGCAAGGATCTTTGATGGTGGTGTATGATCATCAGTGTTTAGGAATGAATGAAACTAACAGTCTACTTAAGTGCTACTTGCCATATGTAAGCAGAAAAATTCTACATCTGATGAGCAGAAATGTAACTCAAGTCACTGGAATGGTGATTCAATATGTATCTCCCAATTCTTTTTAAGTTTATTTATTTGAGAGAGAGAGAGCTAGTGCAAGTAGGGGAGGGACACACAGACACAGAGAGAGAGAGAGAGAGAGAGAGAGAGAGAGACTCTTAAGTAGGCTCCTCACTGTCAGTGCATAGCCCAACACGGGGCTCCAGCTCATGAACCATGAGATCATGACCTGAGCCGAGATCAAGAATAGGGTGCTTCCCTCCTACACTGTTGGTGGGAGTGCAAACTTGTGCAGCCACTCTGGAAAATGGTGTGGAGATTCCTCAAAAAAATGAAAATAGAGCTACCCTATGACCCAGCAATAGCACTGCTAGGAGTCTACCCAAGAGACACAGGAATGCTGATGCATAGGAGCACGTGTACCCCAATGCTCATAGCAGCACTTTCGACAATAGCCAAATCATGGAAAGAGACCAAGTGCCCATCAACTGACGAATGGATAAGTGGCACATATATACAATGGACTACTATGTGGCAATGAGAAAAAATGAAATCTGGCCATGTGTAGCAACATGGATGGAACTGGAGGGTATTATGTTAAGTGAAATAAGTCAGTCAGAAAAAGACAGATACCATATGCTTCCACGAATAGGTGGACTTTGTGAGACTAAGCAAAAACCAGGGGGAGGGGAAGAGGGGAAAGGAAAAAAAGACACAGAGGGAGGGAGATAAAACATAAGAGACTCTCAAAGTCTAAGAACAAACTGAGGGTGAGGGAGGTGAGGGAGGGGGAGAGGGGGTGACGGGCAGTAAAGAGGGCACGTGTTGGGATGAACACTGGGTGTTATATGTAAACCGATTTGAAAATAAAGTATTATAAAACAGTAAAAAAATTTTTTAAAAATTAAAAAAAAAATAAAAACATTTGTTCCAGAAAAAAAAAAAAAGAATAGGGTGCTTAACTGAGCCACCCAGATGCCCCCATATCACCCAGTTTTTAAACTGAAACCAGTTTACAAGCCTGGATGGAGGCCCTTAATTGAGGAAGAAGCCTCATAGTTGTATTTCCACATGTGAAATCTTTACTAGAGCAAATCAACATAGCCTTTGGCACCTAGAATGCAGCTATTGACTTGAAACCTAGAATGTGCATTTCAGTTTCCTTCAAAAGAAATAATCAGAAGCAGTTTGCTTTCATATGGCTGGGATAGCATTGTCATTGTCTTACGTCATGGCTGTGTAAACACATTATTTGTAATATGGTATTGTTCCAGAGGGACCTTTGTTTCCTTGATATCCATTAGAACATCCTACTAGTCTATTACCTTGATGACATGGTGCAAACCAGATAGATTAACAGGAAGTAGCAACTGTCCTAGAGTTCTACTATAGACCCTTCTATCAGAGGATAAGAAATACACCCAGTTCAGAGACCTGTGCAATAGTGAAATTTCTAACAGTTCAGTGGCGTTATTGTGCTCCACCTCAAAGAACAATGCACAGTGCTTAGTTGGCCTATTTGGATTTTGGAGCATGTGCTGCTCTCTGACCCAGTTATCATGTAACCTATATGACTGCCAGTTTTTCATATGACTTGGAAAAACTAAATGCTCTACAGATGGTCCAGGCTATGGCACAAGCTGCATGGATAGGGTTTGGAATAAGAACATGCTCTCATCTCTTGGCAACTATTCTCCATTTGAAAGGTAACTCTTGGCCTGCTATGAGGCCTTGGCAGAAACTAAACACCTGACTATGGGATACCAAGGGACTCTGTGATGCGAACTGCTCTTTAGGAACCTGGTGTTATCTAATTTACTGAATCATAAATTGAACACAGGCAGCAGAATTCATTGTCAAATGGAAAGGTATATATACTGGGGTAGCCTGAGCTGATATAGAAGGCACAAGTAAATTACATGGACAGATTTCTTCTGTACCTGCCCCTACATTTCTTTGCCACCTTTTTTTTTTTAACTTATCTATGAGCTCATGGTCATTTAACAGAGAAGGAAAACCTTGGGCATGGTTTATTAGTGGTGTGCATCATATCCAATTGGAAGCATATAGTCTCCGAATTATGCCCCTGTCTATAATGAGGTGGTCTTGAAAAATAGGGATGAAGAGAAATTCTCCCTGTGGGCATGAAGGAGAGCTGGCCTGAGGTATAGATCTATATTTATGTATAGTGCCTAGTAGGGGGGCCAATAACTTGAAAAGAATATCTGAGATAAGGAAATCAGTAGGAGAGGTAATACACATGGATTCTCAAAGTGGGCCCAGAATGTGAAAATATCTGTGAACCACATAACTGCCCACAAGAGGGCATTCATTCCGGTAATCAGGTTTACAAGATGATCTGTCCTATGGGTGTCAGCCTCTACCTAGTCACCCAGCTGCTCGTCCTGTGTAAAAAAGGAATGGAGACCAAATGTGGATTCAACAAGATGGACTTCTACTTGCCAAGGATAATATACTTACTGTCTCTTTAGAGCATTTAACCTGCTATAACAAAGGCCATTGCAGAGACCCCAGTATGGTAGTATTCCCTAGACAGACAAGTCAACCACCTGGTGGCAGTTCATTATACTAGATCTCTTCCATTATGGAGAGAAGAGGGATTCATCCTCATGGACATAGTACATATTCCAAATACAGATTTACCTTCCCTGTCCTAGAAAGCCTTTTTACTAGTACCATAATCCATGGGTTTAGAGAATGCCTTATTTCATCACCATGTATTACAGTGTTAACGTTAAGCAAGGAACTCATTTTATTCTGAGGGAAATATGGCAATGAAGTTATGACCACTGAATTAACTGATTTTACCTCAAACCCATCACTTAGAAGCAGCTAGTTTAAAGGAATAGAGAAAAGGCCTGCTGAAGGATCAGTTGTGATACTGACTGGGAGATAACCCAGTGAGGATATGGGATAGGACTTAACCTAATAGCCAATATACATTGCCATCTAACCCACGTGCAGAATGTGTGGGCCTAGGAACAAAGGGGCGGAGTGGTGGCTCCTCCTACTACTCCTAACAATTCACTTGAATTTTTGTCTCTACAGCTTTGTCTTTAAAACATTGGGCTTGGTAGATCTGAAGGCTCTAGTGCCCAAAGGACAGATACTGTCCCTAGATAATACAGTCACAATTTCATTAAATAGGAAACAAACTATCACCTGGCTGATATGAGGTCTTTGAACCATGGAGGCAAAGGTTAGAGAGGGGATTATTGTACTGGTTGGAGTAATTGATTCTCACCACCAAGGGGAATTGGTTGTCGCTCCACAAAGAGAATAGGACGACTATGTCTAGGACCCTAGGTGTGCACTAAGATACCTCTTGGTATTCACATGTCCAACATTACTGAACAATGAGAAACTGCAACAACCCAGTAAAGATAAAGCCACTAACGATTTGGGCCCATGGAAATAAGTTTTGGGTCATCCCATCAGAGGAGATATTAGTGGAGAATGAGGGGAAGATGAAAGCTGTCATTATCAACTTGGGCTTGTGCTCAGAAACTGTCTTCTCCCCTCATTATCAGAACTACAATTTTGTTGACCTTATCTGAGTGGCTATGTCTGTCAGAGGAGGCTGAGACCCTCCCCAGTGCTAGGGGATAAATCTTGATTGGCTTAGCCTCATTTCTCTTACTAAAGAGATGGCTTAGGCTAGATGATTCTAGACAATAACACATAGAAAAAGTCTGTGAGAGTGCTTTTAACAAGGTACACAAGGCACAGGCATGCCTTTTTCTGTTTCTAGACATGGTTAACCACTTCTGATGACTGGAATGGCAGATGCCATTTTGGGACCATGATAGGAATCCACATTAGAAAATAAGCCCGCACATTAAGGATAGTAAAGTGCAATCTTGGCCTTTGTGGTGGAGTCTGCTGGTATTCTCCACTATCCATTTCCTTTGTTTTTAAAAACATATTTATATAGTAATCTCTACACCCAACGTGGGGCTCAAACTCACAACTCAGATCGAGAGTCACATGCTCTTCCAACTGAGCCAGATTGGTGCCTTCCTTTGTTTCACTAGTATTAGATCTACTAATTTTAGTTGGATACACCTATACGTAATATATTTGTCAAATAGGTAGGACATGTACTGGCCAATGGTATTTGAGTAGAGGTGATATGTGCCACTTCTGGGTTACACCTTTAGAATGGATATATGCTCATCTTTCCTTTCTTGCCCTCTATTTGGCTGGAATGAGGATGCGAATGCCTAAGCAGCCATCTTGGATTATACCTTGGAAGTCCAAGCTTAGGTTTCTTGATATTTCAAAGCCATCATATTAGCCCTGGAGAGTTTATGCTCAGATTATATCATGAGAGAGAAATGAGTATCTGTCTTAAGCCCCTGTAATTTTTTGCAACAGCCAAATCTATATCCTAATATGCCAATGATGAAGTTGAGCTGCTGAATTAACCACCACAGAACCAACTTACCTTCAAAAAATTATGTGACAGTAAATGTCCTTTTGGTTTAAGGTCTTTTGAGTTACAGCCAAAAGCATTCTAACTGATTTAAATACATTCCAAGATTGCTAGTTATAGAGGGAAGGAGTGAGTTGTAGCATCAACTATTGAGAAACTCCTGATTGAGAGAGCCCTTTTCTTTCTTAAGGAGAAATTACATTTTATTTTATTGTTTTTTATTGAAGTATAATTAACACACACAGTTATATTAGTTTCAGATATACAATGTAATGATTGAACAATTCTATGCATTTCTCAGGGCTTAAAAAGATAAGGGTGTTCCTCATCCCCTTTATTTATTTCACTCATTCCCCCCTCTTACCTCCCTTCTGGCAACCACCAGTTTTCTCTGTATTTGAGTCTGGTTTTTTATCTTTTTTGTTCATTTGTTTTTTCCTTAAATTCCACATCTGAGTGGAATCATATGGTATTTGTCTTTTTCTGTCTGGCTTGTTTCACTTAGCATTACACCCTGTAAGTCCATCCATGTTGTTGCAAATGGCAAGGTTGAGAGAGCTCTTTTCTTATGACCAGGGGAAATGAGCATGGTGAGGGAACTTGTAGGAAAAAAAATCATTGAGGATATAGGAGGGAGGGAATAATTTATGGAGTAACATGCCAGAGGGGTCAGGATGAGAAGGGTTCTAGAGTACTAATGTTCAAATATCTTTTCTTCCTTTTTTCCAATTTAAAATAAACTTGAACTTGATTTTTTAAAAGGAGCCAAATGATGTGTAATACCATACCATATAATTCACCAATTTAAATTGTATAATTCAGTGATTTTTAGTATACCCACAGAGTTGTACAGAATTGATTTAAAACATTTTAATTGCCCCAAAGAGAAACCTCGTACTCAAATGCAGTCACTCTCTACTTTCTCTTCCTCCTTTGTATGTGTATCTTTGTGTATGTGTCTATGTGTGTCTTTGGACTTTACTCTTTTTAATGAGATTTACCTGAGAGGGATTATCAGGCTGGAATGTGAGCTGAGAATTATAGTTAAGATATACAAGAAAAGCAGAACACACTTCTTTTTGTTCCATGAATTTGGTTTGTAGTTACAGGGATGAGATAATTCCTGTCTTCCTATGTTGTTTCACTAGTGTTTGGGAAGTGCAACTCTATTGAACACAGTCCCCTTCAATTATTTTTTAAGTTTATTTGTTTGTTTTGAGAGAGCCGGGGGGGGGGGGGGGTGGGGAGAGCCGGGGGGTGGGGAGGGGAGCTCCAGAGAATCCCAAGCAGTCAGAGCACACCCTGAATTGTGGCTCGATCTTACTGTGAGATCATGACCTGAGCCGAAATCAAGAGTCAGATGCTTAATCGACTGAGCCACCCAGATGCCCCTGACATCCCTTTTAAAACTATAATGTAAACTTAGCTTACAGTGTTCATAGCTCTGAGGCCACTAGAACCATTAACTGAAATGTGGACTGTGTAAGATCTGGTGGGTGAGATAGTTTGGCTTTTGACATGTTGATTTTGAAGTGTCAGTAGGAAAACAAAGTGAAGACGACCTTGGGCAATTATAAATTTAGTTGTGGTAAGATGGTTTTTCTCACCTGAAGAGAGCATAAAGCTAGAAGCACAAGATTTGGAAATTATCAGATGAAGGTCCTGTCTGAAACCATGAGAGCAAATTACATTGAGTGAACATAGAGTGAAGAGTTGCTTTTGATGAAGAGACCAAAGATCTGGTAATTAAGAGGCTAGCAATAATCTCGGAGGCAGAACCAATCTGTAGAGTGCGGGCAACAACCAAATGCAGGAGAAAACTGTAAGGAAAGGGTTATTTTGAGGGTCAAGTAGCATCAAAGGACTGTTTCTAGAATACTGAAAACTGAGTTTGTAGGCAGAGAGGAAGAAATCAGTGCCTTTGCCTTTTGCTTTATTTTCAAAATGTCTGCAACCTTTGTTGCTGCCAAGGCTGACCCAGACTATGTAGTATGATTTTACCTAAAATATTTTCCAATATAATTCCAGACTTTTTCTCTGCAGATCTAGTAGGCATTTTTGCCCCTAGACATTGAGTTACAGATTATGATGAATTTCCAGCTTTTGTTTATCTCTATCTTGATCTAAATTTTGCTATCCTAATTTTAAAAGTCAGGCCTGTTCAATATACAGGTAAAAAATGAATGATATCCTCTTTACCAACATGACCTTGCTTTTAAAATGGGGGAAAATGGTGCCTGGTAGATAAGTGCAGGTTATTTTAACTTCTTTGGCTATATAAATGTTGCCTGCATATTGGTGCTAATTTGTATCTGTTCTAGGAAACGGCTTTTTGAACATCCGGAATAATGCAGTATATTAGTTTATGTATTTCTGCGACTGGCTAATGCTGTTAAATTCTTTGGGAGTGTGTGTGAGGGGGTGCTGTTTATTTGTGTGTGTGTGTGTGTTTTCCGCGGAAAATGTTGCAGTACATCGTCTGTCCCTGTCGTCGTGCTCTGGGGGTGGGCTGAGGTAGGGAGGGTGTGACGCTGGTATTTGTGTGAACTCGGGCTTGTGATGCTGAGCTCGGTTCATCCGCTTTCTCCTCCCTTCTCCTCCCCACTCCTTCCCACCAGCGCCACAGCAACATCCTCAGAGTCTGAGCGAACTGCGCCCGGCGCGGGCACGGAGCCTCCCACCGCCAGCAACCTGCGGCCCGGGAGAAGAGCCAGCACAGTGACAGCGCCTCGCCGCCACCAGTCCCCGGACCACCATGGCCAAGAACCGCAGGGACCGAAACAGTTGGGGTAAGTAACACGGTGACTTCTGCAGCGGGCGCGGGGACTGGCCCTCGGCTTTCTGCTTCTGGGGACGACAGGGCCAAGGGCTGGGAGACGGGCCACAACCGAGCAGCTCCCTGTAGGGCCGGAGACACCATGGCCGGGTGGTACCGGTGAAAGCGGACTCGCGCTGTGCGGCGAGGGCTGCAGCTTCCCGCAGGCCGGAGCCCCCTGCCGCTCCCCCGCCCCCAGTCCTCCTCCTCGCAGCATTTGGACAGCACCCGCCTGTCGCCTCCCAGCCAGGGGCTCGTTGGTTCCGCTTTAGCGATCCGCCGGCAGGAAGGCGAGGAGAGTAAGTGGGGGCTGTTACCCGGCCGAGAGGGGCGAGGGCGTGAGGATCCCTGGCCCCCAGCCCCTTCCCCGGGAGCTCGGAGCCCTTCCGCTTGGCAGGGCGCGGGCTCCCGAGCGGGCGGCGTGCTGAACAATGAGGCAGAGCGCGCCGGGCCCGGTGGGAGCGTTGCAGACCTGAGCAGCCCAGGAGAAGGGGCGCCCGCTTGGGAGTCCCCCAGCGCTGCAGTACTTGTTTTAATTTGGGGTTCGGTGGGGAATTGGGGAAGCAGGGAAGCAAAGTTGTGGTTTCCAGCCTCTGCTCCACCCCAATCTGGCACCCCCATTCAGGCCAGCCCGAAGGGTGGCATTGTTCTTTGATTTTACCTTTTGGAGATATTGGGCTCATGATTCAGCACCAGGCCGAGGGGAGGGGGAAGGAGAGGCTAGGCCCAGTGGGTTCACGCCGCGAGTGGGTGGGCGGCGCTCACGCAGGCGGGGAAGAGAGAACGCAGTGATGCAGGAGAAATCGCGGCCCCGCCCCGCTCTGCTGCTCGAGACTTGGTTCAGGACGAAGAGTGTGGGCAGATGGGGCGTCTTTTTCTGCCTTCGGCTCCAGTGTTCTTCCAGTCACACTGCTAACCTCGCTACCATCTTAGGAACCAAAGCCTTTCAGGGCATTTTATTATCTGACCCAGAGCGGATCTCAGGCCACTGTTCCTTGGTGGGTACAGAAATATTTTGTTCCTTAGCTTTAAGTTATTTGGAAAGTTTACACACATCCTCTAGGAGTTTGGAGCTCTTGGATTCTCCTCTGTGTCTCAGTGAGATCTCTTCTATAACTGTGCATCGGACCAGGAGGTATAAATTTAAATTTTAATTGTTTTTTGTTTTTTTTTTTTTTTGTTTTTTGGTTTTTTTTGGCTTACTTTTATCAAAAGACCGTATTTCTCCTTGCCTGATTGGTCACAGGACCAACTTAACTCCCAGTAGGCAATGTTTGTGGTAGGTGTGGGGAGCTGGCACAGAGAGGTCTTTCTCTAGCTGAATTTAAGAGAAAGTGGTTCCATTTTCTGAGATTACCAAACCTCAGTTTTAGTAAGTGTGGCTATTGCAATAACACTTGTTTTCTTTGCTTCCTAGGACATTATGAATAAGCTTTTTTTACTGTCCCCCTAACTTTTCCTTTGCCTAGAGTAGGAATTTCTTTTTTTTTTTTTAAGTTTATTTATTTTTGAGAGAGAGACAGCAGGGGAAGGGCAGAGAAATGGGGAGAGAGAGAATGCCAAGCAGGCTCTGAACTGCATTTCAAACGCAGTGCATAGCTCCATGTGGGGCTCAAACTCACTAACTGAGATTATGACCTGAGCCTATCAAGAGTTGGTCCCTCAACTGACTGAGCCACCCAGGTGCCCCTAGACTGGGAATTTCTTGAATACTCATAGTTACGTTGTGGATGTTCAAGTCAATTTTGGTCTTGCTCTCTGTGCATTGTTGGCTCAACCCTGTTAAGAGACAGGCATGCGAAAATTTATTCTGAGGATTAAAATTCTTCTTAGTGAAGCTTTGGCTTATTACTAGTCAGTATTTTCTTTGGTTTCAGATTTCTTATATGTTGGAGGTTTTTTCCTGTCTTGGGAATGTGTTTCTCAAATGGGATTTGCATAAAAATCACATTGGGAAATTATTAGAAATGCATCTTTTCACATCTTCCAGCCAGCGTTTTTCTCTTTTTAAATTAAAAAAATTTTTTTTAATTTAATTTTAAGTCCAGATAGTTTACGGTGTTATGTTAGTTTCAGGTGTACAATATAGTGAAGCAATGCTTCCATACGTCACCCAAGGCTTATCACAAGTGCACTCCTTCATCCCCATCACCCGTTTAACCTATACCCCCACCCATCTCCCTCTGGTAACCATCAGTCTATTCTCTGTAGTTAAGAGTCTGTTTCTTGGTTTGTCTCTCTCTTTTTTCCTTTTGCTCACTTGTTTTGTTTCTTAAATTCTACGTGAGTGAAATCATATGGTATTTGTCTTTCTCTGACTACTTATTTCTCTTAGCATTATACCCTCTAGCTCTATCCATGTCATTGCAAATCAGCCAGAGTTTTTCTAAAATTTTTTTTAATGTTTACTTTTTTTATTTTTGAGAGACATAGAGACAGAACATGAGCAGGGGAAGGGCAGAAAGAGAGAGAGATACAGAAACTGAAGCAGGCTCCAGGCTCTAAGCCATCAGCACAGAGCCCGACGCGGGGCTCGAACTCACAGACCGTGAGATCATGACCTGAGCTGAAGTTGGCCACTTAACCGACTGAGCCACCCAGGCGCCCCTGGAGTTTTTCAATCAGTAGCTGAAATGAGGACTAGGAATCTGCCTTTTAATTAGCATTTCAGGTGATTGACAAGCATTGGATTATTTATATTTGATGGGAACATGTCCCAGACAGTTGACTCAGAAGTCATCAAGAGAGTCTCAACTCTGGTGATGAATTAGGAAAAGAAATACTAAAGTCACTATGTATTCACTGGAAATTTTTACAGGAAAGAAATATTGGAATTGTGGAGTCTTGATGGTCTATGGAGATGCTTTAGTACTCAGATTTTTCTTTGCTATAAAGTATATGTAATGTGGGGCACCTGGATGGCTAGTCGGTTATGCAACTGACTCTTGGTTGCGACTCAGGTTATGGTCTCACGAGTTCATGAGCTTGAGCTCCACATCTGGCTCTGCACTGACAGCATGGAGCCTGCTTGGGATTCTCTCTCATTCTCCCTCTCCCCCACCAATTTGTGCGCACATGCTCTCTGTCTCTCTATCTCTCTTTAAAAATAATAAATAAACTTTAAGAAATAAAGTATATATGATGTAAATGACTTAGAAAAATGTAGCAGTATGGAGTGTGAAATAGAGGTTTTTGGTGAAGATGTTGGCCATGTCTACCCGTGTTATTACTAGCACCTAGTATAATACCTAACAGTGAGTAGGCATTTAACAGTAACATTAATAACTAATGTCGCTGTGCTAATACCATATGAGGTAGGGACTGTAACCTTCATTTTACATATTTAAGATAAGCAATGGAGCCAGGATTCCAACTCTGTCACTTTGACTTCAGATTCTTTTTATCTTCACCAGCGTGCTATACTGCCTCTTAGGAGTTGACAATACCTTCTGCATTGTGTAGAACTACAGTTTTTAAGGCACAGTCACCTGCATTGTTTTTTTTTAGTTAGCATGCAGTGCAATATTGGTTTCAAGAGTAGCATTTAGTGATTCATCACTTACAGCACCCGGTGCTCATCACAAGTGCCCCCCTTAATGCTCATCACCTGCAGTATTGCTCTTGTTCTTCAGCCTCTGAGTTGGCATAATCCTTCTTTTGCAAAGAAAAAAAACTGAGTCTCAGGTTGGTTAAATGACTTGGCAAAAATCATATTTAGTAAGTTAGAGGAAATTAGAACCTAGAGTTGTCTTCTAATTGATTTTCTATAGCATAATGCTGTGGAATGTTTTATAAGATAATGGGGGCATGGTGTGAGGGTAGAGAGAAAACAGGCTCAGGTGATAGCTTTTAAAAACTCAGATGATAGCTTTTTTTAAAAAAAAGACAATGAACTGACCTTATCATCTAGCTAAATATCTTTCAGAGAAGTTAGAAAGAAAGCAGTAGGTCAAGGCCAAAGGCATCCTCCCCAGAATTGGAAAATACAGTGATTCCCAAGAAAAGGGCAAGAGAGAATTTGCAAAATTTGTACAGGATACCTAAAATTAACAGAAGAACCCAGTAGGACCATATCACAGCTAATCTTTTTATCTGAGTCGTGAGAGACCTGTTAGGTTCTAACAGGCCCATGGAAACTACACAGCAAAAAAGCAGCTCTACTGAGAATTGGGGTGGTATTTGAGAATCATACCCAGAGATACAAGTGAGAAGCAGGTCTGTAAGTAGAACTGAGAATCCCCAACACCTGTGCCTAGATCTGCCTAAATCTACACTGAACCAGAAGTTTCAATAAACGTAAGCATATAAAAGTCCATTTTTCAGAGGTAGACATTATTATTCTCATTTTAATATGTAAGGAATCTGAGACTCAGCATGAGGAATGTACCAGAGGTCCCTTAACTTATCAGTTATAGGTTTAAGGTTTAAGTTCAGGGTTGTTGGCTTTCCCAATCCACGTGATGAAGGCAAGGAACTAAAATAGCATGCCAAAGAAGTGCCACAACAAGCCCATCTAGGCTTAAGCTGGTATAAGAAATCACTGCTCTATAAACTTGATCACTTTGGACTAGAAAAGAAGGCAAAGAATGTACTAGTGTGGAAAATAAAAGATACAGATGGCTATCAGAGGCAGTAGCCCAGAAAGCAGTCTTTCAGTGTTGAGCTTAGAGTTTAAGTACTACCAGAAGCAAAACAAAAGTGCATCCTTTAAAATTTTTGTTAATTACAGTTGCTTAAAACTTGGGAGTTCTCATGGGCATTTGGTTTTCCTACAATGTAACAGAAACTGTCAGTACACTGTTGATTTAGAAAAATAATATTTGCAGTAAGTATAGGGAGTGTCTGTTGACAAAGCATTAGGTTTCTGTTTTTGTTTTTTGAGGTAAGACTAAAAACCATCTTGAGTATAGTATAGTTATTTCCTGCTCTTTCTTTTCCAATTGGCTGTATTCTGTTTTTCTTGAAATGAGACTGTTTGTCCCCTTTTAACTTGCCTCATTCTGTCCCTTTTTACTTGCCTTATTCTGAAACAAAATAAAATGTCTAAAGAGTCATGTACTTCCCCTACAGACTCTCCCGTCTCATTTTGCTAATTTAATTTGCCTTCCTTACATATTTTTTCAAATACATTTTTCCAAGGATATATATTTTTTATACTTTGTATCTGCTCGCACCTTGTCTTGATGACTCCTGGGTTATATCTTTGCTCTGTTTCAAACTTCGCTATCCTTTATTATCTTTAGAACCAGTGACTAGACTCTAAATGGAGCCTGTGATCATCAGGAAGATGATCTACTGTGAGATAATTTTGGTCATAAAAAAAGGTGGGGTGTTTTTTAATTTAGAGGCTTTTCCTCTTTTACATAAAACTTTATGAAAAGTATCTCTGTACAAAAGAACATATAAACATAGATGTTCACCTTTGAAGAAAATGATAATAATGATAACGAGAACCTGTAAGCCCCCTCCCAACTGAAAAGAGTATAACTTTATCAATATTTTGATACTGTTTGTGCCCTTTCTTAATAGCATCCTCCCCTTAACCCCACCGAAGATAAACACTTCCGTAGATTTGGTGTTTCTCGTTTTTAACATGTATATCATTTTTAATATGTAAATATCAAATACACATTTTTAAGAGCCTAATGTAAATGGAATCTAGAGCATGCATTTTCCACAGAGTATTTTGTTCATTTCACATCCTCATCCACACTCAGTATTATAATAGATGTGAAATGTTATGTCTTGTGGTTTTTTCTGTGTATCTTATAGCTTTTTGTCCCTCATTTCCTGACTACTATCTTCTTATATGTTTAGTAATTTTTTTTTGTAATGTAACTTTTTAAAAATTTATTTATTTTGAGAGAGAGAGCACACATGCCTGTGCACCTGTGTGAGAGTGGGGGAGGAGGAGAGAGAGCAAGAGAAAGAGAGAATCCCAAATAGGCTCCGTGCTATCAGTGTGGAGTCCAGTGCGGGGGCTCAGTCTCATGAACTGTGAGATCATGACCTGAGCAGAAACCAAGAGTCAGATGCTTAACTGACTGAGCCACCCACATGCTCCTGTAGTGTAACATTTTAATTCCCTTATCATTTATGTTTTGTTTTATACGCTATGGCTCGAATATTGGTATCCCCCCAAAGTTCATGTCGAATGTGATAGTACAGGAAGTGGGGACGTTGGAAGATGCATAGGTCATGAGAGTGAAACCCTCTGAATGAGATGAATGGGATGAACAGCCCTGTCTTTAGAAAGGCCCCACAGAGTTCCCTAGCCCCTTCCACCTTGCCAGGATATAGCGAGGAGTCTGCGACTTGGAAGAAGGTCCTCACCTGACCATGCTGGCACCCTGACCTTAGTCCTCTAGCCTCCAGAACTGAGAATTAAATTTTGTTGTTTATAAACTACCCAGTCCATGGTGTTTTGTTATAGCAACCTAAACTAAGACATTCTAGAACTATTTTCTTTGTGGTTACTATGAGGATTACCTTTAATATCCTAAAGTTATAGTACTCCAATTTGAAATTATATCAGTTTAATTTCAATAACCTGTGAAAACTCTGTTCCTTTTGGAGTGCCTCGGTGGCTCAGTTGGTTAAGCGCCTGACTTTGGCTCAGGTCATGATCTCGCAGTTTGTGAATTCCAGCCCCACGTCAGACTCTCTGCTGTCATTGCAGAGCCTGCTTCAGATCCTCTGTCTCTATCGCTCTACTCCTCGTCCAGCCTCTCTCTGTCTCTCAAAAAGAAATAAACATAAAAAATTTAAAAAAAAAAAAAACTCTTCTCCTGTTTAGCTCTATCTGTACCTCTTTTAGTTACTGATGTCACACAAGTACATCTTCATACATTACGTGCACAAACATAAGCTAATAGTTATTTTTAAAAATGCATTAGTCCCCAAAGAAAACATTCAGATGGCCAACAGACACATGGAAAGATGCTCAACATCACTAATCATTAGGAAATGCAAATCAAAACCACAATGCAATATCACCTTACACTCGTCAGAATGACTAGAATAAAGAAGACAAGGGACAACAAATGTTATCACATGTGGGGGTGTGGGCATCCCTAATGCTGTTCAAGGGTCAACTGTTTATATTTTTTAACCATTGCAAGTTATGATAGCCAAAAAATTTATCTCCTTTAATTAGCTTTTTTTTCGGGGCACCTGGGTGGCTCAGTTAGTTAAGCATCTGACTCTTGATTTCAACTCAGGTCATGATCTCAGGGTCATGGAATTGAGCCCCACATCAGGCTCCAAGCTGAGGGTTGAACCTGCTTGGGACTCTCTCTCTCTCTCTCTCTCTCTCTCTCTCTCGTTGCCCCTCCACGGGGCAGAACCGAGAATATCATGTAGAGTGGAAAAGTTCCAGAAGCCTTTATTGAATATAAAATCCACATGTGCGCTTGCTCTCTCAAAATAAATCAATAAATATTTTTTAATTAACATTTATTCAGTTACTAGTAAGACTGAACTTTTCCCTCTATGTCTCTTACCCATTAGTATTTCTTCTTAAATGTTTATTCATTTTTTCGAGAGAAAGAGAGTGATGGGGGGCGGGGGAGGGGCAGAGACAGAGAGGGACAGAGTATCTGAAGCGGGCTCTATGCCAGCAGCAAAGAACGTGATGCTGGGCTGAAACTCACACACTGTGCAATCATGACCTGAGCTGAAGTCGGACACTCAATCTACTGAGCCACCAAGGCGCCCCAGTATTTCTTCTTTTTATCAGTTACTTACCTTTCTAGTTAAGTCTTCTCACGTGTATATGAATGTATATGATACACACACATACACACAGTGCCCGAATCATGATGGCATTGTTCTTCTAGAGGTATCCATTGAATAGTTTATGGAATGCTTTTGTATTTAAGATAAATAAACAGAGTGTTAAATGATTTACTTATTTCTTCCAAGATTCCGAAGTTGTAGGACCTGTATTATTCCTTGTAATCCTCTTCCTCAAGGGTATTGCTAACAGAACAATCTGAGAGTCTGCACGGTAGTGTTCTGAGCTCTGCTATGTGTAATCATCTCATTGTGGTTCATAGCTCTGTTCTTGCCTAAACATTTTTAAGATACTCATTTTTGTGAGTTAATGTTTTGTTTTTGTTTTCTAAACTCACTTTGACCATTCTATATGAACTCCCTTTTGTTGTGATTGTGAAAATCATTCTTGGTCATTTAGACAAATGTTTTAAGTTATTTTTCCAGTTTTGTTCAAAGGAGACTTTATAGTGTAAGAAAATATAATATTTCCTTTTAATTTCAGTTGCTAAGAAACAGTTTCCTAGGTGCTATGTCTTTTCTTTATAAAGGCTCCAATGTACCCATGGTTCATCATCATTTGGGGTTTAATTTTTGCTGGAATGATGAAGCATAGATTTTTTCAAAGCTTACAATCAAGAAAATTAGACATACATACCCCTAGCATCTCCAATAAATTAAAATGATTATTCTCCATATTTAAAATTTTTGAAGATTCCCTTTCAGCATATATAAATTCATAGCTGGGTGGCCAGCTTCCAGTGATTTAGAATACCACATAGAATGGAAAAGTCCCAGAGGCCTTTGTTGAATATAAAATCCACTATGTGAAAAGGTGAAACAATATCTATTTTTTAGTTCTCTCCTTGTGATCTATACATTTGTATAATCCATAGTAAAATGTTAACTCCCATCTGATTTGCTTCTATCCTGTTTTCTGCCTCTTCTCCTTTTAAAAATTTGCATAGTGCTCAGGGAATTGAAACTAAGTTTAGTTTAGCAAAACATGTTTCAGAGGGTAAAAATCTGGTGCTAAAGAAACTTGGCATGCATTCTGAAGGATTTTTAGATTCTTCATAACAAAGATAATCCTAACTGCTTGGTTTAAATGTAGTTACGAACAATGAATTAAGCACCTAACATTCTCAATAATACTGTGCATCTCAATACATTTTTAGAACTATTTTATGTTAAATTAATGTAAATATGTATTGGGTACCTACTGTGTGAGCTTCCATTATAAAAGCTTTTTTCAAGAAGTACAAACACGAGTAAGATAGTCTCCATTCTCCAGATATTTTTAGGCTGTGTTTTCAATTTTGACCTCTTTTATGGAGACTGAAGTTTTTCTAAAGAGTTTAACAGTTTTAATGGGATATAATTATATACTATACAATTCACTCATTTAAAATGTACAATTCAGAGGCTTTTAGTGTATTCAGAGTTGTGTGTTCATCACTCAGTTTTGGAACATTTCATTAGCCTCAAAAAGAAAACTTGCATCTCCTAGACATCACCTCCTAATCCCCTCCCACTCTCCAGTCCTAGACAACCACTCATCTCCTTTCTGTCTCTATAGATTTACCTGTTCTTGGCATTTTATATGAATGGGATCATACAGTATGTGGTCTTTTGTGACTCCTTACTTAAGATTGTGTTTTCAAAGCTTATCCATGTCGTAGCATATATTCGTTCTGCATTTCTTTTTATTGCTGAATAATATTTCATTGTATGGATATACCATATTTTGTTTATTTATCAGTTGATAGATATCTGGGTTGTAGCTTATCTAAATACTTATTTTTATATGTCAGCATTTATTAGCATAAATATATGTGCAGATTGATGGTTAGAATAGGTTTCAGATAGGAAGCCTTTCTTAACTTTAGATGAGATGCAAACTAATGACTGTGTATTTATAAATATTCCACAGATCCATTCTATTTTATTATTCACTTTTACTACCTAATAAAAAATTATTTCTGTATTTTTAGAAGTTTTCTTACCAAAAGGAATTTTTAAAATTATTTTTTTCATTTTAATAACCTCTTTTATTTTTATTTTTATAATTTATTTTTTAAATTTACATCTAAGTTAGTTAGCATATAGTGCAACAATGATTTCAGGAGTAGATTCCTTAATGCCCCTTACCCATTTAGCCCATCCCCCCTCCCAAAACCCCTCCAGTAACCCGCTGTTTGTTCTCCATATTTAAGAGTCTCTTATGTTTTGTCCCCTCCCTGTTTTTATATTATTTTTGCTTCTCTTTTCTTATGTTCATCTGTTCTGTGTCTTAAAGTCCTCATATGAGTGAAGTCATATATTTGTCTTTCGCTGACTAATTTCACTTAGCCTAATACCCTCTAGTTCCATCTACGTAGTTGCAAATGGCAAGTTATCATTCTTTTTGATTGCCATGTAAACTCCATTGTGTATATATATACCACATCTTCTTTATCCATTCATCCATCAATGGACATTTGGGCTTTTGCCATACTTTGGCTATTGTTGATAGGGCTGCTATAAACATTGAGGTGCATGTGCCCCTTCAAAACAGCACACCTGTATCCCTTGGATAAATAGCTAGTAGTGCAATTGCTAGGTCGTAGGGTAGTTCTATTTTTAATTTTTTGAGGAACTTCCACACTGTTTTCCAAGTGGTTGCACCAGTTTGCATTCCCACCAGCAGTGCAAAAGAGATCATCTTTCTCCGCATCCTCGCCAACATCTGTTGTTGCCTTAGTTGTTAACGTTAGCTGTTCTGACAGGTGTGAGGTGGTATCTCATTGTGGTTTTGATTTGTATTTCCATGATGATGAGTTATGTTGAGCATTTTTTCATGTGTCTGCTGTTGGCCATCTGGATGTCATCTTTGGAGAAGTGTCTAGTCATGTCTTTTGCCCATTTCTTCACTGGATTAATTGTTTTTTGGGTGTTGAGTTTGATAAGTTCTTTATAGATTTTGGATACTAACCCTTTATCTGGTCACTTGCAAATATCTTCTCCCATTCTGTCATTGCTCTTTAGTTTTGCAGATTGTTTCTTTCACTATGCAGAAGCTTTTTATTTTGATGGGGTCCCAGTAGTTCACTTTTGCTTTTGTTTCCCCTGCCTCTGGAGATGTGTTGAGTAAGAAGTTGCTGAAGCCAAGGTCAAATAGGTTTTTGCCTGCTTTCCCCTCGAGGATTTTGATGGTTTCCTGTCTCACATTTAGGTCCTTCATCCATTTTGAGTTTATTTTTGTGTATGGTTTAAGAAAGTGGCCCAGATTCATTTTTCTGCATGTCACTGTCCAGTTTTCCCAGCACCACTTGCTGAAGATACTGTATTTCACTGGATATTGTTTCCTGCTTTGTCAAAAATGAGTTGGCTGTACGTTTGTGGGTCCATTTCTGGGTTCTCTATTCTGTTTCATTGATCCGAGTGTCTGTTTTTGCCAGTACCATCCTGTTTTGATTATTACAGCTTTGCAATACAGCTTGAAGTCCGAAAAGGAATTTTTAATATGGTGTTTTGCCTAGAAATTTTTTTAAATGTTTATTTATTTATTTTGAGGAGGGGGAGTGGCAGGGAGAGAGACAATCCTAAGCAGGCTCCACATTATCAACAGAGAGCCTGACCTCACAAACTATGAGATCATGATCCGAGCCGAAATCCCGAGTCAGTCACCTAATCAACCGAGCCATGCAGATGCCCCTGTTTTGCCTACATTATACTGAGACTTCTTCCCATAAACCATTTCATTATTTTATAGTCATGATTCAGATATTTCTTTTATTTTACAGTATACTTACATCCCAATCTATAATTTCCCTTTTCTTCATTAAGTCCACACATACCTCTTCAAAGGCCTTAAGCACAAACCAAGAGTTTGGGGTTATCTATCTCACTCACACCTGGTACACAAAGGTAGAGTAGAAAAGCATAATCATATACAAACATCTACTGAAGTCTTTTTCCCTGATAGCTACTCTGTTACAGATCCTTTCAGATCTGTGGTTACCTCAGTCTGTTGATGTAGCTCCTTACCACCTTCCCAGCCTGCTCCATCCATACCCTACTCCTGTTCCTCCAGCATGCCAAACACATTCTCCTACATACTCTTCCCCTCAGCGACACCACACTGTACACATCATTTTGTACCTTGAGCTATTCTTCAATTATGTATTGGTAACTGTTTCAAATGAGCTCCCTTATTGTTTACAACTACCTTATGTTTCACAGGTGGATAAATGTTTATTATTCAGTCTCTTGTTGGTGGGCATTTATATTGCTTCTGGTATTTTGCATGCATATGAGTATGTCTGCAGGATGAATTCATTTATTTTATTTTATTTACTTACTTATTTTTTTACTTGTAGTAAACATTACTATCAAACTCCACTCATTGGGCCTGAGACTCTTGTGGTATTAGTGACAGACCTTCCTGTAGCACACTACCTACACTTGTGAGTTCATCAGGATGAATTCTTTTAAATATTATTGCTGGGTCAAGGTGTATATTCATTGTATTTTTGATAATTATTTGCCAAATTGTTGTCTAAAGATGTTGTATACATTTTAATTCCCACCTGCAGGGCCTGAAGATACAAATTTATATCCCAACCAATGAAAAGATTTATCACACTTCTGATCTTTGTGAATTGGATATATATAAAAAGTATCGATCTATCTTTTAAATTAAATTTTAATTTACATGAGAATGAATATGTTTTTATATATGTGGAACCATTTAATATTGTGGTTTTTATCAACTTCTTATTTGTATCCTTTGTCCACATTTCCTATTTCACATTAGGTCTAAGATTTGTTTGGAATTGATTTTTATTCATGGAGCAAGGGGTGAGGGTTCGTTTTTTTCCTCCGTATGAATATCCAACTGACTTAGCATCATGTTTGGAAAAGATTATCCTTTCTTCATTTATCGCAGTGGCACCTTTGTTGTGTCTGATGATAGTATATGTGTGAGTTTGTTTCTCCAATCTCTAGTCCTTTCTATTTGTCCACTTGTCTGTCCTTGTGACAGTTGCACTCTGTTTTCATTACTGTAGATTTTAAGTATCTATTGATGTCTGTTACTGTAAAGCCCCCAAATTATTCTTCTTCAAGATTGTTTTTGTTATTCTCCACTCTTTGCCTTTCCATTTGAGCTTGTTAACCTGTGTAAGAAGGATTTATACAAGACAAAACTTGCCACTTTGTAGAAGAAAGATTACTGAGAATTCATTTGGTATTATAACCAAACTGTGGATCAGTGGGGAACATGGACACATTCATAATACAGAGTCTTTTAATCTGAAAACAGGTATATACCTCTTTCAATAATGTTTTATATTCGTCTGTAGAGGTCTTCAGTATCTTTCCGTTACATTTCAGTGATACATTGGAGCAGCTCGTCCCAGCACCTGAGAGCTGATTAGGTGCATCTCTTCCCAGTTCCAATTCAGTGAGTCTCACTGGTAGACTGAAATGGGTCATGGTGGAAGTATTTATATCCCAGAAGTTAGCAAACACTACAAATCAGGATTTTCCCATACCCACCCCCTGCTAAGAGATGGTTGTTAAATATTTACCAGCACATCAGTTAGATTTATTACTAGATCTTTCAGGTCTTATATATAAATGATATGTTTATTATTTTTAAACATTTATTTATTTTTGAGAGAGTAAGTGCAAGCCAGCTAAAAGTAGAGAGAGAGGGAGACAGAAGATCTGAAGCAGGCTCTGTGGTGACAGTAGAGAGCCTGATACGGGGCTCAGACTCACAAACCATGAAATCATGACCTGAGCCGAAGTCGGGCACTTAACCAACTGAGACACCCAGGCACCCCAATAATATTTTTATTATTAAAAATGATTGTATAATGTACACACAGTGAAATTCATGTCCTTATTTTCCATCCATATATTTTCCTTAGCGAAGTGTTGGTTCAAATCTTTTGCTCATTTTTTAATTGGGTTTTTTTATTTCATTATTATTGAAGAGGATTGGTGTTAATTCTTTAAACGTTTGGTAGAAGCTATCTGGTCCTGGAGTTGTCTGTTGTCTGTGATAGAAGTTTTTTGATTACTGATTCAGTCCTTTAGTTGTTATTGCTCTGTTCAGTTTTTCTCTTTCTGTTTCTTCTGATTCAGTCTTGGTAGGTTATGCATTTTTAGAAATGCATCCATTTCTTCTAGGTTATGTAATTTGTTGATATAAAATTGCTCATAGTAGTCTCTTCTAATTCTGTGTATTCAGTTGTAATGTTTCTTCTTAATTTCTAATTTTATTTGAGTCTCTTCTCTTGTTTTTCATAGTCTAGCTAATGGTTTGTCCATTTTATCTTTTTGAAGAACCAGCTCTTAGTTTCATTTGTCTTTCTATTGTTTTTCTAGTCTCTGTTTCATTTATTTCTGCTCTGATCTTTAATATTTCCTTACTACTGCTAACTTTGGGCTTAATTTGTTTTTCATTCTCTAGTTCCTTAAGGTGTAAAGTTAGGTTGTTTTTTGAGATCTTTCTCATTTCTTAATATACGCATGTACTGCTATGAAGATTCCTCTCAGAGTGCTTTCACTGTCTCCCACGGTATTTGATATGTTGTATTTCCATTTCCATTTATTTTGAGATAATTTTTTATTTCCCTTTCGATTTCTTAAGTGTGTTTTTTAGGGGTGCCTGGGTGGCTCACTGAGTTAAGCATCTGACTTTGGTTCAGGTCATGATTTTGCAGTTTTTGAGTTCGAGCCCCACATCGGGCTCTCTGCTGTCAGCACGGAGCCCACTTCAGATCCTCCATCCCCCCCATCTCTCTGCCCCTCCCCTGCTTGCCCTCTTTCTCAAAATAAATAAACTTTAAAAAAGAAAAGAAATGTGTTGTTTAGTTTCCACACATTTGTCAACCTTCTCACTTTCCTCTTGTGATTTCTAGTTTGGTACCGTTGTTGTGGTCAGAGGATAGTTGGCATGATTTCAGTGTTCTTTTACTTTTTATTTTTTTTTTTAACATTTATTTATTTTGAGAGAGACAAAGCATGAGTGGGGAAGGGGCAGAGAGAGAGAGAGAGAATCCAAATCAAGCTTTGAGCTCCCAACTCAGAGCCCACTATGGGGCTCTAACTCACAAAACTGTGAGGTCATGACCTGCGCTGAAATCAAGAGGCTAATGCTCAACTGGCTGAGCCACCCAGGCGCCCCTTGATTTCAGTGTTCTTAAACTGGCCAAGATTTGTTCTGTAGCCTACCATATGAGCTATCTTGGAGAAGGTACCATTTGCATTTGAAAAGAGTGTATATTCTGTTGCTGTAGGACGAAATGTGCCATATATGTTTATTAAGTCCATTTGTTCTGAAGTATATTCCATATCAATATCTGCTTATTGATTTTCTGTCTGGATAATCTATCCATTGCTGCAAGTAGAGTTTGAAGCCCCCTACCATGATTTTATTGTTACCAGTTTCTCCCTTAAGATCTGTTACTATTTGCTTAACATATTTTGGTGCTTGACTCTTGTGAGCATATATATTTATGCTCTGATGTGCTGACCTGTTTATCATTATATACCGACCTTCTTGGTCTCTTAAACTTTTTGACTTGCAATCTATTTTGTCTGATGTAAGTATGGCTATTCCCACCTTCTTTTTGTTTCCAATTGCTTGGAATAGCATCTTCCGTTCTCTCCCTTTGAGCCTAGGTGTGTCTTTAGAGATGAAAGAAGTGTCCTGGAGACAGCATATAGTTGGGTCTTGTTTTTTTGTTTTTTTAAATCCATCTAGCCATTCTGTGCCTTCTGGTTGGTGAGTTTATTGCATTTACATTAGGGTGATTCTAGATATGCAAAGATTTTCACTGCCATCGTATCTTTTGCCTTCTGGTTATCTTTCTCTCCACTGTTTCTTTTTCCTTCTGTTTTTGTCTGCCTTTACAAGTTGGTCATTTTCCGTGGTGCTCTGCTCAGTCTCCTGTTTTTTTATGTTTCATAATCACTGCTTTAGGTTTTGCTTTGTGCTTACCATGAGGAATACATAAAGGATTTCATAGAAACAGTCATAGCAATTTATCTTCATTCACCTATAAAAGTTCCATCCTTTTACTCTTCCTATTTTTTATTTTTGATGTCAAAACTTTTCTTTTTATGCTATGATTTTATTACCAAGTTGTAGTAGCTATAGCTATTTTTAATGCTCTTTTCATTTAACTTTTATACTATAAGAGTTTAATATAGTGTTGTAAAAAAGAGTTACAATTTTCTAATTCTATTACCTTAATCAGTTTTGGGTACTTCTGTCTTTTTGTTTTAGCTCGAAGAATTCTTTATAATATTTCTTGAAAGACAGGTCTAGTGGTGGTAGAATGAACTCTTTTATCTTCTGCTTGTCTAGGAAAAACTTTTATTTCTCTTTCATAGCTGAAAGATAATTTTTTTCAGATAAATTATTCTTGGCCAGCAGTTTTTATTTTAAATATGTCATTCCACTCTCTCCTGGCCTGTAGGGTTTCTGATGAGAAATCTGCTGATTGCCTGATGGAATTCCTTTGTAAGTTACTGTCTTTCCCCGGATAATTAAAAAAAATTTTTTTAAAGCTTATTATTTTGAGAGAGAGAGTGCACACATAAGCAAGGAAGGAGCAGAGAAAGAAGGAGAAAGAGAGAATCCCAAGCAAACTATGCACTGATGGTGCAGAGCCCAATGCAGGGCTCAAACTCATGAACCGTGAGATCATGACCTGAGCCAAAATCAAGAGTTGAATGCTCAACTTACTGAGCCACCCAGGTGCCCCTTCCCTGGCTACTTGTAAAAGTCTTTATTTTCATTGATTTTTGACAGTCTTAATGTGTACCTTAGAGAAGTTCTTTTTGTATAATAAGTTATTCTGTTGGCTTCATGGATTTGTATATACAGTTGTTTCCCCAGATTTGGAAGTTCTTAGGTATTATTTTTTTTTAAATAAACTCTACCCCCTCTCCCTCTCTTCTCATTCTAGTATACCCATTATTCTTATGTTGACTTTTCTAATGGGTCTGGTAGTTCTCATAGTGTTTTTTCACTTTTTAAGAATCTTAGTTCTCTCTCCTATTCCACCTGAGTCTTTTTTTTTTTTTTTAGTAAGCTCTATGCCCAATGGGGGCTTGAACTCATGACCCCAAGATCAAGAGTCCTGTCCTTTATCAACTGAGATAGCCAGGCACCCCACCTAAGTCACTGCAAGATTCCTATCTTCTAGCTTACTCATTTTCTCTCCCATCTGATCTCTATTTCCAATACATTCTAATACAGTCTTCATTTCATTTATTGAGTTCTCCAGCTCCAGAATGGCTCCCCCCACCTCCCCGCCGAAGAATTTCAGTCTTAGGGGCACCTGGGTGGCTCAGTTAGTTGAGCACCTGACTTCCACTCAAGTCATGATCTCATGGTTCTTGAGTTTGAGAACCACGTTGGGCTTGCTGCTGTCAGCCTGTCAGTGCAGAGCCTGCTTTGGATCCTCTGTCCACACTCCTCCTCTACCCCTCCCCTGCTTATGCTGTCCCCAAAATAAGCAAATATTTTTTAAAAAGAATTTCAGTCTCTTTGGTAAAGTACTCCTTCTGTTCATTAATTTTATTTCTGATATTATTATATTGCCTTCCTGAGTTTTCTTGTAGCTCACTGAATTTCTTCCTAACAGCAATTTTGAATTCTTTGTCAGATCACGGTATTTCATGTCTTTGGATTTGGTTGCTGGACATTTGTCATTTTCTTTTTATAATGCCATATTACCATGACTTTTTTATGTTGTTAGATAAAAACTGCCTCTGCTACCACATTTGAAGTTCCAAATATTTTTCTTATTTAGGCAAGGTTTTGTTTGCTTTGATTGTAGCAGTTCAATAGATTTGGTAATTAGGAATCTTCCTTTTGTTTTCCAGAAGGTGGCACTATAGCACATGTTTTTGGTTTCCCTTACAAGAGCCGACAGCGGCTCAAGTTAGGAGTTTATATATATATATATCTGCAAATATATATGTAAAGCTGGCAGAGGGGGAAGTGTATACTTAGCCCTTGGAATTTGGGGTGTGCTCATAGCTGGAGGCCAGTCTAGTAGCGACTCCTTGAATGGAGGGATTTGGGTCCGAGAGGTCCCTTGGTGGTCCTTTTGTCAGAACCCTGGGGCAGATAGCAGGAGACATTTTTCTTCAGTTCTCTCTGTCTGCCTACTTCTTTTTCCTTTCCATCTCCCCATTTACTGCATTCTTACTTCAGAGAGAGACCAAAGGTCCCTCCAGCTGCAGAATGCAGAATCAGCCTGGCAGACCCCCACTCATTGCCTTTACTGTGTACCTCTTTAAAGGCTTGTGCTTCCTGGCTAACATAATTGATGCTGGAGGCTCCACAGCCCTAGGTTCCATGGCCTCTTCCCTCTCCCTGCAGCCTCCTCTGTAGTCCAGTCCACCCACTTTTTGGTGCACAGATGGATGTATCTCTTGGATGTCCTAGTATGCTGTGGAGAGGCTCTTTCTTTTTTCTTTCTTTCTCTATAGATGTCCAATTAGTTGTAAATCGAAGGGGAGAGAAACACAGAAGGACTCATGTCACCATGATGCTGATATCATTCTCCTCATAGTATCTTTTAAGTATCTGTAGGATCTGTAGTGATATCTCTTTGTCATATCTGATACTATTGATTTGTGATTTTTTTCTTTTAGTTTCTTTGAATCGTCGTAGATTATTAAATCATTCTTGTTGATCTCTATTTCTGGTTCATTGATTTCTCACATCTTTATTCCTACTTTTTCTTTTCTTTGCATTTAATAAGCAATTCTTTTTCTTACTTAGGATGAATATTAGATTATGCTTTTCCAAGCATATTTTCTACTAAATACATTTCAACG
Source organism: Paguma larvata (assembly GCA_030068075.1). NCBI lineage: Eukaryota > Metazoa > Chordata > Mammalia > Carnivora > Viverridae > Paguma > Paguma larvata. The sequence goes on from CM057827.1 coordinate 1,400,535, forward strand.
TGTAAATTTCCTCTCAGCAAGTTTCTGATATGTCATATTTTCACTATTTTTGTATAGTTAAGATATTACACTCTGACTTATTGATTCTAATATTTATATGGAAAGAGTCAAAACAGCCACAACTGATAATAATTAGAAGATAGGACCAGCTTGCCCTACTGTATGTAATGACTTTTCATAAAGCTATTTTGATTAAGATACTATAATATTGTTGATGAATAGATCACATTCATTAGTTTACAGCATTTTCTAACTTCCAATATATTTTCTTTTATGCAGAGGTTATTTAGAATTTACTGCTTAATTTCAGTGTATTTAGGAATTTTCTAAATATGTAACTTATTGATTTCTAGTTTAATTTCTCTATAGTCAGAGGACATATTTTTTGAAATATTTTAATAATTTAGAGTGTGCTAAGATCTGATATATGAACCAGTGCATGATCTATTTGGTAAGTATCCCATATGAACTTCAGAAGAATGCATGGTGTTGCAATTATTAGATGCCAAACTGGTCAGGTTGGCTAATGATACTATTTAAATCTTCTACATCTTTACTGACTTTTTCTCTTAAATTTTAGACACTGAAGAAAAATTCCTAGAAAGATCTATTGTACCAAAAATTTTCTCAAGAAGAAATGTAAAATGTTATTAATACTGATGTAGCTGTTGCATCATAAGTGTAATGAAATTGAGGTAACAGTTAAAAATCATGTCACAAAGAAAACAGACAGTTTTATAGGCAAGATCTGTCAAATGTTTGAAGAACTATTCGCTCTAATTTTTTTTAATTTTTAAAATATTTATTTATTTTTGAGAGAGAGACAGAACATGTAGGGGAGGGGTAGAGAAAGAGGGACACACAGAATCTGAAGCAGGCTTCAGGCTCTGAGCTGTCAGCACAAAGTCTGACGTGGGCTCAGACCCACGAACCATGAGAGCATGATCTGAGCCAAAGTCCGGCACTTAACATACTGAGCCACCCAGGTGCCTTTCTAATTTTTTACTACAAACTCTTTTTGAAGATAGAAAAGGAAGCATTTGCTAATTCATTTTATAAAGCTAATGTCATGTTGAATATTAAACCAGACAAAGGTAAAATGAGAAAGGAAAATCATAGATTCAATTCATTTGTGAATATAGATGCACAATTCCTAAACAAGATTTTCAGGAAACGAGTCAATAGTATATAATAAGATATTGCACCCTGAAAATATTAGGTTTATACAAGAGCTTAAAGATGTATTACTTACTACATTAACAGAGTGGAGGTGGAAAGCCAGATGATCATCTCAATAGATAAAGATATTTGATAAAATTCATTTTCCATTTATGAGTTTTGAAAACATGGTAAACCAGTAGAGGAGAAGTTCCTTCATATGATAAAGTGTATCTAGCAAACCAAACTATAACAAAATGAACTCAAATATTGGAAGCACTCCCATTAAAATCAGAAAGTTATGCTTGCTAAAATCAGAAATTGTGTCCACTATTACCTCTGTTGTTCAATGTCGTATTGAATGTCCAATGATACAAGAAAAAAGAAATACTTACCGATTAAAAAAGTAGAAATAAAACTCATTATTTGTAAAAATTATTTCTGTTTCTACATTAATGAAATGATAGAATTTATGGGGAATAGTAGTTTAATAAGTGTTTCAATATGAGGCTAACCTATTAAAGTCAGTTACTCTTTGCCCAAGCAACAACTATAAAACATAATTAAAAACACAACAATGAAACCAGTTATAGGTAGCTATAAAAACTAATGTATCTAGCAATAAATGTAACAAACCTACTTTCCTCAGCACCTCAAATTATAAAAAGTTTATTGAAGGGAATTAAGAGAAATATCTCCTGTTTATAGGTTGAAAGACATTATCATAACAGTATTGATGTCTTTCAAATTGATCCATACTTTTAATATAACTGGGTGGCTCAGTTGGTTAAGCATCTGGCTCTTGATTTTAGCTCACGGTCATGAGATTGCGCTAAAGGACGTGAGATTGAGCCCCACATCGGGGCTCCGTGCTGACAGCATGGAGCCTGCTTGAAATTCTTTATCTCCCTCTCTCTCTGCCCCTCGAAAATAGATAAACATTAAAAAAAGGAATATGGTCATACTATATATGACTTTTTATAAAGCTTTTTTGATTAAGATGGTATGCTATTGGTGCTGACGTAGTCAAATTTGTTGAATGGATTAGAACTGAGAAATCAGAAACAAAGTGTGGATATACATGGGTGTGTGTATATGTGTATAAATATATACATGTGTATATTTTGTGCATGGGTATAAATGCATATGTGTGGAACTATTATTTATGACAAAGATCATATGGAAGACTGCATGAGGAGAGGAGGCTTTAATAGAGTTCTGAAAATTTTGTTACTCATATAGAAAAAATCAAATTGGTTTTCTATCTCACATCTTACACAAATAGCGACTCCTTGTGGGTTAAGAGCTTAAATATCAAAAGCAAAACTTAAAAACTAGAGGAATGTATGGATGCCTGGGTGGCCCAGTCAGTTAAGTGTCCGGCTTTGGCTCGGTCATGATCTCATGGTTCATGGGTTCAAGCCCCATGTCGGGCTCTGTGCTGACACTGTGGAGCCTGGAGCCTGCTTCAGATTCTGTGTCTCCCTCTCTCTTTCTGCCCCTCCCCCAAAATAAAATAAACATTAAAAAATATATTTAAAAAATTGAGGAATAAAAAAAATAAAATAAACATTAAATTATATATTAAAAATACAGGAATATATATCTTCACATTTTGTATAAGGAAAAATTACTTAAACATGACAAAGTGCTAATCATAAAATAAATTATGAATAAAATTTTTTACAATAAGAATTGCTTTTCACCAATAACAGCTTAAGGAAAGTGAAAAGGCAAGCTCTAAACTAGGAGACTTTTGCCATGTATATAACTAACAAATGACTAGCATTCAAAATATATAAAGAACCACTATAAATCAGTGAGAAAAAGACAAACCGAATAGAAAAATGAACAAAAGGCATGTGTTCACCTCATCAGGATTTAGAGAAATGTACATCAAGACCATAGTGAGATACCACTCACTCATTTTATACCTATGCAATCGACAAAAATTAAGAAGTCAGACAAAACCAAGTGTTGGAAAGGATATGGATCAATAGATGTCTGAGAAGCTGTTAGGAGTGGGTAGGAGGAGTGAAATAGTGGTACAACCACTTTAAAAATTTGCATCTTTGATGCAATTTGAAAAAAATTACAACCCAGAAATTCTATTCAGAGTACCTCTTATATATGTAGTTTGATGCAAACAATCTTAGAGAATTATTTCAGTCTGCAGAAAGTTGTGAGATAGTTTTCAGCTCTGAAGATGTTTTTCTATACAAAATATTGTTTAGCCAGGGTCCCTGAGTCACATGAGTCGTGTACTCAGATCCTAATTATGTGATAGGCAAGGAGCTTCATCAAAGAACATGCATATTTGCTGTCCTCAGAAAAGGGCCTATGTTCTGAGGCTGAAATTAGGTTAGCAGGTAGTGCCGGAATCAAATATGAATACATAATAATAAATGATAGTATTAATAGAAGTTACTATTAACAATAATACTGTTACTAACAGTATTATTATTAACAATAATACTTCTAGTAGAGGTCATTATTAAGCACATACCATTTGTCTGGCTCTTTGGTCTTCATTTAATGAACATTATTTAATTATCATAAAGCCTTTCTGATATAAGCACCATTCTTAATCTTGTTTTTTAGATAGCTGATAGTGAGCCACTGGGGGGTTAAATAATTTCCACAAATTCATATATGTGTAAGTTGTGAAGCTGGGATTTAAACAAAGACTGACTCCAACATCTGAGATAAGGCAATATGGAAGCTATCATCCTTTGGATACAACACAATTTTTCTTCACTTTGCTGAGAGAACAACTCTGATTCATGACTGTAGGCAATGGTCCTGTTGTCTCCAGGTGCTTTGTACTGTTTAGAAAGTATTGGTATATGTGTGTAAAACTAAAATTATATGTTAGATTTGCAATACTTCAATAATACTATTTTATAGATGAACAGCATATATAAAGAGAGATAGTTATCAAGGTGGTACAATTATTTATATACATATGTACATATATATTTGTATATATATATGTGTGTAATCTGAAGACTCATTTAAAATAATGCCAAAAGATAAACTTGGCTTGTTTTTCTCTAGTTATAAGAGATCTTATTAAATATAGGCATGTCTCTTTTTATTGCACTTTGTTTTATTGTGCTTCGCAGATACTGCGTTTTATATGTTGAAGGTTTGTGGCAACCCTGCGTTGAGCAAGTCTGTAGCACCATTTTTCCAACAGCATTTGCTCACTTTGCGCCTCTGTGTCACATTTTGGCAATCGCAGTATTTCAAATTTTTGAGTTTGATGACTTTAAGGGGTTCAAGACTTCAGTAGAGAAAGTAACTACAGAGGTGGCAGAAACAGCGAGAGACGTAGAATTAGAAGTGGAGCCTGAAGATGGGACTGAACAGCTGTGATCTCAGAATAAACCTTGAACGGATGAGGAGTTGTTTCTTATATATGAGCAAAGAAAGTAGTTCTTGAGATGGAATCTACTCCTAGTGACGATGCTGTGTAGATTGTAGAAACAACAGAAAATTTAGAATATGACATAGACTTAGTTGATAAAGCAGCAGCAGGGTGTGAGAGGATTAACTCCAATTTTGAAAGACGTTCTGTGTGGGTAAAATGCTATCAAACAGCATTGCATACTACAGAGAAACCATTCATGTAAGGAAGTGAATCAGTGAAGCAAACTTTATTGTTTTATTTTAAGAAATTGCCATAGTCACCCCCGACTTCAGCAACCTGACCAATCAGCAGCCATCAGCATCACGGCCAGGCCCTCCACCAGTAAAAAAGATTACAACTTGCTGAAAGCTCAGATGATGGTTAACATTTTTTTTAGCAATAAAGTAGTTTTAAATTAAGGTATTTACATATTTTGATTTTTTTAGACAATAGACTACAGTGTTGTGTAAATATAACTTTTATATGACTTGCTTTATTGTGGTGTGGTGGAACTGAATCTGCACTCTCTCCAAGGTGTGCCTGCAGACATAATGGAGGATGTCTTTTCAATATATCTTTAAAGATTAAAATGAAAGGTTATTTCAGAGCCCAGTTGGTTCAAAATTAACATTATTGAGGGGTGATTTGAGGCTAGGTCATATATCCAATCTGAAGAATTAATTGGTGTCTGTTTTGACTTTCTGCTCTTTTGATACAAAGCAAATGAGCCCATTTATGTGGTGTCCAGGAGTTACTTGATTTCCACTAAAGAGGCAGAATGTTATAGGAGAAAGGCCTGGGATGAAAGCTTAGATACCTGGGATCTAATCTCAAGTTGACAGTAACTCTGTCAACTTGGATCTATTGCTTACTAATGGGCACTCTTGGAGAAGTTACTTAACACAGTTCTTAATTTCCTCATGTCAGAAGTGCAGAAAATAATAAATACCTCACTGGAATGTTAAAAACAGTAAATAAATGGTAGCACAAGAAAGCATCCATGGTAGATTGCCTGACACAGAAATTCCATATCCTTTTCTTGGGGAAGGTTAGTTACATCTTTGACTTTAGTGTCCTAAATCTATAATAATACTAATAGCATTTGTTATGTACCACTTTTCTAAGTGTGTTACATGAATGTATTAATTCACAGCAACCTTATGAGGTAGACACAGAGAGGTTAAACAACTTGCTTAAGGTTACTCAGCTGAACAATGGGGAAGCCTTTATTCAAATCTCCACAGTCTGGTTCCAGAGCCTGTTTCGTTTTGTTTTTAAATGTTTATTTTTGAGAGAGAGAGAGAGAGGCAGGGGGAGGGATGTGGATAGAAGAAGAGGGAGACACAGAATCCGAAGCAGGCTCCAGGCTCTGAGGTGTCAGCACAGAGCCCAACGTGGGGCTCGAACCCATGAACCATGAGATCATGACCTGAGTCGAAGTCAGACGCTCAATCAGCTGAGCCACCCAGGCACCCCAGAGCCTGTATTTTTAACCACTTCACTGTACTGCTTTTCTAAAGGAAGGGGTTGTAGGCTGTATCAGTAGTTTATTGCCTGTTATTCTGCATAATAAACAACCACAAAACCTCAGGGGCATAGAACAATAAGCATTTATTGATCACACATGTTGAAATGGTTGTTAGGCAACTGTTGATCTTGGCTGAGCTCCCCCATGTGGCTTGGGGTTGGTTTGCTGTGGGGCTTGGTTGGGACTGGGCAGTTTGCCTCTGCTCCAAGTGTCTCTCATTCTGCAGCAGACTAGTCTAGGAATATTCTCATGGTGAATGGCAGAAGTGAAAGAGCAAAATGGAAAAACACAAGTGGTTTTCCAAGCCTGTGCTGTGTCATGTCTGCTAAAGCACATCACATGGCTGACCCCAGAGTTAAAGTGGGGAGACATTGCAGTAACATTACAAAGGCAGTAGATTTAAGAATGTGTCACTTGACACATTGAAGCTGTTTTGTAATATACCACAAATGCCATGGTCTAGGGTTCTAAAATTCTTGCATATTAAGGATTAATTCTAAAAGCTGACCTCTGTCAAAACTGACACTTGTGGAAATTAAATAAACTTTTTTTCCATCTTACATGTGAAGAATCTAAGCACTAGAGTTTCAAGAAGATTTGACATGAGAACAAGACTTCTTTGGCTATATTTTTGTTTTTACCCTTTGACCCTCTTCACCCATTTCTCCCACCCTCAACCCCTCATTTCTGGCAACCACCAATCTGTTCTCGGTACCTATAAGCTTTTTTTTTTTTTTTTTAAATCACACATATAAGAGAGACCATACAATATTTGTCTCTCTATATCTGACTTATTTCACCTAGCACAGTACTCTTGAGATCCATCTATGTTGTCACAGACACCAAGATTTCATTCGTTTTTATGGTTGGGTAATAGTCCATCATGTGTGTGTCACACACACACACACATATATATTCACAGACACACACGGTATAATTTCTTTATCCTTTCATTCATCATTGGACACTTAGGTGATTCTTCAGTTGTTGCCATATTTTGGCTATTGTAAGTAATGCCATAATGAACATAACATCTTTTGTCATTATCTTCGGATGAATACCCCAGAAGTGGAATTGCTGGATCATATGGTAGTTTTATTTTTAATTTTTTCCATACTGTTTTCTATAGTAGCTTCACCAGTTTGCATTCTCACCAACAGTGCACACGGATTCCCTTTTCTCTGTGTCTTAGCCGGCACTTGTTTCTTATCCTTTTGAAAATAGCCATTCTAACAGGTGTGAGGTGATATCTATTTGGTTTTAATTTGCATTTTTTGATGATTAATCATGTGCATCTTTTTATGTGTCTCTTGGCCATTTGCATGTCTTCTGTAGAAAAGGGTCAGTTCGGATCCTCTGCCCATTTTTTAATTGGATTGGGTGGGGTTTTTGCTATTGAGTTGTGTAAGTTGTTTATATAATTATTATATGTATGAAAACTCCGAAAACACACACATACATTTCTGGAAAATAGGCAGAAACTTCTTCCAGAGATACTTAATTTAGTCTACAGCCCCAAGATAGTGGTGGGCCCCGTTGATGATGATGATAGCTAACATTTAGGAGTTTACTTTGTGCCAAGCACTGTTCTCAGCACTTCACATATACTAGTTCCCTTAATCTTTACAACAACCCTGCTAACGGGCTCTATTAGTAGTTTCTATTTTACAGATGAAGAACTGAGAAGTTTAGTAATTCCCCAGGGTCAGACAGCTTTTGTATAAGATCTCCACACCAAATAAATTCCTAAAATGTCTTTTTTTTTTTTTAATTGAATTGTGTCTAGACCTCTTTGCTATGGATTTGAAGATGGTCTGTAATTCCATTGCTATGAAGTATAACTTTGTTTTATTTATTTTTTAATTTTTTTGTTGTCAAATTGGTTTCCATACAACACCCAGTGTTCATTCCACCCCATGCCCTGCTCAGTGCCCGTCACCCACTCTTCCCCCCTCCCCATACTCCCCTTAACCCTCCATTTGTTCTTTGTATTTTTTTTTAACGTTTATTTATTTTTGAGAGACATAGAGACAGAGTATGAGCAGGGGAAGGGCAGAGAGAGAGGGAGACACAGAATCTGAAGCAGGCTCCAGGCTCTGAGCTGTCAGCACAGAGCCCAATGCGAGGCTCGAACTCACAGATCATGAGATCATGACCTGAGCCGAAGTCCGCCACTTAACCAACTGAGCCACCCAGGCGCCCCTGTTCTTTGTATTTAAGAGTCTCTTATGTTTTGTCTCCTTCCCTCTCTGTGTCTTTTTTCCTTCCTCTCTTCCCCTCCCCCCTGGTTTTCTGTTAAGTCTCGCAAAGTCCACCTATGCGTGGAAACATATGGTATCTGTCTTTCTCTGACTGATTTCACTCAGCATAATACCCTCCAGTTCCATCCATGTTGCCACACATGGCCAGATTTCATTCTTCCTCATTGCTGCGTAGTATTCATTGTAAATGTATACATCTTCTTTATCCATTCGACAGTTGATGGACACTTAATCTCTCTCCATGATTTGGCTATTGTTGAAAGTGCTGCCATAAATGTTGGGGTACACGTGCCCCTATGCATCAGCACTCCTTTATCTCTTGGGTAGATTCCTAGCAGTGCTATTGCTGGGTCATAGGGTAGCTCTATTTTCATTTTTTTGAGGAACCTCCACACCGTTTTGCAGAGTGGCTACGCCAGTTTGCATTCCCACCAACAGTGAAAGAGGGTGCCCATTTTTCCACATCCTCGCCAGCATCTATAGTTTCCTGATTTGTTCATTTTAGCCACTCTGACTGGTGTGAGGTGGTACCTCAGTGTGGTTTTGATTTGTATTTCCCTGATGATGAGTGACATTGAGCATCGTTTCATGTGTCTGTTGGCCATCTGGATGTCCTCTTTGGAGAAGTGTCTATTCATATCTTCTGCCCATTTCTTCACTGGATTATTTGTTTTTTGGGTGTGGAGTTTGGTAAGTTCTTTATGGATTTTAGATACTAGTCCTTTATCCAATATGTCATTTGCAGCTATCTTTTCTCATTCCGTTGGTTGCCTATTAATTTTATTGGTTATTTCCTTTGCAGTGCAGAAGCTTTTTATCTTGAAGAGGTCCCAATAGTTCATTTTTGCTTTTAATTCCCTTGCCTTTGGAGATGTGTCGCATAGGATATTGCTGCGGCTCAGGTCATAAAGGTTTTTACCTGCTTTCTTCTCTAGGATTTTGATGGTTTCCTGTCTCACATTCAGGTCTTTCATCCATTTAGAGTTTATTTTTGTGAGTGGGGTAAGGAAGTGTTCTAGTTTCATTCTTCTGCATGTTGCTGTCCAGTTCTCCCAGCACCATTTATTAAAGGGCAGAGTGAGGACGGAAACAAAGGGGCGATTTGAAGTGTAATTTTAGACATTTAAGAATATAGGATTTTGTAGATGGCATGCATATATTGAAGGGAGCTGAACTAGGTGCTTTAGAACTTTATTCTGATTTCAAAAATATGTGATTCTGAGTCTCTGTATGCATTTCCTCTTATGTATGTTCAGCTTTAAAAAGTGTTGCAAGGATCCTTTATTTGAATAACTAAACCTATATCTAGGGGATGAAGAAAGTATCAGCTAAGTCTTTTCATTCCTGTGCTCCAAAGGTAGAATCTTTTGCTTTGAATTTCTTTCTCATTCTGCAGACAGAGATTTCTGCCCTGACTTAGAGCTTTCTTGAGAATAAAATTCTGTTTGATTTGGTCACATGATTAGCAAGACCAGATATGTCTTTCTGAAACATGATGTGAATGGCATTAATGTATGTCATTAAAATGAGTATTTGTAATTCCACTATGCCTGTTTCAGATATTTGAGAATTGAGACATACCTTACATTTCTTGGTATGAAGATTAGCTGAATAAATTGCTGTTTCATTCAACAGGTGGGTTTTCAGAAAAGACATATGAATGGAGCTCGGAAGAGGAGGAGCCAGTGAAAAAGGCAGGACCAGTCCAAGTCCTCATCGTCAAAGATGACCATTCCTTTGAGTTAGATGAAACTGCACTGAATCGGATCCTTCTCTCAGAGGCCGTCAGGGACAAGGAGGTTGTTGCTGTGTCTGTTGCTGGAGCATTTAGGAAAGGAAAGTCTTTCCTGATGGACTTCATGTTGAGATACATGTACAACCAGGTAAGTTAAGTGTTGTGAGGGGGTCCTGGGTGGCTCATTCGCGTAAGTGTCTGACTCTTGATTTCAACTCAAGTCTTGATCTCATGGTTCATGGGATCAAGCTCCATATTGAGCCCTGCACTGACAGTGTGGATGGAGCCTGCTTGGGATTATCTCTCCCTCTCACTCTTCCCCAAGGTGTGCACAGACTTGCACTCTCTTTCTCAAAATAATTAAACTAAAACAAAAGAAGTGTTTTAAAATATGTTCTTGTTTTTGTGCTTCTATCACTTTGTGTTTTTATTTAGTAGTGTTAAGTATTTCCGCTTCCACTATCATATTCCCTAATATGAACTAGTTTGAAAACGTCATGGTATAACCATTCCGATTTCAGTGCTTTGGGCACCAAACTCCATAGGCCACTTTTGTCTGAAGGCACTTTGCAACATTTCCCTTAGAACATAACTTATTTATTTTATTCTTTTAGAAAGAGACAATAGTATACTGATGTGATTATAAACTTTACACTTTAGAGTATTTAAAATGTATCAGATAACTTTTATCATAAGTTTTATATTATAATCATATTCCCCCCAACATTTATTATGACATTTTTCCAGAAGGCAGCAAAGCTAAAAGAATTTCATGGTGAACACCTATATAACAACTACCTAGATTTTACCATTAGTATTCTTGCTTCGTCACGCGTGTCTCCAGCTAGTCTTCCCTCACGTTGGTGGCATAGTGGTGAGCATAGCTGCCTTCCAGCTAGTCTTCCCTCTTTACATCTGTAACTGCATCGTATTTTTTTTTTATTCATTTGAAAATAAATTGCTGACATTGGTACACTTCCTTGTAAATACTTCAGTATACATCATCTGCCAGGGTCCTTGTTCTGGCGAATCTGGGGGTCCCCGAAGGATGGACGGTCAGGCAAAAGTAAGTGAGAGAGCCACGAGAGAGATGGAGTCTGATGACCAAGCAGGCAGCCCTGGCAATTCTGGCATCTCCGCCCTGCTGGTCTCAGTGTCTTTATTTTTAAAGGTAGCAAGTGACATTACATCAGTGACAAGGCATTCTTTACAACATACATTGTCGCAAGACCTATGTTAATCACCTATAGGTAGATTAGGAGTCATTCTATCCATAATCGTAAAGGCTCATGTCTGTCTATTCTTTTATGGTAGCTTTTGTAAGAGTATTTTGTTATTGCCTTTTTATTATAAGGAGCGTGGGGATGAGAATTACAAAAGGATTTACAAAATGTTAACCTCAGGGAGGTGCTCAATATTTGCTGCTGATCAATGAAGATATGTGTAGCTATTTTAGTTTGTACCTTATCTGTAAACAGTGCTTCTAACTTTTGGGCTAGGCTAACCTCCGGGGAAGGTCCTAAGTCTCTTTACAATCTCTCCCATCAGTCTGTTAATATGAGAGAAGCTTTACGGAGATATGCCTTGAGGTTTTATGGTGGGGCTGAGGGGATGATTAACACAATGCGATACATGCAGGGAAAATCTAGTTTGGTTCAAGGAGTCTTGGGGCCTAATGTCTACTAATTTCTAGCCAACTCGTAACTGCTATTCTGTATGATCCATTTGTGTAACCTATCCCCAAGAGTCAACTTTGAGGTTAATTCTGGCCAGGTTACTCTCATTCAGATTTTATCCATCAAGACATTGCACTCCAGGTCCCCTTTTCCATATGCCATAAAACCAAAGAGCATTATATCCCTTAGGCCAATGAGAGCAGTTCAAGAAATCCAGGCCCGAAAGATTATTTAGAAGGAGGTAAGATTAGGTGCCAGTTTGGCTGGCAGGAGCTTTGCTTCAACCTTTTCCACACAGGGAGGGGTCTCAACCTGCAAGCCCAAAATGGCTCCCAACAATCATCATCATATATTTCAGTAGTTTTTAATCTTTTGTTGTAATATTAAATACACTTATATGCACAAATTGTAGGTGTATATTTGCTTGTTGTTATTATTATTTTTTTTTTGGAAAATGCATATGCCTGAATGACCCCAATCCTATCAAGTATATCTTGCTGTTATCCCAGAAATTTCTCTCTCATCTTTTCTTATTCGGTTCTCATCTTACCCATCCCTAGAGACAACCAACAGTGTTATAACATTTGAGACAACAGTGTGGCACAGAAAGGCTTTAAGGGACCTCGGATAAGCCAAAAGCAGAAGGATAAATGGGAAATCAGAGTCAGGGAACCGAAGGTTGCGAATGGAGAATATACCAGTAGTTTGTTCTGCTTTTTTACCCATAGCCATCTCTGCTGCAAATACGGGTGTTGAGGCAGAATAGACACACTACCCAAAGAAACTTCGTGTTATGTATTTATACCGTGATTATTCATTTTGGATTGATCTTTTATAGTTAAGGTATTTTTGAGTTGTTTTATAGAGTTAACTTTAATATCTTCTATCTCTAGCTTCAGACTTCAGACAAAAATACTTCAGACTTTGCAACCAAACAGAACTCTCTGTTTCTAGCATATCACCATTAATATGCTACTTAACACAGCTGGAAAAATTAAGTGAACCGCATCAGTATTCATATTAGTTTCCATGCTGTGGAATTATACAGTTTTAGGCATATTCATAGTTTTAGCTGTGTACTAAACATTAAAACTAAATGCTCAGTAACACTTGTCATGTTGCTTGTGTTAAATGGCACTTGTGAGATTAAAGTGTAACAGATGTGTTGTGTTTTGGGTTTTCTGCATCTACTACTATGTGCCTCTCCTCTTGCTATTCACTCCCTCCTCCTCCAAAACCAAAGCGTTTGTACGTATTATTATTGTGTATATCCTGACATAATATGTTCTCTCCCATCTATATTTCTTTGCTTCTAGAATGCCCTTCCCAAGTTTGCTCATCTGGAAAATTCCCAAACATCCTTCAAGTTTTAGCACAAGCACCATCTCTCCTATTAAGTTTTATCTGAACAAGAGTTAGTTAGCTCTTTTCCTATGCTTCTATCTTTGCCTAATATGCACGTCCATTTTGGCATGCATATATTGCATCATAATGGTTTGTTGGCGGGTCTGTCTTTCTATTAGGCTCTAAGCTTCCTTTAGTCTGAATGATATCTTTGTATTCCCAGGACCTGGAATAAAATGTAGCACATGGTTGCTTCTCTGTTATGATACTTTAGATAACAAAGAAAGTAATCGTATCAGTACAATAGATATGAATATGTTGTTCCCTTTTGACTGCAGTTGGAGAGAGATACTCACCAGAACGGATGCACGGAACAAAGTATACCACCGTCCACTTCCATATCACAGACTTTCTTAATTTACAGGAATCAGTTGATTGGGTTGGAGATTACAATGAACCATTAACTGGTTTCTCATGGAGAGGTGGGTCTGAACGAGAGACCACAGGAATCCAAATATGGAGTGAAGTCTTCCTCATCAATAAACCTGATGGCAAGAAGGTAAGATGCAAACTGTGTAAAGAAGATTGAGTTTTCAGTTGACAAGCAGTTACCACTGTTCACGATCCTCGAAAATGATCTTTTGAAAACTAATTTTGGCTATTCGACATGAAGACCGAAAGGGATTTCTTGTTTCCCTTTCTGTTGATCAAAATGATGAAATCATAGGGACGATAGAACAGCAGATCAGCAAGCTAACACTGTCCTTTGTTTCAGTGCTGTTTCTGTTAGGTTGGATTACCAGTGAAAATTAATCATTATAGTACTCAGTTAATATTTTCATTTCCTATGGCATTCATGGCATACATAAAAAATTACCTGTTAAGTATTCATTGATAATGGTTTGCTACAGTTCTCATAGTGTTAACTTTGTAGTTGCCCTAATCCTGCAGATGTTCTGTAAAATACCAGTGATTACTTTACTTGCCTGTAGGTTGCAGTGCTATTGATGGATACTCAGGGAACCTTTGATAGTCAGTCAACTCTGAGAGATTCGGCCACAGTATTCGCGCTTAGCACGATGATCAGCTCAATACAGGTATGGAATAAAATAAATCCATTTCGATGGCTGTTCCTTTAACTAAAAATTATGAATATATGTATTCCTATGTACGTGTAGTAGTGAGACCAACGACTGAAATGGTAAATATGTTATTGGCTCAATTAGCATCCCAGTTCTTAGGATTTCTATAAGAGTAGAATTGGTTTGGTTACTGTAATGGTTACTGTAATCTAATTTCTGATCAGTTTCAAGCTGTCAATAGCTAGAAAAGTTTGTGTTATTTCGTTAATAATGTTGTCTGTTTATTAAAGCCTACAATAAACTTAATAATATTGTCGTATAATGTATGCAGATAGATATATTGGAACTACCTATTGTAAGTTACATTTACTGAAAGAAGATTTATAAATGGGATTTTTTTTATGTAGCCTGTAGAAACATTTGTAAGTGTAAAAGCATTTATATGCTTTCCCAGCTTTTAAAAACACTTAATAAACATTTAGGAAAATAAATGTCTTATAAAACCTTTTAATCTTTCTTTCCTTTTTTCTTTGTCTCTTATTAAGTATTGTTTTTGATGTATATGTAGGCTTTACAAATTGTCCTGGACAGTCTCTGAGAGTTTTACTATAACTGTAGAACACATAGCATAAAAGGTTTTAAGATGATTTTTAGATATTTTCCATTTATTAGAAAGAACAAGAAGAAATAGTGGCCAAGAAACAGTTAAAAGACAGTAAGATAGTTTAAAAAGGTAGGGAAGGCAAAGTGGTTGGAATGACCAAGTCCAGGCTGAATTATACATGAGCAGAGAATGGGGCTCGTGAGCCAGCAACCAGGGTATCGTGTGGTTAGGACGATGAGAGGGTGGATAGAAGGAAGACTGAATATTTTTTACAAAAAGGTTTAAAATGAAAGTCATGATTATAACCTGTGATTGATTAGCTTTTAAAAATAGACTTCTTAAACAAATGAGCCTGTAAAATCAGACTTAGTATCTAATTTCTTCATAATCAGCAGTATAAAACCACTTGTACTAGCCAATTAAAACACAATTATTTGTTACTTATATTTCTGTTTCACCTGAAGGCATTGAATATTTTCACGGAAAAAATCTTAAGTCCTTAGTAATGACCTTTTTATTATCTGAGAAACAATCTGTTATTTAAATCAGTGCATGAAGTATACTCTTTGTGTCAATACACAAACAGAATTTCCTTCACTGTTTTTTGAAATTATTTCTCAAAAAAAAAAAAAGGGACTGTCATCTTAGTACTGTGGTTTGTTCATGAAGTGGTTATGTGTATGTATAGGGATATGAGCCTGGCACTCAGAACCTAACTTCAATGTGATAGAACTTTCTACAGACTTAACTAAAGTAATCAAATGTAACACAGTCAACGTAATTTTTCAAGACAAAATTTCATGTATGGCTTATTCAGATCTAGACTCCTATTATTTTGGTATGCTTGTAAGAATAATTATTTTATTGACTAATCATTAAATTATTTTCATAAATAATTTTAATATTCTGTCTCCAGAGCAGGTGGCTGTTGTATTTTTGGGACAACTTTATGATCATTGTACATTGTTTATTGTTTCTCGGGCTTTCTTTACTCCTTTGGTCTTATAAACAGCCATTATTTAAGAATACATGTAGGGGCACCTGGGTGGCTCAGTTGGTTAAGCATCCGACTTTGGCTCAGGTCATGATTTCTCTGCTCATGAGTTGGAGCCCCACATCAGGCTCTGCGCTGACAGTGTGGATCCTGCTTGGGGCTTGGGATTCTCTCCCCGCCCCCCTGCCCAGGCCCCTCCTCAACTTGTGCTTGCTCTCTCTCGAAATAAATAAGTACACTTAAAAAAGGAATACATATAAGAAAGTTTCATTTTGTGAAAATTGATATTTATAAAAATGAAGAATGACTAAGTGTTTTGAAGGATGCCAATTATTTTTTCATTTTGACTTTATTTCTTAATCAAGGTATATAACTTATCCCAGAATGTCCAGGAGGACGATCTTCAGCACCTCCAGGTAACAACATGTATACGCTTTTTTACATACATCTGGTAACCTGAAGATGCGCAGATTTTGTTAGACCTTCTCCTACCTGGAAAACTGAACAATTCAGAAGGATTTAGAAACATAATCAAATGGAGATTGTCTTATTTCCAGGTTTCTTGTTTCAGCCCTGGTATGGTTATGTTCTCTCTAATTCAGTTTTCAAAGTTCTTTGTTACTGTAAATTTACTTGCTATTGGCCCTGTATATTTGCAAATACATGGCAAAGTAGAGAAAGAATCTTTGGTTTAAAAATGACCCCAAATGTGAAGTTTATCCAGTTATAAATAACTCACAGAGATGAAGAGTACACCATCGGGAATACAGTCATTAATATTGTAATAATGTCACTTGGTGACAGATGGTGACTACTTACCGTGGTGAACGTAGCATAGTGTATAGAACTATTAAATTGCTCTGTTGTACACCTGAGACTAATATAACATGGTATGTCAACTATAATTTAATAATACACTTTAAAAACCTTTCTGTTCTATACGCTGCCCTCGGGGTATTGTTACAGCAAAAATGCAGAGGGAAAAAAGTGAAGTTGAAGTCTTATGTCAGAGATTTAATAATTGCTAGTATGATATCAGTTGCATGCCAGATTTTTTTTTCCTGTGGATCACTTTATACCTAAGAACTCTGAGGGGCTACCTGGTGATAATTCATAAAACTTTATTTTAGATCTGAAAGAGACTTCAGTGACACCTAATTTACCCTTCATGTTTTGTAGATGAGGTAAACTTGACTGAAAGTAGTAAATGACTTGCCTAAACTCATGTGGCTAATTAATGGTGGAGTGGGCATAGCGCTCTGGGCATCTCCTGGGCTCAGGGCTGCTTCACACTTCAAGCAGCATTAAATTTCAGAAAAGTAAAAGATGAGATATTCCATAAAGGTAGTTCACACTACCTGTAGCACTTTCTGCTCTCTTTCAATTCATGTTATTTTGGTTATCCAGCAAAATCTGTTGTTTCCCTGATAGTTTCCTTCTGTATAATTGTACCTTAAATATATAATCTATCTTGGCAATAAGAGCCGCGCACAGATTTAACAGACCACAGAGGATAATAGAGCGGGGTAACCTGTGATGCTGGCAATATCATTTGGAGTTCACACCTGACATTATTCCCAAATATAGTTCTAGTACATCACACTGAGCATTGTGACAAATAGGCAATATGCTGAGTAACTGTTAGATGTGTCTTGTAATAAGTACGATTTACTTCTTTAGGCACTTCTTTAGACACCTAGCTAATTATTTTCCAAGTTAATGGCACAGTACTGTTCAATACCAGCTTAGGGGTTTCTTAAAGAAGGGCTGATTTTGGACTTTGATATTGAGTAAGTAATCTTTTCTCTGAGACCATTTAAAAATTTTCCTGTGAACGGCAACAGCTCAGCCTCCTCAAAAAAGATTGTGAATTCAAATTCTGTTGGTATATGATTCTAATGAGAGTGCCTAATCCCTGGAGCAGCTGTGATATTCCAGACGTGATAAGCGTTTTCATTTAATCACTGTAATCAGATGCCTAGTAATTACTCTGGGTTTCCCCTATCCTCCTGCAGGAGAGGTGGGGGTGCTGTGGGAGCTATCTGAGAGGGGCAAGGAGTAGGAATCCTCTGGGGCACTTGCAGCCCAGCTCTGAGAGGCTGCTGTGACTTGTCAGTCTGGTGGATGAAGTGGCATTTCCTGTGTACATACAGGGAAACCCATTCCACGGTGACACACTCATCAGCGTCCTAATCCCAGTCACCCTCTGGGGTCTATGTTCTCTGACACCTTCCTTACATTTCTGACAACACAAGCTGAGTGGGTGCCTCTCAGTTGGGAGCAATTGAAAACAGAAGAAGGCCATGTATTTGGTTGTATTTTTAGGCCAGATGCCCCTATGCCTTTGTAATAATTCAGTCCATTGTGCCATTAAATTTACTCAGGCAACAACTTTTGTTAAATATGTCCAACAGAGTTTATGGCTCTCTGGTCTAATCTGTGCAAGTTCTGCTTTGAAATATGTTTCTTTCTCCCCCATCTTCCCTACAATAAACTGCCCTACATTCTTGATATAAAGGTGTTGGCTTTGAAGTAGAAACTTCATTTTAACATCCAGTTACTGCTGTTCTGCTTTATCTAATACTTAGTTCCTTAAAATGATTATTGTAACCTTAATAATAAAGTATTATGTTATGGTGAGGGGAAAAAATGAATGGAAGAAAGCCCAGAAGTAAAACTTTGCAGATACTGAAGTTTTTCTGTGTGTGTGTGTGTGTGTGTGTGTGTGTGTGTGTGTGTGTGTGTGATTTCCTTTGTAGCTTTTCACTGAATATGGAAGACTGGCAATGGAAGAAATATTCCTGAAGCCATTTCAGGTGAGTGAAGTGTAAAATGATGGTGTATTCTTATTAAATTTTTCTGAAGGGTATGACCAAGTACATTAATTAATTGAGAGGGTCACATTTCTTTGCTTTTTTCTTTATTTCATTCAAGAAGCACTTTGCATATCTTGCTAGTGCCTTTGATGCAAGTAGGAGATTAAAATGGAGAAATGAAAATTGAACAAATTATTTTTTTAAAGAAATGGGAAAAACATTTCTTGAGAAAAACAAAAAATAAATAAATGATAAAATGAAAAGCTGAATTAGATATTTTGATTCCTGCAAGGATATCATCATTTCTTCCCTGAATTCAACTCTAGAGATGTCGCAGAAACCAAAAGAAAACTGATGAATTTGTCAAACATAAAAGCTAAAAACAAACAAGATTTCTGGGACAATAGAAATTACAAGTCACAGCAAAAGCTGGCTAAGTACCAGAAACAGTATTGATTGGGTGGGTGCAAGTCGTGGGCGCCTTCCAACATTCTGAAAAATCACTGATTTCTGCCAAACACCACAGCCTGAGACCGAGCATCCGAGCATGGAAGCTGATCACTCACAATCGCACAGTGAGAGAGAGAGAGAGAGAGAGAGAGAGAGAGAGAGAGACAGAACCATTGGCTCTGCTGTGATCATGTGACTGTTTGGCGTCACATACTAGTATTGCAAGACATCACTCGTTTATCAAGTTAAAATGTATTAGAAATGTTTGCTTGTCTTGTGGACACACTCGCAGAACAAGTTACTCTCAATGCAAGGCCTACTTTTTATGATATTCTGGAAAAGACAAAACTGTGGAGACAATAACAAGTTCAGTGGTTGTGGGGGACCCGAGGATGGGAGGATGGCAAGGTAGGAGAGATGAATAGGCAGAGCACAGAAGATTTTTAGGGCAATGGAAATACCATGTATGATATTATAATGATAGCTGTATGTCATTATATAGGTCATTATACATTTGTCTACTCCCATGCTAAGAGTGAACCCTAAGGAAAATTATGGACTTTGAGTGACTATGATGTGTCAGTGTGGGTTCATTCTTGGTAAAAAGATGTACCATCCTGGTGACCAAGGCTGTTAAAGGGGAAGGCTATGCATGTGTAGGGGCTGATGATCTAAGGCATCTGTACCTTCTCTCAACTTTATTGTCAACCTAAAACTGCTCTGAGAAAATAAAGTTTTAAAAACAAACAGAAAAGCCATTAAAAAAATTTTAACTGAATAAAGAGAAAACAGGCAAAGGTCATATAGACAATGCACAGGAAACCCAAATGGCTGCTGCATTTTTGAAAGGGTGTCCAGTCTCATTGATAATCAGATAAAAATTAAAACAAGATACCACTTTGCACGCATTAGATAGGCAAAAGGTTGAACATAAGTACCAAATGATAGTTAGGATTTGGGTAAGTGGGAACCCTGAGGCCCTGTTGGTGAAAGTGCAGGTTGGAGCAGCTATTCTGTGAGGCAGGGGGGATTTATAAGGATACTTAATGTAGCATTGATAGAGTAGCAGAGTATCAGGAAGAGGAAGGGGACATAGGTGTCCGTCACTAGAAGAGTGGATACATAAATATGGTGAGACGCACATTCTGGAATATTTTGCAACATCCAAAGGCAATGAACCCAAAGTCTACAAAGTAGCATGAATAGAGTATTAAAATTCATACTGAGTTATGTAGGAAAAAAGTTTTGAGATTTATGACACAATACTATTTATGATTACCTAAAATGCTCTACATAAACAAGAATATATGTATACACACACATATACATATATATTTGAGTGTGGTTGAGAGCAGACAGTTGAATGGGGGAGGAGATCTGGAGAAAATATGATAAAGGAAAGCAAGAAAGGGGCTTTTGCATGGAGAGACAATGGTATGCTTTCAGTGAAGGAGTGTGAATCTCTCCCTGAGGTCTGGGGAAGAGGATGCAGAAAGGAGTCCATGTAGAATGAGAACAGTCCCTGCTTACAATCCTCTGTCTCGTTTACAATACCTACTGGTCTCTGTTAACTTTGAAAAATAATAACTTGTCACGGTTGATGGATGAAGTATTCTAAAGTAATTGAGCTATTAGCTTTGATTTTTCTCTTCACTGAACTTGTTCTCTCTGGATCCAGTAGCATAGAGTAGGAACTCCATTGTAAATTCTGGAAAGGATTTTTAAGTCTTACCAGCAAATGTTACTACTTAAAAAAATTTTTTAATGTTTATTTTTGAGAGAAAGCGTTATCAGAGTAGGGGCAGAGAGGGAGGGAAACATGAATCTGAAACAGGCTCCAGGTTCTGAGCTGTCAGCACAGATCTCGACACAGGGCTCAAACCCATAAACCTTGAGATCATGACCTGAGCCGAAGTCGGGTGATTAACAGACTGAGCCACCCAAGTGCCTGAAATGTTACTACTTCTTACACTTCGCCAGATACATTAAAACCAAAAGAGACCAACCAGGGCTCTGTTCAGATAGGTAGGTAGGTAGATAGACAGACAGGGAGAGGTACTGCTTTTGGTAAAAGAAATAATAACTGAGAGCAATAGAAAAAGTTTTACACTTGTTGGTAAACTGATGTCATTCTGAAATGTCAGTGAAAAAAGTTTTGGCTGAATAAGTCAACACTGACTCCTAAACAAGTTTGTACTTGTAAATCTATGTATCTGAAATTGAAATGAGAAACTCATTAAATAGCAAAAGTGGCTTCCAAAGATACTTAATAATATTTAAAATGAAAGCAACCAAATTCAAAACAAAAAATCCTATACATCATGAAATTAAAAGATAATATGCAAATATCTTCAAATCTCAGAATGTTTAAGGTATCAGCAAATAATTCACATTTTTTAAAAAGACACCATTAAGACTCATGTTAATAAGCTTACTGCCTACAAGACAATTCACATTTACATTAGAAAAAGTTTCAAGAAAAAAGTTCCAGTGTAATATAATTTTTAAATGAAAGTTCAATTAATTCATCAAGTTCTTTTATTTTTTATTTTATTTTTTAATTTTTTAATGTTTATTTTTGAGAGAGAGAGAGAGACAGAGAGTGAGCAGGGGAGAGGCAGAGAGAGGGAGACACAGAATCTGAAGTGGGCTTCAGGCTCTGAGCTGTCAGCACAGAGCCCGATGTAGGGCTAGAACCCATGAACGGGGAGATCATTATCCAGGCCAAAGTCGGATACTTAACTGACTGAGCCACCCGGGTGCTTTTTTTTAGAAAGTTATCACATCTGTCTTCTTCTTCTATCTCAGGAGAGAGCAGGTTTATTTATTTGGATAAAAGCGTGGAGAAATTGTAAACATTGCCCACGAATACCGGTAAGGTGACAGGTAATGAAATTTAAACAATAGTTTGTACTCAACTAAATTTAATAAATTTGAAATAGAAGAATTCTTACTTCTGAAACAGTGAAATTGTAAATAATGAGCAAACCTATTACAGCCTGGAAAAGTGAGGGTAATTAGGCAATGAAGGGAATAGCTGAATTAACAGATTAATTTGATTTTTTCTTTTTAAGGTTTATTGATTTTTCAGAGACAGAGAGAGACAGAGTGTAAGGTTGGGGAGGGCAGATAAAGAGGGAGACACAGAATCCGAAGCAGGCTTCAGGCTCTAGGCTCTGAGCTCTCAGCACAGAGCCTGAAACGAGGCTCAAACTCACAGACTGTGAGATCATGACCTGAGCTGAAGTTGGATGCTCAACCAACTGAGCCACGCAGGTGCCCTAGATTCATTTGATTCTTAAATGAAAAGCCAACTTATATCAAGAAAACAAAATACCTGTGGTATTTAAAAACTGTTTTTCGGTGAAGTGAGTTTACTTTAAAAGCAATGTTGAAGTGGAAAGTTAAGCTAGTGGTGTGCAGGTAAATGTATACAACTGGCTGGCGAGGAGGGAAGAGGGTGATTCCAATTTAAAGCATTTGCTGATTTCTGGTTTGCATACCTTTACCATGGCTGATTGCAAGCTGCCAACATGATGTCAACTGACTTGTCAAATTTCTCACTTGAACAGCTGCTCCTTGTGAGCCTATAAGAGCCAGCTTTACACTAGTTAGCACACAGGGAGTATAGCCCATAACAAGACGTTGCATTTAAGGACTGAATGAACAACTGGGCACATCCTGGCAGAGACATCATTGGTAAGGGAGGTTCTGTGTACATTTTTATGTACAGGTCGGTAGTAAATTAAGGTTTCCCTGGAATGGAAAATAAGGATAAACCCTAAAAAACTTCCTGCACACAAACTTTAATTCCTTTCTCTTAGAAGCTTTGTTTTATTCCTAAGCATATATTTTAGGACTACTTACCTTTATTCTCTGCTTTTTCACCTCCTCAATGTTAAGTACTTCACCTTCTGGGTTAGTTAATTCACCCCAGTTTTCTCCCATAGCATTTTTTAAATAACTTATTGTCAAATTGGTTTCCATACAACACCCAGTGTTCATCCCAACAAGTGCCCTCCTCTGTGCCCGTCACCCACTCTCCCCCCTCAGTTTGTTCTTAGTCTTTGAGAGTCTCTTATGTTTTGTCTCCCTCCCTCTCTGTATCTTTTTTCTTTTCCCCTCTTCCCCTCCCCAATGGTTCTTCTGCTAAGTGTCTCAAAATCCACCTATGTGTGGAAACATATGGTATCTTTCTCTGACTTATTTCACTCAGCATAATACCCTCCAGTTCCATCCATGTTGCTATGCATCCCGTAGCATTTTTAATTAACCATTTCATATGCTTAAAGGCCCACCAACACACTAGGCCTTAGAAATAGATCGACTTACCACATACACACACACACACACACACACACACACACAAATGATAAGTATGTGAGGTGATCAATATGTTAACTGACCTTGACTGAACTGTTAACTGGTAATCATCTCACAATATATATGTGTGTCATATCATCACGTTGTAGACCTTAAACATACACAATGTTAGATGTCCATTATATTTCAGTAAAGCTGGGGGGAAGAAGAAGATTTGAATTCTCTTTGTGAGAAAAAGTGAAACTCAACTTTTCAGGTTTCCTTTGGTAGAGATGTAATTATTAGATCAGTCCATGCCACTTTTATGGTTAAACTGAATATTGCTGGAAAATAATAGTAGAGGAAGCATATAATAATTTATTGTTATATTAGGATAAGCCTTTTCTGTTTCTCACAATTTCTCATTCAAATTGGGCCTACATATGGAAAGTTAGGAATCAGTTTACTCTAGTTTACCTAGTTGTATTTAAGAACCCTTTATTCCTGTGATTTAAAAATGTTCAGGGACTCCTGGGTGGCTCAGTGGGTTAAGTATCTGACTTGTTTTTTTTTGAAGTTTATTTATTTATTTTGAGGGGAGGGAGTGAGAAAGATGGGGAGAGAGAGAATCCCAAGCAGGGCTCCATGCTGCCAGCACAGAGTCTGATGCAGGGCTTGATCCCATGAACTGTGAGATCCTGATGTGAGCTAAAATCAAGAGTTGGATGCTTAACCAACAGAGCCACCCAGGTGCCCCAGGAGCACACGTGTGTGTGCGCTGCGCGCTCGCTCTCTCACTCTCATAAATAAACAAACATTAAAAAATTAAAATATAAAAATATTTGGGGTGCCTAGGTAGCTCAGTCATTTAAGCATATGACTCTTGATTTCAGCTCAGGTGGTGATATTGGGTTCATGAGATCTAGCCCTGTGCCAGGCTCTGTGCTGACAGTGTGGAGCCTGCTTGGGACTCTCACTTTCCCTCTCTCTCTCTGCCCCTCCCCCACTTGCACACACACTCTCTCTCTCAAGCTCTCTCTCTCTCAAATAAAATAAGCTTAAATAAAAAAATAATACTAATTTAAAATATTCATGTACAGAATAAACTATTTGATAGTGATTTCAGCCACTTTAAAACAAACTATTCTTGGTCAAATATCTATGATGACTATAATTGCCAAGTCGTACTAGAGAAATACATGACTTCACTGGGAAAATGAGAGGCTGTTTGTGCTTGCTTGGGCTGTAAATTAAAGAAAACAATATGATGGTAGGGCTGAGAAAAAGGACAGCTGTCAGAGAGCAATTTAAGCGATCTGAGAGCTGTATTATTCAGAATAAATGTTCATCTGGCTACATAGAATTAGGTCAGTGGTATGCACCAGGATCCTTCCAATGTGCACATTTAGGTACATGAACTGTCTAGAAGACCTGTATAAAATAATAATAGTTTATTGAGCATTTCTTTTGTGCCAGGCACTGTGCCGAGTATGTTTCATACATTAGTCAAATTATATTCATTATTGTTATGTAAAAATGAATAAGGTTGTTTCTTCTTTACTCTTTCTCTTTTTTAACTGTTCAGGGAACACTGAAGCGTAGAGTAGTTAAACTTGTCCCTGACTATATAATATCTTTTTTTTAAAGGATTTATTATTTTTTAAGTTTATTATTTTGAGAGAGACAGAGTGGACACGAGCAGGGAAAGGGCAGAGAGAAAGGGAGAGTCCCAAGTAGCCTCTGTGTCATCAGCTCAGAGCCTGATGCAGGGTTCGAACTCATGGAAATGTGTGATCATGACCTGAGCCAAAATCAGTAGTTGGATGCTTAACTGACTGAGCCATCCAGGTGCCCCTGGTCATATAATACCTTTAAGTTCCAGAGCTGGTCTTCAACCCAGGTAGGCCACAGGCTCAACACCGTGACACTTCCACCAGCCTTTATTGCCTCTCTTCCTCCTCCTGATCCTCATACTTACTGAGCTTTATTTTATAGTCTTCTATTTGAATGTGCACATCTCCCTAAATTATAATACTTAAGAATAGGAGCCACTGTAGTGTCCTTTTTTTAGTCTAGTACATCTAACTGCATATAGCAGATATTCAATTAATATTTGCTAATTATGGTGCTGTATTTGGGATTGTGTATAGTTTGAATATAATCCATGGGACTCAGAATTGAAAGACCTGGATTCAAGGTCTGGTGTGGCTATTATATGTCCATCCTAGCGTTACCTCTTTACATTTTAAGGTAAGATCCATAAGCAGTATTAAGTCATAAGCTGGTATGAGAGTGTCCAAAGTATTCGTATTGGGCATAGCCCCTTCTTGAACTGCAGAAACACAATCATGAAATTTTCTTTCAATAGATAAGAGTAGTAGAGATTTGGAATTGAAAGTATTAATTGCTACAAAAAGAGCAAAGTAACATTTCATTAGGTAAGACTAACAGAAAAGTGTTCAGTGTTTTCAGTTTGCAGTAGTGATTGTATATGGTATCATCAGATGTAAAGGTGATCCTAGTACACAGTCTGACGATGCTTCAAGTAGTCAGTTAATGGTTAGATATAGTTCAAATAGTCAGACAGTGAGTGGTTAGGTGTAGTTTGAGTAGTCAGACAGTGAGTGGTTAGGTGTAGTTCGAGTAGCCAGACTGTTAGTGGTTAGGTCTAGTTCAAGTAGTCAGACAGTGGTTAGGTGCAGTTCGAATAGTCAGACAGTTAGTGGTTAGGTGTAGTTAAAATAGTCAAACATTTATTGGTTAGGTGTATTTCGAGTAGTCAGACAGCTAGTGGTAAGGTATAGTTTGAGTAGTCAGTTAGTGGTTCTGCGCAGTTCAAGTAGTCAGACAAGGCTGCAACTGCTCTGAAGCAAGGGAAACCTTGGCTGCTGGATCAAGGAATGGGCCGTAAAAGTCATTGATGTTTGCCAGGTTGTAATTTAATGCCTGCAATGACCTAATTTCTTATATACATAAAAAAGAAAGATTTATGTAATTTGAAAGGTATTAATCTAGACTCTTACAAATTCTTCTCCAAGTTTTCTGTGTATGTCCTTGGTGATTTTTGCCCAAAGAGATTCTTCAGTTACTTTTGAAGTCATCCACACTGTATTTTAGCCAAGAAGGGAAATTGGTTCTTCAAACGGCTTTTTTGCTTGCTCTACCTATAGGTGTCCCTATTGATAGATTCCTGATTCTTAGAGAACAAAGGATATTTCTGGTCTTGTTTTTATGTGGAGGGCCACAAATTTGTTTTGATTTCTACCCTGTTAACTATTCAAGCCGCTCTGAAAAGTCAGCCTATATGGGAGATTTCTAGATTGATGATTTTTCATTCAAATTTTTTTCTTCAGATTCCTGTATTTTATGTCTGAGCCCATTTAAAAAAGAGAAGACAAGGTTCCCTTACCTCAGCTATTTAGGTACCCTAATGATTGTTAGAAAATTTCCTGAAATCTGTTTAAGTTTCCTCTGATTGTCCTTTATTTTGTTTACAATTTTGAATCTTTGACCAATTAGTAACTAAGAGAAAGTCTTCTGAAATGGTCTGAAATGGTCTTAAGGGATGTTTTATCTATTTTTCTTGTCCTCTAAAGGCTCTTAAAATGTTTTAATTTATTATTATTATTATTATTATTATTTTGAAGAGCTGGTTTGTTTAGACGTTCTCCTGGTCTTTCTTACCCTATTGCTTTTAACCCTTTTTTCCCATCATAGGATTAACAACAATTAAGTGAATTAGTTGAAACAACTGATAGTTCGGGTCAGTAAATATCTAACAAAATCCTGAATTACACAGCAAATCTCTGTCTTCTTGAGTTAAAAAAAATTTCTTTAAACTCACCTCTAGTCCATGGTTTAAATTCAGCTTCTATAGAACAGTCTTCTGGTCTAGCAGTTTGAAGTTGTTTGGGGCAATGTGGCCAGTCGTTTTCTAGGAAATCAGTTAGGAGGTCAGGGGAGAGAGCAGAAGGAATTGAAGGGGTGCAGTGAGTGGTGAAGATAAAACTGAAAGAGATACAAGGAGGGTAAGTTTCAGAAAGTAAAGGTCAATTTGAGAGCCCCTATTTTGAATTCAGCATTTTGAGGTCTCAGTTTACTGATTAAAGAAGCTAATTAATGAGTTATTAAGTGATATTTTTCTCTTTATTTCATAGAACTCCTCTTAACTGTATTAGTTATTTATTTTGACATGTACAAAGATCACCATAATGACCCCTTTTGTTCTGAATTTTTTTAAAAGGTCATTTATAAGTGCAACAATTAGGATGATAGTGCAATACAAATAGAAAGCAGATGTTTTTCCAGGAGGAGGGTCCAGCTTTGATATATACAAGCCTTTAACAGATTGGTCAAAAGTGTGTGCTGTGAAAAGTCATCTGATAGCCACTGATCCTGTGGACTGTGGACTAAGCACAGTGACTAATGGTTGGAGGTCTGTTAAACTGGCAACCAGTTTACCCAAAAGTAAATTATTTTGTATGAATTGTCAAGCAATAAGGCAAAGCAAGCAGCAAAAGCATAAAGAGATTAATAACAAAAATATTTACTAAATGGTTTACCTCCGAACCAAAAGTTCTAATAACCTTATGCAAAAATTAGGTCTAATTATCAAATGAGTTCACTTCCAAAACTAAGGGTTGAATTGCCCTATACAAAGACTTAGAACTGATGACCTTATATGAAGACCTACTGGGTCTTTATAACAAAAATCCTAGAATAACAAATTAATCAGCAACAAGAAGCTCAGTGAAACAAATCAGAACTCAAAAAAGATCGTTGTTGAGAAACATTCACCTGGCGGTAAATTTGAAGAACAAATGGAAGTTTGGAACAAGGGACAAGGAGACGCACCTACTAGTCTGAGAGTCTCAGAGACTGCTGCCAAGCGAGGGTATTAAAAATTGTCTCTGTGGGGGCGCCTGGGTGGCTCAGTCGGTTAAGCAGCCGACTTCGGCTCAGGTCATGATCTCGCGGTCTGTGAGTTCGAGCCCCGCGTCCGGCTCTGTGCTGACGGCTCAGAGCCTGAAGCCTGCTTCGGATTCTGTGTCTCCCTCTCTCTCTGCCCTCCTCCTGCTCACGCTCTGTGTCTATGTCTCAAAAATAAATAAAAACATTAAAAAAAATTAAAAAAAAATTGTCTCTGTGGGACTTCCAGAACTGTCAAAGGATGAGTCTACCACTCAAAACTGATACAAAAGCCCAAGCTGAATTTACTGCTTTATTAAGTAAAAGACCTATGCTGGTGAGGCTTAGTCTCACTGAGCAAAGTAAACTAATGATTATATGTAGGGTTTAGGAATTTGTTTTGGAGTTACGTGGTTTACAGAGGCAAGAACAGGTTGAGGTCGGTTTTAGAATATTTGTCATTGTTGAACACAGAAGCATGTTTTGTGTTGGCTCTAGAGGTGAGAAATGGATTGACATCAGCCTCAGTGAATTTTCCGGAGCGATTCTTCCATTAAGTATGAAGCTGTCACTGGTTGGCTTTCAAATGAGCCGTTGATCGAAGTGACTTGTTAGTTAGATGGGTTTAAAGCAAGTTCTAAACCTTGTTTCCTTGTTCTCTGAAACTGAAACTGGAACCGAAACTCATTGATTAAATGGTTCAAAACCAGTTCAGGTATTTACTGACTACATGGCTCTTGGACAGCTAGTCTTTTCCTGGGGATGGGGCCAGTGGGTATGCTATAGCTGGCTTATGCCAATTCATGAGAACTAATCAGTAAGTATTCAGGAATGATGTAAACGAACAATTACACTGCTGATTGCTTAAAATCAGCTATGTTGGGCATATTTACACCACGGAAATGGTCAAATGCTACAAAATCAAGTCATTTGGAGAGCCAGTTTACCAGCACATCACTGGAGGGGGGAGCATTAGGCATGGAACTTGGGAATTTATTACTGTAGATAGATAAATAGAATATAGATCCCTGATTTGAGAAAATAAGACTTCATATTTGATCCTATTCTACACATGGTCCTCATTATATCAACTTAGAGAGATGGCCAGTGAAAAAGACCAAAAAAACTAAAATTTCCCAAGAAAAATGCAAAATATAGCCAAATGCACATACTTGGCTTCATTTATCCTGGTTCATGAACCTCTATTTTGTAAAAGTTGCTTCCTAGCTAATGTCTGTTTTCGAAATACATGTTTAGGTAGAAATATTTTGAATACGGATTACTATATTTTGTTTTGACAAAAATGGGCATCTATTACAGACAGTGGACTATTTGAAATCATAGATAGGGGTATTTTAATCTTATTTTTAAAAACTTTTTATTTTTTAATTTTTAAACTTTAAAATTTTATTTTATTTAAAATAAAATAAAATTTATTTTAGAGAGAGAGCAAGGGAAGAGGGGCAGAGGCGGAGAGAGAGAGAGAGAGAGAGAGAGAGAATATGAATCTCAATCAGGCTCCAAGCCCGATGCGGGGCTCAGTCCCATGACCCTGGGATCACAACCTGAGCCAAAATCAAGAGTTAGACACTCAGTCAACTGGTGCAACTCAGGTGACCCATTAAAATATTTTATTTTTAGGTAATGTCTATACCCTAAGTGGCTCGAACTCACAACTCCGAAATTAAGAGTCACATGCTCTACTGACTAAGCCAGCCAGGGGCCCCAGAAGTATTTTTAAACTCTCTTCTCCACAAGAATCTCTCCTCTCCCCACAATAATTCCCAAAAGATAAAAAGAGAGAGGGAGGAGAGTTTCCACTTTGTGAGACAAGAATATCCATAACGCAAACGGAGAAGTGTCCCTGGTTTCAGGACGGAAGATGTGAGCCAAGGATTTTCTGTCCAGCAAAATTCACTTTCAAATAGTAAATCGACATGTACGAATTATCAACATGTAAGAATGCAAAGAATATTGTTCTCATGAGCCCTTAATGAGAAAGCTACTCAAGAATGAACTTCAGATAAGCAAAAATGACATAATTTCACCAAAGGAGAGATAATCATAAACTATGTGCCTCCTGATAGAAGAGCACTCTGCCAAAGAAAGAAAACCTGAGATCAAGGCCCTGTATCCAGCTGCCAATCTGCAGAAATCCAGAGAACAAAAGAGCATGTTGAACTCCCATGAACATGAAGGGTCCAGGTTGTGGGAAACTCTACTTGGTTATATAGAATTATGGTTAAATTCCTAGGTTCTTTCACAGGTAAAGTAAGGGAAAAGATGGAATGGAGGAAGAACCCATAGATTAAAAGAGAATTAAAGAGACAAGTCAACAAATTTTAGTAAGCAAGACTAAAAGACTCAGTTAAAAACTCAGAAGATATAAACTTTCAGAAAGATCATTTCAAGATAACTAATTTCATAAAAATTATTTCTCAATTCCCTACATTTTTTTCAAAACTAAAATTTGAAGTATCTTTTTTTTTTAAGTGTATTTATTTATTTTGAGGGAGAGAGAGAGAGCACAGTGGAGGTGGAATAGAGAGAGAATCCGAGTCAGGCTCTGCAGTGTCAGCACAAGCCATTGGGGCTTGAACTCACAAACCCTGAGATCATGACCTGAGCTGAAATCAAGAGTTGGACACTTAACTGACTGAGCCTACCCAGGTGTCCCAAAGAGTATCTCTTAATCAAACTTATAAAAGCATGTTTTTATCAGACCTCAGATTGTAAACTACAGTACATGTTTTATACTTATCGTTGAAGTAGTGCAGCAAGGTTTTGAAGTAACCCAAGTTTAAATACTAGCTGTTCTATCTCTGTGTGCCTTTGGCCAGCCAAGTCAGTGCCAGGTGGAAGTGATTTTTATATATCTCTTCTGAAAGGAATCATAAATTATAACCTATCTCTTGGCTGTCGCAGGAATGCATGAAATGTCATGTGCATAATTCCTGATATTGTGGTTGGCATATGATAGGCACTTAAACGAAAGCTACTATTACTTTGGTTCCAAGTGGTCTGGGGTGGGGCTCAAGAATTCTGTACTTTTAAAAGCCTCTTAAATGATTCTAATGACTGTTCTAATTTTGGAAACACAGTCTCTGATAAAATCCTTCTGGATGTGAACAAATATTGAGCTTCAAGGATGTTTCTCAATGCATTTCTTAGTAGAAAAACTGGAAAATGTCTACGAGACTGGCAAAATAAACTATGGTCTATCCATTTCCTAAAATAGGTGGCCATTAAAATAAAAATCAGATAGCCGATGCACTGTCCCAAATGCCTAGTACATATCTCATTTAGTAGTCCTGTGAGATGGATTCCATTAATTACCCTTTTTTGACAGATGAGGAAACTAACAATGAACACAGCGTTACAAATGAGTTGTGAAGCAGAGACATTTCTAAACTATCAGTACTAATTTTTATAAAATTTTATTTAAAAATGTGGCCTTATAGGACAGACTGAATTAGCTTTTTAATAGAAATTATTTCAAAATCATTGTATGATGAAGTGATCACGTCATTTGCAGCCAAAAAGAGAAAAAAATATTACCAAGGTATGTTAATTATTTTTCAGGATTTGTGTGTGCACTTGTGTTTTTGTCAGCTTGTTGTATTTATAACTTGTTATATTTCTCATTCTAAATAAATCTTCACTATATCGAGCCCAGTTATGTATTCTTTTTCCCATTGAGCTCTCCTCCCCCCAACAGATTGTCTAAGCTTTGGGCCCCACCAAACCACATACCCTGTGTGTAAACAGAGAGCCCCTGAAGAAGAGAATGGGACAGAAGTAGTAGAGGAAAATATTTAAAGAGAGAAAACTTTCCTCGATTAAGACTTGAGTCTCCATAAAAAGCTGTCCCCAAATTGCCAAGAAGAATGCGCCCCTCCCCTCACAAGAGATGAGAGACAGAGGTGCCTTCGAACTGGCTGGATGGCTCTATGTCATTACAATCAGTCTTGGGGCAGCTTTCTGTTTACGCTTGGTGGGAAAAGGAAGGGTCGTCTCATGGGGGAGAGATTGCTCAGAAACTTTCAAAGGTTTTATGTTTGCTGTTGTAATTCCATAGTGTGGTATAGAACACTACTCAAATGATAACAACAGTAGCACTTCGTTGGTTTCCATATAAAGCAGAGGTAGGCAATTGAAAGTCCCCTTATCAATCCTTTCTTCTTCTTGTTTCTCAGAGTCTGATATTTCTTGTTCGGGATTGGAGTTTCCCATACGAATTTTCATACGGAGCTGAAGGTGGCTCTAAATTCTTGGAGAAACGCCTCAAGGTTTGTTAGATATTTAGGTGAATGAAACTTCACCAGTAGTAATCTAGAATTATTTCTGTTGAGTGATTTGCAGAATGGATACTTAGTAGATACAGTCTTTTAGTGTCTCTACTAATAAATTAAGATTGATATTTAATACAATGCTTTCAGAGTTACAGTTTTAAATACTATCAATAATTATGATACAGATAAAGAATTCTTTTGTAGATATCTACAAATCAATGACTTATTCCTAAAGATAAATCTTTCAATTTGATAATTAAATCAGTTCAAGGCTGACAGTACAAATATCTGGATTCATGTTTTCATTGAGGTTTCAAAGTCAGTCTAACAGAAATACAGAATTTTGAAATCCCCAAAGTCAGTCTTAGGACATTTTGCTAATAGTTACAGAAAGTGAAATTAGAGGATTCTCCATTTTCTGTATCAGGATAGTGCAATATTGAATTAACTATTTATATTGAACACAGATGATAACAGATACCTACTGAGAAAATTTTTTTAAATCATTTTTGGCTTATAACTACTTTCAGGGTAGTTGTACTATTAACTATCAAATACATTTGAAAAAAAAAACAGGGGCAATTTAGCTTATAAATACTGAACTATTCAGACACCTTTCTAGAATTTTAATGTATATATACCCAGGTGACAAGAGGCTGTCTTGAGTATCTCCTGAAAAGAAGGTAGGAATATCTTATGATCTATTCATGTCTCTTGTGAGTACTTTGAATTAAAATTGGAATTCATAAGAACTAGCTAGAATAAAACCCCACTAATTTGTAGTAGAAAATGGGAAGGCCCATCTGAGTTAGCGTAAAAGTGTTCATTGTAATAATAATGGTGTATATATGCTATACTTAGGATATGGCTGTTCACCCAAGACTTTATTCTTTCTTTATCATTGTGGGACCACAGAATCTTTTTGGAGTTCATTTATGTTGAAAGTAGTTTAAACTTGAGAATGATTTACCACAGGTCTCAGGGAACCAGCATGAAGAGCTACAGAATGTTCGAAAACACATCCATTCCTGTTTCACCAAAATTTCCTGCTTTTTGCTACCTCATCCTGGCTTAAAAGTAGCTACCAATCCAAACTTTGATGGAAAACTGAAAGGTGTGTTTTTTAATGACTGTATTTACATTACTTAGTCTGGTTGTAAAATTGTCATTTCATCTCCCAGGCTTACGGCTGCTAATTCAGGTTATCCACTTGTGTGAGGCTGGTGACTAAAAGCTGTCAGGAGAACTGGGAATCCCAGGCTGGCACTCGAGCAGCTCCTTGGTGAACTGTAGGATCCCATGCGTACTGCCTACGTATGTGGGGAAAATAGGCAAAGTCCCGCTTTCATCTGGGAGGCAGCGACTCTGCCCTTTTCACAGAGGTTCCTGCTAATGTCTGTACGTTGAGAAATGCTCCTCAGTGTCGTCCTGTTTGCCTTATTTGCATTAGAGGAGAAAAGTAGATGTATTATTGGAATGCTGTGTTGTAAGTTATAGAATTATTATAATGTTAATAACGAATTAAAGATGGAAAGAAACATTACATAGTTCTGAACTCAGGCTCTTTAAAAGTGCTACTAAGAAATTTAATTGTAAATTATTAAAACCTTCACTAAAAATGAAATCCTCTTCTGGATGAGGACCAGTTTCTGAAAAACCCAGAAGCATTAGAGTGTTTTTGAAATAGTGTATTCTAATAGTATGTAATTATCTGTCAAACAGAGAGGCATTCCTAACATTTTAAGATTCCAAAGCATCTCAACTTGTTAGAAAAAGGGGTGGGGTAGGGTGGAGGGTAGGGGTCTGAAGGAATAGAAGTTAATAGTTCCTAATAGATGATCACCAGGTCTTTAGATACTTGCTCTATAATTCATACAGAGTAGTACAAAAACATTTCTGACTTTTTTACTTGTAAGGCTAGCGCTGAGTACGCACACCACTGAGTTCAGATATTTGCTTAATTTCCTGTGGCCTTTCTGCATCGTGCCAGGGTTGGTGAGACAGTGACATAACAAGCTTTTCAGCACAACCGTTTTCAAAGGGCCTCAAAATTAATCTTAAAAAGGGACAACATAACATGTATTCACTTGTACGGAACTGGCAGGTTTGAATCCCCGCCCCCCTCACTGTATCCATGGCATTTATAGTCAGATACCTTACATTTAACTATGACGGTATCATAAATAGAGTCTCAATTTCATCAGTGTTTCTATACATGTTTTAAATGATCTTTATATGACAAAACAGATAGCACTAGGCACATAGTAATGGAGGAATTCCAGGATCCTATCATTCACTGTCACTTAGGAATTCCAACCCACTAATGAGCACACAGACCTCTTGATACTGTGCAATTACCTAATGCCGTCAATGTGTTTTGAATAAATTACATAGAGAGAGGGCTCCCACAAGGCCCCTCTTTCTTCTCTGGAGTCGGGGAGTTGTAAACAGGCAGGGGAGGGGCAGGCCTTCAACAACAGTCCTTTATTGGGACCCAGAAGTACTCTGGCTTCTTCCGTTTGCGCAGTGTACAGCCACGGTTCTTAAGTTAACTGATACGTTTTGCAATGAAAGAGCTCAGGGAGAGAGTATAAGACAAACCACACAGGTGGTATAGAACCCCATTTTTTTTTAAGTTTTCTTTATTTTCAGAGAGAGGCAGCGTGAGCGGGCCAGGGGCAGACCAAACAGGCTCCATGCTGCCAGCACAGAACCCCATGTGGGGCTTGAACTCATGAACTCAGGTCATGACCTGAGCCAAAATCAGAAGTCTGACACTTAACCGACCGAGTCACCAGGCACCCCGAGAATCCCATTTTTTTAAATATATTTGTTTCTCATCAAATTTTACTTATATGTCTAAATATATATTAACCTACACAATTGTTTTACAGGTACCCCCAAATTATGAGTTTACCAAAGTGGCTAGCCTGAGAGAAAAAGAAATGAAAAGCAGCTTCAGGTGCCCATCAAAATTGCATTTTGATGAGGTTTTCTTATACACCCGCTGAATCTGTGTGCCAAAATGTTCTTCTTAGCCTCAGTTTCTCCTTGGACAGCTTTGAAAGTCTGCTGTCTACATTGCTTTTGCATCCCATCCTGAATCTTGTAATGTGATGTAAGTTCTATCTGGGATGGCTTGACCTCTGGCTGTGCTGCTCTCCAGAAGGCTGGCATCTGAATAACCACTTTCTTCCTCTGCAGAGTAAACAGTTGTGCAAATATTGTTCTTTGATGATGGTTCCCACATACTCTTTCCTGAACTTACAGAAACACTTTCTAGTTCACCATCAGCAGTAATAATTGTTATAATTAGTATTTGTTCGTGGTCCCTCACTATTAAAAATGTTATCTTACCATTTCCTGTGTTAGATGAAATTTATAACACTATGATTAAATTTATCTGCTCTTAATTTAGTGGCTTCCCGCATAGGAAATCAAAAGGATCAGGTTCATTCATGCTGCATTCAACCAGTTCTTTCCAAGTGCCTACTGATTACCTCTCCTGAGGGAGTCAGTCTAACCTTTTAATTAACAAGCAGTTACTTTTTTTTTTTTTTTTTTGAGTTTGCTCTGTGTTATGGTACCACATGTAGAATGACCAGGCAACCACATCATAAATTGTGGTGGTGCATCCTTAGCAGCTTCAGTTAGAGTTCAGGAAGCGTAGCCAAACACTATTGCAAGGTAATGGTTTTTCTTTTAAAGAAGGTGTTTCTAATGAATTGTTGGTCAGGTAATCCTGAGAAGATCTCTTCCTTGGTTGATTTACACAGCAGTGCTACACCCGTGCATCTGCCCCGAGAGTTCTTATAAAGCATGTCATCATGTCCCCAGTTGTCATGACAGGTAACCACATTGGCCTAGGCCCTGAATTCCTAGCAGAGTTTTACTCCGGTGGCAAAGATTATTGAAGGAATGTTGAAAACAGAACAGCATCCCCAGTAATGGTCTCCCCATACGCATTTATTTGAATACTGGCAGTGGGCCAGAGTGAATTAGCACACGTCTGTACATTGATCTGAACTGCTCTGCGGATGTTCCGGGTCATGTGTGTGCTGAGTTGAACTGATACTGTTCGCAAGAGCTCAGCACTTGCGCATGTTGTGAATCTGTGGTTTGTGTTATCTGGATCCAGAACTGGGGTATCTGGCATTGGTCTCAGAACAAAGCCTATGGCTAATGCCATCTTCAGAACACATTTTTAATCCAAACATGTGGTTATATGCTGGCTACTCTAATGATAATTAACACACCTACTGGTGCATGAGATACAAGTATATCTTATTCCATTCCAATTTTATAAGTGAGTGGGTGGGGAGTGGAATTTAAGTACATGTGTTAGAAGTGATTTTAAAGTCATTTTATAATGAGAAAGGTTGTTGTCATGTGTTAGAAGTTATTTTAAAGTCATAATGCAAAAGGTGGTTGTTTTATACAGAAATTCGGGAAGAATTCATACATTCTAGATATATAGGAGTATTCTACAAATGCTGGAAAAAAAACCCAAGGTGAGATAGCAAAAAAGAAAACCTACTGGTATCAGTGAATACAGATAAGTGTGGTAACATAATACAGATGCCAGTATTGTTAGTGAATATTGGTAACTGAAAAGCAAACTGCAATAATAAGTTTGAGTGAATACATTTGAATAAATCTATGTATAATACAAAGCACAATTATCAGTAATAATTGGTACAATGCAAACAACAAAATACATTGGAGTAAACTCCTGTACGAGTACTCATAAAAGATTTGGCACTAAAATTTCAAAGGTATACAAAACATGAAATAAAATAAGTCTGAAGGATTTCCAAAATTATGCTCATGCATCTCATGAAAGCAACAAGCAAGAGAAGAAAAACATGAATTCTTATGTAAACTAGTATTTCAGTGTATAGTGGAGTTGTAATTAACATGCAAGGAAAATGCAAACACAACTACACCGTTTGAATCTTTGTTCTTAAGACCTCAGAAATCACCCGTCCCAAAGCCTGAAAACTCAGTGACTCTGCTAAAATTCAGATTTTTAAAAATTATAGTTAGTTACTACATTTAGTTAGATATCAAATCTCTGGACATATCTTGCTTTAAAAAAATTTTTTTTAACATTTTTATTTATTTTTGAGAGACAGAGAGAGACAGAGCATGAGCGGGGTAGGGGCAGAGAGAGGGAGACACAGAATCTGAAGCAGGCTCCAGGCTCTGAGCTGTCAGCACCAAGCCTGATGCGGGGCTTGAACTCCCAAACAGTGAAATCATGACCTGAGCTGAAGTCGGATGCTCAACCGACTCAGCCACCCAGGTGCCCTGTCTTGCTTTTTATGTAAGTGTATTTATGTAAGTGTATTTTGAAATGATTTAGAAATTACCACTGTGTTCAAAAGACTTCTCTGAATATGTATTTTCTGTGTTACTTTGCTAAATACATAATGTTAAGCTTGAACCTAATGCTGTAACATGGGTTATGTGTAATCAGTTGTTCTAAACATGATAGGTAAACAACTCACATCCTGATTTGCCTCCATGGCTTTTTCTTGCCATGTTATTTTGTATGGGCCAATTTCATCACCATCATTACCTTTCTGAACTCGAGTCCTCGTTAACAGACCTTATTCGGTTCTGTACACTTTTCCTAAGGTGGGTACACTAAAAACAGGGCAATGTTTGCATATGTTTTCTGGCAGGAAACCAGAGTGTATCTGGCCTTTTCCCCATTTATGAGCCTGTATATAAAACCACCAACAAACTCATCAGAGTACATGAAATGGTTATGCGAATAGGGTGTAAAATATTTGCTTAATGTTTAGTATCAAGAAAGCTACTTTATGGGTGGAAGGTAAGATAAACACGTAGTCGAAGTAAAGACCGGCAGAAGTTTAGGCAAGGAGGATCATTCGTCTAAGAAAAGTGGGTTTCAGGAATTACTCAGATGATGGGAAAGTGAGTGATGGCTTTCTCACCGGGGAAGAGGTGAAGGAACTCAAGGAGGTTTCACTTATTGTATGCCTGGGAGGACTGGATTGGATTTTTAAAATAATGACGAATGTGCTTTTACTTGTAGAAATAGATGATGAATTCATCAAAAACTTGAAAATACTCATCCCTTGGCTACTTAGTCCTGAGAGCCTGGATATCAAAGAGATCAACGGGAACAAAATCACCTGCCGAGGTCTGGTGGAGTACTTCAAGGTATCACTCTCATTTCTAGAGCGTCGTTTTCGAAGGCGGTTCCTGCTGGAAACAAAGTATAGACTCTGTAATATAGGGGCAAAGTCATGAGGAATCTATAAAAATGATTAGACTCCCAGGAGTAGATGGTTTTCTGAAATTAGAATTTTAAAGAAAACTCTTTAACTTTATCTTGAGACAAATATATTTTGAAATAGGAATATATCTGAGAGACAGTGAAGTCTGTTTTTTTGCTGGGGGAGGAGGTCTTTCTCAAGGTCCATAACCTGTAGTCCTCAGTCATGGCCCATACTGAATTTGACCTTCATTCTCAAGATTTTTCCGAAGGAGCTGTCCTTTACCTTCCTACTAGAGACAGTTCTTCCACATTTCTTCTCTCCGCACCACGGGCCGATGAGAAGTGGAATTACCTTAAATTTGCATTTAGTTTTTAAAAAGCTCAGGTAGCAGCAAATACTACACCTTTTTTTTTTTAAACCAACTCACATACATATTGGGGATTTTCAGTTACCAATCTTATTTGTGGAGTGATGCTCCAAGGACTAAACTACCAGTTTTTAAAATGCACATTTTTGTCATTTAAAATACCTCACATATCTCCTGTGTGATTATTTACCTTCCTCACTCTTAGCAATTAATGACATGTTATTTATCTATCTAAAATCTGAATTCTTACGGTGCATAACACTATGGAAGAGCTTAGAATTTAGTAGATTAAGGACCCTTACAGAAATCAGATATTCCATAAAGCTGATGACAGCAGCAGGTACAAATTCTTGTAAGTGAAAAAGAAAGGCTACTCCTAGCAGAAGGATCTGAGAAGGTTTTAGAGAAGGGAGCAGTGACGTAAGCCTTTAAGAAGGGTAGGATTCGCAAGCGGAGTTAGGTGAAAGGGCCACTTCAGGAAAAGGCAAGAGGGATTAAGAAAGGAGAAATTAAAACACGAGAGATAATAGTTCCCAAAATTGTCAAGTCTTTAGACCTTAGGATACAATTTAACAGAGTTAGAGAAATAGTGAATGGAGCTACCTGAACACGAGTCTCTCTTTTTCTTTTTCTTTTTTTTAAGGCTTATATAAAGATCTATCAAGGTGAAGAATTACCACATCCCAAATCCATGTTACAGGTACTTACTCATCAGGAGGCATGACATTTTTAAAAATACTTGTCACTAAAGCTAAGATTTCCTTAGCTTTATGCTATGCTAAACTAAAGATATGCTCCAATGTGGCCGTCAGAAATTGCTAAATAAAAATAGTGGAATGGTTTATTGGAAGATTATTTTTCTGTTAACTATGGTTGTGTGCTCAGTTAAACAGTGTCGTATACACACAGAGGAGCTTCACTTGTGCTGACATACACACACTTTTTTTTTTCAGTTTATTTATTTTGAGAGAGACAGCACAAGTTGGGGTGAGGGACAGAGAGACAGAGAGAGAACCCCAACAGGCTCTGCACTGTTAGTGCAGAGCCTGAAGCAGGGCTCAAACTCATGGAACTGTGAGATCATGACCTGAGCTGAAACCAAGAGTCAGATGATTAACTGACAGCCACACGCCCCAACATACACTTTATACCAAAGAGTTTTCATTCTCTTTGTACAAAATTGGTTTGGAAAACAGACTCATACTGTGGCTTAGAGTCACACATGTTAACAAGTAGAAAAGCCAGGTCCAGGTTTTTAAACAAGTGGTCTCTACAAATAAACATTTAAGACAGGAGAAATTAGCTTTTTCTTTATTAAAAAAATTTAAGTTGTTAATAGTTCCTTTTTGTCGGTGATACATTGTTATATCCGTATCGGTCCTTAAACCTAAGGCATACTTATATACATATATACATTAGTACAGATAAAATGTACTGCATATTATTTTCCATGTGTTTGGGTTTATAAATTTCCTCCCCCAAATTTGGTGAGAGGGTTACACATATTTTTTAAAAAGAATAATCTTCCAAATGAAAATTCATTTTTAGAACTATGACTTACTGAGTAAATTTGTTTCATGTATTTTGAAATTTTAATTTTACTGGTTTTTAAAAATGTAGTGGAAATACTGCAATACTTTGAAATTATTTCATGACCTTGTGTTCCTGTATATTTCTTGCACATGATACTCCGAAATGAGAATTGCCTGTGAAAGTTTAATAAACATGAATTCCATTTTACATCATATTTTGTACTTTGTCCAAAGGCCACAGCAGAAGCTAACAATTTAGCGGCTGTCGCAACTGCCAAGGATACATACAACAAAAAGATGGAAGAGGTAAGAATTAATATTTTAAATTGTTTTAAATGAAATCAGTATTTCTTCCATGAGGTCATTCTTTCTTCCAAGTTTCACTGTCTACACATGCAAAGAAGTGGTTTTGAATTCTTTCTCAGCCTATTTATCACATTTCTATTTATTATATTCCTAAAATATTTTTTAGGAAAGGAACACTGTGCATAGTGTTAAAACATTTTTTTTTACAAAACATAGTGTTACAACATATTTTAGATGTGTTCTCTCTATATTAGAAACATTTTCTTTCTTTCCTTTTTTTTTTTGGCTATTTCTTCCCACTATAAGTTCTAGTGACTAATGTAATGTGCTACCCTCTCCACTACACCTCCCTTCATGCGACAATTCTAGTATTTGTGTCTTAACTATAAAAACCTGTTAGGAAAAAAAGAAATTAAACTTCAAGGGCTAATATTTCTACATGCTATATTTCCTCTTCTTAACATTCCGAATTTGGTTGCATCTAATAATCACCATATGGATAAGTTTCTCCCCCCCTGAAAATGTTATATGATAAAAATTACATCCAAAGTTGATGGAGTTCTCAGAGTCACGGGAAATGCGGTATATGGAATGTTGTTTATAACATATCTAAATGGTACTTAGAATGAGATTATGTTTTATATAGTTAGGTCTCAAATAATCAAAGTGAAAAGGTATGGGTAACTGAGATTTCCCTCGTAACTTGGAAAAAACTGAAGATGCGATCCAAGAACATTTAACCACTTCCATTTGGTCTCTTGAAGAAAATACTGAAAGGGCTCCATTCAAACAAAATCAGTAAAACTGCCAAAGAACATGGTTTTCCTAATTTTACTTTAGAGTTTTATAGCACTGCTCATTGTTTTAAGTTAAACCTCATTGGTTAAAAATACTTCAGTGTAGTTAGAATAAATTTCCTAGAGGAACTTGTATATAAGTAGTTTTTTGAATTTGGATTCATTCTGT
Source organism: Paguma larvata (assembly GCA_030068075.1). Lineage (NCBI taxonomy): Eukaryota > Metazoa > Chordata > Mammalia > Carnivora > Viverridae > Paguma > Paguma larvata. The sequence goes on from CM057827.1 coordinate 1,442,519, forward strand.
GAATGAACTCACTTTGCAGTTTACTTTTCAATCATGCCTTTTCATCTTGAGGAACCTGGATTAAGTCTTGGATATTCTTTCCCAGGTGAAAAAGAGAATAAAAATTAAGAATGGCTTTATGTAAGTCACCTATAAAGCACCAGTCGCCTTTACAGTGATGCCTAATATGGAGGGTGCAAATGTGGTTGACAGAACATAAAAGTAGACTCCTTCTGTGTTCTCAAAAATTCAACTAGCTAAGTGGAAGATTTTGACACAGTTGCGAATTTTACTCTGCATTGCATAATAGGCACTTCTCTATCTGATACAGATTTGTGGTGGTGACAAACCATTTCTGGCACCTAATGACCTACAGACCAAACATTTGGAGCTTAAGGAAGAATCTGTGAAGCTATTCCGAGGGGTGAAGAAGATGGGTGGGGAGGAATTTAGCCGGCGTTACCTGCAACAGTTGGAGAGTGAAATAGATGAACTCTACATCCAGTATATCAAGCACAATGATAGCAAAAATATCTTCCATGCAGCTCGTACCCCAGCCACACTCTTTGTCGTCATCTTTATCACCTATGTGATTGCTGGTGTGACTGGATTCATTGGCTTGGACATCATAGCTAGCCTATGCAACATGATAATGGGACTGACCCTCATCACCCTGTGCACCTGGGCATACATCCGGTACTCTGGGGAATACCGAGAGCTGGGGGCTGTGATAGACCAGGTGGCTGCAGCCTTGTGGGACCAGGTAGGGATACTTTTCATCCTTTCCAACTAATTTCAGCACACATTTGAATGCCATCTATGTACCAGACACAATGTAAGCTGTTGGAAGTAAACAGGTGAAAATGACTTGGGCCCCAGTCTTCAGGGGCTTTAGAATCTGTCAGGATGGCCAGGTACAAACTCTAATACAATATGTTAAGTCCCACACAACTGTTTCCCAGTTAGCATTTCAGTATTTTCAAATATCCATGGATTGGGCAGTGAATTTTTACTTTTTATCCTAAAAGTTAAAGATGTTAAAAGAAGTGTGAGAAACCACAGCTGAATTTTTTGGAGCCAACTGTGACTTGTTTATGTGTTAAGATTACTTCCTACTTAAAACCCATCATTTGGCTGGAGTTGGCTTGGTTAGGGGTGTATGTGAACCACTATCCTAAGTTGTTGTATCACTGTCTCTTTTAGTATAATCTCCTAAAAGCAAGATCTGATTACTTCAGATTATCTCTATTTGAACTAGACATTTGTACCAGGCCACAGGAGTCCAGGTCAAACTCTGGGTCAGCTGCTCATGGGTTCGTTGTCCTTTGTTTCAATTAACCATAACCTAGAGAGTCAGGGTCACTGTGGTCCATTCCAATAATTGATTATGGGTAGGGAAGACAATTATAAACACACCTAGAACAATAATGAACTCACTCTGTCATCCTGGAAGTGTCTCTGGTACTTCATGAAAATTTAGGGGCATTTAGTGAAGCTAAAATAGAGATTCTTCATAGAATTCTGGAGTTAAGGCTTTTGAACATTTATGTTCTGCAGATAGTAAGTAATAGCTATAATTCCCCCAGCATTTACACTTACATATACTCTTTAAAATAGAATTGTTATTAATGAATTTACCATGTGACTTTGAGGCATCTAGTTAAAATAAACTAATGGTAGCACTGTGGGTAAAGAATGAATTAAAAACTGGATCCTCTGACCCACAGCCTCAAATAGCTCCTCAACCTCAGAAGACTGAGAAGGGCTCTTTGAGGTCAACTTCAAGGTCCTCCTAGAATATAATGCTGAACCCTATGAGGAATATAGAATTGGGTTCTTGAAAAGATTCAGATAAAATATGTAATCTGAACTGAAAATATTTGTAGGACTATTTGTTCTTAAATGCTCATAGATACTGTGAACAAAGTTGAATTATCATAATGCTATTAATGAAGCAGGATATATACTTTTCTTTTTCCCTTTTAAACTGCCTTTGCCACAGGGAAGTACAAATGAGGTAAGTTGAATTTTTTTAATTAAGAGCTATATATTTATAATAATTATGTTCTTATTTTATAAACTGACTAGCCATTAATGGATATCTCCATATAGATTAGAAAATCTTTGGCAATAACCATTCCTGCGTTCTTCTAAGATTCACAATTTTAACTGAATTTTAAACACGGCTTTAAAAAATACATTCCAGACATCTTGTGTGATTTGGTCTGCATAGGAGACAGAGCTGATGATCAAGAATGTCATGTGCTATGTTTTGTTTCCCGAATGTGTAGAAAATTTCAAAAGAATGTTTTAAATGTTTATTAGAGAGAGAGCCTGTGCACACACACCTGAGAAGGAGGGATAGAGAGAGAGGGGGAGGGAATCCCAAGCAGACTCCGTGCTGTCAGCACAGAGCCCGACACCATGGAGCTCCATCTCATGAACTGTGAGATCACGACCTGAGCTGAAATCAAGGGTCGAGTGCTCAACCAACTGAGCCACCCAGGTGCCCCCAAAATCTCCAAAGTCTATAGTTCCAACATTGTGTATTTTGTTCTACTGCGAGTGAAACAAAAAGAACAGTTATGAATCTGGAGGAAAATTAACTAGTAGAGAGTGTTTAAATGGACCTACAACCTTTAGAAGTTGTTTTTAATTTTGGCTTGAGTGACCGTTACCTTTACCACTGTAAGCAAGTTCCAGTTCAGTGTGCACAGTAACTTTCTTAGCATTACCGCAGACAGGACCTGTAAATTGTTGTTCATTTCTCCTGCATATGGGCAAAACTGTGTCTGAGGAAAGAATCTGAGCTTGCAGGAAGGAATCATTTGTTACATAAGAAAAGGGATCTCTGTGGAGTTATTCTGGTCATTATCTTCAGGAAGCAAAACTGATCTTAAACAACTGGAGATAGCACACAATTCTTTCCTCAGTTTCTGCTGTTACATATAACTGGAGTATGTCTTCTAATATCAATGATAACATTTATTACTTACAAGTCAATAAAAAGAATTTATATAAAATTCAGTAAAAAAATTCATTACAAAAATAAAAACAATCTAAGCTTTTAAGAGGACAGGGATTAAACTGAATGTTAGAATCACAATATGATAGATCTAGGGCAATACCATGTTATACCAATAGGCATTCATAGAACTGATAGTATTATCTAGACTTAAGAAAACAGCTATAGAGACTTTAAAAAGATAAAAATTAATGGAATTTCCTGGGCATTGGTAACTATTAAAGGATATCAAGCTTTTATCCAGCTTTTAAAAATATTCAGACTCAAGGGGCACCTGGGTGGCTCATTTGGTTAAGCATCTGACTTCAGCTCAGGTCATGATCTCATGGTTCCTGAGTTTGAACCATGTCGGGCTCTGTGCTGACAGCTCAGAGCCTGGAGCCTGCTTCGGATTCTGTGTCTCCCTCTCTCTCTCTGCCCCTCCCTTGCCCACCCTCTCTCTCAAATAAATATTAAAAAATATATTTAAAAATATTCAGATTCTTTAGAGACTCCAGAATTACATCAGATAAGTTGGTTTTAACTGGGTGTTCAATATGTGAAAGAGGGGGGGAATGAATCTTAGACATTTGCTGAGGGGGGAAAAAGGACAAAAATATTTATGGACACTTATGTAAAGCAGTATGTAAAAATTCCTATGATTCAAACACTGTTGACACAAAGAAAAATCACAGTTTTAATGAGAAAAGGCTTTCTGAGGTAATGCTTCTGAAAAATGTTTTGTAAGATATGAATCAAGTAACAGAAGGCAAGAGGGCATGTTTAACTGAAGGATCCTGGCGTGGCAGGGGGAGGGGCAACATGTGCTTATTTGCATGACCATACGAAGTAATGGAAAATAAAAATGGCCCCATTCTGAAAAACCTGTCAGGAAGCCCGGACAGCCAGTGGCCTAGCTGTGTGTAATAAAGCAGGTATTGGCAGTCACAAGTTATGAGCTCCTATAATTCCTCCAAAACTGATCATACTCACAATGAGTTCCCAGCACGTATCTCAGAGCACAGTGTTTAGGAAGCTCTGCTCCAAAAGGTGTGCAAGGTAAAATGGAAATGCAGTCCGAGAATACATTTACCACAAAGGTCAATCCACAAAAGCAAAAACTTATACACATGGGAGAGATGAAAATACTTCTGAGGTCTAAGATGATTAGTTATTAACTTATATCTTATATAGATTAATGATATAAAGATTCTACATTTAGCATGCTAAATTTTATATAGCACCATAAACTAATTATACTGAAAAGGAAAAATTTTACATCTCTGTGTTTATAATCTCGATTCTTGTATTTCTAGGCTTTATACAAGCTTTACAGCGCAGCAGCAACCCACAGACATCTGTATCATCAGGCTTTTCCTGCGCCAAAGTCGGAATCTACTGAACAATCAGAAAAGAAGAAAATTTAATCCAAATTTTTAGAAATACAGGTGCATGGCCAATTGTCCATTAAATATTCAGTTTTTTGTCTCCATGCAAACATTCAAAGTGCTTCTATCAGGACAGAGTAAAATACCCAGCTCCTCTGAAAACTTCGAAATGGTTTAGTTCTTTTACTTCAGTGTTTAATAAGCAGATGTATGTATGCATGGTTATATCATTTTGTTAACATGTACAGTTTCCTGATTTTGTCTTCAAATATACTGTTATAATTTAAAGTATTTGTCTATTTATGATAACAGTACATGTGTTCTGCTTGAATTTACTAAATTCTACTACTGGGTTATAATTAAACCACGTAGTAATAATATTACTCCATGTTTGGATATGCTCATTTAATTTCTACACAAGAATCTTAAAAATTATTTCCCAGTCATCCGTTTAAGCATAGCATCATAACTCAGCAGGCTTGATTCAATCTAGGTCATCTTCTATATACCATGAGTTTTTATTTTTAAAGACATTTAAGAGAGCTTTTCAGTTGCTTTATCAATAACTAAATACTGCTTTTATATTATGATTTAACATAGAATATAAACTTCTGGATCAAAAATGCACAAAAAAATCACTTTGTATATGTACTTGAGTTTCACTGCATTGTATATTTTTTCATTTGGTACACAAAGAAATGTATTCTTCATAGGTTTATTCTTTTAACATGTGAACTATTAAAGTTTACTCTGGTTCCTAAAATTAAAAACAAATGCTTACTGAATTTGGAAATGTTTGGGAAGTATTAATATAGAATGATAAAGGTTTAGCTCTCTTTTAAAAATTAAAATTCATTTTCTTCAGTGTTGACACCATTACAAACACAAAAGTTTCCACTTTAAAGAAACATACACTAATCCTTTTACTGTACCTTTCAGTTCTTATAAACCAGCGATTCTATAATCTGGGAGCTCTAAAACAGTAATTTCTAACTTTCTTAGAAATGGTTAAGTTTAATTAAATAATTAAATAGTAAAACAAAGTAAATAGTAACAGGAAAGAATAATTAAGATAGAAGACTGTGAGAGAGTTCATAGGTTTGATTACGTGCTCTGAAAAAGAACTTTTTCAACTGCTAAAATTCCATAGCATACTTTCATTTTTCAATATCCCTTTCATTATACCGCTCCCTTTGCCTTTGGGTCTTCCGAAGAAGTATCGGATATTTACAGCACTATGTAAAAGACATGGATTCAAACATGACACACTCAATTTCCACAAAAATATATTTAATAATAAGCTTGTTATATAAAATCAAACAGTTAACATTTTCAACATTTTATCAATTCAAACTCACTGATAACTAACTGGGAGTGCTTTGTATTTTGGAAGATTACCTTAACTAAACATATATTTACATATTTACAAGACATGTAAATATAACTGAAGAGCTACTTCAACTAATGTTGAAATTCACAGAATTCTAGAGATTTATAGGCTAAAAGTGCCACAAATTTATCTGTACTCAAATGTACTGCACTAATTATGAACAGTATCTTAACTATTAAAAGGAAAAAAAAAAAAAACCGGGAGGGAAATTGTGGGTCTTAAAGTTCCGTGACAAACTCTTATAAGATAAAACATGTGAAATCAACTTAATGACCAAGATTTCTTAATGAATCCCTGATTGTCATTTTTGGCAGCTCAACCCAGTCTCTCGCGATGGCGGTGTGCTGTATGCTGTCCGAACCCTGCACTGTCTCATCAGGGCCATGCTACTAAATGCCGTAAGGGCCCTGGTCAAAAGTAAGGAGATGATAGCATCTCTGAGTGCAGTACACACCTTTCGCATACAGGCTAAGGCCTTACGCCTAAATTTGTTACTGAAAGATACAGGCCCTTTACCCTTTCATACCAAAAAACACGTTCTCAACATGTTTTAAAAGGGTTCTTTACGTTTTGGAACCCTATGCATTATATATAGAAATATATCACAATTAAGGTCTCAAAATCCTATTTTGTGTTTTGAACTACGCAATGATAATATTTAAAATCTGATTTCAGACAGTATTCCAACGTTAAAGCAGTACACGTATGTTTTCAAATACTGCATAGGTTCTGTTTTTTAAAGAAAGCTACTGCTACTCTATGAGTTTACCAAGTGATTATTTCTATTTAATATCTGGTTATAATGACATTTCTTGCTGCATTTGTCTCCACTGAGAATATTCAAAGCAGTTTCTAATATACACCATTTAGAAGTGTTTGCTGTGTTGGCTCTTAAAATGATAAACATATTTTTGCTCAATAAAATAATATTTTTAATAACAAAATACATGTAAAATTAGAATTTTATCATTTCCAAAAAGCTGCCTTTATTAACCAAAGTACTTGTTTGCAGTTTTTTATCTGTGAAAATAGTTTAAAGCCCTTACAAAAACCTAAATTTAAAAAAAAATTAACTTAAAAATTCTTGCCATGTTGCTGGGCATACCACTGCTGTCTCTGCTTGCGGTTTTCCAACTCTGTGAGCAGAGCCTGTCTGTAGGCTTCATACATTTTAACAATCTGTTCCAGTTCTTTCATGAAAAGCAACTTGAGCATCCCCTGGTATGTATCCAGGTCAGCCAGCTGGAAGAGTTCCCACTTCAGAATGTGGTCATATCTGTTTAAAACATAAATAGGTATTTACAGCAACAAAACTATTTTTATAAAGATCAACTTCATTATATCTAACAAACCATAAGCTTTAATTAAAAATAACTGAGTTAACTTATTTAAATAGACTATTTTTATACAGAGAGGAGAAAACTGCTGATACTACATTTCAATTTAAGTTTAAAAATACCTATTTAATCTTTATTGATTATTATAATAGTAACATTAGATAACAACACAGATTTCAAATCTCTGTGGTTCTATAATTTCAGAAAAACACATGTGCTATGCTGTTCATAAATTCACCTAAAGTTAATTATCAGGAACTTAGGAATGCTTTAGACCACATTATGCCTGAAAATAATATACAAAAATGGGCAAAGTCACTGAGTCATGAGTGGTGATAGAGCTTTCTGAAGAATGCTGTTTACTACAGCAAACAAGTAACTAAAGGGAGAATGAAGAGGAACCATCATTCGTGGGCTTTTTTCCTGAGGTGAGTGTACATTATTAAAACAAAACAAAAACTCAAGCAGAAAGGAACAATAAGTTCTTTTCAAAATGAGAGTAAGTATACTGTAGAAGTGTGTGGAGAAGCACTCATCTAAGACTGTATTTACATATATATTAGAAAGCTTTTTAGACCTTTGTTGGTAAGTTGGTCCCATACCCAGAGGGAAGTAATAAGCAAGAAAAAGCAGTAATTTACACTCTGAATTGAAAGACACCACTCTACTCCAATTTTCCCATTTTACAGATGAAAAAACTGAAACCTAAAGAGGCTATCCCCCTCTTGCAAAATTGTTTAGTGACTAAATAAGCAGAAAGGCAGAGAGTAATAGTTTTTAGTGTTAAGTTTAGGCAAAGAACTTGAACTATAGCAAGGCATATTACGTGATATTGAAGTTCTACTTCTCAAATCATATTGCAGAACAGATACAATAGGAAGCTCTGATTGTAAATTATAGTAAATTTACTTGTAATAGTTATTTATATTTCCTACCCAATGATTCTTTGGTAATTCATTCACCACCTTATTCCAAAAGTATCATCTGTCTAGTGTATTTTAAAAAGGGAAACTATTAACAAATAATGAGCAGTCAGTGTGAGCCACATACTGTGTTTGGCACACTGACATATTTCCGTACAACTTGGGTACATGTACCAGGAACACCAGGAGCACAATATGCAGAACCACAAGGTAAATATATCATGTGGAATCCTAAATTTACCCATTTATTTACTTGAGTGCTGCAAATCTACTAACATATACTTGGTAGAAAGCTTTATATTCTCTTTAGTGGGAAACTCCAACATAAATAAGAGAGATACTACAAGAAATACTCAATGAACCACTATGAAATAAGTTACAAGGTATTTCCTAGAACCTCTGCCATGTAGCTTAAGATCTTTCTTATTTGTTTGAAACAAATTCATGATTCCTAGCAAAAAACCCTCAAGTCAGAATTCCATAGCTAAAGGACATTTCAGCAATGTCTATTAATTTAAGATGCTTAAATTTATGACAGTTGAACTATAAGAACGTTAAAGCTCATTTATCATCTGTGTACCTTCTAGCAAGGAAAAGGAAGGGAGAGGATAAACTAGTAAATATCACACTTGTTTTAAGATAGGAGTATCACTCTATAAGCATTCAAATTTTGTAAAAAGGAAAAAGAGAAATAGCTTCAGACAGTTTTCTGACTTCCCAATCACGGCATTAAGCATCAAGAATAGGATTAAGCGTAGAAGCAATGAAATCAGAATAATTACAGAAAATCCTTTGGGAAGAAGAAAAAGCACTCTATAAGAGCAGAGATGAGAAAAGGATGCAATTTGCCAATTTCCAGTCCAAAGTCTTGCCCCCTGCTATTTCTTTGGGGTTACTTCCCTTCTCATATAAAACTTCCCAATATGCCCGTTTTTTGTTTTTTTTTTTTTTTTAGGAAAAAGTAAATATTTCCCATTCTTTCCGTAACTAGCCAAATTATCTGATTTCCCAGGCTTGTTAGTCACTTGTAGAATTTACAGGTAAATCATTCAGAAAATAGGCTGTCAACTACTTCAGTAGTCTATTCTTACAGTATCTCTTTTTGCTGTTTTTCCTAGGGCAATATTTTATTCAAATATTTCTTATAAATAACCCATCATGCAAACATCAATTGCTGTAATCCTACCAAAAAACTGTTCATACTCCAGTGGATGCTGTCTTTAAAGAGCCAAAAGTCCTACTATTTCCAGCTCCAGGGACATGCAGTCTATGTCCCTTCACTGTGCCTGTCCTGCCTGTAACATTCTTCCTTTCTACCACACCCAGAGAGCTGGGGCAAAACAAGACTGCAGGACCACCAAGCCATAAGGAATAAAATACAGTCCACGCAGCAGTGCTGTTGGGACTGGTGTTGGGGTATGTGTGTATGAGGAATTAATGGAAAGTAAATAAGTTCCCGATGGTCTTTTTCCTGTTATATATTAAACCTTCTAATTTACTCTATAGCTGAGCTTGATTACAGTCATAATGATGCATTATAGACTTCTGAGTAGCCTTAGAAATACAACTTTATTAAAGTTCATCAAAAACTTAGAACGTAATCTGTTTTCTAAGTCAAATTCTGGAAGTATATGCTAAATTGTTTTGGTAAATTAATGCTAGAGACAGAATTTTTAAATTTCAGAGAAGTTAGATTGGCAACTATTAACAAAAGGAAAAAAGATGGTAGTTTTTTGGCTAAAACCTCTCCTTTGGTAAGTAAATGATTCTCCGTTATCTACTTCATAGAGAAGAGCTCTTCCTTTGTTGAGAGAACACTCTCAACTATTTCCATCCCTTTTACAGACAAAAATTTTGGACCAACTAAAAAGCAACAAGTTCCTAAAACTCTTAAGTTTTTAAGCCATAAAGAAGTACTTGCTCTCTTGTTTCAGTCCGGCCCATTTTCAGAGTTCTGACCTATTTGGGAAAAAAAACTAAGCTGCTCATTTCCTAAAATTTTATAGCTAGCTCACAGAAGCAGAGTTGAAAGGGCTATAATCTCCGGGAGTCTGTTTCTTTTCATAAGAACCAATGATTCCATTTAAGTACTATCTTTTTCCCCCAAAAGGAAAACTTTTGTTATTCCTAAGGATGACTATAAAGAAGAAATAACATAAAGAAGGAAGAATAACCCTCCTCAATCTTACCAACTCCCCAAAAAACCAAAATTTAACAGTGGGCACATATTCTTCCAGACTTAAGAAAAATATAAATATGCATATTATGTATGACATAATATCAGCATATGAACAAAGACTGTACATAGTGATAGATCAACTGATATCAAGAGTGAAAAAAGAGGGAAAAAGGGAAGAAAAGTCCATCTGCCATCATTCCTTATTCCATTCCTATACGGTATAGATAACGATCAGATAGAGAGGCTTCAGGAGATTAGCCCAAACCAAGCTAAATGTCTATGGACAATTATGTACCTAATTTCAAATAAACCAAAACCAAACTTTTGAAAAGTATTGTTTGTATCTTGCAAAATAAGATCTATAATTAAAACCTTTAAAAAAAACAACCTTTTTAAAAATTACATTGTTAAGGCTTAAATTTCACTTAGAGGGGAAAAAAAAAAGACCCTCCCAGATTGTTTTGTCTCCACATCAGACCACAGATTAACAGCTATGAATTCACAGGCTGAGAAGAATGTTTATGCTGGCCAAAAATTAATAAATAATTCATAATAAAAGACCAATAACTTTATGAGAATGTTAATGTGGTCTAAATGAGCAGAATCATGATCAAATAATTATGAGACAGATCCTTGGCTTAACCCCCTGAAAATTTTATTTCAATTATCATCCTTTAAAAGTATGGAAAAGAGTTACTATTTCAAAAAAAGATATGTGAAAGGTTTTACATTCCTTTTATTTGAATATCAAAGATTTAATTTTTTTTTTTCCAAATTCACTGACCAATCATCTTATACTCTCTTAAAACTCCTCTCTGGGCTATTTTATGCTGATAGTTTTGGTTTCTGAAATACAAAAAGCAAATGAAGGGTAAGACTACAAATACAACTAAATGTTAACAGAGTTGTTAAAAGTACATGCAATTATTACAAGTGAAGTGCCCAGCAAAGTAACAAGAATTTATTAGCTGCTCAGTATATAACTTATTAAATAAGAGCATCATTAATGACAAAAATTAAGAGCATGATCTTTGCAACTAGAGATAAAGATATGAAATCTACCACTTAATAACTGCATGATCTTAGCAGAGATCCATTTTTTAGCTTTTTTTAAAACCTCCATTTTTTAGGGTCGCCTGGGTGTCTCAGTTGGTTAAGTGGCCGACTTCGGCTCAGGTCATGATCTCATGGTCTTTGAGTTCGAGCCCCGCATCGGGCTCTGTGCTGATGGCTCATCAGAGCCTGGAGCCTGCTTCAGATTCTGTGTTTCCCTCTCTCTCTGCCCTTCCCCTTCTCATGCTCTGTCTCTATGTCTCTCAAAAATAAATAAACATAAAAAAATAAAAAAAAAAAAACCTCCATTTTTTAAACCTGTAAAATGGTTTTAGAAAGATTATATAACATATGTAAAAGCTAGCACTGTAAGATACATAGGGTAATCAATAACTATTTACTTTCAAACACCCCCTTTTCTGAAATCATAGCACTGGGTATATACCAATGTTACTAATCTTACCGCATTGGGTTATTGATCTGAGTACCTACTTCTGTTTTCTCAGACGAGAAAGGATCTTTGAGCCTGGGAAATTCACAGCCATCTTTAAAAACTGGCCCAGCTATTTTCTTCTTCAGTGCAGCTTTCCTAGCTCCACTAGTTATAATAAGAAACCATATTAAGTGCTTACAAAAGGCATGCCATGTGCTTTAAAATGTGTGATCACTTATGAAAAAAAAAGTGTGATCATTTATCCCCTACAGTTCAGTAGAGGAAAAACACTTAACTCTAAGTTCAGGAACTTGCCCAAGGTCATTCAGTAAGTATGTGATGGAGCCAGAAATCAGACTCAGTTTCCTTCCTGAGCGATCTTGACCCTCTTCTATACCTGTGCCCCCAGGCATCATCATCATCATCATCATCATCATCTTTACTAAGCTTTCTTAATGTACAAGGCACTGTGATAAAAAAAAGACTTTAGATGCATTATTTTACTGAAATCTTAATAACTTTAAGAATAGGTACTATTACTACCCTCAATTTACAGAAGATAAAACTAAGTTTAGTACTCTGCACAGGGTTACATAGCTAAAAAGTACCAGTAAACTCAAATAGTCTCATCTCAGAACTTATAGCCACTACATATATTATTTCCTCAACACCTCTGCATCCTGGTATTTCTTCCTTGTACCCAGGACTTACCTGGGTGCTTACTCTTATCACAAGGTATTTATCACTTACATACAAGTTAATCTCTCCCTATGAGAACGTAAGCTCCTTACCGTATGCCTAATATAGCACAGGTCTGCTCGCGAAGATTCAATGTTTGCAGAACTTCTATTTCTAGTAAATGATCTTCAAACTTTATAACCTGTGATAGCTGTTTCTCAAATAAAATATTATTTAAAAGCCCATTATTATTAAGAGAAAAAAACATGGTGCTACATGGGTTAAGCAGCTCAGAGATTCCACTCAGGCTCTGCTCACCTCTCAACAAAACTCTGTGCTATAAATTCACTTACTTCACAGGAGCTCGAGCATAAACCTGAAGCCAGTCAGGAATTTCTGCAGTATGGTACGGATTTGCAGGTACTAGCAAGGACTGATTTCTTTCAGTTTGCTGTGGTTGATATGTGACAGGAGGGGGCTGATCATACCGAGGTACACTAAAAAAAAAAAGAATCAACATTCATAAGGATAAAGGCTCTAAACCTAAACAAGAAATAACAAAGAACAAATAATATTTACATATTTTTCTTTTTTATTTTATTTTTTAATGTTTATTTACTTTTGACAGAGAGACAGAGTGTAAGCAGGGGAGGGGCAGAGAAAGAGGGAGACACAGAATCTGAAGCAGGCTCCAGGCCCTGAGCTGTCAGCACAGAGCCCAACGTGGGGCTTGAACTCACAAACTGCGAGATCATGACCTGAGCTGAAGTCGGTGCTTAACCAACTGAGCCACCCAGGCTCCCCTTAAATGTTTTTCAACTCCTTCTACCATATAAAAAACACAAAGATGTGGCTTTTTGTTTTTTACCATACCAAAAGAGAAGTAAAATCCACCTTCTCCTGGAAACTAATAGGCCATAAGTGATGGATATAAACCAAAGTTGAAGCTTTACATATTTTTAAGAGATTTCTTCTGTCTAGTATTTAGTCTTTTCAAGGAACTTCAAAGGAGGCTATAAAAATTTTGGAGATAAATTATAACCTTTATAGAGAAGCTTAAAACTAGAATTACAATTTTCAGTAATAACTACTAATTAGCTATACATTTAGATTGGGAAGGTTTGTAATTTCTCTCAAAACGAGAAAGGAGATTTTCTTCCTCCTTCAGGCTGAGAAGAGGGTCTGGAATATGCAGTACAGTAGGAGTGAGGACTGTGCTTGAAATACCCACATTAACCGTAGTATTTCCCTTCTGTGTTTAACAACTTACGAGAGTTAGAATTGATTAGAACTCATTTTAAATCACGGAAACTTAAAAAAAAAAAAGATCATGCTTTTAATTAGTTCTAATGGCCTACCCTAACTGTCCCACCAGTTAGGTGGAGAGAGAGCTATTATATGGGAAAATGCTAAGGAAAAAGCACTGATCTACCTGAGGCTAAAGACTGAAGAAATCTGGGAGGCCAAAATGATCTATTTCAGAATTGGAGACAAAACTAGAAGAGCCTGCTCCAAACATCAATATTTATGTGCATACCAGAAAAGGTCACTACAATACTAAACTAGGATTAAAATAAATGTTAGACTGTGATTAACAATTTAAAGATCAATATCCACTGAGTTCTACTCCTGAAACCAATACTACACTGTATGTTAACTAACTTAAATTAAAAAAAAAAGTTAGTAATAAAAAAATAAAGATCAATATCCAAATGGTATTGAATTTTATCCTTATCTCTTCTTTCATAAGTAGGTATAAAGTAAAATATCCCTTGATAGTGCAACTGGGAGGAGGAAAAGAACTGCAGCTCTGAAGTCAAATATTCCTGGAGGGTTCTAACCTCAGTTTGCCCACGTTACAAGTCATATGAATGTAGGCAAAACTGCATTCTAACCTTCAAACTCCTTATTTGTAAAATTGGAATAAATTCATACCAAAGACGACTGTTCTCAACAGTAAATGAGCTAATGTAAGTCAAGAGTTCCATATAAAGATTAGCAGAACAGAGACAAACAGCTTTAATATTATCTATGTGAGCTTAAGAAAGGTGTTTATTCTCTCCCATTTAATGTCTGCAGGTTTGCTAAGAGAAGCCAATTGTGGAAATGGCTTTTAATGTTTGTAAACTGTAACAATTCCATAATAAAGGTGACTGATAACAGTATAAGGATAAACAGAAAATTCAGCTCAAGGGATGCCCGGGTGGATTGGTAGGTGAAGCATCTGACTCTTGATTTTGGATCAGGTCATGATCTCAAGGTTCGTGAGATGGAGCCCGCGTGGGCCTCAGCGCAGAGCATGATTTGGATTCTCCCTGGCCTTCCCCTACTTGTGCTCTTGTGCATGCATGTGCACTTGCTCTCTCAAAATAAATAAACTTAAAAATAACAGTCAACTCAATATACTCTCAAATCTGGTTGTTGGGACCCAAAGTCTTCTGCCACCTGGTGATAGTAATCTGTCATCACGTTTGGTTTCGGGGTTTGTTTGTTTTTTTTTTTTTGCATTTTCTATCATTATTCATCAACAAACATCACTGTGCTCCCACTATGTACCCGTCTCTGTGTTGGATGCTAGGATACAGCGGGAATAAGTGGAACTAATCCCTGCCTTTGGGTGGGAACTGTGATCAGGTAGAAGGGAAGGGACTCAAAATTACTCCCATGTCACAGGCCTGAAATTGGAGTCCAGGGAAGGCAGCATCTTGCCTGAAATAGAGAGTAGGTGAACAGATCAGAGCCCAAAACAGGCAGAGTGGCCGTTTGGCTCTTTTGAAGGGATGACAATTTCAGTTGTTCAATAAACAATGATTGAGTACCACTAAATAGAATCGCTGGGGAAAAAAAACTTTTCAAAGTTGAATTAATAAATCCAAATACGTAAAATGATTAAAATGACACAATAGTGATAAAGCTTAGTTTTTTAGGTGAAAATATTAAAATCTATTTTCACAATTTTAATGGTTCTAAAAAATGCAAATGTTTGCTATAACCCAGGATCTGTATTATGCTAGATGACACTAAGGAACATCAACTTGCTGATGATATTCTACGTATTTCAAATCTTCTGGCTCAGAGACAGTTAACAGGAAATATTTTCAACTTCATTACTAAACTAATACTAGCTTTTTATGTACTTTGAAATCCAGTGTGTATTTTACTTTTACATACAACGCATCTTGATTTGGATTAATAATATTTCAAGTGCTTAAGAGCTACATGTGACAACTGGCTGCAGCAGTCACAGGACTAGAAGTGTGGCCATAAATGAGATCAACGGGTTAAGCCCAAAGGATCACTGCCTACATTTCTTTAATTGTATTAAAAAAATTGTTTTTAATGTTTGTTTATTTTGAGAGAGAGAGAGAGACAGTGCGAGTGGGGGGGGGGGGCCGAGAGAGAGGGAGAGAGAGAACCCTAAGCAGGCTCTGTGCTCTCAGTGCAGAGCCCGACACAGGGCTCCAACTCACAAACTGTAAGATCATGAACTGTCAACATCAAGAGTCAGACACTCAACTGACTGAGCTGCCCAGGTGCTCCTGACTGGTTACATTTATTAAACAGATCTGGGAGGTTTTGTACAGTTCCAATTTTCACTTTCTGGCCTCGCAACAGTAAGAAACAGAACATAAATGCCAGAAACTGAGTAAAAGAGTAAGATGTTATAATTCAGAAGAATATGTTGACACATTAGGAGGGAGGTCTGTATTACTTATAGAAACTGAAATGTAAATAGATGTTTTCTTTATTTATTTCAATTTCTAGATATCTACAATCAAAACACTCTGGCATATTAAAGCAGAATCTAATCATAATAATACTGGTCATGTTTTTGAGTTTGTCTCAAACTCATATACATATATTTACATATATATATATATATATATACACACACACACACACATATGTGTATATGTCTATATATAAAGCTTATTTTGAGAGAGAGAGTACACGTGCACACGAGAGCGCACAAGCGAGCATGGGGGAGGGGCAGAGAGAGAAGGAGAGAATTCCAAGCAGGCTCCACACTGTTAGCGCAGAGCCTGATGCATGGTTTGAAGTCACTAACTATGAGATCATGACCTTAGCTGAAATCAAGAGTCAGGTGCTTAACCGACTGAGCCACCCAGGCATCCCTTGTTTATGTTTTTTTTTTAAAGACTTTATTTGAAAGTAATCTCTACACCCAAAACGGGGCTCAAACTCACAACCCCCAATCAAGAGTCACACGCTCTACTGAGTCTACTGAGACTTACTAAATCTAAGTCCAAAGAAAAATGTCATAAGCTTTGAAAAATAAAGCTTTCAAATATCAAACTTCAGGATGCCTTTCTCTTTGACGAAAACAGGAGTTCAAAATCTAACATCAGATAACCTCAATACAAAAAGTTAAAAATAGAAATGATACTACACCTAGGAGCACAAGGATGCCTATATTGAGCCTTCTTATTTGTGTGATCCACATAATAGGTTCCAAATTCTGATGACTCAACTCGCTCCCATCCTGGAGGAAGTCCTTCTCGCTCAAGAGGATGGCTCCAATGAGTTGTATTTGTGTTGTGATCTATATAATATTTTCTCCCTCTCATTGTCCAGTCCACAGACCAGCCCGGAGGAAGAGGTAAATCTTCAGAACCATGGTTAGTTAAATTTCCTAAAGATGTAGCAGCAACTCTCCCAATACCTGAGGATAAAGACAGAAAAAGAACAGACCAATTACTCAAAGCTAAAAAAAATATGCCATCTGAGAAACAGTTATAAAATTAATTATCCTGCTATACTCTTTGGCCAAAATCCATGATTTCATCATTACAAATAAAAATTTTCATAAAACTAGCCAGTATTACTAATATTTAATTACAAAAAAGGAGGAAACTAGACTTCCTCTTTGAAATTAGGCTTTTTTGGTTGATGCCTCCATCACCAGGCTACATAAACATTTAACTAGCAAAGCTACTTAAGTATGTATACTGCTAAAGAAAAGTGAGGAAAATAAAACTGCACCCCATTCAAGATTTAAGATTTGACATTTCACCTAAAACTGCAAAAATAAATTTGTAAAACTGTTTCCAGTTTATGATTTCTTAAATATAATCTAGCTGTGCCCTAGAAACATTAGGTAAATTTATCAAGGTAGCATCATATGAGGTCAACATACAAAAATCAATCGAGTATCTGTATACTAACAACAATTGGAAACAAATTATACCACTTATTATAGCTCCAAAAAATTAAATACTTATGTGTAAATAAAACAAAATAAAGACAACAAATACATGGAGAATCTGTATGCTGAAAACTACAAAACACTGATGAAAAAACTGAAAGATGACCTATCATGTTAATGGACTAGAACACTCAACATTATTAAGATGCCAATTCTACCTGAAATGACCTTTAAGATAATTCCAATCAAAATTCCAGCAGTAGTTTTGTGGATATGGACAGAAATAGGCAGACTCTAAAATGGATATGAAAAGACAAAAGAACTAGAGAAGCCAAGAAAAAAATTTTGTTTTATTTTTTTTAATGTTTATTTATTTTTGAGAGAGAGAGAGAGATCAAGCAGGAGAGGGGCTGACAGAGAGGGAGACACAGAATCTGAAGCAGGCTCCAGGCTCTGACCTATAAGCACAGAGCCCAACACGGTGCTCCAACTCACAAACTATGAAATCAGGACCTGACGTGAAGTTGGACACTTAACCAACTGACCCACCCAGATGCCCCGAGAAGCCAAAAAACTTTTTAAAAATACGAATAAAGTTGGAGGATTCAAACTACCTGATTTTTTCTTTTTTAATAATCTCTCTATGCCCAGGGTGGGGCTCAAACTCATGACCCTCAGATCAAGAGTCACATGCTCTACCGACTGAGCCAACCAACCAGGTTCCCCTCATATTACCCGATTTTAAGACTTACTATAAAGATACAGTAATCAAGGCGGTGTAGTACTGGCAAAGGACAAACAGATCAATGGGACAAAATACCTAAAATATACCTACACATACACGATCAATTGATTTTTAACAAAGATGAAAAAGGCAATTTGATAAAAGATGGTTTTTTCAACAAATGGTGTTGGAACTGGACATCTATATGCAAAAAAATTAATCTATACATTCTACCTTCTATAAGAATAAACTTAAGACGGATCATATACCTAAGCATAAAACATAAAACTATCAACCTTTAAAAAAAAAAAGAGGAAGATACATTTTTGTGACCTTACATTAGGCAGAGTTCTTATCATATAATGAAAGTGTAACCCATAAAAGAACCTGTATACAAATGTTCACAGCAGCTCTATTCATAATAAGCAAAAACTGGAAACAGCCCGGATTCTTCAACAAGTGAAGGGGTTAAATGAACTCTGATAAATATATACCCCAGAAGACTAGTCAGCAATAGAAAAAGAGGAACTATGATACAGATAACAATTTCTATCATCTGTAGGGTATTATGCTGAGTGAAAAATGGCAATCTATCTCAAAAGGTAATATGCTGTGTAATTCTATCTATATAACATTTTTGAAATGATAAAATTTTAGAAATAGAAAAGAGATTAGTGATTATTTGCCAAGGTTGGAAAGAGAGGTGAATGGGGTTTAAAAAGGCAAACATAAAAGATCCTTGTGGTGACAGAACTGTTCAGTGTCTTCACTATAGTGGTGCAATACACAATTTACATGTGATGAATTATAAAACTACACATACACACACACACACACACACACACACACACACACACACAGGAGTTCAAGTAAAACTAGGGAAATCTGAACGTGATGGGTGAATTGTATCGAGGTCAACATCTTAACTGTGATATTATACTATAGTTTTGCAAAGTGTTAGCAATAGGGGAAACTAAAGTGTACAGAGGATCTAAGTCGTTTCTTACAACTACATATGAATCTACAATTATCTTGATAAAAACTTTAACTAAAAAACGGAAAGAGGTATAACCTTTAGATTCAATATACATATAATAACTGCCAAAAACATCTGAGACAGAATAAGAACAGTAAAGAATGAAGTAGAGATAAGAACAGAGCACTGAAAAACTAGTTAGCCCAAAACACTACCCTGGTATTTTTTCTTTTTCCCTCCACAACTTTCCACCCTCTCTAGCAATCATAGGAGGAGATTTCAAAAGACAGGCAAAGGGAAACTCAATTTATTCAACACGTATAATAAGAATAGCACATCAATTCTTAGGAAAAATCAAAGAGTTTTGCAATAAAGTACAAATTTATTAAAACGAACATTCAGAAAAATGTCCCAAAGCAGAGAGGAAAAATGCAACTAAATATTCTCCCATTAATTAAAAGAAAAAAGGAGGAAGCAATCAATTCTCTGAAGGAGGACCACAAAGAAAAGTCAGAATCCCAAAGATAAGATGGTAAGACAACAAAGATAGAAGCTATGCTCAGGAAAAGAAGGATGAGACAAAAACTGGAAGAACAAACACAAAGTGTTTGTTACAATGGGGAAACCTAGCAAATCTTAACCAAGTATGAACAGTGGCATCACCACTAATGTCATATACATATCATGTACCTCTCTATATTTGACATGAAGAGGATACTCCACCTCTGTGGTATTCTTTCCAAAAACCAAAATCCCAGTCTAATCATGAGAAAAACAAGAAACAAAATCTAATTTGAAGGATGGTCCACAAAATATCTGAAAAGTATTCCTCACAACTATCAAGGTCGTGAAAAACAAGAAAAGGACGAATTGTCATAGACCAAAAAACACAAAGGAGACATGACAACTAAATGCAACAATTTGATAAGGGAGCCAAGATGTCCACAAAGTTCCAAAATGGCTCATCAGCTTTGCCAGTGCCATATAAAACCATGAGTCCTAACTTTTCATGACACACCTCACCTATACTTTCTGAAAATACCATGTGCACAATTTTTTTTTCAAACTATTTGGGATAATTGTATAAAACCTACTGAGAGAAGAATGTACAGCACAAAAGGCCTAAAAACCACAGATTTAAAACAAAACATTCCTTGTAATAAAACAGGTCTAGCAGACAGGGGAAAAAAGCTGTATCAAGCTCTAACACATGAGAACTGCTCTTAGTTCCACCAGAATGTGGAAACTTCAATGACCAAGCATGCCCAATCTGGAGAAAGTATAGAAGGGCACATACCGCTCTTACAAAGGGGATGAGCACTAACAGTTATTACTGTCTCTTCTGTCCCTGGGCTTTTCCAAATGTAGTATTTCATACTCAAAATAACTCTATAAGTTGTAGTATCACTACCAATTTACAGATGAGGAAACAAAGTTCAAGTAAGTTATTTTACCAAAACCATAGAGTTGGTATATGGTCAAATGACAAATTTGTTACCAACAAAGTAATCATATAAAAGATCAACTGTAATTCTTCAAAGAAAAAATATGACTACCATTAATAAAAGAAAAAGCCAGCTACCAATTCTGAACTCAATCAGAGGAAAAATAAGGACTTGTTTCTGAGATACAAAGAAAAAAACATTAGTTTTCCATTATTTCAATTAGTCTCAGAAAAGAATGAATGGCATTTATAATCCTCAAAATAACTTCTATTTCATATAAACAGCTTTCATTTATATAAAGTAAAACATTCATAAGCTAAATATATTATTTCCCAAACACCAGGATAAAGGATAACACATGGATATTATTTTGTCTCTCCACCAAGACTTACTAAGATATGTCGCCAAAGAATTTAATCTCATACAACCGGGCAGGTATCTGTAAAATCTGCCCTTACAAAGCTCAAAAATTCTGGTTTGCTAATTTTGTAGTGGCGACAGAGAATAAAATGGAATCTGGAACTCTAAGGAAGGTCCACAGGCTTCAGGGTAATAAATACTAAACATCATACCCCAGGTTATAATCAAGATGTTGATAAAGAGATCTAAGCGTTGAACCAAGCCAACTACTTTTTCTCCTCATCTGCGAAATAATTACAAATAAAGCTGTGTTCCTAAAGATTATTTACATCTCCTTAAAGATGATTCTGGGTTCACTAAATATTTATGCATTTCCTGGAGTAAACATAACTTGTATTTTTTTGTAAAGACTGAGACTTTCCGGGGGGTGTGGGAGGGGGGAGAGGGGGTGACGGGCATTAAAGAAGGCACGTGTTGGGATGAACACTGGGTGTTATATGGAAACCAATTTGAAAATAAACTATTAAAAAAAAAAAAAGACTGAGACTTTCCTTTCGATTTTAGTAACTTGAGTTCATGAATTCGAGCCTTGCATTAGACTTTCTGCTGTTGGCACAGAGCCTGCTTGGCATCCTCTGCCCTCTCTATCTCTGCCCCTCCAACGCTTGCGTGTGAGTTCTCGCTCAAAAATAAACAAACACTGAGTGGCCTGGGTAACTCAGTCAGTTAAGTGTCCACTTTGTCTCAGAGATCATGATCTCAGGGTTCATGAGTTTGAGCTCCACTTGTCGGGCTCTGCGCTGACAGTTCGGAGCCTGGAGCCTACTTTGGATTCTGTGTCTCCCTCTTTCTTTGCCCCTCCCTCCCCACATGCTTACCGCCCCCCAAAAGAAACATTTAAAAATAAACAATTAAAAATAAATAATAATAGTTCTGAGGCACCTGAGTGGCTCAGTCAATTGAGTGTCCAACTCTTGATTTTGGCTCGGGTCATGATCCCAGGGTCATGGAATGGAGCCCTTCATCAGGCTCTGCAGGGAATGTGGAGACTGCTTAAGAGTCTCTCTTTCCATCTCTGCCCCTCCCTCATGTGCATGCTCTCTTTTTCTCAATAAATAATAATTAAGTTTTAAAAGTCTTTTACTTAAACCTGTATAGAACTAAATTATTTAAATGCAAAACAAAGGAATTCATTCTTCATTAGTATTCCAACTAAAGACTTCATGTTAACAGTCGAATTCCTTCCTTTGGCACAGAGATTAGGTGTCTGACCAGTACATTGGCCAGAATGTTAAAGGTCAAATTTCACAGCTAAACCTAGCACTTGCTAGGCCCTAAAACCCTTTGAGATCTTATACAACATGTTTTTGGCTTCTGCCAAATACAGTAAGATTTAAACCCTTGAGATGAGGTGTTTCCTGAAAGTCTAAGTAACTGGCAGGATATACTACTCACATTAAGTCATTACAAAACTATTTTCTTCCACATCTTTTGAATGTTTATTACATTAGGAAGAGCAATCAAAATTTAAGGGCTGTGGAAATAAATCTGTCTATAGCACATCTTTATCCTCCACAAACTTACTTTCTCCTTTCCATTCACTCAATTTCCTTGCACTCTCGTCAATATTAATCTTGAAAATATAAATAAGTTTTAAATCTTTTCAGGATAAACCAAAGAAACTTCAGCTATTTTTTCATACTCAAATTTTTTTCCTTCTGGAAAACACAACTGTTAGGTTTTTCTGCTTGGTTAATAATTGGTTATTAATCCTTCCCTGACACTTGAGACTCCTTCAAAGAAGAACTGTTTTTTTTCCTAAAAGGTAAAACATTAAATCTTACTGCCCTAATAGAATGCTATTGAAATTTCTCAAGTATAAGATCGCTGCTCTAATAAATACAAATCTTTTTTTAAAATGATATTCTTAAGCAAAATAAAAGGCGTCAAGATAAGCAAGGATGAAGTCAAACTTTCACTTTTCGCAGATGATATGATACTTTACATGGAAAACCCGACGGAATCCACCAAAAGCCTACTTTGGATCCATGAATTTGGCAAAGTTGCAGAATACAAAATCAGTGTCCAGGAATTGGTTGCATTCCTTTACGCCAACAATGAAGCAATAGAAAGAGAAATAAAGAAGCAAATCCCATTCACAATTGCACCAAAACCATAAAATACCTAGGAATAAAACTAACCAAATATGTAAAAGATCTCTACGCTGAAAAGTATAAACAACTTATGAAGGAAATTGAGGAAGACACAAGGAAATGGAAAAACATCCTATGCTCATGGATCGGAAGAATAAATATTGTTAAAACGGCAATACTACCCAAAGCAATCTACACATTCAATGCAATCCCAATCAAAATTGCACCAGCATTCTTCTCAAAGCTAGAGCAAACCAATCCTAAAATTTGTATGGAACCACAAAAGACCGTGATAGCCAAAGTAATATTGAAGAAGAAAACCAAAGTGGGAGGCATCACAATCCCAGACTTTAACCTCTACTACAAAGTGGTAGTCATCAAGACAGCATGGTATTGGCACAAGAACAGACACACAGACCAATGGAACAGAAGAGAGAACCCAGAAATGGACCCACAAGCATATGGCCAACTAATCTTTGACAAAGCAGGAAAGAGTATCCAATGGAAAAAAGACAGCCTCCTTAACAAATGGTGCTGGGAGAACTGGACAGCAACATGCAAAAGAATGAAACTAGATCACTTTCTTTCACCTCTCACAAAAATAAACTTAAAATGGATGAAGGACCTGAATGTGAGACAGGAAACCATCAAAATCCTAGAGGAGAAAGCAGGAAAAAACCTCTTTGATCTGAGCCGCAGCAATTTCCTATGGAAATGTGTCCTATGGACACATCTCCAAAGGCCAGAAAATTAAAAGCAAAAATGAACTACTGGGACCTCATCAAGATAAAAAGCTTCTGCACGGCAAAGGAAACAACCAACAAAACTAATAGACAACTGATGGAATGGGAAAGGATAATTGCAAATGACATATTGGATAAAGGACTAGTATCTAAAATCTATAAAGAACTTACCAAACTCCACACCCGAAAAATGAATAATCCAGTGAAAAAATGGGTGGAAGATATGAAAAGAAAAGAGGACATTCAGATGGCCAACAGACACATGAAACGATGCTCAATGTCACTCATCATCAGGGAAACACAAATCAAAACCACACTGAGATACCACCTTACACCTGTTAGAGAGGCTAAAAAATGAATAAATCAGGAAACTATAGATGCTGGCGGGGATGTGGAGAAGCAGGCACCCTCCTACACTGTTGGTGGCAATGCAAACTAGTGCAGCAGCTCTGGAAAACAGTATGGAGGTTCCTCAAAAAAATGAAAATAGAGCTACCCTATGACCCAGCAATAGCACTGCTAGGGATCTACCCAAGAGACACAGGAGTGCTGATGCATAGGGGCACGTGTACCCCAATGTTCACAGCAGCACTTTCGACAATAGCCAAATCATGGAAAGAGACTAAGTGTCCATCAATTGACAAATAGATAAAGAAGATGTGGTGTATACACAATGGATTACTACATGGCAATGAAAAAGAATGAAATCTGGCCGTGTGTAGCAACATGGATGGAACTGGAGGGTATTATGTTAAACGAAATAAGTCAGTCAGAAAAAGACAGATACCATATGTTTCCACGCATCGGTGGATTTTGAGAGACTTAACAGAAAACCATGGGGGAGGGGAAGAGGGGAAAAGAAAAAAGACACAGAGGGAAGGAGACAAAACATAAGAGACTCTCAAAGACTAAGAACAAACTGAGGGGTTGAGGGGGTGGAAGGGGGGAGAGTGGGTGATGGACACAGAGGAGGGCACTTGTTGGGATGAGCACTGATTATTATATGGAAACCAATTTGACAATAAATTTAAAAATAAATAAAGAAATAATAAAATAAATAAATAAATGACATTCCTGGGGCGCCTGGCTGGCTCAATAGGTTAAGTGTCTGACTTCAGATCAGGTCATGATCTCACGGTTCGTGGGTTTGGGCCCCACATTGGGCTCTGTGCTGACAGCTCACAGCCTGGTCCCTGCTTCAGATTCTGTCTCCCTCTCTCTGCCCCTTCCCCACTCACACTCGGTCTCTCTCAAAAATGAAGTTAAAAAATTTTTTTCTTTTTTAAATGACATTCTTTAGGGGCACCTGGATGGCTCAATTGGTTAAGCATCAGACTCTTGGTTTTGGCTCAGATCATGATCTCGTGGTTTTGTGAGTTCGAGCCCCACATCGGGGCCTGCACTGACAGTGCAGAGGCTGTTTGGGATTCTCTCTCTCCATCTCTGTCAAAATAAATAACTTAAAAAAAAGTTTAAACTTACAAAAACTATGTCAAACTGCCACTAAGCGAGGATCACTAGAAATTCAGTTCTTACAGTATTTCCTCAATGATATTTTGTGAACCAGAATTTTAAAACGGTATTTTAACATGGCATTATTGATTCTAAATACTTACATTCAGACAGAAAAGTGTTAGGAGTTTTATTAGTGATGTTTGCAATACACACAAATATTAGAAAAGTGAATGTGAAGTATTCATGGTGAACAGATTCTTTTAAGCTATTATTCCTGCTACCCCTCAGCTAATCAAAACTGTGTTAAGACTCCAGATGTGAAATCCCTGGACTCATTCATGGAGTGACCTTTATATTTGGAGCCCTTCCTATGCAGCCAAGTCCTAAGCTAATCCTATCTACTTTTCTCTTTCCTCATCTCTCATATGCCATATTCGGCCAAGTCCCATCAATGTGATGCGTCCCACTTCTCCCTTTCATAAAAGCTTGCAGCTGAGGTCAGGTCCTCATTAACAGTTAAAAAATAATCTCGGGGCACCTGGGTGGCTCAGTTGGTTAAGTGTCCAACTTCGGCTCAGGTCACGATCTCACGGTTTGTGGGTTCAAGCCCCACATCGGGCTCTGTGCTGACAGCTCAGAGCCTGGAGCCTGCTTTGGGTTATGTGTCTCCCTCTCTCTCTAACCCTTCCCTGCTCATGCTCACTCTCCCTTCCAAAATAAATAAATAAACTTTATAAAAAAAATAATCTCCAAACACGTACCAAATGGAAGATTATGGAGTTGATTATGGAGTCACTGAAACTACTCATAAATAGTATATAATATTAAGAAACTCATTCAAGTAGGGGCGCCAGGGTGGCTCAGTTTGTTATGCGTCTGACTTTGGCTCAGGTTGTGGTCTCATGATTCGGACCCACATTGGGTTCTGTGCTGACAGCTCAGAGCCTGGAGCCTGCTTCAGATTCTGCCTCCCTCTCTCTCTGCCCCTCCCCTGCTCATGTCTCCCTCTCTCTCAAAAGTGAAGAAATGTTAAAAAAAAAAAAAAAAAAGAAAAAGAAAAATTTTTTTAAAGAAAAAAAAAAAGAAACTCATTCAAGTAAAAAGCAGGGGTATGAAACTGTACAGAGTATAAGCACAACAATGTGGAAAAAAAAGAATGCCATAAAAAAAGAAGGAAATTAACTGAAATACTATGAATCTCTGGCCTGATGGGCACTTTCCCTTAACTTTTCTGCTTTTTAAAAATTTTCTACAGTAAGCAGCTATTACTCTAAAAAATAAATGAGTTTATTTTTAAACACTTACTATTTTGGTTGGATAACAGATTATTCCTGAGGTTTAAAATCACTCAATAGTAGAAATAGCCAAAATAAACACCAAAGCATGCCACTGTCTAATCCTCTGACCTAGATGCTCTTTAAAAACAAAAAGGCACTGGGGTGCCTGGCTGGCTCAGTCAGGGGAGCATGCGACTCAATCTCAGGCTTGGGAGTACGAGCACTGTGTTGAGAGTAGAGATTACTTAAAAAAAAAAAAAATCTTAAAAACAAAAAAGGCATTCACCCATGCTCATTTCTACATGCCTAGGAAAGCTCTCCTCTTTGGTGTCCCAATGAAATTCCAAAGTCAGCTTTCACAAAATAAGATGCTTTTACCAACTATTCTCCATTATTCCTCAATTTTCAAAACTTTGGTCATTTACTTTCTCCTAAAACTGTAATTCTCATTTTTCCTTCAAAAGCATCACAGATTTGCCCTTTTCTCTCCCAAGCCACTGGTACCTGCAGTTATCTTTTCTCTAGCCATCTATCCTGAGTACAACTAGTAACCTTTACATGCCGCTCTTGTAAAATGACTTGTTTTTGTGGGGTGCCTGGGTGGCTCACTCCGTTAAGTGTCTGACTTCGGCTCAGGTCATGATCTCACAGTTCATGGTTTTGATCCCCCCTCAACAGGCTCGATGACAGCTCAGAGCCTGGAGCCTGCTTCAGATTCTGTATCTCCATCTCTCTGTCCCTCTTCTGCTCGATTCTCAGTCTCTCTCAGAAATAAACATTAAAAAAAACTTTTTTTTTTAATGACTTGTGTTTTTGAAATCTTCAGTGGCTTCTGTTTGACTCATGCTTAAATCCTTCAGCCTGTTGTTGAACCATGAATCTCCATTCCACCTCACATTATCTTTCTTCAAACTAGAACTACACAGTTCTTTGGATTTACATGTCTACTCTGTTTTAACCAGTTAGATTCCCAATTTTCCACCAAAAACGACCTTCTTCTGCCCCGTCTAAAGTCCAAGCTCAAAGTGCAGTTCAAGTCCTACCTCTTTCATGAATCATTCTTTTAAGTATCCCAGCTTGGGGTGCCTGGGTGGCTCAGTTGGTTAAGCATTTGGCTCAGGTCATGATCTCACAGGTTCCTGAGTTCAAGCCCCACATCAGGCTCTCTGCTGTCCCTGCAGAGCTGGCTTCAGATGCTCTGTTCCCCTCTCTCTCTGCTCCTCCCCTGCTCATGCATGGGCACACCAACTCTCTCTCTCTCTCTCAAAAAAAAAAAAAAAAAAAGTATTCCAGCATACCCTCATATCTCTTCTGACTCCCTACTGTACTTAGTACCACAAAATCTAACAACTGTTCTGTGATTGTTGTGCATGTTGGTTTTGTTTCCCAAATAAGATACCATAGGGCACAGAGGGCAGATACCACGAAGGTCAGAGAAAATGCTAGACACATAAATGATTAATACTAAATGAATAAAATGTTTTCTATACTCGTGCTCCAAACTATTTTTAAGTCACCTTGTTTGAAGTTCCCTGAGTTAAAAAGTAAATGCCTTATGTATTTATTTTTATCCTGTCAAGACTTAAAGCCTACAACTTATCAGGAAAAAGCCAATCAGATAAAAAAGTTTAATTTTCAGCTTGCTTCAGTTTATCTAGGGTAATTTAGTACTTCACGAATAAAGTAGAATTGTGCACTTATATCTCTTCTGCTCCTTGTACAAATATCCCTAAGCTAGCAAATATGGAAAGCAGATTTTAAAAAGTTATATGACAAATATGTTTATTCCAAAAAGAACAAAAGACAGGCTTAACACACAACCATTTGACAGAAGTCTTTCTGACCAGCCTAGGAAAGAATTATTCAGTTCTGTTAAGAGAAACAGTGTAGGTTCTATCCCTTGCCATGCCCAATTCTTCCTACCCACCTTTCTTTTCTCAAGTTTAAGTCCACTTTCTTTGAAACCCTATCATTCCCATACTACCAAACCTAAACTTACATTCAGCCCAATTGTAGACATTAAATTCCCTGGGTTTTCAAGGTTCATAGTGTTAACAGTCTAGAAAAGCTTCAGTTAAGCACCACCTTTTTATAAAATGAGTTAAGAGACACAAAATTCTTTCACTCAGCATAGATTAATAATTATTTGCAAGCTAGCTTAACAAAACTGGCAAAACAGAAAAGTATTTTTCTGGGAGTATCTGTTGGCTTCCCAAAACAATCCAGAAAAGAGCAACTTTTTAATTGTTAATAAATCTAATGTAGGATTTGTAATTTTAAGTTACCTGAGGCATGCCTCCCCTGATTCTGTGGCATTCTTTGGAAGAGATCGTGGTTGTACTCATAATATCTATAGTCTTCATGTGCACGATCTCCGAGTGGGCGCCTTCTCTGACCATCAAAATAATTATCTGAATAATAATACCGGGAACTAGAGTCTCCATTTTCAACAGCAAAATTAACTTCTGTTAAAAATGACTGAGAAGATCCATATTCCCTAGGGACATCTGCTAGACTTCTGGCAAGATAAGAAGGTGCAGATAATCTGTTGCTTTCTCTTCTCATTACTTCATGAGGTGTTCTTTGAATTGGAGTTCTAAGAAAACTCTGGTTTCTTGAAACTATTCCATCTCCAGAAGCTGAAAAGGCATTAGGGCTTGAATCTGGCAAACAGATATCAGTTCGTCTTGGAATTGTTGGACCATGCCGAATAAATGAAGGCATGAGATCTACAATAAAACAGAGAGTAAAATGACCACTTCATTAAGGAATAAATACACTTCCTGAAAGTTGTTCATTTACACCTATTACCCCAAAATGCAAAATTTCAATGGACCCAAGCACACATCATTTAAAATTCTGACTTAAGATAGTACTTGGGTATTTTAAAATTAAGGCTAATTAATATTTTCCCACTCAAATGAACTTAAAATTTGTATGAATGGGGTATGTGTAAACTTAAAATCAAATGTATACTACATACCACCACACGAAACATAATGAAATGTAAGCTTAATTATGGTTAATGAAATACTTATGAACAAATGTGTAAAAACAGGAAACAATCTAACAAAGAAACAGTTACCAGTATCATTTAAGATTATTCTTTGTTTCGTTGATTTCAGTTCATTTTCAAAATTCCCAAAAATCCTTTTTCAAGCAAACACAATTTCAAGAATGAAACAAAACATATGCTATTTCCAAACATGTAAAGGTAGGTTCCCTTAAAAATACTTTAGGGGGCACCTAGGTGGCTCAGTCGGTTGAGAATCTGACTTCAGCCAAGTCATGATCTTGCCCTTCCTGAGTTCAAGGCCCACGTTGGGCTCTGCTGATAGCTTAGAGTCTGGAGCCTGTTTCAGATTCTCTCTCTCTCTGCCCTTCCCCCACTCGCACTCTTTCAAAAATTAAAAAAAAATAAACATTAAAAAAATGTTTTTAATAAAAACCTTTAAAATAATTGACCTGGTTTCCTCTCAGATTACATGGCACCAGCACACTAATCAAAAGCTGGAAAGCCAAAAATTTAGCTATGAAAATTAAAAAATAAAAAGATCTCATTTCAAGGAGGCACACAAATGTTGAATCAGTTCAAAAATGCCAAGTCTCAAACTACGTCTCCCTTAAGAACAAATAATTATAATTCAAAACAAAAGATAACAGTAGAACAATGGCCTTCAGGATATAGTACTTCTGAATACAGAACTTAGATGGCTTAGACACGCCAGGTTAGAAAGCAAATAACTTTACAAAGTGAAGAAAACTAGATTTGAAAACTTTTATTAGTTAAGTAAACAATTAGAGAGCACTGATATTAGTCAGCTTCAGAAGCTAACTCTGGAAAATTAATATTCAAATAAACAAGTCTCAAAACTTGATGAAATTAAAAAATAAAATACTACATCATTATTTGCCTTAAAGTATGGCAAACATATTTCATGATTTCAAGTAATGTTTAATAAAGTTTATCTGCAGCAAACTGCAAGCTATCATAAATTTAACTGAAAACCTAAGAGCATATGTAACTGAAAAATAAACTGCTAAAAAAAGGTTTAAAAAGCAATTTTCAGGGGCACCTAGCTGGCTCATCAGGAAAAGCAGGCAGCTCCTGATTTTGGGGTCATCATTTCCAGGCCCCCTTGGGTGTAGAGATTACTTAAATAAACTTAAAAAATAAATAAATAAATAAAAATCAAATTTCAGGTTACTGATGCACCCATCTGATCTATTTTGATGTTCATTTAAGAAACACTGCAAATACAAGAATAAATCTCTAAAGCTGATGATGTGGTTATTATTTTAAAAACCCTGTTCCACGCCTAGTGGCTCAATTTGTTAAGTGTCCTGTCCAACTCTTGATTTCAGCTCAGGTTATGATCTCACAGTTATGTGAGTTCAAGTCCCACATCTGGCTCTGTGCTGTCAGCACGGAGCCTGCTTGGGATTCTCTCTCTCTCTCTCTCTCTCTCTCTCTCTCTGCCACTCCCCCACTTTGGCTGTCTCTCTCAAAATAAATAACTAAACTTAAAAACAAAAATGCTCTCCACACCTTTCTGCGCGATCCTGGATAAATACTAGGAACCTCTACGAACAGCTTTCCCAATTATAGTATCAGGTAATTAATGGTTAAGTCACAGGGTTATTAGGAGCTTCCAAGAAGGATAAGAAGGACACTTCCACCAAATGCTCAATATGCGGTATGAACATCAAAATATTAGTTTCTTACGTCACAAATGTTCTGAACACACAAGCGAAAATTAAAAATTAAAAAGATTCAACTGAAAAAGCAGAGTCAAATAAATTGAAGAGCGATAGGGTGGTGGTGGAGAAAAATACAAACTATTAAAAAAAAACTTTCGGGCAATTTCTCTTAAAATACTATAGAAATCATTTTTTAGTACCTCACCTTTTTTGGAGTCGGGGGGAGGGTGTTACTTGAAGCAATTCTCAGGAATATACCTATATACACATGCTTTTGGCTTCTCTAAGATCTAAGATTGATGAGGCTTTGAGTAGCGGCTACAATAGCGAGGGTCAACTGTCACCTCTTCACGTCTGCCTCCAGCGGAAGGGCTAAGGAATTCTACCCGCGTTTGCACAACTCCCAGCACCGACGAGTGACACCCGAAATGTTTGCAAACACAAGGCATATCTAGAAGGGGAAAAAGTATGCCCCGGTCTAATCACTTTCACCCCTATAGCATCAGGCAATCAGCAACCTAAGTGTTTCCGAAAGAACCTCTAGCTTCTAGTAACCAAAATGTAACAACACTCTGCCACGGGGGGACAGGAAAGTTTGTTGTTTTTAGGGAGGCCCACGGGGGAGGGACTAATGTAAGTTTCTTAACTTTATCGGCTTTCAAACGATGACCACCATATCGGGCACACAAAAAACTAAACAACAGGAAAGAAAAGCCAGCAGGACCAATAGGAAAGGAAAGCCGCGGGGAGCCGCGTCGGGAGCCCCGCCTGATTCTCCGCAGCCGCTCGGGCCAGGTGTGGGTGCGCCCCGCCCGACACTCACTCCGCAGCAGAGGCGACGTCTCCTTCTTCACGTACTTCCCCTGCACCTCGGCGGGCTTGGACACTTCGTTTTTGGTTTTCTTTCGGGACAGCATCCTTGTCGAGGAGGCCCCAGGCAGCGCCAAGCAGCCTCTTTAGGACTCCGCGCAGGGCTCCGGCCGGCCCCGCCGCCACCTCCGCCGGCGCCGCCGCCTCCTTCCCTCCCGAGCCGCCGCCGCCGCCGCCGCCTCTCCGCAGCCCGGGGTCGCCCGCAGGGACTGCCGCATGTTCGGGGCGCTAAGCGCGCCGGCCACAGCTCAGTCGCTTGTCGGTTCCTTCCCAGAAATCTGCCCACTCCGCGATGCTGCCCTAGAACTCCGTGAGCAGAGGCCAAAAACGCCCGGCCAGGGCCATGGTCCGCCACTGGACCCCTAGTAACCGCTACCGCCGCCGCCGCCACCGCCTACGTCCCGTAAACTTTCCCCGCGGCCGCTGGGAATTCTGGGAAACTCGACGCTGCGCGAGCGCCGCCGCCGCCCCTCCCCCACCCCAGGTCCGGGGCGCGGCTCGGGCTGCGGGACGCCGGGAGGCGCTGTCAGCTAACGGGCCGGTCCCGCCGTCTCCTCGGAAGAGAAGCGGTCCTGCGGACCGCAGAGGACGGAGGACGAAGTTCGACACACTGAGCGCGGAGGCCGTCTCAGGCTCTTGAAGTGCAACCTCTTCTACACCACAGATTTTTCCCCAGGACCTTGAGGGAGCGGGCGACGCCCCCCGACGCGTTCCCGTCGTCATCCTGGAGTGAGGACGTCCCTCTTGGAGTTTCTTGGGCTGGTAAATTCAGGTCCCTGCTAACGCAGAAGGCGAATAGAGTTGAAGGACCACAACCCTCAGGCTAGTGCGGTGACAAAGAATTCAAGATGTCCTTTTTGATTAAGAACATTAATCTGCCCAGTACTAATAAATAGCGATCATTTCCTCCTGTACGCCAGGGTGCGTCTTTTTGATAAAGGAAAAACAGAGGAAAAAAAGCAAAATGGAGTTTATACTACTATAAATTTGATGCTAGCATAGTATCTTATCGTCAATCTCATTATTTCATTTAATAGCCACATAATTCTTCTTGGAATTAAGTATTACAATCTTAGAATTTTTTTTAGGATTTTAAGTACTAAAGGTCTAGACCTGAAATTTTTAATTTAAAACAACTTAGTTTCTTCTGTGTAACTTAGAGGTGTCCCCAAAGGTACACAATAATATTTGGAAAATAAGGGGATCCATCCCCTAGTGAGCAGATTAAGGCTTAGTTGATGGAGAATGCTTTCCCTGAGATTGAAAGCGTGTTAGGTGTAAAACAATTAAAAAGCCAAGGAGTTTTTTACTTCTTAAGATTAGGAAATGGTCGAATTTCGCTTTGCCGTCAACAAGCAAATAAGATGTTTTATCTAGTGTCTGTCTCCGTCTTTGCATGCTGTTATGCTCCCTTGGTACGGAGTTTCTCACAATTAATAACCAACAAATAATTATTAAGCATCCACTATGCTAGGCCCTGTTTTAGATGCTTCAAATGTAGCAATAGACAAAACAGACAAGAATCCCTACTCTCATGGAGAAGAGAGACAATGGAGAAAAATAAGTAACATGTACTGTGTTATCACAGTAATAAGTGTGGAGGTGAAAATAAAACAAGAAGAGGGGGTTTGTGATTTTAGGCAGTGTGATTGATTAACACAGAAGGCTCATGAGAAAGAGATGTTGGAGTTAACTGGCAAATTGGAGGACTGGTAAGTCTATGTGGCTGGAGTAGAGGAGGACAGTAGTGGGAATTAAGTCAGAGAGGTAACAATGGCTGGGGCATCGAGGGCATTGCAAAAAATTTCACCTTGAGCAGAGGAGTGACATCAATCTACCTTAATGTTTTAATAAGACCACTTTGGATGCTGTGTTGAGAATGCATTATAAAAAGATCAGTCAAAGCTATTAATGGCTTGGACCAGGGTGACAGCAGTAGGGATGATGAGAAGCACTCAAGTTTTGAATGTATCTTAAAGCCTGAGCCAAGCGGTCCCTGGGTGACTTACTCAGTTGAGCATCCGACTCTTGATTTCATCTCAGGTCATGATTCTAAGATTGTCGGATCCAGCCCCACTTTGGGCTCCACATTGAGTGCGGAGCCTGCTTAAGATTCTCTCTCTTTCTCTCTCCCTCTCCCTCTCTCTCCCTCTCCCCCCTTCCCTCTGCCTCTCCCCGCTGCGGGCTCTCTCTCTCTCTCAAATGAAGAAAAAGGACCCAGCCAACAGAATTTGTTGAATATGAAGTGTGAGAGAAAGAAATCAAGGAGCACTGCTGTATGTATGGAAATCATCATGACAGAACAGAACGTCATTAATAGAGTAGACACTGAGGAGAACATGAGAAAAGCTGTGACTCGTTCCTGTGATTCAGGTAAAAAGGCCCAATACTAAAAAGTGTTGGTCATGTGGATGGAGAAGGAGTGATGAAACAAATGAGGAGACGCAGGGATTTTGTTATAGATAGGGGATGGAGGCGGGAGATGAAGGAGGGATAGGGGCACTCAAAGCGCCAGGTTTCTGCCCAGGCCTTACCTCAGAAGGGGAAGAGAACAAAAGGATATTAGGACCTTGTTAATAATGCCAGCTCTTCTGCACCTGGAGTTTTCTCAAAGACTGAAACCCAGGCTACCTTTTACATTCATGGGGGAAAGAATTCTGAGGTCAGCTAGGCTAAGTTCATTTGATCGACGTGGAAACAAAACTAGAAAAATTAAATGTTTTGCCTCAGAGTATGTTCCTAGTTAGTGGCAGACTAGTTTCAGAACTGGGGTTTTCTGTTCCATGTTACGCCTCTTTCTGCTGTGGCACGATAAGAATCCCACTAAGTGAGTCCGAACTGTTTCTAACACAGTTGTTTTGAAAGTCATCTCTGTTCCCTACTAAGCACTCCCCTTTTCAATGCTATTTCAATTCGTCGAATTCCAGCACAGAGAAAGTCTCATGGTGCTTTTGTGAGAGTTATCATTTGCCTTTTTATCAAGGAGAGTGAATTCCAGAATTAACAATGTGCAGACAGTCTCAGCAGTTGCAATGCATAGCCGTAAGTGAACTTTGAATACAAATCCTTAAATCCAGAGGCTTCAAATTCACATCTGTTTTCTAGAAATTCCTGGACTTCTGGGAGTTTTTATTAAGGAATCCAGACTTTGCAGCTATAGTTCTCCAGACATTGCTTTTGATAAAAAGTATTACAGAATAGAGACAGTATCTCCCTTGCAGTTGCTTTCTCAGTTGAGAAAACGGACAATTAGGGAGTTACCCATGTCTCAACTTTTTTTTGTAGCGTTAAAGTTTCTTTTATAGTAAGTGATAAGGTATGACTCTGGGCTAACCTCATAACTCTCTGAATCTTAGCTTTCTCATCTGAAAATGAAGAAATTGTACAAGTTGAGTTCCCAAAGTGTCTTTCAGCCCTACAGTTTTGTGCCGTATCCACAGTAGAAGATATACAAAAGTTCAAAGACTTGCCCTAGTAGGATCATAGACAGGTGATTTCTCATTTTTAAAAGCCTTTATCTTTATTGTTGTTTTCACTAAGACAAAAGTTAAAGAAAGTAAAAGTTACTATATAAAATTATATATAGCATTATATAAAATTACTTAGCATAAAAATAATATTTCATGCCTGATTGCTACTTTCAAAGAGAGTCAAGGTTCTTATGCTGTTTCTATTTTCTCTTGCTAGAAATGTGTAAAATTTGAAAAGGTGAACTATCTAATAAAGGATCGTTCAAGTAAGGATCAAATGGAAGTAACCCCTGCATATGGAGCTTTGTCACAGACTATGAATCTGGAGTTCTGTCTTGTCCAGGGAGAGAGCGGATGCAGAATTGAATATGACAGAGACTAATGTCCAGGAGGAGACAATAGCCCCAAACAACGCCTTCCTCTCTGTATTTATTGAGCTCTCAAAATCTTACACATGTGATGAACGTGAAGAAAACAATACCTTACACACGTGAATGTGGCACATCAGGAACAATCAGGCAGTAATCGCTAACTTGTGTGTGTAAGAAGCAAAGGGTTTAGGGGGCAAGTGGAGTTTGTGATCAAAGTGGAAAGTAATTTCCTGCAGATGATATAACAAGTTACTCATGATCCCATTACAGTATCTTGCCAGCTAAGTTTGGGTGCTTTCACCCAGTGGTGGCAGCTTTCTGCCCTAAGCTTTTTTCTAACCCATTTATGTAAGTAGAACTTATTTCCCCCACAGAACTTCTTAAAAAAAAAAAAAGAACTGGCTTGTCTACTCTCTGACTCACTCTTCTTGGTCATACAGCAAGAGAAACTAAATCTGCATCAGGAGGAAGGAATAACTATGCCAGAGTCTAGGGCTCTTCAGGCCTCCAAAGTTTTATTCTTAAAATCTGGAGGGTAAATTCCTGAGTACCTTTTTAGGCAGAAGCTTCATTTGTTCCCTGTGAAAGGGAAGGATGTGTGATGTTGACACGTTTCCGAAAATATAAACACTTAATGTTAGCAACTAAGTCGGGTTCCCAAACTCCTAGTGTCTGATGAGTCCCTTCCCCCACCAAAATAATGTAGAGAATCAGTATCATAAGTCTGATCAAAAAGGGTCAAGCTGTGTCCCTAAGTTTAGCTCTTATTCCTATATACTGTTTGTTGTTGACTAGATTTAGAGGTCCTCTGAAACCTTGACAGGTAGCTAGAATGAGTCTTATAGGTTGGCAATGCTAGCCTTTGACTTCAGTTGTCTCCTTGTAGGTCTTTCTGTATCTTTGCCTCTCTAGCCCTAGAAACTTTTTTCTTCCAGAATTGAGTCTTACATTCAGCCACTTTCAGTTTTTATTTTTTTATAAAGGAATGAGAATCAGACTAACATCAACAAAGACTTCATCATCAACAGAGACTGCTATCAAACAATGGAACAATGCCTTCAAATAAATGAGGAAAAATCAGTTTTAGTTTACAATTCTATACTCAAAGTGTCAATGAAAAGCAAAAGGAGAGTAAAGACATTTTGGAGCATGAAAGAACTCAGAAAATGTACTTCCCATATATCCTATCCGTGTAAGTTACTGGAAGATAAGCTCTAACAAAATGAGAGAATAAACTCTCACACACGCAAAGAACAAAACAAAAAAAGAAAAATAAGGATTAAAGAAGTAGTGAATCTAACCCAGGAAAGTAATGAATTTAAGTCTAAGTATCACAACTAGACAACTGGAACTCAATCCAGATTGGAATTAGAATTAAGAGACCTCTAGGAGGAAGTACCTAGGAATAGACGGAATTAAAGAAATCTGTACAGATTAAGATGGTAAAAGCTAAAGTTTCAGGGGAAAAAAGAAAGGCAATGAAGCAGAAAAACTTGGGGGAAGACAGCACCAGAAGCCCTTCTGAAAAGGACTTACTTGAGGGTGAAATCCAAAAAACCAAAAGATTTGTCAAAATTTAAAATCAGGATTGGAGGAGTAGTTGAAAATGGATTGATGGTAAGCATTAAATACATTTTAATATAGAAAAGTCTAAACGATTTTGGGAATTTTTAAAAAATCATACTTGGTCTTGCATTTTTTCTATCAATACATCTTTAAAACTTTAAAGAGCTCAGTACCTTTGAAAACTTAATGCAGATCTTGCATTTCATCAATACAGGGCCAAACGGTACTGTAAATATCAGGATTCTTTGCCTTTGGCTGGCGATGCTGTTTACCTCATGCGGATCAGGATCGAGGAACTAGAAATCACAGTGTAGACAAAGAGCAGATTCAGTGGAGTGAGGAAACTAGAGGGCATGAGCAGGAGGTTGTAGTCAGAGGGGAATTTCATGAGTTTTAAATGATAAGTTACCAGTTGTGAAACATTAGCCAGTGGTTGAAGTAGAGTGGATGGGATGGAATTGAGAAAGCTAAGGAATATGAAGGCAGCACGTCAGAAGACATGCAATATGATAAAAATAAACTATGAGCCATTGACAAAGGGTGAAGGGAATGTCCAGGAAATCAGTAGAAGAGGAAGGGGAAAGGATAGTGTAAATAAAGGGCATAAAAATACCACATTTCTTCCTTATGATTAATGTATTACTCCAAGGCCTCTGAATTCCAGGAACTTCTATTAGAAGTTATATTTGGAACTTCTATTCCAAATCACTCAGTAGTAACATTCAAATACTGTATTTCTCTGATGTATTTCACCGTTAAATTCACAGTCCTCTACACAAGTTGATGTTTGGAATTTCCGTAATAGTCTCCTCCAAATTTACAGCATATATAGACTTGATGCCAGGGCCTGATTATCTTATCCATGATTAATAAATAGAACTGAATGATCCTCTCTGGCAACCAGGAGAGTTATCTTAATTATAGTATCGACAATTTTTCCAGTAACAACATTGATGCTATTTCTTACTTGGGTTTACAATGACTACGAATATAGGGGGATTAAGGGAATGCCAAGCTACTTTCTTTATTGCCTCCATTTCTCTTACCCCAGAAACACACATCATCCTTCATAAAAACTGCTCCTATCTAAATCCCAAACCTTAACGGGTTCTAATAGTATCGATACCTAATGTTTGAATTGCTGACACTACTGAGTGCAATATGAGGATCCATGATGGACAGTTCAAATAAAGGACAGCATTTTAGCTTTTATTAAAGCTTTGGAGAAATTCTTCCACAATCAAGTCAGTGATTGTCTCTCATGTGAACATCCTTATTGTTGAATCCCTGTACACATTTCTTTGGATAAAATTTTTAGAAGTAGAATCTCTGAGTCAGAGTGTGGTAGCTTAGATGATGGCACAGCACAGATATCCACATCCTAACCCCCAGAACCTGTGAATATGTTAACATGGTAAAAGGGAAGTTAAGGATCTCCAGATGGGGAAAGTATCTTGGGTTTTCCAGGTGGGCTCAATGTAATCACAAGGGTCCTCATAAGAATAGAAGGCAATGTAATGATGGAAGTCAGGTTGGAGTGAGGTGAGGAAAGAGTTATGAGCTAAGGAAAAGGGACGTGGGTAGCGTCCATAAGCTGAAAAAGCCAAGGAAATTAATTTTCCCCTCAAGGCTTCCGGAAGGAACCAGACCTGCTGGCATTTGGACTTTAGCCCAGCGAGACAGATTTTGAACTTCTAACCGTGAGTGATAAATTCATTTTGTTTCCCGCCACTCGATTTGTGGTGATTTGTCAATAGGAAACTAATTCAAACGATTTGCAAATAGTTTCACAGTTTTGGTCACTGAATTTCCTATCAGCATTGGGTGGGAATGTTTCTCTTTAATCTCTACTTTTTTTTTTTTATGTTCGTGTCCTTTTTCATGTAAGTAGTTCATAAACTTTTTTAGGGCATAGAATATGTCCTCTGCCTCTCCTTTCATCTCACACAAGTCTCCTGAACTCTATAGATCCACAAAAGTATATATTAACAATGTTGATGAATTTCAGTAGAGTAAGAAGGTACTGAAGAAAAATTTGACCTGAATTTTTTTTAAAGAAATGCAAAAGTTACACTGTGAGCCTTCTGAAGTTAGGTTAAATATCCTATCATGTGTTTTAGAGTTAAGGGAAAAAAAGGAAAACAACTAGTAGGAGTAAATGTATTAGGAATCCCAAATATCTCATGCTGAAAGGACAAATTCAGCAGGCCCATTATATACTATACAAAAGAGAAGCAATTGGGGAAAAAAGTAAAGGAAAGAAATAGAAATATCACACTATGCAGATTAATAATGCAGACACCTGAACGTAGATCATGATTAACTTTCTTCTCATTCTTTTTCCACCTGTGTTGTAACACACGTTTCTATTGTTGCCCCTTCATTTTTATTTTCTTAATGGCTTTGAAGTATAAATGACATACATTAAAATGCATGTGTTTAAAGTATACAATTTGGTGAGTTTTGACATAAGTATAAAACCTCAGAAACCATATCATAATCAAAATAATGAAAATAGCCATCACCCCAAAAGGTTTCCTTGTCACCCTTTGCATTCCCCCTTTCTGCTTCACACAACCTCCCATCTGATCTGCTTTATGTCACTGTGGATCAGACTGCAGGAGCTTAAAGTTTGTATAAAGGAAGTTATACAGTATGTACATCTTTTACTCAAAATAAATATTTTGAGATTTATCCATGTCGTTGTGTGTAGAATAATTCATTCTTCTTTGTTGGGTTAGTAGTTCATGACTTGGACATAACCACAATTTGTTTATCCATTTATCTATTGATGAACATTTGGGTTGTTTTCAGTTATCAGCCACTAGAAGTAAAGCTGCTATGAACATTCATGTACATGCCTTTATATAAACGTGCTTTTGTTTCTTTTGGTTAAATACTTAGGAAAGCAGTGTCTGGGTAATGTGGTAGATACATTTCTAACTTTGTAAGAAACTGCCAAACCGTTTTCTAAAGTGGTTGTACCATTTTACATTTCACCATCAGTGTTTGTGAAAGTTCCAGCTGGTTCTCATTCTTACTCACACTCATTCTGTTCATTTTCGGTTAGCCATTCTAATAGGTATGTAGCGAAATCTCAGTGATTTTAATTAGTCTTTCTCTAATAACTTATGAAGTTGACACGTTTTCATTCTTCTATCTTATTTGGTGCCTGTTCGTATTGGGTTTACTTGTTGAGTTTTGAGAGTGTATCATTCTTAGTAAAAGTCCTTTAAAAGTTTATTTCCTATGACTTGCATCTGTTTAAATGTATTGAGACTTGTTTTACAGCCCAAAACATGGTTTGTTTGGGTGAATGTTTCACGTGCACTTGAAAAACCTACGTATTTTGCTGTTGGGTCAAATGTTCTATGAATGTCAGTTCAGGTTTGTTGACAGTGCTTAAGTCTTCTACATCTATAGTAGGCAAATTAATAGAACCCTAAAGGTATCTATATCCTAATCTCCGTAATTCGTGAGTATGTTACTTTACATGGCAAAGGGCACTCTGATGACCTGATTAGGTTAAAATATTGAGATGGGGAGAGTATCCTGGATAGTTCAGGTGGGTTCAATTTCATCATACGGGCCTTTGATAGCAGAGGACTTTT
This sequence comes from Paguma larvata, assembly GCA_030068075.1. Taxonomy (NCBI): domain Eukaryota; kingdom Metazoa; phylum Chordata; class Mammalia; order Carnivora; family Viverridae; genus Paguma; species Paguma larvata. Next base: position 1,483,772 of record CM057827.1, read on the forward strand.
CCCATCTATAATCAGAGGAATCTGCAACTATAGAAAAAGACTCTGGGAAATTCAACATTGCTTGCTTCAAAGATGAAGTGGGCCATGAGCCAAAAAAATGTAGGTGATCTCTAGAAGCTAGAAAAGGTAAAGAAATTAATTTTTCTAGATAATGCAGAAAGGAGTGCAGCCCTGATGATATCTTAATTTTAGCCCAAAGGGACCTGTGTTAACATTTCTGACTTACAGAACTGTAAGATAAATTTGTATTGTGTAAGCCCCCAGATTTGTGGTAATTTGTTACAGCAGCGAGAGAAAAATAATACATTGGTCCATGTAGTTAGTATTGCTCATGCTCTGCTTTTTGTTCTTATTATTGTTTGGATCCAGATTTCCAGTTGATATCGTTATTTTACCTATGTAAAACATTCCCTTTAATATCTCTAATAGTGTAGGTCTACTGTTGATATAATGTTACGGCTTGTTTATGTCTAGAAATGTCCTTTCACGTTTTTAAACAATTTTTTGATTTTATTTTTTCACCGCGTAAAGAATTCTAGATTAGAATCTTTTTTATCTTCTTTTAGTACATTATAGATACTATTCCAATACATAGCTTGCATTTTTTCTGATAAAAATTTTTTTGTCATCTTTTGTTCCTCTTTTTTTTAATAGTTTATTGTCAAATTGGTTTCTATACAACACTCAGTGCTCAATCCAACGAGTGCCTTCCTCTGTGCCCACCACCCACTCTCCCCCCTCCCACACCCATCTCTCCCCTCAGTTCTTTCTTATTCTTTGAAAGTCTCTCAAGTCATGTTTTCCTTCCTCTCTGTGGCTTTTTTTTTCCCCCTTCCCCTCTTCCCCTCCCCCCTGGTTCTCTGCTAAGTCTTCCAAAACCTACCTATGCGTGGGAACATATGGCATCTGTCTTTCTCTGCCTGACTTACTTCACTCAGCATAATACCCTCCAGTTCCATCCATGTTGCCACACATGGCCAGATTTCATTCTTTCTCATTGCTGCATAGTATTCCTCTTTATGTAATATGTCTTTTTCTTTGGCTCTGGAAAATGAGTGGAATATGGGTTTATAAACCATGGTTTATGATAACAAAAATATGTATTCTTTGGTGAGAAATAGATGAGATAACATCAAGGTTGACAAAATTGCATTTGTCTGTTGGCTAACTATGAGTAACATAGAGTAACGGTTCTCAAACTTTTTGGTCTCAGGATTACTTTGCACTCTTAAAAATTATTTAAGACCTCAAGAGATTTTGCGTCTATGGATTATATCTATCAATATTAATGACTATGTTAGAATTGAAATTGAGAAAAACTGTGAAGTATTATTTTATAAGGCCATTATACTTTAATACAAATAACATTTTTTTCTTTTGAAATGACCATATTTCCAAAACAAAAATATTTGGTAAGAAGAGTTATAAAGAAATCTCTTCCGGGGCACCTGGGTGGTTCAGTCAGTTGAGTCTTGGTTTCGGCTCAGGTCATGTCCCAGAGTCATGGCATCAAGCTCCTTGTCAGACTCCGTGCTGAATGTGGAGCCTGCTTGGGATTCTCTCTTTCTGCCTCACTCTACCTTTTGTGCTCTCTCTCTCTCTCTCTCTCAAAAAAAAAAAATCTCTTTATGGGTGCCTGGCTGGCTCAGTCAGTAGAGCATACAATTCTTGATCTTGTGGGTCATGAGTTCAAGCCCCACACTGGCCATGGAGTCTACAAAAATAAATACATAAATAAAATAAAAAAGAAATCTCTTTAAAGTCTGGGTTAATACACAATAGCTGAATAATCTCATCTGTTGGGTTTTTTTTTAAGTTTTTATTGATAGGTTTTGAGAAAGAGACAAGCAGATAGCACGAGTTGGGGAGGTGCAGAGAGGGAGACGGAATCCCTAGCAGGCTCCACACTGTCAGCACAGAGCCGGCTGCGGGACTTCAATCCATGAAACTGTAAGATCATGACCTGAGCTGAAACCAAGAGCCAGACGCTTAACTGACAGAACCACCCAGGCTTTTGCGTTCAACCTATTCTATGTATGCATTGTTTTGGTTGAAGTTATGTGAAGAAAACCTGGCTTCACATATCAAGCAGTTGGAAAGGGGGAGGGGAATATTTTAATAATCATTTTCAGATAATTGTGGATAAGTCACTGGTTATATGAATTAGCCTAATTCAACAAATAGTTTTTCAAAAGTAGGCTGTAATGTGCAATCTGAAACCATACCGTTGAACTTTTTGAACTTTGCTACATTAATATCTACTGTCTGTCCTAAACTGCGGATCTTTTATCTTTGCAAGACTTTATAACCTCATGCATTGGTCAAATACTGGTTACTAAGTTGTGCATATCTTCTAATTCTTATACGTATCATTAGATAATATCTTAAAATCACATTCATAAAGATCACCACTGATTTAATAGTCTTTAAGTACCAGGAAGCTATCAAAGTCACCATGGTAGGTACAATTTTTCAAAATTCTAACTTTTTCTTGAAAGCTTAAATTTGGCCATTGACAACAAATATAATCAGTTGTTGTTCTTGAACTTGCAGGCTTACTTCCCTCGTTTTCAAGGAACTGTCCAGATATCAAAGTCTGAATAACTAGTTTGTCTGCCTGTCATTCTTTTCCCCCAGTTTTTTTTGAGGTATAACTGACACGTAACTTTTTAAGTTTAAGGTATACAACTTGATGATTTGATATATGTTTTTTGAAATGATAATGTATTTTGAAATGTATTTTGAAATGATAATAAGTTACCACATCCATCACCTCATGTAGTTACTGTGTGTGCATCACCTCATGTAGTTACTGTGTGTGTGTGTGTGTGTGTGTGTGTGTGTGTGTGTTTAGTGAGAACTCTTAAGACTTACTTATGATTTTCAAATATATAATACAGTATTGTTAATTATAGTTACCGAGCTGGGCATTACATCCCCAACATGGGTTCATCTTACAACAGGAAATCTGTACCCTTTGGCCACCTTCACCCATTTCCTCCACCGCCACCATACCCCTGACAATCACCAATCTACTCTGTTTCTGTGAGTTTAGTTCTTTTTTTTTAGATTCCACATATAAATGAGATCATATAGTATATGTGTTGATCTGATTTATTTCACTTAGGATAGTGCCCTCAACATCTATCCATGTTGTCACAAATGGCAAGATTTTCTTCTGGTTTTTCTTTTTTGTTCTTGTTTTCTAACTGAACTATCCATGATCCATACACACACACCACATTTCGTTTATCCGTTCATCCCTTGATGGACACTAGATTACTTCATGTCTTGGCTCTTATTAAATACTGCTGCAGCGCACCTGAGGGTACAGATGTATTTTTGACCTACTGTTTTCATTTTCTTCAGATAAATACCTGGAAGTGGAACTGCTGGATCATATGGTAGTTCTACTTTTAGTTTTAATTCCAGTGTAATTAACATTTAGTGTTAAACGAGCTTCATGTGTACAATATAGTGACTCAGCAATTCTGTATGTTACTCAGTGTTCATCATGACAAGTGTACTCAACCTTCTTCACCTGTTTCACCCATCTTCCCTCTGGTAACCTTCAGTATGTTCTCTAAGAGTCTGTGGTTTGGTTTGGTTTGGTTTGTCTTGGTTTGTCTCTTTTTTAATTTGTTTTGTTTCTTAAATTCCACATCTAAATGAGATCATATGGTATTTGTCTTTGACTTATCTGACTTAGCATTATACCCTCTAGATCCATCCATGTTGTTGCAAATGGCAAGATTTCATACTTTTTTAAAAATGTATTTATTTAAATTCAAGTTAGTTAACCTACAGTGTAGTATTGGGTTCAGGATTAGAACACAGTAATTCATCACGTAAATATAACACCCAGTGTTCATCCTGAAAAGTGCCTTCCTTAATGCCTGTCACTCCTCCTTTCAGTAACCCTCAGTTTACTCTCTGCATTTAAGAGTCTATTATGGTTTGCCTACCTCTCTGTTTCTCTTATTTTTACTTCCCTTTCCCTACATTCATCTTTTGAGTTTCTCAAATTTCACGTAAGAGTGAAATCCTGATAACGGTCTTTCTCTGACTGACTTATTTTGCTTAACATAATACCCTCCAGTTCTATCCATGTTGTTCCAAATAGCAAGATTTCATTCTTTTTCATTGCTGAGTAGTATTCCATTTTATACTATACCACATCTTCTTTATCCTTTCATCAGTTGACAGACATTGGTGCTCTTTCCATAATTTGGCTGTTGTTGATAGCACTGCTAGAAACATTGGGGTGCTTGTGCCCCTCTGAATCAGCATTTTTGTATCCTTTGGATAAATACCTAGTACAATTGCTGGATCATAGGGTAGTTCTACTTTTAATTTTTTAAGGAACCTCCATAATGTTTTCCAGAGTGGCTGCACCAGTTTGCATTCCCACCAATAGTGCAAAAACGTTCCCCTTTCTCTGCATTCTCACCAACATCTGTTGTTTCCTGAGTTGTTAATTTCAGCCATTCTGAGAGGTGTGAGGTGGTATCTCATTATGGTTTCGATTTAAATTTCTCTGACGCTGAGTGATGTTGAGTATCTCTCCAATATGTCATTTGAAAATAATTCTCCCATTCCTTCTTGTTTTGTTGATTGTTTCCTTTGCTGTACAGAAGCTTTTTATCTTGCTGAGGTCCCAATAGTTCATTTTTGCTTTTATTTCCCTCGCCTCCAGAGACATGTCTGATAAGAAGTTGCTGCAGGAAGTCAAAGAGGTTGCTGCCTGTTTTTTCCTCTAGGATTTTGATGATTTCATGACTCACAGTTAGGTCTTTCATCCATTTTGAATTTATTTTTGTGTATGGTGTAAGAAAGTGGTCTCGTTTTGTTCTTCTGCATGTTGCTGTCCGGTTTTCCAGCATCATTTGCTGAAGACAGTGTCTTTTTTTTCCATTGGATACTTTGTCCTGCTTTGTCAAAAATTAGTTGGCCATACATTTGTGGGTCTATTTCTGGGTTTTCTATTCTGTTTGATCTCTGTGTCTGTTTTTGTGCCAGTACCATACTGTCTTGATGATCACAGCTTTATAATACAACTTGAAGTCTGAAACTGTGATGCCTCCAACTTTGGTTTTCTTTTTCAACATTACTTGGGCTATTCAGGATCTTTTCTGGTTCCATACAAATTTTAGGATTGTTTGTTCTAGCTCTGTGAAGAATGTTGGTGTTATTTTAATAGGGATTGCATTGAATGTGAAAACTGCTTTGGGTAATATAGACATTTTAGCAATATTTGTTCTTCCAATCCATGAGCATAGAATGGTTTTTCCGTTTTTTTGTGTCTTCTTCAGTTTCTTTAATAAACTTTCTATAGCTTTTGGCATACAGATGTTTTACCTTTTTGGTTAGGTTTATTCCTAGAATCTTAGCGGTTTTGGTGCAATTGTAAACAGGATCAATTCCTTGATATTTTTTGCTTTCTGCTGCTTCATTATTGGTGTACAGAAATGAACACAGCTTCTATATGTTGGTTTTGTATCCTGCAACTTTACTGATTTTTGTGTATCAGTTCTAGCTGTTTTTTTGGTGGAGTCTTTCGGGTTCTTAATGTAAAGTATCCTGTCCTCTGTGAAGAGTGAAAGTTTGACTTCTCCACCAGTATGTATGCCTTTTATTTCTTCTTGTTGTCCCATTCCTGAGGCTAGGACTTCCAGTACTGCATAACAATAGTGGTGAGAGTAGACAGCCCTGTCATGTTCCTGATCTCAGGGGGAAAGCTCTCAGTTTTTCCCCATTGAGAATGATACTAACTGTGGGCCTTTCATATATGGCCTTTATGATGTTGAGGTATATTCCTTCTATACCTACTTTCTTGAGAATTTTTTTTAATATTTATTTTTGAGAGACAGAGAGAGACAGAGTATGAGCAGGGGAGGGGCAGAGAGAGAGAGGGAGACATGGAATCCAAAGCAGGCTCCAGGCTCCAGGCTCTGAGCTGTCAGTATGGAGCCCAATGCAGGGCTCGAACCCATGAATCGTGAGATCATGGCCTGAGCTGAAGTCGGACGCTTAACCGACTGAGCCACCCAGGCGCCCCTTTCTTGAGGATTTTTATCAAGAAAGGATGCTGTGTTTTGTCAAGTGCTTTTTCTGCATGTATTGAAAGGATCATATGGTTGTTATCTTCTTTAATGTGGTGTATGACATTGACTGGTTTGCAAATATTGAAGCATCCCTGCAGCCCAGGAATAAATCCCACTTGATCATGGTGAATAATTCTTTTTAAGTTGAATTTTACTGTTGAATTTGATATTCTAGTATCTTGTTGAGAATTTTTGCATCCAGGTTTATCAGGGATATTGGCCTGTAATTCTCCTTTTTAGTGAGGTCTCTTTCATTTTAGAATCAAGGCAATGCTGGCTTTATAGAATGAGTTCGGAAGTTTTCCTTTCTTTTCAAATGTTTTGGAACATTTGAAAAGGATAGGTAGTAACTCTTTATTTAAAAAAATTTTTTTTAACATTTTTATTTATTTTTGAGAGACAGAGAGAGACAGAGCATGAGCGGGGGAGGGGCAGAGAGAGGGAGATACAGAATCCGAAGCAGGCTCCAGGCTCTGAGCTGTCAGCACAGAGCCTGATGCGGGGCTCGAACTCATGAACCGCAAGATCATGACCTGATCTGAAGTCGGACGCTCAACCGACTGAGCCACCCAGGTGCCCCAGGTATTAGCTCTTTAAATGTCTGGTAGAATTCCCCTGGGAAGTCATCTGGCCCAGGACTCATTTGTTGGTAGATTTTTGATTACCGATTCAATTTCTTTGCTGGTTATGGCTCTGTTCAAATTTTCTACTTTTTCCTGTTTCATTTTTGGTAGTGAGTGAGTTTCTAGGGATTTGTTCATTTCTTCCAGATTGCCCAGTTTGTTAGCATATAATTTTTCATAGTATTCTCTTATAATTATTGGTATGTCTGTAGTGTTGGTTGTGATCTTTCCTCTTTCATTCATGATTTTATCTATTTGGGTCCTCTCTTTCTTGTTTTTGATAAGTCTGGCTAGGAGTTCATCAGTTTTGTTTATTCTTTCAAAAAGCCAGCATTTAGTTTCATCGATCTTTTCTATTGGTTGTGGGTTTTTTTGTTAATTTCTGCTCTAATCTTTATTATTTCGCTTCTGCTGGCTTTAGGCTTTATTTGCTGCTCCTTTTCCAGCTCCTTTAGGTGTAGGGATAGGTTGTGTATTTGGGACCTTTCTTTGCTTCTTGAGATAGGCCTGAATTGCAATGTACTTTCCTTTTAGGGCTGCCTTTGCTGCATCCCAAAGGGTTTGGATTGTTGTGTTTTCATTTTGATTTGTTTCCGTGTATTTTTTTTATTTCTTTAATTTCCTGGTTAACCCATTGATTTTTTAATAGAATGTTTTTTAACCTCCATGTATTTGAGGACTTTCCAAATTTTTTCTTTCGGTTGACTTCAAGTTTCATAGCATTGTGATCTGAAAATATGCATATCAGTGTCAATCTTTTTATAACCATTGCGGGCTTATTCGTGACCCAGTATGTGATCTGTTCTGAAGAATGTTCCATGTGCATCCAAAAAGAATGTGTATTCTGCTTTGGGATGAAATGTTCTCAGTATATTTGCTAAGTCCCATCTGGTCCAGTGTGTCTTTCGGAACCATTGCTTCCTTGTTGTTTTTCTGCTTAGATGATCTGTCCATTGCTATAATGTGGACTTTAATAAAGTCCTCTACTATTATTGTATTGTTATCAATGAGTTTCTTTATGTTGGTTAGTAATTTTTTTTCTTTTATAGAGAGAGGAAGTGGGGGAAGAGGCAGAGGAAGAGGAGAATCAGAAGCAATCTCCACACTGAGTGTGGAGCCTGACATGGGGACTCAATCCTACGACCCTCAATACTTCAGATCAATACTTGAACTGAAATCAAGAGTTGGACACTCAACAAACTAAGCCACCCAGGAGCCTCTTGTTATTAATTGATGATAGATAGATAGATAGATAGATAGATAGATAGATAGATAGATAGATAGAGGTTCTTCCAAGTTGGGGGCATAAATATTTACAATTGTTAGATCTTCTTGATGGATAGACCTCTTAATTATGATCATCTCTTGTTACAGTCTTTATTTTAAAATATAGTTTGTCTGATATAACTATGGCTACCCAGCTTTCTTTTGATGTACATTAGCATGAGGAGATGTTCATCCCTTCACTTTGAATCTACAGGTGTCTTTACGTTTAAAATGACTCTCTTGAAGGCAACATATATATCAATCTTGTTTTTTTATCCGTTCTGATAGCCTGTATCTTTTGATTGAAGCATTTAGTCTATTTACATTCAGAGTGATTATTTTTTTATTAATTTATTTTTAATTGTTTAGTGTTTATTTATTTTTGAACGAGAGAGAGAGATAGAGCATGAACAGAGGAAGGACAGGGAGAGAGGGAGACATAGAATAAGAAGCAGGCTCCAGGTTCTGAGCTGTCAGCACAGATCCCAATGTGGGGCTTGAACCCACAGACTGTAAGATCATGACCTGAGCTAAAGTCAGACGCCCAACCGACTGAGCCACCCAGGTGCCCCCAGAGTGATTATTGAAAGATATGAATTTAGTGCCATTTTGTTACCTTTACAGATTTTGTTTGAAAGTCCATTTTGTCTAATGTCACTTTTCATTACACTTACTTTTCATTTCCATTTGCATGATAAATGTTTTTCCATCTCTTCACTCTAATCTGCATGTATCTTTATGTCTACAGTGTGTCTCTTGTAGGGAACATAGAGATAGGTCTTACTTTTTTATCCATTCCATCACCCTATATCTTTTGGAATATTTAGTCCACTTACATTCAAAATAATTATTGATGGACATATACTTCCATTTTGTTACTTGTTTTATTTTTGTTTTTATAGTTCTTCTCTCTTCCTTCTCTTCTTTTTTTCTTGTGGTTTGATGTATTTTTTTAGTGACATATTTAGATTCCTTTCTCTTTATTTTCTGTATATCTATTAGTTTTTGTGGTTACCATTAGGTATATATATATATATATATACACACACACACAGACACACATACATATGCATATATATAAAATACCTTATGCATATAACAGTCTATATTAAGTTAATGATTGCTTAAGTTTGAATCCATTCTAAAAGCACTATTTTTTTACTCCCTTTTCCCTCCATGTTTTAGGTATATAGTATCATACTTTATATCCTTTTATTTTCTGAATCCCGTGACTGATTTTTATAGATATACTTGATTTTACTGTGTTTGTGCTTCCTACCTTTCTAACTCCTATTTATGATATTTCCTTTCTTTATAGTTTTAATTTTTGATAGTCCTCTGTACTGTTTTTCAGTGACTGCAACAATTTACATTCCTACCAGAAGTGCACAAGGTTCCCTATTCTCCATATATTGACGAACCTTTACTATTGTCTTTTCGATGATCGCCATTCTAACAGGTGTGAGGTGATACCTGTTTTAAATGTTTTAAAACATTTTAAAAAATTTATTTAAGCTAAAACAAGAAGAAAAACAGAAACCACTCATTTTTCTGACCTGCCTCTTGCAACCATCAAGCTGTTCTCAGTATATATGAGCTTTTTTTTAAATATTTCATGTGCAACAGAGATAATACAGTATTTGTCTTTCTCTCTGACTTTACTTAGCACAGTGCCCTCAAGGTCCACCCATGTCATCACAGATGGCAACATTTCATTCTTTATTATGGCTGAATGTTATTTCAATTTGTGTGTGTTGTGTGTATTGTAACAAGGTGTGAGGTGATATGGTGATTTTGACTTGCATTTGTGTCCAGTCCCAGGGCCCCAAGAGTCCGAACTTTATCCTGTGTCACAGGATGACGGTTGGAAGGAGTAGGATTAAGAAGACAGAGGACTCATATCAGTTTATCATGAGTGCCTTGCCATAGCAAGACCACGTCTTTTATTGAAGCAGAGGAACAGATTAACGCAGAAAAACAGATTACTCGTGTACAGAGTGTGATAATACATATCTAGGTTCCTACTGTCCTGAACTACTGATTCATTAGGCTTACGTGATTCTATAATAGTAAACAACTATACGTGCGTAATTAGTGTAGTCAAAACAATCAGAGCAATCAGAGCACAATATGACTCAAGAATTTCAGTATGTTCTAAAAGGTTAGGAAATTTAACCGGAGACAAGAAGCAAGCTTTAAGCCTTCTCCGGCCTGGCCGTTTGCTGCCAGGCCACTTCCTGCTCAGAGTTCTTTTATGCCTGACAGTTTGCTGCCAGACCAACTCCTGCCTGGAACCGATCAGGCCATCCGCCATTCTCCTGTCTCTACGTGGGGCCCCTTCACATTAACCTTATGATTAATGATATGAGCATCATTTTTTCCTGTACCTGTTGGCTATCCAATGTCTTTTTTGGGAAAATGTCGATTTGGATTTTTGCCATTTATAAAGAACTTTTTACATTTTATTAGAGAGTACATAGAAGTGTAGAGGAGTAAAGGGAGAGACAGAGAATCTTAAGCTGGCTCCATACTCAGGAGCCTGATGCAGGGCTGAATTCCATGACCGTGGGATAATGACCTAAGCTGAAATCAGGAGGAAGACCCCTCAACTGACTGGGCCACTCAGGTGCCCAAGATCTTTTGTCATTTTTTAAATTAGAACTTTGGTTTTGCTATTGAGTTATATGAGTTCTTTATATATTTTGGAGATTAGCACCTCATCAGATAAATCATTGAAATTTATTTTTCTCCCATTTATTAGGTTGTCTTTTCATTTTGTTGATGACTTCTTTTGCTGTGCAGAAGATTTTTAGTTTGATGTAGTCCTGCTTCTTTATTTTTGCTTTTCTTTTGCTCTTGGTATCATATTTTAAAAATCATAATGAAGGGGAGCACCTGGGTGGATCAATCGGTTAAGCGTCCGACTTTGGCTCAGGTCATCATCTCCCAGTTTGAGTTCAAGCCCGGTGTCAGGCTCTGTGCTGATGGCTTAGATGCTGGAGCCTGCTTTGGATTCTGTGTCTCCCTCTCTCTATCTGCCCCTCCCCTGCTTGCACTCTGTCTCCCTCTCTCTCTCTCTCAAAAATAAACGTTAAAAAAATTTTTTAATTAAAAAAAAACCATGACAACTGATGTTAAGGAGTTTACCACCCATTTTCTTCTAGGAATTTTATGATCTTCAAGTTTTTAATCTGTTTTGAGTTGATTTTTGTGTACGGTGTAAGGTAGTGATCCCATTTCATTATTTCACATGTGGCTTTCCAATTTTCCTGGCACCATTTGTTGAAGAGACAATTTCCTCATTGTATATTATTGGCTCCTTTGTTATAAATTAATTGACCATATATACGTGGGTGTATTTCTGGTCTCTCTCTTCTGTCCCATTGATCTATGTATCTGTTTTTATGCCAATACCATACTGTATTAGTTAGCTTTGTAATATAGTTTGAAATCAGGGAACATGATGCTTCCAGCTTCGTTCTTTCTCAAGATTGCTTTGGTTACTTGGGTCTTCATACAGATTTTGGGATTGTTTGTTTCATTTCTGTGAAAAATGCCACTGGGATTTTGATAGAGAGTGCATGAAACTGTAGATTGCTTTAGGTAGTACAGACATTTTAATAATACTCTTCCAATCCATGACATGAAATATCTTTTCACTCATTTGTCTTGCACAGAATTTTTTAATCAGTGTCTTGTAGTTTTTTAACATGCAGACCGTTCACTTCTTTGGTTAAATTTATTCTAGATGTTTTATTGTTTTTGATGTAATTGTAATTGGGTTTGTTTTCTTAATTTCTCTTTCTGAAAATCTATTATTAGTGTAGAAAAACCAACAGATTTTAATGTATTTTGTATCTTGCAAGTTTAGTATGTTATTTTATTAGTTGTAACAGGTTTTTTTTCTAGTCTTTTTTTTTTTTTTTGAGTATTTAGGGTTTTCTACATATAATATCATGTTCTCTGAGCAAAGTTACTTCTTCCTTTCCAATTTGGATGCCATTTATTTCTGATTTTGGCCTAATTACTCTGGCTAGGATTTCCAATACTATGTTGAATGAAAGTGGCATCCTGGTCTTGTTCCTAATCTTAGAGGAGAAGCTTGCAGCTTTTCACCATTGAGTATGATGTTAGCGGTGAGCTCAGCATCTATGGCCTTCATTATGTTGAGCTACATTCCCTCTGTACTTGTTCTATTGAGAATTTTTGTCATAAAGGAATGTTGAATTTTGTTACATGCTTTTTCTTGATCTATTGAAGTTATCATGTGGTTTATACTTCATTTTGTTAATGTGCTGACCATATTAACTGATGTGCGGATGTTGAATCATCCTGTATTCCTGAAATCCCATTTGATCTTTTTAATGTATTGCTGAGTTTGGTTTGCTAAAGTTTTGTTGAGGATTTTTGCATTTATGTTCAGTGGAGATACTGGCCTTTTTTTTTTCTTTTTGTGGCATCTTTGTATGGTTTTGGTATCCACGTAATGTTGGCCTTCTAAAATGTGTTTGGGAAGAATTTCCTTCTCTTCTATTTTTTTTCTGAAGAGTTTGAGGATTGGTATTAATTCTTCTTTGAATGTTTGGTAAAATTCACCGTTGAACCTGTCAAGGCCTGGTTCTTTGGGAGGTTTTTGAAAATGTCTTTTGAGGTGCTTTGCCCATTTTTAATCAAATTGTTGTTTTGCTATTGATGCGCAATCATTCTTTCAGGTAAAAATGATGTTTCATGAAAAAAGCATACTCATAGATTTGACATACTCAAAGAATCACACAAGTTCTTTTCCCTGAAATAACCATCATTATTTGGTATGGAAAAGTTTTATGGGTATTCCCTATTTCATTGCACAGAATATTAAAAAGATGTATATGAAAGTGTCCGTCTTGGATAAAATTAACAGTTTTTACTGCTTCATCATCAAAGATCAAGGAAATTGTTAACTGAAACTGCCTTTTATCCCTCCAAATAGAGACTGCGTGGTAGAGAAAATTATAATGACTGTTAGTATAGTTTGTGCCACTGTTTTGATTCCTACTAAGATTACATTAGTGTTTTTTTTTAATGTTTATTTATGAGAGAGAGAAATGGAGACAGAGCATGAGCAGAGGAGGGGCAGAGAGAGAGGGAGACACAGAATCTGAAGCAGGATCCAGGTTCTAAGCTGTCAGCACAGAGTCCAATGCGGGGCCCGAACTCACACAGACTGAGAGATCACGACGTGAGCTGAAGTCGGCCACTTAACCAACTGAGCCACTCAGGCACCCCAGATTACATTAGTTTTAACCCACCATTGCTTTACACAGTCAGTGCAAATGTCAACATAGTTAAAAAGGCAAATAAAGTATTACTAAGAAATATATTACTAACTTCAAGGACCCTCTGAAATAGATCTTGGGAACTCCTTGTTTCCATGGACAGATAACACTTTGAAAACTACTGATCTATATTTAACTTTTATTGTGCTAGGTACTATCTTTACAGAAAGTATATCTTAATTTGACCTCACAAGTCTTAAAAGATTAACACTATTCCCATTTTACAAATGCAACAAATCAAGGTCAGTGAACTTAAGTATTAAGTAACTTTTTCAAATGTGTACAGCTAGTAGATGACATGGCCAGAATTTAAATTCATATCTTTCTCCATCCTAGATTTTTCTGACTCAATGCTGTAAACTATCTTGCTTCAACTAATGATGCCTGTATAGTTTCTTAAACTAAGAGGCTGAATAAGAAATTCTTGACTTTGTCTTTACTGTGGTGAAACTTTCCGATATTCTAGACTCAATGTTCCTCTCTCCAGTGTGCCCTTAGTTTGTGTTCTTACAAATTCCAGTCATCAAATTTATAGTAGACATCTATTTTGTCAGGTAACATAAAGTCTTTCGATATATTCCAGTATTACTGTTCGGACCACCCATCTTCTACTTTCAGTACATTCAATTTTAGTGAAGCTTTCTTCTGCCAGATCGTCTCTCTCCTCCAATATTAAAAAATCCCAAGGACTTTGTGTTTTGTTCATCAATTTATTTCTAGCTTCTAGAATAATATATTGTACATCATATTAGATCAAATAAATAATAAATATTACATAAGTCACATTATTTCTTTGAATCTCCATTTCCTCATCTGAAAAAAATATATAAATATTTCTGGCACAGTGTCTTTGGAAAATAAAAATAACGTAATGACGTTGATAGTGTTTGGTCCATGTTAGATGACAAAAAGAAATATTCACTAAGGGTTAAAATGACTCTGAAGACAGAAGCATAAAGTAGGGGAATTGCTACCTTGTACTTAATTTCAAGCAATAAAAAGGAATTGTTGGGAAAAGTCAGTGTTGGGAACCAGGAAAACTGACTGATGTTAGACATAGAATTCTAATAGTTAAGGAGAGAAAAATAGGACATATTAAAATATATTGCCAACGCCGTAAAAAAGTGTATTTCACAAAATTCAAAGAGCAAGGTTATATGGCATGAAATCTTGGATAGAAAGAGATGGGTACCTGAGTGGCTCAGTCAATTAAGTATCTAGCTCTTGACTTCAGCTCCGGTCATGATCTCACAGTTCATGGATTCGAGTCCCACATTGGGCTCTGCGCTGGGGGTGTTTGGAATTCTCTGTCTGCCCCTCCCTCACTTGTGGGCTCTGTCTCTGTCTCTCTCTCAAAATAAATAAGTAAACTTAAAAAAAAATGTTTGGAGAAAAAGAGAACTAAAAAGGAATCACAAACTCAAAATTTGAAAGTACAAATGCAAATATTCTCTAAGGAAGTAAGAGAAGAACTATTTAGAGTGATTGAACACTTGAGCTCAAGTGTTTAAAAAAATGGGGTGTGTGGGCAGCTTAGCCAGCTGAGTGGTTGAGCACTGGACTCTTGATTTTGGCTCAGGTCATGATCTCAGGGTCATGGGATCGAGCCCCTCATCAGGCTCTGTGCTGAGCATGAAGCTCGCTTAAGATTCTCTTTTTCCTTCTGGCCCTTTCCCCAATTGGGCACTCTCTCTGTCTCAAATTAAAAAAGTTGTACAAAAGATGAAAATAATAGGACTATAATCAAGTAAGAATATACAAATGTTACATAGGCCTGGAAAAATCATACCAAGAATTTTTAAAATGAGCTCAGACTTAGAAATATGCTACAGACAACCGAAGGATTTCTTAAAAATTTTTGCTCTGATAAAACAGGCACCTAAAGAGGGGAAATAGATCCACTGCAAACGATACGGTTATATTCACAGAGGAGAAAGAAATTCTCTGAACCTATTTTAATTCTGTCTTCTCTGCTAAGAAAACTTTGTGCTAGAGGGGGAAAAAGTTTAATTGTGTAGAACCCTAAAATAAATGAAGATCTTCTAATAGCTGTTTCTGGCCTGTCCAAGACAAAATAAATTTAATGGTATGTGAAATTGTGAATGAAATTGCTCACTTCTTCCCAGGGACCTTTGAAGAGTCATGGAGAAAGGGAGAGATATTTATGGAAACAACAGAGAAAAGCTACCTAGGAATGTAAGAAGGAATAATTGCAGGAAAACCTCCTTGAGAACGTGAGAGGGAACAAGATCCAGTTAACAAAGATGTTGGCCTGGAAAACAGTGACAGTTTATTCATTGTAAAATTACTGGTAGCAATGCAAGAGACTGGGTAGAGTTGATTGTAGGTAAATGAGATACATGTCTTAGGATTCCTTTTAATGTCTCAGAGAATTAAGTTTTTGTTGAGGGTAAGGAAGATGAATGGGAGTATTGGATATAGAGTATTTGAATAGAGAGAACATGTATTTTCTTACAGAATAGGAGATCAGATTTCTAAAGAAATGCAATGGAATTGTTGTTAAGCAATTCTGAAGGCTCACTTGGTATTGGTGTTGGTAAATTTAAAGTGAGAACAGTCAGAGAAGCTGTTTGTGTTTCTCTATTTTTAGTTGCTCTAGTATAATTGCATAATAGAAGGAGGCTTGGATTTTAACCAGGGTTACTGGTTGGGCACTTGGGTTGCTTCCGTATCTTGGGTATTGTAGATAATGCTGCAATGGGTATAATGAAGGTAGATAAGATCAAGCAAACTGTGTTTTCAAGGGAGTAAGTATAGGGATGGATCATGGTATATAAACTGGGTAAGGAGATGAGGACACGTAGGGATTTGTGATGGTCATTGAAAGAGAGCAGTAGGACCAGTGTATGGAGGAAAGGTCTTTTAAAAGTAAAGAAGAGGAAAGATAAGAGACATTCAAATAGTTGGATACTTGAAGTAAAAATGTCAGATATGGTGAAATTATTTGTGATAAGAAGGTGGAATGGAGGCAAAGATGAGGCCGCATGATTTGGAAATAGCAACTATGTGATTTAAAAATAGCTAATAATGGTGATAAAAGAGGTCGAATGAGGAAGACTGTGGACCAAGTCAGGAAGGGGATGGCCAGGAATTAAGTAGATGACTGTAAAAGGAGTGACTAGTCTGGTTTTAATTATAACCTCATGCTTGGGATTGGCCTCTTAGTCAATTAGTTGTGATGAGCTGAGATCTGTGGTGTCATAGCTAGGAGAAAGTGGCCTAAATATAAACAGAGCATTTTTGTCTGATTTATAGATTTCAGTGGGCAGTCTCTCAGCCAATAAAATGGCCATCTTGGGGGGGGGGTTGTTGAACTAGGGAAGAGGAATGAAATGAAAACTCACTCTTTTTTTAAAATCAGAAACCTGTACTTCCCACTCCCATTCACCCCTTTATGCCATCCCTTCACTCTTCCCCTTTGGAAACCACCCCTTTGTTCTCCATATACATGGGCTCGTTTCTGCTTTTTTTGTTTTTGAGATTGCACATGTAAGTGAAATCATATGGCATTTGTCTTTCTGATGTATTTCACTTAGCATAATGCCCTCCAGGTCCGTCCACGTTGTTGCATATGGCAAGGTCCCATTCTTTTTTATGGCTGGGTAATACTCTCTTGTGCATATATATTGTAAATAATGCTGCAGTAAAAATAGGGGTGTATTTATCTTTTCAAGTAAGTGTTTTTGTTTCCTTTAGGCAGATACCCAGTAGTGGAATTACTGGATCATATGGTATTTCTATTTTTACTTTTTGAGGGAACCTCCATACTATTTGCCATGGTGGCAGTATCAATATACATTCTCACCAACAATGCATAAAGATTCCTTTTTCTCCACATTCTGACCAGTACTTCTTTTCTTTTTCTTTTTTTTAATTTTGCAATGTTTATTGTTGAGAGCGAGAGAGTGAGTGTGCACGTGCATGCATGAGTGGGGGAGGGGCACAGAGAGAGAGAGAGAGAGAGAGAGAGAGAGAGGGGGGGAGACACAGAATCCAAAGCAGGCTCTAGGCTCTGAGCTGTCAGCACAGAGCCCATAGTGGGGTTCGAAACTCCCGAATCACGAGATCATGACCTGAGCCAAAGTTGGATGCTTAACCAACTGAGCCACCCAGGTCCCCCCCACTTTTTTTCTTTTTGATACTAGCCATTCAGATGGATATAAGGTGATATTTCATTGTGATTTTAGTTTGCATTTCCCTGATGATTAGTGATGTTGAGCATCTTTTCATATGTCTGTTTGCCATCCTTCTGTCTTTGGAGAAATATCTATTTGGGCCCTTTGCCTGTTTTTAACTGGATTATTTTTTTTTTCAGGTTCAGTTGTGTTTTTTATATATTTTGGATATTAGAGATGCATGAATGGCTCAGTCGGTTTGGCATCTGACTTCGGCTCAGATCATGATCTTGTAGTTTGTGAGTTTGAGCCCCATGTCGGGCTCTGTGCTGACAGCTCAGAGCCTGGAAGCTGTTTTGGATTCTCTGTCTCCCTTTCTCTCTGCCCTTCCCCTGCTCATGCTCTGTCTCTTTCTGTCCCAAAAATAAACATTAAAAAACTTTTTAAAAAGTATGTATTTTAGATATTAACCCCTTAAAGGATACATCATTTGCAAATACCTTCTCCTATTCAGTAGGTTGCTTTTTAGTTTTGTTGAGAGTTTCCTTCACTGTGCAAAAGCTTTTTACTTTGATGTAATCCCAATAGTTTATTTTTGCTTAGGACTCTTGAGGCAAGGGAGACAAATCTAGAAAAACGAGAAGGCCGATGTCGAAGAGATTACCGCGTGTGTTTTCTTCTAGGATTTTTATGGTTTCAGGTCTCACATTTAGAGATCTTTAATCCATTTGGAGTTTATTTTTGTGTATGGTGTAAGAAAGTGGTCCAGTTTCATTGTTTTGCTTGTGGCTGTCCACCATTTATTGAAGACTGTTTTTTCCCCATTATATATTCTTGCTTCCCTGGGCATGGATTTTTTTTAATTAATCTTTTAAAGTTTATTTATTTATTTTTGAGAGAGAGAAAGAGAGAGAGAGAGTGAGCACATAGCGGGGAAGGGGCAGAGAGAGAGGGAGACACACAGAATCCAAAGCAGGCTCCAGCCTCTGAGCTGTCAGCACAGAGCCTGACACAGGGCTTGAACCCATGGACTCTGAGATCATGACCTGAGCAGAAGTTGGATGCTTCACAGACTGAGCAGCCAGCACCCCAGGAAAGATTAATTTACCATATAATCATGTGCTTATTTCTGGACTTTCTAGTTTGTTCCATTGATTTCTGCATCTGTTTTTGGGCCAGTACCATACTGTTTTGATTATTACACCTTTTGTAGCTTTTATCTTGAAATCTGGCTTCTGATATCTCCAGTTTTCTCCTTCTTTTTCAAGATTGCTTTGGCTATTTGGGACCTTTTGTGGTTCCATATAAATTTCAGGATTATTTTTTCTGATTCTGTGAAACAAGCTATTGGTATTTTGATGGGATTGTATTGAATTCTTAGATTGCTTTGGGTAGTATGGACATTTTGACATTATTGGTTTTTCCAATCCATGAACTTGGAATATCTTTCTATTGGTGTCATCTTAAATTTCTTTAATAAGTGTTTTATAGTCTTAGAGTACAGATCTTCTACCTCCTTGGTTAAGTTTGTTTCTATGTATTTTACTGTTTCTGGTACAACTGTCAGTGGTACTGTTTTCCTTATTTCTTGTTCTGCTATTTTCATTATTAGTTTATAGAAAACACAACTGGTTTATATATATTAATTTTGTATCCTGAAATTTTACTGAATTCATTTGTTGCTTCTAATAGTTTTTTTGGTGGGATCTAGATTTTCTTTGTATAGTATCATGTCATCTGCAAATAGTGGAAGTTTTACTTCTTCCTTACCAATCTAGATGTCTTTTATTTCTTGTCTGATTGCTGTGGCTAGAACTTCCAGTAATGTGTTGAACAGAAGTTGTGAGAGAGAACCTCTTTGACTTGTTCTTGATCTTAGAGAGAAAGCTTTCAGTTTTTCACCATTGAGTGTGATGTTACTGTAGTTTTGTCATATATGGCCTTTGTTGAGAGTTTTTGTCATGAACAGATGATTAATTTTGCAAAATACCTTTCTGCATCTATTAAGATGATCATATATGAGTGTTACCTTCATTTTGTTGATGTGGTGTACTATGTTGATTGATTTGCAGATACTAAACCCACATCTATATCCTTGGTATAAACCCCCACTTGATCATGGTAAATGATCCTTTTAATATATTGTAGATTCTGTTTGCTAATATTTTGTTGAAGAGTTTTGCATCTATATTCATCATGGGTATTAGCCTATAGGTTTTGGGGTTTTGTTTTTGTTTTTGTTTTTGTTTCTTGTTTTTGTTTTTTGGTGTGAGGACAGGGGTAGCATCTTTGTCTGATTTAGATATCCACATAATGCTGGACTCATAGAATGTATTTGCATATTTGGAAACTTTCCTTCCTCTTCTACTTTCTGGAATAGTTTGAGAAGAATAGATATTAAATCTTCTTTAAATGTTTGGTAGAATTTACCTGTGAATCCATCTGGTCCTGGACTTTGGTTTGATGGGAGTATTTTATCAATTCAATTCATTACTAGTAATTGGTCTGTTCATATTTTCTATTTCTTCCTGATTAGTTTTGGAAGATTATATATTTCTAGAAATTTATCCATTTTCTTCTAGGTTGTCCAATTTGTTGGCCTATAATTTTTTGTAGTATTCTCTTATCTTTTGTATTTCTGTGGTGTTTGTTGCTACTTCTCTTGTATTTTTGGTATTATTTAAGTTCTCCATCTGTCTTTTTTAAAATTTTTTAAACGTTTACTTATTCTTGAGAGAAAGAGACAAAGCATGAGCAGGAGAGGGGCAGAGAGAGGGTAACACAGAATCCGAAGCAGGCTCCAGGCTCCAAGTTGTCAGCACAGAGCCCAATGCAGGGCTTGAACTCACAAACCATGAGATCATGACCTGAGCCAAAGTCAGATGCTCAGCCGACTGAGCCACCCAGGAGCCCCATCCATCTCTTTTTCTTGAGTCTAGATAAAAGTAGATAAATTTTGTTTATTTCTTCAAACAACTTGTACTTTGTTTTATTGATGTTTTCTATTGCATTTATTTATTTCTTAGTCTTATATATTTCCTCTCAGATATTTATTATTACTCTTTCTACTAACTTTGGGCTTTGTTCTTTTTTTCTAGCTCCTTGAGGTGTAAGGAAATTTGAGATTTTCTTGTTCCTCTAGGTAAGCCCATATTACTATAAATTTCCCTCTTAGAACTGCTTTTGCTGCATCCTGCAGTTTTTTGACTGTTGTGTTCCCACTAGCTATTTTCGATAGACTTTGTATTCTTAGAAAACACAAAAAAGCTTAAGTGATCTTTCAAAAGGAATCTTTAAAGATGCTCTCTCAATGTGTTCTACTACCTGTTTGGGACTCCTCTTCATTTTAGATCCTCATTGTGACTGACTCTTCCTTGGTAGGTGAGAAAATCTTTCAAAAACTGCCCTGTGTCTATGTCATGATGATACTGTTACCTGTGGGGAAAACCCCTCATGACTTCGCTTCTAAAGACCGTAACTTCATGTGTTTACTGGATGTGTTATAGCAGTAGTGCCAGAAGGCCACTACCCCCCCCCCCCAGATACCATATGTGTGATTACCTAGTTCTGCCTGTTATTTAATGAGACTAAGAACAATCTTATTTCAGGGTCAGAGTGCAGCCAAGTTAGTACTACTTGAAAAGCAGAATTTAGAGACTGTCACATTGGATGTCCATGTAAAAATAAAACTGCAACTAATTAGGTTCCAACACTACACTGTGCTTCTCTCTCCCTCTCTCTCTCTCTCTCCCTCTCTCCCTCTCTCTCTCCCTCTCTCTCTCTCTCTCTCTCTCTTAAGATTCCACTTTTGTCCTGTCCTAATAGATAGATCCCTTTTAAAATAAAATTTACCTTGTTACCATGACCTGAGCCAAAGTCGGACGCTTAACCGACTGAGCCACCCAGGTGCCCTGGGAATGTAGACTTAAATTTGGGAAATGCATGCTGTGCATAGTTTAATGTCAATGTTCTTATTTTCAGGAAGATGTTAGAAAGGGTTAATTCAAGGCAATTATTTGTTCGCCTTTCCTTCCCTACTCAGTACATAGATACAGCATAGCAAAAGACAGGCTTGCTCTTTGGGAAGTTGACCTAAGTTTATTATGACTGAATTGTTGTGGGGCAGGGGGGCAGTGAGCAAGAGTGAGAAGTTAGGTTCTGAGCTTATAGGTCCTGTATGTTAGCCATCTTAAAGAAGGGACACTTGAACTTGAGGTTATTGGGAGACACTGAAAGACTTTAAACAAAAATGTGATGTTCAATTTTGTTTTAGTGTGGTCTACAGTTTTGTTTTAGAAGACGTTTGGAGGCTATGTGGAGTATAGGTTGGAATGGGGTAACTTTAAGAGGTTCCTAGTGGCCTTGGCAAATACAGTTTTGGGAACTGATGGGGACAGACATCTGACAGGAAAGAAATCCTTAATCTTAGCCTTTCACATCCTTGGTCTTTTCCTGTCACCACTTTATGACCCGTATCTGTACTACCTCAGAAATTCTCAAAACATCCCATTCTTTCACCATCTTTTTTTTTTTTACCTTTCTACTCATCTCTTATAGCACCCTCCCTTCAAAAAACTTTACTCCCTGAGAGGGAGGGAGGCAAACCATAAGAGACTCTTAAATACAGAGAAGAAACTGAGGGTCAATGGGGAAGAAAGAGGGGGAGAGGGGAGAATGGGTGATGGGCATTGAAGAGAGCACTTGTTAGGATGAACACTGGGTGTTGAATCACAGGAATCTACCCCCCAAACCAAGAGCACACTGTGTACACTGTTTGTTAGCCAACTTGACAATAAATTATATTTAAAAAATGATTTAAAGAATAGTAAAACTGGACAGGATCTGTAATGGAAATACAGTTCAGTTATATGTGGAATTTTCCTCTCTGTAGTTTGATAAGCTTGAGTTAACAATAGAAAAAAAGTCTTTACTCCCAAACACTGACTCCACTACTTTTCAGTATATGGCAGCAGCTTACCCACATCCATCTCCGGTCTCCGTTGCTCTCTTCACCTAGCTTAGATTCTGTGCGCAGTCCCTAAACCTCTACCCTGGACATACCTTCGACCCCCTTGCCTTTTTGTCCCTTTATCATGACGATGTTATCTGTTATTTCCTCTTTTTCTACTTTAACTCACTTGTCTGATCTCCATTAGACTCCAGTTTGATACTTAAGTCTCTGTGGGTCATGCCTATCTCCTATTCTCTCCTCCCTTTCGCAGCCCAACTTCTCAAAAGAACTACTGTCTAAACTCTACCTCCCCTGGACTCTTGTCATTTATATGGAAATTAAAGTCCTCAAGAATAATGTCAGGAATAGTTGTCAAGAAGATAATGATCCAAGTGTTAAACTCTATAATAAATGGGAGTAAAGGAAGGGCGTAGCCTAATGGTGAGTAGCTGGGACTCTTACACAGTCTTAGAGAAGGGGAGAACCATTCCATTATGACAAGTCAGTGACACCAGGGTGAGGAGCTTGAAGTTAGACTAGTTAAGGAAAATAATGTGACATTTGTTATATAGTAGAATTATGGAGCAAACCACATGTATGTGCATGTATATATGTATACACGTGGATGCTTATGCTATCATTTACATAAAATTGTGTGAACGTGTGCATATTTGTACATATGTAAGCACAAAATTATGTCCCAAAGAGAGTTCACCAAAAAAATTTATTTTCATTTAAATTCATGTTAGTTAACATATTGTGTACTATTGGTTTCAGAATAGAATTTAGTGATTAATCATTCACATGTAATACTCAGTGTTTATCCTAACAGGCGTCCTCTTTTTAATGCCCATCACCTATTTAGCCCGTTCCCCCCAACACCCCTCCAGCAACCCTCAGTTCTCTATATTTAAGGGTCTCTTACAAGTTTGTCTCCCAGTTTTTTTTTAATGTTTATTTTTGAGAGAGCGAGAGAGAGGGGCAGAGAGGGAGGGAGAGAGAGAATCCCAAGCAGGCTCCACACTGTCTGCATAGAGCCCGATATGGGGCTCTGTCTCACAAACCATGAGATCACGACCTGAGCCAAAATCAAAAGTCAGACACTTAACTCACTGAGCCACCCAGGTGCCCTATTCCCTCTCTGTTTTTGTCTTTTTAATTTTTTAATTTTTTATTTTTGAGAGAGAGGCAGAGTATGAGTGGGGGAGGGTCAGAGAGAGAGGGAGACACAGAATCTGAAGTAGGTTCGAGCAGGGGCTCAAACTCACAAACAACAAGTTCATGACCGGAGGGAGTCGAAGTCAGATGCCCAACCGACAGAGCCACCCAGGCGCCACTCTCTGTTTTTACCTTAGTTTTCCTTCCCTTCTCCTATGTTCATCTGTTTTGTTTCTTAAGTTCCACATATGAGAGAGTTCACCAATATATTAATAGTGACTTCTACTGGGTATTAGGATTTGGGGTAATGTTTACTTGGAGTGCTTAAAAAAATTTTTTTTGGAATATTCTTTAAAAATATGTATAATAGGGGTGCCTGGGTGGCTCAATCAGTTAAGCGGCTGACTTCACCTCAGGTCATGATCTCCCGTCTGTGAGTTCGAGCCCCGCGTCGTGGGCTCTGTGCTGCTGGCTCAGAGCCTGGAGCCTGCTTCGGATTCTGTGTCTCCCTCTCTCTCTCTGCCCTTCCCCTGCTCACGCTCTGTCTCTATGTCTCTCAAAAGATAAATAAACGTTGAAAAAAATTAAAAAAATATGTATAATCTTTGAATTTAAGAAGATGCAAACTTATTTTTCATTTTAGGAGAAAATTTTAATGAATTTTCCTGAAGTGGCTCTGGTTCTTGCCTACCTTCATTTTAGAGTACATGTCTAATGAGCAGAAGAACAGAAATAAAAAAGAGTGGATGGGAAGAGACTCATATTATGAGATTGCTAGGCTCAAACGGGTGGGGGACAGTTTATTGTAGGAAGACATTTAAATCCCATCCAGGC
This sequence comes from Paguma larvata, assembly GCA_030068075.1. NCBI lineage: Eukaryota > Metazoa > Chordata > Mammalia > Carnivora > Viverridae > Paguma > Paguma larvata. The sequence continues at coordinate 1,508,159 of CM057827.1, forward strand.
ACCAGCTTTGAGGCAGAGGCCGACCCCATTGCAGGAGTCAGAACAGAAACCAACTTGTCAGTTTTTGCTTTTACCAGAAAAATCAGAATGTTGCAATTTATTGAATAGGAAATATTAAACAATTGTAACATTATATGTGATAATTTAAGCCCAGCATCTGTATTCAAAAAATTTGTTGAAAATTTGCCTTTTTTTTTTTTTTTTTTAGAAAGAGTGGCATTTAACTTGTTACAAACCATTAACGTTAAGTCAATGTCATGAGTTTATATTACTTTTTGTCAGAATTATTAGGTTGTGACTTATGGGCCTGGACAGAAAGTGTACTCTCCGAACTGCTGGAATACAGCGCTTGATTTTCTCTTGCTGCACGATGAGTTCTCCTTAAATTACCTGGAAAACTTTCCACAATTTCTGACTATCATATTTTTAAAATTTTTGTTCTTAAAATTTTTTTAATGTTTATTTAATTTTGAGAGAGAGAGAGATTTTTGGTCCTGTAATAAACAGTAAAGAAAAGACTGAGAAGAGCACCATAAGTCATATACACGAAACAGTAGGTATACATAGTCTCCTGTGAGTGCAGTGCCATTACAGAAGGACAAACTGAAAAATGTATACTCCTTTCCACTCATATAATGAATATTAATTAAGCACCATTTTCTTTTCCAGACATTGAGTTGGGAACTGGGAATACCATGATAAGTAAGGCACAGGTTCTTATCTTAAAAGATCTGAGTCTCATGGAGAGGAGATATATAGAGTGGTACCTGTTTTACCTGGGAATGCAGAGTGTGCTTATATGAGCACATAGGAGGGGCACCTACACCAGTCTTTGAGACTAAGGGGAAATGTTTTGAAAAACTTCAATAGAATTTATTTTGTGCATGGTCTTATTTATTTTTGAGAGAAAGAGAGCATGTGGGGGACAGACAGAAAGAGAGGGAGAATGAAAATCTCAAGCTGACAGCACAGAGCCCAGTGCGGGGCTAAATGGGCTTGATTTCACAACTGTGAGATCATGACATGAGCTGAAATCCAGCATCAGATGCTGAACTGACTGAGTCACCCAGATGCCCCTGTTGTTTATATTTTTGAAAAGATATATTGTAACATTATATGTGATAATTTAAGCCCAGCATCTGTATCAAAAAAAAATTCCCTGTCAATATTTTAAATAAGTTGCTACAGAATTGTACTGTTTAAGTAGGTTATGGTGTTTATTATACCCACTGTGGCTTGGATGGAAACTCTGATGAAGCTCTATAGGTGATATCTGGAGAAAATGTAGGAATCAGGACAAAGGAGTGGGGGCAGGGAACAAGGACAAAAGCCAGTAAAAACAATGAGCAATAGTGAGCAACTACATTTGTCACCAGGTGGCATTTAAAATGGTACTTATCGGCGCACCTGGGTAGGCTTAGTTGGTTAAGTATCCAGCTCTTCTTGGCTCAGGTCATGATCTCACGGTTTGTGAGTTCAAGCCCCACGTGGGGTTCTGCCCTGATGGCCTGCTTGGGATTCTCTCTCTCCCTCTCTCTCTGCCCCTCCCCTGCTTGCTCTCTCTCTCAAAGAAAAAAAAGGTACTTATCTTTCAGTAGGCTTCTATAAAAATGTAAACAGCAAAATCTGTCTTTAAAATCGTACCTTTACATTGTTTTAAGTAATCTCTACACCCAACATGGGGCTCCAACTCCCAACTCCAAGATCAAGAGTTGCATGCTCCACTGACTGAGCCAGCCAGCCACCCCTGAAATTCTACCTTTAAAGACGGTTTTATATACTGTCTACATATCTTTAGCCTAATTTCCTTCACCGTCTGCTGTAACCCCTTCTCTGTGAGAGTATTCTGTCTCCTGTGATAGCCTCTGCAGCTTGTACCATACCCCAAGACCATGACTCTTGCTATGCATAGTTGATTGACCAGGCAAGGGTCTTTCTATGACCTAATCAGATTTTTAAAGAATTGGTAATTGTGACTTGGAAGTAATTATTGGACTCTACTTGGCATTTGAACAAGGATGTGATAGAAAGCAGGAAAACACTGCTGTTGCCCCCCCCCCCCCCCCACCAAACTGGTGCAGGGAGAGAAGCAAAAATGAGAGACAATGCGATGATAGATAGACAGGGATAGAGATCGGGGCAGGGCGGCAGGGAGAGTACCAAAGGTCTTGAGTGAAGTCTGTTTATATTCTCTGCCCTTCAGTTCCATGAAACAAATTTGATTGCTTGAAGTAAACTAGCTGCCACAAGTTTGTTTCTTTGAGTCACATTCTTTTTTTTTTTTTTTAATTTTTTTTTTTTTTTTTTTGAGAGACATAGAGACAGAGCATGAGAAAGGGAAGGGCAGAAAGAGAGGGAGATACAGAATCTGCAGCAGGCTCCAGGCTCTGAGCTGCCAGCACAGAGCGCGATTCGGGGCTCGAACTCACAGAGGGTGAGATCATGACCTGAGCTGAAGTCGGCCGCTTAACCGACTGAGCCACCCAGGCTCCCCAGTCACATTCTTTCTAGGGTAGTAGGAGAGTACAAGCATTTGTAGACATGGACAAAGTGTGTTTTCTACCTTGGGGAAAAATAAATACTTGTGTGCTAACAAGTGAAGAGACAGAAGAGGGTGCACTGTTGGTCCTGAGCCCTTTCCAACCTTTATGTCTTACTTCATGACTTCTTGACTGTCATTGAGTTTGTGGAGGGGGATTCATTTCCTGAACAGCTTCTCCTGTACCTTATGGAACCCATTGTTGCTTCTTTTTGGATTTTACCTCTTCTGCTAAATGCCTCAGTCTCCCCCATGTTTCCCCATTTTCTGTATTTCCAGGGAAATAGGAAAAATACCTGATTCTGCTGAACTGTACATACTAGACTATAGGCACAGGGATAGGCTGCTGTAAATGGATTCTAGTCTGTTTCCTCTTCTCTACCATTGAAGTACCATCTACTCTCAGAGTTGCTGTGAGGTTAAGTTTAAGTGCCCACTACCACATTGACTAGATTTCTTTTTTTTTTTAAATATATTTTTTCAGTGTTTATTTTTCAGAAAGAGAGAGAGAGTATGAGCGGGGGAGGGTCAGAGAGAGAGAGAGAGAGAGAGAGAGAGAGGGAGAGAGAGAGAGAAGGAATCTGAAGCAGGCTCTAGGCTCTGTCAGCACAGAGCCTGATGCGGGACTCAAACTCATGGACCACAAGACATGACCTGAGCCCAAGTTGTACACTTAACCTACTAAGCCACCCAGGTGCGCCCACATTTAGTAAATTTCAATCTATATATGTTATATATGGAAACATTTTATTTGGAAACCATTGCAAACTTAAAGAAGATTGCAAGAATTTTACAAATACATGCTTAGCCTTTCTCCATTTTTAAAAAACCATTGACTTCATTAATTTATTCTGGGGGTGTGTGTGCGTGTGCGTGTAATTTTATGTTTCTGAATCATTTGTGAATAAGTAGCATACATTATAGTTCTTTATTCCTAAAACACTTCAGCATGTATTTCCTGAGAACAGTCTTATATACACACATTATCAATGTCATTACATTTTTAACATTGATACTATACTACACCATCCGTATTCCCATTTTTTCCCTTGGTTTCTCCAGTATAGAATTATAACCTAGGAGTAGGTATTGCTTTTAGTTGCCATGTGTATTTGGTCTCCTTTAATTTAGAACATTTTCTTTTTTTGCATCTTTTTATAACATTGACATTTTTCTAGAATAATCTCTCTTGTCCATAGCATTGCAATTCTGGATAACATCTTAGTACCTTGGACTGGCTTGGTGCTTGCTCGAGATCTCAAAGACAGATAAAATTGCAAACAGGAAAGAAAAATGGTTGGTCAATGCTCATCTGGGCTATAAGGACTGTTCAGATTTTTACTTTACTTTTTTTTTTCTGTCTTAGAATTTGCTGAATTTTTTTTGTTTGTTTCATTTTTATTTAATTTTTAAACTTTGTATTGTCAAATTGGTTTCAAACAGATACCATATGTTTCCACGCATAGGTGAACTTTGTGAGACTTTAATTCATAAAGCAGATCTCATACAATCGTTTAGAATTAAATATTTTAACATAAGGGTATCCAGCTTTATTTTACATGGCTGCATTTTTTTTTTCTTTAAGTCAGCTCTACACCCAATGTGGGGTGAACTGATGACCCTGAGATGAAGAGTCAAATGCTCTATTGACTGAGCTAGCCAAGAGCCCCAGTTGCCTGCTCTTTTCTTTTTTTTTAAATGTTTATTCATATTTGAGAGACAGAGCACGAGTGGGGGAGGGGCAGAGAAAGAGGGAGACACAGGATCTGAAGCAGGCTCCAGGCTCTGAGCTGTCAGCACAGAGCCCGATGTGGGTTTTGAACCCACGAACCACGAGATGATGACCTGAGCAGAGGTCAGACGCTTAACAGACTGAGCCCCCCAGGAGCCCCCCAGTTGCCTACTTTTAGTTGACATTTCGCTGTTTCAGTTTTGCAGTTTGCCTTTATGAAGTTTTAATTTTTTTTTCTTAAAGATGTCCATTTCCCCTGATTATAAATGAGGCAAAACCAAATAGTAAATAAAAACCACTTTTGTTACTTATGACATATTTTATCTAATTTAAATTTAACCTTTTAATCAACAGATTATAATTTATGTATTTAGGTTAAAATTCTGATCCTTTGAATAAAATCTAACCATTTTCTTGGACATCAAGTAAATATCAGAGAAAATGTGACTTAAAAAAATTTTTTTTAACGTTTATTTATTTTTGAGAGAGATACAGTATGAGTGGAAGAGGGGCAGAGAGGGAGACACAGAATCTGAAGCAGGCTTCAGGCTCCAAGCTGTCAGTACAGAGCCTGATGCTTGGTTCGAACTCATGAACCGCGAGATCATGATGTGAGCCTAAGTCAGATGCTTAACCGACTGAGCCACCAGGCACCCTGAAAATACGGCTTTTTGAATGCAAGATAAAAGACTGCAAACAGGTTACACTAATGTGAAAGAAGCACATACACAATTACATTTAATACAGGTGAAGAACCTTCCCCATTCTACGTTAAAATACCTGAAGATGCTAACCTTCCTTATTCTAGTGCCCATAGTACTGAATCAACAAAATGTAACCATCTTTTTTCCTAATTTTCCTTTGTGCATAAATACTACTCTACCCTAATCAGATCATACAGCAAACCAGGAATGACTTAGATTTTTCTTTACAGTATGTGTCATAGGTATTCAGTCAACACTGATTAAATATTGTTTGATGGAAGTAGAAATTGATGCAAGTGTTGCAACATATTAATACAGACAAATCTGGGCCTTAAGTCCCGAGTGCCCTATTTAGCTCGCTGTGTGGCCTTGAGTAAGTCATAACTTTGCTAAGTTTCAGTTTACTCATTTATAAAGTGGGAATAATAGCTCTTGCCTCATAAAGGCAGTGTGCAGCTGATACAAAAGTTTCGAGGGGCACCTGGGTGACTCAGCTGGTTAAGCATCCAACTCTTGATTTCTGCTCAGGTTGTGATCTCACCATTGTGAGATCAAGCCCCACATTGGGCTCTGCACTGGGCTTGGAGCCTGCTTGTGATTCTCTTTTCCTCTGTCTTCTCCCCCTGGTGCTCCTGCTCTCTCTCTCAAAATAAATAAACATTTAAAAAGAGTAAGTAAAAACTTTGAAAGTAAATAAAATAAGGCTTGTGAAATGGGTCTGGCTTGGCCACCAATTTGTTCTACATTTCATTATTCAGATAGTGACAGTGTTCTTTCAGGTTAACTTTTATGACTATACTTGGATGTGTCAAACCACTCACAAACAGCTCAACTAAGGAAGTTTGAGTCATCCATAAAGATGGAAAAGTGAAACCAAGCACCTCTGAAGCACCCACAGTCTCAAGTAGGGCCTCGAGTGAGGTTCAGCCAGGATTCTGGAAGTAAATTATGAATGACACTACAGGGCACAGAGACCCCAAACTGGCTGGTCCAAAAGTCCTCAATTCTGTGACAGAAATGGAGTCCCAAGTGCTCAGATCTTCTTAAAATGCAGAATATGAAGAATGTGATCTTTTAGGTCTGAGTGGGTGCTGAGATTCTGCATTTCTAGAATGTGTTTAGTGCGGTATTTTGATGCTTTTACTCTAAAGACCACTGGTAAATATACACAGTTTATAAGAGTTCAGGATGTATAGAAAACAAGAGTCATGTTTGCAAAATTATTTATTTACATCTTAAGCTCACATTAAAACCTTTCTAAGATAGAATGGCTAAGATGAAATATACAAAGTTGATATTAACACATACACATTTTTATTTCAAAAAATTATCCTTTAGATGGCTTTTGATGAACTCAGGTTTTGTTTTTCTTTTTCCTCCACAAAACCAGTGTTCCTTTAAATAATGGTGTGAAAATGGCTTCCCATAAGGATAAAGTTAACTTAAATCATTCAAAAATGCTGAGAAAGAGCTAACTTTGATTTATTATTAAACAGCTATCCATATGCCATAAAATCGTTCACTATTTTAGAGTGCTGAGATGTCCAAATAGGCCCAAACATGATATAATAAATGTTTTAAATATGGAATGCTTTGGTTATTAGGCTTTGACTTGGCTTTTGGCAGAACTTGTCTGTCATTCCAGTGAGTCATTATAGGTAATCCATTCAAAACAAGACTTGCTCAATACTCTTACAATGCACTTAGTCTTGCCTGGATTGGGACTACCTTTTAAGATGCTGACAAAAACAACACATTTCTTTTTTTTCTTCATTCAAGAAAAAAAAATCATAAAAATAAATTCATTCCCACATGTCAAAGTTCACCATAAAGTGGATTTCTTATTCATTCTTCAAAAAAAAAAACTGTTCTTCATAATAATACCTGATCTGGTATTTGTACATTATTGAAACACTAGACCTGTAAGAGCTCCTTCGATATCCTGAAAGCTTATGATTTTGTGATCTATTTATGTAAAATATACTTGAGATTAAATATTATAAGCAATGCATTTGAAGCTTCTGGGAAGGATTCACATTTAAAATAGTTTTTAAAGTCTAGGTTTTAAAAGAGTGTTAGAAAAATAAATAAAACTCTGTGATGCGTTCTACCCACCCCGCCCCCACTACTTTCTCCCTTCACAATTTGAGCTTAAGAGTTCAGGCTCGGGGCACCTGGGTGGCTCAGTTGGTTAAGTGGCCAACTTCAGCTCAGGTCATGATCTCCCGTCTGTGAGTTCGAGCCCCACATCGGGCTCTGTGCTGATGGCTCATCAGAGCCTGGAGCCTGCTTCAGATTCTGTATCTCCCTCTCTCTCTGCCCTTCCCCTGCTCATGCTCTGTCTCTATGTCTCTCAAAAATAAACGTTAAAAAAAAATTAAAAAAAAAAAAGTTCAGGCTATAGAAAGCAGAAGAAAGCAAACAGAACAATGTGGCTTTGTTATCCACATTTTCTTTGTCTTAGTTGACATAATATCACAAAGGCAAACCTGATTCTCCTTCCTTGAAATGAAGAGCCCATCTTCTAAAACTAATATAAATGTTAAGAAATCCAAAGAGAGTTTAACCAGTGCTTTTAATAAACAAGTAAATGCCTATAAAATAATAGAACTTGTGATTTTAATGAGTGCATTTATAAAGTCTGAATGCAAAACCTAAACATTTAAGTTCAAATTCAATCTCTTTAAGAGATCTTTTAAAAGTTGTGAATGCTATTATAAACTGCCAAATTCCCACTCTAGTCTACAAAAATAAACTGCTGCACAAATGTGTAAATTTAAGGGAACTATTTCTCATGTTGGTCTTCCAATTTTATAAGTGCATTAAAGCAAGAAATTAGTGAGCACCTAGATATTGATTCACTTAACTTCCATTTGAGCAGCATTTTGATTTTGGATAAAGGGATTCTAAATGTTGTCTAACACTTTCCAGAAAGTCATATTTACATTCATCATACACCATTTTATATACATGTAAATACAGATTTATGAGAAATTAACCTATGCTTTTCATAATGAAAAAATAAATACAACACGTGATCACATGCTAAAGCCAATAATTTGAGAAATCTGCTTGGTGTTCAGTTTTGATAGCAATAACCTGGAGTAAACTTGAAGCATACTACAGAAATACACCACAGATGCATAGTCGATTTATGACCTGAGTAGCCTAGGTCTATCCATAGCTTTACGTGAAAAAGATTCTCTGTTAAAGCCTATGCCATACAAGTAGTTGGGTGTGCTAGTACTGTGTGCACTGGGGAAGGTTAAGCAAGGCGTGACGGCAGACATCAGATGTTTTGAAGGGTAATTATAGGAAAGAATTAAACTTAATTATTTTTCCAGAGGGAAAGTCATGACTTCGATAGTAAGAGGTGTCCAGACATGAAAAGGTCTGCCTCATGAAGGTGAATTCCAGCTCCACAAATGGCCATGCCTTGCCAGAGCTCTGGTAGTGAGGACTCCAGTGCTGGCAGTAGGCTGTCAGGTAGGACTAATAGATGGTTAGGCCCTGAGGAGCCCTAAAGTTGCTTGATGCAAATTATTTTGTTAAAATTAAATTTTTTTAGTGTTTATTACAGCACACATGCGTGCAGAAGGGGGAGGGGCAGAGAGAGGGGAAGAATCCCAAGCAGGCTCCATGCCATCAGTGCAGAGCCCCACAAGGGGCTTGATCCCATGAACCGTGAGATCATGACCTGAGCAGAAATCAAGATTTGGATGCTTAACCGACTGAGCCACCCAGATGCCCAAAGATTTTTTTGTAACACTGTATGACCTCTTAGGCAGTTTGCTTCCTCTTTTGTTGCTGCCCATAAAGCAATATGTGATTTTGCTGTTACTTGTCTTGTAAATTGATGGGCTTGGCCTTCTGGAATACATCAGAGTGAATTTTTCTCATCTAATGGCTGTCCCACAAAACCAAAGAGCTAACTAGGACGAGCTTTGTTAGTGTCCTAAACATAGTAAGTCCTCCACGAATGCCTGACTAGCTGAAGTGGGCTAGAAGCAAAGGTTTTACTTGGGGGAAAATAAAAGTTACCTATTCTAAAATGTTGAGTGTTCTAGAAAGTTCTGGTCTTGAGACTGAATGAAAAATCCTATTTGGCACTCCTTTACCTCAGAATGCATTCCTGTGCTTATTAGAAGAAATTCTTATGATCAGAATTGAGGTGCTAGAGGAATATGAAGCATGAGAATTCTAACTTATCCTAAATAGGAAATCTTCCATAAGTTAGGTTTTTAACTCCAAAGTCAAGGCTTTTTCCCCCCAAAAGAGTAAATTCACTAAAAATGTAAAACTAAAAAATCATACTGTGGCTCTAACTATAAAACAAATAAGGTCACATGGCTTACACATTCCAAATTCTTAAAGAGGCCCTACAGTGTTTCAGGAAGACCATTTAAAATATTGTTCCCTGAGTTCTTGAAGCAACCCTAAATGTAAGTCCATGAACTCCAAGACTTTAGAGAGAGAGCAACCCATATGGTTTGCTTACATCTTTTCTAAGAGTAACTGTTTAAAGTGATTTGTTCAGTGCTTTCCCTATAGCTCAAATGCTGTAAGAACGTGGCTTTATCCATTTCTTAGAAGATAAGCTCCCAAAATGAAAGTTCTAAGGGAAAAAAAAAAAATGCTTGAAGTTGTTTTTTTTTTTTTTAAGCATGTAAAGTTTTAACCTAAGTTAACCGTGCAGTTGAGTAAATCAGTTTTTAGTATCTATAATACATCAGGAGTGGTAATACTGCCATAGGTGTTAGAAGGTCAAGTACATGGGCTCTGGCTCTTGTGCCGTCTGTGGTTATTGAGCTCAGGGTCTGTTACCAAAGAGCCAAAATTAGTAGAGACAGAATGACTTTTCTATATTTAAATGTGTAAGAAGACCTACATTTAGTTTTTAAATAAAGATCAAAACAAACCCATCAGATATCAAACTTAAAATATTTGGAATTTACACATAGATTTGTATATAATAATGATTAAAAAAAAAAACTTGTTCACAACTGGGGATTTTCAGATTCTTGCATTGTGTTCATATATCCACCTTTGTGGTGGCTATTAGGATACGTTTTTAAAATTCAAAACTGAGGAATAATTTAAACAGCGAAATATGTGAATATCTATTTCCAGCTCCCATTAGAGTCTCTTTAGGAAAAACTAATTACAGTGAATGGACAGTCCAGTTCTGTTGCTGGCAGTTGTAGGTTGAGCTGAACTTTAAACCAGTAAAGGTTTAAAAAAAAAAAAAAAAAGTTGAGAGAACCTACTGAAATGTTCCATCCATTTCAGTAAAGTAACAGTTAATGAGTGTATCCTTTGGCTTGGCTATGACCTCAAGGGAGGTGTAGAAGTCAGTGGTGCTGGTGCCAGATTCCTGACTATATTACTGAGGCTGGCAATCTTCTCTTCTAGGAGGTAATTTTTCTTCTCTGCTGTTTTTTGTCGCTGTTCAGTCATTTCCAGAGCTTTCAACAACTGGGCATTTTCAACATACAAATCCTTCACCATCGCATCTGCTTTAGTGTTCTTGCACAGCTAGAAATAGAAACCAGAAACATTTTGACTCCATTTCTGTAATTGTTTTACGTTTAAGGTCTGACATCAGGACAGTTGTTCATAAAGGCAAATGACTTCTGTCAATTATATTCCTTTATTTTACAACACAGGTTTAACATCAGCCGTGGCGTCAGGGATACAAGCAGAACACATCCACTTTTTCCAAGCTGTTTCTTTGCATAATGTTTGTAGAAGCCACTAATAAAACAGATTGATACTTGAAGGCTCAAAAATGAAAGGTTTTTTTTCCACCTAAGTAAGTTAGGTGTTACTGCTTTTTCACTCTCTAAAAATGACAAAATACTTTTATAACTTCTGAGGTTTAGGGTGTGAACTTTAACTCTGATCTTAACAGTTGCTTGAGTTTCCCATTCATAACTATAACCTACTGATTATTTTAGAATTTGGCTCATGTATTACAATATAGTGGTAAGATCTGGGCAGCTACTTTCCTTACCTCTTCCTCTTTCACATAGTAGAACTTGTCTAGAAGATAGATTTTAATTTTTATGGTTAGAATACATAGTCAAGGGATGAGAATATTTGTCGGCAGCCTTGGATTAATTTTATTTTGTTTCCTATTATATGTATTCCAACCCCCCCTTCCTCATTACACCTCATTTTACACCCGGTTTTAACCAAGGCTTCTAAAAGTGTAGAGGTTTCAAGGAATAAAGAACAAGTCAAGAGTAGCTAATTTATCAGCATTTCAAAGGGCAATGATAAAGACTACAGCACTGAAGCCTGGACTCCAGATGACTGACAAGTGTAACATATTAACCTAGTCTGTCAAGCTATTCTAAGGAAACATTTCATCCCTCCTTCTCTCCCTTCCTTCCTGCCACTTACAAAACACTCTGGCTGTTGATCACCTACAGACTGGAATTGACTCCGTCATTCAGCACCTAAGGCCCTCTACTGCCTCACCCTCCCTATTTCTCTAGTTTCTTCTCCTGCTTCTCCCAAGACAGTACGAACTGTCAACGCCGAAATGTGTGTAGATGTCCACACCCCATATGTTCCCGTAACTGTATGATGCTCCCGTAGTCCTGAATGCCCTCTCGCGTTTCTTCACCTGCTCAAATCTTACTCAGCTGTCAATACTTGGTTGAAGAGGCCTTCAGGAAACTTTCTTTAAACCATGGGGTTGGATCAAGTATTCTTTCCTGCGTTCCCTTCTGCTGAAAACAGAGTGGATCACATTTTCTTTATTTTTAAAATTACCACCTTGCCAAATGCTCGATACCTTGTACGTGAACTACACTCCACATTGGCAGGATTTTGTTTTGTTCACTGCCGTATTTCTAGCACTTAGAAAAGGACTTGGCACGTAGTAACTATGTTTTCAATAAGTGAATGATTAAAGGGTTAGATACTGGGCAAAGGAAAGTGTCTGTCTACCTCTGCATTAAGACCTTCTCTTGGTATTCTTAAATTTTATGCGTCTAGAAAACCAGGTTGGACAATTTCTGCTCCCACCTCCCCAGGTCTTAATCTCAGTTTCCAAAGTAGCTATAAATCTTTCCTATAATGTGGTCCTTTTTTGCATGTCTCTTCAGCGGTCACACAAATACTTTCTAAACCCAGGCAACACTTGCCACCAGCAGCATCCCTATTCTAATTCAGAGCGCAGCCTTTTGGGGTCTGGATATAGCCATGAGACTTTTTGAAGTCGTCATAGCCGTCGCAAACAGGAAAGCTAAAGTTCATTATCCCCCCATTTTTTTTTAATCAATATAAGTTTTCTAGTTATTTAAGTAGAAAGTTTACTGTCTTGGGCAAATGAAAAAATCTACAAAAATTAAATTTGAGCCACTGAACTTGATTAGGAACATGTTAGGTCCAGACGAGTCTCTGTTAGCAAATGTACATTTTTTACATTGTGGACAAATGCCTTAGGAGAGCTTTGGAAAAATAATGCAGAATACAGAATTCACATTTTTGGAGTGGTGTGGGAGAGAGTGAATCCTAAATTCTGCTATGCATCTGTAGTAGAATTTGCCTTTATTTGACAACAAAAGTTAACAAGTTAATGGCAATAAAGGAATGTCAAACTGGAGTTAAAAGTGGAATGTGGGGCGGGTGGGTGCAGAGGACCCGGGAGGCTCACTTGTTCTTTGAGCTGATTCACTTTCTCCTGAAGAAGTCTTTTCACCAGTTTCAATTTCTGTTCAACTTCCATCATTCGTTCTTCCATGACAGTTACCAGTTGTTCCTGGTTTCCCTGAAGGGAAGAAAAAATGTGTTCTCATTTGAAAATCATGGCATACTGAAAAGAAAGCACTAGTAATTTATTTTTCCCACAGGATGCCTAGAGAAAGGACAGTAAATATTTGCCTTTGTAACTGGAGGGGTGGATTTCTGATGAAATGGGGGCTCTAAACACTGCATTGGTTGCACGTTAGAAAAGTAACCCTATCAGAGAAAGAAAGATTAAAAAAAAAAAATCTTACCTGTGTTACCATCTTCCCCTGAGATAAAGCAAAATTCTTAAAACCCATAATTTAGTACCTATGTGCGCTTCTTCTAGTAAAATCATTTTCCAAAGTAAATTAAAATATGGTTATCAACCTTCCATCTGTGACTTGGGCCTTGGCAATACTGTGGGTCTCTCAAGAACAAAACAAAACTGAGTTTATTCATGATCACTTAACATTTCCAATCAGCTTGCAATTTGCGTGTCCATTTTTTCCTGTGTGAAATGGCTGATTACTGTGAGGGTGTTAGTGTTCCTTGCTTCATAATAATCGGCTTCTTCCTGTCAGTTATTGTTGTCATCTATTTCCCAATTTGACTTGCCATTGTGAAGCAAACATCTGGATTGGAGGATGGGCTTATCATAAAAGATTTTAAATCTCCCCACAAACAACTCCTAGATAAAACAGGAGGGCAGAAGAATAGCTCTGGCTTCTCCTGCTCTCCTTATACAACAGTTAAGGAGCTAGGTGGGTTTTAGAGAGAAGGACCAAGAGAGAGTTAGAGTGCAGCCAGCTGCCCTTCCCCCAGGCCACTAAAATGTCCACATAAAGGAGTTTGAGATTTTAAAAGGTTCTTGAAGTGTTAAAACAAAAGTTAGGTGTTAATGGCTGATGATATAACTCCTTTTAAAGACATGCAGAATGACCAAACATGGGTTGAAAGCCAACATTCGTTTGGATAAAATTACAGCGTTTATTCAAATATAAACAACTAAACCATGTTACTGGTTTTAAGACAGAGTAGGTAAAAAGTCTAATGCAGGAAGTAAACTTCAAGAAATTAGGCTTTGGGAAATTTTGTTTTTTAAAAAATACTGTATTTTAAAAGATAGAATGGCTTTTTAAAGGTCAAATGTAAACAGAGGATGCCTGTTTTTTACTTGCCTTAAAAAAAAAAGCAAAACCAAAAAAAGCACTAACAACAGATAACGGGAAGAACATGGAGCAAGGCCAAAGAGTGAGGAAGAGAGGAAAAACAAAGGCAGTCATATATTTAAATTTTATTTTATTGTTTCATCAAAATTTTCCTTTTTCCTGTCAAAAAAGCATTATACATCTTATACAAAACAGTATAAATAACCCAAATTTTCTTCAAATTCCATATATAAAAGTAGTACCTCTTATTAAAAATAGTTACAGCATATGGAATGAGAAAATATATAGAATACATCCTTTCAAGAATCTCAAGTCCACACTCTTTAAATGATATAAATAAAATGTAACAAGCTGAAAGTTGTGAATTTGATTCACAAACTGTCATTTCTACATTAATAAATAAGAGACATAATACTGCAAAGGCTTAATAATAGTATATAATTTAAAAGAGCACTTGATTCCAAAATATTTTCCAGCTTATGTCTCTGTGTGTGTGTGGGGGGGGATGTGTGGGGGCGTGTGCATCTGAGCAGCTGCCATGGTAAGAAATGTCATCACTAGCAGCCCAGTTGTCACAGGTGCCCAATCCTTCTGTAGGAGTCTGCATGCACTGCTCGCTGCTCCGGTAGCAAGGCCTAGAGAAAGAAGGCAAGTGGTACACTTCACCCCGAGGTCAAGATCATGTTTTGGGAGGAGTCTAAATTCACACATTTATAACGCAAATGATTTTTAAAAGCACACACATTAACACTACAATGCAAGCAAAGCAACACAGAGGGGAAGAAATCACATCACTCCACACACAGAGGCGACGTGCAGATTCTAATAATGTTCTGTAATCTTAAAATTAGTGTCAGCTCAGGGCCCAGAAATAGGAGAGCCTGCAGTGGTATTCTAGCAAGAGCAATAAGCAGTCCACTCATCGAGTTATAGAGTACAAAAACCTTAACAGTTTTTGGGGTGCCTGGGTGGCTCAGTTAGCATCCAAGTTTGGCTCAGGTCATGATCTCCCAGTCTGAGTTTGAGCCCCATGTCAGGCTCTGTGCTAACAGCTCGGAGCCTGCTTCCAATTCTGTCTCCCTCTCTCAAAAATAAACATTAAAAAAAAAAAAAAAAAAAAAGAAAACGTTAATAGTTGTTGCCTATCTAAGCCTGAAGTACTTGGAGTAAAAGGATACTTTATTTTTAAACATAGGCGGGTGGGTTGGAAGAACATGCTTTGAAAACAGCATGTATGAGAAAACAATAGATAAAATCTTAGCCTAATCACTTGGTTTAAAATGTCTGTTAAAAACTGAGGTCAAGGTTTTACAATTCAATTCTGTAATGAATTACTGAAGTATGTATTCGATACCCCACCCACACAATTTTGATATTTGGAAATTGAAGCGGAATAGAGAAAGTGTCCAAAAACGTGGATTTTTAAAGCACAAAAGACAAAAATAATAGTAAGGTTTTGTTTGAAAGGACAGATGACAGAAGATATAATGACAAAGCATAGATACATACTACAAGGAGAGGAAGACAGAACTGCCCACTATAGAACTGTAGTGCTAACTTGACTTTGCAAAGCCACTTTGAGACAATTTGGGGAATAGGAACTGGAGAAATTCCTCAATAAATGTCCACTGAGAGACAACAGAAGAGCATCCAGACCAGAGAGAATTCGTTTAAAATTATACAAACTAAGGAGTAATGTTAATTTTACTCCTAGTTCTGAATAAACAAAGTCGGCAAACAAAGCTGGGCTAATGAAAGAAGCACTTAAGAGAACTCTTTGAAAACCCAGCTGTATCAGATTGTGTCTGTAGAGAGCTACTATGATGCTAACTCAAAGGGAAGGAGAAAAAGAGGTTTATTTTCTGAAAAGGTTTTTCAAATTAGATCATTTTAAAAATGTCAGTGACCTATTTCATTTAACTTAAGTCACTGACTCCACAAAGTCCCCACTTGTGAATTCTGTTGCACTCAGCAGGTTGTACCTCTTGGGTACAGGAAAACCCAGGGTTCCATGTTAGCACTGTGTATCCTAGAGGTGTGCTTGAATTCTGTAATATTTTTGGCATCGGACAAATGTCAGGTCAGCTGTACACTGTGCTCAAGTGATCCTGATCCTTCATCAAGTACGAACGTGCAGAGGAGACCCAGAACACTTCATCACCCAGCTTAGGAGCTGAGCGCTCGAAAGCATCACTGCAAAAAACCAAACCCAAACACCACTGCAGTCCTGGGGATCTGTAACACGGGGAGGTGGGGAGGTGGAGCCCTTCGACAGACATTGAAGTTCTTTATCCCCACCTCTGAACCGGTAGAACTTCCCAGTAAACAGGTCAAATTCGGTGATCTGAGTTTACTGTGAGGGAAAAGAGGGCCTCGTACCTGCGGTGTGTTGGTTTCGGAGGTCCTGTTTTCAAGTTCCTCCTGCAGGCACTGGTTTATCCTTTCTGCCTGCAGCAGCTGCTGTTGGAGCTGCAGAAACTGCTCCCTGGGCACCGTCGGACAGGCTGGCTGCTGGCGCAGCTGGAGATCCCACGCGTGAGGGGACGGGCTAAGCATCACAGTGGACCTCAGGTGCTGCATCTGGAGGACAGAGGCAGAGCTCTGGTCAGCCGCGGTGCCTTCCAGTACAGAGCTGCCCTTGAAAATGTCAGGCAGGGGGAATGAAGCTCATGAATCCATTAATGGCCTCTCAGACCCACTGATAATGTGAACACAGGACAGACACTTGTGACTTGAGTAAGAAGTAAGTAATGGGAAGGGTCATTTTCATAGGAGATAATATAGTTAGTGAAGGAGGAGGCCTTCTTAAAAGATTTAGACTTAAAAAACTATTTCCTCACTCTTGACCGAGGTACACGATATAATGTGTCTGAATTCTACTTGATTGTTTTCTGACACTAGAACATTTAATTATGCCTGTTTAAAAAACAAACACGGGGTTAGGGTAAGCAAAGGGGAGTAAGTGGTTCTGCTTTAGGGTTTTGCCACTTTACTTACCATTCATAATGATTCTGAAAAGCAAGTGTTCAATGACTACATATTTTCCAGGTTAGCAATTTATTCAGAAAATCTCCTATCTAAAATTACTTTAACCTATTTTAGTTTATCAATGTTCAACTCTTAAATAGCACTATACGATAAGCAATTTGGGAACCAAAGTATGTGGAATAGAAGGGTTTGCTCAAGACCAAGAGAAAACGATGTGTGTATCACATGCCGAAGTTGGGGAGAGACAGGAAGGAGAATGCACACTGCATGTGGCCAGTGAAGCATGCCACTCCACATCTGTCCATACATTCAGCAGACCGAGGACTCAACAGAAGGCATGCAACGAACGCAGCCAAGTCCCAAACTCAAGAAGAAGCACCTCCAGGCTTGTGAGAAGGGAAAGAGGCCCTCAAAGACACAACTATAACTAAACGTGACCATGAAACTTCAGAGCCACTATCCATTTCCTGACTTCTAAATTTCTGAGGTGGGAGATTACCCATTTTGAGATATTTCCAGTTACAGATTTAGAAAACCCACCATTTTATTTTCAGGAATAAAGAATATGGAGAGTTACGAATCCCATGATTTTATATCAGCAGGATGATTTTCTTCACATATCATCTTTAAATACTGAGGAAAATCCTGGTGTAAATGTAAACAGACCTATCCCACAGTTAAAGCAAACTGAAAATGAATATTGGCTCTTACCTTAAGTATGTATTAACTGTTACAGTCAGCAGAAATGATTACATGAACGAGTCTAATGAGAGGTCTCCATGCTATGAAATTCATTGAAAGAGAATATTCTACCTTCACACACTATCTCAGGCAGAGAACTGCACCCTTCTCTGCTAGTTCCAACCACAGAGTTCTAGGTACAGGTTAGCCACAGACAAAACAAAAACAAAAGAAAATTACAGGAGTCATAAAGAGAGGAAGAAAAGTATGAGTTATAAAAAGAGAACAGTTAAAACTGGGTATATTACATACGTGAATAGGTATGCTCTAGTCAGAAAGAACTTACACGCGACCCACGTTTACATTTCTCTGTATTTAAACGTTACAGATACTAAAACATCTTATGGCTCCCATCCTGCAACTGCAGTCTGAGTTTGGGAACTTACCACCTTTTCTTAACCTACCCCAAGAAAGATTCCGGGTCTAGCATGGGTGGATCTGACGTCAAATACTTGGTTTTACAGTTTATATTCTGCATCTTCAAATGGCAATTCTCTTGGTCAAGTGTTTGAAAACTTGGCTAGCGGAAGTACCTGAGAACTGCTGCTATGGACTATAACCCCTTTTTTGAACGTTCAGAATGAACTGTTTATAGGACACTGCCTCGAGTAGTTCAAAGAGCTCCGGAGGAAGACTTAAATTCTTCTATTTCCTACTCTAGTGATTTGGGATCTTTAATTGCCCTGGGGTATGGATATGTGTTGTATTAGATCCGTGACCTTTAAGCTGGCATAGAAGGAGGAAAGACTCCTTCCCTCAGGGGAGTGCCTACATCAGATTAGAAAGCTTTTCTTAATTCCTTGATGCCACAGATTCTGATGTAGGAACATCTCCCTGCCTGGCCCCAGCCCCTCATCCAAACCTAACAAGAATCGCTGCCGAGTGACAGGAATGTGCCTATCCCTCAGGTGAGGTGGACACACACACACACAAAAATGGTGTGAAAACCACTGTACACCCCCCAAAGTGGCCTACAGATATCAGAACATAAATAAAAATCCAATGTAGAGGGCTGGTAGGATAAGGGGAGTTATTGCCTAATGGTTAGAGTCTTTGGAGTGATACAAAAGTTCTGGAAGAAGTGGTGATGGTTGTAGAACACTGTGAATGTAATTAATGCCACTGAATTGTACACTTAATGCTTCAAATGGCAAATTGTGTTATGCAAGTATTTCCATAATATAAAAATTAATACACCAAAAGTCATTCAATTATACACTTTAGGTGAACTGGATGTAGTATGTGAAGTATATGTTAATAAAGCTGATAAAGAATCCAATTTGTATAGATCTGTGCAGAGTTAATAGCTGTGTTCTATCCTCAAGAAAATTTCATTAGAATAGTGTAGGAGATAATTCTTGCCAGTGTTTGAATGGAAAATTCATGCTTTTACTTTAGTAATCAAGGAGAAAAATAATGAAGGGCAATTGCTTATGATGGCTAAGCATGAAAAGCGGGGTTCGGAAGAGATGGGGGTTTCTGAGGACAGCCCGAGCAGGTGGGAGAAGAACTGGCCTGTTGGCAGAACATTCGGAGGGGATCTGCCAGTGCCTAAGTATACCCTGTTACCTATCAATTTGGTACTAGAGATGGGGGACTTAGCTTCAGATATCTTATTCATCACAATATATAATTATTTCATCAGAAAGCATGTCTATATCTAAACACAGCCTGCAGCTCGAGCTTTTGAACACATTTATTATATGCTGTCAGAGAAAGAAAAAATGGTTTAGATTTCACTATTTATAGTTTAATCTTCTCTATTAGTGGATAAATCAGAGAACATAAAATTGGCAGAAACCTCAGTGGTCATTTAAATGGCAGTGTGACATATTTGCCCATATTTCACATCTAAAAGCCGTTCATTTAAAATTGCCTTGGCATGTCCAATTTCTTAAAATATTTAAATCTCTCTCATCCGATAATTCTGGTTTTAAGGTATTTGTATACGTAGTAGTTAAGAGCACAAAAAGACATTTTCTACCCATGCCTCTCTACCTGAATTTTGTAGTTCACTATATGATATCTTCATCTACCCAAAGCAAAGTATATCTCAGTGAAGTTTTTGCTTATTAAGGAGGATTTGTACCGATGTTGTTTTGCCTCCTATAATTGTACCCAGTAATCAGAAAGCAATCTGGGAGACTGGACGCTCAACGTCCGAGCTGATACATTTGACGATTCCATACTTCTGCTGAGGCTGTGCTGAATTACAAATGGAGTAATAAACAATGACAGTACTGTTGAACATTAAACAACATTGGACTTTAATGTTGTTGAGTGTTAAACTTCTAAATGCTGATGTTCCCAAATTCCTAACCTACGAGGCTGTTCACGATCCATCTGTAAGACACTACGTACGCTAGGGGAGGTATTGGGAAACTGTTACGCCACAGCAGTGGCAGGGTGCTCTGGGCCTCTGGGCCAGTATCAGAGTCCCTGCCTCCTGAATTTGTTGAGGTACGGATCCTTGCATTTTAGGATTACCCACGTTATTCCTTCCTCGGTGAAGCAGTGTGAATTCCTGTGACTATGTAATGAGCAAAAATATCTAACAGACTTGGTAAGACGGATCAAAGAATTCAGCTTGGCAGCATAGTTTCCCAGTTTTTTCATAACAGGAATTCAATGCTATGCTAGTCTCTCTCAACAAACGGCACATTCGTGGATTAAAACATTCTTCAGAGCTGAGGCCCTTTGCTTAAAAACTTACCTCCATTAGCTGCTCATCCAGTTTTACTTGTTTCTTTTTCAGGCCTTCATTTTCCAAATGAATTGTTTCTAATTCTCTTTCAAGGGAATTCATCTGACTGACCTGCTAAAAACACCAAAAATTTCCTTTAAGAATACACACACACCCTTGAGTTGCTCTACTTTATTTTGACAAATTTATGGTAGTCAGAAATCTCAACCCTTGGAAGAAAGCAGAGATCGTTCATCGAAGGAAAACAACAATAGGATTCAGTGCATGGATTACATTAAGGAGTGTAGTTTTTCATCATCATTGCTTACATAGAACAGATGCCGTAAGGCCCCTGGCTTGCAAACTTCAGTGTCGCGCACCGTAAGAAGTGCGTCCAGGACACGAAGCCACACCCGTATGTGCATATATACGCATAATCAGTTATAAGTACGTATCACTGAAAGAAAACCTTCATGAAGTGGTATTTATCCTGACCATGAGCCACGCTCTCTGATATTTTCTAGCACATTTTATTAATAAAAAAGTTGACACTAAATCACTTTCATGATCCTCTACTATGGATCTGTGGTGGGAAAAACACGGTCTTAAGGCAAAGTTTAAGTAAGATTTAAGACAGTACATAAAACCTGACTTCTATAATTCCTTTCTCCATTTTACAGATGAAATCTGGAGATGTTAGGAGTATCCATTTTTGGAATTCTCTATTGCAGGAAGAATCTAATGAGCTACCTGCCAGGAATTCAGAATATTGCTAAGCAGAAAATACAGGACACTTCTGCAGAATGCTGATTTTGGTTTCTATCAAAAAGAGCTGAGGAGAGTAGCAAGAATTTTTAAACAGAAGTGTAACCTTTTCGAGTTAAAACCTATCATTAGATTTTCCCTCAGTGAGCAGCTGGATGAAACCCTTTCTTTCTGAAAAGTGTACTTGAATGTACCTAAAACTGAATGGCGTTTCGTCTTGAGAGCACAAACCAGTCTTACTACCACTGACGGTCATAACTTTCACAAACTTAAATTTTTCATATAATTTTTATGACAGAAATGAAAGATTGTTCATCATTCTTCCCAGATTTTTACACAAACCATAATTTTCAGAATAGGAAGGTAACAGTGACCACTCTGAGGTTTAGTTGAGAAGAAGGAAGGAAGAAAAACAAGTAACGACAACAACTCTCAGGGTAGCACTGGGCTTAGGGCTCTTACTTCATGGAACAAAGTACAGAAAGCAGACTGAGTTGTGCTAGAGGTCTGACCACGTGGTAGCCACCCTCCAACATGGTCCCTCATGATGTCCACCATGGTGTTCCCACCCTTGGTCTGTGTGACCAACAGTAGACAGCAGAAATGATGGTGCGTCATTTCCAAGGATTTTATAGAAGACACTACAGCTTTTGTTACGATCTTTTGAATTTCTCTCTCATACCACTCACTGCCACTGCCTGAGAAAAGGCCCCGGTGGGGAGGAACCGAGGCCTCTGGTAATCAGCCAGCCAGAAACAGAGCCTCTTCCTAACTGTTCTATTACTGAACTTGGATGTGGATCTCCTACTTCCAGTGAAGCCTTCAGATAAATGTAGTCCCAGGTGATAACTGGACCGCAGCCTCATGAGAGATCCCAAGCCAGAACCACTCAGCTAAGCTGCTTCTTCTGAATTCCCAGCCCACAAAAACTGAGACAACAAATGTTTGTTGTTTTAATTTGTTACACAGCACAATAGGAACTAATACAGACAAATTAAGATGTTCCTAAAATTCAGGATATATGTATTTAAAAACATATCTATCTTACTAACTTAAAAGGGCTGTGGGGCATCTGGGTGGCTCAGTTGGGTGAACGTCCAACTATGGCTCAGATTATGATCTTGCGATTCGTGGGTTCGAGCCCCACGTTGGGTTCTGTGCTGACTGCTCAGAAGCCTAG
Organism: Paguma larvata; assembly: GCA_030068075.1. Lineage (NCBI taxonomy): Eukaryota > Metazoa > Chordata > Mammalia > Carnivora > Viverridae > Paguma > Paguma larvata. The sequence goes on from CM057827.1 coordinate 1,530,400, forward strand.
AGACTGCTTCAGATTCTGTGTCTCCCTCTCTTTGCCCCCTCCCTACGCGTACTCTGTCTCTCTGTCTAAGGTAAATAAACATTAAAAAAGAAAATAAAAGGGCTGTAATGCTGTTGAAGATGATTAACCGTCTTCATTATGAATGCTTAAAGTTAACTGCTCCTTTGCAACCATCCCTCAATCAGAAAGAACTATGATGCTATTTGACCAGATTACAGAAGTGTAGATGTAAAGAAGAACCAAAATACGCCATTGTGATCACTTTCTGGGAAGCATGCAGGGAAAGAAACATACACTTGGGGACACATCATAGAAAGCACATGGACATGTGGTATAAACTCTCAAAACTCACCTTCCTATTAGTAGGCGATCGTTCCTTTTGAAACTGTTCACACTCTCTCTTCAAGTTCAACTTCTCTTGCTCTGTAGGCTTCACAGTACCTGATGAGTTTAGATGTTTTTGGTGCTTGGGCGGAAGAAGGTTGGATTCCAGCTGACGGACCTAACAATAACATATGTAAGAGGAACAAATGTTAAGATGGTCATACAGTGAGGTAAAAAAACCAAAAAAGAACATAAGGAAAGTTTTTATTCAGCACTTGGGTTTTGTTGTATTAAAAACACTTTTTTCCCTCAGTCAAGTTTTCCAATTCTTTATTTTTTAATATTTATTTATATTTGAGAGAGAGAGAGAAAGTGTGTGTGTGTGTGTGAGAGAGAGAGAGAGAGAGAGTGGGGGAGGGGCAGAGAGAAATACAGAATCTAAAGCAGGCTCTGTGCTGTCAGCACACAGCCCACCGCGGGGCTTGAACTCACAAACTGCTAGATGATGACCTGAGCTGAAGTCAGACACTTAACCGACTGAGCCACTTAGGCGTCCAAGTCTACCAATTCTTGAAGTCTGCCTTTTTGGACTGCAAAAGACCCTCCTAGGTAAATCTAATTTTAGTCTGGTTAGGTCTAAAAACCCAACACTGTAAGGATGAGAGAATAGAGGACCTCTGGCTCTCCTAGACTGCTGAGCATCCACAGTGTGACACAGCTGTCCGGCAAACATAGTCCTAGGCACTTGCTCTCTGACATGAGCGTAATTTTTAGGAGTCAGTGAGGTGACTGTCCCATCAACTTCATATTGGACAGTTCACATCTGAAATAGTGTTATCTATCTGAACAAGTTCCATGAGGACAGCGACCCTGTCTGTCTTGTTCACCACTGTAACTTCCGCAATAGCAGAGTTTCTGCACCGAGCAGGTGTTCTAAATCGCTATCTGTGGCTCCTCAGAGTTTTCTTCCTTAAGAGAGATGTTTAAGCATAAGGTAAGCATAGTTGGTTAACTAGTTAGCAAAAGTAAAGACTCTTACAAGGAGTTAACCCAACAAGATGGGAGTCCAGTTTTGCCATTTTTGTACTGCCGGTCTTGGCGGCTAGTCTATTTAAATGAAGAATACATGGTTACCATAATTCCCATGAGTCTATTTTGGAAGTGAGGATTAAAATAATTGATTTTAATATAGAACTGATTACACAAAATGAAAATATAGTTTATAAACATACCAGGATAAAATTATATGCAATTAAATGATAAATCATACATTCTTAAAGTCTGCCATAGCAGAATACTCAAATCCATACCTTGGCATCCTACATGTTTCAATCCTCTCAAAGATTCATTTTTACGCCACACTATTTTCAAGCATATGCCACCACGTACGGCTTTTCGTTACCTTGTCCCGCGAGTGTGTGAGTTCCGCTTTGGTGTTCCGCACCACAGTTTGCAGTCTCTCGTTCTCTTGCCAGCGCGGCTGTTGTTCCTCCTTTACCAGATGATCCATCTTGTCCCAAGATGGCCTTTGCTGCTGGAATGCTGACGGATGGGTGGCTATTTCTGGGGCCCAGGTCTTAAGAGCAAATTGCAGAGTTAAGCCTTAAAAACAAGCTGATTGTTGTTTGAGTCTATTTACTCAATGACAATAATTCTTTTTATTTTTTAATAGTTTATTTTCAAATTGGTTTACATATAACACCCAGTGTGCCCTCTTTAATGCCCGTCACCCCCTCTCCCCCCCTCACTCCCTTCACCCTCAGTTTGTTCTTAGTCTTTGAGAGTCTCTTATGTTTTATCTCCCTCCCTCTCTGTGTCTTTTTTTCCTTTCCCCTCTTCCTCTCCTCCATGGTTTTTGCTAAGTCTCTCAAAATCCACCTATGTGTGGAAACATATTCCACTTAACATAATACCCTCCAGTTCCATCCATGTTGCTACACATGGCCAGATTTCATTTTTTCTCATTGCCACATAGTAGTCCATTGTATATATGTACCATATCTTCTTTATCCATTCGAATGACAATAATTCTTAAGAAGCATCTTTCACTCTTCATGTCTTCTATTGGGGGTGAGTGTATGTTGTATATATACATATAAAAACAATATTGGGGGAGTTTGATTTAAAAAAAGGTTTGGAAAATTCTTTGTTTAAAATGATCTTCGGCAAAATTGCCCCACCAGGTCTAACAGCAAAGATGACTATAGGGCAAGTCGATTCTATATAGAACCCAAGTGCCTTAAAAATTGCTTCATACTTAGGAAGTTAATGCTTTGAACCTAGATCAGTATTCTTTTGGTTAACAGAGAACACAAAGGGAACTTCAAGATGCACTGCTAACGTGAGAGCTTTCATGAGCTAAACTCTACTTTCATTTTTCCCATATGCGATCATATCCTTTTTTAGATTCCAAAGCACACTGTCCATGTAATTGAGCCCTGAACTCAGCAATATGCTTTAAGCTACCAAAGGGATTTTTTTTAGATCCTGGAAAATGCTTTAAAAAAGGTAACAAGTAGGTAAAGTCTTTTGCGTTTTAAGTCAAAACATGAAAAAGAAAAAAAGTTACAATCTCATTTTTGAGAAAAATGTCAGCCCAGAAGTAATTTTTAAAAATGGAAAGAACTATTTTCTTTAAAAAAAATAAAATAAAATAAAAAGGAGGTCCCTGGCTGGCTCAGTAGGTAGGGCATGAGACTCTTGGTCTTGGGGTCATGAGTTTGAGCCCCATGTTGGGAGTGGAGCCTGCTTAAAAATATATGTGTATATGTGTATGTATATATATAAAATAAAAAGTGTCACCAAGATATAACTGGATTAAAATAACTGTCCTACTTTTATGGTAGGACAAAATCTTAATATCTCCACAAGGCTGACATCTTTAATACTATTTTTAATTTATATAAGCACACAAAGCAGCATTTTGATATATTAAAACAAGATACACTTTACAAAACATCAAAATGTTTTTGTTACCACAAAATAACTCCGCATGGTCTCCTGACTCACACAATACAAAACATAACCTTGTCACTATGCTTCCATTTATATGAAGTTCAGAAATAGGCATCCCTAACCTATGATGGCAGAAGGTGGAGAGGTGGTTCCCTTGTGGTTCTCGACTGGAGGGGAGACATGAGAGCCTGCTGGGTGCTGGCAGTGTTCTATATTTTGAGATAGGAGGTGTTTACACAAATCTGAACATATGCACATACATAGGTATGGAAAATATACACAATGACCTGTGAACAACACAGGTTTGAACTGCATGGGTCTACTTACATGGAGATTTTTTGGAGACAGTATTGTATTTTTTCTAGATTATAAAAATACAGTATATAATATGTATAATACATAATTGACTGTTTATATTATTGATAAGTCAACAGTAAGCTTAACTATTAGTAGTTAAGTTTTGGGGGAGTCAGAAGTTACATGTGGATGTTTGACTGCACAGGGGTCAGGGTTCCTAACCCCTGTGTTGTTCAAGGATCAACCATATATTTATGTAAACACACATCTATAAAAATATTCAAGTGACAAACTTAAATCTGCACTGTCCTGTATAAAGTTATACCTCAATAAAAAAGAAATTACCTTGTCACCAGCATTCTGAAGTTGCTTATATAAAGACAGCACTTCTTGTTTTAAAGCCTCCTTTTCCTGCTGAGTCACTCGTAGGTCAGATTTAATCAGGGACATTTGCAGGTTTACATTCTGTAGGGTGTCTTCTAAACTCTGAACCTGCGTCATGAGAAAAATCTTACGCTGTGATGCAGATCCTCACGGTCTCACCTATAGCATGTCCAGGAGTGAAAGAGCTAGGATATGAGAATTCCAAGGTCCCTTCTATGTACTATACCCAGCTCTTTTTAGTAGCCTAGTGGAAACCCCAGCTATTATGTATATTTACAGGATGTTACATTTAGATCAATAATGAGCTATGCCCTGGAGCAAGGTATTGCTGACACAGCCGTCTGGTATATGACCAAGTGGTATCTTACAAAACCAGTGAGTACCAGCTGGCATGACAAAAGATAACTCAATCCCATGAACCATGAGATCACAACTTGAGCTGAAATCAAGAGTTGGATGCTTAACTGAATGAGCCACCCAGGCGCCCCAATATCTATTTAACTAAAAATAATCTAAATTTGTAAAAGCAATGTTGATAGATACTTTAACAGGACATGAATCTGCTTTAGAAATCCTTTTTCTAAATCCGAAACCAGCAGTCATTTCTACACAGTATTCTCAAGCTTTCATAAGTAATCTCAAAATGATGAGGTAATCTCATAATAATGAACTCTGAGGGAACTGTTGTTCAAATTTTCTAATCACACTATAAGCATATGACAAATATTAGTCAAACTGAATCGTTATGAGCCCTCTTAGGCCAATTCTATCTGGAATATTCTTTCTACTAGGAATTCTGTTGGAATACATAGTAAAAATATTAACCATGCAGTTGAAACAAGAGTTGTCCACATACCTTTTCCTGTGAAGCCACTAGTTGCGACTTTAAGGTTTCACTCTGGTGTTCCCAAGACTTTTGTTCTTGCTTCATAGTAGCAATTCTGTGCTCTAAAAGACTTGACTTTGCTGCCTGTTTCAGGACAAGAAAAGAGAGAGCAGGCCTGTTTGCAAACACATCTAGCCTCAATTTATGTATCTCCACATATGCTGAAAAGATCAGGGCCATGAGGGAGCAAGGCAAGGTAAAAGACATTTTCCTGACTGCCTTTTCTACCTTTAATTTTGAGGAGTCTCTTCTCTTTGGTGGTTTCCATTTTTCTCTCTCATTGCCTCATTGTGGGTGAGAAATGGTAGGCTGGAAGGCAATTAGAACTCTCAAGAGTGTACCATAATAGGAAAATACGGAATGCCTATTAAGGCAGGTGGGAGGAAAGCAATGTTTGGGGGTTTTCTAGGGAAAATACAATAGAAAAAGAAGTGTGTGTCTATGTAATAGATATGAGAGTATTAAACGCAACTTTATTTTATATATTGATAACGACATACTTAAGTAATATACATTAAGTACCATGGTTATATATTAAAATGAGGCAAACTATATTACTGGATTTAAAACATAATTATTAAACAAATTTAGACTCCTGTCAAAATCCTGACCTCAGAAATTCCGAGGTCACATCAGGCCCACTGAAATGCTATTCCAGGAGGCGGTGGAACAATTAGGCTAAAATGGGAGAGCTAAGTGCCACTGGACATAGTGCTCACTATGGTACACACCGTACAGTGATGGTAAAAAGTCTTCTGTTTCCTACCTTATCCACACAGCTCTTTAGTTCCTCACTGAGAGCTTCCTTTTCTTTCAGCAGTTTTTCATTGTAGCTGAGAACACTAGAAAGTTTTTGCTGGAAGTCAGAGAGATCAGGACATCTGTGCAGCTGTAAGAGATAAACAATCCCATCGCATCCCATGGCTGTATTTATAAAGAGGTATTTATAAACAGGGCGTTTTCCTGGCTGCTGCCTTTTCCCTATCTACATAGATATTTCAGAGGACGTATAAACTCAAAGGAACTATAATTAAATTTAACGAAACGTTCCCTGCTAGATTCTCTCCATTCTCTAATTGACTGCCAAAATGTCTGCTCAGATGGATTCAGGCAGACAGACACTGTTACATAACGGTCCTAGCTTCCGTTTCACCTTCAGGGGAAAATAAGTAACGTGCTGCAGTTCGGTCATCGATTTAACTTGTGTACATACATAGCACCATGCATTCTCCCTGTGCTTTCTTTAACTAGAAAAAAATCTTTTTCAAGCAATCTCGGTCAAGACTATAGAATTGGCATGAACCAAGTACAGCGTATCAATACAAGGACAGGTTTAAAGCTAAAACAATCAGTGTTTTTCAGTTTGTTTCATGGGCCCTTCCCTCTGGAAGAGGCCAAAATTGCCTTGCTTAGTAAAATGTTAGTGCGGACACACTGGCTTCCTCCTCTCCACTGGAATCAAGACAAACCAAAGGCTGTTTCTGTTCTGTTTCAGTATCGGCCTTATTAGGACTGACACTGTGGGACAGATAGTTCTTTGTTTGGGGGGACTGTCCTGTGCCCATAGCACTCCCCTCCCCACACACCAGTTGTGAAAACCAAAAATGGCCCTAGACATTGCTAACTGTCCCAGGGTATGGGACTGATTCCGTCCTCCCTGCAACGACTGCTTTAAAGACACTGATTGTTTCTTATACGTCTTTACCCGTTCCCATAGTCCATATAGTTTTAATTTCCCTCTGTTTCACTTGATTTTCACATTTTTGGTTCTTTATTATCATTATGATTTTGTGGCCATCTTTCTACTTCATACCTTAAGTTCTTTCACACATTTAGCTTTTGGAATTATATGACAAAATAGACTTTAAGGGTTGAATCTTGTCTTCAACTGAAAATACAGCACACCTTACAAATCTAAAGTCAGAAGGGCATAGGACAATGTTTTTTAAAGTACGTAGGCATTGGTTTACTAAAGGACCTTTCTCCTTTGCTCACTACCTTGCGTCCTTATCCCCAGAACCTCACAAAGCCTGGCACCATTTTGGGTGTGCAGGCTGGCATGTGACTTCTGCTGATGCTACTCGTGTTTCTTTTCTGTGCAACAGATAATTTCTCGCTCGCGAAGTAATTTTACTTGTACTATGTCCTAAAGAGCAGCACATACTTCCTAGGTCCACACCGTACGGCAGCAACAGTGGGCTGATATTATCCTACTGTCGTGATCCAAAAGAGCCCAGGTGCCATGAAACAACTTCCTACTCGAGGCAGACGAGGGTCACCATTTTTCCACTTCTCTATCACACCGCCTCCGTAAAATCTGTACAGTAAAAATGTGCCAAATGATGTCCTCATCATGCTACTTTACTCCCAGCTCCACTCCTTTTCTTCTGATCTCTAGCTTAGTGAGGTCACAAAACACGCATTTCCCATGCTATGAATTTGGAGCCCGCCATTATCATCATAAAGACCGAATGACACATTATCAAAAGGTAAAGGAGAAGAGTATGCCCACGGTAATTAGGAGGAACTTGGTGATAACAGCATTAGAAAACGTAGGCACCACAGAAAGGCCCTATGAGCTTTAACTTCTGGAATGTTTATAATGGCAGACAGCTTCTGTTATGGCGGAACAGGTTTACTCTGCATCGCCGCATCTCCTAGAGCTGCTATCAGGAACCAATATTAGGCATCAGGAGAGGCACAAGTTCCCTGGAACTCTTACAATCCTATTAGGAAATCAAGACATACAGGAGTCATCAGAGATCAACACGAACACCAACTCAGTGGTAGAGACTGGCTATTTCAGCGTTCGGAGGACACCTTTATGCTCACAGGCTGAGTAGATACAAGAGAGAATTTTATAATCTAAGGATGTCCTAATATCAAAGTAAACCTTTAGTGAAGCAAATTTAAAAAATAGCACTAGGGGCGCCTGGGTGACTCAGTCGGTTGAGCGTCTGACTTCTGCTCCGGTCACATCTCACAGTTTGTGAGTTCGAGCCCCACATCGGGCTCACTGCTGTCAGCCTGTCAGCACAGAGCCCACTTCTGATCCTGTATCCTGCTCTCTACCCTTCCCCTGCTTGCGCTCTTCCCCCCAAAAATAAATATTTATAAAAAAGAACTAAATTCTCTTATTTATAGTTAAGGATTGCTCAAATCCTGCACTCACTGAAAAGTGCAGAGTAAAGAACAGGACGATGTTCAGGATATAACTTCAGATGAACCCTCTTTTATACTTAAAATCAAGTCTTTGTTTCAAACTTTGAAATAGGCTTCTTAAAACCAAATCCATAAGTGAGACTGCATCCCTGATAATGTTCTAGAATTTACTCTTTAGCTCAAGATAGATGCCTCATTCTTGCCGTAAGAAAAAAGGGAAAGAGGGACCATTTTTTGATGAATAGTTATTAAAGTTAGGAGCAAGAAAGTCACTTTCATTTTAGATATTTACTAAATAATATTATAATATTAAATATTATTATTAAAATAATATTATTTACATTTAGATTATTATTACTTTATCACCTGGATGGAGGAAAGCAGAGCAACACATTTCTTAAACTGAAGTGGCTGTGACTGATTTACAGAATTCCAGTCTACGACATATGTCAGTTACACACCTCGAACAGCACATAGAGAATTAGCAATAGGAGCCCTTCGACCGTGCTGCAAACCCTCAGTTTTTACGGAGGAATAAGCTAGCGGACAGGACAGTGTCTCAAGGCTCCCCGGTGCCGGCAAAGCCAGACCATCAGCCACGCGGTGTTCTGTGAGCCGCCCCCCCCCCGCCACACCCACTCCAAGCAGCATGCAGTCTTACTTTCATTTTCTCCAGTTCATCTTTGAGAAGGAGGTTCTCCTGCTCCACAATATGAGTCTGTATTTTCACCTCAGAAAGTTCTGCCTCCAGAGAAGACACTAAAGTGGAGGACTAAAAAGAAACATTCAGAAGTCAAAATAGCGGATATACTCATTTAACCTGGGCAAACTTACTAGGTTCACACAAGGCAGCAGTAGGGAAACCCGAGCTCCAGATTCAATGATACACTCTTTTATGACCATTATACTCAGTGGAATGAACGAAAACTATCTTTTTTTTTTTTTATTTTTACTTAGAGAGCATGGGTGAGGTGTGGGAGAGAGAGAGGGAGACAGAGAGAATCCCAAGCAGGTTCTGTACTGTCAGTGCAGAGCCTGATGCAAGGCTCGAACCCGCAAATCATGAGATCATGACCTGAGCTGAAACCAAGAGTTGGATGCTCAACTGATTGAGCCACCCAGGTGCCCCCCAAAACTATCTCTTGAAAGACTATCTACCTCAATGTCGTGAACATGATTTCTCAGGTAGTTTTTGCAGGTTTCTCCACTGCAAAGTTACTTTTTCTTGGGGGACGATAATTTGAGACTGTGAAAATCGTATTTCTCCTTACACTTCTGTTTATTAGTTTTAGTTTCTATCAGTGGATTTTGTCTACAACAGTTACTACTCTCATGTTTGCCTAATGATGACTTTTTTTTTCCTTCTTTCATTCTACATTTATCAATCAGAATTCTACTGTAAGGGAGAGCTGTTAATTCTCCCTCATTTAATCAATTTTTAATATCAATTTGTACCCATACCTATTTATTTTATTCTATATTTATTTTATGCTTTACTATGATTATTTTGTCGGTCAAACTATTCCAGGTTTGGCCATGAGGAGCTCTTCAGGTGGGGTTCTGTATCCTTTAAATATGCGCCGTCTTTTTTTTTTTTTTTTTTTAGCACTTTTTTCTTTCTGGCACCATGAGGTGTTCTAGGTTCATCTTGAATTTTCCCTGCCACAGACCTAGAATCAATCATTTTTCCAAGGAGCCCTAGTTTCTTTTATAAGAGAACGGTATTTTGAAACCAGGATCTTGGCACTCCATCCATATACACATGTCTATATCTCTGTATCAATCTATACATATATATTAAAAAATGTGAGTTTACACTAATGCCCCAAATTCCAGCCCAACTCCAGAGGGTTCACTTTAGCTTTCCCCCATTTCCTCCTTGCAGCTTCCTTCTCCAACAGTAAGAACCTCAGTTCTATTGCCTATAACCTATTTACTTGTTTGCTCAATTCTAATATACGCAAAGCGTTTTCAGAATTACTGACTTATCCCCCATGAGAAACACATTCACTGGCTGGAGTATTTTAGTATTTGTGTACACTTCTTTCTTTCTTTGGCCCTACAGTATAGAGTCAAGATATTAATTCCCAATTTACTTAAATCTTTCCTTCCCCATCGTAGTTATGTTGTCCATTCACGAAATAGTTAGGTTCATTACTTAGTGTTTGTGTTCCAGGTTGGTATCCCTCACCATCTCGACTGGTTCTGATTGTGTGTTTATTTGGGGACATGTGAGGAGTACGTAAAATGCTTCTATGCTTCTAAGAGTCAGAGCCATGTGTAAAGATCTACTCAGGGAAGTAGATCCCTTCCCTCATCCCTTCTACAACCTTCCCATTCCTCTCTTCCATCCCTTTCCCACCCTTCCCCTATGGGTATCCATCTCTTTACTGTCTGGTTTAACATTTTTGTGTGTCTGTTGCACAAATGAGCAAGTATATGACATGTGTATTTTATAATGTCCTTTTCTTTCTTACATGGACAGAGCCATCTTTCGTGCTTCTTTTTCACTTAACATATGCCCTGGAAATAATTTCATATTGGTAGACACCTTTCCTTCCTCCTCTTTTTTTCCTCTTTTTTTCCTCTCTTTTCTTTCTCTTTCTTTCTTTCTTTCCTTTTTTTATGGCTGCACAGTACTACCCCAAGGTGTGACTGTACCCACCACATTCAGCCAGCCACTCTCCTATACATGAACATCTAGATTGTCTCCAATATTTTACAATGACAAACAATGCTACAATGAATAACTCCGTGCACATGAGTATTCACATTGCTGGAGGTGTACCTTTAGGGTAAATCCCTAGAAATGGGATTGCTGGGACAAATGGTAAGCACATATATAATTTTGTTAAATTGCTAGCAAATTTCCCTCCAGAGAATAATATCAGTTTATACCCTCAGCAACGTATAAAAGTGCCTGCTTCCCCAAAGCCTTGCCAACAGAAAGTCAGATTTTAAAATTGTTTCCAATTTCATAGGTGAGAAAAGATGTATCAATATTGTTTTTATTTGCATTTTTCTAATTATGAGTGGTCTTGAGTTTTTCCATGGGCTTGAGGGTCATTTTTATCTCTTTTTTTGTATGATTTATTCATGTGTTTTTCCCACTATGCTATCAGATTTTGGTCCTGAGTCCTTTGATTTTTAAGTGTTCTTTACACAGTAGGGATATTAGCCCTACCTTCTGTGGTATGTGATATCAATATTTTTTTCCCAGTTTGTGAAACGTCTTTTGACTTTGTCTATAGCATTTCTTTTTGCCACAAAATAATTTTTGATTTAATCATATCTTTTTTGACCTCTGGTTTATGAGTCATAGTTAGCTTTTCTCCACACTAAATTAAAGTCAAATTGGCCCGTGTTTTCTTCTGACTTACGTAGTTTTGTTTCTTATGTTTAGATTCCTAATCCATTTAGAGTTTATCCTTATGTACTGTTGAAGATATGGATATCTAATTTTTTTTTTCTTTAGAGAGCATGCAGGAGGGGGTTGGGTGGGGGGGGAGAGAGAGAGAGAAAAAGAGAGAGAGAGAGACCTTAAGCAGGCTCCACACCTAGCACAGAGCCCAAAGCAAGGCTCAAACTCATACCCCTGAGATCATGACCTGAGCCAAAATCAAGAGGCAGATACTCAACCAACAGAGCAACCCAAGCACCCCATATGGATTTATTTTTATCTGTTCCCAAATGTCCACTGAGTTGTCCAGACACCACTTATTTAAGACATCCATCTTTTAACCCAGGGACTTGTTATATACTACATTTCCCCTTGTATTTGAGTCTAATTCTAGACTTTCTGTTCCATGTCTCTATTCGTCTATTCATTTGTTGGTACTATATTATTTCATTATTAAGACTTCATGTATAAGAAATTGAACATAAGCATTGCTTTATGCCTCGGGCTCTGCTCCCATGAGGCTGGAGGGTGGCTGGCTGCATCGCATACCTGCGCGTTACATTGTTCCAGTTCTTCCTTCAGACTAGACTTCTCTCGCTTCCGCTCCTCCAGGGGACTGCAGCCTGGCTCTTCGTCCTCCCCGCAGAGCATTTCCACCAGACGTTGATTAAGTTCTTGCAGTTCTTTCTCGTTTTGAGAGTTCTTTTGGCTAAGTTCAGCATTTTCCAAATCCAGTTGTTGGTTTTGGGTTTTTAATTCTGAAATCTAATGAAAATCGAAGTAAGTTTTAAAAACTAGTTACCTTAATTCTACTAAAACACAGATTTGGAGACTAATTGGTTTTGTTCCCTATGTTGATAAAGTTTTATACCACGTACATACACAAACATACCCTTCATAATAGAATTTAATATATTATTCATTATTACAAATTCCATCACTTGGGAAGTGTATGAAGAAGTGATAGACCCTCCATTCGGTCTAACTCTACAGGGGTATCCATTGTTCACAGCTGAGTACCTATCCCTCCAGATTGTTTTCTCTGTATAACAAACTCGAATGTACATGGAAGTCTTCTCCTTTTTATAACAAAAATTTGAATCATTTCAGATGTTTGGGCACCTGCTTTTTCCACTTATAATATCTCGCAGACTTTTATCTTTCAGAAACCACAAGCTATATTTTTTAGTGGCTCTATCATATTCTAGGTGTCAAGACATTCCATAATGTATTTACCCATTCCCACAATGACACACAAGTTTGTTATCGTTCTTTTAATTATGAAGAACCAAAACAATCTTTTGAAAAACTCATTTACAGGGTACCATTTTGGATTTCGGATCGTCTTCTTAAAAGTGGGGCTGCTGGGATAAAAGGTATGTGCCTACATTACTGGTTTGATAGATATCCTCAAAACATCTTCCTCATAGTGCTGCCAACTTATAGTCCTATCGAAAATGTATGAGTACCTTCATAGTCCCTTTTTAAAGAAAAGATGGTATCTTTAATTTTTGCTAATCTGAAAGATGAAAAAAATTAATTTGCACTTCCCTAATAAGATTAACTATCTTTATAAGTTGTATGTTTCCTCTTTACTTGACCACTCCTACCAATTACCTATTCTTTCAACTGGGTTTTGCCCTTTATTTGTGAGAGCACAGAATGTAGTTTGGATGTTAAGACCTTGTCTGTTTCTAGTACTAAAAATGCTTTTTTCCCAGGATGTCCTTGTCTCTTGGCTCTTTAAGGCAGGTTCTTAAATGGCCTTGTCTTGCACAACCACATGTCGTGAGACTACATAAATTGGACACTTGAATGGCATAAGCTATCTGAATCAATTCTAATCCTATGAAAAGATATATAAACTTTTACTCTATTTCTGTGAAATTCTGTCCTTAACTTTCTGGTTTCAATCATGGTGATGAAGAAAGGAGCTAACATTATTGGAAGAATGTGAAGGACAGAGTTAGTATTTTATAGATTTGGTTTTAGAGCTAGTATCGTCTCTCCATGCCCACTGATTATAAAATTTGTATTAAACACTCAGAATCTAGAAATAATATATACATTATTATATTCACCCACATGGGGTGAGTTTCCATTCTGAAACTCAGGATTCACAACTTTATCATCATTAGCTACATATCATTCCAGTAGTGTGTCCTATAAATTTATAAACTGCAAATAAAAAAAGAAAACTTCAGAATTGAGAAACACTGGGAAATACCACGTATCTCCTTACTTGTTTCTTTAAATTTTCAACCATCTTCTGAACTGCAGCTTTTTCCTGTTTTATGGTCTCTATTTTTTGCCTAAATGGACAGCGAAAATATAACATAAGAGTTAGGCTTTAAAAGCTGAAGTAAAACAGTTTTAGTTCTTGCAAAAATGACCTAAGAAAATGTAAGTATATGTCTTACCACATTTCTTCCTGAGATCCATTTAATTTCCCTAATTTCAGGTTAGAAATGCTATCTTCTTCATTTAAAGTAGTAATTTCACTTCTCAAAATAGAATTTTCTTCTTGAAGCTTCTCAGATTCACATCTGAATCACAGAGATTTAAAAATACCGTTATAACAAGGCAGTCATGTGGCATCTTTGGAAAATGCTTTCTAGGAACTTCCAATAAAACAACTATTCCATGCCAGTTAAAAAGAGAAGTCTAAATTAGTAGACTTTTAGTACTGGAAATCAAGCTCTGACATACTGACTCCTTTCTTTTGAGAAGATAAGAATTTCACTACAAGACATTAGGGAAGCGTGGCTGAAACACTGGAGCGCAGACAGAGACAGGAACCGAGACTCTGCCCGCTATGGTTGCTGGTTTTCTCAGTGGCAACCATACTGCTCTGGGCAAATAACTTCCATTTATCTCAGGTTCCAGTCCTACCTGCTTTACACAGGCATGGGCCATATTGCTAAGCTGTATTAGCTTTAGTTACAAACCTCAGGGCTTCTAGAAAAAGAAAATTCACTACATAAATAAAAGAAATACATACACATGTTTTGTGTTTTTCACTCGTTATATTCTGATTTTTAGAACTAAAAATGGTCTGAAGAAGGGGAAAAACTACATCTAGAATTCAATTATTTTGTTTCATATCATTAAGATATTTCGGCAACGTGATGTGATATTTTCTAAGTCTTTGAAAACCAAATTTGCTAGAAGACTACTGCAATCATGTTATATAAAGTCAAGTGAGCAGTGTTTCGCATGAGTTTCATTTCTGTCTTAATTCCAAGCACATTTATTAGAATCTGATAGCTCTTCAATAAAACAATATGTTCTAAGATAAATTTCCATTATTTACACAATATCAGCATGTACTTCGAGTGATAGAAGTGAAGAACTGTAAGCCACAAAGCACAGCATTTTTCCTATATTAGTATAGGATAAGGGTTCTCATCTACCAAGTGAGTTAATCATAAACAAAAGACATTCTCATAGAACATGTTCCATCAAATGAGGAAAACAACTATCATTTAGCCAAAACAAAACCAATCAATCCAGATGAAATGCTAGAAAAGAGTTAAAGACCTGACACACACTGAGGATGCACATGGTTAAACAGCAAACACGCTCCGTTAGGACATCCCGAACGAATGACGTTTATTTCCTACAGAGGGGAGGGAATGCCTCCTAGGCAGGGTTATTCTATTTGTTAATACGACACAGAAGCAGAAGGAAGTCTACGGTACTGCTCTCTTCTTGAAGACTAACAGGTTAGTTTCTCTACGCACAGCAAGTGGCGGAAGTTAGATGTGGTGAGGTGCTCTCGGGATTCCATGAAGTTCAGAAGGCATATACGTTACCTCAGAAGTTCAACTTTCTGTTGCATCTCACTGCATGTGATTTGCAAGTCATGCATCATTGCCTTTAGTTCTTCCTCGTTTTCTCCTTGAGAAGGTCCATCTTTTTGCTTAACTAAAGTAGTGACTCTCTCCCTCAGCTTTCTAGTCAGCTCCTGCAGCTTTTTCTTCTCCAGTTCCAACTCCGCTATGGTGGCCTGACGCTGAAGATGTCTGTCTTGAAGGCCCAGCAGAGCGGTGTCTTCCTCCAGAACTTGGTTCTGTATTCTGGGCTTCTCTCGACATGTCCGGATTGTTCTGTGAAGCCAAGAAATTTCACTCGCTTTTACTTCTCCCACGAGCTGTGCATTCTCCTGCTCGAGGTACTGGTTTTCTTGATAATGTTCTTCTAGAATATGGTGGACATTCATCACCGTGGGCACAAGCTCTTCCCGTGTCTGATGTCGTCCGGGCACCTTCTGGTCAGGTTGGACTTCCAGGTTATCTAAATGGGCTTCCCATAAGGAGAAGCAGTCACAGCGCAGCACCCCTCTTTCCTGGAGCCTCTCAATCTTGCCTTGAAGTCTCAAAACCAGAACATGTAGTTCCTCGTTTTCGCTCTTGACCTCCTCATAACTCTTTTCCAGGCTAAGGAAGGTTTCAGTCACCTCTTCAACTTTCTTTAGCTCATCCTGCAATTTGAAAACTTCGGAAGCGAGGTCTTTGTTATTTTCCAGCGCTTCGTCGTAGCGCATCTCCATCACTCGCAGCTCTTCCTGAAGACATTCATTTTCTCTGCTGGCATCTTCATACAACAACTTATACTTGGGGGAAGCCTCGGGGATTCTCTCAAGCATCTTCAGTTTCTTTTTTAGCACAGAAACGTCAAAAAGTAGGTCCTGTTTCTTTTCAGAAGCCCGACTGCAGTCTGCACGCAAGATCATTAGCTGCTCCTGAAGCTGACAAATCTGATTCTTCAGGTCCCAGGTCTCAGTCCTGGTCTCTTCACTATTCTCGAGCTCGGAAAAACTCTCTATTGATGCTTCAGACTCCTCTGTTTTGACCTCCTGTCTCTGAGCTGAGCTCGTCCCTGTACTTCCCAGATCCCGGGCCTCGTCGTCTTGTAGGTCACTCAGGGCGTACTGTGTGGCTGCACCTTCCACTTGCTTCGTTTGGTTTTGCAGTAAAAATGGCTCTGTCTGTTCCACAGGATTTCCAAATAATCCAGAAGTTGGCTCGTCTAAACAAGAAGACATTACTGACCCTGGCTCTAATTTTTGTAGCTTCTGTTGCAGTCTCGAAATTTCGGTGGCCATTTTCACATTTTCCTTCACTGCTCGCTCATGAGCTCTCTGCAGGCTCAAGAGGACATCTCCGTTCTCTTCCAACAACTGCTTTCCTTGCTGGAGCAAGGACATGGCTCCACTTCCTTCTGTGTTCTCCCCTCCTGCTGCCTGGCAGCCACTCTTTCTCCTGGAGAGAGGAGATGCCACCTGCTGCATTTCCTTGATTTTATTTTGCAGCCTGGAAATTTCTGTGCTCATCTCGGCCCTCTCCTGATCTGCTTTCTCACAGGTCACCCTGTGGACACTCTCCATGGCCTGGAGCTTGGACATCATTTCCCGCCTCTCCCGGTCACGTTCCATTTCCAACTTCTCAAGCTGATGGCTGGCAGCCTGCTGCTCTGCGGTGTCTGCCAGGCACAGGACCTGCTCCCGGTCCTTCGGCCCTCTCTCATGACCACTCTTCAGCTCAAGTATCTGGTCGGACAGTAGGCTCTGTTGACTTTCAGACACGTTTCTTAGATCTTCCAGGTCTCTGAGCAGCTGCTCTCTTTCAATGACCATACTACTCAAATGTTCTTTGTAAGTTTTCTCCAGCATCTCTCTCTCCTGGGTCAGGACCAGAGAAGTTGTTTTCTCTCTTTGGAGAGTCTCTTTAAGCTGCTCCTGGGCTTCGGCACACTCCTGGGCGAGCTCGTCCTTCTCAAACTCCCACTGGGATCTCTCCTCCAGCTGCTGTTCCAGAAGCTCCTTCAGCTCTTGGCGGTAGCGCCCCTCCAGGCTTCGCAGAGCGCTTTCACACCTCTCGGTGACCTTCTGACAGTCAGCCTGAGACTGGGCTTCTATCTGAGAGGTTCTTCTATTACACTCAGTTTCCATTTTTTCCCTAAATGTAGTCAACATACAGCATTACTGAAACCGCCACTGACTCCAGAAGCAAACAAAAAGCATTTTCCCGCACACGGAAGGAGCCACCAAGCAGACAATCTAAATCCTTTCTATAAAAACGGTCTTCATGTATTCCTGTGTCATCGATTTACAGAGACAGGGTCTCATTTCTGAGAGCTGAGACTGGCAGTCATAATTAACTTAAAAGACTTACCTCACTCTGTGTTTAGAGGGAAATTCTAGAAACCGCCTTCTTTGGCATCCTGCTGGATGTGTTTCTTTATGGATTTTTAACCAAAAATATAAACTGCTATTTCACATTCACGACCAAATGCATATTAACCTAACCCCTAACTCAGGAAATATATAAAATTCCTTCATTTTAATTAAGTACCTATTGGAGAGTAGTAGTCGCATAAACCATATATATTAATAGATTATGTTTTTCCTTATTTAATAAAGCAGCACTAAGGTAATCAGAGCATAAAGCATCAAAGCCCTCAATGTACCTGAGATTGGGGAGAAGGGAAGCACAAAGCTGCACTTCATTATTTGGGGAGAAACAGAACGTTACCCAGAATTTTGCTCATAAATAGCCTTTCTCAGAACCTGAAAGGATAGTTGTTGAAACAAGAAATAGTGTCTTTTGGGGCGCCTGGGTGGCTCAGTCAGTTGAGTGTCCGACTTCGGCTCAGCTCATGATCTCATGGTTTGTGGGTTTGGGCCCTGTGCTGGGCTGTGCTGACAGCTCAGGGCCTGGAGCCTACTTCGAATTCTGTGTCTCCCTCTCTCTCTGCCCCTCCCCTGCTCATGCTCTCTCTCTCTCAAAAATAAATAAACATTAAGAAATACTGTCTTTTTTTAAAAAAAACACCGTTTCAATAACCCCAGGGTAGGCTGACATCTAAACAATGGCAAAACAGATTGAGAAGCTAAGGCATCTAGTCAAAGTCTCCTTAACTGACTGGAACTTCTGGTGCCCCCAAGGGACAGTGTTTTGGCTTCTCCATTTCCCCTGCTTTCTTACCTTCCCTCTTGAAGTTCCCTTTGGTGCTTTTCCAAGAGCTCTTTTTGCAACTCCTCCTTCTCAAGAGCGTGCTTCTCCATCAGGCTTTTCAGCTGCTCCTGGTGAAACTGCTCGAGTTCCTGAGTCAAGCCTCTCACCTTCTCTTCTGTCCAGGCGCCATTCCGAAGGAGTCCTTCCCTCTCGCGGTGAAAGCTTTCCTCCGCCTGCTCCAGGCGAGCCTTGAGTTCCACCTCGTGCTCCAGCCTCAGCTTCTCCTGCAGGTGAGCCTTTTCCTCATCCCACCTCATCTGCAGTTCTTTTTTCTCCTCTTCGTGTCTGCAGATAGTTGTATGTTGGGCCTCCTTGAGCACCACTGCCTGGCCCCGAAGTTCTGCAATTTCATTTTTAAGGTCACTTATTTGTTTTTCCAAGATGTGCACCTCATTCTCGTACTTCTGCTTCATGCTCTCTTGCTCCTTTTCACAGGCGACCTTGGTTTCATCTAGCTGCTTTTCATAACGGTGCACCTGAAGTCGGAAAAGGAAACTACCCAGTGTTACTCAACGCAAGGCCATGGGAAGGTGATGGGTGTAGTAACCACTTTTCTCCCATGTGATATTCCTCAGTTTTCCCATTTTAACAGCTCAAAAACATATTAAATAAGATATGTTTGAGTCAGACATAGTTTTCTTTTTTAACTCAGTTGAATTTTATTAGTTTTTTAATAACTCTGGTAAAAATGACTAGACTTTCACATAGTACTGTTGGTCTTCCCAGGCATCCTGTCCAACTGTAAATGTAGGGGTTTAAAATACTTAAATTCAAATATTGATTGAACACCTATCATAGGCACTCAGTGGGCCTTGTGGGGATACAAAGTTGGGTACGATACATCTGCCATCAAGGAGAAACTGCTCTGGACATGTTTTTGTCAAGTGCAAACAAGTACACTACAAGGAAGAATGAAAAATATAAAAGGTACAGAAAACAGAGCTATAATGTAACCCAGAGATTCAAAGAGGATAAAGATATTTGGTCAAGGATATTCAGGAATGGGTTCATATAAGAGGTAGCATTTTATCTAAACTCTGAAGGGTAAGTAGACTTTCAAGAGGTAGAAAGGAGTAACACAGCAGGTGGTAGCATGAACAAAATAGGACAGTTTGATGAAGAACCGTGAACTATTGGCTTGGCTGGGGGAGAAGGTAATGAAGAAGACTAGAAATAGAAGCTGAAGCACTGTGGTGGAGGGTTTTGGAGGCCAAGATTCAGAAGTTGTACCTAATGCTATACCAAAAGGCTTTCTTTGGTCTTATTAAGATGTTTTTCAATAGGTTAGAAAAAATGCATTGGCCTTCAAGCTCCATGCTTACTAGGGCTGAAGTTAATACATTTTGGAGAAACTCTCTCCTTGGAGGAAAAGGCCTCATACTCAGCCTACGAAAGAAACCATCCTGAGGAACGGGGGTTTTGGTAGCCACCAGACACAACAGGAAATGTATAAAAAGTGATGCTGTATGGGGCACCTGGGTGGCTCAGTCGGTTGAGCGTCCGACTTCAGCTCAGGTCATGATCTCACGGTTCATGGGTTTGAGCCCCGCATTGGGCTCTGTGCTGTCAGCTTAGAACCTAGAGCCTGCTTAGGATTCTGTCTCCCTTTCTCTCTGATTTTAAAATTTAAAAATAAAAAAAAAATTGTTTTAAAAAGTGATGCTCTATGAGTAAAAAGAATGAAGAATGTCCTACACACCAAAGCTTGCCCGAGCTCAAAGAAACGAGAGAACAGGACAAGAAGGACTTACTTTGTCTTCAAGCTCCAATCGTAAGCGACCTAAGTCCCTGTGATGTTGTTCTTTCATCTGCTCGATGACCAGCTCCGCCTCGATGCTCATATTCAGTGGATTGCATTCTTCAGAACCAAGCCCTGAAAACACATGGGGTCTGGTGACCCTGCAAGCAGGCTCTTTCAATAACACCACAACTGGCCTCTTAGGAGGGAACGTCCAGTTAAAGGAGTAAATTTCAGCCTCGATTACTACGGATGAGAACTACTAGGAAACCACAGAAGCAAAGAGGCTTCTTGCTTGCAAGCATTAAGGAAAACAAAACAAAAAAAAAAATGAAGGTGAACAGGCAATACAGTAAAATTCCTTCATGCACAGAACCTTAATAGATCCATCTTTTTCAAGAGTAGGTGGGGGCAGGTATGGAAACTGTGGTTTATAGGTGGCCTTCTAAAATGAAAATGCTGGGGAGGGAAGGAGTTTGCTTAAACAGTCAGCTTTCTATCCATCCAACAAATACTATGTGACAAGTTAGCAGAGGGACAATGTGGCAGAAGATGCCCGGAGGCGTTAGCTTCATGGGTCAAGACAGCGAACCCACCCCTCCATGACAGCAGATTGAGTATTACAATATTAATTTCCTATAGTGCAAGTGGAACCCCATTTTAAATTATCAGTTAAAATTCTTAAAATAGGGCATAGGTTAGGAACCTGGATATAGGCAGTTTGGGAGAAGAATTCTCAAGTCATTCCTATGAGTTCACTTCTGCAACCGTCCGTGATGACAATGGAGAAGGATACTGAAGTGTGAAGCATAAACTGGAGACTTAGCTGGTACACAGACAAAATGATTACGTCTAATACTATGTGGGAATCTCTTAAGGCAGGGGATTCAAAAAAGCTTTTCACGTGGGTCCACAGGCAGATGGGAGAAAGGGCATGTCGAGCATCTGAGATGGAGTCTTGCCTTGGGCTTTCTTTTCATATATTCTTTCTTTTCCATGTGGCATATCCCCAACTGAGAAGTGATAGTTGGGGTATGAACCACCCCAGGATGGCACAGCTTCACATACCCGTGAGGAGAACCCCAACCCTATGGAAAAAGCCCAGAGAAGCTTCTGAGATGCATCACACCTTCAACTGGGGTCCATCCTCACACTACAGTAAGGCTACTGACCACGTACTTAGAATCACAGGAAAGGTCTTAAGCCCTTTCCCCGTCCCCGCCCAAATCCCTTATTTATTCTAGAATAAATAGGTAAGGAGAGGAATAAACAATCCTTGTAAGAACCTGTACTCCTGTAGCAGTGGGGAAGACTCTAACAGAAGAGTTTATTATGAGCCATTTGTGAAACTCAAACTCAACACACTGAGGAAAGAGGCAGAATGCCAGGAGGGAGGAAGGGAGCTGAGGATAAATGCCGCAGCGTCCCCAAACAACTCTGCCTCCTAGCTTTCCCACTCCAAGTCCTCCTCGAAGGCACAGGCGACCAACACTTATTTAACTTCTTTGTTGTTTTATAGAGGCAATGCTGATATTTAATACGGCCAGCATAAGCAAACCCAATTCTGGTTTCTGGCTGGCCTGTTCTCCAAAATGATCATCACACCAGTGACGCATTCCTTAAGAAAGGGAGGATTCAGCAATAGCTCAGTGTCTGAATTTTAACATTTCTAAGCCCTGGATTCTCAGACTTGTGGCCAGGTTTGTTTGTTTGTTTTTTTAAACAAAGCAAATATCCCTGTGGTTTGATTTTTTCCATTCCTTTGTTGATACATATAAAAATTGGAAAGAAACATTCTCATAAAGACTTTAAGGATAAATGAAAAAAACAGACCACAAGTGAAATAGCTCAAGAAAATAGTATTGCCCAGGTTTTTAAAAATTTTTTTGGTTGCCAAAATTGTGCAATTTTACATTCAGCCATGGCCATAAAAGCAAAAGCCAAAGGCAGAGCCTCTGAAAAGATGATGTCTGAAGGGCTTACCCTGGTCAGGCTCAATGCAACCACTGTTAACCTCAAGTTCTTCTGACAGCGAGTTCTTCAACGGAAGTCTCAACACTTTGCCTTGCGTACGAAATTCCTCCAGCTCAGACTGGAGTTCGTCCACTTGGTCTTGTAATACCTGGGGTTTAAAAAACAACACAAGTCTTTTTTTTTTCTTTTTTAGTTTATTTATTTTAAATGTTTATTTTTCAAAGAGAGGGAGTAAGAGAGGGGTAGAGAGGGGGACAGATGATCCGAAGCCGGTTCTGTGCTAACAGCAGAGAGCCTGATGCTGAACTCAATCCCATGAACCGTGAGATCATGACCTGAGCCGAAGTCAGACACTTAACCAACTAAGCCACCCAGGCGCTCCAGTTTATTTATTCATTTTGAGAGAGAGACAGACAGAAAGGAACAGAGAGTGAGCATCAATGGGGGAAGAGTAGAGCGAGGGAGAGAGAATCCCAAGCAGGCTCTGTGCTTCAGTACACAGCCCCATGCAGGGCTCAATCTCATGAACCGTGAGATCATGACCTGAGCCAAAATCAAGAGTCAGACACTTAACCGACTGAGCCACCCAGGCGCTTCGTAAAACTCAACACAAGTCTTATATGTGACAGTAAAAGTACAAACAACAAAAGAAAAAACAGATAAACTGGACATCACTAAACCAAAAACTTTTGTTTCGAAAGATATCATGAAAGTAAGAAGACAACCCACAGAATAGCTTTTGCAGATTACATAGTCTGTTAAAGGACTTGTAACTAGAATATATAAAGAACTATAACTCAGTAATAAAAAGACAATCCATTTAAAAATTAGGCAAAGGATCTGAATAGACCTTTTCAAAAAAGAGGTATGCAGGGGCACCTGGGTGGCTCAGTCAGCTGGTTAAGTGTCCAACTCTTGATCTCGGTTCAGGTCATGATCTTGTGGTTCATGAGTTCAAGCCCTGCACCAGGCTCTGCACTAACAGCACAGAGCCTGCTTGGGATTTTCTCTCTCCCTCTCTCTCTGCCCCTACCCCATTTGTGCTCTCTCTCTCTCTCTCTCTCTCTCAAAATAAACTTAAAAAAAGAGAGAGAGAGAGAGATTCTGATAAGGCTTTGAAGAGATACTCAAAATCATTAGTCATCAGGGAAATGCAAATAAAGAAACACAGTGAGGTACCATTTCATAACCCCTAGGGATGGCTAGACTCCAAAAGACATAGCAAGAACAACTGTTGGCAAGGATGTACAGAAACTGGAACTCTCACATTGGTAGAAATGTAAAATGGTGCAAACCCCTTGGGAAAAGTTTGGCGGTTCCTCCAAAGGTTAAACATGTAGCAATCTTATGACCCAGCACTTGCACTCCTAGACATATACCAAAGAGAAATGAAAACATATCCACATACGAACTTGTGCACAGATGTTCATAGCAGCATTATTCATAGCAGTCAGACTAACCCCAATGTTCATCAACTAATAAATGGATAAATAAAATATGGTTTAGCCATATAATGGAATATAATGTAGCAATGAAAAGAAAGGAAGTACTGGGTGCCTGGGTAGCTCAGTTGTGATTTCAGCTCAGGTAATGATCTTGCAGTTCATGAGTTCAAGCCCTGCATCAGGCTCTGCACAGGTAGCGTAGAGCCTGCCTGGGATTTGGTCTCCCTCTCTCTGCCCCTCCCCCACTTGCTTTCTATCTCTCTCTCAAAATAAAACTGAAAACCTTAAAAAAAAGAAAAAAGGAACCACTGATACAGGCTACAACATGGATGAACCTTGAAATGAAGGTGGTCAGCCACAAAGGACCACATAGTGTATGATTTCATTTATATGAGGTTTATGAAGATTCCATTTATAAAAAATAGGCAAGTGTCCAGAGACAAAAGGTGGATGATTAGTTGCCTAGGGAGAGACTCCAGCTAAGTAGAGTGGGCATTGCCTTCTGGGGTGGTGAAAACGTCCTAAGATTGATTATGGTAGTGACTGTACAATTCTGTGAATACACTAAAAGATACTGAAGTGTACGCTCTAAATGTTTGAACAACTTGGGTGAATGGTGTATAATCTGTTTAAGAATATAACTGAACGAATTTGGGGAATTTGGGGGAAGTAGAGAGGACAGATTTTGCTAATGAAATCATAACTTTTAAGATCTATAATGAAAACGCCTCTACTTGATTGAGCCAAGAGCCAAAACTTACTTGTAAAAGTGCCATTAATGTTTCATCTCTTTTCTCAAAATGTGCACATATATTTCCTGGGAAGGCAGGCTATGGGCAACCTCATAAGGAAGTGGTTTTTTTCCTCATTTCTGCACAAATACAATTTTCATCTAAAGTAGTCAGAACTCAGTTATACTTACCTTGTTAAAATCAACAAGTTTTGTGATTTAAGAAGAAAAAAAATCCCAAATTCCTAAGCTTAGCAGAGTTAGTTAAAAAAAAAATCAAAGATGCCTATTATTTATAAAAATGCTTTTGTCTCTTCTGGTAGGAATTTGTAATTATTTAGTAGCTAAAGCCTTGAGTGGTTTCTGCTTCCTCTGCATTTTGCAAATAAGGTATTCAGGAAAACACACACACACACACACACACACACACACACACACACAGAGGACAAAAGCAAATTACATCAGATTAGGTCTGCAGTGTTTGATTAAGAAAGGCTCATTTTAGGGGCATCTGGGTGGCTCTGTCAGGTGAGCATCCCACTTCAGCTCAGGTCATGATCTCGTGACTTGTGAGTTCGAGCCCCAAGTCCAGCTCTGTGCTGACAGCTCAGAGCTTGCTTTGGATTCTCTGTCTCCCTCTCTGTCTCTCAAAAATGAAAAAGCGTTATAAAAAATTTTAAGAAAGGCCCATTTTAGGGGCACCTGAGTGGCTCCGCTGATTGTCTGACTTCAGCTCAGGTCATGATCTCACGGTTCTTGGGTTCGAGCCCCGTGTCCAGCTCAGAGGCCTGGAGCCTGCTTCAGATTCTGTGTCTTCCTCTCTCTCTCAAAAATAAATAAACATTAAAAAAACAATAAAGGATCATTTTGGAATAAGCAAATGAACAGGACTACATATTTCTCCACTTGGAATAAAACTATTTTCTCCCCTAAGCACTAGCAATCTTTGACCTACATAAAACAGACTTAAATGCAGTTTGCATGATTCTCAAATATTCTTGGGACTAAATAATAACAGCTAACTTTTGGGTTAAAAGCTTACTATGTTCCAGGCTCTGTTCTAAACACTTTACATACATTCACTCACTGATTCTTCATGACCTGAGTGGGTACTCTTATTTTTACCATCTTATAGATGAGGAATTAAGGAGCCCACAGATTAAGTAACATGTTTACGGTCACTCGTAAATGGTGAAGTGGGATTTGAACCCGGCCCTCCTCCACTTATTAACTGCTCTTTAGGCACTTACCCTGCACTGCTGCTCATATTCATTTCTCATCTGTGTCAGCCTCTCCTCTTGCAGGAAGAATTCAGCACTGCTAGGGTCAAGGTCACCAAACTAGAAAAGGAAAAGGACACAGCTTTCATTTTCCCCAAGTGTCCCTCTTGGACTTTTAACCCACCAAAGGCCTCAGTTTCTGGTGTTCACCCAGAGTATGGTCTCTTGGGTATGAAAGGAATGTGACATTTATGTACCACATTACCAACTGGATGATGGAAGAACATTCTAGAGTGATGTGTTCAACTAAGGCAGGGGTCATTTGTCAGTAGTACGCAATGTTTCCCTTGTGTCCAACCTCTGAAATTAGATCCCTACAAAACTGACAGCTTACTTTAGCCATGTAAATACTTCCCTAATAGAAATTTACTTGGTGGTATTGCTTCTGCTCTTTTGAGTAAACTACACGTTGGGCTGCATATCAGGAGATCAAATTCAAACAGATTTACCTTTTCTGCTAACACATTTTCCAAATTTCGCTGAAGTCTGTTTGTCAGATTCTCATACTCTGCCAGCTTCTCTGCATTTTCCAGAAGCTCATTTTCTAGACGACTGTTTTCCTGAAGCAATTTGGGGAAAGTAAATGGGCCCAGATTAAAAATAAGCAAACTGTTGTACCTTTTTTAAAAAAATTTTTTTAATGTTTATTTTTGAAAGTGAGAGAGAGAGAGAGAGACAGAGAGTGAGTCGGGGTGGGTCAGAGAGAGAGGGAGACACAGAATCCAAAGCAGGCTCCAGGCTCTGAGTTGTCAGTACAGAGCCCAATGTGGAGCTCAAACCCATGAACTGTGAGCTCATGACATGAGCTGAAGTCGGACGCTTAACCAACTGCGCCACCCAGGCACCCCTGTTGTATCTTTTTATATGAAGCATAAACTAGTGCTCTAGACTGAGAAAATTTGTTCATCTTGAAAGTTTCAGATTATGAAAGACAAAAGTAAATATAAAAAAACTGGCATTTATCTTAGAGCCTAAAAGTCTGCCCCCTTTCTTTGATCCTACAGAACTATGCTAATACGGTCGCCACATGCGGATATTGAGGACTTGAAATATGTATAGTACAAACTGAGATGTACTCTGTGTGAAATATTCAATAGATTTTGAAGAGTTAGTACAAAAATGTAAAATGGCTCAATAATAATTTTTGTATGTTGATTATGCATCAAAATAATGATTTGGAGATACTGGATTAAATGATTCCAATTAAATTCACCCGTTTCTTTTTATGTGGCCATTTGAAAATCTGAAGTGACATATATGGTTTGCATTGTATTTCTATACGATAGCATTGGAATATAATATTTAATGACATGAAAAACATTCTCAACACATTGTTACAATTGGTTGGAGGCTACCTATCAGTTAGCAAAAGAGAACTCAGAAAAACAGTAAAAAAGTAGACTAACTAGGGGCGCCTGGGTGGCTCAGTCAGTTGATCGCCTGGCACTCTTGATTTTGGCTCAGGTCATGATCTCATGGTTCGTGAGTTTAAGCCCCACGTTGGGCCCTTCACTGACAGTGTGGGCCTATTCGGGATTCTCTCTCTCCCTCCCTCTCTCTGCCCCTTCCCCACTTATGCCCGCTCTCCCTCTCTAAATAAACAAACTTAAAACAATAACTAAAATTAATTTCATTTACTGATATGGTTCGGTTTGTATTTATTTTACAAACTTATTTTGGCTTAATGATGCAAAAGCTACACATATAGGTTTTTCATAACTTGTGTGTTTAAATTGTTATAATAACACATCAACGGAAGTCCACAAAAGGTGGGTTTTTTTTTCTTATATATAATACTTGTTAGAGAGATTTCCACCCACATTTGTTTAAAAAAAATAAAACCACTCAGACGTGCATTTTGACACATGTTCCGTTCCAGTGTTAAAGGCTGATTGGAAGAACACTATTTTCAAAGCATATTTTGCCAAAAGAATATAAAGCCAGTATATTTTTAATACATTTTAGTTCACACCCTCACACAGAAATATGGAATGAAAAGAATATGCTTGAAGAGTTTTTTCCTTAAAAAAAATAACCACTTTCTCCCAAAATGCCAGTGCTAGAATTCTAAGTTTTCAAAGCATGTCTAAATTTAGATGTCAAAACAGTTAGGAGCAATCTCTGTGGTGTATCAGGCCTGTGCTGGTGCTCTGGAAACTAACAAATCAGATTCTGTTACTGACCACAGGGAAAACACAATCTGGACAGTGGGGAGGGAGACAGATGTAGACACAATTATCTGTGATGCACTGTTTTCTGGCAAGAAAAAAGGAAGCGTAATTGAAAGAGTCACGTGGTCTGCAGTGTTGGAGAAAGCCGTGGAGGAGCATAAAAGCCCAAGGAGACACTGCGAGAGCTGGTGGCAGGTGCGGATTAAGGGCATGGCTCAGGGTGGTGCAGGCAGGACCTGCGGTGGAAAGGTATGAGGACAAGGCCCCTTCCAAGGCCCTTCAGTGCTACCACGTTGTACTTTTACACAGAGTAACAAGACGTCTTCGCTAAGTTCTTTAGTGTCCTTTAGTAACCTAACTCAGTGTAGTCTAGAGATGGGGGGAGGGGTGTTGTGGACTCAGACTGCCTACTTCCATTCTAGATACCACTACTTAACCTTAATCATGTCATCTGAACCTGTTTCCCAATGTACAAAATGGGCACCATTGTAATATCTGCCTCGTAGTGCATCTAATATGGGGACTAACTGAGATGCTGCGTATGCAGTGTTCAGAATGGAGTAAGTACGTGTAGGGTATTAACTATTGTTCCTGAAACTCCACACATCGAAAACTGAGCTAACTCTCCCACCCTAACTATCAAATCACCTCCTTTTCTGAATTTTCTCCTTAATCTAGGTCATTACCATGTGCTGTCACAGAAGCTAAAACCCTCAGTCATCCCCGCTCATCAGTCTCTCCATCCTGTTGGTGTTCTAAAATCTCTCTCAGATTTATCCCCTTCTCTCCATTTCCAAAGCCTCTAAACTGGCTCAGAATTCATTAAAATTTCTCAGCCGACTTATGTGCATCTTTTCTTCCACCCATCCAGCCTCCATATGGCCACTAGAGTTACGTTTATTCCCCATATTAGATGTGCTACGAGGCAGATATTACAATGGTGCCCATTTCGTACATTAGGAAACAGGTTCGGATGACATGATCAAGGTTTTCTGGTAAGTAGTGGTATCCAGACTGGGAGTAGTCAGTCTGAGTCCACAACCCACCCCACCTTTATCTCTAGACTACATTGTACCATATCAGAATCTAGTAAAGAGAAGGATCGTTTCCTCTACTGAGACACAGGAAAAGAGGAGAGGATGTAAAGGCAAAAGACATATTTGGAAGCAAGGAAACAAGGCTGATGACCTCTGTGTGGCAGGGGACCATGCCGTCTGCTCAGAATCGGGGTGGGGGACAGTCGAGGGAGAAGGCATCAACCAAGTGCCAAAGAGCCCTGATGACTCAGTGTAACCAGAGGGGTGAGAAGAACAAGATCTACTGATGGACGCTGCGGGCACACCGGAAGCCTGGATACTCCTACAATCTAGATCCCAGCAGGAGCTCCGTCACAACTGGGTCATGACCCAGCAGGACAAATATACAGGAATCCTGGGACTGCACCCTGTGCAGACCTGCCCTCTTTCCAGAGCTGTAGTTTTCCACGTGGTGTTCCCTACAGGGACACAGACTAGAGAACTAAGAGGATGACTACCTTTAAAGAGAGGGCAAGGCGGTCCCGGATGTAGTTCTCTTCTGTTTTTGCCTTTTCAATTTCCTGCTCAAGTTCCAAGCGCTGCTTGCCCACCTGTTGCAGGATCTGTTCTCTCTCCTTTCGGAGTTCATTCTTTAAGGCTGCTATTCGCTCCTTGTACTCTTCATCCAGTTTCCTGTGACGAGGAAAGACCAACAAGCTGCCACTAAGACCCTCAGAGGTCCTTATGCAGATCCACCGAAAATGGACACACAGCGTCACAGAGACGGGAAGCTTCTCGAGGAGGTATCTGCTGGGTCCTGCTTTCCTTAAGGCTCGACCACCCCTGCGTCCCTCCAGCCAGGTGTGGCCGAGTAGGCAGGCAGGCTGAGCCCCACCGCCCTGGCCCCACAGTCTCACCTGAGGTTGTATTCATTGCGCCGCTCGATGGCCGCATGGTGATCATCCACCTCTGAAGCCATCAGAGACTTGAGCTTCTCAGCCTTGTCCAGATCTGACCGTAGCTTCTCTTTCTCTCTGACCACTTGATCAACTCGCTCCCTTGAATGAGAAATAGACCAAGTTAAAGGGAAACTGTCTCTAAACAACAAGTGGACCCAAAAAAGCTCTCCTCTGGCTTGCTTCAGTACAAAAACAAAACCAAGACAACCCAAACCCTTCCAAAACAAACACTTCCACAACCTACATGCAAATCTAAGCGTTACTTAATTTTCACAATAGCGAGATGATAGGAGATTAGCCCCATTTGCCTATAGAATGTGTCACAGGCATCTAAAGGGCTTGCTGGGCAAGCAGGAAAGAGAACGCAGCAGGTGGCCCTTCCACACAACTCACAGCAAGTGCCGGATCTCAGCCTTAAAGCTGGCCAGGGCTGCCTGGTGAATGCCATTCTTGGTGACCAAAAGTTCATTTTCAAGAGCCAGTGTCAATTCTGTCAGATTGACATTTCCATCAAGGCCGAAATCCAAGGCCTAGAAATCAGAACAAGTTCAAGACAATTGTAAGTTCTGTCCACTAAACCGGAAGCTGTGAAGGGTATACAAACCCAGAGAAGTGAATGTACAGTCAAGAAGTTGGATGATCACGTTTCTTTAGTGATTGCTTAGGAACAACCTTCAATCGACGTTCTAAGGAAACCATTCATGCTTATGTGCATGTTTAATGAAATATTCTCTGGCACTATGTGAATAAATACAATAGTAGAACTCTAATTTTTTTTTTTTTTTTTTAGAACTCTAATCTTTACCAGCCAGAGCTCAGTTAAGAGCATTGCACTTGTCAACAGTTTAAGAGTTAGAAACATGGGAAGTAGTTAGCAACAGACTCCTGGTTAAAGGGGCTAAGAAAAGTGACCTCTTATTTCTGAGAGCTTGTGATTAGAATCATTAAGAAGAAATCAAACTAAATCAAATCAAATCAGAATTAAAAGCACTGCAATTTTTCAACCCTTCCGCAATTTGTTATTTCTCTCCCAGTTTAGCTGCCACACCTTCAGGACCTCCTGGCTGTTCTCAATGCCCTCTTCCTGCCAGGAGTCGAGTATTTTCTCCACCGATGCATAGCCCATCCCATCGTCCAGGCAGGAGAAGACCCGAAAGCCAATGGTACTTGTCATTGCCGATGGGGTTGTGGTGCGCCGTCCACTCTCATCGAAGGACTGGGAGAAGAGAGAGACTTGAGCAAGGTCAGGCCTTTCAACCAGCCATTGACCCAAACTGGTCAGTTGTGACCACAATGAGCAGAAGCCATGTCTCTATAACACTACTCAAAAAGAAAAAAAAAAGAAAATAAAAAGTCATGCAGCCCCTTTGATCTTCTTTGCCAAGGGAGTCAAGAATGCAAAACTTATCAAAAACAGTATCTCTAGTAGGGAGACCCTTGACACCCGTAAGATGTGTCTTTACTTAATACCAGGTTTCTTCTGACCCGCAGCTAACATTAAGGGGCATAGTTAGTGGCTTCCCACTCTGTAATTTATGGTCATTTTTCAAACCCAACTCTTCCTTCCCAATCGTTTAGTCTTTCTTCTTCTTTTGCTTCTTCTCTCTTTCTCCTAATCCTTCTTCAACCAATAGATTAATTCATTAGAAACGATTCAAGTAGGTTTTAACCTCTACTCACAAAGAAACCACTTCCTATTTATTTCTTACCTGCATGGAAAGGTGCCTTTTCAACTGTCTATATGGAGTAGATGCTGAGGGCGTGAGGGATTTTCCATTTTTGAATAAGCCATAGAAAAAATCTTCTACACTCATTGTACCATCAGGATCAAGATTATGGAAGACTTCCTCAAGCATCTAGAAAAGAGTAACCACTTAAATATTTCCCTCAAAATAACACAAGGCCCAAAGTACATTTGTGGCCAATAGAAACTGGCACCACGGTTGACCTCAGGGCTCCAGAAATATAACATATACCTTTATTCTCATTTCACTGAATTTATTTTCCTTTTCAGTACTATGTCCTTCCTCTTCCATAAGCGAAGTATCAACAACCATTTTCATAATCTTAGGCAATTTAGCAATTAACTGTTTTCTCTTTTACTCACACTCTTAAAATGGGTAACCTTTTTTTTAAATTTTTTTAACATTTATTTTTTGAGAGATGGTGAGTGGGGGAGGGGCAGAGAGAGAGGGAGTCACAGATTCTGAAGCAGGCTCCAGGTTCTAAGCTGTCAGCACCGAGCCCAACACGGGGCTTGAACCCACGAACTGCGAGATCATGACCTGAGCTGAAGTTGGACACTTAACTGAGTCACCCAGGCGCCCCAAAATGGGAAATATTTAATGTTGCTACATATTTTTTTAATTACTTAAAAATATAAAGATATAGCTTCTTGGTGTTGTAACAATAGAAATAAGTTTGGACAGTCATTAAACTATTATATTGTGATGATTCAACATGATATTTTGCTTATATTGAATTTTTGAAATTGGTATGTTGGCACAGCAGAATTTGGTCTGGGACAGATTGCAATGATCTAAGAGTTTGGGTCTGAAACTGATGACTTGGGGTTTAGAACACTACTTGGAACAGCACTGCATGTTTGGGGGTTTTATTTGTTTTAATGCTTTAGCAGGAGAGAAATGAAGAATTTTGTGTGTGTCCAACAGAAGGGCCCCAGGAGATATAAAGAGAAGGGAATTTTGCCTGGCTATTTTGTGCCCTCTAACAGTAATCAAGTAGTCCTCTATGTCATGTAATTGGGGAAGGAGAGACTGGACTGTAGCCCCTTCTAGAGGCTTGCCTAGGAGATGGTTTGTTCCCTAGCACAGCAGAGGAACATAAAGGACGGATAAAGCAACATGAGTCACTGAAACCACAAAACAGGCAGGAAAGGCAATGAGCTCTCTTTTCCTGGCAGTTGGATTCCTCTTTCCTTTGGGGGCTCAAGTTTTTCTATACAGTCACCCTTCCACTGTACAGAACAGAAATCGCCTGAGGATCTTGTTAAAATGCAGACTCTGATACAGTGAAATCTGGGGGCGGGGTCTGAGACCTTGAATCTCTAACAATTCTCAGGTGATGCCCATAGAGTAAGCAACACATTTAATCTGAAGGGATTAGAGTCTGCAGTTGGGTCCATTCTAACAAAGGCTCTTTGTAACACATCTTCACATTTTGAATATCCATTTCGTAAGTCTGGACTATTGCTAGGATTCATCATCTCATAATTGTTGATTTTATTCTTCATGGAAGTGCTTGAGGCATTTCTTTTATCTCAAATGCTTCTTTCCAATTCACATACAATAGGAAACAGCTGTCTCTCTTATTTTCCTTAATACCACTTCCTCTGGCGAGGACTCTGAAACACGAAACCATTCTAAAAAGTGGACATCTTTGGAAGAGGAACAGTTCCTAATAGAGAATTATATGTTAAAACCAATGGAAAGGTATTTGGGGTGAGATTTTGAGGTCACTAAGATCCCGCAGCAGTTCTGTCTTGTTCTTACCAACCAAAAGAAGACTTTCTTAGAGGACTGGGCTCTCAAGATCATCAAACCAGAAGTCACAGTAACATCCAGGTGTGCTGACTGAAGTGAACAATCATATTTTGGCTCTAACCTTAGCTCCACCCTGGTGGCCCTGTGACCCTGCCAAATCAATGCACGGCTTTCAGACTGCCTAAAAGCCCATCACCTCACCCATTCAAAGTCGTGGAGCAGGTGAGTCCCGCCTGCCCGTTATTGTACATGCAGGAGTGGGTGGGTAGTGAATAGAAGGCTGTGGATTCAGAAAAAGGCAAGGTTGGGCTAAACAGAATGCAAGTCAAACGGGCAAGCGGAGCACCCCCGCAGCCTGTGCAGGAGCCAGCTCCAGAACCTCAAGGGCATTCTTACTCCTCGTGACACACCAGCCAGGACTCTGGATGGTTGATTTCCCCATGCAGACTTTGGGAATAATGCACTGGAATAGGGATAACAAACCCGAATACCCAGAGCGGCCAGGGGGTGATGTAAGTGAATGGGGCAGGGTGGTCTTGAGACATCGCCAAGGAGTGCCGTTTAAAGCCGGGAACTGAACACACGAGTGCGTGCCCTGTCCAGAGGAGCTGGCCGGCCACTTCTCACTGCGAGCAAAACGGAGTCACATCTCGGGGCTTTTAGAAAACCTGATTTAATCTCCTGATTTAAAAAAAGTGTAGCAAGAGTTCAATTTTTAAACAGTATGCAGACCAAAAAAACAAAAACAACTCAAAATTTGGGGCCATATTAGGCATCTAGGGCGACAGTGTGCCATCCCTGCTGCATAGCTGTCCTCGCTTCCGGAAAGCAGAGTATGTAAGACAGTGAGTCTAGCTCCCCTTCATGGTAATGGCAGCAAGCAGCAGTGACGTCACTTTCTTTATAAAACGAGGAGGTGACTAAACCTAAAATTGCTTTCAGTCATGAAATCCTATGATCCCAAGTTGCACGTAGATGAGATCATCTCGAACTTTCGGCTCCTCTGTGGTCTAGAGCTAATAGTATAAAGTACTATAGCATTTCATGATTTTTTTTGGGGGGGGCAGGGGAAACTATTAAGTAAAAGCTATATTCAATGAGCAATCTTTTACTCACCCTCAGATCAGAGGAAAATAACTAAATATGCTACTTCTTTCCCTGGGTTTTAGAAATTCCACCACAGAAGAAAATGCAATTCCCCACAAACGGCTACAGTTTATTGCAAGAATTGTTCTTAGATAAATAATCCAAGTTTGTGCAGTATTTCTTGGCAAAACACCCCAAGGTTCTGCAAAGTGCATTGGTTTATAATTTAGGAGGATGAATTTAATGTTACGACTCAACAACACTGTAAAATAGATGACCACTGAGCCGTTAAAAAGGTAGTCCATGGGTATGTAACAGTCACGTATACCACGGAGAAGGGAGAAAAATCTCTTCTGCAAATGAGGCTACTTAGTAGCTTTTAATAGTAAATCTCTTTCTGGTTTAGGAAAATAATATCACTTATCCCCTGAGCAAGCAGGCAGTATGGTTTCAAATAGCACTCTAATCAAAGATTCTCCAAACTACAACTGTAGCCCTAACCCCCTGAGCCCATCTAGTCTTTATTTTCAGCTCTTTGAAAGACATATCTTAGAATTATTTATATTCTTATGTTTCATGGCTATTCCAGCACCCAGTCCTGCCAGTTCTCCTCTTCATTTTTCAGAAAACATAAGGCTCCGAATTTTACCAAGCAAGAGTCTTTTGGGGGGACTCCTTCAAGATTATTCTTTGTATCTTCAAAACCACCAGCCCACCCTTTTCTATTTCCTCCTGACCAGAATATTGTGATGGCTCCTGGCTGGTCTCCTAGCCAAAGGCTGTCTGTACACCAATATACCCCATAAAAGAAGCTCAGACCATCCTCGGTGTCCAAGTTTTTCTTATACATTACTCAATCTGCTGAAGAATGCAGGGTTGATACTGAGATCTTCTCTACAAAACTCTAAACTCATCAGTCTGGCCTTTGAAATATTCTCCCGACTCAAATCTTCTGAACTCCCTGCGTAATCCTTCCTTCAGGTCTTTCTCACATTGTGTTCTGTGAATGCCACTTCCACAGATAGATCTGACATGGTGGCCGCCCTGAGCTGGTTAGTGTCTAGTAATACTATGGGCTAACACACTTAGCACAGTGAGGGTCACATAGTATGGGCTCAGTGAATGGCAGCTATTGTCAAGTGTTTTTGTTTTTGTTTTCCACAACACAACACAAGTTTCTTAAAGAAAGAACCGTCAAAACTCACCTCCTAGGAAAAAGAGAATGGAGTCTCTGTAAGGTGCTGCAGGGAGCCAAGCTATGACTGTTCCTAGCCTGTGGCCAGTTTAGATTTCATCATGCTTACTATTCCTGAATAAAAATATGGTGCAAGTCTTACCTCTCCCTCGATATTCTGCAGGCCGTACTGCTCACAAAGGGAGATCAGCTTCTTTCGGTTCAGGTGGCCGTCACGGGTGATGCCCAGATCTTCGCAAACCTCCTGCAGTTTCCCTTCTATCCAGTCTTGGGGAGCGGAGGAGCCACTTTGTGAGGCATTCAAGTCATCCGGGTTCCAAAATCTTAACTGGCCTGAAATAAAAACATATATTGGGCTGTTCCCAAAGGAACTGCAAAGAGAGAGAGCCTATTCTCAAAGAAAACTGTGCTTTTGCAAAGTAAGTATTACAAGAAAGAGACTCTACATGCTGATTCCATCTTGATTTGAATCTGTAGTTTGAATGAAATGGACCCACTGGTTCTTAGGCTGCAACAAGACCAAGTAGGCACGCTTTTCTATACCACGTAAGAAATATCTCCTGGGCAGGCATACCTAGGTTCTGGGTCTGTTTTCTTCCAACTGAAAACATGCACAGGCTTAAGGCTTTGGTGTGACTGGAAGGGAAGGCTAGTTGAGAACCATTCCAAATAGATTTATAAGCCCTGCCTCAACTATAGCTACCAGACTTTATTATCACCCCTTTCTTTCTGGTTTAAACACTAGAACTGCTTTCACTGAGGAGGAAATGATTTCATAATAAGTATCATAAAATAATCATAAAAGTCTCAAGATTAGCCTGTTTACACATTTAATAATTCTGACCTACAAACAAACCAACTTGAAAGAATAAATGGTTGTAAATGACAAGTTGCTAGTTGTCTATACATTAAGGATAAATTTTATTTGAAGACTTAAGGATCAAACTCATTTAAAAATCAAAATTTACTTATCTTTATTACAAGTTCTCAGTTCTAGTTAGATTTTCCACTTACAAATGAGAGATTTATAAAGTCATTACTTAATCATGAGATAATTACTGGGACAATTTTGTGCGCCTGGAAGAACCTTAGAAGGCTGAGAAGAGCATTTAGTGCTACCGTTATTATTTATTGAGGAAATTAAGTTCATTACTGCTATGTCTTTCCAGGTTAGAGACCAAGAGAACACACAGTAATTACACTTAAGTGGAGTACAGCCAGGGTAGGCTGTGAGGTGGACTCAAGTTCTGTCAGCTGAACCACAGTGCCATCTGCTGGCCCCCGAAGTTCAACATGTTTTGCAGCTGCTTCAATACGTCTGAAACTTGTCAATGTGTGCATTTTAAAAGGTCGCTATTTAGTTTAGGACTGCTCATAAATTAATTTGAGAGCTTGCAGAAGAGAGCAATTAACCCATGAGCGAAATTCTACATCTTAGTTGCCATACCTTGCATGAGGTTAAAATGCTGGGATTTTAAAACTATGAACTTTCCATTGGGAACGAATTTTTTTGTTGCTGCTGTCCTTAAGGTTACTTCTTAGCTGGCCTCCAGCATGCAAGGCTGCTGGGAAGAAGGCTAAGAGATGCAGGAGATGGGGATGTGGAGAGGGCCCTGGGAACGGCAGCCCTTCCTTTCCCGGCAGGCTCTGACACACACACAGTTCCTACCTTCTGCTTCATACTCTTCACTGCGCTGTGTCTTCCAATGCTAGAGAAAACAAGAGAAAATTAGCATGCTTTAGTAAATATTCAGTTCAAGAAAAAGCTCTGGAATCATCACTTGAGTAAGTCACATGATTCAGAACCTTTCAGGTGGGCTTTCCTTAGTCAAGCAGCCAGCTGAGAAGAGATACCTAAGACACACCACAGAACCAACCACACTGTCTCACTGGGGATTTGCCTTTCACATTTGCAAACTCGCTTATTCAACAGCAAAACCTATCACAGCCAGTAAAACCAAGCCAAAGCAAATATTAAGAATACATCAACCAACAAAAATTCATATGATGCACTTATGAATCTGTTCTTCAATGTGTATTGGATGCCAAGTACTATGATACAGCTTCAGAATACAACTATGAACAGAACACATTTCTTGCCTCAAGAAGTTTATGTGCTAATGAAAACATGCGGACAAGAAAAGCATAATATTGTAGTGTATTAAGTGTGATGATGGAGGGGCGCCTGGGTGGCTCAGTCGGGTTCAGCCGTCCACTTTTGGCTCAGGTCATGATCTCCTGTCTCGTGGGTTCGAACCCCTCATCAAGCTCTGTGCAGACAGCTTGGAGCCTGGACCCTGCTTCAGATTCTGTCTGCCTGTCTCTCTCTCTCTCTCTCTCTCTGCCCTTCCCCCCACTTGCATTCTATAAAAAAAAAGGCATTAAAAAAATAAAAAAGAATTAAAAAGCCTATAGAAAGCATTATGATGGAGAAGTTCAAATGCTATGAGGGGACCTAAATAGGATCCTTCAGACCCAGGACATCTGGGTAGACTTCCTGAAAGAAGCAACATCTAAACCGAGACCTGAAGAGTGAGCAAGAGACAGCCATGTGAAAAGAAAGGAGCAACTACTATATGCTGAATCCCGGAGGTAACAATAAGCCTAGTATGTCTGTGACACAGTGAGGGCAGAGACAGAAATGCAACCCAAACAGATAGTCTAGAAAATTCAAGTTAAAGAAAGTATATGTTACCAGTAAATTGCATTAGAAGCGGTGAAATTTACCTGAACTGGACCATATTGCCCCTATTGTGCTATGTTACTACTGGGTTTTTTTCAAGTCACAGCATGTATTTGTAGTCTGTGTACTGCACAAAAGCAGCCAGCCAGGACAGAACCAGAACCAAACTCCAGCCCCTGCTCCACCAGCCAAGCGCAGCACAGGTCTGCTTCTGGTCAGTGGCAACAAGTAGGTCCGAGGTGGCCCGCGAGCTGCCCAATCCCTCCTGTTGGGAGGTTCTACAACCGCGGCAGGAAACCCTGTGGAGAAAAGGTGTATCCCCCTTTTGAAACCTGGCTGCTGTCTCAGCAGAGATCCAACTAGATGAATGAAACTGCCTTTGGTAACAAATACCAAGCCCTTTCTCTGTGATGGTTGAACTACACAAGATGATCCGATTTCTTGGAATCCTAAATAAAGTCAACAGGAAAATCACCCTGATTAACTCCGGTCTCTAAGAGCTCAGATCCCTATCGCAAATGGTGTGCCACCCAAAATTCTTAGATTGAATGCTGACTCTCAGTATTCTCCTTCAAGTTGACATGAGTGGAGGTCCTCTTTCAGGCAACCTAAGCACTTCTACTTTTTCCACCCCACATTCACTTACGCTGGTCCTCTCCAATTAAAGCGCACTTGTCGACCAGGATTTCACAGTTCCATATTTTACTTGGAAAGACACTGAGGAGGGCACTGGAGTCTCCCGTTTTATCACACTAAACTACAACTCCAGACTGACAAAGCTGAGGCTGACCATTCGTGCCATGCGGAAGACCTCAAACGGCCATAACTCACAATGTGCAAGTTCACTACCACTCATTCAGATTACAAGTTAAAGCCACTAATATGCATGGTCGTTATGGAAACAGAATTAGGGGACAGTGTGATTTCTGCTTGTCCATTTATGATTACAATTTTAGCAGGCCACAGTTCCTCCTAAAGACATACTTCAAGCCTAGTGGCTCTATGAGGCATGGAGAGGGTAAGGAAAGAGCGGTGGGATTGATAGCCCTCTGTAGATTTTCTTACATTATTGTTTCTGGGTGGAATTCTACTGTTTTCATATAAAATGATTTAAATCAATAAAGCTCCACTAATAAAAGCGTCCTGCGTGTCTGTCCCAGGATATTTATTCCCTTACCCACAGAGCAGAGACTTAAATTCTTATACTAGTACTACTTTCGCATCCCCAAATTGTGAAAATTCATTACTCAGCATATAATTTGGAAGCACCCTAAAATGGAATCCCTTAAATCCACTTAAAACAAATAAAATAGGTTTCTATTATCTAAGAACCACTGGCCAAAATAAAACCTACTAAATCACAAGCAGGAGCAGATTTTTAACAGCACAAACAGGAAAAATAACAGAATATGTATCACTAGGCCCCACCAATAAAGGGAGCCCCCACCTGGGACACACAGATGGAAAAATGCAAAAATTCACTAGAGAAGTTGAATGGAAGATTTGAACTGGCGGGAAGAAAGAATCAGCAAATCTGAAGACTAGTCTATTGAAATTATCCAGTCTGAGGAACTGAATGAGAAACACACCTTCAAAAACCGTTGGCAACAATTCCTAAAATGATGAGGTGTGTCTAGTTACAGAAAAGTTTATTTCTTACATTTGCTCACTTCTCCGTTCATTTTAAAATAGTGAGCAACTGGTTCAGAGGAGCAAGAGGACCTAACATACTGTTTCAAGTATTTCGTGAGTCTATGGGACTGGATGATTCTATCAGATTCACTTCTGTTTTTAAGTTTATTTATTTTGAGAGAGAGAGTGAGTGAGCAAGAGAGGGGCAGAGAGAGAAAGAGAATGTCTCAAGTAGGTTTTACATTGAGCACAGAGCCCACTGCAGGGTTCCATCTCAAGACCATGATATCAGGACCTGAGCGGAAATCAAGTCAGACATTTAACCAAGTGAGCCACTCGGGTGCTCCTATACCTGATTCAGTTCTCAGGACAGTACTTCCCCTACTGTTCTCCTTCCCTGATTCTTACCCCAAACTAATAAGAATATGGGGTCACTGGGGCACCTGGGTGGCTCAGTCAGTTAAGCATCTGACTTCAGCTCAGGTCATGATCTCACAGCTCATGAGTTTGAGCCTTGCCTCGGGCTCTGTGCTGACAGCTCAGAGCCTGAAGTCTGCTTCGAATTCTGTGTCTCCTTCTCTCTCTGCCCCTCCCCTGCTCACACTCTGTCTCTCTCTAAAAAATAAAATAAACATTAAAAAAATTAAAAAAAAAAAGAATATGGGGGTCACGGCACAGACATGGGAGCCAGACTGCCCTTTATCTACTGAATTTGGCCTGGACAAATTTCTTAATTGCTTTTTGCTTCAGTTTCTCCATCTATAAAATGGGAATAAAGTAGTACATATTTCACAGAGTTGGGTGAAATGCTTAAAACTCTGCTTGGCACATAATAAGCACTATAAAATCTTATTTTTATTGGACATGTGTTTATGTAGTACATATTAAATTTATTTTTGCAGATTTTATTTTCATTACCACATTTAAATTTGAGGTATTAATTTAGGTGGCGTAGGGGAAGTATCAGTTTTTCATATAAATTCATAAGAAAATGCCAAGTCCAGTAGATATGCAAAGAATACAAACAATTCACATAAAAGGCAACACAAATAAATATGGGGAAAGACTCATTTCAGGAGCAAAGAAGTATAAATTAAAACCAGGGAATCCCTTTGTTCCCATTAAATTAGCCGTACTTAAGATACCCTATTACCATCAAGGTGATGAATTAAAAAAAGGCCTGTTTATATGTTACTGGTAGCAGTGGGAATGGATAGTGCCCTTCTGGTAAAGAAAATTGCTTCATGTTCGAAAGCCATGAAAATGTTCATAGTCTTTGACCCAATAATTTCATATGATTTCCGTTGACAATAAAACTAAAGGAAAAAAGCTTACGCATAGATAGGTACATTTAGCACTTTTTGTAAATAGTATTGAAAACAATGTAAACACTCAACAATGGAGCACAAAGTACAACTGAACGACAT
Source organism: Paguma larvata (assembly GCA_030068075.1). NCBI lineage: Eukaryota > Metazoa > Chordata > Mammalia > Carnivora > Viverridae > Paguma > Paguma larvata. Next base: position 1,571,666 of record CM057827.1, read on the forward strand.
AACGTAGTCATTGAAGTATAATTCTAAAACCATACGAGAGAGGGGAAAAACATCGCATGAAATGTTAAATGAAAGACCATAACAAAAATGCCATCTACGCTATGACTACCACCGGCGAAAATATTTACACAATTAGACAAAGACTGGAAGGAAATAGAGATAATAAAAATAGATGCATTTAGTTGAGGGAACTATGGGAAACAATTCTATTTCCTTTGCTATTATAAATGTTTGTGCAATATAAACAGGTAAACTTCACTATTTCTTTTTACCCCCCTGCCCTCTAATTCTCACTAAATGAATTTCCTGTGACCTGGGGGTGGGGAGAAAGGGAAAGTTCTTTTGCAGCATCCACCTGCTCTGTGACCTGAGACAGAGGAGGCCTACCCGGGGGCGGGGGGGGGGGGGTGGGGGGTGGGGAGGTGGGGGGCAGGTGCTGTTCAGGAGGTGCAAGGTGCTGATGCCAGTGCCTCCTGAGCTTCGCAGAGTGTGGAGAGATCAGGGACACCGGTCTGAGACCTGAATTGGGGACTGAGACCATGACCATCCTTCAGGCACCTTGACCCAATGATATCAGGCACAGCACAGCCCCAGACAGCACTGGCAGCTTCAATGACCTCACACAAACTCTTTGGGCAAGTGGTGGCAGAAAAGTAAGTTAAAAATCTCGAGGGGTAACAACTTCCCAAGCATTTCTCCCATGGCCCTCTGTAAAGAACAGAGACCCAGCTAAGAGCAGCCCTGTTAGAAGAAGCAAAGTATACTAAATGGCTACATTTCCATTCCAAGACCACTTCAGTTGAAGATAGACATAGCCACCCAGAAATATGTGCTGTGCTTCTCCCCAGTATCTGCCAAGGGTCTGTTCCTTTAACAAGGGGGAGGTAAGCACATGAGGCTGAATGTTTGTCACTAAATGGCAATTTTGAGGGGTGGGGTAGGGAGAGATTCCATTCATTTACAGCTCATTTTCATCCTCACTGCCTGGAGCCAGCAGTTCTAATTAAAAAGCAGGGGCGGGGCGGGAGCGGATGGCAGGTTAGAAGGTTGGGGGGATTAGGTCATTCCGCCTACTGGAACACCACCAATAAAAGGAGGCAGCATTCTGGAACAAGGTCTTTTAATTGCTGCTGGTTTGCCCGGCGCAGTGAAAGCCTGGCGGGTGGCCTCTAGACACAGATCAGCCATGAGCACTGCGAGGGAGATAATCTAAAAATCTTTGGAAAAGTGGAGTAAGATGGGAGGGACAATTGCTGGCATGTGTTCTCAATACTAATTCATGAAAAAGGATTCTGCATTTCTTCCCTGAAATCTTAGGTCGGCCTATCACTGGAGCAATGGATGTTAAGAAACGTTTTACAGTCATTCTGTGCGATTCTGGAGGCAGACCGGTAGAGGGCGTGAGCACAAGGGTTGAACAGAGAGACTGGGTTCAGTCTGGCTCTGCCACTCCATGTGACCTCTCGGTATCTTACTTCATGCCCAAAGTGGGGATGAGCCGCCCAGTGCGGACATGAAGGTGTATGCCTGGCACTTAGGAAGTGATAGCTGTCGTCATGATTTCAGCCAGAACAAAGATGTGATCAAGGATTTGGGCTCCAGGGGTGCCTGGGTGGCTTAGTCGGTTAAGTGTCTGACTTCGGCTCAGGTCACCATCACACGGTTCCGTGGGTTCGAGCCCTGCGTCAGACTGTGCGCTGACAGTTCAAGGTTTGGAGCCTGCTTCAGATTCTGTGTCTCCCTTTCTCTCTCTCTCTCTTTCTCAAAAGTAAATAAACATTAAAAAAACAAAACAGGATTTGGGCTCCACAGCTGGACCCCCAGGGTTCAGTTTCAGCTCCACCACTTCCCTGCTGTTCAACCTTGGGCACATACCTTAGTTGCCAGTGTGCCTCAGTTATCTCAGGGGTAAGTAAATAACAGTACCTGACTACAAAGGTGGGCTAATATTTGGATGCACTTAAAACGGTGCCTGCTATAACTCGAGAGCTAAGTGTCTGTTAAGTAAATAAATATTACCATTACTATTCCTACTATTTCGATGTCCAAAACTAGGACAAGGGCAGAGAAAAGAAACAAGACAGACCAGTGTCAGCTTTAAGAACAAACCCAGAAGAGACTCTGTAGAAACTACAGGTTTGAATACAGTAATTATGATGAAGCAATCAACTTTAGATTCAGCTTAGGAGAAGGGCCTCCCTAGACACCCTCCTCTCGTTCTAGAGTGTCCCCTGGGTGGCCACAGCTGGCAGGGGCTGCCTGTGCTTCCATACACCATGCCAAGTGTGCTGGCCAACAGCCCCATTGAGAGCAGCCGGAGGAGAGAGGGTCAGAGGTTGCCTGGCCCCAAAATGGCTGCTACGGAAGGCAGCCCCCCAATCTCCTCAAGCGGACAAAGGAAGCCCTGCACCCACTCTGTAGGCTGTGCATCTCAACGTCACGCTGGCCATTGTGGCCAGCTCTCTAGTTGTCTGGTAGCTGGACGAGGGTGCCCCACATGCATGGGCTACACCAGCGATGCCACTTTCAGGAATGCTTTCTCTAGAGGACCACCTGCTTTGCTGGACCGCAGAGCAGATGGCCGGAGCCTCTTGGATCCTGGGCTCCCAGCCCCGAGGCCAGGCCAGCATCTGCAGCCTATAGGCCTGGCGAGGCCCCTGCCCACAATAGCCCCGTCACAGCCCCCACCAGCCATCTGCTCCAGCACAGACCTTGTGGCCTGCAGAATGTATGGCTAATTAAAACGATTATGGGGGCACACACAGGACTATTCTTTCCCAGCAGAGGTTGCTGAACCGACCTCAGCAGCCTTAAGCAGATTTTTTTTGTTTTTTGCTTTCTTGAAAGGAGAAAGCGTTGCAAGCCCAGAAAGAAGAGGAAGGAAATTTGCTGGAATAACAAAGCTCCCCAAACAAATTGAGCTATGGTGTCCATTTTACAAGAGCGACACACTTAGCTAAGCACAGGAAGTCTCTGGAAAAACACAAACAGAACTCAGTTTAGAAGGGTGTTTATGACCAAAACGTAAGGACTTTGAAAAACACGGCCTCTATAGCATGTTTAACTAACAGTCCTAAATATGTATAAAGCCCTTGCTCTGGGCCAGGTACTGAACGCCAAGCAAGCCCAGCAGGGTCCCTGTTTCTGTAGGGATGCGCTTCCTGGGACTTGGGTTTGTTTCTGTCATCCTGCCTTTGAAGGCAAAATGGGCAATGGAGAGAGCCTGCCGGCCCAGCTCCCAGTCTCTCCGCTCAGAAGCCAAGGACAAGACGCTCAGTTGCAGAGCTGTCATAACTAGAAAGCGAATCAGCTCCTTTATCTTTAAAAGCAATTAAAAGCTGGGGCGCCTGGGTGGCTCGGTCAGTTAGCTGAGCGTCAGACTTCAGCCCAGGTCATGATCTCACAGCTCATGAATTCAAGCCCCCATCAGGCTCGGTGCGGACAGCTCAGAGCCTGGAGCCTGCTTCGGATTCTGTGTCTCCCTTTCTCTCTGCCCCTCCCCTGCTCATGCTCTGTCTCTCTCTCAAAAATAAATATACATTAAAAAATTTTTTAAGCAATTAAAACCTACAGGTCAATACTGGGGACAACAAGAGTTAATGTAGGATTTTTAACTGCACACACATTTATATGAGTCCTGCTACGTTGCAAAAAGTCTTCGGTACTGCCAACGTGAAGAAATGCTGAATTGAAGAGTTTGAGCCTTAAGCCTCTTCTCCTACCAAAGACAGAATTGTTCTTGGTTCACTGGATCTGAACGTCCCTAGAGGGATTTTTAAACACATCTGCTCATGGCATCTCCTTCATCGGAGTTGCTCGTGCTGGATAATGAACGGGCGTTTTCCATTTGGAAAATACACTTAATGGTATAGTTGGAAAATGTTATTATCATTAAAATTAACTTTGTTTGTTTTTAATTTGTCTGTTTTACTTTCCAGTTAGCAAATAAATACTGGAAACTGTTGACCTGGAAGGAGGTGGGGGTGGGGGCTGGATGCCTAGGGAATTCCCGCTAGGATCACGTCAGGAAGATTTACCAGAACAGCAAAGCCCGCAAGACTGAGAGCTAGAGTCTGCGTTAAAATGAGAGAGGTCTTATCAGCTTTGAAGGGACTTCTTTACATCACTTTCAAGTGATCTACAGTTGCGTCCTGGAGGAGTGCTTCACCTCTGGGAATAGCCAAAGGATCTAACAGACTTAAAAAAAATCAAGGGAAACATGGAATTCCTTCCATTAATAAAAAAACTATCCTGATGACGTCCTCTCGTCTGATGGAAATAAATGGCATCGGTATTGAAAGTGCTTACTTTGTCAAAGACTAGAACAAAACACCGCACAGGAGGAACGGGAACATGGGTACATCTCAACTACAAAAGCTCTTAGCAGAACTTCCCTCACTTATTAAGAAGTTTGCTCCAGAATTAAGTATTAACACCCTACAATCTAAATGAGTAATCCATGAAGGTTAACTGTGAAGACATACGTAGATGAAAAGGAACATCAGAGGACTAGAAGTCAGTTTCCCGCTTCTTGAAGAAATCTGATTTTATGCGGGGTAGTAAAGTCAGTTTGGGGGTTCATTCTTAGTTTTTAAACCACCACCACCCCTGTCCCACTCCCACGGTCCAAATACAAAGCGTGACTTGCTGAGCAAACGTCATTGTTGAGCAAATGAAGCAAGTGGCTTCAACTTTTCTCTCAGGTCCTCACTTAAACCACACGGTTTTGGCTTACACGACTATTGTCTGTAGTTGAAGAAATAATTGTTGAAAGCCTCCTGCTCTCGATAATAATCTTCCTAGACCTGATTTATTCCCTGTGGAGGAAAACAGTTAACAAGGTGTCCCCTGTTTTCAACGAGGGCAGAAAGCAAAGTAGTCCTGCCCTAATTATATTCATTGAACAACCTTTCCTACCAGGTCTCAGTAATACGGAATAGAACTGGGCATGAGTTTTGTTTCCCCGTCCCTTCCACCTATCCTTAGAAGAAACCACAAAATTCAAGGTCAGTTCAGTAGCCATTGCGGGTATGCATATAAAGAGGGAAAAAAATGTACTCTCTGGAAACTAAAATCTCACTTCAGTTTCTTAACCAAAAACAATCACCCAAACTTTCTCATTATGGGAACGTGCCCTTTGTTAGTCTGAATTCAGAATAGAAGGTCCAACTGAATTGCCTTGAATGAAAATGATCCCATATAAAAGAAAAAAATCACCACTTTCAATACCACCTGAGAGGAGCCGTCAGACTCCCAAGGGAATCCATTTGCCAGATAAACACACTAAATTGGAAGCTGAAGGCACATTTCAGCCTCATGGTGGAACCTACCTGACACTTGTTTAATTAGCACATTCTGCTTCAGGGTTTCCAAATGAAATTCTGCAATATACATTGCAGTGCTGAAAATTTAGGGAGATTACAGTAGTCTTTCCCTCTGCGATGGCGTTATGGCCTTGCGAACTAGACACGGTGGGGGAGGCGAGCTTCATAGTTAGGTTAGATTCAGCAGGGAAGAATCCAATTGCCAGAATTAAAGCTGGGGGCGGGATCGAGAGGATTAATGCACATACAATTTTTATTGGGGTTTTAACATATATAAACTGAAACAAAAGTCGAACACAATCAAAAGCACCTCATAGCAAGGTTTATTCTCCTACAATCTATTCAGAGGATGAGGCCAACACAGTGGATCATTTGTTACTCCACAGCCACCAAGCAGGCTCTCACCCAGGGCACCACGTCGCAGTGGTCTGCCACGAATGGCTTGAGAGGGGTTCCAGGTCACTGTAACTAATGAAGACTAAGGCCTCGCATGGGGCTTACATTAAAAATAAATGTAGTTGCTTGAAAGCAAACTTTATAATAGCATCATTCTTACTTGTCTGTATTTCTATGTTTTCTTGGGTGGGACAGAAGGGTGGAGTTCCAGGTAGACTGCTGAGAAGTACAACTACCGAGAACTACCTATCATTTTGGTTGTTCGTATGGGAGAAGGCCTCCGAAAATAAGGATGCAGAAAAAAATGTTGTGAGCCACTAACCCGGGAGCAGAGGACCAAACTGTCAATCCTTAGCAACTCCCCTATTACAGAATAATCCTAGAGGGAAGTGCGGGGAGGGAGAAATTTTTTTTTTAATGTTTAGAGCACATGAGCAAGAAAGGGGTAGGGAGAGAGAGGGAGACAAAAAATCTCAAGCGGGCCCTGCGCTGTCAGCACAGGGCCCGATATGGGGCTTAAACCCACAAACCATGAAATCATGGCCTGAGCCAAAATCAAGAGTCAGACACTTAACTGACTGAGCCACCCAAGTGCCCTGGGGAGGAATTATTGTTTTATCCCTTCAGATGACCATTTGCTCACTTATCCCTCTAAGAAGAGTTCCTAGAAGGAAGCAAGCCACCCTGAGGGCAACTTTTACAAGTGTCAGTGACCCCATTCCATCCCACTGCCCACCCCTCTCCAAGTGCTCAAATAAAACTGATTCAAAAAAAAATTGAGCAAAGTCTAGTCTAGTTGGGTAGCAACAGCCAGGCTTCTCCGTGTCACTTCTGACAACAGGTTAAGGTCCTTTTGTCTTCATCAGAAAATTCTAAAGTCACTTTAGGAAAACTCTGGCATGTCTGAGAGCAGGAGAAACTGCATTCTGAAGGTAAGTCAGAAACCTCACCTTTCCCTAAGCCAGGATCCAGGAGTCAAAGGAAACTCTTAGTCAAAACCAAGAGCACCCATCTCTGGCTCCCCAGCTGACGACTACTGATGAATTATTCACACCAGGAGACACCCATCCCTGCTCGCTCCTTCAATACTGCCTAATGGCACTGAGATGAAGTATGAACCACTGGTAACAAATATACCTGAGAAATAAATTCTTAACACCCCAGGGCAAGAGATAAAAGGGCCTCAGGCAACCAAAAGAGGAAAAAAAAAAAAAAAGCCAACAGTAAAGAACTCCTGACAGGTTCTGAAATGCTTGTAAGTTAATAAATAAACCCCACAGGTCATTAAGAATTTTCTCCTCCCCATCATTCCCATTTGGGTGCCCCTCGAGAAGAAGGAAGACTACCAGGCACTCCGAAGAGACCAGGGGATTTCTGGTGTGAGCACGTGCTGCCCAGAGCATGAAGTTCTGTTGGCCAGCTGAGTGGCCCTAAACTGCTGAGGCTTCTATGGAACCTGGCCAGGAAACAGGAATACTGTCTTGACACGACAATATGCCACGAAAGTGGACATCCCTGTGGAAACTATGCCCCTAGACCGTGCGTATCTGTGAAGGCAGCGAGTGCAACCTACTGCTACCCAAGGCTTGGACAGGCCCTTCTCGCTGCCCGTAGGAACTTCAAAAATATCACACGTGAGGCTATTGGCTTTTTACAGTCATGAATCGATGCAAAAACTGGCAGGCTCAATTCAGCTCACAAACAGCAAGCAAGCATCCGCATGAGCATTCGGTTTGAGTCCACCTTCAACAATTTAAAAAAGACAGGGTAAAAGGGGGTTATCCGGTGTCCTTGTAGGCTTTCGGGGGGTCAGATGTAACAGATTCGCAAAGTCGGGTCAGTAGGGGGTCTTCAAGGAGAACAGACATGGAGAAAGGACCCTTCGAGGCCTCTATCTGCTGTTCTAGTGAAAGGCGTAGTTGAGCACTACAGCTTCTAGATAGAGTATCAAAAAGTCCCACCTGAGAGGTTCTGAAGGAATAAGGAAAGCTGAGTATCGGGGGTGAAATGTGTTCTCCCGACATGCCCTTTCACTGAAACACAGCAGCAACCATTTGCCTGAACTCAGGACTCAATGCTTATCTTTATTTATACAGGAGCCTGAAGTGTCACTTTTTAAACAGTAAATCTCACTGGAAGTCTGTAGATAAGATAAAATAAAGATATAAGAGTTCTGCTCAAGAGCTTTCTGGGTATCCCGAGATCATAATTAGAAACTATCTTATCAAAAAATAAAGTAAGTAATCATTTAATTTCGGAGCACCAAATCATAATGCCTTGGGTACTGAATGAAAATAGTTGGAGAAAGGAGAAACTAGACTTGAAAGTATTTTCCAAATAACAAAAGGACCAAATACCCCCAGAAGTGCTGATACATATTTCAACCTTTTTTTTGGTCTATAGAGAAGTGTCTCAGATACATTCCACACTACTCAGGGTTATGAAACAGACTTTACATAATAAAATGCTATCCTTCCTGACAGCAAGATAAATATTATGAGCACTGCAATAACTATGCAAATTACTCACACATCTGAAGCTGCATATGCAAAATTTTTGTGCATATGAGTATGTGTGTTTTATTGGGGAAAGGGCCCTCTCTAAATTCTCGCAGGGACGTGAGAAAGGGTCGGAAACGGATGGGGCTCAAGAAGAGAGGTAGCCTCTGCCCCTGACCAGCCCCAGGTGCCCCTTCCTTGCGTCTCCCAGCCTTTTCTGTCTTCGGCTGTCACCTCTCACTCATGCCAGGTTTCTCTCTCTCTTCTCTAGCTGCTTTTCTTCCTCTCTTCTCGCTCACATGTCTGCCACTGCTCCTTCACGTCTGACACCAGCCCCGTGTCTTCTAAATTGACGTGCTCTGGCTGGTTTCATCTTTGCTCAGTATCTAGGCTCTGTTACCTTTGGGTGTGTGGGCATTCCGGAAGGCCAAAGATGCTAGATGTCTGACTGCTGGGGTCATTATTGGAGCAAGCTTCCTGTGGATTTTAATGAGCTGAACATGGGCGTTAGACAGCAATGAACGTGCACACACACACACACGCATGCACGCACGAGCACGCACAACTCCAGCAACCCACCATCGACAGACTATTTAAGAAGGTTGAGACACTTTGTCTCTTTCCAGCTTATGTTAATATCTGAAATATTCGCATCCCCAGGCTGAGCTGGGATTTGCAAGAAATATTTAGAGCTTGCTCAGCATGGCGTTTTCAATCATGTTCTATAAATGGCATGCTGGTAAATGAGCCATAAGGAAAGAATAAAGAAAACGTTACTGCTTCTCCTTCACTGGTAGAGTACGGTGATGCGTAGAAGGGAAAGAAGTGAGATGCGGGAAGCGGGCACATTTGATTGCTGGAAGGCCAGGTGGGCCTGGGTGCCAGGAAGGAGAACTGAGACGGCTGCTGGGACCACAGGAACCGAGTTTGAAAGCTGCTTTATCCCGCCATGAAAGGCAAGGCGCGGCTTTCAAAACGCCTAAGCACACCACTTTTGTTTCCTACCTGCCAATGATGGCTTTTTACATAACTAAAAATGACAGTGCCATGAGGAGACACATATTCCTAAGAAGTGCTTAAAGTGGCAGACCCCAGAAAATAGGAAAAAAGCTGAATTTTAAAATATATAAACATAAAGCTTGCACAGATATCGACTCTCCAGGAGTTGAAACAGAGGTGAAAACATTCAAACAACAGAAAAACTAGCTGTCCATATCCAAAAGGCTAAGTAGTAAGATTAGCGAGTAGCTGGTAACTGAGAAGAGCCATAAACCCCTCAGCAATCCTGTCTCCACACCACCGTGGCAGGGGTATCTGTCCGTCACCGCACCTCTGGTCTGGACGGATGTGCCTGTCCGATTCCTTACCTCGTGGCGGTCACTGGCCGGGGTGTGTGAAGGCCGTGCTTCTTCATCTAGTGGCTCAATCTCTGCAAACTCTTCCACGGATTCTTGAAACTCAGGTAAGGACCTTCGTCCATAACGCTTCCCACCTTTAACATACTTGGGCTGAGCTTCTAGTGAACAGTCTAGGCAGGGAGACAAGAGTTGAGGCCACATTACATGACAGTCTCAGCCCTTAGCTGACACTCACAGCTGTTGGACACAGCCTCTTATACCAGCCCCGAAATAAACCACCACTGTTTGCCAGTTGTGCGGGGATGTGGGCGTATATGAGGCACCAGGTCAGATGCAGAGCACGGCTTCTAATTCTGAATGACTGACAGCGCCCGGAGCACATCTCGGCATACAATGGGAGAGACGCAATGCCGGCAGAAGCGTCTGACTTAAAAGTACAGAATTAAGATCAGGATAAAGCAAGGGGTCATATTTGTTCTTCTGTTTATTAAGCTGGTGTCTTGCAGAGAGAGGAAAAGGGAGAGGGGGAGATCATACGGGCAAAGAGACGCGCTGGAGGAAGTCTTGGAAAATAATGATAAAACGAACACCGTATCAGCACTGTTAGTATTCTCACACCCCTCCTGTACCTCAGTGACTCCTTTGTTAACCATCCCACCTTCTGATCCATCAGACAAGCGGAATGACAGAACAAAGAAACTGCCACAGTGGATCCTAATAAATTAATGACAGCTCCTCACTTACATGAAACCTGGCATGGAGATCTCATTATAAAATTAAAAGCTGTAGAATAAAAGAGTAAAGGCAAAGCTGTATAAAGAAAAACGATACATTATGTTTTTATTCTCTTCATGAGTTTGGTGTTGTACAAAATAAAATGGAATGTGCATAAGGGGAGGGTTATTTCTTGACCTTAAAGAAGGACCTCAGCATTTTGATGTAACATGTCTCAGGTTCAATATTTCACCATGTTCACGACCACCACTGCCAATTCCACCATCGCCACCACCGCCATCGCCACCACCGCCGTCACCACCACCGCCACCATCACCACCGCACATTAACCTTTCTCTACGATGGAGAGCATTAAAGCAATCGAATAAATACTTCACTCAATGCACATGTCGTCTTAGATACAGAGATATTTTTTTAGCACCTTGCACAGAATTAGGAGAGTAAAATATTCTATTAAAATACAAAAGTTCAGCAATGCTTTTATTTCAGTTCTTATCATCCACGAAAGCATAGTGTCTCTCTAGAGAACATAATGTGTATTCCATTTGAACACAACAGTCTTAACAAGATAGGTCTCAATTCACATATGTAGATTTTCAGATGAGGTTATGTACATACATCATCAAAACCAGGGTGGTCAATTAGATAAAAACTGAAAGATCAAAACCCTTCCTTTAACCACCACTGAAACCACATGAGGGGTGAAGCCATTTCTCTGTAGCTTCCCTGGGAGGGCCGGCGATGCTGTGTGACTAACTCTGTCCTTCCCGCACCCCTATGCCCTTCCTCTGGTAGGAGCTCAGATTTCACAGATGTGGTCAGAAGCATTCTGAAAATGCTCAGCACAGCTCAGAGTGAAGTATTTATGCTTGCTCTACAATTTCTAGCGATATTTATATCCAGCTTTTAAAAAGTCCCAGCCAAGTCATTGTATTCGGTCGAGCGATTCTCTTACAAGAAGAGTTTAAGCATACACAATTTAGATTGAAAATCACATGCACATTTGAAGGTACCTTTCATCAGGAGAGAGTGTGTCAGCCTGTGAGTATTCAGGAGCGGCCCAGACACCCGAGCTACTTGTTGGCAGCTGACACCCACAGATGCTAGTCAGATAAAGAGGCAATGTAGAACCATTCTTAATTTATTACACATTCTTAAATTTTACTGGCAGACAACAAGGTACACCATTAGTGATGATGGGGGTGGGGGGGGGGGGTTGGAAAAGATTAAAAACTTACAATGTCAGAAAATGGAACACGACAGTTTTCCGGTGTGAGAATGGTCGTGGTCTGGGGACGGAACTGGCAAAGGAGCTCTTACTGTGTGCTGCGTTTTTATGGAGGAAGAGTAACGGGACAAAGCAGCCATCTTAAAAAACCTAGTGTAGTTTACTCCAAAACCCACCTGTGGATCACACGGCCCCCCAGTTATTTACCAGTAAATATTCCATGCCCTGCAGGGAACAGCAGTGGATTTGAATAAGGAACAGAAGGTAACAGATTGTGAGCCATTAGGGACTCTGGGAGATTTGGGTTAATTTTATTTATTTTTGCACTGCCAAGAGTTTTTAAAGTTTTTACTTATATTTTATTATTATAACGAATTGTGAACAAACTTTTAGTATCTTTAACAGAATGTAAATATATCACAAAGATAATTTCTGGAGAAATCTAGTAAGCTGTATACCTTTTTTTTGGAATAAAGAGATTGGCGCAAAGGAAAAATGGGGTGTTAATGGTACCTCACACTGCATTTCCCAAGCCTTCCATGTGACCAATAAAGAATTGAACTAATCGAACCAATTACAGTGACTTCTTTGACTTACACACATATTTCTCTCCTACTTAGAACATGAGCAACATTGTACTTACATGATAAGAAGTGAAGAAAGACGGCAAAAGTAAGGAGGTCCAGAGAGAACATTCATGATCAACAGGCATTACTGTGTTAAACACTTGAAAGCTATGATTTTCCTTATCGATCTCAACTAGGCCTTTAAAAGGCCACAGCGACATCCACCAAATAAATATTAAGACACCCTTATACCCCTTAATTAAAGAGTGTTCTACCCCATCCTTATGCCGAGCAAAACTTAGAAAACTGCAGCCCTGGGGCAAAGTTGATGTATTTTATGAGCACATCCAGATGTAACTTAACCCATTTCAGGGGTTCATCGCAGATCAGTTTTAGCTATGCCAGATGATATGGGGTGCCTGGGTGGCTCAGTCAGTTAAGCTCCCGACTCCTGGTTTCGGCTCAGGTCATGATCTCAGGGTTCCTAAGATGGAACCCCGCATCGTGCTCTGCCTGGCAGCATGGAACCTGCTTGGGGTTCTCTCTCTCCTTTTCTCTCTGGCCTCCCCCTCTCGCACATTCTCTCTCAAAATAAATAAATAAACTAAAAAACAGAAATGAAATTGCTTACATCATATAGCTTTCCTTAACATAAGTGTAAGTAACTGCTCGAATCACGTGCTCCGAGGAAGGCTAAGAAATCCCAGTGATACAAACAATATACAAAGGACTGCCGAACTTGCAACGTTTTATATCCTTGAACGGTTATTTATGATCCTACCCGGACTGCCAAGCTACGGAGTCATTTTTGCTTCTTTCAATTTTCTATTTCTCCTATCTGACAAAATAAAAATAGGCTTTGAAGGAAAGAAGACAAGCCGAGCCTGCGTGGAGGAGTCTTGGACCCCATCCTCGGAGAATTTATTATGAAACACACCAGTCATAGTAAAGTGACTCTGAAGCGATCCTACCTGACTTTAGTTTAGATGATCCGGGTTTTATTCCATAAAACCAAACACACGGTTATGGGTAGGGGACAACACAGAAATCTTGATCAATCCCCTAAAGACTGCTAGACGAATATGGAAGCCCCTAATAGTCTCTACGGAGCAGATGGGGAAAAAAATCTCAACAGGGAGTTCAAAAGACAAAAGAAATACCATTCCTTCCAGCCTTAAAAATTAAACAGCGTTTGGATGCTCAGACATCGCGTTCTTTACTCCAGATCTCATCTGTCCCAAGAAGAGACACTTCAGACCTGTGATAATGTCCACCTTCCAGAGTCAGGTGAATCACCGTCCACCTGTATGACTTGGGACCAGAAGGTCTTGCACTTATAATAAAAGGAAAATTGTATACAGTGTCGGTGGGAAGGACCACACAGGGGAGAAGCCGACAGCACGCAGGGTAAACTGCTGACACTCACCCACCAGCCCCTCTCTCGACTCCCTCCCTGCCTCAACTCCAGCTAAGGAGTACAAAAGCACACTTTCCGATGGCTCCTCAGACTGACTGCAGCCTTCCTAATGAAGGTCTCCACTCCTCGGAAGGCTCAGCTCTCCCCATGGCCAAAGGACAAAACAATGAGGGCCCAAGAGGAAGCAGAAATGGTTATAGGAAAGCCTCAACACCATTTATTCCATTGATGATGCTTTCTTTACAAACACACAACCTTGGGACCTGGAGTGGAGTGCCCTCCATGGCACTTACACCGGGAAGTTACAGGAGAGTTCAAAGACGCACTCCAATATCAGGCAGATTATTTTAGCTTCTAATTATTGAACACCTGCCATGGGCAAAGTATCAGGTTGTACCTGTTGAGGGATAAGATGGATATTTGATCGCTTTTTTATTTAAACCTCCCTGTACCCAAAACTGACCGAGGATACAGGATGAAGAAGAGAGCTCTGTCTTTTGGTGCTGATACTCTTATTTTAAAATTGCTTGAAAAGACCCTTGCTTTCTATTTCCCCTCCTGCCCCGTTTCATCTGTTAGACTGGACAATCATTCCCACAGACACCAGAGCCTTCCAAAGTCAAAGGCCCTCGGCACAGAGTAATGCCGGTCTGAGGCCCTCCATATAACAGTTCTGCTGAGCTCACGGATTCCAGAAACTCATTTAAAAATAAGGAGTCGAAAATGAAGCATATGCAAATCTCAGGGCAAGCACCCCCAAGAAGCTCCCTGGGAAAGGGCAGTCAGGCAGCAAATGAGCACCACCCAGCCCCGTGGCCCAGCCCCACTGCCCTGCCTCCTGTGAACCCATTACATGCAGATTGCATAGGGTGTTACCCCATTCTTGATACTAAATAAGAGAAAAGGGAAGAGAGAGAATAAAGGCGAGAATGAGACCAAGAGAGGGAGAGGGGGAAAGAAGGAGGGAGAGGGGGAAAGAAGGAGGGAGAGGGGGAAAGAAGGAGGGAGAGGGGGAAAGGAGGGAGAGGGGGAAAGAAGGAGGGAGGGGGAAAGAAGGAGGGAGAGGGGGAAAGAAGGAGGGAGGGGGGAAAGAAGGAGGGAGAGGGGGAAAGAAGGAGGGAGAGGGGGAAAGAAGGAGGGAGAGGGGGAAAGAAGGAGGGAGAGGTAGAGGTGGGGACAGACATATGTGCAGGTGGGGAAAGGGAGAGGAGGTGGGAGGGAGAAGATGGGCAGGGATCCAGGGGCCTATGGAGAGAGGGGGAGGGGGAGGGGGAGTGGGAGGAATACATGGGGGAGGGGACCAAGAAGTAGGGGCAAAGTGCAGTGCAGGTCTAAGGAGGAGGGCAGAGGTGAGCTGGAGTGGTGGAAAGAAGAAACGGGCGACGAGGGGGATGTCCCAAGGAGGGAAGGGAAGAATAGAGTCCAAGAGAGAATGAACAACATAAAGGCATCAGGAAAGCCCTCGAACAGTATCTGCCATTCCTCCCGCCTCCCGGGTGCTCCCTGCCTCTGTGGGAGGCCATCAGCAAGTGGGGTCACCCCCGCCCTCGCACTTCTGTGCATACATAGCCCTTTCTGGGGCAGCTGCTTTCTGGCCACTAGCACGATGCTTCCAGCTACCCCTCCCTCCTGCAGTCCCCACACAAGGTGTACACGTTCACCTGGGCACTCAGTGAATGCAGTGACCGAATTTTAGAGGCAGTCTCCAGTCAATTCTTACCAATCCGAGAGGATGTTTCTTGCCGGAACATCGGCACTTCAGGACACAAAGCTAACGGAATGGCTCTGATTACCCTTGCCAGGGAGGAAAGCTCTCAGGCGAAGGTCTGCACCCCACGAGGGTGCCCAGGATGGTGGCTGCGCGTGGCCAGCAAACCCCAGAACTGGGTGGTCTGCCTAGATGGTCTGTTTAGCCCTAAAGCAGTTCAAGATCAACAGGAAAAACTCTCTGAGTTGATAATGATGCTAGGATTGTTTCCCCAGGCTGTTTCCCCAGGTAATATTAGCAGCACAAGCCTAACAATATCATCCAATCTGTCATCTCAGAAACTGAAACCACCTCCATTTCATTCTTGCCCTAACTTTTTCTTCCTTGTCACCTCCTTCCCTTTATCAATGGGCTGATATGAGAGGGACACACCAATTTGCTAATACTTCCTGTCATTTTCATGTCCCTGCTATGGAAATCTTCTCAGGCTCTGGAGCTGAAATAAACTTAAAACATTGGCACAACTCCTGAGTAAACTGTTTTGTTAACATGAGTATTTTGGTTCTTGTACAACACATGTATTTTTAATTTTTTTAATTAAAAAACTTTCTTAAATTTTTATTTATTTTTCAGAGAGACGGAGACAGAGCGCAAGTGGGGGAGGGGCAGAGAAAGAAGGAGACACAGAAGCTGAAGCAGGCTCCAGGCTCTGAGCTGTCAGCACAGAGTCCAACGCAAGGCTTGAACTCATGAACCATGAGATCATGACTTGAGCCAAAGTTGGACACTTAATCAACTGAGCCACCCAGGCACCTCAACACAGGTATTTTTTAAAAGAATGCCTTCTTATCCTTAGTACATACAAAGCATATGCAAAATCATCATAAACATTCTTAGTAAAATCATCACAAGTGTTCTCCTACAGCACACATCAATTGCTATTTATTCTGTGATTACAGATACATCACGATTTGTCTAACTGTATATTATCAAATATTTATGCTTGATATATATTTTTCCACTACTTTAAATGACTATCCTTATATACACATCTTTGTGCATATCCGTAAATATTTCCACAGCATAAAATCAGAGAGCTGAGTTGATTGGCCAGAGGTGTTTTTACAATTTTGGTCCCCATTCATTGTTTAATATGATTCCAGGAAGAGTCTATCACTTTACATGACCACCAATGGGCCGGAGTGTTTCCAATTCTCCCTGAACTTATGAAATGACTTCACTCCTTTCTTGATGGTGGCGGTGGTAGTGGTTTATTTTGCTTTTAACTTTTGGAAAAATTTTCTGGTCCTCACTGTTAGCATCTCACAGACACCAATTATTACAGTATTTTGTAACAACCAGAGAGAGGACCACCAAACACAGCACTTGGGCCACTGGTATGTATATCTCCTCAGCCAGACTTCAGTGCAGGGCCCAAGGTCTCTAAAGACAGGTGCAAACACATTATCTTTAATCGCTGCAAATCAGGGGCTAGCCCGATGCCTGGCCAGAAGATCTGCTTCAGTGCACACTTGCTGAGTGAGTGAAAAAGTATCTGTTTAGTGTATCTACAGCTTCTTCAAAATATGAGAAAAATAATCACATTAGGGCAGTTCCTGGAATTAGGGATATCATTTTTTAAAAAATCATCTGTGCCAAAACCAGTCTTATTTTCCTAATGATTTGGCTTTTCCAGATCCGAGTTTACCCTCACCAGTAGACAAAGGGGAGATTTTTACATTAACCCTATCAGGGAAAGAAAGGGCTTCCTGTATTATTCTAACATCTACCAGTGAACAGAAATCTAATGAAAGATGCATCGAACAAGGACAAAATCTCTGGAGAGCGGATCCAGACAGTATGCTGATGCCATATAGCTTAGAGCCTGTGCCAGCATTTCCATTACAAAAATCCTATAATCCAAAGTCACAGCAAATTGAATAAATAACTAATAATTAGGTTTTTGCCCCTCTCTTATTCTAGGAAAATAATTTAAAAATCAAATTGTACATGTAGATAGGAAGGGATTATGTCACTGGTGATATTAATCAATTAGGAATTTACAAACAATTCCCTATATCCCTAATCCATTTTTCTGTCCTTATATGAATAGCAGCAGTTTTCATTGTGGTGGAATCATAAATTATCAGAGGAAAAAGATGTTGCAAATCATCTAATTTGAAAAATCACACTAATTTTAAAAATAAAGAAACTGTACCTTAGAGACATTATAAATGGCAGAACCCAAGTCTATGGAAATAATGACTTAATTCCATCTCCTCTCAAATTCTAATATAGCTTTGTTTTTACTTATACATAACTGCATTATGTTAGAGGACTAGGGAGGCATGAAATCCATAGGCATTTGTCTTAGCAAGCAGAATCTCATAGTGTCAATTTATGTTAGGTAAAATCTGACAGAAACACAAAGTTAGCCTTTTCCATAAATTTAGAGGTCATTTAGATATTCAAAGATGACAGGACTCAATCTTGGAGCTGACTGAACTTTAAGTATTTTCCAGTACAACTTCTTTCCCATATGAGGTGACCAAAGACTCCAAAGGTTGTGACATAAAAAGCCACCCAATTATAAAAGCAGAGCCAATATTGTCTAACTCTTGGCTCAGGGGCCTCTCCGCCATGTCAGGCTGGGTTTTCTATGTGATGGTCTCGTACAGCTTCTGGTATTTTTAACTTATAAAATCTTAGGTGTTATAAAATATCCACTCATGACTCATTCTGTTTCAAAGGCTGTGCACTGTGGCCCTATTCTGTTAGTTGCCTTCCATAGTTTAAGAGTAATCTTTTCTCTCAAAGTCTAGTTGGCCCATCGATTTCAAAAGATGAGACAAAAATACCACAGGTCTGGCCCTTATGGACAAGATGAATTAAGTACTGAAAAGCCAAATAATGCTGCAGACACAGGCATTCCTGTCACTAATGATCAGGTGAAACTTCCTTTTTTTCCACCTCTTCTTGCTGACTCTGGCCACTTGTCAAATCTTTTCGGCCAGGCTGCACTGAAAGGATTGGGTTTGCCCCCAGCTCATCCACCTGGGGGTTAGCATGCTTCCTAGAGGGAAGGAGCCCCTCGGTGAGCCCCCCAGCATCCTCCTGGGCCACCATCTGGGAGACTTCAGTTAAGCAATGTGCCTCTTTGGGCCTCAAGGTGCTCACAAGACGACGCCAGTGTTTTCTCCAGCCCTACAACCATATGGTCTATGATTTAGGTGAGAGTTATCTTCATAAAGGGGAAGGTAGGGGTGAACTGAGGTGGCCTCTTGATACTGCATTTGAGTCCCGAACCATCTTTCTCTGTCTCTCGCCGGCCAAGCCAGTCAGCCTGTGGGGGTTGAATCACATTTTAGAGCGGGTGGGAGAACATTTCAGTGGAAAGAACTGCATGATCCCCGAGAACGACTGGAAGGGCCAGAGAGAGAAAGGCAAAAGACAGAAAAGGCAGAGATGTGCAGGAACAAAGCAGGGAATGTGGGAGGCAGGGCTGACTCACTGCCTCCTCTGAGATAAAATGCCCTTTAAGGCGCTGGCTCGATCCTAGAGTTTATCCTGCCAGGCCAAACATTAGGGAGGTCCCATAAATGCTGGACACAATGCTATCAGCAAGTACTCTGCTGCTTCATGACACGGAGCTGGGGCAGCTCTGTACGGAGGGTTTGCTGCGGCCTGCCCAAACGATGAGGCACACAGCAAAAGTATCCAAATCCCTTCTGTGCGCTGTCCTGGAAGACCTGCCCAGATTATGGTCTCGACCCGCACAGCAGTGGGGCGCACACGTAACTCTGAAACCACCACCTGGAGTTAGATCCCTAAATGTGACTTCCCGGCTATCGGCAAACTGGGCCAGCCTTTGTCTACCTCCTCGTCCTATTATTTAGATCCCAGCACTGAACAACTCTACAGGGTACCCTTCACTTCGGGGGTCACCATAAGTCTGTGCGTTTATTAGGACAATTTTCTGGCAGGTGACCATACAGGTTTTGAAGAAAGGGCAGCCAGGAGACCATGAGGACTAGCGTCAGAGCTGCCCATTCCAAACCCACATAAAAGCACATGATCAGCACCCAGAACAAGAAACTTAATGTTTATGTTACTGAGGCTCTTGCTAACTAAAATGTGGAGATGTCACCAAAGCTCTATTCGGGCTCCCTAGATCTTGTACTATTGTTATCAAGATGACAGAAAACCTCGAATAAGTAAAATTACCAATAAATGTGAGACCTCGTAAGAACAAAAGCCCCTGTTCCAGCAGCAGTCATCTACTGAAATTCTATTAGTAGTCTGGAAAATCTCCAGAAGGCAATAACCTCCCCCACAGGCTCACTGTAGGCTTCTAGAGAGCTCTGGCAAGCCTCAGAGTTGATGACCTTCCTTGGGGTGGTCACTATAGGCAGACAGGGGAGGTTGAATCCAGAATCCGAAACACTGCTAAACATAATGTTCACAGATGTGACACAAATCTTGAGCCTTCCAGAAGGTATGATGAAGAACTAGATCACCAGTGAAGATAAGAAATGAGTTCCCATCTGTGCTTTATCTAAATAGGTCACAATGAATGACTCTTTGCAGTGACAAAATGTTAATGATTTTTCCTCAATGTCAAAAACTAGACTATATTTTTATGTTACCTTTTTTAAAATCAGATGTTTTAAATCTAGGTGTAATTCACATAGAGTAAATCTCCTTTTAGTGCACAATTCTATGGGCTGGAAAAACTCATAAAATCTCCAACTACCATCATAATCAAGATGTGAGACAATTTCATCACCCCAAAAATCCCCTCATGCTTGTTAATAACCAGCTCCTACTTCTAGCCTGACAACCAATGATTTGGTAAAACTAGACTGTATCCTAATACAAATATCAGCACTGTTTAGACTCTCCTTTAAGTATTTACCATATTTCATTGATCCTAAGACAGTCGGACCCACAGACACACACACACACCCTAGATTTGAACATATGACAGTAGGGTATGTCTTACAATCTATGGTATTTTACTATTATAACTGGTAAAAAAAATTTTCTTTTCAGATACATAAAACAATGATGTCTTATAACCTATGGTGCTTTTTTAAAAAATCAGTGAAGTGTAATAATAAGTCCTTTATTTCTTAACGTTCACTGAATACTTACTATGTGTGAAGCATTCTACTAGATACTGAAAATACGAAAATGAACATGGTCCTCAAGAACTATCACTTGAGACATATATTATATATTATCAATTATATGATAATGTCTATAGCAGAGAGTTATCCATCTACTAGAGACTAAATAAAATTGTCTGTGAATTAGCCACATATCTTCTTTCAGGCAAAATTCCCCCCAATTAAGATCCTTCCATGGACACAGGAGATAAGGATGAAGGAAGTACCATTCAGCTTCACTCTGCCCATTCCAGGAATGAGTTATCGCCACACCATCTGACATATTGCCTAGGAATAATCCAATTATTCCTTCCATAACACACTGTTGTGGTAAGGAAGCCTCATCTTAGTGTTCAGCAGCTGCAAGGCTTTTAGGATAATATCAGGAGACAAGTCACTCAAAATAACTGCTCAATCTGTAAAAGGCAGATGCCTCAAATCTTTCATAGGCATGCTTCAAAGTCCCCAGATTCTTCCCTGGGAAATTTTTAAAAGGGGAATGTCGAGAAGAAAAGTTAGTGAATGCCCTTACCTGGTTCTTGAAAGTTTTCTTCATTTGACAGAGTTCTAGACAAGATAAGTATTAATGCTTCTTTAAATTGGTCAAAATGCACCTAAAAATAAACAATGAAAAAATAAATTCAAAACAGCTTCCACAGCCTTCAGGAAGTAAATCCATCCTCAAGGTACCAGAACGATTAGCATCCTGACAGCCTTGAAGTGAGTCCTAAACGGCTTTTGTTCCCTTTCCTTCATTTCCCTGAAGCACTGAAGGGAAAGCGGGCTGATCGTTTCTGATACCCTCGCGTCATAAACCCTAATGTCAACGTCAATATTTATTCCACCCTGAGGGGGAAAGCTATAGAGCAAAACCCTCCTTATAAACTCAGAAAAATATAGGTTTTGAACTCAACTCCTTCTATTTTTCTGAACAAGACCACAACAGAAAGATGTTAGGTTAGACATTAGGAAAAACTTCCCAAGTAAATGATCCATTGTAACGATGAGCCAAAGATGCTTTCATCTCTGAAGACATTCTAGAAGAGAGTGAGCTATCATCTGAGGATGACTTGAATACAGTCTTGCCTGAGGCAGGTATATAATATTTATCTCCCAAGGCCCCGGTGACTCTAGAAACAAATAGAAATCAATAGCAAACACAAAGAATAAAAGAACCTTGGGAAGCATTGTCTTGAATTCTTAAAAATACAATTACCTTGATAGAAGGATGAAAGAACATGAGTTTTACTTAAGTAAATATTCAGTAAGAATTGGGGTATTACTTTGGTTAAAGGGGTAAAACAGTTTTCTGGATGACCAAGTGTATTCTTCTGCAATTTAAATTTATGTGACCTCACCGCGGGGTAGAATGGAAAGATGGTATTTCTTCTCACAATAATTCCAGTTTGATAATGTGGCACCTATTTACATAGAAGCCCATACATAAATTCAAAGTCGGTAAATTTGTAATTTGGGTCGCTAACAGTCTCTTTGAACACCATTACAAAACGTTGCCTAGAAGTATAAATTTAAGTGACAGATAAAAACCACTTGGCAAATGATGCTGGGAAAAGTAGCAAACCTCATTAGTTATCTAAACAACAGAGGAAAAATATCCTATGTCTTATGTATGCAATTTACCATATGGTCCCACAGTGGGTGTGATTTTTCTACCACAGCCATTTTGATCACTCCAAATTACTTTCCAAAATCATGTCTGTTTAGATGGTATAGACTAAAAATCAGATACACTATGGAGCCAGAGCAGAACTCTGTCAAGGGAGGCAGGACACCTGCTAGGGAGCCAGGACTGTGCAATCAATGAAAAGGTGAAGAGACTGCAGCAATGTGAGCAGTACTAATTAGGGTTCACAGCGGACAAATCACCACAGAGCCTGCAGGAGGGGAAAGGGCCAGGTCCTGCTGTTGTCCCCAAGTCAGAGTATGGACTTCAGGCACTGTGGCACTCTGGCTCCCGTTCCCAGGGGCAAGGCCATCTTTCCAAGTAGCCGGTTCAAAACCAGCACAGACCCAAGGGCTCTCCCACCCATGGACATTAGCCAGGCATTTACTACTTCCTATTAGAACCATTCCTTCCTCTCCGGGTGGCAGGAAGAGGGTTAGGGGCACAGGCTCTGTGCTGGAGCCAGCTGGGTCCAGGTTCCGACCCTGCCTCAGCCACTTACTTCCTGCTAGGAACTGGCTAAATTACTAAACCTCTCTGAGCTTCGGTTTGTTCATGTAGAAAAATGGGGATCTCTAACAACTAAATTTTAGAATTCCTTCAGCAAATATTTATTGAGCAGCTGCTATGGGCCAGGCACTATCCTCAGCCCTGCTGACAGAGCAGCGAACAAGAGTGACAGAGATCCTCTTGCCGTGGAGTGCATATTCTCAGGAAATGTCACAGGGAGTTCAGGCAGCCACTGGGTTAAGAGCATCACGTCTTATATGTTACTTATAGTAACACCTCCCTCACAGAGGCATTAGGGAATTAAAAAGAGAGTTATGTAAGGTGTCTAGAACTTCCAGGGTTAACATATCACCTACTGGGCAAGTGGTAGTTAATACCTTAATAGCTATATGGGGTGACTGTTTCCCCCGCTTTACAGAGAAATGGCCACATTTTCAAGCAAAGCAACTGGCCCTGAAAGTGACCAAGACAGCCAAGTGGCAGTGGCAGAGGTGACAGCAGGGATCCAGTCTCCCCGTCAGGATCTGGGCAGTTGCCCGACCTCAGAGAAACCAATCCAATTTGCTGTGCTTAGGGACCCGAGCTTGGGGGTTTTCCTCTCTTAGGATACCGATGGGAATGACCCGAACGAAACCTCCATCTCTCTGGCCACAGTTATGAGCTGAACGGAAAGCAGCTCCTATTTTGAAAGGGAGGTGCTTGCCTTCAGAACTCCAGGTCCGTTCTACTTCACTTGTGGGTTACTGCTGGGTCTGGGCTTTGACAGAGGTCACTGGATCCCGTCCTTACAGAGTTCGATTCAGTGAGTATGAACCATGAAGGTCTCCAGCCGTCTATGTACCTCAATTTTACTCAGCCTGAAAATGACCAAGATACCTACAAACCGGACAGTGATTCTCATCAACTTCCAAGACTCCATTATACCATACTTAAGGGAGAGTTAGGCCTCATACAAACACACCAACCTTCGAGACAGTAAAACCGCAATTATGCAGAGATGGTTTATCAGACAATCAAGCAGCAGACAAATGGAAAAAAAAAAAAAAAAAAAAAAAACGTTGTCCAAAGCTGAGGAAGGCATGGAAAAGCCCACATACTCTGCTCACAGAAAATGCCGCAAACTAGCTCAGGAGCTATTTATTCTCACTCTGCCTGAATAATTATAAGCTTATTTTCCTGCTTCCCAGCCCACTATAGATTAGAAGCAGCAAATAAGAGACAGGAGCGCCCTGAGGTTAAGTACTACAAGAAGTAACTACTGACATCTTGGGATTGAGTAGAGACGTTAACTATCTCTCCTCAGACAAAAATACAGTTTTTAAACCTTGCTTTAAAAACTGTATCAACTATTAGAAAAGACATGCACTCGAAAACCATAGCCTGGGGTTATTTAGTGTTGAAGCAAGTATCTATGTGCCACTAAACAAAGCCTGAGAGTATTGCTCTTATAATGTAGACGAATGACTGATAGACCAAGAAGATTTTAAATGATCAAGAATAATCTAATGCTGTTCAGTATCCTCCTTGACAGGGCAAAACTTTAACAAAATGTTTGCATTATTCCCCAAATGGTTAACTTGTTTTTAAAAGACTGTTACTAAATGGGGCAAGAGTTGCAGTCATTAGAAAACTGTATTAATGCGGATCCTGGGTAACACTAGATGTATCGTTGCAGGTTCACTCTTTCCTGGCATTTGGTCATGTGGCTCTCACAACATCCACATGAGCCAGTCGAGGCAGGCATCTCCCCATAGAACTGAGAAGACAGAGCACAAAAAAGGCACGGGCCTTGCTGGTGGCCTCAAGTCTTGAAGTTTTGGGGTTCCCTGAAGAACCCAGGACTTCTGAGTAGACTCAAAAGCCTTCCTACTTCCCTCTCTGCTTCCCTCTCTGACCTCTCTGGAAAATCCTTATACTGTTCCACATCGAATTCTCAACTTTACACAAAGCCAGTGTAAAACAGTACCCCGAGGCTCGGGGGTAAAAAGATCAGGAGGAGAATCTTGAGTGTGGGAGGGTAGAAAAGGGAAGAAGAGAAGAAAGTTGATTAGCACTTACAAGATACAATCTAGTGAGTGCTTTGAGAGACACAAAGACAAACTGCAGAGACTGTTTTTTTGTGACATTTGGCTTCTCTGAGACACTCACGGACAGACTTTAACAGTTTCCAAAACAGACCTACTGAATCAGCCACATTTTTTTAAAAAAGAAAAAGGGGCTATAAAAGACAAAACTTGATTAACTCAGAGGTTCTTCATAATCCAACAGTGTCTATCTGATGGACCTCTTACACACGCACACACACACACATCTAGAAATCCAAAAATGAAAACGTGGCAAGCTGATCAAAACAACTAGAGCAGCCTTAAGTCTTAAGCAATCTTATTTTCCCTCCTGCCAGGGCACAGAGACCCTGGACCCTCCACTTTAAATACCAGTAAATTCCACATCTTCCAAGACGACAGTTCTCTAATAGCGGCAGGTGACTGCTATTTTCTGACAATGCTCCTGATACTGACATGGTGGAAGAGCCCCTTAGGGCACATCCCAGAACCAAACCGTTAATAAATGCCCTCTATTGTAAAGAAATGTTCATCAGCGGGCTCACTGAGTTCAGTAACTGGAATTTGTAAGTGCCATTTTTCTCCTCCAAGGGAGCTTTACTATTGCATTACATTAAAATTTAGAAATCTTCACAAATATACAATGCAATTAAATCTCATGCGGTAACAAGCCTCCAAGCCGTGCTTCCCCTGGTTGGTACCCCCTCATTTGAATAATAATTGCTGCCATTCATTTAACAAGCATTCCTATATCTTGTATGCCTCAAAGGACAGTTTGCAGCAATGGGAAAATTACATGACGGACTGAAAACACACATGACATTTAAACTAAATTAATGGGAAGACCAGTCAAATCTGATTTTTTTGTCATGTGTCACCAGCGCTTAATAGAAATTCACCTCATCATTTTTCCTCTCCAAATTTCAGGCGGATGCTTTTTTAGAAACATAATTTGCCTTTCTGAAAAAAAAGAAAGTACCGTATAAAAAAAATGTTATTTCAAACCACACACAAAAAAACCCTGCAACAGGAAGTAGAATAAGGAACCTAACGTTGCATAAAATCATCTCGTGCAATCATGGAGATCAAATACATACAGTTTCCACATGTGTGCAGTACTTCAAACAGACCCAGGATGAGAGACTCGAGCCAAGTGTTGAACCAAGTGATCTTATTAAATGAGACAAAGGCCCACGTAACTATCGTCACACCGAGGAGGTTTGTATCTAGCAATACAAAGAGAAACTGACGAAAGAACACTCAAAACATTAAATGCTAGCTGAAATGGGTACAGAAATATGGACTCTGGAGAAGGACACTGTGCAGGAAAATGATGTTTACAGCATTATGCAAAAAGAGAAATGATACAAAGAGATGTCGTTTCATAATGAAAGATAGAGTTGTGAAATGTTTTATTCCAAGTAAAGCATTCAGGTTATTGTAGTCATTTACTACAGACAACGTGGACAAGGGCAATGTGGAGAGGGGCAAGCCCATTGCCCATCGTAAAAGTCAAGTCCGTGGGACACCTGGGTGGCTCAGTTGGTTAAGCATCCGACTCTTGATATTGGCTCAGGTCATGATCCTGCAGTTCGTGGGTTCGAGCCCTGCATCCAGGGCTTGGGATTCTGCTTGGGATTCTGTCTCTCTTTCTCTCTGCTCCTCCCCCACACTCACTCCCGCACTCTCTCTCTCTCTCTCAAAATAAACTTAATTTTTTTTAATAAAAATAAAAGGCAAGTTCAAACCTAAAGCAACTGTATGAAGTCATACTCCAAGACTGATCCAAGGGGCTCTGCCTACAGATGGAGATGGATGCAGCCGCTGCCACACACGACACTTTCTAGCAAATCCATTCTCTACTCATAGCCCTATAGGGCTAAAAGGGGCAAGAATCAGTACTCAAATCCAGGTCTGACTTCCAAGACTGCGCTCTAATACTTGAGCACCTTGATGTGGTAGTAGTGGTGCTGGGGAGGCGACGCGGAGAATGAGATTCATTCTTGCATATCTGGAGTCCCAGGAGGCTGTGAAAACACGCATTCAAATTCAGGGATGGGGAAATCTGGGTTCCTATCCTGCTGCTGCTTTAACTGAGTTGCCCGACCTTGGACAGGTCAATGTACTTTTCCAAGTTCTCTAAGGTTTCTTTGTCATACAGATGAACACTGAAGTCTAAAATCTGTGATGGACACAAAAGAACGTTAAGTCCCCTCTGTCCAGACAAGAAGTTACTCATAAGAGTATTACTGCAGAAATCAGATCAGCCTTCTGGACCATACTTTCTCCAGAGAAAGAAATAGTCATTACTGAAACAAAGCAGGTAGAACAGTCAGCATGTGTTCCCACCTCTTGTTGGGAGCTAAGGACCTTCCCATCAGACTAAATACCTCTGAGAGGCTCAAGGTTCACAGCATGCAAAACCAAAGTTAATTCTGCAATGAGTTTGACAACAAAGTATTAATACAGAGTAGAAGTAAATCTTGCAGCGTCCTAATCAGACTGTCTTATCTATAAATGGAAACTACAGACCCTTAGGAGTTCAAGCCAACCCTAATGGAGATGGTTATAAAAGAAGGGAGTGATAGTTTACACAGAGTCACAAGACAAAATGGAGATCAGAAAATATCCCTCACCATTTCAAGTTAAACTATGGTGGTTAAACAGTAAAATACAGCAAAGGTCCAGACATTTAATAAGAAAGGTGATGAGAAACGTTTCCACCATTTCCTCCAATGCATTCAAAAAGCCTCAGAGCAATATGAAAGAGGAGGATGAATGCGGGATAGCTATAAATAGACACTATTCGATGATCACGCATAATTTTGCACACAGAGAACAAGTCCAAATAATCACTGCCAGAAGTACTTCTGTATTACTGATTTACTTTTCAAATGGTTAAAATATGTGTATGAGAAAGAAACTTGCAAAAGCTTTTAGTGAACTGGAAACAAACAAGCAAGTCTACCATATGAAATTAACCATATTTATAAAAGACCCTCCCCAAGCACTTTAAAATGAAAGATGGGAAATCTGAGTTTAATTATATATTCGTAAAGCTATCAGATCTTAAAACGAAAAGTTTCAAAGCGCCTTTGATGAACAAAGTCCACACACCTATGGGACTTTGGAGGCCAATGGTAAGTTCTGCTACCAGGTGGCCTGTTTTGATTCTAAAGAGTGCCAAAGACATGGAACACTTCAGCATCCAGATTCATATCAGAGAGTATATAGCAAGGAAACTCCTCAGAATCTCAGGGTCTATTTTGTCTCAAAGTTGCTATATTCCGTAAGTAAAGAAAGATGCATTTTTAACGCTATATAAATAACTTTTTCGATAAAACCAAGATAAATTATACTTATGTCCTGATTGCTAATAAAAGAGAAAGTCACATGAAAACATTTCATTTCGAAGATACAAAAAGACCAGGAAGCACCTATGATCAGTATCAACTGCTAGGATGAAAACTTGGCTCAATAAAAAAGCTAATGCTGCTCTTTCTTCTATGTCTGTAGTATTTGCTCCCAGGACTATCACCTGCCAGGCACATTACCTGACCAGACTAGACGTTCTTCCTTCAGTGTCTTCAGGAGTGCCTTGGCTTGGGCTCCTACCCACCTGACAGGTGCTTCCCTGATGACATAGGTACGGATGGAGCTCCTTTGATTATGTAGCAGCAAACACCTCCCAGCAGTGTCCTGCTTCCTTCAAATCAGTGATCCACAATCCTCAGGCATTGCAAACACTTAAATAGTAAGTGTGATGCTCAGAGGAATATGGCTTCAAGTTATAAAGCAAGATCAGAGACGAATTGAAAGGGCTAAATGGCCCTAGTAGTAAAACGCATGAAAACGGCAAGTCAATTTCAGTTACTTTCCTTAACAACTGTCAAAAGAAATATTAGGCTTAAAAAAGAAAAGCTAGAAATTCATTACAGATGGATTTTAAAGTAAACAAGTAAACAGAAAATATTCATATTCTTATTGAGGAAGACAATGAGTTTTAGCTTATTTCTTTTTCAAGAAAAAAAAATGACTAATTCAGCCCAATTCCAATAAAAGTAAACTTGGAAGTTTTGTTTTATTGAAAAATTACACTCATTAAAATTTAAAGATACATTTAAACCCTAAGCATCCAGGAACCTGTTGGATACTACTGTATCCAAAAGCCAATCTAATGGAAAACCGTCATCTACGATAAACATAAATAAGTCACACAGACTAGCAGCATGCCTGACATACAGGACACACAACAATATATGTTGAATTAATGAAGAGATAAATATATTTAGATTTGTCATGCTACTGTTTCTCTCTCCTTATTTACTAAACTGAATTCCTAACCCTTATACATTTTTCTATAAATACCATCTACAGAGAAGATGATTGGCATTGAAAACAATTTACAATTTTACAACTTACAATCGTATTCAATGTATCAAGAAGGTGTCAGCGCTTAGAATTCTTCCGTGAAGCCTAAGGAATTTTTTCATTATAGCTTAAAACTATAGACCATATAGAGTATCTTAACAGCATATGGCCAAGTTTACATGATCATCTGAGGAGAATAATTCAGTTTCATAAAAAATGCAAATCAAACAGTAGTGCATTAATTCATGCCAACCCTGCTCTCAAGACCGTCACCAGGGACCTCCCGCGTGAAATCAATATGCATACATCTATTTAACTTTTATTACTGGCTCACTAAGTAAATACCAGGCTACGGACCACTTAGGTATTCATTATTCACAGGCAAATAGCAAACGTAAAAAGCAGGCTGATAGTGTCAAGTCGTTAACAAATCAATCGATAACCGTTCCCCTGTTTTAGTTTGCAGAATGAGGGCAAAGACGTGCAACAGCTGGAGAGCAAACTGTGAAAGTGCCGAGGGGCAAGCTGTTAAGAGCGGAGGGTTCTGTATATATGCTGACGCAGAGACCACCTCTCAAGCAGCCCTTAGGTTGTATCGGGTCTTCTCAGGCTTTAATAAGCACTGAACAGATCCACTCTGGGTATTATTCCTTATACACTAAGATCCCCAAAGACCACAGTGGGAAACGCTACTCCCTCAGCTCCCCAAGGTGTCCAAGATCGAGACAGAATGAAAACACATTTGAGCGCGTTACCTGAGGAGGAGCAAAATTGAATCCTCAAACCTCCCAATTCTATGACTTTTGAAGCAAGATTTTCATATTTTTTAGGGATCACATGTTTTCCCAAGTGGCTAATCCCTCTCCTCAGAGTGGCCAAGAATGGTTCCAGTTTTTGTAAAACAAACAAACAACCTCACATTTGTTTTTCTGTAAGCGTGAACCCTGTTACACATGATGTTTCTAGTGCCAAGCCCCCTGGGAAGAGCATCCTTTGTACATTAATTTCAGGATGACCACGACTCCCGTTCCAGTCTCCTGTCACAGACAGCCAATCCATCCTACTGTATCTGAGGTCAGTAACCCAACTTATCGACTAAGAGACGGCGAAAATGAAATGAGGAAAAGGAAATTCGGTCACTGGAATAAAGTTGAGCTTCATGACTCCTTCCTCAATTTGCACCACATGATAAACACCACCGTCTACAAAGCGTCATCAGCGACAACAAAAGCACTTGAAAAGCAATGCCCAATTTCTTCCTCCCATCCATTCCAAAAGTCAGCAGCAAGACTCAACCCAAAGCCATACGAATGATGCCCTTAATTATAATTACAAAAACTGAAAGCAATATGAGGTTGAGCCAGATCAAACACCCTTTCCGCTAACAGCAGGAGGTTAAAAAAAAAAAAAAAAGCCCCTTCTCACTTCCTACTCATTTCTGTCACTTGATCTGTGGGGACAACGTGGCTATTTGTTGTCAAATGCAGAAGTTAACATCAGCACACATGCACATCCCTGCTGGAAGCAAGTCGTGCTGGGTTTTAAATGAACCTGCACTGTATTTACTTACCCTCCTGTCTTATTTCCTAGGTGAAAGGTTTAATTAATACTTCACCCCAGAAACAATCTGCAGAAGAAATAGCTTTATTGGGAGTAAAAGTCATAACAGCAATCTATTCATCCTGCGAGTGGCAATTTTCTTGCTGTTTTCCTTCTCTTCAAGGGAGATCTCAGTCCCCTCCCTCTGCTCCGGTGATGAATATAGAGTCCGTAAAATGATCCGCAAAGAACAGAGTTGGAAAACATGCTCCTATTGCCTCTTTTACTCTCTCTTCATCGAAGATGCTCAGGGCACACCTTTATTCCAGAGCACAATTTCGAGTGGGCCCTCACCACCGGAGCAAACCACACTGTTGGGTCCCATCCCTCACGTTTTCTCTGTTTATCAGGTTAACAGCTAGGGGCACACGCGGCCAGGATGTTAGAAGCAAGTTGCAACACGCCGGCTCTCCACCCCCGCCCAGGCAGAAGCTGCACCCACTTTCCGCTGCCTGCCTTCTCCCCCAGACCTTACCCTGCCCAAGAGGTTGTCCTGAAGCAGCGTCTCCTGGAGCACTGGGGCCACCTCCTCCAAGCTCAACATGTGGCACAGGTCGGTGAGTTCCTCCTGTCCCAGGGACCCGGTGCCTGTCGTGTCAAAGCTGTCAAACAGCTCCTTGAGTCGGGCCTCATGCTGGTCCTGCTCCACCTCATCCATCCCATAGCCCACGGCGCTCACCTGTGGGCGACAGAGACAGGGCAGGTGGTGGCAGCCCAGGAGTCCTACCCCTGCCCTTGCCAGCCCCTCGGGAAGGCTCTGTATGTCCTGGCCCCTGATGCTGGTCCATCAGGACCTTGGTGGAGGCTGGCAGGAGAGGCGATGCTTTCCCCTCACCCCCCACCCCCCAGCAAGACCTCAGGTCTCTCCAGGAGCCAGCCCTGGCCAGCCGGGCTCCCACACAGACACTCACACCAGGGCCGCAGCCACAGGTCAGGTCAACACAGGGTAACGTTACCAGAATGAGGGAGTCTGCTCTCCTGCCTGGTCCTCGGGCAGGCGGCCAGTCTCACACTCAAGACTGAAAGCGCTTCTCTATCAGCTCACATGGCCCTGGACGTACAGAAGGTGAAAGGCCACTTCTGACACTCTGTCCTTTCAAACTAACTGTTAGCACCAATAGAGGCTGCAGGGCCCAAGCTGCCAGGCAAGTTGGCGAGCTCCAGACCACCTGCCCAGATGTCGCGATCCGCCGCTGTGGCCGGGATGTCTAGTTGCACTTGGGTCAGCCTAGATGCCCGGTCAGCCCGGAGGCTCACAGTTAGCCTGGAGACTTGCGGCGAGAGGCACTGGATGAACGCGTCCAACACAAAACCACCTCCCTGTTTACATGACACACAATGCCTTTTACACAAGTTCCCCCAAAAGCAGCGCAATTAACTTCACTGGTGCAATTACGTGAGGTGTGACAGGAAGGGTATTCCCTGAAGCTCGCTTTAGTCCCTGGGGGTTTTAGGCAATGCCTAATTGCCTAGAGAAAGGGGAAAACACTCTTCCCACCTTTCAGACTGCGAGCTTCAGAGGAGCCACAGACCATATGAATCATACAGAGTCTCAGGGAACCTCCATCATACAGACCGCCTCATGTCTGGTTAGTCTGTCTTCCGTCTTTTCAACGTCCCCCCACCCCCCAACCCCAGGCTTTCCATTTCTCCACTTTCCATGGGATCAATAAAAATCAAGTGATGAACTCAGAATCACTTCTGCTTAAAACAGACACCATAAAATTCTAGGTGCCTCATATTTTAAGAGTGAAATCTGGGGGTTTCTTTGGTTGCACAAGAATTCATTTTTAACGTGTTGGGTCTTCTGATGAGAACCTGAAATGCGCATGTCTGAAGCTACCTTCACTGTGATGCAATGGACGCCAAATACAACCTATACCCCTGAGACGATGACCTCAGCCATCTAACCCAGGCTCACAGCACCAGCCCCTTGACTATAAAAAGCAGCACTTTCAAAAAAATATATTTATCTTGCCCATACATCTTTTACTGTGATAAAAAAAATACCTAACATGAAATCTAGCTAACAAAAATTTATTAACAAAATTTTAAGTGTCAAGAACCGTCTTCTTCGCTGCACGTGCACTGTTGTACAGCAAATCTCCAGAATTTTTTCATCTTGCGTGACTTTGTACCCATGCAGAACTTCCCACTGCCCCCTGCCCAGCCCCCAGCAAGCATCATCCTAGTTTTCAAAGCAGCACCTTTAACTAACGAGAGCCCTGAGTAAGAAAACTCTCTAACTCACAGGCGATGTGCATACAGCAGACGGGAAACAGGGGCAACACGCAAGTTCAGGTGTGGAACATGGCCAGAACTGAAAATGAGAGGCTTCCGTACCACATCAGTACGGCTCCAGGCTGTGCTGTTTTCTTCCCACAGACAGCGGTCCAAAACATCACACGCTAAAACAGAGTCAGGACCATCCCGAGTTTCAGCAACAATGACATCGACTCCATCGAGGCGGTTCAAACAGCGTGCCCACTACTCCATTTGAACTGGGGCTGCTCATTAAGGCAATGTGGCACCATCGAGGCCCAGGCTCCTGGTCTCGGGAGCGGGGGGGGGGGGGGGTCTTCTTTTAATTCTCAGCTTTTCTATTACTAAGGTGCTGCGGGCTCTGGCTGCCTTCCCAGGATTGGTCTGTTGGGTTAACTAATCACCATGCAAATGTTTTCAAAATAAGTTGAGAGTGTGATATAAACATCAGAGCATCAGAAAAGAAACGCCGAAGTGTTAAGCAAAGCCACAAAAGTTAGGAATTCAGACAAGGCCGATGCCTGGCTAATGACAATCTGCCGGTTTGTTGTCACCTAGAATATGAGACTCCCCAGGTGCCCTGGGATTCTCAGGGTTGCCAGGGATCCCAGACTCACTCTGAATTTTACCGTCCCCTGGGCTATAATCCAACCAACTTCATAAAAGGCAGAGTGTTCCGCTTTTCCTTGACTTTGTATAGTTTAAAAAAAAACAAAACCTCAAAAGTGAAAGAATTCAAACATTTCCTCTTTTTTAAAATATTTTTAAGGCATGGGGATTGGTTCATTGAGACCAATGAAAGGGGGCCATGAAACTCATAATGTCCTGAGAAGTCCTGATTTTTTATCCACGGCTCTGAATTCAATAAGCTATCGTGCCCTGCTCGTTGGGAAGTCACTGGGTTTTCACTAAATCAAATCTCTTTCATTTCACAGCAGCTTTCCTTTTTTATCTCTTTTTTTCATCTTCTTCCTTTCCAAGACACTGTGCTTTGGAGAACATTCTTTTGACTGAAAGGGAAAAAAAGCCCCAACCCTGTGGAACAAATGAGCATACGGAAACATCCAGAAGATGTTACATATGGTGACAAGTTGTCAGTCCTCATTTGGCATAGAATGCATTTTTTTTTCCTGGTTGATATTATTCTCCAAATGTTCGGGAGTAATTTCATGTGCAAGAATTTTTTTTCTCCCTGCTTGGCAGAAATTTCCGTAAGGACAAGGTCCACATCTTATTTCTTTTATATCCTCCCCCAAATGCATAGCACAGTCTGTTAGACTGACTTAGTGTAAGGAGGTTCCATGAGTGGAACCTTACCTTGAATGAGTGATGAAATGCCCATTTCCTCCATAAGCACACCTCTCCTTGCCCCATCCGACACTTTTTTTCAAAGGCATTTTCTGTCTTGGACATCACTGAGCAGAAACAGAAAGCCAGAACCCACTGCCAAACTATAGGATCTCAAACTGTCTGGAGTTTAAGGAGTTAGTAGTTAAACCAATGGATTCATAATCTTGGACTGTAGTTGTTGTTGTTGTTGTTGTTGTTGTTTGAGAGGGGCGGTTATAGGATGTGACTTTGGAAGGGACTCTGTACTAAACCACCATCCCAAGTCCCCTTGTTCATAGAGTGGGAACAGGAATACCCATCTGGAAGGCTGTCCTGAGGGTTAAAGACGGCAAACAAGTGAGAGGATGACCCCAGAGAAAGTGGATACAAGAGGGGAATTGAGGAAACAACCAAGGAAACACTTGTGACTGGCAAGGGCAGGGTGAACTGAAGTCACCCAGCCCTAGACCTGCTTTCAGAGAAGCACAGCGGGAGCTGCAGAATGCCATACGGACTGACGGCAAGAACGCACGGGGCAGTTATGCATATGAACAATCCTGTGTCACTGAACGGTCAGTGGCAGCAGGTAAGGCTCAGTGCTTCCTCCATCTTTAAAGGCAGACTGTTGATAAATTTAGCATCAAAAGCAGAAAGGCTGAAATATTGTTGGGAGTTAAGAATAAACTTTTTTTTTTTTAACTTCTAAACATCTACTTTAAGTCTGGCCTGTGCTGAGTACTTTACATAAATGATCTCATTTAATCCTTCTAATTCTTTAAAGTGACATTGCATTCCCACTTAAGATGCAGAAATTGGGGCTCGGCAAAATTAAGCAACTTCTCCAAGGATACAGTGTTAATATGGGGATGAAGCTGAGATCGCAACTCTGGCCTGACTCTAAATTATACTATCCTCAGTCCTATACATGCACACAGAATACATGAATAGGACCACTGAAACGACATCACTGGCAAATCATTTATCTCCACCCATTATGTGTTACTCGGCTAACCAGTACCGAGTTCCAGAAACCACCATGAAAACCTGATGGCCATAAACTCCTCCAAATTGGAATGGGGAAGGATGGGCTGTTCTCCTCCCTGCCTCTCTTAATCCACTGACTGAACAATTATAAGGCACTAGAGATATGCAGAATAAGCATTCTCCTTTTTCCAGAGCAGCTTTGGGATTTAGGGCAAAGGAGAAATAAAATTTTATATAAAAATGACCACGAAGAGTTCCAGATCTTCAACAGTGGGCACAGTACAGAAATTGATCATTGTTAAATTACTTCCTCAAAATGCTCAAGTATGTCTGGTCCTTGCGATCAGTGCTTTCCATAGTTAAAGCCTACCTGACACCCACCAGTGACAGAACTCTTACTCAGAGATGAAGAAAGTTGGGTTTTGAGTAATAAACCCTCCTTCGACTTGCCAAGAATAACTCCAGTTCTGTAAAGCCTCCCACAAGTCAGGGTCTCTCTTCACCATCTACCTTCCCAATCGAATTGACAGAAGCCTTTACAATTCCTTTGGAAGAGAAGGGTCGGCACGGGCAGTATTTTGGAGTTTTAACTAGAGATGGTTAAATAAGAGGCAGATGCACTGAGCCATTAATCAAAACATTTACCATCCAATAACCAGCCATAATGAGAACTATTTGGAGCACTTTCCTTCCAAATAACTCGAAACAAGGCTGCCAAAACGTGCAGCCTCTGACAGGGGTGGCCATTACGGATCTGTGTCCTTGCGCTCCACTCGGCAACCCCGGCCGATGAAATCAGTGCCAACCGGGCCTGGAAAAGACATAGGTGGAGGTCCAGCTGGAATAATGAAGTTCCCAACATAAGGCCAACATGAAGTGGATACATGAACTTATGAACTTTCCAGCATCTCAGGTACAGAAAGGAGCTTGTAAGAATGGCAGCCCAGCCAAAGCGGACGTCTGTTCTGGGCCGGAGGGAGTGAAAAAGGGACAAGGTCTGGCAAGGGAAAACCAAATAATAAATGAGCACAATGCCAGAGCCCCTCGCCCAGGCCTTTTATTTCCCTCCAGATGGTCCAGCAGCTGAACAGCTCTGTGCAATGTCTGGAGGCCCCTCCTGGCTCGGCCAGGGTATCATAATAGATGCTTTCAGATTTGTGTTCAGACATAGCTGCTGGGGGTCCGCAGACCAGGCAGTGGCCACCAAGTGACTAATTTAGTTACTTTATAACCAAAGTGGTGAACATGGACAAATCCTGCTTTGGAAATGCTTTTCATTCACGCCTTTAAGCTTTCGCCATTTGGCGAGTCAGAGCCTCCTAATGCCAATGATCGAATTAAAACGTTTCTTTTCCTTCCCTCTTTTCTGCAAACACTTTAATTGCAAAGATCTCCAGTCTTAACATTTTGGACTCATTTGAATATAAAATGAAATAGTGGCAAGAATAATTCAAGTTCAGAAAAAGCTTAATAGAAAAAGCAACTGTTTTTAAATTTCTATATCTATATATCTATATTTACATTACATTTATATAGAATATTTCTGCCAAGAACAACCGCTCCTCATCAAAGTGACTCCTGTCAGGTAGTCTCCTCTCGGTTCAGAGAGTACCTCACTTCTAGCTTGGATACCGCAAGCACAAGAGTATCACTAAGAACAAAATCATGGCATAAAGAGAAAACACAAAAGTTTAAACACCACTGCACCAAAAAAAAAAAAAAGAAAGAAAGAAAGAAAGAAAGAAAAAACAAGTTGCATTAAACAAATTTGAAGAAAATAACCACCTCTGTTAACTATACTATAAAAGTGAATTTAACTAAGGACATCCTACTAGCATTTTTTCTAAAGCATTAAAAAAGGTTTTAGGATTTTGGTGCTAGTATATCGCCGTGTACCAAACTCAAACTTTTGTTAAACCTAACAGCTAGGTGGATTACCAATCAGGTGGTTAACTCAAGGCAGCTGGAGGAACAAAATCATTAGGTTAGCACCTTGTAGCTTCAGCAACCTGTAATTAGCTACTAAGTAAAATTACTGAAGCAGAAAACAGAGCTACGTGTTACTTTTTGTAAAAAAAAAAAAAATGTTTATTTATTTTGAGAGAGAAAGAGCAGGAAAGGGAGCAGAGGAGAGGCGGGAAGAGAGAGGGAGAGGCGGGAAGAGAGGGGGAGAGGCTGAGAGAGAATCCCAAGCAGGCTCTGCGCTGTCACCTCACAAACCGTGAGATCATGACCTGAGCCAAGATCAAGAGTCCAACACTTCACCGACTGAGCCACCCAGGCGCCCCTGTTACTTTCTGAAAATAGACTGCTTGTAACAACTTTTATTTCTTGAGCCACATTTACCTGAATTAATTCAAAACGCCTGCAGCTAGGGTTCCAGTTCCCTGAGGAAGAGTTTCTCTTCTCACATCTAGAAACCAGGTTTTCCCACCTTTGTTTTTTATGTGGACATGAGAACACAAACACTTTGTAATTTTTCCATTCCAAAGCTTGAACAAATGATTAACTGCTGATACACATTGCAACAAAGAAGTGTCCTAATTTCAAAAAAAGTGGCTTGCTTCTCTATTCTCATAATCTTTTTTGAATTCTATTTCATTTGTAAATAAGAAAAGAACATCTTTTTGCAAGCTTCGTTCTCCTCACAAGCTCCTGCCCAACAGATGCAAGCTCAATAGCCAGAATTCAAACCACATAATTTATTGGCTTACAGATGAATTGGCATCTATAAAAATAATCCCCCTGAAAAGGCTTTAGGCGGCTTGCATCGCGCTAAAATACTCTAGCTAAACTTGCCAACCCTTTATCAATGTAAGCCTGATAAATGCATTTTCGTCACCAACGTAAAATGGAAGCATCAAGATTGGTGAAATGTTAGTTTAGAAAGTCATTTGCAGTGACATTTAAAACAATTTATTTTAATGACATTTGACTTACGATAAGGATATTGCCTATTAAATTAAGGTTGGCTGTTCAGAATTCACCGGGGCCCTATTCTTCCCCTCTGTGACAGTTAACATCTTTTGATATTAAGGGTCATCACATATTGAAAATGAAAAAAGAACAAGAAAGACACCGGGCCGTCCTGAGCAAGTGCCTATTAAAATGACTGATCCGTGACATTTTAATGCAAAGACTGTACCTGTGATGGCTTCCTTCCCGTTGCCCCTCCAAAGCCTTCTCCCGTCTTGGCAATATCTTTATTGATGTCCAACCCATTTGGAACATCTGTAAGTCCTACCCTCTACCTACACGGGAGTTCAGAAGGCTCTCTCCTAAGGAATCGCCAGAGAACAGGTGAAAACAAACAAATATGCGAGTAAACTCCCCAGGAGCTCACTTTTCCTCCCTAAGAACAATGACGACAGCTGAAGACACTCCAACAAAGTGGCTTTTCAGCAAGCCTGTAACGTTACTTTTACACACAGTCTGGAAATGATCACACACCCCCCCCCCCCGACTCCAGAACAAGATCTGCCAATATTTCAAGTCATCTGCCTGTACGCTAGCCACTAGAAAAGATTCAAGATGAAATTAAGCTGACACACAAAAAAATACAAGTCCTTGTAGACTGTCAAGCCTCTGAAAAGAAGCAGGATGAATTTATTTTAACATATTTAAGGGAGCCCAACCAGGAAATCGTCCATGGCCTCAGGAGCTTACCCCATGTGTGCCATGGACTTTCTCAGGATTCTAATCCTAAAAATCTACCATGTCAGTCACAAAAGACAACTATGCAATCTGTTTTGATTTCAAAACCTCAGAAGTTATATGGCAGGTCCGTTTCAGGAATTCCCTGCCCCTGTTAAGAAGGCATAAGATCCCAGGATAGCTAAGCTGTCAAAACAAGGTGCGTGGTAGGGTAATCTTTCCAGCTATTTTATGGGCACCTTAACCCGGGTTTGTCAGGGCTGAAGCTAGGAAAACGTCTCTTCCTCTCCAGCTTTCAACTTCACAGAAAGAGCTTTCAGCAGGGAAGTGTTCCCATCAGCCCTGTCCTTTTGTCAGGGACCGGTTTGGTAGCCGCAGAAGCCCAGCCCTGGGAACCCTGGAAGCTTCTCCCGCTGCACCCCACACTTCCATCCCGCCGGTCTGGCGAGCAAGGCTTTCGGGCAATAACCGAGTGTCATTTCGTTCTTTTCCCTCAGTTTTTAGTAACTGCACCGGGAAAGTCTTTCTAACTGCATTTCTCCCACGCACCTTCTAAAATTCCCCCTTTCGGGGCCCCCAACGGCTCTCCGCGGCGCAGAGAGCCCAGGCTCATCACCGCGGGTTTCCCCAGACAGGTTCACTTCAGCTTCTCAAGCTCAAGACTGCCCAGGTGGCCCCGGGCCACCGAACCACCACCCTACCCTGTCTGCTCGCTCCGGGACCCCGGTCCGCTCCCGGGTCCGCTCCCGGGTCCACGCACAGTAGCCGCTTTCAGCTCGCGGCCGCGGGTTGGGACCACGCGGGCGGCGGGGGGAACCCCAGGGCCCGGGCGCGCCGCCCGGGTCCCCGGCGGAGCTGTGCGGCCGCCGCGTCTCCGAGCCGCCGGGCCGGCGCGCCCCCGGAACCCGCGGCCACCCCCATTGTGTCACCAGGCAGCGCGCCCCCTCGGCCCCCGCCGCCCTCGCCTACCTTCCGGCGGCCTCTCCGTCGCGCCCGCACCGCCGGCCGCCCGCCTCCAGCGCTCTGCAAAGCGAGGGGGGACGCTTTGTTAGGGCTCAAGCAGCGGGACAATACTTCGCAGCCGGCGCCGCGGTTCCGGGCGGGCGTCCTTCAAAAGGACGCGACCGGGGAGCCGCGCGAGCGTCATTTCCATATGTAAGGAGCCAGCGCTTACAAAAACGCGGCTCTCCGGGGCCGCGGCGCGCATCCTCCCCGCCCGCCGGCCCGCCCCCGCCCCCGGGCAGCGGAGCCCGCGCCGCCGGGGCCCGCCCCTCCTCCCGCCCGCGAAGGCGCCCCCTTCCTGCCGCGTGCCCCCCTCCCCGGGAGCGCCCCGTGCGCCCCGGCCCCGCGCTCCCGAGGGGAAGCCCCGGCTGGTCCCCGTGCGGGGTCCGCCCTGGGCGCGCGGGGCCTCGCCGACGGCGCGGGGGGCAGCGCGAGGCCTCCGCACTCC
Source organism: Paguma larvata (assembly GCA_030068075.1). NCBI lineage: Eukaryota > Metazoa > Chordata > Mammalia > Carnivora > Viverridae > Paguma > Paguma larvata. The sequence goes on from CM057827.1 coordinate 1,611,970, forward strand.
CCCCAGGCCACGGAGCAGACTCCTCACCGCGTCCCGGGGCTCAGGCGCCCGGCGCCGCCGCGGGGACCATGGCCGCGGGCGCGCTCGGGGCTCGGAGGCGGCGGCGGCGGCGGGACGGCCGCGCCCTGCGCGCTCGGCTCCCGGCTCGGCCGCGGCCACCCGGAGCTTTGGACGCCGGGGAGGAAGGGCCGGGCCCGCGCGGGGAGGAGGAGCCAGGGCGACGCCGGCCGGGGCGCGGCTCCTCCTCCGCGGCCCGCTGCGCCGGGGCGGCCGAGGGAGGAGCGCCGAGCGGTGTCTCGGCCCCCGCGGGGTCCGCCCCGCGGCCCCCACCTGGACAGGGACCGCGCCGCGGCTCCCGGGGACTGCTCGGGTAGCGGGAACGCGGGGGGAGCCCGGTCCCGGGTTGGCGGCTGCGTGACGCTGGGGCGGTCGCTTCACAGGTTTGATCTTGGAAAACGCGGGGTTCTCGGGGCGCAGGTGGAGGAGATGGGCGCTTTGAGGTCGCCGCCAAGCGGGGGCTAGCGCGTCCACCCCGCGACCCCCTGCCCTCTCACCTCTCCTGGCGAGCGTGCCCGCTCCCACCCCGCTGCGCCTAAGACACCCGGTCGGCCACCTCTGCGTGTGGAGGAAAGGCCTCCGCCTCCAGACAGCGGGACCTTAAGGTGGGAATTTAGGTGCTTCTCTTGCCCCCCAGGCGGTCCCTGGATTTCTTGGCCTTTGAGCGTCCCTTGGCCCTCATTGGAAAAAGGCTCCAGGAGAGTGAAGAGCATTAGACTTGACTCCGAACTCTGGAACAAGTGTGAATCTGGTACCAGGTCTAGTCGGGCTTCCGCACCTGCCCACCGTGTCCTCGGAGGCTCCCACCCCCATCGGGCCTTCCGCGGGTGCGGCCAGCCCTCAGTCACTAGCCACACAGGACGGAAAATCCTTGGGTTGGTAGTTCTCCAGCCAACGATTGTTCACTGTTTACCACCTCCTACCCCTTCTCCACAGCTCCCCCAAATGCTCTCGTTTTTTCACTCTTCCCACCCCCGCTCCTCTCTACACTTCTGATCTGGACGCAAACCGGATCTTAAGCCCAGGCCAGGAAGCACCAGCTGAGGGCAGGTGACATCCACTGTGCTCTCTTCCAACAGCACGGTTAAATGTGTTGACCTTGAAGAAGGAGCCGCCTGATTGATTATAACCCACAAGTCTGGTTTTTTCAGCAAGAAACTGGAGACTGTTCCCTTGTTACTGAAAGAACAAGGGATAGACAGGAAGGAACCTAGCGTTCAATGAGAACCCAGCGTGCTGGAAACTTCGCAGAAATGATCTCACCTAATCCTCACACCACTTTTACGAGATGGACATTATTATGCCCATTTTGCAGATGGGCAAACTGGGCCTCAGAAAAACTAGGAGCTTGCTCAGGATCTCACAGCTAGTACTTAGCACAGCTGAGCTTCAAAAGCAGGTGACACATGTGACAAAATTGCACCAAACTAAATACACAAACCAGTACATGTAAAACAGGTGACGTTTGAGGAAGGCCCCAGGATTGTCTTAATGTCAGTTTCCTGGTTGTGATATTGTACTACAGTCACTCAAAATACTACCATTGGATCAAAGGTCTGTAAGGGATTTCTCTGTACTGTTTCCTAAACCTTACTGTGAATCTACAGTTGGCCCCAAATTAAAAATTTGTTACTTAAAAACAAATCTGTCTTGTCTTGTTTTAGAACCAAGCTCTCTTCTTTCAATACATACTCCTCCCCCACCCCTTTTTAATACTCTTGTGCGTGTGCACACACACGCGTGTACTTTGTGCACAGTTGTTGTGTCCAGTAATAATAATTATACAACACACAGACACACTGTTAAGTGAGTAGCTAGCTTGTTGCCAGAATACTTACAGAGGTGTCATCTTATAAATAAGAGAAGAATATTCCTCAGGGAGAAAACAACCAACAGGCTTAGAAGGGAAGAATGAAGAGATGTTTCTTTGTTTCACCTAATCTCTGCCATGGGAGCCTCATCCTTCTGGTTCTGTCTCCAAGCATCCCTTTCACCTGCAAGAATCCTTAAGGTTGGGATTGCTCTTGGAAGCCACGGGCTGTGGGAGGTGGCATTCATTCCTATGGAGAAAGGTCAGAATTGGTGGGGGTTGTGCGATTTGAGAAACACAAGATACTCTATCTTGAGAAGGTGAAGGGGGTGGAGTTAATGTTGGATCTAGAAACTCGAAGTCACATTCAACCCCCAGCCTTGCTACAAAGGAGGGGAGAGTGTGAGGCGTGAGCAGTTGGTGGTGTAGCTTTGCAAGGTCAATCCTACCAAGGCATGTGCCTGCAATTTAGGTTACACAGGGTGGAAGGTTAACCTTGGTACAGTCTAGAGTCACTGGAAAACAAGCACTTACCTTAGAACCTATCACTTAAGCTTTTCTCTGTTTAAAAGAAAAAGGAAGGAGTGCCGGGGTGGCTCAGTCAGTTAAGTGTCTGACTTCGGCTCAGGTCATGATCTCACGGTTCGTGGGTTCGGGCCCGAATCGGGCTCTGGACTGACAGACAGCTCAGAGCCTGGAGCCTGCTTCAGATTGTGTGTCTCCCTCTCTCTCTACCCTTCCCCCGCTCGCACTCTGTCTCTCTCTCAAAAATAAATAAACATTTTAAAAAATCTTTTAAAGAAAAATGAAGATAACAGCAGAAACAGTAGCTAAGCTCCAATTCTACATTATATACAATAGGAGGAAAAATGAAAAGAAGCATAAACATTTACCCAGCCTTTACAAACCACATTGCATCTGGTGCAGTTTATTTGCCTCTGATATTAACTCCCACAAAGAGCCTTGTTCCGAGACTCTGTATTTGTAGGCGATGTTTTTGGGTGGCTTTTCTGCAGCATTTTTCATTACTGGACTGGCTTTCTCAAGTGGCTAAAAGCTCTAAAAAGTTAACCAAAGAATAATCTAGGGAAGAGAAAGTTCTTCTTGTTTCTTCTTGAAGTAACTTTAATGATTAGTTCAGATGAATTTAAAAAAAAAAGGAACACAAATGAATTTAAAAAAAAACACAACACAATGAATTTAAAAAAAAAAGGAGAAAGAAATGAATTTAAAAAAAAAAAGGAGAAAGAAAATTCAGGCTTTGTAAATTTCCTGGGATCTACAGAGTTATCTTTTTTTTTTATTCCCCCCCTGGGCAGGGAAAGCTAGTAGTTCTAACCGAACTCAGTCTACCCTAACCCAAAGTCTCAGTTGGGTATAAGTTATTTCTTCCAGTACAGTAAACAAACAAAAACAACAACAAAACAACACCTCTTCTGTCACTCCGTAGAACTCCCAGCTGCTTCTACACTTGTTTAATAAATATTTTTCTTATTTCCCTGACCACGTGAACTAATCAGTACAATCTTCAGGTAAGTTGCAAAGCTGCCTTGGGTGGGGCTCAATGGCTAAAGCAGATGATCAGTTACAGTCCAAGCCAGGCACTGTTTGGATGAAAGGGATATCATATTCTCCCCCAAGAATGTAAGGAAATGGGTGGTGAAAGGAAAGGGGAAATTTGGGTTCCATCCAGACGTGTAAGTCAAAGCCTAGGAGAAAGTTTCGGTGACAAAATGGTGGTGGTAAGAACCCAGGAAGATGCAAGGAAGAAAGGAGATAAACACAGAAAAGGAACAGGAAGTAGACAGAAGGCAAACTGATTTACACTTTTGGCCCCGAAGAACCCTCATTTGGAATTAGTATCCTCCATCTTCCCCATGAAATATATGAAAGAAGAGGATACATGCATTCAGCACAGTTTATTATTATTTTGTGTTAAGTAAGCACTGAGTACCTAGTCTGTGCCTACTACAGTCTTGGAAATCAAGAGATATTCAAAAGAAACATCAACCTTGGCTCTCGCCCTTGAATGTATGTATCATTCTCCCTTGGGGAAGTGAACAACATGCACAGGAGAGAGAGTAAGGGAATAGTGTGAGACAGCACAGGATTCTAATCTAATTCAGTTGGGAGGATACGCCTGTGTAGCATGACAGGGAAGAGAGGGGTGAACCCCCTAAAGCATGGCTCTGTCAGGTCATTCGGCGCACGGTCTTCCGTGTCAGGTCCTAGATCTCCTTCCTTCCTGGCAGGCAAGCGTCCACATGATCCCTGCAGATAAATGGATGCTCAGTGTCTCCAGACAACCTACCTTCCTCTACTTGACTCTAATGTGCCTCTGAATCTTCTCTGTGCTGCTCTTCTGTCCAACTCATCAGTCCTAAGGCGTATTTCATACCCTGTCTCTGTCTACTGTCTTTTATCTGACCCAACAGCTAATCCACAGCAGGAAGTGGTTATTGGACATTTGCTTTCTGGAGCTCATGAGCTGAGCATTTAGGTGCTTTCCAAATACTTGGTTGGCACTCACATGGAGAAGACAGGTTGCCTGTGCGTGCGTGGCAGGGGAGGAGGCCTGCTCTGCACTTTGGGAAGCATCTATTTTCATGTGTCTGGAATTTGGAAATGTTCTACTGTTCTAAAAACTCTAAGTGCCTGAAGACTGACACTCCAGCTTCATTCACAGTAGAAGAAAATGGAATTCTAGTTTAAGAAACATTGGTGTTCCTTCACCTCACACTCTCTTGAACACTTAGCCAACACGACATGACATTTTTACCTTTTTTAAATGGTAAATGGAAATGATATAATATTTGGAAATGGAAAATGATATAATATTTTTTCCCAAGCAAGACTCCTTTAAGTTTTCTAGAATCTGATGTGCATCCAAAAGACATGGGAACCCAGAAACATATATTTTAAAATAGGTAACTAACAACTAAATAAAATTTAAAAACAGTTCTGTCCAATAGAAATGCAATACAAACTACATGTATAACTCCAAAATTTCTAGTAACCATATTTTAAACAGTGAGTTAGTAAAATTGTTGTATTTCATTTAACCCAATACGACCTCAAATTATTATCATTTCAACATGTAACTGGTATCAAAAAATTTTAATGATATAAGTTACATTAGTATTTGTATTAAGTCTTTGAATGTGGTGAGTATTTGGTACTGACAATACATCTCAATTCAGACTAGTCACACGTGGCCAATGGCGACTATACCCACAGTGCAATGCTAAAGCAAGAAGAAGAGGAAGAGTCTAACTTCATCTAACTCCATTCCTTCTTAACAAGGAATTTGTAACGGTTGGGTGCCTTGCTCAAGATGATCTCACAGCGACTGCATCAGACTCCTCAGGCTGGATCTGACCGCCCTTGGCACTAACCTTCCATGAGGGTTCATGGGTGATGCCAACAGCTGCCTCAAAATGAAACACGGTGTTTAGAGATATTTCAAAAATCACCACCCTCTAAAACCTTTGGACACCCCCCAATAGTATCTTAAAAATAAAATTTCAGAAGACAATAATATATATGATTTTAATACATAGAAATGACAGCCCTGTAGGCCAGTCATTAATGCGTGCTCTCAAAACCTACCTGATTTGTGTTCAGCTGTATCTGAGTCTTAAGGGCGCCCAGCAGAGAGACAGTTAGAGGCCCAGAAGGCACTGCTGTCCATTGCCGGTCCTCCAGGGCTATGTGGAGGTGGTTCTTCTCCATCGTCTATCCTTCATCTCACCCACATCAGCTCCTGCCAGCATCCCAAAGCCAGGATGTTCCTTTCCATGATTAATCTCAGAGACCTTGAATTAACTGAGTGACCTTTTGTCTTCAATCTGCACATTTTGCAGTGCTTTCTATTCTGAACCTAGGCCAAAGCTGCTTGGGAGGAAAATGACCATTTCAAAAACAGAAAATGAAACCAATAGGAAGAGAACATTGCTTCTAATAATGAGGACATTGGGAGTAAACTGAATAATGAGGACATCTTTGGATTGATGAGAAAGCAATTAAATATGTTATTACAAAAAAACCACATAAATCTTTGATTTGTATTTTGTTTTCAGTTGGGAGAAAATGAGTATAGTTCTCTAGGGATATAAATTAGAGCTCTTTACACCAAAGTGTGGTGAAGTGATGGTGAATTTATGGTAGTGAGCTCTGTGAACTATATTTCAATCTACAAAAAAAAAAATGCCATCTTAGAGGCTGAGGTTTTGGGGGCTACTGTGGAGATGCCCAGATACCATACCCAGACTTTAATAAAAATAAAAATATATTTTGTCCAATTCTTGAATACTGATAGGCTGCATCATGAGCAACATCACGCAGCCTATCTCTGGGTCCCTGAACTATAAATAAGATCAAAGAAAACAGGATCAGCAGAGAGAAAAATTAGGGCCTATTTTATGTGTGCCTGATCACAGGTCAAAGTCAAGAACAGGCAAAATCTGTGTGTGCGTGTGTGTGTGTGTGTGTGAGAGAGAGAGAGAGAGAGGGAGAGAGTAGGTAGATGGGCGTGCTGGATAGCTTCTATTTGTCCCTCTGGATGCCCTCTCTGCCCTCTCCACCTGCCCCATGACCGAAGAGGCCAGCTTAGATGTACTGCATGAAGGGGCCCTTTTGCACCTGGCTTCCCGTTAGGTTCAGCTCATGGGCTCACTGGTAAAAGATCGGAGGAATGAAGGAGCATGAGATTGGGGTACTTATTTGGCCCGCTTGCCCCCTATAGGGTCTCTGTAGACTGGTTGCATCCCTTAAGACCACAGCTTCTGCCACAGCCCTCTCCGCACAACTCTATCACCAGTTCTCCAGATATCAGTGTGGCTTGGTAACAGCACCCCCTGCTATCCGTTTCCAGGCAGGCCTTATCCTTGTCTCTCTGCACCCAGCCCACCCCTTGGTAATTAGTCCCTTTATTAACTATTCTCCAAATACCTAATTTGAGTTAATCCACCATTTCCCTCTGAGCTTTTGATTGATAAAGTAGATATGCATACATTCCTAGCTCCAGAAACAGGGACTCTTCTATCCATCGGCAGAAAATACCTTTCTTTATCAGCATGAAATGAATTTTTCCATTGCACAGAATTTTAAGTCATTTCCCCAGTAGCAGCCCCTGGGATGAGGATTTGTGTGCAAGCATGTTGCTAAAGAGATACTCCTTCGTTCTGTAAGGGAGTGTGGTGGAGGAAAGGAGAAGGGTGGGGAGGGAGGAGCAAGATAGGGAAAGCAGAAGAGAAGAAGCCAGCCAAGTGTGCACTTTCAGGCAGAGCCCCAACCTCAGCCGAATCTGGAGTGGGGCTCTGGAGCATAAACCACATTCCAGAATGTGCCTTGACTTGACTCAGCGGAGCTGGGCTTTCGATATCTTGCACCAGGAAGTCAGGGACCCAAGAGCATTCACGCAGAGCGCCATCAACTTAGAGTTCATCTATATTCTCTGTAATTTGAAAGTGGTTAGGGAGGGGAGACAAGATGCTTATTAATTGGTTTAATAATGGAGTTATTCGTAGAGAGGAATGAGAACTACCTCCAGATCCTAAAGAGGCTCACAGCAGATGCTAAGGGGACACATCCTTTGAAAAACACTACACGGAATCATATAGTATTTGCTTTCAATGGACTCGGCTAATACACTTTAATATTAGTAAAAATCAAGACACAGCTTAGTCTTCTTAAAAAGCAGAGGCATCTTTGTGGGAATCTTAACTCCCAGATGCAGGTAGTGGTTCTATGGTATGTGTGCATGTGGTTGGAGGGGGGGGGGTGTATCAACACTTGCCATTTCCCCCTGAAGTTTCCAACACTTGGAAATTTGTCATAGAAGCTTTTCTCATCTGCAGTTGGAACACTTTTTTTCAGCAGGAATTTAGCTGAAGTTGAAATCACCATCTGGCATCTCAGATTGAACCCGGTTCTTCGCGTGCCAAGAACTTCTTCTTTTGGCAATGACGTTGACTGTGATCTTTCGAAAATGTTTCTTGGGTTGGCAGTCTTGACTGAACAGAGCAAGCAGCCTGTCTTGGAATTTAGGAAAAGATATGCTGAGCAAATCGTTGCCCCGGGAAGAAAAGCACAAGGTGAAAAGTTGAACCTTAGGTTGTGAAACCCCAGAAGCCCTTTCTGTCTTTTATTATTGAGCTAAAACCAGCTTGGGGTGGGGGACGGGGGGAGGGGGCGCGAATCTCAACAATATGATCAGTAGCAGCAAAAGTGTTGCCCGAGACCTACGGAAGGAGTATTCAGTTCGAACCAAGAAATGCTATTTAAGACTTTCCAGGTGGGAAGTAATACCCTCTCCACTGTAGGGACATAAGGATGACTAAGATGGGGTCTTTCCTCCCGAGGAATTCACTATCTGTGGGCTGGAGGTGCATGGGCGGAAACAAGGCCTCAGGTGCCTGGGGACCCCTGTTTCCCATTCCCATTCTCCTGCCTCAGCTCTGACATACTTTTGCCTCCAATGGCTTGCACCTGTGACTCTCCTAGTGTGGCTGCCCTTGAGGACCGCGTACACAGAGAGCAGGAAGTACTTGGGAGCTGACCTGCTTGCCAGTGACTCTGCTTGGTGCAGAGACAAGAACGCTCAGCCCCCTTGCCTTATAGCAGGACACAAACTAACGTCCAGGCTTTCCCTACCGAATGAGGCGGAGCACTCCCTCTGGGACTCTGTCTCCAGCCGCTCTTGCTCAGTCCCTTTCTCTTGTCTGTCTCCTTCTCTCCTTCATTTGCCAGGCTCTTCTGGGAACGTTCCCTTAACAAAACACCTCTCTAAAACCCTCCTCTCAGGCTCTGTTTCTGGGAGCCTGACTTAAGTAAGACAGGCGCTTCATAAGAACAGAAACGAAAAGGTAGAGAGCAAAGAAGGAATGACTAATTTTGCCTGGAGATCAAGGACCTCTCCATAAAAGGAGGGTATTTGAGCCAGGCCTTGAAGGGTGATTTGGATTTTGCCAGGTAGATAGAACTGAGAAGTGTCACAATAAATCCGAGGAAAATACATATGTGTGCCCCACTAAGGAGGCTTCTATGACAGATTTCCAAGGTGATGGGAGACGGGACTTCTAAGGTAGGCTGGGAGTGACTGAAGATGAGTCTTGAATGTTATTAAGGAGTTTGGACTTTTAAAATATTGGCCACAGTGAGTGATTGTAGGTTTCTGAGCAGGGAAGACATGTGATACATCTCTCTTGTAGAAAATGGTTGAACAGAGGGGCGCCTGGGTGGCTCCATTGCTTAAGCATCTGATTCTTGATTTCGGCTCAGGTCAGGATCTTACAGGCATGGGGTGGGGCCCTGTGTCAGCCTCCACACCGAGTGTGGAGCTTTCTTGGGATTCCCTCTCTCCCTCTTTTTCTGACCCTCCCCCAACCAAAGATGGATAAATAAACCTTTAAAAATTAAAAAAAATTTAAAGAAAATAAGTGAACAGAAACATCAAGATTGGGCTGTGGAAGCCAGTTGGGAGGGGCGATGCTCACAGCAGCATTCTGGCTGAGGACGATGAGGGACTGACTTAGGGCATGAGAATGAAAAGGGAAGGATGCATCTACGGGTTGAATGAATGGACTTACCAACTAACTGGATGTAAGTAGAAAACTAGCCATCAAAAGTGGCTAAATGTTGGTTTGGATCAAAGAGTAATGACGGTGCCATCAACCAAGAGACAGAACCTAGGAGGAGAAAAAGACAGATGGGGGAGAGAAATCAGCGAGTTCATTTTTAGATATGTTGAAATTGGATGAGACATCTGAAAAAATAATCCCTAATAACTCAAAGAAATTTGAATGAAATCTAAAATTCATCTGAGAATAAAGAACAAAGAAAAAAATGGGATATTAGGAAAAATGGGGATATTCAGAGACTCATGAAGTTCCAGTTCAAGGTTAGACCAAAAAAACATTTTTTAAAATTAGCCCTCTGGATAGGAATCAAAACAAGAAAATCAACCATAGAAACTTGGACACCTTTTAAGAATAAGAACACTTAACATTCACTGGTGACAACAGTGCAATGACTCAGTTTCACCAGGATTTTATTTTGCTGATTCTCTAGAGTGAGATGGGTATGGCCTAAAGATTAGATCTGATATATTAAATTTGTATAACTGTTTGGAGAAATCTATGAGAGCAGAGCCCTATGATGCTGGTGCTGAAATACAAGCAGAGAAATAGCTATTATCTATCTACCATAACATGCTGATGGAGGGACTGCTGAAGTAACAGTTCCATCAACCGGCCATTTCCTTAATTATTGCTGTTCATTTGCTTATGGCCTTGCACTGATTTAAAAAGAAATAAATCAACGTGTCCATGAATTGTACTGACATTGCAAGCAGCACACAATTAGAAGAAAAATCACAAGTCCAAATTCTTAAAAACTGTTTCAGTTTGGAGGAACAAGCTACATTGTTTCAAAAGCCAAATGAATTATAGGGTGGCAGAGAGGCTTCTTGACTCTGTAACAATGTTACATTTAAACTCTTGTCTTTGAGAACCCTTGATACTTAGAGAAACTAACACTTCCTTCTATCTTAGGTAAGATGTTGTAGATTTTAGACATGAAGTTACCCGTAGAAATGATATAGGAAGGGAAGGTAGAAAATCCAAAGAGAAAAAAAAGAGGACATTAACTGTGTTTATTCATTCATTCTCTTTTCCTCCCTCCTTCCCTCTTTTCCTTCCTCCCTCCGTCCCGCTCGTCCTCCCTCCCCCACTTCCAGGAACACGTGAGGACCTACTGTGTGCCAGGAAGTGTACTAGGAGTTAGAGACACCATACTGAGCAAGGGAAACATACATGATCTCTACCTTCAAGGAGTTTAAGCCTATCATGCTTGATTTCAGATTCTACATGTAAATAAAAGACGGTGTCACCTGTCCTTCACTTCTATTCTCTCTCACCTTCATATTGCATATTAAAGCATATTAGGTTCACCCATTTTAGGGTTAGATGTGCTACCCATAACCCAACTAGGCTACCTTCATTTGAAAGTCAACTCTCTCATTTACTAGTTGTGTACATTTGGTCAAATGACTTAACCTTTTGACCCTCCAATTCTTCATGTATTAAGCATAAATAATAGCACAATAGCACATGCCTCATAGGGCGGTTGTATTACAAGAATCGATTCATTCAGAACTTAGAATGAGCATGGGAAATCAATGGATGTTACCCGTTATTATTTTTAGCATGCACAGGAATAAATAAATGAAACAGGTCACATCGTTCAAAGAGCTTATAGTCTTGCAGTTGGAGACAGACAGGTACACAGATAAAGGCAATAAACTGTGGTGGGTGAGCGATGAAGAAAGAGTGTTTAGGCTGTAGTTGGGCGTGATCACAAAGAAAGAGAGTGGTGAATTCTTTTGCTCAACTCTTTTGAGATGGATGTAATATCAATCCAAAATAGTTTCTTATTTCCCTGACCCTTAGGTAAATGATCCTTCCCTATTAGATGCCTGTTTTGCTTCTTTTATTTGCCTGTAGTTATTCAACTGTGAATAATTATGTGAACACAAATGCGGGCTTTTCTTGAAGGGAATTGTGGTTCCTCTTTATTTACACTCTGAATAAAGGAGCTTACCAGAATTGGTAAAACTGGGTTACACTCTCCTGATTTCTTATGTTCAGTGGTATATTTTAAAGAGAAATCTGAGTTGTTTTTGCAAAGGGAAAATAGGTCTTGTCTTATCCCAGGAAGTGGTCTTATCCCTTTTGCCCATGACTGGCTGAGTCATATTCATGTGATTTAATTCTGGTCAGTAGGACCCAAGGTTAGTTGGAGGTTCTGAGACAGATATTCTCAATTCTGTGAGACTAATGAAAGCAAACACTACTATTCTTCTCTGGATGCTATTCGTCTGGATGTGATGGCTGACACTGCCGCAGCCATCTTGTGACCATGAAGACAGATACTGCTGGTGCCCTAAGGATGGAAAAGTAAAAAGATGGTGATAAAGTGGGTCCCTAAAGACATCCTTGAGCTGCTGGATTTACCAACTTGAGCCTTGATCCACGTCCAAACATCTTGTTGTGTGAGAAAATAACCCCTTCCTTGTTTAAGCTGCTTTTAGATGGGTTTCCTGTTCATTTTCAGTTAACTCCAAGTACTTAGGAGCACGTTCCACTAGGAAAATTATACGCATTCTCCCTTTTAAGCCCAGGCATGGCCACATGACTTGCTTTGACAAAAGAAATATGAGATCATAGTTAGATGAGTTAAGTGAGAAATGATGGATCGTTTCCAGGTAGAAGCTTCGAGAGCCAACGTATATTTTGTCACGCCCCTTCTCTCTTGCTCCTGTGATCAGGGAGGCATGTTACGGTGGAACCCCTGCCAATCTGGTTCCGCCATTACTGCAACAAGTCAGACCTTTTATCCCTTCCATGGGGAACTGTAGCATGAATGAGAAGTAAACTTCATATTAAGCTGCTGAAATTTGTCGTTACCACAGGCGACTCTAGTTTGTTTCGTCTGAGAAGCATCCTACAAGCTGTAGGGAAACAACAAAGTGAAGGCAGGAGCTTGAGGCAGAACCTCAACTCGGAGTTACTGCAAAACACAGGCTTCCCCTCTGTCGACTGCACGCCCTTCCCCTTCTGGGAGATGAGCCTCGGAACAGTAAGTAATTTAATCCAGAGAATGCTCTAAAAATGTCTTCACTTCAAATGCATTATTCAGAGTAAATGAATCACAACTTATTAAGTGTCTCTTCCGTAGCTCTGAGTTCACCTCATCACTTTGCCCCCCACCAAGCTTTCCCGGAATGACCTCACCATGCACTCTCCTGACTACATCCACCTTCGTGCCTTCCCAGCGAGCTTGGTAGTGGCTCAACAATCACATAACTGCATTTTCTATGCATAAATATGAAATGAGGGTGACGTCTCTGTGGGCAGGATGGGAGAATGATGAGGCTACAGCTAACATTTCCATGGCACTGGTTCTATACCAGGTACCACTCTAAGTTCTATATAGTAACTCCCTTCATCCCCACCTTACGGGGCAGTATTCTTATCACCTCTGCTTTACCGATGAAGAAACAGAGGCCCAGAGAGAGAGAGAGAGAGAGAGAGAGAGAGGTTAAGTGTCACGTCCAAAGACACACAACTAAAACGTGGTGATGCCCAGATTCAATTTCAGGCAATCCGGCTCTGACTATGATGCTTAACCAAGTCCTTGGGGGCAGCCGTTCTTGGGGAAAGAAGAGGTTAAGAGCCTAGGTGGGTTTCGGCCGACTCCAAATCTAGCTGGGAGATGTTTCACAATTTGCACAACACGTAACTGGCTTTGCTTAGGATTTCCCCATCTGGAACACGGCAATGCTCAGGGTTGCGCCCTCTGTGAAGAAGTGAGGCCTGGTGAAGACCCCAGCATCGAGATGAGCCTTGGTAATGTTAGAGCAGCTGCCGTGGCTTCCAGGACACACCCCCAGAGAAGACAGAAGTCTGGGGCACACGAAAAGTCATGCACAAATATGAAATGACCGTTCAGGGATTTCTCTAGATGTATGAAGAAGGGTATAGACTGTAAGGTGGAAGGGCCGCGGAAAGGCTGTCTGGAGAGTCATTTTGAGGGTCTAGAGACAGAAAAGCAGCGGGTCAAGTGCAGTTGGCACGTTGGAAGGAAGGCTAGACAAGCCCTTCGGACTGGCCGATTTAAGAAGGTTAGGATATATCTTCCTGAGGCCTGAGGATATATGCACCTGTACGCCTATGAGCAGGGAGGTGAGGCCCAGAGCTTGGACCTAAAATTGTTTCAGAAAAGCTTTGGAAATGTAGCTAGAGCAAGAACTTATTTTGGGAAAATGCAGTTAACTAATAGCAAGTCCTTTAGGGCGGTATCTCGAAAAACTGTTTCGAATTTGAACACTCGCACCATCCCTGGTATGGCCACTGCCAGCGCCCTACTTGGGGCCACCACTGTGACTCTCCTAGACTCCTGCCTCAGTCCAGCGGGTCTCCCTGCCTCCATCCTCGCCCCATCCCACCCGTTTGCCTCGCAGGAGACAGAGTGATCTTTAAAAGAATGCAGACAGTGCCTATGGCTGCTTCTCGCCTCTTTGAATAAACTCCAAACCTTTACTACGAAAGCTGACTCTGCCTAACACCTGCATCTCATCTCCCACCACTCACCCCCCACCCCCAGTCTAGACCCCTGGCCACACTTCTGTTATATGGCCCTGCCAAGCTCCTTCCTGCATTGTTGCCCCACCCCCAACTCTCCACATAGCTGGCTCCTTCCCCCCAGTGATCCAGACATCACTGCCTCCAGATTCTCGACCACTCTGCTCCCTGCCCCTCGCCCTCTCCGGGTGGTAACACCCTCGACGCCATTACCAGATCTTCCTTCACAGCACACATCGCTCTCTGAAGTGGCCTTGTTCTTCCATTTGCTTATTAACAGGGCTCTTGCCAGTCTCCCCTTTTAGCCTGACTGCGCCTTGGTCGCGGCCGTATCCCCAGCACCCAGATAAGTTCCCAGTGCACAGAGGCTCCGCAAACTAAGAAATAAGTAATTTACATTTAATTTCCATCAGTAATACATTTCAAACAATTTACTGATAGGCCCCAGTGGGAAAAAGAAGGAGAAAAAATTAATTTGATTTACATTTAATTGAATATTGATGTATTCTTTGGATGATGGCAACGAAAGAGTGATATTTGCACACAGTTTTGTGAGGTTAATCTACTCCTAGAAAATCTGAAATTACATACGGTTCAGGATAAATTAGTTTTACGTAGAAAATTAAAAACCCAGGAGCCACGACTGATGGGTGCCTACATTTAAATATTATGAAAATATACAATTTAAATACTCTGAAAATGTAAAATACAAGCTACAATGTTTCTATAATAAAGAGCTTATAGTTAGTAAGGGGCAAGCTATACAATGTCAAGACCTAGCTAACCGTATTTCCTTTACGAACTTCGTGGAATAATATAATGGTACTGAATGTTTATTTGGAGTCCATCGAAATATTAACATTATTATACCTGGGTATTAATTGCATTTGCCTGTTTGCCTTATTTCTGGATTAGATTCAGCATTTTTTATATTTAAGGATTCTTAAAGGGAAGCTCTCTGGGCTATAACCGTCTTCAATCCACATATGACTAAATTTGGTCATATTCGCTCATTGTATATAGAGCCCGTTCTGAGAAGTAAATATTAATGCTGACTGGCTTTGAAAAAAGAACCCTTGGGGCACCTCTTCTTCTTTCCATTTTTAGACACCTCTGTTAGCTGCTTTAACACTCCAGTAGAAGTGTTTTTAAAAGGAGTCTGTGAAGATTTGGAAAAGATTTTATTTTTAATATCCCAGATTGCATTCTCTGCATTTGGTTGGTTTTGTTACATGTGTTCCATCTGTCTTGGAGATACGGAAAAACTCAGTAGGGGAAAAATGGAAAGGGCAAAATTGTTTCCCTAGCTCCATAAAATATCTAAAAATTACTTCCCGTGTAAGCTCTGGTGCACAGATTCCTTCACTTCTAACGTCTACACTATCCAGGTGCCTGCCGATCTTCCCACCAGAGCAGAGGGAGGAGAGATTGCTTAGCTACTCCCTGGTTAGAAAGTGGGCAAGGCAGACAGCCTTTTGGAAAACCTCCACCTTGAAAGAGTTCTGCAAGGCTTCTCATTTCAGGTGAATTTAATGAACACACAGATTGGTTCTTTTATTCTGAATATCCTTAAAGTAAAAATCAACTTCCTTGCTGGCTACAGCTGATCTGGGATTTCTGATATCTTTCTTTAATGTTTCAGGCTAAGTACTGGATGGAAAAAAAAATCTGAAAAACCAAACAAAACATTTCTTCACCTATCCCCAGCTGCACCTGACAGTGAAAGAAGTTGAAATCTTACTCCTCGCTGGACCTTACATCCAATTTTGAGCTTCTATTATCTTTTCTAAAAGCCACTGTAGAATACCTAGTTACATGTTTTTTTTGTTTGTTTCTCTGAAAATCAGCTGGTTATGTTTGTAATTGGAGCACTTCATGGAGATATGAGGGTGTCTGGGAGATATAAGTGCTTTTAACCACCCTACCATTGTTCAGCATTAGTTTTAGGCATTTATTGAGGGCCTTGGAGCCTCAGAGTGTGACTTCTGGAGACTACAGGTCTATTATGATGTGTGTAGCACTGAATAAAATATGGATTCTTCAGGATCATCTTAAACGGCACTTTAATCTGGAGCTATGAAGTAACATTTCCATGGTGTGTGCTTATCTGCAAATGAACAGAATCAAACCTTCGACAAACAAAACAGCCCCAACTTTATGAGCCTACTGAGCTGAGATGGTACTAGAGTCCGGGTTTGTTCATTTAGACCAGGGTTTTAGAATCCTTATAAATAAAGTATATTAAATCCAAAGTGGACTCTTGCAGAAGGTGCTACTTAAATATCATGTGATATTTCAATATTTTGCAATTAGAACTCTGAGACTGTAAGAAATGACATTACATATCTAGGACAAAAATATGTGATATTTAAAGCTGGCTTTACAGTTTACGAATCATGGCTCAAGTTGATAAACTTATGCATTAGTGCCAAACACACATAATATCGAATTTTCTCATATCCTATGACTCATCCGAGAGCTCTGTTCACTTGTCACCAAGATCCCTTCTCTTGTTACGAGACCTTGTCATCACCTAGAACTTCTTCACTTCTGACACCTTGACCTTTGAAATTCCACTGACCTCAACCCTATACCCTTCCTCTCTTACACCCCCGTCCCACCCATCAGCCTCACCAAGGCACCTGGCTTTCACTCTCCCCAGCAAATGGCCCCTAGGCCTCTTGGTTTCAAGGACATTCTCCTCATCTGACACAAAGTAACCCTTACTCCTTTGCCTTAATGGTGCAGCCAGTCAACAAATCCGCAACTATGGATCCGTTCATCTGTTTTCTTCAGTCCCTGAGTATTACCAGAGAAAATCACATAACACGAAATTATGCAGTCAGGTGCTAATACACATTTTGAGTTTCAAACCTCAACTGGGCACTCAAGACCATCTAAAATTCAAGACCATCTAATCACTTCTAGTTGGTTCCCTCTAGAATCAACCTGACATGAGACACATAAGACTGGATAACATGAATCACAGATACTTAGGACAGAACTGTATTGAATATGTAATATATACTCAAAATACATAATCAAGTTCATTTTCTCTCCTGGGTTTCATGTGGGCCAAACTTTCCCCATTTTTTGTATGTATTTCCTCTTATTTTCACTTTCTTTTATGGTTTTCTAATAGATTGCTTATTAAAGAGTTTAGAAGAATATTAAAGAATTTAAGAAAACCAGAAAATATTTAGTACATATCTATTGCAGGCTGAGCACTGCCCCAAGTACAGGGATACAGCAGTGAGCCAATTAACAGCTTTGCCCTTAGAGAGTCTATATTTTAGCAGCAAGGGTCAGAAAATAGGCAAAGAAGTAAAATATATACCGTCAGGAAGTTACAGGGGGGACTGCAGCGTCCTGGGGAGGCAGTGGAAATTGTGGGCAGTGGAAACTGTGGAGAGGCTGCTTCCTCTAGTAGGTACAAGTGTGAGGCAGACAGCCTCAGTTCCAGTCCTGGGTCCGGCACTTACTACCTGTGTGACCCCGGACAAGTGGCCTAGCCTCTCTATGACTCAGTTTCTCTATCTGTAAAATGAAGATTTTCTTAGTACCAACATCATAGGGTCGTTAAGAAGATTAAATGACTTAAGACATAAGTAACATTTCTCCTGGTAGGCACTACACAATTGTCAACTTCATAACAGTCTCAGTCATTGCTCCAACCCCTTGCCTTCATGGTCTACGCCCTCTAGGCAGGGATAGGCTCACCTTGAAGGGAAAGCTCCTTGCTTGGAGAGGCCACTCACCTCTGGGGCCCTGGGACAGGCCCCAGCAATATGCTGCTTTTATCAAATTTGCAAAAGTAAGATACATATATTTTTAAAGTAAGACATCTTAATCGTACTGGTTTAGATGCCACTATGTTAGGTAGTATTGAGGTGGCTGTGGGCACTTGGAGATTCAGCTAAGAGGAAGTTAGGGTGGAGACACATTTGGTCTGAGTTTAGTGGGGAACGTCCATGTGTTTTGGTCACTTCTGTATCAATTTCAGCTAGAGCTGATCGTCCTGGTGTGGAGACAGCTCCCAGGCTTCCGACCACCCACCGTGCCACGGTGCGGGGTGGGACACAGTAGAGGGAATGTGTCCCATGCAGGGTAGAGGGGAAAACAGGGTATGAAATGTATAGAGCCAGAAGTTGTTCTGTGGAAAGTTCTTGTAATCCTCTGATATATAAAACTGTAAGTAGAGGATTTGGTTCTGAGGACACAGTCAAAACAGAGGTCCTTTCCTTGTTTTGGAAAACAAGGAACACACTTGATAATTCAACATTAATAATTATAAGTGCATTTTGCTGGACTGAATGTTGGTGCCCCCACTATTTGTACATCGAAGCCCTAACACCCACCGTGATAGTAACTGGAGATGGGACTTTGGGGAGGTAATTCAGTTTAGATGAAGTCGTGAGGATGGGGTCCTTACGATGGCATTAGTGGCCTTATAAGAAGACACCAGAGAACTCGCTCTTTTTCTCCTTGCCGTGTGAGCACAGAGTGAGAAGGTGGCCATCCGAAAGCCAGGAAGAGGGCTCTCACTAGGGCCCGACCATGCTGGGACCTGATCTCGGACTTCCCGGCTCCAGGACTGTGAGAAATACGATGTAAGATGTCTGTTGTTTAAGCCACCCGGTCTATGGTATTTTGTTCCCGCAGCCCAAGCTAAGACATACATTATGCTTTTTTTTTTTTCCTTTTTTTAGTTGGAATCACATCGGAGAGAAGTGTAATTTCGACATTTGCAGGATAGAAGCCCACTGCAGTACTAACAGCACCGCGGTCTGTATGTAAAGTTGCAGGTTTACGCGTCCCATCCATCAATGTTAGAAAACAAACAGCTACAAACCACATTGGAAGAAATACTGAATTCTTCTTCAACTCTCTCTTTAGGAAATATTACAAAATTAGTTTCATTTTAGAGATGATCAGAGTTATAGCCAAATATGTAGGGGGGGAAAGTATTATAGAGTCAATGAACATAAGTCATATTATTTTTTGGAATTTTACAGGGTTTGTGGTATGTATCTGTGTTCAAAAAATTTACAATGTGCGTGACTCCTTTTCTCATCCTAAATAATATCCCCTTTGTCCCTGGTTTGGATTTTATAAATTTTGTGTTCTTTTTCTTAAATAGGCCCTCCTCCCAAACTGCATGTATTTCAGGTCCACAAGCCCTGATCCACGTCTACCGGGAGGAAACAGGAATGAGGGAATGCCTTCGGTTTTCTCTCTTACCTCAGCCAAACTGAGCTGTATGTTCTGTTACAGTGGCTATCTTCTGTCCTAGAAGAGGACACCCTGGTGACCCCTGGCCTCCTATCCTATTCACCCTCCTCTTCCAGGAGCTCTTGATCTCCACCGATGTCCCCACCCTTGGATGGCCATGTTCTTGCTCTCCACCGGCTCTTCCCTGTCACACCACAAGCATGCTCACAAGTGTCATTGATTCTGGCCACCCACTTCCTGCCCACCTCTGTTGTAAAGACTTCCTGACTCCTTCCATCTCTCTCTACTAAATGTTCTGAAACAGAAGTTGATATATATACATATATATGACCTTTGCTTCCTCATTCCCCTCTGCATTGAGATCTGGTTTCTTGCAGCTTTCGGGAACTGTCCCCTAGAGTCACCACTGCCAGACTCTGGCCTCTGATTGGTTCGCATCCCCCGGGCCCTCTGCAAGTGTCACCGCCCCTCTCCCCTGCATCCTTTCTGTCATGGTGCCCCCGGAGCCAGCCCTTCTGGTTCACCTCCTTCCCCTCTGACCATTCCACTTGATCTTGGTCTCTTTGGTTACCCCCTCTCCTTCCCAGGTTCCCTTAAGTACCTACTGGTGTCCCCCAGGCTCCAGCTCAGGCCACTTGTCTCCCCATCTCCGTGCTAGTCTTGGACACGCCTGTTCATTCCATAGCGAGGCTCTGCTCTTGACTCTGCAGGGAGGTTTCTGATCCCACGGCTGCTCCTGAATTTGGAGCCACGTGTCCCACTTTCCACCGGAGAGCTCCAGCTGCTTCTCGTACCTACCATCTTTACAAATGAGGACCCTCTTCCTCATCCTCACCAAACCTCTCCTCCCTCCATGTTCTCCACGGTGAGAGAGGTCACCATCAATCAGCCGGTGTTTTTAGAGCCTCCTTCCCCTTCACTCCTCATCTCCGATCCTTAACAAGCATCACTTATCACTTATTTGATCTGTAAGCCAGATGCGCTTACCTTTTTGTTTTGTTTTGTTTTTGAATCATTAAACCTCTTGGCAGTATGGCAAAGACTTTGGATTGCTTTGAATAATGCTTTTTAGAGAATACAACAAAAATCAAAGGATCACAAAAGAAACAATTTCTTGGAAAGATGGCTTCTGAAATTTTAAGAAGTTTCGACATAGTAATACATGGAGTGATGCACTAATGTAGTATCACACACTTGGGCACAATGTCAGGTGTAATTACCGTCATTTTAAGGCAGTGAGGACCACAAACGATACTCGGAGAAATGCAATATGAAAAGTCTGTGACTTCTCTTGATGACAAGGCCATAAATATCGCGAGTGTTACTATAGTAAATTTCTTATATTCATCATCAAAGAATATGATAAATTTTAGTAAGGGAAAAGTAAAAATAAAGATACAATGTTTCTCCCATGCAGGTTTACAACCCCCTGGGGTTCTGCCCAGACTAAGAACACCTGCTTTAAAATGATCTCTGGCACTTGCCTCCTCTTTTCCATTCCTCCTGCCACTGACCTAATTAGGGTCCTTCTGTCCACATGGAATCTCCACAGGTGTTTCATTGGCTCCTCCCCTTTCTTCGAAGCCTGATCGTATTATCGCAGTGTTCCCAGCATGCCTGAGAGGAGTCCCTCTCCATTCTGTCACGTAGGCCGAGTATCAGGCTTTGTCTCCTGAGTAGAGCTCAGACTTGTCAGCCTTCTCTGCCCAGCTTGACCGTCTCCTTGGTCCATTCGATTGCTCCCAGCCACCTCCCTGCTACCCTAGCTTTGCCTCACCGATCCTTCCAGAAGCATGAATCTCTCTCAAACCCAAATCAGATAATGACACTCTGTTGTTTCCAATCCTCTCCCCGTCTTCACTATACAGTTTGGGCTCCTTAGCATCGCGTGGCTTCTGCCTACCTTTCCACCCCGCTCCCGCAACTCTGTTCCAGCCACCTCTCACTTCCGCAGTTAACCAAGCTGGGGCATAATCGAGGGTTAGAGCAAGGGCTCTGGAGCCAGAACGCCTCGGTTCAAATCCTGGCTGCACCGCTCAGGAAGGGCGTGCCCTTGAAAAATCATTCTGTTCCCTGGGCCTCAGGGACCTCAGCTTTAATATGGAGCCGTGAGAGTGCTCCATCATGAAGTGATATAACACACGTGAGGTGTTCACAATGGGGCCATGGTGTATAGAGAAGCACAGTAAGAGAGAGACCCTGGAGTTATGTCATATTCCCCTCGTGGGAAATGGTCTTTCTCAAGTTTTCTGCTTGGCCAATTGGTCCTTTAAGACTCGGCTCAGGCATCTCCTACTCCTGAGAACCTTCTGGAACACGGGCTGGCAGGGCTGGTGGGACAGGCAGGGTTCTGGGCTCCATGGCCCCTCCCCAGTCATCACTTAGCTGTAACCCACAGGAGAATGCGTGGCCCTCTGGGTGTGGGGTGTGGCTCCCTCCCTTTGTAACCCAGGACCTGCAGAGCCAGGCACAGGGCGGGTGTTGAGCAAGTGTTTAGAGGCTGAATGGATTAAAAAGAGAATCCAAATCAAAGGGCAAAGTGTTCAATAAAGAGGAGCCAGTTCTCTCCCACTCTCCTGACAATTTGCTTTTCAAAGCGTTATATACAACATGGGCTTATCTCACTGTTTTCTGAGTGGTCCTGTCTGTAGTGAATCCCTCTCTGGCCAATTCGGGGCCCGATAGCATCAAGCTTCTGAAAAAGAGAAAAACATAGTGTGGGGGGCTGGGGGGGGGCAGGACTCTCGGCCCGCCCGTTGCCAACAAGGAAGCCCTCAGGAAACAGGCATCCAAGGACAGGATAGGCACTTAATACTTTTTTAGCAAAGGAGACTACGACAGTAGGAGCAAGAATTTAAGCATATTTTTAAGAACAGAAGAGTGTGGGACCCTGGGTGAGGGCATGTCCAACACGGCAATGGCCTTGACTTTAGTTAGAGCTGTCCTCATTCTTTCCTTTTCAGACATTACGAAATAATTCATGTCTCGGGAAAATATGAAACAATGCAGAAGGGGAAGAAAGTAAAAAACAAACAAACAAAACTCCAACCCCCCCCCCAAAAAAAACCACAAAAATACAAGCAACACACACACACACACACACACACAAACCCCAAACTACCTGTTCCCCAGAGGCAATCTCTGCCTCTGTGCAGGTTTTTTTTTTTAATTTATTTTTTAATGTTTTTATTTATTTTTGAGAGACATAGAGACAGAGTGTGAGCAGGAGAAGGGCAGAGAGAGAGGGAGACACAGAATCCGAAGCAGGCTCCAGGCTCTGAGCCATCAGCACAGAGCTCGACGCGGGGCTCGAACTCACAGACTATGAGATCATGACCTGAGCCGAAGTCGGCCGCTTAACCAACTGAGCCACCCAGGCGCCCCTCTGTGCAGATTTAAAGATCACCCGGGGGAGGCTGACACTTGCCACCTCGCTCACAGCATCAGAAATGTGAAATCACACCTGGATTTGTCCAGGGAGACAAACCTGTGGAGATGCTGCCACACATTTTTCTTTTTTTTAACAGCGGAAGGAAGAAATGATTTAAAATATAACAGGTAAAGGAACCCTTTTCATCAGAGATGGGCTGTGGTGTAGAGGCACAGAATGGAGAGCAGGCTTTGGAGCTGGGCTCGAACCTGTGCCCTTCCTCGAGGTTCCCGCAGGAGAAACGCCCCCACTCAGAGAGCGGCTGGAGGGCCTAGCATTTCAGGACATGCAGACCCCGGGCGGCAGGGAGGGTCCCGTTTAAGCGTCCCTGGGGATGGGAGGTCGGTGGTGGGGTGAGGGAGGGCCTGCTGCTTTAGGGCCGGGCTGGGGGAGGGGACCTGGGAGCAGAGGCTGGGCCTCACCCCCAGTGCGACCTTCCCCAGCCCCTCTTTGCAGCTACCGTCACTCTGGCCACTTGTCATTGCGGGACAAAGGCAAAGGGAAGCACAGCACCCGTAGGGCAGGACTTAGGCCAGCAGAGGCAACAGCTGTGCGAAGGGAAGGGGGGCCCAGCTGGGGAGGGCAGCCCTGGCTGACTCTAAAATCAAGGGCGGCCTGCCAGCCTAGCAAAAGCCTCTTGTGAGGCTCCCCGAGGGGACCATGCTGGGTGCTCCGTGCAGGCAGTGCTGGGGCCACGTGGAGAGGGAGCCCACCCCCTCCCTTCCTGGGGTGTCATTCCCCAACTCCCCCTTGGGCTGGACAAGCCTGCCCTCATTAACCACCCTCCCCCCTCACCTTCCTTTGCTTCCAGGCCTCTCTCACTTGCACCCTCGCTCGGGGGTGAAAGGTGGGTTGGCTGTGGTACTTCTGTTCACAAAATCCCCAGCCCGCAGCATCCAATCAGTTTTCAGACAGGCAGGGATGAGTTGAATCCTCTTTGGGGAGGAAGAGGTAGTGCCGCTGTATTCCCTATTTAAAAAGGAGCCCTTGGAAACCAATTTGCTCTAATGACGGTGTCAGCTCCAGTCCACCCTGGGTTCTCTGGGAAGGCAGTCCTCCTTACCTTCCGCACTGCCCGGCTTGCTGTCTGCGTGATCCGCTCCCGGAGCTTCACCTTGGACTAGTCCGGAAGATGCTTGTCCGCTTTAAAATGCTCAAACTCCTAAATGGATTAAAAAAATAATAATAATATTGGGGGCACCTGGGTGGCTCGGTCGGTTAAGTGGCCGACTTCAGCTCAGGTCATGAACTTGCGGTCTGTGAGTTTGAGCCCCGCGTTGGGCTCTGTGCTGATGGCCTGGAGCCTGCTTCAGATTCTGTGTCTCCCAGTCTCTCTGCCCTTCCCCTGCTCATGCTCTGTCTCTATGTCTCTCAAAACTAAATAAACGTTTAAAAACAAAAGAATATAGTCGGAGTGCCTATCTCACTCGGTACAGCATGCAACTTTTGATCTGGGGGTTGAAAGTTCAAGTCCCAGGTTGGGTGTAGAGATTACTTAAAAAATCTTAAAAAAAATTGTCAGTAAGCAAAGCAAAAACATTTGGGAAGTAAGGAAATTAAGCACTAACAAAGAGCAGAAAACATGCCAGAACGGTAAATTCTGCTAATGTTTAACTTTAGAGTTTTTAAAATAAAGTGTTTCTGCTTGGTTTAAATGATTTTAAACAGCTTAGCTGGCTTCTCATCTGGAGTCAAACTTTCTGGCTCAAAGTTGTTACCATTGTTCCTGCTCCTCATTGGCTCACTGCTGCCTCCCTGTGTCTGATGGAAAAATCACAACACAGTGTTCTGCTTCACAAATACATGGTCCAAACCGCCCACCCCACCAGTCTATTAGCTTCCATGACAATAAATCACACAGGATTAAAGTGATGCTTCAGTTCATTAGTGAGAACCATACATACCACCTTTCTTTCTTTCCTTCCTTCTTTCTTTCTTTCTTTTTCTTTCTTTCTTTCTTTCTTTCTTTCTTTCTTTCTTTCTTTCTTTCTTTCTTTCTTCTCTCTTTCTTTCTTTCTTCTTTCTTTCTTTCTTCTTTCTTTCTTTCTTCCTTCCTTCCTTCCTTCCTTCCTTCCTTCCTTCCTTCCTTCCTTCCTTCCTTCCTCTCTTCCTCTCTTTCTCTCTTTCTTTCCAATTCATTGGGCCTTTGCTGGAAGGATCAGTTTAATCCTTAGAGAGATTGGCTATGGTTATATTATCAATGTAAGTCTTACTAATGATCGCCTGACTTATTCAGTGAGGTGCAGTATATGTTATTTTATACCATCGATAAAAATCCTCCATCCAGGATGACTGCAAATTTTCAGAGTCTCCGATGTGAGATAAATTTTGAAAAATGGCTCAAACAAATACACATCAAAGTGCAAGCTCCTCGTGCTCACCTGGTACCTTTGTCTTTAACGAGCAGATGGGATCCTACCTCGATGTGAACTAGCCTGCCTCTGTGGTTTGTATTAGGCACCAGTTCTTCCCGTTTCTGGCTTGTCCGTGTAGTTTGAGTTGCTTCTTGCTTTACTGGGAGCCACACAGGAACTATGTCGTCCTAGATGGATTTTGGAAAACGCCTTACATCCCGAGTAGAGCAAGGGGTTGCTCCCATTTGCAGAAGCATCACCTGCATGGAGGAAATGCCCACTTGCTCCTAACGCTCACTCCAGATTCTTTCTATACTGCAGTGGTGGCCTTAGTGTCACCTCCCGAAGTTACCCGCTAAAACAACATCTGTGGCTCCGCAGTGCTTGTCTTCGGATCTTATCAATCATTCACTGCTCAATACAAAAATAGCTCTGCAAGAGAAGACATGGACTTTACCTCCTCCAAAATAATCAAACAAGTCTAGTCAGATTCAGTGCCCAGATAGGATGCTGTAGCTTCCCGAAGGCAGAGTGTCTTACACCCAACCCCGTATCTGCTCCCAAAGGGAAGATGTGAAGGGCAAGATGTGAATGGACAGCCGGTATTTCTGAACACTTCAAGTGTGTGTTCCCACCCCGGGTGACTTTGAACTTGCTCTTCCCTCCGGCTGGAACTGTTCTCAAGTCTTGCCATTAAGATCTCAACCAGGGGCGCCTGGGTGGCTCTGTCAGTTAAGCAGCTGACTTCAGCTCAGGTCATGATCTCGTGGCCTGTGTGTTCCAGCCCCGTGTTGGGGTCTGTGCTGACAACTCAGAGCCTGCAGCCTGCTTCTGATTCTGTGTCTCCTTCTCTCTCTGCCCCTCCCCTGCTTGCTCTCTCTCTCTCTCTCAAAAATAATAAACATTTAAAAAAAATTTTAAAGATCTCAAATAAAATAGTTTCTCTACGACCTGATTTCATTTTAACAGCACTATCTGAGTTCATATTGTGTGTTTGTTTGTTTGTATGATTATTTTTTGTCTTCCCCCTGCAGAATGTCAGCATCATAAGAGCAGGGAAGTTACTTGCTTTGGTTAACATTGAATCCCCAGCACTTAGAACAGTACTTAGCAACGTGCTCAATGAATGCTTGTAGAATAAATAAAGAATAACGCAGAGTTTCCCTAACTATAATCCTAGTTCTTGAGATCAGGGGCCATATCTTATAATTTCTACTCTTCTCCTTAGGGCCTGGCATGGTGTAACTTGTAGAGATGGTTTTTAAGAAGTGCTTGTTGAGTGAGATTGCACAGGAGAAGGAATATGTGTCGAATCCTTAGATGGGTCAAAGGCAGAGTGGGGCAGGCCCCCACCTTTACGATGGCCGACTAAGCTGGGAATGTGGCTCTTGGGTGGGGAAAGTGAGAATAAGGCAGTTGGATCCGCAAGAGACCTCTAGACTTTCGCTCCTCTGGAGTTCTACTTTCCTATGATCGTGCAGTTCAAAATTTTATAGATATGAATCAGAGAGTGCCAGAGGGGCCAAAGAGAACGTGTGTGATGGGGAGATTGGGGTCTCGTGGCCCTGGACCGGTTGCTGAATGATCCACGTTTTTCAACTTTTCGTTCATCTTACAAGATACTTACTGAACCCCTGCTTTGTTCCAGGTGTCAGGCTGGGTGCTGGGGATACCCGTGCTGTTCCAGACTTGACAAGTGATGTCAAACATAACAAGGATTCCCGATTCACAAAGCGCTCGATGACAGGGTGGTGTGTTAAACCCTGTAGCCCTTCAGCTTGAAAGCTGCTTAGCAGGTCACGTCATGACGCCATTCAACACTCACCTCTCCGTCACGCGCTGGTGTTTGCTAAGCAATTTGTGACTGCTGGTTGGGAGGTCTCCTGAGGGAGTTCCCATCCTTTCTGACATTTACCAGGCAGCAGAGGGAAGAGCATCCCTTACCCCCACCCTCAAGCTTTCCTTTGTCTCACACTGAAGGGAAGGAAGAGAGTCTCCTGTGATATCAATTTTTAATTCCTTTTGGTTGGGGATGAAATCGATGAGATCAGCCGCACGGCCTCCTCTGTACATCTGTGTACTTATTAGTGTTTCCTAGTAATTACCCTTCCACGTTAGTCTATAAGCCACGATGCTAATGACCATATTTTTAAATGAATGCATGCAAATACGCCTAGGAGCCGGACAAAGACAGTATCAAATATACTCATTAATAAATAATATCAATACTGCGCAATTGCCAGCTGAAATGTTTTTAACTTCAAAGAAGAGCTTTCATATCTATGATCTCATCTCACCCTACATATTATTATTTTAAAACTCCTCTCCAGGGACAGGTTGGTTCCTGCATGCAAAGCCAGGCAGGGTGAGGATAATGAAGACCTGCCTCAGGCTACCCGACACCGCTCGCTCCGCAGGGCAGTCCGGCACGCCCGCCCCTCCGGTCCCTCGGGGTCTCTCTTGGCTTGTTTGAAAACTAAAGGCAAACATGAAAAAGTACACTCATTTCAAGTGGCGCTGGGAGACCTCCACACTCGGGGCGGGAACAGGGAATTGAAGGAGTGAGGCTACTTTCAGGACCCACTGTGGAGCTTCTACAAACAATGAGAAAGAGACAACCTCAAACTGATGTCAGGCGGCCAGAAAGGCCGGAATTGGAAATCTCTAGTCGCCTGGGACTGAAAAGCCAGTTCCTGTTTACTCTATCTACAGCTGTAACTTTTTTTCCTGTCTTCCCCAATTTCTCCATGAGTGTGCCTTTGTTTTCAGGAAGATTTTTTTTTTTTTTTTTTTTTACATATTTTTACCTAACATTGTAAGCTTTTCCTGTTAGGCTTCCCTTGGAGTAACAACCCCATGTCGTTGTTTTCCTAAGGCTGGGCTGTGGTTATGGAAACGCCCTTTTCTGAATTTGTTAGAGGGGCATTTAAAAAAATAACTCAAGGGCGCCTGGGTGGCTCAGCTGGTTGAGTGTCCGACTTTGGCTCAGGTCATGATCTCGCGGTTCGTGGGTTCCAACCCCATATTGGTCTTGCTGAGCCACCAATCAGCGCAGAGCACACTTCAGATCCTCTGTCCCCTCTCTCTCTTCTCCTCCCCCACTTGCTCTCTCTCATTCAAAAACAAACATTAAAATTTTTTAAAAAATAACTCACATAGAAAGTAAAAAACCAACCAAACAAAAAACAAACCTGACGGTGAGGCTCACCCGGTCTTGTCTATATGGTCCTAATACCAACCTGCAGGGTTTCCGCTTCACAAAGACTCAGCGGGTACCACCTCCCCCGGAGTGGATGCTGTAAAGATTGCTTCAGAATCTCCTACTCGGGCATCGGAAAAGGAGGACCGGGTACCGGGTACTGTGGGTGGTGAATTGTTTCACCTGTGATTACTCATGAAGAAAGAGCTAACCTGTGACTAACTATTTCAATTCTCGTCTTTTCAAGGGTCAGCGGAAGGACTGGTCATCCAGTTTACAGCTGCCAACTGGTGCCTGCCACTTTGCCATCACAGCCCTGCCCCTTGGGCTGCTCTGACAGGGGTGAGTTTCTTACCAGATACCAGGTGCCCTTCGAGAATTGGTCTTGAATTACCTGCTACTGTTTTTTTTAATGTTCTGAAAAATCGTTTTAATGTTTTTATTTATTTTGAGAGAGGGGGAGAGCAGGGGAGGGGCAGAAAGAGAGGGAGAGAGGGAATCCCAAGCAGGTTCCGTGTGTTGGTGCAGAGCCCGATGTGGGACTCGAACTCACGAACCACGAGATCATGACCTGAGCGGAAACTAAGAGTCAGACGCCCCTTGCCTGCTGTTTTGAATGAGTGTAGCCTTTGCATGCAGTGGGCACTCAATAAATACTGAATGAATGCAGCTTAACGTGCATCACCTGGTCTCTGGGGGTCTGTTTCCTCTGTGTAAAATGAGAGTACCGGCAAATGACTGCTTACGTTTTTTCCAGTTTTAACATTCTGGGAGGCCTTTTGGATAGCCATTTTAAATTACCTCCCATTGCGAAAGCTGTTTCCAAGCAACAGAGCAGGACTTCCTGACTCCTGGCCTGACCTCTCGGCCCACAAAGATTTCTCGCCGCGCCTGCAGCATGATATTATCTGTAATGCATATTTATTTATTACCTAGTGAGACATCTCAGGTTGTTATGGAGCTTCTCGGCTGTGTGGGTCCTGTCCTTGAGATAAGAGTGTAAGCTTCCCAAGCCAGCTGCTGTCTAGAATGCGCTAAGTATTTGTTAAATAAATAAATATTACGACAAGGGATCATCTTCCTTCTATCTACAGGGAATTCTGGGCTTAAGAGAAACAGAAGAATCAAGGGTGAAGCCCCGATCTGTGGTTTGGGAACCGTGGTGTGGGATGAGGCTGCCCTTCAAGACAGGGAGAGCTGCAGGCAGGCAGGTTCGGGGGAGGGAGGAGAGGAGATGACTTTAGAGAAAAGCTGCATTCTGCCTATACATGCTTCTTGAGATTCTCAAAGAACATTGGCCAGGTAACGATTTTGAGATGTGAGATCCTAGCCAAAGGAACATACTTTATTTTGTTTAGCCCAAAGCTTCCCAAAATGTGTTTTTTTTTTAATGTTTATTTACTTTTGAGGGGGGGAGGGGCAGAGAGAGAGAAGGAGACTCAGAATCCGAAGCAGGCTCCAGGCTCTGAGCTCTTAGCACAGACCCCGAGGTGAGGCTCGAACCTACGAATTGGGAGGTCATGACCTGAACTGAAGTCAGATTCTTAACCGACTGAGCCACCCAAACTCCCCTAACTGAAGACACTGGTATAACCCGAGAAGAGAAGCAGGGCTAGGAAAGAAGCCTGCAGAACAAGTCACCTTTAAGGATGGCTGGGGGTGCCTGAAGTAGAGCATCTAGGAGGGACGAGGAGTTGTAACCGCTGGGCTTTCTTCTGGGCTCAGTGCTTCCATAGGCATTGGGAAAAGCAATAAACGTTAAAAAAAGTTTTAAATTAAATAGTGGTGATATTTATTTTTTTTTTTAAGACAGAGAGAGACAGAGCATGAGTGGGGGAGGGGCAGAGAGAGAGGGAGACACAGAAACCGAAGCAGACTCCAGGCTCCGAGCTGTCAGCACAGAGCCCGACGTGGGGCTCGAACCCACGGACCGCGAGATCATGACCTGAGCTGAAGTCAGACGCTCAACCGACTGAGCCACCCAGGCGACCCTAAATAGTGGTGATAGACAGATAACTCTGTGAATATGCTAAAACTCCTGCATTGTACACTTCCAAGGGTGAATTTTATGGCATATGAATTATTTTTCAATAAAGCTGTTATTTTATGGGCCCTGCATCAGGGTCTCTGCTGACAGTGCAGAATCGGATTAGGATCCTCTGACTCCCTCTCTCTCTGCCCCTCCCCCACTTCCTCTCTCTCTCTCTCTCAAACATAAATAAACATTAAAAAAAGAGAGAAGAAAATGCAAGGGGGATGAATACTTTGCTTTTAAGATAAAATTTTCTCTAAATAATATATAAAATTAGTGATTTGTTGTTTGCTGCTTCTTTGTTCCTCAAATGCTTTGTTACCAGCAGTTTGCTCTCACAGCCGCATGGCAACTGAGAGACAGTCAGTGTTATCTCCCATTCCTTTGGAAAGAATACTTCTTTCTTTTTTAGTTTTTCTTTATTTAAGTCATCTCTGCACCCCACGTGGGGCTTGAACTCATGACCCCCCGATCAAGAGTTGTACACTGTTCTCACTGAGCCAGCCAGGCGCTCCCTCCAGGATAATTCTTGGATATTCATCTATCTCCTAACTGAGATTTCTTTCTCTCCTAGAAGTGCAAATAACAACCACCATTGGTTTCTGAAGTATTAGTCCCAGGTGTGTCTTGCCATTTCTACGAAATCACATAAGACATGTTTATTTACATACTTTATCCGTACATTTCTTAGCTCTCTCATCTACGAGTCAGGTTTGTTGACGTAAAATTTATGCTCAGTCACATTCACCCTTGAAAGGTTTCCAATTCTATGAATTTCGGTGAAAGTTTACGGTCATAAAACCACCACCACACTGGACGTGTGGACTACTTCCGTTACCCTAAAATGTCCCCTCATGCCCCTTTGGACTCAACCTCTTCTCCCCACATCCAGGCCCTGTGACCCCCTGACCTATTTCTGCCCTTAGAGCAGTCTTCAGTTCCTAGCCTGTCTTCTCGAGATTTCCTCTGAGACAATTCTCTCTACCAGGCAGGACGCTGCTTTGTATCCCACGGTGGTACCTGGCACCTAAAAGCCTAGCTAACAGACGCTGAATAAATGAACCAATCACTTATGTTTTCGATTCTGCCCCAAACAATCAGAGACTCTGCTCTCTGATTTCCAGGATGTGCCATTTGAAAAGAGGCTATTAATGTCAGGGAAAGCTTTCACCTCAAGTTTTAATCTTTACAGTCTTTTGAAAAAGGGGGCCATAGTGATTTCCAACTTCAGGGATTTTGCTGAGCATTTCAAACCTTTCGCTAGACTTGGGGCTTACAGGTTTTTGGCTTAACCAGCTGTGGACCTCTAGCCTCTCAACCCGAATAAAGGGATGGAAATGGGATCCGGGACCAAAGGCAGCTGCGTGGGCCCTCCGCGCTGCTCCCGGTCTCCCATCATTCCACCTCCACACGGCAAGGCCCGGGGTCTCCTCCAGGGCTTCCCTCAACAGGCTCCATGGCATTCCAGACCCATTTTGTGAACACCTGCTTGAGTGGGAACTGAACCTCCCTTATCATGCAGGGCGTGGCCCTGAGAAAACTCACCTGCAGCCGGCTCGCGTGGCTCGGATCCCTTCCATCCTCTTCTGTCTTGATAGGAATCAGAAACTGGACCTCCCCAGAACAATGGCCAGGGGCAGTGAACAAAATTCCCCCTTGACTGACTAGTTATGGGAAATGGCCTCCTCCTTGAAGAGAACCCCGTTTCTTGGAAGATGTGGGTGCTTTTCTCCAGACTGGCTTACTAGCCACAAGCAGGGGGGTCCCTGTGCACTTTCTGGGGTTCGGCAGTTCTCCCTTGTGCCCTTTGCCCCATAGCACAAGCACCACAAAGAAACAAGGGTTCCCTCCTGGGGAGGTTGCCCCTTGCCTCCAAGATAAAATCTTGAGGCCGGCATCAAATTGCATCTGATGGAGACCTCATTCCCTTCAGTGGTGGGGGGGGGGCTTCCCTAGGTGGCAATGCATTATATAGGCCTGTGGGGCCAAACCTGTCAAGGTGCAGGGTTCTGTGAGATGTTGCTAAATAAACCAAATGCCAAAAAGGTGTTAATTTTAGCGTCAATGTGTAGGTCATAACCCTGTTGACAGATAAACCCTTCCTCAAGGGGGCTGGAGAGAGAGAGACAGAGGGAGGAAGGAGGGGTGCTGGAGATGGGTAAGCTTCAGAAAAAGGTAAAAACGATAAAGATAAAGAAAAAAAAAAGAAGCGGGGTCAAAGTAGAGGAACGCTTCTACTCTCCAGGCAGCTCTCCCAGAGCTGTGACCGTCAGAGTTTTGCTTTATTACTACCATGATAAGAAACCTATTTTATTTCATCGCGCGGGCGCGCACACACACCCACAGATGTATAAAACACACGGGGAAGTAAAGTCGGGCCTAGCCAGCCACGAGCGTGGGTGACCGGCTTCTCGGGCACAGCTGGCGGGGGGTTGGGGGGCGCCGCGAGCAGCCGGATCCCCGGGCCCGCCCCAGGCCGGCAGCCGGCGGGGCCCCCGCGCGGGGGAGGAGGGCGGGCCGCGCGCCCGCGGGGGCGGCTCGGGCTCCGGGCCGGGGCTCCGCGGTGGCGGCTCCGCACACGGCGCGGCGCCGAGATGGACGCGCGGGGCTGCGTGGCCGCCTGGGGGGACATGGTGGCGCGGAACCTGCGGTGAGTGCCGGCGCGCCGTCGTCCTCCCGCCCGGACCCCCGGG
Organism: Paguma larvata; assembly: GCA_030068075.1. NCBI lineage: Eukaryota > Metazoa > Chordata > Mammalia > Carnivora > Viverridae > Paguma > Paguma larvata. Next base: position 1,644,920 of record CM057827.1, read on the forward strand.
GATGGGCGGGACGCACCGGCCCGACGCGGTGGGCCGGGCCTGTTGCTGCGGCTCCCCGGGGGGTGCGGGGGCCCCTGGAGCTCTGCGAGCCCCGCCCTTGGGACCCCTTTATCCCTCGCCTTGGCGCCTATTCCCACCTGCGAGCCTCTAGGGTTTGCTTTTCCAGGAATGTACACCCCCTTGGGGCTTCTGAAATAGAGATTTCCAGAAAGATGGCTCAGGTTCCTCTACCAATCTCTTACCTGCTTTGACCCTTGTGCTAAAATTCCGGACGGGTTTTAAAAAGACCAGTAACAGTGACAATACTAATCTACCTCAGACTCTTAGATGTTATCCTCTTAGGTCAAAGGCCTGTCTGTGTGGGCGGAAGAGGATCGGAAGGCCAGCTCCCCCAGGGGGAACTCTCTCTCGCATGTATTTAAAGAGCATCCCTCCATAATGCTAAAAATGTACAGTGCATTGAAACCATACCTGTGCCAAGTTCTTGCATCTTTTAACTCCGAAATGTCTTGTATCCGTGGGTTTAACATTTTTCTTTCTCCTATTTTAAATCCTTGGCTTAAAAGGTAATGTTGAACTACCTGAATTGACCAGCAAAATATTGCCAGTCTCATTTGCATTGAAACCAGGTGTTGGGGGCGCCTGGGTGGCTCAGTCGGTTGGGCGGCCGACTTCAGCTCAGGTCATGATCTTGCGGTCTGTGAGTTCCAACCCCGCGTCGGGCTCTGTGCTGACAGCTCAGAGCCTGGAGCCGATTCTGTGTCTCCCTCTCTCTCTGCCCTTCCCCTGTTCACGCTGTGCCTCTATGTTTCTCAAAAATAAATAAACATTAAAAAAAATTAAAAAGAAAAAAAAAAAAGAAACCAGGTGTTGGTTAGAGACCCTGGACCCAGAGGACTCATATCTTGCTTTGTTTTGTGGGGGGTGGGAAGGTACTGGCATTTTTTGTTCACGTTTCTTCTTTATATTCCTTTGTTTTGTTTATTGTTGATTACAAAATATCCAAGCGTCACATCTAGACTCCAGTGACTTCGCTTTGGACTGTGTGAATGGTGAAGACAAAAACCCATCTTCTCTCTTCTATTCCTTCTGTAGCTCAGACCAGGGAGCAGAAATCAGCCTTTGCCGGGGCCGGCAGCGCAGACCCACACTGAACATTCGTCAGAATGTCCCGACTGACTGCCGATTTTCAACCTCACATTCATGGGCCTTACCTCCTTGACATGGTCGTTCTGAAAAAGCTGGCACTTTCTGCTTTATGTTTTGGGCTCTCTCCAGAGTTGACAGCAGATTATTTAACATTTATTTGGCAGAGAATCAAAGCTGCAGTTCATGCTTTTAGAGAACAACCCGCTTCGTTGATAATGGAGGGGGGTGTGGGGAATTGGGGGCCCTCTCTTACTTGCCTTACTAATTACTAAAAAATAAGTCTCAGGAGACGCTTCCTGAAGGAATAAGATAGGAGCGCGGTTCCTCATCTCTGCTGCTCTGATTTAAGACCTGCTGAGGCAGAAGCACAGACAGAGAGTCAGCCTCCCAGATCCTTTTGTTTCTTGGAGCCAAGTTAGTTTAGATCCTTCCCGGAGGGCTGGCCTTGCGCCTGTAACTGCGGGCCACCAGGGATCTACTGTGATGTGTTGTATGATTCAAGGAGAACATTTAACGAAAAGATGTTTTCGGTGATTATTTTTTAATGCCTTGGGGACCTGTTTATTTTGCAAAAATTTCATAAGGTGTAGTCGCTACTTAAGATAGGCGGGCCCAGGAGAGTAAAGCTTCGCTTGCAGTTGCTTTTCTTCAAACTCGAAAAATGGGGAATGTGCTCAGGGAAGGAGCTGAGGGAAGCCAATGGGCCATCTCCCTCTTCATTGCTCCCCATTCGCCCCAAGTCTTCGCATTTCTGGATAGCTTGAGAACAGCCCCCCTCCCCCCATGAGCAGGCTGATAGATTCATTCTTTCCACAGTACTGGCCATCGCCTCCCTGCCAGGCACTAGTTTAGGCCTGGGCACAACGCAGTAAATAAAACCGGCACGAATCCCTGCTCGTGTGAAGCTCGCATTGATTAATTTTCGATTGTAATTCAGAAAAGAGAATGAAGAACAACGCACTTCGTTGATAATGGGGAATTGGGGACCCAATGGGGAATTGGGGACCCTCTCCTCCTTGCCCTGCTGATTGCTTACCCCTCTACCCCAAAGCTATCAGTTCGCATTGCGTCCTTCTCCCTCAGGAGAGAGACCCACTTGCAGGACAGCTCTCGGGCCTGTGCTAGACAGGGCGCACTGTAGAAGCAGCGCTATACGCCACGTGGCCCTTGTCAGTGGGAAGGCAGGACTGATAGTGGGAAAACAACCAGGGAACAACTACAGGTCAAACTGAGGCCTAATTATAATTAGTGGGAGGGGCGAAAAGAGAGGAAAGGTCACTGTGGGAAGGTCTGTCTAAGAGAGGCTTCGACAAAGAAGAAACACTTGAGTGGGTTGACGGAAGGGGAGGATTTGGTGGGGAGGAAAGAAGGGAGGAGAACGCAGAGGTAACTTAGGTGCTCGGTGATCAATCCACGTTGGCTGAATGAATGGGTACATGGGGTGCATGAGTGGCGCGTCTTACTATCTGGAATAGCCATCTTGCCAAATGGGGTTAGAGTTGGGCTTCCCAAAGCTGGTGCTCTGAGCTTGAATATGAGTGATTCGCCTTGTAGCAACTCCGGATCCAAGGTAAGAAAGATCCAGTTAGGTTCTGTGGCCCCCGCGGGATGCTGTGCAGTTACGGCCACGGCTGATCAAAGGGCAGGCGAAAGAACACCAAAGCATCAAGGTGGCTGTTTGATGTGGCTGGCCGTTAGCGGGGATTGGGCTGAAATTGCATCCTCCACTCAAATAAGGTCTGTTAGCCACTGGTGACTTTTGATCCCCTACTGATCTAGGGGAAGTCAAATTGACAACCCCTAGTTAAAAGAAGTTGCTGTGCATTATTGATGCTCCGAGGGATCCGGTCACTCTGTTCTCTTCCCGCAGTGCTTCTCACAGAAGCGCCTTGAGCTATTTGAGAGAAGGGTCCTGTATGAATTATTCTTTAAAAACAGAAACACATTTCCCTCTACGGCCTCTGCTTCCCAAGCACCCTGCTACCTTCAAAAGATAACTTAGCGGGAGACTAACAGGCAAGGTAGCGTGAGTTCAGAATCAGGAGAGAGAAAGCCTGAGCTGGCCAACTGGAAGGAAGCATAAGAATTCAGCCTGCGTTCCTTTCTGCCCGTTTGGGCTTGATCTGGGGCTCGAAGCGGCTTCTCTGGGAGTTGATTTCTTGTCTCTAAAATCAGAACAACAATGTCCTTCCTACCTCCTTCGCGGAGGTTATTTTAAAGTATTATGAAACAAGCATTTTCATTTTCTCCTCGCTGATTTTAGGCGTAGGCAGTTGCCATGCCTGCTTCTTGGAGGGACACCCATTACACTTAGCCCACGTCCCTTTTCCACTCCCTGCAGAATTGCTGGAAATTCTTCAGCGATGCATGATCTTCTTCCTTCATGCCTCTTCCAAACATATAAGCGCTCTGAAATTTTAGTACTAACACCTGAGGGAGAATTTCTTTTTAGAGGTCTTTCTTTGATGACTTTGGAGTCAGAAGTCTCCGGAGAATACAGGAATAGGAAGGGAGAAGAGTGGGGGAGAAAGAATGGGCCCTGAGAAGGGCCTAGAGTGCAGAAGGGGAGGAGGGGGTCCCGAAACAACTTCCTTTAAGGACTGAGTTTTGTTGCCAGAAGCCAGCCTTGTTCTCAAGGTTCATTTGTGCCTGCCTGGATGGCAAGTGGCATTCACCGGGACTGTGACAGCTCATCGGAGATCTTCATAGAACTCTGGAGTCACACAGACCTGGGTGCACATGGCTTGGCCATTCACTAGGTCTGTGGCATTGGGGAGCTTATTTAAACTTTTCAGTCTCCTCATTTGCAAACTACAGGTAACAACAGCTATCTTTTAAAATGCTCTGGTCTGGCAGAGAAATCAGGGTGGGAGAAAGCACTGCACCCCAAATGCTCTCCAGTTCCACAACCTCTTGATTAGATCGCACAGAGCAGTCTTTTACACTGACTGCGTGAAAGACGGAAAGGGATTTCTTTAATGGATGATGTGGATAAAAACTGGAAGCAGGAAGTGGTGACACGGACTTCCTGTGTCCCTCATTTCTCAAAGGTAGGAGACAGTCAACCCTCCTAAGAGCTGCGGCTCGAGACAGAGACAGAGGTGGCATTAGTGACCCCTCATGAACAAGTCCTAATTAACTTGTCTGCTGATGTCTCCTGGTTTGGGTGGTTTGTGTCATGGGAACAAACAGCAGCATAAACATGCACGTCCTGCTATTTTCCATCTCCTGACCAGACCTCCCACCCTGATGTAGCAACAACCTCCAGGTACTCCCCTGCTCCCCACCCTGCTCCCCACAGTCCCTCGTACCTGGGATGTCCCATCAGAAGTGGGGATTGTTCTTTCATCAGCTCATTTCTTCCTAAGGCCCAGCCAGAAGACGGGGAATCTGATGATTTTTCATGCACTGCTTTAGACTAATAATAGTTAACAGATACAGCACTAAATTGTGGTGTCATTAAAAGCTGTGGCACCTGTTAATAGTCTGAATCCTAGTTCCCGACGACTTTGGGGTCCAGCCTTGGTCTTCTTTGGGGATGCGCTAAGGGAACAGGCCTGATCATGCTGCATTCATGTCCCGCACCTCCCCCCCCACTTTTGTTCTGTGAAACCAGGGCTTTTCCAGCAGCTGGTTGGGGCCTTGATTTATTGCCTTCCTTTGCTATTCTCCCTTAGTGCCCAGTCCTGATCTGTCCTAATACATATAGGATTCTGTAAAGCATTTTGCTTTAATGCCAAGTCACCTGTAGTTACCGGTGTTAGTCTCTGAACTTCTATTGGGTTGTTAAGAGAAAAACCACATCAAGACAAATTGGACTGATTTTGAATACCTTGTTTTTGTTTCACAATGTCTTGCAGATCGATTCCCCATTCCTGTTCAATACTTGGAAGCAAAATTGCTGCTCTGTACAACAGCTTTACCAGTAAACCATTAAAAGAACGCATTTTCCCTCCTTTGATGAACATGCTAATATTTTTTAACTTTTGTAAGTATAGATCTTTCATTAATTTGCCTATACATGTTTTCCCAAATAAAGAACTCCGTGCCCTTTAAGTTGTGACAATGAAAAAGGCATGTCAGCTATAAAATTGTAGCTAGAGGGGCGCCTGGGTGGCTCAGTCAGTCAAGCATCTGATTTCAGTTCAGGTTGTGATCTCATAGTTTATGAGTTCGAGCCCCGTGTGTCAGTGTGGAGCCTGCTCGGGATTCTCTCTCTCCTCTCTCCCTGCTCCTCCCTCACTTGCATTTTCTCTCTCAAAAAATAAATAAATAAAATCGTGGCTAGATTTCAATGGTCGGAACCCTGTTTAACACAGGCTTTGGGGTCTAGCATGAATCCTTGCGAATGGTTGGGGGGAGATGGATAGAAAAATATGGCCTTGTGGGTGGGATTTCAGTTCAGGAGCTCGGTCTTCGAATTAGCCATTAAGATGGATACCTTACTGCTTGGTATATTCTCTACTTTCTTGCTTCTTCATTTTACCTGTACCCCTCGAAAGAGAGAGAAAGCCAAGAGTTGCGGGTAGGGAGACGCTGATGCGAGGAATCTGTTTTCCCATGTTTTTTCTACTGAGTGCTGTCAATCAATGTAGCACTGTACAGTGTAACGACACACAGTCCTTCCAGCACAGAGGCAGCGCTCTCGCCTGCTCGTCCCCGCGGGTGTGTTGATTCTGGCCATCTCATCGTTTATGGCTAATGATTAGAGTTTATTTAGTGGAAACAGTAACGCTCGACATGGGTAGCAGAATACTCATTCCTTTTTTCTAGGCCCTCTTCCCTTTTTAGGGGAATGGTCACCTTTGTTTTTAGCTTGAGACTAGGCTAAGGATGGAGTAAACTCTATTATGGCCTATCACACTGGTGCTATTTTAATATCTCGCTTTGGGTTTTTTTGTTTTGTTTTTATTGTTGTTTTGTTTTTGTTTTGGCACCTCTGCTGTGGGCTAGTCCTAGTTTATAAAGTAAAATACTTTCCTAGGAATTTCGTGTAGTAGCTTGCAACTTAGAAACCATGTTAACCATGAGACTAATTACTTTTTTTTGACTGTGATTAAAAGACATGGAATTTGATGTGGGGTGTTGATAATGAATTCTGCTTTCTAGTCAAAGCACCCTTTCTTGTGGATTTAAAGAAACCGGAGTTAAAGATTGCTCACACAGTGAACTTCTACATCAGAGTTGAACCTGGGGTGATTCTGGGAATCTGGTGAGTGCACTGATGGACACTGAGTCGCTTCACAGACATGATTTTCATGTTACAAGGGCACGGGTGAGCAGCGCCGTGTTAGCCACCCGTGGAGAGGTTGGTGTTTCTTGCTGTTCCATATACCTTCACTTTGTATTGATATTTGACCTACCTGAATTTGCTTCTCAGTAATTTTACCTTGGAGTGCAAAGTTTTTTGGGTGTTTCCCTATGCATTGGCTCTTTCACCGGCCTGAAGGACCCAGCCCTGCCCCCCTCTTCTGCCTCATTCCACACCAGCCTTCGCACACTACCGCAGAACTCCTAGCCTCCTTGCGAGCCAAGCCATGCTCTCGCAGGACATGCTCTGCCGACAACACTTCTCTCTGCTCCCTCCTTTCGCCCAGCTAACCACCTACTCGTCTTCGGGGTCTCCATTTCAATGGTAATTTGGTAATTTTCAATGAAGCTCTGCCTCATCTCCCATTTTAGGGACAGGTGGCTGTCTGCGCTTGTCCTGTACGGCATTTATTCGCACTGTAATTTGACCAGTGTTTGTGCAATTATTTGGTTAATGTCAGTCTTTTTTACAAGACCGTAACTGTTGTAGGTAACTTTGTTGGTGGGCTTTCACCGCTGAGCACAGTGTTTGGCACAGAAAAGACACTCAGCTGTCAAAATCACGAGCATTCTATTATTGACTTTTTTGCTATGCTAATGCCAGTATTTTTTTCTGTTTGGTTCTACTCCTTGTTCTTGACTGCCGGTTTTCCAGCGCCCTCTTGTATGCTTCCTCTCCCTGAGTTCCAACATGTGATCCTAGAAGGTGTAGAAACGAACATGGGTTCAGATAACTTCTTCCTAATCTGCACCGTACGGTTCAGCTGACTGTGCTGGAATTTGAAAATCTTCTTCTTCTCTGCTCTTGCCCTGGCCTAGCCAGCCGGCAGCGATGCCCGTCCTCTGAGTACTGACAGCTTTGCTGTCAGACTTTCTGCCCCTACATGATGAAGATTTATCATGACGTGGTCAATTCTCCAAGTCCCTTTGTGACCTGTCATGTGGCAGGATGTGTCCTCAGGGTTCATACACTGGTTTAACAGGGTGGAGGAACTAGTGCTCAGGCAGGTGTTTAAAATCACAAGGTCACTGGTTTCTTGAGTAGAATGGCTTAGTTTCATATTAAAGTTTTTTTCTCCTATCTAAACTGGTTTCCCTTTAAAGTCTTTCAACTTGTTTCTTCAGCCAAACAAATAGCAGGTGACAAATATCTATTGTCTTTTACTTGTTTCCACCCAATGGACTTCATTTCAATGGATAGCACCTAAGAATTGCAGTCTTGGAAGATTAATAGGTGTAGGTGTCGGAAGAACTAAAACAGAAAATGGTTAAAAGGGATTGTTTCTATGCATGAAGGAGGTGGGGTAGAGAAGCAGTGGTTTTCACTGTAAGGTGTTTGTGGTATTATATTTTAATTTTTACTCTGTGCATATATTACTCAGAAATCTCTATACATATGTAATACCTATTTATACATATATAAACATATAAATATATATCTCCGATTGACATAAGGAGGGTTTCAGACTTTGGCTAGGAAAGCCAATTCCCTCTGTACCGTTTTATTAAAACCTTTCCTTGCTCTTCAGGCACACGGTTCCCAGCTGCCGGGGTGAGGATGCTAAGGGAAAGGACCGTTGCTGGTATGAAGCAGCCCTTCAGGACGGCAATCCAATTATTGTTTATCTTCACGGCAGTGCGGAACATAGGTCAGTGCCTTTTCTCGGATTTTTTTTTTTTTTAAAGACAAAGGGAACATTTCAACCCCGTGGGGAGAATAAAAGGCAGAGCTCAGTTTTCAACTCTGTAAGCATGCCTCCATATAGCCTTTTCTCCTTTGTTGAAATTTGAGGGCGTTCTGGCAATAGGCTTCTCTTAAACAACAACAACAACAAAAAACCTCTACATATTCTATATGTAGACTAAAGTTAGATCTTTAACTGAAAGGGAGACTAACTTCCAAAATTTGGATACCAATTTCAAAGAAGGCAGTGGTTCCTTTACTCCCAAAGAATGTCTGAAATGATGAACTGAGCGCAAGGATGACTGGAAAGGGAACAGGCATGAGGTATGGGGGAAAAGGAGAGTGATTTCCACATCAATGGTCTTCTCACAGAAGTACACGGAGACTCCTGGGGTTAGCATGCATCCTATTAATCAAATGCATGGACTCCCTACGAGACATCATCTGGAATTCTGACCATCGGTACTGGGGACCATCTGACTGGTTCCAGTCTAGCATACTGATGCCTCCGCTCACTCTCTGTTCCATCCTTGCTTTGTAACAAAGAACGCCTCCCTGGAGTCCTGCTCCCTTTGATGTGCTGCCGGAGCCTTCAGTGGGCCTGTCACTGGTGATGATTATCAGCTGTGGCTGGATCGCTTTGGGTTGCGGGTGGGATGACGTGCCTCAGAGACCTACAGACCCAGCTCTGTCTCTGAAGGGACATCGCGCACTAAGTGACAAGCTTTGGGATCTGCCCCTAGGCTCCCTTGCCTATGTCTCTTTTTCTCACTGTCTTTTTCTGTCTTGATGGCTTTCTCAAGACTTGCCTTTGCACCAAGGGCTTTTAGGATATGTCCATTTTAGAGATATATTTACAGAGATTTCCCATGAAATTCAACATCTTTCAACATTGTTTAACATTGTTCTGATTGGGCAGACTTGGCCATGGCGCTACAGTGTGTGTATTTGAAGGATTATTTGGCCCACACATGCAAGTCTGCCCCTCTGTATGAATCTGCTGTTATCCCAGATTTACTGGCTCTGGGGTTAGCCCCGGCTTCCTCCTATCTCCTGCCAGAAGTCTCAGCATGCTACCAGTAGTGCTGAGCCAAAAGGAGGCCAAATGGGAGGCTACTGGAACCTTGTTGAGAACAGTGGTTCTAGACTTGGGACCCAGAGAAACCCCGGAGGGTCCATGAACCTTCTCCACAAAATTGAACAGAAAATTTCAAGTGTGAACCTATTTTTCTGGAAAACGGGCCCCCCATAGCTTTAATTACATGTTTTAAGGGCTCCATGATCCACGAAAGTTGAAGACCTTTGGCTCTAAAACAAAATTCAAATGGTTTTTAAAAGAATCCTCTGCCTTTTGAATCATCTTTGTTTCCCTTTTGTTACTGTGGTTGAGAGTCAATGATATGGTTATTTGTGGGGAGAAGGCGTTTCTTGGACCGTCAGGGCCGTGCGTCTCTCCCCTTCACTTCATCTTGCACTTAACCGCAGAGTGAACAGGGTACAGGCACATCCTAGTTTAGTGAGCATTGCCTATGTCATCCTTTGTTCTGAAAAGCCACTTTCTGGAACTGATTTTCCTTTAGTTTCTAAAAGTATTCTTAGAAATAAGTTTTGCTGTGTAGCAGTGAGAGGAGGTGGGTTACCAATAATTCATCACATGCCTCTCTTGGGAAGCACTGGCCGTCTGGGCATCCTGCACCCATAGAGAGGAACACGCAGCAGTGGGGAGCCATCCATCAGTCACCCTGACACATCCGAGTGGGCTCTGACACCGAAAACCATTTCCCTTTCTCCTAGTTATTTATTTCTCTAACCTGAAAAAGAAAGGCATGAGATCAGATGCCAGAACCATGATAGTGATTTTTATTGAATTTGTCATCGTAATTCCTAATTCTTGTTCTTTTCTTTTTACCTCCTCCACAGGGCAGCTCCTCACCGACTTAAGCTCGTAAAGGTATGTCTGAAGGGGCCTCAAGGTACCAATTTTATGTCTTTATTTATTTTCTTCTGGGCTACAGCCATAGATCTTTCTCAGCCCTCAGCACGGATATCTACTGAGAACTCCTCAGAGTGGCTTTGGGGTCTGGGGCTCGAAGTCCCACACATGGATTTCTCTTCCTGCAGTAACCACGGGGGATGAAAACAGCAGTGAACATCTCTGAGAACCAAAACACTTTCATAAATATATTACCTTCATTACCAGATGGAGTTGAAGGCCTGTTTGATTTGATTTTTCTGACGGCTGGGGGGAGGGTTGAGAGAGTATATTAAATGGGAAAGTTACTCCTATGGGAAACAGCCCCCCACCCCTTTTTTTCTTTTGGTAATAGAGAATAAAGACATAGAATGCACTTTTAAGTGTCATTCAAGGGGTGCCTGAGTAGCTCAGTTGGTTAAGTGTCCAACTTCGGCTCAGGTCATGATCTCGCGGTTTGAGGGTTTGAGCCCCATGTCAGGCTCTGTGCTGACAGCTCAGATCCTGGAGCCTACTTCAGATTCTGTGTTTCCCTCTCTCTCTGTTGCTCTGCCTCTCGTGCTCTGTCTCTGTCTCTCTCTCAAATATAAAGAAACATTAAAAAAAAAAGGCCTTCGGGCTCTGGCTCTGGCTTCAGTCCTGTGAAGGGTTCTGCAAGTGGGATGGTGGCCACAGGGCTCTTCTCACTAGCCTGTCACATGACTACGGTGTGTGGGGCGCGGCCCCTGCATTTCCGAGTGTGAGGGAGCAGGCTCTCCACTCAGCCGTGTCTGACTCACAGCTGGTAGGGCAGCCGTCTGTTCATCTCCTCCCACACCCCAACTGGGTCACCTCTCCCTCAGGTGACCAGGCTGCTTGTCCAGTTTTAGGCCATAGGACCTGATCTCTCCTCCCACAGCCAGCTCCACCTCAGAGCCCTTTCCTGGCCTGACGGCATTAGTGGGGCCCAGTACGGCCAAGCGCCCCCTGCATCCTCCCTCCCTTGTTCAGACAAGAAACTCCTCTCCTGTCTACTCCTCCCTCTCTTCACTGCCTTCTCGGACTGACTCGTGTGGAGGAGTGCTGGGCTGGATGCAGTTCTGCCTGGGATGATAACGTCTATTAATTTTCAGGTTGGCTTTCTACCCTGCACCTCACTCTCCACACTTCCTAGGCCGGATGGCGGTGAAGCTGATGTCCATGACAATGTGTGTTTTTTCCTCTCCCACTCTTGGCAAAGCTGAATCGTATATCAGAGTCGTGGGTGTAGGTGTGAAAAGGAGCCAGGTCATGCTTGTGGTAGTTGGGCTGGGAGGGGAAGGTATGATAAGACTTCTTCCCCCAGGCCGACTCTGGATACCTCTTACCATGGTCATCATTCCCCAGCCTGACCAGACATCTTAGCCCTTCACTCTCTTCTTGGAATGGATGATTGCCTTTGAAAATTAAATCTTGGGGGCACCTGGGTGGCTCAGTCGGTTAAGTGTCTGACTCTTGATTTAGGCCCAGTCATGATCTCATGGTTCATGAGTTCGAGCCCCATGTCAGGCTTTGTGCTGACAGTGTGGAGCCTGCTTGGGACTCTCTCTCTCTCCTTCTCTCTGCCCCTCCCCCACTCATGTATGTGTTCTCTCTCTCTCTCTCTCTCTTAAAATACATAAACTTTAAAAAATTGGATCTTTACTATTGTCATTCCTCCCTTTCTTCTTGCTTTCCTTCCTTCCCTCCCTCTCTCTTTCTCATTCATTCTCTCATTCACTCATTTACCCATTCATTCATCGCTTCAGTCATTCAACACCACTGTTTTCATTAATTTGCAATCCCACCTTAGAGCACCTTAGAGTCTTTATTTCTATACAAAGTTTTTAAATACTTTATGTTGTGCTCTTAATACTATGTTATAAACATCCTTCCATGTTTTCCCATAGTTATCATAGTTTTTAATTTAAAAGGTGATCATTCTCTATTATATTTATAGACAAATGTTTATTCACTTAACTATCCCACTGTTGTTAGATACATTATCTAATTATAAGTCAATATTTACCCTGCTAAAATCATTTAAATAATATTGACAGAGAAAACTTTAGGCCTGTAGTTTTCTGTCCTTTTGGAATTTTTTCCTAGAGACAAATTCTTAGGAGTAGGATGCTATTGTTCGTGAGTTGTTTTATCAAGTGGCCTTTCCGTTTACAGTGAACACATGAATACTCCAATTTCCCCAACGCCCAACTGCTCTGTGTCTTGGATAACTATTTTGGAGATGTTAAAAAGTTTCGTTTAGTTTCTCATTGTTGGTTGGATTTATATTTTAAGATTCCTAGTGAGACTCAGCTAACTACATCTATGCTGCGGCCGGGAAAGCGCAGTGTTTGGACATCAGCAGACTCAGTGTGAATCCTGGTTCTGCCTCTAGCCATTTGGGTGACCAAGAACTAGTTACTTAAGCCCTTCGGGACTCAATTTCTTTATCTATAAAATGGGATAACACCTACCTTTTAGGGACAATTGTGAGGATTAAAGAAAGTTTTAAAAGTGTCTGCACAGTAAGTTTTTGTCCCCTTTTATCTTTTCTTTGTCTATCATTATAATTCATTTCATTTGAAATTATGTTTTCATGTTCCTTCCTCATTTATCCACATGGGGCATGGCAGTGGTTTCATAGAATCAGGTGATCTATTTATTTTTGATTGATACTAACTCTTTGTTCATATTTAATGTAAGTATCTTCCCATTATTTGACTCCTCTGCTACAACTCTGTACACATTCTGTTCTCAAAGGAATTCGTGAAACAGACATTTACTATGTTCTGAGATACTTTAATACGTCATTTCACATAATCTTCCAACAATCCTGATGGTAACCACTAGTGTTTTTCACTTTTTAGGATAATATTTACGTATTCGATGTTTAGTGGCTTGCTCAAGTTCACCCAGGCAGTAAGGGACACAGCCGGGGTGTGAGCAGGCTGTTTGGCCCTACTCTGCCCCCGCCTCCCTCCTTTCCTGTTGAGTCTGACCTTCTCACATTTGAAGTCAGATGGCAGATTTCATCTATTCCCTGCCTATGAAACCATCACAGCTAGGTTTATGGAAGTGTTGAGGTTATACCACCTTTTCTGTTTACACCTTCTAATTAAAATAATAACAGCTCCTTTGTCATCTAGGTGCTGAGTGATGGTGGTTTTCATGTCCTGTCTGTGGACTACAGAGGTATGTGTTAAGAACAGTATATAAAGACTTTTCAATAAACAGGAAGGCTTTTGATGGCCCCGCTTTTGGAGGTAGTGATTCTGTGCTTGCGTTTCCTTTCTGCCAGGGTTCGGGGACTCCACGGGGAATCCCACGGAGGAGGGGCTGACTGCAGATGCTATTTGCGTCTATGAGTGGACCAAGGCGAGAAGTGGTACCACCCCTGTGTGTCTCTGGGGCCACTCTCTGGGTACAGGGTAAGTAGGGTTTGAAGATGGCTTCATAGGTAGGTCCCTGGGACTTGGGTGCCATACCAAAGGTAGCAGTGAGCAAAGGAAGCAGAACTGAGCTAGGAGAGGGGGCTCTGGTTTCCCTCACATCCCACACATGGCTAGAGACACTGTCATCTCAGTGTGCTGGTTTGTAATGCACGGGAGCGTGTAGCTGTATGGTTATCTACGACACTGAAGCCCATTCCAGAACTCTCCTTGGGAGTTTTAAAGAAAAGGATTCTTAATTTAGGGCCAGTGGAACTCCTTGAAATCCTGTGCAAAATTTTGGTCTGTGTTCTGGCAGAGGGTCCATAGCTTTCATCAGATACTCATATTGGATGCTGCAGCTTGTACTGTTTACTTGACTGCTAGGTTACTGCCTCACATATGTACTAACTTTCGTTGCTTTACAGAGTTGCAACCAATGCCGCAAGAGTGCTGGAAGAGAAAGGTACTATGAGACGCTCACACATCATCTCTTGGCTTGGGGTGGGAGCGTAGAAATAGCCTACGGACTACTGTGCACGCTTGGAACACAGAGACACCTAAAGCACCCCAAGCTCAGACAGTTTCTGATAGTGTAATAAGCTTTCTTTTTTCTATTTAATATAAAACAAGAATTGGTTTTCAAGATCATGAAATTAAAAATAAACAGGAAGAGTTGAAATTACCTTTGAAAAAGACCTCACTGTGAAGTAAACGTTACTATGGAGTAATCTGGATTATACGGGAGGAAGAAAATACATTATGAAATAACGAGCAGGACTTGCTTGCTGCAGCCCTTCTTCCACCACATTGGTCAGTTTCCCAAAATGCTCTGAGAGCTGCCTGTATCAGAACCCCCGGAGGTGCCTGCTATAAGTACACGGTTCCTGGATCCTAGCTGTTTTCACGAATTTAGAATCTCTGTGAATAGGACAAGGTGATTTTGACATACATTAAAAGCGCGTAATCTCTTGTATTACATCTTAAACCTAACTCATCAATACAGGTCAGGTGGAGTTACATAAACATTTTAAAGCAAGTCACCGGCTACACACAGCCTTAATTAGTTATGGAAATAAAGCAGACATCATTACCTGCTCGTCTAAGCTCTCATAGCTCCCTGCACACACTTCCTGCACAGGCTTGATGATGCGGTATTTATCTGACCTGAATTTTCACATAAATGAATACCTCATTTCTTAGACAATGCAATGACCTTAGAAGCTTTACTTACTTTTACATTCCTGACTTATGAACTCTTGCTATCATGTATTTTAATTTTCTCTATATTACACACTCCATAAAACATTACTATTCTTATATTATAAAGTCAATATTTAGGTTTACCCTTTTCTTTGCTTTTTACTATTTCTGGCATTTCTGTGCTTTCATTTGGGGGTTTTGTTCTGCCTGTCTGTGGTGAAGAATTCTCTCAGTTTTGGCCTGAAAATATCTTTATTTTATCTTCATTTTCTGAAGGATAGTGGCCTGAAAATATCTTTATTTTATCTTCATTTTTGAAGGATATTTCCATTGGGCATACTTGGTTGGTAGTTATTTTATTTCAACACTTTGAAGACATCATGCATTTTGTTCTGACTTTGACTCTTCCACTGGGAAGTCGGCTTCCAGTCTTACTGCTGCTCCTTTCTTTGAAGATAATGTTATTTTTTCTTCTGGCTATTATTGAGATTCTTTTTGTCTTTGTTTTTCAGCATTTTTTACTATGATTTTCCTAGATGTGGGTTTTTTAGTACTTATCCTGCTTGGGGTTCATAGTACCTCTTAACTCTGGCTTGATGTTCATCCATTTTGGAAAATTGGTCATTATATCTTCATATATTGTGCCTACCCCATTTTTCATCTTCTCTTCCCCTGGGACTATAAATATATGTATTTTTTTAGATCTGTTCCCATGTCCTGTATGTTTCCAATGTTCTTTTCTGGGGTTTCCAGACATTTTTCTATTTGTGCTCTAGTTAGTTTTTATTTTTTTTTATTTTTTTTAGTTTTTATTTAAAAAAATTTTTAAATGTTTACTCATTTTTGAGTGACACAGAGAGGCAGAGTATGAGTGGGGGAGGAGCAGAGAGAGAGGGAGACACAGAATCTGAAGCAGGCTCTAGGCTCTGAGCTTTCAGCATAGAGCCAGATGCGGGGTTCAAACTCATGAACCTCAAGATCATGACGTAAGTTGAAGTTGGACACTTAACTGACTGAGACACCCAGGCATCCCTGTGCTCCCGTTTAAATATTTTCTTTTTATATATTACACAGTTCACTATGTAATATCAAATTTTATTAAATATTAAAATTTTCATAAATATTTTACTATATTAGTTTATTTACAAGTTATTTTAAAATCCATATATCATAACGCCAATATTGAGTTCCTTTGTTGATCTGTTTCTATTATCTGTTGTTGTTGTATTTTTGGCCTTTTAATGTTTTTGGGTTTTTTTGTTGTATGCCTCATTATTTTTGATTAAATGCTATTGTTTATGAACATTGTAGAGATAATTTGAGTGTCTAGAGATAATATTCCAGACAAAAGTTACTTTTCTTCTGAAAGGCAGTTAAAATAGAGGGGAGAGCACCCTAATTCAATCAGAAATTGAGCTGATTTGAAGCTGGGCTTCAGTCTTTATGACAGCTGGTCTGTTTTTAGTTCACCATTATTCCCAGGGTGTAGTCCTTTGAAGTTCCGACAAAAAGTCTGAGAAATTTACTGAAGTCCTCCTTCTTGTCAGATTCTGAACTCTAATTTTTGTCCTTTTGGTCCTGTGGGAATGCTGAAAGTTCCCTCTAGATCTAAGCCTCTAAGAGCAGCCCACACTGTTGCTTTCGAAGTTTCAACTGCTTTGAGGGGAAAAGCAACTCAAACTCTTGTGGATATTTTTCTTTTCTTACTGGCTCTCAAAATCTTACTGATTTAGTAGCCCTGAGATGCCTTCAAACACATTATACATATACATATACATATACATATACAAACAGTAGTCCTCCCTTCCTCATGGGGATATGTTCCAAGACCTACAATGGATGCCTGAAACCACAGATAATACCAAACCTTATATATACTATGTTTTTTCTGTATGTATATACTTATGATAAAGTTAAAATTTTTTTAGTGTTTACTTATTTTTGAGAGAGAGAGACACACACACACAGAGTATTTCGGGCATGGGGGAGGGCCAGAGAGAGGGAGACACAGAATCTGAAGCAGGCTCCAGGCTCTGAGGTGTCAGCACAGAGCCCAATGTGGGGCTTGAACCCGTGATCTGTGAGATCACGACCTGAGCCAAAGCTGAACGCTTAACTGACTAAACCACCCAGGTGCCCTTGTTTAAGATTAATTTATAAATTAGGCACAGGGGCACCTGGGTGGCTCAGTCAGTTGAATGTCCTGGGTCTTGATTTTGGCTCAGGTCATGATCTCACGGTTCATGGGATTAAGTCCCATGTCAGGCTCCATGCTGACAGCATAGTGCCTGCTTGGTATTCTCTCTCTGCCCCTATCCTACTTGCACTCTCTCTCTCTCTCAAAATATAAATTAGGCACAGTAAGAGAGTAATAATAACACACTAACATAGAACAAATATAACAGTATACTATAATAAAAGTTATATGACCGTAGTCTCTCGTCCTTAAAATATTGTACTGTACTCAGTTCTTGTGATGATGTGAGATGACAAAGTGCCTACATGATGAGATGAAGTGAGTGAGTGATGAGGCATTGTGATGTAGCGTTAGGCTACTGCTGACCTTCTGACAATATGACAGAAGCAGGATTAGCTCCTTCTGGACCATACTTGACTGCAGGTAACTGAAACTGCAGAAAGTGAAACTGTGGATAACGGGGGAACTACTGTGTACATATACAAATACCTATCCCCATCTGACACACATTTTCTAATTGTTCTTAGAGGGAGTGTTGGTTAAAACAACCTAGTAAGGTTCTAGTACTTTCCAAACAATGAGATGCAGAACAATTTCCCTTCCTATAGTACTTTGCTTTCTTAAATCATCTAAGTCATGAAAATGTGGTTTATGTTTTAGAAGAAGGTAGTGGTTTTCAACTATCATGTGCATAGAAATCTCTTCAGGTGGGGGTACTTTTTAAAAATGAGCATTCTTGGGGGCGCCTGGGTGGCTCAGTCGGTTGGGCATCTGACTTCTCCTCAGGTCATGATTTCATGGTTCGTGAGTCCGAGCCCTGCATCGGGCTCTGTGCTGACAGCTCAGAGCATGGAGCCTGCTTCAGATTCTGTGTCTTCCTTGCTCTCCAACCCTCCCTTGTTGATACTTTGTCTCTCTCTCTCCAAAAAAAAAAAAAAAGAACATTCTTGGGGCACCTGGGTGGCTCAGCCAGTTAAGCATCCGACTCTCCATCTCAGCTTAAGTCTGGATCTCAGAGTTGTGAGTTCAAACCCTGCATTGGACTCCATGCTGGGTATGAAGCCTACTTTAAAAAACGTGCATTCTCACCACCCCCCTGCCAAGATTCTGACTGACTCAAGTGTAGTGTGGAGTCCAGGAATCTGCATTATAAATAAGCTTCACAAATAATTTTGGCACAGGTAATTCATGTACAAGACCTTAGGACTCCTTATTTCGGAAAGGTAGTATTTATATATGATAGAGGAGTTACTTCTTTTTTATTATTTTCAAGGATTCCCAGTTGATGCAATTGTCCTGGAGGCTCCGTTTACCAACATATGGGTTGCAAGTATCAATTATCCCTTGTTAAAGGTGAGTCTTGGATTCATCTTCACAAGATGTCAAAGTGTAGGCTGTTTCCACACACTTACGCATATTAAACATTTTCTGGTATTGTATGTTTCTAAGTTATTCCAACCTAAGCCAAGTTATTAGCCAGTTGCTATTGAAGGAGGGCACAATGGCTTTTGGACTTTCTAGTTCTTTTCTTTTCTTCTAATAAATTGAGATAGTGGCTTATTAAGGGCTAAAGCTTTTTTCCCCTCTTCCATTAACTGTACCTTTTATCATGTAGTTTTTTAAATAGACTTGACTTAGGTTAGTTTATTACACTTCCTTTTTAAAGTGAACACATGCCTCTCATACATCATTTTTAGCCCAATGATTGTCAGCCATATATTTTTCATTACTTTATAATCAAAAAAGTCTTTAGAGAATTCAAGGAAGCTACCAAATGGTTTTGCACAGTATCTCAAGTAGAGAAGATAATCTTCCCAAGAAGATAAAGTTTAAAGAATTGGGCAATCAGGTGTCATTTTTAAATCTGTCATGTAGATTATCCTAATTTCATATTTCCATTATTAGTTTCATAATTCCATACCTAATGTTCAACTGCTTAGAGTCCTGCCTCCATGTAAATGTTAGCGAATGAGACAGAGAAAGAGAAAGAGAGTGGTAGGATTCTCAGAGAGGGTACACGACCACCTGACCTACATTTTTAGATTGTTGGCTAATGTTAGAAGGCATTTTAACGGTACTTTAATCTAACTGCCTACTTTTGGAATCTTTTGTACGATAAATCATCCTAGAACTTTCTGAATTTGCTTAACTATTTCTGGAGAAGGTAGCTCATTACTTCCTGGGACAGCTAGTTCACAGAACCATATAATCTTGAAAATAACTGTACTAGACACTCCATCTCAATACAGGAATCCTCTCGACAACAGAAGATACTGAATGCTGAATAATTTAAGACACAATAAAACACTTTCAATTGGTTTCAGACAATTAAATATTCATTTAAGGTAAACACTAATGAGCATCTATTATATTACTCTAAGTAATTACTAATAAATTCACTAACTTGTAGGTATAATTCAGGTACAATCTCTCCACATACTTTTGTTTCTTTTTTGAAATTCTAATTTTGAAATTTAACATAATAGGGAAATATATGATTTAAAAAGTAATTATGAACAGAACATCCATGTAACTAACATTTAAGTCTAGAAATTAGTATCACTAGCACCCCAGAAGTCTTCTGTATGTCATTTCCCAATCCAGTAAGCCTCACCTTAGATATAAGCCTTACACTGAGTTTTATGGTAATCATATCCCACCTTTTCTTTATAATGTTACTGCCTATTTGTCCCTCTCTGAGCAATATAATTTTATATAATTTATGATTTATATATTATATAAGGTAAATATATAACTTATATAATAGTGAACATAATACCAAGTAGTATTTCATTGTATAAATATACTATAATTTATTGACCTATTGTTTATGGACATTTGAGTTGCTTTCTGTTTGGGGTAATTAATAACATTGTTATGAATATTTCTGAACATGTGTTCTGCAAACATGTGTACACATTTTATACCCTAGGAGTGAACTGCTGGATAGTAAGATATGCATATGTTCAGCTTTAGTAATGACAGTGCTAAGCAGTTTTCCCAAGTGACTTTACGGCTTTACTCTTCCACCTGTTGTGTGTGAGCATTCCAATTGCTCCTCTCCTTGCCCTTGTATGGCTATCTCCTTGTGGTTCTAATTTGTGTTTTCCTTGTGACTAATGAAGGTGGGCATTTTTTCACATTTATTAGTCATTTAGATATCATCTCTTGTAAGATATTTGCTTATGTCTTTTGCTCATTTTTAAATTGTCTTTTTTTATTTGTAGTTTTTTAAATAGGATAAGTCATTAGAAAATTATTTGTATTGCAAGTATATTCACTTACTATGCCTTTTTACTCCCTGAGTGGTATCTTATGTGAAGAGATGTTCCTAAATTTAACGTGGACCAGTTTATCAACTATTTTTTATGGTTAATATTTTTAAGAAAAGTGTCCTAATAAAACTCTGGGTACCAAAGATTATGAAAGATATTCTATGCTATCTTACAGAAATTGTTTTATCTTTTACATTTATAGCTATAATTTACAGGTGGATTTTTATGTATGTAGGAGGTAGAAGTCCATGTGGATATCCAGTTTTGGTCTCGTATCATTTACTGAGCAAACCTGTCCTACCAACTCTACAGCCAATGTTTGCAAATGTCAGGGTTTAATGTGTATGGGTATGTTGCCAGATTCTCATTTCTCTCCCTTGTCTGTCCATTCTCATATGAATACTGCAATCTCCTACTTACTATAGCTTTATAATAGGTTTTCGTATCTGGCTATGTGAGTTCTTTAGCTTCTTTCTTCTTATTCAATATGTGTCTTGACTTTCTGTTTTGTTTTTAAGTAGCCTGATCTCCTTTGTATTTTGATACATATTTTGGCATATACTGATCAATTTTGATAAAAAACTTCCCAGGATTTTGATTGGAATTGCATTAGGCCTATAACTTGGGGAAATTGAGACTTTTCTGATATTGAACCTTCCAGTTTATGAACATGGTATTTGTAAGTTTATTTTGATTGATCGAAGCTTACTTAATTTCAATTTTAGGTCAGGTTCTCCTAGAAGCAGAACCCATGGCAGGGATTTGATGTGATGATTTATCGAGAGAGAACCCTAAAGGAAAACCTGCAAGGTCATTTGAATGAGGGCTGTAGGATAGGGAAGGGGAAAGAGCAGAACAAAATGTGACTTCATGTAAAGTGTAGCTTTGGTCTAATTCACATGGGACTCTAAGCTTTGAGTCAACAGGGGCGGTTGTTTCTGCTCTTCCCAGGGTTAGAAGATAGGTTGGGGGAAGGTGACATAACTTTCCAGGGGTAATGGCTTTTTTTATCCAAGGCTAAGGAGAAGAGGGACAACAACGTTTACAGCAAGAATTATTTTATAGTTTTTTCAAAGAACCAACTCAGACTTTGCTGATTTATCTATATTGAATATTTTCTATTTTATTAATTTCTGGTTTTACCTGAATTATTCCCTTCTTATATTTTCTTTAGGTTCAATTTATTATTTTAAAAGTTTCTAGGGTTGCCTGTGTGGCTCAGTCGGTTTTAAGTGTACAGCTTTTGATTTTTGGTCAGTCATGATCTCACAGTCATGGGATCAAGCCCTATGTCAGGCCCAGTGCAAGATGCTTGGGACTCTCAAAATAAATAAATAAACTTTAAAGACAATTTAAAGATTTTAGACATGGTACCTGAATAATTTATTTCAATATTTCCTCTTTTCTAATTTATGCATGAAGGCATACTCCACTGAAGCCACTCTTCAGCTGCATCCCACATGTTTTCAAATGCATTTTAATTATTATTTAGTTCAAAATATTTTATAATATTGTGACTTTCTTGGCCTATGAGTTATTTAAAAGTATATTTTGTAATCTCTATACATTTGTGGATTTGGTTATGTTTGGTATTGCTATCTAGCTTGATTCTATCGTGATCTGAGATTTCTCTCTGTAGGATTTTGGTTTTTGAAATTTATTTAGACTTTATGTCCCAACACATGGCCAATTTTGGTATATGTCCCATATGCTTGTGAAGAATATGTTCTGGTGTTGGTGCAGTGTTCTATATATGTCAATTAGGTCAAGATTATTCATGCTGTTCAATTCTATATTCTCACTGATTTTTTTGACTGTTTTATTGGTTACCCAGGAAAGAGTATTAAAATATCTTGTCATCATTGTGGAGTTGTTTATTTCGACTCTAGTTCTGTCAATCTTTGCTTTTGCTTTTTTAAGGGTATGTTATTTGGAACATACATCCAGTAATAATGTAATTTTGTATCTTCCATGTGAACCATTCCTTTTTTCATACTGAAATGTCCCTTTTTTGATTAATAATGCTTCTTGATTTAAAGTCAACTTTGTTCATATCCGATATTAATGTCTTTGTTTTGAAGAGTATTTGCATGATGTATCCTTTTCTATCCCCCGACTTTACACTTTTATGAATTCTTGGTTTTAACATATATCTCTTGTTAGCAGCATATAGTAGGGTTTTGATTTTTCTTCCAATACCACAACTTTGTCTGTTATTTGTAGTAGTCTATTTAACTTACTGTAATGATGATATATTTAGATTTAAATCTACTTTCTATGTTCCTTTCTATTTGTGTCATCTATTTCTATCTGTGCTCTTTTGTCTCTACTGTTTTGTTTTCTCCTGACTTGCCAGCTGTGTCTCCAGGAGAAAAGCAGTGTTGAATGTCAGTTTCACCTCTCTGAGATTCCCTCCTCTTTGGGATCTAGACCACTCAAGATCTCACTGCCTTGGTAGGTCCCTGACATCTTCACAGAAAGGTTTTTAAAATATTTTTTCCAGCTTTTCTAGTTGCCTTGGGCAAAATATTTGGTTTGTAACAATTCTTCTATTATTAGAAAATTCTTCCAATATTTTTAAGTTTGGAATTTAAAACTCACATATAACCTTAGTTTAATAGGCATGTTTATGGCTTAAAAGTGTAGGAGTTCTGTAGTATCACGTTGTCTTTAAGAACCATCGCTCTGCTGTCACACTCGCTGGGCTTGATTTCCAGAGATGTCATGTAACAGCTGTATAATCTTGGACTAATTGCTTTTAATGTTCTAATCGCCTTATCTATAAAAATAAATGGGGGTAATAATAACCTATTCCAGATTACTGTGATAACTAAATAAGTTAATGTATGAAAAGCATCTATAATAGTTCCTGGGACAAAGTAAGCACTGAGTGACCATTAACTATTTTTCTATCAGTGGAGTGCCATTACTCTGAACATGACTGTTAAATAAGAAAGGGTAGGTGGTATGAGACATACAAATAGAGTAAAAGGCATGGGTCCTCACTCCTGAGAAGCTTCCTGTCTAGATGGGGAGACAGGAAATTAATGGTGTATATAAAGTAGTGGCAGGGATTTCCATATGTCACTTTGGAATCAATTTCATTACTCGAAATAGGAAGGCAGTGTGACACAGTGGGAAAAAGAGCATGGGCTAAGGAGCCGGACAGATCTGGGTTGAAATTTGGCTTCTGCCACTAACCAGTTATGACCTTGGTAAGTTATTTCCCTTCTCTGAGTTTTCCCATTTTTATATAATGGGGTTGCCTCCTGCCTGCCCTTGTTTATTAGATTAAATCAAGTAAGATAATCATTGCAAAGTGCCCAGCTGCTAGTGGGCACTCAATCAATGTGTGTTCCCCTTTCCCATGTTTTCTATTGCAAAGTAGATTATGGTAAGTGCTAGTGTGGGACCCAGAATGAGAATTTCAGGAAAGGAAGAATTCAAGGAAGAAAAGGGTCTTGTATGCAGGTGTGGTCAGTGAAGACCATAAGATAGAATATAAGTTCCTTTCTTGACGGTGAGGGAGAGCAGTTAGGAAACACAGAGGGGAGGGGAGAATGTGAGCCAAGGCATGTGGTGGGGTGGGGCAACTGTGTGTTATAAAATACCTGAGAGTCATATAAGGCTCCATGAAAGATCTTGCACGTTTGTCATCCTTTTAAATCCTCATAGCAACTCTCTGAGTTTGGCATCACTGCCTCTACTTAGAGCTGAGTGAAACGGCGGCTCAGAGGCTCGCCCAACTGTCACACACCCTATACGAAGAGGAAACGGGACCCAATCCTACATATTCTAACTCTAGGCAGACAGATTGGGACTGTGCAGCCTTTGGAATGAAAGATTGTGGTCAGATGTGGATGGGCTGCAGCCAAGATAGGAGTTCTCTGTTTTGTTTTTAAGTAGCTTGTGTGGTACTGCCAAAGCTTTGTGACAGTACATTTTACATAACTGGTCTTTTAAGGATATATATTTGGTGGCATTCTAGAAGAGAGGAGGCAGGAAGACCAATTAGGAGCCCGTCACTGTAGTCTGGGCAGGAGGGGATGGTATGACCCCTGAGTCTCAAGAGGCACCTCTGGCTGGTAAGGAAGAATGGGAGGAGATTGACTTGGGCCAGCTTTCTTTTTAAGCCTTTGGACTTTGAGATGAATTGCTGAAGGGCTCCTCTTACTGAATTTCCCTCAGAGGAGTCCTGATCTCAGGGGTGGCAGAATCAGAAGGCAAAGACAAAAGAAAACAAAACAAGAAATCGTGCCCTTAGTTATGGGTCAGAGGAGGGAAGAGGAAGAAGGGGAAGGAGAGGAGGCATTAGGATCTCCAGGTTGCACCTGAATGCAAATCACTTGCCCCGAGATGATGCAAGAAATGCAGGCCAGACAAATCCCATGAAAATGTGGAAGTTTCCTGAAAGCAGGAGGCCTATGCCAAAACCGTGACGCAGACGTTAGTCTACACTGGACCCGGCGTACCTGTTCTGTATCAGTTTCTCTACAAGGACAGGAATTACTTTTTAAAATCAGGAAAACACATTTTTTTAAGTTCATTATGTTTAGAAAGATGCTGTTGTCTATCATCACAGTTCATAGTGAGAGACTACAACAAATGATGTATGCTAGCCGCTGACTCTGATTTCTCCAGGTCATAAAGGGGCAGGGATATGCATAACCTAAAAATTACTTCTACAACGAATATCACTCTTTCCTTTTTAAACTGTGAAGCAGCCGTTTGTCCTTCCTGACCCCACCCCCACCTAGGCTGTACCATCTCCTTCCTTTGGCAATGTCCCATTTATTACGTTGCCTTTTCCTCCCCACTCCCCTCGTGGGCACAACAGAGGAACACATGTGATACTCTTCTGGTCTTTTCTCTTAGCAAATCTATTCCAAGGAATAAAATCTGAATGAAATTCAAGTCACACTAAGATGAAAATGACAGATAATAGCTTAGAGTGTACGCCAGGGATATTTGCAGAGTAGATTCATTCCATCTTTAACAAGTAGTTATCGAGTGTCTGCTAGGTACCGGGAACTTTTCTAGGTTCTGGGAATACCATAGGTTGGAAGAAAATAGGGGCCTGACCTCCTAGGAAGTATATATACTTGCTGGAGAGACAGAGAGAAGAGAAGTACACAATAAGCTGCTTCTCAGGAGTGAGCAGTGCCGTGACAGGGAGTGACTGGGTGGTGGGGAGTGGGGGGTAGGGAAAACCTCTCTGAAGAACTATCATTTGAGCTGAGACTTGCATGTTAAGGGGCTGTCATGGGAAAATCTGGAGGTCTTGAGTTGAGGTGGGCTCAAGCCTGCTGCTATGTTACAGGAATGGAAGGCAGCAGGGCCTGAGGGTGGACAGGAGTGGGCTTAGTGAGAGGGCAGAGACACAGCAGTCACATTCTGTGGGGCCTCGAAGGCCAAGGTAGTGCCTTTGGAAAATGTGAAGCAAAAGAGTGCTAAGACACAAGCTGCACATCGAAACCACCACCCTGTCTTCCCCATGGGGACTGGATTATAGCAGCCTGAGGGCAGGAGCAGGGAGCCACATGGGACTGCTGGCACAAGCCAAGCAAAAGGTGAAGGGTAGATGAGGCTGGGTGACAGTGGGGATGGAGAGAAACGAATGCACTGGGGATACGGTTTGGAGGTAAGGTCAAAATTTTGTGACAAAGGTACAATATTGCTCAGGGTTCCTGTCTTTTCCTCATATTCAGTTGAAATGGATGTTTTTTAGGACATATAAACAAATTTACTTATTGACTTAATAAAAATGTAGTAAAAGCTAATTAGGCTAGCTTTCTATTTACTATAATTTGCCACTGATGAGGAAATTAAGTATGTTTAGAATGATAATTTTTATATTTGGAGTCCTGTGGTCATTGTTAAAACCTAAAATGCCTTTTTAAAGCACTGCAACATTAAATTTTATTCAACAGTTTCTAAGGTTTAAATCCTTTAAAACCAATCATCTATGTATTATATACTTTCATCAGAATTTTTGACTGATCAGAATATTCTGTTTCACAACTAAACCAATAAATTATGTTCACTGTAGAAGCAGTTTTTAGATTATGCTTATCATTGCTTCTTTACGAGTGTGAAGAAAAACAGTGGTGCTATTTGTATTTTAAAGAAAATAGGAAGTAAAAACAACAAAATATTAACAATGATTATCTGTGGATGGTGGGGATTATGTGTGATTTATTTCTTCTTCTTCCTTTTGGTATTTTCCAATTTTCCTACAATGACATGAGTTACTTTTAAATTCATGAGGTTTTTTTTTTCTTAAGTTTACTGTATGTAGAATGTTGCTACTCTCTACATTACTATAGTTCCTGTAGGAAACCATAACAAACGACACAGAGGCTATGTTTTAATTTCTTTTCCTTTTTAAAAATAGATTTATCAGAAACTTCCAAGATTTTTGCGCACGCTTATGGATGCCCTGAGAAAAGACAAAATAGTCTTCCCTAATGATGAAAAGTAAGCTAATGATGAAAAGATGTCCTTTATTACTGTCTCTGTGGGATTCTGGGGCACTTACTGACTGCGTGGATGAGACTGTTTAGATGGGCACTAGGCTTTGGGGTAATGTGTCCACAAATTTTTAGTATTTGATATTTTCTCCGTGTCTAATTTGATGACTTCACCAATTCAGTACTTTCTCCAATGTCATAAAAGGAGTTGTAGATTTAGAATCTATCAGAAATCAGGACCATTTAAAGGAACTCTGGGGTCTAGCCTAACGTTACGTGGGGGATCCCTGACTTCTAGGTCTTATTCCCTGTAAAACCAAAGCCCACCCACCATCCAGCCTGCTGACACAAAGCGAGTCTAATGACCAAAATTTGGTTAGGTTAGCCTCTTGCAGCTGGAGAATGGAAGAGTGCCTCCAAATGGGCCACTGTTATCAGTCCTTTCTCTATGTCAGCACATCTGAGGGATCTAACCTTCCCAGGAGTAACAGCGAGTCACTGGGATGGGGTAGATGGATATCAGGATTTGGGAAGTATAGTTTGAGAAAGTTGCTAGGGTGATGAACAAGTAAGTCTTCATGCCTGTAGCCCTTCTGAATTACTAAACCAGGAGGTTGACCAGGAAGCTGATTCAACTTGTTGATCACATTTTCATTTGTACATTTATGGGGAAAGTAAATACATTGTCACAAAGAGTTCTCTTCAGTCTTGCGGTGGTTCTTGTTATTTTTGGGTTTCCAGCTGTTTTGTTTTCTTTAATATGGTCTTTTAATTAAAATATTCCAGAAATTATGAAATTAGGTAGACTAAAGAAGAAGATGAGTCCTTTAAACTATACAAATTCGGTGATTATAGTATTTTTCTTCTTCATTATTTAAAAAAATCATATAGAAATAAGTTAAATCAATTAAAAACCTAATTAAATTGAGTAAACAGAAGAGAGATAATCTTGCCTAGAAAGAAACAGTTACTATATGAAGTTTATTATGTATGAAGTTGTCATTCCTGGAAGGGAAGGAAAGAGAGATCCTGTATTTTAAGGCAGACTTCATGTTTCGCTAAAGCTTTAACTCAGAAGAGAAATCCCAACGTATAATTCTTGAACCGAATGTTTTTTTTCTACGTCTCTCTAGTGTTAAATTCCTGTCTTCTCCCATTCTCATCATACACGGTGAGGACGACAAGACGGTGCCTTTGGAGTTTGGAAAAAAGGTAAACTAAGCCCAGTGCTGACTGAAACTTGCCGTACTTATTTCACCACTTTCTCATCTAGCCACACTTTGATTAGAGCCCACAGAAGGGTCTCTGACATTATCACGGACTCTCTCCACCCCTAAATAGCCGTGCTGCCTGCCATATATAAGAAACATTAGTGTGCTGTGGTACTTAGCTGAAGGAGTGTTTGTGGTAGACCCTGGTTCCTCATCTGTGGATCTGCAGGTATTGAAAGATCCCAGGCCGCTGTGGGAACCTCTGCATAGTCTCTCCCACAGTGGTTCTAAAAGTAGGATGTCAATAAACAGAGTTGGTCCATTGCAGTTCCTGTCCCCATGCAGGGAGGGTGTTGGCAGAGAAGGATGAGGTCCCGTCAGTTTTCCAAGTTAGCTGTGTAGCTTTCAGGTCTTCAGTTGTAGCGGTAGCCAGCTGAGGGGAGGGAGTGGAGACTCCCTTATCTCTGACTTAATGGGACTACCTCCCCAAGATGGCTGCTTCTGTACCCTCTTAGGAAAATTAAACTAGAAAAACACCCCTTTTGATTGTCAGCCTTTAAGTCTCTGTCTTTCTGTCCCATGCAGCTCTATGAAATTGCACATAATGCGTACAGGAACAAAGAGAGGGTCGAGATGGTGATCTTTCCTCCCGGCTTCCAACACAACTTGCTCTGTAAAAGCCCCATGCTGTTAAAAACTGTGAGGTAAGAGTTGCTGTGCTAAACGGGATTGTCTTTCCCTTAAAGGCTATGAGGGCTGCTCTGGTTTACTTAGACAAGGAAGTAGAGAAGGCATGGGAGCTGAACTAGGTCCTTTTTCTTGCAGAGATTTCTTGAGCAAGCAGTGGGCGTGAGGACTGAGAGTGACGGAAATCTGCAGCGAAGACTTGGTCTGAACACCACCGATGATATATATTTTTTATGTGAAACTGCACTGGGTTGCTTGGATGAGCTGAAATCACTGACATTTCTACAAGTCCCCTGCCATTTTAATAAGGAGGGAAAGCATGGATGCTAGGTGTTATTGAAGGTTCTCATTTAGCTTATCTCAGTTTACTTTGTGGAACAAACTGAAACCTCACTGTAGACAACCAGAATTTGGTAAAATTGGGATCCCATCTAAAAATGTGCGGTTACTGAACATGCTGGGGATATTTATGGATAAGATGGTCTGTGGCTGGGACATACAAGTGTAAGAAAGGTGCTCCACGGTAGTTAAATAATTTTAGTTTAGTAAATTTAAATGGAATTAAAACATTCCAAGTATTTTCTAGCTTTTTGAGCAGCACTGGGGAAAGTTCTGGCATGCTACTCAATCTGCCACCAAATAACAAGTTTTGGCACTCATGTAGCCCTTGTAAATCGACACTTTATTTTTAGTCTTAATACAGTCATAGACTTTCCTCCCAATGCCCAGAAACTCTTAACTAGATTATTAGCTAATGAAACAAAACAAAATTAAGGAATGTTGTAAAAGTGTTTAAATCCAGTCAGAAGCTTTTTTTTTTTTTTTTTCTGAGACATTTTACAACTTACTTTCCATTGGCTTTGTTCACCCCATTGCTAGATTCACTGGATAGAGAAATCCTGAGATCTGAAGGCTCCATGTTCCAAATGTCCCTGGCGTATTCCTTAATTGTTCGGTCGCTAGAGAATTTCCCTGCAGCAGCTATGTTTTTGAGTACCATTGTGTTCCAGGCCTTCGGATTCTGTAAACAACACATACATATATATGGTCCATAGCCCGAGTGCCCATCAAACTTTATGACAAACGCTAGGCCACGTGTATCCAAGCACATTTCATGGAGAAAATGACAAGAGGAAGTTGTAGTGAATCATAAATACATTTGTTTCACGGTTGAGAGCTGGATAGGGCAGATTGTGCTTTTCTCCTATTTAGAGTATATTTAAGAGTGAAAAAAAAAGTATTTTTCAGTTTAAGAGAAACCATGGATATAAATTCCCTAATTGGTAATTGTTGCTATGGTTACAGTGTTTTGGCATGCAAGCCATATTTCCCATGCTTTTATTTTTTATTTCACCTCCCTTTAGATGGAACAGCCATTGTTTGCTAGATGCCATAACAAGAGATTTAACCTGTGGCTGAAAAACCTACTCTAGAATGACAGCTGTCATGCAGCAAATAATCTAATGGGAGAATTTATTGACCTACTTCTCTTGTTTTGTTCTTTCTGAAGGAAGATGTTCCTATAGATTTATACTGAATCCCAAATGTTCCGTTGGGATCTCGAAGCAGGATCAATTAAGGCCTTATCCTTAATAAAATATATAATATCCAAATTTCATAATTTTTAAATAAAAGAATGTAAGAAGCTATTTATTTTACACCCTCATGATATCGTAAAGAACTCTAAAAGTTCACTAAAAATGACCAGAACGTGACTTGAAGCCATTAGCAATGCATTATAAGCATTTAGAAGAAAAACTAAAATTTCCATTATTCCATAAGGTACTGCAAAACAGAGTCTAAAATTAGTTTATTCAGACTTTGAAAACTTACTAAAATAAAAGGAAAATAAAAACTTCCTTTTTTCACTTTCTTTAACTATTTAAATGGATAATGAATAGACTTCATTCTAACAACATGACTATTGTTAAGAGTAAAAACTGCAATTTGTGCTAATGAAAAAGAAAGATTGAACCAAATGTTGGTCTTTGAGACAGGCATCTTTGGATATGGGCCAGAACAATAGCAAAAGAGATCCGCTGTGCAAAACTGACATCACATTTGTCCTTGCCCTCGTTCACATTTTCTTTTCTTGCTCTATTTATATTTCTTTTCCTCTGTTGCCATTCTACACACAGTACGAGTTGAGATCCAGAGGAAAGAGCTTGAGTTGGCCACTTTCTTTCATCTGTTTTGGGTTCTTGGAGGCAGGTAGTGAGCCACTCAGCTTAACTTAAGGACTGCACCTCCTTGCTTAGAGCCATTAGCTGGAACCTACTGTAGTCTACACATTTGGGGGACTGGAGAGGATTCTACCAGCAGATAAGGTCTGTAAAGCAGCATAGGCTTTGATCCTATTTTAAAACCCCAATGAGACCTGTGGGATAACTGTAGGAACTACCCTGTCACCTGTTTGGGGAAAGGAATAAAAGAAATGCTAGTGAAACATGTTTTTGGTGAAAGTAATCAGTCATGTGTCCAAAGGGCACAAGAAGATTCTATGGAACCTCGCTGTCCTGCTCTATGGTGGCTTTCGAGGGCAAAAATGGAGCTTATCTGGGCGAGGGCAACCATGTGCATAAAGCTCAAGGGCATCAACCTCAAGAAAACCATCCCGGAGTCCTGGCACAGGGCCCGCCTCCTCCTGTATCTATTCTTCCGTAGTGCCTTGCCATGGATCAACCTCTCCATATTTACTAAGTTTCCAAATTTATTAGCATTTACTAAATGCTCCTATTTGATTAAGATGTATAACCTTGCATGTGAAGGGTTACTCACATGGCTCTAGCTTTTTTTTTTTCAGTAAAGCACTAAAGGTGTTCCTTTTTTTCCTTTCTAAAATTCAAATATGAAACCTCCCCTCTTTCTATATGTTTGTAGCCTACAGATAGCACCACTCCATGGGTAGTCCAGGAGAGGTACTTATTTTGCAATTTTCCTGAACTAGGGGTCAGTCCTCGTCTTAATTAACTGAGGCTCGGCCTGAGAATCATCTTAGCAAGTGTTCAGACACTGATGGTGATCCCACCCACTACTGGGTCATGATCTCAAAGTGGGGCTGGCAGCTGTAGTCTAGAGAAACTGCTCCAGCCACTATGACGCACACTTCTGGTGGAGGGCCCCAGTCCAGTGCCTGCCCCCGAGGAGTCCCCAAAGCCTCTATGTCAATAAACCCAATGGGAAAAATGTATATTTAACTTGGCTTTATAACCTTAGCTTCCAGGCCATGCCTGCTATATACTGGGTGCTCAATAAATACTGAATTGTGATACGTTTACTTGGATATTAAAACATTTACAATTGCTGCTTACATGTCAAATCCTGGCCTCTGCCTGAACATGGGAAAAGTCAAGTTTTGATCTGAATAACCTAGACAGTTGTCTCACTTCTCTTTTTGGATTGATAACGGGGCCTTATTATTTAGATTTAATAAAAAGAAACAAAAATTTTAACCATAGTAACCTGGGTTCTTTTATAGGTCTCATCTATGCACTTACCATGTACAGCTGGCTGACTTTTTCTTGACACTTGACATAGGCCTCATAGTCTGCAAAGACTTTAAACCTGTTTTTTGTGATTGGAAGGAAAACACAAACCAACAAAAAACTTATTAAAATGTGTGTGCTAAGATTCCACTCAAAATTCTGTTTTGCTTAATGTCAGGCATGGCTGGTTCACCAAACTTACATTTCGATTCACAAGAATTTTAATCAGCCCTCACAACCTTTATATGGTTCTTCCCACAGATAAGAATGTCAACACATGGATGTTTCTGAAAGCTGGGTATCCCAGTGGAAAGAGAAAAAGAATACCAGATGTGTGGGTCTTGTTCTTAAACCTTCCTAGCACAGTTAATAGAGAATATCTAATATTTCTTTCTAAGAGTAGGTCAGCTGCTCAGATCGCAGATCTCTGCTAATTCCACAGGTGTGTTACAGCTAGTTTAAGATAGTCTTGTCCCCTTTTCATGGCTGAAATATCATCACCTTCTTGTGGGAACTCACCTGTCATGATAAAAGAGCATGTTGATTAAGTCTTTGAAGAGGTCAGGCTGTTTGGGAGAGAAGAAGCCATTGTCAATTTGATCGATTGCCAGCTTCAGCTCTGGAAGTGCCTCATAATATTCTTTTGCCTTATACCTGTGGGATGGGAGTGGGGGTGATAAGAAATGGTCCTGTTAGTATATGTGATTAACAACATACTAGACACATGACTGCCAAGGAAGCTCACCTCGTCCCACAGATACAGCTAGGTAACACCCACATCAGTGTAAATAACCCAGTGAATGACCCAAAAACTGACAGAACAGATTCTCCACAGCTAAATGTAGAGAAGAGGCCACGTCAAAGTGGGTGGGAAGGACAGAGACATGGTTGGGAGCTAAACTGACCCATGGGACTATCTTCAGGAGGGAGGGATGCTGTGGGCATAGAGAGGGTAGAGAGACAGACTCTCACGCAGAAGAGCCCACATGGGGAAGACATATCCCCATAACACTTGGCTTGGAAAACCAGAGGGGTTGAATTTTGGGAGTTCTTATAATTAGTGGGGATTACCACCTGGGATTTTAAAAATCAGCAGGCTGGCTCGGGGAGAATGATAGGAAACCTGCCCATAAAGAGACCACACAGCAAATAGCTCTATGGAGATACAGTATGGAAGCAGCAGTTTGACAAACACCTGGGGTATACTGGAGGGATGTCAGTTTACTAATTTCAGAGCATGTACCAGAGGGGTAGGGATCTTTAGGAGGCTTCTCCAGGAACAAAGGAGCTGGTCCTGTCCCTTTCCTGTCCCCCAACCTAGCCACATGGACACCTCTGGGAACAAGTGTTGTGCCAACACTCGCTCCCTAACTCGCTAACAGTGTGCCCAGCCTCCAGGTTTCCCTGCAGATACATCCCACCATCCAGTCCTCTGCTCCAGGTCCCCTCCCACAGCAGACCCGTGCAAACCTTGCTGGCACTGCCCACCTTGCCCCCGTGTTCTCCTGTGGTTTTGCCCCCTAGAGTATGCTCTTGGCTGGAGCCCATACAAAGTGGTGCCAGGAGCCTGGCAGTGTGCAAGCAGCCCCAACAGGGGCCAGCACTACTCCAAAGTGACTCCTGCCCCAGGGAGAGGGAAAGAGAACCACACACAACAATCCAACTGCAGCCCCAGCAGAGGGCTGGGGGCAGACAGCTGGTCTGACTGCAGGCTCCACCCACCAGTGAAAGCTTCTCAGGGGACAACAGAGGGAGAGTACGCTGCAGCTGCGACTACAGCTCTGGCAAATGCCTGGTCTGACTCTACTCAAGCCCAAGGCAGCCTCAGACTGGCTCACTAATGACACAGGGACCAAACCGTGCCCACAACAGGCAAAGAGCCATTGTAGACAACTGGGCTGAAGGAAAAAGTGGCTCAGCCACAACATCAGGGTGTGTGCAATACACAGAGGATATAGCCCTGAAGCACCAGGTTCTGGTGAACAGAGGACACCCACTGCAGGGCACTACCGGACCTCTTCTTCACAAGGCCACTACTATCAAGAGCAGGAGATGTAACTGACTTTCCTAATACATAGAAACAGACACAGAAAATTAGACAAAATGAGGGACAGAGGAATATGGCCCTGATGAAAGAACAGAATAAAATCATAGCAAGAGACATAAGCAAAATAGACATAAGTAATAAACCTACAGAGAATCAAAAGTAATGGTCTTAAGATACTCATGGGAGTTGAGAAGAGTGCAAGACCTCAATGATACCATTAACAAAGAGAGAGAAAACAAAAATAATAAAAAATGAAAATAGATTTAGGGAACTCAGTGACACCATCAAGTGTAATAACATTCATATTATAGGGATCCCAGAAGGAAAAGAGAAAGAAAATGGGACAGAAAATTTATTTGAAGAAATAATAGCTGAAAACTTTGTGAATCTGGCCAAGGAAACAGAACTCCAGACCCAGGATTCACAGAAAGCCCCTAACAAAATCAATCCAACAAGATCCACACCAAGATACCTGGTAATTAAAATGGCAAAAAATAGTAGTAAAGCGAGAATTTTAAAGGCAGCAAGAGAAAAGAAAACAGTTACATACAAAGGAAACCCCATAAGGCTATCTGCTGACTTTTCAGCAGCAACTTTGCAGGCCTGAAGGGAGTGGCATGATACATTCAAAGTGCTTAAAGAAAAAAGAAAAAACCACACAGCTAAGAATACTCTATCATTCATCATAGAAGGAGAGAAGTAAGTTTTCCAAACACAAGTTAAAGGAATTTATGACCATTAAACCAGCCCTACAAGAAATGTTAAGAAGCATTTTTTACAGAACTAGAACAATAATCCTAAAATTTGTATAAAATCAGAAAAGACTCTAAATAGCCAAAGAAATCTTGAAAGAGAAAAACAAAACTCAGGTATCACAATCCTAGATTTCAAGATGTACTACATAGTTGTAGTAATGAAAACTGTCTAGTACCAGCACAAAAATAGACACACGGATCAATGGAACAGAATAGAGAGTCCAGAAATAAACCTATGATTATATGGTCAATTAATCTTTGATAAAGGATGCAAGAATATGCAATGGGAAAAAGTCTCTTAATACGTGGTGGTGGGAAAACCAGACAGCTATATATGAAAAAATGAAACTGGACCACTTTCTTATACCAAACACAACAATAAGCTCAAAATAGATTAAGGACCTAAATGTGAGACCCGAAACTGATAAAATACTAGAAGAGAGCACAGGTAGTAATCTCTCTGACATTGGCCATAGCAACATTCTTCTATTTATGTCTCTGGAGGCAGGAGAAAAAGAGCAAAACTAAACTTTTGGGACTACATCAAAATACAAAGCTTCTGCACAGCCAAGGAAATAATCAACAAAACTAAAAGACAACTTAGTGGATATGAGAAGATATTTGCAAATGACATATCTGAGAAAGGGTTAGTAACCAAAATATATAAAGACATACAATTTAACCCCAAAAATAATCCAATTATATACGGACAGAAGACATGAATAGACATTTCTCTAAAGACCTACAGGTGGCCAACGGACACATGAAAAGTTGCTCGATATCACTCATCATCATGGAAATGCAAATCAAAACCACAATAAGGTATCATGGCACACATGTCAGAATGGCTAAAATCAAAAATGTAAGAAACAACAAATGTTGACAAGGATGTGGAGAAAAAAGGAACCCTTATGGACTGTTGGTAGAAACACAAACTGGTAGAGCCACTGTGGAAAATAGTATGGAGTTCCCTCAAAAAATTAAAAATAGAACTACCATATGATCCATATGACTACTGGTTATTTACCCAAAGAATACAAAAACCGTAATTCAAAGGGATATGTGCACCCCTATGTTTACTGCAGCATTATTTACAAATAGTCAAATTATGGAAGCAGCCATAAAAAGAACAAAATCTTGCCATTTACAACATGGGTAGATCTAGAGAATAATAATGCTAAGTGAAATAAGTCAGTCAGAGAAAGACAACTTCCATATGATTCCACTCATATGTAAAACTTAAGAAGCAAAACAAATGAACAAAGAAAAAGAGACAAACCAAAAAACAGACTCTTAACTAGAGAGAACAAACTGGTGGTTACCAAAGGGGAGGTGCGTGGGGGGATGAGTGACATAGGCGAAGAGGATTAAGAGTACACTTATCATAATGATCACCAGGAGATGTATGGGATTGTTGAATCACTATATTGTATACCTGAAACTAATATAACACTGTATGTTAAATATACTGGAATTAAAAAACAAAACAACAAAAAAAGCAATACACTAGACACTATATTAGCTGTGAGAAATGCAGTCAGAAATAATAGCATCTATAGAAGCCATTATAGAGTTCAACATGGGTATAAATAATATTTGACTAGATCTTGAAAATTTTCCCCTAAATTTGATTAGTTCCTTCTAACTGGAGACCCAAAGAATAGTAAATAGTCAAAGTAATCTAATCTGGTAAAATACAGTAAGATTCATTTCAAAAGGACATTACAGCTCTAAACAAATACTGTGTTAAGAGGACCATTTGCTTTTTGGACCCACCGATCTTTCAAATTTGTTGTTCTTTAGTGGAACTTACTTCTAAGGTAGTATATTCAACACCTTCCAAATTTTTTGATCCCTATTGTTCTTTTGGGCAGAGCTCCTTATTTGTTTGAATTCAGATTAATAAATGTATCTCGATATTAAGTGAAACAGGTATTATTCATGAGTGCTTCTGCATATCCATACCTATCCTCTACCACATTTTAGTCCATTTTCCTGAAATCTTAAAAGAGCACTCAGTGGTTTAAGTTATAGGCAAAAACTTTAACTAGGAACTGGCTCATCTTTTGGTCAAAGTCAAAATCACGGATGCAGAGGAATGACAGCTCACTAAGCCAGCTCTGCAGTGGCTGGTAACTAGTAGCAAGGACGTCATGTACCTGTGCCCTAGCTCCTTTCACGTTCACTTACTACGTTTAATAAAACTAAGCTGTGCCCAGGAAGCTCCCATGATGCATGGGAGATGTTCTGTGGCCACGTTTCAGGTGACCCAACATCAACAGGATACCCGGATGGGCAGGCACTCTCCTGGGGGTGGAGGGCACCTGCCCGGTAAGGAGGAGCTGCTCTCTTACCCTTTCTTGTCCAAAGCTGCCACATCATCTACTCTCATGCCAAAGATGAACAGGTTCTCTTCCCCAGCTTCCTCTGCCATTTCCACATTGGCCCCATCCATAGTCCCGATGGTCAGGGCCCCATTCAGCATGAATTTCATATTGCCTGTCCCTGAGGCTTCGGTGCCTGCGGTGGAAATCTGCTCCGACAGATCTGTAGCTGGAATGACTGCAAGCGGGGCGTATTAAAATTAGTGATTCTGTCTCCAGACCCGCTTGTATTGTGGCTGAGCATTTATCTAGCTGGCCTGTTTTGATCATTAAAGTACTACATATACATCAAGATAAACGTTCATATGGTATACAGAAGGATGGATCTTATTCTTCCCCTGGACTCAGGCAACTGCCTTTATCCATTTTTGACGTGCTATGGGTGGTTATGGCCAAAGTGCTGAGAACTGTATGCTTATACTACTCTTTCTTGGTCTGGAAACTCTAAAGAGCGACTATTGCTCTCTGCTACAAAAGTGGACATTGCGTTTCTCTTCTTCCTTCTCTTCCTTCCAATTTTGGTTACGGTTTTATTTTTATTTCTTTTGCTTTATACCTTTATAAAATATATTAAAACTTTTCTTTATTGATCTTTAAAATTCAGTCTCTCCTGACTCTTCCTTTATAATCTGAGGAAATTGGATTGTCAGTATTCCTTTACTTCTCACCTCCTCCCTCCCTCTTTCAGACCTGTGCACCTGTGGTGTGCCTGGGGCTAGACACCAAGCCTCTGACCTTTCAGCCTAATTTACACACAAATTAGTGCTGCCAGAAGGTCTCTTTCTCCCACTTTGACTTCAAAGGTCAGGAGAATTCTCTGTTTTACTTTGAGGGCTTATTTGTGGATTAGCTATATCTTCATTTGCATCTCTAAGAACCTGGCTGTTTTCTCTTTATGCATACAATCTTAAACAGTAACATCGGAGGACACAAAAATACCTCAAAAAGAGAAAAGTCTGTTTTTAATTTGGGACTTGGGTGAATGCACAGTTGTTATTTGCATGTGGATGGTGCTTTGTGAGCACATGATGCAAATAAGCAAAGGTCCCAGCGGTAGAGAAAAGGATGTTGGCTTTTTGCCAGCCTAACTATTCCCACGTGGGAACTCCATGCGTGATCAGTGCCCATCTAAGCATATGTAAGCCTCATGCTTTGCAGCCTGATGTCTGTCTTCATTCCTTGTTGTCACGTGAACAAATGATAGCCTTCTTCATTCCGCGAAGTGACCAGAGGAATATCAGGGGCTGGGGAATTGGTGTTCTATTGCAAAACTGGAGCAGGGGATGGAAGACTTTTTCTTTCCTTTGTAGAGCACAGTCTGCACTTTGCCAAAACCTCAGGGTCGCCTCCTCCAGCCCCCAGCTCTGACTAGCTGGCAGGAAAATGCACCTGCAAATGTAATCAGTGATACTGACTCTAGGGATGGCAATCTTATTGTGAGTTGGATCACCTTAAAAGCTGTTAGCCTAGGCCCTTATTCTTCTATCCTAAGTTACTGGCTCCCCGTGCCCATAACATGTCATCTTTCTCTAGAATTTGCCCTGGCCCCGCATGATTTGTGAAGAGGAAAGTACCTTTTTCAGCAAGAGATACTCTGTAGTTCTCCAAGAAGATGACTTTCAACTTGCTTCCAACCATAGGGTCATTGTTCACCACATCTGCCACCGAAGTGATCAGTTTTATGATCATTTTGGCCATGTGATATCCTGGGGCAGCCTTGGAGAAGAATGTCAAACACACTGACAGAATGCGGCCATGATCAAGTGGAGAAATGGCAAGAGATTAGGGCCCCCAAATCCCCAGTGGATAGAATCAACTTACTTTGCCACCAATTATGACTGTTCGGGGCACAAATAACTTCTTAGGGTCTTTCTTAATGCCTGAAAGAGATTGAGAAGCGGATGGAATGGAAGGCAGCTGACGGCTGGGGTGGCGAGACCTATGCCAACCAAGAGTGTCACTTCCACCTCCAGGGGGCGTGGCTGACTCACGGTTGTACATGGTGACCACGTGCAGGCAGTTCAAGAGCTGCCGCTTGTACTCGTGGATCCTCTTCACATGCACATCGAACATGGAGGAGGGGTTGATCTTCACTTTGTACTCCTTCTCCAAGAACTGAGAAAACTTCAGCTTGTTCTCCTGTGGAGACAGTGCATGAGGATGCCAGAGCCCTTTTGACTTAGAAGCGTCAGGTGGTCTGTTTTTAAAGACTGGAGCGGAATAAGCCCTCGGAACAAGTGCCGTGGAAAGAGTCCACACTGGGAAGCCTCACCTGCTTCACGTTGGAGAGTTCTCGGAGAAAGACGTCGTCACCCACGAAGCTATGCAGCTTTGTCAGCTGGCTTAAGTCTTTCACGTAGTCTTCCCCGATTTTCTTTCAGTTTAAAGAAGAGGTGATTTAATCAGGGATGGCAGTCAAAGCCCAGCTGAGCAGTTCCTGTCAGTCCGGTGAGTGCTTGCGCTCACCTACAGCAAGGATGGCTGACCTACCACATAGTACACAGAGTGGCCGCACTCACAGAAGAGGCTGGGAAGGCCATGTGGGAAGAACGCTTTGCCAGTATCTTAAATGTAGCTTCAGTGGCACTAAGTGTTAATAACAGGAAACCTACCTAAAAGGGGTAACGTGGAACCCAGGTTCTCCTAGTTATTTACATGGCCTTTGTTATTCTCGTTTACTAAACAGAGTTATCACCTTCCATCTGTGTGTCATATGAGTGCTGTCAGCCAGCTACATAATTCGCAGGCCCCTTGTTTATAAACTAAGAATTTCAAGATGGCTACAGTGGAGAATGAAGTCAAGCACGGAGCCTGTGGGACAGCACAAGTCACACGCTGGTGGCGGGCACAAGCACAGCCGTCTGCGGCAGACTGGGTTCACAAAGTGCAAGGGCACTCCTCGCCGGTTACCTCTGCTATTAACTCTGCAAGCCCCGGGTTGCAGAGTAAGAGCCAGCGCCTTGGAGTGATCCCATTGGTTTTATTCTGAAACTTGTCTGGTTCTAGCTCACTGAAGTCCTTGAATCTGGAGACAGAAGAGACACATTCCTGAATCTGGCTGAAAGAGCGGGTTTCTGTTACATTCAAGACGCCAAGTTTAGACTTCGAAAGACTAAAAGGTGGAGGGAGGAGCTGGCAGCAGCTAAGGCTGTCATTCGAAATAGAAATCCATTTGCAATTCCAAATAATTATAAGAAAAACTCCCCATCGAATCACCTCCGCATGATTTCCTGGCTGGCACTGACATACAGACCAGACTTTTCAGCAGAATAGTTTTGTGGGTTTTTTTTCCTTTGCTCCTAAATCTAGAATTAGGATGGTTCAGAGATGAAGGCATTTTTTCTTTTTTAAGCGAATGTTACTTTGTGTAGAAAATACTTTTGCACATTTTGACAGGGCCTTTTGTTATCCCCAAACGCAACCCTGCATTGAGTAGCAGCAGGGCGTTAACGGAGCAACTACAGACCCAGCAGCACAGGAATGGGCACTCACACTTGGGTCTTCACGATGTCTGAGTGAATTTTGGCCACACCGTTCACGGCGTGGGAGCCCACAATGCAGAGGTGGGCCATGTTGATCCGTTTTTCTCCTTCCTCTTCAATCAGAGACATCCTTCTCAGACGGTCGACATCTTTAGGAAACAAGGCCGCAATTTTCTGGCCAAAGGAAGAGAAAGGGTCTTGCTGGCCACTCAAGTTTAAAGCAACACTGAGATAAGTTGTTCACTTCTCAAGTACAATCTCTGATGGAGCAAATGGCAAACTTCACTCCCACAGAGAGGGGCTGGGTTAGCTGTAGGGAGATGCCATTCTCCATCTAAGTCTTTTCAAAAAGATGCCTTTAACAGAGCCCCACCCAGACTTGAATACTTTTTATGTATCAATGACCGAAAGATGTTTGGGCCTCCAGTTCGGTAAGCGAGCACACCATAGCTACCCTTAATATCTCAAGACCTCGTTCTCAAAAGGGGTATGAATCTCTAAAAACGACTTACATCTAAATGCTTCTGATTTATCTCATAAATGATTTGCAAATGTCGAGGAAGCAACTTTTCCACCAGCTCCACGGGCCAGCGCTCCAGGGCCTCTGGAAGCACCGTGTGGTTGGTGTAGGCGAAGGTCTTCTGGGTGATTTCCCATGCCTGAGGGAAAAAGAGGGGCTAAGCTGCTTTCCTCTGCAAGAAAGGCGGCCCATCTCACAAAACCAGACATTCCCCCAGCTCCCGCCGGTCTGCAACGGGACAGTTCATCTACACAGTAAGACACACTCAATTCCGCTAGGTTCCTGAATGGGCCAGAGATTGGAAATATGTAAGGGGGTTGGGGGGGGAGCAGCCATTTGTAAAAGTGTCTGATAAAACTGAAGACAGCATAAGTTTTCTCTACTACCCTAACATGCCTTTTATTTATAAAATAAGCAAAATCTGAGGAATACAAACAAGTAATATTCAGAGAAAGCACAGAGTATATTCAAAATACTGATCTGCAAAGTGGTGGGGACGCTTTCAATATGCTGTGTTCTGAGGTTGCAGAGTTTAGATGAGAAATGGTAAACACAACAAAAGTCTGAGCTACTGAGCTGTGTCCCATTAGGAATGTATTTACTTCTTAATCTTACTCCATGTAAAGCAGTAAGGAGAGAGAAACGTCAGCACCGGGGCAAACTTTACCTTTAACCACTGCAAGTTAGCAATAGTAACTTATTTTGAAAAACTGTAAAAGGACTTTTTGGCAAAATCTCTGACCCGCAGATATTCTAGGTAATTAAAGGAAAAGGAAGCAAACTATGCAGACCTTGGACCAGGGCAATTTTTCAATATCCACAAAAATCCTCATCAGCTCAGGGATGGCGAGTGCGGGGTGCGTGTCATTCAGCTGGATGGCAACCTGTGTGGGGAAAAGGCATTGGTGTGAAGGCGACAGAATGCCCGGGGTCTGCTTCCTTATCCTTGTGCGTGTCTGCGCAAAGCACCAAACAAAATGCACACCTTCTGTGAGGCGCTTTAAGCCTACCAGACCAACTCGACGTTTTAGCAGAGAGAGGGTTGTAAATCTGACAGGAAGCCCTGACCGCCTGGTTGTCCCTGTCTGTGTTCACAGACTGAATACTTGCCTGGTCTGGAAAGGCATCAAACGTCGTCTTGGCACTGTCAGTGGAGCCAAACTTGGAGGCTTTGAAACGTCGGATGACATCTTGCAAGGTAGCAGCCACCACAAAGTACTCCTGCTTCAATCTTAGCTCCTTCCCTTCAAAAAACTTCAAGCCAGAGAGACTGAGTTAGGCGCGGCTGAGATAAGACAGGGATCTCCCGCCTGGAGAACTTTACCACTAAAGCTCATAAGCTTACATCCGGCGGAAGACGGCAGGTTGGATGTCAAGCGTTAGACTTTGTTCTTTCCTGAAACATTATTAAAATGACAGTAAGGGGGCTTAAAGAAGGCATACAAATAAAGGATGAAGGGAATGGGAGACAAGACAATAGCAACAACTTTTTTGAAGCCGAAAAATAGATGGATGGGTGGTAACTGGGCCAGAAGACCCGAGAAAGCTGAATCTTGACCTGGCAGAGGAGAAGAGCCAAAAAGCAGCTAAATTTATGTGCCAAATCTCCTAAAGGCTCAGGACTTGGCACCACTGTATGCCTTTGGAAGTGGGGGTGAAGATGCAATAAAAGGTTAGTTGCGTGGGGTGTCTGGGTGGCTCAGACGGTTAAGTGTCCAACTCTTGATTTAGGCTCAGGTCATGGTCTCACCGGTTTGTGAGATCCAAAACCACATGCGGCTCCGCAATGACAGCATGAAGCCTGCTTGGGATTCTCTCTCCCTCTAGCTCTGCCCCTCCCTCCACTCTCTCTTTTTCTCTCAAAAACAAATAAAGATTTAAAAATAAAAGGTTAGTTGTAAGCCTAAGGAGCAGCTGGCCTCAAACTTCATCCCCAGTTCCCTCAGCTGAGCAATCTCTCTCCCCAGCTCAGGCAGAAGCCCACATTCTCTGGAGATGGTAACATGGGGTCCTCTGAGCTGGAGGGAAGCAGGTACAGTCGAGAGCAGGGAATACCACTCTGTACTGAAAATGGGGGAAAGGCAGTTAAGTGAAAATTTATGTGCTGAATTGTTGAGACTCTCAGCTTTCTTCTCAAGATCAAATTTCAGAACACAGGCAGCCAATATTCTTCTAGGAAAGAAGCTGTAAGAGCCTTCTCTCGGAGGTAAGAAGGATCAGAGCAAACAGTCCTACATGGACAGACCTCAGGCCAGGGCAAGATCATGGAGCATGTGTCAGAGAACTCATGACTGTATCATTTTTTTTGAATGTTAAAAGGTTATTTATTTATTTTGAGAGAGAGAGAAAAGAGAAGAGAGAGAGAGAGAGAGAGGAAGGGGCAGAGAGAGAAGGAGAGAACCCCAAGCAGGCTTTGCACTGTCAGCTCAGAGCCCGACATGGAGTTCAATCTCCTGAACTGTGAGATCATGACCTTAGCTGAGATCAAGAGTCAGACACTTAACCGACTGAGCCCCCCAGGAGCTCCTCATGACTGTATCAGTGAGGAACTTAGGGAGCACATCTAAGATTCTATACTTTTCTTATAGGTGATTAGAAGGCTTTAAAGAGCTTTAAGCAAATGAAAAAATCTAATTCGCTGCAGAGGGAGGACAGCTGCACAATTCCTGGAAGAGAGACTAATGTCTGGATGAGGGCTATGGCCAAGTTGGGAAGAGGGAATGAGTTTGTTCTTGTAATTACAGCACAATAATGATTGATTAACTTGTCCTTAAAAACAAGTATGACCCTGAGAGCTACCTTTTACTCAATGAATTTAGTTAACTCTGCATCCGCTGCTAACTTAGTATACTCTGTGAACTGCTATAAATGATTACTTTCAGGTGAAGTTAGGTTTGGTCCTTACCGAAGACGGGAGGATGAATTTCCAGCCCCTTCCAGTTAAATAATTCAGCAGGCTGGGTTTAGCTAGGCAGTACTTGGAAAGATTCTTATATCAATTGACCATGAAACAAGATAACTTTTTGCTTTTGGGTCAAAGATTTTTCTGACATGTACTGAAGTCACAATGTCTCTCTCAAAGGAAAAAAGTATACCATTAAGTTTCCAAAAATACTACGGCAAACTTAATCCTCCGTAGAGATTATAGTTTAACACCAAGTGGACACCCAGTCTTAAGGATCATTTGTGTCCCAGTCTCCCAATCCTTCTTTTGTGCCACTTTTCAGAGCAAAGTACTAATTTGGTTGCTCTTTTATTACTAAAAGAATAATTATTATAGCTCTAAGAAAATAACTTCACCCATATATAAGGTAGAGCTAAGTATATTTAAACCACGTAAGAATCCATAGTGCTCATCTGTGATCCAGTTCCAAGTTTTTAAAAAAATATATATTTTTTCATTTTAGCTATTTTTAGTGTCAAATTAGGAATAATCACCTATAAAATTTTCAAGAGATGAATAAGTGGCATACGAAACAAAGGTTTGCTCCTGGGTCTGCTCGAGGTCCAGACCCTACCTTGCCTGAGG
This sequence comes from Paguma larvata, assembly GCA_030068075.1. Taxonomy (NCBI): domain Eukaryota; kingdom Metazoa; phylum Chordata; class Mammalia; order Carnivora; family Viverridae; genus Paguma; species Paguma larvata. The sequence continues at coordinate 1,689,708 of CM057827.1, forward strand.
GTAGAAGGCTGGGCTGAGCCTGTCAGCAAGGGGAAGAGGCCAGGCAGGAAATCTCGGGTCTACGGACTCTGTGGAAGAAACTTCCGTTTGGAAATGAAGAAGAACTTGACCAGTACTCCCCTTCATCTTTTATATGCAAGCTTGGTTTTGAAATGCACATACATAATCTCCCAATTAGTCATGAGGCAAAGGGCAAAATACCAGTTCTGATTTCACAAATTGTACACATTTGCTTTCCATACTTGGGTGGGAGGGGAGGGGAAATCTACACTTCAGGAGGAGATAGAGATGACTGTGCTGAAGAAAACATCTCAGTATTGAAGATGTGCTTTAATGGGCTAGAAAAAGCTACTTCTGAAATGAGCTGCTTCCGTTTCTGCTGAGAAAGCAAGCTTGACCACTCACGTTGTCATTGGGATAGAGGACCCGGGAGATGTTCTCGGCCAGATTTCGGTCCAGCACAGCCTGAATGTAGTCTCCAACATTAACTGAGGGGAAGGTTAGAAAAATGAATAAACAGATAAGCCAGCCACTGTTACCGACGCCATGTGGATATAGGGATTCCTACAATTCCTGAAAGTTCAAAAGGATTTCCACAGACCTCCCTGCTGTGATCTGCATGAGAGTCTAAGCGGGCCAGACAGAAGGACTGCTTTACAAACGTCCTCGTATGTGCTCCATAAAATGGCTGCTCAGACGCTAGAGTTCTGATCAGAAACTCAAGGCTCTTCTCTCAGGCTCAGTTTGGTATCAACTAGCAATCAGAAAGATTACACACACACGGAAACCATTTATGCCCCAGTCCCCAATATCTTTGTTTTGCACCATCTTTTAGAGTTGGTGCTGATCTGGTTGCTTCTGAGATCAAAAATATTAACATACACACACAGACATGAGAGCCCAGACTATACTCACAGTCTCTGAGGTTAAAGTCATTCGGTGCCCGAGCGGACCAGAGGCGCATGGTGTTGACGGTGTTGTTCATATACCCGGGTACCGGGGTGTCATATGGCAGGGCCAGGACCACCTGTGGGATTCAAACAAAGCAGCTGCTCAGTTTCCTATTGGCTGAACAATGGAAGTTAGCAACTGGGATTCTGTTCCTGGCCCATCACCAACTCAGACTGTGGGGGGCCTAAACCAAGACAAGGGTCCTAGGACTGGAGGGCAAGTGATTAGGGGCCATGTGGGACTTCCTCGCACTGGAGCAATCTGGGTGGCTGGAACCATCCAGACTGACGGTCTCCTATATCATTCCAATGGTGACTTCCTTTGCGTCCCTTGCCTTGATGGGGATGCAGATCTTTCATGTTTCAGATTAAGCCACTTTTCTAAGAATAATAAAATATGGTGTGCAAAGTGACAAATGTCAATCTGTATTCATTAAAAAACAGGAATAGGTAATTTTAGTGGAGGAAATTCAATAATCTGACTTCAAATATGGTGAAAATTAACAGAACAGAAATATATGCAGATAGATTATAGATGACGTTTAAAATACTATGCTAGATTTTTCAAAATTTGCACGAAGAACCGTTATTGTTATTTTGGTGATCTGACCAATGAGCTGATAATCAGCTGAGAGGGTGTAAGAGGTGAGTTTTGGAAAACTGGTAGCTCAGTCTTTGTGACAGTCACTGAGGCTGAGAAGAATTCATTTAATTTCACATGAATTAAAATTTATGTGGGAAAAGACTCATTTCTATTCCCTGACTCATCGCTCAAGTTCTAAGGAAAGGGAATGGCAGACTGACTAGACTGGAGGGTGCTAGAGATCACTGAGTGCAACCCACTCATTTTGGACATGACGGGAATGAGGCTGAGAGAGAAGGGACTTGCCCACAGTCAGTGGTAGGGGTGAAACCAAAACACAAAGCTCTTTAATGTGAATTATAAGTGAATGAAGCTGTATAGCCTATATCCATCATATATATTCAGCCACGCTTCCATGAATACCAGGACCTCGAAGTAATAAATTACCCTTCTTTAAATACCTTTTACTAGGAAAGAGGGATCTCTGGAGATTTTTAAAGTGCGTTGTGATCCATCAGGAAAAGTTTTTACAGAATGGGAGTGAGTCTAGGTTCAAACAGGATTTGTCCTCTGACCCCTGAAGTGTAATTGAGGCAGCTGTGGAGTACACTCAGATGTCCCTTTAGAGACCTTTAGGCAGAACTTGCCACCTGGGGTGGGAGTTCGAGCCGCCAAGGCTGTGCTTTCTTAGGGATGCTTCCATCATGGCGGAGCTTGAGAGCTAGGACTTGGCTCAAGAGCAATCTTTAATCTCGGGCCCCATCAGGCTGGCTGCTTGCTCTGAGCTACACAGCTGTCTGAGGCTCTTCCCAAGGATCCTCCTTCTTTTCCCTTTTCTCTTCACAGGTGCCACGCCTTCTCCATCTGCCCCCTCCTCTCTGTCATTAGTAGGCAATTCCCCCAATATGTCACGTGTGCTTCTAATTCTCTCTGGTGTCTGCTTGCCAGAGGACCAGCGCTGACACACAAGTGAAATGGATTGCTCGGTTTCCTGGAAGCCGCCCACAGCATGTGTACATCACGCCTGTCCTCATGCTCTCTGACCTCACCAGCTACAGACCTGGGGCTGATTTGGGTGATGGCCTTTATAAATCCGTAAAGTGCTGCACGGCTTGGGACAGCTCACCTTATGTTACACCTGCCCCATAACCTTGCCTTGTGGGCACAGAAAAATATACTCTCTCTAAGTGAATGTCTGGATATATTATGAAAATGTCTTGAGGTGCTCTGTAAATACACGGTAGCTCAACAGCAGGACCTAGTGTAAACAGAACGTTTCCAGGACTGATTGGGTAAACTACATACATTTAAATAGGTCAGAAGTCACTGGAAGTTTTAGACACCAAAATCTATACCAAATGCTTGCTAGTTTAATACCAAATATATGTGTGAATTCTTCAGGCATTTAAATGATTGATTTGTTTGCAGCTCTCCTGATCATATTTGTAACCAACTGCAACTTAAATTGCATTCTACTGTTCAACTAAATTTAGAACAAGAGAGAGAAACTTATCCTGAAATTATAGATTTAGTTTATCATCCCTTATACCATTATACTATAATGACCTATTTTAGCTTCTAATCTGCTATTTCATATGTTGAAGAAATTTATCCTCAGATAGAAAACTCATTTTTAAATAATCTTATTTTTCTGAACTGTGAATAGCTCTACACGGATTAGCAGAATAAATTATCAGTTTAAAAAGTCAACTATAAAATAGGTGTTGGTTCTTCTAAAATAAAATGAAGCTTTTATTCATGGAGAATAATCCATAAAGCATCCGAATTTAGCATTACAATACTGAATTTCATTCACAGTTTTGCTAAATAAAAATATTTACTTGGTCTTTACCATTTCCTTTAAGCTTTTAAAGAATGGCCAGTGACACACTCTTCCCAGCCTGAGACTGTATTTATTAAGAAATGTCTCAAGTGGAGCCTCCGAAGACTGGACAATGCAGTCTTGTAATTAATAGGGGGTGTTTATCAGGAAGTAAGAAGACAGCAAAGCACAAACCATCACTGGGGGTGTTGAGAAGTGAACTGGTCAGCAACATGGTAATACTCAAATCTAGTGGCAGGATAAATACATATCTATGAATTAAGTATGCTTGGATTGACACCAGCATTATTTTTCTAGAAGTGATTTTGCACAAAATAACATTTTGTAAATTTTATATTACTTTTCTTGACTTTGCAATGAATAAAAATTTTGGCAAGCCTCTGCATAAATACTTTAGTTTTTTGTTTTTAATTTTTTTAATGTTTTATTTATTTTTGAGAGGGAGAGAAAAAGACAGAGCGTGAGCAGGGGAGGGCCAGAGAGAGGGGGAGACACAGAATCTGAAGGAGGCTCTAGGTTCTGAGCTGTCAGCACAGAGCCTAATGTGGGGCTTGAACCCACAAACTGTGAGATCATGTACTGAGCTGAGTCAGACGCTTAACCGACTGAACCACCCAGGTGTCCCTTGTAAATACTTTAGTTTTAACGTATTTATCCCTGAGAAGTTGCAAGTAAATGTATGACTATGAGGTGAGGAATGACATTTAAATTTACTTAGTCTTGGTATCAAAAACTTTATATAAAATTGGAGAGCTAAGCGTGCTAGGATTACAGAATCGATTAATTTCTGATGAAGCTGATTGCAAAATGACCCTGATAAGTCACTTGACATTGGGGAAATCACTTCTCTCTTGGTCTCAGCTTCCTTGTTTCCAAAATGAGTGGGTTCAATAAGAGAAGTAACGATTTACTTGCAAAAGTATACTCTTCAATTATTCAATACACAATGTACTGTATCAACATCACATACACATCATACTTTATGCTGCGTATTCACCGTGCTATATGGTACAAAATGTTCAGCATGAGGACACTCTGAATACCTGGGTGTCGATCCACTTGGTCCCCGTACTGGTGTGCTCTACTCTTCCATAGAAGTGCACAGGCAGCATGAATTCAGGACGGGCTTTCTCCCAGGGGTTTCCATGCCTGAGCCAGTCATCTGCCTCCTCCACCTGCAAAAAGGACATGGCTTAGAATTTATTTTTCAGGAGACGTGGACCTTCAATTATATCTAATCAAAAATATCTTTGACTAAATCGATGCAAGAATACTGTTTTTGTAAGAAAGAATATTGGTTCTGTCAAACTCAATTCACCTTTGTTAATTAACAACAATAACAATTGTTAATACATAACATTTAATCCTCACAGTGTAACTCTGTAGGATGGAACTATGATCCTTCCTTTTTTATTTCTATTTATTTTTATATTTACTTATTTTTGAGAGAGAGAGAGTCAGAGCATGAGCAGAGGAGGGCAGAGAGAGAGGGAGACACAGAATCTGAAGCAGCTGCAGGCTCTGAGTTGTCAGCACAGCCCAGATACAGGGCTTGAACCCACAGAAAGATCATGACTTGAGTCGGACATCCAACCGACCAAGCCACTCAGGTGCCCCTGATGTTTCCCTTTTTAAAGAGGAGGAAATTGTAACTTGCTCAAAGTCACACTATAGTAAATGGTACAGCTGAGATTTGACCTTAGGTCTGTGGGTTCTAGAGCTTGTATCTTAATATCTGTGAATACAATTGTCCAGCTTGAGGGATACATAGATGCCATCCAGAGATGTTTATAACTGGATACCTGGACTTGATGGATCCTACATGCTGGTTTCTGTCAAGATTCTTTTGCTTAGAATATACAGAATCAGTTAAGAAATACTACGCATAGAGGGGCACCTGGGTGGCTCAGTCGGTTAAGCATCTGAGTCTTGATTTGGGTTCAGGTCATGATGGCACAGTTCATGAGTTCAAGCCCCACAATGGGCTCTGCACTGACAGCGAGGAGGCTGCTTGGTATTCTTTCTCGCTCTCTGCCCTTCCCCTGCTCACTCGCTCTCTCAAAAATAAATAAATAAATAAATACAATAAAAAAAAGCAATACTACTAATAGAAAGCTCTCTTACGAAAGCTTATTTCAATATAGGTATAAGATGCTACTACATAATGTAGTCTTTGTTTAATTTAATCCTTTCATAATTTTGATCTGATAATGAACTATTAATTATGGTTCATTTTGAAAATAATATACACTAATGTGTAAGGAATTTATTTTCTTGACAATTTCAACACTTTCCCATGTATTTATGTTACTTTATAACAATATATTTCTTATAAAAATTTTAAAATCATAATTTGTATGATTTTAAATCATGCATGGAATTGTATGTATGCACATCAAATGCATTTTGGTTTGTAACAAACATGCCAAAACAAGAAAAAACACATTGGAGGGGGGATTTATTTTTAAAATAAAGATATTACTAGTGAAACTCTTAAAATATTATATATATTTAAAAATTTCATTGTATTTTCACAAGAAAGAAAGGGTAGGGTTTTAAGTGCAAAGTACTCCCCAAATATGATTATTTTACACCTATTTGATTCTCACCTTCCCTTCTTAGAAACTCAGCTTTACTTTAAGAAGGTTTTGTTTATGAATTATGACACACTGCTGGATGTTTCATGACCCCCACCTAAATACAAGTTCAATGCCTATCCCAGGCACAGGGCAGAGGGAAAGAAATACACTCTTTTGAGATATTAGACAAAACACTGATGTCAACAGATAGACAAGCAAATACACATTCAACATTGATTGTGACTTTAAGTCAAGAAAGCCAGTAAGCTACCCATTAATACTAAGTACCTGCATAATGGTGAATCAAAAGGGCACTCACAGAAACAACATCTGTAGGTAGTAGATCTGGGAGTGACAGAGACGCTACAGGCAGGATACATCACATGTAGGGTGAAGCCTAGGGAAGGTTGGAGCTAGGTTTGAGTTAATCAGCTCAGATTCCCAGTCAGTCTGGGAGGATGTCTAAAACTCTGCATTTATGCAGCTGCTCTGGCAAACAGTCTGGAGGTTCCTCAAAAAATTAAAAATAGAACTACCCTATGACCCAGCAATAACACTACCAGGAATTTACCCAAGGGATACAGGAGTGCTGATTCGAAGAGGCACACGCACACAATGTTTACAGCAGCATTATCAACAACAGCCAAATTATGAAAGTCCAAATGCCCATCAACTGATGAATGGATAAAGAAGATATGGTTTATACCATATTTCCATATACAATGGAATACTACTGGGCAATGAGAAAGAATGAAATCACGCCATTTGCAGCAACACGGATGCAACTGGAGGGTATTATGCTGGTTGAAATAAGTCAGTGAGAGAAGGACAGATATCATATGTTTTCACTTATATGTGGATCTTGAGAAACTTAACAGAAGGCCATGGGGGAAAGGAAGGGGGAAAAAAAGTTAGGGATGGAGGGAGGCAACGCACAAGAGACTCTTAAATACAGACAAACTGAGGGTGGATAGGGGTGTCGGGGAGAGGGGAAAATGGGTGATGGGCACTGAGGAGGACACTTGTTTGGGATGAGCACTGGGTGTTGTATGGAAACCAATTTGACAAAAAATTATATTAATAAAAAAAATAAAACTGTATTAAGAAATGTTTTTTAAACTTTTAGTGTTTCTTTATATTTGAAAGAGAGAGAGAGTGAGCATGAGTGGGGAAGGGCAGAGAGAGAGGGAGACACAGATTCGAAGCAGGCTCTAGGCTGTCAGCACAGAGCCCGACGCGGGCTTGAACCCATGAACTATGAGATCATGACCTGAGCTGAAGTTGAAGGCCACCCAGGCGCCCCTGAAATTCTGCATTTTTAACAAGTCTCCTGGGGCTCTATGGTGCAACCAGGAGCTATGTGGTGATACAAACTCAGTAACTGCAACTCGGAATTTATACTTCCGCTTATTCCAGTCAGAAAGAGAACAGCAAAAAATGAAATAAAAATTTAACAAGGAAATGGTTGAATTTTAGCAGATGATAAGCTGGTTAAGTTAGAGTCCACCTGCCTGTGTTGATAGCTAGAAACGCTACACAAATAAATGAGCCTATCCACAAAGGGTCAAAACATCCTGACTAAAAAACACTTTATGCTGCACTTGGGCAAGGGCGGTTTTCAAACACTGGTCAGTGTGAACACTGCTTCCTGTAACAGGAAGAAACCTCATTTCAGAACTGGAGACTGTTGTAAAAGCCACCTGAAGGCATTACACGAAACAGGACAATGAGGCGGAAACAGCTTTCCTCAGAAATCATGTGTGTGAGGGCGCTGACACTGTATTTTCTGCTGAGAAATGCAGCAGGATCATACTATTTTGCCCTCAAGCAGCGTGAAATGCTCTCAGAAGAGATGAACTCTGGGCTGGCCACCACCGGCCTACTGCTGAGAAAGTCAGAGGCTGCATTTGCTCTTTGGAGAGAATACGAGGTGACAAGGTACCAGTCAGCAGATTACCCGTAATGCCAGCAAATGCTGGTCTTTTTAATTTTTCCCTGCTGAATAATGGCTGATTGCAAGTCCACCGGGTTAACAAGTTCTGTGGGAAGACAGAACTCCTAGCTTGCTGTTCTTTATTTCCAGTCTCTTCCTGATCTGGTAAGGAGCCAGTTAATGATTCCCTCAGTTTCATAAAGTTTGTTTTTAAGGTAAATTGAACAACATTTCATAACCACAGGCTGGTCTGAACAGATCCGAGCAGAAAAGGAGAACTGGCCGCCACCACCCCCACAAAATCCTCAGAGGCTGAAGAATGGTGACAGACCCCTTCTCTACCTTGGTTTCTCCCCATGAATCAACTAACTGGTCTGTACACTTAGATTTCCACGTAGCCAGTGACCCCTGAATGCACCAACATGATGAGCCATGTGAAGGGCAGAGGAGCTTTCATTTACACCCAAGTGGGCTGCTGGTTCTGAACATCCCGGATGGAAGAGAGCAGAGACAAAGTGAGCGTGGGTCTGTGGAGGGAGGAGTGGTGCTCCTGTCAGGGGATGGGGCGGGGAGGAGGGGGCACAGCCCCCACTTGGCATCTTCCTAGAGGAATGACTCAATGGAATCTGTATTCCAGCCAGCACAGAAGCAGAGGTCAGCTCAGGGAGCAGTTAGTAACGGAATTCCAAGAACTGCTTTCCCCTTCGACTGTGGGACACACAGGACATGAAGAACTAGTGAGCAAACAAACTCTGCTTTCTGACGGTAGAGTACATTGGAAACTGTTCCTGGGGCACACCACAAGTTCAACAGTGGTAACCAGAAGCTTGCTGGGCAATGTGAATTGTACGTGACTAGTTAAAGCAGGCTTGGCACACATTCTAAGAGAGAAGGGTTGATTCAACTCTAAGATACCTACCGTGAGTACCCTTCTACTCGGAGCTTTGGTATGTGGCTGTTAAACTTTAATGTGAGGCTGTTGCAACTGTCTTTCCTTCCTTCCTCACAAGGGACGATTATTTTCATACAAGATTATTACTGATAAAGTTTCAATGATTCCCATTAGAGTTCAAGTTAACTCAAGAATTTTGGCAATAAAATTATTTTCCTGAGGTTCCCGAGTGGCTCAGTTGGTTGAGCGTGTCTGACTCTTGATTTCAGCTCAGGTCATGATCCCAAGGTTGTGGGTTCGAGCCCCTCTACGGTCTCCACGCTGAGCATGGAGCCTGCTTAAGATTCTTTCTTCTCTTACTCTCTCCCTCAGCCCCCCACCCCTGCTCTCGTACTTTCTTTCTTTCTCTTTCCGAAATAAAAATAAAATAAATCAATCAAGAAATCAAATTATTTTCTTTAGGGGATTCACAATGAATACTTTAGTACTGCAAATCTTCCTTGAAGAGAGAGACTTCAAAAACTAGAAGTCCATTACCCTTTAAAAATCTTCCCAGTGTGTGCCATTTTCTTCAGCCTTCTCCACTGTAGGAGCAATGATGTAGCTGATGTGTGGGGGGCATGCCCACACCCTCAAAAGAGACACTTTCCTGGAAGATGCTTTTTGTTCTTTTATAGAAATAGCTTTTCTTTTAACGGTATAACATATTTTATGTTTGCCCTTTGAAATCCCATCACAGCAAACAATGGGTATGACAAAGAAAATTATGAGTTTCTCCACTCTATTTAAAGTCGTAGTGAGAATAGTAATGATGGCTAGTGAGATCAGCTTTGGAGACTAGCAAAAGTCACGTAGTCTCTCTTTTTCATGAAAATTAGAAATATAAACTTCCTGGGTCTGACAGGAGAGAAATGGAAGGCGTCCTGGAATAAAGGCCATTTAAAAGTAGCCAAGGTAGCAGGTATGGTTTTAAAAGAGTAAACCCACATAAAATCCTGGGGAAACCACACTTGACAAAATTTTTTTTTGAGATTGATTCGCTGAGTTTCTCTTAAATTTTTCACAGAACAATAAAGAGGTAAGTAAGGCAATCCTTAAACATTCTGAGGTATAATGAATACCACACATACTTTCAAAGACTGAGAATGGAGACCGTGTATTGCTCGGTCAGGCTGTGAGGAAATGTTGGTCATACTAGAAACGCCTGTTAAGCCAGACTTCTCACAGTGTAACTCTAGATTGCTTCATTGTGGAAGGGAGCCACGTTTATAACTTTTATGATTATAAAATACACATATCTTGTGAAATATGAGTCATGCTGAAGAGCAAATATAGGATAGTAAAAGTCACCTGTAATCCTATCTCCCAGAGGTAATTACTGTTGGAGCTTTGATGTATTTCTTTATCTTTTCGGCCTCTTTTGAAAATCCGTATGATTCCACACCTTCTTTTTTCAACTAACATAAATAATTTCCCAGTTTATTAAAATTAATCAAAATATAATATTAATAATTACATTACTATTATACAATACCACAGTTTGTTAAATTATCCTCTTTTCCTCGGGCAAAATTATCTCTTTTTTGAGAGCTTGTTTGTGTGCCAGACATTTTAGATATCTTCATAATAGTTTCATGAAGTTGGTATCTCCACTTTATAGGCAAGAAAACTGAGGATTTGAGAGGTTAGGTGACCTAATCGAAGCAACATACCTCTTAAGTGTAATGAGTGGCAATTAGGCCTCAGATTAGAAATGAGATCTCAGTTATGGCTTAAATGTTTTTTTCCTACACAATGCTGCCTCCTAATTCATTTAGGGATAGCTAAGGGGTGTCTGGGTGGCTCAGTCAGTTAAGTGTCCGACTGGCTCAGGTCATGATCTCACCGTTCTTGAGTTCGAGCCCAGCATCGGGCTCTGGGCTGACGGCTCGGGGCCTGGAGCCTGCTTCAGATTCTGTGTCTGCTGCTCTCCATACCCCTCCCTGGCTCATGCTTCGTCTCCCTCTCTCTCTTAAAAAATAAATAAAACATTTTTAAAAATTTATTTAGGGATAGCTAAGATATACTGGTCCTTAACAAAATTTGGAAGTGTGTCTTTCAGTATATTTGTCTTTCAATATGTTCTCGATAGTCTCCTTCTGAGACTTTTTCCTTGGTGCATTCTCACCTCACATGCAAACACATGCAAGTTCCTTCTTCCTTGCTTCAGAGAGTGTCAAAATACCGAGGAAGGGAGAGAGAATGGCACTGACACTAAGCTTATTCTCATCTCTCCTCTCCCCTAGGATTAGCTCCAGCCTGGGTCCCCCCATCCAACCCGGACCACTCAGCCCTCAGACTGACTCATGGAAGTTTGGGAGGGGCTCAGAGGACGTGGGCTTTTTGGACGCTGAATCCAGCATCTTTCTGTCAATGATGTGTGTATAGGGGAAAAAGACAGAAAGAGAAAGCCTTAATCACACTTAGCATTAGGGAAGACTGCCCACACCAGGGCTGATTGTAGGCTCAAAGAATTACCGAAGATAAAAGAAACTAACACCCAAGAATCCAGTTTGGTTATTACAAAAACCAAATGAGAGTCATGTGTATGGACTGACCACTGTTTGTGCAAATATCTATGGAACACTATAATTATATATTCGATTATTCGTCAGATTTAATAGTTATAAAAATTGCATGCTTGCATCTCATAAAAAATTAGAACACTGATTTCATGTATCTTGTATGATAAGCATATTAAGGAGGGCAAGACTGAGTGTAGAGAAAATCTGGGGATACGGACCCATGTTTGCCAGCAGTGTGACCCGAGGTAACTCTATTTAACAGTCTCGGTTTTCTCGGGGCGCCCGGGTGGCTCAGTCGGTTAAGCACCTGACTCTTGATTTTGGCTCAGGTCATGATCTCATAGTTTATGAGTTGGAGCCCTGTGGGGGGCCCTGTGCTGACAACGAGGCGCCCTGTCTGGGATTCTCTCTCTCTCTCTCTCTCTCTGTCTGCTCCTTCCCTGCTCTCTCTCTCTCTCTCTCTCAAAATAAATAAATAAACATTAAAAAAAAAAAGAGTCTCAGTTTTCTCACTATAAAATGGCAACGTGCCTCCTACTATCAGGAATTATAGGTGAAGATCATAGGTAAAAAAACGTGCTCCTCCATTTTGCATGCTGCAGAACAGACATTGCAGGCGGTCCACGTTCAGGTGTCGGTGATAAATATTTTCGGAGTATTCTCATGAGTCAGGCACTATGTGAGGTGCTTACGGATCTGCTGCTGAGCGATACTGGTAGGCTCTCTGCTCTTAGGGAACTCACATGCCAAAGGGGGAAGACTGATAGTTTTCGGCGATGTCAATTAAATGCCAGAGAAATTAGTAAAGCTCTGTGCTACGTGTCTGTACATTACAAATCACCCAGAATACCATGAAGGAGAGGTATTTTTAATAACAAAATTTTGAAAGATGGCTCACATACCTGCCATCCATCTCGGATCTTCTGATTAAAGATTCCATATTCGTATCGGATGCCATATCCGTAGGCTGCGAGTCCCAAGGTTGCCATGGAATCCAAGAAGCAGGCTAAATTAAAGAGAACACGGGGAAAAGGCAGAGTCATCAAGGTTAGTCCAAATTTCATCTTTCTTTAAGAATCACGGCAGCCAGAAGACATTTTGTATTTGTATTTTAAGCACGGAGACAGCTGTGCAGTGGGTATTCAATTTTTTTTAAGTAACATTTTAAAGTTATAAAATGAATATTATGAAAAGTTAGAAAATACAAAACAAAAATTAAACAAGGAGAAAACAAATGACATTTACTATCTCGCCATCTAGAAATAACACTGTGTACATGCTGGCATTTCAACTGGAAACAGATAAGGAAAATGGCCTGCCTTAGATATATCTATCACTGTGTCTGTCATTCACACTGCCCTTTCTAAGGAAGCTGTTGCTACAGCCCCCTGTCTGAAAAGATGGCCTCGGGAGGGTATAATTTACATGAGACATCTAACCAACTAGCTGGACATCTGTGGCAGCCTCTCTTCTGGCTAATGGAATTCCAGTGTTCAGATATCAGGTGGCCATACGCTTCAGGGAGGCTGGGCCAGGAAATGAATCTTGCTTTGGTCTAAGTTTCTAAGCCAATCACGGGCACGCAATGACCTACAATCTAATGAGAGGTGCTAGGAAATCGGCAAGATGCAGTGAAAGATTTTTTTGCTCCTGCCATTTTTTTTTTTTCCCATGAGAGGAAAACCAAAAGAACCACAAAGACCTGACAGAATCATGCTGTTGAATAAACCTAATCTTGGGACGCCCAACTCCTGGAGTCCTTGTTCAGTGATAACACATGTCCTTGTTGGTTGAACAAATTTGTTGCTAGATTTTCTGTTACTTGTAGTCAAGAGTATTAACCACAGAACCTCTGATCCAGAGCAGCCAATCAAAAGGCTGAGTAGGGATCTATGCAACCTGGGAGGTTACATTAATCTGATTGTCCCTCTCAGGAATTTGAACTGAGAAATATACAGAGAATGAGGAAATGTACAATAGGATCTAAAACTGAAAAGAACATTTGTAGATGAAACAGAAATGGACTGAGTTAGGGTCATGGTGGGGCCCTAAAATGGAGAATCCACAAAAACCAACGGCCAATCTCTTCAAAGTTACTGTAACGTCACAGTGGCCTTCCAGTCCCTATGTTCGTGTGACCTGACTCTGCCCTAGTTCCTGCTCTCTCAGAGCTGTGGCCACTTGTCTTTTCCTGGGTCACAATCAAATTATTCTTACAGCCTGATCAGAATGGGGTCCCAACCTTCTCAGTCAGGTAAAAGATGAGGCCATCTAGTGAGAATTACTCAAGCCTCATTCACCACTTCACTCTTTGACCTTATCTCTTATTAGGAGCAAGGTCATTAATGTCCAGGGTGGGGTTAACTCAACCAACAAACAGGCCTGGGGCTTTACACGAAAGGCAGGCTGGTTGTCATTCTTAGATATGTATGGCAACTGGTTCTGCTGGTCGTCCTATAGTCTTATGGAAAGCCTACTAAATTGTCCAATGGTTGACTTTAAAAGGTAGTATCTCTAAAACTAATAGCAATGGTAGTGAACAACTAACGTAGTAAGGATGAAATACTCGAAAATATACACAAATGGATTTCTAGTAACTTGACAGTGTGTGTAAAATTAAGAGAAAAATCATTTCTGAAAAAGAAGAAATAGATTATTTTTCATAGAGCACAATCTGATACACACATGCATGATGGTACACTTTTATTATTCAAATTTTTCACATGTAAATGTTAATTATACTGGAATTAAAATAAAAAAAATAAGGAGTGCCTGGGTGGCTCAGTCAGTTAAGCATCCAACTCTTGATTTCGGCTCAGGTCATGATTCCATGGCTGGTGAGATTAAGCCCTGTGTCAGGCTCTGAGCTGGCATGGAGCCTGCTTGGGATTCTCTCTCTCCCTCTCTCTCTGCCCCTCCCCACTGTCTCTCTCTCAAATATAAGTAAACATTAAAAAAATAAGAAAATAAAAAAATAAATTTCACAAGTAATACATGCTTATTGTAAAAAAAACATTGAAACATTACAGATGGGATTAGTACCCCTAATTTTTCACTCTTCTCTAGGAAAGATCAGAAGTAGTTTAGTGTTTCAAATTCCAGACTTTTTTCCCTATGAATTTATGCATATGCTTACAGAAAACATTTCACTTTTTAAATATTTATTTATTTATTTTTGAGAGAGAGAGAGAGAGAGAGAGAGAGAGAGAGAGAGAGAATCCCAAGCAGGCTCTGCACTGTCAGCACAGAGCCAGATGAGGGGCTTGAACTCAAGAACTGTAAGATCAGATGACCTGAGCTGAAATCAAGAGTCAGAAGCTTAACTGACTAAGCCACCTAGGTGCCCCAGAAAATATTTAATTTTTAAAAAACATAAGTAGTATCGCACTGTGTTGCTTTTAATGCCACTTGGGTTTTTTTTCTCCCCCTGAGAGATCTACCCAGAGAAGTACATATAGATCAATCTGTTTTTATTTTTTTACTGCATATTTTTACTGCATGTTTTTTTTACTGCAATGTACATGTTCTAATACTTACTCTCATGTCAATGGACATTCGGTTATTTCTAATATTTTGCCTTAAAAAACAATACGGTAATAATTTTTTACATGCCTCCCTGTGTACATGTTGGAGTAGATCTTGAGTAAATATCAGGAAGATGAATTGCTTGGTCGTAGGGAAGCATACTTTTAATTTAGTGGAGTCGGCATTTTTAAAAGTATTTTCTTTTACATTTGTTGAAAAAGCATTTCCTGGATAAAGCAGTCAAACTGCATCACACAGGAAAAAAAGATATTAATGAACTAAATCATACCAATAATATAACAAGTGTATCACTGCCTACCAGTGAATCAAAAAGCAACCTGTCAAGTGCAGGAGACAACAACACGATGGTTAAACAGCTGAGGTCATACCGCAAAGGATGGGACTTGGGCAGCTGAGGACAAAAAAATGTGAAGTAAAGGAGCCACTTTGGAAACCCTTCGATGCACAGGAAGGAGCTGCTTAACTTTGGGGTTTTTAAGCAATGTCTCCAAGGGTTTTAAGCAATGTCTCTTTTGTTCAAGTTCCCTTCTCTACTATTTGTGTAGAACTGATCAAACCATAGTGCGAACTCAAAAACAAATCCATCTGTAACCAGCTCACACCCTGTACTTCTCCTAAAGAGCCTGTCTGGTTCTTCTAAGCGTGGTCTAAGACACACAACATCTGAGAAGCCACTGACTGTCTGGACAACAGAGCACACTCGCCACGTCACTTACCAGCAAGCCTCCCAAGACCACCATTGCCAAGCCCGGCATCTTCTTCAATTTCTTCCAGCTCCTCCATATCCAATCCAAGCTAGTGATGAAAAGAAAACACACTGGATGCAGATACAAACGCAGGCCATCTCAGAAAGCGCAGTCATTTCCTAATGTTATGGGTCAGGCATCCCAGGTCATCTGTGTACTCGATTCTGTCAGCACCCTCACAGAGTATTCTGGCATCAGACGCCCACTGCAGATGTTGGCGACTGCAGATGCACGCCACACAAGATGGCACAGCAACAGCTAGGGAAGGAGTGGAGGCTCCAAATGCCCATTACTGGCTCTGTTACTTGTTACCTATCTGACTCTGGGTAAAGCGACTCTCTTTATACTTCTCTTATTTAAAAAATGAGGACGGGGCGCCTGGGTGGCTCAGTCAGTTAAGTGTCCCACTCTTGATTTCGACTCTGGTCATGATCTCATGGTGCATGAGAGTGAGCTTCACGTTGGGCTCTGCACTGAGCATGGGGCCTGCTTGGGATTCTCTCTCTCCTTTTCTCTCTGCCCCTCCCCCTTCTCATGCAGATGAGTTCTCTCTCTCTCATTTAAATAAATAAACATTTTAAAAAATAAAAAATGAAGGTAACAGTATCTGCCTCATTTAGGGCTGCCATGAATTAAATGAGATTATACAAACAAAGCATTGAGAATTACCCTGAACAGATATTTCTCAGTGAATGCTGGCTACCACTCTTTCTTAAAATTATTTTTTTGTGTGTGCTAAGAGGTAAAACCTCAGGAAAGGTCCAGTGCCATGCTGACACTACCTGGGCTGGAGGACTTTGAAAACTATCAGAAAGTATGTGGTCAGACTTCCTGGGATGAACTAAAGTTCATCTTTTCATGACCAGAACATATTTACTCAGTAGGGTCAATGGTTGTTAACCCAAAACCAGGGACTGAGTCACTGCCCGGGAGACCTGGGGTCAGAGAGCAGTCAGAGAAACAGCCTTGTGGGCCAGCTGGACAAGGGCTAAAATCCTCTCCTGGTTCCTGCGGTGGATAAGGGATTATGGGAGGCCAATGAGCATCTGTGACGCTGGTGACAGATGGAACTGGTTCCCAACCAGCTCCCTGCTCCAGAGTGTTTGGTGTGTACAGCCAGAGGCCACAGTCGCCAGCGTGGACTCGTGTCAGAATTGTGCAGCCCTGGAGATGACTCTGAACTGCTCGTCTTACAATGAGGAAACTGATGGCGAGATAAATTAAATGATCTCTTCTACGTAGACAAGATAGCAATCTAGCCCATGCTTGGCTAATGACAGTTTGTTGTGAAAAGGACTGTATTCACAGCTAAAAGTGATGCAATCCACAAAATTCGATACAATTTAAAATGGAAACATAATTTACAATTTACAGACACACGTTAAAATTATAAGCATGCTTGAAGTTGATGCCCTGGTTTTCTGTAGCCACCGACTTGGATCCCCACCCTTATCCCAAAAGTGACTTTCTCACACAAGTCTCGATAACTAAATCTTCTGAGAATTCAAGAATGGCTTTGAAAAAAAGACACAGAGAGGGAGGGAGATAAAACATAAGAGACTCTCAAAGACTAAGAACAATCTGAGGGTCAGGGAGGTGAGGGAGGTGAGGGAGGTGAGGGAGGGGGGAGAGGGGGTGACGGATATTAAAGAGGGCACGTGTTGGGATGAACACTGGGTGTTATATGTAAACCAATTTGAAAATAAACTATTATAATAAAAAATAAAAAAAAATAAAAAAAGGAAATTTCAAAATGACACAAAAAAAAAAAAAAAAAAAAAAGAATGGCTTTGCCTGTTTACTGTTGAAGAGGCTTTCAAATTTGCTCCCTGGTGACTAGAGCTTACTGGGGTCCTTGTGCAAGCCAACAACACAACGGTGAAGCAACTTAGGTAATACCACACAAATATGTGGCTTGAGTAGCTCTGAACAAACAACAGTGAAATAAAGGAGAGGCCACTATGGATAAAACCTTTCGGTGCTAATAGTAACATTCAGGATGTTTTCAATTCTAAAAATGTAAGTCCAGAATAGGCTGTAAATCTTCAGAAGGCAGGACAGGGATTACTTTACCCACCTGCTTATATGCTAGGGCAGGCAGGTATATTATTTTCACCTGCTATCAGGGAACGCAAAGAAAGGGAAATAGGGGAGCTGCGATGATTCTTTCATAGAAAATATCTCTTCCACATGAAGGAAAACAGTCCTTAGTGATAGCAGCTGGCCACACGAGACAATCCCATGCTAAGGAAAAGAGTAGTTTACACATTTCTCCTTTCAATCACATGTAAAGGATTAAAAAACTGTTTGTTTTTTGGCATGGAGATCCCTGAGGCTCAGGGGAGAAACAGTTAAATACGCTCATGAAAACAAATTAGCATATTGAGTTTCAGACCTCAAGCTCCTCAATGAAGGAGGAAGTGTATTTTACATCTCATTAAGCAATAAAGCAAGTATGTCAATGTAATTTTAAAAACCTATTATTTACACATGTGGCCTTGATGTACGAATAATAGGCAAATTTTGATCATTTTTAAAAGTAGACAGGAGGAGCTCTGTTGGTGGAGCATGTGACTCTTGATCTTGGGGTTGTGAGTTTGAGCCCCATAGTGGGTGTAGACATTACTTTTTTTCTTAGGAAAAAAAAAGTAGATAGGAGCCCAAAGTACAACTTGTGATTCTGAGAGCAGGGGCTCAGGTACTTTTAAAAGTCTTGTTCAGATGCTGATTCCCAACATGTAATATTCCGGGGAAATGTGTCAAAAACTGAATGCAAAAGAAAATTCTCATGAGGCAAAACCAGTTCTCTTCGTTTCTCTTGAACCAGAGATCTCCACTAGTTTATATTTCTAATTGTAATAGCCACAGATAGAGAAACAACTTTTTTTTGGTGCTATGCTCCCACGTTTCCTGAATTGAACATGAAATTTAAGGGGAGAGAAGGAAAGATTTATGGAGACAATGTACCTGGTAAATGGCCTCGTCACAGGCATTTTGCAGGCCAAGGTTGATCATGGTGTTCTGTAGTGTTCGGCCCATGTAAAATTCCAAAGAGAGGTAATAAACCCTCTGAAAACAAAGAGAAGTCATGTTCATGTTAGAGGGCCAACCTTACTTGTCAACGTAAAAGCACAAAAGGTCACCAATAAGAAACAAACAGACAAGACTACTTTAATGCAGATTCAAATGAGACTCCTATAGCTGTATGAAGCGCTAAATGAAAGCATTACTGACAACTGGCTTTGAGAAAACCATTTTATACCCTATTTTTGGCAAAGTAGTTTTTATCCCCAGGGACAAAAAAGCAAACTCATCCAACTAATTAGATTCAATGTTGTGTGTGTGTGTGTGTGTGTGTGTGTGTGTGTGTGTGTGTGTTTCCTTCCTGTTCATAAGCCTCATGAATTAAGCTATGTTTTGGACAAAAGAAGTCAGACTGCCATAGCTCATCAATCATTTGTAAAATACTTAAACGATGAAAGTCAGGTGGGGTTGACTGTGATCATCTCAACTCATCCAAGAAACGTGAAGATTAACTCCTTCAAGATACACCCAAAGGCCAGAATACAGCCACTTTTGATCACTGCAAGTAATACTACGATTAATTATTTCAGGATAAAGTTATTCTTGAAAGGCTATGATCTGGCAATAACAAAAGATTACCTCAGGTTTATTGGGGTTTGTTCTTGATGAGATGGGAAGTTTCTCTATCAATTTAGAAACTGTTTGCCTTTGACAGAAAGCAAGGTAAATACTATTTGAGTTGAAAGTGAAAGGTACAAAGGTCAGAGTTGCCTGAAACCTTTCAAAATACAAGTGCGATTTTCTAATTAAAAAAAGAAAGGAAGATCAGTGAAGAACTTCATCATCCCCTATTGCAATGCCTTACTTTCCGTATCAGTTCCCCTTTTCTTTTAGGCCAAACACCAAACAACAAACATCTATAAATGCATCAGCATAAAGTCACTTCGAATTTTAGGGAATTCTTTCATTTTCACATAGGAAGAACCAAAAAGAAAAGTATTTGGTCAACCCGAAAATATAAAAAGAATATAGCTCCATATAACAGATGTTTATTATAATATGTAACTCGTTAGTTACACACATATATTTAAAATAAAATACTATATGAAAATGTCAACTTAGAAATTTCACTTTTTACCACTTTCATTTAATGAAACAATTGATTATTAAGTGTTCCAATGGAGAGTCAACATCTAGATCTTAGTGGGTCATATAATGCTAACTTCGTATCATATCTTCATACCATGATGATGTATATCATCATTATTTTTATCTAAGTTGTTTGAACACCTATAAAGCTGTCATTAGGGCCCTTATCAGCTTATTAGATGCCTCTGTGCAAGTTGGGAAAAGGTATCTTTCCTGAGGCAGACGAAGGCCAAAGAGGTGCACGGTGCCACTCACCCCCACGGATGTGCCCCCACGATGTACATGAGGCTACCGCATCACAGGACAGAAGATCTCAAGCCACAAATACAATTTGCATAATACCAGGGCAGTTTTTCCCATCCTTCCCTGTGTACTCATTATTTCAATAAACCACAATGTATTACTGCTTTTTACATTTTAGTGATGTATAAAAAGCTTGTTTGTGAATTGAAAATATGTATCCAACACTTGCAATTGTGAGGTCACACCCGCAGATGACTACATGTGTTGACTTTCTTTGCTTCCCTTTTAATGATTCCAAGTTAGCATGGACTTAAGACATTTTAAGACATTACAAAGTCTTCCTTAAAAAATGTTGTTGCTTAAAGTAATTGAAAAGGCACCTCATTATATGACAGACTTTACAAGCACATGAATTTAAAGTAATTTTCAGTGGGGGGAACCTCGTCTCATATTTGGGGATATATGAGATCTTGAAAAATTGACCTCTCCCCAACCTCTTAGTAGTCTCTGAACACTTAAAACATATTCCTGGTAGTAAAACATCTGAACATCTCCAACACACCTTACAAATTTTGTGCATGCACTACTATTACTGATACTTTATGTATATTTTATATAAAGTGGATATTTTCAAAAGGTTTATAAAGATAAAAAAGGAAGACATAATAACTAACATTTTAAAATTAATGTTATATTTATTCCTAGCATCAATCAGAGGACCTGGGTACTTCTGGGAAGGCATATGAACAGGTGGCAACACAAGTGACCTGCAGGACAGGTAGGAGTTGAACGTGGAGACACGGGGGATGGGCATCCCATGTGACAGCTGCACTGTGGGCAAAGGCCCAGAAGGGGGGCGTTCAGGGCAGGGACAGGGACAGCAGATCGGTTTGGTGGGAGAGCAAGGTTAAGTCCAGGAGGGTGATGGGAGATAGGATCGGAGGGACAGGTTCATCTGGACCGAGAAGGACCTTAAACGCATGACCGTGACAGGCAGTGGGTGCCCTGATATCTGAACAGAGGGCAACGTGTGCTCCTTCAGGAAGCTTAACTGGACTACAGTGCACAGAGGGGGATGGGATGGCATACCCAATGCCTCCAGGAGCCAGGCGGAGAAAACAAATGTGTAACGGAAGTCACATGAAACAATGAGGAGTCTGGGCCAAGAACTGGGGTGTATGTGTCCTGCTCGAAGGCACTGAAAATGTAAGTGCTTACAGGTGCCTCCCTGGCCAAACAAAACACAGTGGCTAGTCGCATTCAGCCACACGCTGCCAGCTTTACCACTCAGTGGAAAGCAAGGTAACCGCTGAGAAGTCTATTTCATACACCAGGAGCCTGGGCCTCAACCGCAGAGCAGGGAGAATGCAGGGGAGTGGGTAATTTCAAGAGGACCCACAGGGACCAGCAGAATTTGGCAACTTGTTGAATGAAGAATGCAGGAGGAAGTCAAAGGTGAGACAGTGTTGTGTCTGGGTGACGGTCAGGATGGCAATGCCATTAAAATTAGAAACAGAAGCTAGGCCAGGATGGGCGTGGGGATGATGATTTGAGTTTGAGGAAATAGGAAGAGATCTAGGCATGTATGTTCACTGAGCACTCAGAAATGGAGGAATAGAGTCTGAAAAGGTGTTCAAGCTTGAGGTCCAGATTTGGGATTCATCTGCACGGTTCTGAGGGAGCAGGGCAGATGGGAGGGAAGCTTGGACACACTTACTGGCTCTACTCTCTGCTCTAATGAGGACGGGGACCTGTTTAGGGGAACAACTGTCACAGAGAAGATACTTAATTATTTTTCTTTGTCTTATTTTAGACAGAGAGTGAGCATGAGTGGGGAGGGGCACAGGAGGGGAGGAGGAGGGAGGAGGAGGGAGGGGGAGGAGGGGGGGAGGGGGAGGAGGGGGGGAGGGGGAGGAGGTGGAGAGAAAGAGAGAGAGAGAGAGAGAGAGAGAGAGAGAGAGAGAATCTTAAGCAGACTCCATGCTCAGCACAAAGCCTGACAAGGAGCTTGATACCACAACGCTGGAATCATGACCTGAGCCAAAATCAAAAGTCAGATGCTCAACCAACTGAGCCACCCAGGCACCTTCGAGGAGACAATTTATTAACACGTGTGGAATGAATCTTGTTTGTTGCTGTATGTCCAGTGTATCACTTTCAGAATACCCGGTTTAAACCCGCACTCAGGTAGGAAAGCTCTCTCCAGTGAAGAAACTAGCCAGAGGACCGGAGAACAATAAAGAACCAGATAAGGGGATGGGAGGAGCAACATACAAGGTCAGGGTATTCTATGGTGCTAAAGGCTCTGGAGGTGTGTGTGGGGTGGGGGTGAGGTTCTAAAATATGCCTCATGGTCTCACTCTCCAGCTTAAAATCTGAAAAATGTATTTGTAACGGAAAGTCCCAAGCTGCAGTCCCTTCTATGCAAATTAAAAGATACAATAAATGTAAGTATACACAAAGTGCTAAGATTATATTTTAGCAGTTGCCACCTGGGGCACTGAAGCATTTGAAAGCTTTGCTCCAGTTGCATTTCTTACTATGAGAATTTTTTCTTGTCCTCATGGGTTCTTTAACTATTTTCCACACTTTTACATAATGAAAATAGTCCTAATAAACGTTTGTATGCATTTCCCATGGCCTCCCTCCTGGATATATTCCTCTTTCACCCTTTCCAATATGCCTCCAGCCAGTTTTTCCAGTTTCCTTTCCCAATACATACTCACACCCACCTCGCTGTGCACAACACAATACCCTGCCAGGTCCCTGCCAACCTTCCCACCCCACCTTCCTAGACTGGCCGGGTGGAAAGAGAGTCCCTCTGTGCGCCCCAAACCTCCCTAAGGACCTCTGTATTCCAGCCCCCCCCCGCCCCCCCGCAGTGGACAGGGGTAGTCTGTGAACAGCTCCTGGGGTAGGTCTCAAGAGTCGAGGGCACTTCCTGGCCCTCCGCCTCCAGCCCGCGGGAAACAAGGAAGTGCAGGGGCGCCACACCCCACTCTTCGAGAACTGGTGCGAGCGAGCGGGCAGAGCGCTGACTGCGGGGGCGGCACCTCTCCACCTCACTCAGACAGACCCGGTGAGAAGCCCTGGTCATCCACGCACCCCCCAGTCTAGCCCCCCCAAAGACTCTAGGGGCAGTGAGGCACGTTCCTTCAACTCTTCTGGCTCCTCGCCACGCCCCCCTCCACTCTCCCAGTTCACATTGCCCTTTCACAGCCCCTCTATTTGTCTCCCCGCCCTAACAGTAAACTTAGCCAAGGCAGCGTTTTGTCCATTTTGCTCGCGGCCGAGTGGTCTAGAACTGTGTCTGGCGTACAGACAGGACGCGCCCGAGACCTCCTATTAAATGCGGACGACCAGATGTTCCAAAAAAGTTAGTGAAATAAGTGGACAGGCGAGGGCGACCCGGGCGTTGGCCCACGGCCTGGCGGCTCGGGTGGGGCTGGTGCGCGGCGCCGCCGAGCCCGGGTAGGGTGCTGGTGCAGTGGCGCCGTCCCCGACCGCCCGAACACGTCAAGCCCAGACCTCTGGGCCACTTCCCCGCGGGGTAGGGGAAGCAAGAACGGGGTAAGGAGGGTCACTCCGGGGGCTCCTCCCGCCGGGCTGGTACCTTGGGGCACTTCTCGTAGTAGTACTGCTGCGTCCGGATCCAGCGCCCCACCAGGTGGTCGCGCACCGTGTGCGCCAGCGCGAAGAAGTAGTCGCGGGGGGTGGCCACGTTGCGGTCCTTGACCAGCGTGAAGTGCAGGTGCCGGTTGAAGCCCTTCTTCAGCTCGGCCACGTTCTCCACGCCCACGATGCCGCGGATGCTGATCTGCCGCCGCTTCTCCTGGTCCGTCAGGGGCTTGGCCATGGCGGCGGCGGCGGCGGCGGCGGGGGCTGCGCAGCTAGCGGGACTAGCGGCCCAGACGCCGGGGGCAGGACAGGGGCGGAGCGGGTGCGCTCAACGCGCCGCCGCTTTTGAGTCGGAGGAAAGTTTGGGGTCCGCCCCTGGGCGCGGCGCCGCCCGGGCTCCGGCCTGCGGGCCGCGGGGCGGAGGGAGGACCTGGCCCGCCCAGGACTCCTTGGCCGCCGCGTCGGGGGCGTCGGGGGCGGGGCGCGCGCTGGACCCCTGCCGGCCGGAGTCTGCGGGTCCGCACTGACTGACTGGGGCAGGGCGCGCGCGGGACCCCTGCTGGCCGGAGTCTGCGCGCCTGCCCAGCCGGACTGGGTAGGGGTGGGGCCGGGACCTCTGCGGGTCGGAGTCTGCGGGCCCACGCAGGCAGCTGGGACCGGGCGCGCGGGGGACCCCTGCCGGCCGGAGTCTGCGCGCCCACCCAGAGGGGCTGGGACCGGGCGCGCGCCGGACCCCTGCCTGCCGAAGTGTGAACGCCCGCCCAGATGGGCTGGGGCTGGGGCTGGGGCAGGGTGGGGCCGGGGCCCGGGGCTGGGCTGAGCTCTCTGGGCGGTCCAAGGTGGGACCTCTGGCGGGTCACGTAGCCACTCAGCAGCTCGCTTCCGAATCTGGGAATCCGGGAGGGCGTCCGGTGTCCTGTCAACCCGCTGGAGATGCTTGGCTTTAGGAGAACGTCTGTGTGTGAAAGCACGTTGTTGGCAAACTTTTGTTTTACAGATGTTTACCTGCTGTGTCATTATTGTTGTTAATATTTCTCACTTGAAAGGGGTGCCACCATAAGCATCTGAAGGGATCAGCACGCCTTTACTGGGATCAGCTGTCCTGTCCTCCTTGTCAGTCCTTGGCATTGCCCCATCTTGGATCCCAGACCTCAGAAGGAAATCCCAGGGTGCCTCCTTTGCCTTCAGCTATTCTTCGAGGACTCTGGGATTCGGACTTCTTGACTCCTCAGGCCCACGTTTGCTCTGGAAAAAGCACCCTACTGCTCGTCTGTATAGTAAGAATTGGACCTTTGGGCTGATGAGGCGGCAGTAGCTTTTATGTTAAGCCTCTTGTTTGAATTACCTTTAATTTTTTAATTTTTTTTTTTGAGAGAGAGAGACAGAGGGTGAACAGCAAAGGGCAGAGAGAGAGGGAGACACAATCTGAAGCACCTCCTGGCTCTCAGCTGTCAGCACAAAGCCTGAGGTGGAGCTAGAACTCAGGAACCACCAGATCCCGACCTGAGCTGAAGTCAGACGCTTAAGTGACTGAGCCACCCAGGTGCCCTTGAATTACCCTTTAAAGGAAGGTGGGGTGGAGTAGGGAGAAAAGAGAAGGGTATATGTGTGGAAAGTGAAGGACTAACTCACTGAGCCAGTTGCCTTGTTTACATAAAACAGAGCGGTCTGTGTTAATCTGCAGTACAGGCTGATCTTTGCGCACTGTTTACCTCCAGCTTGGGTGGTATTTATTTGTGTGTGTGTGTGTATGTGTAAGCCTGGGCAAAGGCAAACACTGCTGTTTTAGGATGTCGTTGGAGGCTTTTGCTTCTTCAACAAGGGTGGTATTAATCTATTAGACTCTGTTAGAAACAGTCCATTACTGGAATTGCCAGCTATGCCAGCAAGGACTTCTGCTATTCCTGCTTCTCAACTACAGGTGCCCTGTGGGTGCTATGATGAAACGGCACTTACGAATACCTGAATAAACTGTCCGGACCTCACAGGACAAGGAGAAGTTGCCCATTGTTGGAAAAGAACCTTGGGAAAGTGAGTTAGTCCATGGCTTCAGAGAGGCAGATGCTAAGGCATGATTAAACGTGCAAAGATTTTATCAGGGCAGATACCTGTAGGAGAGAAAACGTAGAAGTAGCCAAGTTAGCCTGGGAGAGTATCAGACTGGGAGGCCTGTTTGAGCCTCCCCCACCGCCCCCCTCCCCAGTGAAGGAGAGAGGGAAGGAAGAATGGGAGAGGACATTCCAGCCTGCCCTGCAGTCCTAGGAAGAACCAGCAAGGCCACAGGGCTGTTCTGGAGTCAGTCAAGTGCCCGAGGTGTCCCTGTGCTCTCTGAGTCATCGGTGGGAGCCTGTCCCGGAGGCGTGGCCCAGCGAGGCTGTCTAGGCTGTCTGGGGTCCTTGCTCAGTTATGTTCCCTACAGTGGGAGGTCTCCGAGGCCCATTCAGGGGGGCCACCCAAGAAAGATTTTAGATAAATATAGATGAACAGTCGGTATGTTTCAAAGTGGACCCGACTGTGTTGGCATACCACTCTCAGATTGTCCAGACCGCGGCTGGCATTTCCTGAGGGCTCTGGCTAGGCCTTAATGTACATTCCCTCATTTAATCCTCTCACCTGCTCTGTGGGCAAGTTGTAGCTTCCTTCCCATTTAATGGACGAAGAAACCGAGGCTTAGGGAAAGTAAGCAGCTTGCTCAAGACCACTAACGGGGCTGAAGAGGTTTTCAGTTCCTTGCATGTTGTTTTCCCTCTTCTGAAACAGGGTTTGGGATCTGTTTTATACACCTGAATTCTGACTGCCCCTCAGCTGACCTACTTACCCATCCACTTGGTTTGCTTGGTACTGTTCTCTGGCCTTTTGACCTACTTCTAATCAGTTTTGAAACCCGGGGATATGGCAGAAGTCCAGAGTGGCCCCGCAACAGGTCACTTGTACTCTGAGGATGGGCAATATAAAAGGTGAGCTGACGTTCCTGTTCACTGAGCGTATTTAAATACATTCAGTATATTTAATGTATGAGTCTGTCAACCAAGGTTACTACCTGTTTTAAATATTTAGTAAGATGACGGAGAGCCCAGATTTATTATACTATTGAATTCCCTTAGAATCTGTAGACCGCACGGCTGACCAAATTGCCATCTCTGTAATTGGCTGTGACTATGACCATTCAACATTGTTACCTGAATATATCTGGCTTCTCTTGAAGCAAGTGAGTGTTTCTGGCACTTTCAGGTCCTGTCGTATTTGATGTGCTCATTAACCTGGTAGTTTGGCTTGTTAGGTGTGGTCCAGTGGGAGTTCCCGAAAAGTCAGAAATATTTAGCAACCTGTCTTCTCTCCGTTCATCAAATCACTGATGGTCTCAATATGCCTGGTGTGGAATATGCTGAGACTGGAGAATCACTTAGTGCCTCAATTTTGACTTCTGCCAAATAATACTAAAATTGTCTGTCCTGTTCACTCCACAAGATGGCTAAGCTCAAAAAAGGTATGCATGGAGAGATACTAGGGTATGTTAAATGATTCTTAAGATGTAAACTTTGGGTTTGGTATTGTGTTTAGAAATATTCAGGGGCGCCTGGGTGGCTCAGTTGGTTAGGCGGCCGACTTTAGCTCAGGTCATGATCTCACTGGTCTGTGAGTTCGAGCCCCGCGTCGGGCTCTGTGCTGATGGCTCAGAGCCTGGAGCCTGCTTTGGATTCTGTATCTCCCTCTCTCTGCCCTTCCCCTGCTCATACTCTGTCTCTCTGTCTCTCAAAAATAAATAAACGTTAAAAAAAAAGGAATATTCATCAATATTGAAAAAAATTTAGGGGCATCTGGGTGGCTCAGTCAGTTGAGCATCTAACTTCAGCCCAGGTCATGATCTCACGGTATATGGGTTCAAGCCCCATGTTGGGCTCTGTGCTGACAGTTCTGAGCCTGCTTCAGATTCTCTGTCTCCCTCTCTCTCTCCTCCTCCCCCTCTCACACACTCTCTCTCTCTTAAAAATAAACATTAAAAAATTAAAAAAAATTTTTTTAATATTTATTTTTGACAGAGAGACACACAGAGTAGGAGCGGGGTTGGGGCAGAGAGAGAGACACAGAATTCGAAGCAGGCTCCAGGCTCTGAGTCATCAGCACAGAGCCCAAGGCGGGGCTTGAACTCATGAACTACGAAATCATGACCTGAGCTAAAGTCAGAGGCTCAACTGACTGAGCCACTCAGGCACCCAATATCCAT
Organism: Paguma larvata; assembly: GCA_030068075.1. NCBI lineage: Eukaryota > Metazoa > Chordata > Mammalia > Carnivora > Viverridae > Paguma > Paguma larvata. The sequence goes on from CM057827.1 coordinate 1,717,603, forward strand.
CAATATTTTAATTTTCTCCTGGTAGTTTGCCTTTTCTCCATCTCCCTTGAGGAGCTGCTCTAGCACTTGTACTTATAAGCTCTGAGGAAAGACAGGAGCCTTCTGGTTTGGGGGATGCATGACGAGTAAGGGCCAAGGGCTGAGGAGACTGGGGCAGGAGCGAGAAGATGACATATCAGGTATGGGCGGGGGTGGATAGAGACATCGTTGGTCTCACAGCAAGGAGCCTGGAGCCTGCTTTTCTGGGGAGGCAGCGGAAAACCCAGGTAGTTTGAGTCCATGAAAGCAGCCTGGGATGTTTGCTCTGCTTTCTTGGAAGATCCAGGGAGGTAGCAGCGCCCCAGGGAGGGTGTGGCTGCTTGGAGGCTTTCAGTATCAGGGCTTAGACTTGTTTACCAAGACTCTCATCCCCAAGGAGCCATTGGCTGAAGACCTGTGCGAAGCTGACTCAGAGAGTACCCAAGGGGGTGGGAGATGTCCAAGCCTGAGGCTTCCTTCCCCCACCCCTTGCACTGGTGGCTTCGTCTCCAAATGAATGAACCAATTGACTAAGATCACATTTCCCCCCTTCCTGGAGAAACGAGGGCTCAAATTAGAAATTAAGCTGATAGGGGCAGCTGGGTAGCTCAGTCGGTTAAGTGGCCAACTTCGGCTCAGGTCATGATCTCACGGTCTGTGAGTTCGAGCCCCGCATCGGGCTCTGTGCTGATGTCTCAGAGCCTGGAGCCTGCTTCAGATTCTGTGTCTGCCTGTCTCTCTGCCCTTCCCCTGCTCACACTCTGTCTCTCAAAATTAAATAAACGTTAAAAAAAATTAGAAATTAAGCTGATAGATGAAAAATAAAGGCTGCATTTCTTGTGCATCTGAGTTTATATACTGCTTGTGTTTGCTTTAGTCTTTGGTATTAATTACTAATGCAACAATGCATGTTTCAGAAAAAGCTTTACCTTGTGATGGAGATGAATGAGATTAATTCTGAGAAAATTTTGCAAAGAGATATGAACAAATCGTGACAAATGAAGGGAAGTGAGAAATGTGCTACACACAGGGTTTCAGCAGAGAATCTTGATGCAACATGCCCCAGGGACAGCGTCCCAGTAACCTTGGCTCAGGCTTTTTGTCATGCAGACACCTAGGTGAGCTCAAATTTTGAATTGCCCTTTGTGTGTGATAGATTAATTGTAAGCATTAATCATATAAAATATAGACCATAAGAAACTGTGGTTCCCTGAAAGCCTGGTGGTTCTCCTCGACAAATATTATTGGGTTTTAGAATTTTGTTTCTTTAGGGAGTAGATGTGAGGAATCACCAACACCAGGTTCTCAAATGCCAGATACTTACTTTGACTTTTCTGAGCTGTGTAATTGCCAACCGTTAAAGCTGTATCAGTAAGATGTTTAGATACTGAGGGCTTAAAACATATAACACAGAGAAAAATAGCTTTCTTTTCACTTAATATTTTAAGGAGGGGGCCTCGGAGTTGGGATGATGTATTGAAAGCTGTTCTCATACACTAATGCGGGGCTTTTCTATCTGCATTTCTTGTTGTCTTTGATGGATTATCGTTCACAAGCATAGTTTTGCATAGCCTAATCTATCTCTCTTTTTCAAATTCAATATTTCTAATTTATTGATTTATTAGAAAAATATTTGTGAAGTGCCTACTATGTATCCAGCATTGGGCTGGGCCCTTGAGATACATCAGTGAACCTGACTATAGAGTAGCCAGATACATTGTTTCCCCGGTACTCTGTTTTCTGGGAACTACCTTCCTCTCTTGATCTCCCTCCTCACCCCTTTATATTTAAGAATAAGTCTGTGTACTTATTGTGGGAGTGGTCATCGTTGTACAACCAGGACTACAGGGCTCCCTAATGGTCATGTCCCAGGTGAGAGAATGACCTGGAAGTATTGGCCAACTTGGAAAGTTAACAAAGTAATCATTGAATGAGCACCCACTGTATACAAGTTACGTGTTCACTGCTAATGGTACCAAAAATACAGGCCAGGGTCTCTGGCTTGCCAAGAACATTTAAACTATGTTAAGGTACCACATTCACATGGAAATACAAGGCAGAACATGCTAAAGAGAAAAAAAAGGCAATTAGCCCAGATCTTAAGTGCTATCTAAGTTCACAGGAAGGCAAGAACAACTTGTCATTGTCTTGAAGTCAAATGACAGCAGCTGTTTCTCTTTCTTCCTGGAAGTTCTATCTCCTCCTCCACCCTCTTGAATGATAGTATCTTAGTCATGGGATCATAATACACTTCCAGTTTAAGATGAAAACATGAAGTTTCACCTCACTCACAATTTTCATGACAAGCCATCTTTTAGGTTTTTGAGGATAAGATTTAGTGTGAGAACTGCAGAGACAGGCTCCTACCAGCAGGTGGAGGAATGTGCCATTAAACTTGGCTTCTCAGGTTATCCGGTGGAGATTGCAATTCTAATTCCTGCTTTAGTTCTCTTTCTTTGTTCCAGATATTTATGCACCAGAATACCCTGAAAAAATACCCATATTCTGAAGAAGAGAAATCAAAACTGTTAATTTTCGTCGCTGTGGACAGAGCATAAAGTAGATGACACTTTGTCCCTTTCAAAATCTTAGACATAAAATATCAAAATCTAAAGAAACAATTTATCCTGAGATAGAATATTGGAAAAGTCTTAAAATTAAAAAAAAGTATGGGATAACATTCTTTAAAAATAATTTTTTTAATGTTATTTATTTTTGAGAGAGAGACCGAGTGCAAGCAGGAGAGGAGCAGAGAGAGAGGAAGACACAGAATTTGAAGCAGGCTCCAGGCTCTGAGCCTGATTCGGGCATCAAACCCAGGAACCGCAAGATCGTGACCTGAACTGAGGTCAGATGCTTAACCGACTGAGCCACCCAGGCACGCTGGGGTCTTAACATTCTTATGCTAGATTTAGAACACACCTAATTTGGGTATGCTAGTGGGCTTCCCAGTCAACTACGAGTTTACAGGATTAAAATGGCAGAGGAGAGAGGTCTCCATTAGAGAGGTTTCCGAGGCTGTCTGGACATGTCTTAACTGATGAAACAGGCCTGAGTGAAGTCAAGTGCCCACGGGAGGTTGAAGTCATCTGGGAGGAAGTCAAGTCATGTCTGCTGTGGGGTTTAGGTGTATATGAGCATGTCTGGCAAGCTGCTGGTGGCTGGTGAGGTCGGAGGAGCTTCCTGGGTGAGAACTCACCCTAAGGGCAAAAGGAATCTGGTGATAAGCTTGAGCCAGGAGGAAACCTTAGTTGTCAGAGAGGAGCAGTGAGTCTGACTGGGACATTGTAACAATTTCTGGATTGTGTTCTCTAGCCTGGCTACTTAGAAGCATGTGCTTCACTGGGACCTAGCAGGCTATCCTAAAAACTGAATGAATTTTTGCACTAAGTTTTATACAAAATACACAGATCCCAGAAACACTGTTTTCCCTTCCAACTTGAACAGGTGAGTCATTCTCTTGCACTTCATTCCTGCACAGCTTGGAGGAGGGTCTGGAAGAAATGCTTGCTCAAGGGGTGGAGGCGGTTGCCAGCAAAATTGGGAGCACATGGAGACACCTTCTGGAGACTTCCAGAAATACAGGATGTGTTATACAGGGGCCGGAGGTTTGGGAGCAAGAACCAGTGACATTTGTGTTGGAGTTAATGGGGCTTCCTCTGACTCAGAGGCTCGTAAGAACTGGAGAAATATGCATTAGAGATATACTATTGGCCAAGTTCTTAGAATGATAAAACATTTACTAAAAGAATCTTCGTAACTATGTCTCTCTCGATGTATAAACTTTTTTGTAAAACCCTGTTTCTTGGGTAATATTTTTGTAGCAGTAAAACATGCTGGTGAGTAAATCTTAAGTTTATATCATAACAAATTTTTACAAATGAAAAACTTGTGCAAAGCCACCTAGCAATATTGATCTACAGTATATATGAACAGCTTAGAAGCCTCTCCTGGGCATACTTCCACTCTCCCTCCCTAAAGGGTAATCACCACCCTGATTTCCAATATTGCAAATTACTCTTGCCTCTTTTTTTTTTTATGTTTATTTATTTTTGAATAATAGTCTAAGTAATGCCAGTACTTTCTTCCTAGCCTTCTAGTCTCTCTCTGCTTGAGAGAGAGTGCACAAGCAGGGAGAGGCAGAGAGAGAGGGGGACAGAGGATCCCAGGCAGACTCTGTGCTGATAGTAGAGAGCCTGATGGGGGGGCTCGAACTCGGGAACTGTGAGATCATGACCTGAGCCAAAGTCGGACACTTAACTGACTGAGCCTCCCAGGCACGCCTACTCTTGGCCTCTCTTAAACTTTGTGTAAATGGAATTATACAGAACATCTATATTCTGTTTGACTTGTTTTACTCAATATTATGCCTGCAAGTTTCATTTATGTTCTTGTCAAACTTCATGTTTTCTTTGCTGTCTGATATTCCATTATATGAATGCAGCACAATTATATTTATCCATTTTACTGCTGGTGGACATTTGGGTCGTATCCAATTTTTGGACAATTGTTATGGACAATGCTGCCATAAGGTATTGGTACATGTTTTTCCTGCACACATGCCCTCGTTTCTCCAGATCTGATATATACTTTTTAATGGCATTTTTTCCCTTCCTGATGTAGAAAATGTACAGTTCTCCTGAAGTAAAGGGATTGAGGTAGTGATGAAAGTCATTTGACTAAAAGGCTAGGAAGAAAGTACTGGCATAACTTAGACTAGTTGGGTACTGATACTTCTTTTTTTTTAATTTTAATTTTGAGACATAGAGACAGAGCGTGAGCAGGAGTAGGGCAGAGAGAGGGAGACACAGAATCTGAAGCAGGCTCCAGGCTCTGAGCTGTCAGCACAGAGCCCGACGCGGGGCTCAAACTCACAAACCGTGAGATCATGACCTGAGCCAAAGTTGTCCGCTTTACCGACTGAGCCACCCAGGCGCCCCTGGTACTGATACTTCTGAGTACTCATCTGCTATCATAAGTTATCATAAGAGTGGTAACAATGTAAACTATGTCATTGCTCATGACAAATTTAAAAACAATTAGGATAGGGGCGCCTGGGTGGCTCATTCAGTTGAGCACCCGACTTCTGGTTTCGGCTCAGGTGTGATCCCAGGGTTGCGGGATGGAGCCCTGCATCCAGCTCTGCACAGAATGTGAGGCCTGCTAGCGATTCTCTCTCTCTCTTCTTCTGCCCCTCTCCCCCACTTTCCTTCTCTCTCTCTAAACAAACAAATAAACAAAAAGCAATTTGGGTAGTTGTCCACTGCTCCCTAGAATATTTTAGGATGTCTTCTCCTGGAAGCTCATGTTTAATATTAGCCTCGGGAAGGTAACCTTAGGAAAGTAATTAGAACTAAGAAAAAATATCTCTGTCCATCAGTGGAGATGGCTAAGAGTTGGTGGCAGCACGGATTGTGGTATTTACCCCTGGAGGCTGAGAAACATCAGTGAGTCTTCGAATTGTTTTATTTTTAGTTAACCTGTTTTATGTGTTGACCATTGTGTTTCATGAATTTAAGCTACGAAGACTGAATGGAAGGAAATGGCACGAAGCTTGAGTCCCAAGAGACAAATGTTTTGTGCTATAGGCCTCACTCAGAACCTCTGTGGCCAAAAATATCCCTGGAGTTAAAGTTACCCAGTAGCTCTTGGTCCAGCACTGCAAATTATGCATCCGATCTCTAAGACGGTCACTTGGATTTGTTGAAAACTAATATTATTTCTACTTGATTTTTAATTATAACAAGTTTTAATTATAAAACTAGCATGTGCTTATTCTAGAAAACTTGGATGACGTTTAAAATATAACGAATAAAAATCACATGTAATGGCATCATCTTTTGTTAATATTTTGGAATATTTACTTTCGGTTTTTAAGTTACCCATTTTTTTTACATAGCTATTTCATTCAGTGCATGCTTTTGAACACTTCCTATGCACTGATGCTACAACTGGATAGAACCAGGGATGCTGAAATCTCTTACAGGCTCTCCAAGACTTGAGCTCACCCAACAGGGTCCAGAGCAACTCCAAGATCAGAGATGGCGGGGGCTGGGAAGAGTGGCCTCCAGGAAATGGTGCAGGAAAGAGACAACAAAGCAGCTGGAGACAGCTGTCCTTAGAAAGGCTTGCTGGCGGGGCGCCTGGGTGGCTCTGTAGGTTAAGTGTCCAACTCTTGGTTTTGGCTCAGGTCATGATCTCACGGTTCATTGGATTGAGCCCTGAATCAGGATCTGTACTGACAGCGCAGAGCCTGCTTGAGATTCTCTCTCTCCCTCTCTCACTGACCCTCCCCTGCTTGCACATGCTCTTGCTCTCTCAAAATAAATAAATAAACTTAAAAGAAAAAAAAAAAAAAAAAGAATGGCTTGCTAGCAAGTTTGGCCCTTGTCCAGCAACCGGAAACTTAGATTCAGGAGTTTTCTTACCATTCTCTAAGTGATAAGGATGGTTTACTGTACCCAGCCTAGACTGTTTGTGCAAACATATGTGTCTGCTGAACACCTCTTCTTCTTTGGGAGTCTGGAATTTTGACACATGCTAGGTCCCTACGTGAGAAGCGTCCAGTAAAAACCTTGGATACTGGGTCCAATGAGCCTCCCTGGTAGACAACACTTTGCACACGTCACCACATGTGGTTGTTGGAAGAATTAAGTACCTTCCATGACTCCACTCCCCGAGGTCTCTGGAAACTGATTCTAGGTTCTTTGGGGCTTTGCCCCAGGCATCTTTTTCTTTTGCTGATTTAGCTTTGTATCCTTTCATTGCAATAAACTGTACCTGTGAGTATAACTACATCACGTGAGTCTTTCTAGCAAACCACTGAACATAAAGTTGGTCTTGGGGGACCCCGGATATGGTGACCCACTGGGAAATTAAGTTACCAGATGAGTCATTACCTCTCCTTTCATGGTGAACCTTAGGATAAAGCTGGGGATACAAGTCCTTGAGTGGGTCTCCTCAAATACCACGCTCCAGGAGTAGAGATTTAGGCAAGATTAATGGTTTAATGTCCCAGGTAACTTATAGCCACATGAAGGCTGGGGAGACTGAACAGGAGGAATATCTACCTGTTCAATCCACATCCTTCTCTGCCCTGAACAACGCTCTTGCTGGAGACCAGTCTCACTGGTTAAAAAAAAAAAACAACAAAACCACAACTATCAGTATAGTTCAATATACCCTCAGCCCAAACACAGCCAAACATTTAAGGAAAACCAATAGCATAATAGGCATGGATTCAATAGACGGAACTGACCCACAAAAGAGAAAGAGTGAATACAGGAAGCAGAGGAAATCTGAAAAGTAAGTATAGATATGTAATAAAATTGAGAAATTTTTATTTATACAGTTCTTCTTACTGAGAGCACTGTACATGTTGGAAGCCATGTGTTGCTTGGCTGCTGGTTTATTCTCAATACATCCTGGGGATTTCGATTTACTCTCCAATCCCCAAATCACTTGGTCTCAAGCGCTGAGACACTTCTCACTTAAAACTGGCACTAGCTCATGTAAGCTAAGAAGTGTCTTTAAAGACTTGGCAAGAGAGGGTGATATTAGAAGAGAATTCTGTCACAACACAGGAAATATCTTGAAATCAGTTATCAGACATCACTGTGCCCACAGACCATCAGACGCGGTCAGAGGGAGTTGTTTTCTGGCTGTTTCTTTCCTTGGATCCTATTCTGCTTCCATGCTCTTAGAGACCACCCTTAGAGATCAGAGTGGCTTTTTCTAGCTCCTCTTTCCCTTGAGACCGCCACCTGCAATCTCTGGACTGCCAGGAGGAAAATAGAAGTCCTTTAAAATGAAATAGACAAACAAGCACATCCAAACCTACCTGCACAAAGCTGAAGCACTCATGTTATTGCGCCGAACAATTTAGCTCCACCTCCTCTCAGTCATCCTTGCTGGGCTGGGCTGGAGCTTTCCTTGCACATAATCAGAGTTTCCTTTAAAGTATTTTATTTATTTATTTTTAAGTTTATTTATTTATTTTGAGAGAGACAGAGATGGCACAAGTGGGGAGGGGCAGAGAGAGAGGGAGAGAGAGAGAATCCTAAGCAGGCGCGTCCTGTGCAGGGCTTGAACCCACGAAACCGTGAGATCATGACCTGAGCCGAAACAAAGAGTTGGATGCTTAACTGACCAAGCCGCCTGGGTGCCCTTCCTTTAAAGCATTTTCACAAAAAAGGGGGGAAAAAGCAGTTTTCTCCCAAAGCAGTTGTTTACAGCAGTGGCTGCAGCTTAAAAAATTCTAGTCCTATCTCCCTTTTGTTCTGTTTCACTAGGAAAGATAATTTCTGTGGTGGAGAATATTTGTAAGATACCCTCAACATGGCTGGCCTCTGAAGATTTTCCCACCTCACCTTTCAGGTGCCAGCACCACCTCCGTGGCAGGGCATGCCCTCTGCCTCCAGCTGCAGGTGTTCTGAGAGGTACAGCCCTGAATGGATGCAAAAAGAGAAGGTGGGGCCCCATGGGGAGCAACAGAGCATAGTGCCTGGGTATCATTTTGTGCAGACCCTGCATTTCTGACCTGGGTACTGATAGTGGGGTGACTTGTGCTCCTTTTCTGTTCTTCCCAGGGGCCCATGTGGCTCTGTCTCAGGGGCTGGAGCCTGTTTAGTTCAATGCGTTCTCTTTGCATTTTGGCCACAATTATGTTTCACAGACCAGTACTCTTTGTGCTGACATGGGTCTAGAGTCTTTTTAGGTCCTGTCAAATGGTTGACAGAGTTTCTAATGCTGTTGAGACTTGTATGTTAAGAAGTTTAGATGGATATCTTAGAATTTGTAAGAAACTATTGGAGATTATTGCCCTGATACAGCAATAACCTGGAAGTTGTAGGGTTGGGGGATTTGACTAATGAGGCAAGTGGAGGAGAGATTGAGCTGAGTATAGGTCCTGAGGCAGGAGTGGGGTAAGTCGCAGCTGTTGGAAGCTTTCGTACTTTGGATACTGTATTCCTGGTGAGGAAGGATGAACGGGAGAGGAAAGTAAGAGGTTACCAAAGAGATATCTCCTTTACTTTGGAATTTTGCCCAGTGTTGGCTTTGGTCTCCATCCTCCTGGATCCTAGATGGGAAATAAAGCCTAAGGAAGAGACCCCTTTTACACTAGCTTGGTGATCCCCTGAGAGGACCAAGGCCAAGGGCCAGGGGCCAGGGAGACCAGATTTCTATCAGAATCTCTCCAGGTCCCAGACATAAACCTTTTTAAAAGAATTAAATTTTATTTTATTGTGGTAAGAACATGTAATGTGAGAACGATTCTGTTGCCAGATTAAGTGTACAGCCCAGTATTATTAACTATAAGCACAGGGTTGTCTAGCAGAGCCATAGAACTCATTCATGTCGCTTAACTGAGACTTTATGCCCCTTGATTCGCAGCTCCCCGTTCCCCCAGCCCTTGGCCTCTGGCGACCATCATTCGGCTCCTTGACTCCGTATTTTAACATCCCCATGTTCATCGCAGCATTATTCATAATGGCCAAGATATGGAAACAACCTGCATGTCCATCTACAGATGAATGGATAAAGACAATATGGTATACACACACAATGGAGGGTTATTCGGCCTTCAAAAAGAAGTGAATTCTGTAATGTGAGGCCACATGGACGAACCTTGGGTACATTATACCAAGTGAAGTATGCCAGTCTCAGAAGAGACAATGCCACATGGTTCTACTTCCATCCGGTATCTAAAATAGTCAAATACTTGGACATAAACCCCTTTAATCTATTCCGGGAAAAGAAGAGAAGACTTGAGTCCCTCTAATCCCTTGCCAGTGTCTGATTCTAGTTGGTAACATTTCCTCCGCGCCACGTGTGCCTCTCCCATGAACGGAGGGAGCTGAGAAGCTTGACCGAGGTCAAGTGTTAAAGGCGTGTCCCTAGGTGATTGTGGCTGGTTCATGCGGATAAGGAAGAGCATATTCAGTTGTTTCCTACTGGAAGGATGCTAAAGACACGGTCCCTGTCCTCAAAGAATTCATTCACATAAAGTATTTTTGCAACAAAACTTAAAACCTGAAAACTCTTTAAATCTATTTCTGAGGATCCACAAAACACATGTAATTTTAAAACTGGAGTCATAATTTGTTATTCCACACCCTGAGCGGAACAACTTTGCACACAAGGGAGGAAGCCGAGCATCCCACTGGGGGTATATATAGATTAGTGCTTCTTTCCTATCAGAAAATAGAACAGAATGGTTAGGAGTGAAGGCCCCAGAACTGACATGCGGGGACTTCCTTCCAACCCCAGCTCTATCACTTACCAGCTGTATGACCTTGGGCAAATTACACAAACTTTATCTGCTTTAGTTTCCTCATTTTTAAAATGGGGGATAACAGCGGTGCCTGGGTGGCTCAATCGGTTAAGCATCTGACTTCGGCTCAGGTCACGATCTCATAGTCTGTGGGTCCGAGCCTCGCATCGGGCTCTGTGCTGACAGCTTGGAGCCTGGAGCCTGCTTCAGATTCTGTGTCTCCCTCTCTCTCTTTGCCCATCCCCCTGCTCACACTCTGTCTTTCTCTCGAAAATAAAATAAAAACATAAAAAAAATTAAAAAAATATTTCAAACGGGGGATAACAGTAGTGCCAACCTCCTAGGGTTGTTCTATAGATTAAGTGAGCCAGTAGATGGGAAGTGTTTGGAATAGTGCTCAGTACATGGTGAGCACAGTAACAATTACCATTATTACTTTCCCTAAGAAACATGGGTGTGAATGATACTCAAGGAATGGAAATCTTCTGAAGTTATTCAAGGCCAAAATCCCTTGCAAACTTTTCCCCTGCTTCATCCATACTGTAAACATAAAAGCAATGTGTCCTTAATTATATACTGACCATTCTGCATTGCCAGGATCGACAAGGGCTTAATCAAGAGGAATCCCAAGGAAGTGCTATATTAGGCCACATATATTATTTTTTTCACTCAATCCTTACAATCACCCTATCACGTAGGTATTATTACCTCTGGTTTATGACAAACTCAGGCTTATTGGGGTTAATCACCTTCTTTAAGCTCGTATGTGATAAAGAGGTTGATTTGCGGTAGGAACCTGATTTTTGTGACTCAGAAGTCCATATTGAGACTTGAGATTTTCAGATCAATGAGACCCAAAGAATGATAAAAAAAAATTTTTTTTTATCAGCTAGGTGGATCTTTATGCCATGAGAAAAAATTCCCAGTTCAGTTTTGAGTGACTTAGAAGCAGTGATTTCTTGTGTTCCTTGCTTGGAAAAGATGTATTAGGTAAAATTGGCTCTGGCCCCAGATTCTGAATTGTGGAAGCTTTGTTGGTTTTTGAGCTAAATCAGTTGAGCATTTAGTATTCGGAGACATAACGTCAATACTGAAGAGAATTTCCCCCTTCCCTGTTTATTCTCTGCAGAGACTGAAATTAAGCCACCCTGCTTCCTGCTATTTCTAAAACGTTTGCTTTTGTAAAAAAGAAAAAAAAAAAAAGAACACACTGCAGTAATTAAAGGCACAGACTTAAACAGCATTCATTCACTTAAATCACTGCATAGATAAAACCTGTCACTTTTTTTTCACTCATTTTGCTGCCAGCACCCATCCCCACTTTTCTGGAAACAGCACTCAGATTGAATGCAGTGGTTTGGGTTCTAAGTCATGACATCCTGCCATCCGTCATCAAAGAGTCAGACACAGGACCCAAGCAAAATCCCAGTCTTTTTGGAATCAAATCTTGAGCAAAGGGAAAAAGCTGGGAAGGAGCAGGAGCGTTTGAGCAGCCACTGTGGGGCCTGGAGATGGCCAATGGCTCATCAGTTTCTGCTCCTCAATATCCAGAGCTGCTCTGGTGCCCATCTTTCTGAGCTACCATTGTAATATCTTCCATCTGTGCCTTTAGGTCAGCCAGAGTCAAGTTCCGGTTTTTGTAACCAGACTCTTACCTGCTGCCGCTGGCCTGCGGGGGCCTCCGTGGTCTGGCCCTGCCCACCTCCTGGCCTCACCTGGAGCGATCTCCCTCTCACTGCAAGTCAGCTGTACTGCATTGCTTTCTAGCTCCTCGGACACCCACAGCTTGTTCCCACCTCAAGGCCCTCTGCCATTGCCCGTGATCCTCTGCAGCCCAAATACCACCTCCTCAGACAATTGCTGACCCCTCCGAAACTTTCTGTTTCATCAGCCGGTTCAATTTCTGGTCTTAGTATTTAAAATTATCTTGAGCTTTATTTATTTATTATTTGCATTTCCCAATTAGAATATCGGGTCTAAGGAGACGGAGACTTTGTCTATTTTCTTGACTGGTATCTCTAGTATTTAACAGTGTTTAGTGCTTAATAGGTCCTCATTAAATATTTATTGAATCAATGAGTGTGTTGTATGTGGTACACACTATGCAGAGCAATCACAGAGTCCTATAACCAACCAAGTGGTTAATTAAGAGCGCGGGCCCTGGAGTCAGGCTGTTTGAATTGAAATCTTGACTGCAAAAATTCTCAATGAGGTACCAGCGAATCAAATCCAATGATACATTAAAAGAATTATTTACCACAATCAAGTGGGATTTATTCCTGGGCTATGGGATGGTTCAGTATCTGCAAATCAATCGATGTGATACATCACATTAATAAGAGAAAGGCTAAGAACCACATGATCCTGTCAATAGAGATGCAGAAAAAGCACTTGGCAAAACACAGCATCCTTTCTAATGAAAACCTTCAAGGGAGTATGGATAAAAGGAACATACCTCAACATCATAAAAGCCGTATATGAAAGACCCACAGCCAATATCCTTAATGGGGAAAAACTGAGAGCTTTTTCCCCTAAGGTCAGGAACATGACAGGTATGTCCACTCTCACCAGTCATTCAACATAGTACTGGAAGCCCCAGCCTCAGCAATCAGACAACAAAAAGAAATAAAACCCATCAAAATGGGCGGAAGAAGTCAAACTTTCAGTCTTCATTGACAACGTGATAATCTACATGGAAAACCTGAAAGACTCTACTAAGAAACGGCTAGAGTTGACACATGAATTCAGCAAAGTTGCAGGATATAAAATCAACATACAGAAATCAGTTGCATTTCTATACAGCAATAATGCAGCAGCAGAAAGAGAAATCAAGGAATCGATCCCATTTATAATTGTACCAAAAGATACTTAGGAATATCTAGGAATAAATCTAACCAAAGAGATAAAAGATCTGTATTCTGAGAACTATAGAAAACTTGTGAAAGAAATTGAAGAGGACACAAATAAATGGGGAAACATTCCATGCTCATGGATTGGATGAACAAATATTGTCAAAACGTCTATACTACCCAAAGCAATCTACATATTCAATGCAATTCCTATCAAAATAACACCAACATCTTTCATAGAGCTAGATTGAACAATTCTAAAGTTTGTATTAAGCTATAAAAGACCCTGAATAGCCAAAATAATGTTGAAAAAGAAAACCAAAACTGCAGGCATAACAATTCTGAACTTCAAGCTGTATTTACAAAGTGGTAATCATTAAGACAGTATGGTACTGGCACAAAAACAGACACATAGACCAATGGAACAGAATAGAGAACCCATAAATAAACCTGCAAACGTATGGCCAACTAATCTTTGACAAAGTAGGAAAGGGTATCCAATGGAAAAAAGATCGTTTCTTCAGCAAAAGATGTTGGAAAAACTGGACAGTGAGATGCAGAAGAATGAAATTGAACTGGTTTCTTACACCATACACAAAAATAAACTCAAAATAGATGAAAGGCCTAAATGTGAGACAGGACACCATCAAAATTAGAGGAGAACACAGGCAACAACCTTTTTGACCTAGGCTGCAGGAACTTCTTACTAGACATGTCTCTGGAGGCAAGGGAAACAAAAGCAAAAATGAATTATTGTGACCTCATCAAGATAAAAAGCTTCTGTACAGTGAAGGAAACAGCAAAACTAAAAGGCAACCAACAGAATGGGAGAAGGTATTTGCAAATGACATAGCAGATAAAGGGTTAGTATGAAAAATTTATAAAGACCTCACCAAACTCAACACCCAAAACACAAACAATCCAGTAAAGAAATGGGCAAAAGACATGGACACTTTCCCAAAGAAGACATCCAGATGGCTAACAGATGCATGAAAAGATGCTCAACATCACTCATTATTAGGAAAATACAAATCAAAACCACAATGAGATACCATCTCACACCATCAGAATGGCTAAAAAACTCAGGAAACAATGGATATTGGCGAGGATGCAGAGAAAGGGGAACACTTCTGCACTGTTGGTGGGAATGCAAACTGGTGCAGCCACTCTGGCAAACAGTCTGGAGGTTTCTCAAAAAACTAAAAATAGAGATACCTGTGACCCAGCAATTGCACTTCTAAGTATTTAGGATACAAAAATGTGGATTCAAAGGGGCACATGCACCCCAATATTTTTATTATAACAACATTATCAACAATAGTCAAATTATGGAAAGAGTCCAAATGTCCATCAACTGATGAATGGATAAAGAAAATGTGGCATATGTGTATATATATATATATATATATATATATACACATAATGGAATGTGTACACACACACACACACACACACACACACACACACACACACACTGGAATATTACTCCGCAATCAAAAAGAGTGAAATCTTGCCATTTGCAACAACGTGGATGGAACTAGAGTGTATTATGCTAATTGAAATAAGTCAGTTGGAGAGAGACAAATATATTATTTCACTCATGTGGAATTTAAGAAAAAAAAAACAGATGAACACAGGGGAAGGGAAAGAAAAATAAGATAAAAACAGAGAGGGAGGCAAACCGTAAGAGACTCTTAAATACAGGAAATAAACTGAGGGTTGATGGTGGGGTGTTGGGGGGGATGGGCTAAATGGGTGATGGGCGTTAAGGAGGGCACTTGTTAGGATGAGCACCGGGTGTGTTATATGTAAGCGATGAATCACTACATTCTATTCCTGAAGCCATTATTATGCTATATATTAACTAACTTGGCTTTAAATAAAGTAAAAAATAAATTAAAAAATAAAAATATTAAAAGAAATTAACAGATTTTATAAAATAAAGATTATACAAGCTGCTGTTGGTGGAAAAAAGAAAGAAACCTTGACTGTAACATTTGCCTGCTGTGTGACGTTAGGCAAGTCTTAAGCTCTTTGTGCTTTCATTTTTATCATTTCTTTAGGCTAATAATAAAAATGTATAAGCAAGATGAAGATTAAGTAAGCCTCTTTACATTGCATGGAAAACAATGAGTTTCAATATATGATCATTAATATCATTAGAGTATTTCTCAATTGTAACATGCTTTTGTCAGAGATCTTAAGATGTACCACAGACTTCATATTAGTTCTTTCGGAGAAAACCACAACCAAATACAATGTTAAATGCACACAATTTTAAAAATCCTAATTTATGACATCATACATTTATCTCTACAAATACCTGCTGCCTTCCTTTTCAGAACGACAATCACGATTGGGTTCTAGCATGAGTCTCTATCAAGTATGGCCGTCGGCTGTTATATGTAATGAATGTAAAGGTCACCCCTGCTGGGCATCTGGATCTCGTGGCCATCTTTGTGATACAGCAGAATAAACACATGTCCAAGAATATTGTGGGTTATGTGAGGTTTTGCATTGTTTTGTTTGTTTGCATTTCCCTTTTGGCTACCTTGTGTTGTTGCAGATAATCGAATTATAAGTAACTTTAAGTAAAGAGTTTTTCTGGGAAGTAGCTGGGAGCTTTTGACAGATTTGGACATCTGAATGATGGTTATTGACATATCAGTTGGTTCGAACAATTGAAAATCTTGTAATCTGTTCTCAGAATTTTGGCAATTTTTATTGCTTTCAATCACAACATCCAGTGTATGGTTATTAATTTGGTGCATACGCAAAGTTTTTTTCTATGTTGCATTATTGCGGAAACTTTAAAAAGATATTTTAAGTGATAATTGCGATGTGGATTTAAATTTACCAGCTATCTGTAAACATGAGACTAATATAACACTATATGTTGACTGTATTGGAATTAAAATTAAAAAAATAATAAAAATAGATAAATGGATACATTCACCAGCTATCAGTGCAAATAACTCCATAGAAGTAACAGGTGACGAACTGACCCACTCCCACATCGTACGAATTTCCTAGCCGCACAGGCAGTGAAAATTGAGTAGATGCCATCCACTCGTTCCCTGCCTCTGCCTTCACGAGCCTGACTGCACAGTAGAATCATCTGGGCAACTTAAAAGATCCCACGTTCTCAGGCTGAATCCCCAACCAAGTAGCCTGGTATAGCTATTTTTAGAGTTCTTCAGTTGATTTCAATGCACAGTGGAGGTTGAGGACCACGGTACCAGTGACTGGTGACCTTCTTTTGACACGTGTAAGATGTAGCTTCGTTGCAGAGATGTTGAAGTGTGAACAATAAATAAATAAATAAAACCTTTGCATCTGATAAACAAGATAACAGGGTATTATTATTGTCATTGTTAGCCCAGCCCCAGGAAGATTCAGACCATGAAAAATAACATCTTGGATCAGACCCATTGTGTTGAAAATCTGATGTTCCTTGGTTGTCCTTTATAGCACATCTGATAGTTCCTACGAGGAATGTGTTCGAGTGATTGCCTTTCCTTTAGTTACTAACAACGACCTGACAAAAGGCTTAAAGGGGAAGCCCGACACCCAATATATTTAAAGAAAAAAAAAAAAAAGCATGTGTAGAATGCATCTAACACTCCTTGTCAATGAGCCTGCACCTGTATCCTGTTCTCTCTTGCCCTCTTTGAGCCCGTTTTGGCATCCCAAATGCTCCAGGACTGGACCTCAGTGCTTCATCTGATCCAGTGGGATCCTCTCTTTATCCATCCCCACCCAAGACATGGAGAACATGTCAGATTCTCTTAACATCAGGAAAAAGGGTCCTTCCAAGTTGGGTGATACCAAGCAGCTTACAGTATGTGTAACTGCAGGTGTTAACTGCACTACGTTTCTAAGATGGACTGATTTCCTTCTGATAGGTATTTGCGGTTTTTTCCTGCAGGTCTATCAGGTCTGAGCATATCACTATACCTAGGTATTAAAGTTTGCATATTTGCAAAGCCTGTTGTATTGCCAGCAACGAAACTAACCTCAGGAGAAGCTGCAATTAACCTTCACCTGCTCATCATTTTAAGCCTGCCAGCTGGGAAGACTGGAAACTTATTTCATCACATCTGACAGCCACACTGCCCACCAGGCAATTAGGAAAATATATTGAGTGGAGAGGTCTTTTCACAGATCACATGTGGAAATCAGCATTACAGAAGGAAGCGTTAGGATCCTCATTTACCTCAGACAACGTGCTCATTATAAACTCATTAACTACTAGGTTGGAAATCAGGTCCAGAAACAGAGTGCAGAGTAGTTCATATTTAATACTTTCATCTTTCCTTAAGAGTAGTTTGTTAAATGGTGGCATAGCAATAAATCAATACAGTCAATAGGTCTATACTACTAGAAATAGGTTTAGAAGAAAGATGGGCCCAGTTAATTAAAGAAGGAAACAGATGGGTATGATATATAGGCAGGAATAACAAAGGAGGGTTCAAAATGTAAAATATAAATTGTAGAGGAGTTTTAGAAAAGGGATAAGCTTATTGTTTAAAGTAGTTTACAGTGACATAAACCTCCTTGAGAAAGATCAGATGAGCACTTGCAATCTCTTCTGGTTTAGTAAAGTTTTAAATATTTTATGTTTAATATCTTAATATCTGGATTGTGATATGATTAAAGATATAGCTTTGCTTTCCAAATAGCTGACCAATTTTCAAATATTTTTCAACATTTTGGAATAATTTTCATTTCCTCCTTTGTGATTCTCCGTTCAGTATCTATTGAAATCTCTGTCTCTGAGTTGTAGTTGATTTGAGGAATAGTCGGCCATTTTGATTATTGTGGTTTTGAAATAGATTTTAATGTGCCATTCGAATTAACTTCCTGCTTTTGCTCCGAACATCCTTGCCTACAGTCTTCCACTAATTTAACAAAAGAATTATTTTGTCAAGTTCCAGAGATAGGCATTGTCTCCTAAGAAGACGATTATATGAATCATTATTGACACTCAGTTGGGATCTTAGTAATAGAAAAGGGATGGGATGGGATAGTGGCATCATGAACAGACTGCACACAAATGAGTAACACCTACCACTCCAGAGTGCTCATCATGGGCTACGTGCTGCTTAGAGTGTTTGACATGTATTATTGGATTTAACCCTCAAAACCATTCTATCGTTATCTCTAGTCTATAGAAACTCTGGGTGAGTTTCCCTCATGTGCTCCAGGGCACATGGCTGGCATACCTTGGAGCCAGGACCCAAATTCAGACAGTCACCACCAGATGCTGCTCTTGGTCACTATACTTTATTCCTTTCAGGGTTGTCTGATAATGCAGAGTGTAGAGGTTACTTAACAATTAATACTCACATTTAACATGTCTTTCATCTCATTGCACAAAACACTTTTACATGCATGATCTCACTTTGTGCCCCTTCCTTTGTGCAGAACGTATAGAAATGCACGATTGAACATACTGTCCTTACGAGAGAATTTTAGCCAGGGTTGAAAACCATTGGTTATACCTTCATGAAGTTTCTTTCATCAAGGTGGTTTCTTTAGCTTTATGCTTTCCTTTATTGTACACATTACACATTGTGGCTCTACAAAAGATGGTTTGTAAGTTGTTAGCAGGTAATTAAAATTTAATATTCAACCATGCTTATTAATGGTATTATAATTTACTATATTCATCGTTATAGAGAATTTCAGGAAAAAAAATATTGGGCCCAAAGGGCAAGAACTACCAACCAAAATATTAACTCCTTTAGATTTCATGGTGAACGTTTATTTTTAGCTGGTGGGAGAAGGAAGATAGACATGAGCAAGATTCATAACCACTGGGGGTGTGTTAGAGCTATTTCTAATTGCTTCCTTAATGGGAGCCTGGGTTTTACTCTTTCCATCACTATGGCCCTCAAGAAAGGGGCAAGTTAAAGTCCATGCTAGAGAGGCTGAGAATGAAATGGAGAGGCAATCTTCACCAAAAAGGAAGAGGAAGCAAATCAAAGCCCTTCCAGCAACCAAGGGAATTTGGGAAGGGAAGAAAAAAGTAGGGTCAGGAGGTCTGCTTCCAGGTCCTTGACACCCCTCCCTCCCTCTGCCTTGGGCTTTATCTCGGAGGACAGGCTGGGGGAAATAGGAATACACTTGGGTGTCGTTGGAGGGAGGGGATAAGGAGAGTCCTGGGCATGTCCAACATGGCCCTTCAGCCTTTCAAGTGTACAATTCAGTGATTTGTGGTACAATCACCAGGTTATGCAACCATCACTATGAATTCTGCGACATCTAATTCTGTATCTGAAGCTTTTCTTAGCACGGCTGTGGCAGAGTGGAGCAGATAATATATCCAAAAACTCGGCCCATCTTTCTGTGTATTTAAATAGGTGCCTCTACTGTTTGGTCTTATTCAATACTCAGATTCGGTGTGTATCCGAAACACTGGCTCTGTGGATAAAGACAAGACTTAGGAAGCCTCAGTTACCTGTGATGTATTATGTCAGAGTCAAGTTTCCATAAACATCAGTATCCATGGAAATAGCTGGCACATATATTTGAAGAACATATGCGGGTATATTTAGCATGTTCCTAGTAATTATAAGGTAGTGTGATCTGAGAACCTCTTTAATGACTATAGTTCCCTTGATTCATGATTAAAAATCCTGATTCAACAGGAAGTCCTCCTTTCTTATCAGCGAGTTGAATAGATGAGCAAAAGATTAATGCATCCATCAAAGGTGGAAAGAAAGGGATTTCACTTCCAGAAAATAGGATGAGATCTTTGCAAATCACTTTGTCACCCTCCGAGGCAATGCCGGAATCAGAAGTTCCATTAACCTTAGTGCCATGAGAAGACTAGAAAGTGGCTAATGTGCTGCACTAGGAGAAGGACAGAAAGAAGAAAACCGGGAGAGCAAGAGGACCCGTAGAGGAAGAAGAAGGCTAGCGGGTGAGGATTTTGGGAGACCTGCGCCGGCACGGAGCAGGAGCTCCTGCCAACTGTGAGTGTGCTGCTTGGAGGTGATAACCTAGGTCAGGCCCTTGCAGGTGATGTTGTCCTTTAAAAACAACACAAAACAGGGGCACCTGGGTGGCTTAGTCAGATGAGCATTCGACTTCAGCCCAGGTCATGGTCTCAAGGTTTGTGAGCTATGCTGACAGCTAAGAGTCCGGAGCCTGCTTTGGATTCTGTGCCTCCCTCCCTCTCGGTCTTTCTTTCTCTCTGCCCCTCCCCCACTCATTCGCCCTCCCTCTCTCTCTCTCTCTCTCAAAAATAAATAAACATTAAAAAAAAAACACAGTTCATTTTAAAAGGGTAATCACAATGTAAGGGAGATCAATACTGTTGTGATAATTTAAAGACAACGGTACGGTTCAGGCAGTCAAAGCAACGTCGCAGGAACCAGGTTTGAAAAAGTCAGTGATGCTCTATTTTGTGGTACACGTTATGGCCTTTTTCAGGAGCAGGCTTGTTAAAGTAAGTCCCCAATATTTGGAGGCAGACCCAAACAGCACCTCAACCGCCAGGAGGCAGCGGCAGGGCTCCCAAGGAAATCGGGTGAGAGCAAGGACTTTCAGGAGCTCTGGGGGAGTTTCCAATTACACTTGGCTGAAGAAGTATTGCTCTGACAAAGGTGAATTGTCATCCCGACTAGGCAAAAGCTAAGACAGTCTAAAGAGACATGATATTCTCTCATAAAAATCATTTATTGGCACACCAGAAATATCCAGTTTTTCTAGTACAGTAGCTGTATGCATCTACATTGGCAATTCTGTGTAAACTACGTGTTACAAGTCACTAGAAATCTAATTAGCAAGATGAACTTAATAAAGAGCGAGAGTAACTATGAGTCTACAGCGGCCCAGCCTTCGAGTCTCCTCGGAGAGTAAATCAAATATCAAACTAGTGTTGCCCTGCAACAGAGTTTTTCTGTAGCCAAGACACCAAGATGGACGTAAACAGGATAGCACCCGTTCAATAAATTAGGTATGCTGATCTAGAAAAACACTGTAACTGATAGAAATGACCTAAATAAAGCACAAAAGGAAATAATTAGTTATTTACATATATTATTTTTTTGCCAAAACTTTAGTTTATTAGCTTTCCCATCCTACCTCTTCTCTTTTATTTGTTATTCTTGTGTTTTCACGGTGAATTTCTTGGCTCACTGGCAAATGTTTAGACAACTGATCAGAACCTCTTTCCATGTTCTACGTTTTCTAAAACATCGTGTCAAACTAAAGAATCCGAAGAGTAACCTGTGTGAGTCTGTCTCTCTAGAGAACTAATGAGAATTATATTCTGCTCTCCATCATAGCAATGATATGCAACTGCATTCTTCTTCCTCACATTATTCGAACCGCTCCAGAAAGCTGGGTTGTGCGTGGCAGTGGAGTGGATGGATTTGTCATTTGGAACAGGCACAGGTATACATGGAGACGAGCGTGTTTATCCTGAGAATGGGGGTGCCGTGGACTGCAACTTCAGGTCCCCCATTACAGAGAATGGGTTCTCTCTCTGGTTGCTTTTTGTTTCTTCCACATTTATTTTTAAGGCTTAGTGTCATTGCAGCATTAACAAATAAGAATGCTGACATTTCTGCCAAAGAAGGGCTCTGTGATGAATGGCAGCAGGTACCATAATTAAAATAGCATTGTTGAAAAGGCATTGAGTTGGTATGTTTCTACGGCTATGGCCAGAATGTGTAGATTTTTAGCATCACTCCTGGGGATCTGAGAGACCTTGCCAATGAGCCTCTTTGTCTATTGTTTATTTCCTTTCTAGTACTTATAACAGTTTTGTAATCGTTCTGTTTTTGGTTTGCTCTCTTATGAGAATATAAGCCCCGGAAGGGCAGTAAGCACACCTGTGTATTCACCACTGTGTCTCCAGTGTCTAGAATAGTGCCTGGTCCATAGTAGGTTCTCAATTAAAAACTCTCATTAAATAAATGAACCAAATCACAAATCTCTTGGTCTGCCTATGTCTAGAGACTTTCTCGTTTGATTCGATGACCAGGGTTTCTGGCCTATTCCAGTCATCCTACCTGCTGTGAACCTCCGTGTAGCCCAGTGGCTAATATTTTTGTGCTTCAGTGGAGAGTAAAACCCTGCATGAGAGGTAACAGGGCAAGAACCTTCTAGGAGGTAAACTGCAAGCTCCAAATTCAACTCATTCTTCTCCACCTCTCTCGACAACCTCTTTGTCAGAAAGCTTAAGAAAAAGGTTAGCAGGAGACTATTCTCTTGGAAGTACACCAATAACATGATCAGAAAAGAAACAAAATAGAACTCACCTACATTTAAAAAAAATATTGAGTTAAATAAAAGCAAAATCTGGGAGTGGAAACTAAGTGCCATGGTGGGCTGTCTAGGTCCTTTGTTGCTGGACTCGGAAGTGACGCAGGCATCAGAGCAGTAAAGGGTTTGGAAAGGAAGGGGTGGAGCTGTGGCGTGCTTTTCTCTCCTCCCCCTCTGCTTCCGGAGCGCTCCCACCGCGTGCTGGCTGAGCTCCTGCTGTCGCTCTCAGGCAGAGGTGAGGACTGACGGTCGTCGTCCTTAGGCTATTGATGCTCTGCTGGAGTAGAAGTCGGGGACTGGGAGCCCGGTGTGAAGCGTGACCTGGGGGACGAGACTGTGAGTCCGGAGGCACCGCGGGAACCCTCCCGGCACGCCCCTCCCCAGGGCACAGTGCATGTGTTCCTAATTCAACGGGGGCCCTGTTGGCTTCCTTTAACATCTATGCTGGTAGACGTTAAAGAGAATTCTAGTAGAATTCTGCCTGTGCGAGGAGCCTGGCCACCGCGGTGGGCTCCCAGATCCTGGAGACACTTGATCACATGGTTCTCATCCACCTGCCTCTTTCAAGGATCCTGGGAAGACTGTGTTCCTTATGACTGAAGACACAGGCATTGATCTGCAGGTAGCAAAGCCTGTTGGCCAGGACGCAGTGACACTGCCAAATCCATGGATAGAGAACAGGTGAGCAGACCCCCCTTCCCTTACCCCTTGTCCACTAGTGACTCCCAGGAGGACAAGCCTTTTGTTTGGGGAATGAATAGATGATCGCCAGGTAAGAAGAAACACGGGCACTTCTACTGTTTCCCTGGTTCCGTACAACCTTGCCCTCCAGTGGGAAGCTGCACGGCCGAGGCTGGAACTGTCCCATGAGGGGCTGTCATCCCTTCCCTTCTCGTCCCTGTCTTCCCCAGCCCAAGAGTCTTTCTCCAAAGATACTCAGAACATCCTGGAAACCGCTGACGAGCATCGAGTGCAAATATTCCTTGGAAGGGGAAACAGCTGAAAATGTGGAAAACTTCGAAGGAGGTTTTTCTAAGACTCACTTCTAGGGCAATTTATGGTTTTCTTTCTTCCAATGTAGAGGCTGAACTCTGAGAGATTAGATTTCAGCCTCTCAGAAAACCCCGCCTAGTCGTCTAGTCGCAGGAAGAGAGAAGGGCAGAGGTCACTGGGTTGCAATCACTTTTACTGCACATACTGATAAACAACAATGGTTTGTTTTGTTTTGTTTTGTTTTGTTTTATAGCCCCCGAGACTGCGGTTCTGAACAGAGCAAAAATCACCTGCAGTGTTTTGATTTCCAAGGCCTGTGTATCTTAAGGCAGCCATCTGCTGAATGAGGTACACAGCTGATAACGGGAGCTCCAGCTGAGAAGGGCAGGGACAGCCCCTCAGGGCACCCCATGCTCTCTGATCTTCGCCCCAGCCATGGCCCCTTGGTCCCCCCTTGCTTCTGTGAGGCCCCGCACGCCTTAGAAACTTCGTCCTGGGTGTTCCCTCTCCCGAGAAAACTCTACACAGCTCACTCCGTGCCCCCCTCCTCCATGGCTCAACTCACCTGTGACAGTAGTAAGACCTACCCACGCTGGGTGCCCCGAGACTGCAGCTGCCCCTCCAACCCTAGCACTCTCCACTCCCTCACCCTGCCCTTGGCCTTGTCTCCCTTGCACTTACGGCCTTCTAACACATTATATAATTAACATAGTAATTGTGCTGATTATTTCTTCTGTCTCCTGGAACTCTATGAGGGCACGATTTTCGTCTGTTTTGTTTTCACTGATAAACAACAATACTTACAGTAATAATAATAAAAGTGCCTTACGTATTAAAGGCACCAAGTAGGTGTTTGTCGGTTGAATGCATGAGAAGAACCTGTAGTTTGCCATTTGCGGTGAGTCCTAAGTAACTGGCCGGCAGGTAGGGATTGTTTTCTATCCCCGCGGCCCCTAAGAGAACCGAGTAAGGGTGCGGAGATGTTCGGGATTTCTGATAATGGTGCTAAAAATAACGTCAGTCTCGCACCTTCGCTTCTGGGGCGCTCTTGGCGCTCTGCGTGAGTCATTCCATCTGTTTTCGTGCCAGCTGGTTCAAGGGTTTCGTTCCTACCAGGGATGAAGCTAGGCCTCGGGGACCATCAATAGCCAACCGCGAACAAAGTTCCAGTTTCCCGCTCGCTGTTAGTTAGACCATGTCCGAGCTTAACGAAGGGGCTGATGCTGATCTGCAATCATCTCAGGTTGTCAGCGTTGATCCCTTTCCCCTCTCCTTTCCTCCGCGTCTTGGTCTGGGCCTTACTCGGTTGGCTTCCCTGGCTCAGGGATCAATGTACCGCCCGCGGGCAGCCTTTGAAGCAGAGCGAACGGAAGCCGCGGTGACACCCGGGGGCGCGGCGCTTACCTGCACGTTCCTGTTCAGGCTCACGGCCGGGAAGAACAGGCCTTCCACGTTCTCGAAGGCTATGGGGCCCTGCTGTGCGTCGTTGATAAAAAATGTCAGGGTTTTCCGATTTAAGTCGAGGAGGACCCCGATGGTGGCCCCCTTGGTGATCCCTCCCTCAGTTCTGTGGGGAAAGAACACATCACGTGTCATCCGTCTAGAAGCTCCCCTTTTTGTGCTAAACGCACACGTCCTTTTGTACTAACGAGTCTTTCTCAGCCTATTTAAGAGTATTGTTCCCTACATCCCAGGAGCATCTTCAAATATCTTTTTTCCTTAATCTCCTGTCCTCACATAAAATTTTAATACCACAGGTATACTGCATATCTGTTTATGTGTTGTGTATATATCTGTGCTTCGTGAATCAAAAGAGTAACATTTTTTGCTTGCCCCCATTCCCTACACTAATTTTCACTCTCTTGGGGGAGATAGTGAAGAGAGCGGTTTTAACATTTTATGTCCAAATGGCAGCTCTGCCTTAGTTTGAAGCTAAGTTCTCTTTTTCTGTAAATCAATGGACAGATACCGGGTTAAAGATAGCTGCCCTGGCCTTCTGCCGATTGTGGCCCGCTGATAAGAAATACAATTGCTGAGTATTCTGTTTTGCTTACTGTTTGCTGTAAACATTGTAAAACTTTTTCTGAGTCTAGTCTGACATGTATTAGTTTAAGTATCTGGCATTTCTCACTTCAGTAACCTTGCTTCCCTCACATTCTTCCCCTTTCACCTTTCGGATATTCATTAGCTTGAGCGGACATTTACTAGCTTGAGAACCTTGCTTCCCTCACATTCTTCCCCTTCCCCCTTTTCTGATATGTATTAGGATAAATAACTGACTTTTTCTCATAACGGACAGAAACTTCCCGCCAAAGAGCAAACAAAGAAACTCCAATTAGAGGGCAGCATATGTTCATACTTCAAATATCGACCAATCAGTCACCCTATAACCTGAAACCTTCCTATACTATTTGTCTCTGTCTATAAAAACGCTGTACCAACCATGTTCGAGGCCTTTTTGCATACTGGCAGCGGTATGCGAAGGGACCTGGATCGATCCTGAAATAAAATGACCCTTGCCACTTGGCTTTGACTTTCGACTCTGGTGGTCTCTTGTGGGGGGATTCGAGAATTCGGGCACAACAATAGCGCCCCCCCCCCTTGAGAATATAGAGTCAACCGCGCAGCTCTGCTCTTGCTGAGGGTGAACTCCTTCTCAGAGGGTCTGTACCGCCGAGCCGGAGCAGCAGAAAACAAATCGTTAAAGTGCAAGAAAAAAAAAGTAGGCTTTGGGCTATCAGAACTCTGTGTACAGCTGTGTCGTGCCCTTTGCACAAATGGTGTGGATTGAACATCGACTCCGAAATGACTTAATTTGAAAGTCAAAATAAAGAGGCACTTAAACTCAATCTAAAGCACATGCCTGAAAAGTTGGATTTGGGGCCTTATGCTATTCATTAAATAGAAAAACTCATTCCAGAAAGATGTTAATTTTTGGCCTGTCGAGTTTGAATAGAGAAGGCTCTCTATAAAATGACAACATGGAAGAGGATTCTCCCCTGCAAAGTGAAACAGTTATATTGTAGAAGATGGAGTGATTTTAAAGAAACGGCACTGAAATATCATTTTTAAACAAATTATGTCTTATGCTTCAATGGATGGTTTCACCAAAGCCATTAACATGGATGATCAGATTTGCCTTACCCGCCCCCTCCCCCAACTCGTTGAGGTCTAGCGGTATCCGACTTCATCCGCACCTCGGCAGAGCACACAAATTGGCAAGTGTTGTTCTTTCCCCCATGGCATGCAGAATACAGACTGTACATCGTGGTTAGAAGACAGGTTTATAAACTGCATCCTGTTAATCACAGCTTCAACAGTGACAGCACAGGTGACACGCAGTTTGCAAGCAAGCAGACGTGTTCAGCTTTAAGAATGGTTTTTTTTGCATAGCGTGATTTGTGTTATTATTTACTCCAAAATAAAGAAGCTAGAAGGGAAAAGTAAGTGTGGTACGTCGGGGGGGGGGGTGGCATCAGGAATCTGGTGACTGAGGGCTTCCCCAAGTGTAAATCACCAAAGATGACGGCTTATCTACATCTAGTAGGATTTGGTATCAGCCTGCAATGGCATGTGTGTTCACGTTCAGTGAGAGTACACAACACACACCTGAACGGAGATGTCTAGAAAATGTCCAAGGGAACAGGAAGTGGAGGTCCTAAGAATCCTACTGGCTGGAGAAGGAGCAGTGATGACTTATCCAGAAAAAATGGAGACAGTGGAGCCCACCAGCCTACCACCGCCAGACTTGCTTTCCTATCCATCTGACTGAAGAGAACTGTATTTTAGTTTTTCCTTGAAACACCAGTGAGAGTGTATCTTAGGGAAACTTTTGAGAATAAGGTGGAGAGGATCCACGAAAGACACCCCTCTACTTACACAAACCAAACGTTAAAGGAAGTGTAGCATGATTAAATTATAATTGCTTATAATTTGCTGTCAGAGACAAACCGAATGAGATTACTACGTTCTCTTTCCCCAGCAAACTGCATGCTCTGAATTTACACGATAATAAGAGAGTCCTACAAGTTCTAAAGCTACCCAAACTGGCATCCAGAAGATTTAGTTTAATGAATGGCTTCTATTCTCGGCAGCGGTATTAATAATACTCATAACAAGAAGAACAATGGCTTCTGTTTCCAGATGCCCCGATGTGAGGCATTTTCCCATAACTCACTGAATCTTGAGAACACTCCCACATTGAAAAACTATTCTCATCCCAATTTGGTGGATTTGGAGATGAAGTTTCAGAAAAACTCAACGATTTTCCTGGAAAGTTGTAGCTCTGGATTTTAGAAACCTGGAATGTTTTCCTGAAATGGATATGCATTGGGATACTTAGTTTCCAGCCATGGTGGAATGGAACAGTGAAGGGCTTAGGAAAGTGCTCATGTCTCTGGCATTATGCAAAACATTATATATATATGTATATATGTATATATATACATATATGTATATATATAAAATAATAAATGTATATATATATAATGTTTTGCATAATGTCAGAGACATATATATATACTGGGATGGAGAGTGGTAGAATTCTCTCTCGATTCTGCCACCTACTGAAGACCACCTGCCTGGCTTCCTTAATGTTGTCTATTCGACAGGACTTTGAACCTGGGCTCTCATTTTTGACCAGAAGCCAACGTGAAGAAGGCTCGGTTTGGGGGCCGCTGGGTACCTGTTAGTGTGCGAGTTGTTGTGCATGAACCAGCTCCGGTTATTGTCCACATACATTGCCCAAGCTTTGTCGTCCTTTCCTAACATCACATCCTTCATCACGTCGACGCGAGCCACGCCGAAGGCAGGGTCGGGGTGGTTGTCATAGCGGTCTACAGTTAGCTCCCAGTAGTGGACGCCCTTGGAGAAGCCGGTCTTCCCCAGTGCCACTCGGTCATCGTAGCTGCCGCAGGTCACGGTCAGGTTGTCATTGGAGAAGATGATGTCAGGGTGTGCCGAGCCGGGGTCGAAAGCAAACCAGGCCACTGGGAACAAGAGAAGGGAGTGGGGTTACTGAGACAGACCCGGCGAGCTCTACGCCGCAACACCCTCCTGCGCGGGTGAGGAGTGTCTTGTCCCGTTTTCATGCTGCCATGCGGGAAGGAGGCTTCCGGGGCCAGAGGGGGCCCTGAGTGAGCAGACCGGGGGCACGTCCTGGGAGGCGGTAGTGTCTGCACCCAGAAGCAGACGGAGGACACAAGACCGATTCAGCAGGGGTTACCTGACTCAGACTGCACTCCCAACCAGGTGATCCGGGAGTGAAGTGGCATCGATTTTGGAAGGTGCAAGTCCCTTCACCCGGTGACTGGGACAACAGTACACCAGAGACATAAAGGGAGAGGGTGCGCTAAGATGCCTGTGTAACCCTGAGGCGGGGAGGCTAGGATCTACAGTCCTAGATGGAGGAGGGATAAAACACACTGAGTGAAACCAGCAAATATCCCTTTGGCAGAAGTGCTGAAATCTAGTCATTGTGAAAACTTCCTTAAGCCGTAATGGAAGCTCAAAGGCTGCGAAGCTATCGGCAACGTGAGCTGATTTTCAGGAGTGACTGTCACTTGGACGTAAGACAGGTTGCTTTCCTTGTACCTTAAAAATAACAGTTTGCATGTTACTCCTGACACTAACATGTAAAATATTTTGCTGGAGTGGTAGGTATTTTGGACATTAGGTGAAGACAGAATGACATCTTTGTACACATCGTTATGACCCGAGCTCTAAATGCCGCCTACCAATAACACACTCCGGAGAGATGTCATTGCTGATTTATTGAACCTGTGAGCCACCTCACATGCACTTTGGTCTTTGCTATTTGTAACAGAATAAGGTTAGTCCATACCTGCCAACAGCTTTTTAATGTCAACTGTTGTCATTCCAAGTGAAAGGCATGGGAGAGAGAAATAGGAAGCAAAATTGACATTGATAAGAAAACATATCTCTTTTGATAGAATACCAAAAAAGGGCTCAATTTAGAACACTGCAAACATTACAACAGTTGGTCTGACTTGTACCTTTACCCACGTTAGCGCTCATGAAGAGTGCACTGATGTTTAAGAAAAAGCGGGGGGGGGGGGGGGGACGTAATCTTCTAAGTATAAAATTTAAAAATACATTTTTCCAAGTATTCGAAACTTATAATAGGATTTTAATGACAATTAGACAATTTTATTGACATAAAGTAAGCTGCCGCCATTTATTTGCTGAAGGAAATTGAGCATGCCAATCACAAGAGTAAAAGATGACAATTACATTAGGTGTACTTGCCTAATTGAGAGTAAGGTGCAGATTGTGTCTCAAAATTGCATCCTATAAAGAGATACTACACATCAAAGCTATGAAACAGCAACCAGGTTTATAGATCTGTATACAATGAAAAAGCATCAGCTGAAAAGAGTCACCAGAGGCCTGATTCATGAAAAACCGAAGCCCTTTTTATATTCGTTTGCTTTACTGTTTCTCTTGCCTTTTCAAAACAAAAAGTATATCTTTTTTTTCCATTTAACAAATCCTCCTCCCACCGATGCTAAACTATACAGCTCAAATTTTTATCATCTCCCCAAGCTCAGTCTTTTCCGCTCAAGTTTCCACATTACAAAGGCTTACTGTTTAAAAAATTCGGGGTGGGAGGGAAGCTAAATAAAATAAAATAAAAAATAAAAATGAGAAAAATTCACCCAACTGAAATGGAGAAACCAATAGATCTTGATAGAACTCTGTTCTATCTTACTTTCCATGCACTTCTAACTTTGGTGATACAGGAAGGCCTTTGTCGTGACTCGGGCTCAAGTTAAATGACACACATATGTATAAATGAACATGGAATGTAACCTGTACGTTAAGAAAATCATCTGATAATTGTTCATGATGACATGAATTAAATGTAGTAAAACAAATTACTTCATCCCCTTCTCAGATCACTTTGCTACATCAGTTCCTCTTAAGGGAGGGGAGGGGTCCTGGTGGAGGTAAGTTGGTCTCAGAGAGATAATTAGAATCACCTGTGGAACTTTTTCACCCCCTCCTTCTAAGGTTTGCATCCTCCCCTACCTACTTCATGAGAAACTGGGTTGGGGTGGAGGAAGCATTCTAGTCTTAAAATGTTAAAAGGTTTATAAACTATAGTTTCAAGTCGTGTTGGGGACGGAGCTGGAGAATGCATTTTTGAGGAGCGCTAGGGTATCCCCTAGAAAGGATTATTTAATTTTTTTAAAATTCAGCAAGACTACTTATATACTAATTTCTAAAACAATTGAAGGATAATACACTGAATTAAAATAATTTTAAAATTAAGATAGCAACTTATCATAAAAAAGGACTAATGATTGAGTTAAAAGACAAAATTGAAAGTTTATGACCTTACTTTTGGTTTTTATTTTACTCTGGGATGAATTCACAGACAAAAGAATCATCTTCTCCCAACTCGTGGCTGATTTTTATGTTTAATTTCCACCAATTATCACTTAAATTCCTATTCACCGGTTAGAGCATAGTGAGTACTGACCACAGGGGTTTGATTAAAGCCTATCCCACTTTGGAAATAAATTTGTAGATTCTGAATAGGGCTTTTCAAAATTTCAAATGAACCGTGCCTTGGGCAAGTCTTTTTCAAAACAAGTTCTCCGAAATCTTTGTACACGATTTAAAACATACCACCATACATTTAAGATTCAACGATACAATGAGCACAATGCTGTGAAATACAGCCATCACGTCTCCCCAAACCCACATTTCATTTTATTCTCGAGACAGTACGTGTTACAAAGACTACAACAATATTTCAGTACATCGGACACAAGTGAAAAGAGTTCCATAACAAAGCATGTCTTGAAAGCCAGTAGTGCACAGAAAAACAATAAGAAACATAAAAGCACAAAGGAAAAGATCATTTTAAAGGGAGCTCGAAGTCCCTGCATCCTTTTTGCACCGTCATGCTGTGGCCTTCTTCATTCCGGGATGCGGGATGAGCAAAAAGAAGAAAATAAAAAACAAAAGAAACCTTTGGAAATGTGAAATGTGCATCACGTGTACCCACGATTACAATATAGTCCTGAAGAGATCAAATAGGTCTGCATCTTAGACGTTTTCGGGTTCTATTTGCTAGACGGGGTCGATTGCACATTAACGCATGTCTAGCTTCCCCGAAATCAGCCTAAAGCCCTGTCACAACCTGCTTGGCTGTGGGGAACTTGGGCGAAGCCAGCCTTTTCCATGACTTGGATCTTTGGGCCTTAGGCCAGTTAAGGGTTTCTAATTTGGCTGAGTGATGGTCTCTCGCCTTTGCTAGGGAAAAAAAAAAATCAGCCGTGAGCCGGACCGTCCTACCAGTGAGCACACAGGCTTTTGCAGAAAATATTTTCACTTTCTGCTCTCTAGTTTGCCCGCTTTGTAGGATGCATTCTGCCATTGGTGTGTTTTTACTTATTTTTCCAATAAAGATCTCTTGAGTCTATGTTTAATCAGACCACTATGGGCTGGATGCACGGATCCAGTCTCCCAGACACAGCTGGTTTCCTGGATACAGCAGGGTTGCAAACCCCCAGACGAAGGCCACAGCCTCCACTCAGCCAGCGCCTATGCCGTGCTATGCCACTGCATGTGATGACAGAGCGGGTTATCCGTGGTGGTACCAGCTTGTGCAAAAAGAACCGCTTCGCTCGTCACTCTCCAATGCCATCGTACATGGACCACAGCTCGATGGTTGGGCCTTACACCACACAAACAAGAACGCCACAAAGCTCCAGCATCCAAATGCTCCTCAGACCGGAAGCAGGCCACAGACATAGAGACTAGCTCATTGCCCTCTCCATGCACATGAACGGCAAGAACAAAACAGGTATTCGGGAGCTGCCATCGAGGCACAGAGAGATCAAGAGAAAAGGTCAGACGAGCTCAGCTCACCCGGTGCATTGAGAGACTGCAAAGAGGAATGCAAGCTCAGCTGGTGGGGTGAGGATCGGAAATCAAAGTAGGATCTCCCGGGAAAGCTGGGTTGCAGATTAAGGGTGGAGGAGAAAGGACTCATTCTACGGAGCGGCAATCTTTCCGAAGGCACTGGAAAAGGGAGTGTCTGTTCTTCTGAATCTGTGTCTAAATGTAAGATCAACGCAAACTAGAGATCAGAAATCTGGTACCTGCCCGTGCACGGTTCCCCAAGACCTGCCTTACCGGTGCATTTGCACAAAGCCTCATCCATCCCACAGGCGCCACGAGGCATTTACGAAACCAATGTGGCTGGGGGCTGGGTGGGCATTCTCAGCAGGCCAAGACTCAAGACCACAGGCCGCCTCAACTGTCACAGACAATTGCTTTCATTTCTCCCAGTTCTCAGTGGTAGAGAAAGTATCTTGGAAGGGTCCCTTTCAATTCAATATTTTAGAGTTGACTTTAGAAATTTTACAGGTAGATTTTACCCATTATGACCAAGAGTAACACTTTAAGCACCCCGTTAAGCAACCTTGTTAGTTACTACCTGTTTAACAATGGCCTCTTAAAGGGTTTCTGTTTAGGAAACGATGATTTTTTTACCCACTCTTTTCCATATTTTCCCCTTTTCTCTCTTATGTATATATTTCCATTTCTGAATGGCCGAGATGATTTTTCTGTACTAGGACACTTAAGACTTGCTCTTGAATAGGAGAGGGAGATAGGACTGAGCAAGTAAGCAGGGAAGGAGCCTTACCTTTGTTTCCAAATTAAGATCAGACCCCAGCAATGCCAGCTGGACATCTCTGGTTGTCTAATAATAACAGACTGGGGCAGTGGTGAGGTGCGTTGATGGCAAAAAATGTCTTTTATTTTCAGATACTTGGGTATGGCATGAAGATCACTAGTATATTAAATAAAGATTTATCAATGATCTAAAATTTGGTTTTAGAAGGGATTATTAGGTAGTTTCTCTGAATTACTAAAATCACTCCTTTCTCTTTTGTCAAACAAGAGCTGGTTCTATGCAGTAGGATGGTCTGGTCAGAGATAAATTTGTTTTACCAATTGGAGCCTTCTTAGAACACAGTTTGACAATAATAATGTAAGAAACAGAGATGGCACAATGGTTATAGTCTATGTCCCAAACTGCCAAACAACCATCTTTTCATTGAAAAAATAATTTTGTTTTGGTGGCCAGAGATGTTCCTAGGAATACTTTTTCTGGCTTGAGTCCGTCAGCATGCGTCCCTGTGTTGAACATATCCTTATCCTATTAAAATGCTATTGTGGGCATGTTCAATTCAAAATAACTGGAGTGTGTGTGTGTGTGTGTGTGTGTGTGTGTGTGTAACATGATCGTATTTGAAAAAGCTCAGAACAAGGGAATTGGCTAGTTTTAACTGATACTGCCAAGAGTCAGCCCCATTTTAGTTTCTGAATTTACAACATTAAAATTAGCTTTTCAGGGTTTACTCTCATCCTTTGGAAATTTTTTATCTTAAGAAAAGTATAAAAAGATCTCAGAGAAAAGGAATCGCTATTTATGGAGTTAAGGTGTTGTGTTCCCAGTCACAATACATTAAAGTTTCTTCCACCTAAACTTCATCCAATTTCGATGACTGACGTACGTGGTCATTTCTTTGTTCAAAAATGTTAAATCAGAAATGATTCTCATTATAATTATCTCAAGGGGGAATTAGTTTTTTAGTTTAACGGAAAAATGTGAAATATGACAGACCAACTGACATGAAATACAACAGCTAAACTGACATGAGCTTCGTTTAGGAAGAGAAGGCCATATTTATGTCAGTAAAAGATTTTTTATCAACAAGAATTTGCTTGGAAATGTATTTTTCACCAAGTGGTAGCAATCGATTCATTATATTGAAAATACTTGTTGCTTTAAAAATTAAGGGAAAGGACATACACAGTAAAATGAATTCCAGAGTGTATTGAATCTCCAAGTCATCATCTGAAAACCAATGAAGAGATGTATACTGAATCCAGACCTTGGGGACCATATCCGAGCCATCATGAATCGTACTCACCTTTCCTATTCTCAGTACCGAGTTGGTGATGGCACCATTCTGTGGGGTGGGGGCTGTGAGCAGCTGTGGTCATTCATACAATTAATAACTTGACACTAAAATCGTTATTGTTTTTCTATCCTTTTATGTGGATCCATTCCTTATTGATGACCCAATTTTCCTTGACTTCTCTCATTCTTGACCTATGCCCTCTCTTCAGGCAAGCTTATTTAATATACAACCATTCCATTTCTGTCTTTTTTTCCCCACGTATGGCCTCCCATACTCTTAAGCTGGGCTCTTATCTCACTTAATGTAAGGAACTCCTAAAAAAATTTCTTACCTCATTGTGAAAACTTTCCCAATGAATTACAAGAGAGAGAGTGTTTTCCATCTGATCCCAGGCAGACTAAACAAGCAGTGCTCCTTTATGCCCTTCCCCGTGGGCACATAGTACAAATGTTTGGTCAGTTGCCTACAGGTCATCTATGTTACTTGATGTTATCCTAGATTACAGGAGCCTTAGAAGAAGACGCTTCTTTTGGTAACGTCTAAGGAGCAATCATCATGCTTCCCCTTGAGATATCCTGGGTTGAAGAACTCATTGCCTCTGGCAGCCCCTCTCCAGTTTATAGTTATTGCATATATTGATCTAGATATTCCTTTTTGAGATCTCTACTCCTTACTTGTAGCGTTACTATCTGGGGCCAAGATAGTTCTAGTTCTTCAAGTATTTGAGGGCAGTCACCAAATCCCTTCAAATCTTCCCTTTTCTGGGCTAAGTAGAATCTATTTCCAACCCTTTATCTATGGTATGGATTTCAAATATTTACTTGCCTTGTCTTCCCACCTCTGGACATATTCAAAAACAAGAACCAAAGACAATAGGACAATATTGGGAACAGTATTGCCACTCCCTGGTTTAGCCAAATCACACAACTCACAATGAACATACACGTGGCTACGCAGGAAGGATGTACATCCTGCTCCCTCACCTCCCCTTGAAAGCACAACTACTGAGATCTGGAGGAGGCTTCTTAGTCATCGATATTCTATTAGCCAAGACAAATAGGAGCGAGGTTTATCTTTTTTTTCCCCCAAAATACATGATATGGAAGCCATGTTTTAGGTCATCGCTAATATGCAGGATCATTATTACTATTTTTTAAATTAAAAATGTTTACTGTTTATTTTTGAGGGGGGGGGAGGCAGAGAGAGAGGGAGACACAGAATCCAAAGCAGCTCCAGGCTCTGAGCTGTCAGCACAGAGCCTGATGTGCGGCTTGAACACATGGACTGTGAGATCCTGACCTGAGCCAAAGTCAGACGCTTAACCGACTGAGCCACCCAGGTGCCCCACAGGATGATTACTGTTAATTTTTAACATACAGATCACTAGAGAAAGACAAGTAGCTCCTTAAAAGATTTTTTAATTTCTTGTCATGTTTCATTCCATGCAGTGATCCTGTCTGCTGAAGAGTTTTGCTGAATAAAAGCAGTTTATCAGGAAAGACCACTGGAAAGAGCAGTAGAAAGTCAGCTGAAGACTGTGGTGACTCCAGGCACTGCTGAAACTCTGCGCTCATAATGGGAATGTGTCAAGACACACATTCCATCAACTCTATCAAAGACCACCGTCTTCCTCTTGCCCTTGCCTAGACTGTTTTCCCTTCCCACCCAGCACTGGCTGGGTTCTAGAGTTGAGGCCTCTGTTTAAAGGAAGCAGTTAAGAATGATTAAAGCAAAGATCAGCTAGGGATCACACTTATTATTTAATGACTTTTGGGTTCAAGGTGAAAAAAGGATGTCTAGAGACTGTATTCCTGTTTGGCTTACTGTTTATACTCTTTTTTTTTTTCCTCGTTCATTAGTTAACATTTATTGAACACCTACCATGTGTCAGACATTGTATTAAAACTGAGCAGCTGTGACACATGAAGTTGGCGGGAGAGCTGACCATAGGAAAAATAATAATTTAGAGAAAATCTTTAGGGGTAGAATTTCTTGACTGATTCCAACATGTACAGAGTACGAAAGATTTCTGTAGTGTGGTAGAATATTTTGGAATATTCCTCATCAGTCTTTGAGGTGTTATTTTTGGAATTCATAGAGGAAAAGCAAACTGACAGGCCTTCCTTACGACAGTGTATGCTAACCCAGCTTTCTTTGTGACTGGTAGAATTCTTGGTTATCTTTTTGTCTGGTAGTGAACAGCTTCATAACTGAGGCAGCCCTTGGGTGCTGGTCTGACAAGACAGTTATATTTCAAAGCACAGTAAGGCAGGATATGTCAGAAAGAACTGCACAAGTGGCATTCAACATGAGTTTCAATTCAATTATAAATCATCTGTAAAATCATTTGTCTTCTTTAGGAGATAAAGAAATGAATGAAGGAGGCTGAGTTTCCTTAAATGATCTAATAAGCATCCAAAGTCACAATTATGTCTAACTGGTATATAACTACAATGAAAGGTAGTGTTTAAGTTCTCTAAAGTGTGGCATTAACTGCAGTTGGGAAGCGAGAAACAAATCTGTTTTGAAAAATTCCTTTTAAGAGAAGAAATGAAAGAGTCTCTCTACCACACCGGGACGACTGCATACTTTGTCATCACATCCTCCACTCCAATTTAGGATATCATGGTGCTATTTATAAGTAACTACCACCAGAAGAACTAAAAATTCCTATATTTCAAATAGATACGAAAGATCCCAAAGGACTGAACTGCTCCCCAGAGTGTCAACTGCAAAGCATATTCCCCCAAACCAAAGACAGGGTCTGGATCCAATGTGGTTCCATGGAAAAATTCAGGAAATTCCCTGGGATATCATGCATGTGGTCAAAATTGAGAGGAACAAAGGGTCTCTCTTTTCTGGGCTCTGAAACCTATCCCGCATCTCACTTCGGATTTTGTAAAATCAACCCAAATTTGTTCAAGTATGATTTACCTACCTTGAGGATTTTGTCCTGGAAATGCACATTCTTCTAACTAAACAATGTTTTGGGAGCTCTGATGGTCTAAGTCAGGCAAAATAAAGCATGAGGCGTAGGAAAAAATGTCTTCAATGGGCAATATACTTCTCCCTATATGATCCTTTATCAACCATCTTCTATTAGTATTGAATTCTCAGTACCATAGGCAGATCTTTAGGACCCATTAAGACCCTTGGAGGAGGCAGGAGGTGTCTACACCTGTTCATAGCATTTTCTGAAACAGTTGACAGATTTCGGAAGTACTTTTGAAGAGAGAAACCATACAAGAAAATCAGCGATACAGATTGTAAGGAACGTGTAGTTTACCTGCTCTAAGTCTCTAGTTTTAGAGACAAAAACAAAAACAAAACAACTCCCCTAAACCAAGAAGCCTCCACACCCTGCTTCCCAAATACAACAACAACAAAACACAAACTGCTAAAGTCCAGAGAGGTTAAGGGACACATCCCAAGTCACACTATTGGTTGTGGTAGGACAGGATAGGGACCTAGGCAAGATTGATTCCTGGGGGATAACACTTTGGGAGTGACAAGGCCATTGCTTCTCTTTTGTGCCTTGGAAATCTACAAAAGGTAAAGTCTATGTCACAGGCCATGGGCACATGCCAGTGGCCTCAGAGGTGGCCAGGCTTTGTGCAAATCCTGCACCGTTCTCCAAATCCTGCACCATACTGAGGGAGGGTGAATCTTTCTTCCCTAAATGGAACAGTCTGGGGACTAGGGTGGTTAGGGATTGAAAGCCTCCCCTTTGGGATTTTGCCCATGGGGAGTGGGTGAGCAGAGAGTTTCCTGTTGTTGTTCTTCTGAGATCAGATGAGGTTCCTTTCCCCTCACAAGGTTCCAGTTTCTCTGGGGTTGGGGTGGGGGTTCAGGACCTCAGGATTTAAGAGTGTAGTACTTAACACTGGTCCAAAATCACTATAAAACATCTGCAAAGGAACTCTGGACAGATGCATCTGGGGCCATTTCTGTTTCTACCACTGAATATTGTTTGGATGACTTCCTTTCATGTGCGGGGGAAGCAGCTCTCACATTGGAAGGGGTAGTTTGATGCTAATAGTCTAATGGGGGGATAGGCATTTTATTTTTATGAGTAACATCTTCTATCCCCCTTTTAGAGAGCATTTTCTAAGATGTAATTTTAAGAATCTTAACCCTTTTATTGTCATTAGACAAGACAATCCTGAAAAGTGTTGGGGGAGATGACTCCTGTGGACGTTCAGCTAAGAAAATGCGGGAGAGCATCATCTGAAGACTGTTTCTCCATTTTTCTCTATTTACCTTCTCTCTAGTTTCCCCACAGTTGAGATCTGGAGTGCCGAGAGCTTTTGTCAAGAAATGGCTTGTGGTTTCAACCACACAAGAGCTCCAAGACCCGGACGTCATTCGGTAGGATCTTTCGAGGACTTTGAAAAGGTGGCCCTGACCTTCCTGTTTTTCCCCCAAGCAGCGACTTGTCACTGCCAGCCGAGAGCATGCTCTAGTACCAACAGGGGAGAAGGCCCTCTCTAGGGAAGCGCTCACCCCAGGGAGGGAAGGGCGGGAGCAAGTGGAAACGCAGAGACAGAAGAAAAGGGCAGGACTTGAGCAGGAGCTTGGATATGACATTGGAAAGGACAGCCTCTCCACACCTCCTTCTTAAAGGAAGAATGCTATTTTTTTCACCAAAATTCTAACATGCCTGTTTGAAAGTGTTAAAGTCCATTTCTGGCTGGGGTTTCTAGATGAACACATGAGGCAGCTACGCAATGCCACTGCGTGTTGACAAGATGGTTTCACACACTTAGCAAACAGACGCAGGCTAGGGTTCTCTCTTTCCTTCCTTGCGGTTGAGTGCAAATAGCACTGTTCTAATGTCAGCACCAGAGTGCACCGCGCTGGGCACTGCAGGCCACAAGGCCCGGGTCTGACATATCACTTAACCTCCGGAAGGCTCAGTTTTCCCATATGCACGGTGAGATAATAATGCTAACGCTTCCTCCAAGAGTGTGGTAGGATTCCGGTCCTTGGAATCTGTGAGTGTGTTAGCTTACTGTCAAAAAGAACTTTGCAGATGTCATTACGTTGGGGATTTTGAGATGGAGAGATTATCCAGATGGGCCCAAGATAATCACAGGGCTCCTTATAAAAGAGAAACAGGAGGCTTAGAGTCAGAGAGAGATTGGAAGATG
Organism: Paguma larvata; assembly: GCA_030068075.1. Classification (NCBI taxonomy): domain Eukaryota; kingdom Metazoa; phylum Chordata; class Mammalia; order Carnivora; family Viverridae; genus Paguma; species Paguma larvata. Next base: position 1,757,132 of record CM057827.1, read on the forward strand.
CTACGCTGCTAGCTTTGCAGATGGAGGAAGGGGCCAGGAGCCAAGGAATACAGGTGGCTTCTAAAAGTTGGAAAAGGAAAGAGAACAGATTGTCCTCTAGAACCGTCCGAAGGAATGCATGTCTGCTGTGAAATCCACTTAGGATTCTGACCTCCAGAACTGTAAGGTCATAAATGTGTATGGTTTTAAGCTGCTAAGATTGTAGCAGTTTGCAGAGTAGCAACCAGGAATTAACACACAGGGCAAATCTGGAATATTGAAGCAACAGAATAGGAGAAGGGTTTAGATGTTACATTAGCAGTGGGCACGGAGGTGTAGTCTGGAGTCTAAACAGCTGTCTTAGAGTGAACAGAAAAAAATTCCTAGTTTTCCCCCAGAACCTTATAGTGAAACATAGAATGGATAGTTTTTATACAGTTCCTCCACTGGATTTCGGTCTCCTAAAAATCTTGCTGGCTGTCTTGTTGCCATCATTTTTCATTGGAATCTTTCCCTGGACAATGGAGAAACGAGGTAGTTTATTGCAATAGTTTTCTATTTCACCGAATAGAAAACTATTTCTAGTTTCCCAGTGTGTTTTGTACTGTGATTCCATAAAGTCCTTCTGAGAGATACCTAATGCGCATTATGAAGGGTTCCAGATAATGTACTGGCTTTTAAATGCTAGACAGAAATATTTTTAAAATTTGTTGTATCCTTTCTAACTTTCTTTTTTTTTTTAATTTTTTTTTTAATGTTTATTTAGTTTTGAGACAGAGAGAGACAGAGCATGAGTGGGGGAGGGGCAGAGAGAGAGGGAGACACAGAATGTGAAGCAGGCTCCAGGCTCTGAGCTGACAGCACAGAGCCCAACATGGGGCTCGAACTCACAGACCGCGAGATCATGACCTGAGCCAAAGTCGGCCACCTAACCGACTGAGCCACCCAGGCGCCCCCCTTTCTAACTTTCTTAATCAGAACACAAGCCACGGAATGCTCTCCTTTGACTTTTTCCTCCACTCTGAGTCCGTTCTCAGTTTTCCCAGTTACCTTCCCTGCTCACCAACCCCTCTCATCTCTTCTAATGCAATGACCCTAGTCTGCTATGGTCTTCCCAAGTGGTCAAGGAGCTCAGTGGACTTGTGCAGAAGGTAAGAGTAAGCGAGAACTGAGGGGGACCAGAAGCCCTGTTGTAAAGAAACAGGAGTGTCTACATCTGAACTTTGTTTCCCCTCCTGCCTCCTCTCACCTATTTTTTTTTTTTTTTTTTTGCCAGTCAGAGGTCATTGTCACCTCTCGATAGTAAGATGACCATCTAGATTGCAGGGTGGGTATCTTCGTTCTAGAGAGGTGAGGTACCATAGTTGTAGGCGCTCTGAGTCAGGTGCCATGGAGTTCAGGAAGGAGGAGTGGCGGAGCCCATAAGCTCCAGGGTGGGGGCCGTGCCTCATGCATCTTTGTGACTGTGACCTGGGCCCAGCACAGTGCCTGACAAACTGAGGTGCTCAATTAATGTCTTTGAATGAGTGAGGTTTCTTTATCATAGCAAGCTCAAGGCAGAACTTGAAGTTTTTGCCTTGCATACAGTTATCCCTTGTGCTTGGATTTCTGTCTCTCTGCTCTCTGGGGAGTCTTCTCTCCTTTTTAGATCGTATTCATTTTCCCTGCAATGTGTTGTAACATATTTCATGTGGCTCTTAGATGTAAAACAATCGCAATATTATTTCCATGAAAATATAAATTTAAAAAGCCCTATTTTAGAAACACTTACTTTTAGGGGGCTGCTTGCTAGTCGAAATTAAACTCCGAATAGAAGTAAGGTGATTTTAAAAAATGGAATGGCTCACACATTTCTGGTGTCAAATCTATCTGGAAAGCAGTTTAGAAACACAGATCAAGGGCCTTAAAAATGTTCATACTCCTTGGTCCAGTAATTCCAATCCTAAGAATTTGTCCAAGGAAGAAAATCTTTTGACACAGAGATTCGTGTTAGAGAGTATATGCTCAGTAAAGCGTGCCACCCTTCATGTTCTCATTTCCCCGGAGGACTCCTGCTTTTGCTCAGACCATGCAAAGCAATTCCCTCGCAATTCTCTCCTCTGAGAGGGGGGTCAGAGAGAGACCCTCTCATTTCAGCCAGTTAATAGTCATTTGAGCCCCAGGAATGTTACCTTTGGTCTATTTCATTTTCTCTCCAGATTAAAGAAAAAGAAAAAGGTAAGTCTGTTTAGTTAGGTAGAGGGAAAAATAGGGAACAATAAACAGGAAGTCTTCCTATTCTGTGCTCAGCCTTGCCTAAAAAATTTTTTTTTCTTTCAGGAGGAGTCTCCCACACAGAATAAGTCCCAGAACTCTAGTAGGAAGAAGGCCTTGTTACATAATGGATACTCTTTTGCAGATGGTTTCAAAGACTGACACAACCACGGTGGCTACTAAATGGGTTACTTTAAAAATGTCTACAACTGGGGTTGTGGGCCTTATTTTAAAATTTCATTAAGATTCTTAACTGCTTACAGTTCTATTTCTTCTTCAGTTAGGGTAATTTGGTTTAGATCTGCAACTGGCTTTATTTGCATGGTGGTTTTAGATATATTCCCAAACACGGAACTAACCACACTTGAAGAACTCATCCGATAATGCGTTTTCCCTTCCTTTTCTCTTTTAATAACACATTCTTTACAATTTCCAATGAATTAAATTATTTTTCATTGTTTTCCTGACCCCCATACAAATTATGTCTTCCTGCTAGTCCTTTTTCCTTCCTTCCCAGTGTATATAATAACTTGTAAGTACATAACTAGTTGTGTGTCTGTTTTTTAAGGACCGTCTCTCTTCCTAGACTGTAAGCTCATGAAAGCAGGGGCGACATCTGCTCGACCCTCTAAACCCACAGCGTAACATACAGTGAACATTTACCAAACACTGCCCAATAAATAAATAAACAGAACTGCTTTCAGAAAAAATGATCAGCATTTATAACAATGTGGACACGTGATCTCCCCTGCAAAATGTTACCTGTAAGTCAGCAGATGGTGTTATGACAGTTCAAAGGGTATAAGTGAGAGGCAATTTAAACCTCGGACTAAATGCATGTAAATACAAGTCAGACTTGCTATCACATATGAAATCGTACCCATCTGTAATACAGATTGTTGTTTTGAATTTCGGAAAGGGGTTAGCTCTTGCTACGAAGACCACACAAGGTTTTATTACAGTAGAAAGCCAAAACGAATCACCACGTCATCCCCGGTAGCAGCAAAGAAATAAAATTTTTTTCCAAAGCAAACCTTTCCAGGAACTGTAGGAAGTAAGATTAATAGAGGATAATGTAAGTTCAGTTAATGTATTAATCTCTGTCAACGACATTTTTTCTCACTTATTTCTCAAAAACAAAACAAAACAAAACAATACATATATATGTATATATATATAAACATAATCCTTTAATTCTCTAGGCTTTCTCTATCATTACAAGGTTGATCAAACCTTTTTTTTTCCTTTTTAACTGGCCATTCATGAAATTTTTGCTTGCTTTCTAAACCTTGTCTCACCATTTGAATGGGTCAGAATGAGGGAGAAACAAATAGAACAAACCAAAGTTAAGGAGAAAGTATGTGTGTGAACTTTATTTCATCATGAGAAAATCACTTCTGTGCAGTAACAGAGAATACTGGTATCTACACGATGATAAGGGTTTCTTTGTATTTAGATACATACCTTATATTTGTACACAATATATAAAATTCATGGAGGAAATTAATTTCTACAGTACAGTTTCCTTGTTGGAAGAGGACTTGTTCCGTTAGTTTCTTTTAGAAAATGACCCCCAGTTCTGTGACGGGGATCGCAGTTCCAATCCTGGAATTTATTAGACACCATAATCTTATGAACATTAAGAGAAACTGAGAAACTACATCCTGCAGGATGAAAAGAGAAACGTGAATGCTCAAGCCGCTATGCTAATAACTGATTTTAGCAGAAGAATATGATTTCCATGATGTATTATGAGTAGAAATAGGAGGTCTCGTGACACATATTAGCAACACTGCTGCAAACTGGCTCCCTGCTCTGATGGCATGCACTTCGCTCTTCGGTCAAACCGCCTTGTACGCCTGGTGCGCACATGGGAAACGAGGCCATCATCATGAAGGGCCTTCTGTACTGCATCGAGGCAACGCTTGGAGGGCGTTAGCATTTAGCATGGTACTTTGGGAAAAGAGGCAACTGCTCTCAAGGGGATAGGTCATCCCAGAGAGAAGGTGCTAGAATGATCATTTGGGAGGCTGTAGCTACCACGTCCCCATAACCCGATGGGAATGGGTCATGCGGCCATTTTCCCCTTCGAACACCATCCCTCACAGACTTACCCCTGCTCCCCAGGCACGGTTCGTCCGGCTAGGGACCTGTCAACCTTGCTGTGGGATTTGAAGTTGTGCTTGTTTTTAACCATGTGAACCATTTTAAGGGTGGTTGGCACATGCCAAGGTCTGTGGGATGTAGGCAAAAAAACACCACCACAGTTCTTTTAAGCTAACATCTTGAATTTGAACAAAATCAACACAATTATAGTGCTGCAGAGGGAGGTCATGGGGGAATGCCGGTGAGGGTGACTTCTATGATTAAAATGACACCCACGGGGTCTGAAAATGCTTTGGCACCAACCACAAATACCTCTTCATAGGTTTAATTTCATGTGCTGTGATTGTTTTTAAAATGAAAATGTTAAAAGCCTCAGAGGTTATACCTGGTCATCAAATTCAAGCCCCTCTTCCGAGAGGAATGGCTTGTCTTTGATGACCACACTATTTATAGTATAGCCCAGAAGCAAGCGTTCGCTAGAGAGTGACCTTGTATGGTGGCCCTAAGGTGGCCTAACCAAGCCTAGAGGGACGGGCAAAGGTGAAAATGGCGAGGTAATGCGGAGTTGCTGGTCATTTCCTGTTTGGTGCCCACAGGAAGCCTCAGTCCTGGCGCCGCCGGCCTCGGCTTCGGGTGTGAGACGGAAGCGGTCCGCGCTGGGGAGGCCGGGAGTGGCCGACAGGCCCTCTCCGAACAGCTCTAGCACCCCACACCCATCGGAAACATGTTCAGTCACACAAATCCACAGCTGGAAAGAACCTCAGCCCCACCCTCAGAAACAAGCAAGCACTACAAAGCAATTTAGAATCATCTGGGCAAAACTGGCAAGTGAAGTGTATCGTGGAGAATGGGAGCCTGCCCTAGAGCCTAGATACATTTGTTTCACACACCAGGGGGACATTCAGGCCTTCATTTTTCAGCTTCTTCAACTGCAGCTTATTTAGAATGTTATCAAAGGAAGCCGACGCCCCAGGCCATTTGGACTGCCGCTGTGGACTCTTTGGTTTGGTCACATCCACATACCATGGGCTCTCTAACGGCGGGAGAGGAACAGCGGCCTTGTGCCAGAATGCAGAGCAAGTCATGGAAACACTTGAGAATGTGGGCAGTGGTGGGGTTACCTCCGGGCTTGCCAGCCATTTTAGATGCCTCGAAGTTCTCGCTCTGAGGGATACTGCTGAAGGGCCTTACCCTCAGACGTTTGGAGGACCAGGGTCTTGCTGTACTGGCTGACTCCTGTTTTGTTGAAGGCCTTGATGCGAGCGTTGTACGTGCTGTTGAAGTGAAGGCCGTCCACGGTGCACATCGTCTCCTTTCCCACATACACTTCCTGAGGGTCAACAAACAACAGGCCACCGTTTAATGCCAGCTCCTGTGAGGGGCTGGGGAGGCAGTGCCGCTCGGAGGTTACGAGCGAGCATTTTGGAGTCGGCCCGATCTGGCTCAGATCCTGTGAGACCCGAAGCCATTTAATCGACCTCGTTTAGTCTCATTTTCCACATCTGTAAAACGGGGCCATAATGCCCACTTTATGAGGTTGCTATAGGATCACGTGTGGAGGTCACGTGTGCGAATGGACACAGCGCCTGACATTTAGCATGGGCCTCACGCCTTAGTGAATGCTAGTTACTAGTGGCTAGGGCTTAAGAAATTCAAACCAGGTGCTTCAGTCACCATTATGCTTACTATTATTACCTTGGCATTTATAAATATGTTATACCTACCGAGTTCTTTATCCTTCATGAGATTTGTAAAAACTGGTTTGAAGACATGAGGGTGGTCTCTGCTGTGTTTATAACTCCACTGGTAACTTCACGACCGTCACAAAGACTACCCTCAAAGTCACAGGAATATCGGTTTTACCGTGGTACAGAGGGAAGGGGGAGGAAGCAGGGGCTGGAGGAAGAATGACATTTCAAAGGCTTAAAATAAATCGTAGCATAATGCATCTTTAGCATAGGTTAGGCATGTGCCTCCCTCTTTAGCTGTACGCTTTGCAACATTATGCTGATGTAAGGAGTAAAAATAATCTCTGTTCCAAGCACAGCCTTAAGATGACGACTGTCTGGTGGGATACTAAAAGATTGGGGTCAGGGATCCTGGCATGCTGAGAATTTTATACGGGTTGTCTAATTGACTCTTAACAACAATGCGTGTTAAGGTACGTGTTAATATTACCCTCCCCGTTTTCCAAATGAGGGGGTCCCGAGGGCTCAACGAGGTGAGAAATGGGCAGTCGCACAGCTAAATGGTGGAGTCCGGATATGGGTGCACACGGTCTGACCCCAGGGCTTACAGCGCTGCATCTGTTTTCTCTTAAGAAGGGTAGGACAGTTTCTATTCAGAGACTCCTTCAACCGTCTTTACTGGTTCAGGGAGAATACAAGCCTCAGCTGAAGGGCAGACAGGCCCTGACAGGATGATCTGGTCCTAGCAGAGGTGGGGAAGCTTGCCGGAGACCCCACGATGGGCTCGCCGAGGTGGTCCGTGGCTTTGGTTAACAAGCAGCGGGGTCTCTGCTTACCCGGAACTGACCGCCGTTGCCGTCATCCAGCTCCAGAATGTAGCCTTCGGCAGGCACCGTGGACAGAGGCGGCTGTTTCCAGGACAGTGTGGCGCTGTTGTTGTGGGTGCAACACTCCTCCAGCTGCAGGATGGGGGTTGCTGGGACTGGAGAGGAAGCTAAACAGAAATTAGTGTAACCCTGGCTTCTGTCGAGTTGCAAACATTTCAGTGTCTTGGAATGTTAACATCTCCCTGATCGACATGTGGTTCCACTAAGTAGGTGGCCCAGGGGGGACCGGAACTGGATCCCTTCCAGAGTCAGTGAGGCTGGTTCCTGAGCTGCTGTGCTGCTGTTTCCCAAGCTCATGGTGGCGCTTCCTACCTCAACTGGAGGGGAGACAACTGCTCTGTTCTCCCCTTGAGCACTGAAGACGCCATCCTAAGGAAAATGTTTTACGTGGGGAAGGGGTTCCAGCCCAGCCCGCTAAAGCCTATTTAACCCATAACATGGCTGAAAAATTTATCATAAAATTTATTCTGAGCCTTGACTCTCCAGTTTATAAACTTGGAACTGCCTTCCGAGTAGTAGCTCTGAAACCATTGTATTCCTAAGGTTCTATCACTTTTTTTTTAATTTTATTTTTTATTTATTTATTTATTTTTTTTTTAATTTTTTTTAATGTTTATTTATTTTTGAGAGACATAGAGGCACAGCATGAACAGGGGAAGGGCAGAGAGAGAAGGAGACACAGAATCGGAAGCAGGCTCCAGGCTCTGAGCCGTCAGCACAGAGCCCGACGCGGGGCTCGAACTCACAGACCGTGAGATCATGACCTGAGCTGAAGTCAGCCGCTTAACCAACTGAGTCACCCAGGCGCCCCTTTTTTTTATTTTAAATCAGTGACTCTGCTCAAGGTCTTGTGTGCATTAAGTAGTTATAACAGTGGCTTTTGAAAATTTGGTACCAAGTGACACAAAAACAGTGATTTCGCCATTTCGAAACTTCTGAGGAACTTGACCTCATTCTTTCAAGGTAGCTATGCAAGCTCAAGTTCACTCTTCCTTCAGGCGTAGAACCGCCAACTGTGAGCCTGGAGAGTACTATGGGAGCAGAAGGGGCCTGGCAGGGGAGGGTCAAGCTGTTCTCATGACCTTGTGAGAATCTGCCACAGTATTATAGTCACAACATGCCTCGTCCCAATTTTGAGCCAAGAGTCTTTTCTATTACTTAAAACTGCAGAGTGGCTGAGCCTTCCGACTCACAGACATGGAAATGTTAGGTAACACATAATCCCAGTTCCTAATATATAAACTTGGTATAGATATTTGGGAATGATGATTTTATGAACTGCTTACATTTTTTTTCCAGCAACAAAACATTAATTTATCTTTAAAGCACTTTAACAATAGGAGGGAAGAGTTTGGACCACACCCAGGGGCATTTAAGCGAACAAATGCTAATTGTAGAGCACCCGGTGTGCTGTACCAAAATTGGACTCTGTGTCATGCATCGAGTTATACACTCCCTGCCATCACCTAAACCAAAAAGATGGCTTATTTAATAGCAGTTTAAGAAGCAGGTTCTATGGCAGACAACCTAGAAAACACAAGAGATGGGAAGGTGATGCAGGGCAATTATACCTAGGACTGTGATACAAGTGAGTCAATCAAACATAATTAAATCAGAATTATGACCAGTTAATGGAGGTGGTGAGTTTAGGAAGGGAAATCACGTGTCAGGTGTCAATGGCATGGAGTTCAGTCCATCTTAGGAGAGACCAGCGGCTTCTGCAGCCTTGGAGGTCCCAGAACATCTGGAATTGGAGGAGAGGAAATGAATTCACTGTTGTTCAAGAAACAGACTACAGGACTGCATGGGAAGGGGAGGAGAGAAAAGACGTAACTTCTTCTAATGATCATCTCCACATAAACGGGTATCACCTAACAGCTGTCACTGGAGGGTTAACTTTAGGTTATCATGTACGAGGGAGCTACTTTGTAATTAAAATGTTTTTCCTTATAAAAATAAGAAATTTTAACATCTTAACAGTGGAGTAAATTATGATAAGTTTAAGCAACCCATTCTTCAAAGGGCTTCCAGGGACATGGAATGATTCTTGTCCCCAGGGATATTTGCTCTTAGCTGCCTTACTAATCAGAGCCTACCATAAAACAATTCCCTGGATTCTCTTTATTTCATTTGCTCCCCTATCGGTCTTCATTTTCCCTCTGTTCATGTTTCAGGCAGCCTACATTTCATCAATTTTAAAATCAAAGAATAAGATCACAAGATGGTTTCAACTTGAATCATGCAATGATTGCAATGTCTCTGATAGGAAACTCAGATTTCCTTGTATTGACATAGGTATAATGAACAGATTAATTGAAATACATGGTGTCATGTGTAATTAAAACATGGGAACTTCATTTGTACATCCTCAGTGGATACACTTTAAAAGACCAGAAAGATAATACAAAGTCCAAGCATTCACTAACCTTTAGATTTTAATATCGTCCAGATTTACACAAATAAGGCAAACAAAAAAAGTAAACTGAGGAAGAGAAGGAGGGAGGGAGGGAGAAGGGGAAGGAGAGGGAGAGAGGAAAATGAAGGAACACAGAGACATTTGCATGTCGAAATCTATTTCTCGATGTGCTCAGAATTATTTTTTCTGTTTCCTTATTTACCCCGAAGTGGGGTTGCACATAAAACGCAAATGTGACAAAATTACAGCCTCATTAGTCAAGACTAAGGCTGACATTTTAGCAAAACAGGTTTTATAGTGGGTGTTGTATTACCCTATTTCACTTTATTAGGTATAAGACGAATGGTCTATAAGAATCCAAAGGATTTTCAAATTAACTTATTCGAATTAACTTATTATTTGGAAATGGATACCATCACGGTTTCTGCGCTAACCTCTAGGAAAGTTTTATTTTATTGAAACTCCTGTCCCTGGGCTGCTGTAGCTGTCTTAATCTTATCACTTTCATGATCATTCTGGATGTTTATGTTTTTCCTAAAGAACTAGTTTCTCCTGACCTGATCAGAAGTCTATTGCTTAGCATTTTTGTAGCCCATAAAATCGAGCCTCTGGCTAAAAATTCTCTTCTTAGTAACAGGGAGCAGCTGCTCTCACTGACCTCCTTGAAGGGGACGAGAGGCGCCTGGGCTCAAAATGAAATTCTGCAACAGTGTCTTCTTAAGATTTTTAAACGGCCTGTTTTAAAGGCCATTCTAGTTCAGATTATAGCTTATGTTTTTATATAGTTATTTAATTTTTTTCCAGATCCTCCGGACTGTGAACACTCACAACTATGTAGAATTTCTCTGTAAAAGGTCACAGGGGTGTGGCGAAGACATGTGAGGACATATGGCTTCCCACCCTGGACATGAAAAATAATGGCAGGGGATGCTTTTTGCGCGCTTACTGAGTGCCTGACAGTGTGGTGAGAGGCTTTCCATGTAGTCACTCACGTAATTTTCACAGCACTCCGACAGTAATGGGAACCATCATTATCTCTATTTTGAGGAAGAGGACACTGAAACGCAGGAAGTTTTCATGGCTCCTGACTGGTAAAGGCAGGATTGGAAGCCAAGCAGGCTGGCTCCAGGCGCTGTGTGTTTAAACTGCGCCACACTGGCATGTAGTAATAGCGTACTAGAGGGAAGTCCCCAGCCTGATTCCAGGAGGAATGTTTCCTTTTGCGTCCTGTAACATTAATGGTAAAGTTCCCCAAGTCTTGCTGGTGTAATTAATGAAATACTTCACCATACAGAGCATAAGGTATCAACTGGTCAAATCACTATGTTGTTCACCCGAAACTAATTTAGCATTGTATGTCAACTATACTTTTAAAAAATTGTGAAAGGAAGAAAGAAAGAAAGAAGGAAGAAGGAAGGAAGGAAGGAAGGGAGGGAGGGAGGGAGGGAGGAGGAAGGAAGGAAGGAAGGAAGGAAGGAAGGAAGGAAGAGAGGGAGGGAGGGAGGGAGGGAGGGAGGGAGGGAGGAAGGAAGGAAGGAAGGAAGGAAGGAAGGAAGGAAGGAAGGAAGAAAGAAAGAAAGAAAGAAAGAAAGCTCTTTCACCGTAAGAGCTACAGTGGTTGGGAATGCAAGGCTACTGAGCCGTCTTGTCTGAATGTTCCCTGGTGGACTGTCCTTCCTTTTTACGGTGGCTGAACAATACAAGTGGCATCTGAGGAAAGTTTAGACTTTAGAGGGACAACAAGCCACTTCTGCAAAGCTCTCATTTGTACACTGAGAGCCATGTGAACAGAGGTTTTGAGGACATGCATTTCAGGCCTCCGAACCATGAACAGATCACATGCATGAACAAATTACATGCGAGTCAGCATGCGTGCTCCACCCCATCCCTGCCAGACGTCTAGGTGCTCTTCCTCCATGATTTATAACAGGGTCTGTTCACATCACATTGACCTTGCCCATGACCTTGGTGCATACTCAGGGCTCTTACATTTGACACGAGTTAATGAAGACAAATGTGTTCTTAGGTGAGTAGAGGCACTTAAGGGATTAACAGCCACTGGTCTATGTGCTAAAAAGGCCTGGAAAGCACTAGGTCCCTGTTCATCCTGGTTCGGAATGAACATGCTGGCATTCCATTTCAGTACCGACTCATGAGTCTTTGGATACCTTGTTTACTTAAACAATTCTGGGGTAATATTTTTCTGGACATGTTTGAATGAAGAAGGTTCTGGCATTCTCCACTTAGATTTCAATTGTTTGAGGGTGACGTAGAATCAGAAAGGGCAGATCAGTTAAATCCTCGGCTAAGAAGAGAATAATTTTAGGCAGTGCATTCTTGCTGAACCGTACTGGAAATGTTTAAAAACCAGCAACACATCTATCTTCTTTGATATCAAGGGGAAAAAAGGCATCTGAGATGAAATCTCAAAACCAGAGAGATGCTAAAATTTTTAGTCAAGGAATAAACATATTTTTGTTGCCAGTTTGAGTCATAACTTTAAATGCATATTTTAAGTAGCTTTGAAAATATTTTAACTTTCTACTGTAATCGGCTTAGCACAATTAGAAAACATATATTTAAGTACACGTATTGTATTCACGGTCAGATTACTTTAGCACCATTCCCAATGCTATTTAAATTTTGGCCATTTGTGCATGGATTCTGAGGTACAGTTTCTTGAGACATTTTTGCTGACAAGCTGTGAAAGTGTATCTTATAAAACTGACCAAGAATATCCCAAGGGGAAAAAATGTCTAACACTACACCAGGCATAGTTGTGTTTGTTAACAGATCTCAAAAAGGCCGGTTAGGAGTAGTCTTAACTCCGGCTAGCCAAGTTCTATTGTATCATGACCTTTTGGCTTTTTCTTTCCATTGAAACATCTGACAGATAAAAATTATGTAGAGTCTAAAGAGGACTTGGCTCTCACTGAATTAATTAAACTTAATGAGCACAAAGCAAAGCATATAAATGAGCTCTGTAGAAGGACACTAATCAGAAGTAAATTAATACGAAGTGTTAAAAAGAAAAGGAAAATGGAATAATCCAGTCTCATACCAAATGGTCTGTTACATGAACTTCAGAAATAACTGTTTGGGATAATTTTGCATTGCAGGTGAATTTTTGCTGTGGGTGTGCTCTGCGTTTTGCTCTTTAGAGTGCTTGGTATTCTCTGCCGTGTGTACAGACTTGAATGGAGTGTACACGCAGCCACGTTCACACATATTTCTGTAGGTAGCCTACATAGGCTAAGTGACACTGCTTTAGGGACGTGGTCCGTGGGGCCCAGCACACGAGTCTGCAGTTCCCGTACCAGAGGAAGGGCCTGTTCACTCATCACAATTGTTGCCGTCCTGCCAACTGGCCTGGACTCCACTCTGGGCAGATGGACGTGATTCCGAAGGGCAGCAGATGGGGGAGGAGAGGGCTCTGTCAGCCAGAGAAAGCATTTCAAAGCCCTGAGGCTCTTAGCCTCTTCCTGTTCCATCACCAAGGCTAATTGGGTTGGTTCATTTTTTTTCTCTTCCACCAAAAGCCCTTCCATTGCCCTTTTGTGACATATTTTCTCCTCCGAGCTGCTTGTGACATAACCTTTTAATGATTTTACCTTATCGAAAGAACTGGAGACAGAGAGAGGCTGACTGAGGGGATTTACCTGGGGCTCCCTACATTACTCAGACGGCTGTATTGCACAGGTTACCATGTGGGTGTGAAAGAAAAAAAAATTAAACAGCAAGAAAGGCTCGCCATAACAAAAAAATTAAATTTCTGAAGTTTACGAGAGGAATTCAGTTATCCTTGAAGAAGCCGGTTCATTAGCAAGTAACCTTGTAGCACAAACTGGAAGTTGTGTATAATGAGGGCAAGCGAGGTTCTGGAACCTCACTCCCTGGGTCTGAATCCCTGCCCTGCCACTCCCAGCTGTGTGAATTCAGGCAAGTTATCCAGTCTTCCTGTGCCTCAGTTTCCTCAGATACATACTAGGGCCGTGAGAATAAATGGGAGTTAATCCACATGAAGCACTTAGGAGACTGTCTGGCTTGGTAAGCAGGCAGCAAATGCTAAACATTTTTGTTACTGCAACAAAACGCTTTTATTTACAATCTTAATAGTACTTACTCCAAAAATTAATGAAGGCATCATCCCAAAGCAGTGCATATAAAACAAAAAGTGAGAAAACTGAAAATGAAAGAGCAAAAATCTATTAAAGGGATGAGAGAGGCAACTGTATAAGGTACAGGGATGAGTTTGGCTGCATAATGTGAGCCACAAGTGTAGAGCCTTAAAACTTGCCGAGTTAGTGGTTTTCTCTGTCTGATAAAAGGATGCATGTAGAGTTTTCTTAAAAAAATGAAAATCTTAAAGTGCTGGATTCTAAGTTCTTAATTATGTGGGTACTTAAATTGGGAAAAGCAGAGAGCAAAAAAATGTCTTCGGTTTTAAAAAATATTAGAAAATGACAAAGTTACAGAGATGAAGAACAGAAGAATCCAGGGTTTGGGAGGGGAGGTGGCAGAGGGGAAGGGTGTGGGTATGACTATATGGTGAAAATGGGGTAGCATGAGATCCTCGTGATGATAAGTGGTTCTGTATCTTGATTGCAGCTGGTGGTTATATGAGTCTTCACATGTGACAAAATGGCACAGAGTCATACATATACACTGTACCAATGTTAACATCCTGGTGTTGATAAGATAGTTATGCAAGATGGAACCACTGATGGAAACTGGGCTAAGGGTACACTGGACCCCTCCTTCCTATTTTTGCATCTTCCTGTGAATGTACACATAATGCAAAATGAAAGTTAAAAAAAGTCAGAATATTTTTCAAATGGGTATTACTGACAATGCCATAAAAACACTGTTGCATGGTTGGCTTTTTATTTTTCTTTGAAAGAGCAGTTTTAGGCACTTGCACTTCTCCTCAGTCACCCAAAACATCTCAAAGAGATCCTGCTTTTCCTTTTATCACAGAAGCCAAAAAGTTAAAATGTATTTCAAATTTTCATTTTCCTTCTGTAACCAGGCTTGCATTTTCCTGACCAGTTTTGGCAAGCCAACTGGGACCCTCTCAAATTCCCACTGATTTGCGCTCAACCATTTGCTCACTACCTATCCATGTGGAAGTAGTCACTTCGATTCTGAGCTGCCTCGATTCAGTAACTGGGTTACTTTCTGCAACAAGATTTTATTTATGTACAGTGATGCTGTCTCTATCTCTGTCTTTTTAATGTCGGCTATCCCCTAACGTTAGGCTTGTGAAATTTCTAAGGCTCTCGAAGAGGCAAGCATTGAGTTTACCTGAATTTATCTGACTTTCTGAGAGGTAGGTCACACAGCTACAATGATATATTTCCTTTACATGACGTGACAGGAGCCACTCTAGATTTCCGTACCATTAACCAGAAGTGTGTGTGTTTACTTGCCCACCCCTTAGGTGATTCATCAACCTGGCAGCTGCCTTTCGTTTGCAGCGATCTGGCACGAAGCCTGATGCTGCTTCGAGCGCCAGGATCCGCGCAGGCTGTTGCTCTGTTTAGGGGGATGCCAGCACATACCTTTCATCTGCACGAAGTCGAGTTGGTGAATGGACTGCAGCAGAGGGCTGTTGTCCAGACTCAGGTCGAAGTCCGTGGTCATCCTGGGAGTGAGCGTGCCTTTTCCCCACTGATCCTCGGTCAGGTGCACTCTCCTTATGAGGGCGTCAGAAATCTAATCACATCAAAGACCACAGCCTAAGAAATATAACACCATACTGGACACAGAACACCGCTCCTCTACTCTCTGGGAGCACTACCCAGCCACTTTGGGACCCACACCCTCTCTGTCTCCACGCAGGCAGTGAGGAGTCTGTGCTTATAAGAATGACCCATGCAAATCTGTGCGCTTCTGGGAGTCAGAGTGGGCCACTAGAAATCATTAGCAGCTGCTAATTGCTCTAATAGACAAACCTGGATATATGCTCATGCTTTTTATGACTGATCATAATATGTTGGTGATCAGTTAATCCTACTTGCACCAACAACCCTAAGTTTCTACTAGGAGGTGTGGGTTTCCTGTCCAAACTTGAAAATGAGGGTTTTTTAAAAAAAGTTTATTTAGTTATTTTTAGAGTGTGCAAGTGGAGAAGGGGCATAGAGAGAGAGGGAGAGGGAGAGAGAAAGAGAGAGAGAAAGAGAGAGAGGGAATCCCAAGCAAGCTCTGCAACACCAGCATAGAACAGTCACCTGATGCGGGGCTGAAACCCACAAACCCGAGCCGAAGTCAGATGCTTAACCAACTGAGTCACCCAGGTGCCCCAGAAATGAGTTTTATAAAATAGCTTAAAGAGGCTGCATATGGTAATCTGTAAAGTGGAACTTCTTACATTTTAAGCAGATCATCTGACTGTATCCCTTTATGCTTCGATAGAGAACTCTTTCATTTCTTCTATTTAATCTCCTGTGTCACTCTTGGCCAGTTTGATAGACTGTGGGCTGGAAGGATAATCTATGTATTCCTTAATAAAAGGTCCCTTAGTCATTAAAGATCAAAACTTAAGTAAAATTCAGCTGACATCATCACATCTCATTAAAACAATTAATACTGAAGAAATCATGAGAAATCCCAGGAACGAAGAAACTTTATTTGGGAAATCACCGATTAACTGGCCAGTAGGAACTGTCAAGGAGGTAGAAGCCTTGCATATTTAGACATTTCTAGCTGACCAAGTCGTCCAAGAAATGAGCGGAAAAGGACTCAATTCTTAGGCAAGGCAGTAGCTCTCCTTTGGAGGAACTTACAGGGAATTACATTTTCATGATTAAACATGAACAAAAATAAATTTAAAGCCCACGTGCTGCTCAATCTCATAGCACATGGGGACTGAGACTTCCAAGAAGGCAAGGGAGTTTTGCTGGTACCCGTATATGCACGGCAGTCTGAAGGTGGGTTTCGTTGTGGAGGGGACCTGTGCTCACCAAGGGCTGTTGGGAGTCTGCCCTTGGCATCGTAGACTCAGTCTCATGGGACACTGAGAATCCGAAGTAGGAACTAGCTGACACTCACCTGTAGAAAGCCACTGGGATCATTTTCCTTAATGACCTCCAAGCAGTACTCCATGAGACCTGTGGTCTGGCGCAATTTCACCGTGCAGTGAGAGATCTGATCTCGAACCACCTAGGATTGATGAGGGAACAAAGTGGTCCAAAGTGGCAGAGGGCAAAAAAGAAGCAAACTGGGACTTCAGAAAGCTTCTTCAAACCATGATCTGAGAGCATCGCGGAATGGAATAAATGTATGAGAATATTTTGTCGCAATGTCTGCGGTGGACAATGGCTCCAGAAGACAGATTGTATAAACGCTATTATTACAGGGACTGGTAACGACAGGACCCATCAGAAAGGCAGGCAGATGGTGGAAGTCTAGGAAGCTGGTTACCTTGGTGCCTGAAGGGACATCTTCCTAATTCCCCCTTGTTTCCATCTTCTGGGAAGCTGATACAGTGAGTTGTTCTAAGTGGGAGGTCCCAGAGAGTATACGAAGGAGCTGACTAACCCGAGGTGTGGCTGCAGCTTCTGTTCTGTGAACAGTCACCCACCTGCTCCCACCCTGTGCCTGTCTCTTCTAAAGAGCAGACGTCACCATCCGAACCAGTTCCTTCCCATTCTTATTCTTTTTTCTGAGGGGGTGGTGGGGTGGGATTAGAGGTAAAACTCGCTGAAAGGCAATGAGCTAATAACAATAAGTAAGCCAGAGAAAAACAGATGCAGAATTAAGTTTTGAGAATAACGCATTCAGAAGCAATCACTGCGTCATTTGGGAAAGCAGTTTGAAAGGCTCTCTATTTACCGTGCTGAGTCTGGTTTAACCTAGAAAGGCCTCTCTCTGAACATGCGGTTTCTGCCTCTGGGAAGTTGTCTTTGCCCAGTGTCAAATACATGACAGTCCTTGAAACGTTTCTTCAAAGATGTTCATTTTCTGTGTCCTCTGCTCAGTGACCCGAATCCTGAAGTGGCTTCTGAAGCTAGATGTGAACAGGAGTTTTCTAGGAACCTCAACTCCTTACGTCCTCAATATTTATACTACTTTGCAAAAGCCTCAAAACTATCCAGCCTTCTGAATTTTACAAATAATAACTAAAAGAAGTTTTAATAATAATTATTGAAAGCCTTTTTCTTTGTTTCTTTTCAGTTTTGATGGTTCACTTTCCATTAAACATTATTACATTGACTTTCAAAAGCAATTGGAAACTGGACAAAAAGCAATCATCTCAACACTCTAATGCAGATTTTTAAAGCATTTGATATTTCCTTTTAGGCTTTATCCTTGAGCTAGATATATTTAAGTTGCATTCATAATATGTGACAATTTTATCTCCTTCCCACTTAACACTATGCCATAGGCATTTCACATGTTGCCGCCATCAATAAATGTTACTGGCTACATAAATATCCCACTGAGTGGGTTATCATCATTTATTTAATCATTCCTGTTCCTCTATTTTTGGATATTTAAATTCCTCCTAAGTTTTAAAAAGTTCACTTATTTATTTTGAGAGAGAGAGCGAGAGAGTGAGCAAGAGCACCTGCAGGCACGCACGTGCAAGCAGGGGAGGGGCAGAGAAACATGAAGAGAGAGAGATAATCCCAAGCAGGCTCCGTGCTGTCGGTGCAGAGTCCATGCAGGGCACAGTGCCACTAGCTGTGAGATCTTGACCTGAGCTGAAATCAAAAGCTGGATGCTCAACCGATTGAGCCACCCACGTGCCCCTAAATTCTTCCTAATTTTTTGACGATTTGTCCATTTATTATTGCTGGTCTTTGTTTCTAATTTTTTTATTGTGATGAAATATACATAACATAAAATTTTATCTATTTTTAATTGGATATTTCTGTGGCATTAAATACATTCAGACTGTTGTGCAACTATTATCACTGTCCATCTCCAGAACTTTTTTTTGTCTTTCCAAACTAAAATTTTGTACCCATTAAACAATAACTCTCCATTCTCCCCTGGCAACCACCATTCTACTTTCTGTGTCTATGGATTTGATTACTCTAGGACCCACAGATAATATAATATATACAATATTTTGTCCTTCTATGATGGCTTGTTTCACTTGGCATAATGTCTTCAAGGTTGTATCCATGTTGTAGATGGTGTCAAAATTTCCTTCTTCTTAAGACTGAATAACATTCCATTGCAGGTATACACCACATTTCGTTTGTCCATTCATCTCTTGATGGACATTGGGGTTGCTTCCACCTTTTGGCTATTGTGAATAAAGCTGTTATGAATATGGCTGTATGAATATCTGCGGAAGTCCCCATTTCATGCTTTCGGGTAGATAGCATGAAGTGAAATTGCTGGATCACATGGTAATTCGATTTTAAGTTTTTGAGAAATCATCATACAGTTTTCCACAGCAGCTGCACCATTTTCTATTCCCATCAGCAGTGCACAAGAGTTCAGTTTCTCCACATCCTTGTAATACTTACTCCTACCGTTTTTTAAAAAATAATAATAGCCATCTTAACGGGTGTGAGGTGGTATCTCATTGTGGTTTTGATTTGCATTTCCCTAATAACTAGTGATGTTGAGCATCTTTTCATTGTATATCTCCTTTGGAGAAATGTCTGTTCAAGGCTTTTGCCCATTTTTTAATTGGGTTGTTTCGTTGTTGTTGCTGTTGTTGTCTTTTGATGCACAAAATTTAGGCATTTTGTCTACGTTTTCCCTTGTTGCCTGTGACTCTGGTGCAATATCCAAGCAATCATCGCCAAATCATCGCCAAATCCAAAGTTGTGAAGCATTTGCCCTGTGTTTTCATTTAAGAGTTTTATAGCTTCCGGTCTTACATTTAAGTCTTCAATCCATTTTGAGTTAATTTTTGTATACAGTGTTAAGTAATGGTCCAACTTCATCCTTTTGCATGTGGAGAGCCAATTTTCCCAGTGTCATTTGTTATAAAACTGCCCTTTCCCCATTAAGTGGTCTTGGACCCCTTGTCAAAAATTATTTTACCATATATGTGTAAGTTTACTTCTGGGCTTTGTATTCAGTTCCAGTGGCCAATGTGTCTGCTTCCAAGCCAGCACTACACTGTTTGGATTATTGTGGCTTTGCAGTCAGTTATGTCAGCAGGAAGTGCGAGAACACCAATTTTATCCTTTTACATGATTGTTTTGGCTCCGTGGAATCTCCTAATCTTTTTGACAGATGATTTGTTATCACTTTTTAAATTTTAATAAAATAAAAATAAAAAATAAAATGTAGGATTTAAAACCTCCTTATCGAAATTGGTGAAAGAAACCAACTTTGCTGTGAAGATTGTGATTTTGGCAGGTAGAAGAGAGATTAAATTTAAAATTCACTGGTTGACTTATTTTCTTCTGGCATCTAGTATTCCGCTCAAGGAATGCAAATTATTTTATTTTTTTAAACAGAAAGTAAACAGGAAGGTTAAATTTCTGCTCCTTTGGGGGGAAAAACCCCACCCATAAGTAAAACAAAAGGTGACCTACAGTTAATCTGCTACTCCTTTCTGCTGTAATAGGCTTAACTAAGTTGTTCCCAGAAAATGTTTGTATATTTCAGTAGCCAGTGCATCAGTGCTTCTAGGTAGCAGAAATCTCAGCAGTTATCATTCACTAACCAAATGGCATCTGTCCTAGGACTGTGTGTAACTGACTGGTGCTCAAGTCTGAATAACAAGCACGGAAAATCGGACGAGATCTGGGCATTGTAACCTAAAGCGAATTAGAGGCAAAATAGACTTGAATTGTTGTATTTACTTTCCGGAGCATTCAGATCAATGATAATTTTATGATTGAAATGCTGAAATAAATATGTTAGTCAGGCCTCATAAAATTCTATGTTTGCTTCTATAAATTTCCTTCTCAAGTAAGATTTATTTGATGCCAAAGCAGCTGAATGTTGGGTCTTTCTGACTACTACTCTTAGAAAGTTTCATAGTTGCAATGCCAAAGAGTTGGTGAGTTTCAGTGGGGGTTGCCATTGGCTCCTGTATTCCATGGTTCAAGTTCCTTGGAAGGACTCAATATTCCTGAGTTGCTGGCTCTGAACTCTCACTGTTACAACAATGGATTTGGGTCCATCATTTTATGTTAATCAATCACTTCACAGTAATTACAGATGACTGTGATTAAAACCATTGCTTGGGGCGCCTGGATGGCTCAGTCATCAGTTAAGTGTCCAACTTTGGCTCCGGTCACGATCTCATGGTTTGTGGGTTCGAGCCCTGTATCAGGCTCTGTGCTGTCAGCTCAGATCCTGGAGCCTGCTTCGGATTCTGTGTCTCCCTCTCTCTCTGCCCCTCCCCTGCTCACACTCTGTCTCTCTCTGTCTCAAAAATAAACAAACATTAAAAAAAAATCACTGCTCAAAATTAAACTTCAGGTTTCCCAGAGGTAGTACTTTTGGACGTGTCGTAATTGACATCTAGTTTTTCAATTAATTTGGCAAGATTTCCCATCCTATGGAAATCAGCCAAATAATTAGATCTTTTAAGAATATAAATATTTTTTTTCTAGTTGAGCGTCTTTATCAGCTTTCTCCTTACCTTCTTCACTCTGTGTTATTTCTACTATTTACTATTATTACCTATTTTATATTACACTTTTGTATGAAAAACAATTCATAGGAAGCGAGGCCATGTCACTTTTTCTGTGGGTTCCACATTTCTGTGTGGTTGCTCTGATGCTCCGGAGAAACCGTTGGCACCATGTTTGGTGCTGGCTGGAGTGAAGAGTTCCTTTTCTTAGGAAGGAAATGTACAAGTGGCAGGAATGACACAAATAGGGACTGGGAAACAACCTTCCTGCTTTCAGCTGCAGTAAAGCCTAAACCGGCCCTGGGGACAATGAATTAATCTTTAGTTCATGGTTTCAGAGAAGGCTTTCACAATTTTATTAGCAGTCCCCATCTGTTCGGGTTGGCACGTCTTATTGATCACTTGAATGGTTTTATTTTGCTAAGTGGCAAATTTATGAAGGTTATTCCTTGGGTCAAGATATGTCACTGACGCTTCGGAAGGGGAGGATTTGAGAATGGACAGTGTGTCCCTCTGAATGCTCGAACTTTTTTGGTAGCCTAGAGCAATCCGTGAGAGCTTATACAGTATAAGGGTAAAATTTTGTTCTACCTACAGTTACATTTTGCTTTCCCATCTCTAGCAGACCAATCTCCTCCCTCCACTCAGCTCATGTAACACAACCAGCAGCAAGAACCGAAGCCTGTTAAGGTGAATTTCATTATTTTATCCAATTTGACCTTGACACCCTTTCTCTACCTCCATTCACCTCTCCCATCTTGCACGTGGCTCTTTAAAATTTTTTCTTTATTTATTCTTTTTTTTTTTTAAAATTTTTTAAAATGTTTATTTATTTTTGAGACAGAGAGAGACAGAGCATGAGCGGGGGAGGGGCAGAGAGAGAGGGAGACACAGAATGTGAAGCAGGCTCCAGGCTCTGAGCCGTCAGCCCAGAGCCCGATGCGGGGCTCGAACTTACAGACCGCGAGATCATGACCTGAGCCCAAGTCGGACGCTCAACCGACTGAGCCCCCCAGGCGCCCCTATTTATTCTTTTTAATAAATACTTTCACTCATAGTATTTTGTCTCATCATGGAGTCTGGAGAGATACCACTAATGAATTTTTACTCCAAGTAAACACTAACATTCTCTCTCCTATTTTAAGAAATTCATGCTTAAATATAATATATCCTTTCGCATCACAGTTTAAATCCGTTTTCTCCATGTATAAGGTAATCCCCCCCCCTTTTTTTTAATGTAAGTTACAAGTACTTTCCAGATGCAAGCTTGAAAAATTTATTCTTCAAAGGTCCTTTTGGTCAGTGGAGAGGAGTTTCTATATGTACCGTCATTCCTGAAGCAAGATGACCAACTAATGCCTGGGACGACTCATTTGTGAGGTACAGGTGAAGTGCTTTGGCCACGAGGTAAAATTTGGTCATCTAGTAAAATAACGAATTCTCTTGTTTTTTTTTCCCCCCTAGAGTAGAATATTATCTTCTCTATTATCATTATATTCACTGAAACTTAGAGGCATTTAAATTAAGGAAAAGCATTTTAAATTCTCACATGCCACCATTCTCCTGCATGGTTATAGGCAAATATTTCCCCCTTCTCTTGATACCACACTCTGTACTAGTGTTATTAATTTAGCTGCATTGGCAACTAATCATTTCAAAGACAGGTCTTGAGGCTTTGAGTTTTTAATCAAGAAAAGGATCATTTAGCCCTATCAAATAAATAAAACATGTACCTATTTTGAGGAAGGCTTGAACTTTTTTTTAATGTTTATTTTTGAGAGAGAGAGAGAGAGAGAGAGAGAGAGAGAGACAGAGGGCATGAGTGGGGGAGAGGCACAGACAGAGAGGGAGACACAGAATCTGAAACAGGCTCCAGGCTCTGAGCTGTCAGCACAGAGCCCGACAGGGGTTCGAACTCGGAAGCGGTGAGATCATGACCTGAGCCGAAGTCAGACGCTCGACTGACTGAGCCCCCCAGGCGCCCCAGGCTTGAGCTTTTAACAGCAAAACTGTGAACCTTCCACTTCAGAAATGTAAATGTCACCTGCAGCCTCATCAATAAACATCGAGTGGAATATGCAAAGAAAGCGTGCATATTCTTAGTGTGTAGAATACTACGTCCTTGCACGGAGAAGTTAGTGAAGAAATACAAGTCATCTGTAGAGATGAGCATGGTGGTGTGGACCCACCCGCACGGGAGAGCACTTACCATTTATGCCGGGTGCAGTAGAAGTGATGTATACATATGGTGTTTCATAGGCTTGAGGTGCAGGGAGACACACTAGATTATCATCTTCACAGTATGGGTTTAGTGCCCTCTGGAGGTAAGAAATGTCACTCATGTCTGCGTTTAGGCAAAGGGTGTTAAAAGGTCTGTGACTGCCCTTCATTGACATTGCCAAAGTGGGTAGGGGGTGTTCAGAAGTATGTCCCCTACCTTTGGGGAGCTCCAGCTGTGTGTGGTGGCACCCTGGTGATTCCATGGGTACTCTGGGCACTCTGTTCTGGGTGTGAGCCCAGCGTCGGGCTCTGTGCTGATGGCTCAGAGCCTAGAGCCTACTTTGGATTCTGTCTCCCTCTATCTCTGCCCCTCCCCTGCTCACCTTCTCTCTCTCAAAAATAAATAAACACTAAAAAATTAAAAAAAAATATAGTTTGAACAAGACATCAGGGGATCCCGTTTACTGTCCTTATTGTGGGGATATCGCCCAAGTAGTCCCAAACATGAGTTTGTAATACCTCTTGAAAGCTCAAAAGCAATTTTTCCCTTTCAGTAGCTTTCTGACATTTCTTTAGTTCACCACATCCTGAAAATAGTTATGTGGCTCCCAGTGTTTTTTTTCAAGCCAAAGAATAGTATTAACCAACGACATTCCTAAAATATGGTCACAGTCGCATACATATGTCTCGAGTCACTTTCCTAGGCCCGGAGACAATCACATCTGTGTACAGACTAACTCTACACCACGTTCTCTGGTGTTACGGAAAGTCAGTCCCTCGGAGCACGTCTTCAGTGTACTTACTATAGGACATCAGATTTCCAGGCGTTCTCTCTCAGTGATAACAATAACAATAGCTAATATTTATTGAGGACTGTGCTAAGTGCCTGGTGATTTCCTGTGATGCGACAACGACTTCCGGCCTGATTTTACACACAGGTGAAAGAAACGGAGTCACAGGCCGGCCCACAGTCAGAGGTCTAGTAAGTGAGAAAGTGTGCCCTCACATCCCACTCTCTGGGACACAGAATCTGGGCGCTTTGCCTCTCAGCACCAGCTTGCCTCAGGACCAGAACTATTCAATCTGCTCAAGCAATCAATGCTTTCAGAGAGGGGCATGAGGGGATTATAAAGACTGTCTTTATACACGCTCACTTTTCAGCATCCCTAGTCTTTGGGATTGCTCAAGAAGAGAAAGTTGCCAGAAAAATACACACACAACTCTCCTCTTTGTCAGCAAAAAGCAGGGGCCCTAGAGAACTCTGCCAAAGGGAAGCGGAAGACCATAAGATTATCCTTGCCGGACTATGAGTGATGGGTTAGCCAACAAAGACAGAAAGAAGTACTGTGCTTGGCAAGCGATGTCTATAAAAGGCCAGTCTTTTCTCACAAATCTGAGGAGCAACAGAAATGACAAGAAAGGGGAAAGGCAGGAGGGAGAAAAGCAGAGGAAGGGAGATTGGAGACTGGCATCAATAGTCATGGCATTGGCACTGCTGGCTGATTTTAGAAGCAGTGACATACAATGCACTGGAAGCGGCAGAGAAACAAATCACTCAAGACAGAAGACAGAACAGCTTTCCTGCCAGCCACCTGTCTCTTGTTTCTGTCGCCCTTTGGGAGCGGGGGCAGGGAACTCCACCCTGGGCAGGGTGGAAGGAGAGCAGGCAGCTGTCCCTGCTCAGTGTCCCCGGGCACATTGGTGTGCCCTGCTGGGGCAGGTCACCAGCACCGGGTTCCTTTGTGGTCTCTCCATCTGCGTCCGCAGCGCAGCCCATAAGTGATTTTCACACAGTTCCCTACAGCAGAGGCAGCACCGAGCAGAGGCACCTGGGGGCTTTCACGCCCCTCTGCTGCTGTTTGATACAGAGAAGTGATGCTTTCTCAATCCTTGATTCCCTTTTCTGTCCAGATAGCTGCCCTTTTGTCTCTCTCATGTAGAAATCCTGGAGTTGCTGCTATAGTCACTATACGATTTATCACAAATGGCTCACCGTGTTCTGTTTAAAGATACCAAGAAAGTGTCTGAAATGTTTTAAAAAAAGAGATTTCCACTGAGAACAAGTTAAAATTTGGTGACTGCATACTAAAATGATTGGTCTACTATTTAGAGAGAAAGTCCAGCTGTCCAGCTCATTTCCTGAAGACAGCTGTGGTTTTATTTTAGGCGGCTCTAGGTGGTTCAAGTGGTATGTTGAGTTCCACCATAATAATAAAAGTTCTGGGTTTCTGAAGGGTGTTAAATGAAGGGCAAAAGCGACAATCTTTTAGTAATGTTAGAGCAGGTGATGGAAACATATTTGAGTTCGTTCTAAGATGAATCTAAGAAGGTTTTCCAGT
The DNA here is from genome assembly GCA_030068075.1 of Paguma larvata. Lineage (NCBI taxonomy): Eukaryota > Metazoa > Chordata > Mammalia > Carnivora > Viverridae > Paguma > Paguma larvata. Next base: position 1,782,577 of record CM057827.1, read on the forward strand.
AAGACCCATCATAATGGCATCTCTGGAAGCAGTGTTATAATCGCCAGCCTCAGTTCACTGTCCAAACCAACAGGCTGAGGCTCTCTGAACATTCTAGCCCTGGGCCCTTTTCTTTCCAAACCCCTGGCTCAGATTTAACTTCGAGCCATGCAATTTTCTTTATCAAGGAATCTACTTCCTTGATAAGATCGCACTGCCGCTCCCTCATCAGGAACACGTGGAGAGACACAGCCCTGATCCAGCACCAGAGGAGGTCAGGCCAGCACACTTCATCACAGGGCTCCCTCAAGAGCTCTTTCTGGCTTGGACCCTGTTGCCCCAGCTCTGCCTCCTGCCTGATTCAGTTCCACAGGCCCTCTCGGAGTGACACCTGGGCAAGTCACAACGGCAGGGGAGAAAGGTTTATATTCCAGCCACATTACTGCCCTGACTTTGCGGCAAGAAGAAGCAGGTGCGTGGCTCTCAATGTGTGTTGCAGCAGGGGGGTAGCGGAGGAGGGAGTCTCTTAGAAGAGGAAGCTAGAGTTAGGGTTTTCTTACTTTTTGAGAAAACTGTTAAACTTCCCTAGGGAGAGGTTTTTCTTTATCATGCTGCCTGGTTCCCCGCCTTCTGGCTGAGCCTCCTGGGGTTCCGGGTCCTGGGGTGTGGCTGGGGCACAAAGATACTTCTATCCCCTAATCCTTATTATTTTTTTTAGCATTTTTTTTTTTTTTTTACTAAATACTGCATATTTTACTTACTTATCTTGCATACTGTTTATCCCTTCTGGTGGAATATAAGCCTCATGAGGGCAGCGATTTTTACTTATTTAATTGTGCCTACACCCAGAGCAATTCTTGGCCTCGGGGAGTCACTGAATAAATATCAGTGAGGTAAATAAGGGAGTGCATAGGGAATGAAGGGATGTTTGCTCTTGCCCTCCAGGCCACTGGCCATCTGAGACTGTGGGCATCCGGTCCACCCATCTAGCCTGTCCGTCCCAGCCCCGGGAGCCTGGCTGCTTGACTTTCTGCTCTCCCCATGGCGCGGCACTCACCTTCAGCTTGTGCTCGTGCTCCTTGTTGACACGCGCAAGCAGCTGGGCTTTCCTTCTGTTGAGGGCATCGATGAGGGCATCGCACTGGGCCACCAGGCAAGCCTCAAACTCCACGCTGTTCTCCTGCATGAGAAAGCACATCTCTCAGCTACAAAGCACCTGGGCTCTTTGGGCTGCCGGAGAAGACATTTCCCCTGTCCATCTGTGGGGTGGAAATCCCTGCCGAAGGAGATGAAAAGGAACTCCATCCGCGAGGCACATTTCCCATTTTTTAAATGACTGGATAGATTTCATTCTACAGGGATAGTGTTCACTTTGGCTTTAAATTGAAAAGGATAAATACTACTTAACAAACTTATGTTTATCAAAAGGAAATCATCCCCACAGTTCACATTATATTGTGCAAAACAAAGCTTTCGTTTGTGGGGTTGAACATGAATCTTTCTGAGGGCTGGCCAATGTCTGCTTATGTACGGTGGACAGGGGCATTCAGAGAGGCGGACTGCCTGAGCAGGTGGGGTATTGTGGAGGCATGAGAGTTAAAGAATCATCAAATTCAAGAGAAGAGGGAAGGAAGAAGACAGCGGTGGTCTTCAATATTAAACAATAATCCAATGACAACAAGTTTATAAGAATAATCATGGGCAGAGGTACTTGCTCCTTTTGTTAAGGAAAGCAAATAGTTAATGAGCATACACAGTCAAGAACAATTGGCTTGGCTTCTACCCAGCCCTAAAAGTCAAGCCACGAACCAAGAGCTTGTGGGGAAATACTAACCATGTTCTAAATGAATGATATCTTTTCCGTGATGTTTACATTGAATGTTGGAGCTATTGCCTTGATTTAAATCTGTACACGTGATAGACATTTCTTTCAAACAATTCTTCCCTAAATCATAAGCATTCATTAATAATAGTCCTTTCAATAAGTTACATATGTAATTTTGATTGTCAAGTCATAATCTGAAAGACAGTTATAATCGATAGCAAACAAAAGAGAAATACTCACATATACATGAACACCATTATAAAAATAGCACCCAACTGAGGCAACTGTAAGCTCTGGGGGGCTGGCAAGGAAGGAATAGCTTAGCCTATCAAACTTTAATTTATTCCCAACCTCATCAAGAACCATGTCTCTTAAAATAAGGATCTACTGATAGGTATTTGACAACTGTTTTTAAATGCAAGGTCTTCTTCGTGTAAGGTGTATATTAGTAATTGCTTGACCAGTGACTTCTACATGTTAAGTTTTGGCTTTAGATAGCAATTGTTTTTGAGTACTCAGAGAAGTCCTCTGGAAAACAGCATTTAAGAGCGCTCTGTGTCCCACATAGGGTAATATTGGGAGGATGAGGGCAACCTTCTTGCAGGTTCAGATTTAGAACAGAAAGAAAACTTTGCTCTGATGCAGAGGTGGGGTGCAGGGCAAAAGCAAAGAAGGGACTGACTGATAACCTCTGTTGCTCTGGAAAACAGAAGGAAGTATACAACTGTTAGGTTGTTAGGGAATCAAAAGTTTTAACATAAGCATGCATGCAAAAAAGGGTGAGGAAATCAATATGAGATGCTTTGAAAGTCTGGCTTACACTCAGAAAGACATTTCTACTTTGACACGGGTTAAATATTAACTCAGAAAGCCAATTTACTGGAGGCCAGAGTGAAGGTTATTTCTGTGAGGCAAACCTCAAAACATAAGAATACGAAACAGTGCAGAAGTTCACTATTTAAGCATCTCAAGAAGTTTATGGCTTCTTCCCTTTAGCAATAGTGGAGAACTCACAAGCTCTCAAATAGTGGAGAACTCACAAGATCGCTAGCTGATCTGTGGGTCACTGTGTCCAAACAAAGCAATCTGAAATTATAGTTACCAAGAGGTGTCATGGTTGGAAAACACTTAAGTATCTAAGTAGAGAAGGAGCATTACTATGGGCAGGCAGGCAGGCAGGCAGGAAGGAAGGAAGGAAGGAAGGAAAGAAGGGAGGGCAGGAGGGAAGGAAAAGAAGGGAGGAAGGGAGGAAGGAAGGAAAAAAAGAGAAAATGTGACCCATTTGTTATTATCAGATAAGATATAATTATTGTGAGGTGTTTTGGGAACCTGTAGAGTTTTAAAACTCAACAACAATGACTTCGAATTCACAAAGAGGCCTCTTTCTAAATACACGGTAGTAGAGGATTAGGACCTCAGTGCCGAAGGTAGCAACTATTTGGAAAACTAGGTTGTGCTGCTGGCTTGTTGGCAAAATATAACCACCTCGAGGAGGGGTGTGTTTGAAGTTGTCCTGTATGTGTGTTTGTATTAGAAGGGACAGAGCAGAAAGGAATAAGTTGAATTTCCCCACAACACATTAAGGTAGAAGAAACGAACTCCCCCCCGCTGCACAGCTACATCTTAACCCATGGAGTTTGCTTTCCGTCTCAGGTGCTGCCAATACCTGGATCTGCTGGACCATGTTGCGGAGCTGTACCAGAAACTCCTTGGCTTCCTTGGCCCTGTCTGACAGTCCATTCAGCGCCTGGGAGAGCTGGCTCTGCAAAGATAAAGAAGGAAGGTGTGGAGCTTTAACCACAGGAAGTAGCGACAAGGTCATACAGAGTTATTTTGACCCAAGACCCAAGAGTCCTCAGCCTCCTCAAGTTCCACTTCTCAGAGCTTGGGGCAGTTAGCCGACATCTGCACATGAGGTTTCTGGGACTAACGGCATCCAGACACCTTCCGCGGGCTCCTGAGAAGTTTCTCCCCTGAAGTAATGAACGCTCCTGGTCATTGCAAGACCCTTACCAGCTGATACCTGCCTGGAATTTCCACATCTCATGAATTAGTTAACTAATTCAGCAATGATTTATTTAATTTGAAATTAAAAGCAAACAGTGAGTCAGATGATCTGATGATCATTAAAATTATTTAGGCCAAAGGGCCATTGGTCTGGGGTTGGGGCAGGAAGAATACAGAGTCAAGAAAGGGTGAGGGAAGGAAGGGCTAGAGCACTGGTGTGATGGTCTGGGGCCACGACCACTCTCCTCTCCCTCAAGGTCCCCTTCCTTCTCCCAAGCACAGCCCTGTTGCCCTAACTCCTTTCCATCCCTAAACCAAGGCAGACTCTCTTCCTAATTTTCCACACTGTCCTCTCCAGGAGGACTGCAGTTCTGCTGGGGGCCCCGTGTCCAGGTAAACACTTGCTCCCAGCCTCCCCGTCTATGGGGGTGTCCATGGGACACAATGCTAATTGATGAGACTCAAGTGGAGGATGGCTGGGGGTGAGGAGGGGTCTGAGAGAGCTATTGCTTTTCTGCTAATGTGAGACCAGTGTGGCTGGTGCAACTTCTACCCTTTTGTTCCTGACTTTATGGCGGATGTCTTACGACTCTCACTGAGAAAGCCAACATGGTAAGGGAGGAGGGGTGGAAGGAGAAAGAGCCTGGTTCCACTGGCATCATTGAGCACCTGAACAACAGTTGAAGTCTCCTGTCACCAGGCTTCTTATTTGTGGGGAAAATTAACTCCTTGTTAAGCTCCTGTACTGGGGTTTTCCATTACTTTCAGCCATGACTATTGTACTTAATGCAAAATTCCTTCTCCTGTATCCTTTCATCTCTCCTGTAAATTACAGAGACAAAAGCCTTTCCCAAAACACCTTGTTTAAAAACTAAAGGTCACTCCTCCTTGCCAACACAAAGCTTCATCTCTCTCTCCTCTCAGTAAGAGGGCAGAATCTTAAAATTATATCTCTCGGTCTAATGAATGTTTCTCTCTTTCTTTCTTTTCTATTTTAAATCCAGTACAGTTAACATGCAGTATTATATTAGTTTCAGGTGTGCAATCTAGTGATTCAACACTTTTGTACAGTACTCAGCGCTCATCAGGATAAGTGTACTCTTACTCTCCTTCATTTTACCATAGGATCCAGTGTTTCCACTACTGGATCTTTACCCAATGAATACAAAAATACTAATTTGAAAAGATATATGCACCCCTATGTTTACTGCATTATTTAAAATAACCAAGATATCCAAGTATCCATTGATAGATGAATAGCTAAAGAAGATGTGGCATACACACACACACACACACACAATGGAATATTACTCAGCCATAAAGAAGAATGACATCTTGCCATTTGCAAGAATGTGGATGGATCTATGGAGTATAGTGCTAAGTGAATGTTCTTCTTCTGTTTGCCTTGTTAAATACAAAGTTGGGCACTGGATGTCTTTAAAAATATGCATGTCAAAAGCTTGATAGAAACAGTGTGGGGAGGTAGAAAGAACATAGGCTTTGGAAGGGTTCAAATTCTGGCTCTGTCCCTTACTAAATGTGACTTTGAGAGAGTTCCTTTGCCTGAGTTACTCCACGGCAAAAAATGGGAAGCATAAAAATATTTTGTAGTTGGGTTATTGTGAGGGTTTAGTGCATTCACCAGCATGAAAGATCCTGCTAGCTAAGGGTAATTAATGGTTAAGAGAACTACTCTGAATTCATAAATGCTGCCAGTTACTGGCTGTCCAAAACCTTTTATACACAGTTTTACCTCATCCTTAAAATGAGAAGAATATTATTATTCTTGGGCATTATGGGCATTGCATGAGATACTAGATTAATGCCCAGAACCTCTCTGGTGCATGCTGCATGATTAATCAGTGTTGACTGCTGTTCACCTTCTTTCTTCCTGCTCACAAACACCTGCAGACTGGCTGGGGAGATTCACAGAGCAGATTCCTGGAATGGGTTCTGTTGGAGAATATACTTCATCCCTTGTACTTTGATTTATGTACTCAGACTCTGGGAAGCTAGACCAACTCAGCTGAGTAAGAAAAAGCACAAAGTGAGTTTGCAATACTGGAAGGGCTACTCAGTTATTTATTACTAGGTCCCAACTGCACCTATAGTTTGGGGTGAAAGTTTTATCCCCAAGAAATTTTTTCAAGAGGCTAAGGGACGATGGAGAGTAGTAAGGTCTCATTTGGAAGAGCAGGCAATAAAATGAGAGACATATTGTAAAGGAGACATTTTTCATTGTTACTTGAAACTCCTATCCCTTCTTTTTCTGAGAGCAAAAGTTTGCTGGCTACCCCAGTTTTCTTCCCTCTTTTATGATAACCTATGCCTCAGTAACCACGTTCGGATGTTAGAGTAGAGAAGCCAAGTTCATTCAGCTACACAGAATGGAAGTGACCTGATTTGTTGTATCCCAGCCTTGCAATTAATTGTACAATGTAAGCTAGATTTGACACCCATAAAAAATTGTTGACCAGGTACGGCTCTCTACTTAGAAAAAAATTATTCCGTAGTATACAAAGAGTGCTGGCCTCATCCACTCCCAGGTTTTTATATGGCAAAGCGGTAAGTGAATTGGAAAAATCAATTTGTTTGCAGATTACCTCTCTTTGTGTCTATATTCAGTCCCAAGAATGCCTTCTACCTGGCTAATGATGGTTCTGGTATTTGATAAACAACTGCATTGTAAGATAAAGATCTAAAAACCTTTCTCTTGAGCTTTGCCAACTTGTAGAAATTGAGCAGGAGACAATGAAAAACCCTGGAACCTATTTATCACTAGAAAATGCTCTTATTAAAAGGATTTATGTGTGTGTTGCTTTTATAGGATAGTCTTTTGATCACATTTATAAGCTAAATCTGATGTAGAAGAACATTATTATGGATTGATTTTGCTTCCCAGAAGCATTTAAATTCCTGCTCTGGGCTAACAGAAATGTTCTGTATTCAGGACCACAGAGCAGCCCTGTGCACCAAAGATGCAAACACCTAGGGTGTGTTTTTGTTACAGCCTCTTTGGCTGTACACGCAGCCGTTAGGAACGGTTTATAAGGCCTAAGAAATGACATTCTGATTTCCTGGATATTTGTTTTCCAATTTTCTGGAAAGATGTCATGATCAGAAAGTGAATGAGAGTGGGGAAATGATGCAGCCGCGGAGGCACTGACAAATTTCCAGGCAAGAGCTCAGAGCGTGCTCTGAATAACCAACATCTCCCAGAAAGATGGCAAGTGGCTCAGAGCTTGAAGGAGACAAACAAAGCACTCTGCCTCCTCCTTCCTTCCTCTGCTGCTTTTTCCCTCCAACTTACACCCAGATTCCCCTCACCTTCCAAAGGTGACAGGTGTCACAAGGCACACCTCCTTCCCAGGCACCAGGGTCAACACAAAATGCAGGAGCAAAGTGATGATGGACGCGATGTGATTCTGAAGTAAGGGCTCTAGGAGAATAACAGTTTTTTTCTGGAAGAAATACTGATTTTTAAAGTCTTACTACATTACTGAAATGGTGTAATTAAAAAGTAAAGGCAAGAAATTCTAATAGTTGTGATAGATTGATTGTTTCTTGTTAGCAAGGAACTGATAGGTGCTTTTAATGTGTATCCTATTTAATCCCAATCACCACCCTGCCATTTTGCAGAGGCTCAGAGAGGATACACTTGAGTTTAGGTTTTGTTTATATATTTTTAAATGTTTATTTATTTTGAGAGAGAGAGAGAGAGAGTGGGCGGGGGCAAGCAGGGGAGGGACAGAGAGGAGAGAGAGAGAATCCCAAGCAGGCTCCTGCTGTCAGCACGGAGCCGGACATGGGGCTCGAACTCACAAACCATGAGATCATGACCTGAGCCGAAACCAAGCCTAGTCTGACTCCAAAGTTGTGCTCTTTGCTTCAGCCGCACAAAGAAGAGAAGTCTTCTCTCAATCATGCAGGAAGAATAAAAACAGCTTGCGGTGAGAGCATGTAAAACCAAAGAAGGTGATTTGCTGAGGGGGTGATGACTGATGATGAGGGAATTCGATTATGCTTATCAGTCAGATAATACGCACACACGACCTGTAAGCTGTGTGGAGGACAGAGAGGAGGAGGTCCTTATGTTAGACCTATAAGCTAACACACTGTTCCATATTATCCCCTTTCCCGTTCCTCAGTGCTAGATCTGCACACACAAGTACACAAATATCCACACCAAAAGCTAACGCATAATGCCACTTACCTCCTTTTTAGTAACAACTCAAATCCAAACATTCTGTTTTAGTCATTCTTTAAAGCATAAACATGGACCAGAAATGCTGGTATTTCACCAGATAGTAGCAACTGAATGAGCTAGACAGGGCGATGGGGATTAATCTGACTTTGGGGTTAAGAGGACAGACTTTAAAATCAGAGGGACTGTGACCATGGACATATCACCTAACTGTAGTGGATACTGTGGTGCTCTGCCCAGATTCCCTTTTAAAGGCTGGTGCATCCTTCTTCCAGCTGCTGGGAATATCACTGTTGATAGATGATGCTAGGAGTCGTTCTTGCCTATGAGGAACTGCATTGCTCGGGGCTGTGTCCCCATCCGGAGTGTCCCATGAGTGACTGACTGGGGCCTCCTTGCCATGATTTGAGAGCAACGCTGAAGCCCCATCCCGGCTCCAGAGCTCCCTGCAGACTTGGCTGAGGCCACTGCAGGTCAGGTTCACTCTCCGCTCAACCCTGGCCTTCTCACTTCCTCACAGGTGGATCTACCGAGAACACTGAGCAGCCAACCATCCCTTTACAATTCTCTGAGTCTGTATTCAGGAGCCCGTTTAAAACACTAAGCTTGCTAGGTTTCAGTTCCCTCACCTGCAACACGGGGATACTAACAGTACCTGCATCACAGGACTGTAGTGAGGATTACATGAAATCATGAATTTAACGTTTCTCTATACAACACCTGGCATACTGTAAGCATTTAATAAATAGTACTATTAGTACTATTTTTACAATAAGACTTATGTTAAAATATACATACATAAATCACTGAAACATTTGGTTATACCACATGTCCCAATTTGGGGTTTGGTCGATTACGATTATTCAGACAGTGCCCTCGACTGTAGTTTTGTTCACAACTACTTGCTCCCTCCTCATTTTTGCCACATGACTTGTGGTGCCTCCTGTAGAGGGAGCGTGTGTTCCTGCCCTGTTCTTATTCTTGGCCATGTGATTTGCTTTAGGCTAAAGAAACGTTGTGATTTTCTGCCAGCTCCTTTGCTCTTCTTCTTTGTCACACAAATTCAATGGCATGTTGATACACTGGCTCTCAAAAAACAAATTCTGATTTGTAATGTTTGCGAATTTCCAAGGCGTAAATGCATAGTCGGTTTTAGGCTTACCAACATGACATTGCTGAATGTGGAGTTAGAGGTGATGTGTGTACTGTTAACTCTTTGGAGCAGCGAGCAGGTACGAGCAGGTACCCGCACTCCTGCTACCACTGGGCACATCCTGTGCAGTGGCCGTGGGCTTCAGAAAGAAGACATATGGAACGGAACTTCAGACTACCCTCTAAGATAGAACATGAGCAAGGAGTAAACCTTTGCCACTGAGATTTTAGGGTTTGTTACTGTAGCAAAACTGACTAATACAGATAGCAATTATAATCTTTTCCTTTGTGATCCGATTTAATCAACATCCATGAAGTTTTGCCATAGACCAGGCACAGTGATTCGTGCTTAGGAAAACCATGATAAAGAAAGTAAATACAATCCCTTCCCTCATGGAACCATCACTGTTCTGCAACCACCACCATTCTGAGCTCAGTAATGTCCATTTAAAAGTTCTCCCTATGGGCTCCCTAATGAAACAAAAGAAGACTAGACTATTCTTTTTTTTTTTAATGTTTATTTACTTTTGACAGAGAGACAGAGTGTGAGCAGGGGAGGGGCAGAAAGAGAGGGAGACACAGAATCTGAAGCAGGCTCCAGGCCCTGAGCTGTCAGCACAGAGCCTGACGCGGGGCTCAAACTCCCAAACTGTGAGATCATGACCTGAGCCGAAGTTGGTGCTTAACCGACTGAGCCACCCAGGCGCCCCAAGACTAGACTATTCTAATAACTAACAACAGAAATGTACCTTCTCCACCTCTCAGGACAAGTGAGAAGTATCTGCTTTCCTCACCAGACACAGCCAGTTCTGCCTAGAGTTTGAATTCTGGACATATACTCTGCATGGCCTTTATCCACCCAACTTAAAATATTCTCTGTCTTAGACAGGAAACTCTCAGACTGGAAATTTGAATCAATACGAAGGGTTTCTTTCAGCGGAGAGACAGAAGAGCCACTTTTTGCTTCAAGGCACAGCAACAAACAAACAAACAAACAAACAAAACAAAACAAAACAAAACATGTTGCCTCACCCAATGTTCATAGCTTCTTGGGGAAAATCAATTTGCCAAGTCTCCATGGCTTTTGCAGAGTGCTGGAAGCAGTAAAAGAATTCATGCAGCAACTGTTGCGAGGCAAGGCATGAAACTTTAATAAAGCAGCAAGCTTAAAGGCTGCTTGGTCAACATCGCCCTGCCTAAGGCTCTGTCAGAGAGCATGCCTTTCTATGGATATTCAAAACCATGATATGTGTGTTGTTAGGCAGTCACTAAGTATTTACAGCTGAGGATCAACAACATGCCTTCCTTGGGCTAAGCCTTCGTGTAAATATTGGATTTTACATCCCAGGATGGACAACTGGATAGGTCTCCTTTGTATGTATGTCGCCTCTTCTCTGGGGAGAATTCCGGGGCGCCAGTTAGCAGGCTCTGAGTCCTTTCCCAGAAAGCTGTTTTCTTTGTGGGTCTCTCTGGCTGCCTGAATGTCCACACGGGTCGGCCGTGTCCTTCCCAGCGGTGGAGCATTCTGCACTGTCCGATACTACCAGGGAACAGCGTGAGGAGAAGCAACACAGATTTGAAATCTATGAATTTTTAGTTCTCTAGAGTATTTAAGTGTCCCAGATGGAAACTTTCATCCTTCAAATGAAGGCTTTTCTCTAAATAATTAAAAGCATGCTCTTAGAAATATATGATGAAGTGAAAAAAATCACTGAATTATTTTTTTATATAGAAATACTTTCATTGTGCTCTTTCAGACACACGAGCGTGAAGGGCCAAAGCTGACGACCATCATTTGTTCCTCACGTTTCTAGTGGTGAGAACTAAGTAACTAGTAGTAGGAGCAAGATGTTTTTGTTTCAAGAAATAACTTTTCCCCATATTTCAAAACCAGAACATGCTCCTTTCAGAAAAATCAGAAAAAAAAAAAAAAAGACTTTCAAAGAAGAAAAAAATTGTCTCACCAGATACATTATATTTTAAATTTATTTTTTAAATAAAGCTTATTTATTTATTTTGGGAGAGAGAGAACATGAGCAGGGGAGGGGCAGAGGAAGAGGGAGGATGAGGGAGTGCCAAGCAGGCTCTGCACTGTCAGCACAGAGCCCTATTCCGGGCTTGACCTCAAACCATGAGATCATGACCTGAGCAGAAACCAAGAGCTAGACACTTAACCAACAGAGCCACCCAGGTGTCCCACCAAATGTCTTATTAATAGCATTACTAATGAATCTTTAATGTTTATATTCGGAGATCTTATATACATTGATAGGCAGATATGTATCCCTCTATATAATGTATATCAACAAAATTGGGATAATGTCATACACCTATTTCTGTCTTGAAATCTGCTCTCTGCACTTAATATGCTGTAAGGGGTTTCCCATCTGACTAAAAATATGCTACTTCCCTCTTTACAATAGCTATCTAACACTTTGATAACATTTACTATGTGCCAAGCACTGCTTGTAATGCTTTGTACATATTAACTCACCTTTTTCACACATACACACACACACACAAAACAGCAAAGGTGGGTACTATTATCATTCAAAATTTTTATAGGTGATAGAATTAAGCAAGAGAGGTTCCATGGTCCAAAACCGTTAAGCAGGGGCGCCTGGGTGGCTCAGTCCGTTAAGTATCCAACCTCAGCTCAGTCGTGATCTTGCGGTCCATGAGTTTAAGCCCCATGTCAGGCTCTGTGCTGACAACTCAGAGCCTGGAGCCTGTTTCAGATTGTGTTTCTCCCTCTCTCTATGCCTCCCCTGCCTGTGCTCTGTCTCTGTCTCTCTCTCAAAAATAAATAAACATAAAAAAAAAAACCGGTTAAGCAGATTCTGTGGCCAGAATCTAATCTGTTAACCACTAAACTATAACCACTAACCCAATGTGTAGATGCATCATAATTGATTTAGCTAATCTGCTATTTTAGAACATTTCATTTGCTTTCATCTTTTGCAAAAAATTTCTGACACGAATTTCACGGAGTAAATCCCTCAACACATTCTTGATTATTCTCATTTCCAGAAATGAAATTTCACATTTACTCATATTAAATGTTACCATGTTATCAAAATGTCCTTGAGTGGTCATTCAGTCTAGACTCCTGATCAAGGTGATATGAGTAATACTTACCTATATAACTCACTGCAAATGTCATCTGGGGCACCTGGGTGGCTCCGTCAGCTAAGTGTCCGACTCTTGATTTCAACTCCGGTCATGATCTCACTGTGAGCCCTGTTTTGGGCTCTGCACCAAGACTGCAAAGATTCTTTCTCTCTCTGCCTCTCCCCTGATCATGTGCTCTCTCTCGTGCACTCTCTCTCTCTCCCTCAAATAAATAAATAAACTAAAAAACCCCACAAATATCATTTGTATTTGTATTCATGATCAGATAAGCAATGAATGAAATCTCACTCCTAAAATTTGCATTTTAAAATTATGGGGTAGGGGCGCCTGGGTGGCTCAGTCGGTTAAGCAGCCGACTTCAGCTCAGGTCATGATCTCACAGTCTGTGAGTTCGAGCCCCACATCAGGCTCTCTGCTGATGTCTCAGAGCCTGGAGCCTGCTTCTGATTCTGTGTCTCCCTCTCTCTCTGCCCCTCCCCTGTTCACACTCTGTCTCTATGTCTCTCAAAAATAAATAAACATTAAAACAAATTAAAAAAAATTATGGGGTAGTGGATTCAAAAGCTTCTTATTGATCTTTTCCTAGTTAAGGTAAAAGTTCCTCTTGGTATTATTTGTAAAGCACGTAGGAGAGGTCCTAGCCCACAGAGCCCTACTAGTACTACCTAAGTGTGAAGGGAATTAGTTTCTTTCTACTCTTGATGGCTAACTGTGAACGAGGCTGGCCTTGAAACACTTGTTTGCTTACTAAGAAAATATTAGGGACCAAATATTGGAAAACAACCTGACAAATTTAGGTGGCCTTCCAGAGGAGTGAAAAGTCATGGCTAAGTAGTTTTAGTAGAATTTGGTCAGAATGTTTGGTTCACAAAATCTCTACTCTTTAGAACTTATAATCATTATTTCGTGGATACATACATGTACACAAGAGTTTCTGGTAAACATTCAATAGGTATAAAAGAAGAACATAGTCTTTGCTTCTATGAGATAATAAATACAATATAAAGATAATATGCATAATATAAACTTTTGTAACACATTTGTAAGCATAATTAAACTTGTTAACTGGGTTATTCAGGTACCCTATATTCTTGCTTATTATTTGTCTCTCTGACCTACAATATTTTTAAATAAATAGGTGATAAAATTTCCCATAAAGACTGTGCTTTGATCATATTCTCCTTTATTTCTAGGAGTTTTTGTATTATATAATCTGTTCTATCTTCTTTGTGCATTGATTATACCTTTCAACATTAGACCACACCCTTCTATATTTCACTTAGGTCTTTTGGCTTTGAACTTCACTTAATCTGATATTATTATATATACCCTCCTCTCTTTCTCTCTCTCATAAAAACTTCCTCATCTTTTATTTTATTAAAAATTTTTTTACTGTTTATTTTTTTGAGAGAGAGAAAGAGAGAGAGAGAGAGAGAGAGCAAGTAGGGGAGGGCAGAGAGAGAGGGAGGCACCTGAATCCAAAGCAAGCGCCAGGCTCTGAGCTGTCAGCACAGAGCCCAATGTGGGGCTTGAATCCATGAACCAAGAGATCATGCCTGAGCTGAAGTTGGACACTTAACCAACTGAGCCCCCAGGTGTCCCCTCAATCTTTTATTTTAAAACTACATTTGTTTTTAACTCAATCTGATGCTTTTTTTTTTTACCTTATCATAGGGAAATTTGGGCTATTTACATTTATTATATTAATTGATATAGTTGGCTTAATTCAGTCTTTTTGTATATATTTCTATTATCCATTTTCCTTTGAAATTTTTTGTGGCTTAATCACATTTCTTTAATATCTCAAACTACTCATAAACTAATTTGGATATTTTGCTATGTTTTTCCATTTTGCAGGCTGTTACCTTCCCATCTTTCATCACACGTAAACCTATGTTTGTCTATTACCAAGTCTAAATTAAATAGTAACTTTGATTCTCCTACCCCATTACATTCCCCCAAATGCTTCACTTAATGTTTAACTATCTCTCAGAAATTAAGAAATATCATTTAAAATAACTTCCGGATCAAATAGAAAATTAAAACTGCATTTGCAAATTTTCTTTATATTGATGAGGAGAATCAGTTTATGAAATACATTGCTTTTTAAAATGTTATTTCTTTGGGGTAGCTCAAGCACTTTACCACTCTCTCCAGAAATACTGTTCTTAGATAGAAAATAAAAGAAATGGATCATAAAAGAAAGAGGTGGCTTTTTTGCACTTAAGCACTTCTATCCAGGATGGCTCTGACAGATTATTCTTAAGTTCTAAGGGTTCAATAATTTCAGAATATTTTTAAATGAAATCTCAGCTTACTTGAGCTTACCTTAGAAAAGCTACACTTCTCAAAGACACGGGGTCATTAGTAGGCTGGGAAATGTTAAACGCAGTATCTGAATTTTAATTCAGGCCTTAAGATCCCAATACACCACTGATGCAGACGTTAGCATAGATTCTTTAAAAACAAAGGGAACACAAGGAGACACCACTGTGCACCCACCAGACTGATAACGCTGAGTGCTGGTCAGGATGGGGAGCCTCATACATTAACAGTGGGAGTTAAAATGGCAAAAGCCACTTGGGAAAACTGGCTCTTTCTAATTAAGTTAAATATATACCTACCCTACCTGACAGCATATGTCCACAAAGGACTTGGAAAAAATGTTCCTAGCAATTTTATTTATAATTGCCCCAAAGCTGGAAACAGCGCAAATGTCTATCCATGGTCATATGAAGAAATAAATTGTGTATATTCATATAATGGAATGAATAAATTTTGTATATTCATACAATGGAATACTGTTTGGCAATAAAAAAGTACAAGCTAATATATCCAAGACAAAAATGAAATTTTAAAAATTATGTTTAATAAAAGAAGACAGATACAAGAAAGTGCATATTATTTTTATGTAAATTTCAAGAATAGGCTATTTCAAGAACTAACCTATAGTTATAGAAGTCAGGAAAATGGGGAGATTGACTGGAAAGTAATGTAAAGAAATTCTCTGAGGTGGATATGTTCTATATCTTGATTGGGGTGGTCATTATATATATGCATGCATGTATATGTATGTATGGAAATAGGGGTGGTCATTATGTATATGCATGCATGTATACATATGTATGTAAATAGGTGTGGTCATTACGTATATGCATGCATGTATATGTATGCATGTAAATAAGGGTGGTCATTATGTATATGCATGCATGTATATGTATGTATGTAAATATAGACATACATATATATGTTAAAGTTTATTGAGTTGTCAATTTAAAATTTGTATACTTCAGTGTAGACAATTTATGATTTTTAAAAATGGGTATTTTTGATCCTGAATAGCCAAAGCAATCTTAAGAATACACAAAGATGGAGATGTCATGCTCCCTAATTTCAGACTATATTACACAGCTATAGTAATCAAAACAATATGGTATTGGCATAAAAAGAGACACATATATTAGTGGAACCAAACTGAAAGCCCAGAAATAAATTCACACGTCCATGGTCAAGTAACTTACAACAAAGGAGCCAAGAATTTACAATGGGTAAGGACAGTCTCCTCAATAAACGGTGTTGAGAAAACTGGACCATTATCTTACACCGCATACAACAATTAACTCAAATGGATTAAAGTCTTGAACATAAGACCTGAAACCATAAAACTCCTAGAAGAAAACATAGGTGGTAACCTCCTCGACATCATTCTTGGCAATGTTTTTTTGGATTTGACACCAAAAACAAAGGCAACAAAAAGCAAAAATAGGTAAGTGTGACTACATCAAATTAAAAAGCTTCTGCTCAGGCCGACTGGGTGGCTCAGTCAGTTAAGCGTCCGACTACGGTTCAGGTCATGATCTCACTGTTTCTGAGTTTGAACCCTGCATCGGGCTCTATGCTGACAGCTCAGAGCCTGGAGCCTGTTTCAGATTCTGTGTCTCCATCTCTGTCTGTGCCCCTCCCCCACTCATGCTCTGTCTGTCTCTCTCAAAAATAAATAAATATTAAAAAATTTTTTTAAAAGCTTCTGCAAAGCAAAGAAAAACATCAGCAAAATGAAAGGCAACCTGCTGAATGGGTTATATGAATATTTGCAATATATGATATATGAATATTTGCAAATGATCTATCTGATAAGGGGCTAATATCCAAAATATATAAGGAACACATACAACTCAATAGCAAATTAACAAATTATAGCATTAAAAATGGGCAGAGGATCTGAATAGACATTTTTTTCCAAAGAAGATACAGAAGGCCCACAAGTACATGAAGAGAGCGCTAACAATCAGGAAAATGCAACTCAAAACCACGATGAGATATCATCTCATACCTGTTAGAATAGCTTTTTCAAAAAGACAACAAATAGCAAGCATTGGTAAAGATGTGAAGGAAAGGGAACGCACGTGCACTGTTGGTGGGAATATAAACTGGCTCAGCCAATGAAACACTGTAAGGCGGTCCTCAAAAAATTAAAAACAGAACTACCATACGATCCAGCAATTCTACTTCTGGGTATTTATCCAAAGAAAATGAAAACACAAACTTGAAAAAACATATGCACCCTCATGTTCATTGCGGCATTTATTATAATAGCCAAGATATGGAAACGACCTAAGCGTCCGTCAGCAGATGAATGGATAAAGATGTGAGATATATACTCAGCCACAAAAAAGAAGGACATCTTGCCATTCGTGACAATACAGATCGACCTTGAGGGCATTATGCTAAGTGAATTAAGTTGGAAAGAGAAAGAGAAATACCATTACGACCTCACTTATATGGTGGAATCTAAAACAAAACAAAGTAAAACAAAACAAAAAGACCCCAAACTCATAGATACAGAGGACAGACTGGTGGTTGCCAGAGTCTGGGGGTAAGGGGTGGGTGAAATGGGTGAAGAGGGTCAAAATGTATAAACTTCCAGCTATAAAATAAATGAATCATGGGCATGTAATGTATGTACAGCATGGTGACTATAGTTAGTAATACTGTATTGCATATTTGAAAGTTGCTAAAAGTCAATACGAAAAGTTCTCATCACGAGAAAAAATTTTTTGTGGTGATGGATGTTAACTAGACTGATTATGGTGATCATATATTCCTTATGATTAATACATCATTAATGATATATTCCTTATCATTATGTTGTCACAGACCTGAAATGAATACAATATCATATATCAATTATACCTCAGTAATAAACACATAAGTAGGTTAAAATAAGGGACACTCCGCTCAAAGATGAATACTCATTATATAATCGATCTCTGCTTACTAAGACCCCATGCTGTGTAGAAAAAAAAAATGTTTGCAGATGGTCTTGTTTTTTCAATTTAATCTCTGAATTTAAATAGATATCTACAAAACTCTCAGGCATCTTGTAATGGACCCATGGAGATATTTCACTCAATTTTGTTTAATACTTGATATTGGGAGCCTTTCACTCACAGGCTGTTATTGTCTTGGATCATCTCATGCCCTTCCGCCGGTCATTGTGACACTTTTCTCCTGTTGGAGAAGAATTCCACTCTGCCAGTGTCTTCACCCACCCTCGGAAATGACCTGTCCTTTGGGAAGGCAGAAATGCCATCAGGTTCCTGAAGCACACTTGCCCTTTTTGGTCAACTCGGGACGTCATGCGTTTGTAGAAGAACTTGGTTCCTTTACTTTGACTATGAGCTTGAGAGGTATGCGATCCTTTCACCTCGATAATAAATCCACGTATTCCCTCTCTGACAGTCCTAACATTTAATTTATAAAGCCCAAATATCAAGAAATTAAATTGTCCTTAAATAACTCTCCTTTTTATTACTATTGCTTTAACTCCCCTGAGAACACAGTAAAACGCAATCTTATTCTAATAAATGATTCTCTTTGGCAAAAGAGAAACTCTTTGGGAGATCTTAGATAGCATCTAAAACATATTTTGGTTTTTGTCTCCTGAGTACTGAAAGATTTGGTAGGATTCAGTATTTATAGGTTGATTTCCATCCAACATAAAATTAATAGTGATCATCAATATCGTTCAAGAAAATGGATTTAAGCCACGTCTGATCTCTTTTCACCCGTTCCCTCTGCATCTCTGTCAATCCATCTCCACGCGAGTCAAGTGCGGTGCCAGCCTAGTGGAAAGGGAACGGTTTCCATGACAACAGATTTTCGCTCTGCTAGTTAGAATCTAAGATTTGACTCCCACAGAAATGAATCTCACCATGGGAATTGGTTGATTTTGTAAACGACTAAATAACTGTGCAATCATTTCCAAAGAAAAGCCTGTTAAAAGCTTGCATGAGCAAGGGGAGGTTACGCGAGGTGACTGCTGAATCTGCCGCTGACATCACAGAGAGCGACGTGCCGGGAAACGCCTGTTTAGAGCTGCAGCTTGCTCTGTTCTGCACCCACCAGATGTGGGTTGCAGAGCCTGGCCCTCTTGTGAATTTCAATGATGTTTTAATTCCATGCGGAGGGAATAGATTTTAGGGCACCTCATAGCAAATGACAAATGTTCACCCCTGAATGTCTTTCCCCTTATTTCCAGAAACTAATAGTTCCTTGAAAAGACAGGATTCCCAAAGCTATGCTTAAGGCATCCAGCATGGTATGAATTGAATTGCTTATATCTATTTCTCTGTTAAATTAGTTGCCGCTAGTGTACAAAAATACTCTTTTCTACTATCATTTTCCCTTTTTAGTAGTCTGTCTTATTTTGTTAATTAAAAAAAATATACAGAAACACTTTCCGATTTTTAATTTTCATTTTAAAACCTAACATGATGCTAAGTGTTTCAAATAATCTTTTATGAATATATTTTCCTAATAACGTTCACGGAAATTATAATGGTTAATTCTGATTGGCAAGACAATGATTGCTATCAACCTGCTGGTATATGATTAAAGTGAATTCCATTACTCCCATTCCTGGATCCGGTAAGCCGGATTTCCTTCTGAATAGCAGGGCTTGCTGCTGAAGCAGGGACTTCTGTCAGAGCGAGGTAGTATCCTTGGCAGAGGTGTGAAGAGGGAATGAATGTGCAGCTTTGAATAAGGTTGGAAATATTCAGGACTGGGATGAGAATGCTCTGCAAATTTAATAGCTAAATCAACTCCCTCCCACCTGAGCATGTGGATGCATTAATGTGCAGCGAGCTGGGCAGGTATGCGACAGAAACCCTTAGTGCCCAGCCTGTCACTGTCCCCACCCAGCAGAAGATAATTACGGCTAAGTCTGGCAAAGTCCGCATCTCCATGTGGTGCACCTTTCTTGTCACCTCAGGCTGTGCCCTGACGCCCACTTGCCTTTTCCTTCCTCCTCTCAAAGCTTAAGAAGGATCTACTATCAGTCTCTTAAGAATGATGGGCCAAGTAGCCCATTAGCCGCTCAGTGAAATTCATGCATATTAAATTTTTATCTAAACCAAAGATTTCCCTTTTATATTTTTCATCTCTAGTTGTCAAATGAAAGATTTTGTAGTTAAGGAAATTTTCAGTAATGTGTAGAAAAGTGGGGACAATTTTGCGTAGGAAAGGGGACCTTGAAATTACATTAATTTTACCTTGCTGGCTACAAAGGCAAACCTGATATTATCTTTACAGGATGAAGTTTCTTTTCCCCAACCCCTCCCATCGGGCATCTTGTCCTTAGGGCAAAAGCATCCCTCTGAGGTCACCGGAGGCCTAGTCCTATTAGTAGGTGGGGGTGGAGGAACTGGTCCCGTCATCACGAGCTTTTCCCAGGAGCCAAGCCCCGCCTGGTACAGACATGCTAGCAGTTCTTCGCGTAGACCTGTCCTCAACCTTCTCTGGGTGCACAAAGGGCTCACTTCCTCTTCTGCCTCCTCTGATACATAACCAGGCATAAAACATGATCTAAGCTCACAGTTAATGATGGCAATGGCATAACTTACTTACATGAGGTCCTAAAATGGATACATTCTATCTCCTATTATGTTTCTACCCCTGAACTTCTGACGAAGAATCTTGTTCGTGGACTGAGTGCCTCTTCCTGAATGTCTTATATTTAGAGTATCCTCTTTTGCCTATTTCCAGGTATATATTGAAAATGACAGAACTCAGCTATGCCAACGGCTAACTGATGAGAGTTACGTGTGGAGAGAGGAAAGGTGTTATTAGGAAGGTAGAAACCAGCGTGTGTGGAATACGTGGTCTCATGTGCAGAGTACAGCTGAGACATCAAGCTGAGGGGAGGAATGTCCAGAGGAGGAGGCGGGGAATGGTAGGGACAATGGAAAGAGGAGAAAGGTAAAGAGATACACACAGAGAAGATGGGGAACAAGTTAGAATCAACTATCAGACCATGCGGGGTGGGAGGGAGATGCCTGTGATCTCCAGAGCACTCACGATCAATTCTATCTATGGCCCAACAGGCTAGGTGATGTGGCGTCAGGGCCTTCCTAACCCTGAGGAAGCAGAGGAGAGGAATGCCACAGAAGTTGTATGAAATCTGGACAGAAAAGCAAATATTAGGACTTACAACTTAGAGGTTCCTTATCTGTTTCTATATGGCATGCAACCACAGTTGGCGGAACTAGGCAGCTCACTCTATGAATGCTTTTCATTTCATGGTCATCCAATGAAACCAGAAGAGGTGGTAGCTTTCAAATGTGTCGAGGTAGGTGGAACTACACCCCCCAGAATTCCCTCTCCTGTGTGTACAGTTAAGGTGGGCCACAACAGAGATTCTTGTGGGAGATTTGGAGGGGGGGGAAGTGAATAATCAGTCATTTTGTAGCTCACACACATTGTCGCACCTGCTCTCTCAGCTAGTTGGCATGAGGCAGCAGCTGAGCCAGCATCTGCTCCACTTTCCCCAGGTCCTCCCTTCAGCTTCTCCAATTTTTGGGCCAGGTGTGTATGTGTGTGTGTGTGTGTGTGTGTGTGTGTGTTTAGTTCTATGACAAAACGCCCCAGGTTCCACAGAATACCTGCATGACATCACCAAGATCAGAAGCAAGAAGTGACATGGGTTTCAGTTTAACTTCACAGGCTCCAGCTTGTGCTTATGCATTTCGGCCTTCACTAACTCTACCCTGTGAACTTCAAGCTCTGGGATCAGATGTGAAGTTGACAGCCTTACAGACACTGCTTAATGAATTGGTTCCTCCCAGAAGTGTATAAAAATTCTTATAACAAATCCATCTAAGTAAGTAAGTAAGTAAGTAAGTAAATAAGTAACAATATCTCCTAGCAGAACTGCTTCTTTGATTGGATCCTGACTGAAGCTGAAAGGTAAGAAGGGTTCTGAAGACATTTAATCCTAGCATAGGCAAATTAAGTCTTCTTTAAGGACGAAGAACACTGTGCATATAGGAATCAAATCAAAATGTGAATCGAAACCCACTGATTCACACCCATTAGGATGAGTATAATAAAAATGACAATAACCAATGTTGGAGGCTACGGAGAAGTCAGCATCTCATACCTTGTTGGTGAGCATGTAAATTGGTGCAGCCACTTTGGAAGCATCCTCAAAAAGTTAAACATAGAGTTACCAAAAGATCCAGAAGTTCCACAAGAATTGAAAATATGTCTACACAAGAATTTGTACAGAAATATTTAGAGCAGCGTTATTCATAAAAGCCCAGAAATGGAAACAATCCAAATATCCATCGACTAGTGAGTAGATAAATGAGATGTGGCATATCCATACAATGGAATATTATTAAGCAGTAAAAAGAAATGAAGTACTGATATGTGCTACGATATAGATAATGTACTAATTTGGATGTTCATTAGAAAGAGGATAGTGGTCCTGATAAGACCTTTCTAGTGAGCCTGATTATAGCAAATTATCCATTAGCCATAATAAATATTTTTTCTCATTCATCTTTCTTGAGTCAGCAAAGGCAGACCCTAATTCAAGTGTGAAGAAGCAATCCTATGCACAAGGAGATATGTTCATGAATTGTTCATTGTGGTGGAAAAAACCCTGAACCATCCTCAAGGTCCTTCAAAAGAAGGAAAGATAAGGGAGGGAATAACCACAAAGCAGTTACAATGAACATAGTAACATACATCAACACAATGTGTCAATCTTAAAAATATGATGTTCATTGGAAAGGAAGCAAATTGCAATATAATAGATGGGTTAAAAATTCAGTCTTTGCAATGATAACATTTTAGAAATGGAGGATGGTTTAGTGGTTGGCAGGGGTAAAGGATGGGGTTATGGGAAGGGGTTGGAGCAGGTGAAGGGGCAACAGAGGAGGTATGGGCAACATGAGGAATCTTTAGGGGTTGGACTGATTGCTCATACCGACTGTGGTGGTGTCTATATAAACTTCCACAAGTGCTGACGTTGCATAAAAGTTAACACACACACACACACACACACACACACACACACACGAGTAAAAGTAAAATCGCGAAATCTGAATAAAAGTGGTGGATTGTATCAATGTCAATACGCAGTGCTATTATGATACTGTATTATAGTTTTGTAAAATATCACCACTGAGGGAAACTGAGAAATTTAGATTTCTCTAAATTGTTTCCTACAATGGTATATGAATCTACAGTTTTCTTAGTTTAAAAAGAAAGAAAGAAACATCGCTTCAGATGTGAAAAACCTGGAAAATATTCTTGGTCTCCTATTCTATGATAGAAAATTAAAAATTTTTTCACTCCCACAGAAAAACAGGATGATTCTCACTAATAAAATTACTTTTATTTGTTTATTTTTAATGTTTATTTATTCATTTTGAGAGCGAGAAGAGGGGGAGGGGAGGAGAGAGGGGGAGAGACTGAATCCCAAGCAGGCTCCATGCCCTTCGTGGAGCTCAGTCTCGCAGCTGCGAGATCACAACCTGAGCTGATTTCAGGAGATCGACACTTAACCGACTGAGTCCCCTGGGTGCCCCTAAAATTACTTTTAAAGCGAAGAGAAAAAAATCTCAGTGTTCGTAACCAGATTGTCTGGGAGTAAATCCTGGCTTTACCGCTTATTATTTGTGAAATTTTTGACAAATTAAAAACTCTGAACCTTAGTTTCTTTTTTAGTAAAATGGAATAACAATAGTACCCACATCATTGAGTCATTGTGAAAATTAACTCGATCAATATGTTTACAAGGTTCTCAACAGTCCTTGGCACATCTTGGTTCTTATTATATGAGCACTACGATACCACTGATATAAAGTTCGAAAGTAGGTGTTACTAGGATAGGAATCCACATATGTACAGTAAGACTACAAAGAAATGCATAGCGGGGATAAATACAACTTCAGGACAGAAACACCTCTGGTAACAGGGAGGGGAAAATCCCCGGGGAGGAACACAGAGGGATTACCACTTGTCTGCATAGCGTGTCATTTCTGGGGCACCTGAGTGGCTCAGTCGGTTAATCATCTGACTCTTGCTTTCAGCTCAGGTCATGGTCTCACAGCTTGTGAGACTGAGTCCCACATTGGGCTCTGTGCTAACAGTGTGGAGTCTGCTTAGGAGTCTCTCTCTCTCCCTCTCTCTCTGCCCCTTCCCTGCTCTTGCTCTCTCAAAATAAGTAAATAAACTTAAAAAAAGAGAGAGAGAGAGAGAGAGAAATCATTCTATAGAATGATGAAATCATGGGACTGATTTATTATCAGAAGTGTTGCAGTTAGGGAGCGAGAGAGGACAATGAACACCTGCAGCAAGCTATTTGATGGGCAATTAATTAAAATATTCATGATGCACCTAACATGAACAAGGCATTGGTCTAGGCTCTGCCGTACAAGGACAAACAGGATAAGGCACATACTCAAGGGACATATGGTCTAGTATAGGAAAGACTTGCACATATGATCTGTCTTTGGTAAGAAAAATGGCCAAAGAAGGGTATTGACCACATGCCATGGGTTGAATCTGAGATTCTTTTTTTCCTAAGTGAGAATAACACACCACATCTTAGAAAATAAGAACAATGCTTTCAATGGAAATCTATAGCTTTTAACGATGTTTTATATAAAAAATATTTTCAATGGAAATGTATAGACTTTAACAAAAAGTTATATGTTATTTTAATTAAAAAACCCCTAACGAGAAAGAACAATCCATTTTGGGTATATATATTCTCATGTAATTTATTATTAAAAAAAACTCCTTAGCAAATGTTATAACCATGCATTCTATGCCTTCATTCAGACACCGAAAGGTAACATTTTCTTTCCTAATTGATAGCTTGCACCAAGATGCCATTTCCCAAATTTTACTCACACAACATGCTGTTGTTAATGTTAGAACAATGAATATCTAGCTTTACCAAATTAAATCCTCCAATTGTTGTGCAGTACAGTGGTTTTCAGAATTAAATGGTTGTCTAGCTGCTCATGGAAGAATCACCGCATGGGCAATCTTTGCCTAGCTAACATTCAGTTGTATGTGATGTAGAGGTCACGTTGAGCACCATGAAGCTCTGTCCCCGAAGGCCAGTCCTGAGAATTCTCATCTCACCGATCTTATAGAAGGAGCTATATTCAGTGTGACAGTTCAGGAAGAGGGCCACCAATCCTTTTCCCCAATGAGTATGTTATCAGCATGAGTAAGTCTTCTCTTATACTTTCAAGACCTCTCTTGGTAAAGCACTACTAAGAAAGCTCCCCTATTTGCCTGTCTGTCTATCTATTTATGAAAGTTTCCTGTTGAGTGTGTCCTTTGTAAAAATCATTGGCTTCTTGGTGGGGTACAAAGACCACGAAGACCCAGACTTTGCCTTCAAGCTCCTAGTGATCCAAAAGAGGGTAGGCATGCAAAATACTGAATGCAAAAAAGTGTTACAATTCTGGGAGTGGTGTGTGTACAGGGTACCATGGAGTCAATGGAAGGAAGTGCCTGGTTCTACTCTGAGGTAGGTGTGGGTTGACTTCGGAGAGGAGGTAAGGTAAATACTTGTAGCATTCCCAGAACAGGGAAGACAGTGACCAAAGGCCTGGAGGTATAAGATGGTCTGGCTTGGCCAGAAACCGTGAGCAGTTCAGCATGGCTGTGGCAGGGCACTGAGGAGACCTGGCCCAGAGATGCCTTGATGCTCTCCATGCTTCCCATAGCAAGCACAGCCATCTGATCAAGTTGTTGCTAAATTTCTTAAATTAGCAAGCATGGGGATTATTCTTGGTTTTATTCTGCTGGCTTTCAGAAAAGGTCTGACCTATCATCTCAATAGCAGTACAATTTACCTTGAACCCAGTGATACCCAAGGCAAGCCTGCCTTTAAAATGTATTATAGAATTCTATGTACCCTGAAGTTTTAATCCTTTGGTATAGCATCATTACGATAGGGCTCCACTCTTTCAAAAAGCCTCGAAGATTGTTGATTTTGGCATGAATGATAGAGAAATTCAAAAGCAAATGGCTGGGGTGGGATTCTGAACCCACAGATTAAAAGTTATCCCATCTCAGCCTTAACATGGATTATGTGAGCATGATTACAGGCTTTTTTTATTCATTTATCAAGGCTGAAAAGATGCTACCAGGTCTCACTATGACTTGATGTGAATACTTTTTGGCAGCTAGAATCTGTGCATGCGGTGGAGTCCTGCCAGCCACGCTCAGTGTTTCCATCACTGGTCAGAGCAACCTGGGAACGGCCTGCAGAAAGAGTTACCATCGGTTTGTTTCTTTCAATCGTCCATTCAAAACACACACACGCACACACACACACACACTGAGCAGCTACTCTGGGGCGGGCATAGTCCCATGCACAAAATATAGGAGATGAACACTGTTCCATACACTGAACAAAACAAGTTCTTTCCCTTAGCGATAAGTGTCTTGAAGAAAAACAGAGCAAGGTAAGGGGAAAGGAAGGGAGAGAGAAAGAGAATGTGTATGGGAGCACGTTAGGTAGTGTGAGGTCACTGGGAAAGCCTTTCTCAAAAGGCACCTTTTAATTAGAGACCTGAATACAGCAAGGAAGCAAATCATGTGACTATCTGGGAGAGACTAATCCAGGAAGAGGGAATGAGCTTGGTATGAGTGAGAAGTGGAGAAAGGAGAGTAGTTGGAAGGAGATAAGGGTATGGGAAGAAAGGGGTTCAGAGTGAAGGGTGAGGTCATGTAAGGCTCTGTAGGTAAGACATTTTGGAAGTAATTGATAAAACCCATTGGACAGATTGATAGGATCTGATTTCCCAGTTATACAAAAGAGTTATAGCCACTTAACCATAGGCAATCCTCCCCTTGGAAGACTGTATTTTCCAGAGATGGCCATATCTACATATTTATCGCTTTCTAGATGTACTTCTAACACTGTTTCCTTTTCTTGAATCTGGAGAGGCTCTTGGAGTACGACAGAAGTGATCTTATGTACCTTCTTTTTTTTTAATTTTTTAATGTTTATTTATTTTTGAGACAGAGAGAGAGACAGAGCATGAGTAGGGGAAGGGCAGAGAGAGAGGGAGACACAGAATCTGAAGCAGGCTCCAGGCTCTGAGCTGTCAGCACAGAGCCCGACGTGGGGCTCGAACTCACAGACCGCAAGATCATGACCTGAGCTGAAGTCGGACGCTCAACCGACTGAGCCACCCAGGAGCCCCTCTTATGTACCTTCTAAGGCTAGGTCATACAAAGGATAAAACTTCTGGTAGCTTCCAATCTCTCTCCCTCTCTCTTTCTCTTCCTCTCTCCCTCTTCCACTTCTCCCCTCTCTTCCTCTCCCACCCCCTTTCTTTCTATAGATGTTCACCATTGGAACTCAGCTGCCAGATTGTAAGGAAGCCTGGTCTACCTGGAGAGACCTGTGTAGAGAGGAACAGAAGCTTCCTGCAAACAGCCAGTATCAACTGCCTAGCCATATGAATGAGCCTCCTTGGAAATAGATTCTCCAACCCTACTCAAATCTTACAATGCCTTTGATATTGGATAACATCTGACTTCAATCTTAGGACAGACTCGCAGCCAGAATTACCGGCCACTCCTGATTCCTGACCTCACAGAAACTGTGAGAGATAATGAATTATTTTTAGTTACTAAGTGGTACCTAAGAGCTAGATCCTATAAGGGCTTATAGATCATGGTGAGGATCCTGGATTTAATTCTAAGTATGATGCAGAGTCATTGGAGTATTTTTAGTAAAAAATTGATAAGTTCTGATTTATCAGTTACAAAAAAACAAACAAACAAAAAAACCAAAAAAAAACACCCCAAAAAACAATGATCATAACCAGATAACAAAGGAAATCCTCTTTGTCCCTAAAAATTTTTATATATTTTTTTTCTCTTTCCTCCTATTTCTTTGTTTCATCTCGTCCATCCTTGCTCTCCCTTCAGTGTCTCTCTAGCTCTTTCTCCCCACTCACCGCTTGTAGCCTTGGACTCTGTTATTCTTATCCCCTCCCTCTGCGACCTGCCCAAGGACACTCAAAGAGGATTTTGGTTTGGGTGGAGTTGAGGCAGGAAACTCAGACCTGGCAGGCCTCTGGTGTACAATGAGGTTGGGAAATCAGAGATTTTTACTCAAAGCACCAAGGAAGAGATGCACTCATATAACTTGCCAGTGTGGGTGTACTTGGCAGGGATGTATAATGCAAATAGCTAAATCTCCCTAAACATGAACTCTTAGCGAGGTATGAATGTGGGCTCCCTGAAGACAAAGATGGTAGTTAGACAATATGTACTTAAAATCTTTTATTTTTTTATTTTGAGAGAGAGAGAGAGAGAGAGAGAGAGCAAGGAGGGGAGAATGGAAGAGGGAGACAGAGAGAGAGAGAGAGAGAGAAAGAGAGAGAGAGAGAGAGAGAGAGAGAGAGAGAGAGAGAGAGGGAGAGAGAGAGAGAGAGAGAATGAGAATCCCAAGCAGGCTCCATGCTCAGGGTGGAGCAAGGCTCTATCTCATGACCCTGAGATCATGACCTGAGGTGAAATCAAGAGTTGGACAATTAACTGACTGAGCCACCCAGGTGCCCCTTAAGTTTTTTATGACAGTCACAATGATCCAGCTACTGAATTTTACTAATATCCGTATCTGGTTTGGCATTAAATTAATTCTCTCAACATATATTTTTCCAAAATTATTAATATGGTGAAAAAAAGACCTACAAATGCTGTAAAGCAAATTACCAAATCCCTAATACTTGAAAAGACCCTTTAAAAATAACAAAAGAGCCAAGGTCTGTAAACAAGATTAGAAATTACTTTTTAGTTAATAATGACTTCTCCAAACATTTTTACCCCCTATTGTGTGTCTGCCAAATTCCTTTTCTCCTGGGAATTAAATGTGATCATCACCTCATCCCTTAGTATTTTGGCTACTGTTAAACATACTGTTGCTATTAGCAAATATATAATTTATACAAATATATAATTTATACAAATACAAATTTGTATTTATTCCCTATGGGCTTGATTCAGAATGGGAAGGAGACAATGATTCTGATTGCCTGAAGCAGCACCATTGAATCAAAATATCATCACTCTTCAGTGATACGAGTCCTTGATTTCAAAGTAGGAGTTTTGATGTAGGCATAGAGGTTGCCAAGAGTATGACACTCAGTTAGCTGCTGCCACTATGCACTCAGACGCTATTACATAAGCAGATTTCTTCAGTCCTCATGTTAGACTCCAGATACAGACATTATTGCCAACACGCTACGTGCTGAGGGTTAGAATTTGGCAGTTAACACCACTTTACTGGTGCACTGTATAAGCCTCAGACCTCATTCCTGGCACTGACAGAGGGAACATGTCATTTTAGTACCTTTAGGATAAAACAAGAAAACTCAGAATCAAAAAGAATCTTGAAAAATGCCTTGCCCAAAGCTACTTCATATTTATGAAATGTTTTACTAATGATAATAAGATAAGCTTTATTTTAGGTACTTTCTTAGTGTTTACCAGACTCTTAAGAGTCCCAAGAGGAGTCCAGTTGATAAATACTCATTTGTTCCCAAGGTCCTGAGGGTAATCCTCTGCTTCTCTCAGTATTTTCTTTTAAAGGGTCGAGGCTTTGTGGAGAGATGTGTGTGTGGATGAGTGTGTGTATGATGATGGGGAAGTGATACACATACACAATGACAATAGTGGATGCTTCGATCAAATGTAGAAAAGTTCATTCAACACTCAGTTTGTAGGGCATACTTCATGCTCTTTGGGAGTGCCTCACACACACAAGTCCAACTGTCAAATTGATCAGAACAGGTATTGTTATGGATGGGAGGGGTTACAAATTATCATTCAAAGATAAAGACTATAAAATGTAAAGGAAATATTTATGGGCAAGGTGTATAAGGTTCAGCTTTCTTAAAATCTTTAATAAAGGAAATTGTCAATTTAATCGGCTGCCATCTCTAAAGACAGATGAAGGCCAACCAGAATTTTAAATATGCATTATTTTAAATTTTGGTAATTGAAATTCAGAGACTATCACAGACTTTATTAATCTTTCTATAGAAATCATTTTGACATCATTCCGAAAGTGTGATTTATGACTCACACAGAAGAGGAAGAATTGAGTCTCACACTCATTTGGTTTATTACTGTGAAGCTACAGTAAGTTATTTCATTAAGTCTAAATGCCATCAATTTTAAGAAGCACCATTATTTTATGTTCCAATAAGAAGTGCCAATTAAACTAAAAAATAATCTTTTCTTATCACATTGATTATAAGATGTATCCTGATTATAGAGATGATAAAATATGAAATATAAAGTGTGGTAGGCAGAATAATGGTCCCGAACATGTTCACAAATACATGTTCCCTAGAAGCATGAATATGGTAGGTTACACGGCAACAGGAAATCAAGGTTCCAGGTGGAATTAAGGTTGCTAATCAGCAGATGGGCAAATTATCTTCCATTATAATCACAACGTAATCACAAGGGTCCTTCCAATGGAAGAGAGGCAGAAAAGTTAGAGGGAGGTGTGATTATCTAAGAATGTTCAGAAAGAAGCAATGTTGCCGGCTCGAAGATCGAGGAAAGGGCTATGAGCCAGGAAATGTGAATGGCCTCTAGAAGCTAGAAAAGGCAAGGAAATGGATTTTCCCCTATAGCTCTGCTGGCACCTTGATTTTAGCCCAGAGAGACCTGTATCAGACTTCTTACCTAGAGAACTATGAAAGAGAATTAATTTGTATTGGTTCAAGCCACTAAGTTTGTATAATTTGTTACAGCAGGAAAAGGAAACTAATACAATATACATCTTATAATCCATGATTATAATATTAATTATATGAATTTGAAATTATAATATTTAACTTTTACTAGATATATAAATTCATGAGAATTGTTCAACTATTATTCATTAATAAACAGTTTTAGACAATCTTGAAAAGCTTAATTATGGCACTCCTCTGCCTTAGGGGACAACTTTCATTAGTATGTATAAATTATACAGGAGGATGTATGAATTATAAATTGTATGTCCAAAGCCCAACCTCACTACTCAACACTCCTTTCATGTCCCTGATTTTTTTTTTAATTCTATTTATTGCAGACATGGAAAAGCAAGCTTTACAATGGGACAAAAAATAAGTCCATGCATTCACAGTGCTTGATCCAGCTAAAAAGTCAGAAGATCCCAGAAGTACTTAAACCTCTCTAATCAAGCCAGAGATTAATTTTATATTTAGTGGGGTACCTGGGTGGCACAGTCAGTTAAGCATCTGGCTCTTTTTTTTTTTTAATTTTTGTTTTAATGTTTATTTAGTTTTGATAAAGAGAGAGAGACACAGAGTTTGAGCAGGGGGAGGGTCAGAGAGAGAGAGGGAGACACAAAATCTGAAGCAGGCTCCAGACTCTGAGCTGTCAGCACAGAGCCCGATGCGGGGCTCGAACTCACAAACCAGGAGATCATGACCTGAGCCGAAGCCAGACAGTAACTGACTGAGCCACCCAGGTGCCCCAGCATCTGACTCTTAATTTCAACTCAGGTCATGATCTCACAGTTTATGAGTGTGAGCCCCACATCAGGCTCTGTACTGATAGTGTGGATGGAGCCTTCTTGGGATTCTGTCTCCTTCTCTCTCTGCCCTCCCCTGCTCACTCTCTCTCTCTCTCTCTCCCTCACTCTTGTGCTCTCAAAATAAATAAACATTGAAAAAAAAATGTATACTTAGTGAATCTTTATCATGAAATGGACTGAAAAACATTGGCATTTCTTAGGTTTAAAATTTTTTAAAATATCAAATGCTTTGTTAGTCTTTGGTCCAGCACATAATACATTAGTTCCGTACAAATGCATATTTTGTAACCGTACTACCTAAATCCAAAGCTGAACCTCTAATAAAACAATAAGCAAACTCATCATGAAATAATCCCCAGATATGCCACACTCTTGATCCCAGATCTCATAATCTCACATATGAAACTTTGACATTAAACAAATGAGTCCAACATTTTTCAGACAGTTTGGAAATGTCACTTCACATGTGCACAGCAAGCTATCCGTCAGAGGGCAAAGCACTCTGAATACAAATAGATGACCCTGGCGGTTTGTTTAGATCACAGCTCACCAAACCATCAAAAAAGACTATTAGCGTATTTTGCTTTGTTTGTGCCTTTATCCTTCCTTCCAGTTTCACAATTCCAGGATCCTCACTGCAATTGGTCCAAGACCTTGATTTTTCTGGCAGTTTTTTCTTTCCATTTCTTTGTTTCCTCTATCGTTGCTGTCTTATCATATGGAATACAATTTTCCCAAGCTTTTCCTTTACCTCTTTCAAATCAAAGGTCAGTGTGTCCAGCTTCAGGGATCAAGAAGGTAGTATTTATTAGGGCGAAATAGAGATTCAAGGCAATACCTTGTACCTGCTAATATTCATCTGGCTTGGCTTTGCTTTTGCCTATCAGATAGCAGAATGAATAAATGAACTCATCTTCTATTCACTAAGACAACCATTCTGGAGGCTTTTACTCTCTGGAGCACTTGTGTAGCTGGTAAAGGGTTATAGGGTTATCCGATATATTCGATCTGCATCACCACTGATGCCATACTCAAAAAAACCCCATCACCCTTTAGTAGAAATCGCTCACACTTTCAATGAATGGCCATGACAGCAAATTACTTAGCTAATGAATTGTTCGAATACTGCTATTAGCCTAATTATCAGCAGTGCTCTTGTTTTTACAGAATTAAAATGTTTCTGCCTTCTAAAATAACCCAAAGAAATTTACAAATATTTAGAAACTAAATATTCCTTTAGTTGTCTTGGATGATGGTGAAAGTCATATTATTTCCCCTTACAGACAAAAGGAAAGGATTTGTTTTCTGGATGTCATCACAATGAATACTACTAAAAAGAGCTCCCTCTTACAGTAATATCGTATCTGCTAAAACACTAAATGTAAGCTACTGCTTTGTTATTTTTGAAATTTTTTCTTAGTTGTTTTTTTCATCTTTACAATCTGCTTATCAACTGTTTGACACACTAAAAACGTTATATCCAAGGGAGATAACCTAGTACATCGGCAGTTTTCAGAAGATATGAAAACATGTGTTATTTTTGTTATAAACTCAAAATCATGATCTTCTAATCTGATTTATTCACCTTTCTTCTAGTAATGTACTCTATTGACTTAAAAAAATAGGCCAAGCTTATAAGTTAAAAAAATTCTTTTGAGACTGAAACATTTACTTGTATAAGACTAAACCTTCTCTCTGGAATTCAAGAAAGAAAGAAGAGGTAAGCAGAAATGATGCCCTGCAGAACCAACCTGATGCACAGGTTTATCCATGAAAGATTAATTAAAGATAATTTACTCGGAGGAGAGAACTTTGGGTTCTCATTCCAAGCTGATTTGCTATGATTTTAAGGTAAATTCTAACAACCTCGTTTATTTACTTTCTACAACTCATCGAAGGTAACACTTTGATAAAAAGATCACAGAAGAGGTAAGAGCTGATAGCCTGTCAGTAAGGAGACTGGAAACCAAGTGAAAAGGAAAAAATGTCTCCCGGAAATCTGGGGGGCCTCAGCTAGCACAGCCGACTGAGGAGGTCCCCGCATTACAGCACAACACAGTCAGGCCCTGGGACTCAGAGCCCAACGAGAGCCTCGTCCAGACATAACCACTTAATGCCTGAGTGCCTCTGGGTGAATACGCAGGTGCTGCAGGCCTGGCTGCCAGAGAAAGGAAAGCGTTATTTCTGCCTTGCCTAATCCTTCATTGTTATTGGGGGGAAAGACAACGTGAGATCATACATGTATTAGGCTATTGATTCGGCTGCATGTGAATTCTCTCTACCAGAGTAAAGGCTGCGTTTCCAAGCCTCTTGCAGCTGAGCGTGGCCCTAGAATAACCTCTGGATTCTGGATATGAGGGGAAGGCCTCCTCCAGGACATGCCGTCCCTTTGCCTTTTCCCTCTGTGGTGAATGCAGGTGGTGAGCCATCCTGAGCCACAGGGAGGAAGGACAAGACCAGAGGCACCTGCATTTCCAGTGACTGCTCCAGCAGCAGACACGCTCAGCTCAGACTCTTACCTGAAAGAAATAAATTTCTACCTTGTTGAAGCCCCTTCAATTCAGCTGCCTGAGCTGTGTCTCGGTCACACCAATTCAGAATGACAAACGCCCTGAAGATTCTGGATGGGATTTGTTACAAGGTGTTTGAAGAATAAAATATATATATATTGCTGATTTAGACTTACATAGGTTACGTTCTTAGCTCTCCACAGAGAAGTAAGCATTCTCATGTGATCACTTGTGTTTTTCTGGGCGGACCACACAGTTCTCCAAGTTCTCTAGAGCAGGTCAGAATATGTCAGTAAAGGAAGAATTGATGAAATGGAGGCTTAGTCGGCCGGGCTGAGGACCAGCCCAGTATCAGCACAAATCCCCGCCTTGGGAAATCAACTCATTCCTCCAGGGAGGAAGAACAGTGCAGAATAGATGATCAGAGAGCAGAGAAAGGGCAGAGATTTTTCATTTCCCCTAAACGCCACTTCTATAACTTTGCCTCTTGTTACCATGGTTACCACGTGACTTTTGAATTAATTTCTACAGACACGGCAACTGTGGCCTAGCACAGCATAGCAGTTACCCAGGTGCCCTCATTATTAATAGAACATACAAGCTATCTGTTAAAAACCCACACTATATATTTTCCAACATTTGCTTTAATTGTTCACCAATATTCAAATTGGAGTCATCGAATCGGGGCCACAATGAACAGAATGGGGAAAATAAATACAGTCTTAGTCCATTACTATGTCTTTGAACATCTAAACCTTCAGTGTTTGCTTCTTTAGAATATCGGTTACTAGCGAGGCCATAAAACCACGTTCCAAACAACACATTACGTGGCAAATATGGAATAAATGTTCGTAAAAGAAATGTTTTATCATAACTTGAAGATTTTTACAGGTCTTTCATTCAAAAAGAATTCCATCAAACTAGAATACACACACGAATCACCTCCCCCTATCTAGAATGCATCAGAATTCGTGACGGGTTTTTCGAGCTTTCTGTGCAGTCAAATTGCACTCGGCTATGAAGACAATATTTCGGAAACATTTCTATCCTATTATTTATCTGTTAAGAATCTAACACACACAAAAAAGAATCTAAAGATTATTATTTTGTTTGGTGAATTATCACTCCCTTAGACTACTCTTTGGAGTCCTTTCTCAGCCCACCGTCCTGTTACTGTCTAGTTGACCTCTTTCCCCCCTCAGTACTCTGAGGTCAACATCAGAGCACCCTCTACCTATATCATACATTTCCTATTTTTACAGAACCATACAGTATGTGTTTTTTTGTGTGCCAACTGCTTTTACTCAACATTAGGTTTTTGAGACTCATTCATATGTATCACGTGTTCATTCCTTTGTATTGCTGGGTAGGATCCCATTACGTGGATACCCCACAATGTGTCTATCCATGCTCACATGTATAGACATTTGGGTTGTTTATAGTAGAGTCTATTATAAGTATGACTACCGTAAACATTCTCGTACAAGTCTTTTGTGGACATATAAGTCTCCTAAGCGTAGTATTGTTGATTCACAGCATAGATCAATGTTTAACTTTTTAAGAAATTGCCGGTTTTCCAAAAATCATTTTATTCCTTCACCAGCAATGGATGAAAGTTCTAGTTGCTTCGTATTGTTGCTAATATTTGGCACTGTCAGTTTTTTAATTAAACAATTATATAAATATAAAACAACGTCTAATATAAAATGGTATCTTATTGTGGCTTCAATTCACTTTTGCTTGATGATTAATGAAGTTGAACATCTTTTCATGTGCTTAATTGCCATTCCTATTTTTTGGTAAAGTGTTCAAATCTTACTGTTTTTATTTTATTTTTTATTTGAGTATAGTTGACATGCAATGTCACATTAGTTTCAGGTGTACAACTTAGCGATTTGACAAGTTTGTACACTATGCTATGTTCACCACAAGTATAGCTGCCATCTGTCCCATTGCATCGTTATTACGATGTCACAGGCTGTATTCCTTTTGCCATGCGTTTTATTACTGTGACTTATTCCTTCCATAACTGGAAACCTATATCTCCCTTAAGACCTGTCATTTTTAAATTGGATTGTTAGTTTTTTATTGCAGGAATATATACACCAGATTCAAGTTCTTTGACACATGCTTTATTTTTTCCTAGTCTGTGTCTTGGTGCTTTTGGATTTGTAAAAATTAAATTAAAATTTTTAAATGTATTTAAATTCAAATTAGTTAACACACCATGTAGTATTGCTTTCAGGAGTAGAACTCAGTGATTCATCACTTACGTATAACACCCAGTGCTCGTCTCAACACAAATGCCCTCTTTGGTGCCCATCCCCCATTTAGCTTATCCCCCCACCCAACACCCCTCTAGCAACCCTCAGTTTAACTCTGTATTTAAGAGTCTCTTATGGTTTGCTTCCCTCTCTATTTTTATTTTATTTTTCTTTCCCTTCCCCTATGTTCATCTGTTTTGTTTCCTAAATTCCATATATGAGTAAAATCATATGATATTTGTCTTTGACTGACTTATTTCAATTCACTTAGCATAATATGCTCCAGTTCCAGTCACATTATTGCAAATGACAGTATTTCATTCTTTTTGATTGCTGAATAATATTCTATTGTATATATATACCACATCTTCTTTATCTATTCATCACTGGATGGACATTTGGGCTCTTTCATAGTTTAGCTATTGTTGATAGTGCTGCTAAAAACATTGGGGAAAACGTGCCTCTTCAAATCAGCATTTTTGTATTTTGGGGATAAATACCTAGTAGTGCAGTTGCTGGGTCAGGGGGTAGTTCTATTTTTAATTTTTTGAGGAACCTCTACACTGTTTTCCTGAGCGGCTGCACCAGTGTGCATTCCCACTAACAGTGCAAAAGTGTTGCCCTTTTTCTGCATCCTTGCCAGCATCTGTTGTTTCTTGAGTTGTGAATTTTAGCCATTCTGACAGGTGTGAGGTGATATCTTATTGTGGTTTTGATTTGTATTTCCCTGATGATAAGTGATGCTGAGCATCTTTTCCTGTGTCTGTCAGCTATCTGGATGTCTTCTTTGGAAAAGTGCCTATTCATGTCTTCTGTCCATTTCCTCATTGGATTGTTTTTGGAGTGTTGAATTTGATAAATTTTTATAGATTTTTGGATACTATCTTTTATCCAATATGTCATTTGCAAATATCTTCTCCCATTCTGTTGGTTGCCTTACAGTTTTGCTGATTGTTTCCTTCACTGTGCAGAAGCTTTTTATCTTAATGAAGTCCCAACAGTTCGTTTTGGCTAAACATTTTGAAAGTTTGATAAAATTAATTTTTATTTTTTTCCCTTTATGGTTAACACTTTTTGTATCCTAAGAAATTTTTGCTCTTTCCAAACTGAATATACATTCTCCTATGTCATCTAGCAATTTTAAGATTCTAATGTATACTGTTAGATCTATGATCCAATTCAAGTTATTGTTTGTATATAGATAGATATAAGACTTGAGGTTTGTATTGTTTTTATTATCTATCTATCTATCTATCTATTTTTGCATACAGTAGCCAGCTGTTTTAGCATAATTTATCCTACTTAGGTTTCTGTTAGCCTTTTTGGATCCATGGCTTAAAACAATTCTTCAAATTTGGAAAATTCACAGGCATCATCTCTCCAAATGTTTCTTCTGTTCCATTTCCCTTCTCCAGTCTTCTGGGACTCTGGTAATATGTATATTAGACCATACAAATTTCAGACCCTCTAGTTTGATTTTTTGTTTGTTTGCTTGCTTTCCCTTATTGTTCCTCTTAGTGTTTTAGTTCAGATGATTACTTCTTCAAATTCACTGATTTTTTCTTCTACTATGTCCAGTCTGTTATTAAGCCCAATTA
The DNA here is from genome assembly GCA_030068075.1 of Paguma larvata. Taxonomy (NCBI): domain Eukaryota; kingdom Metazoa; phylum Chordata; class Mammalia; order Carnivora; family Viverridae; genus Paguma; species Paguma larvata. Next base: position 1,820,140 of record CM057827.1, read on the forward strand.
ATAAATCTCTCTCATGTTTTGAGAGAGATAGTCAGGGAGGGGCAGAGAGAGAGGGAGATAAAGAATCCAAAGCAGGCTCCAGGCTCTGAGCTGTCACCAAAGAGCCCAACGAGGGGCTCAAACTCATGAACCACGAGATCATGACCTAAGCTGAAGTCAGATGCTCAACCGACTGAGTCACCCAAGAGTCCCTGGAATGGCTTTTAATGAAATAACCCTTGTACAAGTCCCAGTTATAAACCATAGGAAAAAATATGCTTTTAAAAAGTATTTGAAGGCACTGGAAAACAACTAAAAAACAGGCACAGGTAATTCCTTATTCACCACCTCCTTCCAATTACTCTCCAATTCATTTTACTATTTTATTTGAGTCTTAGCACTAGTCCTTATCAAATATCAAATATATTATTTATTTGAGTTTGTGTTATGTCTGCTTCTTACAGCAAAATATAAGTCTCGTGACAGCAGAGATACCATTGTTTATTGCTGTATCCCAAATTCCTAAAAGTTACTGACAATGGTAGGTGTTCAGTACTTGCTGAATAAATGAATTAAAGTTTGAGTGGTAATCAAAATTTATTATACACCAAAATCACCTAGAGGGCTTGTTAAAACACAGATTTCTGGACCCCATGCCCAGAATTTCTGATGCATAAGTCTGGAGTGACACTCAAGAATTTGCATTTTTTAACAAGTTCACAGCAGATGGTCCAAAGACCACACCTGGAGAGGCGGGCTAGGATTTACTGAGTGCCAGCTATCTTTTCCTATGCTAGGACCATGAGGATTGAGAAGTAAACAAAGGACTCTGGCTCCCAATAAGCACCAACTCTAGTTAAGAAAATAAAGTAACTTTATGTTTATGTGTGTGTGCACATACAAGCAAACACACATGCACATAGAATGTATGTGAGATGTCAAACAGGCAGCACTTAGGGGTAAGATCAATAAGATCTCACAAGAGAAAGGTATAATAAGAATAAATATATGTGACATTTATTAGGAGCTTCCTATGTGCCTGTAACGGGCCTAGTATTTTACATGGAAAGTATTAGTTAAGTGTCACGACAACCTTGTATGTATTATTTTAACCCCCATTTTAAAAATGACAAAAATGAGGCTCAGAAAGGCTAAGGAACTTCTTAAGTATTGTTACCTTAGTTTGTGAATCCCAAAACTCAAGCACTTAGCCAATCACTGTTCTGCCACCAAGGGTGGGTTATGAATTGAGAAGAATAGGAAGGATGGGACGTTGGGTAGAATTAGAAGAGGAGGAATTAGAAGAAGCTAGCCTGTGAGGCAGAGCCAAAACTTAATCCAGGGTTCCTGGTATTCTAGAATACCTCTTCATTGTCCTGCCATGCCTTCATGCTTCTTCTGATGAGCTCTTACAAGAGTTGTTGGGTGTTTAACAAAAAAACAAACAAAAAACAAAAACAAAAACAAATTAGTGTCTTGGAATATCAATTCAGAGTGATGGTCTGATGAAATAGAAAGGGTACACCAGCGTGGGGTGCCCAGTTAGGAGACTATTTCAATAGTCTAGGCAGGAGGACATAGGGGACTGAGGTAAAGTTTTTAGTAAGAATAAAGGGAGAGTTGAATATAAGAACTGATAGGTTTAGAAATGGAATGCATCTGAGAAAGGGAAATATCCAAGTATTTGGAGGATACAGGCCTGGATAATCAGGAGAGTGGCAGTCTCAGAACAGAGAAAGGATGAATCATAGGTGCCTTTCTATAGTTCACCTGTCTCAATCTAGACCAGTAGTTCTCAATTGAGGGTGAGGGTGATTTTGCCCCCCCCCAGGGGCCCACGTGGCACTATCTGGAGGCATTTTTGGTTGTCACAAGTGGTGGGATGGAGAAATAGATATTCTACAGGCACCTAGCCAGTAGAGGCCAGGGAAGTTGTCAACATCCTACAATGCATAGGACATCCACCTCCCAACAAGGAATTACCCAGCCCAAATTGACTCATTATTGACATAGTGCTGAGATTGAGAAATTCTGCTCCAGACTGTTGAGACAAATTGTAAACCTGAGGCCCTCAGGGCAAGTCAGACAAGGTAAGATGATGTGTTAGTTCCTTCTGTGGTGCTGTTTTTGATTTAAATCAACATTTAAAATCAAGAGAGTTCACATTAAAATGGCCCAGACAGCAGGCTTCTCTTGGAAGATCTGCCAACTCTGGCTCCAAATTTCACCGTGGGTAATGCTTGACTGTAACTGACTGACTAACGCACCTTCCTCAGTTTTCCAGGCTCACAACTCCCATTTTCTCTCCCACCACTGAGACCAAACTCAGCCGCCATTTATCTTTGCTTGGCACTATTATTTCCTTATGGTACAACAGTACAATCGATCCTTACTCTTTGCAGATTCTACATTGGTAAATTTGCCTACTTCCTGAAATTTACTTATAATCTGAAAACCAATACTCACAGTGCTTTCATGGTCATTCACGGACAGAGCAGTAGAAAATCTGAGTTGTCCGATGCATACATACTAGCTGAGGTACATGCTCCACCTTCTTGTGTCAACTCTCATACCGGAAACAACTATCCTTTTCAAATATATTTAGTGCCACACTTTTTTGCATTTCTGTGCCTCATTGGTGAATTTACCATTTAAAATGACCCCCAAGGGTAGTGTTTAATGCTGCCTGATGTGCAAGAAGTTCAAGAAAGCTGTGATGTGTCTTATGGAAAAAATGCAAGCTTTGTTCAGGCATGAGTTATAGTGCTGTTGCCCATGAGTTCAATGATAATGAATTAACAGTATGTATTAAATAAGGAATCTATAAATAGAAAAACACATAAAACAGGGTTATATATTGATCAGTTGTCAAAAATGTGACTAGAAACCACAGGAACCTAACCATAAATTTCCCCTAGGAGCAATGGTTCAATATTTGCTAATTCAGTGTTCTTGGCGACTTTATACAATATAACTACCTTGGATAATGAGAGCAAATGGTATGCCTTTTTCAAAACTGCATAAGCCAAAGAAGAGTAAGGGCCACATGTTACTTGAAAAATGGGACAACGTGTTTCTTTCTGAAGGTGAAAACTATTGCTGTCCTGGACTAAACATGAAAAACTTGCTTGTATCATCAGGTCCCTGTAGGCATTTGACTCACAGTCTTAGGCTTTTTTTGTTTTTGTTTTTGGTTGAGATGGAAGATGTCTTGAACTGGGATAGAAAATGATGAGTCAGAGATTCAGACACCAAGAACCATCATAAAAGGTAATGTAAATAATCTTGGGAAATGTAATACATTTACATTTTGGGGCTGCTGCAGAAGATGGAATAAGAGTCATACTGCCTAAGACAGTGATGGCAAGTAGGCACCATCTTAGATGACAACTCTGATAGATTGGTATTGGTCTCCCAGTGAACTGCATTAAGAATCCTGAGCTGCATTTGGGTTACACCTGGATTCACTGGGAAAAGTGCCATGATTGACCATGGTGGTTTCCATGGGCCCAGAATACAGGAATGCCAAGGTGCTTTATATTTGCCAATCCCAGTTTCAGCAATGTGAGGAAGCACCATGAAGGGACAGCATAGGGACAAGAGAAGCAGACTGCATGGAAGGGAAATTTCTCTTCTTCCCAATTTTGCTCTGAGCTGCCCATGCCATGTGCAGTGAAAAGGTATATGGGGCAGGATCAGGCAGGCCTAGCCTTTGGGGGCAATATGCCCAATATGCCAACCTTCAAATGTTTTGCAAATATCCCCAATTCTTTCTGGAACATTTTAAGAAATTTCTTTTCTCTTCATCTTGGGGAGACTTAAGTCTCCTGAAATAGTAGTTGTAATACATTATCTTATTTTGTTACATGAGGAAAAATAATGAAGGAGGCAAAGCAATTAGGCTTCTATGAAAAAACTGTTTGGTATGTTTGGCCCACATTCAGTCACCCAGGGAAAGTTCCTTAATCTCTGAAATAGTGAACTATTCTTTAACATTTTCTATATTCTTGCCATAGAATCAGTTTTGGATGAATAGATTGCGCTCCTGTATCTAAATAAGGATTTAAAAAGCTAAGACAGCTCACACAATACATAGGAGGAATTCAATTTTTAGTGAACAAGGTTTTTTAAAAATGGACTTAGAGATAAGCAACGAGGTTTTTCTATTGAGATAATAGAAAGGAAAATGAAGCGTTGCCTCTGGAAACTTTAAAAAATTCATATTTAATATGAAATCAGAATTACTTTTTTGAGGTAATTGAGGTTTCAATTTATTTTTTTCTTACAGACTATTTGAATAGCTCTTACTTTCATTTAAGAAAGAAGGGTTCGCTTTTGAAAATGTATTTGCATTTGCACTGTTTTTTTTCCTAAAAAAGAAACCCTTCTCCCTAAATTGCTTTACAGTATTTCTAAGTGAAGCTAGGAAATAAGCCCCAAATCTGGTAAGGGCCTGATAGAGAGCAATGTACAGTGTAGGAGAAACTCTGCGTTGAAAAAAATTACACAAGGAAACGGAGTGGGCAAATCTTTTCTCATTAGCACCTTTGGCCCACAAGGAAAAGAGGCTTGTTTCAGAAGTAAGATTTGTTTTGTTTTTGTCTTTTAGTATTTGTGGGGGAAAAAAAGTGTGAGAAAAAGGTAGACAACTCAATGGAAAAGTGGGCAAATTACTTAGACTCCATTTGAAAGAGGATATTCAAAGGACTGGAAGATGTATGAAAATGTCCTCAATACATGGTGTTGTGTGGTTGCCACAATGCTGTGTACTGCTATCTACCCACCAGCGTAGTTAAAATGAAAACAATTAATAACAAATGTTGGGGACAATGAGGTTTACTGTGGGGAATGTACTATGGCGTCACCATTTGGTAACACTGTTTGGTAGCATGCACTAATGCTGAGCGTATGCGTACTCGGTGACCCAGCAATTTCCCTTCTAGAGGTCAAACCGACAGAATTGCCTACATTTGTGCACCAGAAGACATGTGCTATAATGTGTACAGCTGCACTACTCGTAATAGCCAAAACCTGGAAACTGCCCAAATGACCACCGGTGGTAGAATGGATAAATTATGGAATATTCCTAAAACCAAATACTAAACAATGAGAATGATCTAAGACTACATGCAACAACGTGAATGAATCCAACAAACACAAAGATGAGCTGAAGAAGCCATGTTGCAGGGCATGCTGGGTCCCTTCAAGTAAAATACAAAACCAGGCAACATTAACTCACTGTTAGAAAGCAGGGTACTTGCTGGTTCCCCTTGGCAGGGATGGGTGGGCTGTTGGCGGAAAGGGATCATGGGGAGGGCTTCCCAGGGACTGATAATATTGTTTCTTGATTTTTGCTAATTACACAGGTGTAATCAGTTCATGAAAATTCATTGAGCTGTACATTCATGATTTCTACACTAAAAATTTCTGTACCATACCTTTTTTCCCCTTTTTCCAGCTGCAGGCTTAAATAAATTTAGAACATTTGCAATTTGGCACTTCCTCTGGTCTGACATATAGTAAAAGAATGAACAATAAGTGGTGGTGTGCTGGAGCTGGCTTGTTCTGACTCTCTTCTCAACTTCAAGGTCAGTGCCTTCATGTCCGGGTAGCTGGAAGTCAGCCTTGGCAAATGCCAGAAATCAAGGATTTGCATATTTAACAGCACACCGCTGAATCACAGTCAATGACAATGAAAACAAAACCCCAAATATCTATTTCTTCTGCATAAATAATAATCACTGGAAATACAAAGGATTAGGAACATACCTTACTTCCTTTAGAAGTTTAGCACCAGTGCTCGCTTCAGCAGCACATATACTAAGAAGTTTAGCACCAAATTGGCTCTTCCCTTAAAATAAGGAACTCGAGACCAGGTTCACATCAACACTAAATCTTCAAAATCCCCATGATGGGGGTGTGAGAAGGCATAAGCATTATTTGCTCATTTTGTTTCCATCTTTGACCTCTCTCAATGGAATCTTACTTCTCATTTCAGGAAGTAAAATAGTCAAAAACAGCTTGTTTATTCCTTCTTGACCACGCCCCTCTGCCCCATATTTTTCTTCCTCTGCAAGGAACTGACAATGAGTATCATCTGTAGACAAGGGTCCTTACAGGTCCACCAGTGGGTTGTTCCACCCAGGATGGAGAAGCAGAGGCCAAAGCTGGGCAGCACGTGCCCCTGGCCCCACTTAGCTGCCGCTGCCTATTACACCTGCCAGTGCCCTCCACGCGGCTCTGGAGCCCCGGTGCACTGCCAAGGCCTGGGTAAAACGAGGGGGTTGGAAGATGGCTGCCGCTCTCTGGTCCATCAGCCTTTGATTTCCAAATGCTGAAGCCCCAGCTGAGAAACTTGAAACAGGAGGAAAATTAAAGTGTCTCTTTACAAAGGCACAAACAGCAGGTAGCAGACAGTTTTATCCAAGAAACTCTTCTCAGGAACTGAGCCAGAGAAACATCAATAAATCTAGATCCCAATTAAATTCACCACTGACAGGGATCTTTGCTCTCATCTAATTCTACACCCTTATCCTCGACACGAGAAGCTGGAGGTCCAGGGGAGTCAAGTGGGTTGCCCAAGAGGTAGATACAGAATCAAAACAGAGGCCCCTAGCTTGGCACCCGTTGTCTTTCCTATCATATGCAGCTGCCGGTATTCTCGATTCCTTGATGGACCCCTGCCACCACTCTTACACCACGTTAATGTTGCTGAAATTGGGATATATATCTTACAATTCTTTTTAAAATTCTTGTTCGTTTTGGCTCTTTCCTAGAAAACGATTTAAAAGGCTGTTATTAACTTGTTGGTGTCTTGGAATCTAGGCAATGCGGCTTTACAACAGATATTTACATTTGAAAAACATACACCAAAGGGTTTCTTTATATTGAAATGTCTTAGTACCTTTAAAATACGGTTTGGTTTACATAAAATTTTTAGGACCACATGCCTGTTGGGGGCTGCATTTCAGAAGCAACTTGTTGCCTGCCAATCTTTTTTCCATTTTTTTCTGCCCTCCTTGAAGTCGCTGCCCAAATTCCCTGCAAATACCCAGAGGTGAGGGAGAGACAGGAAGCCTCGGAGCAGGCCCTGGGCAAGAACAAAAAGGGCAAAAATACAGATGGCTGAGTGGCCTTCACTCTCAAGACTTTGCGGGGAGGAATCTGACCTATCTGAATTTCTCATTGCTCTTGGCCAACTTCTGACAAAACCAACGTGATGGTTAATTTTGTGTGTCAACTTGACTGGGTCATGGGAGGCCCAGGTATTGGGCTACATATTATTTCTGAGTGTGTCTGAGGATGTTTCTGGATGAGATTAGCATTTGACTTGGTAGACTCGGTAAAGGCGATTGCCCTTCCCAGTGTGTGCAGGCATCAACCGACTTATCGAGGGCTTGAAAAGAACAAAAAGTGGAAGGGAGAATTTGTTCTCTTTAACTGATTGTTGACCTGGGACATTGGTCTTCTGTCTCCTCCTGTCCTCAAATTGGGAATTAGGCCAGCAGCTCCCCTGGTTCTCAGGCCTCCAGACTCAAATTGAACTACATCCCTAGCTAGCAGATAACAGATCGTGAGATTTTTCAGCCTTCCACTGCATGAGCCAGTCCCTTATAATAAGTCAATATGCAATATAAATAGCATAAATATATGATTATAAATTATAACATAATTTATATCTATGTCTATAATTTCAAGCCCCAATTCATAGGTGACAATAGCACACATTAATCACACACACATTCTGGCCAATCTGTGTTCCAAGGGCTTTGTATCTACCCTCTTTCATCCTCACAACAATCTTTGGAGTTTGGTCTGATTTAAAAAAAATTTTTTTTTTAATTCTAGTACAATTAACATATGGCGTTACATTAGTTTCAGGTGTACAACACAGTGATTCGACAACTCTATATGGTTTGGTTATTATCTCCATTTTACAGATGAGAAAACTGAGGCACAGAGAGGTCAAGTAACTTACCTAAGTTCACACAGCTAAGCAGTGGAAAAGCCAGGCGTTAAATATAGGCAGCCTACTTTAAGGCCCGTGTTCTCGACCCTTCACTGTATTGTTTGGATAATAGTGGACCCAGGAATAGACTCCAGCTCTTTGGGCCCCATACAAATGAGCTGCACAATATCATGCAGGAAGTCCACGCTACAGCTTTCAGCCTCTTGAGCCTGGCTCTAGTCCTTTGGCTCTAATCCTCATTTTAGCACTTGCAATAAAAGGGCTTAACCAGAGACCAGTTTTTGCATTTCTGTCATGCTCGTTCTATTTCCTGTTTCTCCTGACTATTCTATTGTTACCTGATTCTGCTGTGAATCTTAGATTCTCCAACCTTATACACGGAGTCAAAATGCTTGTCATCAGTTGCCCTCAGCCAGCAAGGCACTGATGTGGCAACTTCACAGAGGTGTGCATGACCGATTACTTTCAGGAGCAGGGAGGAAGGAGTCTCACGTTTCCTGTAGGAGACATGAGAGCCTTGACAGAGTGTGTTAAGGTTGGAGGTAAGGTGTTCAGAAGCTGTCAGACTTAAGTTCTGGCCCTCAGTCTCAGCTTCAATATACACAAAGCCCTCCTAACCCAGTTGTAATGATCCTTGCTATTAAACCAAAGAAATAGTTCATGGTGGAAAACACTCTGATATGAAATCAGATCTACAGCTATTGGTGCACACAGCAAATCCTGTTCTAGCAACAGCTGTTCCATGACCTTGGTTTTAATACATTATGAGAACGAGTTCTTCTTGGAGTGCTTGGGAACTGAAATGGTCACACGCCATTATCTGTGTAACCATTATCCAGTCCTCTCTCTGGGACATAAAAGTGCTTTGTTTATGTGGTCACACTGGAAATCTCCCTTACTGAGTGAATTTCCCCTCTTGAACAGCTGAATAAACCTGGAGCTCAGGGTCGGCTAAATAACCAGTGGTCTCATGCTCTCCCACCAGTATCCTAAACTTGAATCAGCAACAGGAAGGGCCTCACTCAGCCCACAGTGGTCCTTGCAGTAGTTAGAGTGGGGATGGAGTTGTGAATACAGATCATCTAAATTCCTTAACACAGCTGGGGAGATTAACAAACAGCAGGACAGGAAGGAACGTAGTGGGTTTAGTATACCACTGAGAAATATGACTTAATCCCTGAAGAAAATCATGAGATATGAACAAATACTAAATGAAATTAATTTCCAAATCTAGTATTTATGTAAATTTTATACCAATCTCTTCAGATACACATTCCAATTAAAGACTTTCTCTAAAAACACTGGGTTAACTTTTGAGGGCTCTATCTCACAATAATCACCTTTTGTACATATAATTTTAGAAAACTTAATAATTGACCATAACCTAAATGCCATCATCACATGCAAATTAAATAATATAAATGGTAAATTGATGACATTGTTCTCACGTAAGTAAATAGAAGACCTATCGGAGTAAAACTACAATATAATTGAAGTATTTGGCTCTACTAAGAAGAGAGTAATTGACCAGTCTCTGGCTAGCCTCCAAATTGAGTAATAATCTTCTACTAACTAATTCATCCTTTCCATGTTTTACAGATGAATTTTATAAATTATTTCTTACTTTCTGCCTTCAACGTAAGTAGAACTTCCAGGTTCCATTAAATATCTGTCATATTTCATTTCGGTGGTGGGTATATGTCAATGGATTCTGTGTTTGTATTTGGTTAAATCATTTTATGGCATGTTTCAAATGAAAAGAATTATGTGAGTGCATTTTTTTTCAACCTAGATGTGTATGTTATAATCTTATTTTAACATTACGGGTGATGGGCCAAGTACATTACAGTAATCTATTTTTGGGATCGGTGCCAGCTCTGAAGCTGCTACCCATGAGGTATGATTTGAGGAGCTGTCAGCACTGGGTCCTTCACTGGGCAGGAAGCCAGTCAGGAAAGCCAGCGTCAGCCTGAAGGCAGAGGATGCACAAGGCAGAAGGGCTGAGCAGAGAGACTCTCCCAGAAGCTGCTGGTCAAGGGTCTAGCTAGGGCTGCATGAACAGAATCGATACACAGTGGCGAGAGCAAGGCATGGAGATGACCAAACAAAGGCACATACGTTGGAACCAAAGCTGGGCTTTCAGACAGGTAGGCAGAAACCAGAAGATTCACAGGAGACCACCGTAGGAGGGGAGGGGAGGAACAGGAGCGCTGGTGATCAGTAAGGTGCCAACAGAGTTGTCAAGTCGTGTACCAGAGCAGGAGAGAAGAGCAACAGGAGACCCCTTTTTTTGCTTCATCCTATAAACTTCTTTTGTGCTTTTGGCTAGGGCAGGACCCAATCAGACAACCAATCCAAGGGGACAGCCATGCTGCAATGCATCAGTTCTCCCTGTGTAAGGGACAAAACGAAGCTTATTTTCCACAAATTCTTCCCTTTCCAGCTTTTATGCTGAAACTCCTACATTAGACCGATCCTTTGAGCAATGGTACTGTCTATTGAGGGCCAGTGTTAAAAAAGAATAATATCTTATTTATAAGGAAGTGATATTAGTTCAATAGTATAGACATACAATTTCCCCTTCAAGAGAGAACAACAAGATTAAGGTAAACTTTGATAGTTGTTGTGATCATGCAGTACAGGAACAAACTGTGATTATAGTTGTCTGAGGGCACAGGGGAGCCTCTAAAAGAGAATAGGTGTTTTCACTGAGTTTCACTGAACACACACACACACACACACACACACACACACACACACACAGAAGCAACCGAAAATGGGTCCTGGGATGTTCAGAATTCCTAATATAGGTTCTAAGAAATCGACATTTTTTGTTTTTGCCTGTTTTTTGTTTTTGGTAATACATGCCATTTGATTTTGGTAATTTACTGAAGTGTTCTGGGATTTATTCCTTTGATTTTGAAAGGGGTTAGAAAGTGATCTCAAACATCCAGCGTCCCAATTCTATCAGCTTACGACTCTCAAATATAGGGGAAGAATCCACCATTTTGACACCCTAAGGTGATGGTAATTTTTTTTTAATACCACGGTGATAACGTATAAGCAGCAAAACTGTAGCACCACTGGAGGTGTATAATATACTGAATGAATACCACCACCCAAGTTGGCACAAGCGTAACTCAAGTTGGGGAGGAGGTACAGCCACCATATCCAGCTACCTTGACAACCAAATTATTTCTTCCTACTACTTTTGGACTTTTTCATGTTCCCTATTCATCAGGAGCCAATTCCGGTAGAGTGCATCTGAGCTCTGCCTCAGAAGTGGCTGATAGAGGTTACTGGGCAAGAAATTAGCATCAGGTCCTGGTGGGCCACGGTCTTGACAAGTTTTTTCTCATACTTGGCTCTGTGTCTGCTTTTCACTTTCTGTGTCTTTGAGAGAAGAGAGGCTCACATCTCTGTCCCTTCCATTTTAAATGAGTAATTAGTGTCCAGAATATATAGTAGATCTCTTACAACTCAACAATAAAGGAGAAATAACCCAAATAAAAATGGTAAGGAATTTGAATAGACATTTCTCTACAAGAGATACAAATCAGTCAATAATCACATGAAAAGATGTTTAATATCACCAGTCATTAGAGAATTGCAAATCAAAACCACACGAGATATCTCTCTGCAGTCACCAGGATGGCTCTAAACAAAAACTGTTGGTGAAAATATGGAGAAATTGGAATCCTTGTGTATCGCTGGTAGGAATATAAGATGGTACAGCCTCTTTGGAAATCAAGAATCAAGGATATTGTCAATGCTAGAAGCATGAATTTTCTCTTTGGGTTGATGGATTTTTAAAAATTAATATGAAATATTTATGTGTTGATTTGCCAATTAACACCAATATTTACTAGTGTGTGTTATGTCTACATAATAGGACGTCACTATCAACTCAAACTTTTCCACAGCATTTTTTAAATATATAATATATTGTAAAGTTAGCTAACATACAGTATATACAGTGTGCTCTTGGTTCTGGGGGTAGATTCCAGTGATTCATCACTTACATAATACACTCAGTGCTCATCCCAACAAGTGCCCATAACCCACTTCCTCCCTTCCCTGCGTCCCCCATCAACCCTCAGTTTGTTCTCTGTATTTAAGAGTCTCTTATGGTTTGCCTCCCTCTCTGTTTGAAATTATTTTTTCCCCTTCCCTTCCCCATGGTCTTCTGTTAAGTTTCTAGGCAGTAACCAGAGCAATTGGAAATCCATGTCCTAAGTCTAGGTAGAAAAATGACAGTTTTGAACTGTAACAGAGGTAGTTACCCTAGGTGCCCCTGCTTACTGCACTTGTTGAAGCTGACCTGGAAATGCAGTGCTTGTCCAAGTTTCTGTATTCCATGATTCTTGTTTCTCAAAGTAGAAAGTTAGAGAAAATTTTATTTGATGCCAGACAATATTTTAGTTCTACTAATGGCAGATTTGCTTCCTTAATGGCAGAAGGTGGCGAGATAACATGAGTTGAATGTAAACACCAAGCTTCTTCACGCTGTATTGATCGTGTGTTGAAAGCTATTTATCGTATTTCCTTGCTAAGTCGGGCCAGATGATTGATGGTCAATGAAATCAATAACATCTGCTTGTGAAAAGGCCACAGGTTTCTTCGCACCATGTAAGATTTATTAGATTGGATGGAAGTCCAATTTCACATTTGATTTTTGTGTGACTAATGCTGTTGGGATACCATTTCATAGGTGTAGGAGTGGGGAGGACACAGGCAACCTCATTTTATCAAGTTATCCATTTTATCATGAACTGGGGTGTCCGGGTGATGGCATGAACATCATCAGTAGTCCCAGGTAAATGTACGACGCATATCCATAGTAAAATCAGCGGTTGGCTATTTGTAGTGAGGAACAGAAATTAAAGTAGAGGCGGTAAAAACTGATGGAATATATTATAGAGTTATTTCCCTTTGGCTTTGGGTGAGTCGTGATTACAGTTGAGCCAGTATAGTTTTGACCTTCCAAGCATTTTCTCCCTACAGAATCAAAAAGCCCATTAAGAAGACCTGCCTTAGGAAGAAACCATTTAATCCCCCCGTATTCACATTTACTTCTCTCTGCAACCTGCTTTCTCAGAGATTAGATAATGTCTTAGACCGACGGACAGCACAGGTCAGAGCAGCACGACCCCCTCCCAGGCTTTTCCTGGAGCACGGGAGAGAGTAGTAAGTATTTGGTGTCAAACAGTTGCTTCTTAAAATGCAAGCTGCAAGCAAAGTAAGAGTAAAGAGAGGGTGAACAAAAATCTCAATAAAGCTGAATTGATGCTATCTGGCTGGAAAGGCAGCTTCGCATGAATAAATCAGGAGTCAGTGAGAATTAACCGTCTATGTGTACTGGCTAGTGACAGAAGGTGGCTCTTCCCACACCAAAGAACAATGTTAAGCATTCTACTTCCAAAGCTAATTCTTTAAGGAATAGTTTCTTCTTTGAGCAGAGCTATTAGTATAAAATGCACAGTTCTGATTCTATGCAAGGCTTAGGAAAAACAAATTTTATTGGGCAGTGCTTAAACCCATTCCTAAACAATAGGCTTTTCCAATTCACATATTTCTTTCTGCATTTATCGAAAAGGCGGACTAGGTATAGATCTCGGACAGGAATGTATGTATTTTCTTTTAACCACCAGCAAAAGGTCCAAGAAAACAGAACAGATAGATACCTGCTTATGTGTTTTAAGTGTATTTTTGTGTTTTCCAAGATAGACCCGTAAATGTTTCAGAGCTGCAGAAGTAAAGATACTTAAAATGCCAAAAAACCTCAACTTAATCTTCTATGTTATTTCTGTCTATAAATTTTAAATGATTATTTTGTTATAAGAGGACAATGAATCAGTGGCTGAGCTGATAGAAGCCCACTGCATGCCTGTGGCTTGATTAGTTCTGACAAGGAGGCGGGATGGACCCCTCCCAAGATGACCTGGCCTACCCAGCCCACCTCCGATGGCCTGGTCTGTGAAATACTCAACATATTTGTCTTTCCTTTCCCTTTGCCCCATATTTTCCTTTTTAAATTTATTTTGTCACCAGGAAACTTAGGAGATAAATGACTTAACTTCATACGTGAGAACTAAAGGAAGTCAGTTATTTGTTATGCTGCTGTAATTTATAGCATCATGAAGCAATGCTTTATAGGTCATGTGTTTCCTGTGATTATCAGAGGGTAGGACGGATGGCAGTTAAACACATGAGCTCTGAAGTCAGACAGCCTGGATTCCAACCCGGGCTCTGCCACTTACAGCTGGTACGACTTTATAATCTTTCTGTGCCCCAGTTTCCTCATAGGAAGATGTGTGAATTCTAAAGATTAAGCGAGAAAGTGCTTGGACATGGCTTAGAACAGTTCCTGTCATGTAGTAAGTGCTCAGCAAATTTTAAACAAAAGTATAAAATAGAAGTTTTCAAATTTAATAATTATTGTCAGTCTAATATGAGAAACTTAAAATACTGGAATATTTGCTAATCATTCATCTGCTAACTGACTCCTTTCTTCATTAAACCTTTTCAAACATCTACTAAGTGCATTAATGGAGGAAACAAGGACATATTAAGAAACCAGGGCACCTGGGTGGCTCAGTCGGTTGAGCGTCCGACTTCAGCTCAGGTCATGATCTCACAGTTCCTGAGTTCAAGCCCCGCATCGGGCTCTGTGCTAACAGCTCAGAGCCTGGAGCCTGCTTTAGATTCTGTGTCTCCCTCTCTCTGCCCCTACCCTGCTCATGCTCTGTCTCTCAAAAATAAATAAAAATGTTTAAAAAATTAAAAAAAAAAAGAAACTTTGAGACTTTGAGTTAGTAGGGTCCAGTGGAAGATTCTAACATGCAATTATAACACAGAGGGGGACGGTCGTGTTGGGACACAGAGACGGGAGCTGTGGAAGGGCATGGACAGAAGAGAGAAGAGAGTTTGGGAACACATTGTGAAAGTGAATGAGACTGATGTCTGGTTCAGACACTCAGGCGCAAGCGGGAAGTGAGACCACGGGGTAGACGCATAGAGACAGGCATGTTGAGGAAGAGACAAGAGTCAGTGATGCTTATTTATTCATGACTAGAAACTCAAGACAAGTTTTCTTGCTTTTTCAGCTTAAAATGAGTCTGTCAAAATGAAGAAAAAAACTCTACAGTTGAGAAAAAAAGTGTAATTAAACCCAGCTGGGGAGGAAGTGGCACAGGTGCAGGGGTGACTGGTGGAATGAGAGCAGCACTGAGCTTCCGGCTGGCTGGGGCTGGCGGGCAGGTCAGGGCTGGCTCAGGTGATCTGAGGTCGAGTTTTAAAAAATGCTGGAGGGCAGCGCTGCTGGACAGGGAGAGGGCTCTGTCGGGAAGCTGCAAGGCCATGTAGGTCAGGAAGGAAGAGGTAACTTAGGCAGATGGGAGTATGGCTGGATCCGTGGCCAAAATGCTACACCATAAACCCTCAATGTTAAAAAAATGGCAAAGCCAGGGCTGAACAAAAGTGAAGTGAAATTGTGATGATTTCCCTGAAATGCATTGAGCACATTCTGTGCATTCTGCTTGGAGTTTTCGGATAATCTCACTCTGAGTTTAGGACAAGGGTCCAGTTTAGGGTTGGGATACAACAGCTGTGAGAACACCCCAGGGAAGTGTTTTTGGCTTTGAGATGTCTTTTAGGATAAATTTGGCATGCTGCCAACAAAACTTAGATGGTCTCTCATAATCCAGGGACACTGCTGGGGGCCATTTTATAGCTAACTCATCTTCCAAGGTTACAAATTGACTCCAAATGTCATTTTGAAAATATTAGCAAAGCCTGGAATATAACAGTCAAAGCACTGCTCTTTTAACTTTCATAAATTACAACATGCTGTGACAGAAGCAACTTTAGAGTTTAAACTATTAATTAAGTTATCTTTTTTTTACTTTATCATAAGTACTTTAAAAATAATCTATTGCTATCTACCACAATTTAAGGACAAACTCAATAAAATAACTCACTTGGCATCATGTACACAATGTCTAAAAATAGTCAAAAGTGGATCAAAGCTGTTATTTCTAATTATATTACATTAGTATTACTGATGCCTAAAATAATTTTTCAGTTATTTACAATACGAAGGAAAGCAACATATATTGAACATATGTATATAAATACTGCAAAATTTACATTAATTGCTTTTACCTCTATCTTTAGTATTTAAAGAATAACATAGGGGCGCCTGGATGGCTCAGTCGGTTAAATGACTGACTTCAGCTCAGGTCATGATCTCACAGTCTGTTGAGTTCAAGCCCTGCATGGGGTTCTGGGCAGACAGCTCAGAGCCTGGAGCCTGCTTCAGATTCTGTGTCTCCCTCTTTCTCTGCCCTTTTCCTGCTCACATTCTCAAAATAAATGAACATTTATTTTGATATCTCTCTCTCAAAAATAAACATTAAAAATAATTTTTAAAAATAAAAAAAGAATAACATAAATTTAACTTTTTAAATGTTTATTTATTTTGAGGGAGAGACAGAGAGAGAGAGCAGGGGAGGGGCAGAGAAAGAGAGAGAGAGAATCTTTGCGCTGTGGGCACAGAGCCAGATGGGGGGCTTGAACTCATGAACCATGAGATCATGACCTGAGTCAAAAATCAAGAATCAGCTGCTTAATCCACTGAGGGACCCAGGTGCCCCAAATTTAATTTTTAATACTTGTTTTAAGAATTAATACAAGGGGCGCCTGGGTGGCTCAGTCAGTTAAGTGTCTGTCTCTTGATTTTGGCTCAAGATCTCATGGCTGTGAGGTCAAGTACCATGTCAGGCTTTGCACTGAGCATGGAGCCTGCTTAAGATTCTCTCCCCCTCTTCCTCTGCCCCTCCCCTGCTCACATGCTCTCTCTCTGAAAAAAAAAAAAAATCAACATAAGGTTTAAGGATAGTCTTATCTGAAACAGTTATGCAAAGGCAAGAGTTTTAGAGTAGTCTACTCTGCATACACAAGAAATTAAGAACACTTACTTTACTGACTGATCATTGTCTAGAATAGTATTTCCCAAACTTATTTGGCACTAAAAAAGAGGTTCTAGGGGCGCCTGAGTGGCTCAGTTGGTTAGGCTTCTGACTTGGGCTCAGGTCATGATCTTGTGGTTCATGAGTTGGAGCCCCGCATCAGGCTCTGTGCTGACAGCTTGGAGCCTGGAGCCTGCTTCACATTCTGTGTCTCCCCATCTCTCTGTTCCTCCTCTGCTCACACTCTGTCTCTCTCTCTCTCAAAAATAAATAAAGATTAAAAATAATTAAAAAAAAGAGGTTCTACAACTTAAGTGTCCATCAACAGATGAAAGAATAAAGAAAATGTGGTATATATAAACATACACACAAAGAGGAATATTATTCAGCCATAAAAAGGAAAGTCTGCCTTTTGCAACAACATGGATGGACCTTACAGGGTATAATGGAAAGTGAAATAAGTCAGAGAAGGACAGATACTCTATGTTCTAACTTATATATGGAATTTTAGTAAAAGGTGAAAGATTTATGCAATCTGAAGAGAAACCAGAGTATATATATATGGAATTTTAAAAAGCTGAACCCAAAGAAATAGAGAAGAGAATGGTGGTTGCCAGGGTCGGGGGCTGGGGAAATGGACAGATGATAGTCAAAGGATACAAAGTTCCAGCTATAACATGAATAAGCTCTAGGGATCTAACATACAGCATGTGACTATAATTTACAATACAGTATAATATACCTGAAAGTTGAGAGTGTAATTCTTTTTTTTAATGTTTATTTATTTAGAAAAAGTGGGGGAGGGACAGAGAAGGGGAAGGGGGAAAGATCCATGCTGTCAGCACAGAGCCCAATGTGAAGCTTAAACCCATGAACTGTGAGATCAGGACCTGAGCTGACACCAAGAGTTGGACACTTAACCGACCAAGCCACCCAGGCGCCCCCAGAGTGTAATTCTTAAAAGTTATGTCTACACACATACGAATAAGTACTTATATGAGTGGATGGAGGTGCTAACAAACCTTACTGAGGTAATCATTTCACAATATATGCATGTATCAAATCATCACTTTGTGTGCCTTTAACTTAAATATGTCATACATCAATAGTATCACAAAACTGGAAAAAATGAAAAAAAAAACAACAAAAAATAGTTTCCAAGGACAAACAAGTTTAGAAATTTCTGGAATGAATCAAGCAGGTTTTTTGCTGCGGAATGGATCAGAATACATTGATATAATAATGTACAATGTAAACCACCTGGAGCATGTTTACAGTGGAGAGTCTCAAAATTAATGAATTATGGAAACTTTGCGGGAACACGGCTTGAGAAACTCTGGCCTAGAGAATGGGTCAAAGCAACATGCATGTCTTCAGACGTATATTGACTTTGAAAAAAATAAAATTGCTTATTGATTTCAGAATCTCCCTGTCCATCCTGTTGCCCTTAATAGTATCACCACGTACAGCAAGTAATTTAAAGTTGATAAAAAAGAAATTTCCTCAGGCTTCTTTGTAAGCAACCCCTCAATAAGAATAGAGAGAACCAGCCAATAAGCTCCTAAGGCTACACAGCAGTGAATGCATAGACAGCATTAGATTAAATATCATATGATTTCTGCTTCATTAAATTGAAAGTGCTTTCCATTTATATTTTTGGCATCAGAATTGAGCCTTCTGTGTATAATATTCTAGAGACAATATCTAGAATGAATAAGAATTAATATCTTTAAACACAAATGTTCACACGTGTTATTTGTTTTTATAAGTTAGGACTTCTCAGTTGAAAGTGGCTGAAAACAGACACAAACTAGCTAAAGCGAAAAAGGAGGGAGGTTTTCTGGCTCAGGTGACTCAAAAGGCAGGAGGGGGAAGCTGGCCTCGTCATGGTGGGTTCCAGAAGCTCAAATACTGTTCTCCAAATTCTCTCTCCATTTCTCAGCTCTGTATTTCTGTGGGTTGCCTTATTTTCTTCTACTTATGAAGTGGTAGGAGGAAGAGGCATGGACATAGATAGCTCCTGGCTTTTATTATTCTAGCTGCAACACATCCAGAGGAAAGCAAGACTCCCTGTCCCTGACTCAGTAGATACAAATGTTAGAAAGGATGCTGGCTGGACTGGCTTGGGTCATATGCTAATCTTTTAAATTAATCACTTGGGCCAGAGGGATAGGGTGTGATGATTGGCCAGGCCCATGTCACATGCCCTCCCACCTGGCCAGGTAAGGCAGGGCGTTGGATTGGCAGCCCCACCAGAATCACAGTCACCGGGCAGCGGTAGGAATTGGTGGTGAGGGAAGCATTTAACTAGAGCAAGAAGAGGACTGCTGTTATGAGGCCAAAAGACAAAAATCACAAAACACTGAACTCCATGGTGACTAAAGCTCTTCTTTCCATCTATAAAGTAGATGCAATTACTGACATGAAACTATATGGTTTTATTTTTCTCCCACTTCCAACCCAACTACATACTTTAAAAGAGGTACTCAAAGTTAGTACAAAATCATGCTTTGGCACCTTCTGTCCTCCTTCCTCCGCTCACACATAAGTCAAGTGAGGGACTGCTTTGCTCTGATGTGTTCACCATAATATAGAACAGTAATAACAACACACTCCACTTTGGTGGTGGAACACTGCTGGGGAGAGGAAGCACTGAGCTACAGCTGTTGGTGTTCTCTATACTTCTCTGTCTTCTTTTTCATCATTGTCAACTCTTGCTTCACTTTCAAAGCAGCTCAAGAGATTAGTGCTGCAGGTAAAATGCTGAAGATCCAAGGAGAGCAAAGGGGCTTTCTTCTGCACCCAGAAGGGCTTCCTCTCAGACTGCACAAGAGGGCAAGAGGGGCTAGTCAGTACCTCCTTGACCCTGTTGCTCTCAAAGGCCTTCTGCCTAGAGCTTTCCTCCGGCTGACCAGTCAAACTAGGAGCCAGGGGTTCTATCAAGTGACTCTGTCCATCAGGGCTGGGACTGGGGTGGGGGTGGGGGAATGGGGAGTGAGGCACTCTCCTCAGGTGTAGAATTTAAGGGAGGCCAAAAACCTCAGTCATCAACATCAATACTATTTTAGTGCAGTATTTTTTAAAATAAAAATTAATGCAAACAATCTATGGTGAACAAAAGGTCTTTGTATTAAACAAAGACAGGACCAATATTACTGATATTTCCTTTTGACACAGGGTCCAATATGGCTCAGCATGGCACTGTTACTGGCCTTGACTTTATTTTTTTAATGTTTTTAAATGTTTATTTATCTTTGAGAGAGAGACAGAGAGTGTTAGCAGGCGAGGGACAAAGAGAAAGGGAGACACAGAATCTGAAGAGGCTCTAGGCTCTAAGCTGTCAGCACAGAGCCCAACGGGGGGCTTGAACCCACGAACCGTGAGATCATGACCTGAGCTGAAGTCAGTTGCTTAACTGACTGAGCCACCCAGGTGCCTCTGGATTACTAAGGTTTGGTGCCCCCTTAAATTTTGCACTTGAGGTAAGTGCCTCACTTGCCTCACCCTAGTCTTCTGCATCCACCTCACCAAAGGGGTACGGTCATGATCTGGAGTCATCAGTAAATATCTGACTCAGGTTGAGCCAATCAGATTCTTTCTCTAAACTTGAAAATGTAAAGAGACACAGAGACTCTATTTAGATGACAGTGGACACTTACTCTGAAATGTCATTCTGAGTTGGGGCTGGAGGAGTCATGTCAGGCCTTGTGTGGGCCAGGCCCACTGCAAGGGACAGAATGAGGGAGTTGAGCATGTGGCAGATTGTATTATTTGTTCAAAATATCCTCTGCCCCCCTCTACAGGTCCTTTTCTGGTGCCTCTCTCTGTTAGAAGAGTGTACTGCCTGCAACAGGGACATGAGGCATGGCCACATGACTTGTTTGAGCCAATGGAATATAAGCAAAGTGACATGCCACATCTGAGTAGAAACTTCAGGTGCTACTGAGTAGTTCTGCTTTGCTCTCTTCCCTCTATCACAAGGTTGGCATGCCGTCTCAGCTGAAGTTCAAGAATAAGATGTGGAGAAGGGCCATAGCTGATTCTCAGTGGGCACTGAGGCGAGTAAGAAATTATATACTGCTGTTATAATCACTGAGATTGGGAAATTGTTACTGTAGCATAACTTAGCCTAAACTGATTGATACAGAGAATAAACTTAGTTTCTAGTTTTTCAGTTTGTTCTCCTTGAAACTTGATTTTGTTTCATTCGCCATGAAATCCTCTAGGATCACCTAAGTGGGTGTTTGTTCTGTTCCTTATAACCAAGAGTCCCTGATAACATTGATAACAATGGTATTATTTAGAAAGATTTTGTTCTTTTTACCATGCAATGGGTTCTATCCTCTCCTGTGTCAAGTTTGAGTTATATGCATGCACACATTTTGTGAGAAATGCTTAGATGAGAGAATTTACTGTACTGAAAGTAAGGGTAGTTTTTGTCTGTGTATTATACTTATTAGTCAATAACAGATAGTTATGATAATTTTCTCTTACTTTATGAAAACTGCGACTTGACCTGAAATTTCAGTTAATAGCATTGTTTCATGGTATACATAGGAAGAAGAATTTCTGCTACTTCAGAGTGATAACACTATCTTCATTGGAGGATCTGAAACAACAGAGTCCTATCCATTATCATTTTAGCTTCGTTATTGAAAAATAAAATGCCTTTGTTTACTATATAAATAAATCTCTGTGTAGTGTTTTCATTCTCCGAGCTTAATTCAACTGAATATTCTCTGGACCCACGCCAACACCACCCATGAGGGTGTGGGTCACTCTCTCAGGTCACCCTCAAGAGTAACCTTTTACTGCATCCTGAGCTCTGAAAGGGGCAAGCAAAGTCTCCCAAATTGGGGCATGAGATTTGTATGCAATAATTGTTGACTAGTGAGACGGTAACTTTGGTTTCACACAAAATTCTCTTGTGTCAAACTGAAATGAGTAAACATTTAAATTATTTTTTCGAAATATTTCCACAAATACAGTTTTGTGGGTAGGAAGCACTGACGTTATGAGATTTGCTTAAGCTCTTGGCAACTAAGTTGCAGCATCAGGTCTGGAGTGGGATCTCTTGTCATCTAGTTCTTTCTATTAAGCCTTGGTACAAAGAAGAAAAACTGACTTCTCTGATACATTCTCCTTAATATCTAGGACACTGTGCACAGAATGTTCTGATTGTACTAGAGGTAAATTTTAAAAATATAAAAAACATGAGTATCTGCTACCTGTTATATTTACCACAGGAATATCTAGATTATACCGTGTTTACTGCGTATAGCTAACTGAATATCATTTTAGTTACATTAAATAACACACTTTGCTACACACATATTTCATGAGTGCCAACATACTACAAAGCAGATCTCTCTTTTCCAGAATACTTTGAAAATTAAAGCACTGACAGGTTATTTTAAAATGTAGCTTAAATTGCAAATTTTCATTAAAAAAAGAAGGTAAGAGAAAACATTTGAAACAAGACTCAGAGTAGATAGTATGGAAGGGAAAAGAAAATCTTTGCCCAATTGCACAAATACAAAAGAACGGTTACAAAGGTATTACTGATTCAGTGATTGATAAAAAATACTAAGGATTCAAGGAGGATGATAGATTTAGAAATGTGAATTGCTAAAAATACAAGGTAGTAACAATGGTTCCAATTGCCTATTTGAAAGTACAAAATTATTGTTTTGTGTAGCAATTCTTCATACCAACCTAAGTTGGGTAAAGGAATATAGCAAATGCTAGTATCAAATATAAATTGTTACCAGATATTTTTCTTATAAGGCTACTTTATGCAGTATTATTTTTCATGGATTCTGAAGCTCATACATATGTGGGAAGCATTGTAATTTGGTAATTGACAACTAATGAAATACAACCAGTTGTGGTTAAAGCCTCTAAAAATAAACTTCAGCCATTTTGTCTTAATGTGTAAGATGATGATTTAGTCCTTGAGGGAAATACTTCTTCATAGAATTTTAATCACTAGAAATGACTAATTAGTATGGTAGAACATTAATGAAAACTTTCAGGTCTAGTAATAACCTGTGTTGATAACTAATTGCCTAACTTTGGGAAAAACTACTTAATGTAATTCTTTGCTTTCCATTGTTTTGAAGGGCATAGAAATCCTGGCTTATGAGCTTTTGTGGAAACAGAGCATAAAGAGACTATAGGAGAAAATTCAGCATTAACACATTAACTACTTTATTAAGAAGATGAGATGGGCAAGTAATGTTTGTTGTTCATCTAAGATGATAAGCAAATGTTAAAATCTGTCAACTTGCTACCTTATTTTTTTGGCAGTTTAATAATCCTAGTATTGACTGAATAAAAATTATACCCTTTCACTATTTTGGAAAAAATATGCAATAGATCAGAGAAGAAGTGGTCTTTTTTTTTTTTTTTCAATGGACTAACCTTCCTTTTCTAGCCCGCTTATGTCATGTCTCAAGGGCTTTGACATTATTGGTTTTTTAACAGACATCCAAACTTCGACTCAGTCCACACCAGTGTCTACTCACAATTTCCACTTCTCATAAGACAAATGGTTTAACATTTCAAATGTACAGAGGGCTTGACAAAGATGAAAGGCTGCTTTTGGTCTTAATGGATAAAGCACATCGGCTCTTCTTCACAGAAAAATGATGCTGTGGTTTGACCATCCTAATTAGCTTGTGACTTTAAGTTCTTTTTTCAGACAGAGAGATTAATTTCTTAGTTCCAAGGATAGTTTTGAAGGGTAATTTAACAGAGGATATGGTCAGCAGCTTAATGGTGAATTCATAACATGAAGAAAAAATTGACCATGAACTAAAGTTTTGAAAACTTTAAAAATTAAATATCATTAAAAAGTTTAAATAGAAGTGTCTTAAAAATAGTGGCATGTGCCCAGTAGGGCTCAAATTTGTGCGGATTTAAATTTTCACCAGTTCAGGTAAGATATAATAGGTTAGATGTGAAAACACAAACGATTATAAACATGGGCATTCAATTAATACTGAGTTGACAAAACCCTCTTATGGC
Source organism: Paguma larvata (assembly GCA_030068075.1). Taxonomy (NCBI): domain Eukaryota; kingdom Metazoa; phylum Chordata; class Mammalia; order Carnivora; family Viverridae; genus Paguma; species Paguma larvata. The sequence goes on from CM057827.1 coordinate 1,844,086, forward strand.
TGAAAATAATGATACCTTATTTCTTTCTTGTTGTAAATAAAATATCAATGTTCCATCCTTAACCCACCCCATGGTCTCTCTCAAAGGCTAGTCTTTCTAGTCTCCAAGCAATGCTGGGAAGCCCTGAGTGGGGCACAGAGGAGACCTGGACACCACTTTACTGCCCTGCCTGATCCTTGGGCTTGCAACTCGATGATGTGAAGAAACTCTCCTTACACCAATCCTGAACTCCTGCCTTACCCTTTGCATCTGCAACAAAGCGAATTATTTAAAAATTAGAAGTGGGGCACCTGGGTGCCTCAGTGAGTTAAGCTACCAACACTTGATTTCAGCTCAGACCATGATCTCAAGGTTCCTGGAATTGAGCCCCAAGTCTGGCTCTGTGCTGATAGCAGGGAGCCTGCTTGGGATTCTCTCTCTCTGCCTTTCCTCTTCTCACACTCTTGCTCTCTTTCTCTCTCTGGAAATAAATAAATATTTTTTTTAATCTTAAAAAAATTGTAAGTGAAATTTATGCACATCTCCCTGAGAGTGGTTCCCTTCCTTCTAAGCAGGATGGGCATAACATCAAGATCCTTTTCCTCATGAAGCTTATTTTCTAGTGTGTGAGGAGGGGAGCAATAAATAAATACAAAATAACAGGATAATTAAAATATATAGCTTGCCAGTTAACGGTGTCTGAGAAGAGTGGCAGCAACTGGCCTGAAGGATCTCACTGCAAAGGTGACATTTGAGCAACAATCTGAAGGAGGGTTCATTCCAATACAGGGTTTTGGGTAAGACTGTCCCAGGTCGGAGGGACATCAAATGCAAAGGCCCAGGGGCTGGAAGGTGTCTGGTGTTGGTCGGGGGACAGTGTAGCCAGAGCAGAGGGTAAGAGCGGGAGGAAATAAGGTCGACGAGACCAAATGTGAACAGGTCAAGCAAGTCCCGGTGGACCATTCCGGGGACCATCTAAGAAATGTAGGGACGTTTGGAGAATTTTGAGCAGGGAGTGGCATGACCTAAATGTTGTTAAAGGCGCCCTTCTTGAAGCTAGCTTTGGTGGAGGCGCCATCAAAAGACACCGGAAAGATAGATCCGATGGTAACAGGTGCCTCAAAGCTTGCTAGGACAACAACTGAAAGGGGAAAAGGGTTGCAACCTGGACAAACGGGTGTGTGGTGGGTGGGAGCACGGGGTTACCTCGGGAGACGCAGCTGCCTAGCTTTCAGGCCTAGATCACGCAGAAACCTCTGGTCTTGCTACTTCAGACACAAGTCCATAGCCCCAGGGAGGGTCGGGGCCCGAAACCATTAAGCCTTGTTGCTGTGGCGACCGCAGGATTTTTCTTTCCGCTCGCTACACTCCCCCTCCTCCGCCTCCTGGGGGCAAAGCACCAGGTCCCGCGCCCGCTCCAGCGCAGACTCCGGGTTTGGGGCTGCACAGACTCATCAGTATTCCACCCGCGGAGTTCTCCCCGCCCCCGCCGCGAATCACCGCGCCCGCCTTTCCGGCAGCTCCAGCTTTTCTGAGTTCCGCGCCGCCCCACCGCCCCCACCGGGTCCCTGCGGACCGCAGCCAGATCTGCCCTGGAGCGTTCCTGGCAGCCCCCGGGCACTGGCGGGGTTTCGCCGCGCTTTCCAGCAAGCTGGCGCCGGCCACGAGCTGCGCCTCCGCAGCGGAGAGGGGGCGCCCTGTGCTAGGCAGCGCCCACGGGGAGACCCACTCTAAGGCATCCCCGCAAGAACTCTAGGGATATGCAACTCCCCTGCCCTCGGTTTAAGGTCCTCCTGCACTTCTGCAGTGCACCAGACGGGGGAAGCAAATATAGGTGGACCTGCATTGCGCCCCCGCTGGGATGCACTTGCGCAAAGGGAGACCGTCTGCTGCAAAACCAGAGGATCGGAGGCGCGGGGAGTTAGGGGTGGGTTTTGTTTTAGGACTCACCTTGTGCAGTTTCCACATGGCCCCCAGAGCTTTGACTTCATGGCTGGAGTGTTTGCCCTCCTCCAAGCACTGGTAGCACACAGGCATCTTGCACTGCACGCAATACATGCTGTGGTTCTCCAGCTCGTGATCTGTGCAGGTGGAGACCTTGCGCGGGCTCAGCCGCCGGCTCACGCGGCCCTGGGCCGGCGGCACCAGGCGGTGCTTGGCCAGGGGCCCTCGAGGCGGGTGGCAGCGCAGGCGGCACGGATCGCAGTAGAAGACATCGCACTGTTCGCACATGACGGTGGCCTCCTTAGGCGCCTTCTCGCAGAGCTGGCACTTGAGGGCTGCGGCTTTGCTCTGCTGGTAGCGGTCAATTACCCCTTCCAGACGCGGTTCTTGGGGAAGCCGCGGAGTCCCCGGTCATCCAGTATGAGGCTGCGGTGGCACTGGGGACAGGTGATACAGGAGTTGCGGGGCACCGGGGCCAAGGCCGGTGACAGATGGGTGGCCGGTGGTGGCATAGCCGGCGGGAACACGCGGACGCCGTTGGGGGACTTCTGGCACGGGGTTGTGGGGGCACTGGCGAACCCCCCGTAGGAACCATAGCCGCTGTCCGCTTCGCTGTACAGGCTCATCTTGTCCAGGTCCAGATAGTCATAGTCGGAGACCCCAGAGCCGGAGGCCCGACGGCTCTGGGGAGACTCAGACTCCGGGGTCTGTACCAGGATGTTGCGGGCGCACGCTTGACATAAATTGTGAGAGCAGGGCAGGATGATGGGCTCCCGATAGAAGGAGCCGCACACAGGGCATTTTAACTCTTCTTCCATTTCTTCCATGAGGACCGGGCTGGGAGCGAGGCAGCAGCTGCTGCAACGGTTGCCTGAGCTGGTGAAGCGGCCGACGGCCTCTCGTCTCCAGCACCTTGGCCAGCGGCGGCGGTGGTGGCGCCTTCCCGCGTCGCCTGGGCGCCGACTCCCTGCGAGGCGCTCTCTCTCCCAGCCACTCTCTCTGTGAGCCAAAGAGCCGCGACGCCGCGCGCCAGCCCCGGACCGCCCCCTCCTAGTCCCGCCCTGCCCTGTAAACAGCGGCCCATTGGACGGCGGCGAGAGAGCGAAGCTCTCATTGGCTACACGCCCCGTCCTTCTCCTCTCTTCTGCAGGCCGCGGCGGGTTTCGTAGCGGACTCTGAGGATGAGCGAGTCTTCGCTCCCGGCTGCAGGATCTCGGGAGGGGGCCGACGTGCGGAGGCGAGGGACCGGGAAGGAGGAATTAGGCGGGATGACTCATCTTCGCCCCGCTTCCTTCCGACCTCCGGTGCAGTCACCCAGGAGCAGGGGGCGTGAGAAACCCCTCCCCGCAGCGAGTAGGCTGGCGGAGGGGGCTGGTGCTTCTCGCCAGCTGTCTGTGTTTGGCTTCCAGCTCTGGTCTCCACGCCGACCTGCCACCGGCTAGGACCGCACGGCCCCGAGGACCACCCTCCCCCCTTCTCTTTCAGCTGCTGGCAGCCTGGGCTGGCGCCTCACCCAGGTCTGGATTTCGGTACCGCAGCCGGGCTCTTCTCCCCTCCAGGAACGCGGTGCAGCCCGCCCCCGGCTTTCCCCCATCCCGGGCGTCTGGCGCGCCTGGCGTGAGCCCTGGGAAGAACCTCTTTGCTTCTTTCACCCTCAGTCCCTGGGGATTAATAATATTAATTTCTTAGTGTTGCCGTGAGATTAAAAGGCTCAATATATTAGTTAAAATCTCTGCCCCCTACATTTCCCGCTTTAAATTCAGGCTCGGCCCAGAGGCTTCTCTAGCCGTGGTGTGAACCCTACCTAGGGTGCGAACGTGCCTCTCTCCTCTCCTCACTCTCCCTGCCTTCCAGAGCTGTGCTGTCCCCCTGCTGTCAGAGCCTGGCTGAGCTTTCGCGAGGCCAGCAATACCTTTGGCTCAGTTTGAGGCAGGTATGGGTTGCCTATTTCTCAGTACCCACAGTTTAGTAACTAGCTGGAGATGAATCACTGTGTCACTGCGGAGTCTAGGTGTTTGAATCCAAACAGCCTTATTCAGTGTCACGTGGCCTGAGCCTTTTACCACAGCTTCAGAATGGTGGGTTCTTTCTGTTTCCTCTATTTCCTCTAGTGAAGTGCGTGGGGTGCTGGTGCTGATGAAGGGGTGCGGTTAGGGGGATGGGGGCTGGTTCTAGTGTTAGTCCTTAAATATTAATCACTCTTCTTCTTCCTGTCCCCAAACATTGATGGAGATATCTGATCCTGTCCCTTGCCCACAGAACTGTTGATTTGATAACGTAGTAGGAGGAGGAACTCTCACCAGCACCTTCCCCCCAAAAAAAAGAAAAAAAAAGAAAGAAAAATCTTTGAGTCAAGTGACATAGTGACATTCTGAGATAGCAGTTTTTTGAAATAGTACATGACTGCCTTTTGCTGAGTGATTCATAAATAAATGGCAAAAACTCTTTCCAAGGTCTAAGAAATCTTCCATTTTTCATCTTTCAAAAAAAGATAACTTGATTGTATGCAGCTACATTTATAATTTAAAAACACTTCATTGCCCAATAAAAAAAATGGACCATAATCCTGGTCCTTGGAGAAACAGTCCAATAAACTGTGTTATCTTTCCAACACCTTCAGTTGCAATGAAAATAGCAGTTGATTATTGTTTGGGGGGAAAAGTTCTCATAGTTATTTAAAGTTATGCTAATCACAAATACTATTTATTTTCATCTGATCTTTAACTGAGTCCACAGCATCCAAAGGCATATGTACTCTGTTTACAGACATACAGTTTCTTCACATGGGCTTTGAACATTATCTGTATCTACAGGATGTATCTAGTTTAAGGGTCCCAAAAGAATGCGCTAACACTAAATAGTTAATTATTAAGAAACTGTTAGAAAGGAGTGTCAGTACCACTCACAATTTACCACCCTTTCCATGACTTTTGTACCCATTTGCCTGAAAGTGAAAGTAGCCTTGGGCCATAGTATACCATCTGCTATCAATTAAATGTATCTCCCCAAAATTCACATCTTGAAATGCTAACTCATAAGGCGATGGTATTAGGAGATGGGGCCTTTGGGAGGTGATTAGGTCATGAGGGCAGAGCCTGCATGAATGGAATAAGTATACTTATAAAAGTGGCCCAAGAAATCTCCCTCACCAACTCTTCCACCCTGTGAGGTTACCATGAGAAGAGCACCATCTATGATGAAGTAGACCCTTGCCAGATGCCAAATCTGTGGGCACCTTCATCTCGCAATTCTCAGCCTCCAGAATGTGAGAAATAAATTTCTATTGTTTATAAGCAATAGAAAAGACAAAGAAATAGACAAAGACACCATCTAAGAGGTCTGCTTATTAGCAGAAAATGTATCCTAAGTTAAAAACAAAGGATAATTTGGGGCGCCTGAGTGGCGTAGTCGGTTAAACAACTGACTCTTGATCTCGGCTCAGGTCGTGACCTCAAGGTTTGTGAGTTGGAACCCCACAGAGGCTGTGTATTAATGGCATGGAGCCTGCTTGGGATTCTGTCTCTCCTTCTCTGTCCCTCCCCCTCTTGTGTGTGCTCCCTTTCTCTCTCTCTCTCTCTAAATAAATAAACTTAAAAAATTTTTTTTAAATAAAGGATAACTTTAGGAAATGTCTGCAGTGTAATACACTGTTGGTTTCACAGAGACTCGATACAATACAGATTTATAATATAATCGATACACAAAGAATTGAGTTATTATGAAATATACTGAAATGATTCAATTGTTATATCTGTTTGGCCAGGAATTAGCTAAATCAATCCCAGGAGAGCTGTTAAAATGACTGTAATTTGTTAAGTGTTCATTCTGTTCCAGGCAGTGGGTTTATTTATTTACATGGATTACATAGCTCAATCTCTGGTCATGAGGGCAGAGCCTGCATGAATGGAATAAGTACAAACAAAAAGAGGTGGGCATAATCATCTTCATTTTAATCTGAGGATAAACAGAGTACTCAAGGTCAAATATTGGTGAGGCTGGGGTTTGAATCCAGGCACATGTAATTCGTTCATTCGTTCATTCAACAAATGCTGAGTTCTCACTCTGTCAAGCTCTGTGTGTAAGAAATACCCCAAATGATCTTTTTTTAAATAAAGTTTATTTATTTGAGAGATGACATGAGAGGGAGGGGCAGAGAGAGAGTCTGGGGAGCAGGGAAAGAGGGAGAGGCAGAGAGAGGGAGAGAGAGAGAGAGAGAGAGAGAGAGAGAGAGAGAATCCCAAACAGGCTTTGTGCTGTCAGCAAGGAGACTGATGTGGAGCTTGCTCTCAGGAACCATGAGACCATGACCTGAGCCAAAATCGAGAGTCAGAAGCCTGACCTAGTGAGCCACGCAGGCACCCCCAAAATGATCTTTGTTTGTTAGCTTCTATACTATTCTGTTTACCTTCCCTGAGAGTTTGTTTTTCTTGAATTCATTTCTCTAAAAATATTTTGTAAACTTTTGAAGATTTTCCCCTCATGTGGCCATAATGTACTTTAAAGTCCTCCAATGAGCTGTGTTTAAAGGGAAATAAAAATCTGAATATAATTGATGGTATTATGGAAATACTGTAGGGAATATCTTCTCTCTTCCAGTTGGTGATCAGCCCATGCCCTGAAGCATGAGGATTGAGAGCCCTGTAATTTTATCATTCCTGGGGTGACTGCTGATGTTCTCACCTGGGTGAACTGCCTTACTACACTCTGAAACTTACTATTCACCCAAATGATGTTCTTTAGTAATGAGCTGAGCACATTTAAAATGGACTAGCAGCTTTTCTATTTTTTCAAAATCAAACGCTTTCCAATGAAAAACTTAAGTGCTTTTCTATTTACTTTATGACTACAGCGCTTGATTATTAACACAATAATCTCTTCGATTCTAAAGAATGAGCACTCAGAGAAGAAAGAAATCTCTCTCTTTTCCCTGCATTCTCTCCTAGAGCCCTCGGTCCTTAGTTGTAAAGAGAAGAATCAACTAAAGAAGCTCATCATAGGCTCTGGCACTTCAAGATTCTCTGACACATAGATAAAATATTCTGTATTTACCCTGTGACTAAGAATACTGCTTATAGTGGTGTATAAAAATTTCATTATTTGAAAAGTGATGGGGGTGATGTTTTATTTCAAAAGAAATTCTGAGGAAAGTTATGGGGGTAATTTAGCCCATTAATATTTAATTTTATATTTGTAATGTTTGTGCCATCCTTTAATAACTCCCATATTTATTTCTTATTGATATCCTATTGCCATTCAAATGACACAAATATCACAGTAAATTAAGAGTGTTTTGCCCACTTAGTACTACTATATTCAAATTCTGTAGTATTCCTAATTATAAGTAATATATTACTAATACTGTAGAAAGGGTAGACAGGAGAATCTGGGAAGATGGAGGTTTAATGAATCTGGTATCAAGGTAAGAGAGTTGGAGGATAAATCCAGGAGGCCCAATGTGTAAATAATGGGAATCCCATTAGGAGGAAAAGGCACAGATGGAGGGAAAAAATCACAATTGAAAAAATAATTCTCCTGAATTAAAGAAAATATGTGAGATAATAGATTTAAAGGGTTTTAAAATTATAGATGACAATGATGAAAAATGACCCAGGTATATATGGACATAATTCTTTTTTTTTAACATTTATTTATCTTTGAGAGACGTAGAGACAGAGTATGAGCAGGGGAAGGGCAGAGAGAGAGGGAGACACAGAATCTGAAGCAGGCTCCAGGCTCTGAGCCATCAGCACAGAGCCCGACGCGGGGCTCAAACTCACAGACTGTGAGATCATGACCTGAACTGAAGTCGGCTGCTTAACCAACTGAGCCACCCAGGTGCCCCTATGGACATAATTCTTGAACTCCAAGGTAAAAAAGAACATCTTACAGGTTTTTAGACAGAAAACTTAATTATAAAGAAAAAAAAATCAGATTGGGACTGGACTTCTCTCTACAGCCTTGAAGACATCAAGAACATTAAAGAAAAGAACTACCCTATGACCAGCAGTTGCATTACTAGGAATTTATCCAAAGGATACAGGAGTGTTGATTGGGGGCACATGCACCCCAATGTTTATAGCAATGCTATCGACAATAGCCAAATTATGGAAAGAGCCCAAACGTCCATCAACCGATGAATGGATAAAGAAGATGTGGTATAGATACACAATGGAATACTACTCAGCAATGAAAAAGAATGAAATCTTGCCATTTGCAACAACATGGATGGAACTAGAGTGTATTATGCTACGCGAAATAAGTCATTGATAGAAAGACAGATATATGATCTCACTCATATATGGAATTTGAGAAACTCAACAGATGAACATAGGGGAAGGGAAGGAAAAATAACATAAAAACAGAGAGGGAGGCAAATGAAAAGAGACTCTTAAATACAGAGAACAAACAGGGTTGCTGGAGGAGGGTTTGTGGGGTGGGTTAAATGGGTAATGGACATTAAGGAGGGCATTTTTGGGGATGAGCACTGGGTGTCATATGTAACAGATGAATCACTGGAAGCCAAGACCACACTGTATATTAACTAACTTGAAAATAAATTTAAATAAATTAATTAATTAAATAATAGAATGTGAAATAAATCCCATGGCCTACTAAAAGTAAAAAACAAAAAACAAACAAACAAACAAACAAAAAATATCCTAAGTATTTCATAGCCACCCAAGAGATCACTTGATTGTCAGGTCAAGGAATATGTGCAAGAATTTACAGAGCATAGCACTCATGTATTCCATCTGAGAAGATACTTGAGAAAAGATTTTAAACTAAGTAACAAATGACTCCTAACAGGGCCCTTGAGATGGTAAGGGTAAGGAGTTAGTGGGAAAGAAAAAGTATCCTGAGGTCCTGGTATTACCTGGGAGAGAAGAAATGGGAAAGGTAGGAACAGAATATTTTGGTTGGAGGGTTTACTTAGCATCTTTTCTTTTTCACACAATAGTAAGTAAAATGAAAAGCCACAGAGAGGGAGGGAGACAAAAACATAAGAGACTCTTAAATACTAAGAACAAACTGAGGGTTGATGGGGGGTGTGGGAGAGGGGAGTGTGGGTGACAGGCATTGAGGAGGGCACTTGTTGGGATGAGCACTGGGTGTTGTATGGAAGTCAATTTGACAATAAATTACAAAAAAAAAGTAAATAAAATGGGCATGATGAGGCATGCCAAAGGAAATATAATGATTGATATAATGGAAAGTACAATGGAACTCACAATTAACAAACACTGGGAAAATACTATATGAAACTCTATGACAACAAAATTTAAAATCTAAAGGAAATGGGGACACCTGGGTGACTCAGTTAGTTAAGCATCCGACTTATGATTTTGACTCAAATCATAACCTCATGAACCATGAGATTGAGCCCTGAGTTGGACAGAGCCTACTTGGGATTCTCGCTCTCTCTTTCTCTCTCTCTCTCTCTCTCTCTCTCAGCTCCTCCCCCACTCAGGCAAAGTGGATGCACTCTCTCTCTCTCACTTTCTCTCTCAAAATGAATAAACAAACATTTAAAAAATAAAGTTAAACCTAAAGGAAATGAATGCTTTTTCTGTCAAAAATATTTTGACTTAATTAATCCTTCAAGTCCAGCATCAATGCAGCATTAGCTTTCTTTCCTAGTATCTGAGTAGGTATTCTGAGAATCGGAAACCACAAATATTTTTATGGAAATTGAACTTCTGGCTTTTTGTCAATATGTCAAGGTAAATTTTTGCCTCATACAGAGAACTGAGCTCTTAAATGAATAGATTCTATGTAAGTTATACAGTCTTAATTTCATATTTGTAAATAGCACTAGGTATGACTTCTACCATAAAACTCCAAGAGTTAAGATAGAAGAAGAGTTTAACAAGAACGTTTTAAATGATCAGTTAATCTACCACACAAAATTGCTGTAAAGGATAATGTATACAGATTTTCTATTCAAATATCTTATTGTAAACTTGTTAACACTGTTATGTTTCTATTGTCTTTGTATGGAATAACATTGCAAAAATAAACAGAAAAGAACCTTCAAGAAACGATGTCCAAATGCTGTCAAAGTGGAAAGCTTGAATAGACCAATTTTCAGAAAAGAGATTTGAAGAGTAATTTCAGATTTATCATTAAAAACGATAGGATGGTTGCACAGATGAGTTCTAGTTAACTTTTTAAAAACAAGTAATTTAATGTTATTAAGATAATATAAATTAAAGAAAAATACAGAATGTTCCCCAGTCTGCTTTATAAAGTCATCATAACTTTAATAATAAAATTTAATAATAGAGTTAACAGAAAATGCAATAAATAGAAAAAACTATAAGCTAAAATTACCTAAGAAATAGATGCAAAAGTGCTAAATAGTATATTAGCAAATAAATTTCACCATTGTTTCAAGGATTAATAAACTATGCCCAAGTAGGAATTTTCCCAGGAATCTAATGCCAGTAAAACTATCAACACCATTTATTCAATGAAAAATTAAAGGGGGACAATTCCCTCTTCGGGTCCTATGGGCATAATCCTCCTTCCATCAATACTAAAAAGCAGGATTAACTATAGGAAACAACTATTGTCAGACTCTGGATAGTAGGCGGTGTAGTACTGTGATTCTTGAGAGAAGGCAAAGAGGTGAGTCCTACCTTCAGCCAGGCTTTCTACCAGATGGCAATTTCTAAACTGTGGAACAGTAGGTGGAACCCAAACGAGTCCCACCAATCTCTCTGAGGTAAGGAGACAGACTGGATTTGGGGAAGGCGAAAGAAGCTAGAATCTGCAGAGAGGTAAGAGCAAGACAGAGAGTTTCAGCATAGGGATTTGCTTGGGTCTCTGACTGAATACAATGTGTGCATGTATTGGGTGAACCTCCGTCACTAGGTTGGATGAAACAACTTCTGAGGAATGAGCAATTACTGGAATCGTATTACAATTTTTAGAGCACATACAGGGCCAGGAATCATTCATATTCCCTTCAGCCAGAGTGAAGAGAACTCATTGGATATACAAGATATACAAAAATCAATCATACTAGTGGTGCACAACTAGCAATTGATATTAAAAACTGTAGCATCTACAACAGCAACAAAAAACATGAAATTGGATTAACAAAATATGTGGGATATCTCTATACACGGATAACTACAAAACCTTCCAGAGAGAAATTCAAGGTAGCTTCATCAAATGGTGAGATTGCCATGTTCATAGATTGGTAGACTCAATATTGTGTGAGATAGCAATTTCCCCTAAATTGATATATAGATTCAATGCAATTCCAATTAAAATTTTCAGAAGACTTTTGGGGGCGAGGGGTAGAAATTGACAAACTGATTTTAAAAATCTACTTGAAGATGCAAGGAAGCTAGAATAGCCAGAGGTATTTTGAAAAATAGCCTACTTGAAAGATCGATACTAACTTATTTTAAGATTTACTGTAAAGCTATGGCAAATCGACATGTTGTGTCTGTGGCTTAAGAACAGACATAGATCTCTGAAACAGAAAGAATCTAGAAATAGAATCACATACCGATGGTCAATTAATTGTAGGTAAAGATTCTATGGAAGCTGTATGGAAACATGTATTAAAGTCAAAATAACCATCTAAAAAAGTTGAGAAGTTCAAGTCACCAATTCCATTTCTAGGAAGCTATGTTATAAAAAAGATTGATCTCTAAGAATGTTATAGAATATGTAGAAAGATTGTAAGGGGAAAAACTTAGTATGCCTGACTCCATGTTGCTTCTGTCTCTCTTGCTGCTGTGACCTATAGGTTAGACACTTCTGTTTAGCCTTGCACATACATATGTTAATCATCAAAAGAATTTTGCTTACAGCTAAGATCTGCAAAAACTCTTCTTTACCTGAAACTCATCTCCTCAAGCAGATGAAGTATGTACAAAAATAACAACTCTGCATTTAAGATTTACAGTAAGGACATGACCAGATTCCTGTATGCAAAGATCAATTGGCCAAGGACAAAGAAGTGACATGACTTTCCTTGGACCCTTGCATGTACCTATGGAAGTCAATTACTTTTGACTCCAATCACCTGGCGCTTCCTCCTCTTCCTAACCTAAAAAGCTTGAATTTCTTGCCGAGTTAAGGTGGTACTTTAGGACAATAGTGCACAATCTCTTTGATTTGCTAGATTTCTAAATCTACTTTCACACCCCAACATCTTGTTTCTCGACCTACCGGCCTGTCGGGCAGTGAATGGAACAAGCTTAGATTCACTTACGAGATGTTCAGATTGTCCCCAAAGTGGGGGTTGGGGGGATAACAAGTTTTACTGATAGAGTAATGTTGAATAAATTATATTGCATCCATACCATGGAATATGAAGACATTAAAGAAGAATTGAATTGGTTAGCATTGATTTTACAGGGATTTTCATCAAGTCTTGCTGCTTCAGAAAAGGAAGGTACACAGTATGAACACAAGATGATTTTGTTTTTGGTAGGTTGACAATGATGCCTGCTTAAAACACCTATGTAAATATGTTTGCATATAATTATATAATCACACAGAAGCCTATTAAAGCAGGTACACCGTTGTAAACCATGGTTACCTGAGGAGGTCAGGGGATGATCTGTAGGTGGAGATGGAGGGAGGGTATGGAAGTCATTAAAATGTATCAATTCTATTTCCCCAGCACACAGAATATCCCACTTATGTAAACAAAGTTTATGAGTGTCTTATGTATTTTATGCACACACATACATTTTGAACGAAAAATTACCTAGATGTATAGATAGTAACATATATGGTTATCTTAATATCCTGTCAAATGAAAAAGAGCAAACTGCAGGCTAATGTGCACATATGATTTTCTTTTGTTAAAAAACAACCAATCCTGGGCACCTGGGTGGCTCAGTCAGTTAAGCGTCCGACTTCAACTCAGGTCATAATCTCCGCAGTTTGGGAGTTCAAGCCCCACATTGGGCTCTCTGCTCTCAGCACAGAGCCCGCTTTGGATCCTCAGTCTCCTTCTCTTTCTGCCCCTCTCCCATCTCAAAAATACATTAACATTAAAAAATGAAAAACCAACCAACCCACACACCACTAGGTATAAATATAGTCACTTGAATATATACTCATGAACAAAGAGAAAGTGTCTGAATACCATATCAGCAGCACTGCTTCTGAGTTGGGGTTGAGAAAGAAGCAAAAGGAGAAACAATTGACTTAGTGTTTATACGCTTTTGTACTAGGTTATTTCTGTGTTTGTAACACACATACATTATAAATGTGTTATAATTTGAAAAATATCTAATAAATAATTTTCAGAAGAATGTTGAACTAATTTCCGAAGAAGTATGAGCATTTCTCTCTGGGATCCCCTTTCTCCTAGCAATCTACATTGTCACATATTAGAATTCAGAAACACCTCTTATGTTCCTGATCTTGTATTTTGGAATTCTACTTTCCATATGTTATTATGGTGTTAGTCTGACTTTACACCACTTACTCTGTCTCTATTAGAAATCACAGCTATTTCCTCCTTAGAACTCTCAATACAGTTCCAATGCCATTGTTTTCTATAATGTTCTCAGGAGTTGTCTTCCTGGTGAATTTCCCTACATTCTGTAAGTTTTCAAATATTTTCCTCTGCCTTCAAGAAGAAGACAGTTTGGTAGAAAATAAATTTGCTGGGACAATCCTTTTTCTTTAGGTGTTCAGTAAATAGTGCCTCTAATGTGTAAGTCTCAAAGTCAGAAGTCATTCATATCACAATTTCTTTTAAATTTAGCCGTTACCACTTTTGGTCATGCTAGAAGACACTGAGTATAGGAATTCTTCATGGGCTTGAAATTTGAAAATGGAAAGACTGAGTCCATTAGTTGGCAGGGGACGGGGGGGTGCCCGAGCATAAAGGGTGAGAAGTGTAGTAGAGGCCAAATTAGCCAATATGGTTATACAGAAGCTAACGGTCCTAGGAACATGATGGTGTGGTAGACATTACCAGTGCCAAGCAATATGTAGGGAGCTCATCCCTCCTGGACATGCGGGAGACTCTTCATCCCATCCCTTTGTTGTTAGGAAAGACTTTGTGACCAGTTCTGGCCAAAGAAATGTGTACAGAAGTGACCAGACAGAAGGCAGTAAAAAGTTCCTGCACAACATTATGGAAAATGTGTTGAGATTCTGTCGAACCATAAGATCAAGGCTGCCCAGATTACTGAATCACCACATGGGAAAACAGCTCTCAGAATTATTTCACTGCCTGGAAAACAACTTAGGAGAAATTAACTTTGGTCATGTTAAGCCAGAGACAGGAGGGTGGTGTGTTACTGTAACATAGCATAGCTTACCCTGACTAATACAGTATAGTAAAGGGAGATGAGTGGAAGAGACCAGTGCCTAGCAGAGACCAGTCATGCGTATGGTCCTTGAAAAAAACAAAGCAGCTACGTTGCTTCTTAATAGCTTATTTCATTATAGTTCCCAGTAGGCCTAGCATTACTTTGGTTTCTTTATTACTTTGTATGCTCACAAACCTATTGGTATCCTTACAATATATTTAACTTTTCTTGGTGAGCTTAAGGGTGCATTTTTTCCTGGCATTCAAAAGACCAAAATCAAATTATTCAGTTAGTCACATTTTAATTACTTACATATTCAGATCTTGTGGCAGATGCTGTTGGTGCTCTTAGCATGTACCTCTTCGTGCTGCAGGCTGCTTCGTGCAACAATCTGTGAGCTTTTAAAGGATTTTTCTAGCTGAGGGCGTGTGCTCAGTCAAGGCACAGGGCAAGCCAGAAGTGCTGGAGAGTCAATGCTTCTGGAAGCAGCCCCAACAAATGATGCTGGGTAGGTGAAGGTTTTGGCGGTTAAATACGCAGGTTCCTAGCATCTCTTGGTCGAGATAATTTTGAGGCGTGTTTCATACTGTCTCCCAGAGTCCCTGTAAACTCAAGATGCCCAACGTGACCTGATAATATCTTGTCTTTCTTTATTCACTTCCTTAATAGTATTCCATGGTATCATTGCCCTAAGAGAACTTACACTTAAATTCATGTCTCTGGGTCTGCTTCTCAGAGGAATCCAAACCGAGACAACCATTTTGGGTGCATAAGTAGGCCATGAACGGAAGCGTCATCTCATGAAATTGTATTTTATTCCTCCACTTTTAGTGATGTTCTGCCCATTCTTCCTTTAAACCACCTAATTTCAGCTCCAGAATTTTCACTTGGTTCTTTTTAGTTCCTCTTTGTTTATATCCTCATTTTGTTCCTGTATCCTTTTTTTGGGGGGGGAGGGGTTCATTTAGTTGTCTGTGTTCTAAGCACCTCGAACTTCTTTAAGACATATATTTTGAATTCTGTCAGGTGATTCACAGATGTTTCTTTATGGTCAATTTCTGGAACTTTTTGTTGTTGTTGTTCCTCTGATTGGGCCATGTTTTCCTGTTTCTTCTCAGGCCTGGTGAATTTGTGTTGTTGTTGTTTAAAGTGGAATATTTGAAAACAAACAAACAAAAAAAACCCAGCCACCTCTTTAGTCTTTATGGGAAGTTCTGTACAGGGGAAGACTTCCCCAGTCAGACAGGGCAGAGATTCTGGGGACTTCTGAAACTGTGTCTGGGCATGTGCGTTTCCTGTTGGGCATGTAATTTTCCAATCAGAAAGGTTTGCTGGTTTGTTAGGAGCTTGTAATCTCTTGCTCCTTCTGGTGTCTGTTTGTGGTACTGCAGTTTCTAAGGTGCTGCCGCAAGCCCCAGAACTCTTTGTTCTCTGTGTCCCTGGCCGGCCTCCTCTCCTATCAGGGCCCCACGCTGGCAACTCCCGGCATCCAAACAAAGTAAGCTGATTCCATCATCACTCCAGATCAGGCAAGACAGAAACCAGTGTCTTGGGCAACTGAAACATTAGAGACACATTCCACTCGTCTCTCTCTATCCTGAGAGAAGCCCTGAGTTGGGCTTTTTCTCCCCTAAACGGTACCAGCTGAGGTGAGGGGCAACTGCAGATTGAATGCGGGGGTTTTCCTTACCCATTTTAGCCCAGCTGTTCTTGGCTTTGCACTCACTTGTGGAATCAGGTTTCTTAAGTAGTTTCTGGAGTTCTCCTAAAGGCATTTTGGCCCACATATTGTTGTTAAGTCAGTGTCTCTGTATGGGAATGCGTGCTGGAGCTTCCTGTTCTCTCTCTGACATCATTCTTATCTTCTGTATTTAAACAGAATTTAGTTTATTGCGTTTCCATCCCATATAATATAATTCTCTCTTTTAATCTTCAAAAACCATTCAGAAGATCAGAAAATGTATAACAAAGTGCCTGTGTTCACTCACAACTATGTAACCTATAGGAAACATTCACACTTACCATCTTCTTTGTTAAAACTCTGCAAAATAATCCAGGCAGGCGTTTTAGTTTTACAGGTACAGAAACTGAGACTTAAAGAAATCCAGTGACTTCTCCAAGCTTACAAGGTAATGATTGGAGCCAGGATTTTAAGCCAGGACTTCTGATGTCCAGTCCAATTCTCTTTTTCCTGCATTGAGCTAGTAGAAAAGCAAGAATAAAGTTATTATTTATATATTTTTAAGTATTGTCAAGGTAAGAGAATTTGTAAAGATCCTGGACTTGAAATGGACTGATTATTTCAACTTGATTGCCCCTTTAAGATGGAAAGTATAGGTTCCAGTTCTCAAGTTAGGTTTCTAAAGACCATATGAGCTATATGATCTTGAACAGATCTTGTACCTTGTGGGTCCTAAATTTCCAAGTCTTAAAAATGCCTAGATGGCTTCTTGGGTCCTTTGAAGCTCTACAAAACCCTGGCTTTAATAGCCACACTATATTTTTGTGAAGGAGGAGAAAAAGGAGAACGGGGTGAAGAAGAAATAGGAGGAGGAGAAGGAGGAAGAAGATGAGGAGGAGGAGAGAAATCTACTATGTAGTCTCCAAGGAAAAAACTTACAGATCATATTCTCCTAGTCTGATGAGGGTGAGGATAGACTCTTGGACCCACTTTGTACTTAAAACATCCTGCACAAA
Source organism: Paguma larvata (assembly GCA_030068075.1). Classification (NCBI taxonomy): domain Eukaryota; kingdom Metazoa; phylum Chordata; class Mammalia; order Carnivora; family Viverridae; genus Paguma; species Paguma larvata. Next base: position 1,861,002 of record CM057827.1, read on the forward strand.
TTCTTGTAATAAGTGAAAGGTCAAAACCACTTGCTACATGATCACATCTAAGTGGGATAAATTAGAGCTCAAACTCACTTGAGAGAGGACAAGTGCTCCAATGTGGCTGTAGTACTACTAGCCATTTGTTATGAATTCCTGTCCTTTGATATGATTTTTCAGTCAATTTGTCAAGCAGAAAATATCTATTTATGCCTTTAAGTTTAATGTAATAAACATCTTAGTTTAATATTTAAGCAGATAAAAAACATAATATCTCTGGGATGGCTCCTAGTTTTTCACTATTGCCTTCATGTATTTGATGTCATTTGGTTCTCATGACCCTGGGGAGTAAGTGACTTTATCTTTAAAAAGCAGAGGCTCTGAATGGTTAAATGGGGGGTCCAGGGTCATGCAGATGTCCTTGGAGTAGAACTCAGGTCATATGTATGGGTAGTCACACCAACTTGTAAGGCAACATGTTGTCATAATTTTTAGAAGTAGCATTCTACTGTGCAATGTTTTCTCAGCCTCGGTGACATTTATGGGGTAGTTACATAGAAAAATGTGATACCAATTTTTATGAACTGGTTAATATTTATTGCTCCATATTCTCTTCCTTGATGCTAATAATGGATACTATATTAGAATGTCTTTATGCAGATTTTTGAATAGTTTCATTTATTTCTGGTTTTTGAGCTCTAGTTTTTTCAATTTTACTGAACTATTTCTGATAAGAGCCTGAATGAGCAAGATCATTTTTCTTGCCCTAAATCCATGATTCAAATTTCTTTGAATTGCTTATAATCACCTCCTAATTGATTAGCTATTAAATTATTTTATAACACTTCACAAATGAGCATGTACATTTGGTTCTTCAGGGCAACCTCCACTTCTCCTGGAATAATTTCTTGTGCAGTATTAATGACAAATAATTATTTATGGATTGAATGAAAATCCTCTTCTGTATTCTTACATATTCAAATTAACTCTAACATGTAAGACTTTTATTTGGGTGGCATGTTTCTTTGTGTCTTTGAAAATAGCTGGTTCTCTAAAATGGCAGTTAAAAAATCTGAGTAGAGATAATTATGGGCTTAATTATGAAGAATAATACAACCAATTGAAAGTATTTACTGCTCGTTTGTGGATTGTGAGAGACTGGAGAAGGGCATCCCTGACCTCTCAGAGTTAATGTTTTATTAGAGAATAAGACAAAAGTCACTCATGATTATAGCAGAAGACCACAGATGCCAGAAAAGGGTTCCAGAATGTCATAACGGTCAGAGGAGGAAGGTAGCACGTGTGGGTGAGGTTATGAAGCCTCCCAGGTAGGATTTCACAAGAAAGAGCTAGAGTAGGGAAGAACATATAGTAGGGTGCATAGTAAGCAGAGAAGTTGGAGCTTGGGTTTTTAAAGATATAATTTTTAGTAAAAGAGAATCAATCCTGAGTTATTATTTTACCATATGGGACACAAGAACATATGGATGGAAGAATCAGTTGGACTTTTTCCAAAAGGGCAGAAACATGTCAATGAGTCTTAGCATCCTCTGAAAAACTCAGAATAATTCCTTCTAATGAAAATCTGATATTTTTCTAGAGTCGAGACAGGAGAAAGGGAATTTAACAATATATTTTTTAGTGAAAAAGTAATATATGCTCATTGTTTAAAAAGCAAACAATTTAGAACCAAGAATTGAAATTTACTTTTTGGGTATGCTGTTTTTGTAGAAGAAAGGCAGCACCACATAACATTTATTCAGATTATTCAAATAGTACAGCCTTCTCTCTTTGAGTTCCTCCATTCCAGTTGCCGTGTGCAGAAGAAAAAGCATGAATATTGGGATAAGACAGACGTGGATGCAAATCCACTTACTAGCTATAAGGACAGGGGCATAAATTCCATAAGGACCTTTTCCTGCTCACTGCTATGTAGATCCAGCATCTAGAACAACACCTGGGAGATAATGAGTGCTTCATAAATATTTGTTGAGTGAATTAACGACCAGCCTCAATTTCCTCATTATTAAAGTGGGGAATGTAATACCTAACTTGAAGAGTTGTATTGAGAAATTACACAAAGAAAATGCTAAGTGTCTAAGAGTACCTTTTACGCACCAGGTTTCTAAAAACATGATATTCTTTACATTCTCAGATCGGCACACCTAACTGTACCTTTCATTGATTAATCCCCTTTTTATTTTTATGACTGTACAGGCGGTTTTTAAGAATATGTGGCTTGGTGCATAGGTGGGCTTTGAGAGACTTAGCAGAAAGCTATGGGGGAGGGAAGAGGGGAAAGAAAAAAGCCACAGAGAGGAAGGGAGACAAAACATGAGAGACCCTTAAATACTAAGAACAAACTGAGGGTTGAGGGGGGTGTGGGAGTGCGGGGAGTGGGTGATGGGCACTGAGGAGGGCACTGATTGGGATGAGCACTGGGTGTTGTATGGAAACCAATTTGACAATAAAAAGTTAAAAAAGAAAAGAATACGTGGCTTGGGGCACCTGGGTGGCTCAGTTGGTTAAGTGTCCGACTTTGGCTCAGGTCATGATCTCGTGGTTTGTGAGTTCGAGCCCCACATCAGGCTCTGTGCTGATAGCTCAGAGCCTGGAGCCTGCTTCCGATTCTGTGTCTTCCTCTCTCTCTGCCCCTCTCCGGCTTGCATGCTCGCTCTCTCAAAGATAGACATAAGAAAAAAAAAAAAAAGAATCTGTGGCTTAATTTCAGTAGGCCCAGGCACCATGAAAATGTGTCTTTACATGGATTGGGAAAACAAAACATTTGTTGGCTTCGATGCCTTTTGCTGGCCCAGCCAGCACCAGGTTGAGGGAAATGGAGACAAGGCTCAGAATGACAGTGGGTGAATCAGCGATTCTCCCCTCTGTGCCTGTGGGAACACCACTGGGTTCACCTGTCTTCAATGACAGGATCAACCAATTTAGTTTCACAAATATGAAAGCAGGCTAGTTGAGCTAGACTTTTGCTGCTCAAGTTAGAAATAAGTCAATTAATGGTTTGCTCCCTTTATTCGATATAGATAAAACTCCTCTACTGATAATACCATACAATTTACGAAACTTCAATCCAATAAAATGTGTGCCAAGAGCTGTGCTGTATGCTAGGGATACAGTGAATTAAAAAACCTCATGCTACTTTTTAGATTCAAGATAAGATTTGCAAGTGACAAAGATGATGCAGTCAAGTTTTGCCTCGTGTGTACCAATTGACTTTTGAGACTAGTTTAGGTAGGCCATCAAAAGTGGCTACTCTTAGGCCCACGGTTGGATAGGCTTGAGTAGTAGAGGTTGACTCGACCTTAAAAATGAAGATCTCCACCCACCACCATACATACTCTGGATGGCCAGTCCAACCTTTGGTCAAAGAGAAAGAAGAAGTTCCTTTGCCCATTCTCATTGTAAGACCCACCTGTATTCCTGTTCGAGGATGACTGGCAGTGGGCTGTCCTTTTCTGCCACCAGAAAGTGACAGGGGAACCATCCATTCCCTGTAGGAGTAAATCTGTAAATCAGTCAGAGCTTCTGGTCCTAGGTCTGGAGAGTCCAAATAGTTGATAGTACCTTTCCTAAAGACTGGCTTATTCTGTTTTTAAAAAGTACTAGAGTAAACAATAGTTTTCAAAGACACTACAGTCTTGGGCTAAACTTCGGTAAAAATCTTTGATTACAAGGGCAGAAATAGACCCAATACATTATTAAACAGAAGAGGAAACATCTCAATTGGAAGTATGTGCATTCTAGTTAATGTTGACAAGGCAGAGTTTTCTGTCAAACAATAGGTACATATTAGCTTAGTTTAAAGATTTTAAGACAGACAGGAAGGAAGCTAAAGAACATGGAAGGAAGGAAGGAAGGAAAGGGGGAAGGAAGGAAGGAAGGAAGGAAGGAGGAAAAGAAAGAAAGAAAAGAAGGAAGGAAGTTTCATTGATATTACCACTGCTAAAGACGAAAGAAGCTTTCCCTTTAAATAAAATATTTATTTATTTTGGGACAGTGAGAGCTGGAGAGGGGCAGAGAGAGAGGGAGAGAGAGAATCCCAAGCACACTCTGCACTGTCAGTACAGAGCCCTAGGCAGGGCTCGATCTCACAAACTGCAAGATCATGACCTGAGCTGAAACCAAGGGTCAGATGTTTAACCGACTGAGCCACCCAGGCGCCCCAAAGCTTTCCCTTTTAAATGACACATGCCTCATTCAAGTCCCCCCATCACCTGTGGCAGGGGATGATGAAACTTCGTGTCCTAAGTATCTGCAGCTTGTCAGTGACTGTGCTCTCCGAAGGTGTACACCTGAGCCACATTTTGGTGTCTTCTCTGTCTCTTCATCTGTTAATGGGTATCTACTACATGCTTATGGGGAGCATTGCATTATATTTGTTGCTTTTAATTTCATTTTTAACCTCTGCCTGTATTCCTTTAGCTCCTATTCCAAGGAATTCTGTGACTGAGCTCATCATAACTGCATGCTTTGGGCGGGGGAAGGAGGGTTCTTTCCCACGGACAGTAACAGATCTGCCGTGAAAGCAGGGGAAGATTTTACTGGGTCCTGCGAGAGGTGTTGCAGGTGTTCATGGAGGCTGTCATATCCGGCAGTCTCAATCCAAATTCCCCGTGAAACACTGAAGAAAAAAAAAGTTCAGAGGATTACAACATTATTAGTTTCTATATTTCTCATCAGTATTTTGAAACAAAAACACACTGAGCGATATGATTGATTGACAAATTACAATGAGTAGAAAGGAGAGACAGTATAGTCAGGTCAGATACAAAATCTGTGGGGAATTGCTGAATCAAAGACTATGGGTGTGCACTTGCCAACCAAGTTTGCCCATGAACAGCTAAGCTCGCCTAGGGAGTGAGGTCACCTGACTAGGCAGAAAAGCTTCTTGGAGATGGAAGGATGCAACACAAAGGAAATCAAGTGTGGTCCTGGTTCACCATGAGATTGTAAACAGAGAGGCTAAACTGAATAAATCTATTGATTTATCATTACTTAAGGAAAGCAGAAAGCAATTTAGTTTTCTGCTGGGTTCAGCGATTTAGCGAGCAAAAATGTATGTGCAAGGAAGTTTCAGTTACACTGTGTGAATAAGTACAAGCCAATCTTTTCTCCTCGGCTGGACAATGGTGTCACGCTAACAGAAGCGAGGGAGCATGTCCCGTGATAATTTCTGTGCTGTTGGAGAAGTTGGGAAACGGCTTTCTGCAAGTCTCGTGTACATAACCATTCACAACGGAGAATTTCGCTTCAATTCAGAGGGAGTCATCTTGCTCTTATTCTTCTTGAAGACAAGATCAACTATAAAAGAAGACTAAAAGCATCCATGTTTTGTGTGTTTTTCTATTGTTAGGCTACTTCTCTAAATATTTTAAGGTGTATTTATTTGGGTCTGTTCTAGAGTTGTGGAGGTATTTATTGGCAATCTAATGATATACTCTTTTTTAATGTTTATTTATTTTTGAGAGAGAGAGAGAGAGAGAGAGAGAGAGAGAGAGAGAGAATGAGTGGGGGATGGGCAGAGAGAGGGAGACACAGAATCTGAAGCAAGTTCCAGGCTGTCAGCGCAGAGCCTGACATGTGGCTCAAACTCATGAACCGTGAGAAATTCTTAACACGTGATATACTCTTAACAGCTGTGCTCTAGGAACTCCCGGAGGCCAGATATGAGAGTGGGACCCAGGGCCCCCCTCCTCTCGGTCTTTCTGCCCAGGATTTCTTGAGTCTGTTGCATAGTGTGATCAGCTGTATTGCACAGGGAAATAGATAAAAGATAGATAATTGGGAAGGGGAGGGTGTAGTGGGCTTTGGGCACCAGAGAGTGGAGAAGACAGCCTAGCAAGAGGAACAAGTGGGGCCTAGTAGAACATACAGCTGCAGGATGGGGAACATTATGAACTTAGGATAAATGAATGGAGACACTTCCTGCCACAGTTGGAGTAGAGAGACAAAAAGGGGACACCTCACTGCTGCTGGCAAGGAAGGTGGGGATAGAGTGTGCACACTGGAGGTAAAACTTAGAAGAAAGGCTACATTGGTTTTATATTCTGGTGTTATGTACCTAGCTGGTTCATCTCAGCTTTACTTCCATTAATTGATAAAAGCTTGTGGTAAAGTCTTAAAATATGCAATTGGTGCTAATGTGCTCACTTCTAAAATTCTAGAACCCAGAGGTCCAAAGGGGCTCTTTGTCTGCTTCTGGATGCGATGCAAGGCAATGTGACTTATTTGTACTGACTGTGTAGACTGCCTTGTGGGTAAAGGGTTTTGAGTGATCTGTTTCATAACCTTTTTGTAAAACCGTAGGGTAAGGGATGTAGTATTAGTTTTAGTGAGGTCTTCCTTTCCCTCATCAGAAGTTTTGATTGCTGGAAAAACCATATATACTAAAAATAATTTAATTTAATTGCCAAAATTCAGAATTTTTTTTGAAATTTAATTGATCTGACCTGAAACAATAATAATTACATAACCATTACACAAGTCAAGACATTTATTTGAGAACCTACGTGTAAGAGGCTTTCTCAGAAAATTAATTAGAAACAAGTTGTTTCCATATTAGTATGAATCATTTAATAAACTATTTGTCTAGCCATAATCACTGATAGTTCTATAAGTTTAAAATTTATTTCAAATGAAAAGTTGGTGAAGACTCTTCTCACCTCCTTTGTTGCAGGATAAAATTGCTTATATTTTCCCATAATTCTTACCTACATTTCGAAGACCAAGGCCACCGGTAGCTTGCAATGCCATCTGTATGGGCATTGAGGGCCCCTTAGGAGTGAGAAGTCCCAGGGCAGTGTGATCCAGAAAGAAATATTTTATGAGTATCTACTATGTGGAGACAAGTGATGGTATAAAAGTACTGATCTCATCCATCTGTATCCAGGTAAAATTCCAGTATAAAGTAGTAATGGTGGTAATAATACTTAACAAAGTGCCAGGTACTGTGAAAGTACTATGCTAACCAGTAATGCATCTTGTCTCACTTAACCCTCACAAGCACCCCATGAGGTAGGCATTGCCATCTCTATTAATAGTTGAGAAAGCTGAAGTTCAGAGAGATATCTGCCTGTGATTTCACAGTTACTGGATGGAAGAGTTGAGATTCTAACATAAATTTAACTGATTCCAAATCTACTTGTATTAGTTCGCTAGGGCTGCCATAACAAAATACCATAGACTGGGTGACGTAAAGGGTCTATTTCTTCACAGCTCTGGGGGCTAGAAGTTCAAGATGAAAGTGTCAGCAGGGTCAGTTTCTTCTGAGACCTCCCTCCTTGGCTGGTAGATGGCTGTCTTCTCTCTCCAACTTCAAGTGGTCTCCCCTCTGTGCCTGTCTGCGTCCTAATCTTCTCTTCTTTTTTTTAGAGTGTATTTATTTTGAGAGAGAGAGAGACAGAACACAAGCAGGGGAGGCGCAGAGAGAGAGAGAGAATCCCAAGCAGGCTCCATGCTGCCAGCACGGAGCCTGACAAGGGACTTGAACTCATGAACCACGAGATCATGCCCTGAGCCAAAACCAAGAGTCTAATGCTTAACCACCTGAACCACCCAGGTGCCCCCAATCTCCTCTTCTTATAAGGACATAAGTCAAATTGGTTAAAGTCCACTCCAATGACTTCATTTAACTTTAGTTACTTCTTTAGAGACCCTATTTCTCCCATTCTGAGTTACTGGGGGTTAGGACTCCAACACATGGATTGGTGGGGGAACATAATTCAGCCCCTAAGTCTTTAAGAGTGAAGTCTGTGTATTGTCTATCTGAGGAAATATTAAGCCACTAGACATTTCCACTCTGGTATGAATTATCTTTTCCCAACTAATTTATTAGTGGAAGACTTCAATGATGAAACTGATGGAGAAAGTTGGGGCACTGAGTCTTTCAAGAAATGAAGAAAACCCACTAAAAGTGGGAATAAGAAAGGGGACTCGGGGATGTGGGAAAGCTGGCATCTCCTAATTTGCTTTTCACGTGAGGGCCAGATTTAACAGAAGTAAGTTAAACATAAGCCTCACTTTCTATTTTTATGTCTATAGTTCATCTTTCTAGCTTCTTCACATTTTTGCTCTGAAAGTATTATTGCTATCCATCCAAGCCAGCAGGCTTCTCAGCTGTTGAAAAAGCTCCTTAATAATCTCATTGTCACTTCTAAAATGATACCAAAAAAAAAAAAAAAAAACAAACTAATAAGCTGATTGATTCTTTCTTGTTTAAAAATAAGTTATTAAAAACTATAGTCCTCTGTTGATATTGATTGGAATCCAGAAATTGTTAGGAGGTGTTTGGAATAGTTAATGAGATTTCAAAGGGAGCCAGCCAATCATGAAGGACAAGTTTTTCCAGTTTCCATCAGAGCTATTACATTTAAAGCAATATATCAGAGAGTAAATCAGAGCACTGCTCACCACTTGCCTTCTGATAGTCCTTATTCTGTAACCTCTTGGGAGCCAGACCTCGTGGGAGGGGACTTCCCCTTTACTCTCATCTGTCAAGAGCAGGCGCCCCCATTACTATTCTTTCTCCCACGTTAGTGGGTTTGTTCATGGGTGTATGTTTCTGAATATATCACTTGTCCAGAAGCAAAATTAACTACCAATCTCCTTTTTGGATATTGAGCTCAATGTTAAATAATCCTGCCTGACAGCCTGTTTAGAGTGTCCTGAATCAGGAAGGGCTAATAGGCCTCAGTTTGCACACCAACACCGTATGACTGATTCGTAGTGACCCTCTAGGAGAGGGTAGTGTTACATGAAGGTTGTGAAGCCATTGTTTTTTTTTGTTTTTTTCTTTTTTTAAAGAAAGAATGCTATAATCAATGAGCGGGGTCCACCACGGAAGAGGGATGAGTGGCACAAGTATAAACGATCTTCCATCATTAATAAATTCAGAGCTACAATTTATTGAGAGCTTACCTTGTAGCAGGCCCTGGGCACAGCACAGTTCATTCATAATCTCAGTGAATCTTCACAACTCTGCAGGTTAGGTGCTTTATGTCCCCTTTGTTAGGGTGAAGAAATTCAGGCCTAGTGGGATTAAATAATTCACCCAAGATCGCCCAGCTGCTAAGAGCTGGCACAGGAATTTGTACCCTGGCAGTCATGATACAGACTCCTTGAAACTGTACCCCAAGCGTGTGGGTCAGGATTTGAGCTGAGGCGGTGCCACAGACAGAGCTACAGTGCCCCCATCACCATGAGACCAGAGGGCACCACCAAGGGCCAGGGAGCACCGCTTCCTTGGATGTGACTTTGATACAGCCCTTCTGGCATGGAGATGGGTGAGGGGGGTGAGAACAAGGGTTGCAGGGAGGGTGCTCTGTCTCCCCAGAATGAAGTCCACACTCTGCCAAGCATCTGGGGGTGCAGCAGAGTTGTCTGCCCTGCAGGAGCTTACAAGTTGAGGGGGACAGGTAATAAGTACATAAACAAATAAGGTATCTTTGGGCCCAGGTAAATGCAGAGATACTTAAACAGGCTTACTGGTGGGACTGAGCAGTGGACTACTTATCGAGAGAAGAAACTGAAAGGCAGAAAAGAGGCAGTGATGGGGGAATCTGGGAATGCACACCCAAGACAGAAGGAGTGACAAATGCAAAGACCCTGACATACAAGGAACTTGTCCCGTTTGGAGGGAAAAGTCTCATTTACTTGCATTACCTTGTTCCAGACTAAAGACATGGCCATGCTACAGGACTGTCCGGGGCCCCCTGCACAAAACCACCAGGCAGGGAAGACAGGAGCCAGTGATTTGCCCTCTCTTTTCTCTCTTCTCTCCTCTACCCTCTGAGTTATGTTTCAGTTCACGTAAATCAGTGAGGTCACATGTGCCAAAGCCTTCAGCTCTGAGAAGGACTGAATTAATTTGCTTGGAGAAGAATGTGAATTACAGCATGTTTTATAGAAAGTGTGTATTAAAAAGAATTTTTTTTAATGTTTATTTAGTTTTGAGAGAGAGGGACAGACAGAGCATGAGTGGGGGAGAGGCAGAAAGAGAGGGAGACACAGAATCAGAAGCAGGCTCCAGGTTCTGAGCTGTTAGCACAGAGCCCAATGCAGGGCTCAAACTCATGAACCATGAGATCATGACCTGAGTTAAAGTCGGATGCCACCCAGTTGCCCTTAGAAAGTATGTATTGATAATATAATGGTCACACATTTATCAAACTAGTCATAGAATTCCTCAATTAATACAATTTAGAGAGTTTATCTTTGCAGAGAATAAGTTAGAAAATTCGAAGAAAGGGAGGTTGTTTTCACTAGTCCCGCTACAGAAATCACATATTTCCACAAAGCAGACTTTCTTTCTTCTACACTACATGAGCCTTTGGAATAGTTGTGGAGGGGTGGATACCTCAGGTTATAGGATTTAGAATGAAATTATGGGGCACTTTTTTTTTTTAGTCTTTTCCCACATTGATTTGATTCACATAGTTCATGTATTGTTTTTAAGTAAAAGAATGTACATGTCTTTCATAATTATCATAAATAGGACAATTATTGGCTAAAAGCCTGAAGCAGTCTTTGCAAAATGGCTTAACCAAGCTTCCTCTAAGACAAAACTTCTGGCATTGTTGTCCCCCATGCTTATGCTTATTTGAGAAACATTCATCAGGCTCTACCTGTGTACCTAATCGTACATACAAATTCTATGCCAAATTCTTTAGGAGATAAAATGGCAAGGAAGGAAGTCATGGTTTCCACTCTTGAGAAACTTGCATTTAGTTGGGGGCATGGTTAGATAAGCATTTGAAAGAGCTAAGGGTCAAATCTAGAGCAATTAAAAAAAATGATAGTAGCTAAAAATTGGTACATCATAGTTTGTAAATTTTCTTCATACACCTTTGTTTCAGCCTCACATTGATTTTTTGAGATAGTTACTAATATTATGCCCATTTCACAGATGAGGAAAATGAAGCTTAGCGAGGTCAAATACTCAACACAACTAATATGGGGCAAAGGCATGACATTGTAGTAGTTAAGATCTCTGGGATCAGAGAGATGAAGTTGTCTCAGCTTCAACTTATTAGTTTTGTAAACTTGGGCAAGTTCCTTACCCTTCTAAGACTCAGTCTCCCCATTTGTTTTTTCTTTTTTTTGGTCCTTTTTTTTTTTTTTTTGGAAGGACAACTTTCCATTTAAAAAGAAGTTTTTTTTGAGAGAGAGAATGACAGAGCGCAAGTGGAGGTGGGGCGGAGAGAGGGAGACACAGAATCTGAAGCAGGCTCCAGGCTCTGAGCTGTCCGCACAGAGCCTGACACAGGGCTCAAACTCATGAACCGCAAGATCATGACCTGAACTGAAGTCAGAGGCTTGACCCACTGAGTCACCCAGGCACCCCTCAGTTTCTCCATTTGTAAGGATAACAATAGTAATTCACTTCCTATTGTTATATTAAATGAAAAATGTATTGAAGGTGCTTAGCACAGGGCTAGGACCACAGTACGTGCCTGGCGAATGTAGACTTTGTTATGAGGAAGTGGCTGAGTGAGGGCTGGATCCCAGCATCTCTAGCCTCTCAGTGCAAGGTCCTGCCTACTGTGTGGACTCCAGCGTCTTTCTGCTTAGGTTCAGAACCTGGCCCTGCCCCTTATTTACAAGGGTGCCTGGGGGAAGATACTTTACTGCTTGGTGTCTCTGTTTCCTCAGTTGTGACATGGGGTAAACACACTGGTTGCCTCGCAGGCTGATTTGAAGATAAAGTGACAGTTACATATGCTTCGAACAGTACTTGGCACACAGTAAGCTCCCTAAAGGAATTCACCAGAGAGGCTGAAAGATGGAGGTGGGGCGAGTTTATCTGGGAGGATTCTTCCAAACAGCACTTGCCACGTACACCCTGATGGGACAAATACCAGCACATCCTGCTCGTTCTCCGCACCGCACAACTGGGGGAGGCATCGAGGCATCAAAGCTAGATTTGCAAACCTACCTCCACCGCCTTTCTTGCACCTGTCAAAACAACAGGGGCTGCCGAGCAACACATGAAAAACCTAATTTGCAATAAAGTCATTTTTCCCCCAAATACATCTGTCCACACTTGAAGGTGGCAAAACACATTTGAGAATTCGCAATCCCACATAGAGGGTATGAACTTGTCAGCTTGTTCTGTCAACAGGCTTGATGTCTGAGCATGGTTGTCATCACAGGGCTGCTTGTTACCTGCCAAGCTTGACTGCTTCCCTCCCAAGTGGCAACCGGAACTGGAAGGTTTGCTAATGGAGAAGAAAGCTTTATCAAGCCCTGAACACAATTAAAAGCCCCAGACCTTGACTTTGTGAAGTGGGGGGTTTGGTCTCCACACTCTCAGCTGCGTTTGGCTGTGTGGCCCTGAGGCCCTGGCCCTTTGTGTTATTCCCCCACATTCACTTTTCATTCCCTTCCTCTCCTCCCAAGGCTGTCTAATGGGGGCCGGAGTCAGGTCAGCTTTGTTTGCCACTCAGGATATGTCATATTAAGTGACTGGTTATTGTACATCTATCAGGTGCTTACATATATGACCTTGTTTAATATTCAGCAACCCCCTGAGAATTTGAATATTGGCCTGCTCGATGACAGAGTGTTTAGTATATGTGCTGCCGAAGCAAGCACAATGACAGTATTTAAACCATGATGTGGGCCAAGAGCTTGCCTCTGTTGTCTGGAAGTCATGGGAGCTTTGGTTTTGTAATAGGGGGCTGTTGTTTAATTGCGTTACTTACATTCTGGACAACTAAAAAGGGTCAAATGTAAGCAAGTTGTAGATTACATAAAAAGGAGAAGAAAGTAATCCTAGATCCAGAAAGAAAATTAGATGAAACTTGGTGGCTTCTCATAAATGTTATTCAAACAGGTTTTATTAAAATCTGACTGGATAATAAGACACAAATCACTGACCTTGGGATCAGACCCACGTGGGATCAAATTCTGACTCCATATATGGCCCTGGGCAAGTTATCTCATATATGAGAGAGACTTCATTTCCTCAATTACAAATCAGAGGTGATAATAGTACATTACAAAGTGGTATAAGATTAAATAAGCTAATATATGTAAAGTACCTGGCTCATGGTTACCACTAAGCTATATTTCCCTCTCTTTGAATCATACCTCTCTCTCTATTTTTTTAAGGTTTTATTTTTAAGTAACCTCTACGTACAATGTAGGGCTCGAACTCATAACCCTGAGATCAAGAGTCACATGTTCCATCGACTGAGACTGTTAGGCACCCCTGAATTACACCTTTTATTAGTGGATATAGAAGGGACCTTCCCAACAATTCAAAGAACCACAACATGAATGTAATTTTATTATTAAAAACAACAACAATATTCTTTTGCCATGACCTGCCAGACAGTTTAAAAAAAAAAAACTACTTAACAAAGGAGACTAGTGACGTAAATATATACATATATACATTTATATATGTATTTAATAGTGGCATGGCACCATTGAATAAGAGTTATTTGGGCTGCCATTACAGTCTTTTCAATTAATTTTCTGGGAAACCATTGCCACATAGCAAAAAGAGATTAAGGTCAATTAATAGAATTTTCACTTTCTTAGAGGAAGCTCCAGAAAGTGAGTGTAGGTTTTGAGTATGGGCAATGGTCTCAGGAGATTCAGGTTGGACTTAGAGAATGCAATGTGAACTTAGGTTATTTTGCTCTGGAAGGTCCTGGTTTCCTGTCTCACTGATGAAACCCAAGGTTGACTACCTTAAAAAACAAATGATGTAGATGTGAGCATCTTCTTGTTGCTTTTTAGATGTAAAAAGGGCATATGTGCAAGGCATTCACTGATAACCTAAGCATCATAAAAAGTCACTTGGGAATATTGCTTTTTCCACAGACTGGCTATAGGAAGAGTTATTTTGAAAACAGCTTCTTAAAGTTGTTTGATCATAGGCCAAAGAATAAGTGAAAATGTCAATTAATGTCCTGGTAGGAACAGAATCAAACTTTGTTTTAAGCAAACAAAGATATGCTTAATGATGATTCAAGAACTGTTTTGCTTTTTTTAGAGTTACTGTTTATCACTTCCTCTCAGCAACTTCTGCCGTGTCAATTTTAGTAATGACATATGGATAAATTATCAAGTTTCATCCATTAGGTAAGTGTGATTTATTCTTTAGTTTTTTAAACTAAATGGCTTGGTGGTTTCCGCGGAGGGAGATGTTTTGCTTGTGTTCAATGACTAATGGTACAATGTGTTTTACATTACCAAAACAAGGAGAGTAATGGACTTGAGAGCTTGCTTGCAAAGGATTTTTGAAGAAGCATTTCATCTTCTGAGAATGGGGCATGAACGAAGACCCTAATCAATCCTCCTCTGGTTTGAAAAATTGAAGACTGCTTAAGAAAAAAAATAAACAGAATGCAAGGAAAAGACAGATTTTATAAAAGGCACTGAGCAGAAAAAAAAAACCTGATGGATTTAAAAGTCTAGTTTCCATAGGCCTTTAAATGTATAAAAGTGGGTTAAACTAATTTGTGTTATACAGCACTGTAAAAAATGCTTACTTAAAGTTTTTTCAAGATCAAAATAAAGGCATATTCATCTTTATCTGAAAGACTCCTGCTTAAAAAACAAAAAACAAAACAAAACAAAACAAACTTCTCTTATTATGGGTAATTGGTTGTGGGTACACCTCTTCCTTCTGTATTTGAAACAAGTTCTGTGTCACGTGAGGTCTTTCCTGATGGAAGTGGCACAGGATGGGAGGAAAAAAGAAACCCCCAAACTGGTGACTTTAGGAAATCCTCTCCAAAGGATTCTCTCCACTTGGTTCATAATCATTATCCTCTTGATTGTCACACTATTGAAAATAATGTAGGTTGGTCTCAAAAAAAATAATGGAGGGGCACCTGGCTGGTTCAGTCAGTGGAGCATGTGACAAACGATCACAGGGTTGGGAATCTGAGCCCACGTTCAGCTTAGAGCCTACTTAATAAAATGAAATAGGGGTGCCTGGGTGGCTCAGTCAGTTGAGTGTCTGACTTCAGCTCAGGTCATGTTCTCATGACTTGTGGATTTGAGCCCTGCATTGGGCTCTCTTGTGCTGACAGCGCAGAGCCTTGAGCCTGCTTCAGATTCTGTATCTCCCTCTCTCTCTGCCCCTCCCCCACTCATGTTCTGTCTCTTTCTCTCAAAAATAAACATTAAAAAAATTAAATAAATTTTAATAAGGAAAATAATTTTAAAAGGCTAATGGAAGTTGACTTAAGAAACAACTAAATTCTAAAAGAAAAAAAATAGAGTTTGTAGAAGATATAATAATTAAGCCACCATAAGATAGCAGAATATCCTGAACTTTATGATAGATTATATTTTAAAAATATTTTTTAAGATAGAGAATGCTAATTGATAATCATGAGCAGCTTGAAAAAAATTTACGTATTTTTGACAAAGTAATTTGACAGGTATATCAGTTAGCTATTGCTGTATAACAAACAACTCCAAAAATGTAGTAGCTTAAAACAACAATCACTTGTTATTTCTCATGAATCTACATGTTGATTGGGTGGTTCTGTTGGTCTTCACTGGTTTTGCCAGTGCTTTCATTTTAGCTGGGACTTACTCACTGGCCTGACAAGCTGCAGTTTGCTGGTCTATGATGGCTTCAGCTGGGATGACTGGACTCCACTCCACATGTCTTATCCTCGGAAATCCTACTGAGGCATGTTTTATGGCAGTTATGGGGGCCCATCAGAAATGTGTAAATAGAGGAAGCAGAAATGTGCAGACTCTTTTTCCAAGCCTGCATGTGTATGTGTCTCAGAGTTGCTCTTTTCCTATTTACCTAAATAGGTCACATGGGCAAGTCCAGATTTAAATTGGACCAGAACCACAGAGTTATAAGGCAGAGAGCATGCATACAGAGTGGCCAGTGATTGGGACCATTAATACAATCAACCTACCACTTGAAGGTAGTAAAAGTGAGTGAAAATTGATATGGGGGTAATACCCTAGCAGCTATTGAAGAAATCATCACTAAGATATAGCATAACCTGAGAAGATTTCCTGAAGGAGAAGGAAGGGAAACCCATTTCAGGTGGGAAAAAAGCTATATTATGTGAAAAATATTTAATGGATACATAATAATTTGTGTTACCAATTCCCAATTAATAGACATGCAAGCTGTTCTACTTTTTCTCTATTTCAATTAATAGCGATTTATCTAAAAGCTATGTATTTATCTATCTTACATGTAAAGATAAATGGTGTACACATATACGCACACACACACACACACACACATACGCACGCACACACCATGCGAAAATACTTAAAACCTGCCGGAGGGATGTCTGGGTGGCTCATTTGGTAAAGCGTACCACTTCAGCTCAGGTCACAATCTCATGGTTCGTGGCTTCAAGCCCCGCCTCAGGCTCTGTGCTGACAGCTCAGAGCCTGGAGCCTGCTTCAGATTCTATGTTTCCCTCTCTCTCTGGTCCTCCCCCACTCGCACTCTTTTTCTCTCTCAAAAATAAATAAACGTTAAAAAAAATACTTAAAACCTGCATGCTTAGAAATGGAATTATTAATTAAAGTAGCTTTATAAATTATTAGGGATATTGTCAAATTGTCATCTAAACAATTGCCATAAAATTTATATTCCTACCCACAGCATATGAGACTATTTTCCTCAAGTTTACATTAGATATTATCAAACTTTTAAACGTTTGCTAATCTAATTGGTGAGAAATAGTATCTTGTGATTTTTATTAAATGTTTCGGTTGAAGGGAGACGAAGCTACACTATTTTCACATATACAAGCCATCTGTGTTGCTTGTAAATTATCAGTTCATCTCTTTGCCATCTTTTTTTTAATAATTAGGCCTAACTTTTGTAATACTTTGTTTCAACTTTTAATTTAATTTTCAATTTAATTTTTGACCTTTATTTACTTTTATACTTTGCATCTTTTCATGCTAATATTTTTCTTCTTTACTCCTAGAAAATCGCATGCTTTCTTCTATGTAAATTTCTTTATTTCATTCCTTTCAATTTTTAATTCTCTTGTTTTGTAACTAACCATTTGGTTTTAACCTCTCCTTAACCTACTACTAAACTTTCATTCTCTGAATCACGCACAATGGGGCAGACTGGAAGCTGCCTCTGCAACTCCCCTATTGCACCCCTGAATCTCCTTAATAAATCTCTTACTCTTTCCTCTCCACCTTAGGTACCTCAGAAAACTAAATAGCTAAACTTGCCCAGTACAACTTCTATTTTCTCTTGGACAGACGGTGCTCTTGTTTTACTGAAATGGTGATAGTCTTGATCACTTGCACTATTCAGAAACTATTTCTAAAAATTACTTGTACTGGCAAGTTGGTGAGTGGTAAAGAGAATCTCTGCTTTGTACTTATCCTTAGCTGTACCATTTGGAATGTCTCCATAACCATGCAATGGTTTCATTAAGTACACAAATGAAAAACTAATAAATCTTGTGTTCCTCTATATTTATAGGCAATGGCTGTGGGACAGACCATGTCACTAACACACCGAAGGTGACATGGGAAGTCAATACTCTGCTCTGACATTGGTGAGAAAGTCTTGATAGATACATGTGATGTGGCACCACAGAAGTCTGTACCCAGGTGGTGGACAGATCCTAAAGTGACCCACAATGATACTGGTTTTCTGGTATTCACGCCCTGTAAATTCTCTCCCTTTGAGAGCGATTGAGACCTAAGACCTACTAATAATCAACACATTATGGCAAAAGTGATGGGATGTCCCTTCCATGATTGATATGTTACATTAGATAAGACCCTTTGTTGCTAACTCTTCTCTTGCTCTCCTGCTGGCTTCATAGAAGCAAGTAAGCTTTGGCTTTTCTGTCCCCATCCATCCTGCACCCGTCCCTGAACCAGCATGGCCTACAGTTTCAGGCTGCTGTTCTGGCTTCCTGGGGCCTCTTTTCTGATACAGGAGATGTGCCTGCTTTGTGTATGTGAAAATTTGGCTTTGCATTTATAGAAATTTTTATTGTATTTTATAAACCCTTTCTAGGAGGTTACCACGGGAGGGTTTTCAGGTTTCTTAGTCTACTGCTATATTGCTGAAACTGGATCAATCAGAAGTGGATTTTTCTAAAGATCTAATTGGATCATATTTCTTGTCTCTAAGTGCCTTAAAATTTTATTTGGTAACAACCACTTCAATGTCTCAAGGAGTCCGATAGCACCCTGTGGTCACCTTCCTAACTCAGCCTCTGTAGGCTCCTACATTTGACCCCAAAGCACAAGACCGGATGCCACCTGAGGAAATCTCACTGCTTCCTACCTTCAGATGCAAGTTCATACATGAACACATGTCTTTACATACACGTATTCCTCCTTCCTATCCAGAGTTTCTGAGGGGATACCAACAGGCCAGAAACCAGCAAGTAAACTGCAGCCATTCCCAAAGAATGCCGTGTTCTCTTGGGTCTTCTTTGAATTTCCTATATTTTCTACTGGGGCTATTCTCCTTCCTTCCACCTGGCAAACTCCTGTTCATCATTCAAAACCCAGTTCCCTTTCTGCAAAGTTTCTCCTGCCCTTTTATTGCCTTGCACATCTTTCTATTATTGGATTCATCACACTACATTTTTGCACAAAAATGTCTATTGTCTTCACTAAGCTATGAGTTCTTTGTTATCTCAAATGCCTGGTATATCGCCTGGCTCATAGTAGGCACTCAACAAATGCTTACTGACTTGAAATTATCAGGGTTTCAGCATGCCTTCGAAGAAATGTATTGACTCTGACTCACAGGGTTGGCTCTACTGGCAATCGTCTCCTAGCGCTTTGAAATTTGGGAAAGTAACACAGAGGTTTTATCTTTCCAAAGGCATTCAGAAGAGAAAGTTGATGGAAATGTAAAATGGTACACCCATTGTTGTGCCAACGTGCACTGCGCCACTGTGAAACCTGTGTGGAACAATTTGGTGGTGTCTCAAAAAGTTAAACACAGAGTTACCATACGACCCAGCAATTCCACTTCTGGATATGTACCCCAAAGAATTGAAAGCAGGGATTTAAACAGACATTTGACACCAATGTTCATGACAGCATTATTCACAATAGCCGAAAGGTAGAAACAAACCATATGCCCATTGACAGAGGAACAGATCAACAAAATACACTCAGGATATGTTTATGTCATATTTACATACAATGGAATATCATTCAGCTTTTAAAAGGATGGAAATTCTGATACATGTAACAACGTAGAAGAATCTTGAAAACATTATACTAACTTAAAGCCAGACATAAAAAGGCAAGTACTGTATGACTTCACTTGTATAAGGTATCTAGAATAAGCAATTCATTGAGACAGAAAGTAGAATAGGGGTTGCTAGGGTCTGAGGAGAGGGATTAATAGGGAGTTATTTTTTGAGAACAAAGTTTTTGTTTGGGATGATGAAAAAGTTCTGAAAATGGATAGTGGTGATGGTCATACAAAATTGTGAGTGTACCTAATGTCACTGAATTGTACACTTAAAAATGGTTAAGGGGATGGGGTGCCTGGGTGGCTCAGTTGGTTAAGCATCTGACTTTGACTCAGGTCTTCGTGGGTTCGAGCCCTGTGTCAGGCTCTGTGTTGACAGCTCAGAGCCTGGAGCCTGCTTTGGATTCTGTGTCTCCTTCTTTCTTTCTACCTCTCCCCTACTCACTCTCTGTCTCTCTCAAGAATAAATAACCTTAAAAAAATTTTAAAAATGGTTAAGGGGCACTTGAGTGGCTCAGTTGGTTAAGCGATCCCATGGTTTGTGAGTTTGAGCCCCACACAGTTCGAACTGTTAGTGCAGAGCTTGGGTTCTCTCTCTGTCCTTCCCCTATTCTCTCTCTCTCTTTCTCTCTCTCAAAATAAATAAATAAAAAATGGTTAAAGTGGGGGCGCCTAGGTGGCTCAGTTGGTTAAGCATCTGACTCTTGATTTTGGCTCAGGTCATGATCTCACATTGTTGAGATTGAGTACGTGTGTTGACAGCATGGAGCCTGCTTGCCTTCTCTCTCTCCCTCTCTCTCTGCCTGTCCTCTGCTCACACATTCTCTCCTTCTCTCTCAAAATAAATAAATAAATAAATAAATAAATGTTAAAAATGGTTAAAATGGTAAATTTTAAGTTATATATATTTGACCACAATAGAAAAAGAAAAGTAACTTGATCTCTTCTGGGGTGGGGGAAGGGTAAAATTTATCTAGAAAATGGACCCACATCTCAGGGTCTGGCCTCTTGTCCCAGGGAAAAGTTGACATGCACAATCAAAGCCTATTTTTCCTCTGCAAGTTACTTAAAGGAATAAAAAGAAAAAGAAATACCCTCTTGTTGCTTTTCTGAAATGAATTCAGATTGGAAAAACATTTCCCTGCACTATCTGGAATAGTTCTTAATATTTCTAAATAATAATATATAGTGACCAAATCAGTTTTACTGTTAGATCAATCACCCTGCAGGCAGAGACTGGCACATGTCACAGTGTCACTGGAAATTCAGCCAAGCAGGCTAAACCTGCCTCTGAGGTTGATTGGCTTATGCTGTATTTCCTGCTCAAGCTGGAGAAGAAAGGGCTGAGCCCTCTTTATTGCAGACTAACTTAAAGACCCAGGTTAGAGAGCTCCTCTCACTTGCCCCTCCAGAATTTCACCCGAGCATCTTAATGCAAACTGACTGAGGGAGTTGGAAAACAGACTGGATCTGTCTTCATTCCGCATGAGGTAAACACAGACAGCATGTGACTGCACACACTCTCGAGACAGACCTGCATCTGGAAACCTTTCCTGTCCTGTTGCTTGCTGCCATGGCAACTGCTAGCGCTTTTGGTTCTCTGTCTTGGCCCTTCCTCCAGCACTTGACCGCTGAAGCGTGACTTCTATGTAGTGCTCTGGAAAAGCCCAATTTCATAGGCTGTGTTGCAGTCTCTGACGATCATGAGTATTCTTTTTGTGCCTTCTTTTTGCTGCTCTTAGAAAAGCTGCTATTTGGGGTCTGAAGCCCTGTCTCCATGGGTGCTGCTCAGAGGATCTGATTTGCTCCATTCAGGCTGAGTGCATACATCACCTGGAAGTGTGATGGGACCTGGTCCTCTTTCACTGGGGGACTCCTACGGTGGAGAGCTAACTACAGTCATGGTGTTAAGTAGGAATGATGTCAACTACTTGCTGCTCTGGCTTCACATGACAGTCTTGTTTGGGGGAGGATCTCAGGGGATTACCATTATAATGTTTCAGGATAGAAGCAACAGCCAACACTGAGCAGTATCAAGCAACAATATAGAAGATGTTGCTTTCAACTTCCAATTACATTCACATGATTTTCTATGTTAGTGGATTAAATATAAAACAGTCTAACAAATCAATTAAAAATCTTTCCTTAGGTTTTGTTTTAATACAAGACATTCACGGGCCATTGGGATATATGACTTTCACAATTTTCAAGGCTGGAGGACTAATGTTCACTAATATTTTGTATAAAGGGAAATGATTTTGTGAAAAATTAGGAACAAATCTTTATATTTAAAATAACTCCTTTCTGGATAGACCTAGTGGGTATTATGTTAAGTAAAATAAGTCAGACAGTGAAAAACAAATGCCATGTAATTTCAATTATATATGGAATCTAAAAAGACAAATGAACAAAATGGAAATGGACTCATAAACACAGAAAACAAACCGGTGGTTGCCAGACAGGAGAGGGTGGTGGTGAGAGAAATAGGTAAAAGGGATGAAGAGGTACAAATTTCCAGTTACAAAATAAATAACTCATGGGATGTAAAGTATAGCATAGAGAATATAGCCAATAATATAGCAATAACTTTGTGTGGTGATAGACGGTAACTATACTTCATAAGCATTTAGTAATGTATATAAATGTTGAACTACTATGTTGTACGTGAAACTAATATAATATTCTATGTCAACTAGTCAATAAAATTTAAAATTTAAAAAATGACTCATTTCTTCAGGTTTTAATTATTTACATAATTAAAATCCACAGATGTACTTAAAAGGCACTGGATCTAGGGATGGTCAGACCATAATGCAGTAAAAAGAAATAAGTTTTCTGCATACACGTTTAGAAATTTGTAATTCACGGCCTTTATCACTTTGCTATGCTTCATATTTTTGGCATTGCTTATCACAGTGTATTAATGAATATTCATAAATCCCTGTGAACCAAATCCAGTGAGTTAAAAAGACTGATACCATCACTGTCTACCTACTTTGTCAGGGAAGAGAAATGAAGATGGACTGAGTTTACCCTTTCCTTCCTAGAGGAATTTGACCAGAATAATAATTCACTTGCCTACCACTGGCTGGAAAACATGCTGGAAGAAGAGGCTGGAGGGGAAGAAAAACACATCTGTATTTTTAAATCTTCCTTATATTCCACTCGCTGGCGATTTGAGGGCAAGGCTCCTGGCTTTGTCTTGATTTTAGATCACGTTGCTTCTGCTGCTGACTGTGCAAATGAATTCATAATGTTTAACACATCCCAGCTCACGTGGCTCCTCTGTTTTCTTCACACCACATTGCAGATCTGCTTGTTTGTGTTCTCCCAGTCTCCGGGAGGCATTCCCTTCAGATGGCTTAACACCAGTGAGCCCTTCCATTAGAATGGGGGAGGGTGCAGCCTCGAAGCAGATATTGGGCCTCAGGGAATCACTTAGCAGAGGGAACCCCAGAGCACCTTTTCCTAGCACAGTGGTCACTTCACCTGCTACACAATGGACCTGCTGTTATGTGACCCCTGAGAGAGACAGCTAATGCTGCAAAGCAGTTGCCAGCATGACCCGTCAGTTTAGCACACCCTTTAAAATCACCATCATTCTTCCTTGGTCGGGCGTCCTCTTTGGAGTCAACTTTTCATTGTTGCTGTTGTCCAGTAAGCCTTTTAACGAAAGACCTGATTACATTCTGTATTTGAGTAGGATAGCTCTGTTTTGAAACTGAAGCTCAATTTCACACCTTTCTTCCAAGATTCATTTACACACAAAAAAATATGTGCAGATGCATATGTATGTGTAGTGGGAAATATTTGCTATTTTGAGGCTTGTCAGAGAAATTAAAAGGGCACAGGAAAAAGAAAGAAGAGAGATCTCTTTTGAGAAAGTGGAGAGACGGAAGTCAGGCCTACAATGGCAGGTGATTTTAGTAACAGTGATTTTTACAATTTCTATTTATACACACACACACACACACACACACACATATACATATATCAAAAGTTCACAGGTTCCAAAATCAAAAATTGATATCGTCTAAAAAAAATTGATATTGTCTTCCCACCCATCCCCAATTCAATGGGGCTACCTCTCCCATTTTCCTTGTCCTAGTAACAACTGTTATTTTCTCAGGAAGTTTCTAGAATTTCTCTGCACATATACAAGCAAATGTGAATAAATCTATGTATTTATTTGTTCATTCAATGAATTATCAGCTGTTTAGGCAAAAAAACAAATACAGATTCCTGTCCCCCAAAAGATTACATTCTAGCTGGAAGAGGCAGAAAATAATCAAGACATAATAAATATGAAAACAATATATTCCATTAAATTATTGGGGTTAAGGAAAAAGAAAACATTAAGGAAGAAGAATCAATATGGGTAGGTGGGTTGCTGTTTTCAACGTGGTAGTCGGGGGGGGGCTCCTTGAGGAGGTGATTTAAAAATATTTTTTATTATTTTAGAGAGAGAGAGAGAGCACAAGTCAGAGAGAGGTTCAGAGAGAGAGAGAATCTTAAGCAGGCACCATGCCTGACTCGGGGCTCCATCCCACAACCCTGGGATTGTGACCTGAGCCAAAATCAAGAGCCGAATGCTCAACCAACTGAACCAGCCAGGCACCCTGAGGATGTGATATTTAAGCGATGACTTAGGTGAGAAATACTCATGGGGGAGAAAAGTCCAATCCCATTCATAATGAGAAAAATGATTTCGCCGATTTCCTGTGTGCACAGGTGGCATTCATTCTCAACTGCAGTGGAAATGGCCAGCACTCGGGCACACAGAAGTGATACATACATTTCCCCCCAGGCAATCCTCCTGCAGAAAACCACCTCACTTTCTTGGCACCTCACCCGTGTCAGTGAGGGGGACTCACACACTTTATGTTGCTGATATAGAACTCTCTTCATCTACAAAGAACCAGAAGAAGCTGCTGTATTTCAGCTGCGGTGATCCCATCTATGAAGTGGAGGCAAAGCGGGAGCAGCTCTGTCCCTTTGCCTCCAGCGGTGGCACACGGTGCGGTGCGTGCGGTGGGTAACACAGAGTCCTCTCATTCGCGGAGCACTTACCATCCATCAGGCACACTGCTAAGCACATTATCTCATTGGACCTTTATAACAGCGCTTAGTTGCTGTGCGATAGGTATTTCCACTCTGTCTTCCTAGATTACACTTGTTAACTTTATAGATAAAATGTGTAGATTCAGGTTATGGAAACTGGCCAAGGTCACACAGACTCTAGGTGGCTAATTCTAAAGCCTGAGATTCCAGAGCGAAATTGATTCAATGAAGTTCTTGCTTTGCAAAATAAATACCAGGCAGGTGAGTCATTCGTCTTCTGTCTTTCAAGTTTAGAACAGCTTGGTAGTGGCTTTGGGGAGTGCAGGCAAATATGTGTGCTGTCTCCCAGAAGGTCATTCGGTGGTTACTTATAGAACACATGGCACTTGGTATTCAGCTTGATATTTCCCCCTTCTATTATAAAATACCGTATCAAACCCAATCCTCTGAGGCCATCAAGTGTCCTCATTGGCTGACAGATCTCTAGCCTACTTGTAGATTGCCAGGCAGTTTCAAAATTAATTACAGCGTTCCCACATGGAACTCACAGAGTCATCGCTTTGTTACTATGGTAAAATAGTACGTTGTCATTTAAAATTTAACAGTTTTAAAAACACACAATCTCACTTAAGTTCCACAACACTTTTTGTCAGGTTATAAAATTCACTGGCTTGTTGCCAACAGAATTTACAGAAGAAACGAGTTTTTAGTAAAGGAGATCCTATTTATAATAATGTTTACATTAAAATTATATCTCTAATATTTCCATCTCTATCTAAATTCTAAGTACTCATTATGGTAATCTACACAACATCTTAATGGGATAAAATCCTTTCCCAGGCCAATGCCAGGTGTCTTATTTGACTTGTTGGAGGTGGACTGTCAATTCTATCATTGAAACATCACGATTTAGTCTTTCAGAAATTTGGTCATTTAAAAAAAATTTTAAGTTTTTATTATTTATTTTGAGAGAGAGTAGGGAGTGCAGAGAGAGAGAGAGAGAGGGAGAGAATCTCAAGCAGGCTCCACACTGTCAGGGCAGCGTCTGATGCAGGGCTCAATCCCACAAACTGTGAGATCATGACCTGAGACCAAAACAGGAGTCAGACACTTAACTGACTGAGCCACCCAAGGTGCCCCCAAAATGTGGTCATTTTAGTTTTCTTCTGTCATTCTCTTTGATTCTTAGAAATCGAGATCTAAAATAAACTTAGTTTGTGACTCTGGTAAAGAATGGACCCAAACACTTCTTTTTGGTATTAAACATCTATTTTAGTTATTGAAATGTCAACCTTGGAAGTATTACATTTGTAGAGATGAAACTGAGAAGCTTCTCACTTAGGATCCTCTTGTGTGTGACTGATTTTGTTAACCAAATGCATGTGTGATTTCAAAAACATAACTTTTAGAGATTTATTTGTTATTTCTCAGTGTGCACGTATTCATTGTTCACTCTGAGATGCTTCAACCATAAGCGATTCTGGTATAGGAATGATTTAGGGGAGAGGACAGAGATAGAAAATGGGTGTCTGACATTCTGGCGTGTTTTTAAAATTACTTGGAAGCAATATTAAGCAATATTCCCTAGGTAATTGCCAGCTCTCAGTCTGCATTTTGTAGGGAACTGTAATTTGATGTCCAAAGACACCTCTCTACAGGAAGAAAATACAAATCATAAGTACAGATCTATGTGATACTTTCTGGAAATTCTTACAAGCTGCCAAATAGTCCTATCCTGTAATGCAGAAAACAAAATAACTGAAATCCCTTAAGTGTCTGCAATAGCAAAAAATGTCCTTATCTGTTTTATTATTGTCACCATCATTGTGATCATTGAGACTCAGTTTAGGAAAACTGCTTGCTTTCCTTTTTTAAAGTTTACTTACTTAAAGAGAGAGAGAGAGCATGAGCAGGGGAGGGCCAGAAAGAGGAGAAAGAGGAGTCTGAGGGCTCAGACTCATGAACTGTGGGATCGTGCCCTGAGCTGAGATCAAGACGCTTAACCTACTGAGCCACCCAGATGCCCCCGGTGTAAACTGTCTCCTATTGGCTTTAGGTGTTTCTGGTCATTCGCACATAGCAGATGCTCGATAACCATTTTTTAAATGAATGGATGAGATGGCTATGTTTATGGCTAAAATGTGGAAAGAGTTGGAGGATCCTAAAACATTTCAGAGTTTTTATATGAGGCAGCATTGCAACACTCATGCTAAAGAGAATCTTTCAGAGTTCATCTCCCCTTAAGTTGTTGCCTGCATGAATCATTCTAAAGTTCTCCCAGACACAGTGGGGCTCCCAAATGCCTGTGATGTAAAGGCGCTGCGATGTGTGAACGTGTAGGAAGTGTTTTTAAGATTTTCTTTCCCAGTCATCTTGCTTTTTGGCAGATGACACAATTGAGGTACAATATGTAGGTGGACATTTTCTAAATTATAAAATACAGGAGGCTAGTGGGTGACTGCAGAGGCAATGACATTAACAAAGTAGAGGAAGATAAGGTTTGAGAGTTAGAAAAAGCAGTAATCTCTCACCATTAATAAAGAATCATGAAACATGATACTAATAGAAAGGATAGAACAACCAGGAACATACACCCGCATGCTGCAAGAAGTGCTAGGAAGGCAAAGATCATTTTATTTTAAACCCAAACTTTTATTTTAGTTGCTCTTCTACTAACCTAACTCCCATTTTCAGATTTCATACACACATACACACACACACACACACACACACACACACACACACACAGCTATATACAAAAGTATAATGTGAGCATGTGTGATTTATAAAATAAAATTAGAGCATGAAGTACCTTCTAAGTACAAAAGAAAACTGGAAAATGTCCTCTTGGTAGAGGATTCTGTATGTTGACATTGGGTAGTTCAATCCCAAGTCACTGCAACAGGGTACACGCCACTGTGAGTTTAGCAGCAATGGGGTCTCAGTCCTCAGCCTTGAAGGTCGACACTTGAAGATCAACCAAGAATGGATCCACCTCTTTCAAGCTGACTTACTGGAGACTGGTTATGTAAAATCGAAATGCCACACTTACCATATCATAAAACATAAAGCTGTCACATATGCAGGAGTCCTCACTTCAACATGACCAGCTCATTCCCTCCCTGTCAAAAGACCAACTGGAGATGGGGCACCTGGGTGGCTCAGTTCGTAATATGTCCGCCTTGGCTCACGCCATGATCTCTCAGTTCGTGGGTTCGAGCCCCGCATTGTGCTCCGTGCTGACAGCTCAGAGCCTGGAGCCTGCTTCAGATTCTATGTTTCCTTCTCTCTCTGGCCCTACCCTGTTTGCACTCTGTCTCTCTCTGTCTTTCTCTCTGTCTCTCTCTCTCTCTCAAAAATAAATAAATAAACATTAAAAAAAAAAAAAAAAAAAGACGAACAGGAGAAATGAGCCTGGGACCAAAAGACTATGATGAGCATGAAGTGAGGAGTGAGACCAATGGATTAGCTGGGGGTGTCCAACATGGCTGCCTCCAGGGTGCAGACAGTTAAGAGAGCGGAGTGAAGGTGACAGATTGGGAAAGTGAAGGTGCCAGCTTTTACGCAGTCGTACCTGATTTTTGCCACGTGAGATTACGGGCTTTTTCAAGAAAAGCAATAAATGGAGAATCTTACATAAAATCTTAAGAAAAGAAAGATGTTTCCAGTTAGTTTGAATACTAAAAAGAAAACCTACAGAATCAGACAAGTCTAACTAGCGTCGGGATTAGGTGTGTGTGACCTCTGCCTTGGGTTTCTGTAGCCTGATGCATTTGGCTCACAGGAAGGGGATCTTGCTCTAAGACTTGAGTATCTCAGAGCCACTGGTTAAGGCCCTCTGTCCTCTAAACAGTGCTTAGATGCACACAGCCAACACCTGCTTTAGTGACACTTTTCTATATTTCTGTGATGGACCAATATCAACCCCTCCTACACACCTTTGGGTGAACACATTCTTCAAGGTATCATAATATATTCATTCTTTCACAGCCCAGTCTTGCTGACCTGACAGCTGCTTAATTTGCACTGTCAGCTCTGATCACTTTACATGGATTGCATGGTTTAACGCTCAAGTCAATCTTTATTTCCTGTCTTTGCAAGTTCCAGGGGGACAGAGCATTGTATCTCCATGAACTGACAACACTGTCTTATAAAAGGTATGTCACTTTGTCAAAATCATACATTATTTTTAGTTCCACCCATTTGACCTGGGATAAGCAATTTTTTCTATCTCTTGATAAAAACAGTGATCTCCCTGGTGGCTTGTTTAAAATAGAACCCATCAAATGGACCATCTGTATGATATCTGTATTAGAGTTTTAAAAAGAGAGAGTAACATTTGTGAGATGTTTAGGATGAAATAAACTGCAAAAATGATTATTAATTTTTTCTGTAATCACAGCTGGCTCATTAGATATGTTATTTTTAAAATCAGCAGCACGGTCATGGAAACATTTTCTTCTCAATTTGCCACACCAGTAGGCATATGGTGCTGATGCCAGCATGATAAAATTGAGGCAGCGAGGCCTTAAAAAACAACCCATATTATTATGTTTTACTTTGGGTGCTAACTTGAGATTGAGCAGCTGTTCAACAAGTGTGGGAGGCATTTCAAAGACAGATTTTAGGTCTGGGCCTGAATCTCGCAGAATATGGAATGGAAGGTTCTGTCCTACAAGGTGCCCCAATCTGGGCGTCAGCTCCCAGACAGCACGTTCTCTGCAACATAGACTGTGCGTCTTGGTCTCCAGAGCTCCAAAGAGAAGTTACAACAGGGTTTATTTTGCCAGTCTGGTCTGAAAGAAGGATTGGGATATTTGGTATTCAGGGACGTTTTCTCTGAGAAATGACACCTGGCTCTGAAGTTAGGGTTTACTTAAATAATTATCCCATGTAGAGAGAATTTTCAGTTAAATGGAGAGGAAGTTGCTCAGTGCAATTAACATACAGAGTTTCCAATCCATCTATCATTTGCTTATGAACTACTCATCCAAATCATGACAATAAGAGAAATATTTTGTTATGGAAAATTTCAAACATGCACAAAAGTTGAGGGAATAACAGAAGGAACTCCTGTGTATTCTGTAGCCAGTCTTACCAATGAGCAACATGGGCCAACTTGTTTCTTTTATACCCCTACCTGTCATTTCCACCCGCCAATGGATTTAAGTGAATCCGAACATTATCTAAAATATTTCGTTGTGTATCTTTAAATAATAAGGACTCTTTTTCTAAACACACAGTAGCATTATCATACCTAGAATTAAACAATAACTCCTAAATGTCAACAAAGATCTAGTCAGTGTTCCAATTTTCTTGATTATCTCATAAATATTTTATAATTTGTTTGTTCAAATCAGATTCCAAATAAGATCTACATATTATATTTGGTTGTTGTGTCCTCTAAGTATCTCTCCCTCTTTTAAAACATGTTTTTTTTTCATTGTAGTGTAAATCTATAGAAAAATACACAAAACAAATAAATGGAAGTGAATTTTTGTAAAAGTGAACAACTTTGTAACTATAATCCGGATCAAAAAATAAAACTTTGCCTTCCACTTCAGAAGCTCCTTTTCATAAGACACTTGCCAATGATGAACACTTTCTTCCCCAACTACTTTTATAGTAATTGCTGCTTTGCAAATGGTTTTATCACCCAATTATGGTAAAATGTCTCTGTACATTATAATTTAGCCTTGCCCATTAAAAAAAAAAGAGGGGTGCCTGGATGGCTGAGTTAGTTAAGCATCTGACTCTTGATTTTGGCTCAGGTCATGATTTAACGGTTCATGAGTTTGAGCCCTACATCAGGCTCTGCACTGTCTGTGGAGCCTCCTTAGGATTCTCTCTCCCTCTCTCTCTGCCCCTCCCCTGCACGCACATGTGTTTTCTTTCTCTTTTTCTCAAAATAAATAAATAAAAACTTAAAGAAAAAGATGACTTTTAAGTTTTAACTTAGTCATGTCTTTCTTTTCCTTACCTTTTGTTTGGGTCCTTTGACCAGCAGAGTTTCCCAGAGCCTGAATTTTGCCAATGGCAAACTCTTGGTATAATTCAACATATTCCTCTGTCTTCTCGATTTCCTGCAAAATAGCAATTGGATCCAGGGACTGGATCAGTCTCACGTTTGAACCTTTTGGCAAGATCATGGGAGGTGTGGGCAATTCTACAGAAGGCACATCTGGTTGTCTCCCTTGGAGAGATGTTAGCAGCCACTAATGATTACTGCCTACACCTATTAGTTCATTTCATTTAAAAAATGGACGTATTCTAAATTTAATCATTTGTTTTTCATTTGTTAAATACTACCAATCAAGAGATACTTCCCCCAATCTATTAATTGGCTACCCAGTGGTATAGTTCATATAGAAAAGCAGGAAAGATCCTTCATTATTTTTATTTAAATCATTTTTCAAGATGATGAATTGATTCTGATCACATTCTGAAAGTGATCAATTCTTTATATATATATATATATATATATACATAAATATATACATATATGTATATCCATATTATATATGCACACACATACATATATATATCATTATGACCTCATAGATTTAAACATATTTAATTTGTTTCGATCCATCACAATTACTATTATCATGATTGAGGCTTCACTTGTCCCAACTTTGACCAGTGAAAACTCTTTATATTGTCTCCTGAACTTCCTTGAGGTGACCCTAGCAGTCTTTGATAATTTCTTGGGATCTGGTGGAAATTCAAGGTTTATCTTCTCATTGCTGCCACAGACGTGGGATCAACCACTTTTTTCGAGAAACTCCAGTTTCTCTTAGTGAGAAATGTTATTTTAAGACCATAATTTGAGCACTAGAGATGCTCATTGCTACTAGGTTTGTCATTATTTCTGTTTTCTGTCTGTCTCTATTTGTACTGACATATGTATATAACATATATGTGACATATAATACATAAAAATATATACCTTATAAATAATATAATAATAAGTTGCAGATATCATGACACTCCATTCCAAATGACCCTCTCATGTTACTCCACCTGTTACCATTCACAAAAATTTAACATTGACTTGCTCATATCATCTAACAAACAGTCCATATTCAAGTTTCCACTTACCCCTAAAATGGCATTTACACATATTTTTAAAATCCAAGATGAAATCTAGATTTATGCATCATGTGTAACTCTTCTGTCTCTTTAGTCCTCTTTAATATAGACTAGCTCCCTTCTACCTTTTCTTTTTCCTTTCCTGACACTGACATTTTGATGTCCGAGTTACTGTCTTACAGAATGTACCACAATTCTGTGTTGGTCCTATGATTAGAGTCAAGTTAAACTTTTTGGCAAGAATACTACACAGATGATATTGTATATTTCCCTTTGTGGCTTATGAGAAAAAGGCATAGAATATCAATTGTCTGTTATTACTGAGAAAGTTTGAACACATGGTTAGGGTGTGTCCATCAGATATCCTCATGTAAAACTTTTCCTCATTTTTAATTAAAAAAGAGTCTGTGGGGTGATAACTTGAATAACATAACTATCTTCTTCTCCAGTAAACTTTCACCAAATGATTTTAGCATCCTCTGTTTATCCTTGCTTGAATCAATTGTTAAATAAGGGTTACAAAATGGTGATTTCTCATTAAATCATTTCTTCCATATTTACAATTTCCCCTCTATATGCTATTTTTCTATAAAGGAGAACTTTTCCTCTTTTCTCTTTTTCTATTTCTCTCTCTGGTTTTCAGTAGGAGAATTACGGATATTTAAATTTATCTTATTCAGTATAGCCACTGGCAGTACCTTTGAGCTAGCTCTTTCAGAGGAATATTTTGTCCACTTTAACTTTCTTGCCATAATCAGAAGGACATTTTATAAAATATATGGAAATGCATAATGTAAGGTCATACATCATATATCAATTTCTGGCAGTGACTGGTATCATGTTGAGATGAACTAAACTCGCACACTCCTGACCCATCTTCATTCTTAGTGGGAGGCAAGCCAATGAAGAGCATTTTCATCTTCTCAAATTGAAACTGTACCCATTAAATACTAACTCTCCTCTTTCTCCCTTTCCCCCAGTCCCTGGTAACTACCATTTTACTTCTGTTTCTATGGATTTGTCTACTTTAGATAACTCAATAAGTGGAATCATATACTTGCGTTTTTATTTTTGTTTTTTTAACAGCTCACAACCTTATTTATTATTTAAAAATATTTTGTTGCAAATGGAAAAAAAATGCAAGGTGGCATAAAAGATTGACAGTGTCATCAAGTTTATTACACAATTTTCAACTTATCAGAAAGACAAACAAATCACTGAAAACAAGGCAAACAAGGCCTTTTTTTCCTATTTGCTGTCAGAAATTAAAACTAAACATTGTATCATTGAGTAAAAACAAAACAAAAAATGGGGAGAAAAAATTCTCCAGGTAAATAGCT
Organism: Paguma larvata; assembly: GCA_030068075.1. NCBI lineage: Eukaryota > Metazoa > Chordata > Mammalia > Carnivora > Viverridae > Paguma > Paguma larvata. Next base: position 1,893,699 of record CM057827.1, read on the forward strand.
TTTCTCACATTCTTATATATATTTTTTCCTCAAACTATCACCTTATTTGGTTATCTCTGCATTTTAAAAAGGCATGAGATGCTTATATTGGATATCAAGAGGAAAAAGAGGATAGGAGATAGGTGATGGGGATGGAATTGGGGGTGGGGCCAGATTCAACAGGTGTAAGGTTGAAGAAGGGCAATGGAAGCGAGGTTTCAACTGTGAGGCATATTGTAGGGCTTCTCTTCTGGGCAGATGAGGGTACAAGGTTCTGAGGGCGTAGTCATCCATCAGCAGAATCACTAGAATCTCAGGAGTGGTTCCGTGGAGAACCACATCAGCATACATTTTGGACTGGCCACTTGCTCCATTCTCTGCAAATTTCAACTCTACCACATCATGGATTCCTACCAAGTGAATAACCTGGATCTGTGCTGGTCTGGGGCCTATGAGGAGAAGTTGCCCACAGAGTTTACTTATTTCATAGGCCACTGTAGGTGAGCAGGATTTCAGGGGTCTGAGATGGCTCCTAGCAAGCAGGAGGAGGTGGCTCCATGCTGCTGCTCCTGTCATCTGAGGGCTGTGAGGTGGCCATCGACACACTGTCATACAGGTCAATCTGATCTGTACTGCTGAACTCTGGGTTCTGTTTGAACTCTTTGTCAGTATATATATCAATCAGGTTCACTCCTTCTGAAATGGCTCCAGAAGGAAGACTGAGAGCCTAGAGAATGGACAAAGTAAGAAAAATACCATGAGAATATGGCCTCGTCCAAACTAGGCCTGAAGTAGGAGAACTGCTCTCAGTCCTGAGTTCCATTCCCTCACCTTCTGCAGTCCACCACCTGCCAATATTTGTGACTTTTTGTGACTGGATTATTTCACTTAGCATAATGTCCTCACGGTTCATCCACATTGTAGCACAAAAAAGATTTTCTTCTTTTTTAAAGGCTGAGTAATACTCCATTATATGTGTATACATTTGTTTACCCATTCATTAGTCAATGGATATTAGGGTTGCTTTCACCTCCTGGCTATTGTGAAGGGTGCTGCTATAAACATGGATGTGCAAACATTTCTTCAAGACCCTGCTTTCAGTTCTTTTGGCTATATACCCAGAAGTGGGATTGCTGAACCCTTTCCTTCCTTTGTAAAGCTGAATACTATTCCACTATATATATACACCACATTTTCTTTATCCATTCATTCATCAATGGACATCTGGGTTATTTCTACTTTTTGGCTACTGTAAATAATGCTGCTATGAACATGGGTGTACAGACATCTATTTATGGATTCCTTCTTGATGGATGCCTGTGGCTCCTTGTTCATGTGTTCATTGTTCATTCCTTATGGCTACCAGGAATCATTGTAGGCATCAGGATACCTCAGTGATCAAATTAGACACAGGCACCTGCCCTACTAGAGCTTAAATTTCAGTAACGGAAGGCATTTCATAAAAAAGAAATATGATAAATAAATAATGTATTAAGTGAGATTATGATATATGTCTTGGGAAAAAATAAGGTGGAATTAGAGTGATGAGATGTATGGGCTGTAATTTTAAGTGGGATGCTCAGGATGGGCCTCTCTGAGAGTGCCATTGGGCAGAAACTTGACAGAGCTTAGGGAGGAAAGCCCAGAAAATAAGTTCTATTCAGCCATCAGGGGGAAATGATAAGAGCATCAATTTAAGCAATTTCTTAACCAAAAATCAGAAATGTGTAAAGAATTGAGATTTTAGGATTATGTCAGTGATGATATTTACTCTGGTGGACATCATTTAGTGCAATTATATATAGAATATAGCTTGCGGTAGAGACATTTCTCCATGTTCACTGGACTCTTTCATTTCTGTCTTGGGTTCACAGGAAGACTACTTTTCCCAGATGCCTGTGTCTAGGTGGGACCGTGTGACTAGTTCTGGGCAAAAGAATGCAGATAAAAATCATGTAGGTCACCAGGTCTCCACCTCCCAAGTGGTCCTTCGCCCTCCCTCACCATTCTCTCTCTCTCTCTCTCCCTCTGCCTTGGGCTGGATGGAGACAGAGGATCTAGTGGAAGACTCCAAGGCTCTAAGGGACAGAGGAGCCACAATATGAAAGAAGATTGTGTCCCTGAGTCCCCTGAGCCCCTTCCAACTTGACTGCATTATGAGATGAGCAAGAATGAAACCCTTTGTGTGGATGTGAGCCATGGAGATTTGGGGCTGCTGGTTACAGCAATTAGCCAATTCTAACATGTATCCTATCCTAACACATAGCTGAAGCCAGCTGGAAGCCTTTTCTTTTCCAGTTATGTGTAAAGCAAACATCTCTACATTGAATCTCAGGTAGACAGCTCCTTGAACAGATGGTGTTGCTGCACTTCTTGCACAACTTTCTGCTGCTACCACCTGAGGTTTGGTGGGGGTGAGAGAACAAGGCCTTCCCTACCATGAATAAGACTCTAGATTCATAGGCTTTGATGCTATAAACACTTTGCCCCTCTGGGCAGGATCTCCCATGCACACTACCACAAAAGGTGCTTCTGCTACAATGGCAGGGCCTTCAGGGTAAAACTATATCCAAAATAAAGTATTTATTAGATTCCTAGCTTCCCAACATCATTAGTTCACCTCAGAAGTGAAGTGTTGACTGGTATCTTCCAGTCACTTTCTGTTTTTGTTTTTTTTTTTTTCATTCCACTCAGATGGAACGGTCACTTCCCTTCTTTCTAGTTTATTCTAAAATTTCTGAGGGGTGCATGGGTGGCTCAGTCATGATATTCGGTTCAGGTCATGATCTCATGGTTCGTGAGTTTGAGCCCCGCATCAAGCTCTGTGCTGACAGCTCAGAGCCTGGAGCCCACTTTGGATTCTGTGTCTCCCTCTCTCTCTGCCTCTCCCATGCTCATGCTCGGTCTCTCTCTCTCTCTCTCTCTCTCTCAAAAAAACAAATAAACATTAAAAAAATATCTGAGTTATGTCTTTCAGGTTATTGTTTTGTTTTGGTTTGGTTTGGTTATTAGTCTTTGGGAAAGTAAAACACTTTTATACATGGATCTTAGCTTTAAGTGTTTGGCATTCTTCAGGTTTTACTAAGGAAGTTATTTTAATGAATTATATATATATTCTTGATTTAATGGTTTGGGGGAATGAGTTGATTATCCAAGGTTCTAAAATGTCTGTCAGTTTTCCTGAGTTAACTCTAGTTCACAAACCTCTCGTAGCAAACAGTTGGCATGCCCTGAGCCATACTCCTGGCCCACCTGATTTCACTAGTCATGATGAATAATCCCATGCATATGGACAACATCCTGCCTCAAGTGTATGCATGGTGTCTCTCTGCTTCTCTTAGTCCTTTCTCAGAACTGGAGGAAATTTGCTCAGTCGGTACATGGGTTTAGGGGAACCCAAGGTAAGAAGGTTGGAAATGGAAGTGCTAGAAAAAGCAGACTCTAGGGACGGGACACTGCAACTGGTGAAATGAAAACAATGGTTCCACTGCCAGTGGTGCATGGACTGGAAGGAACCTCTAGTGAGCTCTATCCTTATAACTGCTAAGAATCTCACTAGTGGAGGACTGGCATGAGGTTTAGGCAGAAGGGGAAAGCACTGACTTGCACGATAGCTCCAGTACTTGTGACGCTAAGTATGAGGATTATGGAGTTGGCTGACTTTTATGACCTGCTCTAAAAACCTGGAAGAAAGAGAGTGGTCCAACTATCCATTCAAGCATGCTGTGAAACCCAGAAAATGTCCATGGCGGCATTACAGAGATGCTCATCTTCAACTGGGAGTGACAGATGCACTATTAAGGAGACCGACCACTTGTCATTGGCAGGCTTCCCTTTTGGAGGATCACAGCCCTTGTAGGGAAGGAGGAAGATGTGGAGATATTTTGTGGATGTACCTGAAAATTTTGAAGGCCTGGATTCCTCTGAGTGGGAACGAACATTCCCATTTATATTACTAGAGAAGAGCAGCTCCCCTTTGCCAACAGATGACATAAAGCCTTCACCTAAGGCAGATGTAAGATGATGCTTGTCCTTTCCAGGGTGTACCCAGACCTTCCACCATTGCTATCAGATTAATCATTAGGGTCAGTTCTTGGCATAGCCTAAACAGTCCCTGCTGGGGGATAGCTCCCTTCCTGGAAGAACTGCAGGGTCTTACTAATATGTGCTGGCAGGAACCTAGAAATGTGTGTGGGAGTAGATCTTCAGGGTGTTGGGACAGAGCGAGTGCAATGTAAAATTCTGTAGGGAAGCATTTATTGACCCAGAAGCATCTTCCCATGATACAGAATTTAACTTCCTGGTAAGGATACTTACTGGGTTGCTAGTTGGGTTCTTTCATGGGTAGACATGACAATAACTTACAATAAATGAAGCAGAAACACCATAACTGCCTGGGCGAGGTATGGACGGAAAAGTAAGAAGGGTATGTTGGAACTGATTTACTAAAGGACACTGGAGAAGCTAAGCAATAACTATGTTCCCCAGGAAGAAGGACCCTTCACTGAGACAAGAAGGAACCCACTGGTGACAGTGACACTGGCAGCACAAAGTCAATGCTGGCTGTGCTCCATAGGCCTCAGACCATACCCCTCTACCCCTTAGACCTCAGGGTGGCATATGGCAGCTGGCCAGTGGCCACTCCCTCTAAATGGCCAATGTCTCACCTCAAGCATGTGCTGGGGATCTCTCTGCTATTTGCCTTAGGACTTCTTCCAGAGTCTTTTCAGTCCACATAGATACAATCTGGAAGTGTGGAGGAAATTAAAACCTTAGGAGACGACAAAATTCAATGAATGAGGAAGATGTTAGGGAATGAATCTCCCAGCCTTCCTGTCTTTGAGTGGGATAATTCAGAGACACATTCTCCACAGTTCCTTTGAGGTACTGTAGTGGGACTGAGTCCACAGCAGTAAAAAGTCTCCCTGTCTCGGCTTCTTTTTCACTCAGGAAGTCACCATATATTATTCTTTCTCATGTTCTGTGTCCCTGTCTCAGCAGCCTCACTCTTGCTCCCTGGGATCACCTCCCAATTCAACTACCACACCCCAGTTCTTGTCTCACACTATGTTTTTAGGGGAGCCCAAATGAAGGCTATTCTGCAGTAGAATTTCAAGTTCCTAAAATTCATGTCTGGGTAGGATAGTACATTGGGCACCGGTTAGCCTATTAAAATATTCTCATTTGAAAACATGTCCTAGCTTAGCATTAGCTGATTCTTGGTAACACAGGCATTCTCAAAATTTAACATTTCCCTCTCTCTATGTCAAATCCATTTAGGAGAGTGGTAACATTTTTCCTACAAAAATTCCCCAGGCGCACCAGAAAGTCCTTGGTAGCAAAGCTGAGACAGTACAGGAAAAAGCACGAGGGACTTAACTCTTGTAGAGCCCACTGGTCGGAAGCAAGGGTTAGAAGTTTCCATAGGCTTAGAGACAAATACCTCCTTCTGGGAAAGAGAACAAATGACAGATAACAGTCATCAGGGAGTAATGGTTGTCTGAGTAAAATTAGAAAATAACAATTTAAAGCCAGCTTGCACAAGTACTTCTATTTTTCAGGAGCCCTAAAGTACATCAACCATCAAGAAAGGCATCTTGTGACCACTAAAAAGTAGCAGCCACCAGATAATGACCGTGGGACTGAAGGACACTTCCTTACTCACAGCCCCTCACCCTTTGGAAAAGTGCCTTTATAAGCCTTGCTGCTACTGCTTCTGCTTCTGGGAGTGACATTCCTCTTTTTCATTGGCTTCCTTGTACACAAGTTAATGTCTGTGGCATTGAGACTCAAAAACCTGCTCCTGGGGGTCCAGTAACAAAGCCAGGTAAAGCTCACAATATGAGCAAGCAAATAGCTGGAACTACTATATTTCATAAAGAGCTGTTGTTATTAGAAGCAATAAGGGGATCTAATTAGGTCTAGTGCAATTGGAAGTAATTGCATTTTCTCTTGTAAGCACTTTAGAGCATCCGAGCACTGAGCCTAGTTCCATGCTAACTCCCATCACTTATTTGTACTGTATTTGCTTCACTTAAATTATTATTTATGTGGGAGTTTGTATCTGACTTATTTTCAATCTGTAAAACATCAGATGGCTCTGTTTCCACCTTTATCAGGAAAAAATTTTTTCCTGATTTACATCTCAGATCTTGAAATAGTCTCTATCTGGTAGACCCAAGCCATATGATTTCATTTGAAAACTTCCAGAATCTCATTTCATCCACATATCTTCTCTCTAAGGAACACAATACTGCACTGGCTCCAGCCTCTCCACACTCAGAACTCCTTAGAGCCCTTCTTTCCTGACGTCCCAGGAGAGGCCCTCAGCCCAGACAGGCAAGGAGATTCGGACTGGTTGTTTAGATATTCCTTATCCTCACTGTTGTGGTTTTTCATTAGAAGTTCCTTGATGTCAAAAATAACGTCTTTATAATTCAGTTCATAGCACAAGGTCATGCACGGAGAAACACTTAATATAGTCTCTTGTAAATGAAGACTGAGCCAGATTTAAAACACAAAAGAAATAATTTAAATGTGACATCTTCATATACTCTAACAAGTGAACAATATTTTGCTTTGGGTTAATATTAGAAGGCTTGGTGAGCAGGTTCACACAGCTGTAACATACTTCTTCATACTTAGAAGACAAAAGGAATTTAAAAACACACAGATAACACTAAGTGATAGGAGCTGGAGAGAGGAGAGTTACAGAATCAACCATATTCCTATATAATGTGTAGTACTCTCTATGGTATCAAGATAGCAATACAGTAATACCCTACATCCATTACCAGTGCTGTTCCTTTGTGTTACACAGCTCTAAAGGGCATAAGAAAAATTACGGCACTGGATAGGAGCTGGGTCCACTGACCAAATGTTTAAAGAATATTGAACATGGATGGAATGATAGAGATTATCTAATTCAAGCCCATGATTTTAAATGTGTGGACTCAGAGGTAAAGAGACTTGCTTAGGGCACATGTGTAGCTAGTGGAATAGTGTGTCTTCTGACTGCTAGCCCTGTATCCTTCTAACATGCTGTGTGCATGTCGCGAGTAAGTCTGTTGGTTCTCAAGTTGTAGGCTTATCGGGAAGCCAGGAAGGACTTCTAGGGTTCTAGATAAGGGGGAAATAAATCTTCAAATGCAGACTAAAGTTTATGAAAAAAGATATTCATTATAGATTGCTTATGATAGCAAATTAAAAATTATCTGAATTCCGGTTTCTGCTGTAGGCTCTAGTGGCTGGTGTTGAGAAGGGCAAAGTAATGAAACTTGGAAAGGTGATGCTGGTCCTGGCTGGATGCTACTCAGGATACAAAGTGGTCATTGTGAAGAGCATTGATGATGGCACTTCAGACCATCCCTACAGTCATGCTCTGGTGGCTAGAATTGACTGCTATTCCCCCCAAATTACGGCTGCCATGGGCAAGAAGAAAATTGCAAGAGGTCCAAGATCTAGTCTTTTGTTAAAGTTTATAACTACAATCACCTCATGCTCACAAAGCACTCTGTGAGCACTCTGTGTATATCCCCTTAGACGAATTGTAGTCAACAAGGATGTCTTCAGAAACACTGCTCTTTTTTTTTTTTTTTAGTATTTATTTATTTTTGAGAGAGAGAGAGAGTGCACACCTGAGTGGGGAAGGGGCAGAGACAGAGAAGGGGACAGAGGATCTGAAGCAGACTCTGTGCTAACAGCAGAGAGCCCAGTGTGGGGCTCAAACTCATGAACTGTGAGATAATGGCCTGAGCTAAAGTCAGATGCTTAACTGATTGAGTCACCCAGATACCCTTTCGGCGACACTGCTCTTAAACTCAAGGCCCACGAAAGGCCAAGGTCAAGTTCTAGGAGAAGTACAAGACCAGCTTGAACAAATAGTTCTTCCAGAAGCTGCGGTTTTAGATCTATTTTGTTTCAGTCATTAAAAATACCAAAATTAAAAAAAAAAGGAATTATTTGAATTCCAACAATAAGCTAATAGTTAAGTAAGTAACAGGATAATGGAATAATAGAATAATGCACAAGGGAATACTAGGCAGCCATTAAGAGTATTCTATAAAAAAAGTTTAATACCATGAGGGAAAAGCAGGATACTAAATTTATATATAGTATTTTCTCACCTGGATAGACATAAATATAATGCATAGAAAAGACAGAGACAAAAGCATACTGAAATGGTAAGTAACTATCATATATCTTTGGGTGCTGAAACTAGGTGGTAATTTTAATTAAAAAAAAAAGTAATGTTCTAGGGCGCCTGAGTGTCAGTTGGTTACGTGTCTAACTCTTCATCTCAGCTCAAATCTTGATCTCAGGGTTGTGATTTCAAGCCCCACTTTGGGCTCCATGTTGGGCAAGAACCCCATTTAAAAAAAATGTGGGGCACCTGGATGGCTCAGTCGGTTAAGCATCCGACTTCAGCTCAGGTCATGATCTCACGGCTCATGAGTTAGAGCCCCATGTCGGGCTCTGTGCTGACAGCTTGGAGCCTGGAGCCTGCTTCTGATTCTGTGTCTCCCTCTCTCTCTGCTCCTTCCCTGCTCACACTCTGTCTCTCTCTCTCTCTCTCTCTCTCAAAAATAAATTTAAAAATTTTTTTAAAAAAATGTCCTACAGGTGCCTGGCTGGTTAGTCCATAGAGCGAGCAACTCTTGGTCTCTGGGTCTTGAGTTAAAGCCCCGTTTGGTTGTAGGGCTTACTTAAAAATAAGTAAAGTTCTAAACTTTTCATAAGGATTTTCTAACAGGAAATACTTTTAAGTAGAAACAATAAGATGATCTATTAGTCAAAACCTATAAATTTTTATATGAAAGATAGTTTTCTTTCTTTTTTTTTAATTTTTTTAACGTTTATTTATTTTTGAGAGACATAGAGACAGAGTATGGGAAAGGGCAAGGGAAGGGCAGAGAGAGAGGGAGACACAGAATCTGAAGCAGGCTCCAGGCTCTGAGCCACTAGCACAGAGCCCAATGCGGGGCCCAAACTCACAGACCGTGAGATCATGACCTGAGCTGAAGTCGGCTGCTTAACCAACTGAGCCACCCAAGCACCCCGAAAGATAGTTTTCAATATCTCTGCATCAATCTTTGAATAAGAGAGGGTACATATTGAGAAGCCAGACTTGTCGTCAGAGCAAAGTGCTGCTGTGTATATTTCTGACATGCCAAACACAAAGGAAGTAAGATCAGAAAATATCCACGGGTTTTACAGCCGATTTGTGACCTTGACAAGAAAACTAGTAAAATTTTAGATTTTCTTTCTTTCCTCTAGACTGGGCATTTTTCCCCCATGGTTTAAAAGTCATTCCTAAAACACAGATTACCTTGATTTCGTCTTGTGTGATAGTATAAAATCATGGTCATTGTGAGTTCCAGTCCTCTGAAAAGCAGATTCCAAGATGAGGTCAGATGTGCAAGAGAGGGAAATGGCAGCAAAGGATGAGGCAGGGAGGGCAGGAGTAGGCAGGAATGAGCCTTCAGCTAGAAACAAAGGTCCAATTCCTGAGGAAGAGGAGAGGGAAAGGAGGCTGGGTAGTAAGATATTAGACTGCAGTGCAGTTCCAAGAGAGGTCAGCTAGGCCAACGGGGAGTCCTCGAGCCAAACTACCCATTAAAGCAGTCTTGAGTGTCAGACAAAGAGACAATTGTACCTCATCATGCTAAGTCATGGACTGGTGGCAATCTGTGGGCATTATGACCTTGATGCAAATGCAGTGGTACATTCAGAGAGGTGGCTATTAGGGCCACAGTCAATTATGCTCACCACAGCTGGGTATCAGTGCAACACAAGTTCAGGGCCACCACAGTCACTAGGATGCACGTTACAAAAAGATGGCTGGCTGGCTGGTTCCCTAAGTCTTTGAAACACAGAATGCGTGCCCTTGACATTTTCTTGAAGTTCATCACCATCAGCTGGTATGCTAAGACATAATGCCTAAAGTAACTTGGAGTGAAGCACATTTGAATCTGTGGGCCGAGAATACATACCACTTTCTAACTGCCTCACATATGCAGAAATAGTTACCGTGCACATATTTAACTTCTCCTGATGAACTTTGGCTGGGGACACACAGCTCATCTATTCTGCTGTATGTGGTTTGTTTTTGCTAATTCTCTATTTCAGGTAAATGTAATGAAGATAATAATATATTGCAAGTGAGATACCAATTCAGAACATTTCACAGCATTTCCTTTGGAAGTATTGGCTCAACAGAGCTGATAATTACTGGAAAGCAGAAATGTAAAGCTGTCATACAACTGAAGTGTTTCTACTATTTCTCTGAGGCATTTAATCAATTCAGCTGAAGCAATCAACAAAACCAGTTGTTTATTGTTATACGTTCCAAATTGCCAAATGACTAACTGGGTTTTATCAGATTTAATTGACTGGATGTTGAACTGCTGTGATAACATATACCAACATGCCCAAATGGCTTTTAAGGTGGCAAGACTGCAGAAAAGTCACTATAGCTAATAATAATGAGTAAAATGCCTTTCAATTATTTTACACTTAAAACAAAAACACTACTGAATTGTAGTCAAATGGTCAAAATAGTCAGTATGCTTGGATAATATAAATAGTCAGTAGGCTTGGATAATATTATTAATTTTCATTTTATTTTTTATTTTTGGGGGGGTGGAGAGAGAGAGAGAGAGAATAAGTGGGGTAGGAGTAGAGAGAGAGGGAGACACACAATTTGGAGCAGGTTCCAGGCTCTGAGCTGTTAGCACAGAGCCCAACCTGGTGCTCGAACCCACAAACTGTGAGATTGTGACCTGAGCTGAAGTCGGATGCCCAGCAGACTGAGCCACCCAGGCACCCTGTTTATTAATTTTTAAAATTACCTGGCTATAACTGAGGAGTGACTTAAATTTTTGTCTCTGGGGTCTTTTTTATCAGTGTACTCTTGTGTTACTGGGCAGAATAAACTCTGAATGCTCACAATAGGGGTTCAATGACTACTGTTTTATTTTTTAACTGACTATAGTTGATACACAATGTTACATTAATTTCAGGTTTACAACATTGTGATTCTACAACTCCGTACATTATGCTATGCTCGCCACAAGTGTAGCTACCATGTCACTGTATAACGCTATTACAGTACCACCAACTACATTCCCTATGCTGTGCTTTTCATCGTTGTGATTTACACATTCCATAACCAGAAGCCTATCTCTCTGGCTCTCCTTCACGCATTTTGCCCATCTCCCACACTCCTCTCCTCTTGCAACCATCAGTTTGTTCTCAATATTTATGGGTCTGTATCTGCTTGCTTTGTTCATTCGTTTTCTTTCTTAGATTCAACATATGAGTGAAATCATAGGGTATTTGTCTTTCTCTGACTTCTTTCACTTAGCATAATACCTTCTGAGTCCATCCACATTGTCACAAATTGCAAGATCCATTCTTTCTTATGGCTGAGGAGTATTCCATTGTGTGTATGTGTATATGTACCACGTGTTCTTTATCGTTCATCTCTAGATGGACACTCGAATTGCTTCCACATCTTGGCTATTGTAAATAATGCTGTAATAAACATAGGGGTGCATATACCTCTTCTAATTAGTGTTTTTGTTTTCTTTGGTAAATACTCAATAGTGGAATTACTGGATCATATGGGATTTCTATTTTTAATTTTTGAGGAACCTCCATACTGTTTCCTACAGTGGCTGCACCAAGTTACATTCCTGCCAACAGTGACAGAGGGTTCCTTTTTCTCCACATCCTCACCAACACTTGTAGTTTCTTGTGTTTTTGATACTAGCCATTCTATCTGGTATAAGGTGATATCTCATTGTGGTTTTGATTTGCATTTCCTTGATGATGAGTGATGTTGATCATCTTTTCATGTGTCTCTTGGTCATCTGTTTGTGTTCTTTGGAGAAATGTCTATTCAGGTCCTCTGCCCTTTTTTAATCAAATTACTTGTGTGTGTGTGTGTGTGTGTGTGTGTGTGTGTGTGTGTGTGTGTGTGTGTTTAGTTGTATAAGATCTTTGTATATTTTGGATATTAACCTCTTATTGAATATATCATTTGCAGATATCTTCTCTCATTCAGTACACTGCCTTTTTGTTTCATTGATAGTTTCCTTTGCTGTGCAAACAATTTTTATTCTGGTATAGTTTATTTTTGCTTTTGTTTTTTTTTTTTTCCTAAAGAGACATACCTAGATAAGTGATGTTAAAGCTGATGTCAGAGAGACTACTGCCTATGTCTTTTTGCTAGCAGTTTTATGGTTTCTGGTCTCATATTTAGGTCTTAATCCATTTTGAGTTTATATTTGGATATGCCGTAAGAAAGCAGTCTGGTTTGTTTTTTTTTAATATTGTGCTAAGAACAGTTAACATTGGATCTGCTCTCTTAAATTTCTAAGTGTACATTATCAATGGCTATAGGGACAGTGTTGTACAACAGATCTCTACAGCTTATTCGTCTTGCTTAACTGCAACCTTATGCCTGTTGATTAGTAATTCCCCATTTCCCCTTCTCCCCAGTCCCTGGCAACCACCTTTCTACTCTTTGATTCTTTTTTTAAAATTTTTTTTATTAACATTTATTTATTTTTGAGAGACAGAGCACGAGTGGGGGAGGGGCAGAGAGAGAGGGAGACACAGAATCCGAAGCAGGCTCCAGGCTCTGAGCTGTCAGCACCGAGCCCGACGTGGGGCCTGAACTCACCGACTACAACATCATGACCTGAGCTGAAGTCAGACCCTTAACCAACTGAGCCACCCAGGCGCCCCTCTACTCTTTGATTCTATGAATTTGACGATTTTAGATAACTAATATAAGTGGAATCATGCAGAATTTGTCTTCCATGACTGGCTTATTTCACTTAGCCCAGTGTCCTCCAGGTTCATCCATGTTGTTGCAGAATTTCCTTCTTTTTAAAGGCTGAATAATATTCTGTTGTATGTAGGTACCACATTTTCTTTATCCTTTCATCTGGTGAATGCCAGTTAGCTTGTTTCCACATTTCATGAATAGTGTGGCAATGAACATGGAAGAGCTAGTATCTCTTCAAGATCCTGATTTCAATTCTTTTGGATAAATACCCAGAAGTGGGATTACTGGATTATATGGTAGTTGTACTTTTAATTTTTTGAGGATTCTTCATACTGTTTTCCATAGTGGCTGCCCATTTTGCAGTTTATCAACACCGTTTGTTGATAAAACTGTCCTTTCCCCATTGTGTATTCTTGGCACTATTGCTGAAGATCAGTTAACCACACATGCATGGATTTATTTCTGGGCTCTCTATTCTGTCCCATTGATCTATATTTCTATATTTATGCCAGTACCATACTGTTTTGGTAATATATTTGGTAATATATATGTTATTATACATAATAATATAATATATCACTTATATTATTATACATTATCTATATATATATATACTATATAATTATATATATTATATATATCATTATAATTAAATAGTATATATATAATATATAATTAATATATATACATATATTGAAATCAAGAAGTGTAATGCTTCTGGTTTTGTTCTTCTTTCTCAAGTCTGCTTTGCCCATTCATGGTCTTTTGTGTCACCATATGAATTATAGAATTATTTTTCATATTTATGTAAAAAATTCCAATGGGAATTTTGATTGGTATTGCATTAAATCTGTAGACCGTTTTGAATAGCTCTGATATTTTAACAATATTAAATCTTTAATCCGTGAACACAGAATGTCTTTCCATTTGTGACTTCTTTAATTTCTTTCATCAATGCTTTACAGTTTCAGCATACAAGTCTTTCACTTCCTTGGTTAAATTTATTCCTAAGAATTTTATTCTTTTTGGTGCTATTGTAAATGGAAATTTTTTCTTAATTTCCTTTTCAGATTGTTTGTTGTTCATGTATAAAGACAGAACTGAATTTTGTATGTTGATTTTGCACCCTGAAACATTACTGAAAGAGTTTATTAGTTCTAACAGTCTTCTTGTGGAGTCTATGGGGTTTTCTATGTATAACAAGCTCAGGTCAGGGAAGCCTGGGTGGCTCAGTCGGTTAAGCATCCAACTCTTGGTTTCATCATAGGTCATGATCTCATGGTTTGTGAGTTCAAGCCCCATATTGGATTCCATGCTGACAGTGCAGAACCTGCTTGGGACTCTCTCTCCCCCCCCCTCTCTGTTTTTTATTTTATTTTATTTATTATTTTTATGTTTATTTATTTTCAAGAGAGAGACAGAGCATGAGCAAGGAGGGGCAGAGTGAGAGGGAGACACAGAATCGGAAGCAGTCTCCAGGCTCTGAGCTGTCAGCACAGAGCCCGATGCGGGGCTTGAACCCACAAACCATGAGATCATGACCTGAGCTGAAGTCTGACACTCAACTGACTGAGCCACCCAGGAACCCCTCTCTCTGGTTTTGAAGAAAAATACTAAATTATGCCAAGTTGCTTGTGCCCAGTTGTAATGAGAACAATTCAGTTCCAAAGGAGAAGGGGCACTGATTTAAGGATTGCTGGCATGGGGAACAATAGGGGACATATCATCTCTTTATATCTATCTCTCTGTCTCTCTCTCGAAAATAAATTAACTTAAAAAATTCTTTTAATAAAAGAAATAAGATCATGTCATCTGCAAACAGGGATAATTTTACTTCTTCCTTTCTGACTTGGATATCTTTTTAAAATTTTTCTTGTGTAATGGCTAGGACTTCCAATACACTATGTTGAATAAAGTGACAACAGTGGGCATCTTTGCCTTGTTTCTGGCACTAGAAGAAAAGGTTTCAGTTTTTCACCACTGAGTATGCTGTTACCTGTGGGCTTTTAATATTTGGCCTTTACTTCAATGACTATTCTTCTTGATATGATTTGTGTTACTCTAGGAAGAGAAAGAATGGATCAAACCCTTTCAGTATGTGAGGCATTCTTGAAGCATGGTTCCCAGACCTAGCAGTATCGGCAAGCACCCAGGAACTTGTTAGAAGTGCAAACCCTGAGGCCCATCCCAAACCTACTGAATCTGAAACTTCGAGATTCAGCCATCAGTTTGTGTTCCCAAAAGTCATTCAGGTAACTTTGATGCATACTAGGAGGAAGTCTGGCTAACACCATTTCCCATGGTATATTCTTCAGAAAGTATTCTGTGGCATACTAACAAGTGTTATGCAACAGAGAATTTCCTTATTTCAATACATTTGGGAAACTGTGAGCTAAAAAAGCTAAATAGAACTCGTGGGCCATGTTCACAGAGGTGCCCTACAGGTCATTTCTCCTGATCTGTCACTATTTACAGGCATCTGTTTATGTTACACAAATAGCACATCCTACGTCCTTTCTCCTAAGAGCCTAGTTCCTCACCCCTCTCAGCCATTCAGAGAGAGTTCTCCTTCCATCATTGCAAAGCCCACTTCTCTTTTATACGCCCCAGTATGACCAACAGGGGGAAATACAGTGTGGTCTGATGCCCCATCCACCCTACTGCAAGGCAATCACAGTAATTAATGAGCAACATATTAACCAAAGAGTAGGTTATTCAGTCCTAAATAACTACTCTTTTGAGACACAGTCAAATATATATTTAGAAAAAAGACATTTTTCTGCAAGGACACAGTCTTGCTAAAGACATAGCCAATTCCTATTTCTAAACTTGAATGAAAACATAGTCTGAGGCATCTATATTTGTGCTATTTCAGTGGCTCAGTGCTCTCAAAATTAATGTGAAGTTATTTGCTTTACATCTATCTGCAATGCAAAACCTAGCAAAGGCCTGCCCACAGAATAGATTCCAGTTTCCATTTTAAAATGCAGAAATTGGTTATAGGCTCCCAGATAGCAACTTTTCCATTTAAACAACTTAGAATTCAAACGCTACCTCCAGCAACAGGAAGAAGCTATAGGCAGCTCAAATACACTGATTTGTCCCCAATATAGGACTTAACTAGAGAGTCCAGATTACTTCACTTAAGAAAAAAAAAATGAATACACTCCAATGCTTTCAAATTTTACTTTGTTTCATTGTTAGTTCAACCTTGTAAGCCAAAGAGCAGGAAGAGAACAAGCAGGAAGAAAAGGACTATCCCAGACTCTAAAGAAAAACAATATCTGCATATCTTGACTGCTTTCACTTGGATCAAAATATATCCCCATACAATAAAAGTACAAATGCCTAATGGCTATGTGGAAAAGAAGGCTTCCAAAGCATAGACCCTACAGAAAGTGGATAAAATCTGGGTGAGATAAAACTTGGAAATGAACTCAAGCATGACCTCAGATTTAAAACCTTTTAAAGGAAAACACCAAATTATGCCAAGTTGCTTGTGCCCAGTCGTAATGAGAACAATTCAGTTCCAAAGGAGAAGGGGAACTGATTTAAGGATTGTTGGCATGGAGAACAATAGATGACGTATCATCCCTTTCTATCCTCTAATAAGTGTGTGTCATCCCAGCCTTTCCTCTAGTTCCTCTGACTCAAATTCATGCATTGTTAAAAACTTATTAAAATGCACTGAATCAGAGCACTGCAGACAACAAAAATAGAGGCAGTTTTTGACGCCAAGCCAAATAATTTTGGCTCTTCTTCCCAATGTGCATATAAACAAACTGTCAGACACCCATACATATGACTGGGAAATTATTCATAAAGGGGGATGATGACTGGGGTTCTCAGAACGGTTATAACAGCAGGGAATTAATTCACTGACATGTTGTCTGTGGAGGGCTGTTCCTTCCCTAGTGTCATGTCACATTAACAGGTATTTCATTTCATGTTGTTCACCACTAAACACAAAACTCTTATGTAAATTACAATAATTAAAACCCAGGTCTTTCTAAGCAGAAACATTAAGCTTTTCCTACGTGCTGCTTCTTCTTTTCCCATGAAAAATAGAAGATGTAGAATAATTGTCCTGAAAATCTGGAGGTCAGATCTTAGAAAATAATCATCAATAAAGCAGTCACATATATTAAAAAGGGGGTGAAGAAGTGGGGCACTTGAGTGGTTCAGTGGGTTGAGCATCCAGCTTTAGCTCAAGTAGTGATCTCTTGGTTTGTGAGTTGAGTCCCACAGCGGGCTCTCTGCCGTCAGACTGTTGGCATGGAGCCCACTTTAGATCCTCTGTTCCCCTCTCTCTGTCTCTCCCCTGCTTGTGCTCTCTCAAAAAAGTAAACATGTTTTTTAAAAAGGTGGTGGAGAAAAAAAGTGGGGTGAGGGACAGGGTGTGGGGCACCAAAAACTCACATGGGAGCTAGAAGAAACTGAATCTAGGGGGATGACAGCATTAAAAACATAACTGGATTTTAAATGTGCTCAATAAATATATGCTAAAAGTTGTTTTGCTTGAATGAGGGTTATAGATTATAATTGAGCCTTGAAGCAAGTAAAAAACCCAAGGTTTTAATTGTAGTAGGGATTGCCAGATGCTCCCCAATATCTAGCCTCCCATCTTCTACAGCTTTGTGGCTGGCTAGATGGCCCACCGGTTGGTCTACGCATCCCAGGTTCCCTTACAAGCCAGCTGTGACCTAAGACAAATTTCTGATAAAAGGGATGCAGGCAGAAGTGGTGTGTGCCTCTCCCAGGCTAACCCCTAAAGAGAAGCATGGCGCCCATTTCCCTTTGCCCCCATCCACAGGCTGAAATGTGGGTGAGGATGTAGGTGCAGTTGCGGGCAACACCTTAGTGATGAGGACCAATAAGAGAATCCTGGGTCCTGACACTACGGTGTTGTCAAAGCAGCCCCTGACTCCTCACACGTAATTAGAGAAATAAACTATCTTGTTTAAATCGTATTGCTTAGATTACCTGTCATAGGAGTTGAATGTATATTCTACTGACGCCAGGGATATTAGTTTAAAATGAAGGACGTGGAACGGCTAATCCGCTACAAGGGTTGGTAAATGACAGCCCCCGGCCAGATCTGGCCTGCTGCTTGTTTTTGTAAACAAAGTCTTACTGAAACACAGCCATGTTCATTCATGTATATATTGTCTCTGGCTGCTTCCACACTATAACGTCAAAACTGATTAGTTGTGACAGACACCGTATGGCCTACAGAGCCTACAATATGTATTGTCTGGCCCATAAAAGAAAAAAATGTCCATGCTATCGACGGAAAAAAGAAAAAAAAAACTAGTCATCCAGTACAAGTGAGGAAAAAGGGAGAAACAGCAGCAAACAGCAAATTAAAAAAAAAAGAGAGAGAGAGAATTTAAAATAAAAAGTAAGGAATACGATTAAATGTATTGGTGGTTAAAATAAATGTGAGTGGGCTAAAGTCCTCCACTAAACATGTTAACATTCATCAGGTAAGACAATGAGTCAAGTCTGGAGTTGTCAGGAAATTTGGGGCATTTGGATACAGAATTTCAGAGGAGCAACAACGAAAGGGATTTGGTGTAGGTAGAATTTAACCAGGAGAAGAGGAAGTTTACTTTCAAGAAATTCTGTGCAAAAAATTCCAGATAGCTGTTCATAAGCTGACTAAGAGAATCAGTAATTATTTCAGCTGCAGAGAAGAAGATCGGGAGAAAACAAGCCTTACTTCATCAGTGATCCAACAGCCCTTGGTGAAATAGTCTCAGAGTGGGTGGCTGCAGGAGAGATAGAAGTGACACGAAAATCAGTTCTACACAAAAACACATGCCAATTCGATTGGTGGGATTAAGTTCTTGGAAACCATATAATTAGTATACACTATCTGCCCTATTTATTCTTTTATACTTAATGAAAAATTGCATACATAAGTATCTTAAAGAGCTCTTACCGCTGGAGAGATACTGAAAAGGAGCCATGACTCCAAGGATGGGCAAAGGAGAAACTCTCATCCAAGGGGTTACCCAAGGACAGAAATAGTGAGGAAGCCACCTGTTTTTGAGCTTCTCTGGGCAAGTTCTGTGTTTGTGCTATCTGAGGAGCATGCTAGCATTCTTGTTACTGACAGAAGCCTTGGTCATGCCTTCTTTCAGGGGGCACTTGACTAGACTCCTCCTAATGCCAGCACCTGCTATGATGTCATTTCCCTGGCCTCCACCATTTCTACTAGAAAAGATTACACAGATTCCCCAAGTATCTACAGAGCCAAAGAAGGGGGTGCGGACATGAGTGGAGCAGCTGCTGGGGCAGGCATGGTGAAGGGAATGGAAATGCGGAGGTAGCACCTGACCGCCCTCTCATATACCCTTACAGCTAGGAGTCTTCTGAGTTTATGATTCAGTAACACTTTAAATACAGTGTCAGGGTGAATTTTTCTGAGTTGTTAGAGGTTATGCTTTGAAGAACTCCTCTTATTATTAGTTCAGTTCAATAAGTATATCTCAAATGTCACCTGTATGTAAAGTATTGTGTTAAGTACTGAGGATGCCAAGATGGATAAAAAGTGTCCCCCGCCTTTGATGAACTTATGGACAGAAAAAAAAAAACTCAAGAATAAAAATTCCTCCATTCTCTTCCCACTACTTTCCCCTAATGTGCAAATACAGACAAAAATGCACAAGAGTCTGGCGACTATTGGTCACCCCATTTAGTTCTACAGCTATTACAATACTTAGATTGGAGTGGACCCTAGAAACAATGGGTCCTTTCCTGCTTCTAGAATCGGTTACCTTTGGAAGCAAGGGGGGCAGAAAATAAGAGTCTTGTGCTGTTATAAGCTAAATCTGTTTTGCTGATATTTTAGCATTACTAAAAATTAGGGGTAAAGGGAAATTTTTGTCTGATTTAAAAAAATAAAATCAATTCTGTGTCAGTATTTAATTTGTGCTATGATTCTTGAAGCCAGGTCTAATGTTTCCTGGCACATAACACATACTGCTTGAGTAGTATACTAAGGAAATATGACAACATTGTAGTACAGAAAAGACTTGAACTCACTTTCAAATGTTTTAGAGGGTTTTAGTTTGTTTGGTTCTGGATTACTAATGGCTTTCTGAAAACAAACAAACAAAAGCTCCTCCTCCCCTTGTCCCCCCAAAGAAAACAACTCTACTTTAAAATTTTCAGTGAAAGCAAGGCTAATTAAGAAGTTTGGGGACAAATTTTCCTGTCTTAGAGGTACAATTCTGAGTTTTGCTTATCACTTCCAGAGTGGAATTTGACCCACAACCAATGTGTTTTATGCAGAATGGAACCAAATGAAAGTTATTTGAGTTATGATGGCTGTCCCTCTGTAGGCAACTACAAAATTTTTCATGTTGCATGTTGTAGGGATGGCTTTGGGCAAAATTCCCAAGGAGATACAGGTGATCTTTGACCCCTCTCACTTCCTCTTTCTAGTCCTCCCTCCCCTTTTCCTAGTAACCCTTCTCCCTTCTTTAATATGACCAGTTTTCCCAAGTCTGACTGCCAGCCCAACGCCACTACATCTCCTCAACCCCTTAGGCTGGCTTTTACTGCCACTTGTTCCTAGCAAAACCTAGCTTTTTATGTCATATTCCCTTAAAGCTCATTTTCCTGCAAACATTCCTGGAGTCAATCTGCTCACATAGATGGAGTTAATGTATTTATAGCTGTTAAATGTTTTAAAGTATTACATTGGCGGCCTCACTGAGTGTTATTTTGAGGTGATACCCTCAGATTTGATCAAAGGTCAATATAATAAATGACCCTGGGAGAATGTATCTTTTCCTAAATTACTGTTGAAAAAAGAGTTCATTTTTCTGTTTCCTAAACACAGGGTCTATTTAAAAAATTTAGTATCAGAAAAGTGTCTCTCTGTTGACAAATTGGCATCTTTTTTTTCTTTAAATGTTTATTTATTTTTGAGAGAGAAAGAGAGACAGAGAGAGAGCACGAGTTGGGGGAGAAGGCACAGGGAGAGGGAGGAAGTCTCAAGCAGGCTCCACACTGAGCGTGGAGCCGGATGCAGGGCTTGATCTTAGCCCAAGATCATGGCCTAAGCAGAAATCAACAGTCAGGTGCTTAACCGACTGAGCCACCCAGGTGCCCCAAGTTGGTGTCTTTGAATAGGTATTCAAACAATGAATTGCAATAAAAAATCCGTTTGACTAGTTTTAGGAAATGTTGAGCTCAATCAAATGTGTAAACATAGTCTAGCTTTGGGCCATATTTATTTATTCCTTTCTGGGTGTGGTCTCTATACTAATGGTCTTAGGAGAAATCTCTTTTTTATTATGTGCCACCTCATGTTTTCCTAGACAAAATGTAATGTAGAATATAAATTTGATTATAAAATGTTATTCCTTCCAGAATCACATGGAAGCAAATGACTTAACCAAAGCATTGGTTATTATGATAATCAGGGACATGACGTGGCCTTGTGGAGGTTATTTTGGACTGGCGGTTTCCAGTGTCCCCCCAAATCACAGTCTAAGGGCGCTGCCTTTACAGGCCCACTCTTAGGTCTGGCCCAGGTAGATTCTGCCTGCTCTGCCTGTATAAAGTGGAAAAATTTGGTGAAAGCTTCCTGGGAGCTGGGAGAGTTGGCCTGAAAGATCTCTTCAAGATGAATATAAAAGGCACGTCAATCTATAATCTAGTCCAGTCTAGAAGGTTATGCAGGAGGACCCTAAGAGGGGAGCAGAGGGAAGGACAGCTTATCAACAAACTCCTCTGATATAAATGTTCAAACCTAGTTTTCATTGGTCTAAGCACTATTTTTGTGTCTAAAATGACGCCCTGTGGGAAAAAAATCAGGACAACTAGGGCATGACTGTGAGCACCTGGGACTTTCTAGCAGTTCTAGTTCTAAGTAAAGGTTTTATTTCTTTTATTCACACCCCCAACCCCCCAGCCTAATTCCAAGCTAGGTCCCACTTAACTTAGAAGAAAACCTTCATTGAAGAAGCACCTTCACTGTGGATCTCCTTTACATGATGTAAAACGGCCCCTTTTAGAATTTAATTCCGCACAGCTGGACAGGCAAGGGGGCGACGCAGGTTGCCACAGAAACTGCTGTTGGTGCTAGGAGTCTTTATACTTTGCTCCTAAAAATAAGATGTAAAATGTACCGAGGGTGTGATTAGCGCAGCACAGAAGGGAATTTCTAAAAGGAGAGCCAAGCCTCCCACCCCCACAGGCACGGGGGTGTTCTTCGGAGCTGGAGGACAGGACAGAAATCCGGGAGCAGATGCTCAACACGGCTCCTCCCTCAAAAGGTGCGGGGAAAGACAAATGGGAAAAATGGCTTTTGAAGAAGAACGCAGTCTTCAATCAAGCATAATTCACATAAATTCCAGGGTTGGGATGTCCTGAAATTACCCAGGGAGGAAAGAGACTGTTCTTCCTAACCTACAAAAAAGCCACAGTAACGTGGCGAAGAGTCTGGATCAGGATATTGTAGCCTGGTGTCATGCCCAGTACAGGATGCTGTCGTGCACCATCCCTGTCAGGTGGTCCCCCGGTCCATCTTGACATGTTCAGGAACCTTTATTTCCTTAGGAAACATCGTAAAACTGGACTTCTCCCTCTAAACAGTGTTGGAGTCTGCCTTTGTGTAACATCCACTCACTTGCTTTTGTTTACCTTCTGGAGCAACCACAGAAAGTCACATTATTTTTTTATTTTATTTTATTTTTTGGTCTTAATAGGATAATTCTTCACTCACTCCCAAAATGAAACAGTTAACCCAAGTGTATACTCATAGCTCAGGGAGCCTCAACTGAAAGGACAGGACAGCTGAAATATCTGTCCATTTCATAGATCTCTGCCTTCAGTACAAAATGAAACACCGTTAAAACTGTATCATTTCATGATTACATGTAGAGAGCGTGTATGTGTTTCCAAGCACGATCAGCACCTATCATGCACCAGGCGCTGTGCTACATACATTATTATATTATTTCATTTTATCCAGTTACATGACATAACTTTATTACCCCCATTATACAGAGGAGATTCAATTCAGCATCCACATGGGCGTGTGCACAGAGTAGAGTGGCAAGGGCACAGATTCTGGAGTCAGAGGGGGTTGAGCTTGAACACCAGTTCCTCCACTTGCTAAATTTGTGATCTTGGATAAGTTATGTAACCTCTTTAAACTTCAGGTTTCTCGTCTCAAAATTGGGTTAATAAAATGTCATGAGTTAGTAGAAGTAAAGAAAATTACATGTTTAAATGTCAAATGTATAGTGGGTGCTCAGTAAACCCTAGTTCTCCTGCCCTTCCCTTGCAATCCTAGAGGCCCCCACCATGGTTGGAAAGCAGAGCTGTCAATCAAAAGTCACCTTAGATCCATGTGCAATCAAGCCTGGAGAAGCTTCCTGTATAGATATTAAATAGTCAGTCTGAGCAAATGAACCATTAAATGACTAAGTCCTTTGCAAGCAGAATATACTGAAATGATATGAGCTGTTAACATAAAAGAATTTACTTCCTCCAAGGAAGTAATATGGAAATCTCACTGACTGTTAAAATGGAAGGGAAAAAATAAATATGTACATAGCACAGAGGCAGAGGTTGAAATAGTCTTTGTGCGGTTCCCTGTTGTGACTGCTACTTCTCATCCTTCTATCTTTCCCACCTCACTTGTTCTTTACGTCCCTAGAGGGACAGACAGCTAGTCCTTGGGTTCAAAGCCCTTTGGTTCTTTTACCCTCACTTTCTTCCTACTTAGTTGGATCCCACGGATAGTCTTTTCAGTCAGACTCTCCTTCTCCTTACACTCTTTCTGTCATGATCATCTCCCTTTGCCTCAACTCTAGAGACAATGCCACCTACTTCCCATTCTCCTGATTGCTCATTTCAGTGTTGTAAGAGGATAAGGGAATCCTGGGATAGAAAGGACCCCTCTTGACCCTCAAGTAAATCTAATTAATTATAAATTCTCAAGGATGATAATAACGATTAAGGCCTCGTTTTTATACAAGTGTGAAACTTGTTTAAATAATAGACACTTGTATTTTGAAACTCATTACAGTTCTACGGCAGACAGACCTGGGTTTAAATCCTAATTCTGACACTTGCAGTGTAGGCATGGGCCATTTGCTTATTCTATCTGGGCCTCAGTGTCTTCTTATGAAAAAAAAAAAAAAAAAAAAAAAAAAGACCTAATACTAGCTAAAACATGTATAGTACTTACTTTAAACTAGGTACTGTTCTAACCTCTCTATAAAATGTGCATATTTAATCTTTATAATAACTAAAGTACGAAGGGTAAAAGCCAGAGTTGCTGTGACGAAGACTCCCATTGATGCAGAGGTGTGAAGAATAAAGACATCGCGATGGTTAATTTTACTTGACTGGGCTAAGGGATGCCCAGTGAGCTGGTAAAACATTATTTCTGAGTACATCTGTGAGGGTATTTCCAAAAGTGATTAACTATTTGAATTAGCAGTCTGAGTCAAGAAAATCTGCTCTCACCAATGGGAATGGCATCATCCAATCCCAATCCGTTGAGGGCCAAATGGAATGAAAAGATGGAGGAAGGACAAATTCTCTTTCTTTTCTTGAGCTGGGATGTCCACCTTCTGCCCTCAGACATCAGAGCTCCTGATTCTCAAGCCTTTGGACTCAGACTGAATTGGACTTACATCAAGGTGCTCTCTCACCTCATTCTCAGGCCTTTGGACTTGGACTGAATTACTGAAAACTGGTTCTCCAGTTTCCAGATGGCATATCATGGCATTGCTCAGCCTCCATAATTGCACGAGCCAATTCCCATAATAAATCTCCTCTTACATACCTATATATACCCTATTGGCTGTTTCTCTGGACAACACTGACTAATATAGATACTGATTTCTTACAACAATGCAATAGGGTAGATGGACTTTTCTCTAGTCATCTATGAACCCAGACTAGCAGGATGGCTCTGCTATCCTCCACATCAAGCTTCACCATCACCATTTATCACCTGTAATCACCATTTTCAAAAGATGGGAGCAAAGGGAAGACACACTGTAAGTCCAGGATAAGGAATTTCATTTTAACCAAGGAAAGCCAGGGCTGTGCCTATCACTTCTGCTCTCATTCCAGTGCTTAAAACTTAGTCACATTGCTGCGCTGAGTTAGTTCTAAGGGAGGTGGAAAATATAATCTTTAGTGGATCAGCTATGTGCCCAGAGAGTATGGATGTGACGAGACAATCAAGACCCTCCACCATGACTCCGTATAAGACAGTCATATTATTATCTCCATTGTACAGATAAAAACAAACAAACAAAAAACAAACCCTGAGGCATAGAGAGGCTAAACAAGTTATCCAAGTAAACTAAATAAATAATGGTGGGGCCAGGATTTGAACCCCAGGTAGTATGTCTCCAAAGGGTTTGCTCTTACCTACAACATTCTTTTGCTCTCTTAGAGTCTACTAGTATATTGTGGTCATTTACTTTTTTTTTTCTCTCTGCTGTGCTAAATAAGCTCCTAGAGGACAAGATCCCATTCATTTTAAAATGTCCTGCATTGCAGCTTTGCATATAAAGGGTGTGTCAGTTCTTAGTTGCAAGGGACAGATGTAAACTCTGGTAGTTTAAGCGGAAAATAAATGTAGCAGATGATTTTAGTAGCACACAGACTCTTCTTGAGGACTGAGAATCAGGTCGCAGGTTATAGAGACAGGTGCAATGTGCAAATCCTACCACAGGAAGGTCCCACGGGGTTACCAGATGGAGGCAAAAACCACAGCTTACTGGTGCCCAAGGAGAACAAACTAACTCACAGCTGAACCTTGGCCTTGGCTACCTCTGGATGCCCATGTCTTTGCAGTCTCATTCCCCAGAATGAATTTGTATACCATTAGCTTAGGTAGGTCACCAGTTTCTGAAGTGAGGTGTTTCATGTTTCCAATATTGGGGTGGCCTCTATCATTCTGTCACATGCTGGTGTCTAGCTGCATGGAAGGTGGAAAAGAGTTTCTGGCTTCTGTCATGAGAAGGACAGGACTCAAAAGATGGAGAATCTCCCAACATAGGAAGAGTGTTCCAAGGAGCAGGGCAGCCAAAAATATATTAGCTGCCCATCCCATGGGGCTTGAATGAAGTGCTCTTTTCCTTTTAACTTTCCTAAATCTTGTTTTGTCAAGAAGTAGATTGTCTGAAATATTGAGGTGCCTTTCCAGTAGTTGGTTAAGAAGAAATTTTTAGAGTTCAAAGAAACTTCAAAAGTTTCTAATTGTACAGTTTCTTTGGCATCGATTTAGTAGGACATGGACAAAGGTAACCTAGCCTATTTAGCTGATATAAGAAGTAATTAGCAACTTAAATGGTGCCAGAATCTTTAAATGGACTCCAGTTTCTCCTCTATCCTCCTCACCTCACTTTTTTTTTAACAGCAGTTTTGCTTTTCTTCCTGTTTTTCATCTGAAGAGCCTACTGATAACTACTTACTGATTGTAAAGTTCCACTGTTGTAAATTATTGTTTGTAATTTACAAATTCACCTAAGAGAGAAAATGTAAGTGAATGAAAGAACATTGATAGAGGATAATAAAAAAAGTTCTTTGAAAACCGTGTTAAAAATAGCAGTTATTATTAATGCACAACAGCATATTATCAAAATATAATAGAGATTTATTAACCAAATCTATCAAATTATGATAGATTCTAATAATCTATCATATTGATCAGAAATTTGGAGATACAACAAAATTCTAGAGCTTTGACTTAGTTTGAGTTCCTCAACAGCAGACAATGACTCAAGTACAGGTAGCTGATTTGATCAGAGTGAAGGAATGAAACAAAGAAGGGAAGGCAGCCAGTAAAGGGTGTGTTATCAAGCCAATGTGGGAGGCCAAGCCTAATCCCACTGGAGGAACTTGGGGAGCCAGCTTACATCGCACTCACACCTCAGAGTTATCCTACCATTCATCAGGCTGGTTCTAGTGGCAAGAGTTCTTGTCCTCAGGTAAAGAAATGGAGGTGCTGGTAGTTGGAACTTATACTTGAGTAACTTGGTGAGTACAGGGACTGTGGGCAGGAACCAAGGGTGTCTGCTACCATGATTCCTAACTGAACTTTTAAAACTTGACTTACATAAGGTGTTGACCTAGTAGTCAATCTCTTCATCTGTTAGGAGAGATATGTTTGGGTCAAATGTTTTCTAAAGTTTCTGTGATATTCTTCAGTTTCCTCGTCTGCTGAAACTCTGTGGCCAGAGTTAATGCTTGCTTGCTGTTACTATTACAATATAAATGGAATGTTTAATGCTTCTGCTATAAAGGGAAACTTAAGTTCCAGGATATTATTTGGTAGATGGTATGTGGTATATGGTATCAAAATATCTGATTTCTTGGTAGGATCTTTGGGGATCTTTAAGATTCTCTATTCCGGTACATTTTATTGCAATAATTTCCTAATCCATGGGTAAGAAAATATGTTTGTTACATATTTATAGAGGTTATATTTATTCACTGGGTGATGCTACAGAAACATTTTTCATGATAAGAAATCACCCCAGGCCTACGGCTTGACTATAAAGCACAGATATAAGTGCTTTTCCAGTCATTTCTTTTGGGGGCTGGAACATTGAGTTTACTAGATTCTTCCTCTGATAAGCATCTGATCATGATGTTTGAGATGGGAGATATCTTTGCTTTGGAGTTGGAAATGGAATGGCCATGTGGTTCCCTTCTGGAGGGTGTTGGGTCCATCCTACTCCTGCTGAGCTGGTGAAATGGCTGCGTCCTCACAGATGAGGCTCCATCTTCCTCCTCCTTTTAGTTTCCATCATGCCTCTTCTATCTTCTTCCTTTCTTGTTCTCTTTTCTCTTCCTTGTATTTCCTTCTACCTTCTGTCTTCTTGGTTTCTCCCTCTTTTTCTTTCTCTACTTCTCCTAGGGTTGGGACACTCCCCCAATCTGCTTCTTCCATTTTTACCAATTAATTTTAGGCCTGTAATACCTGGAAAACGCCTAGCTTAGTGCCAGGTGTTTTTATCTGGGTTACATTTTCTTTCTTGGGTAAAGTGGTTGGGATTGTTCCATTGCTTTAGAAAAACAAGTAGATGAGAACTTTTTTGGCTTCTTTTCTTATCTAGGGTTGCCAGATTTAGCAGATAAAAATATACGACACACTGTCAAATTTGAACTTTAGATAAACAGCAAATAATTTTTTAGTATACGTATGTCCTGTGTAATAGCTGGGACATACTTGTGCTAAAAGTATTTGTTGCTTATCTAAAATTCATATTTAACTGGACAAAGTGCATTTTATTTGGTGACCCTAATCTTAACCTACTTTAAAATCTGTTTTTGCTTTTATTATGTGACTGGCCTACCAGCAATAACTGCAGTTCAATTTCTATTTCCAGCGCTTAAGGTCAAGGAGATATGGGCATAATCTCATCATTTATGGTAAAAGCTCAATTATTATAGCAGATGTACTTCATTTTAGAAAGTTTTCCCTTGCTTTTTTCTTTTGAAATGGAAGTATTTCCAGGCTTATGTAGAATAATAAAATGAAAACTGCAATTATTATGGTGTTGAGTTGTGGAATGGAAATTAAAAAGCTATTACTAAAGGCAATTCTCATCCATCACATATGGCCTTTGTGACTACCTTGTGTGTGATCTGTTATACTCAAGGAGTTCTGTATACTGTCTGCCATAATAAATAAATAAGTTAATATATCTTATATCCTGGCACACAATAATGATAATCCTATATTTTCCCATTTTTAATGTTTATTTATTTATTTTTGAGAGAGAGAGTGCAAGTAGGCAGAGAGAAAGAGGGAGACAGAGAGTCCGAAGCAGGCTCCAGGCTGTAGGCTCCAAGTTGTCAGCACAGAGCCCAGTGCAGCACCCGAACCCACAAACTGTGAGATCCTGACCTAAGCCGAAGTTGGATGCTTAACTGACTGAGCCAGTCAGGCGCTCCTATATTTTTCCATTTTTATGTTCACATCTTTATCATTTATTGGGCTTAATTTTAGGAACATAATAGTTGATGTTATTGGAATTCTCAAATTCTGCTCTGCCAATCATCCTTTCTTTTTGTCCTGTCCCCCTCATAAGGGCTAGGGAAAAATAGACACTAAAGAAAAAATAACAAATGAAAAACAAGGTAATATTATGTCATTACTTGGGCTGATATCCCTATTGTCCAGTTCTGGTAAAAAAGGTTTAGACCATGTGGTTCAGAATCAGGGACTATGTGAGGCCCCTACCTCCCTCTGAGTGGTGTCAAAGTCTAAATAAGATGAGGAAGACAACCATCCAGGAAAGAAGGCCAGGCCTGAGGTTTAGAGAATCTTAGAAGAATTAGGAAGGCATCCATTTGGAAGGAAGAACTGGGATCAGGTGTGGGAATCCAAGTGGGGTGAGGAGGGTGTCCATAAAGGATAGGGAGTAATAATGGCAGTGTGAAATAGTTACATATAGGGAAATTAGAAATTCTTATAAGTAAATTTATTACAAACAATGGGATCCAGGTTCCTCACTGTTGGAGAAGGGCCTTCTCCTTTATATAGAAAGGGAGAAAAGTAGAATGAGTCCCAAAATGTTGGACTGGAGTTAAAGATACTGGTGTGAACACATGGAGTTTTTAAAATGTTTATTTATTTATTTTGAGAGAGGCAGGAGGAGGGAGGAACAGAGAGAGGGGGAGAGAGAATCTCAAGCAGGTTTCACACTCAGTGCAAAGCCCAATGTGGGGCTCAGTCTCATGACTGTGAGATCATGACCTGAGCCAAAGCCAAATCAGGTGCTTAACCAACTGAGCCACCCAGGCACTTCTTATAGATTTTAATATACATAAATATAGAAAAATATACATGAAACTTTGTGTATATATGTACCCTTGCTTAGCTCACTGAGAGGATATGGAAACTTTGGGAGAGGCATGCGAATGAAATTTTTAGAAAGGGGCAAAGTGTGAGATCCTCACATTCCACATTAACTCCCACCAGAGAACATCTACTATAGAGGAAGCACTACATAACCAAGTAGACCGGATGACTTGAGCAGTAGATATCCACCAGTCTCTGTTATTGGCCACCTCAGTGCTTACCCAGTGGGCTAAAGAACATTCACCGAATCAGAGACAGAGAACTATGCCTGTGCCCAATAGAAGATGAAGCCATTTCTATTACTGAATACCTCACCTTCCAGAAACAGAAACCCTAACTGACCGCCTGATATGGTACCATCCCTTGAGAAGACACACCAACTAATTGATGGCAGGGTGATTCCATCAGAGGCCTTCTACCCTGCAAAGGTCAATGATTCATACTGATCAAGACTGATACATAATTCAGGTATTGGTTTGCCTTTCTTACCACATCCATGCTCAGCTCCTTCCTCTTCCTTACCCTGCCTCCCTCATCCCTTACAGATTGTTTTCCTGAAGAGCATTCCTTCAGTAAAACACATGACCCAAACTCCTATCACAGGCTCTGCTGCCAGGGAACCTACCTGATACTATGTCATTTCTGATTCCAGGAGGCAGAAACTATTTTTAAGTTGACTTAGATAAACTGCAAGACTAATTCAACAACAGGTGGATTTTAGAAGGGAAGAGAATTCCATGGTAAAATTACAGGAGATTAAAAAAAATCCCCCCCAACAGATATTAAATCTACAGAAATAAAGGTTAAGCCTAAACACTGGAGAAAAAAAGAAATGAGTAACAGTTGATCTCAAAAACCAAATATTAATCAGCAGTGACAGTGCTATTATGTAAAATATTGTTAGAGACAGAGATATGTTGAAGAAATTTAATGTCTGAACAGTCAAGAAGTCTTCCATTATTTTCTGAGTTGGTCAGACTCTTGATAAAATAGTATATCCTATCTGGTTAACAGAGAGTGTGGAGAAACTAGGGACCACGTATGGCACAGTCACAAAACTGAAGTGCAAACAGTAGGTTCTGTATG
Organism: Paguma larvata; assembly: GCA_030068075.1. Classification (NCBI taxonomy): domain Eukaryota; kingdom Metazoa; phylum Chordata; class Mammalia; order Carnivora; family Viverridae; genus Paguma; species Paguma larvata. The sequence continues at coordinate 1,924,421 of CM057827.1, forward strand.
TGTGAAAAAAGATTTTCTGGAGAAAAGAAGTATCTTTTTCAGAAAGATTTTATCACTGATATTTAGAATTGTCAATGACTGAATGGTGAATACTGATAACAAAAATCAGACTGATGTTTCGTCAGTTTTATGAAATTCTCTACCAACAATACAACTTCCTATTGCATATGTCCAGATGGTCCGCTCCCACCTCCCTGCTCTTAGCATGACAATGATGCACACACATGACAAAAGACCAAGAGAAAGTAACAAGAATGTTTGAGAATAGTGCTACATAAGACATGGCCTATGTTATGATGCTGGTTTATGACAAGGACAGAAGTTGAGAATAAGATTTTAGATGTTTCTTATAGCAATGTGATTTTGTTGTTATCCAGTATGATTTTCTAGGAACTAATTTTCTTTGTATTTTACAAAACTACTGGTCTGTAACAATGAGAAAAAAATATTTTAATTATTCTTTACCTCAGACACGTTGAGAAGATTAGTTTATGTCTCCTGTTGAATTATAAGATACACATGAAAGTATCTTGATTAAACAAGACAGTGAATAAGTCTGTCAATCTAAAAACAGACCAAATGTCTGAGCTTGAGAAAAGAATGGTCTAGAAGTCAACAAAGCTGATTATATTGGAACATAGCATGTTCTGTTAGCACAATTTTAAATATCAGATTCTATCCTGGAACAAACTTAGTACAGTTCTCCCAGTGTAAAGCTTATTAGTATGGAGAAGATCTAGATGTGAATGTTTGGATAGCTGGTTCATTATTTATTTACCTGAAGGCAATAGATTGGAACCAGATAATTCCTTGGGAACAGTGCTCATCTTGTCTTTCATAGGGCAGAATATGGGTAATTGGGAGGGTGCCAAGAATACAATTAGTAATATATGGATGACAATGTGTAGAAAAGAGTAGGAGGGATTCAGTGTTAATTCCAGAGCAGCAGGGAATAATGGAAGACATTTCTGACTGAAATAATTAGATGAATGAAAATGTCAATCTCTTAGTGACAGGGATTTCTTTTAACCCCAGTTTTAGATCCAATTCTCCCTTGGTTCTTGTCTGAAATCTTCTTAAAACAGTTTGGCAGTTCCTTTTTAAAAAATGCCACCAGTCATGATTCAAGCAGCGACATAGCCCCACAGTGTTAATTTTCTCTGTGGTAGAGCACAGAGGAGAAGGAAGGGATGCTTATCTCACAGGGGATTTTAAATTTGTGGCTTTTATAATTTCTGCGATAGATATTATGGGGTATAATTTTTAGTTATCTTCACTTCATTATTCATCCATTCATTTCATAGGTTATGGTGCATTAGGAAATAATCCTTTGGCAAATGAATTGACTAGATGAACAAAAAACAGATTGGAATAAATGTAGGTCTGAGGAATGTTGGATATTCTTGCCTATGGGAAAACTGAGATTTTTTTTTCCTTTTTGAATCTATTATGTTTGGAAAACAATCTGAGAAATCCATTGTTCCAATCATTCAGCAGTCAACTAGGCTAAAAAAAATGGAGGTACATCAGGGCCCAAATGCTTTATGATTACAATGTCTTTCATGAACATAGGCAGGGCTTTACTGGCTTTTTGAAAAAGACAGATCAGAGATATGTTTTATATAATCATACGCATTGCAAAAAAAATACTTTGATCTGATAACCCATTATCCAGTGTTCTGCCTGTAGTCAAGTTGCTACTGTGTCATAAAACACTGTCATATTTTTAATAAAAGTACTACTAAAAGATGACTCTTCTTATCAGATAGCTATCTCATAACCTTGTTCAACAGCCATTTTCAGTGTATGATCAGTCAGTGTTGCCTCCATGAAATTCCTTGTATGTCTAGCTTGAAGTTTTCCAGTAACCATCAAATCCCTTCCTGTAGCTTCTGTCAAGAATGATTTTGGTAACATGTGATGGTATGGGACAATGTATGGGACCCACACTCACAATTTATTTGATAGTTTTCTGATTGAACTTGAAACTTGCTCAACTTTTCTTACCCATCTATATACCACAGGAGGCAAAACAGGACTCTTCTGATAGAAGAAGCAAAGCAGAACTTGGGGGGAAAGACAGAAGGTAATAAAGATGGTGGAGGTGACTGTATCTCCTGAGAGTTTAGTTCCCACTGGAGATTAAATCTCCAAGATTTGCTATCTGTAATTCAATACACCCCTGTAGCTAATAATTTCTGACTGTTTCTCATGTATTATTTCCAGAGGGAACATTGCTCTTAGCAAAAAACACCACGCTATATCAAAAGAAAGACCCAGTAAAAATGGCAAGTGGGTGAATATAGAACTTACCAGCTCACATGTTAATTATCCCTGGTGAGGTGAAGTGTGGGCGAACTTTTCAAAAGTAAATTTCAAATGGCTGACGGATCTCCACAAACTGTCAATACAAATATAGTATAATATGTTCATATATCACTACTTATGGAATTTAAGAAAAATTTTTTTAAAGTATGAAGCATAATCTACTGGACAGTTAGTGTCTATTTTTATTCCCTTTTTTGTTTGCTTTATTTGTGTTTCTGAAAATTAAACCTTTAAGTGGGACCAGATTTCTCTCTACATACCTGGATTGAATGCAGCATGGAAATATCTTTTAAAGTATTTCATTGAAGGAGGATTATCATACTTAATATTTCTTTTAATTGCTGTCTGTCACTGTTATTTTGTATTAACTAAGTAGAAATGACTGCATATTATTTTTTTACACTTACTATATTTATAGAATACAGTACTATTTGTATTAGAAACTTTTACAAACTTTAATAAAATGTTTTTTTTAACTAACGTTTACAGGAGAATAGTAACTTTTTAAATTTTTTAATTTATTTTATTTTTGAGAGAGAGAGAGAGTGGCAGAGGGGCAGAGAGAGGGAGACAGGGGATCTGAAGTGGGCTCCAAGCTGACAGCAGAGCCTGAAGCGGGGCTTGAACACACAAACCATGAAATAATGACCTGAGCCCACGTCGGATGCTTAACAGACTGAGCCAGAAAAAAGTGTCAATGAAAACTGAATTTAATCTTTATAAATTTCCTTTGTCAGTTAAGAAGAATTAATGACTGGGCAAGCCCATGCATTTATCACATTCAAAGTCTAGCACTCTTCTCCATAATGATAAAGAAATGCCCATTCTTCTTGGCTCAACAAGCTTGCACAGAGCATTCTTTTTTTAAATTATTATTAAAACAGAAATGCTAGGCTCTCAGGGCTGGCAAACGTATTGGTAGTCAGCTTGATGGGGTTTTAGAATGGTGGGGGTCCAGAGCTGATGGCCAAGAAAGAGTTCTTAAAGATGTCTTTGGTGCAAAAAAGTGATTTTATTAAAGCATTGGGCCAGGACCGGTGGGCAGAAAGAGCTGCACTGGGGTCGTGAAGAATGACTGGTTATACACTCTGGATTACGGGAGGTAAAGGCAAAAGGGAGGTCTCCAGGAGGACTTTCATATGCTAAAGAGGACTGGAGATACTGGAGGCCTTGTTTTTGTCAAGCTAAGGTTGTTTGCCCTCTAGTAAGGCATTTACATTAAGACAGGAGGGATTTCCGGGAGAAAAGTTATACTTTGTATTTGTCTCAAGTATCTGTCAATAGACTGCAGGTTATAAGGAAATTTAATTTTACCTGCCATTTACTTCTTGCCTGTGTTCCCCACAGCACTACGGAGGGAGGGTGATGTTTGGGGCTCCAGGAAACTGAGTCTGTAAATTTCTGGAGATTAGGCTATTGAGAAGATTTCCTTTTTCTCATAATTTACCAAGATTTACATAAACTGATGGAGACTCATGTCCTGTGTCTCTGTGATCTCCATCACTTAGCCATTTGTTTTCCCCTTTCCTTTGTCCTTGGACAACCAGGAGTACCTGAGGAATGTCACACATATTACACCTGGTTTGGGAGAGTGTTTGTGGGGTGTCAGCTTGCCTTATGCTCCTTCATCAAGCTGATAGCTAGGGGTGTGTGTTCTCAGGTCTCGGTAGTATTTGAGCACAGCAGTCTCCTCTCTACGGAGGTGTGGAGGAGCAGAAATATCTTAAAGTCATAGCAGAACAATGTGTAACTCTGCAGGGAACCAATGCCTCCCCGCATCCAGCACATAACATGGCCGAGGGCTGGGAAGCCCAGACCCACCTGCTGCTCTGGTCTAGCCAGTCTCCTCCAGGAGGAGCCATGCCAAAGGCAATTCAAGAGTAGGAGCAAATACTATGGCAAAGAGCAGCCTGGTCTCTGTTTTCTGATGGAGCTAGTTCCTTCTTAGTCTTTGCTGCTTTTAATGTCATATTAACATAGGCTGCACCAGTGGCCACATGGGCTGGTAGTAGCAGAGGAGAAGATAAGAGATGAGACGAAGGATCACATCTACTTTGCCCAGGGCATGTGTCCCTGTGGCCCAGTTCAAAAAATGGCAATGTACTCCGCATTTCCTATACTACGTACCTAATGTGATATCAGACACATGTTTTGTGTTATCCCAGAAGTTAGTGCTGGTAGATGGCACTAGCTTCCAGATTAATAAAAATTACCATCTCCTTAAACATCAACTCAGATGGCTCAATGTTTCTAAACTTGAAGGTTCTAGGTGGCTAAGAGATCTTCTTTTAGGTGGGTGATTTTTCTTTGAGATCTTTATTGTTTATTGAACACATACAAAGATGAAATAACTTCAAGTTTAGGTCACTGGCAGCTATAATTTACATATGTTGGAGAAAATGAAAGTGAAGGAGCCTGCCCAGAGACAAGCGGAGAGCTGAAGGCCTGATCGACTCTCGATATACCTTGCAAACAAGAGTGTTGGGAGTCGACTGGGCCTTCAGCTATCTGCTTGTCTCTGGCAGAAATTTATGGCCTTGAGATCAGTAGGAAGGCTTGAGCCATCTTGCAGCCAGCAGTTTGCTGCCTGGCTTACTCCCAACGCTCTTGTTTGCAAGATATGTCGAGAGTCGATCAGGCCTTCAGCTATCCGCTTGTCTCTGGGCAGGCTCCTTCATGAAAGAGCAGAGACTTACTTCTGGTTATTTAACTGCAAAGAGTCTGAGATGAGTATTTATATCACCTATTCTCCTTATGCTCATGTCTCAGTTTACAGGGTCCAAGTCTGAATTCTCTACTGCTGTTTCATTGATTGTCTCTCATTTGTTTTCCAGAACATGTGTTTCCTTCACGAGTACCTCATAAATCACTTTTACCCATTCTCCCATTGGGGCAAGATAAGTTCTTTTCTAACCATAGATGTGGTACAATTTGTTCTCAATCCAAATGATATAAAAGTTGGCTGTGAGCCACTGCTCAAGTTTCTATTTTTATCTCTCTCCTCGCTTTTGTAAAAAATACCTCCTATGAACACAGCTCAGATTTCTGTTCTTGGTAAGATGCATGTAACATCTTAAGCCTATTTTTTGTGTGTTTAGAACTATGTTTATCTAATTTTGATAATCCTTGCATTTTATCAGGGTGAACCAAATTTCTGTAGAATCACATCATCTCACAAAGAAGCACTTCGCAAATCCTTAAAATGTTCTTCTACTGTTTATGAATGACAATTATCTCGATCACTTGACTGTATCACAGTCTGATGCTGCAAGGGGAAGCCCACTGGCTCACTGGCAGATTGTAGCACTTCCTGAAGAGGAGCAAGTCTTTAGTTTGGGAGTTTGAATTTTAATTTACGCAGGGAGTTGCTAATGTGCCAATATCTATTCTGCGGACCCTGTGTAAATATAAACAGGGCCTCCTCTCTGGTCTGACTGCAAGAATCCTCCTTCTCCCCAGTCTAGGATCAGGATGGGCTCTTCCCCATGGACTGTGGCAGCTGCTGGGCCCATGTTGCCTGTCTCTTTCTCTTCAACCCTGCTCTCTCTCCATCCCAACTGCTGCTCCCTGAAGGCCCAGACCAACTGTGTCTTGAGGCTTGGAAGGATGAGACAGGATCCCACAAAGCATTCGAATAGATGGGCCAAATACCCTTCAATTTGCCAGAGCCCCAAGGGTCTGATCCCAGCTCCCATGTTCTTTGCAAGAGGGAGAAGCAAAGTCCCAGGCAATGACTTGGGTTTTGAGATGAAACTTGCAATAAATGTGCATAAACCAGTAGTACTACCAATGGTGCTTCTGACTTCTAGGACTATTAGCGCATTATTACAACTCACTTGTATAATTTCTATGAGAGCTAGAGAGATCCAACAAAGGAAAACATAGAAAACATGGCTCTGTTTTTATAGGACTTCCTTCATGGAGAAGAGGTTTTCTCATTTTACTGAAGATTATCAAGAGCTATCGATGTATTACAGATCCCACTGCTCCTGAGCTCAGTTTATATCTCCCGGCCTATTTCCTAGGTCTAAATGGGATTTTCCCTTCAGAAAAGGAAATTATAATCCAATTATAACCTTTTCCCCAATAGTTGTAAAGTGTTTCCTTCAGTTTCTGTCAACCATATTTCAAGATGGAGAGCACTACTCATATTTTGCCAGCCTGTCTGAAAGATATAGGAGCAGTTGACAGATCACTCAGATAACACAGAACGCATTTCAAAAAGCTACATAATGGCTGGAAATGATTCTACACCTACTTTCCTCAAATATATGAATACCTTCAATGAGACAGAAATGTCATTCAAAGGAAGCCGAGACAAAGTAATACATTTTGGGAATATACTACATTTATGAAACAAAATATTGAATTCTGGTGCTACTATAAACAAATTCTGGAAGAATTTGGAAGAATCTTTTTACTGAAAGATAATCTGATCTCTGGGAGATGTGCTTTCAGGTAGAATATTATTTGATTGCATTAAATTTTATAGAGGAGAATATTTTACATTTTTAAAGATTAATGTCATTGGATTTTCATGGTATTCAAGAAGAAGTAATAGGTTTTATAGCTTTACTCAGTAATAAGTGAATGGAAAGGGTATTTCTTAAGACTCCCAAATATGACACACTAAATCTCCTATTAGACCACACCAAACAAAGAAACAAGTTATAGATCTATCTTTTTAATTTCTGGTTCATACCACGTTGGGCACCATTTCCCACAACTATGGTGTTAACATATTTCATGTGATGTATTAATTAGTGGCATTCTGATGTGTCAGGCAGCCAGCTGTACCCAGCAGGTTCCCATCGCCTAGCAGATGGTCCACCATTGAAACTCACTGCGACACCTGTTCCTTAGGGGACTTCTAACCCAGGCCTTCTCCCTAAACTTGGAGAATTTTTTTTTTTTTTGAAATTTGTGTGGAAGTCATTCTAATAACTTTTATTACACATACACATGAATTAATATTTCACGTACCTTTTGGGAGCTGGGGAGATAGAGGTTGGGAGGCAATGTTTCTGAGCCCCCAGGAGAGTGAAAAGTTGTGGCTTATAAGCAGATGAAATCGAGGGCAGGCTCCCCACAGCTGCCCTCTGCTCCCTGCACCATCTGTTTTACAGCTGGGACAATAACAGGGTCTGTGTTAGACAATTAACTTACCCCACAGAGGCTCACCTTTAACCTAAAGAGCAACCAAATAGCCCCAGATGGTGGGTTAATGCTAATCCCTAATCCATATTCTTATTTAGGATGGTTTGTGCGGCAAAATTAAGAAAAAAGTATTTGATTAAAAAAAACTTTTAAGGGACTTGTCATTAAAAAAAAAGTTATTATCTTAGAATTTCATTTTTTAAATCTACAATTACTTGAAGATACAGGTTTACATGTTTAGATAAATTAGCCCCAGAGGCATAAATAAAAGAGCCCGTTATAGATCCCTGAACTATTTCGATCATAAAAACACAGGAAAGATCATTGAGAATTGTGGCAAAAGTCATGCATAAAAATCCTTGGATAGTTCTCTCTAAATTTTAGAACCTATAAATGACTCTGTTTACCAGAAGTATAATTACAGGTAGATATTCCATGGCAAATCAGTATTTTTATATGCTCAACTGCAATTCAAAATTCAGGTGTTGCTATTAATTTGAATTAGGACAAAATGGTAACCTATAATTTAAAGTAGAACGCAGCCAAGACATGGTAAAAGCTAAGTCTCAAAGTTCTTCATTAAAAGGCAAATTAATGAAAACTGAATTAGGCCATGGGGCAGAGGGAATTCTAACTGTAAAATGAGCCTAAGAAGGTCATTAGATTGACAAACAGGATGAATGATCTGATTCTCAAAACCAGAGCCAGCTTGACAACAATCACCACATCAAAAAAGCTCTTGACTAGGCATATACAATAGGGGATGATGGGCTTCCAGAATTAGGGACAAATGAAAATCCTAGCAAGTCATTCTATTTGCACTCTTCTTCCCAGAACAGTCTGCTGCTGTTTACAGCTGTTTGAGGTCATTTAAACAAACCGACTCTCTAGGCCACTTTCTAAAACCTTTCTAGTGAACCTCGGGAGGAGTCTGGGGACGGCCACGGTGTTGGAATGCAGCAGTGTTAGCCCCAGCTCTGACTTTCTAGAACTATGGGATGGAAGAGAACCAGCGAACAGAAGCGTCCTTGCAAGCGTATGTTCTGCACGGCTTTTCTGCAGCACTCTCCCAGCCAGACCCCAGGTGGATCTGCAGAGCTGGGATTATCTGAGGGCTGCTGCTTGGCTGGCTCACGGCTTGCTGCTTAGGAACCAGGGCTAAATCAGATATTTGTAGGCTCTGATCTGGTGCGGTTGGGGTTAAAGTCAAATCAGCAGAGATGAGGAGCAAAGAAACAGAACTGGAATGTCTGTTGGTCATTGTTCTGTCTCTCCATACCCTGTGCTTTGGGTTTGGGAGGTAAGAGAAGGGAAAGAGGGAAGGAGAAAAGAAGTAGAACTGAAGGAGAAAGGGAGGAAAGTATACATGCAAAAAATAAACACAACTCAGAAGTAATAATGGCTAACATGTTTCGAAAACTTACAGTGCCCACCAGGCTATTTTGTTTTTATACACGCACACATCTAATACATTTATATTTTACTATATATATTACATATTTAATAACATATGTTTAACATATGATTTTTAGGGTGCCAAACCCTAAAACTACCATGAAGAGTGATGTCCTGACAGACTGATAAATGTTTAACCACCATCTCTCTTTAAAAAGCCTGATTTGTAGCATTTGCCAATTTCCATGTATAAATATTCCCCACCAAGGCCAACGTCAAGCTATAAATCTGAAGTCACTGAATATGGGAAATTCGCAGCAGCCACCACTATATGCTTTTGGGCCATACAGATACAATAGATACGAGTAACTTCAAAAACACAGATAATGGTAAAATATAGTAAAATAATTTGAAAGTGATGAGTTTTGAGTATTGCCTTTGATTTAATATGACTCGCTTATCAGATTGTATAATTTAACTTTTAACAGGGACTGTGTTTAACAGTGACATGCAAAATTTCCCAAAATTTAATAATTGACTTTGGCAAACAGACATAGGCCCTCAGACCACTGTTTATGAAGTAGGTACTATTATTATCTCCATTTTACATTAAGAGGAAACTAAGGAAGAGAGAAGTTTAGTAAAGTTTAGTGATTTGCCTACGGTTCCATGATTGGTGAATGGCTGAGCTGGTAGAGCAGATTCAGGCTCCAAAGGTTTTCTGCTTCGCCGGTGGGGAAGTAGAAACTTACGACAGTTCCCAGGGACCCCATTCGAATTACTGGTTGTGGCCAAACCTATTTTGTAGATCTTTAGTGGGGAGGATAATGTTAGGGAGGAGCGGGTGATTCTCCAGCCTAGATGGCTAGAAGGCTGGTTAGAAGGACACCCCAAGAAGCTAAAAAAGACTGCTTCTTCTCCCCTCTGCATCCCAACAGCGGGCTGCATTTGAACTCAAGCCAATATGTAGAATCTTGTGAAATATTCTTTGGGAAGAATAGCAACGCGAAGTTACTTTTCTTCTTAAATTTATATAAGTCATTTCTGACTAAGATGAATGAATTCGTAGAATCATAATGGTCCTTTAGGCTAAATCCATATTTTCTCCAGAATCCTGATAGAGATTTGTGAGTGGGTCACAATGGTAAATGAGAAAGACACAATATTTAGGGGAAGAAACTGTTACCGGTTAAGCAAAGAGTTTGTTATGAGAATTAAATATTGCAGGTCATAACCTTTAGTAACACTACACGGAAAACAGCCAATTTACTTTCTGGCATGTCTTTTTTTTAAATTTGTTTTTAATGTTTATTTATTTTTAACAGAGAGACAGCATGTGAACAGGGGAAGGGCAGAGAGAGAGGGAGACACGGAATCTAAAGCAGGCTCCAGGCTCTGAGCTGCCAGGATAGAGCCCGATGCGGGGCTCGAACCCACAGACTGTGAGATCATGACCTGAGCTGAAGTCGGCTGCTTAACCGACTGAGCCACCCAGGCGCCCCCTGGCATATCTTTTAGTGGTTCTCATTTTATGTATATGTTTGAAAGGACAATAATTATTATTCTGAGATTTAGAACAGACTAATACATATCTTATCGAATACTAGGTAATTTAGAATAGAATATTACCACCAATCTTGATATTATGTGTAAGATTTTTCATTATAATTGCACATTTTAATGATCTGCAACTGATAAAAGCAATTGATACCATTAAATTGCTTTTTTTGTTATGACATTTTGTGATGAACTAATTCATAACTTTAGGCTCATAAAATGAATATTCCAGTGAATTGATTTTGTATTTATAACCTATGATCCTGGGCTGCATATTTATAAAACTCAGGCAAGTAAAAAAAAATCCATATTCATTTTTGGCAAAAATGTAAATCATTTCAATAGTTATTTGAAGCAAATAAAGTATAAAAACATTCATTGCTTGGAGGCTAATTCATTTGGGTTATGAATTTATACATTTATGTGCCTCCTGTGGTCCCCATGGCAACAACAATAAAACAAGTTAACAGAAGAGGTTTCTCTTAATCCCCATGAAAGAGGTTAAGGCCCTTTTATGACATATTCAAATGTAAGCCATCAACTCAAATCTACATTCAGTCAGCTTCAAAGATTAAAAAGGTGATCAATGCACACGGATGTAATTTTCAACAACCAACAACCCAATTACCAAATTCAGCGCTAGGCACAAGTGTCCTTCACAGCATAAAGCTAAACACAACATTTTAGTCTATCGCAAATATCACTAAACTATGCGTTAATACATTTGCTTAATGAACCTATAACCTTGCTAATTTTTTTGTTTTCCAGTTTTCCAGTTTTCCTTCTACTAATGAATATCGGCCACATTGATCATGAGTTCTCTGGCTGTCAGAGGTGGAGGCCAAGTCACATCAGGGGCACTGGAAAATGGATTCGGAGGAGAGCTGGAAAAATGGCAATAGAGCCCTCATCACGGCGTTGGGCACTGCTCTTAGCAGAAGTAGGGAAATTTGAACCCCTGCTTCAGCTACTGAGAGTCCATTTTCCCTTTTTCATGCCTGTGCCCAACTGCTATCTGCTCTAAAACCTCCTAGAGCCATTTAACATTTGATACTGCTCAAGGACAGAGTTCACTATATAGTAGTCTACTCTAAAGGTTCGAACATTAGGCATAGAAGCAGGTCGAGGATGTGGCCTGAAAATCCCACAGTCCCAAGCTCCAATTGCTTCTGTATAAGGCACACATGAGAGTTGCTAAAAGCAACTTCTTTCATAGGACTGCTACCATGGACTAGGCAAGGACGACCATGAGTTCAACAAAATCTTTTCCTTTACCCCTGTCACATGGCTAAACAGCATCTCCCAGCCTCCCTTGCCCAAGACTGAGTTATAGCCAATGGAACAAGGGCAAAACCATGTTGACCATTTCCAGACCTGTCCTACAACCTTCTATGTGATTCTCCGCATCTTCTTAGTACCTATTTGCCAGCTGGACGTAGACGTCTCGGCAGAGAAGTCTGAGATCCCAGCAGATGCTGGGGCCGTACATGGGAAGGAGCCAGTTTCCCTGAGTCGATACACCGAAGGTTGTCCTCCATCCCAGAACATCCTCATTAGAATTTCCATGAGAGCAAAAAATAAACTTCAGTTGTGTTAAGTTACTGACATTGTGAGATCTGACTGTCATAGCAGCTAGCTTTACTTACTCTAGTATATTGAGTAAGGGGAAGCAGCCTTTCCACAATATGATATTTTGTATCCTTGATGCTAATATCAAGGCTGACTGTTAAAACTACACTACTATTTTCAACGGAGAGATGGCTCCTGATGCTTACTGGGTAACTAAAAATATAGCTGAATTTAGTAGGAAAACAAAAGGCATTACGGAGGTCCAGAGAAAGGGAGAAAAGTGTAAATATATAAAATATCTGACTTTTAGGGATTTATTGCATAGCCATACATACATAAATCATGGAAAACATAAAATTGCAGGTGGTAATCTCTTTCTAAACAATTAATCGATAGAGTAGAATATTACCTAACAGCTAGAGGAAATAACTAGGCTAAAATAATATTATACAGAGTAGTTATATTCTAAATACATGGTATTTTAAATAGTAAAATTAGAAGAGAGATCTCTTTTAACATAAGAAATCTCTTCAAATTGTTATAGGTGAATATGACCTCTTAAAAAAAATAAAGAACGGGAAAAAAGGAGCTGGTAAACTGCTTATGAAAACTCAATCAATTAAGTGACAGTAAGTGGCCTTAAACTGCTAATCCCTAACATACTTCTGTTTATTTCTTTAGCTTAAGGAAATGGTAGTATTAAAAAGTTGTCAGTGAAATTTATAGGCAGTAAGATTTGTAATCAGTGTGATAGCAACTTTTCCTCCCAAATCCCAAAGATACTGGATTCTTAAAATTTTATTTATCTACTTTGTTTTGTTTTTAGAAAAGTCTTCATTATATACATTCACAACTTATTGGCACATTTAAAGTGTATAGCCCTATTAGACACTGAAGTTTGTCCAACACAAAGGAATATTTTGAAGGAAACCAAAAAAGGAGTATTATTTTTGAATTTTCATTTTGTGTACAACAATTTGAAGATCTTCATAATGAAAAATAAAAAACACTAAAATCTAGTTTAAATAATAATATTAATAAGTATCATATTTAAAAAATTTCTTTTGACATTTATTTATTTTTGAGAGACATAGAGACAGAGTATGAGCAGGGGAAGGGCAGAGAGAGAGGGAGACACAGAATCCAAAGCAGGCTCCAAGCTCTGAGCTGTGAGCACAGAGCCCGACACGGGGCCCGATCTCACAGACCGTGAGATCGTGACCTGAGCCGAAGTCGGCCGCTTAACCAACTGAGCCACCCAGGCGCCACAATAAGTATCATATTTAATATCCAACAAACCACCAAGATCCAATGAACTGCTAATTACCATTCTAATCTGTCTACTTCTCTCCCTTCTCTAATTCAAAGGATACGTTAATGTTTTTGAAAGCATCGTCTAAAGTGTAAAGCATTGTATGAATGTAGTGTAAAATATCATCACTCAATCTAGATGATTTGAGGATAATGTCAAAACTTAACAAGTAATAAAGACATATGAGATTTAAGCTTCTTTCTTTAGGCCTGCACGCCTACCTTCACATCTAAGAACATGAAGATCTGGGGATGCTCTTTCTTTTATTCAAATAACATCTGTGAAGGTATTGGATATCACCTTTAGTCCTTTACTCTCCCCTCACTCCCCCATTTTTTCTTTTTCCAAAGAAGAAAACATATAAAGGAAACACAAGGATACAGACACTAAATAAAACTTTACCAGTCAGAAGTAGGACCACCCATAGCCCTCTGAAATTTCTACGTGATCACTGCCCCATTTCAGATTTATATAACGGCAACATGTTGCCACAAAGCTTAACTTAACCAATACTGTGTCTATAGTCTCCCTTTTCTGTATATCTTTAACACTGTTTTTTTTTTAATTTTTTTTAACGCTTATTTATTTTTGAGAGACTGAGAGACAGAGCATGAGCAGGGGAAGGGCAGAGAGACAGGCAGACACAGAATCCGAAGCAGGTTCCAGGCTCTGAGCCATCAGCACAGAGCCCAATGCGGGGCTCGAACTCACAGACCGTGAGATCATGACCTGAGGCGAAGTCGGCCGCTTAACCGACTGAGCCACTCAGGCACCCCAACACTGTTTCTTTTTAAATTTTTTAATATTTATGTAATTTTGAGAGAGAGAGAGAGGACAGAGCATGAGAGGGGGAGGGGCAGAGAGAGGGGGAGACACAGAATCTGAAGCAGGCTCCAGGCTCTGAGTTGTCAGCGCAAGGCTTAGTGTGGGGCTTGAACTCACAGAGTACAAGATCATGACCTGAGCTGAAGTCGGATGCTTAACCGACTGAGCCACGCAGGCGCCCCACTTAACCGCTATTATTAAGTGTTATTTAAATAAATAAAGAAAATGCTTCTTTGATGTCTTATGTCAGCTAGAGGCTTTAGAACATGGTGTTGTTTCCTGAAGATGAACACACTGGATTGTAAAAACTATTAATGACTGTGTCATTTGATTTCACTTTATCTTCGACATGTGGTCATTGACACTATGATAATATCGTTCTTGTCAATTACACTATGGTAGGGACCTTAAAATTTTTTGGTTAGAGAAAGATCTATAAAACACTGGAAGAACTGGCTTTCATTCATAAATTGCCTTTTCCTGCCATACAGGTATAATGGAAAGAGGTTTTGAGGGAATACATTAAACATGATGAATAGGAATTGGGTTCAAAAAGGTCACTAAATGGGAAAAAGAGATAAGAGGCTGGGCCTACCCACTTGTAAAGTCCTTCATAAACTTGTTATTTTGTAAGGTCTTTAAGGATTAAGCTCACAGATATTAACGTGACATCTAATATTAGAAAATATCTGAAGTCAACACACGTCTAAAACTAATTATATCACAGAGTAGTTAATCCCTCCAAAAAAATTCAAGTATTCTCCAGTTCTGAGAATCTGTGAAGTTGTTAATCCCCCAGTCTCTGAAATCCGACAAACCTGGTTTGAATCTGATCTCTGCTACCCATCCCTGTCTCGGCACACTGTTTCTTCCCTCTTCAAGACTCGCTCCTTCTGCTGCAAAAAGCAGCTTAACAGCGTTTGCCTCCTCCAGCTTCTGTGAGGATCAAATAGCAAAATATGTGGACACTTCTTAGTCCGGTGCCTGGGATACAGTAGTCATTCAATAAATCTTTGTGGTTTTGATATTGTTGTTGTTCCTGAAATATAGCCAGTGAATCAAAATTGCTAATTGCAGGGCCGTGGGGTACTAGTGCAACGTGTTAACCTATTAGGTCTACAGTGTGATGCTTTTTTTGTTATTGTTTTCTAAAACCTGCTTCCCACTGAATTTTTAAAAAATGTTTTCTCATCGTAATCAAAAAAAGCATCCTCTGCCACCTAGTGGCACCTTATGACCAGTCAAGAAAAACATGAAAGACGCCAAAAACCAGAAAACAACAACAACAAAACAAGCAAAAAACTCCCCATATCATATTTAATTTAAACAAAGGAATCATGCTGTAGATTTTCAAAAGAAGCAATACCTAGTAGGAAAAAAGTGCTTAAATTTAAAATATTGAAGTATTCTTTTTCTCTCCATAATATTCTATTGGTCAGATTGCATTTGAATATTTAATTGCTAACAGCATTTCTGCAGAGTGACTAGTAGTCCTTATGGCTTTTATGCCGCATTTAAGTTCCTTGGTGTTTTCATGGCACAGGTGGTACATAAACAAGGATTTTGTCTTCCATGCTTTTAAAACATAAATTTCACAAATGCTGATTTTTAAAAAAAAATATGGGGTGCTCAGGGGCCTTCTACTTCTATTTCTTAACTTAAGGGTAAGAAAATGTTTATTTTATTACTATTCTTTTAACCAAATATATATGATTTATGTATATTGATAGTTCACTGGGCAAAAGAGGCAAGAAAGATCATCTAGACAGAGGGGACGCTGGATGCAAAGGTGGGGTACATATGAGAGCAGGTTTCGAAACCGCAAGTCCTTTGGGCTACAAGGTTCAAGGTTCAAAGTGTAGGTAAAAAGGTGGGCGGGGCCAGATTCCCAAACGCCTGGAATGTGATATATCTTGACTGTAACCTGTGGGGTATTAAAGCCCATCATAAAATGTGACAACCGAAATTAGATCTAACAGAAAATATTGATAAGGACAAAAGTTACCACTAAATAATCACTTCCTATGTACCAGACCCCTTTTGTTCTAACATTATCTCGATCTGCATAATAACCCTTGAAATTTTCCCTTGCTCATTTTACCTACTGGAAAACCAGAGGCTCATGGAAGTTAAGTAACTTAGTTGAAGTCACGTAGCCAATAAGTGAAGGAGGCTGAATTTGAAGATGACCCGTCTCTAAGGGAGGACTGCATTCCAGCAAGCCGGAAGGCCTATTGCACGCTTCCCGATAGGGTCACATTTGTTTAAGGACAACGCATAACAGTATTCTCTTATTTTGACTGACCTTTTGAGAATTAGGGAACATACTTGGGGGCTGGGGGCTGTCTCTTTAAATGTTTTGTCTACCAGTGTGCACAGTAAGTTTTCAGATGCTTGCTGATGCTGAGGGCAGCAAGGGCGGGTGGAGGGCATGGAAGTGAAGCATCTTAGATGGAGCTGCGTTTTTGTTAACACATGAGGAGGCATTTTGAGCAATCTTCCCAGATTTTCTGGGCTACCCTGTATTAACAGATAACGTGTATTGACTATGGATTACATATATTAACTTAAGTAAGCCTCCCAATAACCCAAGACTGAGGTAAGAGAGATTGCATCGCTTGCCTGAGGTCTCAAGTTATTAGTTGAGAGATGCAGGGTTCAAGGCCAGGACATCTGACTCCAGAACCCTCACTCTTAAGGGCTTTGCTCTGCAGTCCCCACTGTGCTAGACTGCCTCTCAGTGAAGATTCCTGTACTCGGTGTAATTGAGCAGGGTACTCGTCGCCTAGGATGACAGTGGAGTACGTGCAGCCTGTGAGCCGCACGGAGGGAACAGAGTTGTTTGCTGCCTGCCACCGTCTCTAGGGCCTCCAGCCACGGGCTGAATGGGGCTCGAATTCAGCCTCTGTTTTGTTGGCAAAGCCATATGCCCTGGCCGTCATCCACCCTAAATTGGGTCCCCTGTAGGGCTTCCTCTGCCAGGACAAAGGTTGCCTTTTCCTAATTAACATGAAGGCACAATAGAGGCAAGCAGCCCTGCAGGGGGATCTGATCTGCTAGGGACAGCAGGGGGTAGACAGAGGGGATGGTGAAGGCATGGAAGAAATTACTAAGCTTCTAGGGCAACTCAAGGTTGGAGAGTCATAAAACACATTCCTCTGCTTTAGAGTTTGGGCAAGAAAGAGCCAGGACACTACCCAGTCACTAAAGACTCTTTTAGGAGCCAAATCTTTTTTTTTTTTTTAACATTTATTTATTCTTAAGAGACATAGAGACAGAGCGTGAGCAGGAGAAGGGCAGAGAGAGAGGGAGATACAGAATCTGAAGCAGGCTCCAGACTCTGAGCCGTCAGCACAGAACCCGATTCGCGGATTGAACTCACAGACCATGAGACCATGACCTGAGCTGAAGTTGGCCGCTTAACCAACTGAGCCACCCAGGCGCCTCATTAGAAGCCAAATCTTAAGTGAACTTAAAATGACCTGTTCATAATGGACTCATTTGTCCTAACAAAAGCCTGCATATTTGGGGGGAAAAGACCAATTCTCAGTCAGGGCCATCTGGAAAAAAAGTCACTTATAAGAGACAAATCCTCCCAGTTTTATTAGTCGTCAGATCGTTTCAAATACAGCTATACAATTATAGCTTTGTTTTCAAAGAATTTAACATATTCTCTATAAATAACAAAGGAATTTGAAAACTGTAAAGTACCACGTATACGTGAGATATTAGGATGGTCAGGGGATAATGGGAAGGATGTTGATGATGATGAAGTTGAAGTCAGCTAAGATTTATTGAACCCTCATGATGCTGTGGGTCAAGAAATGCCCTGAGTAATTCATACACGTTACTTAATTTTTAAACAAATATTTTTGGAACACCTACTGTGGGCATACCTCTATGTACTAAGGACAAGGTGGTAAATGAGACACAGTCCTCACAGAAGTAACATACTAATGAAGGAGAGCCACGATAATCAAAACAGGAAAACAAATATATAATGTCAAGTAGTGGTAAATACTATAAATAGAAAAGTAAAGAAGGATTAAGGGATGAAAGGAATGGTCAGGGAAGGCCTCTGAGGAAGTAACGATTAGGTCTACCTAATCTGAAGTGGGCAAATCATCCATGAAAACATTAGGGAAAAGTGTTCCAAGTGGAGGGACAGCAAGTGCAAAGGCCCCGAGGTAAGAGACAGCTTAGCATGTTTGAAGAATAAGGAGACCAGTGGATAGAGTGGATGAGGGAAGGTGGCAGTGAGAAGAAACAAGACCAGCTGGTGGTGGTGGTAGGAGTAGCAGTAGCTAAGTCAGTCGTAGGTGGGTCACATTCTGGTAGTCTGAAGATTTTGAGTTGGGAAATGACATGATCTGACAGAAAGGATTATTCTGTGTGCATTAATTCATTCAATGCTTACAGCAAACCTATGAGGTGGATCTATCATTTCCACAGAACAGATAAGGAACAGAGGATTAGAAAGTGTAAGTAGGTAGTGCAATTAAAATGGGAGTGCTGGTCTGTCGGACTCCAGAACCAGGTTCTTAGCCACCAGATCTAAGCTACCATGACCATTAAAATGGAGCTGTTAGGTGTGTGAGCCAGCCTCCAAGACGTCCCCCAGTAATCCTTGTCTGCTTGTATCATACGCTTGTATGGTCCTCTCCCACACTGAACAACTCTTGACCTTTAAGACCAACAAGATGTTGACCTGACAGTGACTGACACTGAGCAGCCACTGAGGTCAGGTCCTAAAAGACATCACTACTTCTGCCTTGCTTTCTTGGATGGCTCACTCTGGAGGAAGCCAGTCATGAAGACCTCAAGTAGCCTAGGGAGAGGCCTTCGTGGAAAGGTGCTGAAGCCTCTCACCAGCCAGCACCTCCACATGCCAGCCACATGGAAGCCACTTTGGAAGTGTATCCTCCAGCACCAGTTAAACCTTCAGATGGGTGTCCTTCGATCAACACCTTGTCAACGACCTCATGAAAGACTCTGACCCAGAACACCAGGAATTAGCCATTCCTGAATTCCTGACACACAGAAACTGTGAGAGATTGTGACTGTTGTTGGAGTTTAGCAAATCTTGAGGTAATTTGGGGAAGCAATAGAAATACTAATATATTAGGCTTCTGGGATAGCAAAAGCCCCCTAAATTGTTGGGTCCAAATATTACTTACAATGGAAATATTAAAAACCACAAGCATATTGACTTGCTCCTTTTAATTTTTTAAAGTGACTGTCTTAGTCTGTTCAGGCTGCTCACGAAAATGCCACAGCCTTGGTGGCTTAAACAAGACATTTATTTCCCACCGTTTTGGAGGCTGGAAAGTATAAGATCAAGGTGCAGGCAGTTTGGGTTCTGGGTACGAGCCCTCTTCCTCGTTGGCAGCTGCTTGCCTTCTTGCTGGACCCCCACATGACAGAGAAAAACAGCTCTGGTGTCTCTTCCTCTTCCTATAAAAGCACTCTTCTCATCATGGGAGTTCCATCCTCATCGCCTCATCTAAACCAAATGCTCTCCCAAAGGCCCGACCTCTTAATACCATGGCATGGGGGGGGGTGGGCAGTTAGGGCCTTCAACATATGAACTTCGGGGAGATAGAAGCATTTAGTCCAGAACAACAATTCAGTGGCCATTTTCTAGAATGATGGAGTTTTAGACAGATACTTAAGTGGAAGTGTGGTATATCAGTATACACTTACAAAATTTGATACTTAACCTACTATAATTCATAAACATAAGTTCGTATGCAGGGCGCCTCAGTGGCCCAGTCGCGTAAGCGTCTGGCTTCAGCTCAGGTCATGATTTCATGGTTTGTGGGTTTGAGCCCCATGTTGGGCTCTCTGCTGTCAGCACAGGACCTGCTTCAAATCTCTGTCTCCCTCTCTCTCTGCCTCTCCCAGCCCTCTCTCTCTCAAAAAGAAACATTAAGAAATACAAAAAAAAAAAAAAAAGAGGAAACATAAGGTATGCAATGCTGCTCTGTATTAACTGCCAGTGTTCATGGGTAGCGAACCTGTGATACCCATGGTGTGCTCAGATAACTATCTCTGTCCAGGTCCAGCTCAAGCACGTGTTGTCCTGACTCTGTATCATCTAAGATTCTTCCCCTGCCTTGGGCCATCTGTGCAGGAAGAACTGCTATTTATGTCAGAGACGTCAATGATAAGTAAACACACTTCTCTTTCTTCTGAAATTGACCAGACTTCAAAATTTAAGTCTAGTGTCTAAGCTTTAGCTTTCCTTCTGCCTTCGTACAACTGCAATAACAGATATTAAAACCTGCCAAATAATTATGTCAGTGATTAGTAACCCTTTAGATGGCCAAATCTTCATTTAACTGTAATATAGAGTTTCATGTGATAATACCCCTTTGAACATTTAGAATTTTCTCTAGCTTGATTTAAACATTTTATGCATGAATGAGAACATTATAAAATATTTAATAAGCTTCTTTAAAGTTAAATTTTAAAGTCGACCTCATAAATTTAGAATGGCCCTTACTTCTGCCTTTCTGCATCTAGTTGGAAAAGGAGAATAATTAATCTTCCTAATGGTGGCTTAGTGAGCTGTGAGACCATCTAAGGATGTTATCTTATAGACAGTGTAGTTGTCACAGAGTTTAGCTAAGCTAAAGGCATAATAGTGCTACCTTGGTGTACATTTGGTGTGGCAAGGCAGACTGCAGGGGCCTTGAACTGTGTGCGTATGTCCTTGATAACAATCCACAGAGTCACAGGAAAATGTAAGTTCCTGATGTGACTCCCTCAATGGCCGTTGTGATAAACAGTCCCTTCCCTCTCCCCAGGACCTTCACCTTGTGCACCCCTTAGATAAAAACCCTGCGAAATTTACCCAAACCCTGCTTGTTTTGGTTTGAATTGACCAGTTTGGTCTTAGCCCAAGAACCCCCAAGCACTCTACCCACTGACCCTCAAGGCATACTGTGTACTTCCTCCAGGACTTGTGAGTAATAAATTTCTCTTGTGGTCTTTAATTAAACTGTAACTTGCCATCTGATACCCCAGGGCTCTAATGAGCAGTATTAATTTAACAAAGTCACAACAAGTAGCTATACTAATATCAGACAAAAGAGACTATAAAACAAAAAGAAATGTTACTAGATATAGAGGGAAATTTTATAACAATAAAAGAGCCAATCTATCAGACATATATAACAATTATAAAGATATATACAAATGAGCACTAAAATACCTGAAACACAAACTGACAGAATTGAAGAGAGAAATAGACAGTTCAACAATAATAGTTGGAGACTTCAATACCCTACTTACAATAATGGGTAGAACATTTAGGCAGAAATCAACAAGGAATTAAAAGACTTGAACAACACTACACACCACCTAGACCTAATGGACATCTATAGAGCACTAACCTAACAGCAGAATGCAAATTCTTCTCAAGAGATGGAACATTCCCTGGACTAGACCATATGCTAGGCCAAATCCCAATATATTAGAAAGAACTGAAATCACACAAAGCATGCTCTTTGATTACAATACAGTGAAGCTGAAATTAATAACAGAAAGAAATTAGGGAAATTCAAAAATATGTAGAAATAAATAACACACTTATAAGTAACCAATGGGAAAAGAGGATATCAAAAGGAAAATTAGTAAATACCTTGACATCAATGAAATGATGACACAACATGACACAAGTTATGGGATGCAGCTAAAGCAGTGTTTAGAGGGTAACTTATGGGTTCAATGCCAACATTAGAAAAAGAAGAAATATCCGCTTTAAAATACTTTGAAAAGAGTAAGAAAACTCAATCCAAAGATGCAAAAGGAAGGAGATAATGAAAGAGAGAATTTTTAAAAAATAGAGAAAACCAATGAAACCAAAAGTTGGTTCTTTGAAAAAATAAAATCGACAAACCTTTAGCTAAACCAACCAAGAAAAATGAGAGAAGACTCACAATATTAAATTACTAATTAGTAAAATTAGGAATGAAAGAAGAGACTTTAACATTGACCTTACAGATATAAAAAGAATTATAAAGGGATAAACTATGAACTACTGTAGGCCAACATATTAGATAACTTAGATGAAATAGACATACTCCTAGAAAGACACAAACTCCCAAAACAGACACAAGAAAAAGGAGAAAATCTGAATAGATATATAATAAAAGATTGGATTAGTAATTTAAAGACTACCCACAAAGAAAAGCCCAGGTCCAGATTTCACTGTTGAATTCTACCAAACATTTAAAGAATTTACATAATTCTTGGGGCACCTGGGTGGCTCAGTCAGTTAAGGGTCCGACTTTGGCTCAGGTCACGGTCTAACACTTCTTGAGTTTGAGCCCCACATCAGGCTTTCTACTCTCAGCACAGAGCTCTTTTCAGATCCTCTGTCTTCCCTTCTCTTGTCCCTCCCTGCTCCCCACTCTCAAAAATAAATAAACATTTTAAAAAATGTTAAAATAAAGAATTAATAGAATTCTTCACAAACACTTCCAAAAAGTAGAAAAGGAGGGAACGATTACCACCTCATTCTATCAAGCTAGTAGTATCCAGAACTAAACACTATAACCAAGTGGGATTTATATCAGGAATGCAAGGTTGGTTTAAATCAATTAATACAATATACTATATCAATAGATAAAAGAGAGAAACTACATGATCATCTCAAAAAATGTAGGAAAACCATGTAATAAATTTCAACATTTCTTCATAACAAAAATACACATCGCCTAGGAAGAGAAGGAAACCTCTTCCAGCTAATAAAGGGCATCTGTGAAAAATCCAGACTCACATTACACTTAATGATGAAAACTAAACAGTTTCCTCCTAAGACTAGGAACTAGACAAGGTTCTCTACCCTTGCCACTTCTATTCAGCATTGTCCTGGAGGTCTAGTCAGAGAAATTAGGTAGGAAAATTAAATAATTGAATAAAAGGCATCTAGATTAGAAAATAAAAAGAAGTAAAACTATCTCAACTTTTAGATCACATATTATTATGTACAAAAAAGTCTAAGAAATCTACTAAAAAGTATTAGAACTAATAAACACATTCAGCAAAATTGCAGGATACAAGGTAAATATACAAATTCTATTGCATTTCTGTACAGCAGCAATGAACAAATCAAAAATGAAATTAGGAAAACAATTGCATTACCTTAAAAAAAAAGGTGGGGGATATTGGGTGGCTTAGTCGGTTAAGCATCTGACTTTTGATTTTGCCTCAGGTCATGATCTCATAGTTTGTGAGACTGAACCCCGCTCAGTTAGGCTTCATGCTGATAGCTCAGAGCCTGCTTGGGATTCCCACTCTGCCCATTCCCTGCTCATGTGGGAGCTTTGTCTCTATCAAAATAGATAAATAAACTTAAAAATAAAAAAAAATTGCATTAATATAAGCATCAAAGAGAATACTTAGGAGTAAATTTAATAAAGCTGCAAAACTTGTAATTTGAAAACTATAAAATATTGCCAAAAAATTAAGAAGACATAAATCAATGGAAAGACATCCCATGTTCACAGACTGCAAGGCTTGATATTGTTAAAAATTAATTATTGTCAAAATATTGTTAAAACTCCCCAAATTGTTCTACAGATTCCATATAGCTTCTTGCAAAATTCTAGCTTGCTTTTTTATAGAAATTGATAAGCTGATTTAAAAACTTATATGGAAATTCAAGGATCCCAGAATAACTAAAACAATTTTAAAAAAAAGAACATAGTTGGAAGACTCACATTTTCTGATTTCAAAACTATAGTAAGGAAGACAGCATGGTAATAGGATCAAGAGAGACATATAGATCAATAAAACAGAACTGAAAATTGAGGGGAAAAATAATCTCATACATACATGATCAATTGATTTCTGATAAAGTTGCCATGAACATTCAGTCGTGAAACTGAAAAGAATAGTCTTTTCAACAAATGGTGTTGGGGCAACTGGATATCCACATGCTACAGAATGAAGTTGGACCTCTTATCCCACACCTTATATAAAAATTAACTCAAAATGAACCAAAGATCTACATGTATGAGCTAAAACTATAAAATTCTCATAAGAAAACATAGGTAACCCTGAATTAGGCAATAGTTTCTTAGATATTGTATCATAAACACTTTCATTTCAAGGTGCATGTCCATGAGAAATAAGAACATTATGTCCACACAAAAACTTGTACATGAATGTTCACAGCAGCATTCTTCACAGTAGCCAAAGAGTAGAACAAATCGAATGTCCATCAACTGATGAATGCATAATCAAATATGTTCGGTTCATATAATGGAGTGTTATTCAGCAATAAATGAAAATGAAGTACTGATATATGCTACAACATGGATGAACTTTGAACGCATTACGCTAAATGAAAGAAGGTAGTCACAAAGGACCACATATTATATTATTTTTGGTTATGGGGAATAACTGCTAATGACTATACAGCTGGAAGCTTTAAAGAGGCAGAAAGCTTGGGGGAGATAGGTGGCTCCAGGTAGCAGCTAGCTACCAACCATCATGGAAGTATTTCAGTATTTTACAACTGGTGCAGCTTTACTGTCACGATGTGACTCAATTATCTGAGGCTAAGCCTGTTCCTCTTCCTCCGAGAGCTAGTTTTTCATTGTTTTGGTTTATTTCATTAGGCTTAGGGGGAGGAACCACTGATGATCTAGCTTCACTGCTAGATCTTACCACAAAAGATCTCAAGGAAAATGTTTGAGTTATTAAACCAGATTAGCCCTCCTAACTAATCAACCAAATCAAAAAGTCCTATTGCTTTTAACTCCTAAACTCATCTGAAATCTATCTGTTCATCCTACTGACACAGCCTTCATATATGCCATCATCCTTTTTCCTCTGGAGTCTTGAAGGGTTTCCTTCTTTTTTTAAAACAATAATATCATTGTTGATATGTAAATTATGTACCATACAGTACGGCCATTTAAAATGTACAATTTAATGGTTTTTAGTATATTTACAGAGTTGTGCAACCATCACCACAATCAAATTTAAAACATATTTATCACCCCAGACAGAAACCCTATAGTCATTAGCAGTCATTCCCCATTTCCACCCAGCTACCCGTTTCCCCAGCTCTGAGCAAACACCAGTCTACTTTCCGCCTCTATGGTTTTTTGTACTCTAGATATTTCACAGAAATTGAATAATATAAGCTTCTTACTCTTACTCTAGTAAGAGTCATCTTGGCTGCTCCCCCTGCCCTCCACCCTCCCTCTTGAGATCTTCAGCAACTAAAGAATTAATCTTCAGTTCCTCCTGCACAGTGGGGCCACCAGGACATTGCTGAAGCATTATGGTCCATACTTTTTCTAATTGGTGATTTTTTTTTTAAACGTTTATTTATTTCTGAGAGACACAGAGACAGAGTATGAGCAGGGGAAGGGCAGAGAGAGGGAGGCACAGAATCCAAAGCAGGCTCCAGGCTCTGATGAGCCATCAGCACAGAGCCTGATGCGGGGCTCGAACCCACAGACTGTGAGATCTGACCTGAGCTGAAGTCGGCCACTTAACCAACTGAGCCACCCAGGTGCCCCTAATTGGTGATATCTAACTGGGGATGCTCAAGAGAAAACTGCCCATGGTTACTAGCCAAGGGTGGAGGTAGGGTTTACCCCCAGACAGACTAACCCCTACACTATATACTTCCTCTGCTTTCTAGAAGTTTTTGAGCTTTTCTCTATGGCTGTATGTAAGTTAATTTTAGTAAAAGTTCTCTGAGTAAATGAAAAGAAAGTATATTTTCTGTTACCAAAATTTAGGGTTTGATACAGGGTTATTAAATTGATATTGTTTAATTACATTATCAAGTATTATGAAAATGAGCATTAATTTTAATTTTTTAGAAACTTATTTTTATTTATTTAATTTTTTAAACATTTATTTATTTTTGAGAGAGAGAGATAGCATGAGCAGGGGAGGGGCAGAGAGAGGGATACACAGAATCTGAAGCAGGCTCTGGGCTCTGCGCTGTCAGTGTGGAGCCCGATGCAGGGCTTGAACTCACGAACTGTGAGATCATAACCTGAGCCAAATCGGATGCTTAACCAACTAAGCCACCCAGCTGCCCTAATTTTAATTTTTAATTATAAATATGCTTATAAGAAAATTTACAATTTTATATGTGATTCTCATTCTATTTTTATTGGAGAACGTTGCTCTATACTCTTATATCTCATTATTTATCAAACACTTATTAGTATTTACTGTTTGCTAGGCCCTGTGTGGCCCAACTAACCACTACTCCCAGCTGATGACTGAGTCCAGATATACTAGTACCAGCTTTTCCTGCCTGATATGGGATTCCTCTCCCAGGCAGCTTTGGTTCAGGCGTCTCCATGCATTCGGCTGAGCCTTTCTTAGAACTGTACTGTGTTCTGAGGCTCTGTCCAGCCAACCCACCTTTTCTTTGTCCTTTTATAGGTATCAGAAAAATACTGCAGTCCAAAAGCTCTCTGCCTACTTCTGCCCTTCTTCCCCTCATTCCTTATGGAACTTTTCCCTAATAAATCCCTTCTGTGTCTAATCCCATTTTAGCATCTATTTCTTGGAAGATTCAAACTGACTCACTCTGTTTTAAGCATTTTATAAATGTTAGTTGATTTAAATCCTCATAACAGCTCTGATAGAACAACAGTGAGGTTAGGACAACCATTATCCCATTCCACAAACACCAAAACCAAGATAACAAGATGGTAAGCAACTTGTCAAAGATCCTGTAAAACTTAAGTGGTAAAGGCAAGATTTGAACACAGCCTGGCTTGAGTCCATTCACTTAATCACTACACTAAGCTGCCTTTCCATCTTTTGTGGGGTGGCACTAATCTCAGAACACACTCATGATGCAGAGTAAAATGTATTTTCGTTGATAGAGAAAAGTATGATGTGCTAAACAGAACTCAGTGGTCAAGAGTGTATATGGCCTGTTCTGCGTACAAACTTTAACTGAGAGGATAGGGGAGCATTCACACTATGAGAAAAAGGATATTAATAATATCAGTAACATATTAAATATTATCATATATAAAGAATACTATCTGATATTATTTAACTTATAATAATATTACATGAAGTTTAAATTGATGGTTATTAATATATTAACTTATCAATACTATGATATATAAATATTTTCACATATTTCTTGATATTTATACTTTTAGACAAATATTTCAGAGATCACATTAGAATTCATTTAAATTGACATGTATGTATTGTTAAGCGAAAAAGAACTGAGTAGTAATTGAGGTATGAGCTCATTTATGTATTTTTTTTTTTAAGAATAGTTTATGTACATGGAAAAATTCTGACAGCATACAAAAGAAAGTGTTATTAGCAATTGCCTATGGGGTGCAAATTGTCACAGGAGATGGGAAAATATTTTAGGGGCTATTTCTATTCATTTTATAGCCTTCGGTACTTTGCACATTTTAGTCATAAAACTGCATTTTTTTTGTAATATAAAAATGCACTTAAAATGAAATTTTAATAAATTATCTTGAATGATTTACTGTTTAAAACAAATTATTTATAAGCTCATTTTATCTTTTTATTAACCCTGTGAGTATAAAAGGCAGGTATTAAAAAAATTAAAAAAATAAGTGGCAGGTATTATTTCCATATTACATATAAAATATATTTATATTCTTTTTAAATATAGCCCATATATTATAATAAAAACATGGCATATCTATAATTATCACTTTCCTCATTCTTTCATTCAACAAATATTTATTGAGCATTTATTATATACTAGTTTCTAATAGTGGCTACGCACTATATCTTGGAGATTATAGTGGTGAACAAAATAGAGAAGTTTTCCACTGTTATGAAACTTATATTCTTACGGAGTGAGGAAAGAAATCAGATAATAAACAAGAACAGCAGTTTAATATTATGCAGATATTTAGAGTGGACTAATATGATGGATAACATGACCCTCTAATATGACTTTTAAGAGGTAACATTTAAGCTGAGATCAATGACAAAATGGAGTGATATGAAGACCAGTGGATAAGTAGTAAGTTAAGGGAACAGACAATATTCTCTAGTGTGAGAATGCATGTGACACATTCAAGGAGCCGATGGAGAGCAGCAGAGTAAGGAACAGGGGAGCAAATACTAAGTGAGGGAGCAGTTAGGTAGGTAGAAGATCAAGTAGGACTTTTTACGTGATAAGAAGGAGTTTAAGAAGATTGAATTTGAGTAAAGGAGGAAGCACTTGCAGGGTTTT
Organism: Paguma larvata; assembly: GCA_030068075.1. Classification (NCBI taxonomy): domain Eukaryota; kingdom Metazoa; phylum Chordata; class Mammalia; order Carnivora; family Viverridae; genus Paguma; species Paguma larvata. The sequence continues at coordinate 1,952,800 of CM057827.1, forward strand.
CAAGAGAAACAGCTTGATCTTAGAGAAGCAAGAGAGGACACAGGGAGATCAGTTGAGAATCTATTATCTTAGTAGAAGCAAGACATGATGGGACCTTGGACTAGGGTGTTGCTATGGAGATGGAAATTAGTGGTCAGATTCAGGATATGTTTTGGAGGTCCAGTTTATGGGACTTGCTGATGGAGTACATGAGGAAGAGGTGAAGAGAGAAACAAAGAATTAGAATTAAAATTTTGTCTTGAGCAATTTGGTGGACGTTGGGGCTCTATACTGAGATGGAAGACTAAGAGAGGGAGAATCAAGAATTTTATTTTTTGGTCACATTATATTTGAGCTGCCTATTTGATATCCAAGAGATGTCCAGCAAAGAGTTGAATATATACATCCAAAGTTCCGAGAGCAGGATTGACAGGTATACTGATGGCTTTTACAGCCAGACTGAGATTATCTGGAGGAGTGTGCAGATACAAAGAGAAAAAGGGACCAGTACAGCATCCTGGGGCAAACCAATGTCTAGAAATCACAGAGAGAACCTGTCAAGAAGTTTCAGAGGACACAACTAGTGAGGAAGGAGAAAAAGCAATTAAGTGAGGCTCAACTGAAGGCAAGATAGTAAAGCAGCTTCAAGGAGGGTGTGGTGATTGCAGAATGCAGCTGCCAGTGGAGTAAGATGAATACTGAGCAGAAACAATCCGCTTTGTTAACATGCAGATCACTAGTGTCCTAGAAAGAGCCTTTCAGTGTCAGGGTGAGGGAGTCAGCCAACTGGAGTGAGTTTAGGAGAGAAATGGAGGTGAGAAGTAACGGCAACTATTGTCATTTGACTAGTACTTCCTAAAGACAGTGCACATTTTGACTTGTATTTGCATTTACAAATGCTTGAGAAAAGAATCTCAAATATTTGTTACAAGCCTGTGTTTTGGTCCCATGTGAAATTTCAGATCTGGCATCTCTGTAACTACTGCATTTAAAAACAAATTGAGGGATTACATACATTCGAAAGTGCATAAAGTGCACCAATCTCAACGTGTACAGCTTGATGGTTTTTTATGTGTGCAGCCGTGTAACCAACTGTTCAGACAAAGATAAAGAATGTAAAACTATCCCAGAAGGGTCCGTTGTGCATCTTTCCAGCTTGTAATCCTCCAGAAGAAAATCAAAATTCTGACTTACATAAACATCCATTAACTTTACTACTAAAATATTAAAAATATTTTTTAAAAAGGATGAAAACTCTAAAGGGCGCTTAATTGGACACTGCTTTAGTGTAAACTTACCAATTGGCTTGAGTAAGTATGAATACCAATCATTTGGCGCCAAAAGCTGTAGCAATTTTTAAGTCGGGCAGCTCCGTAGCCCCGCCCCACTCCCTACACCACGCCCCCTGTCAGCTCTTTCCCTTCCGAACAATTCTGGGGCTCGCCAGGCGTAGGGAAGAAACAGCTTTTCTGTCATGCGCACTAGGGAAAGGCGCTTTTCCCTCTTTCTCTACAAACCAACTCAGTAGGACCGAGCTTCGTCCTGCGCATTGAGCGTTTCCCAGGAGCGCGCGCGGGTGAGCGCGCGCAGCCCCGCGGTCATGCGCATGAGCAGATTAGCTCTCGAGGGCGGAAGTGAGGAGCGGCAAAGGTGGGGGGCGCTGCGCTTGCTGTGGGGTGGGCGAGCTGCAGAAATGACGGCCTCCAGGAGTCCCGTGGTTCCCGTGGCAGTGTTGCTGCTGTTGGCTTGCGGGCCTCCCTGGACCCACGGGCGGCGGAGCGACGTGCGCATCATCACGGACGAGAACTGGAAAGAGTTGCTGGAAGGAGAGTGGATGATAGAATTGTGAGTGTGGGGCGGTCGTCTCGGGTCCCCTTAGTGGGCCAGGAAGTCCCGGATCCTAGATCCAAATCTGGACACCCGCTTCACTTCCATTCATCTCATGCGGGGCATACAGGTCCCAGATTACCCAGAACTACCACTCGGAGCCGACGACCAGGCGCCTCAGACTCCTCCAGATCCCTAAACTCCTCTTCGGATCCGCCGCTGGCTTAGTCCCACCCCCTCCTCGTTTCTTACCAGGGAATATTAAGTTTCTTCTAAAGTGTGCACCCTGGTTTCGTTTCTAGCACCTCGAATTTTCTCAACTTTTCATGACTTTGGGGGTGGAGGTGGTTGGTTTGACTAGTTCCTACACAGTTATTTATTTTAGAATGATCCTTAGCAAACGTCTAGACTTAACTTTTCACCAAACGTTAAAAAGAGGAAACTGAGCAGAACTTCTCTCCTTTTGTCTAATTATCCTTTAAGAGTCCATTCGTGGTGTTGGAATTTAAGACTCTTTTCTTTTAAATTTTATTTTATGGATTAAGTATATTTCAATTTTAAATGTTGAGTAAATTCAACTTGGATTATTGTTAAATCTTCTCTCGCTTTATCTTCTTGTTTTTTCTCTTTCTGCACATCTCAGTTTTCCTTTGGATGTGTGTTTCTGCACAGTAGTGATTGCTCAATATCCTGGATTGTTACTCTTACGCCTAAGTGTTATTGCAATAAAAAATAAAGTTAATGTATGAGTGTGATTATAAACTCATAGGACCATCAGGTCATCATTTAACCGTTTGGAGAAAATCATGTGTCTGTGGTGATTCTGTTATAATAATGTCCCTTTTGCATCTGTAGAAAATAAACTCCTTTAGTTGCTAAATTGGTGATGGTGGCGGTACTGTTGATAATAGTAGTGTTAGTGATATTAGTAAAAAACACCACTATTGAGTGTCAACTGTACTAGACGCTGCTAAACACTTTATATACCTTATCCTATTTAATTCTCTACAAATCTGTAAGATAGGTATTATTTCCCACATTATATAGGTGAGAGAAGTACCTAAGGGTTTTAACTAACCTGTCCTGGTATTGCTATACTGGCTTCCTTTCTGTCTCCAGAGCCTAAGAGTAGGTATACAATAATTGTTAGAACAGCCCCCTTCTTTAACAGGGTTCAGATGAGTATTTTTCTGAATGCTTGGGTTGCCCGTTACTGGATGGAGGTGAACGTCCCCGAGAGAGAGCGCAGAAGGCCAAATCAATAACTCTTGAGTCATAAAAAAGGGCATAGAACATTTATATGGGAGAAAAGATAGGGGAAAATGTTTATGTACTGTACATTTAATCTGTAACTTAGTGAAATGAATTCTCAGGCAACATTGAAGCTACAGGCGAGGGAAATATAACCGGGGACAACATTTGATTTTTATTGTCATGAATAACTTGTTTTAGATTTTGCCCATAAAATATTTACAGTTTCATAAATAGTACTTAAACAATAGTGATTATGAATTTATATGCAAAATACAGTCAGTAATACTTGAGGGTTTAAAACAATTTTTTTTAATGTTTATTTATTTTTGAGAGAGAGAGACAGACAGAGCACGAGTGGCGGAGGGGCAGAGAGAGAGGTAGACACTGAATCTGAAGCAGTCTCCAGGCTCCATGCTGACACCATAGAACCCGACACGGGGCTCGAACCCACAAACTGTGAGATCACTACCGGAGCCGAAGTAGGACACTCAACAGACTGAGCTGCTCAGGTGCCACTTGAGGTTTTTTTTTTTTAAACTGATTTGATCAATCTGTATAAATAACAGTGGTCAAAAGTTATGTATTTGGGGATTTGAATTAGAACATTTCTGTGAAATTAGACTATACTGTAGAACTTGTTTTTCCCCCTTAGCTTCCTGATGTAGAGGTTAAGACTTTAAAAAGCACCTAAGAAGTAAAAGGAACTTGTAAGGGGGAATCTAGTAGTACTAATGATAGATAGTCGCTCTTACTACAAGTCTGTTATCTGCATTAAACCCATTCTGCTCAGTTTCGTTATACAGATATTTTCATTGAAATACGATGTGTTGTTAAGGACTTTTGCTTTTATATGTAGGCTAGTCTTGTTGCACAGTGCCTATTACTTTTAGGAGTTTTATTTTCATAACAAGTTAAAATGTAGCGAAATGCAGAAACCGAACTCTCGTGTTCAACAAGTACAGGCTTGCTTCTTGGTTCCATGAAAACAAATTGAGGCAAATTGAAAGATAATATACAATAAAATGAAGAATAAAATCCTAGAGAAAAGTCAGGGCCTTGAAAGATGCTGAATACCAGAGGAGTAATTAAAATGCTAATAAACTTGGCCATAGATTTGTAAACCTGAGATCTTACAAACTGGCCCTGGCCGACCAAGGGATGGCCAAAGGAATCTTGTGTGGCCTACTGCGTCCTGGTTAAGTTTTGAGGTAACATTTTGACATAAAAATGCAGATTTTCAGCTTCTTTTAAATAAGATAGAGCCTGCTAGCTAGCCAGAATTACCCCCGGGGCAGTCGTGCTGAGTAGAGGCTCCCCTCTTAAGTAGGGGCATCATTTCCTTTTTCACCACAGCCCGGGGCACTTCCTGTTTTTCTCCTGCTAGCATCTTGCCTCTGTGGTTCCTGTAGTGCAAATTATTCAAACGGGTGAACTCCAAATTTGGTTTTGAGTTTTCTGGTGGCCACATGTTCATAGAGAAATTCAAAGGTTTTCAGAGAGCTGTTTTGGGGGTTCCTGGGTGGCTCAGTCCATTGGTCTTCGGTTGAGCATCTGACTCTTGATTTCGCTCACGTCATGATCTCACAGACATGAGATCAAGCCCAGTTTTAGGCTCTGAGCTGAGCGTGGAGCTCTCCCTCCCTCTCTCTCTGTCTCTCTGCCTCTCTGCCTCTCCCCTGCTCAAACAAGTGGATGTGCTCTCTCCCTCTCAAAATAAATTAATTAAAAAAAAAAGACTGTGTGGTATGTGAACTTACGAACTTATTTTTGCGTGATGAGCATCGTCAGTTATAGTTTTGATTTCCAGAGTTTCAGTCCTACAGTTAAAACTCTTTCATCTTTACAAAACTAATCACTTTGCTGTCTTGTTTTTAGTATAAAATAGTCTTCACAAACTACACATTTAGAATATTTATATCCCTATGGTCATATTAGAATGATTAACTTTTTTTTAAACTGTATTTCTTAGTTATGCTCCATGGTGTCCTGCTTGCCAAAATCTTCAGCCAGAATGGGAAAGTTTTGCTGAATGGGGAGAAGATCTTGAGGTTAACGTTGCAAAAGTAGATGTCACAGAGCAGCCAGGTACTGTAAGTCTGTGGTTAGTCTTTGCATGATTGGGTTGATATGTTCGTCCTGTTTGCCACATCACTTGGTCTTAGCTACCGTTCGTTAAGTTTTGAAAACGTAACTGTCTGCGGCACCTGGGTGGCTTAATCGTTGAGGGTCTAACTCCAGCTCTGGCTCAGGCCATGATCTCATGGTTGGGTGTGTGGATTTGAGCCCTACTTCAGGGTCTGTGTCTCCCACTCTCTCTGCAACCCCCCTTCCCCCCCCCCCCGCCCTGATCGCACTCTGTCTCTCTCTCTTTCTCTCTCTCAAAAAAAAAAAAAAAAAAGAAAGCATAACTGCATAACTGTCTGCAGTACTTAGGCTGACTCAGCCACCTCCCTGATGACGGATCCGTGGTGCAGTGGCTACAAAAAGCAGATTCCGTGGTTGTATATGCAGCTCATTCCTTTGAGGTGTTGCAGACCGTGCCGCCTCCCTGCTCTGGCCCATATAACTGCCTTTGATCTTTTTTTCCTTTGTATATACCAGACGCCAGACTAGCATGTAAAATGCCTTTGAGAAGTCCTAGAATACTGTGGTTTAGGTGGACATTGGCCAAGCCATCATTTGCATCCATAGGCAAAGCTTCAGAATAAGGAGCATGTGGTTCAGCTTTTTTGTAGAGCTAACGGCACATTCTTTGACAAGTGATCCCAGTCTCTTAATTGGGTTTCAAATTTAATAACCCGTGATTTGAGGACATGCTCTTAATGCAAAGCCCTCATGTTTGTTGGGTCAAATACACTCCTGACTTGACCCCCTAAACAAGTGGCAGGCCCTGCTTTTAGGGATGCTGCTTTCTTAGACCAGCCTGGTCTTACCTCATCTTCGTCCAGTAAACCTGGGTTGTTGATTCTATTCCCATCCCAGATGGAATAATAGCTAATATTTATTGAGCACTTACTTCATAAGGTACTGCTCCAAGTGTTTTGCATTTATTATGTAATCCGTATACAACCTTGTGAGTTTGGTAATATGAGAAAACTGAGGCATAGAGAGATGAACTCTCAGTTACATTAGAGCTTAACACATGGTTAATAATGTTATTAACTCATCTTAGGAAAACTTGAAAATATTTCCATTTTTAACATCTTAAACTCTGTCTTTGTTTTTTAATGGCAAATAGAATTTCATTTGATTTTAGATCTTTCTAAGACTACTGTTATATTGTGCTGCCCTATGACTCATTGCTGGTAGCCTTATCACATAGTGGTATAGTTGATCAAATGTTAATATCTGTATTCACAGATATCTTAAGTATTCAAGCCTTACATACTTTTAATTGAGATAATGTGCAGTAGTGTTGATTTTAAAGTTGCTTCAAGTGCATAATTGGGATAACTGGGATTTTTTTCATTGTCACAGAGCTCAACTATTTTTAGGTAAAATTTCATATTCATTCTCTATTAGTATTTAAATAATTCAGAATTAACTTTTAAGTAGTAAGTGATTATTGGCTCATAAAACCTGTTGTTTCTTGTATTTCTAATCTTTCCTTATCACTTTTAGGACTGAGTGGACGATTTATCATAACTGCTCTTCCTACGATTTATCAGTAAGTATTTGAAGATTCCGTAGTTACAGAGAAGGATGCAGCATAGTATAATCAGAATGGCAGGTTCTGGCCTGAATCATGTTTAAAGAGCATTATAGTCAGTAAGGCTTAGTTAGGCCTTAATGCTCTCCTACGTGCCTTTAGATGGTTGGATGATGTAGGAAACAGTTCCTGGTCTCAGAGGTTTGTAACTATTTTGGAGGGTGGTGTTCCCATGACACGGGGTGATACCCTGTAGCACAGTAAATGGTTATGAGCCCAGATTTGTGATAAGTCCTGTAGAAAGTTTGGCAAGGAAAAAACATCACTGGGTAGGTGGTTCCTGGGGAATATGGGGATGTAAACGCAGCCTCAGAGGGAGAATTTTAAAAAGAGTGCAGAAGTAAGCATTCCATCCTTTGGATAATCTCATGAATGGTCATAAATAGGAACGTGGTTTGTTCAAAAATTAGCCAAAAAAGAGCTGTGGCTCAGTTCTTCAGACAGTAATGGGTGAAACGGTTGAGTGTTAAGTCAGAATGAGCAGGATTATGTAGTTTTCTATATCAGGTCTTTTAGTTTGAATTTATCTTCTAAACCGGGGATAGGAAATCTCAGATCTGTACAGGCATACCTCGTTTTACTGTGCTTCACAGATGCTGCGTTTTTTCACAAATTGAAGGTTTGTAGCAATCTTGCATCAAGTGGGTCTGTCTGCACCATTTTTCCAATAGCGTTTGCTCACATTGTGTCTGTGTGTCACATTTTGGTAATTCTTGAAATATTTCAAACTTTTCATTACTCTGTTTCTTATGGTGGTCCGTAATAAGTGATTACAGCTTGCTGAAAGCTTAGATGATGTTTAGCGTTTTTTAGCAAGAAAATATTTTTTAATGAAGATACGCATAATTTTTTAGACGTAATGCTATTATATAGTTAATAGACTACAGTGTACTGAACATTTATGTGCACTAGGAAACCAGAAACAGTTTTGACTTGCTTTCTTGTGCTCCTTGTTTTCCTGGGGTGGTGCTGTGATACCTTGGAGGTATACCTGTACCTGCCCAGAACCTTAAAGTTCATTTAGCTGGTGGCTTGGGTGGCAGGAGGTACCTTTCCTCATTTAAAGTTCGGAAAGCAAGTTGGCAATTTTTTCTGTGTCTGTATCTCACTTCCTTTGACATCTTTTTTTCATGTTTATAGCTGTTTCCCTATACCTTTGTATTCACCCCTGCTCCTTTTGTATCTAGAATATATGTATGTTCTTTTTCTCCAGAAGTGCTGCTGTCCCTTTTCACTCAGTCCTTTTCTCCACTTCCACCTTAACTGGTTCTAATCAGTGTCTCCCATTTTCCTTCTCCCTTCTTAACATCCCCTGAACTTATCTGGAATTTCCTGTCTTTTTTTTTTTTTTAATGTTTTATTTATTTTTGAGAGAGAGAGAGGGAGAGTGAGACACAGAATCTGAAGCAGGCTCCAGGCTGACTGTCAGCACAGAGCCCTGCGTGGGGCTCGAACCCACGAACCACAAGATCATGACCTGAGCCAAAGTTGGACAACCAACCGGCACCCAGGCGCCCCTTTTGTCCTTTTTTTAAGTCACGTTGTTTATCATGCCCATGCCCCTAAATTTTGCCTGTTGAAATCCTACCTGTTCTTCACAAACAGCTCAAATGCCATTGCTTATATAAAACCTTGTTTTTTTGAGTGGCGGCTTCCGTGTAGTCTTTGGCACTGGACGGCTAAAGGATTCTCCAACCCTACTGTAGGTGGTAGGGAACTCTTGAAAGTTTTTGTACTCAAGTGATAAAAATAAAGTATTATGTAGGAATAGACTGGCAGTATTATCATTTTTTTTTTTTTAACATTTATTTATTTTTGAGCTATACAGACAGAGCACGAGTGCGGGAGGGGCATAGAGATAGAGGGAGACACATAATGTGAAGCAAGCTCCAGGCTCTGAGCTGTCAGCGCAGAGCCCAACTCAGGGCTCAAACCCTAGAACTGTGAGATCGTGGCCTAAATAGAAGTTGGACGCTTAATCAACTGAGCCACCCAGGTGCGCCTAGACTGCAGTATTATTTAGGGTAATTTGGAAATAGCGAAGGTGTGGGAGCAGGGAGAGCAATTTTTGACCCTATGAGGTAGGGAAGGGGAAGGAGGAGATGGATGTCAGGAAGAATGCAAAGCAGACTGTAAAATAGAATCACTAAAATAGGAAAGAAAACACAACCAGACACCTCCAGCATTTAAAGTAGCAAGGTTAAGATGATGTGGTTATGGCTGAAAATACCAGAAAAATGCCTTAAATTTTTAACCTATAGCTTAAAGTAGCTAATAATTAATAAGTGCCAGACGCTAACAACTTTTCATGTCTTCATCCTTTTAATATGTGCATTGCACATTTATCGAGGTATAATTGACATAGAACTATTGTGTTTCATAATTTTATTACTTAGATTCTAAGTAATAGTTGTAAGGCTTATGATTTTTTTTATAACCCCATTGTTTAAATAAATTTGGAGCTAAGATGTTACGAGTTGGTAATTAGTGTAATTTGTTACTTGTGCATTACTAATGATTTTGAATATAAGGATTGATTGTAAAATGAAGTTAAAGAAATAGCAAAACAAATGCAAAGTTTATTTATTTGGTGCTGTGTAATATTTAATTCTGATCCTCTTTAGTTGTAAAGATGGTGAATTTAGGCGCTATCAGGGCCCAAGGACTAAGAAGGACTTCATAAACTTTATAAGTGAGAAAGAGTGGAAGAGTATTGAACCCGTTTCATCATGGTTTGGTCCAGGTTCTGTTCTGTAAGTATGAGGGATTTTTTCTTTTATTTATTTCAGAATTAATTGGACCAGATAATTATATTTTGTGGGAAAAAAGCATTCATACTCTGTTTTAATTCTCGGTTTAATTCATATTCACTGTGATATTTTTAGTTTGACTTTTTCTTCTAAGTCAGCTGCTTTAATCCTTGTTAAGCTAGAAGGAGGCATTCACTAGAATTAAGTCGAAAGCCTTTTCAGGAATATTTTAGCTCTCTAGGTATAGTGGTCATTTGTATCTTCAAAAACGAATCGATCTCCGTGAGCAATGTAATTGGTAAAGCTGTCATTTGAGTTTAATATTTGAATGAGAAGCCTCAAACATATACGTACTCTTGTTACCATTAGATTTCAGTTCTTAATGTGATTGCTTTATTCTACTCATCTGATAATTTTTTGGCTGAATAGGATGGATGAACACTGAACTTAATGGCATGAATAACTACTGGGCTTAATATATAACTGGATATATGCAGTAGGAAGGATTGGAGATAGCAAGCATATTTCCAGCTAGCCATTGGGGTATAAGGCCTCACAGGTCATTTGAGAGACATCCAGAAATACTGAGTTTGCTGAGGTCTCCATGGACTCACCCTGGTTTAGCTAAGTTATCTCTTCCTGTCTCCTCACCACATTTGCCCTTGGAGGATGGGAAGTTGTTACACCAACGGTATAAGAGAGAAAAATGCTCTGGATTCTGGGAGTAGAGGAAAGATCAGCCCTAAGTGGTATTTTGAAATAGAATTTTGTCTTTAGCACCTTTCCTTTTCACCTCTTTTCCTGTGAAAATCTCTAAATTGCATTGTCCTGTATCTAGCTGTCAGAATTCCCCCTACTGAACCCCCATGCCCTAGTATTCCTAATAGAACCTAATTAGTGCTGATTATAGTGAGGCTACACATTGCTTTATGTTTCAGTTCCTTGTTCATATGCCCATTTGGCAATTTAAATGGCAGAAGCAACATGATTGAACCACATTTTTGTGTCAAACTGAAATTGCAACTAATTTTTGTTAATTTGAAATCTCCTAGATGAATCTTTCCCTCTCTAGTAGAAGAAGGGGTTGCTTGTAAGTCTTCGTTGAATCCTCAGGAATTCAGCAGTCCATGCCTTTTTTATTGGTGACCGAGTAAGAGACACTTCTAGCGTCAGCAGGTTTACCCACCCAGTGGTAGGCAGTCGGAGTAGGTCATCCTGCGTACAGGAACTTTGGCTTCGGTGTGAATTGGTGTATGTGTTGGGGGCAACCCTTGTGCTACTGAGGAAACAAACCCTTCTTAGTTTTGGAGTGCCCTTTTCTGTCTAAACTACTTGATTTTATGTGAAAATAGTAATTATTTATACTTACATGATGTCTTAGCATTTATTTCTTTGTATATCATTAAATGATACCAAACTAATACAAATTAAGATTATTTAATTTTAGTACAAAAGGGGAGTAATTCTTCGGTGGGAAGGATCAGTTCAACAAGTACTCCCAGCTCTTCCTTCAGGTCCCTTCTCTGCTCATTCTTTGGAGGAATTTCTAGGGTGAATAAGTTGCCATTTGCTTACAGTACACTTGACTTTAGCCAGCTGGTTCCCCAGAGCTTGTAACCTTTATGCGGAGTATATTGGAGAAATTGTCAGATGAAAGGTGAAAGGCTAATGTCAAAGCAGTAGGGAAGAGGAAAAAAGTCACCAAGTGTTTTATTTATGAGGACATCACATAGTGACAGCAGTTCAAGAACTGTTAATTTTTCATTTACCGGAATTCTTAATACAGGCTTGAAATCAGTGATGTATCATTAATCTTGATTAACACCAGCAATAAAATCTGTTATGTTAGGGGAATCGTAGACTGAAAAATAGAAGATCTATATACGCACCTTCTCTTTCAAAGGTACGTGTCTTATTAATCCTCTTTTCTTTCAGGATGAGTAGTATGTCGGCACTCTTTCAGCTATCCATGTGGATCAGGGTATGGGCTACAGTTTTATTTCTATTTAAATCATTTTTGACACCACCCCGGTTTTCTAAACAGCCAGGTTTTCTAAGTTTATTCTTTCCTTTTGATTTTAGACTTGCCATAACTATTTTATTGAAGACCTTGGATTACCAGTTTGGGGATCGTACACAGTTTTTGCTTTAGCAACTCTGCTTTCAGGACTATTATTGGGACTTGTAAGTATTTCATTTTCAGAGTACTTGGAAGAAAAATATTTTAAAATCTGATAATAGAATGTAGGTACCCTAAGCTCTATCGTATACACTGAGATTTCTTATATTTATTTTTGCAGTGTATGATATTTGTGGCAGATTGCCTTTTTCCTTCAAAAAGGCGTAGACCACAGCCATACCCTTCCAGTAAGTATATTTTGTCATATTTATTTTTATTCATTATAATTCTGTTCATTTCTGTAAACGTAGTCACACATACAGTGAGTTGCCTGTCTAGCTTAGGTTTCTAAATGTGGAATGGTAGTTTACATCAGAAAGGGCAGGGGGATATATATTTCATGTAAGAATGCCAGCCTGGTGAATTTTGGAACATAGTTGTTTTCTCAGCTTTTGTAATATGGAGATTTTTAATATTGCATATAACTTGGAGATACCGATCTGATGTTCATTTTATTTGAAAATTACATGATATTCATGGATCCATTTGAGTATGCTTGAGTCAGAAAGAGTTGAATATATTTCTGGAAGTCATTCATTATTATAGTGGCCACGTTGGAAGGTTTTTCTTTGAATTGTAGCCAAGTCTAAGTTTTTCCGGTAGGATATTGGGGAAAGCAGTTCCTGTATCTGATTCAGGATTTGCATTGACACTGTACTACAAGATGAGCTGGTATAATTAGAAGTATTCACTGCTATCTCTCTTAATATAATTGACTCTCAGCATTTTTTAATCTCGAAAATTACACTGTTAGGGAAGCCCTCCTGTTTGCTGTTTGTAAAGAACTCTCACCTTGTGCCGTCCCATTCACTTTTCAGCAGCTCTCTAGATTGCATGAGTGATACTCTTTTCCTGTTGTGGTTGGGGAAAGTAAGGCTCCGAGAGATGAACTCTTCTTCCAGGGTCACAAAGAAGTGACAGAGTAGAGAGTAGGCTGTGGGCATGACCTTTTCATTGTGCTGCCTTTCGTGACTTGAGGATTTATAGAGGTCAGAACTCCTGAGATGAAAAGCAGTGAAGATTGCATTTACAGTACACCTTGTCCATTGAACAGCCGACAGGTTCTCTCTTCGTTTCTTAGATGGTTGCATCAGTACTGAGAAGGGCATGTACAAGGGAAGAATTCATTCTCTCCAGCAAGAGCCACTGACCTATAGGGAAAGAAATGTGAGCACAGATTTACTTAAAAGACCATTTAAAAGTTGATGAATGTACATTTACTATTTATATCACTTATAAAACCTTAAAGCTCACAACAAATTTGTCTCTTAAGTAATCTGTGGCACAACTGGTGGATACTAACCCACACTTTAATGTGATACTGCCCCTTCTATAGCAGGCCACGTGATTTGAGTTGTTTTCCAATGTCTGTGTTTAGCTTAGATGTTGAATTGCTAGGGAGAGACCTAATTCTATCTAGCTTTGAGCAAAATCGGAATTTATTGCTTCATGTAGCAAGGAAGTCTGAGGGCAGAGTTGACTGGATGTTAAGATGTTGTGTTTCTGAATTGCTTAGTTTTCCATGCTTTTGCCTGCTCCATTTTTGTCCTTAGCATAAAATGACTAAGAAAGCAGTAACTCACAGTCCCGAGTAAGAAGGAAGTATGCTTTTTCCCTACACCCACCTATCTCTTGGAAAACTTCTGGTGCACTCATGTAAAGAGCTCACATTTTGGGATAGTCGCTATAAACCTGGACACTTTTTACCTTTTGAGCTGGATAATTCGTAATTGTGACAGACCGTCATCTGTAAATTGTTGAATATTCAGTATCATCTCACGCGTTGGCAGCAGCACCATTCCCCTTAGTGTTGACAACCAAAAATATCTCCCGACAGTGCTCAGTGTTCCTTGGCAGTGGTGGGGTTGGGGAGCAAGACCACCACCAGTGGAGAACCACTGTTGTAAGCTGTAGTGCCCACCACAGCTACAAGGGGTGTGGTACAGGGAAGGGGCCATTAACCCAACAGAAAGAGCAGCGTCAGACCAAACCACAGAGTGCCCACCATGTGGTCATTTCTTCTGGTGTTTTCTTCTGCCATAAACCCTCTGGCCTCCCTACTCTGCTCTGGGTTGCCTAAGATTAGGGCAGTCTGGGATCACTGAACGGACTAAAGCCTCTTGGCCGAGTTCTGTGTTCTGTATCTCAGTAACATGGTGTGTTCAGAGTTTAAGTTAACTAGCAACAAGTCCTTTAAAAAAAATGGAAAGTGTGTGTGTGTGTGTGTGTGTGTGTGTGTGTGTGTATGTACATAATTAAAAATTCCTTGAGCTATATGTGTAAACTTTATACATTTTATTTGTAATTATGCCTTAATAAAATTTTATATGTGAGGAAGAGGAAGCACACTTGTGAAACTCCTTGGAGAAGAAAAAAACAATAGGAATATACCTTCAGTTGTAAATGTCTGGTTCCTGTCCACCTAGGAACTGAAACAAGGGTAGTGTTGAAGTTCGTTTCAATGTACTTCTTAATTAGAAAATTTAAGAGCAAATTAATATGGTTCTATTTAATGCAGTATATTTTCTTCCAACATCTACATTCACAGCATTAATTCTGGCTTACTAGTATCAGTTCAATTTATAAATAGGCAAGTAATTAAAATGAATTTGGTAAATAAATAAAATGGATCTTTGAAACCAATTTTTTTTTTATGGTGTCACTTATTCTCAAAGGTAACTTTTTTTCCTTTTGGAAATCTAAACTTATGATTGATAAATAAATGCCAAAGCAGTTTATGGGCCTATGAATTGTGTCTTGATTTTACTCTAATGCAACTCTAATACATCAACAAAAAACCCCCATTTCTGGGTCTTTATCTTTTTTGTTTTCGTGCTCACATGAATGTTTTCTGTCTCTATACAATGTAATTCTCGTATTACTGAGTACATTCCCCATGCTGTGCTTTTCATCTTTGTAACTTATTTTATAACTGAAAGTTTGTACCCCTTAATCTAACCCTCTGGTCTTTATTTTCAAGAAAAATTATTACCAGAATCTTCTCAACCTTTGAAAAAAGTGGAGGAGGAACAAGAGGCTGATGAAGAAGATGTTTCAGAAGAGGAAGCAGGCAATAAAGAACGAACAAACAAAGACTTCCCACAGAATGCCATAAGACAACGTTCTTTGGGCCCTTCATTGGCCACAGATCAATCCTAGTTAATTTTTATAATTATCATAATATGATTTTGGCAGAAAGAGAAGATGAATCATTTCTTTCGGTTTGAAGTAAACTGTGACATGCTTATACATTGCAGGGTTCAGTCTAGATTGTCATTAGGTTGGACAGACTATCTTCAGAAAATAAAAGTAGCACTACATAAAAAAGTTTGAAATAGGATTTAAGAACAACAGTATGATGGTTTAAACAATTCCTTAATTTTTGAAAAATCTGGTGCCAAGCAATAAGTTTCGAATATGTTTATTTAATAATCTGTTTCAAGTCTTCTGAGTTGAAAAATTACATTTCCCGAGTATTGCATTATTGAGGTATTTTAGGAGATTACTTTGGAGAAGATTTCTCATTTGATATAATTTTTCTCAGTTTCACTGTGTGAAAAAAAGAACATATTTCCCATAAATGGGAACTTTGCCCATTGACTCAAGAAATATGTGTTTCAATGACAACTCTGGTCATTTCAGAAATACAGTCCAAAATTTCTTCATATTTTTAGATTATGCAACTAATAAAGACTACCTTGCTTTAATTGGTTTTCTACACATGATAGTATAGGCTATTCTCCTGATTTAGGAAGTTTTTATATAAGTCCATGGTGTTGTCTTGATTCCTCTAAAGGTCGGTTGCCTTTTTTGTTCCCCTCTATTCACTGTATGGTTTATATTTTTCTTACCATGGGTTATATTTTTCGTTTTCTAAATTGGATAATTTTCTGGAGCTGTTTGACATACTTTAATAAATAGCCCTTTTTTGTTGTTTCAAGCCCAAGTTTACTGAGGGTTCCTTAACGTTGAAGAGCTGATAATTTACTGATAATTTAAAGTTTTGGCCACTCATTTCAGATTTTATATCATTCTGTTGAACCTCTACTTAAGCTTCCTTTTTGTTTTTGTTTTTGTATATGAAGGTGAACATTCCTGATTTTTATTTGATCTTGTAGAAAAGCCTTGATATTTTACATTTCGAAAATTCATAGAAGCTTAATTTGATATAAAATAAAGTTACCATTCTACTCAGGAAAAAGCATCTTATAGTGTATGTTTTCACTGTATATTCATCATCACACAGAAAGTTCTTAATTGATTTTACAACGTCTGTGTATGCTTGATGTTTAAAAATCATAGCATTCTTAACGTTTTTGAACACAAAGTCTGTATTCTGTACTTTTTATTTTGTAGTATTTCACAGGTGGTTATCAGCGGGATGGGACATTTAATATAATTTTACACCTCAAAGACAACAGAGCTTTCACCTTACAGCAAAAGGGGGGGTGGGGTGTTGGGTGGCAGTAAGAACTGTATTATCTACAAGAAGGGGAAAAACCAGAACTCAGAAGGAATCACTTGCCCATTATGTAATAGACAATTTCTATAACATCCCCTTTTGTCTAGATTCTGCTGCTGTGTGAATCCATTAGACTTAGACCATATCATAATGTACAACAGTTTTCTTTAAAGGCCTTGCCTTTAGAATATTAAATATCCTACCATTGAAGAGTTTGGATGTATAGTAATTTTGTGATGCTTTAGGAAAATAGACTAAGCACAAAATAAACTTTTCTAAGCACTTCACTAAAGCTGGAGACGTGTGATTTCTAGTTGCATGTTTAGAAATGCTTCATCACTTCGTATTTAACAATGTTAAGATGAATAGTTGTGTCACTACGTTCTTGATTTGTATAATCAAAAGGCTAGAATCCTGTGCGTTTTTTTTTTTTGTTGTTGTTATTTGAGATGATGGAGGAATATAGTACTCATTAATCAGGTGTTCCACTTTCTAGTATTCTAGTATGCAAAACATAGAATTTAAGTTCTTAATTACAAAATACTATATATATAGAACACGAAAAGTAGCCAGAATAGGTAGAGACATATTTCAGAAAGCAGATGGTCTTGCATTTCTTCAGGATTGTCACTCTAGACACCTGAATCATCAATTTTCGCCATACCAGAGACGTACAGAAACTATAGGATCATTTTACCTCTGACAGACCCCTTTTGTTTCCATTATTGGGTTACGGTTCTCAACATGGCAGTTAGTTATAAATCTTAGGCAAGATTAAGCATCCTGGAGAACTCTGCTCCTGGCCCCCCCAATAATTATTTAGTGCTAACATGGAAGTGTAAAATTCGATCACTCCAATGGAAAATGCAGTTCTGGGGGCACCTGGGCAGCTCACTTGGTGGAGCGTCTGGCTTCAGCTCAGGTTAGAGTCTTGTGCAATGGGCTTGCTGCACAGAGCGTGCTTCAGATCTTGTGCCACACCCCCCTCTCGCTGTCCCTCGCTGTGCACTCTCAAAAATAAACGTTTAAAAACAAATGTTCTACCACATACTGCCTAGATCAGCAAGAATGACAAAAGTTTTAATGAAGACTCCTGTGTATCTATTAGCTTCCATTCATGAGGGTTCTTTATTCTCCACATTCTTGCCAACATTATCTTTTGAGTCTAGCCATTCTGACAGATGTAAAATGATATCTCATTGTGGTTTTGATTTGCATTTCCCTGAGGATTAGTGATGTTGGGACTCTCTTCATGTGTCTGTTGGCCATCTGTGTGTCTTTGGGAAATTGTGTAGTGGGTCCTCTGCCCATTTTTAATAGGATTACTTGGGTGTTTTTTGTATTGCCTTGTATAAATGTTTTATATATTTTGGATATTTGCCCCTTACTGGATAAGCTACTTAAAAATATATCTTCTCTCATTCAACAGGTTCCCTTTTTATCTTTCTGATAGTTTCCTTCACTGTGCAAAAGCTTATTTTGATGTAGCCTCTATAGTTTATTTTTACTTGTATTTCTCTTGCTCAAGGAGACCTATCTAGAAAATGTTGCTATAGGCTGATATCAGAGAAATTATTGCCTGTTTTCTTCTAGAAGTTTTATAGTTTCAGGTCTCGGATTTAGGTCTTTAATCCATTTTGAGTGTATTTTGTGGTGTAGTGTGAGAAAGTGGTCCGGTTTCATTTGTCAATGATGCTTTTGAAAGCAATTTTCTGTCAAGTCACTTGTGTCCCTATTCATCCCAGGGCATCAAAAGCATAGTTCTGGACTTAATTGTATTATGAGATTAACATTTTTTGAATAAACATTTTAACTCATTTTAGGATTACTTAGGATATTCTGATACATCACACTAAGGTAGAATTCTTTCAGTAAATTGTTTCCAGTTTTATTGAGGTATGATTGACAAAACAAATTACTTTTGACAGGGATCTTTTATTAATAAGGTAATTAATTCGGGATGGAATTTAAATGAGTGGTCCTACTGAGTAATTGCTTAATTCTAAAAGTAAAAATTTAAATATATCGCAGATTTAGATATATATTGCATATCTAGCAACTTCTGCATTTGTTTTAAAACCATTAAAGTTAGAACAACAAATTTAAACTGAAAGTTTGATAATAAATAAGTAGTAAAGTCAAATTATCTGTTTGAACAGATCTAAAATATATCCTTTTTAATATATTTTATTGAATTTTTAAAAATACTTATTTATTTTGAGAGAGAGCTCGAGCAGGGGAGGGGCAGAGAGAGAGGGAGACACAGAATCTGAAGTAGGCTCCAGGGTCTGAACTGTCAGCACAGAGCCTGATGCGGGGTTTGAACTCCTGGATTGCGAAATCGTGACCTGGGCTGAAGTCAGACGCTTAACCTACTGACCCACCCAGGCGCCCTTAAAATACATCTTTTTTAACAAAAATGTTTGTTTATCTTGAGAGAGAGCACGGGTGGGGGAGGGGCAGAGAGAGGAGAGAGAGAAACCTGAGCAGGCTCCATGCTGTAGTCCGTGCAGAGCGCAACGCAGAGGCTTAATTTCATGAACTATGGGATCATGACTTAAGCCGAAATCAAGAGTCAGACACTTAACTGAGCCACCTAGGCACCCCAGTATATCCTTTCTCTTACTGATTGTTTCTTTGGACTCATTAGTTACAAATGATTATGATAATATCAGTATTGTGGCCATTGATGAAATCTACTGTCTTTCCTTTCTACACATTTGGCTGTGTGTGACATTTTTAAGCCTGTTTTTGTTGTTATCACAACTCAGACTGGTTGTATCCTGAAAATGAACACAGTGAAAAATGAAAATATAGCAAGTGATTCACCAAATAGGGGTGTGCTTCTCTGAAATTTATTTTATTTTTTTAACATTTATTTATTTTTAAGAGCACGAGTGGGGAAGGGGCAGAGAGAGAAGGAGATACAGAATCTAAAGCAGGCTGCAGGTTCTGAGCTGTCATCACAGAGCCTGATGTGGGGCTCAAACTCAACAGACGGCAAGATCATGACCTGAGCTGAAGTTGGACACTTAACTGACTGAGCCACCAAAGTGCCCCACTGAAATTTCTTTTAAATCTAAATATGATTAAGTTAGTTTAAAACTGAGTGAACATATACTTTGAAGAATAACTTAAGTAATTAAGTATTTTTAAAAAACATTACTAGTTTTCAGTGTTTTTAATAAAGCATGCCACAGATATAAGGTTATTAGGTTAGAATATATCAACTCAAGTACTTAAGATTCAACTTACTGTTACCTGTGCATTCCAGAGAAACTCTCTAAAGTTTAAATGTCTCTACTTCCACAGAATCAAGGATATACTTGGCTGAGAATATTAAATGCTATTAACTTTATCTCCCTCACCCCAACCCAACTAATATTCCTAAAACTATTAAAGGGTGAGATTGTGACTTAGGCCGAAGACGGGTGCTTAACTGACTGAGCCACCCAGGCGCCCCAGCGTAGTATCTTATGTGGGGCTTTTTTTAATGGCACCTTATAATTTAAGTTTCCTACTCAATTGTCGAATGCTAGCTTTATGAAAATAAATCAAAATAATCCAATCGATTTAAGCAGAGCTGAGTTTATTCTTTACTATGGTAAGGACAATCACTTCATTGACAGAGTCTTATTAGTGTTTTGGAGTAAGGGAGAGCAAAGTCAAGTTATTTGAGTTCTTTTTGGGGTCTAATTTAAGGTGGGTTTCTTGATTTGAGGTCATGTTTGTGGCTGGACCAATTTGAGACTAGGATTTTAAAGTAAATCTTGAAAAGTAAATAGTCATTCAGTGCTACCTGGTCTGAGAAGGGAGTGTATACTTTGCTGAGAGGGACATTGAATAGTTTAGCATTCAGATAAATGACTTAAAGGAAGTTCTTAAAATGAACAATGAAGTTCTTTGTAACTAGCTTTCTGGGTAAGTGTCCTAGAATATTAATGCCGTGGAATGAAGAGTGTCGAATAGTAAAGTTGTTAATGTTGACAGTAAGCTGCGTAAGTGCAAATAGTTTCAGTTCTCAGGGTTGCCACTCTTTGGCCTGAGCTGAAAGATTCATAACTGGGGATGTGATCCCTCAGTCTTGACTGCAGATTGTCACTGCTATTTGTGGCATCACGAACCATGTATCACATTCCCAGATGATTGCTTCAGCATGCGGAGTGTTACTTTTTTCTGTTCTTTTTCTTGATAATTTCTTTAATTATGTGATGGGACACCAGTTGCACAGCAACGTTTAAAGCTTGCCATCGCCCATCTGAGCCCCTGTGTAACAGACAAGTTCTAAGAGAAAGACTATGACCAGAGTTTGTGGAGTTCTTTTAAACCCTGCGCCGAGAGTGCTCAAATTAAGATGAAAGAACAGGTTTCATTTCCATTTAATGAGTCTGTAGTACCAGATGGGGATTATTAGCCAAATTACCTTATTTTGTGATTTTTTTTTGTTAGCTTACCAGATCTCTAGTAATATTAAGATGCCAGAGAGATCTGCAGGGATATAATCACATCATTTCCCCCTGAAACAGTACATGCGTCCTCTCAAGACACCAATATTATATCTAATGCACTCTTATTTCAGTTCAATTTCCTGAATCTCTTGGATGAAGGTTTCCTTGGTGGACCTTTACAGCCTCAGTGGCTTGGTCTAGCTCTCCTTTTCTCTGAACCATAGCATGTAAGCTGTTTTCCTACCTCAAGGCCTCTTGCAAAGTAAAATAGAGTCTAGCAGAGAAAAGAGGGCAATTCCGAATTCCCTGTGAGTGATTAGGGTTCAGTTTTTAACCCAAGGCCCAATTTTTCCCCTTTCATTAATATACCCAACTTCTGAGAGGCAAATTGATGAGCCAGAGTGGATAATATCAGACTATCCTGAGGGTACGTGGTCCATTTACCATGGCAACAACCTCAAGGCAGTTTGCAGTTAGTAGCCAACAGACTTTTGTGTTACGGATCTAATTGTATTACAAAGTCAGTTTTGTGTTACAGATGTAGTCACTGCTGGCCACTCAGTCATCTGTTTTTGGTCAAAGTACCCCTAAGGGGGTTGTCACATAGTTTTTTGATGATTTGGGGCCACTTAAGAAGAGTAGTCTGGCTCCAGGTGTTAAAATTTATAGTGTCAAGACCATTAATTAGGCACATCTAAAAGTAAAAGAAATAGTGTGTTTTACCTGTAACATTGGATAAAGAGAGTCAGCTTCCAAATATCTACCGTATGCTCCCTGGCTCTTTTCCAAGCTCCATATCTGAGAGTTCAGGTATCCAAACCAGATCCCACAAAAGGTCCCAAATAATGGATTTGGTGGAGACAAGAGCCTTTTTTCCCCCGCACGTATGACATGATAGAGGATTTTTAGACTTCTGGCTGTCTATCCGTTTGTTGTTTGCCATCTAAAAAGTTGCCTAATACTCTTCCCCTAAGTGGCCTGAGGTGATCTCTGAACATGGTTTGCTATTCACTGGATCCAGAAAATCCTATGAAAGCATGCAAATCAAGAGGTTCAAATCTTAATGTTCACTTTAAGAACACACATGAAACTGCCTAGGCCATCAAAGGTGTGCATATCCAAAAAATCCACCAAGTATCTGAAAGATGTCATTTTGCAGAAGCAAGGTGTGCCATTCCTTCGCTATAATGGCAGAGGTGGTAAGTGTTCTCAGGTCAAACAGTGGGGCTGGACACAGTCGGTGGCCCAAAAAGAGTGCTGAATTTTTGCTGCACTGTAAGGGCAAATCGGGACTGATTCCATTGTGTTTCCGTGTCTTCCACCCTGAGTCCCCAGTGCCTGCTCAAAACCTGCAACTTCCCGGTTCCAAAAGAACCACGCCCAGTGACCAATGGAACAGGACCCTTGACCCTTCCTCAGCCAATCAGCTAGGGTCACGACCATCACCCCTCCCACTGCCCCTAGACCCCTTTAAAACTATTGTGTTTTTGGACCGGCCCTCTCTCTCGACCCACCGCTGCGTTGGTGCGGTAGGAGATTGAGCTAGAGCTAGCTCCTAGCTCGAATAAAGGCTCTTTGTTCTTGCATCAGACTCGGCTCCCTGGCGGTTTTTGGGGTCCCTGAATTCTGGGCATAACAGCACACGCTTAAAAATTCAGGGAGTAGTGCTGAACTTAAGGGTTTAGATATAGATTTTCTGGTCATTGAGCGCATCCAGGTGAACAAAGCCCTTAAGATGCGATGCAGAAGTTAGAGAGTTCATGGTCGGATTGACTCCTACATGAGCTCTCCCTGCCGCACTGAGATGAACCTTACCGAAAAAGAGCAGATTGTTTCTAAACTGAAAGAGGAGGTTGCACAGAAGTAAAAGATCTCACGGAAGAAACTGAAGAAACAAAAACTTAGGGTCTAGGAGTAAATTCTGCATAAAATAAATGCAAATAAAATAAATAAAAATAAAAAGTTGCTTAATAAAATGATCGAGTTTAATTACCCAGGAACTTACCATATTTTATTCAAGGAAATGGAACCAAGGGGAACCAGGTGACTCCTCCCAAAGGGAAATATGTACAATTCCAATGGTTAGTTTGGTTGTATGCTTTACCAGTTCATGAGTAATGTGTCTCCTCCAGAAGGCCAAATCTTTGGGTTTTAGGTTATGCATACTTTGGGAGGATTCCTAGGCAAGTCTGATTATACCTGTTGATGGTAAGATTGGATGTATTGCATGAGTTCCTTGCAATATTTGGTCATGTCTGCTTGCTAGTAGCGATTGACCAGATAGGTCAATTACTCATAAGGCAAGAGTTGTTCAACCCCAGTGGAGTCATTAAAGGCAATGAGAATACCTTCGACCATAGAACTTAGAGAGTCTCTGAGAGCTTTGCTAAACTAAACCTCAGAACTCCATTTGTTTTTTCTACTTTTCCTAGAAATTAGGGGCAATACGCATAGCAGAATTTCCGAGTAAGTGGTAGGGCTTTACAGAACTCTTTAATAAAGAGTCCCAGGAAAACTGGTGCTCTGTTCACTAGAGAGAGAGAGAGACTGTAATTCCTCGGGTTGGAGCATGAAATTAGGTAATATTTTTTATACTGTAGAGCCTAAGTTCTAGTTAGAAAGGATTTCAGTGTATCCTGAGGATAAAGATAGAACAATGACCAAGGTATATTTAAAACCCATTATAGGGTGTACTTGTATGAAATCCATTTGGAGATGTTAAAAGAGGACCTGAATTCGGGGCTCTTGTCCAAGGTCAACCGTTACAGTTTTACTAAGATTATGCTGGTGACATGGAACTTGCATCAGAGACACCAGCAGCAATTTTGGTAAAGTTGTCACACTGGGATGCTTAAATTTATGTCACTTGACTAAGTGAAGGGGTGCTCAGACAGCTGGCAACATTATTTCTAGGAGTGTCTATGAGGTTGTTTCTGGAAGAGATTAGCATTTGAAATCATTAAGCTAAAGATATGCACTATCAACTTGGATGGGCAACATCAAGTCAGTTGAGGGCCTGAGTAGAATAAAAAGGCTGAGGGAAGCTGACTTTTCTTCCTTTTCCCCTATGGAATCAGGATTCCTGGTTTGGAGGCCTTTGGAGTTGGACTGAATATCACCAGCTTTCCTGTTTCTCCAGCTTGCAGAGAAGATAGCAGATTACAGGACTTCTTGGCCTTCATAACCATGTGATCCAATTTCTATAATATCTGTGTGTGTGCGCGTGTGTGTATCTGTCTGTGTTTATACTGTTGCTTCCGTCTCTCTGGATAACCCTGGTTAATATACCAATGTTCGTTCAGTACAGTGGCCAATTTTTCCTTGCTGTGGCGAGTAGTTTTTTTTTTACAATATTCCATGCTGAGAGTGTCAAGAGATTATCCTTTTGCAGTTTGCATCCATATTTCTTCTAGTAGCTCTCTTCTAATTCTGGATCTAATTGCCGGCATCTTGTAATAGCCTCACCTCTCCACAGTTTCAGTCTTGTGGGATTTCGTGAATACTAGGATTTTAGTAAAGGATGCCTGTCTGCACTGTACAATGCAGTTGTTGCTGCATTGTACAGTCAATGGTAGCTTAGATTTTCTTATGCACTTTCTACTTATTTTGCTCACCATTGGTTTTTGCATCATAGACCATTTTGGGGGGATCCATTTTACTTCTTCCTGGAGTAGGTCTTCTGAATTTTAGAAGCCAGTTAGACTAATTTCCTTAAGGTAATCTTTTCCTCTAGCTGCGTTTAAGATCTTCTCTTTGTTGTTCTGTAATGTCTAGTTATAAATCTATTTAAGCGTTTTTGGGATTCATTAGGATTCTTGAATCTGAGAATTTGTGCCTTTTATCAGTTTTGGAAATTTTTCAGCTATTATGTTTTTGAACATTGCCTCAACCCTATATTATTTATTTATTCCTTCTGATAGTCTTTTTTTTTTTTAAATATTCTTTAATGTTTATTTATTTTTGAGAGACAGAGCATGAGCAGGGCAGGGGCAGAGAGAGAAGGAGACACAGAATCCAAAGCAGGCTCCCGGCTCTGAGCTGTCAGCACGGACACCGAGCAGGACTTGAACCCACAAACTGTGAGATCATGACCTGAGCTGAAGTCGGATGCTTAACTGACTGAGCCATCCAGGCGCTCCTCCTTCTGATAGTCTTATTAGAGGGTGTGTTAAACATTCTCCCTCTGTTCTCAATATCTATTACATTTCCTTTTATATTTTTTATCTCTATTTTCTTTCCTTCATTCTGAGTAATTTCTTCAAAATTATCTTTTGTTTTAAAATGTTTATTTATTTTTGAGAAAGAGAGAGAGAGACAGTGAGCAGGGGAGGGGCAGAGAGAGGGGGAGACACAGAAGTGAAGCAGACTCCAGACTCTGAGCTGCCAGCACAGAGCCCAATCAGGGCCCGAACCCACAAACTGTGAGATCATGACCTGAGCTGAAGTCCGGCGCTTAACCGACTGAGCCCCCAGGCACCCCCAAAATATCTTTAATAGTAATTTTTCCTTCAACAATATCTAATCTTCTCTTTTATCTCATTATTGAGTTTCTAAACCCAATAATATTTTTAAATTTCTAGACATTCTACTTATAAAGTATACCTGTTCGCACTTTACTAACTTTTCATATTTAAATACAGTCAGTGTAAATATTTCTAGTCATTGTGAGTCTGATATGGTTGTATTGTGTTTGAGTGTTTGTCAGGTATGCTGATTTTTTTCTCTTGTGCCTTAGGATTTTTTGTCTTAATTTCATATTTGCCTTATTGGTAAATTCTTGGGGACCTGGCTTCAGGGTATGTTCCACTAGGATTTGCATTTATTTCTGCCAGTCACTTGGGAGTGTTTTAAATTAAATTCTCACCTTGGAGTTTTTCACCTCCAAGGGCACTACGGATTTTGTTTGTGTGTGCAGGGCCAGCTTGTGGAGAAACTCCCAGAAGAATCTTCCCTTCTCCCAGAGCTAAGGGAAAATAGGCATATTTCCTTCCTATCTGCTTCTGTATTCATATTATTTTCGAGGCAGTTGGTGATGGGTCTCATCTCATCTCACCTGTCATCTAGGTCCTAGGTTTCTTTTTTCCAGTGTCCTTATTTGCATAAAGACCAAAAAAGCTGGAATCCACTAGCACCAATTGACATAAGCATCAGTAGTAACTGTTAGCTTCTACACTTAGCTATCTCACCTGATTTAAGTTCTTGCTTCATTTTTGGCCTATGTAGTGTTTCTTCGTCGTGCCCAGCCATGATTGTAAAGAGATAAAAAAAAAAAAAAAAAAAGCATTTTATCCAGAACTTTTCAGCATCTGTCTCAGGAGTTTTTCTTAAGGTATCCATCCCACTAAGTTATTTTGCCTGAAACAGAAGTACTCTCCTGTTCTTTTTCGTATTTTTACAATACACTTTAAAAAATCTCTGTAAGTAGGCACCCTCCTACACTGTTGGTGGGAATGCAAACTGGTGCAGCCACTCTGGAAAATGGTATGGAGGTTCCTCAAAAAAATGAAAATAGAGCTACCCTATGATCCAGCAATAGCCCTGCTAGGAATCTACCCAAGAGACACAGGAATGCTGATGCATAGGAGCACGTGTACCCCAATGTTCATAGCAGCACTTTCGACAATAGCCAAATCATGGAAAGAAACTAAGTGCCCATCAACTGATGAGTGGATAAAGAAGATGTGGTACATATATACAATGGACTACTATGTGGCAATGAGAAAAAATGAAATCTGGCCATGTGTAGCAACATGGATGGAACTGGAGGGTATTATGTTAAGTGAAATAAGTCAGTCAGAAAAAGACAGATACCATATGTTTCCACGAATAGGTGGACTTGGTGAGACTAAGCAAAAACCAGGGGGAGGGGAAGAGGGGAAAGAAAAAAATGACACAGAGAGGGAGGGAGATAAAACATAAGAGACTCTCAAAGACTAAGAACAAACTGAGGGTGAGGGAGATGGGGGGGGAGAGGGGGTGATGGGCATTAAAAAAGGGCACATGTTGGGATGAACACTGGGTGTTTTATGTAAACCAATTTGAAAATAAACTATTTTAAATTAAAAAAAAAAAGAATACCTCTCTCAAATTTTGCTTTAGGTTTCATATATTTTGTATAGGCATGTAAGTTTTTAATTTTTTTTTCTTTGTCTAATAGGTAGTTGCCATCCTCTAGAATCCACTGGTATGTGTATTCCCGTGAGGGCAAGGATTTTTTTTGTTTTGTTTTATTTTGTTTCAAGTATTTTGTTTTCTAATGCTTCCCCATCACCTAAAATAAGAGTCAAAAAACTTTTTCTATGAAAACTGGGTAACAAATATTTTCACCTTAGCAGCATATATATTTTGTCACAACTGTTAAAGTAGGATTGTAATTGGTTGTTGTTTATTTGAATAAAAGCAATTATTTTCTGTATATTGATGTTATAACCAGAAATATACTGAAATTCTGTATCATTTGTAACAGTTTTTTTGTTCATTCTGTTGGATTTTTTACCAAAAATTATCATTTTATCCATGATTAATGATAAAAAAAAAATCTCTGTACCATTAACTTTAGCGTTTTGAGAAAATCAGAGGTTAACAAACACTTTTTACCGTGGAAGATCTCTTAGCTGTTACCTTGGGGACTTCTTTATGCTGAAGTATGGAGTGCTAATGTCATAGATGTAGAACTGAGTTTAAATTTATAGCTGCATCCTGAAATTAAGCGCGATGCTTTTGTTCCTTTTATTGTCAAATATTTTTATTAAATCAGTTGGCTTCGACAGGTGAGTGTATGTATCTAAGGATATGTTCTTGTGTCAATCAGCTGACTTTGACAGGTGAGTGTATGTATGTCACATACACTCCTGTGTCATTTCATTCAGTTCAGCTGTTAGAACTGATAGCTTCCGTTGATAGATTTTGCTCATTTGAACGAAACTTTAAAATGATAGAAAGTAGATATCACAAAGTTGCAAATGTTGAAACTGTTACTCCTAGATACGCTTTCCATAATGTTAGCTCTTTATTAAATTTATAAAGGCCAGAGAGTGACCTTTGCATGGGGCAGAAGAGAAAATATTTGAGAGTTACTGTCTTAAGATCTTATTTAGATAAAAATCAGTTTTGTAACAAAGGACAAAACAGTTAATTAACTTGGTAAAGATAAATTTTCTTTTGCCCTGAAAAGGGCACATTTGTAATTAGTTTTATGCCTAAGGTCGGATTGACTCAGCAACAAATTCTCAATATGGTAAAATGCAAACCTCATTTATTTGGGTAGAAATGAATAGAGGAAAACGTTCTGAACTTGTGATCTGGGCTTTATAGGGTTTGAGATCCCCTTAAATGATGTACAGTCTTACATATATATTTAGATTCGTGACCTTTCCTGGGCCCAATCCTAGTTGGCCCTCACATCCCCTTTGGCGAGGTACATTTGTGCAGTGCACAGACTGTGTAACTGTATTTGGTGGTTAGATTTCCCAAAGGCTTGGATCCCATAGTTTGAGAGACTGAAAAAGATAAATGAAACCTGATTTCACATATTGAGGAACCCTTGTCTTATGGCATTAGTATTTAAAAACTTAAAAGTCATCCTCCTCAGATACGTTAAGTGTGGAGGGGTTAAGAGTAAACTCTCTCAGACTTTATTTTTCATGTTAATATTTCTTTTTCATTTATACCTAAACCCTTTGTGTATGTGTTTACCACATCTGGTACGGTAGTCATCCCAAGAGAAGTGGCTGTCTTGCAGATCTTCGAAATCTTGATGGATTTCTTTTCTTCTTCTTTTTTAAAAAATTAAAAATTTTTTTTTTTTAACATTTATTTACTTTTGAGAGACACAGAGACAGAGTATGAGCAGGGGAAGGGCAGAGAGAGGGAGATACAGAATGTGAAGCAGGCTCCAGGTTCGGAGCCGTCAGCACAGAGCCCGACGTGGGGCTCAAACTCACAGACCGTGAGATCATGACCTGAGCTGAAGTTGGCCGCTTAACCAACTGAGCCACCCAGGCACCCCAAAGCCTTGCTGGATTTCTTGAAGACTGGGCTTAAAATGCATCATGCTTGGTGGTTGACTTTTTTCAGCTGACTTTTCAGACTGGCAAGGAACTTGGGTACTGGTTCACCATAGTTTTAGTTCACACTTCCTAATTTTTCTTTTTAAGGAAAGTACCTAATAGATCTTTTAAAGCAAACAAACAAACATTACCAAAAGAAAGGAAACGAGAAAAGAGCAACAAAAGTTCAGTGTACCAAATATAGAATGACATGATTGGCATAAATCGTTAGGCAGCTGCTTCGTAAAAAATTGATTTTAGTACCAATAGGGCCAAACGTATTTTTATTAAATTGAATGCAAATTTTGCTAAATTGTATTTCTTTTAGGCTCCTCTGCTTTTTTATTCTTTGTATAAGTCAACTATTTCCTATCTGGTATTCCACAAAAGAAATCTCTCATTAAAAAAATTTTTTTATGCTTTATTTATTTTTGAGAGAGAGAGAGATAGAGAGACAGAGCATGAGCAGGGAAGGGCAGAGAGAGAGGGAGACACAGAATCCAAAGCACGCTCCATCCTCTGAGTTGTCAGCCGAGAACCCAACCTGAGGCTCGAACTCACAAACTGAGATCATGACCTGAGCCGAAGTCGGACGCTTAACCACCTGAGCCACCCAGGCACCCCAGAAATCTCTCCTTTAAAAAAATATGGGACTAGGGCGCCTGGGTGACTCTGTCGGTTAAGCAACCGTCCGACTTTGGCTCAGGTCATAATCTCCCAGTTCCTGAGTTTGAGCCCCGCATCAGTCTCTGTGCTGATGGCTCAGATCCTGGAGACTGCTTCAGACTCTGTGTCTCCTTCTCTCTCTTCCCCTCACCCCCACTCATGCTTTGTTTCTCTCTCTCTCCCCCCCTCTCTCTCAAAAATAAACATTAAAAAAATTAACAGTTTTAGCAATGGACTTCCTTAAGAGGTCATGTACTTGAGCAGTGTGGATGCGATCCTCTGACAGTCTTTTCTCCATGTGGCAAAACGAAAACCCAACTTGATTTGACTCCTGTGTTGTCTGTTCATGGATGTAGGATGCCCTCTTTTCTGATTCTCCCACTCTCTCAAAGAGTTATTACTCCTTTGGGAATCACGGTCTGCTTCCATCTGGAACAGGTTGCTTAATGAGTAGAATTCTCCTTTGTGAATACCTATAAGGCTGTTTTATGCACTTAGTAATGTGCTCCCACTGGTGGGTATCTTCTTCGCATTTGTGTCTGCAACTTGTACTTAAGGGCAAGCATGTATCTTTTTCTTAGCTTGGGTCTCCACCATCCCTTCCTCTGTACTCTGGCAAAGCAGAGCCCATGACAAAGACTGCTAAAAACTAGTTTGTTTGGAAGTAATCCCCCTGAGCAGGAATGAGGGGTCAGGGGAATTGAAGAGGCAAGGAGGAGTAGCTCATATAGTGATATGTCATTGAGTTCTCCATTCCTGTGGATGACTTGTGCTCAACCTTGATGGGTATTCTTTTAAATGGGTCTCATAATTGCTTGGGGGACAAGAAGAGGAAGCTTTTATCCACCGTTTTCTCCTTCCTTTTGGCTAAGGATGGCCATGCAAGCATTGGCTCCAAGAGGTGGGACCAAAAGGAATTACAGGGGCTTGAATGAACTGTCCAGTAAAATTTTGTGAACTTAATAGGACCCCGCTCAATTCTGAGCACAAACTATACATCCAGTGACTACCTACTGACTTGAACGTCACGGTTATAGCTCTGACAATAGAAACAGTACAAGTAGCACGTTGTTATTCCTATTTCCCCAAATCTAAACAAATCGGCTATATTTTATATTATAATGGTTTTAAAAAAGTATTGTTCTGCTGATTTTTTTGCTGGTATTCGACATTCTTCCTACAGAATTTACACATCAGTATCTACAGAACTTAAATTCAGCAGTCCTAAAAAGGTATTATACATGTAACACCCTTTAGAAATGTGCTACCTTGACATGTGTTCACTTAAACACTTTAAAAGAAATCCTTAATTTTTTTTTCTAGTTTGAAATAAGTATAGACTTGCAGAAAAGACTAGCAAAGATAATAGAGTTCCCATTTCACTCAGCTCTCTCTCATGTTTATACTTATTCAACAGATTAATAGGGAAATTGACACTCTACTATTAACTGATCTGTAAATCTTATTCGAACTTCAATAATTTTTCCGCTAACATTGAAGAAATCCTTCTGGTCCCAGATCTAATCCAGGATCACACACCGCATTTAATCGTCACGTGCCTGTGGTTTCCTGTCTTTGTCTTTCATGACCTAGACACTTCTGAGAGGACTGGGCAGTTTTTCTAGAATATCCCTCAGTTTGGTTTGTCTGATGTTTTCTGATGACTAGGGTGAGACGGTGTATTTTTTCTGCACGAGCACCACAGAGGTCGGGTTGAACCCTTCTCAGTGTACCCTGTCAGGGGCACGTGATATCGCTGTGCCTTGCGAGTAGTCACGTTCACTTTGAATGCTTGGCTGAGACGTTGTGGGCTAGGTTTCTGGCCTGTAAGGTAATTATTTTTGCCTTTGTAATTAATACATATCTTGTAGGCAGATAGCTTGAGACTATGCAAATATCCTTTTTCCCATAATGACTTCTGCCTGCTCGTTTTATCATCCATCGATGGTTCTTCTATGCAGTGGTTATTAGGTATGGTACTTGCCCAATGGCGGTTTCCTGTTTCCTTCATTCCTTCCACATTGATTAATTGAAATGCTAATTATTTTCGTCAACTTCGACTCATGAACATAATCCATCATTATTTATTAAACATATTGTTGCTCACAGGGCTCCTCCTTTTGCCATCGGGTGCTCCTTCCAGTTAGCCCTGTGTCCTGAGCTTGGCCTCTATTAATTTTCAAGCACTTCCTTCCTTTCTGGCCCTAGAAGAGGTTCCAGGTGCATGTTCAGTTTTTCCTGTCCCAGGTTTCGAATCTCTGAAGTTTTCTCTAGAAACTTCGGTTCCATTAATTGGAAAATTTCATCACTTCTAGGCCCTCTCAGAAGATAGAGCTAGGAGATAGATGTGTGTATGTTAACCCATGCTTACACTTATACATACATTTTAATCTAATTTTAGAGCTCTTCATCTGAAAGTATGTTAAAAACAGTGAGCTCGTATTGATTCCTCTGATTCCAGTCCAATATCACAGAATTCATTCCAGCCCTCTCCACCCCACGCCCTTTCTTACATTGTGATGTCTTTCTTCGGTGGTCAGAAACCTGGCTCCCACTATCCATGATGCATTTACTTGTTCAGAGCCAGTATTCAGGTAAGATGGCTTCAGAATTGCTGACTACTCCTGTGTAACCAAATTCACTAAGTAGAGTATAATATTTGTGCATAGTTCCTTTCATCTGAGCTCTTTTTACAGTAGAGAGTGAAAATGCTGTTTCTTAGGGTAGTTCTTGCTTTCCTACCTCCTTCTTGTGGTTATATTATTCATGTAATACGGTTCAGTTCATTTGTTACTGCTTATTCCATTTTGGGTTCCCCCCATTCCCTAATTTATTTTAATCATTTATTTTTGGGGGGTATATGAAAATGTTATATGATTCTAAAAGTCAGATTTATTATAATAATTTTTTAAACATTTATTCATTTTTGACAGACAGAGACAGAGTGCAAGTAGGGGTGGGGTAGAGAGAGAGAGGGAGACAGAATCTGAAGCAGGCTCCAGGCTCTGAGCTGTCAGCACAGAGTCCAACACAGGTCTTGAACTCATGAACTGTGAGATCATGACCTGAGCCAAAGTTGGACACTTAACTGACTGAGCCACCCAGGCACCCTAGAGTCAGATTTATTTAAAGCAAAGTATATTCAGACTAGTTTCACTGCCCCTTCCCCCTCTTCACTACTCTTTTTTCCCCCCATTTTTTTTCTGTACTGTTCCCACTAACTTTCTATGGGGAAAACTCATTCATTTTTTATTTAACCTTTTGGCATTGCTTTTGAACAAATCAATGATTATATAATGAATATTTACATATATATTGTTTTACACCCTTCTGTCTTACACAAAAGGTAGCATAGTATAGATACTTTTCATTTTGCTTTTTAAATTTAATATGTTTTAGGGGCGCCTGGGTGGCTCAGTCGGTTGAGCGTCCGACTTCGGCTCAGGTCATGATCTCGCGGTCTGTGAGTTCGAGCCCTGCGTTGGGCTCTGTGCTGACAGCTCAGAGCCTGGAGCCTGCTTCAGATTCTGTGTCTCCCTTTCTCTCTGCCCCTCCCCCACTCGTGCTCTGTATCTCTCTGTCTCAAAAATAAATAAAAAAAACATTAAAAAAATTTAATGTTTTAGAAATCACTCCATATAAATTCATAGAGATCTTCATTCTTTTTTATAGCTGCATACTATTCCATTGTGTGGATGTATCGTAGTTTCTTCAGCAACTCCCCTACTGATGGCCTTGAGCATCTAGGTTGCTTCTAATATTTTGCAGTTACAAACAGTGCTGCAGTGAATAACTTTGTGCATATTTATTTTGTACTGTTGGAGGTTTATCCTCAGAGTAGATTCCCAACAGTGGGATTGTTGGGGCAAAAGCCCATCTATAGTTTTTGTTAAGTGTTGTCAAGCTTCATTCCAGAAAAGGTTGTTATTGGTCTTTATTCCCACTAGCAATTATGAGAGAATTTTCCCCCAGTTTTGCCAAGAGAATGCATTATCATACTTTCTAATTTTTGCCAGTCTGATAGATAAAAATGATATCTCAGTATTTTTTTAAATTTACATTTCTGTAACTTTTTTTCCACATTTTTAAGGACTGTTTTCTATTTTGGGGGTTAATTGTTTCATAACCTTTTTTCCCTTTTTCTACTGGCTTTTTGGCCCATTCTTGATTTTCAAGAGCTCTTATTTTTATAAAAAATTTTTTTAACGTTTATTTATTTTTGAGAGACATAGAGACAGTATGAGCAGGGGAAGGGCAGAGAGAGAGGGAGACACAGAATCTGAAGCAGGCTCCAGGCTCTGAGCTGTCACGACAGCACAGAGCCCAACGTGGGGCTCGAACTCACAGACTGTGAGATCATGACCTGAGCCGAAGTCGGCCGCCCAACCAACTAAGCCACCCAGGTGCCCCAAGAGCTCTTTACATATTACAGATATGTCTTGCAAATATTTTCCCCCATTTGTCAGTTGTCTTGTTTTTGTTTATTGTGGGTTTTGTTTTTGTTATACATTGCATTTATTCATACGTGGTCGGATTGCCAGTCTTTTGTTGCCTTTGTATTTTAAGTCTTTGTCTCTATGCTAAAATTGAAGACAGATTTACTCATATTTTCTTCTAATACTTGTATAGTTTTATTTTTAGATATATAATACATTTAGAGTTCATTCTTTTGTATACAAAAGAAATGGAATACAATACAGATTTAACTTTACCTTTTGTTCCAAATGGCTACCCTGTTGTCCTGACACTATTAAGAAGTCCATCTTTGCCCCAGTGATTTGAGATGTCACTTTTAGCATATACTGAATTGCAGAGAATTACCTATAAAAATTCCTCTTTGCTCTTTTTGTACTTTGTCATGGTGTGGCTGGTGTTATATTACCGGTTCATTGCCTGTGGCCACAGATAATCCTCCAGATTGGTTTTTGTTCTGAAAGAATAGTTAATCAAGCTAGAGAAATTTACCTTCTGGCTATGTATTTATTAAACACTGTTACCCAAATTGAACCCACAGCTATGAGGCAAGGCTCCTTCTGCCCAAATGTTATCAGCGCCAGTGTCTGTTGTATTGTAAAATCATTACGCTGAAATCTAGCTTCCTAAAATGAGTCTCCGTGCTACTTGTTGTGGAACTACCGAACTGAGAACGTGAAGAATGGCCTCATGAGCCCTAGCTTTATGAAGGTTCATTGTCTTTGGCACCTTGACTTGTTGTCTTAATTCAGTGGCTAGAGCTAGGTAGACAAATTATAATACTGTCATTACTGCCAGACTAGAGTCATTAGAATTATGAAGTAATTTAACTTTTGAGCACACCTACATCTAGGGTACAGAGTTGCCTGGCAACAATGGCATCCTTGTTAAAATGCAGGAAACTTGAAACAAAGTCTAGACATTATCCTTCTGCATGACTTTGCGCCGATGTGAGGAGGAACACCATCCTA
This sequence comes from Paguma larvata, assembly GCA_030068075.1. Lineage (NCBI taxonomy): Eukaryota > Metazoa > Chordata > Mammalia > Carnivora > Viverridae > Paguma > Paguma larvata. The sequence goes on from CM057827.1 coordinate 1,987,566, forward strand.
GGGGTGCCTGGTTGGCTCAGTCAGTAGAACATGTGATTCTTGTTTTGGGGTTCTGAGTTCAAACCCCACATTGGGTGTAGAGATTACTTAAAAATATAATTTTGGGGGCGCCTGGGTGGTTCAGTCAGTTAAGCATCTGACTCTAGGTTTTTGCTCAGATCGTGATCTCACTCTTTGTGAGTTCGAGCCCCACATTGGGCTCTGTGCCAGCGCCATGGAGCCTGCTTGGGATTCTCTTTCTCCTTCTCTCTTTGCCCTTCCTCCACTTGTGCTCTCTTTATCTTTCCAAATAAATAAATAAATAAACATTTAAAAAATAAAATAGAATCTTAAGAAAAAAAAAGGAAACACTATCCAAAAGAATCTTCCTGTTTACTGAATAAATGAGCTGTTTGGAGAAATAGATTAAAGAAGGCTAATGCAATATTGTACCTTTTCCCCATCTTATAAGGCCTGCCGTAAGTATTTGATTAGTGCTGTCCTCTGGCTTTGCTTCCAAAGCTCATCAAATTTGGGGGCTTTAAATTTCAGAGTACATATGTGGAAAGTGCCTGAAAGCCAGAGGAATTTTTATTTCTTGCCCTTATTTTGTCTTTTATTTTATTTTATGAATTTTTTTTTTACATTTATTTATTTTTTTGAGAGGCAGAGAGAGACAGAGTACCAGCAGGGGAAGGGCAGAGAGAGAGGGAGACACAGAATCCAAAGCAGGCTCCAGGCTCCGAGCTGTCATCACAGAGCCCGACATGGAGCTCGAACCCACGCACTGTGAGATCATGACCTGAGCCGAAGTCGGACACTCAACCGACGGAGCCACCCAGGCGCCCCTGTCCTTTTATTTTAATACTGACCTATTTAAAAAAAAATTGTTTTTGAAAGAAAGAAAGGGGAGGGGAGGGGCAGTGCGGAGGGGGCGGAAATCTTAAGCAGGCTCTGAGCCCAACTCCACCTTGGGGGGCCATAGGGGAGGGCGGCATGGGGATTTTATCTCATGATAGTGAGATCATGTCCTGAGCTGAAATCAAGAAACAGATGCTTAACCGACTGAGCCACCCAGGTGCACCAATACTGACTATTTTAAAGTGAAGAAGAAAGTTGCAGTGACAAATGAAGCAGAGGCTCCTATTACAAGGACTTTTTTCTTTTACAGACGTGTTATTCACGTTCTTGGCCTCCAGAGGGAGCAAGAGGGTTATAGTTAAATAGTAATGGTTCCTGTAAAAGAACTTTCCTCTCCTGTTCTCTCCCCCATTTACCGTACCTTCATAAACGTGTGGCTTTTGAAGCCTCATGTCCTCTTTATCATTTTTTATTTTCCTGCTTCTTTTTATGTGGCATTCACATAATTTCCCCTAAACCCTTTTTAAGCATGTCTGCCTTCTGGTTGTTAGCCTTCCATTTCCCTATGATGGAGGAGGTACCTTACTGTTTCAAAAGTGACTCTCAAGGAACCCAGATGCAAGTTTGTTTCAGCAGTTGGGATGTTTCTTTGGAGATAGTGTTGATCCTTTCACCCCCATTGCCCCACTCTGCCCCTCCCCCCAACCTAGAGTGGGGGAAATATTCTTATTTCCCTCTGCCTCTCCAATGACAGAAATGTTAGAGTGTGTGGTGAAACACTAAGCCATAGATCCATTTTGAATAGAGAGCCCACCCTCTGGGTGACTTCTGGGCTGAAAAAATGGTCTACCACAAGATCTTTTGTTGATAGAAAGACCCACAGGGAGTGCTTTGTTTCTTATTGGTCTTCTGCTTGTACAGGAAGTTTTCTCCACGATGAAGGATCCTAAATAAGTATATGCTACTCTCTCTCAGATAAAAGTCTGTACAGAAATGATGACCTAGTTCCGAGGTATACATTTTCTCTCTCCTCTGTGGTTATAGCTAAAATCAGGATGAGTTTGTGGAACCTGAGTCTGGACCTTAAATGCTCCACTGAACCTTGAGAGTTTGCTTTGAGGTAGGTATGGATTGGGTCAGAAATTTTCCTCCTGTCCCTCTTGTCCTAATGTGGCTTGGCTTACAGATACTTCTATCCCTGGTACAGTCTGTGCATGGACCTACCCTTTCCTCATAAGGAGTGCTGGGCTTTAGGCACCATCTGTATGCTGCTGACTGCCAAGTGCTTATCATCCCCTCCGGCCTCCCTTCTAAGTGGCCTATTTGACTTTATCACTTCGATGTTTAATTGAAATTTCCAATTTGCTGGGTGCAAAACAGAGTCCTTGAGTTTTCCTGCCCCAGATGTGTTCTCCACTATTCCCAAATGGACACAATCGCTCTATTACTCACTTAGGAGTCACTCTTGGTTCCCCATTTTCTTCACCCCCTACCATCTCATCCTTCAGCCACTTCGGTTCTAATTCCAGAATATTTCCTACATCTGCCTACTTTGCTCTCTCTTTCCTGCTCTCTACTTCACTTCTACCAGATACATGCTTTGCTTTTCTCTCATCCAGACCATTTGGAGAGATTCCTAACAGGTGTAATGATGGCAGGGGCTTGGAAAAATTAAATGTGCTTTTCTCTTTTTTTCAGACATACCTGCTCACAGAAGGGATAAAAGAATACAAACTGAAAGAGTTAAGATATGGCTTCTGACATTAAAAAATGAAGTTGTACAGAAAAACAGTAGATTTGACAGCTTGTCTTTGTAGGGAGAAAAAGGATTTAATAAATGTTTTCAGTTTCCACTTACATAGCAAGGATCAGGACTGCAAGACTAGAGTGTCTGTACTATTCATTCACCTTGAATGCTTAGTGATAAGGCAGGAGTTCAGAAGATGGGGCTATGGTAATGAAGCCTGCATACCTGCCCAAATAGATTTTGGAGAAGGAAGACAGAGAGAAAGAAGACAGGAGATAATGGTCATTTAGGGATTCTCATCTTCCTGTGGAGCTGTAGCCCAGAGGAAGAGAAGTCAATTAAATACTTGAGGAATAGAGAGAGCAAAGGGACTCCTTCTTGGCTTCTAGTCTGGAACACTAGGGAAAGTCACCCGGAGGCCCTGGGAGGGGCCTTCCTGGCCAACCTGGTGAGTGACTACATGGAAATAAATTTGGGGATGTGGTCAGGGAGAGAGAGGGTCTCATTCATATCCTTAAACCTTCCTCTGTTCTCCCTAGCATGAATGTTGAGTTGAGGGCCACCAGGGCCAACATAGACCTGTTGAGATGGGAATTTCGAGGCATCCAGAAGGGCTGTAATGCCAGTGTGAGAGGAGGTGACTAGTAGTGCCACCCGGCAGAGAGATTGGCACAGATGAAGACGTGTACCAGCTCAGCCTCAGCTGCAGCCCCTAATGACACCATTGGGGCACAGACAAGGGACATTGCTGGGGAGCTAGGGGAACCCGAGGACCCTGCATGGTTTCGAAGACTCTTTTACCCCAATTCCATAAGGTCGTGCATGCTTCTGTCCCTCCGTGCACCATTCTGGAGGGCAGAGATGATGCCAAAATCTAGAGACTAAGCATATCTAACCAAAGAGGCTGAAGGACTATTGGTCTAAGGGTTCTCTCCCCTGCTCCTTTTATTTTCTTATAGTCGGTAACAGCTAGTGAGCAAGAACAGATCAACTCTAGACCACGTGGAAGTCTAATTTCTGCACACATCTGGGTTCTGGGGTGAGTTCATTGCAACGCTGTGACACTGGTTGTTTCTCGCATCCTCCCGAGGCGCCCCTTCAGTGCCTACTCCACACAGGAGCAGAGCAGGCCTCAGAAGTGTGAGAAGCTGATCATACCACCTTTCGACATCTTCCAAATGCTCCTCACTGGGCACAGGATGAAGTATCAGCACCACATCTCAGAAGGCCCCATATGATCGGGGCCTGTCTTCCTCTCTGTCTCATCCTAAACCTTGTCCTCTAAGCTCCAGCTCAGAGGCCCTTCTGTTCCATGAACAGGCTCTGCTCTGTCCCATCTCAAGCCCCTGCACTTGCTGTTTATGCGGATGCCTTCCATTTGCCACAACTTTTTAGAAGTTCCACAGATGTTTCTATGATACAGCCAGGTGAGAGATACTAGACTAGCATAAAGAAGAGGGGCTTTGCTCAGTTCCATGAATTCAGGGATCTAATTATGTTGTTTTAAGTGTCCTGAACCATTAGCACAAGGCTGATGAGCCAAATCCACTTTGTGTGTGAATCAATCGATGTTTCTGTTCATGTCTTTGAAATTACTTCTCAGTGGCTATAATAGGGGTCTTGAAAAACTTGGCATTTGAAGGCTAGTAGTATTTTTAGTTTATAAAGTGAAACACTGAAATCTGGAGAGGTTAGCAAACTTACTCTGCCACAGTGGCCCTGAGACCACCCTCCTTCTCCTGCTAATGAGAGTTGTATTATAACTCAACAGCCCATGGCATAAAATTCTTTTAAACTCTGACACCCACCAGGTCCCTAGAGAGTTTCCTTTCTTTCCTCGTTTTTTTCAGTGCTCACACCAATTTCCATAAAAGTCAGCTTCATCAACATTTGGTATTGATGGTGGGCCCTGTCTTCAGAATCCTCTTTCAGTCCATGTCTTTTCTGTTTGTTGCTTCTAAAGTAGCAGGCATCTATGAACCAAACTAATGCACGCATTGGCCTGTGCCAGCTTCTGCCCTACGTGTACATTCAGGTTGTACAGATTTACAGTAATGTCACATCTGGAATTCTATGATACATATCTCCCATTTGCACTATGCCATGAATATCTTTAAAATTTATTAAAGTATAATGAACAATACCCATTTAAGTATAGGCAGTTGAATTTTGACAAATGTATGTAGCTTCTATCAAGATACCAAATATTTCTAGGGGCCTGGGTGGTTCCCTCAGTTGAGCGTCTGACTCTTGATTTCGGCTCAAGTCACGATCTGGTGGTTTGTGGAATTGAGACCTGCGTTGGGTTCTGCTCTGATAGCACAGAGCCTGCTTGGGATTTTCTCTGTCTCTCCATCTCTCTCTGCCCCTCCCCTGCTCTCTCTCTCTCTCAAAATAAATAAATAAACATTAAAAAAAAAACTTACCAAATATTTCCTTCCCTGAAAAAGTTCCCTCAATCACTGCTGTGGTCAGTCTTTCTCTCCACTTTTGGCCCCAGGCAACCACTGATGTCCTTTCCATGACTATAGATTTTGTACTTTCTAGAATTCCACAAGGTGATATCATACATACGGATGATTTTGCATCTCATTTCTTTTACTTAGCATAATGTTTTTAGATGTAAATATTTTTTAATTGTTCTCTAGTCTTTTTTTCTCTTACCTAATATTTCCACTACCACCACCCTCTTGCTCCTTTAAACCAGGCGGCTTAAGCTCGGCATGTCTATTTTCTGTCTTTTCTTATCGACATTCATACAACCATGTACCCATACAAAAGAGCCTAGAAAATTTGGTTTGTAAAGTTTCCTCCATGAACACAAACTAGGACAGCAAAGGGCAGAGAATGGATTCGGAGGGGCAAAAGGGGAATAGTCAGCAAAGGTAGGTAGGTATTCTGATACTAGATGAGAAAACTGGGCACCTCAGAAGGTGCTTACAAGTGGTCACTGGCTGGGACAGGCCTCAGTGCAGTTCTTCTGACTCTAAATCCCACATCTCATTTCCTTCCAAGAGATTTTTTTTTTTTTTTTTGCTTAATAAAAATTTAAAGGCCCAAAAGGCAATAAAATTTAAGGAAATTTAGGACCTACAGCAAAGGTAGTGTTAGTACGATAATGGTGACGGTAGTGACGTTAGTGACAGTGGAGGTGCTGAGATGATGGTAGTGACGGTGAAGATGATGGGCACCACCTGGGTGGTGTCTCCTGGACACGGGTCCAGGGAGAGCTGAAGGGAGCAAAACAAAATGCCATCTTTTTACACTGCTTTCACCTATTTTTTTTTCTCGTTTCAGCTTCGCAATAATTCTGTGAGGTGTGTATTATTATCATTCCCATTTTATTTTTATTGAGAGAGAGAGTGCGGGTACAATGTGGAGGGACAGAGGGAGAGAGAATCTCAAGCAGGCTCTGTGCCCGGTGCGGAGCCTGACATGGGGCTCAACCCTGTGACTCTGGGATCATGACCTGAGCCAAAGTCAAGAGTCAGACACTTAACTGACTGAGCTACTCAGGCACCCCTATCATTCCCATTTTAGAGGAGGCACCTGAAGACAAAGCAGTTACTCAACTTTTGGCAAGAGAAGAAGGTGATAAACATTTAGTCCACTCTTTACAGTCAGGTGTGGAAGTCAATAAGCAAGTATTTTAGTGGCACGTATTAGGCATTTGACAGATTTGAAAAATAGTTCCAGTTTTTCACACTTCTTTTTTCTCAATTTTTCACACTTACAAGCAAATTTTCTTCATGCCCAGTTGTTGCTAAGTGTACTGGGAAGAATGGGTTGATCTATATTAACTTGGAGGAATTTCTGTTTCTTTATTATTGTTGTCCTCAGGTGGGGAAATAAAAATGCAGGTACATAGTAGGTTCTATTTTCATTAAATGAATATTAAAGACATTGACCTGTGGCTTCCAGTTTGGTTTGGCCAAGTTGAGGCTGGTTTCAGGACATGAGCAGGTGGAAGGAGATGGAGGCCAGGTGGCTCTCCTCACCAGACCACCCCACCCCCACCCCCACCCACATCCCCACCACCTCCTGCTCCCTCCTTGCTTGGCTCTAGTTTAGGCAAGTGATCACAACTCCTGCTGACCTCTCCTTTCCCACACAGCCTTGACCCTCAGGAGTTCCCTATATAAGGTCATTCCTACCTCTTGCCCCTTATGTTTAGGGTAGTAACAGCCTCCCGCTGTTCCCAGCTGCTGGTTGTTTTACCATTTCCTTGACCTTGCCACGCCTTTTGTGCCCATAAATTAAGCTAATATTGCTCAGTTCCTAACCCTCCTGTGCCTTTCTTTCTGGTGCTGGGATGGGACTTTGCAAATTATACCCCTCTGTACTAGCAGCTCCCTGTCACTTATGCCAACGCCACAGGGAGCCTGCAAGGCTGAGGAGGAGGGACTTGATCTTCCCTTTGCTTGCTTTTCCTGTTCTAGTGCCCTCACGACGGGATTTTCTGAACCATTAGCACAGCGGGGTTCCTCTATCAGCCAGTCAGCACCTCTGAGCTTTTGGGTTATAACAGCCCCAAGCTCTTTCCTTGGCTCCTTGGCCAAAGTAGTGCTAGCCTCTTTCCACACTAATCAGTCTGTCTGTCTGTGTCTCTCTCTCTCTTCTCTCTCTCTCTCTCTCTCTCTCTTTATCTATCTATCTGTCTACTTGTTTATTTAGTAAATAATCTGTACACCCCAACGTGGGGCTCAAACTCATGACCCCAAGATCAAGGGTCTTCACGCTCCACCGACCAAGCCAGCCAGGCACCCCTAGCTGCTTTTTTACAGTTAACTTTTCGTGTTCCCTCAGCGAGCCCTTTCACATACTCAGCTCTCTAACGCCTTTTAAAAAAATTTTTATTTTGGTAAAAAATTACTTTACCATCTTAACCATTTTTAAGTGTACCATTCAGTAGTGTTAAGTGTGTTTACATCATTGTGAAACAGCTCTTCAGAACTTCCTCATCTTGCAAGACTGAAACTCCGTGCCTAATGAACAACTCCCCTTCCCCTCCCCCGCCCTATTTGCTGCCTTTATGAATTTGACTGCTTTAGATACCTCATGTAAAGATCTGCAACTCTTTTAAACTATTTTTATTAAAATAATCGGCATAGTTTTCTTGAGAGACTTAGCAGAAGACCACGGGGGAGGGGAAGAGGGGAAAAAAAGGTCAGAGAGGGAGGGAGGCAAAATCACCTATGCGTGGAAACATAAGGTATCTATCTTTCTCTGACTGACTTATTTCACTTAGCACAATACCCTCCAGTTCCATCCATGTTGCTACATATGGCCAAATTTCATTCTTTCTCATTGTCACGTAATATTCCATTGTATATATATACCACATCTTCTTTATCCATTCATCAGTTGATGGGCACTTAGTCTCTTTCCATGATTTGGCTATTGTCAAAAGTGCTGCTGTGAACTTTGGGGTACACGTGCCCCTGTGCATCAGCACTCGGGTAAATTCCTAGCAGTGCTATTGCTGGATCATAGGGTAGCTCTATTTCCATTTTTTTTGAGGAACCTCCACACCCTTTTCTAGAGTGGCTGTACCAGTTTGCATTCCCACCAACAGTGTAAGAGAGTGCCTGTTTCTCCACATCCTCACCAGCATCTATAGTTTCCTGAACAATTTTCAATTAACTCTTTGAATGTGCCCCTTGATTCCTACTGGAATCTCTACTGATACACTATTTTGAGAGGAATAACAATTGTTGAAATAACAATAAAGGTGAAAGCCCTTTTAAAACCCAAAGCACTATATATCACTACTATATTATATATTATTACTGTATTATAATACTATATTAGTGGTGGTATTCCAAATGGGGCCATATCCGAGCCTCCCTTGTGGTGTTGTTTGAAGCACTAACATCCTGAAGAGGATGACAGACACAAGACGATGGATGCAACCTCAAGGGTTTCAACAAACCCCGTGGCTCTGAGCCTGAGGATCAGAACGAGAAGGTAAATGGAAACTGTGTCCTTTCCTGAGGGAGGGTGTGGGGAATACAACAAATATAATCCTATTCACAAGTTACCATGGGGAAGAAGCCAGGGTGTCTGTGTCCTTAAGTGATACAGAGACTCTGGCTCTGGTCAAGACGAGACTCTGATCCCAGATGTCAGTCCCCAGCGATTCAACATCCTAACTTAAAATGAAAAATCTGGTTGCTTTTACAGAGTAGGAAAAGACTGGAAAATCCCCAACCACTAGCCAACTCACAAATGCCAGAAACTCCTTGCAGCCATAACCCTGGCTTGAGATTTCCCTGGTAGGGTGGGGTCCCCCAACCTCTTTAAGAAGAGGCCTCCTCTCTGAAGGGGTCAGATTGTAGAATGAGGCCCCAACAGGTCTTGCCCAGGGGCTTTAAAGGGGGAGCGAGGGCAGGAAGTATTCCAGGGGGCAAGTCCAGTGAGGAGAGCCTTGGCCTTTTTGCACAGCGCCCTGGTTGGCCGTGCACTCTGGAGAATACAGTCAGTCCCTGCCAGGAAAGAAGGACTCAAAACACAAGTCCAAGTGAGATTAAGGCGTTTTCTGTAGCAGCTATTAATCAAGAAAACCTGAGTTCTAAGGGCAGGATATTACTTCTTTCTTAAACTATTTGACTGGCTTGGTCTCTTTGTATTTGGGTAGGACTAACTATGATAAAAAGCTCACCTACATAGGTTCTGTGGCTAGATGTTATAGGACTCACAGATGAGCTGTTCTTCCAATGTCCAGGAGCTCTATAAACCTCAAGAAATTATTTGCTGAACTGTGTGTGTACATGGTGACCTGGAACAATTTTCTAGGGCCTGTAAATGTCATCTGGTTCACAAAAGAGTCCATGCCCCCTCCCCGCCTGTCCATACTCAAACGGCAAATAGCTCTAGACTATGAGTCACTGGAGGGCAGGACCCTAAATTTCATCCTTGAATCTCCAACAACATCCTGCTTGATGGGCTTTGTGGACAGTCTGATTTGACTTGGTTTGATTTATTTTTAAATGTTTATTGATTTATTTTGAAAAGAGAGCATGAGCAGGGAAGGATCAGAGAAAGAGGGAGAAATAGAATCGCAAACAGGCTCTGCGCTGTCAGCATGAGCCCGACATGGGGCCAGATCCTAGGGACCATGAGCTCGTGACCTGGTCCAAAATCAAGAGTAGGACACTTAACTGACTGAGCCACCCAGGCACCCCTGTGCCTAGTCTTTTAATGAGTATTGACTAAATTGAACATATATAAGCAAATATATACCATATATTCATATAAATATATAACATATATTCAGCTTCTAGGAATCTATAATAAAGTCTTTCTATCCTAAAAGTGGGCTTGTGATGGGTGACCCTTTTGGGAATCTCAGTGATAGTTTCTTCTCTTTGCAAGGTGGCTCTTTGCACAGGGGTCTTCGAATTAAAAAACAGTAAACACTAGTTTGGGAAGCTGAGTGCCAGTGTTATTTCCCCCACCGACACGCCAGGCTTTTTTTTTCCCCTAATTTTATCATCTGAAACCTCATAGTCTCTTCCTGTGTCTACTACTCAATGAAGTTATTATGGGGACTCATGATAAAAATAAGGAAAGAAAGAAAGGAAGGAAGGAAGGAAGAAAGAAAGAAAGAAAGAAAGAAAGAAAGAAAGAAAGAAAGAAAGAAAGAAAGAGGGAGGGAGGGAGGGAGGGAGGGAGGGAGGAGGAAGGAAGGAAGGAAGGAAGGAAGGAAGGAAGAAAGAAAGAAAGAAAGAAAGAAAGAAAGAAAGAAAGAAAGAAAAGGAAGAAAGGAAGAAAGGAAGAAAGAAAAAGAAAGAAAGGGAAAGAGAGAAAGAAACTTTATCATAAACTCAAAGTCATGGTACTAGTATTGATGATGAAATAGTTGATCACTTTCTTTCACTTCCAGGTTGGTAGAGGGAAAAAAGAGACAAAGTGAGGGAGGAAAAAGAGATGTAATGTTATTAAGATCATAGTAAAGTAACATGACTTAGTGTAGGTGTAAAGGGAAGAGAGGTCGCTTTGAGTCCCTCGCTTTAAGACTGTAATGGAAATGGGTCAAAATATTTTGGGAAGTGAAAAGATCATTATTAATTTTACCATTATCCTTTTCTTAGTTTTTCTTTTCATTTTAGTTATGACTTCTGGTCTGCTAGAGACATTAAGATGAGGGGGCAGGGGTAGGGAGTGTTAGCCATATTTCATTGATTCTAGAATACACATTTTTCACCTTCCAGCATCTCTGGGAATCAGATGGTGTCTGCTATACTCATCGGAGATGCAGTTATTAACATGGCCCAAACTTAGTCATAGCTGCTCATTATTGTCATCACTTTGATTGAGTTAAGTGTAGTTTTGTTACTGTAACTGCCATTTAAAAGGTCCTCAGAAGATTATACTGTGATTTGACATTGAAATGAAAAATTATGTTGCAAAAAGGCACAGAAACAGAGCAGTGGGACTTTAATTTGATATTGGCAAAGCAAATATGCATGGTTGAAGGAATGAACAATTGCAGAGTTTTTGCAAAGCAACAACCAGCTCCTTTCTGGAAGCTTAGATTAGAAGAGCCATCCCTCAAGTAGAAGAAACTCTAACTGAGATGCGCAAAAGAGCTGGCCATCACAAACCCAGCCAAGTGACGAGGGAAACTGCTAACACATGTCGGATGGATGAAAGAAATGTCAAAGCAACATGAGGCTTGCACAACTGTGGAGCAGTATGATTAAGACATGTGTTGTCATTTAATGGACAGTACTTTCTCCAGTGGTACATAAGAAAAGGTGTGCCTTACAATCAATGGAAAATGGTACAAAATGCAGGCTTACAAAGTTCAGGTAGCCACTACCATCTTATAGGAAAAGAAGGTTCTTATGGCTTCTCTGCTGGTGGGCATACAATTACAAGATTCAGCATAAAGTTGGCAGATAGTTGACCAGGCACTCTGGGAGTAGAAGCATCCTGTATGCTTCTGTTGCTATGTGCCCAAATGACTGTAACAAAAAGGAGATAGAACATGTCTCAAGAGTACAAGAGGGGGAGGGGCACCTGGGTGGCCCAATCAGTTTAGATGGTTCATGAGTTCAAGCCCCACGTCAGGTTCTGAACTGACAGGATTCTCTCTCTCCCTCTTTCTCTGACCCTCTGATACTCATGCTTGATCTTTCTCTCTCTCTCAAAATAAACAAATAAACATTAAAAAAAAAAAGAGTATGCACGGGGAAAGAAGTTGTTCTCTTAGATGTATGGATTTGAGATGGACAAAGATTTTTTTTTTAAAGTATAATTTTTTATTTAAAGAAAATATTTAATGTTTGGGGATGTTTCTTATACAATAGCAAAAATTAAACCTGAATTCTTAAAAAACTTATTAGTTTCATATCCCACAGCAGATATAAAACATTTTCAAGTAAATTCAGCTAGTAAATATTTAATTGTCTTAGAGATTATACCTTTAAATTTGCCAAGCATGAATATTTTATGGGCAGATTAAATTCTATATAGTCAATTATTAATGTCCCTAAAATAACAAAATTACTTCAGATTAATAAAAATGCCAGAAGATTAAATATTGCATATATCTACATTTCGCCAAATGTCTATTAACAGAACATGAATAAAAAGAATACATACAACTTGTTTCCTTATGCGTCCCACCCCATCCCACCTTGACCTTCCTCATGTGGGTATAAAAATTTTCAGCCATTTCTGGTTCTTGATTCTCCATCTCGTTTGTGGTAATTCTTGACCTGGGGCTCATAGGCAAAGGTTCATGGATGGGCCCCAATGAGCCTGTGCTACCCTGAAATTATATGAAAAATCTTGGGTATTATATGCTTTTTGGTGGTGTTGAGGAAAGGGAATCTGGTTGTTACCGATTTCTCAAAAGCATCCATTTTTTAAAGAACAAAAGAGTCCATGAGCAACCAGTCAGCATTTTGGATCAGTTGTGACCAGGCCCGAGGCCCCTTCCCAACAGTAGGTACTTTTAGTGGGTGTTTGGCTATAGCAGGAATGGGGGCTAGACCAGCAGCAACTGAACTGGTGACTCACGAGAGAGACAAGACACCTGGGAAATGGGCTTCGTGATTCTGTCTTGGTGTTGGAATTTGGCTGCCAAAATGTCCCTGTTCTTCCTCAAAATAAACAAAGAAAAGCCATCACATTCCTGTGCCTTCCAGGTTCAGTCTGGCACTTTGAACTGTGTTTTTAAGTGACAAAACCCAGGTCTTAATCCTTTAGTTTTCCTCTCACCCCGGCAGGTCCAAGATACCCTGTGATAAGGATAAGCTTGGGGGAGGGCTGAAGAGCAGTGATCCAGGCCTCTTGCCACTGGTGGAAAGGAATCAGGTTGGGTGGATTCTCATTTAGTTCCATAGAATTCCTCTACCTTGCAGGCTTGGCTTGGCTTCAATTGATGCACGACCTCTGAAAGTCCTAGGTTAAGAGGCAACTTGAGAGCTAAGAGCATCTCGGACGTTGGCATGCATCAGAAATTTGCTAAAGAGCTTGTTCAAAACAGATTTCTTGGATCATCCCTACAGATTCTGATTCAGCTGGTCTGGGGTGGAGTCCTGGAATTGTTCTGTTTGTTTTTTAGATCAATATCTCCAAGAGATTTTGGGAATGGGGCTATAAAGAGTCCTGCTTTTTCAAATGTTGAGAGCTTGGATGAAGAAAAGGATATCTGGGCCCTCAGACATTCTCCCCCATCAGTTCATTCTGTTAAATCTGGGTACTCTTCTTTTCTCCAGAGAAAGGCCTTAGAGGGGAACCCTTGGTCTGTTTTGTTTCCTGACATATGTGATGCAAGGGCAGGGGTGACTTGGGTCTCGGTGCCATGGTTCCCTCAGTCTTAGCAGATGGGAAACTTCTGCTCAGCCCTATCACCTCCAATATTTCTCCCTAGCCAAGGGCATGTATCCCCTAAAAGAGCTATGAGTGTGGGTTGAAACATCTTGGCTAATTCAATAACCAAGAATTGTCTTTTTGGGGCTGTGTGTTTCCTTTTGGGGCTGTGTGTTTCCAAGCCTCTAACCCCACTGAGGTTGTGCATTGGAGATCTGCAGAAGACAGCGTCTCAAGTGGCAGTTGCTGTAGCCTTTTTGCTGGGAGGAGGCAGAATAGTATACTAGAGAAACACCCATCTGGGAGTAGAAAGTTATTCATTCATTCATTTATCCATTCACTCAACAATACTGCATTGCTTACCATGTGCTAAGCACTGTGTTAGGCACTGGGATTCAAGAATGAACGAGACATAGTCTCTGCCTTAATGGAGTTCTTAGGTCAGAGTGAAAGACATTAAAAAATGGTTTTAAAATTTCTACATAGGAGGGAACTGGAGCTTCAATCTGGTTTTAAGAGAAAGGGAGTGGCATAGAGAGTTGTCTGGAAGGTGATTTTGCGCTGCAAAATGGCATCTCTCCCGTTATCTGTTTGTTTGGGATAGATGGTGAAGAAGAGCGGATGGAGAATGTCAAGTGGTCAAAGACACCTCCTCCCAACATAACACAAAGCAACCCCTCGGTGCCAACATCAGAGGGTAAACAAATCATTATCTAATTCATTTACTTAGTCAATCAATCAATCAAGTGATTAGTTCATGACAGCCATAGTGCAAAGAAGTATATTGCCCGTGGGAACTCACAAAAAGGATAATTAGTCTGGGGTAGGGCATGAGGAAAAGATTCCTTAAACAGGTAGCTTTGAAACTGAGACCAGAAAAAAGAGGTAAGAAAGGGTGTGGTGAGTTGGGGCCCATGCAGAGTGGCTGAAGCTGAGGTAACGTGGGGAAAAGTGTCCCAATGAAGTTAGAGAGAAGCAGGATGAGACCAGGGACTTATGGAAGTGTTCTTTTCTTTTTACTTGTTGGTATGTGATTTTGAGTAAGTTTCCTGATTTCTCACCTGTAAAATGGGGGATAGAGCCAAACTGACAAGGCCATAGCCAGGATGAAAAGTTGTTTTGTAAAAAATAGTCTTACAAAAATAAAATGATTATGTCTGCTCAGTTTCTAATAACATTTGAAAATGGCAGACTGGTTTGGGCAAGAGCCCAGATGAGACCCTCCTTAGCTCTTCAAAAGTCTCTCTGTATAGGGAAGGAAACAAGTCTGTCCTGTTCCATCAAACGTTGCTCTGATGGCCATGCCTCTTCAGACTCTTCTCTGGGCTCAACCAGAGCCTGGCATTTACTCCAATATGGCTGTTTAACTTCTAGAAGTTTCTCAGTTTCTGGGGGTGCCATCACTTCATTTACTCTTGTGGTTTTTCTGACTTACTGAATTCTAGCTCATATATTTTGTTGATTTTCAAAAAGTAAGTTTGAGGGATGCCTGAATGACTCAGTGGGTTGAATGTCCAACTCTTGATTTCAACTCAGATCAAGATCTCAGGTTGTGGGATCAAGTCCTGCATTGGGCTCCTGTGGAGCCCGCTTGGGATTCTCTTTCTCTCTCTCTCTCTCCCCCTCCTTTGCCCCTCTCCCTTGCTCATGCTCTCTCTCTCTCAAATAAAAAAAAAAGTTAAAAAGTTTGAGAACAGCAACCTATGGTTAGGTAAACATTCATTTTTTATCTCAGTAGCTTCATATTAATGGAATCTGTAGACATTGATGAATCAATGTGACATTTGACAATGGTGTCACTAAACAGGAAGTATACCTAGCACTTACTTCAGTTGTATATATGAAATACTATATGGTACACAAATGGTCAGTGCTGAATGGTCTGTGGTGAAATGAAGATCTGTCTACTCTTTACTCCTTGTCATCGTCTGCTTTTTAAAAGTTGGGTGAATACACACAGGCAAAACTCCTAGACTGAACTTGATTATCTGCCCTTAAGATATTATTGTCAACTTTACAATAGTTGATATAACACCCCTCTTGATGAGGACCGGTGCACCCCCACATTAGCACTCCTTTTTTTTTATTATTATAATAGTTTATTTTCAAATTGGTTTACATATAACACCCAGTGGTCGTCCCAACACGTGTCCTCTTTAATGTCTGTCACCCCCTCTCCCCCCTCCCTCACCTCCCTCACCTCCTTCACCCTCAGATTGTTCTTAGTCTTTGAGAGTCTCTTATGTTTTATCTCCCTCCCTCTCTGTGTCTTTTTTTCCTTTCCCCTCTTCCCCTCCCCCTGGTTTTTGCTTAGTCTCACAAAGTTCACCTATTCGTGGAAACATATGGTATCTGTCTTTTTCTGACTGACTTATTTTACTTAACATAATACCCTCCAGTTCCATCCATGTTGCTACACATGGCCAGATTTCATTTTTTCTCATTGCCTTGTAGTAGTCCATTGTATATATGTGCCATAACTTCTTTATCCATTCGTCAGTTGATGGGCACTTGGTCTGCTTCCATGATTTGGCTATTGTCGAAAGTGCTGCTATGAACATTGGGGTACACGTGCTCCGTATGCATCAGCATTCCTGTGTCTCTTGGGTAGATTCCTAGCAGTGCTATTGCTGGGTCATAGGGTAGCTCTATTTTCATTTTTTTGAGGAACCTCCACACCGTTTTCCAGAGTGGCTGCACCAGTTTGCATTCCCACCAGCAGTGTAGGAGGGTGCCTGCTTCTCCACATCCCCGCCAGCATCTATAGTTTCCTGATTTATTCATTTTAGCCACTCGAACCGGTGTAAGGTGGTATCTCAGTGTGGTTTTTATTTGTGTTTCCCTGATGATGAGTGACTTTGAGCATCGTTTCATGTGTCTGTTGGCCATCTGAATGTCCTCTTTGGAGAAGTGTCTATTCATATCCTCTGCCCACTTCTTCACTGGATTATTTGTTTTTTGGGTGTGGAGTTTGGTAAGTTCTTTATAGATTTTAGATACTAGTTCTTTATCTGATATGTTATTTGCAATTATCCTTTCCCATTCCGTCGGTTGTCTATTAGTTTTGTTGGTTGTTTCCTTTGCCGTGCAGAAGCTTTTTATCTTGATGAGGTCCCAATAGTTCATTTTTGCTTTAAATTCCCTCGCCTTTGGAGATGTGTCGTGTAGGAAATTGCTGCGGCTTAGGTCAAAGAGGTTTTTTCCTAGCCCTCCTTCTTGATTGCATATGTGGTTATTAAAATTTAGTCAGGGAGGATATTTCTCTGACTTAATGAATGAAGGAGGCCTAGGAAAAATTTCTGAGCTGGGAGTCAGAGGTTTGAGTCCTACTGTTGGCTTAGCCACGTGCTAGCTGTGTGACATTATATGGGATGGACAAGTGGCGTCTTATACAAAAGATTTGCTTATTTACTTTTAAATGACAAAAAAGCTGAAACTAGGAAGTTATTGGCTGGATTTCAGTCACCAGGTAAATGATGTCATCAGGATCAGGTTCCTTGTGTCTTTCCCTTTCATAGCCCTTATCATGTGGCCCTTTTATCCTCATGCTTATAGCTTTGTTGTCACCAGCTGCCCATCCCAGCTCCAGACCCCATGGCTACTCAGACAGGATGAACAGGGAAGGACAGTACATCCACATCTGGGTTACTTTAAAAACAAAGCAGAGGATTTGCAAGAACCCCTCCGGACTGTCATGTAGCCACTCATAGCAGCAAGGGAGGCTATTTAGCTGTGTCCCATTGTGAAGTGGAATGGAGCAAGGGAGGGGGGTTTGCAAGTGCCTGTAGGATTAATCAAGGGGCAGCATCTGCCCCAGAGTTTTTGGGCCATTTATATTATTTTGGACATCAGTTGCCTTCGTTATCAAGTGAGGTGGTTTATATGTGGATGGTCTCTGGGATTCCCTTAGTTCAAAACCAGGAATTCTTAAACTTATTTTTTTTAGGTAATTCTTCAACTTTAATGTATATGCAGATCACCTGGAGAGCTTGTTAAACTGCAAATCCTGGTGGCAGGTGGGGGTATGAAAGCCTGAGATTCAGCTCTACTAATGTAGGAGTTTAAGGCGTACAGCATAAAGACTTGACATACAGATGTCGCGAAATGATTACCACAGTGAGTTTACGTACTATCCATTGCCTCATGATAGTCTGCATTTCTAACAGGCTCCCAAGTGATGGGGATGCTGCTAGACCGCACTTTGATTTGTGAGGTTCTGAAGGTTTCTGAGTCCTTTGATATTCGGCTGCTTTTCTCAGTGGATGAGCCAGTTTAAGGCAAATACCATGCAAAATTCTTACTTTGTCTAAAATGACTTTGAATTCACAGAAATGTTTCTTCCAGCAACAAGTGTGCACTTTCTTACTGATTTTTCAGCATTTCTGCATCTAGAGGTGGCAAGAGCTAGAGCCGCAGTCCTAGTTAGAGTATAGGAAAGAGGAAAGGACTTTTCTAATCCTCACAGAAACTCTGTGAGGTCGGTGTGATTACTCTCATCTCACAAATGAGGAATCTGAGAGGGAGAGACTCAGTGAGGTGAAATTACTTTCTGAAGGTCACACAGCTGGTAGTTGACAGGGTTTCGATCTAAACTAGGTCTCTGATTTCCAGGTCTGTACCTTTTCCATCTCCTCAGGCTGACCCTTGCAGAGGCCCACACGTGAGAGATGCTAAGGACAAATACAAAACAGTCGACAGTTGAGTGATAATTAGCTTGTTTCGAGACCTGCCCATGCTGATTAGCATGAATTTGTCATTCCAGATCCCTTCTCCGCAACCCCTGGGAGACTGACCTCTACCTGGGCTCTGGCCTCCAGTTGGATCCACCCAGTGGGAACCACCTACAAGAGACTGCTCCAGTGGAAGAGACAGAGGTGGGATATTGGTTCACTCCCTGTCCTCGTGGTTTCTTTACTTCAAGGCCATGACTTAAGTGGCCTTTTTTGGGCCTTTTCAGTAACTGCTTCCTCCCCTTGTCTCCTCAGGCCTGGGGGATGATTGCTTCCCCAGTTGCTAGTTCTCTGGGTTGCTTTGTGGTTCCCTTAACCTCGCCTATGCCTCCATAAACAGTCCCTTTGGCTGTCTTCTTAAGGTGCTGCCTGATGAGATCATGACTCGCTGACTCGTGTCCTAAAAGTTTTCAGGTGGTGGCAGGTAGCAGTAAGCAGTAACAAAGTCGGCAGGAGATCTGGGGGCCTCCAATAGTCATGACTTGGGGAGAAGGCAGGGTTTCAGTTGGGGAGGATTTGTGGACAATGGAGAGAAAATATTTAGGAAGAGCTTCCGGCAAAGTCAAGGACTGGAGGAGCATGGGGATCTGCCAGTACTTGGGAGTCAATAGGAAAGTAAGTGGCCTGGGGTGAAAGCAAATATGGGTGGGTCGTAGTAACAGCACTCACATTATTAAGTGCTGTGTGTCATTGTGGCCTAAGTGCTTTACATTTCATCTTTGGCAGCCCCTGGGTCACCTAATTTTTAGAGGGGAGGAGGAAACTAAGGCACAGAGAAACTTGTTCCGGGTCACCCAGCTACTAAGTGGATTTGACTCTTTGTGGTCTAGTTCTGAGCCTCCCGCAGAACTATTATGCTGTGCTGAGGCACAGATTCTGACTGTTTTGGAGACAGGATGACATCTGAAGAAAATGGTATTAAAGGGGCAGAGCCTGGATGTGCAGGGTAGGAGGCATGCCAGGAGGGAAGAGCAGAGGAATCTAATGTGCCCTCCACGGAGGCTTCAGCTCAGCATAGCTCTGGGTCACATGTGGGAGTCCACATCCTGCTCTCTTCTGGCTGTGATGATAGAAGGTCTGTCTTTCCTTTTCATAGTCCTAGGTCAGAGTTCACATTTGGTTCTCGCAGGGGCAGGGAAATGGAAGGGGCCTGGGTCGGGACGCTGGGAGCTGCCCCTGTTGCCAGAGACAGTTATGGAAAGCCCTGGAGGAGGAGCCCCTCCACCCTCCACCTCTGCACCGTTGTGGATTGAAATAGAGCACATCAGGACTTAGCATAATTATTTCTGTTTTAATCTGCTCACTGAGGAATTTCTTTCGCAGCCAGGATAGCTCCTATGGCCTGATTTATTCTCTATTTTCCATGTGGAAACATAGATTTAACCTGAGTCTAGTTTTCCTTCTCTAGAAACTGGTGGTAATAAAAGCTGCCAGACATGTCATGTGCACACATATGAGGGCCCATGTCACAGAGACTTACCTAAAGCAGGTGTTCACAAATACTAGTGGAAATTTTCCTTTCTCTTAATTCACCTTCTGTCAAAAGATAAACTGAGGCATATTAAAAATTTTAAGAGTTGATATGAGTGAAAATCGATTCCAGCGAGGTAGCACCAAACCAGAAGTGCTCTACCAGCAGGAGCTGGGGGAGGGACTTTTACAGAGAAAAGGCAGAAGCAAAATAAGGAGTTTACTGGCTTTAGCTTAACACCTAGTTTGCTGTTTGTGATTGGTTGTCCTTAGGTTTCAATTTTGTAACCTTGAGGCATTTATAGGCTTAGGTTTTGGTTTGCTTACTAGGTCAGCACAGCATGGCATTAGAACCCCCTAGACTAGCCTCCTTGTTTAATTAATTGATCCCTTCTTTCCATTTAAAGTCTTTATGAAATGATAATAAGTGTGTTAGAGGGTATTTTTTCCTCCCTTCCTTCCTTCTCCTTTTCTTCTTCCCTCCCTCCCTTGCAACTTTATTGTGAACATTTTCAAACATACATAAAAGTAAAGGGAAAGTGAAATGTACCTTCATCATCATCTACATTTAACAGTGTTCAACAGCTTACCATATTTGGTTTCTTTATTTTTGCTGAAGTATTTTAAAACAATAGCAAATGTCATAAATTTCACCTCAAATTGTCGAGTGTACGTTTCTAAAATATAAGAACTTTTTTTACACCATGACACCGATCTACCTAACAAAATTAACAGTAACTTCTTACTAGAAAGTCCTAACCGTATTTGACTATGTTCAATGACGACATAATCTTTTTGTATTTGTTTTGATTGAATCAAGATCCCCACATGATGAGGAGCTACAAAGGGACAGAAACCATCTACAGTTTACAGTTCTTAGAGTCAGGAATTTCTTTGCCTTTTGCACAATGACTCAGCTTTGCCGATATAGTGCACCCTAACATTTGTGGTTTTGACTGTCTGGAAACAACTCCAGATGTCCATGGCATTTAGCAAAGTCTGCCGAGGTACACGTGTGAATCCTGGGCATTTCCGGGGTTGTGTCTGGGAGGGAATTGCTCAGCTAGAGTGTGCCCCTTGACGAGAGCAGGTAATTGGCTTCTCATTGATATGCTGTTGTTCTCTCTTCTTGTTCTTCCCTGGTTTGGGATGTCACATATTAGGACAATTATTTTAAGAAAAAGTTGGAGTCATACGTAGGATTATTGATTTTTTTTATCTTGCCAAGTAAGGACATTAAAAAATACCTCTTATCACCATTATTTCATAAAAGGAAGGACATTTTAATATTAAAAAGACAGGACTGACATTGTTTCAGAATAAAAGGGCATCTTCTCCAGGAGATGGTAGTTGGCCACCTTATGCTGACATACATATGTTCTGTGGTTCCAGTTTTCTCATTTTGCCATGGACTGGTGAGCACTGTCACAATTTGGTATTTGGGAAGCATTTCTTTACTCAAGATTGCTTGGATAGTAAAAACTTGCAAAGTGATAAAAATATGTCACCTTTTTTTTTTTATGTCATTCTTTTTTTGAAAAGTTACCATTGAATGGGAGATGAAACTTGAGTAAAAGTTGAAAACAGAGTTATCTTGTGACATGGGGGTAGGTACAGGAGAGAGGTGCCACTTTTTTGAATTGCGATTCGGGGACGTGTCAGGAGCCAGGTATAAACTTTTCCATGTCTCCCTATAGGCCTGAGATTGGATCCAGGGATATCGAGAATTAATTATTTTAAGTCATTAGACTTCTGATGAAAACTCTTTTTGGTTCCCAAGAACTCCTTTTGATCTTGCTCCTATTTTCCGGTCCTGTATTTCCATCCTTATTCTGTCCCCCACACTTGCCAGGCATTGTGTGAGACCACAGGCATTCTGTACACCACGAACCTCTCCCACAGCCTAACACTGGCGCTGAGCCCATGACCCGCACGTTGTAGCTCTCATCTCCTCTGCCCTTCAGATCAGCAGGTCCAGCAGCCATTCTGTATCCTCCCTTGAGTATCTTGGGCCCAATCTGGCTCTTCCTCCTCACTTCCTCACTGCACAAAATGAAGAAGTTGCTCATGTCACAACCTGGGAGTTCTCACACTCACCCATTACCTATTCTTGAAGTGTCAACTGCAAAATATATTTCTAGTCTATTTACTTCATGCTGTGACCACTGGTATTGCCCCCATCTTGGCCACTGTTCCCTCTTGCCTGGGTTATTGTGATAGCTCGTCTTAATCTCCATCTCTACTCTAACCCCATTGATCTGTTCTTCATACAGTAGGCAGAATGACTTTCTTAGGATGGAACTTGTGCCATGTGGCACCCTCTGTTCAAAACTCTGAGGACATTTGGACAAAAAGAAAAAAAACATCCCTAACAAGGCATACAAGGGCCCTGTGGTTGGCCCATTACTCCACCCTAACCCCGTCTAAAGTTACCTCCTTTTCATTTACTATGTTTGATTAACATATTGTACACTCTGATTTTCTCAAACACTCAAAGCCCTTTCCTACTTCAGGGAGGGAACATAGGGTGTTCCTTCTTCTTAGAAAGTTCTCCCCACCCTTCACTCTCTGCCTGTTCTCCCTCCAGACTGTAAGCTTCCTGAAGACAGACCCTCGACTACTCCTCTCATTAATGAATAACCAACAACTAACACAGTCCCAGACAGAGAAATCTGCTTGGTAGATCTAGTTGAGTGAGAGAATGACTATTCCAATTAACATCAAAATTCTTCTATCTCCATAAAAGGAACAAAAAGGGGAGGCTGCATATATTTTAGAAAGAAAAAAAAGCTATATTTTTGCTAGCTCAGCCAAGCTGATATTCAGCATTGAGTATTTGGGCCAGTATTAATCTCTGTACTAATAATAATGGACCTTTCTGTGAAATAAATCATATTTTAAGCAGGCTCCACTTTATCTGCATTACCAAAATTGACAAGGTTCCTGTAAAACTCCCGCAAAGGATGACCTATCTTTAATAAAGTGCTAAATGTGTCCATTTCTGAAGCACCTATAATACTCTCATTTAAAAACCTAAGTGCTTTATTATCGCTGGTTATTGAAAAGGCTAAAATCAAATATACTAAAAATGGCCCTATAATTTAAGCTTACGTTTTTATTACAGTTTGAAAAGAGAAGAATCGACATATTTGTAGAACCATTTCCTATAATACTTTTCAATAAATTATGTAATTTTAGTTTTTCTTTTGTTTAGCAGAAATGAAATGTTTTCTGAGAACTGTAAGTCCATGCTGAGGTCCTCTATTTCTTATTCCCTTTTATTTATTTTTTAATGTTTATTTATTTTTGAGAGAGAGAGAGAGAGAGAGCAGGGGAGGGGCAGAGAGAGAGGGGGACAGAGGATGCGAAACAGGCTCTGATTGCAGGGAGGCAGGGCTCGAACTCAATAACTGTGAGGTCCTGACCTGCCCAAAGTCAGACACTCAACTAACTGAGCCACGCAGGCACCCCTCTTATTCCCTTTTAAGGCATTGTCCTAGTGACTCACCTTTAGTACCATGTCCTATTTGCTAATTATCTCTACCTTCCAATTTAGCTTTTTACTACCTAATTTAGTCTCTACATTTATTTTGTGGAATTGACTTATCCCCTCAACTATACTATAAGCTTCTTGTAAATAGCAGTTGGTATCTTCTTCTACAGCATCTTCAGTGTAGCAGTCAGGTCAGGCCAAGTCATATGGCAGTAACAAAATGTCCAAAATCTCTGGGCTTTGTTTCCTACTCCACCTGCATGAATAATGTGGGCCAGCAAGGGATTCTGATCATGTGTTCTCTCATGGACCTCGGCCAATGGAAGGCTTCATCTTCACCCACATCCCTGACAAAAACAACAGTGGGAAGGAAACATGACAAGCTACACCACCGGCTTTTAAAGCTTCTGCCAGGATGTGACACGTACGGTTCCATATGTGTGTCATTAGCTAAAACAAGTCACATGGCTATGCCTAACTTCAAAAGAGGGGAAAAAAATGTCTGTGTCTCCCCCTCCCTCTGCCCCATCCCCTGCTAGCACTCTGTCTCTTGCTGTCTCTCAAAAATAAATAAACATTAAAAAATTAAAAAAAAAAAGTGAGCAAGCAAAACCCTAACATGTCTCTGGAAAAAGGATAGTCAGGGACTCTGCATGAATTGCACTCATGATTCACACTTGGTGCCTGCAAAGCCCTCGCCAGTTCCGGAGCTCATGGTGGGAATTCCATTGTAATTGCTTACTGAAGTTTGGAGACACCTGAAGAACTACATGTGGGCTAAAGGTGAAGGAGAAGGCAGTTGCTGGTTGAAAATGAAGAAGGTATTGCTATAGCGTATGTGCATTCTTCTGGTTTCAACTTCCCTTCTAAAATCTGGAAATAGAGAAAGTTCTAGAGAATATTTTTTTAAAAAGGACCCATGTGAATACCTGCCTTTATACAGCAGATAGCTATGCATGCACAAACGGCCTTACCCTACACTCTGAGCTAGTAAACATTCTGCCAGTGATTTCAATGACCGCAGATGTTGATACTCAGAGAATATTTGTGGACTACATGAACCTGGGAGGGGAGTGAGTAATTAGGGTGGTAGAATTATGATTCAGAGCTGGAATTCTGGGCTGAATAATGGGTGCACTCTAAGGGATAAGGGATTGATGTGTAATGTTTGGGTGTAAAGACCAATTGCATTAAGTACAGGATGGCAGATCTTTGAACAATAGTATGTGTGAAAAATCTCCAGGGCTTTCTGTTGACATAAATTGTATTGTTATTCAGTAGTGAGATGTGGTAGCCAAAGGAGCTAATAGAATGTCCACAGGGAAGCATGATACCCAACACAGGGGAAGGGCTCAAGGACTCTGCTCAGATGGTGTATGGAAGTTTGAGTTCAGTTTGGGATGTCACTGTTTTAGGGACTTTGGCAGATTAGCTCACCCAGAGGAGAGTACCTGGATCACCAATGGAATAAGAAAACTCAAGGAGGAGATGAAGAAACTGAGTCAATTTAATCTAGAGAATGGAGAGACCTGATTGGGGAAGTGGGGGATGGGGAGGGCCAGTCTTCAGATAATCAGAAGGCTCCCAGGTAGAAGAGGGAATTTATTTTGCTACAGAAGACAGGATAAAGATAGGTTATAGGGACACTGATTTTGACTCACGATCAAGAATAGAATCCTGTGAAAGTTAAGTCTCTTGTAGGTTGTGTTGTCAAAGGGATTTATGAATCTAAAGAGTAGAGTGACCAACTATCTATCCAGTTTGCTTCAGACTGAGTTTTCTAAGACTTGGGATTTTGAGTGATGAAATCAGAAAAATTCCAGACAAACTTGAATGAAGCAGCCACCCTACCAAAGAGGATTGCCGTTATTGTAATCTAAGGTCTCTTCCAATTTAGAGATTCTGTGATATGTTGATTTTTCCTAGAAAATTTTCTCAGGTAAATCAATTATTCTTATACACAATTGTTCCAATCCTTGCTAAATTTAATCAAAAAGGGCTTTGCACACGCTCTTTGAGCAACTGTTCCACACTTGTGTTTAAGATTTAATTACTACCGCTAGATCCATGTCCTTTACTTGTATCATATAATGAGGTGACATTTCCCTGCAAGTTCAAAGTCATTCATTACATAAATGAGCATTTTAGAAACAAAGAGCTACACCTTTCTTAAGAAATAACAATGGATAATTTTTTGATAGTTTGAACGGCTGTTATTTTTAAATAAAGAATTAAGGAGGTGAACAGCAATATAGGAAGTTAAGTTCCATCATAATGAAATTTTGCGTGGGTTATGCACAATACGAGGACTGTTTGTGTTCAACACATCCTCGTAGAAACTTTATTCTTTTCTTTTAATCACTTACTGTATGTGATTCGGGAATAAATTTATTAAATCAAACCTCAACCTTGCGGTTTTGTTTATTCTTTTGGGCTCAATGTTTGTGTATTAGAACCAAGACTTCTATAAAGAGGTTTTGTAGTTTTCGCCTGGTGTTCTTCCTGGCGATGTACTACCTGCTCATTCCAACTATTTAACTTCAATGAAACCATGAGAGATAGTTACTGAGTTTGGCCAACTTTCCTAAGCCTTTTCTCTTATAACTCACTTGATAAAGCCATGTAAACAAAGCCTTTTGAGAAGTGAAGAGTAACTGGTTAATAGGCTCTATTTTTTGTCTAGTTGGTGATTTATAGAGAAGAGAAAGAGTCCCTTCAATTTTATGGCTTTGCACCCAATCCCAAGAATAGAAATCCAGGGAGATGAGAGAATCATGGGAAGACTCTTGACGTGGCTTAAGGGAAGTGGCAATTTAAAAAGTTCTGCCCGAGAGGAGAGCCGTGGGGGTCTAGCTGCTCATTCAAACCCACTCCACCACATGCTCCTGTCTAATTTAGTTTGGAATCATGCCTTCTGGGAATTTTTCTTTGGATATACACCTGACTCTGCCTCTCAAACAGAAATCACTCTCTGTTCTTACACCTGTGCTGTTGACTTTTCACTGTAGTTGTTGGTGATAGACTTATTACAGGACCTGGAAAAAAGTGGTTCATGATAAAATAAAGCCAATAAAATGGGTACAATGTTAGACATTCTACTCATTTAGTTATTAGTCTTTCATGCGAAAGAGGCACACACAACTGTCTGAGATTTGCCTTCTTGTTATGACAGCACTGTGTTTACTTGACCATAGAGTCTCCGTGACACTCTAGCTGGGAACATAATGTAAGCAATATGATCAATTTAGAAGGATAGTAATACATCCCCCAGAAGGCCTTATGGGAAGAGATACATTTGTTACTGTAATCTGGAGCCTGCCCACAGCCTTACCAATCTGTTACATTCTCACAAATAGCATTCTGGAATATCAAACTGAGCCCAGAATTCTTTGCTTTACCTTGTGCAGCCCTTCACTGTTGATTTCCAAAGAAGTCAGGACTATGAATATTTTCAGTGGACACTGTACTTTTGATTCGGAATCTCTCTGAACTTTTAATAGGTAAACCTAATGGTAAATATTGGAAATCCATCGTTCAAGTTCAGAAAGGGCCCACTGAAGGTAAAGAGCATGCGTTCGTCAGTGATAATTAGCTTTATTTTATTTCGCGGCATTTCAGCCATGTTGAAACCCTCATGGGAATGTGACTGCCTTTTTCTAGGTTTGTATCTGAAGTTGTCTAACAGGATAAAGGTGGGTTTTTTCGCCTCCTTCCAGTGACTGCTTACTTTCTTTTCTCTTGGTACTCATTATTTCCTGGTTTCACATAGTTTTCTCATGCTATTCATGTTGAGGGAAGGTGAGTATCTCCTTACCATTTCCCATGGTTAGGATGAGGACGACACTTGGTTGTGGAATGGAAACCTACTGTCAAGAGAGGTGACTAGAAGTGCAAGAAGTTAAGAGGACTGTGAAATAATTTGTGGGCATAAAAAATGTGAGAGAGATTTATGAGTGTTGGGTCTGAAAACTCAGTGCTGTGAGGATGATGTGGATGAAGGAACTCAGTCCTATCAATTGGTGTGAGAGAAGCTGTAGAACAGGACGGTGTGTGGCTCTGTGGCAGATCCCCCCACGGACCTGGCGGGGTGGGCCGTCAAAAGCCCCCTGTCTGCCTCCACAGCTGCTTCTGCTGGGCTGATGGATCTTGCTGAGCAAGATATAATGTGATCTCTGAGCCACTGTGACTCTACTTTTCAAATAATAGTGTTTAACATTTATGGATTTATCATGAAAAATGGAAAGTTGCAGATTGCATTCTTACTGCCCATGAAGAAATTCTCCCTCACAAACACCCAGCGCATCGGTGAACACCATTACCTCCAAAGCTTTCCTGCACAACTGCTTTCGGCATTTGCTGGGTTTTCCTGTAGGCTGTCCCGTCGGTGTGACCCTCCCTGCAAATGGCCTCCACATCACCTGTCTCGTCACCTTTAATCCAGCCCCTGCCTGAATTGCACTGTCACATTATAAATTTAGCACAGAGTTCTTGTTTTATTCAAACTGGTATCAAAGAAAAATGATCCATGGGCAACCAAGCTGTTTTTCCTTTACTCCATTTGCCTTTAAAAGACTTTATAAAATAATAACATGTATAATATATGGTTATGAACTTAATTGTGCCAGGGCAAGTCACCAAGTTTTTGTTTGGTTTCTTCCTCAAAACGTCAGTCAGATGCTTGAAATAAACAGCTAACACCAACACACCCTTGTATTTCCTGTGTGGGTCTCGTCTGTCTTCCCTATGTAATTCTCAAGTGCTTAAAACAAGTTCATGCTCTCTGTGACCTTTTCAATGAACCCACAAAATCACCACAGGTGATGTTTTCTCTTGCACTCTAAAATTTTTTTTTAAGATTTTTAAAAAGTTTATTTATTTTGAGAGAGAGAAGGAGAGGGGGGCAGAGAGAGTAGAAAGAGAGAATCCCAAGCAGTCTCTGCATAGTCAGCGGCGTAGAGTCTTCTGCAGGGCTTGAACTCAACATCAAGAGATCATGACCTGAGCCAAAACCAAGAGTCTGATGCTGAACAAACTGAGCCACCCAGGCGCCCTGTACTCTGAAAGTTTAAGTGAGATATTAGGTCCAATGTCTGAGAATTCAACACAACCATGATGCTTCCTTATTGTTGTTGTTGTTTTAATTTCTATGGACTGCACCAAGATAAGCCTCTCATCTTTGTATTTATTATTATTATATAAAGGCATTAGAGAGACATTGAGGTTTGCTTAACCTGTCCCTTTGATACAGAGGATGTGTGTGTGTGTGTGTGTGTGTGTGTGTGTATGTGTGTGTTTTAGCATGAAGAGAAAATATAGAATGGGAAAATTTTTTTTACCACAGTCATTTAGAAGATAATGAGCTGGTATAATTCTTTAACATCAGGGTGCACTACTCTGATGGACTCTATTTTTACCACACCCTAAGATGGTTGTGTTGTAAACTGGGGTTACGGTATGTCGACTTCATTATCACTGTTACACCCTTATAGCAAAATCGTTATTCTGGTAATTAGCATTTTCTGTCTGTTTGGACATATTTGTCTTCAGACAGGTTGCTTTGGAGTCTACAAAAGAATTTCTTATGTGTTTTAAAGATCTATTCTGCCTTCAATTTTCTTTTAACCAACAAATATTTATTGAACATCCTATTTGTGAAGTCTATACTAGGCAGTGAGAGGGAAGGGACCCTGTCTTCAAGGAATTTATTTAGCAGTAGATGAGTTCATATATGCATTCGAAGTGTGAATATGAGATTATTAACAGAGGCATTGTTAAGCCTCCCAGTGAAATATTTCTGCTTCCTGAGAACAAGAACAAAAACATACATTGCTGTTTAATATGCCAACGTGGTGAATACTTAGATTTTGGTCCTACGTTAGGACCAAAGTGTTAGGTTGTGCATACCTTCACACACACATGCACATTTATTTAGACCAGTGGCTTTTAAACACATTTTATCTTCTAAAGTAGCAAAGACTGTTTGAAGTGAGTGGAAGGGATGAGACCTACCCATTTACCTGTTTTTACCACCCCCTCTCTTCGTGCAGTAGCCTCAGGGCATAAACTGAGAAGCCCTGGTTCAGATTGTTAGATATACAACTTTATTTATCATAAATAATTTAATAAATAACTTATTTATTAAAAATATTTTATTAAAATAAATCATAATTTATCTTACAACATTAAATTATTACAACTGTTATCCATTTACACAAAGATAATTCAATACATGTTATAATAATACCCTGGTGGATTGCTATGTTGCTTAAGTAATCTTATTTGTCCTTATTTGTCCTCCTTCCTAATCCAGGACTTCCACCTCATTTGGTCTACTTGGTCTGTGAATTCTGCTCTGACAGTCGATGTTTTGGGGAGTATAGCTATGATGATGCTGTGATCTCTAGAATTTAGTAACATTCCATTCTATTCCATTATAACCTACTCGTATTTCTTTGATATTTGCTCTTTCTCTACCCATGCTTTTAACCTTTTTAAAACATTTAAAACTTTTGTAGGGAGTCAAAAGTATTTACTGTTAGAAATAGGGTTCTTTTGCCAGGATGTTTCAAATGCTAGGTGGTCTCCAAACAGTTTATGAGAAGACTTGAGCAGAGAGCTTGGCACAATGGCTAGCCCGTGATCCTAGTCAAATCTCATCGTAAGTGGGAAACTCCAAGTTGTGAGGTAAGGAGCTTCAGTGGGACCTGGAAGGTGAGAAGAAAGTGGGGTCCAATTTGAAAGGAATGAAGGTAGAATTGTTTTGTTTTAAGTAAATGTATTGCATTTTACAAAATACATACTGTAGAAAATTTGGAATCTACAAAGAAGTAGAGAAATAAAGAGATAGAAAAATCCTATGTAGTCCTATCACATAAACAACTATTTATGTTTTGGTTACTCCTGAATGAAGGAGTAGACAGCAGGAGGCAGACAAACTTGCCCAATAAAGGCTGGCTGTGGTAGAGAAAATGAGGTGTCTGTGACAGGAGTTTGAGACTCTGGTCAAATAGATGACCAGGTAACATGAAGCAAAGTTGGGAAGGAGTTTAACATTTTAGTTTAGAGGATCCATAGGCACAAGATGGTACAATGAAAGTCAGTATAACCAGTGAAATGGCTGGGATTTAGAAAAAAAAATTTAATATTTATTTATTTTTGAGAGAGTAAGAGAGAGGAAGTAACAGAAACCAAAGCAGGCTCCAGGCTCCAAGCTGTCAGCACAGACCCTGACACAGTGCTTGAACCCACAAACCATGAGATCATGACCGGAGCTGAAGTCCGGTGTGCTTAACTGATTGAGCCACCCAGGTGCCCCTGAAATGGCTGGGATTTTAAAGGCCAAGGCAACTAGTGCTAAAGGAAGAATGAGAAGTTTGAGCAGAAGATGCTGATTTGGAAGCAGGTTTGGGGTCCATAACAGAAGTGTCTCCTCCATAGAATTTGTGCGGCTAGAAACAGAGTGGGAGCAGGGAGGCTTGGTTCAGAAAAATGTAAGGTAGACAATCCCATAAAAAGGCGATCTTGGGGTCTGGAGAGAAAAGGCACCTTTTTCCTCTGGTGGCCAAAAGTAGCCTTTCCTCTGAAAGGTAGCAAGTTGGTGGAAACAAACAAACAAAAGGGAATCCAAGGGATGGTCTCTAAAGTAAGGCCTTTGGGCTAGAAATTCAAGACGCTGGGAGAGGGGAGTCACTGTAGGGCGCCCAGTAATTTATTACCCAAACTGGGATACTCTTGAAAACAAAAGGGGTGCTGTGAAGAACTGTACAGTGAAATCCAGGAGTGTCCCAGACAAACCAGGACATATGGCCACCTCATTAAGTACCTCAACCGTACACATTTCGTAGCTTTACCGCAAATTTTCTATAACCAATTTGGTTGTTTGGTAATATCTACCTCATTTATTTTCCTAATAAATTCCTGTGCCTCAGTTCAGGGTCTTATCATTTTTCTTTTGAATTATTAGGAGAACCTCTAAACTAGCTTTCCGGCTCCATTCTCCAAACTGGTATTGAAGCCATCCCCCTACACTTTGTTACCAGAGGGCTGTTTCTAAATCATCAGTCACTTCTTGTTCCTCTCTGCTTAAAATTTCGTGCTGGGCATGGTCCTTGAGGTACAGTTTGAAATTCTTACCTTGGTACACCAGTTCAGTCCAGTTCAGATCATTGAATCTCTGCTGGGGTAAACATTAGAAATTTTGGAGAGGCGAGGAGAGGAGAAATTAGAAATGAGGGGAGAGGAGAGGCCCTTTCTCCAGCCCTCCTTCCTCACGGCCCACCATGTTTGCAGTGATGTTTTCCAGCACCTCTGTGCCTTGCTGTGAGCTGTTCCTTCTGTCCGGTGCAGCCTTCCACACTCTTGACTAGCCCAATTTTTTTTTTAACTCGGCTTAAGTTTCACTTCTTTTCAGCAACGTTTCCTGATCGTTCTGAGACTGAGAGCACTTTGTGCTCCCCCTTCACTCAAATATGTGCCAGTATATATTTTGGTTAGGATTCTGTTGCACTGATTGTTGTATTTTGTCTTCCCCTGCAAGAATGTGTCTCTTTGATGGACAGGACTGTGTCCTAGTCACGGTTTTTTTCTTTCTCTGTATTATATCATCAAGCAAGACGACTCTTCTAAATATTTTTATTTACTTTATTTATTTTTTTAACATTTATTTATTTTTGATACATAGAGACAGAGCGTGAGCAGGAGAAGGGCAGAGAGAGGGAGACACAGAATCTGAAGCAGGCTCCAGGCTCCGAGCCGTCAGCACAGCACCCGACGTGGGGCTCAAACTCACAGACGGTGAGATCATGACCTGAGCCAAAGTTGGCGCCTAACCGACTGGGCCACCCAGGTGCCCCTAAATATTTTTATTTAAAAAAAAATGTGAACTGGGACACCTGGGTGGCTCATTAGGTTAGGCATCCGCCTCTTAGTTTTGGCTCAGGTTATGACCTCATGGTTTCATGCGTTTGAGCCCCCATTGGGCCCTGTGCTGGCAGTGCAGAGCCTGCTTGGGATTCTCACTCTCCCTCTCTCTCTGTCCCTCCCCCACTCACACTGATTCTGTCTCTCTCAAAAATAAACTTAAAAAAAATAAAAAAAATGTGAACTCGAATCCGTCACAGTATTTATCTCTGGAGGTTACCCTCTATTATGGGTAAGTGTTTGTGTCCCTCCAAAATTCGGATGTTTCAGCCCTAACCCGCAGTAATGAGGGTTAGATGAGGCTGTAAGGGTTGGGGCCCCATGGTGGGATCAGTACTTTTATAAGAAGAGACGCCAGAGAACTTGTTCTCTCTTCATGATCACACACCAAGGAAGCGGCGTGTGAGCATTCAGGGAGAGGGTGGCAGTTTGCAAGCCAGGGAAGAGAGTTCTTGGAGAATTTGCCATGCCAATACCCTGATCTTAGACCTCAGCCTCCAAAACTTTGAGGAAATTACTTTCTACTGTTTAAGCCTTAGGCATCGTGTTACGGCAGCCGAGCGGACGGGTAGACCTTCAGAGGAAGGACTGCCGATTGATCATTTTGTTTACTGTCTCTGACTCAGATTTCTAGCTGTAAAAAAAACATTTCTTTTAGTTCCATGGGGACTCAACATTTAAAAACATTTGTTTTTCCTTCTTTAAAAAAGGTAATACATGCTTAGGGCATCTGGGTGACTCAGTTGGTTAAACATCTGACTTTGGCTCAGGTCATGATCTCATGGTTTGTGAATTCAAGTCTCGTATTAGGTGAGCACAAACCCCACTTTGGGTGAGCTTGAGCCCCCTCCTCGCCCGTTTGGGGTGAGCCTCACTTGGGGTAAGCCCCGCATCTCTTTCTCTCTCCCTTTCTCTCTGCCCCTGGCTCATTCACTTGTGCCCTCACTCTCTCTCAAAAAAAAAAAAAACAGTACATGGATATAGGCTCAATGCACAAGATTTAGAACACACATACACACAAATAGGAACAAAATCACTCGTAATACAACACACAAAATCGCTATTAATATTTTAGTGCATGGTTTTATAATATTATATACAATATAATATATAAATATATGTATATATACCCAAATACATATTCCACAAAAATGGGATCATTTACTTATGATTTTGGAGAGTACTTTTGATAGTGCACAATTTCCTATAACAGTAATTATTCTTCTGCAACGTTATTTTGGCTACACAATTTTCTATCAGATAAATATGTAACTCAAATTTAGAAATAATTCTTGGTCTGTTCTTTTTAGAAGTAATTAAAATATTAGTTTATTAGTTCCTCCAAGCCTCCAATAGTTTTTTCATGCCCAAGAAGGTTATGTAGTTTCTTGTGGTTCAAGTGTGGCAATTTCTGGCAGGAGTATTATGGAGAATCTTAAAAATCACTTATCCACTCATTGATTAATACATATTTATTAAATACCCACTGAGTAGTGAGTACTATGTTTATATTTCTGGAGAGAAATTCAGCAGTATGTAGTAAGAATCCTAAAAATATTCATGACCCAACTATGTGTGACATTTGTTCCAGTTATTGTACTTTTAGAAATTTGTTGTAAGGAAATATCATAGATGCACAGATAGATTTATGTTCCTTGCAGTGTGGAAAGCTAAAGAATGGGTGTGACACAAATTTCCACCAGGAGAGACATAGTTGAAATAATTGCGGCCCATCCATATGATAGAACATTTTTCAGCCATTAAAAATACTGTTTTCAAACAGTATTTAAGAAGGTGGCAATTGCTTAAAATAGAACGTTAAGTAAAAACAGAAGTTAAAAAATTATGTGTACAGTACATGAACCCAGTTTTGCACAAACCAAGTCCAAATAAAAATCTATTCAGAGAAAATAAAACTAAATACCAAAATAGTAAGAGTATTTTCTCTCATACCTGGATTCTTGGCAGTTTTTATTTTCCCTTTATTATTCTCTGTAATTTCCAGAGTATTTATGGAAAAATGTGTATTACTTTTGTGCTTAAAAATGTTTTAAGCAATTAAAAATATGTAGGATAGTTTATTAATTTTAGAGAAACGGAACACCTTTTATTGGAATCATTGTTTCATTTTGGTGAAATGAAATACTTCAAAGACAGATCGAAGATTCATCTTTATGATGATGCCAAAAAGCTTTGGGAGCATCTTGGTGAAGAAGAAAGTCACCAGAGAACCAGGGGAGGCATCACCAACGTACACTTCCCTTCTAGACCCAGCTTAGGAGCCGCTCTGCTGAGGCATTTTCTCTGCACCCTACTCCAGCACCACAAATCCATCTAGTCTAGCCACTGACCACACTGCATTGTAATTATGTTTCTTTTTCCTCCTGGATTGTTCAGAGTCTAGCATGGTACCTAGTTCATAGCCCTCAGTGAAATGTAGGAGGCAGAAATGAATGACTCATCAAACACCAATAGTGCCCAATCACCCCATGAAAACTCTGAGACTTGAGCAAACCAGAGCTAGTATGTTGGACTTGATGGACTGATACCACCTTTACTCAAGAGGAGCAACTCAAGTCAGGATATGGGATGGATTATGTCTTTTGCAACCTCAGTGAATGTTTTTCATCTGTTCTCCTTATTCTTGTTTTCCTAAGCCCTTGCATTATTTATATTAGCCTTCATGTTTCGGAAGTGAGAACTGTTAAGCAGGAAGGAGGCTGCCTGCTTCCCGCGTTATTTGGTCCTGAGTCCTGCAGTAGAGTTAGCTGATAGTAGTCCTGTGGTAGAATGGTCCGTGTCCACACACGGAACCGTCTTCTTCCAAGAGGGCTTGGGGAGGCTGCTGGGGTTGTCTGACCTCAAAAGCCTAATAGGAGCTCCTGAGTGGCTCAGTCGGTTGAGTGTCCAACTTTGGTTCATGTCATGATCTCATGGGTTCGTGAGTTTGAGCCCTACATCGGGCCGTCTGCTGTTGGCACAGAGCCTGCTTCTGATCCTCTGTCCACCTCTCTTTCTACCCCTCCCCTGCTTGTGCGCTCCCTCTCTCTTTCTCTCTCAAAAATAAATAAACATTAAAAAAAAAACACCTAATAAAGGAACAGTCATTTAGTAAAGACATTGGGAAGGGGGCTATTGACCAATGCTTTTTTATGGGGCAGCACACAAAGATGGGGGTCTGGGCTAGAAGTAGGAGCCTTGCTAAGAAGCGACCTGCCCTCTGGCTGCTCTTGTTGTCGTGTGAAGGAGCTGAAGTCAATGAGCAGATGGCTAGAGCACAGGACTCTTTCTGTTAACTTCAAATTCCATTCCTGTGGTGTAGGACTGATTAATAGGACGTGGGTCACATTCTGGCTCCCAATGCCGTGCCCACAGTTCCTGTTGGAATCAGTGGGAACTGTGGGCTCATAGCTGAGGGCAGTTTGGTTTCCTTAGATGAAGAGTATAGAGTGTGTGGTGTGTATGTGTGTAACAGAGAAAGAGAGGGGAGAGAGGCTGAGATTGAGAAATGCTGATTATTGGTCTTCTCCAAGAGAAATGACTGAAGACATCCCTTTGTGTTTGGGGATAGTCCATAGGCATTACTGATATGACTTTTCAGGCTCAGAGAAGGGATCGTTGCCATGTCATCTCTACCTGATATTCGAAGAGAAGAGGGTGAGGGTAGAGAACCTGAAAAGATTGATTCTGCCTTGCAAGGAGTGGAATTAAGGCCACGGCCCTTTAGCCCAGGATGACTTTGTGGCAGATGGCTCATCTTAGTTTTCTAAAGCATATTAACAAAGGCCATCGAAAGTCACTATGATTCACCTTCATTTCTCTAGTGTCACTTCCTTTCCAGCCCGGGCAGATCTCAACTTCTATTTTGTCTCCTGGTAAGGCTGCTCTTCCTGCCCGGGATTCTGAAAGACTCTTTTTCTATTTGATATTCAATTTTGCAGACTATTGCCAAAAAGCTTTTTACATTGTCCAGACACAGAACCGAATGTGTTTTCTATTTTCTATAGGAGCTCTTTGTGAAGGGTAGTGGAGAATTCAATTTTCTGATTTGGTAAGACCAAGCTGAGAGGAGGTGTGTTGTCAGTGCAGGGCCCGGAAAACCCTGTTGCAGGTGGATCACCCCACCCCCACCTCCAGGTGATCTTAGTGCCAAAGAACTTGCTCTCTTAATTTGCATAACATGAAAATAAATTTTGGAATCCGATAGGGCTCATGTTTTGTGCGTTCTTCTTCTTTAAAATTGTTTTACGTATGCTTGTTCCTATGTTTTTTTATATTAATTTCAGAATCATAATATCATATTCCAATCAAAATTACTTTAGGTTTTGACTGCACTTTCTCTGAACTTACAGATTAATTTGGAGACAGTTCTCTCTATAGGATATTGAGCCCTATCACATGACATATCTTTCCATTTATTTGGCTTTCTTTTATATCTTTCAGGAAAGTTTAAGTTCTCCAGTGAAAGCCTTGCACATGTTATGACAGTGTATAACTCAGTGCCTGGATACTCCAACATTTATCAAATAAATGCATTTTTATTGATATTATGAAGAGAATAAGAGTTCAAAAAATGTTTTATTCATCTTTTATCTAGGAGTATTTCTGAAGCATCTTTTTCAATTCTAATACCGTACATTTTGGATTTTCTTTCTTTTTTTTTTTTTGGCTATCTGCCTTTTATTTTTATTTTTTTCAATAACTTATTGTCAAATTGGTTTCCATACAACACCCAGTGCTCATCCTAACAAGTGCCCTCCTCTGTGCCCATCACCCACTCTCCCCCCTCCCACACCCCCCCTCCCCTCTGTTTGTCTGAGTCTTTGAGAGTCTCTTATGTTATGTCTTCCTCCCTCTCTGTGGCTTTTTTTTTTCCTTCCCCTCTTCCCCTCCCCCCTGGTTGGTTTTCTATGTATAGTAATATAATCTGAACATCAGAAGTTTGTTTTTTCTTTCCAATCCTTAATACATTTCAGTTTTGTATTGACTTATTTTGCTTGATATGGTTTCCAGTACAATGTTGAATAGAAACAGTGATGGAAGAAATCTGTGTCTTTTCAAGAATGTAATGAGAAATCAAAGTCTCACCATAATATGTATGCTTTTAATGGAAGCCCTTTATCAAGTTTGGGAAGTTCACCTTCTAACTAATTTTTTTTTTAGTTTATTTTTATTCATTTTGAGAGAGAGAGAGCAAGTGGGGGAGGAGCATAAATAGAGGGAGACAGAATCCCAAGCAGGCTCTGCGCCATTAGCACAGAGACCGACGTGAGGCTCGATCTCAGGAACCATGAGATCATGACCTGAGCCAAAATCGAGAGTTGGAAGCTCAACTGACTGAGCCACCCAGGCTCCCCTATTCCTATTTTAAAACCATGGGTGGATTTCCATTTCATTAAGTGCGTTTAAAAAGTGAAAATTGCTTGATTAGATGTGCTGGTATTTATTTTCTGCACCTATGTTCATTCGGTGTTCAGGCTTTAGCATTTGCATGTCAGAGCACTGATGCAAATGGGAGGGAATATAGCACAACTGTGGGTGGTGAAGGAAAGTTCTCGGTTTCACTTCTTGTTCTGTCACCTCCTGACCCCTGACTTAGGCAAGTTATTCAAATTCTCTCTTCTACCTCATCTCCAAATGGAGTTCATGGTATATTAAGCGAAACCATCAAGTAAAGCTTCTAGAATAATTCCCAGTGCTTTTTGAACATTCACTCTACATCAACTGTTATTCATCTTCCCATTGCTATTATTTCTTAGACACTCCTTGTATAGTTTTGGTATCAAGATTATAATAGTACCTAAAGAGAGATTGAGAGATGTCTCTTTTATTCCATTCCCCAATATAGCTTATATAGGGTTAGGATTTATGTTCACTGAACCTTCAGTAATATAAATAATAAATAAAATTAATAAAAGTCATCTGGTCTGGGAATTTATATGGATAATTTTGTTTTTGCTATTTAAAAATATGCAGATATATTTAAGTTTTGAGTCAACATTAACACAGTGGCTTGAAAATTATAAATTTAGTTCTCGGGGCTCCTGGCTGGCTCAGTCGGTTAAGTGTCTGACTCTTGATTTCGGCTCGGGTCATGATCTCATGGTTTGTAAGTTCCAGCCCTACGTCTGGCTCTGTGCTGACAGTGTGGAGTCTGCTTGGGATTCTCTGTCTCCCTCTCTAGCTACCTGTCAGCTGCTCACACATTCCCTTTGTCTCTCAAGATAAATAAACTTAAAAAAATAAAAATCATAAATTTAGTTCTCAAAATTTGGATTCACAGCGTTCACTTAAGTCATTTTTTTCAGTCTCTATTGCACTTGAAACGATTATCTCTTTTCTACTTCTAACCTTGTTTAATCTGTGCCATCTCTTTTTCCTAACCAGTCTTACCAGAAAATAGTCTATTTGATTTGCCATTTCGGAAAAACCTTGGTTTTATCATTATTTCCATTGTTTCTTCCTGTTATCTTTACTGTATCCATTCATCTTTCTTTGAGTTTTATCTTTCCTCTTTCTGACCTTTTGAATCTTATTGCTAGTACATGTAGATATACATTCAAAGCTATAATTTTTCCTTTAACTCTGCCATCGTCATATCCTTGAGTTTTGGCATGTTATGCTAATGATTTCTACTCTGAGTTCTTTGTTAACTCAAACTATTTGGATATGTGTTTTCTTGCCATGTGTAATTGTTCCATTGTTTCAAAATTATGTCTTTATGCTGCATTTGGGGGATTCAGGATTCTACAATGCCTTTAGGTCTATGTCAATAATTATAATTCACATCTTCTGTGTCTTGGTAATTTTTGGTCTGGGTGATTTATCACTTTCTGGGAAGGCATATTGGAGTCTCCATCTCACTCTATGTTTTTCCTTGGGAATTTTATAGCTTTTTGTTTTATATATTTAAAATATTTTTTTAATGTTTATTTATTTTTGAGAGAGAGAGAGAGAGAGAGAGAGAGAGAGAGAGCATGAATGGGGTATGGGCAGAGAGAGAGGGAGACACAGAATTAGTAGCAGGCTCTAGGCTCTGAGCTGTCAGCACAGAGCCCGATACAGGGTTTAAAACAAACCACAGATCATGACATGAGCTGAAGTTGGATGCTTAACTGACTGAGCCACCCAGGTGCCTCTGCTTTATATATTTTGAGACCATATTGTTCAGCACAACACAATCAGTCTCCTTCTTTCTTCCCACTCCAAAATTCTTTTTCATTTAATTTGTTTAATATGAATAATTCTATTTGCCTTAAATTCTATTTCGTCTGATGCTAATAAGGCTCCATTAGCTTTTTTGCAGTTACCATTTGCCTGATATATCTTTTTCTCATCTTTCTATTATGATACAGTTGGAATTTTAAAAGTACCAATCTGAGACTATATTATAACCAGTGGTTTTAATGTTTTTTTCCATTTATTACTGTTATATTTGGGAATTTTTCTCCCATCTACATTTCTGTTTTTGTGTTACTCTCCTTTCTCTTTGCTATTTTTTTCCTCTTTTTGTCCTTACTTTCGATTTTTAATTTATTTTTCTCTCCCCCTTTTCTAATTTGGAAGTTATATTTTTTGCTTATATTAGTGGTAATCTTCAAATTTTTGTCATCAATACCTAAGTGTAAAGTGAACATTTCCCAAACTGTGTGAGGACTTCTCCTTTTTCCCCAATTTTTAAAATTGTGGTAACATGCATCTAATGTAAAATTTTACCATCTTAACTATTTTTAAGCCTACCGTTTGGTGGTATTAAATACATTCATAATATTGTGCTGCCATCCCCACTATCTGTGTCCAGAACTCTTTCGTCTTGTCAAACTGGAAGTCTGTATTCATTAAACAACTTTCCCAGCCTCCCCAGCACCTGGCAACCCCCTTTCTACTTTCCATCTCTATGATTTCACTATTCTACGGAGCTCATAGAAGTGGGATCATAATGATTTGTCATTTTGTGGCTGGCTTATTTCATTTAGCAGAATGGGGATCTCCCACTTTTTAAACTCTGCTCTTCTCTCATTTTCATCTTGGGTTTTTCTTTTCTGGTTTCTAACTTCCTGTTCGTTATTCCTGTTGTTACCATTTTCTTTATTGGCAAGTTTGCTTAGATTTATTGCTATACTTATTGACATTAGCGTTCATCATGTCATCGGGCACCTTGCTCCTTTGTTTTGGACTACAATTCTTTCTTAATGAGGCATAGTTTTACCAGCCATTCCAGTGAGAGTTCATGCGCAGTAAATTCTTCCTCGTCTTTGTCCATACGTGTTTTTATTGTGCTCACTCTTCCCTGAATTTTGGTTTTGTCAGGTGTAGGATTCTAGGTTGGCAGTTATTTTCTCACATTGGTTTGAAAATACCGTTTCATTTTCCTGTGGAATATACCGGCGGGGAGCTGGCTGCCAGTGTGGCTGTCATTCCCTTGTACGTAATTTGTCTCTTCTCTATGTCTGCTCAAAAGATCTTCTACGGTTTTTGATATTCTGCAGTTTTACCACAATGGGTCTCCCGGTAGATTTATTTTTCTTTATCTTCTTCAGCATTTGGGTAGTTATTCATTCTAAGGAATTGTACATTCAGTTTTGAAAAAAATCTTAACTGTTTTCTTTTCAAATCCTGCTTTACCTTTATTCTGTATTTTCTCTCTTTCTGGACCTCTATTTTTTACTTTCACATTCTAGTGATCATATCTCTGAACTGATTTCACATTTCCTGTCTGTTTATCTCTCTGTACAATATTCTGCATGATTTCTTTAGATCTAGTTCCTATTTACCTTATACTCTCTTCAACTTTAATCTGCCATATTTCTTAAGATTTTCACTTTTAGCACTGTATTTTTATTCCTAAAAATTCCATTTAAAAATCTATCCTTTTTCATACTTTTATTTATGATCTCCCTTCTTTTAAAAAGCATCTTCCTCATTTTAAACATACTAACTTTGTAGTCTGTTCCAGAAGTTTGGAATCATAATTTCCCTGTGTATTACATGTACTAGCATTCCCTGTTGGTGGTTTATTCATTTCTTATGTGGATTTTAATACTTTATTTTGAACTTTCTATCAACAGGGTTTTTGTTTTTTCCTTGTAGGATGTCTGGTTTAAGCATCCCTACAAGGAATAGTTAAAGTATGGGTTCAGGAAAGTTATATGTCATTTGCTATAGGGGATTGAGCAGCAGCAGAGTGACAAGTTCCAAGTGAGAGAGGACAAAACTGAGAGAGTAAGATTCTGGAGAAGGTGAGAAGCTGGAAGGCGAGGAACCTAGGGATAACTTTATAGAAAGGAAGAAGAACCCCTGTTTCTTTGAAATAGGAGAGAAGGCAAAACTGTGGTAAAAAATATGGAGGCATTTTGAGTAAAGAACTTGAGAGGATTGTAAGCAATGACTTCCTAATCTTCTCAGAACAAAAAATGGGTTTGTCTTTCTAGTTAAGACAGTTACATGTGTCTGAGGAGACCGATGCTGTTAGAAGTGGTATTCAGAAACAGGAAAAGTTAACAAAAATGGTTGTCAGGAAAGAGGGAAGACCCAGCCAGGTTTAGAGAAAATGAGCACATGGGATACGATCCCTGTACTTCGGTGTTTTGTCCCACATTACTTGGCAGCTACAGAATGGGGAGAAGGAAAGTTAAGAGTATCCGAGATTTGATGATTGGCAGTCTAGCCACAGGAGGTAGCTTGGGAGTGAGTAATTCTTTTTTTTTTTTTTTTTTTAATGCTTATTT
Organism: Paguma larvata; assembly: GCA_030068075.1. Classification (NCBI taxonomy): domain Eukaryota; kingdom Metazoa; phylum Chordata; class Mammalia; order Carnivora; family Viverridae; genus Paguma; species Paguma larvata. Next base: position 2,029,317 of record CM057827.1, read on the forward strand.
ATTTTTGAGTGACAGAGAAAGACAGAGCATGAGTCGGGGAGGGACAGAGAGAAAGGGAGACACAGAATCGAAAGCAGATTCCAGACTCCGAGCTGTCAGCAGAGAGCCCAACGCGGGGCTCAAACTCACCAACCGTGACATCGTGACCTGAGGTGAAGCCGGACGTTAACGGACTGAGCCACCCAGGTGCCCAGCGAGTGAGCAATTCTAAGGTTCAGGGAAAAACCCTGCTGAAGTCATTTCTGATGAGTCCAGGCTGGGAAGGGGCAAGTGAAGCCAGAAGGACACTGATGTTTTAGGACACAGGGAAGGATCTAGAGAATGGAGGCCCAGAGGAGGCAAGGACAGATTTAGTAAGAATTAGAGGGCTGTAGGTGAGAAATCAAAGGAGGTTTAGGTCAGGAAGAGGCATTTTTCAACTTGAGGCCTTGGTGATGGAACAGTTCCCAGTGCTGAGCATATCAGTAATTCTTTGTGGATTGGTTATTTCCTAGGAATTTGCTATCTGAAGGAAAAGTTAGTTTGTCCAAGGTGCACCATAGCTATCTATTTCAATTTCTTCTTCTAAAATATGGGAATAACCAGCATTGCAGAAGTGTTATCCTACATTTTATTTTATTATTTTTATTTATTTATTTTTAGCCTCACAATCTCTTTATTACGATTTTCACCGTGCCCAGGCTCTGGGAGCATCAGCTCCTTCAGGGGTGAAGGCTGTGCCATGGGGAGGGGCGTGCAGCTCTAGAGACGGCAAGGCAGGGCCTGGGGATGTTCCTCTCAGCTTACTGCCAAGGAAGGGCCTGAGGGGCCAGAGGGCATTGGATCCTTCAGTTACTTGAGTGTTCTTAAGAGCCCTGTTCAGAAGCCTGTGTTTGGCTGGGAGACAGATCACAGGCCATCTTGTCAAGGAAGCTAGGCCTGAAGGCCTTTCTTTCACAAGGGTGTGGAAAGGCCTTGCTGCTTATTCCTTGATGTTCTCATCTATGGTCATGCCAACCCATGCGATACAAACTGGAATCTGCCTGGGCTTCTTAATCACTGGCCCAGACCAGATGTGACACCCTCTCCTCGATCCGGGTCATCAGAGCATGTGGCCCAAAGGGAAGAATGTTTTCCTTTTTGCTAATTGGGTCTAGTGGAAGCTCTGTCACCTGTTTATTTTCTTTCCTTTCAAGGTTGCCAAAAGCAGTGGCAGCAGAAAAGCAATAGTGGGGTGAAATGCCGAGTTCCACCCCACTCTAGGACTGAGCTGCAGTGCATTAATATTTTCCATTCTCCACCCATTTATCCTACATTAAAAATAATAAGTTCATATTAGGTGCTCATCACTTTACAAAAATCCCCAAGGATTTCGTCTAACATCTTCTGAGGCTTTGAACTCTGCTTCTTCAAGTGCTTGCCCATAATTCCTGGAATCTCTGCTTTCGCGCTGAGCCCTCGATTTAGGATATGCAGCGGGTGGTACAGCCCCTCCCTGAGAGCGGCCCAAGGCCCGCTCCCCTCCGCCGTGACTGACAGTTTCCTCACTGAGCCAGCTGCAGCAGCCTTTGGGGTGTTTCTCCAGAGTGGCAATGTCATCAGTGGCACTGTGGCTTGGCCATTCTCCGTGCCAGCTGCGGTTGCATCTGCTCTCCTTTTCCAGAAGACATACCGGCCGACTTGGTGCTTTACCAGACTGCAGCGGGCTTTGTGGGTCTCTGTCAGCATTTCAGGAGGGAGCAGAACTTTGTCGCTGAGTCATCACTGGCTGTGATGTGGGAAGTCAGAACAGCTTTTAACTTTTTCCTGTTAATTTATGATCGCTAACTTTACACACACCCCCACCCTGAGCTCTGAGGGTGTCTTGAGGGAGAAGATTCATACGAAGGGATTGGTTTAACAGAGATAATAGCCTGGCATGGGACCTAATTCCCCCCAGGCCAGGTGTTCCACCCACCTGCTAGTGGGGAGGGGTCCGTTCACGGTGCCATCTCACTGGGACTTGCTCTGAGGTCTACATAACTGAGATAAATGCAGGAAATGCAATGATGGGCTTGCATTAGTTCTCGAAAAAGTGCTTATTTGCAATTGGCCTACTTAGGAAAATGGAGTGGAAAAAAAAGGAAAGTTTCGACGCAGAAAGAAAACTAGGATGGTAAGAGGTAGAAATAGAAGACCACAGTGCGAGATGAAGCACGTGGGTTGTGTCTGCTCTAAACAGGGTGGTGCTCCTTCTGGCTTTGCCCTGGCTTTTCCATTCCTGCTGATATTTCCAAGTCAGAAGTCAAGGGGACATAATCGAGGAGACTTATGATTCTGCTGGAATGTGAGTGCTGGGGAAACCCTCTGTGTGCAGGAGGGCTTGCAGGTGCTGGAGGTGGGCAGGGCGGGAGGGGAGCACCAGGGAGGGATGTTGGACCAGGTGATCATGCCTGTGGAACCGGAGAGCTCTCCTTTTTATAAGCACCTTTGGGGCTTGGCCTGGAAAGGACAGCCCAGTGAGCCGCTTCTGCCGAGCTGGGGTGGGAAATTGCTACTTTTTGCTCTCTTCAGGTTTCAAAAGTCTGTAGGAGATGTGCAGCCATGGATTAGATCTTTCCTATTCCCTTTTTCACTTCGATTTAAAAAGAAAAACAACTTCGCAGTTAACAAAACCTTCCCCATTCTGCCTCAGGAAGATCACATCTTTTTTCTCTCATTTGAGTCACAATAATTCTGAGCACTGTGTAGGTACTTTTCGGATGAGGAAGCTGTGCGTTGCCCCAAATCCTGCCCTAAAAGTCACCTTTTCCCCAAATTCAGGACTAATGCCTGATGAACTGCTTCATATTTTCAGAGCAGCCATGGCTTCACTTTTGTGCATGTCCTAACATCTGACATGGACGTTTACCCAGAGGGCTTTCTCTTGAGTTCCTGAAGGACTATTCTTTTTTTTTTTTTTCCAAGTTTATTTATTCATTCTGAGAGACAGGAAGTGTGAGCAGGGTCAGGGCAGAGAGAGAGGGAGAGAGAGAATCCCAAACGGGCTCCACACTGTCAGCACAGAGCCTGATATGGGGCTTGAACTCACGAACTGCGAGATCATAACACTTAACTGAATGAGCCACCCAGGCGCCCCAAGCACTATTCTTAATTGCTTGATGCCATAGTGTTTGGGTTGTGACTATGTAGCATGCTAATCTCTAGATATCCATAATTTTATTTAATTTTTGCTTGCCTCTGAAGTAGGTATTACTATTAATCTCATTTTATAGAGGAATCAAATGAGATCAGAAGAGTTATGTAAGGCAATCCAAAGTAATGCAGTTGATAAGACAGGATTTGAACTGCAGCCTAAACATCTAACCAGTCTGCTGGGGACTCTAAATCTGTGCTCCTGTCTCCCCTAAATTCTATGTGAGCTTTTGTGCATGTGATTCCCTGTGCCCCCAGGGAGAAGGATCATGGCCTATATTAGGTTTTCAAAGAGCTATGGTCCTACAAAGCACTGAACTATTAGAGTTGGTAGATCAGTTAGGATGCTCTTGGTTGCAAACAAAAGAAAACCCATATCAAACTAGCTCAGTCAATTTTCGTACACAGTTTCCTCCGGATTCCTGTTCCATTTCTCCTGTAACACTTTGTTGGCTTTGTAGGTTGACTTCGTCCTCAGGATTCCCTTCTTGGTAGCAAAATGTCTGCAGTAGTTCCAGATCCAGTGCTGTTCAACATGGGTCCAAGGAGAATGCTTCTCTCCTCTCCACCATGCCACAAAAATTGTGGGCTTCATTCTGATTGGACCCACCAAGGTCATGTGCCCCTGTCTCCATAGGTTCCTGGAGCTGGGGGATGGCATGTGGTGATTGGCTGAGGACTGTGTTCCTACCCAATTCCTGAATCAACCCTAATCCAAAGAAAATAAGGTTACACTGAGTGCCTTAGGCCCCTGGGGACCCACCTTGGGGGGGGACATGGTATTTGAGGGAAGGATCATTTTTGCTCAAAGAGCGTGGCTGTTTCATAATGGTCAGGGGATGAGTGGAATGGATGAGGAGGAGGCGTCCAATAATACCCAATATAGTTTGTATTCTTCCCTTGCTATCTCAAAGAAGACCTTAGAACAAACTCCCTATCTTAATGGGGTGAGATAGAAGCAAATGGGGTGGCTCAGTCGGTTCAGCATCCAATTCTTAATTTCGGCTCAGATCATGATCCCACGGTTTGGTTTGTGGGTCTGAGTCCTGAGTTGGACTCTGTGCTCACCACGTGGAGTCGGCTTGGGATTCTCACTCCACCTCTCTCCCTTCCCTGCTCCTATCCACACATGTTCTCTTTCTCTCTCAAAATAAATAAATAAACTTAAAAAAAAAAAAAAGAAAAGCAAATTTGGCTTTTAGTAGGAAGCTCATTGACATTTCATTGTTCTCTTTGATTTGAGGAGTTTAATATCCTGCCTTTCCTCTATCCCCAATCAGAGTCTATTTAGTGAGACAGAATGCCCCTACCAACTAAGAGATATTTTCTTTAGATGCTATTCTAATCAAAGTTGCTGCTTCTGAGAAAGACTTTCATTCTCTCGGTTACACATTTCTTTGGTATATTTTCCACTTGTTTAAGAGTGTATAGTCTCAGACTCTGAGAGTGGGTGGGGAAAAGGAAGAGCATTTGAAAAGGAGAATGTGAAGGAAGACAGGAATCCTTTTTACAAGAAACCAAGCAGAGTGATGACTGCATGTGTCTGAAAATATAATTATCCTCTTTTGTTCGCTTGATAGAGTTTTGATAGATAGAATCTTGACAGGTCTGTTATGAAATGTTAAAATGTAATTTAGGTTAAAAAAATCTTAATTAACTTAAATTATAGTCTGAAGTCATATTCCAGGCTTTGATGGTTTTATCGCATGTGACACAGCAGGGGCTGCAGGTGCAGCTAATCCAGCTGCTGTGTTTGCATAAAAGAAAGAAAGAAATGGTTGATTGGCTCACTGGACACACCTGGGGGATATACGTATGCACAGAGGGAAGCCGGTGGGATTTTCTTCCTGCTTGGAAATTCCTGGATGATGCTCTTAAATTTAGAGCTGAGGGGGCATTGTGGATACTTCCATCCATTGGAGAAGAAAGCCTGAGCTCCTTATGGCAACATTAAGGCTCTCCTTATGCACAGGGAGACATATAGTGCAGTGGGGAGAGTGTGGGCTTCAGAGTTAGAGGCTAGACTCTTGCCTCTCCTTTTGGCTGCTGAGAATTCCAGGATTAACTGTTTATGGTTTCTGAGTGTCGGTTCCCTCAGCATGCTGTAAAAGCAAAGAAGTCATGCTGACCTTCCTTGTGAGGCTATATTGTCTCATCACCCTTCCACACCCATCCCAGATGTCCCCTTCCTCTCCCTCCCTCCTCCCTTCCTTACATTCTGTTACTTTTATTTCACATGGCCTTTCTCCCTCACACCCCCTCTCATCAAGGAGACTGAACATTCATTAGGAGGATGAGCTGCGTGTCTCCCTTCTCCTTACTTCATCCCTGGTCCTAGTGGAATGATTTGTAACATGGCACATGGTTAAATCCTGGATGCAACTTTGCTAAAATGAATGTTCACCAACAGGTTTCATCATCCATTTGGCTTTCTTAGCAAACATCAATAAAGACATGAAGCACTTTAGTGTGGCAGAAGGAGAGAGGGTAGGTGAAGGTGACACATAGCTTTGTAGCATAGGTGCTAGATTTGGAAACATTGAGTTCAGCTCCTGGCTAACTGCTGACCTTGGGCACGTTCCTATTCTGTGCCTCCCCTGTAAAAATGGGGATGATCATAGGATCCACTTCACTGGGTTATTGCAAGGAAAAAAAAATGATCAATATAACACATACTGAAGACAGTAGGTAATTAGTAGGAAGATTAGTTCTGCTAGCTGAGAATTCTACATGTACGGCATCCAATAAATGTCTTACTATTTCATGAAATGAAAACTGAGCAAGAGTAGAGAAAGGCATTCTGCTCATGTTTCCCAAGGTGGAGACCAAGAGACGTCTCCATAAGACATTTCCCTTAGACAGTCTGAGCCTAACTGGGGGGGCAGGGAGATGGTGGTGGGGAGCACTTTGCCCAGCCTAGTCACACTGCTGCCTGTTTTACCACATCACGAGGTTGCCAGCCTCTGAAGCATTTTGCCTTTAACATTTTCAGAAGCTACCTGTCATGAGGACTAAATCCTACATCCATTTTCTTTCAAGAGTCAATAATAACATTTGTTAAGCACTTACAATGCAACTCTTGCATCTACGTATTTTTACATAGGTAATTCATTTCATTCTCACAGCAATCCCCTAAGGTGACATCCCAGCCTCACAGAGGAGGAAATGAAAGCATAGGGCAGTCAACTGCCCAAGGCGAGATGGGTAGAAGTGGTGTAGGAGGGTTTTTACCCAGGCTTGCTCACTCTGGACTCCATGCTCTTCACCTTTGACTCTACTGCCTCTCCCCGTTCCTGGTGTCTGTACACCAGGGTCAGGCACGAGTCCACAGACACCCACCCGGCTGCCCTATCCTACGTGGGTGTTCAGCTCTTTGATTTATTGACTCAATCTCTGGTTCTCTATTGAATGGTGATAAAAGGTACTGCATTTTTGAACTTTAATGCCAAACAATAGCTTTTAATGTGGCTATCATTTCAAAGGGAGAATCATAATTTCAAAGAGGCTTAGTGAAGTTTAATGAATTCACTTGTCAGAAAGGTGATTCTCCTAAGGCTCAGGGTGAGTTGAAAGAGAATTGAACACAAGCCAAGCAGATTGATGTAATGCCTTTGCTTGGGGCCTGTGAGAGTCCAGTGTGAAGGCAAATGGAAAGGGCCAGCTGCAAAAATGGGTAGGCACACATTTCCTTTCTTCCATCACATGAGGGGTCCTTATTCTCAGGCTTCTCAGATGCTCTTCCCACCCTGCAGTCCTGCCCCTGGCTCTGAAATCCCACACACCTGCAAGAAGGCAAAAACCAGTTTTTAAATAAACACATTGCGCATGCTTATTATGAACCCCAGGGTGGAATCAAGCTTTGGAGGAGGAAAGAGAACATGTGAATTTTACTATTCTTCAGAGCATCTTGGACTCCATCTGCTTGTCTGAGGAAACACCATTGGTGCTCTGGGCTGTCTCTCGTGCCTGGGAAGGCCAGGAGAGCTTTCACTGCCTCAGGGGAAATCTCAAGAGGATATTTCTCCCATTTGATTCCAGCCCTTCCTGAAGTAGAGATTTTTAATTAGGCGTAGAGGATCAATGATACAAAGTTCTTTCTCTTTGGAACTTGATGGTTTAACATCTGCTTTGGGGCAAAAGTGTGTGCATATATATATATATATATTAGACTTTATTTCTTTCTATTAACAGTTGTTTACCATGTGAAGTCTCCATGTATAAACAGGATGGGCGTTAATAATGCTGCAGAAGTTGTTGTGGAAAACCATTTGGCCTCAGGCCTCTGTATATAACATGCTAGGACACATAGTAGAGTTACTCAGCCAAGGTGCCGGCAGGATGTAGGGGAGTCCAGGCGCCCCACACGCCTCTGCCCTGCCTGTTCAAAGGATTTCTCTGTTTCCTTACTTTTGACGTGTGAGGTGGTAAATATGAGAGCTTACTGAGATGTCAGCTATGGGAAGCTAGATTCTGGGTAATGCTACAACATAGTATTCCAGACATGAAGCCCTTAAAATAATCAGATGTATAAGTACTTGAAAGGCCGAACAACGAAAACGATGAGCTGAAGAAAGACTGAAACAAGATGCAACAAGCCTCATACAAATTATTCATAATTGCGTTCTGATTCATAACAGGAGTTAAAGCAGTCTGTAAGCCCCACATGGCAGCTGGTTACATGAGAGCACTGGTCTGTTGATTTGCTTCCTCCAATGAGGACAGGCCAAATGGAGAGACCTCTGGGAGGGAGATCACTGTAAGATAAAAATGATCCTTTGAGGCCAAATGGTCTTTTGACTGAAAGTCTCAGAGATTTGGTAACCACAGTTGGACTATAACCAAGGAAAAGGCTGAGGCCTTTTCTCAGCCACAGGCCACCTGGGTAGACTTTTTGGGGGTGGTGGCCCCCTGTCCGCCTCTGCCCACACACTGCAGATTGTCTCTGGAAAATGTCCCACAGCCCAACTTTTCTCAGGGTGATGAAATGTCTACTTCAAAATTACCTAGACTACTTATTAAAATGCACATTCAGATCTCACCCCAGACCCCATCATTCAGAAACTGTGTCAGTACTGTTGGGGAATCTGCTCTTCTAGAAAATGTTCCAGATGACTGTTCATACTTAGAAGTTTGAAAACCGCTGCCGAAATCTAGTAGGCAGATACTTTCTTGAGCTTTGGAATAATTTAACTTTTTCTTTAACTCAGGAGGAGAAGGCTCTGTTATGTTCCAGATTGGACATAGATGGGCAAGAACTTGATGTATCTCAGTAGCCTTATCCAGTGGTTAGAAAGATGAATGAGCAAGTGTTCACTAAGCATTCTGTCATAGAAGAGGTGCTCAGCGTTTGCTGTGTTTGTTGTTTTGTTGTGATGTTACCAGTGAGGGATACTCAGGTCACATGTCAGGCTCTTGTCCTCCAAAAGCTTTCACTCTGCTTGAGAAGTTAAGGCCAACACTGATGAAACATTTGTGAATCCTGTGAAGTAATATGTAATTTAGTACTAGGTTTCCTGGTGTAAAAAGTTATATGTTAGATTAAAAAAAAAACAGCCTGGCATAGTCAGAGGGAGCCTCATAGAGAAGATGAGATGTAAGCTTTATTATAAGGAATTGGTAGATTCGGGGCCTGAAAAAGAAGACAGAAAGTTCCTGGCAAGGGGAATGTGATGCCTGGAGCCCCGGAGGTAGCTGATGGCCCAATAGGAAGATCACAGTGACTTCAGGGAAGGGATGTGATAGGAAATGAGTGGGATGGCTGATCACAAAGGTCCTGAGAAGCCAAGTAAAGGAATGTAGATAAGAAAAGGGAGCTACTGAAGCTATTGAAAGCTGTCGAGGAGCAAAGACAACATTATTTCATGGGCCCAGCAGGGTCAGGAGAGTTGTTTTTGTTTCTGTGGTTCCCAAAGCTGAGTGTCACTTGCATGCCAGTGGGGAAAATGGTGAGGAGTCAGATACATCTGGGGAGACTCAGTCCAGAGTTAGTATTTCAGATGTATGGCCTAGGGCAGATGAGGCAACACAGTGCAGTTCTGGGTCTGGCAGGGAGAGGGGTACCAAATCAGTCCAAGATGGCTGGAGCCAGATACGGAGTTGAGTCGAGGTCATGGGCTGTGGAATCTACAGTAGAGAGGGCCAGGGCTTCCCAGGCAGGGCAGGAGGCCAAAGCAGACATTGAAGCTAGCAAATAAGGAACGACTTGGCACAGCAGAATCTGTGGAATTAGTCTGGTTATCCACGGTGAAACAAGGCTCATGGGATCTGTGCATTGGAGAGCTTAACAAAAAAATCAGTATTGGGCCTTAAAGGGCCATCCCACATTGTATGAGCAGGGGTTGGGGCCAAGCTCCACCCAGCTGTGGGTTATAGTTAAGACTGGCTTTCCTCTGTGTGGCATGCTGGCAGGACCATTCTGGAGTCTGCCCAGAACTACAAGTATAAAAGGGTACTAGACCATGGGCATGTATGGCTGATTTCTAGGAAGTCCTGATTCCCTTTTTCTGTTGACTCTCTTCAATTAGCAAACCTGTACTTTCAGGAAATTCACCTAACAGAAGCAGAGAACGTTCAAATACTAAGGGAGATTTTAGATTGTACCTCAGGGACACCAGAGAGATTTTGTCTCCTGTGCTAACTCCAGTTACATGATGGCGGCTTCCCAGAGTGCTGGGTCTCGTGTGGGTTCTGCAGGAAAGAATGGACTGATTGATCATGGATATTTGTCATCGGTATTGGAGAAGTGGGTAAATACTGTCACCAGTGCCACCTATTTGCCATGTCTGATTTGGTCCTGACTTCCTGACTTCCTCTGTGGGGCTATGGAAGCCTATGGGTGTTAAGTGTGTGGCCCACAGCATTTCTAGGACAGGGCCTGTGGTTCTCTGACTCCTAGGTCCAGTGTTTTCCCTCCGGATCACACAACCTTCCTACCCTCCTACTCACCATGGAGCTGTCACGCCGACTTCATTTTCCCAGTCCCGCCCTTGGCTTTTACTAGACTGTGTTAGGAATTTGGCCATAGAACTAATTTGCACAATGGCTAAACTTGTTTCACATGTGATCAGAACTCTTGGGGGAAAGATTCTAGGAAGAGGAATTGCAGATTGATTCAGGATTCCTGAGTGCTGGGAAATGCAAGCAGGAAGGGGGATGGCAAGAGCTGACTGAGAGAGAAGTAGGGTGAATGAGGAAAAAGCCATGGATTGCCATGACTTTCATGGCATTGAAGGTCAAACCATGAAGTTGGTGGGTGAGAGACGGGCGTGTGGTGGGAAGGAGAGAACCCGATGCTTATGGAACAACCACTGTGAGAGGTAAGGTGGTCCTGGAAAGTAACATGGGCAGTGGCCCTGCTCATATAACGTAGGCACACGGTGAATGTTAGAAAAAAAGAAAAGCCCACAGAGCTTATAGTGTTTGGTCCTCACAGCCACTCTGGCTGTGGATCTGATTAGCCCACACTTTACACATACAGGAAGTGAGTTGGATCTCTGAATGGTTAATAAACACATGCACTTCAGCAAGTGGCTGATGGTATTACAGATTCCAAATCCCATCTCTTTCCCCTGGTAGAGAGAATGCTTTCTTAGGGAACCTAGTATTTTAGGGAGACAGCAAAGGCTTATCTCTTTCTGCTTATTACCCTGCTTTCTGATGAAAAACTGTCTACTTACAGTGTATGACACATAGACCCAACCTTATTCCTAATTCCTAGGGTGGAGGTCAGCTCTGTGTGTTGTTTGAGGTTGAGTTGTGTGCATGTTTTATTGAGGAATTAACTTCAGAGGAAAAGGGTATGTTTGGAACTTTATAACTGCATCTGTCACTTCTCTTAGTCAACCTCTCCTCCTCTCCCCTACCCTGCTTTTTTGCTAAAAGAATCAGTGATAAACTGGTTAAATAAATGTACAGCCTGCTGAGTCCAGACTGCCCTCAATTGCTTGTGGTATTTTGAGACATAAAATGTTGTTATTTGAAGCTGTTCAAAGAGGCTTCCAGCACATGCCCAGGCAGGGCCTCAGGGTGGGCAGAGCTCAGCTCAAATGCTGGCTCCACCAGGCTAATAACAGGGTAACATGGTTCCTGCTTACGACCAGCCTCAGAAATTAAATCTGCACTTCTGGGGCCTGGCTGGAAACCAGCACTCCTTACCCTGCCAAGGAGGAGTTGTTCCCTCAGGGGCTATCTACGGAGATAGTGTGGCTACTCTTGGGCATTAAAATCAAACTGACTGGTTTAAGTCATCTATTGCTGTAGCATTGGCTGCTGGAGATGATGCCAGAGACTAGAGGAGGCTGGTGGAGGGTTGCCCGCCTTCTCTCTTCAGTCCCACCATTACCATACAGTAGCCCTATGGTAGTCCCCCCCCTCCTTATCTGTGGTTTTGCTTTCCACAGTTTCACTTACCGATGATTGACCACAATATGGAAGTAGGTGATCCTCCTCTGACATATCATTGGAAGACCAGTAGTAGCCCAACGCTGCGTCACAATGGCTGCGTCATTCACCTCGCTTCATCTCATCACACAGGCATCCCATCATCTCACATCATCACAGAAGGAAGGAGGCTGAGTGCAGGACAATAAGATAATTTGAAAGAGAGACAGAGACAGAGAGAGAGAGAGAGACCACATTCACATAACTTTTATTATAGTATATATTGTAGCTGTTCTAGATTATTATTATTGTTTTTCATCTCTGCTTTATGAATTCAGTTTTGTTGCGCATGTACAGGAAAAACCATAGGGTTCAATACTGTCCGTGATTTCAGGCATCCCCTAGGGGGTCTTAGAACATATTCCCATGGACAAGGGGTGAGACCACTCACTGTATGTGCTGATTTACTCTAAAAGTCCTACAACCACACTAGGGATCATGGAGGGACCATCAAGCTCATTCAACACCAGAAAACCAGGACACAATCTTATTAAGGCCTAAGGTTACATTGAAACCCTAATATTTGTGTTTGGCTTTTTTTTTTTTCCTTTGGTTTTAAAATTTTATTTTATTTTCTAGTTTTACTAAGAAGTAATCAACATATAACATTGTATAAGTTTAAGGTATGCCACATAATGAGTTGATATATGTATATACCACAAAAATGATCACCACACTAGGTTTAATTAACATCCATCACCTTGCGTAGTCATAATTTTTTTTATTGTTGAGGTGATAGCTTTAAGATCTGCTCCCTTAGCAACTTTGAAGTATAATACACTATTATTAATTATAGTCACTGTGCTATACATGATATCCCCGTGACTTATTTATTTTATAACTGGAAGTTTATACTTTTGATTCCTTTCACCCATTTTGCCCACCTCCTGGAACTCTGACCTTTGGCAACCTCCAATCTGTTCTCTGTTTCTAGAAGTTCAGTTTAAGAAGAATTTTTTTTAATGTTTATTCATTTTTTTTTTTTTGAGAGACAGTGTAAGTGGGGGAGGGGACAGAGAGAAAAGGAGACAGAGTCTGAAGCAGGATCTAGGCTCTGAGCTGTCAGCACAGAGCCCGATGCTGGGCTCGAAGCCAGGAACCACAAGATCGTGACCTGAGCCAAAGTCGATACTTAACTGACTGAGCCACACAAGTGCCCTTCTAGGAGTTCAGTTTTTTTTTTTAGCTTCCACCTAGATGTGAGATCATAGAGTATTTGTCTTTCTCTGTCTGAGTTATTTTACTAAAACCCTAACATTTGAAAATGGAAATCCAGTCTCTATGTATCAGTAGAAATGATTATTTATGTGAAATAAAAATAATCAGATTCTATTTTAATTACACTGCTCCTTTCTGAGAAGAGATAATGCAAATGAAAAAAATCTTAATACTTCACTGCTTTTGGGGCGCCTGGGCGGCTCCGTCGGTTAAATGTCTGACTTCGGCTCAGGTCATGATCTCAAGTCATGCTGACTGGATTTCCATTCTTGGCATTCCATGGATATAGATACACCACTCAGTCTCTGCCTCCATCTTTACATGGCTGCCTTCCCTCTGTGTTTTTTTCCTATTTCATAAAATGCTACCAATCACTTTAGATTAAGGCTCACTGTATTCCATTTAACCTCAATTTAATTTAATGAATCCATGTGAACTTATCTTTGTTTCCAGATAAGGTCACATTCGGAGTTAGGACTTTAACACATTTTCTTGGGGACACAAATCTGCCCATAGCAGCATACAATGTATTTACTTCTTTTTTTTGTTTTTTGTTTATTTTACTAGGTTATTTGGGGGTCTTTATCCCCTCTTATTGGGTATTTAGTTTGTTTCTGATTTGGAGGTATTATAAACAATACCATAATATATCTTCGCACACATATTTTTTCCCTTTCATGTTGATATTTTTTTCCCTTAGGGCAAATTCTCAAGTCGCAGAACCTTAAAGAGTCAAAGAGATTAAAATTTTTTATGGAGTTTGATATATACATCCTCATTTGAACCCCTTGGGCTAAAGAGGATATTCATACATTTTTGAAGACCATTCACATACACATCTATCTTTTAAGACAGTGGCCTCCCAACTTTTTGTCATTGTTATATTCATTAATTAGTGCATATTCTCTTAGGGGGTAGAGTTTCCTATTTAACTGGTGCCATAGGTCAGCCACGGCACTCTCAAGTGTCCCGAGAGGATGAAGGGTGTCAGCATGATGAATGACTTGAGAGAGCTGCGTGGCTTCTGGAACCAGGCAGGCATCTCTGACATCTCTGCTTTGCTGGTCTTAGTATCTTTATTAATAGGCAGTAAGTGATATTACATCAGTAAACATTATTTTTTCTTAGAAGATAGTTTAAGAAAGAAGATAGTGTGTATTATGTCAATTTCCAAGATCTTGAAGGAGAGTCTTATCTTAGCTATTTTTTTATTCTATTCCTGAGTTAATGAACATACACTGTTTTTGAAGCAGGCTAGATAAATTTATGGCAGAGAGAAAACAGGATGTCCAAGAAGAAAGCAGCGTTGTTAGTGTAACCTTGAGCAAGCAGATGGCGCATACATTGCTGCCTCAAGACCTATGTTAATTGTCTACAGATAGGTTAGGAGTCATTCTATTTAGCTTTTTAAACTACAATGGAGGAAGGGTAACTTACTTGGTAGAGACATAATTGTCTAATGCCTGCCTAAGTTCTTTTGCTTATGAGTGAGTGAATTTATACAACAGGGGCCTAACATCTACATAAGTTACACTAATTTTTAACCAACTCATAACTGCTATTCTGTATGATCAATTTGTGTGACCTATCCCCAAAAGGCAACTTTGAGGTTACTTCTAGCCAGGTTATTCTCATTCAGATGTTATCCATCAAAGCATTGCACTCCAGGTCCCTTTTTTATTTAAATGCCATAAAACAAAAGAGCATTACATCCCCTGAGGCCAATGAGAGCAGTTCAAGAAATCCAGGCCTAAAAGGTTGTTATTAGAAGGAGATGGTACTGGGGTGCCATTTGGTCAGCAGGAGACTTTGCAACATCTGCCTTTTCCACACAGGGAGGCGTCTCAACCTGTGAGCCCATGATGGCTCCCAATAAACTGGCTCCTACCTACTGGACCTGGGCCAGATTCAGAAGCCGAAGGCAATGCTGTGTGGGCATGGTGTGGGGGAACCAATCACCCTTGGGAGATTGGGAGAAATCGTACCCATTAAATCCCTCCTAACCATGCAATGCCAAGCGAGCCAGTCAAATCCCTTATTTAAAAAATATATAAATATAAGATGATCAAAGAAAAGGCTACTCAGCTAAAGGCAGTTGTTTTGTCTGGAGCAAGAGTGAGCGAATGGCACTGATTATTTGTGAAGCTGGTTGGACATTGTAGTCAGTCAGCTGAGGTCCCTACATATCTGTGCTGCTGATGGATAATTCCCCCTTTTGCTGAACTTTCCCATGATTCTTTGTAATAAACTTCTATATCTGCTAACAATTTGTTCACATATCCTGCTCGTAAGCCTGAAGAAAACTTGCCTAACAAAGCCAGCACGATATTGCTATATAGAAGGAATATACCCCTTGACAGTCTCACCAATGGTTATGTCTGTAAGCATATCTTACCAGCTCTGGAGGTTGCCATGAAAACTTCAACAGTTAAAAAATAGTAGCTCAGTGTTGATTTATTTAATTACTGGCTCGGAAAACTCAGTTCAGCAGTTCAACAGTTAAAAAATGGTAGTTCGGCATTGATTTATTTAATTACCGGCTCGAAAAACTCAGTGCTTAAATGTTCCTTATTGTATACAAAGTTCACTAATAAAATGAAAATTAGTTGTGTCATCTGCTAAATAATATTCTTCATTCACTGGGAATTTATCTCGCACTGATCTCAAGTTATTCAACAATGAAATTTCAGATTTACTGTAGACACAAAAGTCTTCAGACTTACGGAATTTGAGGATCCATATTGTATACTTGAATCTATCATTTGATTTCTGTTGTTGTC
Source organism: Paguma larvata (assembly GCA_030068075.1). Classification (NCBI taxonomy): domain Eukaryota; kingdom Metazoa; phylum Chordata; class Mammalia; order Carnivora; family Viverridae; genus Paguma; species Paguma larvata. Next base: position 2,044,907 of record CM057827.1, read on the forward strand.
AATTGTATGAGCTGCGGCCAACCTGAATACTTTGATGTGTCCACGTAGTATTGACCCTTATCCAGAAAATAATAATCATCAGTTAAATAAATAAAACTGTTGGGAATGGAACACTGGTACCTGTGGCAGGCAGAATTTTAAGATGAGCACAGTGAGTCACACTTGTAAAAGCCTATGAGTTGCTTCTAGCAGATGGGATATGGCAACAGTAATACTCCCCTCCGTGGTTATTGTTATATAAGACTCCATTGTAGTAGATTCCAGAGAGAGAGAGAGAGAGATTGTCCTTCTGGCCTTGAAGAATAAGCTACCATGTGGTAATGAACTGTGGGCAGCCTCTAGAGGCTGAGAGTGGCCCCTGGGTGACAGCCAGCAAGAAAACCGAGACTTCAGTCTTGCATCGGCAAGAAACTGAATTACGCTAGAAACAACTTGAACAGGGAAAAGGCCCCCACCCTCCAGAAAAGGATGCAGCTGGGCCGACACCTAGATTGTAGCCTTGAGAGACCCTGAGCAGAGCACCCAGTTAAGCCATGCCTATATCCTTGCCTGTGGAAGCTGAGAGAATAAATGGATGTTGTTTTAGGCTACCAAGCTGGTAGTAATTTGTTACTCAGCAACAGAAATGCAATACAGTCTCCTTATCCCCATAGTATGCAAGAGAGTGGGTTTAAATCTCAGCTCTACTGCTTACTAGGTATACAGCCTTGGCGAATTTTAACCCCTCTGAGCCTGTTACCTTAACTATTAAAATAGTACTTACTTCAGGGTGTTGAGGGCTGAATGAAATAATGCACGTAAGTTACTTAGCATGCATATGACTCTAGTAAGTTCTCAGTGTTTTTCATTGCCAGCAGAGGTGAGACGTTTTCAGTTCATAATGCTAAACATTTTCATCGTTTCTTTTCTCCACATAGCCCATGTTTGGAAGATTTTTGTCTATTGCTTTAACTGAATTTATTAAGTAATAATCCATTTCCCCATCCATTTCTAATTAATTAGCTACACAGAGCTTCTGATCAGCTTGCAATAGTCACATAACAATTATAATTAATATAATTTGGCTAAAAGCAAAGACATTTGATGTTATAGTTAATGAAATTTCCATTAGCTTTTGAAATATTAGAAAAGAGTGGTTAAACCTTGTTAGAGTACCATATTTGGAATCACACTATTTGTTGATGGGGAAGAGACATTGAGTGACTTTCTGTAGTTTGGCAAGGTAATCATGACTGTACGTGCCACCATATTTGCTCAGGTTATGGACAGGTGAGATTGGCTGAAAAGAAAACCAAGTTCAAGTGAAAGAAAAAAGTGCCAAGAAAGGGCAAGAAAGACATTGGATACAATGTTAAAATTATTTTCAGCACTTAATTCTTGGAGATTCGCTTTAGAATGGCTGAAGTTTAGGAATTTTGCAACGTCAAGATTTGAGTCATGGTAGAGTGAATAAATAAAGGTGTATTGATGCTCTGCATTTGTATTTAAATGTTCTTATAATTTATGGGAATATTTGAAGTATGATTGCTACTCTTTCATTAGTGCTTTATTTCTTCTTTGAATATTGTTTAAAAAAAAAACTGCATTTCATTGTATTATTAGTATCAAGGCCTGATATATTCAGTTTTTAGCTGAATACTTTTCAAGTGGATTGTGGACTTGATAGGATTGTATATATTTACCAAAAAATTTTAATGTTTATTTTTGAGAGACATAAAGAGACAGAGCATGAGCAAGGGAAGGACAGACACACACACACACACACACACACACACACACGGAAACTGAAGCAGGCTTCAGGCTCTGAGCTGTCAGTACAGAGCCAGATGCAGGGCTTGAACTCACGGGCTGTGAGATCATGACCTGAGCTGAAGTTGGACACTTAACTGACTGAGCCACCCAGGCGCCCCAGGGATTGTATGTCTTTAATAGGAATTTCTTTTATACAGACTTACCAAAAATTCTGATAAACATAAAGGAATTCTGATAAACAAGAAATAGGTATGTTGTAATGAACTATTTCATCTAGTTTAAAAGTACACTGATTTTTTAAGTGCATAAAACAAAAATAAACCTTAAGTACATTCGAAAACTTAAGATTAAAAAAATAGTATTTTCCATTTTATACTGTGAATATACCTTGAAAAACATAAGTTCTGTGATACAACATACACTCAACATACACAATACATGCAACAGGCACATGGTACATACAACACCCCACAGTGCCCACACAAAACACACAAATGGCAACCCATATTAGCATACTAAAGGCTCTGAGAAGTCCTGCAGTAAAGAACTATTGAACTTTATTTAATCACATTTTTCTGAAATGAATCTCACAATCCTTCCTCCTCCTCCCCTCAAGTGACCTTGATTTCTGATGACATAGGGCTTTCTGGAACACACTTTGTAAATGACTGCTCTAGGAGATTTTCCCCAAGGAGTTAGCTATTATGTAGGATAAGTACAAGGTATCTTGAACATTTATAGGTAAACTCTGCAACCATTAAAATAACTCACAAACGCGAAACAATACCTCCAAACTACGTAAAGAACATTGAGGATCATGGCAAGTACCGGAAACTCTGTTACTTCCTCCGAGTACAGGTTCTTTCTCTTATGCACAGAGGAAATTGGTTTAGTTGCACTGCCATTCTCTGCTCATGTAGGGACAGAGGTCCTATTGAACGTAAAGGTGGTCATGTTCCTGCAAAGCGGTCAGTAACCCCAGGTTGAAAGTCCCCCTCCCTAGCTGTGTCAGCAGCCTTTGACTGGACAGCATGACGTGGGGCAGTGGGCTTTTTGCATTCCTGCTTCAGAGGGATCAGGACCTAAAGGCAGCGCCTATCAGCTTTACCCCACCCTGTTTATTTCATGGAGAAAGACAGAGGACTCTATTTCAACATCTCAAGAATGTACGGCAGGGCTTGGAGGGTGCTTGCTCTGAAGATTAAAAAGGCTTTATCTTCATAAGGAAGCTTTGACGTTTGCTGTCAGGATGCCAGACCACAATTCTATATAAGCCTTCCTTAAGGTTCAACTGACAATTTCTTGGGCACTGAGAACGTTTATTGTCAAAACGAGAATGAATGACTGCACAGTCTAAGACATTCATGTTTTATATTTTGAATAAAACTGATTTTTCCACAGAGTGACTTAAACGCTATTAAATAAATTGAATATTATGGCAACTCCTAGATAGTCCCTTTCTTAGTAAATTACCTGTTTATTAAGGTGCAGAGCGAAGAAAGAATTTGCTAAAAATTGTCTTGCTTCATTCAGTTCCCTCAGCATTCGAATACATAGAAGATATTTTGCTGTGTTCTTTGCCTATTGATGTGCCCCATTGGTAGAAAGTAAATATCTGATACCTTCATTCTTCCAAGATAATTTCTCCTCACTGAAGGTCTTATTTGATGGACATTGCAGACTGAACACATCCCAGAGTCCGCCTGTCTGCCTTATTTTTTTTAAATAACATTTATTTATTTTGAGAGACAGAGCACAAGCGGGGGGCGGGGGCAGGGGGCAGAGAGAGAGAGAGAGAGAAAGAGAAAGAGGGAGACACAGAATCTGAAGCAGACTCCAGGCTCTGAGCTGTCAGCACATAGCTTGACGCAAGGCTCAAACTCACGAACCACGAGATCAAGACCTGAGCTGAAGTCAGATGTTTAACCTATTGAGCCAGGTGCCCCTTGTCTGCCTTCTTAAACACACAAACCTAACCAGTCTGGAAAGTGGCAACTGGTCTTCAACAAAATCAGTTTCATGGGAATTAAAAAAAAATGTTTTTTTTCATGGGAATTTTTAAATGTTAAAAGACATCTATTCAGAAATTAGTTTCTGATAAAAAAGAAAATTCCAATTACAAATGCTGAGCTTTGCACCAGTCCCTTCTAGCCTTTTAGTATACTGTCTTGAATTGAAACGCCAGAGCCAGTACTTTGAAATACACGTATGGTTCAGGAAGCAGCGTTACTGATAAGATATTTCTGCTCTACCAGAAGTTCAAAGACAGGAGCTTCCTTAGTTTTTATTCCCAAGATCATTTCCAGAGATTGTGATCATTTCCAGAGCCTCAGTCTAGGTGCTGGGATTCAGAGGGCGGCCTCCTAATTGTTCAAGAGTGGATAATAATAGTGAATTTTATGTGTCAACTTGACTGGACCGTGATACCCAGATATTGGGTCAAACATTATTCTAGATATCTTTGTGAAGTTGTCGTTAGATGATATTAACATTTAAGTCAATAGACTGTGCCTAAAGCAGATTGCTTTCCAGAATGTGGGTGGGCCTCATCCAATCACTTGAAGACCTTAATAAAAAAGACCGATCTGCCCAGAAGGAGGGAGAATTCTGCAACATTCGTATTTTCCCAGCCTGCCAGCCTACCCTACAGACTTGGACTTATAGGCCTCCATAATCAATCATATGAGCATGACTCTTAAAATAAATCTCTCTCCCTATGTATGTACCAATCCTATTGGTTCTGTTACTTTGGAGAACCCTAATACATGGGTGGATCCTTTACTATGCCTCATGGTCAAACTCAAGAACTGCTTTATGAGAGCAATCTGGAATGACAAGCAAGACTTTTAGCAATCCGTCTTGGCCTCAACATTTATTTGGCTTTGATCTTTTGCTGGAGCTTAGCCTCTGGGTGCTTTCTGAAAATCCTGGTACTGACCCTGAGACTGGCTCCTTATACACCAGTTGAGTCTGCCTTTTGTATGACAAAGTAGGCTCCCTTAGGAACAGGCGTCGGAGCCCTCTGGCATTTTTCTCTCCAGCTAAAATTATAATGTGGTATGCTCCTAACTTTGTGTAATTTAAGAATCTATTCAGAATTTAAACAGTAAACATGGCTGAGTTCTGACATGATACAAGGTTAATCAGTTAACAATTGTCAAACAACATTTTCTTGTACTTGCCCTTTGCAAGTTACATAGCACTGAGCCTGTTCTATTATAGTGTCATTTTATATAATTTTGTGTCTTTCTGCTCATCGTTTTTCAGTGAATCCTATGCTGGAGAAGAGGACCTATACAACATCTAATGCACAGTGTCATTTGTGTAAATGCAATATTATATGTCAATGATCCAGCTCTGAATGGCGGTAACACAAGTATTATAGTGTTATAATATATCACTCTATACGTATATCATGTTTGCTAATGCTTACGCTGTGCCAGGTACTGGTACAGGTATTTCTGCAACGTTAACTGAGGGAGGTGCTATTATTAGCCCCATTTTGCAGATGAGGAAACTGAACTGCACACATAGCAAATGATCCTCGAGATGCTTCCACTGTCCTTGTTGGGAGGCATTTCTGGTGCCCCACTGATGGCCTTGAGAATTTCCCCTTCTGTTTCCACCCACACATGCAATAGCATAGTGATCCCCTAAGCTCACCTTCAAGGACATGACCCTGAGGAGCAGAGCAGATGGCTCTTTGCCTCCCACTGGAAAGAGGAGTTGTTCAGTCTTAAACTTTCCTGGCTGTCTCTCTTTTCTGAGGTCTATTCTAGTGTCTGATTAGTCATAATTCCCTTTGTTCGTACCCTGCCCTTCCACAAACAACCCTTGGTTTGCTGGGTTTCTGTGTCCTGTCCCTTTTCCAGCAGGCCTTAGTACCCATCCCCAAGGGTGCAGCATCCACCATCAGAAAGCTTGTTCATTTCCTTCTCAGCTTCTTGGTCTGACCTGTTCTGCAAGACTGAGGGCCCTGGATAGTTGAGGTTTTCTGTCATACAAAGAAGTACACTCATTCCTTTTTTCTGACTTGCGCATGTGACGATTTAGCCTCTTTTCACATACTTTTTTCTTCAACCAAAGTCTAACTTTGTGAATTTCATTTAAATATCACTTCAGTGAACTTGTTACAAGTTCTCAATGGTTCTGGTTCAATTCTTTTTTTAACTTTGAGAGAACAGCCTTCTCTTGTTGGAATACACTGAAAAAATCTCCCTAAAGCCAAATGAGCCTTTTCTACACTTCTCTTCTGGAGCAGACTTTGATTGCCCATTTAACATATTCCTTCCTTTTGTGCCAAAGCTTGCTTGTTCTCTGTGTGTCTTTATACCCTTTTATACAGTAGAAGTCCATCATACCTGGGGCACATGACATTGTAACTGTGAAGTAGCTTTAAAAATAGTACCCTCCTTGGGACACCTGGGTGATTCAGTCTGTTAAACATCCAACTCTTGATTTTGGCTCAAGCCAGGATCTCATGGTTCGTGGGTTTGAGCCCCATATTGGGCTCTGCACTGACAGCACAGAGCCTGGTTGGGATTCTGTCTCCCCCTCTCTCTGCCCTTCTTCCCCCTCTTGATCTCTCCCTCTCAAAATAAATAAATAAACATTCAAACAAAGTACCCTTCCCTAAAAAGGATGGCTGCTACAATCCAATGCATTAATTCCTGTTAGAATTATAAGGGTTGAATCTTGCTAGAGCTGAGCAGACAGGGCTCTCATGGTCAAGAGGCAGGGGTGGGCAGGAAAGAGTGGATGGACTGGGAACTCTGAGACCTAAGAACGGGGCTCTGGAGTCAGAAATAGGGAGTTGCTCCTGACGGCCACTGACATAAACACTGAGGAAAGATTGGCCAAGTTGGAATCAGGACAGAGGGGCAGGGAGCCAGGAGTTGAGGTGCCAATGACATAAGTGGAGAGCCAATGGAGATTTGGGTTCCAATCCAGGCTGAGAATTCTGAGGCCCCGAGGCATCTACCTGGTGCTTCCTCAGAAAGCAACAGCTCTTCTGAAATGACAGGAAAGCTCCCATTCTCTGCAGATTAAGGGGTCTGATTGCACTAGAGCTAGGATATGCGAAATTGGAGCTCTGCATACCAATGGTGATAGCTTTGATAGTATATTCTTGCTCTTTTCTAGAGAAGGAATTTAAATGTTCCTAAAACACTGAATTGAATTGAGTTGAGTCGAATTGAAGAGAAAGTGGTGGGGTTGGGGAGGGAGGGAGAGATTGAAAGAGATGGAGAGAAGTCTGCAGTTGGGCTGAGGCAACCTATCTGAAACTCGTATTTTAAAATTTAAGCGTTTGTTAATCTCATCTCCAATCATGATATTCCATTTGAGAAAGGAAGGGAATTTGCCTTGTGAGTCAGATATTTCAGTTTAACTGTCTCATTTGTTATTCCTCTCACGGCAGAGGAAAACTAAGTAAATTGTATAACTGGAATAATTATACTTCCTATTTTTGGGCAGCACATTTGCCAATTCTTTCTTTAATAGCATTAGAACAATTTCAGTGAAAACTCTTTGTGTGGTGCAAAGGGTGGTAGTGGTTAACATCGTTTGACAAGGAGATCCATGCGGATTGGAAAAGAGGCCACATGAGTCCACAGATTAGAGCGATACGGATCTAGACAAAATAATTTTTGAAGCATCTTTAAAGATACCATTCCAACTTAATCCATAAACATAATTATAGCATTCCCCCACTTATTTTGCAGATACTTCATCATTCTGTCCCCTCTAGAGAAGAATCATCTCTTTGATAGGATAACTCTCATTTACCTCCAGTGTGGCTGGGATTCCCACGCATAAACCTACATAATTAGAAGCCCACAGATCGACATTCTTTCCCTTGGTTTGTCTCTCAAAAGCTCTCATTCATTTTTAGTTTCTCTGAAGCATCACAAATGCCTTCCCTTCATTGGGTTCAGGCCCCCAGCATCCCCCCTAAGGGCAGTGGACTTTCTGGAAATTTCCTGAGACATGGTACCTCTATCTAAACGCCCTGTGGCCTGACTTCTGGTAAACAATGAAAGGCATGTGGGGACTTGCGAGGATGGGAAGATTTTTGCCTTAGTGCTTTTTGTCGGTGGGAAGCCCAGGAGGCTGGCCCTGTTTCAACCTCTGCATCTTTCTTTTTATGAAGATAATGATGATCACAGAGTCATATTATTGGCCTCCCTGCAGGCACTCAGAGGCAGGCAGCCTAATGCTCTGACGTTCCTTTGCTTTCATTTGAAAACGACATGTAGAAACACATAGACTTGGTCAAGATAATTTTGAAAGAATCTTTGAGTTTAATAATATTTAATAATAGTATAGTTAGTTCATTTGCACTGCATATTGCAACATGGAAAGGACTTTCACATGTATTACACCATGTGCTACTGAAACATGAACCTGTCTTCACGATCACACAAGTGTCAAAGCAAATGTTTTCCTTTATGTCCATTGGGAAGTATGACAGAAAAGGAATATTCGCCCTTGACTCTTTCGCATATGCTGTCCTATTTTTATGCTTTTCGTTATAGATTAAATCCTTTCTTAATCTAGTGCTTCTCAAAAGTCTCTTGTAGTTGTCCTTCTGTGGCCTAGCACTTAAGCCACATTTGGATTCAGGGCCATATTCTTGTTAATTTCCTTTGGAAGAAGATGTGTCGTTAGCAATCTGTGCCGCTCGTTCTTTAGTTTGGACTTGCAACCAGCAAACTCACAAAGCTGGAGCAAAGTGCGGGTGGGCTGGCCTCCAGGATAATGTTTTCTCTTCTTTCCTACAACAGCTTGCATCTGAAACAGTCCCCCCAAAAGGATTATTTGATGAAACTTTGACATTTGGAAAACGTAAATAGACTTCATAAAATGGTATGGACAAACAGAGATTTTCCTGAACAAATATATGAAAGAGAAAATAAATAACATTGAAATGGGAGCTGGGTCCCTAAATCTGAGTTGAAGAAGACTGCTTTATTTTTCCCCAAAGCTTCCAAAATACTGAGATGGGCTTCATATTAATTGGGCTATGCTGGGGCGGGGGTGCGGGGGGACGGGCTTGGAAAGCAAAGTGAGGGACAAAATGCAGAATTTTACCAAAACACCCTTTTTATTGAGTCTACCATACATACAAAAAAGTATGTTGTGTGTGTAATATGTGTGTATGTGTGTGAATGCGCACATATTTTCTAGCTCTGCTCACTGAAACGGCCTAGAAACAGATCATTTGGTAAATGAGCATCTCTGGTGACCAGACTATAGCCTTGAAATATCATTTCCCCCTAAAGGAATCTAGGGAAATAGCTATTTCTAGGTTTGGGGTGGAAAATGAAGGAGGTGTGTCTGCCACATCTTGTCATACTAGATAGTGAGGACACTAGCAAAGACCACCAGGATTATGTGAAAAACACTCTGGAGCCAACTCCAAGAGCCTTCTGGTGGCCAAGGAGGGGAAAATTTGAGCGTTGAAAAGGATAATAATTAAAATTAATTGGAACCCATCAAAAAACTTTAAACCCATGGCTTTATAATGGTAGTTTTAAAAAATTGATCCCCTTTAGAGTATGATAGGGAACCAATTATTTTTGTGACACTTGGTAGATGAAGGGAAAGAATCATTTATTCTGCTTTTCCCAGGTGAATGGTACCACCAAGTAATCAAATAGTAGATGCGGGAAAGCATATATTTAAAAAATATGGATTATTGAGTAGAAAAGAAAGCTAGAAGTAGAGTATTACCATTCTGCAACCCCCTCTCAAGTAATAGAACACTGAACATCAGCAGTTGCTACCATCACAAAAAGAGAGACAAACAGATAGCACATGACTCTTGAGGAAAGAACAAATCGACTCCTGGGATCTTGTAAAAGATTGAACCCAGGAGTGAACAGTCCTCTGGATACAACTACCCATTTTCAGGTCAGAGGAACATGGTGAACCCCCCTGTGCATGGATAATCTGCAAAATTCGGAATGTAGAAGCTCTACAGATCAAATTTCCAGAGGAGTCATAAACAAAAGAAAGGGATGGAGGAAGGAATCTGTGGAACATAAGACGCTTTACAAGACATGTGAAATTGACAAATGGGTAATGCTCTACTATAGTGTCTAGGAGTGCGTGCTTATGTGATAAAACTGCAAACACAAGGGTACGATTACTGTAAAAGTCAGGGTTATGGTTACGTTTGTGAAGAGGAAGGCACATTGACCAGCATGGGACATATCAAAGGTTTACTATGTGTTTACTTTCTGCAGTTTTTTTGAATCTGGGTTTTATTCTATAATGGAAAGCCTGAAAGAGAAGAAAAGCCGGATAGCAGTTTTCACATTTACGTTTTATGAATGACATAGAGGGCTTGAATTGTCAAGAGCAGTTTGTGTCAGGATGCAGTACGATGGAATAATAAAGAGCATTAGCTCTGGAACTACCCCAACAGGTAGTTGTGTAACTACCTGTTGCCAGTTGTGTAGCCCTGGGCAAGTTACTCAGCTTTTTTGTGTCTCAGTTTTCTCATCGGTAAAGTGGATGACCTGATAGTTTCAACCTCAGAGCATCATCGTGAGGTTTAAATGAGATGATACATGTGAATGTTTGGAATATTGCCAGGCATATACACAGTAAGAACTCAATACATGTTGGCTATGTTATTTCTTTCTATTTCTTAAACTTGCTCTTCTCTCCTGCTAGTTTTCTTCACACACCACAGCATCATCTCTTTCTTAAAAATCCTTGGTGGGCAGGGAGTCGGGGACATCCTCTTCTAGCGTAGTCCATGCCTCTCGTATCCTTCTATTCTCTGCTTCCCATTCTGTAGTAAAGACCCCAAAGGAGGTATCTGGCAAGACAAGGAAGGAAAGATAGCCACTGGGCCGTCGGAATGTGGTCAGTGATGAGGGGAGGGAAAAAGAGTTTTCTTATTTGCCACTGGATCCCCAGCATCTAGAATAGCATATGACACTAGGTAGGCACATACCAGACAACCCGTTGAAGAGATGAAGGAAATAACTTGCAGAACGTGATTTAGAAAGTGTGGTTTAGAAGTGTGTGAAGAGTCAGAAACGGTCCAGGTCTTTGTTTCTGCCTTCTTCCTGCCTTGCTGGTTTTCTTTCCCGTCGCCCCATTTCGGTATTCATGGATTTGAGTGAGTCAGGTAGGCTGACTTAGTATCTGCTCATAAAACTGTACACTGCAGTTGCTCTTCCTTGAGAAGCTACATGTTGGCCCCAGCTGTGTGCCTGCCAGCCATCCTGCGGCTGTGCCCCTTGGAGCTCCTTCCTGCGCTGTGGATCCATCCATTTTGTCCCGCTTCCTCTGATACCCTTCTTGTCATTGTTCCCGTACCTGGCTCCTTCCCATCTGATGGTCCCAACATAGATGGTCTATTGCAGCGAAGCCTTCTGAACCAGCCTCTCACAGGTAAATCTCTCAGGTTGAATCCTCCCTTTTTTCTTTAAAGTACTTGCCCCGTATGTACTTGTGAATAAATATTTGTTGAATACTTGGAGGAGTAAATGGCCATTACAACAAATGAATAGATACAGGCTACAAGAATGGAAGCATGAGTGTGCGTCGACTTGTTCATTGTCTCTTCCAGAACTTTCATGAAGGGACAATGACCGTTGAGCTTGCTAGTTTTTAGTTTTTGGTGGGTGCTCAAGAAATACTTTGTGAATGAATGAATAAACAAGTGCATAATATGTGTAGCCTCCGGTTTGGAGGTGGGGTGGGTGGGTCTACAAGATGAAGGTAGAGCAAGAAGATGAGGAATCCAGGGCAGGGATGCTCACACTGTTAAGGAAACATGTGGTTGTACTGAAGGTCTGCCTACAGCCAGGTGGCCCACCTCATAGCTTTATCCAGATGTGGACTGGAAGGCAGAGCTTAGGAACAGGGACTGAGGCTAAAGCCAAGTCCTGGGGCCTGGGGATGGTGAGCCAGATTGCTGAGCCTACCAGGTGCCCAGTGGACAGTCCTTGAGACACTGACCCCAAGGGGCATTTCTGAATTTCTGAGAGTGATTGACTTCTGAATTCCACCAGGACCACCAGCACAGCCTGCCCCTGCCAGGGTGCTTTAGGACTTATGGTAGCCTATACTTGCAGACAGAACACAGCTTAGAAAGGCTTGAATTTGAAACTTCTTTCTGCCACTTCATAACTGTGTGACCCTGGGCAAGTTTTTGGCTTTCCTGAGACTTGGCTTCATCATCTATAAAATGCAGATCAAAATACCTACTTTCTGTAGCTGTTTGAAGATGAAATGAGATAACACAAAGTGCCTCGTTTGGTATTGCTCAACCCTGGCTGTGTGTCAGAATAGTCTATGGCTAGTGTTAGCAATGTACACGCACCCTGGACCCGACTGTGGCAGATTCTGACCTAGGAAGTCCAGGGTGGGTTCCAAGCATCAGTGGTTTTAGGAAGCTTACAGGCGATCATGAAAATCCAGCTGAATTGAGCAAGATTGCATCGGTACATGGAGGCAACAAGACATGGTAGGCAGCTTCCTCATTCCCCTCTTCCTCCCCGGCCACCACCTCGTCTGCTTTCTCATCCTTTCTCCTTGTTTCTTTGCGATTGGGCGTGGGTATAGGTGGGCTCGGTCAGGAGATGGTTGGGGGAGCAGAGGCATGAGAGACAAGTGAAGGCTGACAGTGTTTATGTTGGACATCCACCCCAGCAAATGGCTAGATGAAAGGCACAAGACGGAGGTCTTGGTGCCAAATAGTCAGCTTAAACGTCTGGAACAACAAACGTGAAGGCATGAAAAGTAGTACCGCCAGTGCTTCATTTGCATGAAATAAGTCTTACATGCACGTTTCTGGTGTTTCCCTATCTTAAAAATGACTTTCTGCTGGAGAGCTTTAGATATTCTCAAATAAAGTACAACCCTTCTAAAATCAAGGTGGTAGACTTAAGTTACTTGTGCAATGACAATTTATTAAGTGCCTCCTGGGGTAAGGACCACGGAGATGTGATTGATTTCATTCAGTAACTATGTATTGAGTGCTGCTCTAGATGTTAGGATGTATCCATGAAAAAAACCCGAAACAAAACAGAAGAAAATCCCTGCCCTCTTTGGGCTCACATTCTAATCAGGAGAGATAGGCAGTAAAAAGTAAACATAGTAAGTAAATCACAGAATATTAGACTGTGATAAAATGCTAGTTAAAGGTATGTTATGTAAGACAGTTAAGGAGACACCTTGGGCAAGCGAGAGAGGAAGCCCCTGGAGGTCAGGAAGGGGGGACAGATAGGACTTGCATTATAACAGGATCACATTGGTTGCAGCATTGAGAATAGGTTATAGGAGCGCTGAGGTACAAAGGAGGAGACAAGTGAGGAGGCTTCTGTGAGAATCCAGGAGAGACTCTTGGCACTTTGGACTAAAATGGTAGCAGTGGAGGTGGTGAGAAGGGGATATATTCTGCAGGAAAATTCAGCAGGGTTTCCTGACAGGTTGAATTGGGTATAAGAGAAAGGGTAGAATTACCAACTCCAAGATTTGTTTTAATTTTGTTTTTTGAGTTTTTTGTTTTGTTTTGTTTATTTGGTTTTGCCTGAGCAACTGAAAGACTGGAGTTGCTTGTGAGACAGGAAGACTGTGGGTGAAGCCAGGTTGGGAAGGAATACTGAAGTTTGCTTTGGGTCATTTGAGTCTGACCCCCGAGTGGAGATGTCCAGGAGACCCTGGGTCTGGAGTTAGGGGAAGTATCTGGGATGGAGGGGCACATGTGGGGAGCTATCGGGGTATAGGTGATATTTAAAGCCAGGAACTGCTTGGGGTCACTGGGGAGTGCAGACAGAGAATTGACCAAGTACAAGGACTGAGCTCTGGGGCTCCCTGCAAGGTCTGGGAGACAAGAAGGAGTGAGAAAGGAGAAAGATGAGGAAGGGTTGGTGAAGTCAGAGGGAAATGAAGAGTGTGGTGACCTGGAAGCCCAGAGGAGCAAGTGTGGTGAGGACAAGAGCCCTGGGCCAAGTGTCACTTGTGCGTCAGGGTAAAGGACCAAGAAGCGGCCGCTGTGTTTTGTGATGGGGAAGCCACGAGTTACCGGGACAGGAGTGGTCTTCTGTGCAGAGGTTGAAGCCAGCTTGGAGACAGAATAGAGGAATGGCAGGGAGCTGAGTAGGAGAGTTAAGTCCAGAAAAGGTTTTTGTTCTTTTTTCTAATGGGAATGATTATAGCATTTTTGTGTGTTGATGAAAATAATTGGATAAGGAAAGAAAGGATTCTTGATGCCAAAGATGGGGGCGGGGAGCTTCTGGAGCAACAAAACAGTAGATGGGAAGGGATGGATCTAGAGCACAGGTCAGGGGTTGGTGCGTGGATGGGCCATCCCTGTGTGAGGTGGGAAGGCAGCACGCGTGGGTGCCGATGCCAGCGGTGGGTGGTGGATGGGGGAGTCTGTGGATTCTTTTTTTTTTTTTTTTTCTGATGGCTTCAGTTTTCCCAGTGAAATAGGGAGGAAGGCCATCAGCTAAAATTGAGGATGCACAGAAAGTGTCAGAGGCCTGAGGATGGATAAAGTATCACATGGCAGTCTGGGAGAGCGGGAAGCAGACCCGGTCGCTCGGCAGCGGTAACAGCTCACTGATGTTCGTCATCATGAACTTGAAGTGGGATCAGTGAGTGCGGCTGAGCTTTTCCCCAGCCACATTCAGCTGTTCAGGTGCAGGCACAGTATGCCGGATTTAACTGGGGCTGAGGTTTTGTTGAGTGACAGAGCTAGAGGGGGCAAGGGAACCATTATGATAATTGACCAGGTATTTTAACCAGGTGAAAAAGGGAAAAGGGCAAAGGGTGGTGAGAGGTGGTGGGATCAGTAGATCTGTGGTCCCAGTGGCTGAAGGCTCGTAGTAGTTGGGGCACGAGGTGAATGAACTGGAGAGTTAGGAGGTGAGTGGTCAGAGACGGGGATGGAAGAAAATGAGCGTGTGGATGGTGGGGTAATTGTTTACCACTGTCCATGGCTGGGCTACCTTTTGTATTCCTCCTTGCACTTAGCTGGGACCAGTGACTACTTCTGGCAAATGGAATGTAGGTGGAGGGGATGTGCCCCGTTTCTAGCCCGGCCTGCAAAAATCCCTCCTGTGCAATCCCATACTCTCCCTTTGTTCTGACAGCCAGCTGGACGCTGAGAATCCAGTCAAGGACTGGAAGTGCCTGGGGTGTTCTGGGTCCCCCAACTGTCACCTGGACGGTTCTCCACCCAGCTCCAAAGGGGCAATATACCAAGAGCCATACGTAACCTTAGAGCGTATTTATTTTGTTTGATTTTTGTGATATTTGGCAAAGCACTGATCCCACCTCGACTACATCAGAGATGTTACAATTATTGGTTTGGGAGGCTGTGTCCTTGGGAGTGAGTGGCAGAGGGGGGAGTTCAAACAGGATGATTGGGGAAGGGGACTTCAAGTGGCTAAGAGGACAGATTGTTGGATACTCCATCTCTGTGTGTCGAAATCACCAAGAAGAGGGAGAGAAGTAGTACCGGAGAGAGGGACAGTGAGCCAGGAGCTGGAGTAATCACACAACGGGCAGGAGCCGGCGGGGGTGGGCCGGGGCGGGCCAGGGCAACAGGGAGAGGTAGTGAGGGATATAGGGTAATGGCACGAGAGAAAATGCTGAGGGTAGGAAGGAAGGAGGGGAGCGGTATGGAGGCGGTATTTGTGGGGGCAAGGAGGACACCCGCTCCACCTCCGGGCCCAGTGCTGGGAAGAATGAAGGAAGGACATCATTGCTGCAGGGAAGAGTGCCCTTAGGAGCCCCAGGTGAGAGGAATACTTGGAATAGATTTTGCTAAAAAAGGACTGTGGATCCAGAGGGCACACTGGAGAGCCCTGTGATTGGAAGATGGGGACAGAACTAGAGATGTGCAGACCTTCTGGGAAGTAGAAAATCGGAGACACGGGGGAGACCCTGACGTCAGGTTTCTGTGACACAGACAGCGATCAAAAGCATGATGTGAGTAGTCCTGGGGGACCCAAGACAGAGAGTGCTGGCAGAGGCACTGGAGAGCAGGGAGCAGTTTGGGCTTCCTGGAACTCCGTCTCCACCCCTGACGGCGGATGCAAAGAGGTCTGGAGAAACATGGAGTTAGTCCTACTCAAACAGCCTTCTCCAGGCCCGCAGGCTCCTCCAGCCCTGAGGATGAAGGAAGAAGGGCCAGGGGAGTTGGGTCTCACAGATGGGATGAAGATGCAATCTTACTCTCAGGATGCCCATGTTTTCATTTTTTTGTGTTTAATTTTTTAATGTTTCTTTATTTTTGAGAGAGAGAGAGTGCAAGCCAAGGAGGGTCAGAGACAGAGGGAGACACAGAATCTGAAGCAGGCTCCAGGCTCTGAGCTGTCGGCACAGAGCCCAATGTGGGGCTCGAACCCACGATCTGTGAGATCATGACCTGAGCCGAAGTCAGACACTTAACTGACTGAGCCACCCAGGTACTCCCAGGATGCCCGTGATTATAGAGAGAACATAGGTGCCCATGTAACTATGCTTCGGTGGGCAAATCAGAGCAAACGTCATTTAAAAGATTGCTCTGTGCCCATCAGTAGAAAACAGAGTCCATATGCTGCCCACTTTATTGTGGGTAGCTGGACAGCTGTGTACAAGTGCCACCCACCCAGGTGAAACTTTGCCAATTCCCTAAGCCCCAATGCCTTCTTCTCACAGAGTTGGTCCATCAGCCAGCAGCCTCAGCCTCACCTGGACACATGTTAGAAATACAGGATTCCGCCCCACCCCAGACCTACTGAATCAACATCTACATTTGAACCAGATCCCCAGGTGATTCGTAGGCACATTCAAGTCCAGAAGCACTGTGAATGCATTCCTTGTTATTAGTAGGAACAAAGCAGGTGCCTCCATGAAGAAAAAAGGCAAGTATGAGAAGAAGCCCCAGGAAAGATTACGTGTTACTCATCAACCTTGAAATCCCAAGTTCAATGCATCTTTTCCCCAGCCCTGGCAGTGTATTGGATTCATGTGAACTTCATTAAAAAATAAAACAAACAAAGTTCTAACTTGCATGGCTGGAAAAACATTTCATTGTTTCTTTAGGGAGAAATAGATCAGCACAGACAAAGTTGATTATACAGAATAAGGAAAAAAACAACTCTGAACTTTTAACCTGCCTGAGTAGTCATGAGAGTCTTAGGATCATAGAATTCCAGAATGTAGAGCGCTGGTTCTCCATGTGGGCTGTATACTAGTGTCACCTTGGGAGCTTTCAAAAAAAAAAAAATTAGGGGCGCCTGGGTGGCTCAGTTGGTTGGGTGGCCGACTTCAGCTCAGGTCATGATCTCATGGTCTGTGAGTTTGAGCCCCGCATTGGGCTCTGTGCTGGCGGCTTGGTGCCTGGAGCCTGCTTCGGATTCTGTGTCTCCCTCTCTCTCTTCCCTTCCCATGTTCATACTCTGTCTCTATGTCTCTCAAAAATAAATAAACGTTTAAAATTTAAAAAAAATTAAAAAAAAATAGCAATGCTGAGCCCCAACCCAGGTGTACTGATTTGAGTGTTCTGGAGTTTTCAAAAGCCCTGAGTGATTCTAATACAAGAGTTGAGCCTCACTGTTAGAAATAAAGTTGTGTATGTAATTTTCAGTGATCTAGTAGCCTAATTCAAAAGGTTGAAACGAGTGTAGTTAATTTTAGTGAACATATCTTACTGAACTCAATATATTAAAAATATTATTTCAACGTGTAAATAATATGAAAAAATTAATGATGAGATATTTTAATTCTTTTCCCTTAACTAAGCTTCAAAATCTGTTGTGTATTTCACCCTTACAGCACATCTCAATTCGGGTGGGCTACATTTCAATAACTCCATAGATATGTATGGCTAATGGCTATAGTGTTGGACAGGGCAGCCTCAAGGAATAACAGTAGTGTCAGATGGCAAAAGATAGGTTTCCACTTCCGGAAAACAAAATAATTGTCTATTTAAAGTAGAAGAGATGGTTTGCGGGACAATAAGATACAATTTCATATTCTTTCCTGTTTGCAAACAACCTCTTAAAAGTTATTTTTGGAAGTCCCATGAGGAAGCAGGATTCAGAAGGTTTGCAGAATTTTTTCCAAAAAGGGAAACGTTGGGTGGGATTTAAGTGATGTAGGCAGATCCTTCCGTGATGCTCTGTAGAGGAACATTGATACCGTGCTGAGTCTTTCAGTGCATGGTATTGGGATGTGTTGGACCTCTACCGATTTTGATCTAGGAAAAGGTAAGAAGGTAGTCACTGGCCACATTCCCTTTTTCTCTCCTGGAATTAACCAGTATGATGTACAAGGCTCTTTGTGGATTTTGGTGTCTGCATAGCTGAATCAAGGGCTAGAATCAGGGGTGTGAAAGAATAAAATTCTGTGGCTTGGCCTTCCAGGCCCAATCCTTCTCAGAAAACAAGCATCACCCACAGATCTCTCAAACCAATCGTTGAGTATAATAGAGATCCTCCTCGGATTAACATTAGATTGGATTCTTAGGATCTGATTTTTTACCGTAAGTTTTTTTCCCCCTAAAGAAATTAGAGAAATCACTTAGTCAATGGCTTGCATTAAACTGTAACCAGGTCAGGTAGCTCTTCTGAGCTGAAGGCAAATAAGTGGAAAATCTTAGTGATACGTGCTGAGAACTAGGGTAAACACATTTCCCAGGATGCATTGCAGAATAGTTTACCACTGCTGATGGTGAGGGGCAGAACCCCCTGGGGGGTGGTCTCCCTTCTAACCCCGACCTGTCCAAGTGCCTATTGCTCATGTCAAGGCTCTTTTTGACTTTTCAGCAAAATGTCTTTGCTTCCACCAAAGTTATCCCTATCCAAAGCGGACTATAGTTTAACAAAGGAAAACTATGAGATGGCCAAAATTTACCTGTGACTCCTCTAGTCTCTCCGTTTTCTGCTCCTCCCTCACCTTGCTAGCAATAGCCCCTTCTTCTGAAGGCCCTGGAGTGTGTCTCTGCTGCTGAAATCCTTTTCAGCAGAGTTGTGAACTCATTCACACCGTGGAGTAACCTGTTTACATCAAGGTACAAATGACACATAGCATTCTCTCCCCGTGCTTTTGTGATAAAGGAATAAAGCACTACCAGAAGAATATAAGGCATCAGCTAGGTGGCAGGGGATTTTTAAAAGGCGAGTTTGGAAATTAATAGCACTGTATAGACAACAGCGTCTCTCAGAGGAAAGGATGGCGTTGGAGAACCCTCAAGCGAGTCAAGTATGAACCTGCAATAATGATAGGCTACCACCAGGGGGCACTTGGGTGCCTTGGATGTATGGTCAAACTCTCGAAGTTTATGGTAGTCAGAGAATAAGGTAATTTTTACTTCTTTAAAAATGTGTATTTTAAATAATATTACCAAAATTAGACCTAATGATGATTCATATGAGTAAATTCTTAAACAAATCAAAGCCTAAGAAAAAAAATGTGCTACCTGTCTCACTACTCTGTCAGGGTAACTCTGTTCATACTCCCGGATGTCATGATTACATTCCTTCTGACTCACCCTGATTTCTGGGAGTCATACCCTTTTATTAGGATAAGAGAGAACACTTAAAGGGGATTTTCGCAATTTCAGTTAGCCCAACAGTATTCTGTAACTTTCTCTCTTCCTTTTCTACTGCTATGTGGAATGGAAGGAACAGCTCTCTGTGTTAAAATGTGGGGGTTATTTTGTAAATTCGACTATGGAGATTGATATATACCTTTTTTTTTTGGTGAAGTAATCTTAGATGATATTTTCAAGATGTTATAAGGGATTTTGAGGTCAAATTACTGGGAAATCACCCATTAAGAAAAGTCTGATACTGACCAAATGTGTCAGATTTAATCAGTCTGAAACCCTGCAGTTGTCCCCTTTGCTTAAACGTGAGAGCAAATGCTGTCTGTTGTGAATGAGTATAGGATACGCGTAGTGCATTAACTTGAATTAATGCTGAAAGGCAAGGTGAAGACCTAGTACAGAGAAAGCTTAGTGTTTGACTCAGGGGTTTACATTTAGCTGGGCAGCTGTAGGGAGCCATTGAAGGTGAAGAGGATGATATTCTTGGAGCGGTGCTTTAGCTGCCTTCTGGAAAATGGAAGGGAGGAGAGGAGCCCCAAAGCTTGGTGGAAGTGGAAGGTACAGGAGCAGCAGCAGATAAAATGTGGAGACTAAGGAGGAAAGAGGAGTTAAAGATGATTCAGATTGGGGCACTTGGGTGGCTCAGTGGGTTCAGCGTCCGACTCTTGATTTTGACTCAGGTCATGATCTCATGGTCGTGAGATGGAGCCCCACATCAGTGCAGAGCCTGCTTGGGATTCTCTCTCTCTCTCTCTCTCTCTCCCCCTCCCCAACTTGGGCGCTCTCTCAGGAGGAAGATAGTACCTGAAAGAACAGGGAGGCCAAAAGTTGTTGGGGAGAAATATAATAAACTTGATCTTGAACATGTAGAGTTTGAGGATCAAATAAAAGATATATTGAACCACTTTCAAGAGTGTATAGCAGTACTCTTAAGTGATAAAATAGTAATAATACTCTCATTTATTAAACATGGGGCAAGTCTGTTGACTTTGATTCCTTGTTGGACAGGAGCAGGGACTTTCAAATAGAATTGGTTGAATGCAAATTCAGATTCCACAACTTAACCAGCTGGGTTATCTTGGGCAACTTAACCTGGGTATGTTTCAATTTCCCCATCTGTAAAATGGGACTGTCAGAAGTATCTGTTCATAGCGTTGTTGTGAGGCTTAAGTGAGGTCTCACCTGAAAGTATCCAGAATAACGCCTTAAATACAACAATAATTCAAAAACAATATTGCCAAATGCTATAGAGGACTCCATACGGATAGGAAGAAAATAAAAACCATTCATTGCATTTGGCAAATGACATTTTGGGGGAAGTTTTCAGGCCCAAAGCTTGTCCTCAGAATGTTACATTTCAATCACAATGTAGAGTAGTAGTAATAGCAATATCAACAGAATAGTAAGTCACATGTATTTCGTTCAAAGTCACCTGTTGGAATTTGTTACACATTGGGGGAATTGTTTCCAGTCTTCCTCATGCACAGGAACAAAGTCTGATGTAGTAACAATATGTAAAAGAGTAGATGTTTAATATTTATAACATTCAGTGGCATGTTTGTTTTTTCTTGGAAGAAAATTTAACGGTATAATTTGAAAAGGAATAATCTAATTATCATGTTCATGCTGAGTAATATGTCATCACACCTATGAATTGCATTGGTGAACATTTAAAAAAAATTTTCTCACGCAGTTTCTTTTTTTAAAATTTTTAATTTTTTAAATTTATTTTTGAGAGAGAGACAGAGCATGAGCAGGGGAGGAGCAGAGAGGGAGGCACAGAATCCGAAGCAGGCTCCAGGCTCTGAGCTGTCGGCACGGATCCCGACATGGGGCTCGACCCCGCAAACTGTGAGATCATGACCTGAGCCAAAGTTGGTTGCTTAACTAAACAACTGAGCCACCCAGGTGCCCCTTGATGCACAGCATCTAAAACACTGTATATCCTGCCTTAATATTCTTCACTGTAACACTTTCCCTAGGATTCATACTAGGGTGGACCAATGATTTAATTATGTTTTCCTGTTTAAAAAGCATTAAAAATGCTTTTTAAAGGTTTCTTATGAGTCTTAAGTCGAGTTGCTTTGTATTAGTATCAACATTTGGTTTCTTGGAGTATGAACATGTAGAAAATGCAAAATTGTCTCTAATTTCATTTAGAAAATATTAAATTAGGAAAACAATACAATCACATTTAAAACATACTGAAATGTATTGACACTACTTTAATAAATCACTAGGCAATTTGGAATATTTACTTCAGGCTTTTAAAAATCACATTTTTTTACATAGTTGTAAATATCTCATACATGCAATATTGGACCTGCTCTTTAATATAAAATTAATAATTTTTAGTTGCCTACACAGTCGCCACAACCATCGCTTTAATTATTGGATGATAATTTATCAAGTAAATATACTCTACCTGTTTATTCCCTTCTAGCTGAAATCGGTTTCTTGTTTCCATTTTTTACTGTTCGAAATAATAGTATTTTACATGTTTAAGGATGTAACTATTTCATATTTGATATTTTTTCTTTTTTCTTAGAAGTTGCACTGGAGATCAAAGGGAATATGTATTTATATAGCATTTGGTATATACTGCCAGGTTACTCCCCAGTGGAAATACGTGTGTGTGTGTGTGTGTGTGTGTGTGTGTAGTTTTGCTGATAGAAACTAATGCCTTCTTTTCGTTCGTAATTCTCTGGTTCCTTGTAAGTTTGATTATTTGCTTGTTCTAGAGCTCTCTTGTGTTGGTCTCATTTATAGGAAAGCAATTCTTCTGTTTAAAATTGATTTAAGGCAAATGGTTACAATCAAGTTAGATTATTTATTGCTTTCTGATACTTTCCACCCTCACCAACCAAAATATAGATTTCAATCTGGAGCTATGCTTTTGAAATGGAGCCACAATATCAGTGGCCGATATTGGCTAAATAATGTTTGTACTGAAAGAGAATAAATTACCTGAAATACTTCCCTCAGAAAAAAGCTTCAGAGGTCCTTAAAAAGAGAGAGAGTTCTTGAGTCTTGATGATATGAGTAGCATGAACTTATAGAAAACAGTGGGACAATTTGAAAGTGTTTATTAAAAGTAATTAGGTTTGATAGACTAATAAGTGTCTTAGTCTGAAAGGAGCAAGAACCAATCCTAGCAAAACAGCAGGACCAAAGGGGAGGGAGAAAGTTTATTGGTGGGTTGGGAGGATATTTCATGCCCTCCAGGTCAGGGATATAGCTGAGCCTCAGGATGACACTTGTGGGTGCCTCCTTTCTCTGAGTCTCTATCTCAGCTTCTCTCTCAATGCCTCATTTATTCTTTTTCTTCAGGCCTCTCAGTCTTGGACCCAAAATCTATTGGCCAGGCTTATTAGAGAATCCTACCCATAGTCCACAACAACTGTGTGGGCAGGGACTCCAGAACACAGAGACGTAGCATTTCCCACCACAACCACTTGGGCGGTGAGTGAGTGGGGAGAGGCCATTCCTAGAAAATAGGTGCTGGGCAAAAAAAGTAAATAGCGTGCATGCTATACTTGCTGTCCTATTTTCCTTTCTGCTGGCTAACTGCGACTTTAGCTTTGTAGGAGCTGCTAGTCTATTCTGACTTGACCGTTCCTCCAATTGGCTAGATAATGGCACTTCCGGCCACATAAGTATATAGCAATGATATGTATCTTTTGTGTATTTCTGTTCCTATACAAACAATGACTTGTAAATGCCCTTGTGTTTATCTCGTGTGTGTATTGGTACAAAGATAGAAAGATATATTTTCTCAATCATGTCTGTGAGAAAATTCTAGGAAAAACACCTCATTTTCTTTGGTCAGATAAGTTCTAGAAGTACTGAGCTGTACAAAGGTATACAATTTCTGTATTGCAAGATGTCTCAAGGTCTTTAGTGTATTATATACCTTTAAGTTTAGGAAGCGATCAGTCTATCTTTCCCTGTCTTCAAGGTATATAATGCACTCTATATCTATTCTATACTAATTTGAAGAATATCTGTAAACACTGTGTATTTTGTGGAATGCAGTTTGGGAAATGCTGACTTCGGTTCAAAGATAAATACGAAATTCCCTTTGGAAAAGGGGGTTGTGTTTAAAAGAAATGGTAATTTGTTAATTTTAAAGGCCAGAAGGAAATGCGTCTGGAGGAAATAAGTACCTTTGGAAGAAAATCAGCCAGAGCGGGAAGGGGACCTGGGTTCTAGCCCTTACATTTCCCGTTGACTTGTAAAGACCTCATGTCAGCTGTGAGCTCTGCTTCCTCTTGTGGAAAACACTAGATTGAAATGCCTCTTTTTTGGATCACCAGCTCTCTTTTGCATGGTGTTTGTAATGATTTATGAAGCACCCTGCCTTGAAATTTAGCACTATTTGGAATGTTTCTATATAAGCTTAAGATCCAGATATTGTTCAGAAACAGTAAGAGGTCTAGCTCCTTCCTTCACTTAAAATTATTGTATCATTAACTCGGTACAATAGTTACTAGATCTTTCAACCTCCTTATTTCTCTCTCTCTTCTCACTCAAAATCTTTCCTTCTATATCAAGAGAAGGGGCATTTTTTCAGAGGCTACAGATAAGTGACTGATTGAAACATTGAGGCTGTTGGGGCACCTGGGTGGCTCAGTCTGTTGAGCACCTGACTTTTGGTTTCAGCTCAGGTCATGATCCCAGGGTTGTGGGGTTGAGCCCTGTGTCAGGTCTACATAGAGCATGGAACTTGCTTAATATTCTCTGCCCTCTTTCCTGCTCTCTCTCTCTCAAATTAAAAAAAAAAATTAAAATAAAAAACTTAATAAATCAATAAGTAAATCAATAGATAAAAACCGAAGCTATTGTTTTGAACTTCCTGTGAATCCAAAAATAGATACATAGAACTTTTAATATCCTTATCACAGCTTAAAAGTTAGTCTAGCCGAATCATTCATTCAATTACTATTTGTTGTGCCCTTATTACAGGCCTGGCTTTCTTCTAGGTGCTGGAGCTGTAGCAACCAACAGATAAAACCCTACCCTCATGGACCTTCCCTTTGAGTGTGTATGTTATGTAGGCTGAATACAGCCAAATTATAATATAATGTCAGATAGATAAGTACAAAGAAGAAAAATGAGGCAGGATAAAGGGATAAAGAATGACTGAAGGTATTATTTCAGGTAGGATGGCCAGGGAAGCTCACTTTGTTCAGTTAACATCTGAGCAGAGACTTGAACTAAATGAGGGAGTCAGTCAGGAGGTTATTTAAGGGAAGGGAGTTCCAGGCATCTGAAAAGGCAAGTGCAAAGGCCCTGAGGTGGTCATGTGCTAAGTGTGTTTCAAGAGCTACAAAGAGGCCACAGTGACTGGAGCCAGGTGACTGAGGCACAGAGAGATGGGAGTTGGTGCATATGTGTGTGTCTTTGTGTGTGTGTGTTGGGGGAGAAGCAGATCACGAAGAGCCTTGTGGCCAGAGGAATAACTTTTTATTTTATTCAAAGTATGAAAGGACATAAAAACCAGAATACAAAACATCAGGGCTTAGTATTATGTATGTTTATTACCCTTTTCTCCCTCAGTCCCTATTGCTAAAAACTTCTTTCATGCAAGGGAAAGAAATACATGTCCTGTCTGGCAAGTGCTTTGGCATTGGGGCCACAAGAAATAGCAGCACCACAAGCGTGAGAGCCACAGCGAGTAGGCCCGTTCTAAGTGGGATGGGCATAGTGCTGCTTTGGGGTTCAATTTGTCGTCTATAAATATCACCGTTCATACAACCCATTAACTTGGTGACGGGGTGAAGAAAGGCAAATAGCGCCAGGTTGGAACGGTCTACTGATGAGTCAGAATTGCCGTGTTTCTACCTGTAGGCCTGAAATGAACAGAAAGCTATTTGTAGGCACAGAGAGGCATGTTGGCGCAAGCCGGGAAGAAGCACAAATCAAGTGGCTCTCAAGACTTACTGGTGTCAGGAGCAGACAGAGTTTTTCTCTGCGCCCTTAGAAATCTCCTGAAGACATGAAGGGATTAGGCATGAGGAAGTGAACAGTCCTCTAGCCTCCTTAACACACGCACTGTGGTGGGTTTCACACAGGGTACTCACACCTAACTCCTGGAAATATCTTTTTAATGGCATGTAGACATGGTGACAGATTCCAGGTGCCTGGGCCTGATGGTGTGGCTCACCAGTCCCTCTGCACTTAGAAGCTTTCAGTTCGAACCCGGGCTTTGCCTCGAGCATGTCCTATTGTTACCCCTTGACCATCACAGGTGTTGGAGCCAGAACAAGCCTGGGTTCCAGTTCTAGTTCCACAGCTCGGCTGCCTTGTGTCTTAATTAGCAAGCACGTAAGCTTCCAGGGCCTCAGTTTCCTCTTTTAAAAAATGTTGTTATTCCAACACATACCTGTTGTTTCAGGATGTAAAGTGTCCAGCAAAGAACCTGGCCTTCAGAAAGCATTGGCAGTAGATCTTGGAATGCAGTCAATAGGAAATTAAATTTAAGTATTATTATCCGCATCCAACAGTTTAGAAAGCAGAGTTCTGAAAAACAAAGCGTGGAAGAATTTACCAACTGTTAAAATGGCAGAGGTGGAATTTCAACTTCTGTTTGCTTGAATCTCAAACCTGAATCCTTCTAGGACCCCGGGTGGTCTACTGAGAGAACATGACCATTAGCAAATACTTAGTGTTGTACTAAAGGAATCCACTGGAACCAGAAGTTTATTCTTCTGGCCTCGCCGGAATCCCATTGGATTCTGTGCATAATTAATGTCCAGGAAACAGTCAATCCTAGTGTTGATGGTTAAGTAGAAATGTATTCTCGGGCAACACTAGACAAAGATGCTTCTAGCTCATTTGCTAAACCAACTCCTCTTCCTGGCAGTCTGTTCTAGAATCTTCCAGCCCTTATAGACACCCTCATTTTGAGTCTTAATCCCCTTCACAGGGGCCACCACCACTCCTCTAATAGCTTGACCCAGACGTGAAGACAGATCTTAAATCTCACTGTAGGCATCTCTTTCTTGGAATAAACAGCCCTAGAGTTCTTTTAGATTTCTCATAAGACCTGTTTCCTTGGCCTTTTAATAATTTTCACAACTCTTCTGGACATTTTCCAGACTTTCCACTACTTGTCTAATTTACTGGGTCCAAAATTAGACATTTCGTTCTGACAGAGCTCTGAGAAAAATGAACCGGAGGACTGGCCCCATGGTCTCATATACCCTCCTCCTGTTTATATGTCCCAGGAGCGTGGTCTGTGCTTATGCTACAGCATATTGAGTCATTTTCCTTGCTGTGAAGAAATGCCAACTTTGAAAAAAATCAATAAATTAGGAAGCCAGGGCTTTTAACGGTATCTATCAGAGCTGCTATTACTACTACAGTGATGGTCAATCTCTATACATACCCTTTTTAGTTCTAAGGAAAAACATAAAAATGAGTGTTTTTTTTTTTTTTTTTTTTTTTTTTTTTTAGTACCAGGAATTTACAAAGCAGGTCAAGCAAATGGATTAGTTAAAGGCAGTATATTAGTGTTCTTGGGCCAAGCAGAGCAAAATCCTCAGGTAATAAAAAATTGAGGAGGGACCCATAGGAAGTAAGCAAATAAGCTAAGATAAAGACTTTCTAGGACAAGTTGTCCTTGAGTTTTTAAATTACCAAGATTTGGTTTTTTAGTTATAAGTTTTGGGAGATTTAAAAGGGAATACTTGGAATAAAGAAAGTAGCAGCTTATTCCTTTTAAAAATACCCTCACATATGTCTAGCCACAGGGAAACATGTTCATAATTTGATATTTAAACATTCAGTGTTTGATTTGGTTAATTACTTTGAGAGTTATTACCATTTCATTAAAAATTTCTTTGAATTCAGTTGTGGATTAGAAGAGTTTTCAAAACTCATGTAAGTTATGGTTTTATTGCATTTTTGGTCAGTGTTTTTTTTCGCTATGGGAATATATTTTCCATTTTCAATTTCTGTTTCATCAACCAAAAACGTTTCCATTTACAGAAATGTGTTATCTAACAAGTTGATTAAGCAGACAGATCAGGCTAAGATACTGTCTCCCACACTAATCAACTATGTGACCTTGAAAAAATGACCAAAACTCTGTGGCTCAAGTTTTTTTTGTGTGTGAAGATAAATGTACATAGAGTTCTTAATACAAACTTAGACCATGGTAACAGCTCAAAAAATGTTAGTGTTAGCTAACAAAGATGTAAATACTCTTACATCCTTATTAACTTCTTCTATTTGTTCAATTAATTTGAATTCCAATCTAGTCCTTTAAAATAGTAGTCATCTCACTATTTTAACGATCTTGTCTTTGATAAAAACATAAAGTATCAGTTAAATTTACAACCCTTTAAAAATTCCAGTTGAAATGTTGCTTACAAAACTGAACTATTTTCTTGCTTTTGTTTCTCTGACTTTACCTGAAACCTTTATTATTTCCTCATAAGCCTTTATTAACTTGTGACATTTCTACTCCTTATGAGATTTGTGTGTGCTTTATGTCATAAATGTTTTTTTGCCAACCAATATACCATGATTTTCATAATCATGCCCCCCAATTACATGTGTACCCTTTCCTTTTCTGTGGTTCCCTGATAGTTTTAAAATAAGGACTTCTGTTTTCTTGACTTTATTTTGTTTTCCTCTCATAGAGTTTTCTTCTTTTCTGACTATTTTCCTAAGCCAATTGGAAACTTGGGAAACGTTGGTATGAAGTTTCTAGCTAAGGGGTGCCTGGTTGGCTCACCGGTTAAGCATCAGACTCTTGATTTCAGCTTAGGTTATGATCTCACGGTTCTTCCTGGGATCGAGCCCCGTGTCAGGCTCTGTGCTGACAGTATGGAGCCTGCTCAGGATTCTCTTTCCCTCTCTCTGTGCCCCTCCCCTGCTTGTCTCTCTATCTCGAAATAAATAAATAAGCATTTAAGTTTCTAGCTAATAAAAAATGTGTAAGTGGGTAAATAATGTTAATGTTCAACTTTGCTAATGGAAACAAAAATGATCATACTCTGTGGTAAACTGTTATCTTGGTGGCAACAATGGACCTTGACTCCTGGTTCATACTCTTGTGTAGTTTCTTCTTACACTAACTCTGGACTGGGTCATGGAACTTTGGCCAGTGGGACTTTAGCAAGTATGATATAAGTGGAAGCCTGAGAAGTGCTTTGATCTTGGGGCTTGTTTTCTTGGAATATTTGCTCTTGGAACCCACCTGCCATATTATGAAAAGGCCCAAGCAGCGTTGTGGACAGGCCTAGGTAGTGAGGACTGGGGCCCTGGCCAACAGCCCTCGTTGGGATCCTAGCTCACAGACAGCACTAACTTGCCAGCCTTGTGAGTGAACCATTTTGGAAGTGGGCCATTCAGCCCCAGTTGAGCTGCCCCAGCTGACACCATATGGAGTAGAGACAAACTGTCCCCACTGGACCCTGACCAAATGACGGAATTGAGCAAATAAATGATTGCCATTGTTGTAAGCTTCTCTGTTTTGGTTTCTATGTAGCAAAAGATAACTGAAATATACAATCGCTCTCATTCCTGACCTCAGGTACATAATCAAGAGAAATTGGCAGCAAACTGGCTCAGTGCTACGTTGATGCTAGACCAATGTAAATCTCTTCCACCTAAGGCATGATTAGATCTTGAGAATGAGGGGGAGCCTGAGAGTCAGGCAAGTGGCGAATGGTGCTTTTCTAGAGGTGGCAATAGTTTCATCCCTCCACTTTCTCCTCTCCCCACCATCCTTATTGACACATACTCATGGAACACCAGACAGTCAACAGGACAAAGTTCCTGCCTGAGCGAGCTTGTTTATTCCCCTTCCACTTCAGTGGTTTACCAAGACACCATAACCTGCGGTAGCTTTAAGTCTGATTTCATTTTTCATCCCTTTTACAGTACCAAATATTGACAAATGACCCAAAGGTGGTTGGCCAAGAGAACAAGCAAGTGAGTTATTAGCCCATTTTCAAAGACAGTGACTGACAGAGATGACAGAAGAATTGAGATCTTACATGTGCTACATTCATCCTTAAAAGATAATTTTCTACACATATATCACCTGAGGGTGGAAAAGCTCTGCATTTCTCTTTCTTTAGCCAGCAGTGTGTCTCTCAACAGTTCCCATGACCCCAGATTTCCCCATGGAATGTTTCCGGGCACCTCCTTGCCTCTTCAGTACTCATGAGGTTTGTGATGTCTCTCCAGACTCTGCATGCTCCTTGGTGTGTCAGAGAGTAGGTGGGTTTCAGCAGCTGGGGCAGGCTTGCAGGGTGAGACAGCTCTTGGCTCCAGCTAGACAGAAAATAAAATGGGTGGCTTGATTCCAGTTTCCTCCTATGCTGAGCAGCTGACCAGAGGACAAGCTTTGGAAATCCTGGAGAGGTAGAAACAAGTGGAAGAGAGTTTATTGCTCTATAAATACTCCGTTTACTCTGAAGCAGAGGAGTCACCGGTCATTTCAGGACACGATGGAAGATTAAGACATTTTCCTTGTAGGGAGACAGTACCATACAATCGTTGCAAGAATGGGTGCTTGGGACAGACCGCTCAGGTTCTTACATTTCTTCCATCACCTACTAATCTCATGACCTTGGTCAGGGTGTTTATATCACTAAATCTCAATGGCCTCCATGTGTAAAGTAGGGAAAATGGTAATATCTGCCTCATGATTGTGGGGAAGAGCAAATGTGCACAGTAAATCCTCAGTAAATATCATCTGTTAGTATTAGCTATTTGTTCTTTCCTTAAAAACAGCAATTTCCTCCCACTGATTGAGTATATCTTTAAATCTGCAAAGCAGAAAGGACCATTTTAACTACTCTACAGACACACTTTTTGAGATGCATTCTGTTTTTGTTTTCTCGTAAGAAACCTACTTACAGGGGCATCTGGGTGGCTTAATAGGTTAAGTATCTGCTTCTGGACTTTGGCTCAGGTCATGATCTCACGGTTCATGAGTTTGAGCCCCACAACAGGCTCTGCACTAACAGCATGGAGCCTGCTCAGGATTCTCTCTCTCTCCCTCTCTGTTTGCCCCTCGCCAGCTCACTTGCTCTCTTGTTCTCTCTCAAAATAAATACATGAACTTGAAAAAAAAAGAAACTACTTGCAAGTTTGAAACCGTCTAGCTTTAGAAAACCTTTAATCTAAAAACATATTTTAAAGCCATATCTCATGAGTCTTTTCATGCATTTAAGCGTGTAAATGGTCTGTATAGTCAAGAATTTAAAGTAAAGCGTATTCTTCTCAAGTCAATACACAAGAAGGATTTGTGAGGCAGCTTTGAGTGGTTTCTGGCTGCAGAAAGTTTTTGATCATGACTCCTTCTTGGAACAGTCCATTCACCAGGGAGCTCTGGGATCCCTATTATTTGAAGAATCTTAAAAGAAGTTCTATGTTAGGGTCTTTGTCGTCAATCCAGTCAAGTTCATCTGTAACCACGCGGGTCAGTTTAGTGACAGAGCTTGACAAATGCTGTGTTTTATACTGCATTTTCTTACTTCCTCCCCTTCCTTTCCCTCCTTCTTTTCTCGCTCTGGTACTCTCTTGCTCTGTATCATGTTAAGCCTTGCATTATTCTCCTTCTGAGATATGAGGATTTTTTTTAAGTTTATTTATTTATTTATTTGTTTGTTTGTTTGTTTATTTGAGAGAGAGAGGAAGCATGCACAGAGGAAAGGTAGAGAGAGAAGGAGAGGAAGAATCCCAAGCAGGCCCCTCGCTGTCAGTGCAGAGCCCAAAATGGAACTGGAACCCACGAACCATGATATCATGACTTGAGCTGAGATCAAAGATTTGGACGCTTAACTGACTGAGCCAGCCAGACACCCCTGAGAGTTCTTTATGCCCGTAGAACAAGTGGAAAAGAAGGCCATCCATGTAATCTTTAAACTTTACCGTGTAAAATGGGAACTTGTCCCTTCTACTCCCCATTCAAACTGTGTTTAAAGACTTGGGTGGACCTTTGTGAGTGTGTTCAATCCCCCCTCTTCCTTTGGTAACCAAGGCACGGGAAGCATGCCTTAGAGTCCATCCACGTGCATATGAAACTCATGGACTGTGTAATTAGAAAACTGTGTTCTCATTTTATAGCTACTACTCTTTATCAGTTACTTCCATGCCCAGTATCTACTCCTTAGGGATTTGCCTGTTGGTTCCCTCATTTTGATGCTCTCCAGTCCTATTACTTCCAGGAATGGGCCCAACTTTGGTGCCAGATTGGAGCAGAGTCAGATTTCGAGTACTCGTTTTAACCAGAGATACCTGAAGGGGACAAATCTTTTGGTCGATTCATAGGTTGGCTCATAGTCAACTAGAGACCTGGACCTTTCTGACTTCCCAGGCTTGAGAGGTGTCCTGTTATTAGTAATGAGTCTGAGTGCTGGACTCTGGAAAAGTGCTCTATGTCTTTTGTAAACAGGTGAGAAATGACAAATTGATGACTCTGCAAGTGAGGGAATTTATTGTTTTCATGATGGCTTATATCAATATTTGACAGCAGTATGCCATGGCCCATTTGATAGAAAAAGCGTGAAGAGATGATGGACTCTTTTTTATAATACTACTCTATGAATTTCCTTCTAAGAAGGAGCTGTGTCTTATTTCTTTCTGTGTCCACTTAGTACAGCATGTTGGCAGCGAGTAGGCACAGAGCAAGTGCTGATTGCTTGAATAAATGCGTGCTCTTGTTCAAAGCTTCGTCAATTACCATCTAATAAATGCAATCATTTTTGTGATTAAGGCTCTTAAGTTCTGATGTTGGCAGAGAATTCATTGCCAGGATGAATTTCTGCCTGTTCCTTCACTGTAACATAAGGTCTAAACCATCCATGCTCTTCTGCTTTCCTAGGACCCAGTGGAATGTTGCCCTGGGATGTGGAAATCTCAGTTTCCCAGATAGAGGAAGGTTTAGAAGGGAGAGACAAATGAGGATCCACAGTCTTGAGATCACTGCTAAAGGTGACCTAGGATATTGCTCCTCTTGCCAGTCATGGTATGTACTACGGAGATGGGAATTTGGTGGAATGGAAACAAGAGTAGAAACTTATGCCTACGTCCCCTGCCTGACTCTGAAGTTGGTCTGTAATTGACATCTGTGGGAAGGAGAGGCAAAGAACCTCTTCCTTCTAGGACTACTTTGAGAATACATTAAGGTGGTTTTTAGCTCCCCCTTCCCTTTCTTTTGTGTATAGTCCAGCTCTCTCGTTGTATAGAGGAGGAAACCGAGGATCAGAGTGGCAAAGTGATTTCTCAAAGTTATCTAATCAGCTGCAGGGCTGGAGCTAAAATCCAGGGCTCTGGACGGTCCAGGGCACCACTGTTCTGTCAACTTCCCATTTCATCTTCCACCCAGTTCCATTCTCAGAGACCTCCTCCTCTCCTGGCCCCTCTCACTGTTATCATAACTACAGTATGTGCAGAGCTCACTTTGTCAGAGGCACTGTGTACATGCCATGCACTTCGTTTAATCCTAACGACTTCATAAGGTCAGCCCAATTATAATCCCTACCTCCCCACATCATGGATGAGCCAGCCGAAGTTTAGAGAGGTTAAGTAGCTTACCTAGGTTTCCACAGCTGGTGCAGATTCCAAAGTTCATGCTCGTAAACACTGTGCCCCACATCCCTGCAAGGGGCTTGATTGGTTCATGGTCTCTGTTCCTGTGGAACTTACAGAGTTTGCTTTTTTTTCCTTTTTTTTTTTTAACTATCAATAATTCATGTTTGAGTGCAAATAGCCTGTGTATTAGTCTTCTAGGGCCACCGTAACAAAGTGCCACAAACTGTGAGGCTCAGATAACAGAAATTTATTTTCTCAGAGTCCTGACACCAAGAGGAAGGTGTCAGCCGAGTTGCTTTCTTCTGAGGCCTCTTGTTTGGCTGACAGATTTTCACTGTCTTCCAGCGTCTTTACCTGGTTTTCCCTCTGTACATGTCTGTGTCTTAATTTACTCCTCTGGCAGTCACCAGCCATATTGGATTAGGGCCCACCCTAATCGCCTCATTTTAACTGAATTACCTCTTGAGAGACCCAGTCTCCAGGTACAGTCGTACTCCAAAATATTGGGGGTTATGAATTTGGGGGAGGACACAATTCAGCCCATAACAGCCTGATTTGCTGCCACTTCCCAGGGTATTTTCATTTTGAAGGAAGTCTCTTAGATCTGTAAGTGCTTATGCCCAAAGCAATAACCTATGGTGGGTGTCTCAAGCACTAGACCAATGCACTATGCACTCTGTTTTTAAGGGGAGGTGGTAAGAACACAGGTTTTAACTTCACTTCCCATTATGTTGGCCAATCCTGCCTTATGGTTAGGTCACGTGTATGAATTCTCAGATCATTTAAAGGGACTCGGATTATGAGAAAAACAATTGAAACTGGTATTGCCTGTTCATCAGAACCTTAGTTGACACCATACATTTCTAATGATCACCCCTTCTGGAAGAATCTGTAACCCTCACAATGTAATGTCCTTGACAGCAATTTTCAAATTCCAGAGGTGTCTCGGGTGAATTCCCAGGGTCAATGAATGACACGTCCCTAGAGTCATTTACTGTTAGCTCGAGAGCTATTTGCTTGGCGTGCAAATAATTCCCTGGCTCCTGACTGAAGAGAGGCCAATTCTTCTTTCTCAGGAAGGCCCTTAAGTTCTGTTTATAAATCCTCTTTTGTCATAAAATCCAGACACAGAGAATCTCCAGTTGCACTCTGGCTGCTTCCTATAACGAAGGAAAATCAAAGATGGGATGTGTGGACAGTTAACATAACTGGACCTTGAGTGCTGCCCACCTGGAGCCCCTAGAATCACGAGTCAGCGAGGAAATGAGGAAGAAGCATTGCGGGTTACAAAGCGTGGGGCCTCCTGTGTTTCTCCTTCTCTGGGTGATGTGGGGCTTACACAGTGGCTCTATTGTTCAAAAAAGACTGAGGTGCCAGGCTCCTGCCTTGAGAAAGACTAGAAACTTCTCCCCCTCTCTCCTCTTCCTGTGCCCGCCCCCTTCCCCAGCCGCCTTGGCATTTGAACCTGTTGTTCAGGTCAAGCCAGCTGGTGCAGGTGGCATGGTATTTTATTGGACGTGTCATATCTGTGTCAAAAAGGTGTCTGTTTATGACATAAAGTGATGACTGATGTTTCCTTTCCCCGTCACAACACCCGCAACCCCATGTCTTTATTTTTCCTTGAAGAGTAGCTGGGTTAAGGTTATTACTTCTCATTTAAACCAATCCGTGTGATGGTATGACCTTAAAAACGCAGCCCCCATCCTGGGTATCTAGTCCCAGCTCTTCTGTAACTCGGTGTGTGAGCAGTGAGAGTTGCCTGACCTTGCGGGGCTTCTTCCTCCTGTAAAGTCACGTCTCTGTTCCCCTAGAGCTCTGTGTCTACTAGGAAACAACCAAACAGTGCGCGGCTGTTGGCCAAGCTGCGGGATCTGTGAGGCCCAGCAGTGCTCCAGCCCTGTTTGTCAGCGACTGCCAGGGCTGATTCATTCTGCCTCTCCGGCGGGGTGAGGGGGCAGAAGAGCCACTCTCTGTGCTATGTGCTTGGTGTCTCCCTCCTTGGGACAAGTCTGGGCTTCACCCTGGGTGCCCATGAAAGCTGGTGAGAGCCAGGGAGAGAGGGTGGGTGCAAGACGAGGGGAGTCTCCCACATTTGTTTTGATCCTCAGAACACACCAGATGGACTTAGGATAACTGAGGATCTGTGAGCGAACATTCTTGTCAGGAGGCCAAAGAGGACAACGCCAGAACCGTTCTGTGCCAGGTTGTGCCGGAGGGTGACACTTCTCCTCAGAGGCTGGGAGCTGGAGAGCCTGCTCTCCGCTCCTGGGAGAGGCAGATGTGGTGCAGAAAGTTCCAGCATTGCCTAGTTTCGTTCCTAGGTCTCAGGCACCTTGGCCAGAAAGAATCATGCAATTCTTCACATCTCTTCTTCCCACCTCTCTCCCTATCTTCCTTTCTCTTTCTCTCTTTCAAAAAAGCATTCAGCTTCTCTTTTCAAAGCTATAACAAAAATGTTTATTGTTTTTAGTTTTATTTAAAGTTTATTTATTATTTTGAGAGAGAGAGAGAGAGAGAGAGGGAAAGAAGAGAAAGAGAGAACCTCAAGTAGGCTCTGCGTGAGGCTTGAACCCATGAACCATGAGATCATGCATGACCTGAGCCGAAATCAAGAGTTGGATGCTTACCTGATCGAACCACCCAGGTGCCCCCCAAATGTTTCTTGTTTTTAAATAAGAGGGTGAAACCATAGCGAAGAAATTTTGTCCTGTTTCATGGAACATCGTTTCCCCAAAACAGTGATTTGTCTAGCACCTGAATAATACCCACACTAATCTTTGTTGGGTTATCAAGAACAGCCTAATAAACATTACTTGGAACACTTAGGAAGAAAAAGATTTGAATGTTATATTTTCCCCCACATACTTGAGAAATATATCCCCTGGCCTAGAAATTTCTTCTGCATTTATGCAGTCACCAATGTACCATTAGTTTGTAAATAACATGAAATATTTGTTCATGGAGGCGGAAGGGATTTTCACATGATTCATAACCATCTGGTTATACAGCAGGAAATGAGGTGTTTGTCAAATTTCTTTTTCTTTTTCTTTTTTTTTCCTGAAGAAGTTAAACATGTGTTCCATGGCCTACAACCCGTGAGAGGTCTCATACTATTTATCGTTATAATCCGTGGGCTTGTGGCGCGTGCATTGCCAGGGAGCTCGGTGGCTGCTGCACACAGCTGCCCGGAGTTAATGATTCAGGAACCACCATCTGCGCGGAGTTCTCTCTCCACGTCCGGCACACAGACGCATCCAGAGGCAAAGGCAGTGCTCAGGCTCACAAATTAACATCCTGCTCATCAGAAAACTTTCCAGGTAGAAAGGCCAGCTTTCTGAACTTTAAAAGTTCAGGTGAGTCACAAGAATCTTGCATTTGGGGAAACTGCCGGCCAATTTAGTCAGCCAGCCAGCGTGACAAGTTGGACACTAACGTGTAACTTGGCAAGCTACAAGGGTCTTACTAATGGGTTAGCTCCAACCACCTCCCTTTTTATATGCAAATCTGACTTTCTAATTATAGTTGTGCTGAAGTGACTGTTATGGGTTCATGTAGTTAAGGCTAAGTGTTAAGCCACATCATGTGTAGAGTTAGGAGGATTCATCTCTTGCCGTGACTGGAACTCGCCCTCCATAGATCCCCTTCTAGAAGGGGCTGGACTGGATTAGAGCTGGCCCTTGGCTTGATCAGTGACGAGGAGAGAAGGATCTGAGAGATAATATCTTATCTGCGACAGGAGGTTGGAACACAGGCAGGCTGCCCAATGAGTTGTCAACCCAAAAGATTTGGGCGATTCTAGGCGTATGACCTGAAGACAGAAACTAAGGCAAAAATAGAGTTTCAAGCAAAGAGTGGGTTGCGCACATCCTACAAAGAGTTCCCCCAACACAAGGCACAGCTGCAGGCCCCATTTTTAAAGGGGTCTGTGGCTTCTGCCATGAGGGGGGGAGGTTAAGTGTTAAGATTGACAAACTGGTTCGGATGTCTT
This sequence comes from Paguma larvata, assembly GCA_030068075.1. Lineage (NCBI taxonomy): Eukaryota > Metazoa > Chordata > Mammalia > Carnivora > Viverridae > Paguma > Paguma larvata. The sequence continues at coordinate 2,081,770 of CM057827.1, forward strand.
CCTCTGACCCCACAATATCGTAGGCAGGTTCAGACCTAGAGCTTGAGACAAGAGATGCGAAGTTTTCAGAAATTTTGAAATACGTGCAAAGTATATGTTGTACGCAGAGATGATTTGTGGGGGAAGAAAAAGAACTTTTGCATAGTACTCTGTTTTTTGCCTTTCTCCAAAACTAAGGGCATAAGTGTGCTGTACTTTTTGATTCGCTTTGCTAGTAAATTGGCTATGTTTGATATATTTAAAAGTGTGAAGTCCTTGGAGAAAGTTTTGAAGAATTTCAGCACAGAATTTTTTTCTGTACAAAGGGGCAAATGACCTTAGGAGAAAGTTGTTGTGTATGCACCCGAAGACATACAAAAATAATTCTAAAGATGAGGATTTTTCTCTCAGTTTTAGAACTGATTAGGTTCATTTCTTGCAACTAGTAATTTTATTTTATTTTGTTAAAATTTTTTTTAATATTTATATATTTTCGAGAGAAACAGAGCACCAGCAGGGGAGGGGCAGAGAGAGAGGGGACACAGAATCTGAAGCAGGCTCCAGGCTCTGAGCACAGAAGCTGACGCGGGGCTCGAACTCACCAGCTGTGAGATCGTGACCTGAGCCAAAGTCAGACGCTTAACTGACTGAGCCACCAGGCACCCTGAAACTAGTAATTTTAAATCTTTGGTCTGTTTCCTTGCTCGTGACATGGAGATGTTGGTACTTGTGTTTAAATTATCGGGACATCCTGAGATAAGAAGAACAATCAGTCTAACTGTGCTCCTCCACTCATGGTCCCTTCCCATGTACGGTGGCAGCAGTGAGTGTTCATTTCAGTGCACATTGCTCCAAGGTAGGAGTCATGGTCTGTAGGCAAAGCAGAACTAATTTTCTTTTGTTCCGTTCCTGGTGGCAGAATGCTTTTAGCAACTTACTCGAGAATGATAGATATGCATTAATAGACAATTTCTTAAAGAACATTCTCTCATCATCTCTATATCAAAGACACATTGATATAACAAAAGATGTCAATTAAATGGCCAATATTTATAAATCGAGCAAATCGTGTATCTTTTTTTGCATATGTAACTACTCACTAGAGGTTCTTATTTTCTGAAAAGGGCACTTAAAAAATCTCTGACAACCAGTCTTCTGGAACAAAGAAATAGTGGTAAACCTAGCTAATGCTTTCCTAGTTTCAAAAAGTGGCATCCGGAGGTACCCGGGTGGCTCAGTCAGTTAAGTGTCCGGCTTTGGCTCAGGTCATGATCTCACGGTTTGTGAGTTTGAGCCCCACGTTGGGCTCTTTGCTGACAGCTAAGAGCCTGGAGCCCGCTTCAGATACTATGTCTCCCTCTGTCTCTGCCCCTCCCCTGCTCATGCTCTGTCTCTCAAACATAAACATTAAAAAAAAAATTAAAAAGTTGCATCTGATATGTCTTCTCTCTGAAGACAGCAAGTAAACTAGAAGATTGGGAATAAAAGTCCCAATCAGGGACCATGAACCTCATAACCTTCTCACTGGTCCCTAGGTTTTCCTGACTCTAAACCGTCCTATCCACTGGCACCTAAGAGAATGCCCCAAACCTAGGTATGCTCACTCCTTGGCTCAAAAAATGTCAGTAGATCCCCAGTGCTTACTGAATAAAGCCCCAGCTCCCTGAAATGGTCGCTAAGTCCCTCAAGGGCCTGGCCATAGCCCCATTCTCAGGTTCTGTTTCCCACACATTTGCTTGTCCTCACCCCAAACAGGCACACCTTCAGCTCACTGCAAACTTCTCACTGCCCCCTGGGCAAGCCCTTTCCTATGCGTCTACCATTGCTCATGTACTCTTGTCTGCTGATGCCCTAGCCCCAGCTCTGCTCTTGGAAACCTTACCCTTCCCTAATTCCCTGAGTCAGAATGAACCACTCCCTCTTCCACCTTCCTCAGACATTACTGCACAGCTTCCTTCTGCTTTGTATTAATATCAATCTATCTCTGAATTTCCCACACTAATGTGTGTCGGGCTGCCTCTTTGAGGGATTATTTAATCTCTCATCCTTCACGGTCACTTGAAAATAGTAAGTGCTCAATTCATGCTCAATCTACTACTTTCCTTTGTAGCAGACATTAGCCCCCATCTGAATGTACTGAATCTTTCAGTATAGGTACATCTGTGTCTAGTGAAATCTCATTAATCTAGATTAAAGTTGAGATACTAGTCTGAGTTAGAAATATATATGATCATGAGAATATTATTTCCAAAAATACGACTTTATTATTTTTGAGTGCCTGCTGTTACCAGAGTTAAGGTGTAAAGTGTTGTTTCTCCTTGAATTGATCCTGATGAACAATTTGAAATAATGCCTTCAGGATAGCCTTAACAGTGCCCACTGAGTTTCAAGTTCAACAAAGTTGTTGATACCTAAGTAGATACTCCCAAAGCATTTTCTACCTAAGAGATCTGTTTTCTTAGAATTTTTATTCCAGAATTATATTGATTGATTCTCTCAAGACAAACTTTAGCCCAGCTCTTATCATCATTAGTGAAATTGTTGAATCAATTCAGGTAGAATTGAGAAGTTTGATTGAATAAGACAAAATACAGAGGAAGAAGAAAGTAAAACAATTGAATTTGTTTTTTCAGGGAACATTGCTTTGTTGAGTTAGCAATTATTTCTTGATTATAGAGCATTAGTAATTCAAACAGATTTTATGAGGGTTTGCAATTTTATGCTAATAGTGATCTAGTAAGTCCTTTATTTAAGTAAAATAAAAATGACTTTATAGACTTGGGCTATAAATGAATGAGCTATTTTGTTATTTATCTATTTTTCCATGTTAATTAGTAACCAGAATTTAGTCATTTGCTAAAGCCAGCTTATATAAAACACATAAAGCAGATGTCTGTATTTTATAAGTGCTGGTACATATGTGACTAATAACAACTATCATGGAATGAATGCTTACTGTGTGCCAGTCATTCTTCTAACTCTCTTACATTTATGAACTCGCTTAATTCTATGAGATCATTTAATTCCTGTAGAACTTAGGAGGCATGATGGAATTATCATTTTGGTTTAGAGATGAAGTAACAGGCACAGAAAAGTTGAGTAACCTGCCTGAGGTCACACAGTTGGGGTGGTAGTGTCAGGGTAGTAAGATGGTGCTGTCTACCGGTAGGGACTGAAAGAAGCCATGTTGTCCAGAAGGACAGGACTTCATCATGTGGAGACATGGTGTGGAGAAGGGCACAAAGAGAGCAGTGGCCTGATGTCACAAGAGTCTAGTGCAGACCCTGAGACTCCAAAGTGAAATTCTGGGTACATGGGCAAGAGTACTGTGGGATTTAAGAGGTACAAACGTCTGGTTATAAAATAAACAAGTTATGGGCATGAAAATTACAGATTAGGGAATAGAGATGATAATATTGTAACAACTTAGAATGGTGGCAGAAGGTAAGGAGACTTTGTGAGCACGGAGTAATGCACAGAATGGTTAAATCACTATGTCGTACACCTGAAACTAATATAACATGTCAACTATCTTTTAATTAAAAAAAAAAAGTGAGGTGAGGGTGCTTGGGTGGCTCAGTTGGTTAAGCAACAATTCTTGATTTCAGCTCAGGTCATGATCTCACAGTTCGTGAGATCAAGCCCCATGTCAGGCTCTGCACTGACAGTGTGCAGCCTGCTTGGGATTCTCTGTCTCCCTCTCTCTCTGACCCTCCCCTGCTCACACTCTCTCAGTCTCTCTCAAAAATAAATAAACAAATAAAATCATAAAAGAGTAATGTGAGATTAAGGTTAGAAAGTCACCTGGGTCTACACTATGGCTTTTAATGCCCATATAAGAAATTTGTACTTTCCTGGGGAGGAAATGGGGAGTTATGGAGGAGGTTTGAGCAGGAAATTAACACACAAGCAGTTTTTCAAAAAGATAATTCTGGATGCTACTTTCAGGGAATATTGAAACACAGAAAGACCAGGAGCTGGGCTAGGTGCTGGGAAGTGTCTCGGGGGCCTGGGAGAAGGTAGGGATGGATGGTGGGGACAGATGAAGGAAGAGCAGGAGGCATGGCAACAGAGTGGGAAATGGGCTTTTGAGATCCACCTGGGTTTGATGCTGGCACCCTCACTGTCTAGTCGTGAGTCCTTGGGTGACTTCTTTATCTTCCCTGGGGCAAAAATGGAGATCATAACGCCTGCCTCCTGGAGCCGCTGTGGGTAACATATGTAAGGCCACTGGCCCTGTGTGTATGCATACAGCAGACCCTGATTATAGCCACCGAGGAGGGTGGTTGTCCCTGTCGTCATCACTCTTGTTGCCACGGATACTTGCTTTCGGGAGAAGAGATCCTCAAAGCTGTCTCTGCAGTCTCAAATGTCTCTGAAAGGAAGGATAAGGAGCCTTTCATAGAATTAAGAAACACAGAAGCTGGAGCAAACGCAAGGAAGGAAAGATGAGCTCAGTTTTGCACAAGTGACTGGAAGGTTGTCCTTTTCAGGACACACGGAGCTCTGGAGGGAGACTGGGCAGGAGCCTGGAATCAGAGAATCTACTGACGAGGGGCAATATTTAACTGCTATCAGGAGGGCAAGCGAGGGGGATCCTTACCTGCAAGACCCAGTTCTGCAGGCCCGTGTAAACGGTCTCTGCACCCAGGTGGGCCACCATTGTGATTAGCCTTAATCGGTATTTTGCAGCAGAGTTAGAGTCCCACCTCCTTGTGTATAAACCATTGTATGTGAACAGAGGTAACTGGATGGGGTTAATGGAACCAGCCTTTCCCCTGTGTAGTTGCCTCAAGGACATGGACGATGACCTAGAGTGAGAAATGTTAGAGTCTGCTCTACATCCGCAGGAAGGAAAATGTTAACCTGTCCCTCTTTGCATGTTGCTTACCCCAGGGAATAACAGGACTTTTAAAGTGGTACCTCTCTGATGCTGGAAGGCCCTGAGCCTCTAGGAAAAGTCTGGTGGCCCCAGAACTAGGCCTTTGGTGGTATGACAGGAAGGGCCTTGGACGAAGAGTCAGGAAGGCAGATTTCTGGCCCTGGAGCTCCGCTCCCCACTGGAGGGCTGACTTGGCTCAGTCATTTGCATCTTGGGGTATCAATTTTTTTCCCTTATAATTTTGAGATTGTACTTGAATCATAATACCTGAAAAATAATTCATACGGTCCCTTCCCAACCCCCACTGTGATCGTAAGGGTGGGTCACCTTGGAAGTGGTTTTCCAAAACCAGGGCGAAAAGCCCTAATGTCATTCTTACATCCTGTATCTGTTGGTAGAAAATTTCCAAATCTTTTCTTGTCCTAATGATTTAAAGGCGTATGTTAAGTCAGAAGGAACCTGCCATTTTGGTGCAAAGAACAGAAAGAAACTCTGAAATTCTGCATAGATGTAGTTAACTCTTTGTTACTATCGAAGTCTGCTATGCACTGCATATGTTTATACATGCTTTTTAGTGTCTCTCCACAATTAAAGACCACTATAAACCTGAAATGCCTTTAGGTACATTTCAGATTAAAAAAAAAAAAAAGGATCACTCACAACATAGAAATTGAAATATTTTACACCGGAGGGATTTTAGATGGTGTATTCTCCAACCCCATCCGGGTTATAGATGAGGACACTGAAGTCGACAGAGGCTCAATGTTCTGTCTAAGATCACAGAGCAAATCAAAGTCAGAACCAGGAGCAGAATTCAGTGCAATGACTGAAGAGTCATACCTGAGAGGAGATGAGGCAGTGTTCATTCATGGAGGCACAGTGGTTCTCAGACATGAGTGTAGGCCAGACTCCCATGAGGAGCTGTGAAATGTACCTTCTCAAGCCCCCTACGCAAAGAGTTGATTCAGTGGGCCTGGAGTGAGGTCTAAGAATCAGCATTTAACAAGCTCCCCTGCTCATTCTGATGGAGGAGCTCCAAGGGCATCTTTTAAGAAAAATACTAAATTCAATTGGCCTACTCTGTCCCCAGTGAAGTTCAGACGGGTCAGTTAAGTCCAACCAATGCTGATGACCGAGAGCCCCAACCATAGGCACAGGGCAACATGCCTGTCCCCTATAGCAAGAATGAGCTATTGGTGCCAAACAAGGACCTACAGCATTGGTCAGTGCCTTTGTCCACTCTTGACAAGCCAAGGCCCTGATCTCGGGTTGCTGGGATCATCCTTGGTGGCTCTTCTAGACCTTGAGCTGGGCTCTCACACTTTTTTAGTTTTTTTCCTAGTCAGATTCAAGATGGACGCTCAAGGGGCGCCTGGGTGGCTCAGCTCAGGGCCTGATCTCACGGTCCGTGAGTTTGAGCCCCATATTCGGCTCTTTGCTTACAGCTCAGATCTTGGAGCCTACTTTGGATTCTGTGTCTCCCTCTCTCTGCCCCTCCCCGCTCATGCTCTGTTTCTCACTGTAAAATAAATAAACATTATTAAAAAAAAAGAAGGAATGGGCCTTTCCAATTATTCATAACACTGCTGCAGTGGCACAGTATAATTAATGAACTTTCAGAGACATTCATGTGCACATGGACACCAAGATAACCCAAATTTTGGGTGAGTGTGTGCGCTTGTTTTTAAAACTGAGTCTATTTATTAGCTGCTTGTGTTAGTTAAATTCTTTGCTGCTGTTACAGGAACCAAGCTTAGGAAACCTAGCTTGAGCAAAACTGAGGAATTAGTAATCTGGGTATCTTGGAGAACCATAGCCAAGAATGCTCCGAGGCCTCAGAAGGATACTGGAGCTAGTCACTAGGCAATGACAATGGAGGCAGAAAGCTGCTGGGAATCCCTGTGCATCCCTCATCTGGTCAGACTTTTCTGTTTCGTTTGCCTTCCTCCATCTGTCTGCTATGATGGTCTTTAGCTAGCCACAGCTTCCCATATTGATCACCCAGAGATAATCACTGGTAACATTTTAGAATATATCCCTTTAGGGTTTTCCTTATGCATAAGTATATGCTTTTAAACAAAATCAGGATCACATAGTGTACATTCTTCTGTAACTGATTTGCTGTACCTATTAATAAATGTACCAAAAGGGTACTTTCTTCTTATCACCTGCTTTTCTATGTACTCATTTCTAATGGCTGACTAGCATTCTACCAAATGGATGTCCGGTAGAATCTCTCCAATCCAACTTGCTCGGAGTAATTTAAATCTTTTATTTTCACTTAAAACATATCCCAAGCCTTTTATTTCAGGTTAAAATAGATTTACCAACCCAGAAAAAAAGACCTGGAATTATTACAATTTATCCCTTAATATTTTATAGTGGTCCACTATCACCTAATGCGACGATATTTTTATTTATTTATTTATTAAAAATTTTTTTTATTCTTTGTAATTCAACTTTATCCAGCCTCTTTAAAACATTCAGTCCAGTGTTTGGAGAAATAAAAATGTCTTTGTTATTTCATCAGTGTACATATTATTTAATTAAATTACATAATTACAATAAAAACAATTAGCATAAACAGGTTTGGGAACAAACACAACAGATTCCTGGTGAGCATACGACTCACCTAGTGGGACTTTAAGTGTGTGGGTTAACTAAGGCAGCCTGCTAGCTGTGAGCACTCAGCATGTTGGGGCATTAGACGTTAAGTTTATGTAAAGAACAGAGAGTTATGATTAATCCAGGGGACTATTTAGATTTTCAGGAACACTTCTAGTATGCAGTAATTTATGTAACCAGTTTCCTATGTTGGGAATCTAAAGATTTTTTTGTTGTTTTTATCCCCCCCCCAACACTGTTAAAAGTAATGCAGCATTAATGTTCCATGCAGCTAATTCTTTGGGGCACTTTCCCAGAATTGAAATCTTTAGAAAGGTTTCCCTGGACTTGATATTTTAAAGCAGAATTTAAAACAATAAGAGACGTTTTAACTGCGAGTCTAATTAGGCAACCAACTTCATTTTTCTACATATGGCAGGAATTTAAGTCTTATCCTTTACCTTAAAACAGTGACTTCACCTCTTCCAAGACATGGCGGAAGAACACCTTCCCTTTGTTTTCTGTGACAATAGCAACAGTTCCCACGGATGGAATTTATTTTTCATCTAGTAATTCAACCCATTTGGTTTTAGGATGTGGCCAGGCAAAATGAGCCAAAAATGCAAGATTAAGGCAACTTGATTTTTAGGCTTTGTATATAGTTGAGCTTTGGGTTTGGCCGCTACAAACAGTTTCCATGGTTTGGGAGTTTTTGTTGTAGCAACAAGTTCCTTGGGCAGGAGTCTGCAAAATGCAAGGTCCCTCTGTGAGGAACATCTTGAACTCTGAGAGTAAAAGGATCAGATCAGGTGGTGTCTTGGACGGGTTCTCTGGAATGCCCATCCTACCCCAAGCTCAGGCCAACAGTAAAACAGTCATCAATTTCTCCGAAGAGTTTTTCCGTTGTTTGGCACTTTCAGTGGTAGTATTCGACTTGCTAATGTCAACAGGGCTGAAGCAGGGAGTGCTGGCAGAGGTACACGACTCAGCCTAAGATGAAGTCACTCTGTTAGAGTGAATTTGAAGCAGCTGCTCTTCTCTTGCCTCCTTCCCACAGTGTTTGGGGTGGTGATGTGGGTGCCTGATTGGGCTGGACTTATTCCTTTCAAGGGTGTTTGTCCGTGGAGATCACTGAGCTCATAAGGTTTGAGGATGGATGTTGAAGACCAGGCTTGGGGCTAGGGTAGGGGAGGAGTGTCCAAGGTGAGGGTGAAACACGGGGCCCATCCAGGTCACCATCACATGAGTGGAGCCAATGGCAAGAGCCAAGGAACTGGGTCAAAATGAGGGCCTTTGAGTAACCAGAAAACTCAGTGGTTGAGATCTTGGCAAATTCTACTGAGACCAAATGGCACTTTCATCTATGTTTAGCAAATTTGCATGGGTAAATAGTGTTCATTTAAAAAGGCTAGGGTAGGGGTGTCTGGGGGGTTCAGCGAGTTAAGCTTCCAATGCTTGATTTCAGCTCAAGTCATGATCTCATGGTGGTGAGATCTCTCTCTCTTTCCTTCCCTCTGTCTCTCCCTCTTCTCCTCTCCCCAGGTTGTTCTCTCTCTCTCTCAAAAAAAAAAAAAAAAAAAAAAAAATGGCTGAGGTAAATGAGCCCCAATAGTCTTGAAAAGAATGCCTGTAAACGACAGCAGGAGAATTGGAGAGTATTTTGAATCCCAGGTTTTAAAAAAGGTGAGAGAACAGAGGAGTCAGAAGGACTTGTCTCAGGAAAAGCCATTCCTCATGCCCATAGGGGGCCAAGAAGTTCCTCTGAATCCCTTTTAAATCTTTCTCTCAATTGCTTATGAATTTTTAAATACCCTAATAGAAATTCATTTTTTGAAGAGTGTATCAGATCTGAAAGTAGTTTTGAAATGAAAGATATAAAATAGTACATGAAACATATATAAGATAAAATAAGGATACCATGCATCTGGTTTATGAAAAATAGTTACCTTTAAAGTTCTTTGCATGTTCTTCCCCCTTCAGAGAAATTATAATCCTGATTTTTGTGTTGATCATCACTTCGCTTTTCTTTAAGATTTACCTTTTATATTTATTTCCCTACAATACATGTCATTTGGTTTTACCTATATCCGAACTTCTTATAAATGGAATAATATGATATTCTGCAACTTAAAATCAGTTATGTATCTTGGAATATTCTTGTGCGTCTATAGTTCATGTCATTACTATACATAATTGTATTGAACAAATACACCACAATTTGAATTTTATTCTACAGTTGATGGATATTTGTATTGTTTCTGGATTTTTGCTATCACAAAACAGTGCTGCTATGAATATCCTTGCATGTGTTTTCTGGTGCATATGTGCAAGACTTTGTCTAGATCAATTCCTAGGGGAGAAGAGATGGGATCATAGGTTTCGTGAATCTTCGAATTTATTGGAAAATGCCAAATTATTTTGCAAAGTGGTTGTACCAATTTGTCCACTGGTGGTGTATAACAATTAAAATTATCACCATTACTTGCTATTTTCAGAAGTTTTTGGTTTTCTGGTAGGCATGAAATACTATCATATTGCAGTTTTAATTTGCATCTCTCTTCCAATAAGCTGTTATTTACAAGTTCATTGGTATATTTCTCTATAGAAAGATCTGTTCAAGCTTTGACTGTTCTTCTTTTTTTTTAATTAGTAAAATTTTGGTATCTAATCTGAATATTAAAGTTTTGTCTGTTGTATTTGTCACAAGTACCTTCTTCCATCTGATGACTTATAGTTTTACTCCCTTTTTGGTGTCCTTCGACTTACAGAAGTACTTAATTTTAATATAGTGAATATTTTCCAAGTCTTTCCTTTATGGCTTGTGCTTTTAAGTCGTATTAAAAAAACTTTTTCTATCTCACGATCATAAAGATATTCTCCTATTTTTCTAAAGATGCTAAAGCACTATCTTTCTCTCTTAACTCCCTAATTTACCTGGAGTTTATTGTCACATGAGTTGTGAGGAAGAGATCCAGTTTGGTCTTCCTTATGGATAACCAGCTGTTCCAGTTCCATCTTTTTTTAAAGTCCATCCTTTCTTTACTGTTCCGTAATTCCTCTCTGCCGTAAACAACATGTGCATTCTGTTCTGTTTTATCCCTGACTCATACTCCTATTTATTCCAGTGTTTTCATTGATACAGTTATATAATAATTCTTGACATCTGATTAGGTAAATTCTTCTGCTCCCAGCCCAGTGTTTTATCAAGATGATCTCAGTACTTTTAGTTCATTGTGTTTCCACATATTTTAAAACTAAGCGTGTCTAGTTGTATATCTACCTACCTACATACATACAAAAGGGAAAATTAAACCTTTGGAGAGTTGGTTTCCATTGCCTCAAATTTATCGATTTTTTTGGACAATGACATCTTTACAGTGTCAAGTTAACCATTCCCTATTGTGATCTTAGCTTTACGTTTATTTACTTTTTATCTTTGAAATAACATTTTGCAATTTTTCCCTCTAAGGCCTTGCACATTTTTTTATTAGATGTATAGCTCTATATTTTTGATGCTATTGTATCAATCAGCATTTTTAAGATCATGCCTTCGAATTCTTCGTCCATATATATCTAAAATTGTGAGCCTAAACATATAGTATGGGTAACAGATGATGGTAATTTGGACTAGGGTGGGGGAGGTGGAGATGGGAATGGTGAAATAGCACATATATGTTAAAAATCAAGCCAGCAGGATTGATACTACCTGTGATATTGACATCTATGTATGTGTATGTATATGAAGGATTCTTATATGAGCTCATATTTTGTAAACTGTTTTTGCCGGTTTTTTGCACCTGGGCCAAAAATGATTTCCATCACAGAGAATGTTCTCTGCTTCTGCCAGGCTCTTGGGCAACTCCTAACCCAAAAACACTTTGAATTCCAGTATTCACCTTGAGAAATACTAGATGACCTTGGTAGCATAAAGCCATGTAAAATCTGGCTTGTGGTGAAGAATATCCAAAGGAGACTTCTCTCCTTCCCGCCATCCCCACAGTTTGAGAGAAGCACTTTTCTTTACATTACTCAGGGATGACGGCGGGTTTATTTCTAGTCTGCTCCTTAGCGGAATAGCCCTGATGAACCCCCGCTTCACAGGCGATCTCTTATTAGCTTCCCCATGGTCTTAGGTAGGGAGCTTTGTCTCTTCCGTCCTGAACCCACTGTGGACAAAAACTAATGCTTAGTTTCACCTAGGCTTGGCAAATCCCTCGGGGCAAAAGCCAACCTAAGTGCTCTGTTTACCTTTCTGGCTTCTTGCTTTAAATTCAGGTTTTTTGGCCTCAGAGAATGTCTTGCTTTCTGGACAGCTTATCAACAAATTTAAAAAGATGCTAAAAGACGTTTTTATCCAGGATTTTAGTTTTTTCCACAATGCGGCCCAGAAATGAGTATCAGCTGCATTCCTCTAAGCTGAGGCTTTGGTCCTTGTTAAAATGTAAATATCTTGTGCTTGAGACAGCACGTTAAGGCAGTATTTCTCACGGTGACATCTTAAAACCACTGCCATAAAATTCATGTGGCATGCTTGTTAAAATGCTGATTGCGGTCACGTCTCAAACTTCCCGATACAAATCTTGGGATGGAGGGGAGAAGAATGTATGTTAAGTGTTCCAGCGGAGAATCACATTGGTAGGTTGTTTTCTGTCTTTTATGCTTTTGTAAAAATTAGTTTCAAATTCTTTTCTGAAACAGATTTCCACCATAAAACAGCTTAGGAATACATGCTCTCTGGAGAAAAACGTCTTCCTGATAGTGCCATCAGAAAAATTACTTTTCTCTGTAAAGAATCCAGCATTCACTGATTCCGTTTCCCAGACCAGTGCAATGGGGGTATTCTCACCTTCATCTTTAGGTTACTTGATCTCAAAATAACCTTGTTTTACTGAATTTTCTTGAGACCAGCCAAGGAAATGTGAAGGCTCATTTTTCAGCCACATTTATAGAGAGACTATGAAGTCTCAAAAGGTTACATAGCTTCTCTTTTTAGAAAGAAGGGGGAAAAACTCTTTAAACAGTCTTATAAAAATATGTTTGAGCATAACTCCAATTATTCTCTCAGGAGATATTCTTTGAAATGGATTTACTAGGTCAAAAGGTATGCATATTTTAAGACTCCCCGTCCCATAATAAAAACAGCCTTATTATCCTGATTGTAAAAAAAAACACAAAAAAACAAAAAAAAAAAACAGTATAAACTCAATGTTACAATATGTGCACTTCAGAAAGATTTAAGAAGAAATTAAAATTACCCCAAACCTGCTACCCAGAGAAAACCATGGTTAAACTTGTCCATATATTATATATCTTATTAGATCTTCTTCTTATGCGTACACATACTTTCGTGTTCAAAGAAGAGAGTAGTCCTGTTTTGCAATCTGATTTTAAAAATTAACATTATACTGTGGATCTCTATGTAAGAGTGAATTTTGAAAAACTGCGTCGTCTTTTACAGGTGTCATAGACAATGTGCTTATCGACTAGCAAAACACCTGATACTAGCAGGCTCTTCATTTGTTCATTTGACAAATATTTATTATACTCTCCAGCTTGCCATGCCTGCAACTCCTGCGGGGCAGTCTACCCCTGTCTTTTCAGAAAGGGCAGTAATCAGACAGCCCTGTTTTATGCCATGTGTTTCCTCCTCTCCTCTGTCTTTGCTTATTGGATGAGGGATACTTAGAGGCTCAAAGAATCCACAGACTGGGACCTAAAGTGTGAGTTTTATAAGCACAAGATGTGCTACCTGCTGAGATTCCATTTCTTGAGAATTTGAACTAACAAATACTCAGAGGAAGAGACAGCAGCAAGAGCATTACTGAAGTCGTCTTAAATTGCAGGAATGGAGAGGTCCTAAAGGACCAAGCTTAGGGCACATTCATAAAAAAAAAAAAAAAAAAAAAAGGCAGAAGCTATGAGAGAGGAAGCAAGTTGGGAGAGGGAGGAAGCCGGTGGTGGGGTACAGGAAGAAGCAGCCCAGGAAGGGAGGCTGAGTCAATTCATGGCCGAGCACTAGAGCAAGTTCCACATTTCCAGTCCGCTGGTCCCTCCCTTAGGTCACCGCCTGCTTAAACTGGGTGTGCCCCGATCCTACCAATTCAATCCTATTGTCTGATTTCTGCTAGGTTCCCTTTCCCTGGTGCCCCTTATGAGTCCATCCCCCAATCCATCCACCCATAGACTGAGGGTTTAAGCGAGTCTCTGTACGCTGACACCTAAAGAATATACATAACACAATGGTTTTGGTAAGGGAGTGGATTTTTTATTTAACTTTGTTCAATATATTTAAATATTCAATATATTTTTGGTTTTCTGATCTGTCAGTAACTAAAAAGTAATCTGTTAAAGTCTTTAGTAGTATACTATTTCTGACCATCTTTTTTCTTATACTTCCAATTATCACTTTATAGAATTTGATGCAGTTCATTTCCTCAGGTGCTGTTTCTGCTTAATGTTCATTGCCTGACACCTTTTGTCTAATGTTAGTATGGCCACCTGGCTTTCTTTTTTGTGTGTACTTTTTGATATGTCTTCAGTTACTCTTGTCTTTTTGAACTTTTCTGTATCACATTTTTGATTTAAGTGTCTCTTATTGAAAATATGGAGATTTTGTTAATATTTTTTGTTTAGATCTATCTGAAAGTCTCTGGAATTAATAGAACAAGATCACACACTGTGTAACCGTCTCCAAGCCCATTTCGTTTTCTTTCCGGGTCCACAATTTCCCTTGGTGTCAGGTGTGGGTACATGACTGAGTTCTGGCTAACAGAATAGGGTGACAGTGAAATGCCTGCACATAGCCACCATCCCTTTGCTCTTTCTAGTCTGCATGGTGATGCCACAGCAGCCTTGTAAACCATAGGTGAAATGCCGGTCTCTACTGGTTTGAGTCCCTGAAAAAGTGCAGGGAGCAGAGAGCCTCTATGGACAGTTGAACTCTGTTTCTCTCAATTTCTCTCTGAGAGAGAAATAAGCTTATGTAAAGCCACTCAGCTGCTAATGCCATGATAGCTAGTATGAACTAATGTAAGAAATGGGAAAGAAAGTGGGTGCTACCATAACCCCAAACTAAAACCCAGAGTACTGTCTTAATAGCTGGGAGTGGGCAGCAAGGAAACTGATCTCAAAGACTAGAAGATGGAGACCCATGATTTGCAATGGCAACATGTCTGGAAAATTTTTTGACAGTGATAACTTGCAATGTAGATAAGATGCCTACTGAGCTCTTAGTTCTAAGGGAAGAAATTGCTGCAAGAATGTTTTATCGTATGATAGTTGACAGTGGCTACATTTTGCAAGGTTTTAGAAGCAAAAGCCCAAGCAATAACTGCAGAGACTTGAAATTTGGGGCTTTTAAGTAGGAAAAGCTGATGGCCTTTGGGCTCAAAGGGCAGGAAACTAAGTTGAAAGAAGATTTTGAGGAGCTAAAGCCCTTCAAGGCTCAGTCCAAGGCAAAGAACTCCTTAAAGGTATGGTATTCCTTACCCAGCCTCCCCAAATAGCCACAATTAAATTGAGAGTGGAAAGGAGTTGAGTAAGAAAAAAATAGATTTGGTTTGGGAATTACGACCAGGAAAGAAATTTAGGTATGATTATTGACACACAGAACTTCTTGGAAGCAAATACACTAGACACTTATTAAGGGTTTGGAAACATTATGTAGCCAAAGATTCCTAAGAGCCTGGATATCCTTAGAAACCTCCTCTCTGATCATAAACTTGGGGATTGGTGGATGGAGGTGATATGTCTGTGTCATAATAAAGCAGCCAAAACTGCTATATGGTGGCCAAAGATCTGGGCCATAGTCAATCCCAAGTGACACTCTTTCCAGTAGTTTCTGGCCTGTGTTTGGTAAAGCAACTGCTCAAGAGGCCAAGTTCTGAACATTGTTTGTTCTTTGGCCCAGCCTTCTGCCCTGCCTCTTGCCTACACATCAGGAAGAGTCCCACAGCACTGGGGAGGCAGCCCAGGCCTGCAGGCTTTCTCTTTGCTCTGACTGCACTTGGCCCTGTGCCTTCTGTGTAGGTTCTGTAGAATGTTGCTGATCTGCAACAGGAAGAAGTTTCAAGGGAGCCGGAATCATCTGTCCTGCAGCTGTCTTTCACCCTCAGCCAGACTTAGGAGCATTGCTAAGGTTTCTTGAGGCTTCCTTCCCATCCCTCCCTTCAGTCCTTCCTAAATTTTTAATGGCTTTATTAACATATAATTCATATACCATGAAATTCACTCATTTTAGAATTCAGTGATTTTTAGTCTATTCATAAATATGTGCAACTATCACCACTGCCAATTTTAAAACATTTTTATCACCTCAAAAAGAAACATAAACCATTTAGTTATTCCCCCCTGCCCCCCCAACCTCTAAAGCAATCACTAATTTTACTTTCTGTGTCTACAGGTTTCCCTATTTTGGACTTTTCATATGAATGGAATCATATAGTGAGTGGCTTCTTTCGCTTAGCGTGAAAGAATAGCTGCAATTAAATTGAGACACACAGAGAAAGAGAGAGAGAGTGCAAGTAGGGGAGGGGCAGAGGGAGAGGGAGACACAGAATCTGAAGCAGGCTCCAGGCTCTGAGCTGTCAGCACAGAGCCCAATGTGGGGCTCGAACCCACGAACCGTGAGATCATGACCTGAGCCAAAGTCAGACGCTTAACCAACTAAGCCACCTAGGTGCCCCTCATTCAACATAATGTTTTTAAAGTTCACCCATGCTTAGCACATATCAGTACTTCCTTTTCTTTATGGCCAAATATTTCATTGTATGAATATATCACATTTCCTTTACCCATATGTCTGTTAATGGACATTTGAATTGCTTCTACCTTTGGCTAGTATAAGTAATGCTGGTATGAACATTTGGGTATAGCTTTCTTTCACTTATTTCTTATAAAATCCTCTTATTTTCAAGAAGGAAGTCTCCAAGTCACCACCATAGGCTTTCCTTTAAGTTGCTTCTATCTGTAATCCATAAGGAATTCCTTAAGGTCCTAACATACTGATGGTAGTCTTCCCTTCTTTCCAGATCTGATGCAGGTTTTCTGTATTTTAATATTCTTTTGATACTTTTAGTCATGATCTGGAAGGGAAAGATTTTGCCGGGTTTGAAGTACCCGTATTACTAAAGTCATTCTTGCCCTTTAACAAGAGGATATTGAGTATAAGCCAAACTTTTTATTTTTATCACTCAAGTTCATCATCATAAACTAATTTATTTATTTAGTGAATAATTCAGGTTCCAACGACATACATAATTCTGTTTGCTGTTTTATGAAATGGCCTTAGAAAATTATTTTCCCTTTTACTTACTATTCATCATCAGCCTGGGGAATGGTATTTAGAGAGTGATATTTATATATTTTAAATCTTCTGTAATTAGGACAAGATTTCAACCAATATTATCTATTGAAAATTTTTAAATAAAAATTTACATAGAAAATTATGAATACATAATACATATGTATTTATATGTATGTGAGGAGTACATAGAAAAATATGAATAGTTACAAATATTCAATTCTCTGAAGGGAACTAATAGAGTAAGAGGAGAGAGAACAAGAAGCGGGGGGGAGTCTATTCAGAGTGTCCTGGGAAGAATTACCTAAGGAGAATTTACCATTTAACCATTTATTGAAGTAAAATTGACTAATAAGGTTAAAACGTGTTTTAAATCTGAATATTCTCATTTAATATTTGGGCAGTACTTCAATGAGGAAGTGAAATCAACCAGGTAATCAGTGTTGCACTGCTGGAGAAAGGATTTTCACAATGTTGAATAGGTAGATCAACACTCTCTGGATAAACAGGTCTTTTCTGGGATGTAAGTGGTAGTCCCTAGCATCGTTTGCAAATATTCCCCTCCAGGACAGGGTAGGATTGGACTCACTGCCCTTTTGAAGTTGGGTGTGGTCACATGATTTACCTTGACCAATGAGATGTGAGCAGAAGTGACATGCGTCACTTCCGGGAGTAACCTTTTGGAGCTAGCACTCTGTTACCGTAGTTCATGGAGGTTTGTGGTGAGTCGAACCACTTTATCAGTCTAGCTCCCTGAGCGAGTATGGCAGGCAGAGCCTTTTGCCGACCTGTTTTGGACCTGCAGTATGAGTGACCTGGAAACTTCTGTTATGGTAGGCCACTGAGATTCTGGAGTTGGGCTTATTCTGACCTGGTTCATGACATGAGTTTCGGGATAGAGTCGCTTTATAAGATCAAGATAAACCAGTTCTTTCCAGGAGTTGCCTCCTCCCCCACATCTTTACAAGCATGCATGCTACCTATCTCCCTGTGGAGCCTCAGTGGCTATCTCCTTATCTGGGCACTGCATGGCTATTGTGGTGTTAAGGGGCCATACCCTGCAGCTCTCCTGGCTGGAAAATCCACCTGCCAGGGAGCGGGCTGCTTCTCACCTCTGGGGCAGTCCTTCTTGCATGTGCATCTTGAGACTAGGCCCCTTTAACTGGGTACCAGGACCCAGTAAGCATTTGTCCTGGAGCTGGAACTGAGCTCCTATGGCTGTCGCTCCTTTCACTTCAGAGAAACATTTCCTCTTCTCTTCATTACCCCTTAGTGGACACCCCTCCCAGGTTGCTAAACTCATCTTCCCCAGAATCTTTTAGACAAGAACTTATTCTGCCTTATCTCAGGCCTTTTTTTGAGGATTCTGTAGTTTGTCGCCACCATCTCACTGAACCAGAGGATGATTCTAGACATACTCTTTTTCTTTTACATCAGCAATGGGGGAGGGGAGGTGCCTGCTTCACCAATTTCCCCTATTCAATTTCTTTGTCCTCCCTTTTTGTTCCTATCAGCCACTTCTTAAAGATTTACTAATAAGGTGACTTCCATCTGGAGCACCGCGCTGTTTCTCTGTGTAAAAATGATCTAGCACTCTCTTGGGACTTGATATAGAAAATTTAAAAAGTAAAATGCATAATCCTTGAGTATAAAATGCTTCCAGCCTAGTTAGAGAAAGAACTTGTTTATTGGAAATAATATGTGAGTGAAAGAGTATTACATTCAAGCATTATGTATTGTTAAATTAATTAAACAAGGAGGCCGTTAGTCTGAGGTGGCTCTAATGCCTGGCGGCCTATATAAGCAAACCAGAACCTCAGCCTGTAAACGCCTCAAGGTTATGGAATTGAAACCTAAGGACAGTCGATCACAAACAACCAACTAGGCTTCAAGATACAGCTATCCAATAATTTCTATACTTTTCTTCTGCCTTTTCTCTATAAAACTTCCTCCTGAGTTTCTGTTGATAGAGTACTCCTAACCCCTTCTGGTTTGGTACTGCCCCACTGGAACCAATTTTTGCTCATATAAATTCTTAAAATTTGTACTATGCCTCAGGTTATCTTTTAACAGTTTATGTCAGTAAATTCTATGTCGTATTGTTTAGACAGCTAAAAAATTGGGTAGTCATTGATTAGGTGTGATTAGATAGATAGTCATAGATCAAGCTGTATAGTGCTTAATTCTATTAATAAGATAAATAAGCTTTGACGAGGTGTTGAAGAGGAAGACCACTGCATTCTCTCTCATCCTCTGGGATGGGAAAGAACAATACACTTCAGAAGAAATGTGGAAATAGAATATTTTTGTTTCATAGGGTGATAGGATCTGTACTGAGAGAAGGAAGTCACTAAGATGCCGATATAGGTAGTTCCTGACTTCGCTCCCCATCACAGAAACAACAACTAATAACTATTCATGAACACAGTACCACTGAGAGCATCCTAGAACATGAAGGTGAAGATGAAGCACCCCCATATACCACGTAGACCTTAGAAAGGTGAAGAGGAGCAGCTGACCACATTGCCCCTCCCCCAGGCCACTACAGATTACCATCATAAATACTCCCCGGTAAGGGGAAATATGTCAAAGTTAGATTATGTAATATGGTAATAGTGGTGAATAATTCACTTATATTCATGAATGTAGTAAAAAATAACCATAACTATAATAATTTGTTATTAGTTACTTAGTATTAAAATATATATAGATTGTGAGAGCAATAACCTAAAATATTAAGGGGAGGAGAAGTAAAACGCAAAATTCAAGAATTTTATTGAATTGAAATCTAAGTTGTTATCAGCTTAAAACAGGGTGTTATAATTTTTTTTTTTTTTTTTTTAGACAAAGAGTGTGTGTGTGTACAGGGAAGGGGTAAAGGAAGGGAGAAGAGAGACTCTTAAGCAGGCTCCATGCCCAGGATGTAGCCCCATGCGGGGCTTGATCTCACAAACATGAGATCATGACCTGAGCCAAAATCAAGAGTCGGATGCTTAACTGACTGAGCCACCCAGGTGCCCTGGGATGTTGTGATTTTAAGATATTTTATGTGCTGAGATGAACCTCCCAAGTCCACATGTGGATATAAACAAACTAAGCACTTAGTGAAATTGTTTTCTCCAGAATTTCCAAGAGCACAGTGAAAGCAGAAAATGCGGCAATATCATTTAAGTTCAGATCCTTGTTCTGCATTGTATGGAAATCACAGGCTGTGCATCAGGCAAAATGCTTCAGTCGAAAGGCAGAGGCAGCCATTTTTGTTAACCTTCTGTGTCTTCCCAAATATGTTCCAGAAAATGGCCTCTATTTTAAGGATACATGGCTTTGGGTACACCTTCACTGTGGGCAGACCCACAGATGTCATGCTGTTAAACTCCTCCTCATGGCCTTGTTGTCTAAAGCACTGTTCTAAAGAGGAATTTCTATTTCTCTTTCATACAGATTTAAAAGTTTGCGTGTCTAGTGTTGCTCTTTAGCAACAATCAGCAAAACTTATGGGAAAAGAAAGTGTCTCCAAGAACAGGAAAGAAAAGTGTGAGAAAAAGCAGCTGTCATCACACTCCTAGCCTTTCTGAGCCATTAATTTAGTTGTAGATTTCTCCAGAACAACTCCCTTCTCTATCCCTGCTCTACTCACTCATGGGAGAACAAAAGGTCAGCATATTCTGTGAACACATCATGCGTTTTGAGTTGGGCAGGACTCGCTTTCATACAAAACAGCTGAAATAGGGAATTCCAGTTCATGTTCTTCACCACCAGAGCCATCTGTGTCCGCTTTAGCCTGGGCAGCATCTGACCCCGGCCCCTTCCTCCTTTTATTTCCTGTGGCTCCATCCTTTGCTCTTGCTGGTGCCAAGCAGTGCTGCTGGTGCTCTTGTGCAGTGGATGGTTTGGGTTGGACTGGATACTGCTGCTTGATTTCATTCTCTGCCCTGGTCTCGCACCCTCTCTATCTTCACCCTTGAAATCCTTACGTGAACTTCTCTGTTATCAGCTCTCTATCCTTAGATACCTTGACTCTGCTCCTCAATTCACAGGCTGGACCTGTGACCCTCTTCCAAGGGTTCCCAGGCCTGAGCCTGCACACCCTAGGGTTCTGTCTGTCTTGTTTCAATATCTTGTGTGCTTCAGAATCTTCCATCCCTCCCCGGAGCACTCAACAACTCATGCATTGCTTCCTCATTGCCTCCATGCAGGTGGTCCTCTCTTTTGAACTCAAGTCCTGTCTTTCCGGCAACTGCTGGAACATGTTTTCAACTCTGTCTACCCATGAGAATCACCTGGGGAGCCAATACAAACTACTAGTGTGCATACTCCACTCCAGACCCAATTAAATCAGGACCCTAATCAAAGAATTAGTGACGTGTGAGCAATTATATTTCAGACTTATTATGGACAAGTTATTTCTCTGTGGATCCTGTTTTTCCCTTCTCCTCTTCTGAACTTGAATGTCTCCTGTAATTTTCTGTCTCGGTGTGATCATTTTAAGTTGGGAATATAGGACCGAAAACTTGGCTTTTTGGCTGACAGGTCTTCAGATTGAGAGAATCATACCTTATAGCTCTATCATTCCTTAGACATGATTTAGAAGATGAGATTCTGGGTCTCCAATCTAAGCCTGTTGCTATAATGGGACGTGGCTCTTGAAGGTCAGGGGAGGAAGGGACTGGATTTTTTTATGTGGGAGGAATAGAAATAATTAGTGGTCAGAGGATGGACTGTGGTAGATTAAAGATGGCCACAAAGCCTTTGATACTCCTCCCACCAAGGGATGGGATCTTTTTCCCCTCCCTTTGGGTCTGGGTTGTCTATGACTACTTTGACTAATAGAGAAGGACAGAAATATTGGGCTAGTTCTGAGCCGAGTATTTTTTTTTTAAGCAGTGGCAGTTTCTGTCAGTTCTTGAACCCTGAGCTACCATGTAAGAAGTCTGCCATGTAAGAAAACTATGTAGAGATTCCTTGTGACTGCACAGGGAGAAACATTGACTGAGCCTGGACTCCCATGTGTTTCCATCAGTGAACGAAACAAGTGAG
This sequence comes from Paguma larvata, assembly GCA_030068075.1. NCBI lineage: Eukaryota > Metazoa > Chordata > Mammalia > Carnivora > Viverridae > Paguma > Paguma larvata. The sequence goes on from CM057827.1 coordinate 2,103,573, forward strand.
TGAGGCCATTTTTCATCCTCCAAACTGCCAGTCCAGCTGCTAGCTGAATACCACCAAGTAATCGCAGTTCACGCCACATGGAGCGGAAGAATCACCTGATTGAGACTTACTCAAATTCCTGCCCCTCAAAATTGTAAAATCTAATAAAATGGCTCTTGTTTTCAGCTACTAAGCTTTGTGATAGTGTCTCACAGCACACTGGATAACCGGAACTCTCCTCCAGGTGACTGTAATGTGCAGGCTAGCCGTTTAGAAATAATTTCACTTGGGCAGCTACAAATATTATTTTTCCCCTAGCCCCTATTCACACATTACACAACATTTGCTTCATTTTCCACCTAAGTAAACTACTTTTATGTGGCAAAAAGTCATCTCCTGCATTCGAGGGAGATAATCCATACTATTCAATGAAGTGTCATGGACTTTTAAAGAGACCAAACCCTGGAATATGAATCAGAAAACCTTGACTTTTTTCCCAGCTTTGACATCACTAGCTCTTATGACCTTGGGTGAGTCATATATCTTTTCCCAGTCTTATTTTTGATGTGTTTAAAATGAGGAAGTTAGACTACTTTGCCTCGAAGCTCCCTTTCACTTGTGGGGTTTTGTGGCAGTCAGTGTAATGGTGTGTGGAATAATAACTATCAGTGGGGAGATATTATTTTCACAGAAAAACACACAGTTCATCAATCTGCTCTTGATCACCACGGACTCAGTCTAGATTTATAACCACCACCCAGGGGCTTTGAAAAACTTCGGTAAGTAACTTTCTTTAGGCACTCAGCTTCCTGAGTATGCATGCCTGTTCTACATGCACAAAGTTCAAGAGGAAGGAGCAAAAAATAAAATAAAGCTCAGTATCCATTCTTTCATTCCATCAAGTTCTGTAGATGCTTTGTGTTCCCTGCGATTATGCCAGCCAAAGACTTTCCGTGCCATAGGCTGTTCTGCAGAACGAGGGAGATGGTAATGAAATTCATGACATGTAAGTTTGGATTTACAATTTGGCAACAAATCCCTCTGGGAGTCCTCAGAACCTCTCCACCTCGCCTTAGTGACATGTTAAAAGCTGAAAGAAAGCATTCTTTGTGTGGAAAGCTGAAACATGCTCCATTCTAGGACTGTAAATATAGTCACACACTTCCTCCAGCTCTGGTTAAGCCCTGGTGACCTTTCCCAAAGTGTTATTTTCTTGTGTCCATTAATAGCAGAGGATCTAACCCATTGCTGCTAACTGTACACGTGATTGTTGTGTGTCAGTTTTGAAACCTGCAAAGTGGGGTCTCCATGCCAGTTGGAATCATTTCTCAATTCCTTTACTTTTAAAGTTCAGACATAACCTTGTATAGAAGCTCACATATTCCTGGTAGTTAAAATCAAAGTCAAGCTTTTTGCATGCCACAGGGACTCATCAAAAGAACAGTTCCTTCCTCTCATAAATCAGACCAAAAGGAGTCCCCAGTAAGAACATTTCTCTCATCTTTCCCTTGGCACAAAAAGTAGCAGTACAAAACATGAACTGCATGGTGTTTACTGCCCTAGGGTGGCAGCTGCTAGAAGGCAACATTGCCATCTGTATTCAAGGGACCTTTTATTCCCAGCTGCATAAGCCAAGCCACAGGACTTACAAGAATGCTTGGGATGCTTCCTGTGAACTTAAGACATAAAGAATCTGTGGTGTGGCTTTGAAATGGGAACCAGTGAAGAGAGAAGAGCTGAAAGGGACTTTTATTACGCTAGTAAGGACATTGCTATTCATGTATACAGTATGTGTGTGTGTGTGTGTGTGTGTGTGTGTGTGTGTGTGTTGGAGGATATGTACATGCTGACGTGTGCGTGTGTGTGTGTGTGTGGAGAGAGAGAGAGAGGAACACACACACACACACACACACACACAATTGAGGTTATTGTTTTCAACATCTAACCCAGAATAGTGTTGGAACGGCTTAGTGGGCATTAAGCCATCACACCTGTAATTGGCCAAGTTCAATAAGGGAACTGCAGAATTAGAGAACAAACCCGTGTTTTTCTTATTAATGGTTAAGCCACTGACTCAGATAAAGGGAATTTCAGTGTTTACCAATAGGAAAATGGTCACTCAAGCTGGAACTCCTTCCAAAACAGACTCCCTGTTTCACTCAACATTGAGCAATTTTGGTATGCCAGGGGCTCTCAGAAAAGATTTCTATGAAACATTCAAATCGATATGCTTCCAACTCATTCTTTCTGTCCTCAAAGGGCTGTGAAAAAGTTACTAGTAATACCACCTGGTACCGAGAGTGAAAAGCTTGAAACTTTCTTTTACATCAAAGTCAGAGAAACCATCATACGTGCCAGAGGTCTTTGAGATGATTAATGCCTGCATTCATAGCCTCTCTTTCTTAACCAAGGTTGCAGTGAAAAGTAAACTTGAGTTTATAGTTCATGGTCCTTAACTGAAGCATCAAGATTTATGTACACAGAAATATAGCTGTAATACAAGCGAGACCTTGAATTCCACCTGATGTCAGTGATAGACCCTGTTAGCTATTTCTCCTTTCATGTATATTTTCCAAATTTGGGGATAGATTTATGAGCAGAGTAGGGTAAAATGGGACCCTGAGGATGGCGTAGTTTTCTTAATCTCCTCTAACTACCAAATAGAGCTCATCTGCAAGTAGAAAGGTTTTTGGGTGTTGGTGTGGAGTTTCTGGTGAGATTACTTATATGGAGAGGAAGCACACCTTTTATTTATTTATTTATTTATTTTAATTCTTTTTAATGTTTATTTATTTGTGAGAGAGAGGGAGACAGAGCATGAGCGGGGAGGGGCACAGACAGAGAGGGAGACACAGAACAGGCCGAAACAGGCTCCAGGCTCTGAGCTGTCAGCATGGAGCCTGACGTGGGGCTTGAACTCAGGGAACGGTAAGATCATGACCTGAGCTGAAGTCGGAGGCTTAACCGACTGAGCCACCCAGGCGTCCTGAAGCACACCTTTAAATGCACCCACTTAGTGAGAGCGCCTTTGAACTATGTGGTCTGAATAAGACTTGAACTACATGACTTCCCTTCCATTCCTGGAGGCTGTATCACCAAGTAAGATACTTCCTTGTTTAATTTGGTACTGGTGCTAAATTAAAACAACACAACTCTTCTGATTTAGAGAATCAAAAGAAGACAAGGTGTAGCAGAAAATATTGAAATTAAGATACAGTAATGACACTTTCATTCAAATTGATTCAGTTTTTAATGATACTGTATTGGAAAGACAGAGAATGTCCGAAATGCTGCTTTTGGTGCAGGTGTGGCCTCAGGTGGATGAAACCCAACTCCCTTTCTGGCCTGATCACGTACACACCTATAAATATCTCAAGTGTGGATCTCCAGGGAGTTAAAGAAGACTTGCAATTTACAGGATTGATTTTTTCCCTCCCAAAGAGCTGTGAAATGTGATTAATTCAGATGAAATTTGGGAAAATTCCATTTTCCTTTTACAAACAGAAAGGTAGAGGAATTCACGATGATCGGGAACACAAAATTGTTAGTCATGAGGTCATTCCCCTGCTTTGACCTTTGTGAATGATGAGTTCAGTGACTTCCCAGTATGAAACATGAGTACTAAAGCCCGGAACTCAAACCGAAAGACCCCAGGGCCCATGTTAATTGTTAACTTTATGATTTCTACACCAAATACAGAGCTTGCTCTTAAGCATTTACAAAAACAGTTTTTATTGACATGGGAAACCTAAAAATAACCATAGCCTTGAATACTCAGATCACTGAGACTGGTTAGGACACCAACCAAACTACAGAGTCAAGGACGCAGTTGCTAAGAGGAATTGGATTCTGTCTGCCCAGTGTGCTGGGTATGAATAATGCTGAGAAAGGAGGCAAGTCAAAGGTCTTTGTGTCTGGAGCTTAACCTCAAGGGCAGGGCCCATCCCAGAAGCCAGATATAAAAGTCTCACAGCCATTTCTACTGTTGGCTTTTGCACTGATGAACAGATAGTTCACACACAGGAATATATAGAAATGGCCTTTTAAACATGTGAAGCATGTTTATACTTACTCATAATTAATACAAGGAAAACAAAACTGATATATAATTTCTTGCCTGTTGGATTAGCTAAAATTAATAAATCTGACAACATATTCTGTTGGTAATGGTTTGGGGGGAATAGGCATTCACATACATTGCTGGTAGGAAATCTAACTGGTTCAACTTTTCTGGAGTGAAATTTGGTAATATCTTTTTATTTATTTTTTAAGTTTCTTTATTTTGAGAGAGAGAAAGAGAGAGCGAGCATGTGTGGGGAGGGGCAGAGAAAGAGGGAAAGAGAGAATCCCAAGCAGGCTCCCAACTGTCAGCACAGAGCCTGACACCATGGGGCTTGATCTCACAAACCATGAGATTGTGACCTGAGCCAAAGGAAGAGTTGGATGCTTTACCAACTGAGCCCCCCAGCTGCCCCTGGGAATACCTTTTAAAACAACATACTTACCTACCATTTGACCTAATAGTTCCATTTTTAGAAATCTAACCCCAAACATACCTCCAATGAGATGAAAATGCATGCGTACAAGGTTACTCACTGAAGTATCATTTGTAATTGAACAATATTAGCAATAATCTCAATGCCAATACATAGGAGAATGATTGAACAAATTATGATTTGTCTATACGTAGAGTACTATGTATCTGTAAAAAGGAATTAAGAAAATCTTTATGAAATGATAGGGAGTGATTGCAGGATATATTGTTAAGTGAAAAAAGCAAAGTGCATAGAATACTCTTCATGTAAGGAAACAGGATCTTAAAAGCAAATATAGGCATCTGCTCAGTTCAGTATAAGTAATATAGAAAGAATAAACCAGAAGGGAACAAGATTGGTTATGTACAAGAGGTGGATGAAAACAGGGTCAAAAGAATAGAGAATGAGAACAGAGTAGTAAGGACAAAGAGTGACCAGCACTTCTCTGAATATACCTTCCTGTACAACTCTGACTTTTAGAATTATGGGAATCATTATCTCCTGCAATAATTAATTAAACCCAACCAAGATAGAGCACATCAGTAAAAAAAGAACTAATCTAAGTAACTTTGGCAAACTTTGAATATGTACTATAACACTGAAGACAAAAATAACCATACACAAATATTGTACACAAAGTTGGTAAATGTTTTTCATGGGGAGAAAGAGGGATTAAGGATTCTATTAAGAAATAAGGATTATTGGCATTATCTCAAAGTCTCACTCCTAAAGATTCTCAAGGGAAAAATAATGTCTTTATGGTAGAAAAATCTGTCAGCCACCATCATAACCAAATCACCAAAGTTGCCACCACCAGTAATGACATATGGATATTGGGTACCCCTTGATGTGGTGCATAACATAACCTCTATGATTTTCTGCCAAAAAAAAGTGTAATTATGAGAAATCATCGGATGAACCAAAATTGAGGATATTCCACAAAATAACTGGCCCATATACTTCAATAGTGTCCAGATGATAGAAGACAAAAAAAGGCTAAGTAAGTGTTACAGATTAGAGGAGATTTAGATGTGACAACTTAATGCAACACATGTGGAATGGCGGATTAGATCCTGAGGCAGACATGATTTGAATTTTGCCAGTTCTCTCACTGGTCTGAATATTATTTAGGAGGATTGTGTGAATGTTAATTTTCTGGTTTGATCATTGTAGTCTGAGTGTGTAAGATGCAAATGTTAGGGAAAGCTGACTGAAAGACAGCAGGGAACTCTGAACTATTTTTGCAACTTTTCTGTAAGCCTAAACTTCAGAATAAATTAAAAAGAAATAGCTGGTTAAAGAGGAATAAAAGGAGACACAAATAATCATTTTTTACTTTTATTAGAAACCTTAAGAGACCAAGTCTTGAATTTTTACAACTGAAGAGAATACCAACCACATACAGTCATGTTTACTTGAACCCAAATCATATTAAAAACTATTCATACTAAGAAAATACCCTTAAAAAATGACCCTTACTGGGGGTAAGCTGATTTTTCCTCACCTAATGAAACACAGACATAAACCAGAGAAATTTGATACTTGTGTCTCAAACTCTGCACAGAAGTCCTTATATTTTACTTCAAGGAGATGCCCTTTGTCTTGATTCAGAGCCCATTCATTCTTACCTCATACATAGCTCTATATGTTTTCTCTCTGATTCAGTCTTTGTCTGGTTTTCCATCTCATAACAAGTGAGACGAGAGTAATACTGCATCTGATCACTACTGAGGCAGATACACCATAGGCAGCCCCACGGATGTGTTCTCTAGATCATAAGGTTTTGTTAGATTTGTGAAGGTGAGATATTTTAGCCATAATTGAGTGGGACTGCCTGTTGCCACTCTGACTTGCCCTCTATCAGACTTCACCTCCTGTCACGTGGCACTGGAGTAGTGGCAGGCATTTTTGAGCTCTGGGTAACTGAAATGAATGAGGGCTTATTGGGATATATTTGTATATATTTTCAGTCACTTCTGTGTATCGTTAAATCGTTGGTAGCTGTGTCTTCCAGCTACCCTTCCAGGGTAGGAGTGTCTCCTGGGAATACTCCTGCTCTCCAACTTGGAATCTAATTTTGTATTTGTCATTTTGTATTCTTAAAGATCTCTTTCCTTCCCCTCTGTTCAGTGGTATGGTCTTCAGGCCCCTGAAAATTTGAATCTACCCTTGGAAATGACTGTAATGTTTGAAGGAAGACCTAGTTAGAGACGCTATAACAAGTAATTAAGTAAGGAAAAAAACTCCAGTTAATTAACATAAACAAAAGATCAAAAAACATAGTGCTCTGGGGCCATTTAGTGTGTGGATTAAGATGAGCATACTTCAGTAGATCCTGAGGCCATCATTGTAATGAAGCATGTATGATAATTGATATTCGTTGTAATGATTCTGAGTCTTGAAGTAAAGCTTAAACTGCTGATTATACTCTTAAAAAATATAGACAAATATAGAATTCATTTAAGGAAGATTTCCTTTTCAAATGTTTAAAATTAAAGTTTTGATGCCTGTGCATCTAAATCTTCAATGATCCTGAAGACTTACCTACAAACACTTGTTTATCCAAGGATTTAGATGGTCTGAAGTTTACTCTTATTTGGCTCGGTAAAGGTTGAATGGTGTGTTATGATCCTTACTCAAAAAATCAGAATGGTGGGTCCGACCAGTCAGTTGGATCAGATTTCCCATGATGGAGACCTGAATCTCTCCTGCACGTTTAGGACTTCTCTCATGGAAGAGTTGCGAATGAAGTAGGCCATTCTTAGAAAGTCCTGGAGAACCAAGATTTGGCTGAAGATACTTTGTCGAGGCAGAATAGTATCGAAGAGTGGCTATAGGCTATACAGCTAAAGAGATGAACTTGTAATTGTAAAAAAAAAAATCCAGACAAAATAGGACAAATACTATATAATTTCACTTATATGTAGTACCTAGAGTAGTCAGATTCATAGAGACAGACAGCAGAATGGTGGTTGCCAGGGGCTGGAGGGAGGAGAGAATGAGGAGTTACTGTTTAACTGGTACAGTTTCACTTTAGAAGGATGAAAAGAGTTCGGGGGGTAGATGGTGGTGATGAGTTGCACAACAGTGTGACTGTACTTAGTGCCACTAAACCATACACTTAAGCATGGTTAATATGGTAAATTTTATGACATGTATATTTTACCACAATAAAAGAAGTAAAATAAAGCAACAATGAGTTGCCAACATAAGTCAACTGTGTAATATGTCAAGTACAATAACTCAATAAAATAGAAATTAACTAATTCTATTCTCCAAGTGTGGAAACTAAGACCCAGAAAGGTTAAGTAATTTGGTCTAGGCCAGAGAGCAAGTGATACGGCCAGGACTCAACCCCAGACAGTAGAATGTCACACTTTAGAACTTCAGAATCTGACAGACAGAAGTCTGATCATCAGGTTTGTGCCTGGCGTGTAGTAGGTAGCTAATAAATGTTTTTTAAAAATGATTAGCATTCTCAGTAAGTAGACTATGCATGAGAATTTGGGTTTTTCTTTGTTAACTCTTACCTAAAATTTGGTGATTTTTCTTCAAGTGTAATTGAGGCTCAAAACCATGGCGGGGAATCAATATAGAATGTGCCTGCAGTTGAGGCAGTACAGGAGAGGACTGGGTTGGATGGTGACTCAAATGAAAAGGCAATCGCTTCTTTTCCTGCAGTGAGCTTATGACTGGAATCACCTGAATTGGCTCTTATGGCCTTTTGAGTTGGGCATCAGGCAGACCTCCACACATATTTGGACTGCATTTTGATGACTCAGGTTTACTGGAAAGTTCTTTGGGGCCATTTAAAAGGGACACTCTTGAACCACAGAGTTGATCTGAAGCCCTCCAGAGCAGAGAAACACAGCAGTAAAGGCAACTTCAGAGTTCCGCCCTGCTCTACCACCTTCAGAGTTGGGGAGACGGTCCCCTCAGCTTCCTGGGCAGGAGGAGGAGACTCAGCCTAACAAACCACACGTTCAGCCAGCTTCACCAGAGACAGGACCTCTTTAAAGGGCTATCCTTCCTAAATACTTGTGTTTTTTTTTTTTGGCCAACCCATGAGGATTGCCTCTCATTAGGCTAAAACTTAGACTAAAGGCCAGTTATTTTCTCAACCGAAGGCCAGGGAGACTTTTTAAGTATTTGATCCCAGGTCTCTAAAATTCTGAACCTCATGCTCTAAACCAGTAGCTTTCAACTTTTTTGCATGTCGATTTCCTTTTGATTATTACTTAATTTTGGCTTTCCTAACCACGCCAGTCACTTACTGAAGAACTGTTATGTTATGGTGATGGGGAGCAAGGTGGGGTAGCAACAGCTTCAGTTTCAAATTGTTGTTTCAAAAGACTTCCCCATTAAATGCATTGAGTCTGAGAACATCCCCATGGAGCAAATCTCTGCTCAGGGATCCAAATTCTCTCTTTCCAGGCAAACAGGAGGTACAGATGACTCCCGGGAATCCTCTAATCTGATGGCTTAGCACAGGGCTTCTCAGCTCTGCTACTAGTAACATTTGGGTTGGATAATCCTTTGCTGTGAGGGAGGTCCTGTGCATTTTTCATGTTTAGTGGCATCTTTTACTGCACCCCATTAGATGCCATAACACACCCCTAACTTCCAGGTGTGACAACTAAAAAAGTTAAGACACTGGTAAGTGTCCCCAAGAGAGCATAATTCTCTTTGGTTTAGAACCATGTTTACCAGCAGGCTTGGAGTCACTACTGCAAACTCAGTGTCTGGTCGTGCTCCTTCCACCACCTGGCTTCCTCCCCACTATGCCTCCTGCAGGTATGTTTGTATACTCAATCCCAGTCTGGCCTTGCCTTCTGTTCCACGGCCTGAAACGAGACTCTGGGGACTTCTGGTCCTGCCCAAGTGCCTAGCTCCTGACATTTCAGTGAAGAGATCACTGGGTCACTCCAGAAGTTCATCCTTCTGGAGACTTCTGTGTCCCATCAAGGATCTGTATGTCCATCCTTCTATCTCTCCTCAGTCCAAATTTCACTCTCTTGGCATCCATGCCTCAGAGCCTGAGGTTTGGAGTTGTGTCTGTCTTCTTTCTCCTAATTTCATCAAAGATGGCAGAGTTTATGTTTCTATGTTCCATTCTTTTAAATTTTTATTTATTAAGAAAGGGTGTTGAACTGAAATATCCCTATTCTGTGATCTTCACCTAGAGACTTTGATCCAGTTTTACTCCCTGTGCAACAATACTATGAGAGATTGAGAGAGAGGGGTTGGTGGGGGAGGGGGGGATGAGAGCAAGCATACTAGAGAGCATGAGCAAGAGAATATGAATGTCTAAATGTAACCCAGCACACTTAGAGCTGTGATACAATCTGTCCCTCCTCCTGTATTGATGATGGAATTAAGCTAAGGAAGGTGTCTGGAGCTCCTCTTAGAACTATTGTATTTCAGAAAAACATAAAAAATCTTAGTTGCAGGGTGCCTGAGTGGCTCAGTTGGTTAAGCGTTCAACTTCAGCTCAGGTTATGATCTCACAGTCTGTGAGTTCAAGCCCCGCATGGGGCTCTGTGCTGACAGCTCAGAGCCTGGATCCTGCTTCGGATTCTGTGTCTCCCTCTCTCTCTGCCCCTCCTCTGCTCGTGCTCTGTCTCTATCTCTCTCTCTTATAAATAAACATTAAAAAATTTAAAAAAAAAAAGATAAAAAATCTTAGTTGTAGGGGGCGCCTGAGTGGCTTAGTTCATTAAGTGTCTGACTTCGGCTCAGGTCATGATCTGGTGGTTCGCGAGTTCAAGCCCTGTATTGGGATCTCTGCTGTCAGCACGGAACCGCTTCAGATCCTCTGTCTTCATCTCTCTCTGCCCCTTCCCCTCTTGTGCTCTCTCTGTCTGTCTCTCTCTCAAAAATAAATAAACATTAAAAAAAATCTTAGTTGTGGGAATAATATAATAATGTAAAATTGCTTTAGAAAATTGCCATAAATGTACAGTGCATTAAATGTGCGTGGTAATTATATACTATTTAATGACATAATCTTTCCTATCTCTATCCACTCTGATGAATACAGAAACATCCTCTGTTCTCCTTCTGAGCACCTGGAAAGTCAGGGTTCTGAAGGCCCTGCCTTGAGGCAGTCTTGCTGTCCTCTGTCTGTGTGTGTGCTCAGAACTCCCGGCAGCCCATAGCCCACGAGGAGACCCTCGGGTCCAGGCACAAGAATCCTTTTAATTGAGCTTGTTCTGTAAAGCACATTAAAGGCTTCTCATACTTTCAGATGACTTAAAAGCATTCGTGGATGGTAGCGACTATAATAATTCTGATATTCGTATAAAGTGCTTAGTGGTTTGGGTGAGGGGGATGAACTAAGTTGGTTATCCCTTCTTTCCTTATTGTCTTTTTCCCTCCTTTACTCTCTCTTGTCCTTTCTTTCCCTCCCTAATCTTCCCTTTCTCTCCTTTTCCCTCCGTTCCTTTCTCCTCTCTCACGCTCACTCTCTGACACATAGACACACACGTGCGCTCCCATCCCTCTTTTTTCTAAGGCCTATCGGGGGTTTCCATACCTTGAGAAGTATGATTTTAGTAATTGCCAAGTATAGTGCTAATATATTAGACATCCAGAAAGAAGACTCATCTTGAGACTTACACATAATAGCCTAAATGGCCCGTGAGTTTTTTCTGTCTGTGATTTCACTCTGGCAAACTCCTAGAGAGCCTCGGCTTTGTTGGCCTCAGGTTTTTCTGTTTTCAAATTGTTAAATATTTATCTCTTTTTCCTCCTGCCCCAACAAATATTATAAGCTCCTGGGGGCAGAAACTACGCCTTTTAAATATATACTATTCTAGTGACTGCTTAAGAAATACTTGTTGACACATTTGACATATTGACTGTCCCAGGTCACCTAATTTCTGTGGCTTGTAACTAAGCATTGCTGGTCAATTCTCCCTCCTCTGGGGCAGCCTCCTTCAGGGTAACTCTACACCAGGCTTCTCTAGTGTAATCATTTTGGTATAAAACATGGCAAAACGTTATGTTTCACCTCTGAAGAACAGCAAGAAAGCCCACAAAGTAATGCATCATTTTGTCAGGAAGCCACAGAGTACAAAATAGAGGAATTAGCAGCATCTGGCCTTGTGTGTTAATGCTTTCTGAGGTCGGATTCCTGGTGCAGGAATCTCTGCGTGACTCTGGCTTCCCCATACTAATGAAGTCTTGAACGCACTAGAATGGGATCAGCTCCATAGGACTTGAAGCTGATGCCCATTGCCCATAAGCCTTTTTCCCCTCTCCGAACGCCTGGCCTAGGCGGCCCACATTCTACCTAGTTCTAAGAAATAAAACATGCTTGTTCTCTCTCTTTCAACCGAACTCTCCCAATCTAATGTGTCAAAGATACTCAAAAGTTTGAGCAAAGGCTCTTCTTCTGACTTTGTTTCATCACAGCCAAGCCTGCTCAGGAAAATGGCACGTACAAGCAAGGAGAATTTGGAAGAGTCCACGATATAGATTTTTTATTTCTTCTCCTCAAATCTTTCTATTTATATCCTCTGAGTGTCAAAATGGATGTGACTCAGCTGTGAAACACCAAAGGATTAGGCAGCATGTAACTCAACCCTCACTCTCTTAGCATATGGCAAGCTTTGTGGCTGCCAAAAACTATGCAGACTCTTGCCTCCAGATACGTACGAGCAGAACAACCTGTGTTGTGTGAAACTGTAGACTGCACCTTCGCCAACTTGTGCTGCACATGTACCCCTTCTGGACCTGATCAGGCTGAAGCTTCAAGTGACTTATACCAGTAGTTGGTTTGCCTGTATGGACTTCATGTCTCACCCTTCTCTCCAAAAAGACTGTCTCTATGTAGTCTCTGTCCCTATCTTTCAAGAGAAACCATGCAAAAACTCTCTCTTCCCAAGTTTCTTTGTTGCAGTCTCCCCCTTAGAAAATAAACAGGGAAGCATATTTTTTCTTTCAGCATTTTCCAGAATGCTAGAGCCTGGCTTACCTCCCACTAGCAGAGAATAATAGCAAGGCTGATTGCTTTCATGAAGAAAACTTTGTGTGTGAATGTTTGAAGTAGAGGGGGAAGAAGCTGTATTATTCCCTTCAAGCTGTGATTTTTTATCTGATCAGTGCTGGTCTCACCATCATGGGACTTAATGATAATTTTGTGGCCATCAGACCATCTTGAGGGTCCTCTTGAGGACTGCCTGGGACTGGGGAGGGAAGAGGCACACTCCCACGTTGACACGGCAAGAGTTGTTTGTTGTACAGGGCTGGCAGGACATGAATTTGGAATTATGCTTCAGTTCAGTTTTTCCTCTCCCATTTTCCCTGGACAATCTATCATAATTCCATTGTTAGCAATATATGTTGTCAGTTATTTCCTGAGATGCCGGCCCAGATTCGCGGGGCTGATGGAGAATAAGAGAGGGCAAGGGAGTTTGAGCTCGCAGTCCATTGTCGTTAAGTACTTGAAGGCCCTGTCTCCTTTGGGTGGCGATGGCACAGGGAGGTAGAGAGCCAGCTCTTCTTTTGGCCCTGGCAAAGAGTCACAGAGCCCTAGTCTCCCTTAGAGTTTTGTTCTCCAGATTTCTAAAATGTTTTCTAAATTGCTTTAGCAAGCACCCTGTACAACTGCTGAGGGTGTGGAGGCATCTCCATGTGTGAGTCCTCTCAGTCGTTAATGTCAGTTTCTAGGGAACCCGCATCCTGGTCCATTCCCCTTCAGCCTGAGATGAAGCAGCAACTCAGAGATGTCTCTAAGGCACTGTGCTTGAAAACTTCAGAGATAATGTAATGATCATTGAAATGCTTCAGGAGCCTGGAGATGGCCCAACTTTGATTGTTTATTCTTCTCTTTAATGGACCCAGGAAGAAAGTGAGGGTCTGTGTCCATTCGTTTGACCAGTGGGCCTCAGTGAAATTCTGCATAGGCTTGGTTCCTACCAGGAGAAACTGGACCATCATATAAAACGGTGAGAGACTGGGCGGTTCCTTCTATAGCCCTCAGCCTGAAAGCATCGCTTTGCTCCTAATATGATATGTGTATCCTCACAGCCAGTCTGGTTTGTATAAGGGTTGTAGCCGCCGCCCCCCTCCCCCACAGAGCCCTCAGGCCCACCTGCCTAATGGAAAGTCATGTTCCAGATTCCTAGGCCTGCACAGAACTCTCCTCCCTCTGCCTTGTTGTCATCAAAGCCAGTGATTGGGTCTGTGTTGAGGGCCTTGGGCACTTCCTTTTTTTCAACCTCAAAAATGAGTCCTCTGTAGGCTTTCCTAGGCCATGAGAAGGAGAATGGAGGGGGTGTAAATCTGCTGAAACGGAAGTGAGAGCTTTTACAAACAACCAAATCCCCCATGATTATAAAATCCTACACCGTTAGAGCTAAAAGGAGCCTTAAAGATCAACTAGCCCAATCATCTGGCTTTGAAGTGCAGGAAACAGACCCAAAAGGATTAAGGGACTTGCTTAAAAAAGATTTTTTGACACCTGCTAACTAACACCTTATTAGAGACTCCTTGCAGCATCAAATATAATAGGGAAAAGGCGAGAAAAGACTGTCTTCCCAGGTGACATCATCTCAGGTGCTCTTCATCTTTATACCCTCAGCAGCTTGCACAGAGAAGGCTCTATAAATGCTTTGTATGATATGAAAAAGTGTGTACCTAGCAAAGGATCGTCCCCTACTGTGAGTAACTCAATACATACTTATTAAATAATTATTATTATGATAGTGAACAATTCTTACATTTACTACATATCAGGTATTTGTCATGTATTTTCTCATTTAATCTCACACTGGTCCCATGCAGTAGGTAGCATCACTACCTCCATTTTAGAGGTAAGGGAGGCAAGAGCATTGAGCGGTTTGGTATTTACCCACTGCCATAGATCCAGGTAATGGTGTGAAGATTCAGACTCAGGGTGACTGGTTGCTAAGCCCATTCTTCACTTCCAAGTTGTGTCTCAGAAATTAGTTGTGTGCCTCATACTGTGCTAGGAGTTGTAGAAGACGGTCAGTTTTCCTGAGAAATTTACATTTTCTGGGATAAAACAAGATCTGGGGATGCCTGGGTGGCTCAGTCATGCGAGCATTCAACTCTTGATTTCGAATCAGGTGATGATTTCAGAGTTCGTGGGACCAAAACCTGAAGAAGGCTGCATGCTCAGCATGCTCAGCATGGAGTAGAAGGCTACTCAAGATATCCTCTCTCCCTCTCTCTCTGCCCCTACCCTGAGTGCATGCTCTATTTGTCTCTCTCTCAAAATAAATAGATAAACTTAAAAAAAACAACAACAGGATCTGCATAGCAGCAGAGATCCGAGTCAGGGCAATGGTAGAGGAAGAGATCATAGGAGCGACTGGGATATTTTCCCCAGTGCTCTTGCTTCTCATTTCCATCTTTGAGAAAATTTAGCCTTCGAATGAAGAAAAAAACAGAGATGGGCTTGAAGATTGAAAGAGGCTGCTGCTGCCCATAGGAAAAATAAGGGGAAGTGAAGAATGGAAATTCTATGGCCACAGAGTGGGCCAGTGCTTCTCTCTATGTATACACATATATGGAAGTTGGGGCTGCCTGTATTGGATTCTAGATCTCTTAGTTTTCTGAGTCTATAACATATCCAAGGAATGATGAGTTGAGTGGTTTGGAAGTCCTGCAATAGGGTTATAACTTTACTTATTCTTTCAGAAATAATTTAGTGAGAGTCTACTATATATCCGTTAGTGCCTCAGACCCTGCGGATTTTGTCAATAATCAACAAGCAGTGGTCCTCACCCCCAAGCGAAGGCTTTCGTGAAGGGGATTGCAGTACAGGGAGATAAGACCTCTGATTAGCATGAGTCCAGGCACTATGCCAAATCCTGACAATATTAAGATGATTATGGAGCATTCCCTTGAGAAAAAGGCCAAAATTTTTTGCCTGGGAGAAGACAGACATAGGGAGGAAGTGATTGACATGTTGGAGAGAAGAGCCATCTTGGGGAAGTAAGCCATGAGCTTGTGGTTCCTGGAAGAGCTTGAGCAGGCAGTGAGGGCAGCACTGGTCATTGATATAGTACTGGAAATTCCACACAGCCTGTGAGGAAGAACTGAAAAAGGTAGTTGGCTCCTCCAATATTTTTTTAATGCTCTGTCCCCATATGATTAGGCAAATGGGGTCAGAGATCCAGGACTTACAAGGAGGGTAGGAGGAATTTTTTGTAGCTTCTAATTCATTGAATTTCCCCGGGTATGGAGTGGCAAAGTATAAATGAACAGAGTGCCCATAGGGGCTATAGGGAGCAACCGCAAGGCCACATTGGAGTATGGGGGGAAGTAGAGGAACTTGTATAGCTGTAGTTGACTTCCTTTGGTTCGTAATTCTTAATAGGTCCCCAATGTCCTTGGAAATCACAAAGATTATATTCCAGAATGGCCTCATTACCTTGAAACTCTGAATTAGCTTTCTACTTTTGCTATCTCTCCTGCTCACAGAAATGGGTGGTGTTCTACATAATCCAGGGCACAAGCTTGAACACCAGGAAGAAGTTACACTTACTGTACATAGATACTAGAGACTTTCCATTATTTTCTATCACTTGAACATACCAGAACTTCCACATATGCCTCTAGGCCTTTACTCAGACTGCTCTGTCTGGAGCACCGCTCCACAGGGCAGCAAGATACCTCTGTGCAAATTATGCCCTGTTAAGGGCAACAGGCTGAAGAATCAAGGGAGGGTTGGCATTCTGCTTACAGCCTACACACTGGCCACCTTGGGTGGAGCTGCATTGACTTAGAGGTAGGGCCTTTTCTTCATATGAATAAAGGATCCTATAGCTAGCTCCCCTTCACCCCCATTCTCCAACTGTCTAAATGCTACTCATCTGTCAGGATCCAAATCCAGTTATATGCCACTTACTCCATTCACCACCCCTCAACACTTCTGTTCTGCAGAAATAGTTGTTCCTTCCTTCGCTTGCTCAGAGAACCTTGTTTGTAACTCTACTACAATTCTTACCACAACCTAAATTGTTTCATTATTGCTCTGAGGGCTAATAATGCTGGGTTGACAGCTATGTACTACTTGAATATATTATTCCTGTCTTTTCTGCCTTCCAATATTGTTGTGGGGAGGCTAGCATCATTCTAATTGCTATTCTTTCATAGGTAGTGAGTCTTTTCTCTCTAGTTGTTTAAGATTATCTCTTCATGTTGATGGTCATAGTTTCACTATAATGGGGTTATTTACAGATTTCCTTTTATTCTATTTGGAAGTTTTTGGAACTCCTGATGTTTGGAAAATCCTTAGCTATTATCTCTTTAAATATTGCTTTTTCATTATTCCTTCTATTAGCTCCTTCTAGATTTCCAAATAGATATATGGTAGACTTTCTTACTGTGTTCTCCATATGTGTTTAACCATTTAAAAAATATTTTCATCGCTTTATATCTCTGGGTTGCATTTGGAATGTTTACCTCCATATTCTAGTTTACTAATCTATACTTAAGTGTGGGTATGTCTAATTCCACACATTAAATCTGTGAACTCCTTGAGGCAAGGGACTACATATAGTTCATCTTAGTTTAGCGTCTGGGACATAGCCAGTGATCAATAAGTGTTTGCTAAAATTAATTGGTTGGCATGTCTAAGAGGTTATCATTGGCCTGATCTTCCTGTTCAATCCAAGGTACAAATACATGATAAAATACAAATTGGTTATCTGCTGGCAAAGAAAGAGTAATTGTGAAGGCTTACTTCTTATAATAATGACATACGGAACTGGTTGGACCGTACTGCTCTGTAGTGAAAGGGCAAGTTTGGCCAGGCAGGAGCACATGGCAGGCTTGCCTACCAACCATGGCCAAGTCAGGCTTTCTTTTTCAAACAAAACTTTCAGATATCATTCTGCTTATGCAATAAAACTGGGGCAGGAAATGAGACATACTGCCAAGTCACAAACCTAGGGAAAAGCCACTTTTGAATTGGGTTACCTCACCCAGTTTGATGTAGGTATGATCTTGACATCCTCTCCCACTTAGAAATACATTGAAAGAAGGTTACCATCAAGAAAAAGGAGTTCAGTAAGTCTCAGAAGGCTTGTTCAGACTAGTTGTTGTATCTCATCCCAGGCAGCAGGTAAATGGGATAAGGGTAGGCAAATAGCGAATGCAGTCTGCCCTTGGAACTACCTGCTGCTGTGGTTAATCAGAACAGTCTATCTTTTAAGTCTCATCAGAAGGAAAAGTTGTCCCTGCCATCTGTATGGAACACATGTCTGCCCCTCAGTTGCTGTACCCAGCTGCTGGTGACCACAGTCATGCACAGGCAAGGTCACAGTCCAGAAAAGATATGCATGACTTCAGAGGGAGTTTCCCAGAGTGTTTTTGGCGAGGGGGTAGGGATGGTGGGAAGGGTGAGTCTCTCCCTGTGGCATTCAGTGTCTGACTTTTGGCCGTTCTTCAGTGGGAGGTTCTTGGAGAGAAACACAAAAATCAGTCTTCAGGGCAGTTCTACAAAAGGGCATGTGTTGTCTGCTGCTGATTTGGAGATTCCATCCGGTGAAAAAGGAATCTCAGAACACAGTGAATCTTTCCCTCACAGCTTATGTGATTATCAGGCTAAGGCACATCTTCTACTGTTTGTCAGTGCTGCTATAGAACAGTTCCAGAGGCACAAAGAAATATCTGGCCCACTATTCCAGAGCAGGCCATTTGAAATTGAAGGATGCTCTGTAGTCCCTGACCTGAAATCCTGATGCTCAGTGGTATCCATAGTGATGCCGAAATATATCATCAAGTTGTCATAAGTAGATTAAGTTGAATTAACTTTATTGTTACTGATAGATATGTATTAAAAAGCCTGTAGTGGAGGTGTCTAATAGAGGCAAACATTATAGGATGACTGTTAAAGCCTGGAATTCAGGGACATTAACTGAATGCCGTCCAAGTAAAACATAAAACCACAGCTGGATGATGCTTCAGGCCCCAGGGGAGTCCCCAGCTCTCAGGTCAGCACAGAGGAACAGATGGCAGCACCAGTAGGTCCAATTTTGATTTCCTCTGCCTGGAAATCTTTTGCTTTATCTCAGCCGGGGATTTCAGCTATTCCGGATGGCAGTGATTTCCATCTGGGCCTGTGGTGAAAAATAAACTTCTTCTGAACCGTTAAAATTCATAAAGCTGTTAACAGATAAGATGTAGAAAGCTCTTGATATGTCTTTGTGCGTGTGATTGTTGTCTGTTTTGGGTGAAAACAATTATACATGTGGTGAAAATTCAATACACTTATAACATTGGATCTCTCATGCCAAGACCCTGTGACTTATTGTCCTAGAAGTAAGGTAGGAATTAAATGAGATAGCAGTGGTAGTTTGGAGATGATAATGTTACTACCATCTTCTCTTATAGCTCTCTAGGGAAAAGATATGGAAGGAAATTTGAGAGAAATTTTTTTGAGTTTCAGAATTTGAGCTAGGAATTACAGTAGAATGATTTCTATATTAATAAAAATCTAGAAAGACAGAAAACCAGAGCAGAAGTCATTGGCCCAGGATTGACTTCTTGCTCACTTTCAATGTTCTAGGACTATCAACGTGGTCCCTGACAATTTTTTCACTCTTTAACCAAAAGCAACCACCTACCTGTTTTGGACAGCATCTGTTAGCTCCCCCAAAGGAAGCCCAACCAAAAATTCCCCCATACATCTCATTGAGCACAAAATAGAACACATATGAGGAACCTGCTTCTGGGAGTAACAGCTCCCTCCACAGTCCAGGAGTGATGTAGGCAGAGACTGAACGTGAAGGTGGTAAGTGCCCTTTCTAATGAGGTCAGAACCACAGAAAAACATGTTTTAAGATATTTAGATTCCTTCTGAAATTCCAAAATTTAAAAATTTTATATGAGGTCTCCTGAGTTTTAAACACTGATATTTTTCAAAAATAGCCATCACATGGGCCAAAGAAACAATGTGACTGAGGGCTGGATCTGACCTCTTGGCCACCAGTTTTTACCCCAATGGAAAAGCTCCATGAATTATTATCTACCTTGGGCCAGACATTGTCCTAGACAGTATAGACATCAAGATGAGGGGAGTCCTGCGTCTGTTCCTGGGAAGTTCATACCCCAGAGGGGAAGAAAGACTGACCTGAAAATCGATCATCTGCGTACACCATGGAGAGTGATCTGGATGTGCATGTGAGGGACAGCTAGCTCACCTGTGGACTGTGCATGTCACAGGAAACCACCTGGAGGTAATGACTCTAGAGGAGTTGAGTCTTGAACCTGAGTTGACTCTTGAGAGTTAACCAGCTGAAGCAGGTAGATGGGATAGAAATATAGGACACGGCAGGAAAAGGTCATCACAAGAAATGAAGATGGGTGTAGTCTGGCCTGTGGAGACATCTGCACAGCTCAACGAATGACAACAAGGTGAAGCTGGGGATGGAGGGACCAAGGGGGACTTTTCTGTATTAACTTGTCTAGGCTTTATGCTAAAAGCAAGGAGGGAGCCATGGAATGCTTTGAGCAGGGCAGGGGCATGGTGATATTTCGGTTTTAAAACTATACTTCAGCGTCTATTTGGAACATGAATCTAAAAGGGAAGAAGACAGGCATCAGGGAAATATTTGGGAACCTAGAGTAGTAAAGAAAGCAAGAAATTGTAAGGGCATGAGCTAGGGGTGGAGAAGACGGCAGAAATTTGATAACTGTTTAGGAAGTTAAATTGGAAGGACATGGAGATTGAAGAAGGGGATGAAAGAGAGACAGTCAAAGATTACTCCAGATTCCATACCCAGTGATGGGTGAGTGATGATTAGGGTGACTATCCCTGTTTGCCTAGGACTGTTCTATTAAGACTGAGAGTCCCACATACTGAGAAGCCCCTCAGTCCAAGACAAATAGGAATGATTGGTCACTCTAGTGATAGTTCTCCAACTAACATGGGGAACAGGAGAAGAAGCTGTAAGTTTGGGAGGTTGGGGAAATAATGAGTTGATTTGGAACATATTGAATTTGAAGTGCAAGTGGACGTTCAGATAAAGATATTCAGTAGGTTTTAGATGAATCAATAGCTCAAAGATGGGATAATTTTGACTTAGAGAAAGTGGATTTAGGGGCCATCAGCATAAATAGGGGTTGTTTAGGACCATCTAGGGAGAATCATCCAGGGAGAGACTACAGAGTAGAAAGGGAAGTGGATCTAGGATAAAACTGCAGAATGAAACATGGCAAGCCCAGTATGTTTGAGGAGCATACAGAGGAAAGAGCTTACAAAGCTTACATATATACATACATACATACAGAGCTTACAAAGGAAAGCCTATGAAACAAACTGAGAAGGAACAGTCAGAGGAGTGTAAGGAGCACTGACTAAATGGGCAGTCTTGGAAGCGAAGTGAGTAGAGAGTGTCTCAAGGCATGAGCCATCATTGGGGTCAAGAGCAAGACATGTCCAGGACCATGACAAGAAAAGACTGCCCATCATTGGTGATCTTCAGTTAAACTCTCTTACTGGTTTGATGGGTAGAGGCCAGGATACTCCTGGGGAGGAGTAGATGTGAACTGAGAAAATGGAGATAGAAAGTACAGTCTTACCACCTGAGAAACTTGAAGGAAAGGGAACAAGAGAGGTAAAGCAAAAGCCAGAAGACTGTGTATGGTCAAGGAGGAGCTATTTTCTTTAAGATGGGTGAGAATAACTTATGAAGCTTATAGACTTATAAAGTAAGCTTATAAAACCTATAATCTGATAGGGAAAAATTGGTAAAAAGAAAATTAAGGATACAGTGACCAAGAGAAGTAATGAATGTATCAGGGCCCATGGGGAGATGATATGATAAAGCCATTGGCCTTGACCTTAAGCAGGGAAGAGAGGGACGTGGCACACTCTGGGACTGTGGGAGGGAGGACAGGTTAGGATAAACCTGAAGGAAAGGAGGAATGACAGACAGCCTGGAAATTAGAAGGCATAAAACAGAGTTGTGGTTAATATCAGTAAGGAGAGAGTAAAAAAAGAAGTATCAAAGGAAATGATAGACATGCTGAAGCTCTACCTCAGCCACTACTTTTAAGAGGAGTGATTATGGTCTAAAGATTGAGAGAATTTTCAGATAACAGTGGACACACAGTTTTTGGAAAGCTTCAGGAAATAGGTAATTCAGAAGTGACTGCATGCTATTCGACTGAGAGGCTTATCCAATCCTTTCCTTTAGAACGAAAGGATCTGAGTCAGATTCAGATAGCACACATGCACACTGCTATCGACTGGATGTACTCTCCCCAATATGTTGAAGCCTCATCCACAATGCGATGGCATTGGAGAGTGGGGCCTTTGGGAGGTGCTTAGTCATGAGAGGGAGCCCTCTTGAATGAGATTAGTGCCTTTATGAAAGAGACCTCAGAGAGCTCCCTTGTCCCCCTTATATCCTATGAGGTTACAGCACAAAGACAGGCATCTAGGAAGTAGGCCTTCACTAGACACAAAATCTGCTGGAGCCATGATCTTGGAACTTCTCAGTCTCCAAAACTGTGAGAAATAAATTTCTGTTGTTTATAAGTCTCCCAATCTGTGATATTTATGTATAGTGGCCCAAATGGACAATACACACGTGCACACACACACGCACACACACCCGTGCCTTGTACATAAACAATTTACAACTTGCTTGGTCTCCAAGATGAGTTAAATCTCTAAAAGTATTGTGTTCAGACCCAGTCAGGCTGAAGAGAAGATTTTGCTACGTGGGAGGCCAGTGCCAAAGTACAGAAAAGCAAAGTAAAAATTACCTTTCTAATTAAACTTGAGCATTCAGTTAGGTTGAGCTTAGAAATCATTGAGGAGTCATTCAAACCAACCTTGAAACTCATACTTTAAGAGGAAATTACCGTAGGCAGTGAAGCAGGGCTCTGCTCCTTGCCAGTCCGTGGGGGAAGCCACAGCAACACGAAGCCTATGAGAGAGCCGATGTCCCACAGGCAGCCAGCAGGGAGGTCCCCACACTGCCGCAGTGAGTCATCCTTGCTCACAGCCTGATGCCTCCCCTGGCACGGGGAAATGCCATGGCATTTTATTAGTTGTGCTTATTTTGATCAACGACTAAGAGCCACATAGATGATGCTTTCCAGGGTATGTACTTTACCTTCTCCGTTTTTGTTTTTGTTTTGTTGTTTTTCATTTTTAAAGTAACTTTTTTTCTGGCATAAAAACAGTCTATGCCCTTTGTAGACATTTAGGTCAATGCATAAAAATAGAATTAAGACCAAAACATCATCTCTGTGTCAAGCAATGTTAACATTTTGGCATATTTCCTTCTTGTCTTTTCCATTGTGGTTTTCAGGATGAAGAGGACTGATTCTTCCTTTCTGAGAAAAGCCGATAATCCCAGGACAGGAAAAACTTCCTGGCAGAGGCACCAGAAGATCTGGGTTCTAATCCCAGCTTCGCCACTGAGTAGCTGTGGTCTTGGCAGCTGCCAATCCTCTTGAGGCTGCTTTCTGGTTATGAGATGACGACATTGTTGGCCAACCTCTAGGGCCTGTTCCGGCCCAGGCCTCTGATATTCTGACTCCCTGAAAGATGTGCTTTTGGACACAAATTCTTCTGGAGCAATTATAGCTCCCACTCTGAAATCCTGAGTCTTCTGAAACTATGAGGGACTTCAGAGGAAGGCTTTTTGAAGTGACGTGACTGCTTTCCTCTCCTTTCGTTAAATTCTGGAAATTAAAAAAAGAACTGAGTAAGGATGCATTTCAATGCAGGACATATGTCGGAGAATCTCTAAAGAGAGAAGGCCTATGATTATCCAGTGAGCTGGGTAAAGCCAGTGCCCTGCTTCGTTCTAGCTAGCAACTGAATTAAAAAATCAGGAGTTTAATATATCAATTAACTCAGTCTGGCTCAGAAATTCCCAAACTGTGTTCTCAGAGTGAACAGGTATACTCTAGAAAAAGAAAGCAGTAGTCAGGTAAGTTTAGAAAAGGTTAGGTCAGGGGTGCCTGGGTGGCTCAGTCTATTGAGCATCTGACTTTAGCTCCGGGCATGATCTCATGGCTCACTGGTTCAAGCCCCTCATCAGGCTTTGTGCTGACAGCTCAGAGCCTGGAACCTGCTTCAGATTCTGTGTCTCCCTCTCTCTGCCTCTACGCAACTCATACACTGTCTTTCTCTCTCTCCCTCTCAAAAATAAATAAAACATTAAAAAGAATTTTTTTTAAAGAAAGGATTAGTTCAAGTAAAATGTCATGGGTTTCTTTACTGTGGGATGTCTTAGAATTTGAAATATGCTTAAACGCATTGGGAATACAAGAGGGGGGATATGCATTATGCATCCTGAGCTAACAGGATCTTGAACTATTTTGTCAAGACACACTGATTCACATCCCAAGGTGTTAGTCTTCCATAGAACACAGTTTGAGTAATATTGTTCTAGTTCCTTCTTTCAGTTCCTGAAGATGTGCTTTTTTTAAGGCACATTATGGATCTTTTAATAATCATATCTGACTATTCCAATCATTGTGGTGATGTCCTGACGTGAATTTTTAAAATCCATAACCTTCTTGACCCTGTGTACTGTATTTTATAAGTTTTATAAATTCTCGCCTTACAGCTGCAGGGCAATTTTTAATTTTCTCAAATGTATATTTATCAACTGAGTGGTATAGCCTGTTCCTGACACTATACGAGCATTCTTAGCTCTGAGTTTTCCTTCATTCATCTGTATGATCTTGATGAGGCATTTCATCTTTTTAAAGAGGGTCAGGTGATTTAGGCTGGAGTTCAGGAGCAGAGAATACCAGACAGAGAGCTGCCCAAGCACCAGCAAGCTCAGACTCACAGCATGTGTGGGAGTGAGAGGAAAAGCAAAGTTCTGGGAATCCTGGTGTGAGAGGAGATGGTAAAGGGAAAGAGAGAGGGATCTGAGGTCTCTGTTGCGATAGTAGGGCCTCTTTCTCAGGACCAGGTCAGTGCAAAGGTGGAAAAGGTAAAGTTCAAGGTCTGCAGAGGCCTTGTCTCAGGGGGAAGATCAGGGATCAAAATTCAAGAGAGATCTTGGACATGGGCCTGATCTACCTGTCATTGTCTAGAATAGCAAGGGACAGGATGGTGCATTGGGTAGACGGTGCCTGCAGACATGTGAGCTAAGGATCCAGGGAGGGAAGCAGTTCCTTGATAAAAAGTTTTGGAAGCACTGGATTCAAGGGGACTCTGGGAGTTTATTTCTACCTAGCTCATCATCTAATGGGAATATTTCTTTATAGATTCCATAAGCCATTCCTAGATAAGGTCTGAGTCTAGCCTGAAGTGGAATAATAGTATTAACATGATATGCTTAATAACAGCATAAATATATAACATAAATATATATGTACATATACATATATATACATATATATGCACACACACACACACACACATATATATATGTATTTTTTAAATCAAAAGTGTCTTTTTCAAGAGTCTTTTGGGATGCCGGTGATAGAAAAAAGAAGGTTCCATGAATAATTAGCGAAAATAAAAATTATTCTTTCCTCTCCCTCCCCTGCCTCCTTCCTCTCTTCCTGTGCCGTTGTCTCCTTCCTGCCTTTGGCCATGAACTCACTTCCCACTTTTCTAAACTTTTCTAACTCTGGAGAGAAGAGTATGGTATTTTCTAGGGATGTTGACGCAGTTTCATGTCACTTGTGCTGTTACCCTGACTTTTTGATTGATTTTAGCCCCTAAATAACCAGACTTCTGACTTGAGCTCCTGAACCCCCTCCATCACTTTCATTCTCCACTAATATCTGACGACCTGCTGTGAGCTGGGCACTGGGGCACCAAGATGAGCGGGACAGACACAGTCCCTAACTTCAGACACAGACTGTCTGCTGCATGAGGACGAGGCACCTGGAGTCATGGGATGTGTCCCAGGAGCCCTGACCGCCCTGAACTCTGACCTCTTTGGCTACCTTGATTCAGCCAATTTGTCTTGTCTTTGACATATCTGACTACACTTTGGATCATCTGCCCTAGGGTATCTGTTATTTCTTTCCCTCCCTACTAGGTCTCCCCTCTCTCTTCTACCCCTCCTTCTCTCCCTCTGCCTCCTGCCTGCTCTCACTGAGCTCACCCTCTCTACAAGCTGACTGTATTCTGGAGCTCCAGCCCATCCTGCTCTCCCTGGCCCAGCTGGGCCTCTACTGATCCCACTTGTCTTGCCGCATGAGGACTTGTGGCTGGGTTTTGTTCCTGGCAGGGAGGGGGACTGTCTGCTCAAGGGGAAGCCCATCATGCTTTCTGTTCCACTCTAAAAAATCTCACAGTGATCAACTGCCTGGCTTTGTCAAAAGACTTCGGTTTCCAGAGGGTCCATGAATTCAGATACAAATGTACAAGAAGCTTCACTAATTCCAATTTATGAAAAAAAAATGAACGGAGGCATCAAAATGTCTCAATTACAAGATATTTGTAAAAACTCCTTTATATTTAAACATAGTTCAAACTTAATAAATGAGACCATATAAAATCCTAGAATGTAGTAGAAAGAGAAGACAATCTGGACAAGGGGTCTGGAGAACTAGCTTTGTAGGGTCCTCGTGCCTCTGACGAGGTGTCATCTGAGGCAAGTCACACCTCTGTGGGCTGCTCTTCTCCAGCTACCTCTCCCTCCAATGAAAAGATCCATTCAGACTCTGTATGATTTTCCTCCACTGTAAAATAGCAGTTGCCTGTAAAAACCACAAAATGAACTACCTCAGCCCCTTTGCGACCTTCACAAATAGAGAAGTAGTAATACCATATTTAAGAGTTTTTTACTATAATGTTGTTTGAAAACCTTCAGAGACCATTAAAAAAAAAAAGACTATAAATCATCAAGTATATGATGACTAGGAAAAAAATAACCTGATAGAAAGGTGGTGTTGTGGTTGACAAAGCATTTAAAAAATTTTTTTTAAATGTTTGTTTCTTTTTGAGACAGAAGCAGGGCACAGGGTAGAAAGAGAGAGTGACACAGAATCTGAAGCAGGCTCCAGGCTCTGAGCTGTCAGCACAGAGCCCGACATGGTGCTCTCAAACCCATGCACCATGAGATCATGACCTGAGCCAAAGTCAGACGCTTAACCAACTGAGCCACCCAGATGCCCTGACAAAGCATTTTTCTAAAAAACAGATTTGAGAAGGTACAAGTCTCTGTGATTCCAGGTCTTCGCTCAGTACTACATCTATTAAAGTATTTGGGGAACCTTACTATTTTCCATTTGAAGCTAATGATGTGGCAAAGAGTCCAAGAGGTGTTCTTTGCTTTCTACCCTGCAGATAGGCTTCCTAAACACCTATCATTATTAAATATCACAACTTAATTGTGCTTTAGAAGACGCCCTGGTCAAACAGTAGTTTCCAGGTGTTGGGAATTAGAAAAGTTCTACCATAGCCCCTCACTATAATCGGATGAAGGGCTTAATCAGTGAGTACAGAAATATCCCTCATGGGAGATTTCAGTAGGGCAAAATGGCTGATTTATAAAAAGCATGAGTGCTTTAACATAGAACAAATGTTTACTAACAGGGAACAAATGGATGAAGTCATGAATATTTAGTGAATCATGGACTCCTGTACAGAAGAGGACCTTGAGAACTTAGTCTGTGCTTGCTCTGAGATATGTTTGGGTTCTGACATGACTGTTTGTTTAGTAACCTTTCTAAGGTGCTTTGGAATGTGGGCCAGATAAAGTGGGTAAAATGCAGACTCGCATTCCATATGAATAACTCGATTCCTTTGTTTCCAAAATGCAGCTGTTCACTCTTAGACCTATTTTGTTTCCTATGTCATAATTTTCAATAATCTTTGAAGAGGGAAGAGAGTTGTATTGTTATGATACGAGTGGTTGATACTAGCAATGAATTGCCCCTATTTCTTGCTGGCCTCTTTGCCATCTCCC
The DNA here is from genome assembly GCA_030068075.1 of Paguma larvata. Lineage (NCBI taxonomy): Eukaryota > Metazoa > Chordata > Mammalia > Carnivora > Viverridae > Paguma > Paguma larvata. Next base: position 2,130,970 of record CM057827.1, read on the forward strand.
CTCATCCCGCTCTAATCTCTTATCTGTCCAGGGAAATGTTTGCCAAATGACTGATTAGACTTTCACAGTAAATTGCATTTTTTGTAGATGATCCTGATAGCATTTTCACAGCTTCCCTAGAAGGTTCTGAGATTATATATCTTATCTTCAAGTTGTTTGGTGTCTTTAGTCTAAACCACATGCTATCTCTAAGGCTTTTCAGTGTGTTTTAAATAAGCAAATCCTTTGAAGTTTGGGAGACACTCTTTCTAAACTCAGTGGATACCACAGTACTGTCCTTCCAGACCATTTATGATGCAATTCCAGAACCAATTGGATGATAGATTATTTATAATTAGAAAAACTAGAAGATAAACAAGGTGGAGGAAAAACTGAAAGGGAATCTGGACTATGTTGTAGTCTGAATCCTGACTTTTTTTTGTTGGACTGGTGTTGGGGTTAGCAAAGGGTAAATCGCAGTGTCCAGTTTTTCCCTGAGCAAACATCCCCCGGTATGCCTTTTGATTCACAAGCCTTGATGCTCTCTTGGTCTTTTTCATGAGAAGTCTGCAGCTGTTTTAAGCTGCACAGAGGGCTGGTGATGGAAACGAAGGAGTGTATTATTGAAACACTCAAGCTCACTGGCTTTGGAGATTGTGGCTTTGACTTTGTGACTTGGGCTGGCAGAGAGAATGAGGGAGTATAAATTAGCAGGGATAGCAGAGTTCTGTTAATACCCCCTCCCAGCTCTTCTCCATCATCTCTCTCAGGCCATAGAGTGTCAGGGGTATACAAGGCAGTACAGTATTGAATGGTGTTAGTAACTGGTTAAAGAGTTTTCCCCTTGGGGTGCCTAGGTGGCTCAGTTGGTTCAGTGTCAGACTCTTGATTTCAGATCAGGGCACGATCTTTCAGTTCGTGGGATCGAGCCCCGCATTGGACTCTATGCTGACAGCATGGAGCCTGCTTGGGATTCTCTCTCTCTTCCTCTCTCGCTGCCCCTCCCCTGCTCTCTCTTTCTCTCTCTCTCAAAATAAATAAACTTAAAAAAAAATTTCCTCCTTATGTTGACCCTTGTATCTATTTACCTATAACTGAAATCCATTGATTTTCCTTTGGTCTCTAAAGCAACAAAGAGGAGATCTTACTCTCTCTGATAATCCAGCATCCTCCACAGTATTATTTTATTTTTTTGTGCTTCCTGTAATCTCTCAAAGATGACTGTGCTTTTGGCCCTGGAGTCCAGTTCATACGTGCTGGGATTATTGAGGCCACTTGAAGTGACAAGACCCTCTCTCACTAGCTCCTTGCCTATCTGGGACTGAAGTTCCCTCTTTGCATTATTCTACCCTCTTTAGGTTGAACACTGGGCTCCCTTGTTGAATAGAAAAGACCATCAGGCACTTCTTTTTCTCTCTTACCTCCCTTACCACTATACCAACTTTCCCAAGTAAAGTCCTTTGCTTTTCTCCTTGTTTCAAACATACCTTTAAAAAGCAATTGCTGACTCTAGTATTTTTTAAAAGTCTCAGCTAATGCTGCTCTCTAGCTTTCCTGACACTATTTTATTATTTTTTTAATGTTTATTTATTTTGAGAGAGAGAGCATGTGTGCACAAGTGGGGGAGGGGCAATGAAAGAGGGAGGGAATCTCAAGCAGGCTCCATGCTGTCAGCACAGAGCCAGACACAGGGCTGCATCTCACAAACCATGAGATTAGGACCTGAATTAATATCAAGAGTTGGGCACTTAACCAACAAAAAAGTATTCCATCCAATACCGTGCTAAATGACATGCAGGTATTATCCACACTAGTTTCAGTCCTTGACTGGTGAGATTTCTTCATCATATCAAATATCTTAACAGTTCTGGTCTCTGTTATTGGGGATAAGGACACAACAAAGCCTTTAACCACCCAGGTGCCCCTTTCCAGACACTATTTTAACAAGTTCTCACTAAATGACATAAAATGTACTTAGGAGTAGCTTAAGTACTCTTGTTTTTCTGTTAATACAATTTAACAGCCTAATTTTTTCACTTGATATTATATCAGCAGAATCTCCCAAGTCATCAAGTTTATTGATACATAGTGTGTTCATTCACTCAATCAACATTCATTGAGCAGGTACTATGTGCCAGAAACTATCATAAGTATTGGAGATAACAATAGGAACAGGGCTTAATATTAGAAGTCACTAAACAATTAGACAGATTTTTTGAGTGATCATAGTACGTGACACAAAGGAAACACATGTGGACCTGATAGGGAATACCTGGGGGAACTTGGCCTAGTGTGTCACGTAAGAGAAACTTCTCTGGGAAGTATGGAGCACAATTTACTCCATGATTCCCCCATTTGGAGACTTGACGCTGTTTCCAATCTTGCCTGTTTTTAATACACCTGCAACTATCACCTCTGTGCATAAGCAATATTATTTCCTTCATGTAGACTCATAGACATGTAATTACTGGGTCAAGAATGTGAATATTTTATGGCTCTCGATACATTTTATTAAACAGGTTTCTAGAAGCAGCTGGTGCTTTTGTAGCTGGCGAGGGGTCTTGGGCCACCAATCTAACTACTTTCATGGAAATAATGAGTTGATATTAAGAAATCCGTAAAATTAGCAGTAAAAACAATTGGTACGTTTCTTGTACGTGTTCTAAACGGATGCTGTTCAAAGCATAGTCCTCTGACTGGCATAGGTCCTACACATGTTGATGAGGGGTCTATGATAAGGACAAAAATTGGGAATTAAACATTTAAGAACCTTTATGGCACTATGGTAAACCGATTTCATGTTAAAAATTTGGGCATGTATATTGTATGCTACTTGTTCATTTTATCTTTTTTTCTAGTAATTCATTATTATTATTTTTTTACAATGAAAGTCTTTGTTCATGATAAAGGGCAAGGAAACAAGTCCTTCCCCACATAGTTTGTGTGAAAGCTAGCGGAACCCCCTTAATCAAATCTTCTTTTTTAGACCCAGAGTCCCTCAGTGCTGTATAATGATTCCCCTCCTTCTCATGGGAAACCACTGGGATTAGCAAATTTTGACAACAAACATGTGTATTTAAGTTAAGCCACACAAGATCTGTGAGTACCTTTCCCAGAAAGATAAAGCCCACCCATTGCAACAATTGGGGCATGTGTTGTTTAATGAATTTCTGTGAGAAATTTCTTGGTCTGGGAATTACAATTGCTTATGGTTTTATTTTTGGCCTCACAGTGTAACAAGGTACTTGACCACTGAACCTGCCTGTATTTGAGACAGAGGAATTATGATTAGATGCTACCACTGTCTGTTGTTTCTTCCCCGAGGAAGTCATGAAAGGTGTCAAAAAGCTTTCCATTTCTGAAATCCTTTGCCTCTGTGTCCATGGAGGTTAGCTGTGGGTTAAAGGCTATGTTGTGTCCTTATCCCCAATAACAGACACCAGAACTATTAAGATATTTGATATTATGAAGAAAACTCACCAGTCAACGACTGAAACTAGTGTGGATAATACCTGCATGTCATTTAGCACAGTATTGGGTGGAAAATAGAAGAAACTGCAAAATTATTTTTTGCCAAATTGTCTTAAAAATGAAAATCAGATCTAGCTCAGAGAAAGGGCTCATCCATAATATTGCTGAGGTCCCCAACATGTGAGAACTGTGTTTTCCTAAAAATTCTGCCTAGCACCAATTTGCTGGTCAATATAAGAATCAAGCATTTTTTTGGTTGTTGTTCATTTTGTGTCAGGGAAAATCAGATAATAATGAGTTGGAGTGTTGACTGTAAAGTCAGAGTGCCTAGGTTTAAATCCTAGAGTTTATGTTTTACTAGCTGGTAATCTAGTTAGAGTTACTTCCCTCTCAATGCCTCAGTTTTCTCATCTATATCTTGGAGATTATAACAGTAAAGAGAAATTCCATGTAGGGTATCTCACGTACACAGTTCCTGAACAGCAGTCAGTAAATGTTAGCTATTCTTACTCTTATGATAAAATTCATTAGAAGACATTCTGTTGAAAAGCAAGGAAGGAAGGAGGGAAAGAAGGGTGGGAGGAAAGAAAAATCGCAAAGCAATGGAACCCTTGTCACAGACTTCTTCCTGTGGAGTGTTGGAGAAGAGCATAGGCTTTGAGTCCATGTGACTTGGGCCCAGGCTGTGCTGTTCATTAGGTGTGTGATCCAAACAGTCATGAGATGACACAGAATGTCAGAGCCCTCTTCTCTTTTGTAGATGGAATGATGTTAATAATACCCGCCTGATGGAGTGGTTGTGAGTGCAAATGAGCTAATGTGTGGGTAGGAGCCTTGTAAGTGGTAAGAATGATAGGGGTGTGGGCTATCTCACCCAGCAACTCTTCCTTTGGTATGGCTTTCCTTGGTCATGTGCCTGCTTGTACTGGCTCTTGGAGGAGGTGGAGCCTCCCTGAGTTTGGGGCTTTCAAGACCTGGGGTTTTCCCTCTTTTTCTGGGCTTCTGTGCAGTAATTGTTCATTGAGACCGAATGGGTAGCCCCACCTGCCTGGTTCCTGGTAACTGAGAGGCGAGTGTTACTTATGGATGTCCATGTGTGTGTTTTCTAAATTGCTTCATCAGAACAATGTACCCATAGATGAGGAAAAGCTTGGTCTTGGGCCATTCTGCATTTGGTTTATCAGTGTAACCTTCTTTGGAAATGGAATTGTGAGGACCCGTAAGTCAAGTCTTTAAAAAAATTTTAAAAAGTGACTCATAGATGGAGAAACAAGCTAAGAACCCAGAGGCTAAGAGTTTCAGTCCCAACTGGCCACAACTTGTTAGTGACATTGGGCAAGTAGCTTACTTAATTACTTGGTGGCTTCATTTCTTTGTCCATAAAATGTGGTATGATGTTACTAACCTGCCTTGCTAGGATGTTATAAAAAATAAAATTAATTTTTGCCACATATATATATTTCAGCTACAAACTGCTTCCAGAGCTCCCTGGTTTAAGGCAAGTTGGAAACATGAGAAGGGCAACTTTTCCTACTGTAGTTCAACTAGAATTTCTAGAAGTTTGCTCTTTCCTTCACAAATCTCCTCAATTCCATTCTGTTAGCTGTTTACTAAATAACACTACTCTATTGACTTAAAGTATTTGTTTCATCTGCCTATAAAGGCCATACTATTTCCACATTAAAAATAAATGCCCATAAAAAGGGCACATGTTGGGATGAACACTGGGTGTTATATGTAAACCAATTTGAAAATAAACTATTATAAATTAAAGAAAAAAAAAATGCCCAGAATGAATCCACAGGAAAAGTCCTGGGAGACTCTAGGGAAACGCTGACACAAGATGTGGTGTTGACAATACCAGAAACTCTTAGTAATGGCCTTAAAACAGGGATCAGTGCAGATTCTCAGTGAGCCTTACATACAGCCAGGCCTCAGGGACCCCAACACCTAACACTCCATTGGGCACAATGCAGGCCTTCGTGAAAGATACATTAATTCATTGTCCACAATAGCATTTTGCTATACTCATATTTATCTCTGCTCCAACTAAAACCTCAACTTTACTGGCAGTAGGAGAATGAAATCTCTGTAAACCCAGCACAATGAGAACAGGAGAAGAAACAACAGTAGAGGAGATGATAAATTTTTGGAAGATAGAAAATGGGTCAAGTGGTGTCTAACTTTGAACAGAGAAAGCCGAATGTGCTGAAAGCCGAGTGATTTGTGTTGGAGAACCTCAGAAAGACTGGAGAATGAAAGAGTCTGGGTTTTCTGGCAGCAGGGATGAGGGTAGAGCTGAAAGTGGGAGAACTGGGTGAGAAACACTATACCCCCTGCCTTAGCCTGTGCCACTGGCCTTCCCAAGTCATAGTCACAGGCAGGGATTCTACACCAACAGGTACGGTCCAAGGGGCTCAGGACTTAGTGACTTCAGTTAGAATGTGGGCTGGTGATGAGGTAGGGGGTCTGTAAACAGGAAGGAAGAACTGCATACTAAATGATAACATCTCCAATCCAACTTGGCCCCAAAATGCTGGCATCCAGGCTTTCATACCTAGAGCAGAAGGCTGGAGAATTACTCTCCAGGGAAACTGAGAAGCTCAAGAGAAATGGCCTGCTCAAACAGATCGAGGAGTCCTCCAACGAAAAAGGTGGATCTCTGCTAGATCAGCCAATGATGAAATCTACCCGTTCCCTGTGCCTGTGCAAAACTTCCAATCAACCAAGAACCACCAGAAATGAAAAGAACTACTCAGTATCAAAAAAGAACACAAAATAAAACAAAAATCAAAAATCTGAAGCAAAGGAGACAATCCATATTAAAGAACATATGAAAAATAGGAAGAAAAATTTTACAGTTTTAGAAAATTAGTAAAGATTTTGAGTCATAAGGTAAAAAAGAAAAACAATGCCATTTTTTGTTTTTTGATCCACCATCTGGTTTTGTTTTTGTTGTTTTAAACTTATCGAACTATAACTTATTAACAAAATACCGTACATAGTGAAAATATACAGTTTGCTTAGTTTTGACATTTGTGTGCATACACGAAACTGTCATGACGATCAAGAAAATGTATGTTTCTTTCATTCCCAGAGTTTCCTCTCACTCCTTTATAATTCCACTCTCCCTCTATCCCCATTTCCAGGCAACTATGATTTTTTTTTTTTTTACTGAAAGTATAAATTAACTTTCACTTTCTAGAATTCTAAGGAAATGGAGTCATACAAATACTCTTTTTTTCTTTTTTTTTTTTTTTGGTCTGGCTTTTTTTACTCAGCTTGACGAGTTTAGAATCATTGATGCTGCTGCATATATTGAAAGTTTGTTCCTTTGGTTGGGTAGTGTTACATCATATGGCTCTCCACAATTGGTTTACTCGTTTACATGTTGATGGATATTTGGACATTTCTAGTTTTAGGCGATTACAAAAACGTTGCAGTGAACATGTATGTCTTTGTGTAGACGTGTTTTCATTTCTCCGGTACATATCTAAGAGTGCAATAGCTGGTTGTAGGGTAGATGCGTGTTTAACTTTTTAAGAAATGACCAGACTGTTTTCCAGAGTGGTTATACCATTTTACATTCCACCCACAGTGTATGAGAGTTCCAGTGGTTCTAAATCCTCACCGGCGCTACATATGGACAGTCTTTTTAGTTTTAGTCACTCTAATGGGTGTCTAAAGCTTTATTGTAGTTTTAGTTTTCATTTTCCTGGTGAATAATGATGTTGAGCATCTTTCCATGTGCTTCCTGGGTATTTGCATATCATTTGTGAAGTATTTGAATCTTTTATCCCTTTTATCCATCTAGATTATCTCATTACTGATTTTTATAAGAATTCTTTATATTTTGGATACAATTCTTTTATATAGCTCATGAATATTTTCTTGCATTTGCATTTGTGTCTTCTGAAGAGCAAAAACTTTTAATTCTGGAAAAATCCAGTCTATCAATTTTTTTCCTTTGAGATTTATACTTTGTGAGTCCTAAGAAGCCTTTGCCTCCTCTAAAATAATAACGAAGCTTTTCTCCCTTATATTTTTTAGAAGATGTATACTTTTAGGTTTTACTTTTAGGTCTCTGGTCCAATAATTTGAATTAGCATTTATGTATGGTGTGAAATGAGAACCGATACTCATTTTTACCCCATCTAGACATCTAGCTGATCCAGCGCCATTTGTTGAAAAGACTTTTCTTTCCTGATAAATCATTTTGGCACTTTTGTCATAAATTAATTGATCATGTATGTACAGGTTTATTTCTGAGTTTCTATTGTGCTTATTGATCTATGTGTCTATCTTTTTGCCCATACAAAACTATTATTGCTATTATAGCTTTATAGTAGTTTTTAAAATTAAGCAAGCTAAGTACCCCAACTCCACTCTTCTTCTCTAAAAACTGCCTTGATTATTCTAGGTTCTTTACAATTCCATATAAATTTCATAAGTTTGTCAATTTATGCAAAATATCTTGCTGGCATTTTGATAGCAATTTCATTGAATCTAAAATCAATTTCGGGATACTTGCTATTATAACCATGTTGAATCTTCTAATCCATAAATGTCAAATATCTCATATTTTAGTCTTTAATTTTTGTCAGTATTGATTTATAGCTTTCAGTGCAGAGGTCTTAGAAATATTTTGGTAGACTTCTGTTTTATGTGGTTTTTTGGTGCTACTAAAATTTTAGTTTTTTGAAAATTTATTTTCAAATCATTAGCTACCCATATATAAAAATACAACTGTTTTTATATTGATATTGTATCCTGTGACTTAGCTTAATTCACTTATTGATTCTAAAAGGCATTTTGTAGATTTTCTGAAATTTTCTATGTAAACAGTTTTATCAGCTGAAAATAAGGAGAGTTTTGCCTATTTCTTTAATAATTTTTCTTTTTCTCTCTTTTGGTCTTGACCTCATTGCTAGAACCTTTAGTACAATGTTGAATGGAAATGTTGAAAGGATGTATTCTTTTTTTCCAAACCTAGGGCAGAACAATTCGGTCTTTTACCATGAAGTATTAAGTTAGCTGTAGGTTTGATTTTAGATGATCTTTATTAGTTTGAGGTAATTCTCTACCTTTCAGTTTGCAGTGAGTTCCTTTTTTTCTTTCTTTAAATATGAATAGGTGTTGTGTTTTCCAAATAGTTTTTCTGCATCTTTTGAAATGATCATATGGTTTTTCTCCTTTATTCTGCTCATGTTGTGAATTAGACTTGATATTTTAAATGTTAAGTCAAGCTTGCATTTTGGGATAAAATCTCCTTGGTCTTGGTCATGATATAATATTCTTTTAAAATATTTCTGAATTTAATTTGCTAACATTTTGTTAGGAATTTTCTGGCTATACTCAGGAGGAATAGTGGTCTTTAATTTGTTTTTGTGTTTTGTTTTTTTTTTTGTAATTTGTGGTTTTGGTCAGATTCTGGTATTAAGGTTCTGCTAACCTCATAAAATGAGCTACACAATGTTCCTTCCTCTTCTGTATTCTGAAAATGTTTGTGTAAGATTGGTATTATTTCCTCCATGAATGCTTTATTGAATTCACCACTAAAATACTCTGCATCTGGATTTTTATTTTTAGAAAGATTTTTTTTTTATAACAAATTCCATTTTTATATGGATGAAGGGTTATCAGATGTTTGGTTTCTTTTTGTATCAATTTTGATAAGTTGTATTTTTCAAGAATTTTCATTTAATCTAAATAGTTGGAGTTATTAACATACTTTTTTATATTATTCTTTTTATCCTTTAAATACTTGTAGGATCTGTGGTGAAAACTCCCCTTTTATTCCTCATGTTGGCAATTTCTATTCTTTCTCTCTTTCTCTCAGTCTGTCTTGGGATTTGTCAAATTTGTTGGTCTTTTTGAAAAGCAGCTTCTGGCTTTGATAATTTTCTGTTTTATCTGTCTGTTTTCTAGTTCACTAGTTTCTGTCCTTATCTTTATCATTCTCTGACTTTTAAAAATTTCTTCCTTATATAATATATGCACTTAAAGCTATTTTAGGTGAATTCATTTTCATTTAGCTCAAAATATTTCCTAGTTGCCCTTGTGATTTTGTCTTTCACTCATGAATTATTTAAAAAGGTGTTTAATTTCCAGATATGTGGGGTTTCCCTAGATACCATATTGTTATTGATTTCTTGTTTTAATTCCACTGTGACCAGAAAATACACTCTGCATATTTCAGTCCTTTAACATTCATTGACCCATTTTATTATCCAGCATATGGCCTGCCTTTGTGCACTTGAAGAGAATAATATATACTGCAATTGTTGGATATGGTGTTTCTTAAATGTCAATTAGATGGTGATTGATAGTGTTGTTCACATCTTTGGTGATTATGCAGATATTTTACCTAGGTTTTCTCTGAATTGCTTATTAGTGGATGTTAAAGTCTCTTGGTATAATTATGGAACCATTTCTCTCCTTACTTCAATTTTTTTTCATGTATCTTGTTATTAAATGCATACTCGTTTGTAACTGTTATGCCTTCCTAATGAATTATTCCTTTTATCATAGAATATTCATTGCTTTTTTTAAAAAGCTCTTGGAAAATTAAGACATGAGAACTGAAATTTTAAAATATATATGTTAAAAGAAGATTCAGAAGAAATAGAGACCCTTCCCCTCCCCCCCACCAGCAAGTAGAACAACAAAAACAAAGAAAACAACAGTGATGGGAAATGGTAGGTAAATAATAAACATAACAGAAGTACTCATTGAGGTCCAGTGTTCAAATAATAAGAGTTAAAAAAAAAAAAAAAAGTAGAAGTGGAAAGTACCCAAGAAATAATTTCAGAATGTTTTCTGTAAGTGAAAGGCATAGTTTACCAGATTCAAAGGGCCTTCCTAAGATCCATGGGAGTGTAGGTTGAAGAGCTAGACCAAGGCATATTTACGGAATTTCAGAATATATGCATGTTTTAGGGACCGCTTTCTTTTCACTCAGCTGCTGAAAGGATGATTATAGATAGCCATGAGAGAAATACGTGTTCAAGAAGAACTAACAGGATCCCTCCTTTTCAGTTCCCGAGCCTTGTCCTCAGCTCACCTGAATTAGACTCATATAGCTGAAGTAGTCCTGCCAAGAATTCAAAGCCGCCCTGTTCCCCTCACTGAGGTTTCTGGTTTGACTTGAGTCATGTAAATCTTTGAAATGTTCTTAGTCCTCAAGCACTCAGGCGCCAGGAATCTTTGTTGAACCACTTTAGCAAGTTAATCCCCAGGTTGTGCTGTAAGTCTGTTAACCAGATTCAATTAAGAATAATGTACTGTGTGCTTCTTTAGGAGAGTATTTGCCCCTACATGTGATAAGACCTAATGGTTACCCCCCTAGAAGACTTATTAGTTAATACCCTCAAGCATTTTGGGAAATAATTTTCAAATTAGGTATAATGAGTTAAATTATTTTGGAGGTATCCAAGTAAGGGCACCTAGGCCAGCAGCGGAGGCACTGGGAAGCTGTGAGGGCCGGGGATTTTGCCCCTGCCAGCCAACTGCTGCTGGTGGTCCCCAACCCTAGAAGAATTGTTTATAGCCACAGTTTAGCAACAATACCGTTGGTCCAGTAAACAATAGTGGAGCCATACTGTTAGTAACAATCAGGACTTGGCCTTGACTCACACTTGCATGTAGCTCTCTGCCACTTCTCAGTTTTACTTTGGTTTGAATTCATATTAATTCATATGAATCATATTCATATTTAAAAGGCATTCAGTGCAGGGCTGTCTTTACTCAGCCAGTGGTAGGTTTCTGCTGCCATTTCTAACCCCCGCCCCCCCCCCGCCAGGCAACCACTGCTGCTCCTCAGCTGCCCAGCTGACTCAGAACCTGACACTGCTTCTCCAGTGATCCCAGCTTCTGACCACCTAGAAGTCACACTTCCAGACGTAGTCTTGTTCTTGTTTTACACACCTTCGGTTGAGGACATTTGAAAAGGTTGGGATTGGTACTCATATCATTTGAAGACACTATCTGTAGTGTCACCAAGCATTGTCCTTGTTGATTCTGACTGATGCCTTAGGTTAGGTCCCAAGCTTCTGGCCCTATCTCAGGGAGTTTTCTGCCTTTCTAGAGCAATGCCCCACCCACCCCCTTATCCCTCTTCCTGCTCCCAACCACCCACGTCTGAGATGGGAGCATCTTTGTCTCCCACTTATCACTAAGGATTGATTGTCCCAGACTTGGAGCTAATTTTGATGCTTTTATACTTTTTTTTTAATCTCAGTAAATCTTAAGATCTTCTGCAATATATTTTCTCTCGTCTTAGAGCTGTCCAGAGTTCTCAAGGCAATGATGAAGGCATCCCTTGGAATTCTTGTTACTAATCATAGTTAACATTTATTCAGCACCTACCATGTGTGAGGCACTATGCTAAACATGTTACTTATATGATCTCGTTTAATCTTCACCAAAACTGTGCGAACTTCCCATTTTACAGGTGAGAAAATCCTGACTTGGAGAATCTAAGAAATTTGCCCTAAATTTGCAAAAAAAAAAAAATAGCCACGTAGAGATTAGAATCCTGGTTTTCTGGGAGCCCAGAATCCACACTTTTAATCACTGTACAATTTGGTGTCACACAGGAAAGACTTAAGATACTAACTAGCCATTCCAATGCAGAGAGACATTTAGTAAGTAGTCCACATCCTGGTCTGTGTGGATGGATTTACATTTTACTTCAATTCAGGTAAATGCTTGGGTACTTATTTGTCATCATCATTGTGGTTAGCACAGTGAGGATAGAGAGGGGTGTTCAGAAATTTCTCTGCCCTTAGAAACTTGAAAGACTAAACATATACACAAAGGGTTAGATACCACATGATGAAATTTCATAGCTTAGATAACACAGAAGAGGATGGAGTAGTGATAAAGTCAACAGGAATCTACATTTGGCAATTTAGGCCTGGAAGGGAAGAGTTAGACCTCAGAACACTACACAGTACAGCTGAAATGAAGAAATCAGTGGTCTGGCATAGCTGGAAATGTTTTCATGGAGATGGGTGGACTTGAACTTACTCTGAACCAAAGAGATTTTGTTTTATGGAAAAGAAGAGAGGAAATTCTAAGTAAGGAAAGTATGATCAAAGGCAAGGAGGAGGGAATGAGTATGGGCATTTGGGAAGACATCACAATGGGTCAGATTAGAAAGTAGCCCATGTTGGAGAATGGCGGAGGATAAATTTGAAAAGGATCTTGAGTGTCATATTCAAAAATTTGGAATTAAGTTTGAAGGCAGTGAGGGATCACAGAAGGCATTTGGATATAAGAAACATAGGCCAAAAAATTCATGTGGAATTTTTTTTTCACAGCGTGGGTCACTTCACCATATCAAACAGGCTAGAGTCAAGATGTTAGCACTGAACTCCAGAAAATTAGGTTCTGTTATCCATTTAGCATTAGAGCCACATTCTTCCTTTCCAGATTTTTCCCTAAACGGAGAGAAAACCTTATATGTGGTAAGCGAGAGCTTGCTCACTTGTTTCAGAGTAAAAGAGTTAGATGATTTTAGTAATACGAGTCATCAGTCATGATAATGCCCCCTTCCAATATAGGGTGGTACCTGCCAAGAGAATGACAATGCTAGTTTCAGCTAGCCAGAACATGCTGTCTCTCTTAGGCAGTGTTGAGGCTCACTGACAAATTCCTGTTCTTTGCTTACTCTATTCCTAGCTTCTGAGCAGACTATATATTTTTTCATTACTTCCTCAGTCAGGAGACTGTGCAGTTTACTTCGTTCTAATGGATTTACATCAACAACATTCACATCCTGAGGATGCAGACAGGTCAACCTGGCTCTTTGAAATGCTTTGTTTTTCTGGACTCAGTTGGATGAACAAGCTGTTCCTGCTGTAGAGTTGGGGAACACTGTAACCTCAGGAGTCATATCGCTGGCAGCTGATTTCACCCATTCTAAATTGATCATGCTTTCCACTTGAGAGAATGTTCTTACTCTCAAGTTCTGGAAGGACTGTGGCCACTTCAATCGTGAGCCATTATATGGAGCTATTAGCATAATTCATGATTTTTCTGTCCTCAGAATCTACGCATAGCATGAAAAAAATTTCTTTGTTTTTCTTTTGTGTTGCTTTCAAAACCTAATATAGATAAGCTACTGTAGACTACCTGTATCATTCTAGCTAGTAATATTTAAAATTTTCATGTATAAACTTCTCAGGTCATGATAGCAAGAGATAACTAATATCTGAGATGCTTCTTCCAAATTTTTCACCAAAATATCCATAAAACTATACAAAAAAAGTGAGAAAGGAAGGATAATAGATTGTACATTTAAGATAGAGAAAGGCCACATTCTGAGGTCCACAGGAAATGTCTACTAATGTAATTGTCAGTGGGATAGATTGAGATACATATTCTTTTTTTTTTTTTAATATAGAAAGAGTGCATGTGAGTGCCAGCACAGGCAAGGGAGGAGGAGGGGCAAAGGGAGAGGGAGAGAAAGAATCTCAAGTAAGCTCCATGCCCAGTGCAGAGCCTGACCAACATGGGGCTTGATCTCACGAGCGAGAGACTCAATCTTGAGTCCATGACCTGAGCCAAAATCAAGAGTTGGACACTTACTCGGCCGAGTCACCCAGGCTCCCCAAGAAGCGTATTCTTTTTTTTAAAGTTTTTTTTTATGTCATTTATTTTTTTGAAAGCGAGAGAGTACAAATGGAGGTGGGGCAGAGAGAGAAGGAGACACAGAATCTGAAGCAGGCTCCAGGCTCTGAGCTGTCAGCACAGAGCCCGACACGGGGCTTGAACTCACAGACCGTGAGATCATGACCTGAGCCGAAGTTGAACGCTGAACCGACTGAGCCACCCAGGTGCCCCAAGAAGCATATTCTTAAGTTTACAAAATACATGCCTCATGCACTGAACCCAGCTAGTGCTAAAAGAGAATAAAATGTAAATATACCTTGTTCCTATCATTCGCCCTCAGCTATTTCAGGACCGTGGAGCTGCACTGGCCAGAAAAGCAAATGGTCCAACTGGGAAGAAACTATCTTCTAAAATAGCCCAAGTCAAATCCAGAGCCATGACTCTCAACCCAACCTATCAGCTTCTTTTTTTTCTATTTCCATGTAGAGATATGGCTCCCAGGCAGGAAGTAGATGGAAATAAGCAGAGAATGTTTTGTGTCCTGGAATGGTTAATTGTGTGATATTAAGGGCCATGATGGGGAAAGAAGCAAGAAGGAGGCAGGGGACAATGCATGCTGGGAGGGCATATGATCTTTTATGTACTGCCCTCTAAAACAGAACAGCAGATTGCTTCTTGGTCTTTTTCTCCCGAGTCAGATAGAACAGGAAAAACCCCACCCAGTGAACTGTAATTGCCAAATATCTCGTAAACTCTAAGAACTGAGGTAGATACTATGTGAGTCAGTTTGCCCTTTGGATCTGCTTTGCTTGTACCCAAGAGGAAAGTGAGGGAATATTAAGACTCTTCACCAGTACTGTCTGTTGGCAAATGCCAGACTTGAACATACTGTTCTCTTTTCTATCTATGAATAGACAGAAAGATGCCCAAAGGAGACCTAAGAAAAGAATACTGCAAGATAAGAGACAGGTAGCTTTTCCATTAAAACTTGAAGCAAGGTTATCTATCTGAAAATAAATTTCTCCAGGAAAGAGAAAAACATTATAGCAGAAATATTTTTGGTATTCTCAGAAAGATATGAGAAGCCAGAACCACCATGAGATAGGATTCAAGGGCTGTCAGGAGAAAAACAATTGAGATGAAAGATAATTTGTAAAGGCTGAAACAAGAAATGAGGGCAAATATGGCAAAAGTACAGTAGCAGATTTCAAGCCTGTACTGAAGAGAGTAAATATAGACAAATTCTACAGAAGTCAAACTGGTGAAGTAGAAGGCAAAATAAGGAACAGAAAGACCAAGATGAAAATGTTAAGAGAGAAGACAGAAAATACAAATCTTATTGAAGAACGGCCTTTATTCCCAATGAAGAAATGGAACAAAATGCTGGAAACAATGGTCAAGCCGATGTCAGAAGAAAACTTTCCTGAGCTGAAGAAAATTTGAAATAACAGACCCAAATAGAGACATATCTTTTGAAAGGTTCGTGTTTCCAGGTTAAGGAATCTTTTAGGCATTTAGAGAGAAATGAATAGGTTATTAATGAAATAAACATCCAGCTGGGGTCAGACTTCTCAACCCTGAAGACTAAAAGACTGTTCTAGAAGATGAGATTGTATCTTAAGAACATCATATTCACCTAAAGTGATATTTATGTGCAAAGACTGTAGGAATTAATTTCTAGATTTACAAGGCAGTGGAAAATATAGCCCACATAGTCCCTTCTATAAAAAAATCTATTTTAATTTGCAATCCAGGTCATCAACAGGTAAGTTGGTATGAGGGCGCACGAGCGCGCGCGCACACACACACACACACACACACACACACACAGAAAAGTACCAAATGACTTGCAATGAGCAATTGGAAATTATTAAAAATATTTTCGGGGGTGCCTGGGTGGCTCAGTTGGTTAAGCGGCTGACTTTGGCTCAGGTCATGATCTCACAGTCTGTGAGTTTGAGCCCTGCGTCGGGCTCTGTGCTGATGGCTCAGAGCCTGGAGCCTGCTTCAGATTCTGTATCTCCCTCTCTCTCTGCCCTTCCCCTGCTCATACTCTGTCTCTATGTCTCTCAAAAATAAATAAATGTTAAAAAAATTAAAAAAATATTTTAGGGGTACCTGGGTAACTGGGTGGCTCAGTTCGTTGAGCATCCACCTCTTGATGTTGGCTCAGGTCATGACCTGAGTGCTGAACGTGAAACCTGCTTGAAATTTTCTCTCTCTCTCTCTCTTTCTGTCCCTCTTTGCCCTTCTCTCCCACTCATGTGCTCTCTCTCTCAAATAAAAATTAAAAATTAAGTATTTTTAAAGTTTTGAATATGATTACAACACTATACCCAAAAGCTAATACCTATTGCTGAAAAAAGATTTACTTAGGTCTGAAAACCTTAAATTAGATGAGCAAAGACTGATAAAAGAGGAAGGAGGACTACATTCCAAGTTTTCCACAGTGAGCTGGTGTCTTTTCTAGAATTAGGGGAAAATATAAAATGTTATTATTTAATGTGAGCTAATGTTTTCTCTGAGTGAGTGGTTTTGGTTTGAAAATTAACTTCTCCAGGAGAATGCTTTTCAAGCCAGCTTATCTCTAAAACTGAAATTATTATGGGATCAGATGGGCCATGTATCTGGCTTCAGTTGGCAACGAAGGAAATCCTGATAAGCTCAGGCTTTAGGAAACTACATCAGGAGACAAGATACATAAATGGTTTTCTTTCTTTCCATCTTTTTTTTTTTTTTCAAGTGAAGAAAACTGCTTGCATCAGTGAAAGTGAGCCGTAGTCAGTGGTAACTACAACTAGGTTGACTGTGGTGGGCTAAGTTTTCTCACTTTACATGTTGGTCAAAAAAAGTACTCTTTACTGCTTATAAGAGTTTGCTCAGAAATCCATGAGTTGCGGTTGAACCAATGTAAGAGTTTTGAAGTAAGTTTTTTTCTCTATGGTTTTGACTTTGGTTGAAGTTTTGATCTGAAGTGAAAGGCAAGAGGAATCTTGTGAATTTTTACATGTCCTCTTCTTTGTAGAATGGGTATGGAAATGAGAAACTGGAAATTATGCCTATGATGAATGTATGAAATAATTGTGACTTTTAAAAAATGCTAAAGCTTAGTCTAAATCATTATCTTTCTCCATTTTTACTGTGCTACTTATCTTTGCTGAATATGTCTATACTAACCATGGTTGTTGGTTTTTGCTTGTTTGTTTGTTTGTTCATTTATTTTGAGAGAGAGACAGAGAGTGTGAGTGGAAGAGGGACAGAGAGAGAAGGAGACACAGATTCTGAAGCAGGCTCCAGGCTCTGAGCTGTCAGCACAGAGCCTGATGTGGGGCTCGAACCCACAAAGTGTGAGATCATGACCTGAGCTGAAGTTGGACATTTAACTGACTAGCCACCCAGGCACCCCTTAACCTGGTTGTTAAAGGGAAAAAAAGAGCTGGAAGAGATTTGGGGAAAATCTATAATATTGTGGTGCAAATATTTGGTTACTGGGAGAAATCTTGCTGCTACCTAATTTTTAATAAAAACAGAAGACCCAGTTTTGGCCAGGATAAAATTAACAATCTCCCCTGCCCTGTAATCCTCCAAAACTTCTAATTAATTTTATCACTGATTGCTGACAGCTCCCCTGTGGTTACCCAACTTTAAATATTTCAAGCATGTAGAGGATGGATGTAGTAAGGTTAACAGAGAATCATTTAGGGCCATTTGTAGGCTATGAATTGTCCCAAACCATTCATCATTGTGCTCAAAAGGGTTCAACATGGATTTGTGTATTGTACAAAGATGACGCAAGTCTTGCAGGGCAGGAATTTTGAAAGATGTGTAATATCAGTGTCTACCAAGGGCCAGCCAACAGTTGTGATAACTTACAGTGCACACAGACTCCACTAGTTGTGTAGAAGACACAGAATAAATATGAATCTCAATCTCTGCTCTCAATGGAGCACAAAGCTTGTTGGGGAGACCATTGTAACACAAGTGAAATGATCAGCCAACAGGCAAGTTGAGTTATATTGTCAAAGATGAGTTATATTGTCTTCTCTGTATCTGTGTTTGTTTATTCCTCTGTAAAAGAGGAATAATAAAACTACTTCTCCCAGGAAGGTCTGGTACACATGAAGTGCTCAATAGAAGTTAGCCCAACATGACTGTTATTTATATTATTAATTTGTAAATGTAATAGGAAGTGATCAATGCGTGCTGCAGCACAATAATTATTTAATTACTTAAATAATTGAAATTTGAGCTGGGCCTTTGAATGATGGGTAAAATCCAGTGAGATGGTGACCTGAGCAATGTGGAGGTCACTTGATGTGGGAAAATGGTAGCTGTGGAAGGCATGTGGGTTGCTGCCTGTATAGTTAAGATAGCAGCCTGACTAGTTAAGTGGGTGTGTATTGGTCTTTTGGGATTTGTGGGAAAGAAAATTGACTAGATAGGGTGGGGAAAGATTATGGAGGGTTTACAAGTCAGGCAAAGGAGTTTGGGTTGTGATATGATCAGCAACGAACTGTCTAAACTTGAGTGAAAGTGGAGGGCAGGATGGTTGGAAGGAGTGGATTGCTGAAGTCAGAGAAGCAAGAGGAGGCTGTTATCACAGCCCAGTTGAGCAGTAATCAGGGCTGGGCTGGTAGAATGTGGAATCAGATACAGAAGGAACTATGAAAGAAGCAGTGACACGCTGGGGGAAGACAGCAGGACAGCTAAAGACAAGACTATGTTTTAAGATCAGGTGCCCCATTTTCTGAGCCCAGCACCGAGATGCAAGGTTGACACATACATATGTGTTTGTAGAACAACTGAGGCGGAATGATTGAAAAGGTCACTGAAAACAGGACTTATGAGGACACTAAGTTTATGGCCAGGCGGAGAACAAATACCAATAATAAACTGGGAAAGAATATGAAGATAAGGGTGTCTGTCCTCTTCGACGTTCTTTTTGCTTCTATCTATTACGTATCTGTATTCCTGCTGTATAGAAAATAAAGACCCAGGAAGCAACCATTGGTTTAAAAACCTAGACTGTAATAATCTATTTTGCATATGTGTATCCTCCATTAGTGGATGTGGTGCCCGAGGGTAAGAACGCATTGTGTTCACATACATCAGTTGGGATGTCTGGTGTCCTACTAGGATGTAGGTGCGGATCCTGACACTAATGCCCCTGACTTACTGAACCTCTCTGTGCTTTAGCTTCCTCATGATTAAAATGGAATAATAATAATATCTACCTCACAGTGGTATTGTGAGACTTATGACAGATGATACATGCTAGGTGCTTAGAACAGTGCCTGGTGAGTGTGAGATGTTATCTGGGAGGACATGTGGTAGTAGCAGGTTGTGGTGTACTGGTGAGGGTGGCAGTTCACTTCAACCCAGTAGATGAAAACACTGGAACTCATCGTCAGGAGATGGTCTCCAACCAGTATGTTGAAAGTGTGGTTGTCGAAGATGATTCTTGTGAAACTACATACACAATACTATAAAAGTAAAGAGCAAATATCGGGGGGCCTGGGGGTCATCTACTAGGGCCAATATCTTAGTTTTGAATCAAGTGTTACCTTGATTCATCATTCTTGCAATGAGCATTTAATTAAGACAAAACTTTGCAGCTTGCATTCTTATACATACTGCACTCGAAAGGCAAGAATGAAAACACTAGGTACCTACTGTTTGCAAAAGTATAAGGTATAAAAGACACAGACACTTCGTAAGTTAGTATCACTTGAATTCCAGGTTGAGCTCCCTTAGATCATGTTTTCCCTGATCACACAAGTTGGCTTTTATTGTAACTCCTGCACTGCAGACAAGCTATATCTTAGGTCCTGAAAAGTGGCGAGGTTACAATAAACATGTATGGTCAAAGGAGAACTCCCAGTCACTTGACTGAAAACTGGAAAGCATTAGAGTGTTTTCTGGCATGGGGGCTCCTCCAAGTGCTTTCTGGAGCGGACCATTCAGCCAGTAAATCAGTAGCAGAGATTAGGGCATATGCAAAGCTGGCCCTTTTGTTATTCCAGGAACTGGCTCTAATTTGTATTATGTTTTATTTTGTTTGTTCAGATCATACTTTATAACTGCATTTTCCCTTGGGTGTACCTGAGAGCAAGCAGTACGGCGATGGGAACCACAGCTCATATCATTTTTCAAAGGAGTTGGAAGTTTCAGGGATTGGAGAATGGGGATCATTTTAGTATAGAAAAGAAAAACATGTCTAGCAAAAAGATGACAATCTGAACTTGATTAGTGCTTTTC
Organism: Paguma larvata; assembly: GCA_030068075.1. Taxonomy (NCBI): domain Eukaryota; kingdom Metazoa; phylum Chordata; class Mammalia; order Carnivora; family Viverridae; genus Paguma; species Paguma larvata. The sequence continues at coordinate 2,151,295 of CM057827.1, forward strand.
ATGACATAAAAGAGATGCTTCCTCCAATAGAATTATCTGGCTTTACCTACTTTGGGCTCAAATCCAGATGCTCCCTAGAGCTATTTGCTGACCCCCTGAAATGTTGACTGGGGCTTATGTCATGGCACATGGGCAGGATGCAGCCCCTTTTTCTGGAGCCAGCCCCGGCACATGGTGTCATGGAGGCTGCAGAAGCCCACACCCACATTTGACTGCAGGCCAGTACTCTCTCTCCAGGGCCGATGGAGAGGCTCCTCATTTCATGTTTCTAGAACCAACTTGAAGTGCAGCCGAGCAGGCTGACAAAAAGGCTCTGTAGGTGTTTCTATGCCCTATTTTTACTAGGGAGTCAGAATTGTGTTTTACTCCCTCTGTTTTTGCTCACTGAGAATCACTGGCAACAGTAAACTTTAGGAATGCCACAGCATTCTTACAAAGTGTCTGAAACACAGAAATAGGCATAGTACAACTATTCCTGGTGAACAGGGAAAGACAGTTGAGGAAGGAACTGTGCCTGTCTGATTGGTTTTTAATGAATCTAGTGATGTTTCCTCCTGTTCTGGTTAAAAAATGTTTCTGAAAGCTAAATACGTTTAGTTACACACTGGAATACTACTATTATAACCAATAACAGTTTGGTTTTATAAATGTTTTTCTTTAAACCATTATCTTCAGGGATTTTTACTGCAAGATTAATTAATTAATTCAGTAAATACTTATTGCATGTTTTTTAATTCATTAGACACGGTTCTGAACACAGGGGATGTAGTAGTGAGTAAGACAGTGGGGATCCCTTCTCACGTGGCATTTAACATTCTGAGAGGGATGGACAGTTCGCAAAGGGCAGAGTCAGAAATCAACTATTTAGAGCATGTGCTATTTCCATTATGCCATGTTGTCTTAACATTTGAATACCTTAGCACAGAACCTCTAACATAGAAGACATTCAATAAATCTTTGTTAAGTAAATGAAAAGAGTGAACATTTCCATTAAAAATTTTTTTCTTTATTTTTAACACCAAATCCCAAAATGATGGCCTAGGGTAAGAGTTAAATAAAAACAATATCATTAGCCCTGATTTATTGAGGATCTGAACACTGTTTGGAACTATCTAGAAAAACTCAGGACTTGTGTTTGAATTAGAACTTATGCAGGTCTCAATTATGGGAAACATAATCCATTTAGCTTTCTTCAGCAGAAAGAAATGTAATACGGGGAACTGAGCACATTCAAAATTGTTGGAGAGTGAAACCTGACCTCCTAAGGTTTGTGAATAAAGGATAAGGAGTCACTGTGCCTGAGTTACCTGATAAATGTGTGAAGAATGACATCAGCAAGACGGTGAGCTGTGTGGTTCCTGATTTCAGTTCCCCTCCTGGGAAGAACAACTAGCCACTATCCACAGGCAAGAAGCCTTTGTGAAGATCTCAACATTGTTGGAAAGACTGGAAGAGGGGTTGCTAGGCTGGAACTCCAGGAAGATTCCCAGAAGGAATTAATAATCTGACCTATCAGGAGGATAGGAAGTCAGTCAGGAACAGGGTGTGAATCAGAAGTTCACTGACTTCAGCTCAGGGCATGATCCCACAGCTCATGAGTTCGAGCTCCACTTTGGGCTCTGTGCTGACAGCTGACAGCCTGGAGCCTGCTTCAGATTCTGTGCCTCCCTCTCTCTCTGCCCCTCCCCTGTGTGCCCACTGTCTCTCTCTCTCTCTGAAAAATAAATAAAAATATTTAAAAAAAAAGAAGTTCACTGACTGAACTGTTGACTTCAAGAATACATCCCCTAAGCTGCAGTGAAACATTCAGGAACACTCCACTGCCACCACCAGAACAGCCACTTAGCTGTCACACATCTGGAGACTAGACCATGGGACACTGCTGCAGGAGAGCTCCCACTTACACAAACCTGTTTCCAAAAGCAACAGTAGAGGCAGCAGGGAAAAAAGTGCCCTTCTCACATCCGTTTTCCAAATCTGCTACATGTGCATCTAACTGGGAGGATTGATTTGCAAACCAAATTCTGGCTGCAAGGAGCCTGGACAAGTAGTTCTTAGCTTTCCAACCTCTGTACAGTAGAAAAGAAGTAGAGTGGATAATGGGTGCCAGTTTCTCACATCCACGTAGTCTTCCCCCTTTTTACCCAAATGCAATGTTCACCACTTGGCAGAGCAATTTGGAAACTTAAAAATGCAGCCAATAAGGTAGAGTTTTTGGTTGACATTAGTCAGATGTAGTTATCCTCTGAGCAACGAGGAGCTCAGCTTGTTGTGTGAGAAGCTTCTTGGACCTGTGTCCATGATGCTTCTGTCCTCAAAGAGAAAAGAACTGAGGATTAGATTATGCCCTGGGAGGTCCTTAGAAGAACCCAGCAGAACCAAGCTTGTGAGCATCAGTGAATGGTAGGCTTTTGAGAAGCCTGAGACCTTGGGTCTTAGGAGGCCTCTTACCAACCACTAGCTTCGAGAAGATGAAAGATACCTCCAGGGCCTTTCCTTTGCATCACAGCTTACTCACGTGAAAAGTTTATTTGCAGAGTTGGTGCACCTGGGTGGCTTGCTTGGTTAAGCATCTCACTCCTGATCTCAGCTCAGATGAGCCCACTTAAATTGACTTGCCATGAGACTTAGATTAGCTAATGCAGGTATGAAGGTTATACCTTATCCTTCAGAAGTTTGAGCTGAGAAACTTGACAGCCTTCCATGCCAGTTAAGGACACAACAGACTCTGGCTTGACTCTTGGATTTAAATGTGGATGTTTATTAACTCGATTCTCGATCAATGGGTATGTATTTCATGTAGGTGCATATCACCAATCTAGTGTACTCGTGTTTCTTGGATGAGTGCTAGAAGGTCTCCAAGCCACAGATTTCTCATCTGTAATGTGGGAATTAAAAATAGCCCTATCACAGGGAGGCTGGAAGGTTGCATGAGAACACATAAGAATGCACTTCGTGTATTTCCTGGCATATATTTAGCACTCAGTAAATGGAAGCTTTGATCCCTTACCTGCATGATTCTCCTCTTGATGGATAGTGTGGTGACCAGATCTTTGTGGGCCACCAAACACACTGCCTCAATCTGTGCCTACATTTTTCTGCCCATTTCTTTTGAAAAACTAAGGCACTTTAACAAAGTTATTAGCAGTGATTAATGGCCATACCTGTGGGAGGAGATTAAGTCATTTTAGTATGATTTATTTTACAAGGCAGGAAAGACTTCCATGTAAAATGGTTAAAATAAAGAAACTGGTATTTACAGGAATACTTTTAGTGGTAGAGGAAATTTATTTGTGTAGAAGAATTCCTTTGTGACCGTAGCTGACAATGGTTTTTTTTCTTTCTTTCTTGTTTTAGTCTAAGATAATTCCCTAGAGACAGCATGATAGAGGCTACATGGTCCCATGGAAAATCCTGGTTTCTATATCTGCCTCCAACATTTATTAACTGTGTAACCTTCACACAATTACTTAAAGTCTGTCAACTTAAGTTTCTTCATCTGTAAGAAGGAGGTAATGATAACCATTTGCTTATTTCCCAGAATCCTGTTGGATGTCAGTGGCATCTGATGCCCCTCCTCTCCAGAATTACCCTCCTGTGAGATCTTATCTTGGCCTATAATATCCCAAGAACATCTCCCCCTTCTTCAGACCTGCCTTAACCCATGTTCTGATCCCACAGGGACTTGAAGTAGAGTGAATCATAAAATGTGTGTGGACCTGGCTTGATATAGCATCCCTCCCAATTAAACATATCAACCTCCCCCCAACCCCCACCGAAAAACTGAATAATGGTGCAATTTCAGGAAATTTTGAGCCAAAGGAGTTTGGGGAGCTTTATTAGTTTTCTAGGGCTGCCATAACAAAATACCACAAACTGAGTGACTTAAAACAACAGAAATCGAGTCTCTGACAGCTCTGGAGGCTTAGCAGTCTGCAATCAAGGTGCTGGTAAGACCATGATCTTTCTGAAGGTGCTAGGAAAGAATCTTTCCTTGTCCCTTCCTAGCTTTTGGTGGATCCTAGGAATTTTAGCATTTCCTTTCTGGTAGCCACATCACTCCAGTCTGTGCAGGTGTTTCCATATGAGTTTCTTCTCTGTGTCCTGTGTGTCCTCTCTTCTGTTTTAAATGGACACCAGTCCTTGGATTTAGGGTTTAATCCAGTATGACCTCATCTTAATTGTGTCCGTAAGACCCTATTTCCAGATAAGGTCACATTCTGAGGTCCTGAGTAGACATGAATTTTAAGGAGACATTATTCACCCCACAAGGAACCTTTAAATTGTGTCCTAATGGGGAATATGCTTTCTCAGTAAGAATATCCCTAGATCCAGTACATGCCATTTGAGGAGTGAGGCTACCTTATCATCCTCTATCCCAATCTCATCCCCTAACTCAATTCTGTTCAAAATTCCCTTCCTGTTGGCTCTCTACCCTAACCATAAACCTAGATGTCCTCTCAGACTCATCCCTTGTCCTCTTTGTTACCTTCCCCCATTCCAACCAGTCATCAAGGTTCATGCATTCTTTTTCCTAAATGCCAGTTGAATCTCTCCCTGTATCTTGATCTTCCATAACCAGCCCTAGCTCCTGCCTTAGATATTATCAGCCTCAAAGCTGGGCCCCCTGGCTCTGATCCTGTTCTCCAGTTCTCATTTCCACATTGCCCCCCTGAGCCTTTAGAGATGTAAATCCCGTCCCTGCCAACAGCCCTCTGGTGACTGCCTCTAATCTCTCAGCTGACTCCCACCTCATCCCCTCTCTTACCTCCTCACAGGCATACTTCACTCCAGTCACACTAACACCCTGCACTTTCTTTCCCAAGCTCACCTTGCTCTTCCTCCGCCGTGCTCTGTGACACAACATACTCTGTCATGCTTGCCCGGCTTCTATGTGTTTACCTTGGAGACTCATCTCCAGCTCCGTTTCCACTTTTCAAGCCATCTCTGATGATTCTCAAGCGGGGTTGGACATACCCTTCTTCTGTACACATTTGATCCTCCTCATCTGTATGCACAGTTGGCTCACTCCAGCTGTGAGCTGGATTTTCTTGTCTCTCACACTAGATTCCTTCGCAGGTATCTTTCTTCTCCATATTCCAGATATCTGTATCCCAGACATCAAACACAACGTGAGGCAAACAGTCAGTCGGTATAAAAATGCTTGTCGAGTGAGTAAAATGAGGTCTTCCGACAGAGTTTAAAACTAGGAATTGGCCAAATCAGGGCCACTATGTGGCTCATTCATGTGCAGTGTGTGGCTCTTTGAGATTTCTAATTTTCCCATTAGAATATTCAACATGTGATTCTCCAGGGTCTACTGAGGTCATGTCATCTTTTCATTTAGTGGTGATTGCATATGTTGCTACAAAAGTATGGACATTGCCCAGGTGAAGAGTGTTTATATATATACATAATGTCTTCATGTTTTATTTATGTGGCTGCCTTTTCCTACCTAAGGGGAAAACCTTCCACAGGTTAACTTTCTTGAGGGACAAAGTTGGAGTCTGGAGCGTTTTAACGACGGGAGACTTCTGGAACGCACCTTCAGCCAAGCAGAGGGGTTGCTGAGAAGTGTAACAGTGTGCTTCTCAGGGATTGCCTCAAAATTCCGGGTCTGATTTTTGCTGCACTGCCCCCTTGAAGTTCCAGGCGTATCTTCAAGCTGGACAGTTTTCTTTCTGGGAGTCTGAATGGACTCAGGAGGGCACCTGGCCATGAAGAATTAGCGTATGCAGTATAGCACAGCTTGGTAGCAAGGATTCCCACGTGTAACTGCTCTGCGCATGTGGTGGTTTGGAGCTTTCATTCACTGACTCCACAGTATTTATGAAGTTCTCACTGTGTACCTGTTATGGTATCTGGCACTGTGGATATATGGGAAAAAAAGAAGACTATGATGATGACTCGAATAGCTCGCAAAGGAACCAGATTGTCTTCTTGTACCTTCAGTGTCTCTGGCACCATGCTAATCCCTTTCTTGGTCAGTCCAGAGCTTTGCTTATCTGTAGATGTAAACACAGGCTGAAAGTGGTGATCTGGTGGTATGGATGCTGGTCCTCACGTTGAAGATGCCGCGATCCCCTTTTTTGTCACTTAACATATATCGACATGTAAGCCCCAAATCTCTGGCCTTGTGGCCTTTAAAAAGAATGATGTAATGCTATGTGGATGGCATGGAAGGATGTCCCAGATACAGTATCGAGTGAAGAAAGCAAGTTTCAGAATAGTGTATGTTCCACGTGTATGAAAAATAAAACTATGTTTAGTTTTGCAGTACTGGTGACATATTGTTCGGGGACCAGTGGGATCCACATCACCCAGGAACCTGTCAGAAATGCACATCCTTAGGCCTCACCCCTGCATCTCAGCCACCCTACTGGATCAGAAACTCGGGGGGGGCAGCTGGCAGCATGACCTCCAGGTGGTTCTGATGCTCATGCAAGTTGTAGACCCGCTGCTCTGTGCGTCCAGTTTGGGGAGAGTTTGCTACTGTATGCAGAGTCCCTCAGGACACTATAGGATGGGTTTGTAACACCTTTGTAATTTGCACACTGTCCCAGAAAATGAATTCCTTATGTTTCATAAAGGATTTTGATTGTATTGTTTCTGAGTCATTGTATTCATGTATGCCTCTTTTTTTATGTATTTATTTTTTTATTTTGGGGAGAGCACAAGTAGGGGTGAGGCAGAGAGGGGAACAAGGCATCCAAAGCAGGCTCTATGTGGACAGACTGACAAAAGTGAACCTGAGGCAGGGCTAAACACACAAACTATGAGATCGTGATCTGAGTTAAAGATGGTCCACTGACTGAGCCACAGGTGTCCCTCATATATGCCTCTTCTTTACAAAATCAGTGAAACAAAAGCCAACAAATTATATGTGCAAAAAAGTATTAGCAACCCTATGAAAAAAATTCTCTGGAGGACTATACCTTAAGCCAGTGCTTCTCAAACTTTAATGTGCATACAGATTATTTAATGGCCTTGATAAAATCCAAGACAGGCTTGAAGCCCTTGGATTCTGCATTTCTAACCAGTTCTAGGCCAAGGTGCTGGTCTGTGGGCCACATTTTGAATAGCAGGCTACTAAAATTGTACCCACGCTCATCTCTGGAAGGTAAGACTGTGGAGGTCTTCACTTTATATTTCACCTTTGTGCAGTCTTTGAATTTGTTTTTTAAACAAATAACTGTATTCTGAAAGAGTAAAGAATTTAAAAATCTTCCACTAGAATTTGCCTTACTTCTGCATCTCTGTGTTCTGCAGCTTTAGTCTTAAAAAACAAAATTGTAACAGTGTATCAAAAGGAAACGGATTTATTGGCCTTCTACCTCCCCATGCCACCCAGATCATTACAGATGTGAATGTTCAAAAGCAGGAGTGTTAGGTGTAGGAGGTAGTTGGAAGGGATTCATAGTAGCTGAAATGTTTTCAGTGGCAGGCATCAGAAACTTAACTAAAACGGGCTTAAGAAGTGAAAGGAAATTTTTAAGAAATCCAAGGAAAATGCTGGTGTCACTCATAGCTGAATCCAAGTCTTCAAATGACATTTTCAGGATCGGTCCCTTGTCATCTCTAAGCTCTGCTTTCCTCTGCAGTGGCTTTATCTTCAGGCATTCCCTCTTTCCCTAGAATGGCCACAAGAAGCACTAGGGTCAATTCTGTCAGGGTAGCAGCCACAACCAGGCGAGAAGTCCTCTTCCCTGCACATGTTCCAGGGATGACCCTCGTTGCACACAAACCCATCTCTGAATTATCAGTGACTCCGATTGGCTTGACTTGGCCACATGCCCACTTCCGAAGAAGCCTGGGGGTGGTGTAACCTCATCAGAACCAGCTGAGAGGAAGGGGTGATTCCCTAAAGGGAAACCAAAACATTGATACCAGAACAGGTGAAATAGATGTGGAAGTGAGAGGGGGTGTTCTGTTATCATGCAGATCTCCAGCCCCATCTTCTCTTTTGACTTCTTTGGAAACCAGGTTAAGTGATTTATCCAAGGGCATGATAATAAACACCAGAGCCAAGACTTTCCAATTTCTGCCCTTCTGCTCCATCCTCTCTCCGGTGTCACCTCCACTTTCTTGAAAACCAGGAATGAATCAAACATGAAGCTTCTATAACACTTGATTGTCATTGAAATGCCTTCTTAAACACTGCATTTCATGATATTAAACTTAAAGGAATTGTAATTGCACATCTATCATCTTTGACGCTCCTCCATTAACTGCCCAGAGTAAGAAAACCACATTCCTTCTGTGATAGTAATCCTTGCTACTCCTTCCCTCTTTGGGGAAACAAGTCAAAGCTTGACAAAGTGTAGCTGCTGATCTACTTGGAAGAAGTTCGAGCCCTAACTAGGTGATCCCATGCATGAGGTGGATGCCCTATGGACAGAGGGGCTCACACCAGCCTCTGATCTTCGTTTGTGGCATATATTATCCCAAGAGCTTGATTAATAGTCTAGACTGAGTCCTCCCTTTGGGCGTGCTGTAGCCCTCCCAATTTTCCCAGCCACAGCGATATCCCTGTGGACAGGTACAGGCATGTATCACAAGTCTGGAGGCTTGCCCAAAAAGTATGTCTGCTGTTTGTGAAGGGGCAATGTAGCAATTACCTGTGAGTAATGTAGTGGCAGAGCTTCTATGAGAAAGTAAAGCTGAAGAAGAGGGCTTTCCTCTCCCTGAAGGAAGTGTATTGGCTGAGCTAACTCTTGCTTTGAGGACTCTTTCTTCTCCTTTCCCCCAATTCGATCCCTTTCTCCCCAGACATTCTTAGGCACTCCACTTTGGCACTCGGCAAGCCATGGGAATAAGAAAGAATTGGCTGGACATAAATTGTCTGCTTGCTCATAGCAATTGAAAGTTTTCTTTTGATGGTTCTGGTTCCAGGGGAGAGTGCTGAAGATTAAATCCTGGAGTCGGCCCCAGTGGAAGAGCAGCAGCCCGGTTTCTAGTGACTACAGCAGCAGGTAAGAAAAGAATGGTCGTTCTCACCTTTTGTTTTTCATGAAATATAATTTTAAGGCGATTTTGATGTTAAATGTCCGTATATTAGACATAGTAGAATCACCAACGGATTTAAATAATATGATTTCCATATGTAAACCAGCCTTGACTAATGAGAGGATTGGTTCTGCTGGCTGGAGAACCAGTCTCATGATTTCTTTTGGAGGCAGGGGGTGCCTTGGGTTGTTTCATAGAATAGCCATTGCGGTCAGTGCCAGGAAGAAACTCGTGTCTTGATGAATTAGATAGCATCTGTGTTCTCTGGATTGTCACTCGTACTGTGCGTGTTTACATGTGTATGTATCCTGTACTCCAGACACACAATCACCTTTGTTAAGAACACTTACAAAAGCACAGATGATGACCTGACCAGAAATAGGCCCCCTTTGATGCATTGTCTTATTCTAAGTTTTCCAAGAGCCCATCAGTCGACTTCTTATAAGACAGAGCTGTGCGTTTTTTAGAAGGAAGTTATTAGGAGTCTGAGAAATATTGAATAGGTGTCAGTCACATTAGTACAGTACTGGCTCACCCTCTGGATCACAGGAAAAAGTCTTTTATGTATTTTTGGGGTCATGCACTTCTTTATAAGGAATATAACTTAGTGAAACTAGACAAAAAAAACCATAAAGTGAATATGATGAACTGTTGCAGAGTTTGTCATAACCAGTTCCCAAGTGTTGTAAAAGTAAAATATAATGCATGTGTGATAGGAGGAAGTAATAAAGGGAATATGGAAAAGGAAAAGAACAAAATGAATTTTTATGAGAATTTTTAGGTCTACTTTTTAAAAGCAAACTGAGTTTGTGAGTCAGCAACCAGAGAATCAATTCTCTGAGAAAACACTTGGGAGTGACCAAATATTGAGGTTATCTCTTGTTTGCTGGTGTGCATGTGTGTGTGTGTGTGTGTGTGTGTGTGCGCGCGCGAGTGTGTGTGAGGTGGGGGGAGGAGAGAGGGAGAGAAATGGAAGAAGGGAGGAGATACTTTTCTCACGTACTGGGTTGCAGACTGGCTTATTTTAAAGTGCACCTCAGTAACCACTTTTTTTGCAAACAGTCAGCACCTTCTGTGTTCTGGCCGCTGTGCTGGGCTCAGGACTATATGCATCATGCTCAGTGTCCTCCTCAGTAACTTTTGCCTACCCCTTGTTAGTGCCACCAACAAATAGACAACCACAGAGTTTAGTGCAATTACTTATAACTGGACTGCTCAGGTGGCCTGGTTACCTGAACTGCGTATGTATCGGTCTGCTAGAAAAATATATATTGTCTTCCAGTTGGAAATGACACCCTGGTGAAAAGAAACTATCTCCCAAGCTTCCTTAAAATCCAGTTCTCTGAGGCCAAGGAATCGTAGAGCCCTATTAGGAGATTTGTGTTCTATTCGTGATGCCTGAGTTTTCTGGGTGAGTGAGGTGCTGACCCTTGACTGGAAGCTTGGTCTGGAGCTGTGCAAGCTCTAAGACGGGGCAATGCATTGTCCACCGGGCTCTCTCCCAGGAACTCTGTGGCAGTGAGGGGTGGGGCATGGGTGGGGACCCTTCCCCTTTGGGTGTATCTCAGGGGACCTGCTTCATTTTGTATCAGCTGGGAACAGGCCCTGGGCCCTCAGCAAGTATGATTGAACCTCCTTCCAGGCCAGCCCTGGGCCCTCTCCCGCTGTGGGCAGCTGGCAGACCCAGAGGCAAGGTGGATAGATATAAAGGTTGCTCATTACCAGCACGTGCTCTTCCTCTTCACTTCTCTCCTACAGCAGCATCTTCTCTTGGTTGCTATGAATAGCACCGTTCCCCCACTCTGGAAAACGTTTGAGTTCATCACTGGCGGTCCCTTAGCTCTGTGTGTCTCCTAGTTCTGGGGAGAAATGCTGCCATGAGTGAAATAACAAAGCAGAGGGTAAAATCTACAACACAAAGATCATAATAGCCCCTAACGTTTGTGAGAACTGGCTGTGTGAAGCGTGCCAGGTACTGTGCCTGAACAAATCTCATTTGTTCTTTACAAAGCCTATGAGGTGGGGACTCCTGGTATCCCCATTTTACAGACGAAGAAACTGAGGCTTAACCATTTACATACTGCTCCCGATTCAGACCTAAGTGCCTGACTCCAAAGCATTTAACAGCTCTTTGATAAGAGCGACAATCAAATTTAGCTTGAATGTCGGCCAAGAGAAGATAGTACACGCCAGTGGGCAGGGTGCTAAGACAGATGCCCTTCTGGCCCTCTTGGATTTCCTGCTCTGCCGTGATGCCTCTGGAAATGTCTACTAGAGACCACCAGGGAGACCAAAGGAATTGCTCTGCTGCCTGTGTCTTCTCTCTACAAGTGGCTTGTCATACCTCCCTTTGAGGTCTGGCAACCAACATTTATCTTGGTCTTTGTTTACAAACAAAGGCCATGCATCCTGTTCTTTCCTTGCTATTTGGAGCTGACTTTAATTTTAAAGGAGCATATGTTCTACTTCCACTCTGCCGGCGTTTCGGGACAGACTTTAGCCCTTAAGAGGCATCCGGGAATGTCTGTAATAAGTTCTTTCATTTCCTTGATTTCAGCTAATATATTCCCCAGAGCCTACCTACAACCAAAAAGAGTTCTCCTTTAGAGATGGTCTCTATTTTGTCAGTTACCACTCCTTGTACCTTTTTTTTGACACTACTCTGAGGAAGAGTTTGGAAGTCTCCAGGTTGTTTACCCCTGGGCTCCATAATTTGTAAGTCATGTCATAGGCTCATTTCTGAGAGGTCCTCTCCCATCTTGAACCCCTTCCTGTTTCCAACATATAGGCAAACTCTTCTGTAATATGGATCTTGTCCAATGAGCCAAAGAAAGGTTCATTCAGATAAGCCCCTACACCAAGCCTATTGGACAGCCCTTTGGTCAACTCGAGCAATGCGTCCAAACCCCAAACTCTTAGACTACTTACAGACTGTTTTTATTGTGTGACTTGGCAGTGAGTTAGTGAAGTATTACCTTCTTTGAAATTTGGCCTTAACTTACTTATTTCCAGTTTCATATGGTTTCCCTTATTGTACATTTATTCGAAGTCGGAGATTTGAGGCAGCAAAAAGGAAGGAGACTAATATTAATTGGACACCTACTATGTGCTGGGTATTCCACTGGTCTCTATACACATGATACAGATATTTCATCCTGGATGGAACCTGGTAAGGTAGAAAGGCCCATTTATAGTTGAAGAAGCTCAAGTTGCAAAGAAGTTAAGCTACTACAGGTGGAAGTGTAATATACAGGTGGGGCAGAATTCACAGCCCAGGTTGCTCCCCTTGTCACCTGGGTTCTAAAGTCTTTCCCAGTGGACAGAGTACACTCAGATCTTCATGATGCTGGGATTTAGGTATGTGATACCTATTTGGTAGGTGAAGAAACCAAGACTCAGAGGGTACTGTTTGGATTATTGGAAATCGGCTCCTTAATACTAAACCTGTGATAATCTCTTCATCTCAGACAGCTGAGAAATGATGTTCGGATGAAAAATTTTAACCCCCAAGATCTTAATTAAGAGTAATCTATTTGTATCACTTTTGATTTTCCAAACCTTGCTCTTAGCAATATGTATTTACTTTACATATGCCCTACTTTGTATTTCTCACATATTTTTATTTGAGAAATGCAGGTCAATGTTAATGAAATTAAACATGTATTGCTTCTACTGATACAGGTTTCTGTCCTGTTACTCAAGCCAGTTCCTTGTTACTGAGCATTTGAGATGGTGCATAGAATACAAGTTCATTTCTTCCTTTTGCTTTTCCTTTTGGAGTGTGTGGTCTCCAATGAGGAAATTGCTGAGTCAAATGGTATAACAAATTTTATAGCTCTTATAAAAAATTGCCAGACTGCTTTCCTCAGAAACCTCACATTGTCACCAATGACAAACTCAAAGACTCATTTTCCTCCAATTCCAGGCTGGCCTTCTCTTTACTAAGCTGAATTTATTTATAGTTCTCATCTCCAAAAGTTTTGGGAGTACTAATCTTCGAGTGTCTTTCTTCTCATCACTGAGCCTTCTACCCGAGGACTGACGCTGAGCCACCTAACCACACAAGCCTCCAGTCAGAGTAATGAAGACCTGTAATGCCATATTCCATGGCCTAACAGAGTTGGAGAGGGGAGTAACAGGTACAGAATGAGTTTAGAAGTAAAGAGAAATAGGAAAGAACCCATGGTCAATAAGTAGGTCAGAGAAATAAAAGAGGATATGGGAAAATTAGCCTCTTGCAAATCCTTGATTCTTCAAGACTAGCATATGAAATACACTTATTCATTTGTTGGTTTATGTGGTATCCAGCCTCCATGATGGCCCCTAATGATCCCTGTCTCCTGATATTAGCACCTGTGTGGTTCCCTCCCACATCCTATCAGAGTTGATCTGTGTGCCCAATAGAACACAGGAGAAGTGATGGGATATTGATTCTGATATTAGGTTATAAAAGATGTCATGGCTTCATTTTGGTCACTTTCTCCATTTCTTGGATCACTCACTCTGGGGGATGCCAGCTACCATGTTGTGAGCAGTACTCTGGAGAAACACATGTAATGAAGAACTTGGTGGTGACAGCATTCCAGTTGTGGTGGAATCCCAAGTCACACCTCTGCCAGGAAACCTGGACCATCTGCTCAACTCCTTGTTCCCTGTTAGCCTGTAAATAGACATCAGTTATCTATTGCTGCAGAACAAACCACCCCCAAAATAAGAGTGATACCCTCATGTTGGGAGCCACAAATAGGAATGGGTGAAACAGCTGGGATGACTAGAACTCTCCGTATGGCCTTTCTTTATGGGCTTTAGCACAGTATGGAATTCTACCAGTACGAGTCAGACAAAAATAGAAGCTGTAAAGCCGCTTGAGGTCTGGGCTCGGAAGTTACACACCATCACTTCTTCCACATTCTGTTGGACAAAGCAAGTAAAAAGGCCAGCCCAGATTCAAAGGGTGGGAGGAATAAACTCTACTTCTTATGGAGAGGTTTGTAAATAGTGTGTGGTTATATTTAATCCATCGAGTCCAGCTTCTGGCCATAATTATTTCAATTTCTCCTGTCATATGTAAAATGTACTCCTTTCTCCCAAAACCCCCGTAGTCTCATCCAATGACCACATCAGGGTCAAAGTCCATGATCTTGGTGTGTCTGGGAGGCTCATTCGGTTGAGCATCCAATTCTTGATTTCAGCTCAGGTCACGACCTCGCAGTTTGTGGTACTGAGCCCCACATAGGGCTCCCTGTTTATAGCACAAAGTCTGCCTGGGAGACTCTCTCGCCCTCTCTCTCTGCCCCTCACCCACTTGCACACTTTCTCTCTCTCTCTCTCTCAAAATAAATAAATAAAGTTTAAAAAAACCTTTGGGTTTTCTATGTATCTCATTATTGTTCATTCCATTATCCACAATTTTGGGGGGACTGGCCTCCACAGTAATGCTGTCTGATTAAAATACAATACAGAACACAATTGTGAATGAACTACATATGTGGGTTTTTTTTTTAATTCTAAGAGAAGAGCCACAGTTTGAATAATAGTAAAAAAAAAAAAAACAGGTGAAATTAATTTTAGTAATATATTTTGTTTAACTCACTATAGCCAAAATATTGTTGTAACATTATCATATTGATAAGATATTTTAAATTGTTTAGTGCTAGCTTTTTGAAATCCAGTGTATATTTCAAGTGTATAGTACATCTGAATTCGGACTGGCCACATTTCAAGTGCCCAGTAGCTACATGTGACTGTATTGGGCAGCCAGCTTGATCACTCAGAGCTATTTTGGGATTAGGCTTCTATGAATCGTAGGAGCCCTTTGTCCAGTTTGAGAGAGCCTACTCAGCACTTCCTAAAGTCTTTTAGAGGTCTTAGTTAAGGGTCTCACACCCTATCTTTGATCAGTCTTTACTCTGAGACTATCTCTTCCTTTGAGAACCCTTTGCCAGCTGGAGAGAGTGGAGATGAGGAACCTTCCAACGTAGCAAATCCTGAATCCCAGTTCTTTCTTCTCAGTTTTCTGTTTGCAAACATTGGTTCCTGCTTTAACTCATTTCTCTCTTTTCTTGTACCTTATTGTGTAAGGCTAACATATCCATTGGTGCTTTTAGCATTCTGCCCAGAAATGGTTGGTCTCTTTAGCCAGACCAACAAATTGATTAAATCTATTTTCTAACCTTACAAATTACTACAGATGACAGTTTTGCTGATTGTTTCAGCAAGAAGGGTTGCCCTTTTCCCAGCCTCCAAAACCAATTTCCTCACTGCCCTTCCAGCCTCTCCCCTGCCATCTGGTCCCAAAGGCAATGCCGCATGTTATAAGTCTTTGTTTGGCAGCGTCCTCCTCACCAGGTTCTGTTTTAGTCACAGTAGAGTAACAAACAACCCTAAAATATAGCGACTGAAAACAACAGATTATTGTTTCTCATGCTTCTGTGAGTTGACAGGCTAGTTTAATCGCTGGTATTACCTGGGCTTAATCATGCAGTTTCCTTCAGTTTGGAGATCTTGAAGCTTGGGGGCTGGGCTCTGCTGGGGCAGCTGGGCCTCACTGGCTCCATGCACTCCTTCATCCTTAAGGAGGTTAGGCTTTGTCACATGGTAGCAGTCGTGTTCTGAGGGTCCAAGTTTAATGTGCAAGCACTATGAAACCTCTACTAATCTCACTTTTGCTGATTGCACTGGCCAAAGTAAGCACACGGCCAAGTCCGGAGTCAATATGGGCAGAAACTACATGAGTGTGCAGGTCCTGGAAGGCATGGTTGGTTGAGAAATAACTAGTGTAAAGCCTGCCATGCTATCTCTTCCAGGTATCTTATGGATTACATGAGGTAATTTGTACATAAACACTTAAAGTCTTACGGGCAGATACTGGAATTGGGTTCCGAAGTGGCTATCACCTTGTGTTTGGAAAGATCCGTCCATGCTTGCTGTATTACTGGTCTAACCAGGAACAAAGAGTTGAGCAGACGGGATAGGTCATGTGATATGTCAGACATTGTGCAAAAAGCTTCAACTGTGTTAGCTCATTTCATCCTCCAAGCAGTCCATTTTACGGATGAGGAAATGAGTTACAGAGAAACTAGTTAATAGTCAGGTCATATAGCAAGTTAGAGGCGAAGCTGGGCCCTGGCTCTCGGGGCGTGCTCATAATCGCTGTCCCACAGCTGTCTCCGCTCAGAGAAGGCAGAAGAGACCAGTGCAAGGGTGGAAAATAAGAGCCGGCGTGCAGAAGAAGGCAGGGCAGTACGTTCTTTTCAGGTGTTCAGTCCTTTGGGTTTCCTGCCTAAACCGTTCTTCTAGAACTCTTTCCTCTGGCGACCAGCTTTCCCAATCAGGGCAGATGCATAGGGAGGTATTTTTTTCTAGTTGATCTCACTGGATTCTCCTCAGTTCTGAACTGAACTTGTTAGATTGAGAATATCCTGATGTGTTTTGAAATAATGGCTGGAACACTGGCCAGAGAGCGTGCGGTGTTTCCGAAGACCTTGGCAGGGCTCCTCTCATGCTGGTGGCGAACACACAGGTCCCAACAGAGTAGAGCCACTCTGGTTCTGCTGCTGCCACGGCAAGATTTACGATGTTCCAAGGTGCCAAGTGTGTAGGGTGAGAAAAAGAAGCAGCTCACATTTACAATCATGTTTTTAAAAATCTGCCCACATGTTACTGGAGCTGTACTTTAGAGGCTTTTGCCAGATAGCACATTTTGGGAAATGATGGGGGAAATGTTAAAATATAAACTAAGGTAGGAGCAGTGTAATGTAGTGTGTGTGTAAAGAGAACAGTTTTGAATGAAGCAAGATCTGTGCTACTCGACTGTGTCTAGATTAGTTTCTGTTTGTGTGGACATAGAAAGACCTGGGTAATTAAGGTGTCCTCAGGTATCAGAGGAAGAAGATTTATGAGGCTGAAAAAACATGGAGGTCGTAGACGATGCTACGTATACATAGAGGCATGTGAGTCACACACACCTTAAACACCACACACCTTGAGCACCCTGAGTTGGAAGCCCTGTGCGGTGAGCAGTGAAGGGAGCTGTTTCTAGGTTAATTTCTATTGAAAGTGTCAGCAGTTTCAGAAATGTTGGCCTAAATTAGGAAGCCGTTTTGCTCTTTGATGTTGCAGGGATTTTTGCCACGAATACTTACAGGAAATGTGCCAACTTATCAGGACGGCTTGTCATTAAGGAAGCTGGTGCTTCCGAGAGCTTTGCTTTTCCTCCTTCACAGTATAAATCATTTCCTCTGCCCCCAAACTCTTAACAATTTGGGCTGAAAGTCATGCTATTTCTGAATAAGAGATCGGAAATGGAAATTCAGAATCTCCCCATGCCCTGTTCCCTTCCGCCTTGCTTTTTCATTTGGAGTGTTTACGTCATTTTAAATACACAACCTTTTGGGCATTTCTGACAGGAAATCTTCTAGAACATTAGCTATGATTTATCTCGTGTAATTTCAGCACTTGATAGGAACCATTTACTCCCATGTTCTGCATTATTGGTTCGCTGACTGAGCATATGAAATTCCGGCATGCTGTCTGTGCTGTCTTTCTATACCTCAGATTCCCGGTGTATTTAAGAAACCTTGAACTTCTTGACTTGTAGCTCATCCATCGTATCCGTATTTAGAAAGAGAAAAGTCAGGCAACCTGCAACACTGATACTTTATTATGGAGCAAATATTCCTGAAATTAAATTCTCTCCTTTCTAGTCAAGTCCTTTTTATCGAAGTAATAGAGGTTTTATTTGTTCGTTTGTTGGTTCTGATAAGTGAGGTGCCTCTGTTGTAGACTCCTTCCTGGCATGCCACAAGATGGCCTGTGACAATTGAGCAGCAGCATGTGGAGTGGATGGTTCCTGGTTCTGTGGGCCCAGCCAGAACTGTGTTACCAGATAAGAGGAGTCACTTTTGATTTGACATACCAAGAAAAAGAGGGTTTGAAGGGAGCCAGTGAGAAAAGGAGACAGGATAAAAAGAAAAAAGAAAAGCAGTCTCTGGTCAGGTCAGAGTAAGGTTGTCCTGGTCCGGAGATGAGCTGCTGAAAAATGGGAGCTGAAGCCGACACTCACATTTCTACCCCAGCCTGCCTCTCAAAAGCACCTTTTGTCTTTAAGATAAAGATTTATTAAGATGCTGAAGAGAACCGAGTAGACTAAAGCTTCCCAGATTTGTTGTATTATGTTTTTATTTAAATTTACACGGCAGCTGCCAGCCCCTTTAATTGAGCCGTTCAAATCATAGCGGAGAAGCCAACCAGCCTATGGCACCGGGCCACGCCCCTTGTTCCTCTTTTGGTCCTGGCGTTTAAACCAGGCTCCTGGGATCCGTCTCAGGTTGCAGAGTTCTGTCTTCAGGCAAACTCCGGTTTTGAATGGTTCCTCCAGCAGCTGATGGTGTTTTGTTTGGTTTGGCTTTGTTGTTGTTGTTGTTTGTTTGTTTGTTTTTTGTTTTTTTGCATTTTGGATCTCTAGCAAGGAACCAAGTCCTCCGACCCAGAGGCAGGGGTGGGTGGTACTTTATTGGTATGACTTGAGAGAACTCAGAAAGGCTTTTTGTCCCCCAAATATCTCCCACCCATTTGCCACACTAATAGGGAGTCATTTATTTGTGTTAGACAAATATCCTTTTTTAAAAAGCGTATCGACGGCGCCGTAAGATAGATTTCTTAATTTTCAAAATTTTATTTGAACTGGCTACCTTACAGCCATTCTTTCCATGACAAACCAGGCACCTCTGAGTGCAGGGAATGGGGCTCATGGGTCAGACATAAGGATAAAGACCAGAATACAGGGTGGCGGTCCTGGTTGCGGGGTAGGGAAAGGGCTCCTGGCAAACGATGTGTGGATTCTGAGTGCTAATGATTACCAAATCTACGTCCATCCACAGCCATAGCCCTTCTCCAGAGACTCAAATTTGTATTGACCATAACGATTTCTCTTGGATATATCCATCTAAAGTCCAGTAGATACTTAAATGTAACGTGTTTAGAATTGAATCCATCTTTTCTTTTTTTGCGCCAACTCTACCTTCTCTGCTCCAAGTTTTCTTGAACTTCTCCTCAACTCCCTGAACCCCAGCCACCAATCCTGAAAATTTTTATCTCACCCGTTTCTCTCCTCCATGTTCCCACTGCCCCTGACTTCTTTCTAGCCCTGAGCTTCTTTACATAGACCATTAAAACAGCCATTTAATTGGTCTTTCATCCTCTATCTCTTTTTTATTTCCTCCTTCAGGCCACTGCCAGAATTAACTTTCTATATATAAATCGTATCACTATTTGCCCCTAAAAACCCTTCCTGTAATTATCTGCCATTGCCACAGAATAGAATCTGAACTCCACATTGCAGGACATGGAGGCTCTCTCAGTCTGGCATCCCATCCATCCCGCCTCCTGGCCTCACTGGAACACAGGTCTTTGATTGCGCTGATGCTTTGTCTTCTGCATTAAGTAACATCTTCCACCATTCCATTAAACCTAGCATCAATAACCCTCTGTGAAGCTCTCTCCTGTTCCCCCAGCCACTCCCTCCTCCCCCAGAGCGCTCTAGACTTTGCCACTTCTGTCGCATGGGTGTTGAGTACCGTGCCTACACCCAGGAAGTGCTCTATTAGTGGCTGTTGTTTAAAGAAAGAGATGCTGGTGGAAAAAGAGTTCCAAGCCATGACAGAGGTGCCAGAGGCAGGAGAGAAAACACTGAACAGCAGATTAACACAGCAAATGAGATAATCACTTATAACCCTCAGACTAGGAAAGGTGAACCACACTCGTTATGCCCAGCCTCCAGGGCAGGTGAGGAAAATTGACAGCTCCTTTTGCTGTTGGAAGGATGGAATATTGGTCAAGGCTTCCTGTAGGAGAATTCTGACAGAATGCATCAAAGCTTGTAAAGGTGATGGAATCTGACCCAGCAGCTCCATTTTGAAGAATCCATCTTAAGCGAATGATCTGATGAACATTTGGTGATGTGTATGTCGAGGTCCTTATTTCTATCAGCAATATCATAGTGACCTCTGAAATGTCTAACTATGAACAATTGTTTAAAGAAACCACAGCACGTTTTTATCCTGGGTTATTAAACAGCCATTAGAATGATAACATGGACCTGTACTTATTAACATGGAAGGATCATATGTGTGACCTACCATGGAGTGAAAAAAGTTGGTTATAAAAATACACACATACTGCAATCTCACTTCAAAATACTAGCATAAAAAACTCATGAGGGATATGTAATCCCACGTCAACTGTGCTTATTTCGAGTTGGTGGTATTCACGTTTCTGTATTTTCCGAATTTTTGTGAAACGAACCAGGAATTAGTTGAATGGTTGAAACGCATATGCACACACATGCACACACATGCCCCCCCCCCAGGAAAGTTATTCCATTAGTAGAAAGAACAGAGAAAGCAGAAGCTGGCAGGCCAGCCGGCTTACCCAACTGCCAGTTCCCAGCTCCACAGTAGCCTCAGGGCGGCCTGGCTGGTGGACATTTAAGGCAACACAGAGGCAAATATGTCCCTACCTTTTCTGTCAATATCCAGGCTAGCCAAGACTCTTTTTGAGGATATTTGGAAGACACTGGGGGGCGGGGGGGAGGAGCAAATCAGTTAGTGATCCTGAATAATTCATGGCCATAAACCTTTCTGAAATTCTACCATAGGGGAGGGGAACCCGGGTGGCTCAGTCAGTTAAGCACCCGACTCTTGCTTTGGGCTCAGGTCATCTCTCAAGGTTCAAGAGATTGAGCCCTACTTTGGGCTCCCCCATGACATCACAGAGCCTGCTTGGGATTCTCTCTCTCTCTCTCTCTCTCTCTCTCTCTCAAAATAAATAAAGTAAGCATTTAAAAAATAAGTAAAATAAAATCCTACTACAGAGGAAAGTAATTTTTAAAAATCTCCTTATCGGAAATCAGATCTGGCTGAGCTAAAACCTAGCAGGGAAGCCGGCAGTAGCTTTGGAAACGGATGACCCTCCTGGCCTTTCCCCACCAACACAGTTTAGATCCTACACGGCCTGCTAATTTCCAATTCAATTAGAAGTACTTCAGAGTAAGTGTTTGCCAACAACACCACCCAGGAGGAGCTGAAAGGGGCGGGCTGGGCATTGCCTCAGTGATGTTGGTGAATGCGGGATCCAGGGAGTGTGGCAGCAACATTTGACACGGACCCACTCGGCTGCTCGGTCAGACCCCTGGGCCAGGCAGGAAGGCAGGAGACACTATTTTCTAGGTGCCTGAGAACAGGGTTACTCTGTCTTCCATGCTGCTTTGTGCCCCCCCATCAGGCCTGAGCCCTTGGGGCACACAGATGGAAGCCACCTCCTTCTTTGCTACTCCTTCCCCTACATTGTGAAGAGTGACCACTCAGGCTCCATCTTAAACCCTGGAGCCAGCTTCTCCCCTCTGCAGCCCCGCAGCCCTTCCTGCCGCTGTTTCAGAGCCAGAGGCCTGGGCGGTGAGTGGACCAGACAGCACAGCGCCTGCTCCGTGCTCACCGCTCCCCTCTGTCTCCCACTGGGCGACCCAGGCCAGCCCTGCCTGGTGTTGCCTCTCCCCTGCTCCCTCCCTGTGGCTGCCCTAGCTCATCAATCCCAAAGCCCCAGAGGCGACACTGGCAGCAGTTTAGCCAGCGTCTGTCCCCAGAGCAAATTGTCTGGGAGCTGTGCCAGCTTCTGAAGAAAATCTGCTTTGTGAACAGGGGAAGAAGCCTCTTTTATACTTTCCGCTAATGATGTTATTCACTTAAGAGAGCTCTTCGTGCTTTCTTCCTTTCCCACAAGCCCCTGCTTGCCCAGGAGCCTGGAGGAGACAAGAGCAAAGAAGTGAACAGGTGGTAAGCGATCATCCAGAATCTGAAGGGAAAAGTAAAATAAATGTTCTAAGAAACGGTTCCATTTTTCAAAAGCCTAAAGTATTTTAATAAACACATTTGTCAGAATTTAGCAAATGATTTAGCCTTAGGGCAGGTGGCTCAGTTGGTTAAGCATCTCGACTCCTGGTTTTGGCTCAGTTTGATTTGTGGTTTCAAGCTCCACGTTGGGTTCTGCACTGACAGTCTGGAGTCTGCTTGGGATTCTCTCTCTCCCTCTCTCTGCCCCTCCCTTTCTCTCTGTCCCCCACCTCAATCTCTTGCTCTCAAGATAAGTAAATAAACTTACAAATAATGATTTAGCCTTAATTGGAAAGTTTATTATGGCTCATTATAAGCACTCGCCCTTCACAAAACAAATAGTAGCATGAGTTATGTCTTAAAAAGCAAACTGTAATTAACATCTCTTGCCTACAAGGTTGATTCCTCTGTGACGTTTCTAAGCTGATTTGATTTTCCCTGCCTTGACTTGTCCTTTCACTCTGGGCCTTTCTCTCTCCTCCCATCCCCTTTCTTCTGTCCTGGGTCTTTTACTTTCTTCCCTTCCCAGCATTTCCTATGTGGAAAAGTGAGTAGAGGCCAACAGCTCATGTGTAACAATAAAAGAATGAGACTTTTATGTTAAATCATATTTAAAAAGTCAAGATTAGATGAAGGACAGCCTTCGAGTAATGAGTTCAGGAAGTTATGCACTTAACATCACCGTGTACCATTTTTCACCATGTTTATACAAGTCCTCACTTGGAATTGCCCTTAGAGGTAATTTACGAGGTACACGTGCACACACACACACACACACACACACACATATGCATACGGTCAATCTGTATACTTTAATTTTGATCTCTCTTGATTATGTTCCTTCTTCGTTAACTTTGACTCTAAATGATAAATTCTAAATGAAAAAAAAAATATCACTCCAGAAGGACCAAGCTTTGCCACCAATAACAATACACGTATGTGTGTATATTTTAAACAAACCCTGAGGATGTTCCCAACAGAGTTGGTCCAAAATTACTTTGTGAAAACAGAGTAATGCAGGAGTCAGACATAGCACCCAAAGTGGCCATTTGGGAAGATAGTGTTTCATTTGGGTATACCGGCTCAGAAAATTTGGATGTTGTTTTCTTTTTTTTACGATTTTATTTTTTATTTTTTATTAAAGTTTATTTATTTTGAGAAAGAGAGAGGGAGTATGTGCACACGAGCCAGGGAGGAGCAGAGAGAGAGGAAGAGAGAGAATCTTAAGCACGCTCTGCACTGTGAACCCAGAGCCCAACATGGGGCTCAAACCTACGAACCGCAAGATCATGACCTGAGCTGAAATCAAGAGTCAGCCACCCAGGTGCCCCTCTGTGTTGTTTATTTTTAATCAGCCTTGTGGCTGGGTAGGGAGGCTGTTGTGACATGTGATGTGCACTGACATTTATTGAGTGCATTCTCTGTGATGTGCCAGGCTCCGTGCTGAGCTTTTTACATGCAGTATCTCATTTAATTCTCCTGAATTTAATTCAACTCTGAGAGAAGAAGGCTAATGCTTTCGAGGCAGGTGACTGACCACGGTCACACAGCTAGCGTGTAGCAGAAGGAGAATTTGGACCCATTTTTCTGACTCCAGAGCTTGTTTACCAAGTCACCAACCTGAGGCAGTGAGGCAGGTCACTTGTTTTCTTTGTCCTCCTAACACATCCAGTTGTTCAGAGCATCAAATAAGACACTGCATGGGAACACATCATAGGCCGCTGAGCAGGATACAAATGATCGTTCGTGCCTGTCTTTGCACAGCTGTTTGTCCTTAGTGCTCAGTATTCCCGTTATATATATAATTTTTTCTAAGAACTGGTTTCTCTATTTTTTCCTAAAATATTGTTAATGATTTCTGAAAGATCCAAGAATATTTTATGACTACGGATTTTTGCTCTAGTCAATGGCTTCCTTTATAGATGTTTCTCACTTGCCTCATAAAAGAGAACTCTATAGAAAGATTTCTCATTGACATACCGCTAGCAGGATGCATTGTTTTCTTTGTGAGTTTAGAATCACCGACAATATTTGGTCTTTATAGTTTTTGTTTTTTACTTTTAGTCTTGGTGGTGGTCTTAGTACCACCTTTCCAAATAGAAAAAAAAAAAAAAAAAAGATCGCGACTGACTCAAATAAGACAGAGTCATATAGGCCAGTGGCCTTGAACTAACATGAAGAGGAAGGTAATTCTGATAGTGTGACTACAGCTTTGAATTGATCATGAAAATTCTTCGGGATTGGGTGATGGATTAGAATAACGCATTTCAAATTGGTAAGGTGTGCCATCAATTGTATTGTATTGTCAATTAAAGGTATTGCCATTAATTGGAAATGTGAATACCTTTTGTAGGTTGTAGAACACATCTCATGATACACCGTCAATGCTTGTGATAGAATGATAGGGCCATGTGAGCAATAATGGAACCCCATGATATCACCATTTCATAGGCGGAAACAATTGAAACAGAAAGAAGTTAAGCTTTTTGGGAGGGAAAAGATTGGCTAAAAGCTAGGACTAATATAGTAGTTCTTCTAATTAAGTGATAAATTCAATATGCGTATTTTATTCTTCTAGTAATAGTACTTCGCAGTACATATACATAGGAATCACATGGTCCTTTGAATCACTTTAGTTCTCTTTAATGTAGTTCTAGAAATGAAGAACCTTGAATTCTGTGATAAGCTCAGACACTGAATGGCTTAGACACTAGCCATGCTATTCTTCAAGTGTCCCATCGTTAAGGGGTTGGAATGGAGCTGGGGGTGATAGACAGATAATAATTATGCATACTACGATGTTGCAATTTAATTAATATTTATAAAGCACTTGGAAATCCTCAGATGAAAGATGCTCCTCCAAAGGACAATTATCTTAACGATCTCTCCCATGTTCCTGCTCCAGGTTTTTTGGCCAAAGCAAAAGGAGTTTACTCTAGAGTCTGAGAATTATGCTCCCAGAAATATGATGAAGAGTGTAGACATTAAGCTTGGCACCCCTTGTGCAGAGTGATGGTTTATTTTGGGTTGTCGAAATGCTGCCACAAATCACTGTGTCCCCAGGAGACAATGTCATATCATCCGTCGAGCCTGCCACTGAGGAATTTTCTGTCTCAGCAACTCCTTGTCCTTAGAGCGGGCTCACGCAAGGAAGTCACAACCTCCTCCTGATAGTTGGTGTAATGTTTCATTTTTGTCAAGAAGGATAAAAAGAACTGCAGTCTTCAGGCTGCAGTACAAATGGGTGGATTCCAGTAGCCATGGAGAAGGGAAATTGGGAGAAAGAACAACCTATATGTCCCCTCTTTGGTCTCTCATTTCTGGAACATACCTGCTTCTGGTCATGCGACTAGAATGAAAGCAAGTCAAAGATCAGGGCTCAGTGATGAGATGCCTGTAGCATTGAGAGGGCTCCTCTCTTTGGTGCCACAGTGTCTCCTGGGATTGACCACAGCATTGCTGACCGCTGAGCACCCTGAGGGCTTCCTCTTCCTCTCCAGAACTGAGCACTGATGTGTGTTGGAAAAGAAGCCATTCATAGGCAGATGGGGAGGCTCTCTACCTGCGCTCTCAAAATGAGCAGCATCCAGTTCAGTTCGGCTCTGACAAACAGTGCGTGGTGGTGCCTTGAAGGGGATCTCGGCTACACATTTTCAAAGTGGACCTCCAGAACCATCTGCATCAGAACCACCTGAAGAATGTCCTGAATCTGGGGGTCTGGGTCTATGCATTGTCACAAGCTCCCCAGGTTTCTCTGAACGAGCACAATATCCTGACCCCCTCCTTGTTGGACCAGTCTCGCCTAAAAGTGGTTCCGATGACCCAAACAGGCTGGACTGAGAGTAGTTGCCTGAGAAGAGAGTAGTCATTCCCTGACAGCTGGCAGATTAGGTGGCTGCTAACTTTTTTGAGAAAATATCATGGAAATTACACATCAGAGAATACTAGTGAACTGATTCCTTTGGCCATTCTTCCTAGCCCAAATCCACTGTTCTGTCACATATGAAACACCTACTACAAATACCTGTGCGAGGCCTTCCTTTGTAATGGCTGCTCTTGCTTTACGACGTAGAATCTGGGTGGCAAAGACTCAGGCAGAAGTTCTTAAGTTCCAAGAAACCTGGTATTCGTTTAATCAATGTTCTCAGCTCTTTCCCGAATCTGTTATCTATTTTTTCTGAATCTGTATTTTCAAATGAAGAAGCATATATCCATTAGGAGTTTTTCTAATGATCCAGAGACAGGTCTGGATACCAGTCAGTTAAAATAGTTTAGTCTTTGACCTGGGCTCAGAAGTATCTGACATTCTCTGTTATCACTCTTCTGCTCATCCCCTGCCTTCCTCATTTATTCACTTCTGGGCCCTCTTTTTTCTGCAGCTGACACCCCTCTCTCCTCTGTAATCCTGTTTGGAAGCAAACAATTTAAGCTTTCTCAGCTCCCCTAATGGATAGAGTTTAAGCTGATGGAGCACTAACCAACTGTGGGGTATCAGAGAAGTCACACAACCTCTCTGAGCCTCAGTGGCTTTATTTGTGTATGTGAGAAGAATAATTCTTACCTTGCCAGGATTAGATTAGGTTATATATGTCACACAGACCGTGCTCAATGTGTGATAAAATGTGATGTTTATCTCCCCTGGGCCCTTAGACTGCTTCTCACACGGGTCTCTGCCTACTCGCCTAACTCTGGATGCAGCCAGTCCTGATAACCAACCCCCAAGCACGATTTAGCTGGGCAGAGAGAGGGGAATCATTCTCAAAGCACTTCTTCACCCTAGCACGTTCTTCAAAAGTGATCCCTCTCAACACTTTCTAAGATAAAATGTTTATTTAAAAAAAGCAGTTAAGACTATGATGAAAAGAAAAGAAAGGAAACAGTATAAGATGCAAACTCTGTGGGGAGGATAGTCGTGGGTACTATTTTTCTTTGACGTTTGTTTATTTTGAGAGAGAGAAAGAGTGTGTGTGTGTGTGAGCATGCAAGTGGGAGAGGCACAGAGAGAGGGGAGAGAGAGAATTCCAAGCAGACTCTATTCTGTCAGCGCTGAGCCCCAAGTGGGGCTCATCCCACAACCATGAGATCATGACCTGAGCTGAAATCAAGAGTTGGATGCTTAACTGACTGAGCCACCCAGGTGCCCCCATTACTTTTTTTTTCTCATCTGTTTTCTCTCTCATTAATTAATAGAGTTTCATGCATATCCTGAGTTCCTGATCCTCTGATTCAACCATAGCAGGTGTCCCTACCCCACATCGTAGAACCCAGTTATGCCTCTTTTCTTAGATTGTGCTAAGAAACAGCACCATACCTCACACTTCCCCTCATTCAGTCCCTTCCATCAGTGCTCCAGTTCTGATAATGAAGCTCTGACCTTGGTCCCAAATTCCAGGGCACTCTTCCCCACCCATGTTCCCATAATCCAAATCTTAGCTCTGCCTTTGTCCTGTTTCTGAGTGCTGTTTCTGGGACATACCTTAGTCTCCTTGTACCCCACAGGCCTGCCTATCTCTAACTAGGCCCTTTGCCCAGTAGCAGGGCCTCTGTTATCCATCTTTTGATGCACCGCTAACTAACTGCTTGAACTTCAACATATCCGTTGCCCAAATTCCCTATGGCTGGGCCCCATCTACCTGTTGGGCCCCCACTTCTAGACCAACTGGTGCCCCCATGTGTTGGAACCCCGTATGGAGCTATCCATGTTCCCTGGACACAGTGTCTTGGTTTGGCAGACTCTCCACTATCACCTCGGCTGACCTTCCGCCACCTGTCTTGACCTTAATAACACATTTGCTCCCCCTTACTGCATGGTCTTCAGTGTCCAATTCTAGTCAGGACACCAACCACTTGAAATAGACAGCCAATGACACAGCAAGATTGTTGTCAGGAGACAGAGTAGCTGAGCCGCTACTGATGTTTCCAAGGAGACTCATCCCCTGGCTACTAGAGTAGCAGTGTTGAGGAAACCCATCAGGGAGGCTGAATTTTACCACTAAGTAGCATAAAATGTCTTTCCTGGGAGCCTGGGCACTGAAGTTTGAATCCAGGAAAAGCCAGTTGCTAATACAGATAGAATGTGAGAAGCTTTAGACCAGCAGATTTTAAGCATCAGGAGGCTGAGATGCTGCAAATAGTTACTGTTGTAATGCAAAGGACTCTTTCTAAGCCTCAGGGAAGTCACAGTTCTGATCACTGCTCTAAACAGCATCTTAACTTCATCTCTTAGCCCTAAGCTAGGCTGTACTGGGGAGATGGGAAGGTGTTCACATCTGTGAGAACATGGAAGTTTCTCTTCCTGCCAAAGATTTGACCACCGGTCAACCTGATGCTGTGAATTCCCTCCTCTAAGGACATACCTCAGCTGTTATGCATCTCAAGATACTCTCTGAAAAAGCAAAACGTGTTCCACTTGATTTGAATAATAGATTCTCCATTTGCAGGAACTGGGCTTTAGGCTAGCTCTTTGCCATCCAGGCAATTAGACATAGGGTGGGTCCACTTACATCGGGGACCAGTCGAAGGAAAGAGTACAGGCATGCACTGGTTCAAGTGTCCACTCAGGAATATGGTTCAGGAATAGAAGACATCAGAAACTGGAATGGAGTAGGGCAGACAGAAACCAACACAGAAACGAACTGGAGCCTCCAGATGCCTTCAGAAAGATGCAGACAGAGTAAGAATGAGAGAGACAGACAGACAGAGTGTCTTTGAGAATGAGGTGAAATACTAACTTTCATTTATCTGTATTCATAACTCTTTAGATCCTTGTCATCTTGGGTGTGTAAAAAAATGAGAAAGCACTTGTGTGCTTCCCTAAATACAGACAAAATGGACATATTCTTAGTCTCAAATAAATAGGAAAAGCTGTGGGTTTAGAACTTCATGTGTTTATTTTTTGATGGCAGTTAGAATAAAATGTTCCAAATTTAACATTTAAAAGGGAACAAAGTAACGCATTATGCAAATGGTATTATGGGATGGAGAGTCCCTGGGCAAAGGAAGATAGATGTATTTATAATTGCATTTTAATCTTCTCCACTGGCAACAATCCCTTGTCTGTTTTAACCTGATGCCAATCTTTGAATTGAGAGATGGTGACTTAAATTTAGAATTTGGTCAAGGTGGCTATCAATTGCCTTAACTATAAAGGATCTTGTAATTTTGCCTCCAAATTATAATGTCATTTATAATTCCCTTTGTCATTACGGATGTTGTGGTATGAAAGACTGAATGATGAGCTTTGTTGCATACTTTAATTATTATTTTTGTCACGAAAAATGCCTAAAATTTGAAACTGGGAAATAACAGGCGCGATTAAGGAAATAATCTGTAACTGATGTACTCCTCCCTCTAAATTACATTTTCCAACGCTTTATTTATAAAAGTTGACCAATCCAGTTTGACTGTTTCCATACATATAAGGCCATATCTCTCCCCTGAGGAGCTTGCTGTCAGTCATGCTAAAAGAATTAATGAGTTTTCCAATCCAGACCAGCTGGAATCAAGGCTCTAAAGTACTTTATTCTGAGCAAAGAATATACTACTTGTCACACAGACATAAAAATTCTTAATGAAGCATTAATAAAGAGAACTGCTTATCCTTCATGTAGCTTTTATAGATGCCAACGAGAATGTAGAAATATAGCTGTTGGAGAAAGAGAGATTAAATTGTATTTTTCTTGGTCACAGCTCTCACCTGTTGGTGGGGATGATAGAATCTCAAATTTAGTTCAATGACCCAGCCCTGATCCTGAACATAGTGGAGTTTTCCTTCCTTCGGCTCAATTACAAAGCCTACAATCACACCATTGTCATTGAAGGAGGCAGAGACAAAAACACTTTCTTTTCTGCAAAGCAATGATCTAAAAATGTAATCCCCCTAAAATATTAATGTCGGGCCACAGCCATACTTGCCACTGAAGATCATTCTCCAAATGCAAGCTGGTTTCCCAATATGTCTTGTTGCGATAGCTCACAGATAGCACTGCCTCACTTTTGCCCCTTAGAGGGTTGAACAGAGGTGATGAAGTAGCTCCGTGGTCCTTCCTCCCAAGTTCCTGTCTACAAGTATCAAGCCCCATTGTCCCTCCAAGCATAGCAAGGCAATGAGATTTCTGAATAGATGTGCCTCAGCTTCGGAGTTCCTCTTGGACAACTAGAACATAAAGACAATTGAAGAGATTTCATCTGTGTAAAAGAAAAAAATCATGCCTTCAGGTTCTAGATAACTTCTTATAAAATAGGGTTTGTATAGAAAAAGGAATTTGGGGGTTCACAGAGTCATGACTTCCAAGGGGCTCATTCCTATGGAATTATATGCAGCTTAGTTTAAAGCAAACTCAATTTTGAAAACGAAGCTTTGATGCAGCATTGTTTTCAAAATTGAGTTTGCTTTAATACTGCACAGAGTGTACCATAAAGATACACTAAAAGAAGGATAATTTATCTCATCTCATGACACAAAAAAGGGATATTATTTAAAAATCAAGAGGAGAAGAGAAATGCACACTTAGATGTAAACTACCACCCATGGCACCCCATCAAGTAAGAGGGTCATCTTCCAAGGACAGCAAAGAGGACTTTTAGAATCCAGCTAGTCCACTTTGCTGTTAAGTAGCTGTATAAAGTCTTGGGTAAGACACTTTCATTCTCTGAACTTCATTTTCAACTCTATATGATGAGGATGTACTAATACTCATACCCCTTGTGGCTACCTCCCAGGAGTATTGTAAGCACCCAGCAAGAAAATTTATATGAAACGGTTTTTTAAATAGTACTAAATATTATGTGCTATAATGGTAGTCAGTTTTCTTCTTATTATTAATCTTGTCTCTGCTCTAATCTAAGAAGAAACTAATTTCTTGTGAACCTTCTCGTTTCTGAGGTCCCATATATTTTCCCCCACTTTGGGAAATTTTAACCATTGAGAATCAACATGACAGAAGCCTTACTCTGAATAGTAACTGACTTCCTAGCTAGGATGTTGCTCGAAGATCTGGATTATTTTATTACTACCATAGCATGGTTTTCCCTCAAGTGGCTGTGGCTCTTTGGTTATATAGCTTTCCCATTATAGAAATATAGCAAACTAAGGCAAAACAACTCTCTCTGATGCTTCATTTGTTCGTGCATGTACACAATCATTCATATATTAACTACATTAATAAATACCTGTGCACCAAGCACTGAGCACAGGAGAATGAATAAGATTCATTCTTATGATGCATCCTCAAGATGATGGCTCATTGTTCCACTAAGTATAAACTAAAAGATTTGATACAAGTGTACTCTAGATAGTTCTTGCTTTTCTGACACAATGCTTGGGATATGGTACATTTTAACAAATATTTTCTAAAATAAGTGAACAAAACACAGGCCACTAGTTTTCTTAGAAGAAAGGACAAACTCATTGGGTTCTGACTTTGAGAGCCAAGGAGAGGCTTGAGCTCTCTAGATCAATATATAAGAGATTTCTATTCCTAAAATCTTGAACAGGTTCAACTTTTAAATTACTTTTCCAATGCAACCAAGAGGTCGCGATGACCCTTACCCTTACACTACAGTGAAATAGTGTTTGTACTCATTGCTGACTCATCCTGTGAAATGAAGAAGACTTTCTATGGAGAAGCATTGTAAAGAAAGGAAAGGAGCGAAGGTAGTCACTGTGGCAGAAATTCCTGATAGCACAAAATTTGGGGAGATATATCATTGGTGAATCTTATGCTCGATAATCCCTGGGACACTTTGGCACAGATACACTATCAATCAGTGTGGAATAGACAACATGATTTACCTTGGCATTACATCTTAAGAGATATTCACTGCACTCATTGGCAAAGCTTATTTGTTCCAAAGAATGGTATCATCAAAAACTTCTGCTCTTTGAAAGACAGCATTGAGAAAATGACAAGGCAAATCACAAAATGGGAAAAAAATATTCACAATTCATATGTCTTTCAAAGAGTGTCCTCAGATATATGCAGAAGTTTTATTACTAAATAATAAAAAGACAAACAACCTAACTTAAAAATGGGCAAGAGATTTGACCAGATTGACTTCATCAAAGAAATACATGAATGGCCAATAAACACATTTAAAACATGTTAACTTCACTGGTCATCAGGGAAATACAAATTATATACCATAACGAAATACCACCCTATACTCACTGGAATGGCTAAATTTGGATAAAACATGGAGCAGATGCTCTCATATCCTGCTGATGGGAACGCAAAATGGTGCATCTAGTTTGGAAAAGAGGCAGTTTCTTCTACAGCTAATCAAATGTACCCTGTGGCCCAATAATTCCACTCTTATGTATTTTACTCAATATAAATGAAAATATATGTCTACGCAAATATTTGTATATGAGTGTTCACAGCAACTTTATTCTTATTAGCCCCAAACTAGAAACAACCCAATTATCCATCAAAAGGTAAATGAATATACAAATTCCATACAATGGAATTAAATCTAACATTTAAAAGGAATGGACTGTTCATTCATGCAATAACATGGGTAAATCTCAAAAATATTATGCTGCTCAAAAAAAATACAGACACAAGAAATACCTACTTTATGATGTCAAAAAAGGTTAATCTATAGTAACAGAAAGCAAGCGATTGGTTGTCTAGCCGGGGGTAATGAGGATGTTATTACAAATAAATTCGAGGGAACTTTTTGAGGTAATGCAAATGTTCTATATCTTGACTATTAAGGTAGTTACACAGACATGTACTTTTGATGAAACTGTATACTAACACAGGTGCATTTTACTCTGTGTAAATTAGAGTTTTGTAAACTTGGTTTTATTTTTTTAATTAATTAATTATTTTTGAGAGAGAGAGAGAGAGACAGAGAGCACGAGCAGGGGAGGGGCAGAGAGAGACACACACACACACAGAATCTGAAGCAGGCTCCAGACTCTGAGCCGCCAGCACAGAGCCTGACACGGGGCTCGAACTCACAGACCGTGAGATCATGACCTGAGCTGAAGTTGGACACCTAACTGACTGAGCCACCCAGGTGTCCCTGTAAGCTTGATTTTAAAAACTGACATCATGAAAGGACATACATAAATGTGCTAAAGGAGAACTAAGGCAAAGTATTTATATTCTATAAATTCATAGTAAAGTGAATACCTTTACTCTAGTAGAACAGAAGAGCAAAAGTAAGATTGGAGTGCATAACTTGAAGGAAGTGTTACTTGTATGTTCTTTTAATAATCATACTGATATGTATCAGAGATGAAATAAATACAATGTACCTGAATCTTCAGGACACACATATTTATGTATTTTGTCTTCCTGTAGAGAGTATATACCCTTAAAGGCAAGAACTGCTGTCATTTTTATTTAAGCTTAGGAAAGAATGTGGAAGAGAAGTAGTGATTTGTTGACAGAAGTGGGCAGGTTAAGAAACTTAAATGCGACCACCCCAGCCAAGAGATAGGTCTTAACTTCAGCCAAAAAGGGAAGAAAGAGGAGGAGGAGGGAAAAAGAGCCTTGCAGGGGCCAACTGTTTTGAAATTATAAATTTTCACTGAAGAGATGCTGTGACATGATGGATTAGTCTCCCAGGGATGCCAAGTTCGATGAATTGCTCTGTGTGCTTTGTAGACACAAATCCCAGGCTTGGCCCCATCAACTCCTTTTCTTTCCCCTAGAATATGTCTTGGGCCCAAGTCTCATATCTATTTTACAGAAAATACTGAGACTTCTTTGCTCAGGCACAGGCTAGTGCGAAATAGAGACTGCGACTTACCCACCTTCCTTCACGGGACTCTGGCTTTGCCACTGGCATGTGGGAAGCTTAATATAGATTGCAAAATGAAACAGTCAGTTCTAAAATTCTGCTTCTCTACCTTTCTTTAACTCGCCAAGAGAAGCTTGTGAAGAGCAGAAGTGATCCCTATTTACCATAAATGCTTATCTCTGGACGCATCGTATTTTTGGTCCCATCTGGTTTAGGCCCATTTATGTATTTAGAGTTTTCTCTGAGCACTGCTCACTTAACATGCAATTGAAATTGTGGAGTATGGAATGAATGCTTTTAAATGTAGTAGTCATTTTAAATGCACTAGAATTAAAGGTCATTGAAATGACTCATCTGTGAAATATAAAGTAAAAAGATGGCATTCTTAATTTAGCTGTTCCTTAGATTTGTCCTTAGCAGAATTCTAAAAGTGGCTTAAATACACACCTCAGACCGATTTATCTGGGACCACTCATCAAATCAGAAATGGACTCTTATATAAAATGTCTGACTTCTAAATGACAGAAAATAATCTTGTCTTAACCTCAAAATTTTAGATTATGAATGACGTGGAAACAATAGCATTTTTCGCTGCAAATTTTACATGTGGCTATTTTTATGTGAAGACAAATCCAGAGAGCAGGGACAGGGTAAAATAACAAAATGAGGATGGGCAATTTACACTTAGCCTTTGCAGATGGGCTTTGCATTTTTCAATTAGCTCTGTCATTTAGGTTTCTGTCTGTCATATGGCTGATATATAAGCCTGCAGCACCGTGTGTGGGGAGTAGTAGCACCATAGCGAGAATGCCTGTTTTTCCTTCTACATTTTTAGAAAGCGCTCTAGGAAATGGAGCGTGAATTTAAAATCCAGTCATATGAATCTGCACCTTAGTATCATCATAAAATCACAGGTTTGACATATTTGCACAAGCACGCCCCTTTGGGGGACTTGGAAAGGCAATGCTGTCCTTCCCCCCAGATTGAAAATACTTGCAGTGCCAGAAATTTCTCCAGCAACTAGAGAAAATTAGATTTGGCCTGAAGGACTCAGACCAAAAAGAACCCCTGCTGTGGGCCAAGTTAACATATAGTAGAAATTGAGAATGCAAGAGTAATATAAAATTTTACATACAATACTTCGGCAGCATGCATATGCAAATTGGAACAGTACAGGGATGAGCATGGCGCCTGCCCGAAGATGACATGCAAATTCTTGCATGCTTCTCGGTTTGACAAAAATATAAGTTGTAGATGTGATCTGCGTAAGATAAAAATTATACAGAAATGCAACCCGATGTAAACAGTAATTATCTTGGAGAATTAGGACTATAATTTTTAAACCTCTTTATTTAAAAAATATTTCTGCAGTAGAGATGTAAAAATTCATATTTAGAAAAAAATAAAATAAGCATTTAAACACAAAATGACATGTTCACTCAAGCTGGACTGCCTAAATTTAAAAGCAGAGTTGACAAAAAAAGTGAATTAAAAAAAACTTTTTTACCTTAAGTACCTTAGGGAAATGACTTTCTAGCTATTCTTCTTTTAGTTTAATTCTAGTACAGTTAACATACAGTGTTGTATTAGTCTCAGGTGTGTAATATAGTGATTCAACAATTCTATACATTGCTCAGTACTCCCCACGATAAGTATTCTCAATCCCCTTCACTTATTTTGCCCATCCCCCCACCCACCTTCGCTCTGGCAGCCGTCAGTTTGTTCTTTATTTGTAAGTGAATCATAACGAATTTTCTTTTTCCGACTGGCTTGTTTCACCTAGCATAATACCATCTAGGTCCATGCATGTTGTTGCAAAGGACAAGATCTCACTCTTTTTTATGGCTAAATAATATTCCGTGTTATATATATATATACACATACACACACACACACACACATACACACCTATATCTCTCTCTATATCTCTATATATAGAAAGAAATATAGATATAGATATCATGTCTTCTTTATCCGTTCATCTATGAATGGACACTTGAGTTACTTCCATTTCTTGGCTATTATAAATAATGGTGCAATAAACATAGGGGTGCATATATCTTTTTGAATCAGTGTTTTCATATTTTTTGGATAAATACCCTAGGTTGGAATTAATGGATCATACGGTAATTCTATTTTTAACTTTTTATACCAAAATTAAAAGCTTTTGCACAGGGAAGGAAATCATCAGCAAGACAAAAAGCCAACTTACTGAATGGAAGATGGTATTTTGCAAGTGATATATTGGATAAAGAGTTAATATCCAAAATACATAAAGAGCTTATAAAACTCAACACCGAAAAAATACAAATAATCAGATTAAAGATGGACAGAGGACTTTAATAGTCGTTTTTCCAAAGAAGACGTACAAATGGCCAACAGACACATGAAAAGATGCTCAACATCACTCATCATCAGGGAAATGCATATCAAAACCCCAATGAGATATCACCTCACAGTTGTTAGGATGACTGAATGCAAAAGCACAAGAAACAACAAATATTGATGAGGATGTGGAGAAAAAGGAACCCTCACGCACTGTTGGTGGGAATGCACACTGGTGCAGCCACTGTGGAGAATAGCACGGAGGTTCCTCTCAGCCTTGTTTTTAAAGAACCTCCTTTCCTCACATGATGTTGCACTTCTTGCTGCTTGATTTTAATCCCTAGAATCTGTCATGCTGGTGGATCTCCCTTCCTTCTGCCCTCTCCTTTTGTGCTCATTGCATCACCATCACTGACCTCATTGCCTTCAGCTCATCTTACACTTCTAGGGTATGGCACACATTCACACACCCTCCCATATACTTGCTTTAAAGGGAAAGTCGTAAAATAGAAAAGATGTATTATTTTTATCTTTTAAGAGAGGATCACATGAAAGGTTCTCTGATAGGCACAGATTCTGCCTTCAGGACGTTGACTCTTTCGAAGATGGATGAGTAAATACAAAAGTGCAAGTGGATGTATAAGTGCATTGAGAGGGGTGAGCTCAGAGTCCTATGGTGGACAAATAAGGGTTCAAGAAGACTAATGCTAAGGAGGGGACATCTATTCTGAAACCCGTAGGACAGGATGAGTGAGCTCTGTCTTTTGTGCAAGTATGAGTAGTAAGCCATAAGTTGATCTTCCCCAGGACTGTTCCTGCTCTTAATAGGGACTGTCCTCTATAGACTGAAATCTATAGTTAAACATCTGTCTATAAACCAGAAAGTCAAAGAGATGCACTCGAGAATAAGTACTTTACATTTGAGCAGTGACTTTCTTCAAAAGGTGGAGCAGTCACTATGCCTTGCTTGCTCCCCCTCACCCCCACCCTTATCCCTAGGTGCACAGGACTTCCAACTGCCACCACTTCTTTATTTGAAGACTTCCTCTAGTCTGGAGCCTTCTTTGTCCCACACTCCATAGGCAGTTAGTGTCAGGGAATTAATGTCCTCCAGACCCCCATCAACAGCCAATAGGAGTTGGGACATAAATACCGCGGTTCCCTTGCTCCCTGTAGGGATGCCTCTGAGATGTGTGTTTCCCCAGAAATAAGCCCCAGTTCCCCATAGTGATAACTGCCTTTCCTTCCCAATCTCATTTTCTTGTCACCTCATGGCGACATCTTCCAAATAAGCCTCTCTATAAACCTCAAATCCTTGCCCTCACAGTTGTGTCTAGGGAACCCAAATTAAGATTCATGAACAAGGCACATTTGGAAACAAACAAACGAACAAACAACGCATCCCTTATATTGTCTGTATACTCCCTACCTCACTCTTCCTCTGGATACTCTCCTTCTGTACGCAAGCCTCTATCACAGTGCTCAGCTCACCACTCGCTTGCTGCTCTGCCCCCCCCTTTGAACTGTAAGAGTTTTGAGAACATTGATTGTGTCTCTGTATCTCCAGGTCCCCAATAAATGCTTGCTAAATGGACTTCCTGTGAGCTTTGCGGTACTCGTCCAGCAAAAATGCCTCCACTGAGCATATTTTACAGAATGCCTGGCAAGAGGGACAAGGTGAATGAATTTGGAGAATGTTCTGGAAGAGAAACAACCCTGAAAACTTTTCCACAATAAGACTTAACCCCTGCCCATGAGTAAAGCACATGCATTACTGCGCTTCAAACTTCCCTGTCTCTAAAGTGAGGATTAAGTAACACTTGCCATGATTTAGTGTCGGAAAAGTGCTTTGAAACTTCAATGAGGCTCTACACGATTAAAAGAGTAGCCACCGTTCCATCATTTAAATAATCTCATTGGCAGAGACCATGCATTCATCATCACGGAGAAGTATTTTTATATTCACTGAGCGTCTTTCATCCGAGAACATCACCATGGTTTATAAACATTAACTCAGTGTATTCCTCACGAAAACACGCAGACTGGGCCTTTACATGAATTGATAAACCAGGTCCTGAAATAGCGAAACAGCTTGTTC
Source organism: Paguma larvata (assembly GCA_030068075.1). Taxonomy (NCBI): domain Eukaryota; kingdom Metazoa; phylum Chordata; class Mammalia; order Carnivora; family Viverridae; genus Paguma; species Paguma larvata. The sequence continues at coordinate 2,189,365 of CM057827.1, forward strand.
CAAAACATCCAGAGTCGGGGCAAGAAACAGGTCACTACTAGGAGAGTTAGTGATCAAGAGATAACCGTATGTAAATATTTGGGTAAATGAGGCAAATAGATCAGATAGGCAGACCCTTAAGGGAAGTAGCTCACTCTCCTTTCTCTGCAGCTCATAGAAGCAATCTGGGATTCCTGATGGGGTATCTAGAAAAGCGTCCACTGAATTAATGGTTTCATGAATTATGAAAATCCTACAAAATATTTAGCAGTTGCATTGTGCTGAGCAGATACTCTGTGTGCAATCCAAAGGTGCCCATTCAAGTGTCCCTATGTATTTTATACTCCTGACAGTGAAGATAACTGCCTTCTAGCCAGATAAAGAGGGGAGGCTTCTGTGTCTTTAGAGAAGACAGATGGGTGAGGCATACATTAAAACGGCTTCCATTACAGTAAAATATGATCCCTTTGTCTCAGCATCTGTTCTGCAAACGTAGCAGGAACCTTTCATCAAGAGTTGATGGCAAGTCCGCTGGTCAGCAGTTGCCAGTTCTCTTGCTTATGCCCTGGTATTGGTGGGTGAAGTCTCACATTGGCCAGTGGATCATCAGCCAAGAGGTTTGAGTGACTTGATGGCTCCTGGACCCCTATGTTGTCTCTCCCCAGCTGGCCCCCAGAAAGCACCAAAGTCAATAATGTGATACCATGGTGTGGTTCACAGAACACTGGAGCACTAGGGACTGGAAGATTCTCAGCTGTGTCTGCTGTGCGACTTTGGGAAAATCATGTTCTCTTTCTGTTTCTCAGCCCTCAGATCTGTAATTTTCCACCTGTACCACAGAACATTTCAGAAGATTTCTCAGAGGCCACTGAAAAGGTCCCCAAAGGCAGAGCACTAAGGTCCCCGACCTAGCTACAACCAACTGCCTCACTTTTTTTTCTCTTGATATCTGGTATCAAGATATATGCTTTTCCTGTGAAAATATAAAAGAAATCATTGAGATCATTCTGATATTCTACAATTCTTTTCTATCAGAGCAGAGTAGAATTGAATCATGTCAATGCAGGGAGATCTTCCAGCAATACCAGTCAGTGGAGGGGCAGCCAAGAAGCTTTGTAGAGTCAACGCTATCACCATCACTGGTGCCCCCTTGCCAGTAAGGGCTTAGCATAGCTTTCCCAGCAAAGGCTGCTGCTTTCTCCTCTTTTAGCTTCGTGGTAAGGGCTCTCCCACTCCACAAGCCCCCACACCTCCTCTCCTGTTCAGACACTTACTATAGCAATCACAAGTCATTTTTTCTGAAACATACAGAAGTAATAGTCTGTCTCATGGGACGTGCTGGCGGATCAGCCCACAGATGTAGAAACATGGTGTCTTGTATTTCTTTTCTTGCCTTTCATCTAAATGGGCAAGAAAACTAACACTTCACAGTGTCTGAAAGCACATTTATTCTGGTGCTAAATTCCTTGGGCTTAAATCCTAGATTCTATACTTATTAATTTTCTGGCATTGGACAAGTCACTTAACTTCCCTATGTTAGTTTACATACACATCCATAAAGAAAAAAGTAGCAATGGCAATGACAATGATAGTAACACCTACCTGCATTTCAGGATTATGACAATTAATTAATACACACTAGTGCATGTAAAGTACCTTTCACCTTAAGAAGTGCTTCAGAAGTGTAAGAATACAAATCCACACACATATACACATACACATGTACAAGTGTGTCATTATATATCCAATATATAGAGAAAATATATAAAAGTATACTTTGTATATAAATAAATATAATTTTGATATTTTAATATATAAAGTTTCTCTATAAAATATATATAAATTTATATATACACACATGCACAAAGAGCACAAATATTGGACCAGGCATTTTATCAATATTGTTATTGTGTATGTGTCTGTATACTCATTAGCCATTACTTCACCCTTTTGGGTAAAGAAAAAGAACTGAACTTTCTCTCTAAGTGAGCAGTAGGTGTCAGACTGAGAGTCTGGTCTCTTAGTCGCAGTGTCTCGGCCCAGATCACTCTACATGGAGAGATGCACATTCGAAATGTCTTGCCTGGCAAAGGCACCTGGCACCTGTATCTGGTAACGAGTCAATTTTACTCTTTCCTCTAGTTCAAGTGCACATTTCCTGTGACTGGAACAAATGCCAGACCGCAGGATCTAAGAGAGATTTAACTGCTTATTCCCAGCTTTGTGACAAGATGCCTTGGGTGGGCCACCTGGTTGCAGACAACCATGCCCGCAGCCGTGTGCTGGAGTGAGCGCCTACCGGCTCATGAGAGCCAACTCTTAGATTTTCAGGAATTTTGTGAGGCAGTGGTAAAACACAACCACTCTTAAAAAGTAACTTATGTAAATTTTCAATTACATTAATTATATTCTAGGGGCGCCTGGGTGGCTCAGTTGGTTAAGCATACAACTTCAGCTCAGGTCATGATCTCACAGTTTGTGAGTTTCGAGCCCCGCATCAGGCGCTGTGCTGACGGCTCAGAGCCCGGAGCCTGCTTCAGATTCTCTGTCTCCTTCTCTCTCTGCCCCACCCCCTTCCCCGCTTGCACTCTCTCTGTTTCTCTCTCTCTCAAAACTATAAAAATAAACATTACAAAAAAATTCAAATTATATTCTAAACAAAGATAATGAATACTCAACTCATCAAATTCTAATTATTTTACTACTTTTTACTGAGAGTCTGGTCTCTTAGTCCCAGTGTCTCGGCCCAGATCACGTGTGCTCGTGTCGCGTGTGCTCCTGGGGTTCCATGCATCTAATGTGTATGGATGGCAGGCCGGGGTGCTGCTCTATATCTCTTCCCAACTCCGTCTTTAGTGGCGTCACACTGTAAGCTTCATGTTGCTGTGGTGGGAATGTTTACACCATAGAAAACAGCAAATGCTACAAATCAGGGTTCCACTTATTGTTTTGTTGATTAGTTATGGGAAAGTGTTGATAACAAAGATTAAACTTAAAAGTGTGTTGCACCTACCTCAAGATATTTGTTGATTTTTCTTACTTTACTGTGTAGAAGCCTGGCAGATCCCACCTTAACAGAGTGATCAAGTTAACATCACCAATAATAAGATATGTAAACATAATGGACCCCTGATGCTCTTAGTCTGGCTTCAAGCTACTTTTCTAGGCATGGGAGCCACTATTTGCATTTTCACCCTCTTTGCCCCGGCTAGTCTGCTAGACTCACAGCTGCTTTTTCCCTTCTTGCCTTTTATGCCTGGCCATCCCTCTACTACTGCCTGGAGTAATTTCTCTCTTCCTCTTTGTTCAAGTGAATCTTGCCCCTTTACCATGCACATTGTTGATTTTTTTCCTCACTCCTACATGAAGCTCTCCACGAAGATACCTGCAGTCTTCATCCTTACAATTCCTGTATTATTTTCTATATTACTACTTCCAACAGTATCATTCAGGGATTACACGATGTGTTGGACTGCTGGATTGTGTGTGCGTGTGTATGTGTTATTCTCCAATATGACTGCAAGCCCTAACAACAGAGACTAATGGCTTCCTATGCTTCTATAAATCATTCCAGAACCTTAGCGTGTATTCAGTAAATATTTGTTGACTGCTTTTAGAAACAAATGGATACCATAACTGAAGTTCTAGATTTTATGATCTTCTTCAACATTAACCTTTACTCTTTAAGCAAATGTTTTTGGAGTTTTTTAGTTGAGTCTTTCAAGTAGAAATATCAATATTGTTGTAGTCCATATTTTCATAGAACCTATCTTCCACTGGTTTTAGTACTAAAAAACACAATTAACCTGCTAACAGTGACAGCAGTAAGAAGACAGTGTTCAGTCTTAGTTATCCCAAAGCCCACTCAACCTCATTTTGTAAATCTTTGTCAACCCAGTGCCTGGCACACTGTCTGGCTCTTAGTGAGCTCTCAGTAAATGATGTAAACGTTATTAATCCCTTTGAGGGCTACAACACTGCTATTAGGTCACTCTGAAGAATGGTCCCCTGGAATGGTTTGGAAATTGTTGTCTTTTATGAAGAATAACTGTGTCTGCCTCTTCCGGTGTGCCCAGTGCTTGGGCTACATACCTTGTATAGGCCTCTTGGTTTTACCCCAGTACAATCCGGTGCCAAAGAGAGTACAGTTTAGAGGAATCCCAGTGTTGAGAGAACAAAGCCAAGACCTGCTTAGGTTTTATTGTGCTTCGAAAAGAGCCTGGAGTTCTTTCTGGGAAAGGGTAACTTGATAGTAGGGAACTGCACTACATGAGGGCCTTTGGCAATTATATGCAGTATTGATAGGATTTATATCTTAGGGTTTAACTTACAGAAAGTTTGCCTTAAAAGAAGAAAAGAAAGCTGGATAAAAACAGATTCCACATTACATTTATGTGAGTTGTCCCGAATGGCATAGATGATTTTTCCTAAGGCTATTAGCTCAGGATCTGAGTAGGACACTGGTGTTTTATGGGAGCCTGATGGGGGGAGATCAGGGCTGCTTCTGTTTTGCATAATGTCTGACCTACTGCTGAGTCTCATCAAGTGTTGGAGATCTTTGACCCGTTCACCAAATGAGAAACTCTCAAATAATTGTCTCCAGGTATTTCTGTCCAGTTTGTCATACTTACTAATTCCAACTTTTAGAAAAGGGTCATCCTCTTGAGCCCTATCAATAAAATGTCATGCTCCCAGAATGACAGCACAGGTCCTCAGAGCCAGGTTTCCTGCTCTTTCCCAGGTTGCCATCCATCTCCTCTGCTCTACATTCAGAGAGAGCATCTGGGTCCTGCTGCAAGTCCTACCTCATGAGTCCTCGTCACCACACACTGGCACAACTCCTCTGTTTTCAGTTTTCAGGGCAGGCTCCTTTCCTCAGCGCGGATCCCTTTGTCTGTCAGTTGCAGTGAGACCAATAGGAGGAAAGTGTTGGGAGGAAAGGCAGCAATGCCCCTCCCTGGTGAGTGGGGAGAGAACCCAGTTTGCAGACGTGCATTGCCTGCTGGTGGTGTGCTCCTGTGAGGCAACTCTGCCAGCTCCTTGCACAACCAGGGAGGCGAGTCAGTGGAGGGTGGGGGCACACAGAGGGCACACCCCGTTCGTGTCTGCCTGCAGGGACTTGTTCAGACAGTTCAGATGGCTGGAGATCAGTTCATTCCAAAGGCTACTAGCTGGTTATTATTTTATTTTTTTTTTGAATCTTATGTTTAAACCACTGTCCCCTACATAAGCAGCCATCACCCATTCCATATCCCTGCTAAAAAAAGGAGAAATTTTGTCACTGTCCCGCAGGCAATACGTGATTCAGTCATCAGCACTCAGAACTCAGTCACAACAGTGCTGGATGATTGAAGAATGAATGAGTAGGTTTGTGATAGTTGGATATTTTCTGGAAAAGTACCTAGAGCCTGGCTTCTTCCCTGGGGAACAATCTGAGTTGCTTGCTTTTTAAAACCTTTCTTCCTTTCCTGTTTTGAATACTTGTCAGGTCTATATAAATATCACCATGTCTCTCCTTTGCCCAGTCAGCCGTCACTTTATTTAGCTTTTCCTTCTATAACATCCTACTTACAGGGGTGGCCAGTGTCATAATCCTTCCCCTAAAACCAGACATTAAAGTCCTCAGCCTTCCAGAACTGGTGAATACATGCTCCATCATGAGAAAAATCACTATGTGCCGGCCCAGGAAGTGAGGCAGGGAGCATTTGGGCAAAGACCTCCACTTCAGTTTAGTAGCAAGGTCATTTGTATGACCCAAAGGTTATGCTTTCTTGCTAGTTTTACAAAAAAACTGATGAATGGGCCAGAGGAACAAGAACCCAGATACAATGAGAAGCGCGTGCCAGATACTCCCCGGTGGAAAGCATGAACATTTGTCTTGCGATCACATTCACCGCAGCCCAGTTCTAAGCAACCATGGATCTACTATGGGTCTCTCTGAATGGTCCTGTTCTGGACGTTTCATATAAATGGAATCACATTAAATGTGATTATATGATTGTGACTGTCTTTTGTGACTGGCTTCTGTCACTTAGCCTAAATGTCTTCCAGGGTCATCAATGTTACAGTGTGTGTCAGTGCTTCATTCCTTTTTAGGGCCAAATAACGTTCCATTATGTGGCTATGCCACATTTGGTTTATCCGTTCATCAGATGATGGATGTTGTGGCTACTTTTGGTTTTTGTCTATTATGAATAATGTTGCTATTAACATTAGTGTACATGTCTTTTTGTAGACATAAATTTTCTTTCTTTCTTTGTCTTTCTCTCTCTCTCCCTTCCTTCCTTCCTTCTTTCTTTCTTTCTCTTCCTTCCTTCCTTCCTTCCTTCCTGGTTTTTTTTGGTGTGCCATTGCTAGGTTATATGGTGACAGAATGTTTCACTTTTTGAGGAAGTACCAAAGTTTTCCAAAGGGAAGAAACCATTTATACATTGCACCAGCAAGATATGAAGGTTCTAATTTCTCTACATCCTTGTCAACACTTATTATTATCTGTCTTTTAAATTTTAGCCATCCTGGTGGCTGCGAAGTGGTGGCCTATAGTTTTGACTTGCTTTCCTTTGTGAGTAATGATGTTGAACATCTTACCGTGTGTCTGTTGCCCATTCGTGTATCTTCTTTGAAGAAATGCTCTTCAAATCTTTGCCCATATATAAAAAGGTTTGGGAAAATATTTTAGCTCTCAGTTTTGATCATTCATAAACTAGCCTAGAAGTATTAGGGAGAATAATTTTATGGTGGAGTGAGATAAAAAATGGAATTTCTTATTTATTTGGGTAGGTTTTTAAAAAATATCAACTTTATTTTTTAGAGTAGTTTTAAGTTCATTTTTTTGTTCAACATATATATTAAATATATATATTTAATAATAAAATATATTAATATATTAAATAATATAATATTAATATAATATAATTAAATATATATATTTAAAAATTTATTGTTCAGTTGGTTTCCATACAACACCCAGTGCTCATCCCATCAAAAGAGAGTTCGTCTATGCTTTTTGCCCCCCACCTATACACAGCCCCCCTTACTAACAACATCTCACACCAGAGTGGTCCATTATTATAGTCGATAAACCTACATTGACACATTATCATCACCCAAGGACCGTAGTTTATATAAAGATTCACTGTTAGTGTTGTACTTTCTATTGATTTGGATAAGTCTATAATGAATATATTCATCATAGTATCATACAGAATAGTTTCACTGCCCTAAAAATTCTCCATACTCCACTTATTAATCTCCCCTCCCCCAACCCCTGGCAAAGACTTATCTTTTTCCTGGCTTTATAGTTTTTGCCTTTTCTGGAGTGTCAGATAGTTGAAATCATATAGTATGTAGACTTTTCAGATTGGTTAATTTCACTTAGTTATATATATTTAGGCTTCCTCCATGTCCTTTCATAGCTTGATAGCTCATTTCATGCTGAATGATATTCCATTGTCTAGATGTGCCTACGTTTATTTATCCATCCACTTACTGAAGGACATCTTGGTTGCTTCTAAGTTTGGACAATTATAAATAAAGCTGCTATAAACATTCATGTGCAGGATTTTGTATAGACATAAGTTTTCAACTCATTTGGGTAAATACTAGGGAATGTAAATACTAGATCATATGGTAACTGTATGCTTAGCTTTGTAAGGAAATGCCAAACTGTCTTCCACAGTGGCTGCATCATTTTGCATTCCCACCAGCAGTGGATGAGAATTTTTGTTGCTGTACATCCTTGTAGCACTTGCTGTTGTCATCGTTTTGGATTTTGGTCATTCTAATAGGTGTGTGGTAGTATCCCATTGTTGTTTTACTTTGCACTTCCCAGATGCAATGTTGAGCATCTTTTCCTATGCTTTCATCTCTTCTTTTTTGTGATTTGTCTATTCAGGTCTTTAGCCCAGTTTTTAATTGAGCTGTTCATTTTTTTAAAATCATTGAATTTTTAAGAGTTCTTTGTGTATTTTAGATGACAGTCCTTTATCAGGTATACCTTCTGCAAATATTTTCTCCCAATCTATGGCTTATTTTATCATTTTCTTGACAGTGCCCTTCACAGAGCAGAACTTTTTAATTTTAATGAAGTTCAGCATGTTAGTTATTTCTGGCATGGATCATACCTTTAGTGTTGTGTTTAAAAAGTCATTGCCACCCTCGAGGTTGTCTCGAATGTTATCTTCCAGGAGTTTTATACTTTTGGATTTTAAATTTAGGTCATGATCCATTTTGAGTTAATTTTTGTGAAGGGTTTAAAGTCAGTGTCTAGATTCATCCCTTCCCTCCAACCCTCCCTCCCTCCCTCTCCTTCCTTCTTTCCTTCCTTTCTTCCTCATTTCTTCCCTCACTCCCTTCCTCTGATCTCTTCCTCCCTCCCTCTCATCTCTCCCTACCTCCTTCTCCTCCCCTCCCCTGCCTCTTTTTCCTTCCTTCCTTCCTTCCTTCCTTGACTCTGCCTATTTTAAAATTGAATGGTCTTTTATACTGTCATAGAGTCATAAGAGTACTTTATATATTCTAGATATAAGTCCCTCATCTGATATATCATTTGAGAATATTTTCTCCCATTCTGTGAGTCGGTTTTTCACTTTCTTGACGTGTACTTTGAAGCACAAAAGTTTTTAATTTTTAAGTCCAATCTATTTTTTCTTCTATCATTTGTGGATTTGATGTCATATCTGAGACAGTATTGCCTAATCCAAGATTGAGAAAACTTTCTTCCATGTTTTCTTCTAATAATTTTGCAGTTTTAGCCCTTTCATTCAAGTTGATGACGTATTTTGAGTTAATTTTTGTATACGGTGTGAGGTAGGGGTCCAACTTCATTTTTTTGCATGTGGATAACCACTTATTCTGGCATAATTTGAAAAGACTATTCTTTCCCATTAATTTCTTGGTTTCCTTGCAAAACTCAACTAACTGTAAAAGTAAGAAAATTTATTTCTGGACACTCCATTCTACTCCATTGATCTATATGTTTGTCTTCACATTTGTACCACACTGTCTTGATTACCATACCTTAAAATAAGTTTTGAAATTAGGAAGAATGAGGTGGGGCCAACATGGTGGTGGAGTAGGAGAACCCATTGCTCTCTGGTGTCTTTCAAACTAAGAAGGACTGAAATCGAGGGACTCTCAATCCCAGAGATCTGCAGGAAGAGGAGTTGGAGGCTATGGAAAAGAGAATGCGAAATCCAGAAAATCCTGGGAAACTGAGGAGAACTAGGAAATAAACCAATACACACGTAGCCAAAATGACGAAACGGAAGAACTCTCCTCAAAAGAATGTACAGGAAATAGTGACAGCACAAGAAATGATGAAAGCAGACATAAGCAACTTAACAGAACAAGCATATAGAATGACAAACATAAAAATACTCGCTGGGCTTGTAAAAAGCAAAGAAGAAAACAGGGGGACCCTTGAGGCAGAGATCAGGGTCCTAAAAAAACGGTCAGGAGGAATTTAAAAATGCTTTAAATGAGGTGCAAAACGAATTGGAGGCAGCCACAGTGCAGATTGAAGAGGCAGAAGAGAAAATAGGTGAATTAGAAGATAAAATTATGGAAAAGGAGGAAGCAGAGAAAAAGAGAGAGAAGCTGATTCAGGAATAGGAAAGGAGAATTCAAGAGCTGAGCAATGCAATCAAATAGAATAATATCCGTATTATAGGAATTCCAGAGGAAGAAGAGAGAGAGAAAGGAGTCAAAGAAGTACTTGAACAAACAATCGCTGAGAACTTCTCCAACTGAAGAAGGAAATGGGCGTTGAAATCCAAGAGGCACAGAGAACTCCCCTCAGACATAACCTGAATAGACCCTCAGCATGACAGATTATAGCGAAGCTGGGAAAATACAAAGACAAAGAGAGAATTCTGAAAGCAGCTAGGGATAAACAGGTCTTCACTTACAAAGGCAGACACATTAGGGTAGTAATAGACTTACCTACAGAAACTTGGCAAGCCAGAAATGAATGGCAGGAAATCTTCAATGTGATGAACAGGAAGGATATGCAGCCAAGAATCCTTTACCCGGCCAGCCTGTCATTCAAAATGGATGGAGAGATAAAGGTCTTCCCAAACAAACAAAAACTAAAGGAATACATCAAAGATAAACCAATCTTACAAGAGATCCTGAGGGGGACTCTATGAAGGAAAGATTGCAAGGAACACAAAGTACCAGAGACAGCTTTACAAGCAGATAACACAGTGACTCTAAACCCATATTTTTCAATATTAATGCTGAACGTAAATGACTAAACGCTCCAATTAAAAGACACAGGGTAATAGAATGGATTAAAAAATAAGACACATTGATCTGCTGTCTCAAGAGATCCCTTTTACACCTGAGGACACCTTCAGATTGAAAGTGAGGGAATGAAGAACTATCTACCATGCTACAGGAACTCAGAAGAAAGCTGGAGTAGTCACACTTATATCGGACACACTAGACTTTAAAGTAAAAGATGTAATAAGAGATGAAGAATGGCATTATATAATAATCACAGGGACTACCCAGCAGGAAGAGCTAACAATTATAAATATCTACGTGCCGAATTCTGGGGCACCCAAATTTGTAAAGCAACTAATTGCAAATGTAAGCAATCTTATTGATAAAAATGTTCTAGTTGCAAGAGACCTTAATACCTCACTCACAGTGCTGGATAGATCCACTAAACAGAGAATCACCATAGAAACAATGGATCTGAACGACACATCGGAACAGATGGGCCTGACAGATATCTTCAGGGCCCTTCATCCAGAAGCAAAGGAATTTACATTCTTCTCAACTGCACATGGTACGTTTTCCAAAATAAACCATATTTTGGGGCACAAGAAAGCACTGAATAAATATTAAAAAATTGAGATCATACCATGCCCACTTTCAGACCACAATGCTTTGAAACTTGAAATCAACCACAGGAAAAAGTCTGGAAAACCCACACAAACATGGAGGCTAAAGAACAACCTACTAAAAGACGAATGGGTCAACCAAGCAATCAGAGAATAAATTAAAAAATACATGGAAACAAATGAAAATGAAAATACAACAATCCAAACGCTTTGGGAAGCGGCAAAGGCAGTCCTGAGAGGGAAATATATTGCAATCCAGGCCCATTTCAAGAAACAAGAAAATCACTAACACAAATTCTAACAGCACACCTAAAGGCCCTAGAAGCAGAAGAGCTAAGACAACCCAAACCCAGCAGAAAGAGAGAAATAACAAAGATCAGGGCACGAATTAATTATATGGAAACAGAAAAAGTAGTGGAACAGATCAATGAAACCAAGAGCTGGTTCTTTGAAAGAATAAACAAAATCAACAAACCTCTAGCCAGGCTGCTCAAAAAGAAAAGAGAGAGAACCCAAATCGATAAAATCATGAACGAAAATGGAGTGATTACAACCAATCCCTCAGAAATACAAGCAATCATCAGAGAATATTATGAAAAACTATGCCGTCAAATTGAACAACCTGGAAGAAATAGACAAATTCCTAAATTCACACGCCACCAAAACTCAAACGGGAAGAAATAGAAAACTTGAACAAACCAATAACTAGTGAAGAAATTGAGTCAGTTATCAAAAATCTCCCAGCAAATAAAAGTCCAGGGCCAGATGGCTTCCCTGGGAAATTTTACCAGACATTTAAAACAGAGTTAATACCTATCCTCCTCAAGCTGTTCCAAAAAATTGAGACGGAAGGAAAACTCCTGGGCTCATTCTATGAAGCCAGCATCACTTTGATTCCTGAACCAGATAGAAACCCAGCAAAAAAAGAGAATTATAGGCCAATGTCCTTGATGAACATGGATGCAAAAATTCTTAACAAGATATTAGCAAATAGAATCCAACAGCATATAAAAAGAATTATCCACCACGATCAAGTAGGATTCATCCCTGGGTTGCAGGGCTGGTTCAACATTCACAAATCAATCAATGTGATACATCACATTAACAAAAGAAAAGAACCATATGATCCTGTCAATTGATGCAGAGAAAGCATTTGACAAAATACAACATCCCTTCTTAATAAAAACTCTTGAGAAGTTGGGATAGAAGGAACATACTTAGGCATCCTAAAAGCCATTTATGAAAAGCCCACAGCTCATATCATCCTCAATGGGGAAAAACTGAGAGCCTTCCCCTTGAGATCAGGAACACGACAGGGATGTCCACTCTCACCACTGCAATTTAACATAGTGTTGGAGGTCCTAGCATCAGCAATCAGACAAGAAAGCAAAATAAAGGCATCAGGATAGGCAAGGATGAAGTCAAACTTTCACTTTTTGCAGATGAAATGATACTTTACATGGAAAACCCGACAGAATCCACCAAAAGCCTACTAGAACTGAACCATGAATTTGGCAAAGTTGCAGGATACAAAATCAATGTACAGAAATTGGTTGCATTCCTTTACATCAACAATGAAGCAATAGAAAGAGAAATAAAGAAGTGAATCCCATTCACAATTGCACCCAAAACCATCAAATACCTAGGAATAAACCTAACCAAAGATGTCAAAGATCTCTACGCTGAAAACTATAAAAAACTTGTGAAGGAAATTGAGGAAGACACAAGGAAATGGAAAAACATCCCATGCTCATGGATGGAAAGAATAAATATCGTTAAAATGGCAATACTACCCAAAGCAATCTACACATTCAATGCAATCTCAATCAAAATTCCACCAGCATTCTTCTCAAAGCTAGAGCAAACAATCCTAAAATTTTTATGGAACCACAAGAGACCTCGAATAGCCAAAGTAATACTGATGAATAAAACCAAAGCGGGAGGCATCACAATCCCAGATTTTAACCTCTACTACAAAGCGGTAGTCATCAAGACAGCATGGTATTGGCACAAGAACAGACACATAGACCAATGGAATAGAATAGAGAACCCAGAAATGGACCCACAAGCATATGGCCAACTAATCTTTGACAAAGCAGGAAAGAGTATCCAATGGAAAAAAGACAGCCTCTTTAACAAATGGTGCTGGGAGAACTGGACAGCAACATGCAGAAGAATGAAACTAGACCACTTCCTTACACCACTCACAAAAATAAACTCTAAATGGATGAAGGACCTGAATGTGAGACAGGAAACCATCAAAATCCTAGAGGACAAAGCAGAAAAAAAACCTCTTTGACCTGAGCCACAGCAATTTCCTACACGACACATCTCCAAAGGCGAGGGAATTTAAAGCAAAAAGGAACTATTGGGACCTGATCAAGATAAAAAGCTTCTGCACGGCAAAGGAAACAACCAACAAAACTAATAGACAACCAACGGGATGGGAAAGGATAATTGCAAATGACATATTGGATAAAAGGACTAATATCTAAAATCTATAAAGAACTTATCAAATTCCACACCCAAAAAACAAATAATCCAGTGAAGAAATGGGCGGAAGATATGAATAGGCACTTCTCCAAAGAGGACATCCAGATGGCCAACAAACAGACACATGAAATGATGCTCAATGTCACTCATCATTAGGGAAATAACAAATCAAAACCACACTGAGATATCACCTCACACCGGTTAGAGTGGCTAAAATGAATAAATCAGGAAACTATAGATGCTGGTGGGGATGTGGAGAAGCAGGCACCCTCCTACACTGTTGGTGGGAATGCAAACTAGTGCAGCTGCTCTGGAAAACGGTGTGGAGGTTCCTAAAAAAAATGAAAATAGAGCTACCCTATGACCCAGCAATAGCAGTGCTAGGAATCTACCCAAGAGATACAGGAGTGCTAATGCATAGGGGCACGTGTACCCCAATGTTCATAGCAGCACTTTTGATAATAGCCAAATCATGGAAAGAGACTAAGTGTCCATCAACTGATGAATGGATAAAGAAGATGTAGTATATATATACAATGGACTACTACGTGGCAATGAGAAAAAATGAAATGTGGCCATGTGTAGCAACATGGATGGAACTGGAGGGTATTATGCTAAGTGGAATAAGTCAGTCAGAAAAAGACAGATACCACATGTTTCCACGCATAGGTGGATTTTGAGAGACTTAACAGCAAACCGTGGGGGAGGGGAAGAGGGGAAAAGAAAAAAGACCCAGAGAGGGAGGGAGACAAAACATAAGAGACTCTCAAAGACTAAGAACAAACTGAGGGGTGAGGGAGGTGTCAGAGGGGAGAGAGTGGGTGACGGGCATTAAGGAGGGCACTTGTTGGGATGAGCACTGGGTGTTATATGGAAAACAATTTGAAAATAAATTATTTAAAAAATATATAAATAACTAAAATAAAATAAAAAATAAAAAAAATTTAAAAAATTTAAAAAAATTAAATTAGGAAGAATGTGTGTTTCAACTTTTTGTTATTGTTTTGGCTATTCTGAGTTCCTTGAATTTCCAAATGAATTTTAGGATTAGCTTGTCAATTTCTGCAAAGAAATCATCTGGGGCGTTAATAGGGATTAATAAGTTTAGTGAGTATTGCCATCTTAACAATATTAAATCTTCCAACTTATGAACATAAAATGCCTTTCCATTTACTTAGTCTTCTTTTAATGTTTTCAACAATATTGTGTAGTTTTCAATGTACAAGTGCTACACCTTTCAAATTAAATTTATTTCGGGGCGCCTGGGTGGCTCAGTTGGTTGAGCGTCCAACTTCGGCTCAGGTCATGATCTCGCAGTCCATGAGTTCAAGCCCCGCGTCGGGCTCTGTGCTGACAGCTCAGAGCCTGGAGCCTGCTTCAGATTCTGTGTCTCCCTCTCTCTCTGCCCCTCCCCCACTCATGCTTTGTCTCTCTCTGTCTCAAAAATAAATAAACATTAAAAAAATTAAATTTATTTGTAATTATTTTATTCTTTTTGATGATATTGAAAATGAAGGTGTTTTCTTAATTTCATTTTCAGATTGTTCACTGCTATTGTGAGGAAATACAACTGAGTTTTATACATTTATCTTGTATCCTGAAACCTGGGTGAATTCGTTTAGAACACCTAGTAGATTTTTTTGCTTGTTTTATGTTTGTTTGTTTGGTGGCTCTATCTCCACTAAACGGTACTTTTTCCTTTTCTCTCAATTATACCCTTTCTGATCTTCTTTCAGTTTCTCTAATATGCCAAGTTCCTTCTTGTCATAGGGCCTTAGCACATGCTGTTCCCTCTGCCTAGATCTCACCATTCTCCTGGATTTTCTACCTGGTTAACTCATCCTTCAGCTCTCTCTATTTGAACTGCCCACCCTCTCCATCAGTCCATGTCTGATTCTTTTCTGGAAACCATCACAAATACTGTGTTCTTCCTCAACACATACCTCAGCTTATGCCCGCATTTGTGTTATAACTTGACTGACATCCTTCTTCCCCAACAGACTCTAAGCCCCTCTCCCATTTTTTTCACTGTTATAACTTTCATCCATCTTTGCCCATAATGGATACTCAACAAATACTTGTTGAATGAAAGAAGGAATGAATGGTTAGCACTGGAGAAATATGGCTATAATTAAGAATTTTGGGTGGGGTGGGGGGTGGAAGAGCAAATTGAAGGTGGGGCACATACCGTCTGTATAACCAATCTGGCCTCCTTCTGGAGAATTAAGTTCTGGAATGGAATGTGGTTGTCTTAGGAGGGCTGAGGCATTGAGAGTGTAGCCAGTAACATTAGATTTTTCCCCCATTAAATCTCCTTACTTGGTGGTAAGAAACACAGGAAAAAAAGACCCAGCCATGTGAGTCATTTGTAGATAATAGCCACACTCCGACTTCTTATTTGCTTCTTACCTTTCCTGAGGTACAGCTGATTTGCTGTGGGGGAGGAGAGAAGGAGGCAGTGGGGTGAAAAAGGAAGAGAGGGGGAATTGACAAGATTCATTTGTTTTTCTTGCCAAATCAATTCACTCTAAAAAAAAAAAAAAAAATAGGGAAATTCCCAACCAGCTGTTCCAGTGACTAGCAAGAAAAATATTTCCTTGGAACACTGCAACAGAAAACATACTTTATGTGCTGCCCCTCCTGAAAGACTGCTCTGGAGCCTTTTAATTATTGTCTTTTTGAGTGCTTCATTGATATCAGTGACAATAGTTAGAACGGGGTGTTTTTTTCTTAATTAAATTCTCTTAAAAGTCTGGTGCTTCAGTTGGAAATATTAAGATTAAGGGTGATAAGAGAACAGAAGGAAGGGTAGCTATGGGGTCTGGGAACTGAAGGAAAGATGAAGTGGGCCTGCAGCCTTGTTGGCCTATAATGCACTTCCTGTCCTATTCTCAGAAGAGCAACCATGTTCCAGTGGTCAGGCCAGATAGAAGGAAAATGTGTGTGTGTTGAAAGAAGCTTGGGAAGCAGAGATCTTTTTTTTTTTTTTTCATTTGGAGCTATAATTTAGAGGATTCTTACACATCTGAGATGAGGTTTTGTTCCGGGGGTTTGAGATCTTTTAGATATAGTGAAACATTACATTATGAAACTAAGAGACCATCAGGTTAGGGAACAGGGGTTTTTCTTTGTGTCTCTGTCATCCAGCACATCGCCTGGCTCAGAGCAGAGGCTCAATGAAAATTTGACAGAACAGCTTAAAGAAGAGGATACAGGGGCGCCTGGGTGGCTCAGTCAGTTAAGCCACCGACTTCGACTCAGGTCATGATCTCACGGTCTGTGAGTTTGAGCCCTGCGTCGGGCTCTGGGCTGACTGCTCAGAGCCTGGAGCCTGCTTCGGATTCTGTGTCTCCCTCTCTCTCTGCCCTTCCCCTGCTCGTACTCTTTCTCTATGTCTCTCAAAAATAAATAAACTTAAAAAAAAATAAAAGAAAAGAAGAGGATACAGGCCAAACTAATTTGACAAATTAGATATTACAGCCCAGTGACCTAAGCTCATTTTCTTTGTTTTTTATTTCATCGTGATGCCCATTGTTCTATTTTGTCTCCTAGACAACAGAATGCAAGTATTTTGAGTATTTAATTTTTAGTTATTTAGAATAGGTAATTAATTATCAATTCTATAAGTAAAAGAACCAAATCATTGTTTTACTGCCAATAACGTATAATTCAAAGGAGAATGATTCAAAAGTCAACATTATATCTTACTACCTATAGTTTTTAAACGTCTCGCCAAAGGAAATTTTAAAATACTAGGCATTTACGTTGAAACAAGAACGAAAGAGGAAGTTTCTGAAAGCACAACACTCAAAGATATTGATTTCTTAGACTGATCTGTGAAGCTAAACACGATGCAGAACTACCATCTCTTATCCTCCCTCCTACTTCAGAATACTTTTCTAGGAGAAGAACAAAATCACAGTTTGGAGTCCTCCCTTCTGAACTCTTAGATTCTCTGTCAATAATGTAGATGTGAGGCGTCTGAGACCAGAGATTTTTCCAAGTGATCACGGGAAAGTTTCCAGTTCCTGCCTAACAAAATTCCCTGGGACAAAATTGTGGCAGACCTCCAAATTAGGATGAATTTACTTGACTTTAATAATTTGCAAACTGTTATATCTCTATATGGGTCAAGATTATTGAACTTGGATTTTCTTTCTTAGATTTCCTCTGCTCTCAAATCTTTGTCTATCATTTACATGCTGTTTTGATCCTATAAATTTTCAATGAGCATTGACTGAGGTACTCTTCTGGATTCAGGGAAAAAGAACAGTACGCACTGTTTTTTTATTCAAGGCACAAAATTCCTATTCTAATGGGAACTATGCCCTTGCAGAGCTTGGGATCTAGAGATTGAATTTGATTTTTTTTATAACTTGTCGTATGATTCTGAACAAGTCTCCTAACTGCTCACTCTAAGACTCGTTTTCTTCATAATAGAATGGAATAAAAATAATACATACCTCCCAAAGTTGTCCTGGGAATTAAATCAGGATGGAGGTGGAAGGCAGAGAGAAGTTGAGAAAGAAAACACCACCAGATTTTCAAGTCTCTTGACTATGTATGGATTTGAGCAGAAGTCAAAGGAGATCCTTTGGTAGGGTGTAGAAACATGTACATTCTTCAAGGGCATAGGAGAGATGATCCTTGATCAATTAACAGGACTGTGTCACCATATTATTTCATCCATAAATATTTTCTTATGTAAGTTCAACAGATAAGAACCATTTTAAAAATATAATCTCAATAGGATTATCCCACCTAAATAAAGTTAACGATAATTTCTTAATAGCGGGAAGTTTTTTTAAACTTAAGAATTTACGTCAATATTTACATAAAGAATTCCACCTTATTCCCTATAGAGATTTTTGTCCTTAATATCTTTGGTAGGGGCTGGAGAGGTGATCAAATTTCTTAAAAACTAAAATAATGCTGCTTGAAATACACGCAAATATGTAGTTCCTAGGACCCTGTTAGTGATTAGCTTCTCTATTACATGTATTTAGGTAGAAAGTTTCTACTTTGTTATAAATTTACAGTTCAAAACTAATGTGTATAAATTGGGCTGTTGAGAAATTTTACCTTTGAAATTTTTTAATTCAGTAATAATTCTTCACAGTTGTAAAGAACCTTGAATTTTCCAGAATGCCTTAATGCTTGTTATCTACTGAACTCTGATATCTCTGCTGTGTAAAGATGTCTATTATCTACTGTTTACAATTGTTATCAATTTTACTTTGTTGTAGTTTTTACACTTAGATTAAAATAATAAACAATATATGCAAAATCCTTTACTTGTGAGCCAAGAAAGACTTTGTAGTCAAGCCTGCGTGGGTATGAAAGGAAATTACTGTGAATAACATCTTATCAGTTATAATTTACTTAATTTTTCATCGTTTGGGAATATTTGGTATTTATGCACACGCACGCAGTGATTTTAAATCCATGGTTATAAGTCAGTATTTTTCATTGGCTCAAAATCCACACATAAATTTCTTGGAAACTTCTGGAAAGGCTTGTTTCTTGATTAAGAAACATGGTAACACTCGAATTAGGACAGGGTTTAGAGCTGAAGCATGTTGGTAGGTCACCCTTAATTGGTGCTCCGTTCTTTTTAAGTCCCTTCTCCATTTTTCATGAGCATTCCCAGACATACTAGACATAGATTATCTTCAAAACAGTCTGTAGTAGAAGAACTACTTGGTAACTATTAATCAAAGAGGTTGATGCAAATGTCATATTTAATATAAATTCTTGCTTTTTACCCATAAAATATAAAAAACTCGAGTACTCTTTAAACAGTCTCACTAAATATAATTTATCTGATTGCAAAGGATATTGGGCATATCTTTGCATTCCTGTATGCTTTTCTCAAAGAAATGGTGAAAACCTGCCCCGTGGTTAGAAAGGAGGGCAGAGACCGAGAGGATGGGCTGTAGAGGAGGACACATCTGGGATCTGCAAACCGCGGGATCTGAGTAAGCTGCATAGTCTCTCTGTGGTTCAGGTTTCTCCGGGGATGTGCCGGAGTCTGTTAGACTGGCTCCCAAGGGCGGGTTGTTAAATATGCAAGAATTTTTCCAGCCAGTGTGTAAACCATTGGCTGCTTAAAATCAGGCGTGGTGGGAGTATTTATATCCTAGAAATTGGTGAACCCTGTAAATTAGAGTTCCCTCCCCATTCCTCAGAGCTGGTTTGCCAGCACACTACTGCCTACCAGACAGTTTTAAGGACAAAATGGGTTGGTTTCTGTCCAGCATTGTGCATATTTTTCCCCATACAGAAAGCATCTGATAAGTGTCAGCTAGTAGTAGTAGTAGTAGCAGCAGCAGCAGCAGCAATATTAAACCATTAAAAACTAATGCAACCAACTCTCAGTTGTTTACTTATCAACTTGATACATGATCTATGATTTACCACCCGGGAATATGCTCAGACACAAAATAAAGCAGGAAAAACCTAATCAAATCATTGCAGGGCTTATTATATCATCTTCATCCTGACAAAACGTTTGGTGAGAGAAAGAAAAGGAAGAAAGCTGTGACAAAATGAAAGCAGGGGATTGTATTTAAGTTAAAAATGATCACTCTACTTTTGTCTTCCTTGAGACAGCTCTTTGGAATTTCATTATAAATGGCAAATGAGAAAACGATGAACAATGTTAAATGCTTGGTAGAAAAATCTGAATTCTGGATTTCTGTAACAAATGATAGAATTCCTGACCCAAATTATGGTAAGCCCAAATTATGGCAGCCTCCATGTGGCAGCCCTGGCAGTTTCAAATTCTGTCTTTAAAGTGGAGTGTTCTTGGGGCAACTTGGTAACTCAATCACTTCAGCGTCCCACTCTTGATTTTAGCTCAGGTCACGATCCCAGAGTCGTGGGATTGAGCCCTGTGTGGGGGTCCTCAGTGAGCGTGAAGCCTGGTTAAGATTCTCTCTCTCTCTCTCTCTCTCTCTCTCTCTCTTTCTCTCTCTCTCTCTTTCTCTCTCTCAAAAATAGATAGATAGATAGATAGATAGATAAAATAAAATAAATGAAAAGAAAAAATAAAGTGGAAAGTTCTTCCCAGAATCATGTACACCAGAAAAGAGAAAAACACTTTTCTCGTAGTTCTTGAACAACTCCTGAAGTTCACTCTGATTGAATTGTCACATGGCTGACCCTCGTTTGAGAGCCCTAACAGACCGTATCTAATAGGGAGGAGATAATTTACTCTTGAAAAAGTTGAGGTGCTATTACGCTAAGAAGATGAGGTGAGTGTTAGGCAATAAAAAAAACCCAATTGTATATTATATTTTTAAAATAATTTTTAAAAATAATCTCTACCTCCAACGGGGGGCTTGAACTTAACAACCCTGAGATCAAGAGTCGTATCTTCTACTGATTGAGCCAGCCAGGTGCCCCAACAATTGTCTGCTATAAATCATCTTCACTGTAATTGAATAAAAATGACAAACTCATGTACCCATGTGGAGCATAAGCACATGGCTTGCTGGTGACCTTCTCGGGCTGGGTTTCAGTTCTGAGCACTTTTGATGCCATTAGAGACCTTAGTCATAAGGAGGCATAAACAGAGAGGGTATCTTTACAGGGAACTGATTTTGAGACACCCAGGTAAAAGATTGTTCAAAACCCAGTGCTAGCAAACAAGTTTTATAATACCACCTTAAAGGCAGATTTCAAATTGACAGTTCAGATACTAGGTGAGTGTTCCTGGCATGCTGTTGGTGCCTTCCTTGTTGACCAAGAACCAGAGCCCATGGTACAACGACAGAGGTTTGGGAAGAAGTATCACTGTAAAAATTGAGAGACGTAAAAACTTTTGAGTGTTCTGTAATGGAAACAAACCTGGTGGCATGTAGAAGTTCCAGAGTCTTTGGCTGTCCATTTGTTTTAGAATTTCATTCCAGGAAAGTAAGTTGTGACTCTAATGTTATGGAGAAGTTTAAATATTTATGCCAGAAAAAATAAAAAGCCACAAACCCCTCTATCCCCTGAGTACCCACCACTGACAGGTTACATAATTCTACCTAAGGTAACACATGACACTGCGCACTGTGGTCTGTGCTGGAAAGCTGAAGCTTCTGTTTCTCTTGGCTGCAAGTTTGTTCAGCCTCTGCCTGATGCCATCTTGATTCTCAGCCTTCTCTTGAAGTCACAGGCTGTCATACATGAGTCACAGTGGTTAAAATACAGCCTTTTCTGGTTTATATCATATGCACATTCTGTTACAGTCTTAGAGTGGCATTCCATGATTCATATCCTAGCCTGGTGTGCCCTAACTAAACACATCTTATGGCGATATATATTGAGAGTCCTATAGTGCATATTAGTACAGAACGATATAAGCGAACCATTTTCTATCCCCTGGGAACTTTCTTTCTTACAGTATCCTACCCAAATGTGATTTGTTTTTAATTATTGTGATGCTCACCTTTATCTTCATCACTGAATATAACATACTCAATAGTCCCGTGATGGTGCCAAGGAAATGCCAAATAATAGAAGAGTATTTTACCATAGTCACATCTGTAAGCATTTTGGAGGGTAGGCATATTTCCCAAAGATTTTGAAATTGGGTAGATGTTGGCATTCTGTGTGGCCCTGAAAAAAATGTCTTGGGTCTTTAATAATTGAACTAGAAACTTCAGACCAACTCAGAATCTGTAAATAGCATTATACAGCATTCATTTGGAAATACACAGAAATGGGGGTGCCTGGGTGGCTCAGTCAGTTAAGCGTCTGACTCTTGGTTTCGGCTCAGGTCACAATCTCATGGTTTCGTGAGTTCGAGCCTCATGAAGCATTGGTCTCCGTGCTGACAGTGCAGAGCCTGCTTGGGATTCTCTGCCTCCCTCTCTCGCTGCCCCTCCCCCATTTATGCCATCTCTCTCTCAAAAAAAAAAATGAAAAACTTTAAAAAAATTTTTAAAAGAAATACGCAGAAATATTAACGAGGTTTTGCCTCTGAAATCATCTTTTATTAAAAAATGAAATGTTGTGTCCAACATCAGGTTGTAGAGACCATTACCAATTTCTTTTCTTCTATGAAAGAACGACACTCAAAGGTTTCTGGATCCTAGAAAGAAAGAAAGTCCCATTATTTGCAAAAATATTATTAAGACTGTAAGTGTGGCACCAAAGGACAAATACCACTTAAAAATGGAAAAATTAAAAAGAGGCATTGCCAGAAAATAAGTGACAATCCTCATGACTGCTGAGCTCTGTAAGTAATATAAACATATCTGGCATCTGTCCCCATTTTTTTCCTTGGGACCTTTTAAATGAAAGGTTACTAATTCATTCTTAACCACCCGCAAGCTGTTAGGTACCCGGTGGCTTGTAGCCATCAGAATTAGTTGCAGGTGTCTCTGTGAATCTGCAACACAGCCGAGTAGGCTTAGGGTAATTAACTCTGGATCCCTTCTCCTTGTTCTGAAGTGCTTCTAATTCTCAGTGGATTTCTGTAGCCACAGTTTGCCGTTGAGAGAACTGAAGAAGCTCAGTGGAAATAGAAACACAACTGGACTAAATAAAGTCTTAATTTTGGGGAGGGGAAGTGCGGGGAGATGATAGGGGAGATCTCAGTTAAAGCCTAAAGCACTTCTGTAAAGATCTTTCCCTGCAGAGGGAAAGACATGGGTTTGGTAGTGGTATTATTTATCCTCAAACTTATGAAGAGGGACCCTGGTGTTCCAGAGTCCAGACATCAAGGTCATCTTCACATCCTATAAAATATTGCCTATCGAAGTGTAGTCTGAGGACGAGCAACATTCCCTGGGAGCTAATTAGACATGTGGAATCTGGTCACCCCAGACCTAAATCAGAGTCTGCATTTTAACAAGGCCCCCAGGTGACTTATATTCACATTGACATTGGAGAACCAGATGTAATACATGCCTGTGATACTTCATTCATTTAAAGAGCTTATCATTCTATCTAGGAGGCATTCATATTCCAGATATGATTGCCAAGCAGACCCCAGAAAGGAGTGGGTACAGTGTTGTTCCTTGGCAGAGAATGCTCTGAAGGCAGGGATATTGTCTCCCAGGCTTTTGGATTCCCATCACTTAGCTTGGTGTATGACATATTGGAGGTGGACTGATGGATGGATGATGGAGGGGTCTGTAGAAGGATGGATGGATGGATGGATGGATGGAGAGCATGGTACCCTTCCCTCCAAAAAATCTGAAAGAAAAAATTAATATAAAAAAATTAGGTCAAAGCAAAATTTTGTTTTTGTTATTACTTAATCAGGAAAGGTTTGTTTTAGGAATTGATTGGACAATTCTAAGCCTCCACCAGCCCATGGAGCCAGGTTTGGGTGTAGAAGGGTGTTTTCCAGCAATGAAGACAATATTCCCTTCGCTAAACTCATCTGACACTCTGCATTTTGGGCCCTTTGTTGCTATGGTCCTTTTTTCTTTCTGTGCCCTGTTTCCACAACTAGAGTATAAATCATTTAGAGACAGGGACCATGCCTTAAAGGTCTACTCCCTGCAGCCAGAACATGTCCACTGACCTGAGCACCACCATAATGGTGCTCTTGCCTTGTCTGCTAATAATCAGAGGCCTATGAAACACAGAGGAATTCATTCAGAGACAACAACCTATGTCTCCTTTCTCATCTTAAATTCACCCGTTCACTGATATCATTTCTTGTGGAAGGAAGAATGATGTCATTCTATTGTTAGTTTATTTTTTTAATTCAAAAAATTGTTGGGAATTAGAGCCAGCCAATATTGTATAACAGTGGGTGCCTTCTGCTTCTCTGACACGTGATGAAAAGCACTTGTGCCTGTGTGTCGATGCTGCCATCAGGAAAGAGTTCTGAGCAGCTTTGCCAATAGCAGCCTCATCAAAGGGCAGCTTAGGAGAAGACCCTCCTAGCATGATTGGATTCCTGAGACAAAGCTTCAGGATATGGAGGTAGAAGTGGGCTGGTAGAGTGAGTATTAGGAGCACTGGACATGAAGTCAGAAAACTTGGATTTGAATTCCAATCTCCCACTCACTACTTGTGTGACCTTGGGCAGTTTTCATCATAGCTGTGATTGTACAATGCCTGGTAGTATTCACCAAATACTAGTTTCTTTTGCCTCTCTGAGCCTCAGTTTCCTCATTGTGATGCATAACAATATTGCATCCTTTAGTCTGTGGCGCACCGAACACGCATAATGAATGCCCTGAATTTCCTCCCAGTTTGCTGGTCCCTGATGCCACTCACAGTATTTGGCACACCCTGTTTCCCTGTGCGAGATCTGCTTGGATTCAAGTGTTCTATTGGAATAACTTCCACTTGTCCCTCATTGAAATGGTCAGAAACGATGGTTTATCTGCAAAGTACACTTCCTTTCAACACCCGCAGTATTCTCTGCCCATCCCTGACCACTAATACACCCCTGGTTTTCCCCAGCACTCGTATCGAGATCCCTGCTCTGTCTAATCCAAGTAATAACCTTGCCCCATTTGCCACAGGTAACTGACATGTAAACAAATATCAGAACCAGGAAGTCATATTCTTAGGATACTTCTTTAAACATCACTAATTCTGGCATTCTTGAAGCAAATATAATTTTTATAAATAATCTTTAAAAATGACCTGAAGGTATATATAAGTTCGTTGTAGAAGAGAAAAATTTGTTAAAATATGAATAATCAGTATGCTTTGAAATCTCTACATAAATGAACATATAATGTACAAATAAATTCACTTTATATAAATAAATGTCATGTAAATATATGCTAATACATTTTGAGTATATATATATATATGTATTTGCTCCATCACTAACTTAAATAGAAACTATCCGAAACCAACATACACACAATTTTAATATACTTATGAATTTACGATCTGCTTTTTTCTCATTTGATTATCCCTCATGTTATTGAATATGAGTCATAGTTTAAAGAGATTAGTGCCTAGAATGTTGCTTAGCCCATAGCAGTTCACAGTGTGTGTGTGTGTGTGTGTGTGTGTGTGTGTGTGTGTGTGTATAAAATAAAGAGTGGACATATGCTAATGTAGTTCTGTGTAAACTTTGGATTATCTATGATAGGTTTCTTTTAATGGGGATAAATTTGTTGATGGACTGTCATGAAAAGTATACGTGAAAGAAAAAGCCTGCTTCTTTACTAAGGCGACCGCCAGGACAGGTGGACTCCTATCTGCCACAACTTAGCGTCCCAGAACCACACACGCATTTAGAATCGGTGTCCTGTTTGGGTATATTCAGCACTATAAGTGTAGATACCATTTTACCTTTGAACTTTGGGGGCTGTAAGTGTAAAATTTTTAGACATTGGGCAAAAAGTTACAGGTGACAAGTGCCACTTGGATCCCCTGCCAACAGGCACAAACTCTGATGCCTCTAGGGACCAGAGAGTGATTTTACACAAGTAGACTGAACATAATTCTGATCTAATCCTATTGTAGACAGTCTGCAAACTGGAGTGCCTACTCCTTTCCAATGGGCAGTCACTACTGAGCCCCATTCGTGTGCCAGTATCAGGCCCAGTGGTGCCAGCTCTTCCGATTTTTCAAAGACACCAAAAATTTGAATATTTATGGGAAATTCCTAATTCAAAAAGAATGGCAACTCATTCAATTTACATTTATTTTTTAAACCATCTTATAGAGGTATAATCAACATAGAAAAAGCTGTACATACTTAATAATGTAGGAAACAATGAATTTGGAGATAAGTATACATCTGTGAAACCATCACCACGATCTATGCCATAAACATAGTTATCACCTCCAAAAGTTTTCTTCTTTGCCCTCTTTGTTGTTGTTGTTGTTATTGTTGTTTATTGTTTTTTATTCCTTTATTTTATTTTATTTTCATCGTGATAAGTGTACTCTTTAATCCCCTTCCCCTGATTCACCCATCCCCCCGCACCTCTCCTCTGGTAAACATCAGTTTGTTCTCTATTGTTAAAAGTCTGTTTCTTAGTTTGTCTCTCTCACTCTCCTCTTTTTTTCCTTTGTTCATTTGTTTTGTTTCTTAAATTCCACATACGAGTGAGATCATATGATATTTGTCTTTTTCTAACTTATTTTACTTAACATTATACTTTGTAGCTCTATGCATGTTGTGAATGGCAAAATTTCATTCTTCTTTTTTTTGGCTGAATAATATTCCATGGTGTAAATGTACCACATCCTCTTTATCTATTTATCTATCAATGAAAACTTAGGCTTCTTCTAAAATAATGTTGCAATAAACACCGGGGTGCATGTATCCCTTTGAATGAGTGTTTTTGTATTTTTGGGTAAATACCCAGTAATGTAATTACCAGATTGTAGGGTACTTTCTAATTTTAATTTTTTGAGAAACCTCCATGCTGTTTTCCACAGTGGCTGTACTAGTTTGCATTCCCATTAACAGTGCATGAAGGTTCCTTTTTCTCCACATCCGTGCCAACACTTAGTATTTCTTGAGTTTTTTATTTTAGCCATTCTGACAGGTGTGAGGTGGTATCTCATTGTGGTTTTGATTTGCGTTTCCTTGGTGATGAGTGCTGTTGAGCATCTTTTCATGTGTCTGATGGCCATCTGTATGTCTTCTTTGGAGAAACATCTGTTTAGGCCTTCTGCCCATTTTTAAGTGGATTATTTGTTTATTATTATTATTGTTATTCATTTTTATTGTTATTATCTGTGTGTGATAAGAATACTTACCATACACAAGTCAAACAGTACCCACCTGAGAACTTTAAACCTCTGGATTAGGCTGGGGGCTGTTTTGGTCACCGAAAAGACTTCAGATACTTGAATGCCAAGGGTGACTGCTTTAAAGGACTGACTGCGTCTGCCATCATCAAGGGATGCAATATGTCATTCTTGTAAACCAGACTTAGCTTCTCAGTGGCTCCCGCAGGAAGTCCTAAGTGGATGGAAGGAGTCCAGAGATGTCAGTTTTGCTGGGCAATCACCAATGGTAATGTCAGTACAAATAGAGGAGACTGCCAACCTTTTTTACCTGGCTCAGTGAATCGGCAAGTTGATCAGAGAAATACATTGTGAATAAGCTCTTCTCACCTCTAAAATATATTCCTGAGACTAAATGATAAAAATTCTCATATTTACCTGCTCTTGAAGGTCTACTAGAGTTAAAAATCTAAATAGCATTTTAAAAAGGAAGTAGATGTCACAAACAGACAAATCCCAGTCAAGTGACGGGAAATGTCGTTTCAGGATAATAGCCTTAATAACATCTGCACAATGGACATTAAAGTATATTCTTTTCCTATAAATGCCCTTAACTCTGTAAGTTGGAGACATGGTTTTAATCAGACAGGTTCTCATATCAGGTTATATCAGGATACAAGCAGGGGATTGTGTCTGCCAGATCAACATGGGAATGAAATCGAGAACATTTTCTTTTATGGTTATAACATCTATGAGGGAGATGACTGGTTAGGCATCTTTATTATTTAGCATCTACAAGCGTTAGAGTTGATTGAAAAATGGAAGTTGACACAGTCACTACCCTGGAAATTTTTATGTAATTTCAAAAGACAAAGGGTAATAAACACACAACTATATGAAGAGAGGCACAAGAAAGATGCACCCCAAGTAAAGTGATACTCAATGGAGTGGCCACTTGTGAGGCACGGAGTACACCTGATTCTGCTCTCAGTCCTCAAAGGGCACATACTCTCTGACACTGTTGGGATTCAAGTCAGATCAGGTGGCCACTTTATGCCACATAGTCCATGGCTCATTGGTGGGGCCAGGTCAGCACTAGACTGATCGAGGAGGACTAGAGGAAACGTCACGAGCTGACCTCCAGATAGTCAGGAGATGCTAAGAGTTACTCCATAGAAAACATACCTGAATGAGAACTCCTGTGGGTTCTCCAGAGCCACATCCAATACATGCTGGAATGAGGCAGGAGGGGACAGCTCCTCTTAGGTCTTCTCCAAACCAAGCACTGGTCAGTATCTGTAGTGTAGTTCTCCTGACCTAGCCCATTCCTAAACCAGCTCCTCAAAAGGCTCAGGAACCTAGGGAGTCCCAGATGCCTTGGCCCTGTATCTGGGGGGAAGTCAAGCTGATTTTTAGTTTATTATTGAACACTTTCTTTTTGAAGTGATGGGTCTGGCAGTTGGTTTACCTTTTTCTTCCTTTTGTGACATCCATCCATCTGTCCGTTCACTTACTGTACTTTCGATGAATGCCTACTGTGTGCTAGACACTGTGCCAGGTGACAGGGATAGAAGCAATAATCCAGACACACACAGTTCTTGTCCTTACAGAGCTTGCAACCTGTTGTGTGTGGTGGGGGGGAGACTTACATTAAATACTCCTACAAATGGTGAATAATTATGATTAGGATAAATGCTATGCATTGGACACTCCTTTTGCTCTTCTTTTTCACACCCTCTCAGCCCTGCCTCTTATCAAACCACTACTGTGGCAACAAGTTCCAGACAGCCTTTGACTAGCCTCACAGATGTATAATTTGACAGTGCCTGTTCTTAGACCATGGCTGCTTCTTCCTTCTTGCTTTGAGGCTTCTCTGATGCTCAAGTGTGGGAACCTGCTCAGAATTCACATTTATCTAGCCTGGAGGGTGTTAACATCCACAAGGCCATCTTTAATAAATGGGAAACTAAGGATAATAAATTAATGCCTTCTCTTTTTGTCCCATTGATAGACAGTTTCGAGATGTTTTTCATAAGGCTTTTCAAAATATTCCAGCAGGTTCAGTCATCGGTTTCCCACAACAGTGGCCAAATCAATAATATATTCTTTCACCAGCTTTTCTCCTTTCCTGTTTCCCCTAGTTCCTCACTTCTGTTTCCTGAGGTCAATCACCAAATAAATTCCCTTCATGTAATCCTTTTTCAGGCTCTGCTTTCAAGGACCCTAGGTTATGACATGCTATGGAGAAGTATAATGATTCTGAAAGTATGTGTGTGTGCATATATGTATGTATATCACATATATGTAATGTGTATATATATATACATATATATATGTAACACACACACACACACACACACACACACGGAAACCTAACTTAATCTGGATTGTAAGGGAACGTAATAATGCTTTAGCTGCTCTACCACACATTTTTGGTGGTACCCAATAGTCATCTTCCCCTTCTCTGCTGACAGACTTCTGATTTTATTTAGGTATCTATCCCTCAGAAAAGCTCAACGATACACTCTATTTGGTCTAAATCAACTTTGATAACCCCATGTAACTTACCAATGATCAATCTGGAGGTGAAGATATGACCCAATTTGGGCCTGTGAGACATAAGAAAATGTTTGCCAGGAACTTCTAGAAAGCTTTTTTTTCACACTTCGAAGGCAAAAAGTAGATTCTCTATGTAGGTAGATATGACACCTAGACTTGTGTCGAGAATCTTGTGGTCATGAGGGTATCTACTCGGAGGACAAGGACTAAGATAGATGGCAGAAAGTTCAGAAGATCTTAGATCTTCGATGGCATTGTTGGATCACTGAACTTACAATTTTGGTATTGTTTTAGCTATATTGAGCTGAGTTTTCTGTCAGTAAGGAAAGATCCCTTTCCTTAAAGGGGTGGAGACCTGATGCTATAACCCAAAACATCAGAACTGAAACACCTGACCAATGATAGAAGAATGGGTCAGATTTTCTTTGGAGATACCTGGTAACTAGTTCTAAGAAATACAAAAATCTCTGAAGGATATTATTCTCCTGGTGGCTCTTTCGAATGCTGTTTAACCCTAAAGGAGTTGCTGATAGTGAAGAGCTAAGAGAAGAAATGAAGTGATGCTTACCAAGAAGAGGGGCAGACTGTGAATCTAAACAATAATAAAGGAGAAGTGGGACTATGAGAACCTCTAGGCAGATGAGGGCAAGCTTCCATCCAAACATCACTATAGAACCCTAAAACTCCACTAACAGGAAGCCTACGTAGTGCTCAGATTTTGGTTTCTAAGACCATTCTCCAATAGAAGGAACCAGGAATCCTTGGAGAAATGGGTGATTCTAGGACAGGGTAAAAATATACAAGATGAACTTGGCACATCTTATAAAGCCAGTGAGGAAGTGCTAACTAAAATTAAACAAAACCAAAAACTTAACGATGATTAGGGAATGTCAAAGGAATAAAGGAGCCAGTCGAAAAGAGCTCCCAATGACCAAAGCTGAAATAATTTGAGCAACAAAATTAAATAGTATTTAGATTATAACCCAAAATCAAAATAAATATCCATGAGCCCATACTGCTGTAAATAAATGATTGAATAAATAAATAAGAAGAAAGAAATCTCCCATGCTAAAATGTTCCATGTAGTTTACATAGATCATCTGGCCTCAAGATGATGGAACATAACTCCCCAACCCTTAAGTGGGAGCTGGGCAGAGTAGCCTCTTTCCAAAGAGTACAGTATGAAAAGAAGGAAAAAGAGTAACATTACAGTGGAGCAACCTTACAAACACTACCTCAACCAAGTGGTCAAGATCAACATCAACAGTGATACCATGTTGATACTAGGTCTCCGTGATACTATGTAATGAAAATGGTACCACATCTGTGGTCTTCACAGAAACCCATAACCACAGTCTGATCTTGAGAAAAATGTCAGACAAACCCCAAAAAGAGGCATTCTATAAAATGACTGTCAACCTCATTAAAAATACATAAGATAAAAAACAGAGAGGGAGGCAAACCATAAGGAACTCTTAAATACAGAAAACAAACTGAGGGTTGCTGGAGGGGGAGGGGGAGATTAAATGGGTGATAGACATTAAGGAGGGCACTTGTTGGGATGAGCGCTGGGGGTCATATGTAAGAGATGAGTCACTGGGTTCTACTCCTGAAACTAAGACTACACTGTATGCTAACTAACTTGAAAATAAATTAATAAAAAACTTAATAAATAAGGAAAGTCTGAGAACTGCCCGCCCCCAAGAAGAGCCTAAGGAGATAAATGTAACGCGATATCCACGAAGGAATCTTGGAACAGAAAAAGAACATTAGGTAAAAACAAAGAAATCTGAATAACGTATGGACTTTAGGTAATAATAATGTGTCAATATTGGTTCATTACTTGTGATAAATATACCATACTAATGGAAGATATTAATAACAGGAAACTGGGCATGAGGTATGTGGGAACTGTCTGTACTGTTTTCGCAACTTATCTGTAAATCTAAAACTCGTCTAAGAATTTTATTAAAACTAGCATCCAGATCTGATCTAGGAAACACTAACACTAATAATCCACATAATGTGAACTATCCCTCCAGTGCGTTTTTTCTCAAGTCGCTTTCTTGGTTAAAAGGGCAGTGATGGCACGCTAGGCGTCATTTTACCTAAGGGCCACCAGATGTCTGTCATCTGGCAAAACATTATTCCCTACACTTTCTAGCTGAGCATGTGATCTTCAGATACATGTTTGAGAGCGTTTAATTTCCAAAGAAGAACTCCTCTGATGAGGTCTATCTAAATAATGTGATAAATGTAACAGTTTCAAGTAATAGCAATTAACGCACCTCATAAATATATAACTCAGGTAGTTCATAGCAAATTTAATCCAGATTTTATGTTCCGTTATTCATTCAACAAATAAATAATGATTGCCTACTATGTGCCGAGCAATATTTATACATATATAATTATATATATACATAAACATATATAACATATATATACATAAACATATATAACTATTTATATTTAGATATTTAGATAGAAGTAAATATAGATATTTGTTTTATTATTTTATGTTTATATTTGTTATATTATTCATTACATAAATGAATACAAATGTTAATACAAATATTAGTATATTAACAAATGTAAATATATTTTTTGTGTAAATATATATCTTGTATTTATAAATCATAGACCTTTGAATTTTACAATTGGGCCATGTAGAAATTGCCTTTGGAGCTGATTAGTTCTAAGCACTCATAAATTTGTAGGTTTACTTAGATACTGATGCGGTCTGCTCCTGGTTAAAAGGACAACCGATAAATAGTAACGATACATTAGAGAAAAGATATAACTATTGAAATTGCCATTAACTTAATTACACATCGGGTTAGGTTTACATCGTATATAAGATCCAAAACTCTCTGGATGACTTGTTTGAAGGTTGGAACAGGAGATGTGCAAAGTCACTCTGTAATCACTCCCTGCCTTCCGATGTAGTCATTTGTTTGTACCTCAGCTACTCATAAGCTCTTTCAAAGCCGGGGCTAAATATTATTTACTGTTGTGTCTCCCACACAACTACCAAAGGGCCTTCCTTATAGTCAGTGTTCCATACATTTGGTGATTGAATTAAAGTTTAACTCTGTTGCTCCTATGACTTAGCAGGAGGCTTGACAGGACATCACAGCAAACTCAGAATACACCATCGTGATTACTACTTCTTTCCACCCACAAACATCAACAGAAAATTTAGAAAGCTTTTATTTGCTAGCTTAACAGATTTGTATACTAATGCACTATACATTTTGTCTTTTCATATGCTTTATTTTTCCTATCAATCTCTGAACAATTAGACGGTATTTCTTTTTCTTCCAAGTGTCAAAACGTTTCATAGCACCAGTTTACTTTGCAAAATTGTGCATTTGAGTAGGTGAGAGCCTTAATGATCAGAGCAAAGCCCTCAGCGCAGAAATTTGCTCTGTGGTGACATTTGCTTAATTGCTTCATGAGACAGAGGCTCGGTCAGGCTCGCCTTTCTCAGCAACTCTTATTTCTGATTCCATTATGCATCTAGATCAGGTCCGTGGTGAGCCAGGGGGTGAGAAGGAACATTAGACAAAACTTCTCTTTCAAAAATTAATTAGTCCATAATTATGTCCAAATTTCCCAATTCAGAGTCCACCCTTGTTGTATGAGGGTTGAAATGTAACCTACATGTAACAGTATGGTAATGCCTTGTTTATCACTGGAGAGTGAGGCCATCACATGGCTCCGTCCTGAGCTGCCTTGTTTCTTTCTCTGCTCTCTGCACTGTACTCATGTGACTTCGGTTGAAATTTCTATATAAGTGGCTCCCAGATCCACATAGAGATCTCTGACCTTTCTTCTAAACCAAGATGCTTGCATTTCCAGACTCTAGCATTTTGCTTTTTGAGGAACCATATTATTTTCTCCCGGTACTTTGCATGATATCTTGCATGCCATAAGGAAGGTAATAAATGAGCAAATGAATAACTGAATATATAATATGGAAAACCAAGGCTGACTCTCTCAAGAGCTAAAATTGTAGCCATTTTAAATAGGAACTCTTCAAAAATGTCGTACCTCCATGCCAATTTCAAAAACAATATTTTAAACATAGTTTAGGCATTTTCTATTTTTTACTTAGAGATCACCATTATGAATATTGGTTGCTGTAACATACAGTAAGACAGTAACTCTTAGGTGTTACTAATCGTTTAAGAAATTTTGCCCCTACTCCAAATGAGTTCTTTTGTCTGCTTTTCATATTCCTTACTGTCAGGTTGTCTTCGCTGTCAGCTATCATTTCTTTCTGCCACCTACGTCTGTGCCTCTAGCATCTGTACCCCACCCCTTGACCACCCCCCTCACTGCACCTCTCCTTGCCAAATTTTATGATTTTAACTACTTTGAACTAAGAAATCCAATAGCCAGGTTTTTAGACATCTCTAAAACAAAACTAAATAAGCTCAAAGCAAGGCTCTGGGGAGTTATTTTATGAGAACGGTGTGTGGATTTGCTTAAGTCAGTTTTGTCCACTCTGAAGCATTTTTTTTTTTTTGCCCCATTTCCTATCTTGACTGTATTAGAGATAAATAAAGTTGCTAGGTAAGAGAAAGCTGCATGTAAACACAGCATGGCCAGTATTTCACTTCCTTTGGTACTTACTCTCTGATCCTAGAGAATGTGCCAGCTCTCACTCAGGAGAGAAATAAGATCTGTAAGTTCACTAAGAAAATATCATCTGTTCCTCCCTCTCCTTCTGTTTAAAGGTCATGATTTTTGCTCTCTTCTGCAAGGCTCCAGCAGTCATCTTTTCCAAGCATCTCTCAGAGTGCAGTCCTTGGACCGATTGCATCAGAAACACTCAGACTGCATGTTATAGTGAGGACTCTTGGGCCCTCATCCCAACCAGTCCATTCAGAATCATCTGGTAGTGGGTTCTAAGTACTTGCTTCCCCACTCCCTTATTTTTTTTTAAAGAAAACCAGCTCCCCTGTGATTCACTCTCAGGCAGACTGGACTGGGGTCTCCAATGCCATGCTGGTGTCCCCTTTGGCATCCTTCACAGTTCTCCCCCACCAGCTTTCCTCAGACCTCTGTGCTTTCTTTGGTCATTTCAGACGTTTCTTTGTCCACTTTGTCTTGAATTTTCTGCTCTCCAAATCCTCCAATTTCAGTATCCTCAAGTACCTTCTTTTGAATATTTTCTATCTTGTTCATTAATCTTTCTCTAATAAAAATGAAATAAGATATCAATTTTCTTTCTGTGCATTTAATTCCTACCATCTGGTCAACCACTTCCCTGAGCCTGTGCGTATAAATGGGCTACGCAAAGTGATGAAACACATTTGCAGGAAGTTTTAAAGGTGTGTCTTTCTGTTTATAAGTAGGAGGAACTAGATGATATATACAACCATTTTTAGACTTATTTAGAGTCTTTACTTGGTAAATAGTAATTTATTATACTTTTGTTCTCTCCACTTTATGATATCGGTTAGTCTTTTGACTCTGTGTTTTGAAGCTCTTCTCTTAGGATTATGTTTTAGATTTTTTTTTGCATGTACAGTTAGAGTAGACACTAGGAATCTATAATACATTTATTGACATGGGATAAATATGTGTTGATCTATGTTTTGCATCCTTATTTTCTGTATCACAATCTATGTGTGAAAAAGCAGAAATTCATTTATCACGATGAAATGGACATAACCCAAAACAAAACTAAGTTTAATTCTATACTTATTTAAATATTCTCTGATAAACTCTTGAAACTTTCATGTCAGTGTCCTATGTATTTATATAGCAAACCACATGAATTGAGCAATAGTAGTCATCAATGTAGTGTTGTTCATGCAGGTCGGCAACAGAGTGTCAGAAGAAGCATGGGGAGGTTTTCAACCCTGATGGGTTTTGTGTACTGGCCAAGTGGGCAGGTGATCTCTGATGAATCCCACTCCTTTGCATTGATCCTCTTTTCTTTAGGCATCCAGAGTCATCCCGATGGGTCCTCTCCATATCCTGCCCTGACTTGTCCTCTCATGGATTTCTTCAGAATCCAAAATTACTCTTGGTCCTTCCTTAATAAAACCTTCCAATCCATCATCTTGGCATTAGGGAGAAAGTAATCCAATGTTTGTACTTTAAAAACAGAGCTTATTGAGTGAAATTAATCTTGGATTGTTGACATCTATGAAGACCATATTCTTGAGCCCCTCTCCCCACCATCAGAAGACTATGGTTTAGCAACTTGCCATTACAATTGGAAGTGTCACACTTTGGGGGTAAAACTGAGCTAAATTCTGAGCACAGAATGTTTGCTTTCTGAATCTAGATAGCTCTTTTCAAATGAAGCACTTCCTCAAGAGCCATGTACCAGCTGCCTTCCAGGGGTGACTCAGGCGAATTCATATAGCTAGCCATGTGTGACTATAGAGGAAAAAAATTACTGCGACTGTGATTCCTTCATATAACTGACAACATTAATTTCCCAGACTATCAATATTGTCTTCCTCTTGTGGCCTCTAACCCTAACCCTGTTACAGAAAAGGTATGCTTAATCATTAAGTGCTAGGATATGAAATTGAGTAAAAGCAAACAATTCAATTTGAAAGTCCTTTCAACAGTGGAAGGGACCTTCTTTGTACTAGAGCCTGTTGTGGCCCAAATTAGGAGTGTATTATAAACTACCAGTGCTTAAAGAGTAGAGGAAAACAAGTATCCTTTGTAGAAACTGAGTCTGAAGCTGTGACTCATGCATTTAAATAACAGAGCTATAGGCAAACAGCCATAGATTTATAGGGAAAGATTATGTTGCATTTGACAATAGGCTTAGGTGGTTTTTTTAATGACCTCAACCTAACATTGACCTGACGCGTTTTAGAAAAATAGTCTTGAATTGAAGAGCACTCTCTTCCTAGGAGGGGAAGTTTCCATGTTAATGGATATGCCAACTTTATTCAGTGAAAATGAAGGTCAAAATCTTCTGAATGACGATCCTTTCAGGCTATTTTAATTAGGCTTTTTAGTATCATGATTCAGTCAAAAGAAAAAGGAAGAAATCACTATAGATTCATTTTTAACCTTATCCCAACCGGGAAAAAATTAATAATATATTAGTTCATCTTTCCTAGGAAATCTGATCTCGTTGAAAGATCCTGGTGTTAAATCATTTTATAAAACTGTATTTCCGGCATAGCCAATTCACTTTATTTTCTTAGTCTGTAGAATTTGGCCCAGATCAAAGATTCTCACTTTGGCTTATTTTATCAGCCTTCCAGGGCCCAAGTCTAGCACAAATTGCTCCTTCAATTTCAAGATGAGTTGAAAAATGACAATTTGAGAAGCATAGAGAACTGCAAAGTTCATATCCATCACTCACCTCCATGTCTCTATCCTGCCCCATCCCCAGGTCCGTGGGTTCCATGATCTAAAAATGAATATCTTACTTTCTTGATCAGAATGTAAATATTAACCAGAGATTGCCTAAATCTGGGGACTAGTGAAAGTATATCAGGAGATTAGAGCTAGATCTCACCCAGGTGGACAAATGTATCTCTATCCTGGAGTCATATATGATGCCATTTATCAGATAGTAAAGGAGCACAGGAGCATTGTTCAGGCCATGTGGCACCCTGGACTCTGTAAGCTGACCCAGGTATATGCACTCTGGAGTCATAGTTTCATTAAAATCCTGGTGCCAAAATAGTTCAGAATTACTAGGAGTGCAAGTTGATTGTGCATAGTGATTGTATGAGACCCCTGAAGTGTTAGCCTAGATAAAGGTTCTCACTTTACTTTTTATAAA
Source organism: Paguma larvata (assembly GCA_030068075.1). NCBI lineage: Eukaryota > Metazoa > Chordata > Mammalia > Carnivora > Viverridae > Paguma > Paguma larvata. The sequence goes on from CM057827.1 coordinate 2,226,685, forward strand.
AGAAAATCCAAGTCATCCTCTCTCTTTCCTCCCTTCCTCCCTCCCCGTACATGCCCTCCAAACCAAGTACAATTTTTGTGCAATGACAAATCATATGGGCTGGGAAAATATATTACCAGGAAGATTTGAATCAGTACAGGCTTTCCTCCAGCATAAGATTTTATAACCTGAATTGAATTAAACATGGTAGATTAAATACAATTTGCATTATAGTGACTAGGGAATGTTCTAGTTACTATTGCTGCATAACAAACTACCCCAAAACTTAGTGGCATAAAACCATCAGTTGTGACACCCTTAGATTCTCTGGGTCAGGAATTCAGACAGGACACTGTAAGAATAGCTTAGCTCTTTACAAAGGTCAAGGCCCTCAACAAGGGGGACTCAAGAGCTGGGGGTGACTTGATGATTGGAGGCTGAAATGATTGATTCTGAGGCTTCTTTCTGACATGCCTAGTGGCTGATGATGATTTCAGACTGGGAGCTCATAGGACAAGTAGCTAAAGTACCAAAAAGTAGCCCCCATAAGCATGTCCAGACTTTATACTTGAGTATAAAGAGTGACTATCCCAAGAGAACGAAGAGGAGGCTGCATGGGCTTTGCTGACCTAGCCTTACACAGTGTCATTTCCATAGAAAAGAGTATTGTTTACATCCCAAACTCAAGGGGAGGAGTAAAAAAATCCCACCTTTCACTGTGTCAAAAAGTTTTTAGATATGCTTTAAATATGTTTCAAAGTAGCTTCTTCCATATAAATCATAGCTATCAACAACTAGAGCCACAATAGAAAGAAAAAAAAAGACTATAGTGGTTGCAATATAATTTTGATTAAATGTGTATCTCAGTAATGATAGGTAATAAGAAAGATGAAGATAAAGTATATGAGGTAGTCTATGACAATACTGATGGCTGTTGGAAATGCTTGATGTAATTGAGCCTGGAAAGCCCAGGTTTCTTCACCAATATTAAGGTTTTATAACTCTACATTTAGAGATGTTTGAAAACAACTCTATTTTCAGAATTCTTCCAAGATAAATAACTTAGAATTGCAAGTCATAAAACTTTTAGGTTCTCACTGCCTTTACCCCTTGAAAACAATTGTTTTATAACCAACGTTTAAGCTTTTTGTTATGGGAAATTTCTTCTTGGAAATGCAGCTATATATTGATTGCATTTATTATAGCCTTATTGATTATCTATACTAGACTTCCTCAGTGTCACTTCACACCCCACAGAAAGGCCCTAATTTCTCTTCAACCCTCCTTTGGTCATATTCAGGTTTCACATTCCATTTTATTGAGTCTCTCTCTGCACTGTACTCATATTTTTCATGACTCATAAGCATTTTAATTCCTAAACCTGGGTAGTCTACTCGTTAGAGCGAGAGAAAACGCATTTGTGTTGGTGTCTTTGATCTTTGAGCCACTACATGATTTCAGTTTATCTCAGATCCTCAGTTTCCTCTCGATAATAATGAATCTGAAAATAAAATTGCATAACCTTGTTTTAGACAAAAATCTCTTATGGCTTAAAAAAATTTTTTTAATGTTTATTTATTTTTGAGAGATAGAGAGACAGAGTGAGTGGGGAAGGGGCAGAAAGAGAAGGATACACAGAATCCAAAGCAGCTGTCAGCACAGAGCCTGACGCAAGGCTCAAACCCATGAACCATGAAATCATGACCTGAGCCAAAGTCAGATGCTCAACTAACTGAGCCATCCAGGCACCCCTCTCTCTTACGGCTTTTAAATTATGAGATGAAAAAGAAGTTGCCCCTTTGAGAAGAGAGGTGGTAAAATGGAGCAACCCTTAGGGACCCAAGGAGATTAAGAAGACTCCATTTCGAGCATAGAACTCCGTGGTTCCAGAGAGAGCCAACCAAGGACAACTTTGACAGAAGAGATTATGGACTGAGGTAGCTCAGAATAATAGATGGTTTAAAGGATATAATTAACAACCTTCCTCTGAAGAGTCGAACAACAACCTTAGAACGAGGGGTCAAGAGCCCTTTTTGAGAGGCCTCAGGGCAACAACCTTCTTCAAGCATAGGGGAAAGCAAGTGTTTACATAGGCAGCTCACCTACTAGTTAGAGTGACTTTACTTACATGTAGGAGTTTGTACTTGCTAAAATCAGGTACCATGTCACTTACAGAAACAAGTTTATCAGCATGTCTTAAAAAAATAGGAAAATATGTGTGTATGTTCCCCATATGTATTTATAGAGAATAAAAACAGGAAAATTATCTTGCAGAGGAGGAATAATTGCAGACCTGTTCTTGTCACTTAACTTCCGATTTGTGAAGTCAGTAAGGCGTGAGTGAAAACTTCCGTGGAAAAGCATTTAGAATTCAAAAGTAATTATTCATTCAAAACCCAAACCTCTGTGTGGCTCCTTGGATGACACTGCCATGGGGCTTGCTCCCTTTGTTCTGCTCTGCACACACAGAGAGGAGGTGGAGCCAAGGAAGATGAAAGTTCTTGACACGAATGCCTGGCAGGACAAGTCTGGCAACTTTCAGAACAATGGAAATTAAATGGTCAAATTCTGTATCTTCCCCAGACTGATATAACTTTTTCACTGGAAGTGGCTTGGTGTAAACTTGCCAGTTACCACTGTAAACCATTGAGGGGTGGCTCCAGTTGAGCTCTGGTAAGATGCAAGATGCTGCTGGAGCCATACCTGATTCGCCTCCCGGTTTAAGAATGGATGGTAGGCTTCCTGCTGAAAGGAACTAATCCTTAGTTTTGAGGTTTAGTTCTAAATACTCTGAGATAAACCACCCTTCTTGTTTTCAGTCGTCAGAAATAGAGTTTTGGTAGTGGTGGTAGTGGTAGCAGTGGTGGTTGTCCTTGGTTTGTTATAAAAAATCATCAAGAACCAGAGAATGCCATGGCAGGAAGAGACCTTGAGGACCAAGCTCAACCTCTTCTATTAACAATGAAGAGAGGGAAGGCTCAGGCAGTACTGCAGCTATGGAAGCAGCAAGGCTTTAGATGCAAGTCATGAGGGAGGCATATTTTATTATGTCTAAAATGACTAATTTCTTGTGTCACATTCTCTTTTATGATAGACATTTTTTTAACAAACAAAATCTTAGCTTATGTTTAGATACTACCTGGGGAAAAACTCTGTTTCTCAGTCGATCCAAGTTTTTGCTAAGGATTAGTTCCTGAGTTGTGGTCAGTGATATGAATAGGCAACTATATGCGATCATCAAATAATGGAAGCATAGTTGAATTCTAATTGATTGAATACATTTGTAGTCCAGTTGGTCAGAAAATCACTCATTCCTAAGTTATAATGACTGTTGTGAGGCAATCATGTGTGGATTTTAGATTTTACCTAGGTTCTGAGTTTTAATTAATTAATTAATTTAAACATTTTTTTTTAATGTTTATTTTTAAGGGAGAGAGAGCAAGCGAGCAGGGAAGGGGTAGAGAAAGAGAGACAGACACAGAATCCAAAGCAGGCTCCAGGCTCTGAGCTGTCAGCTCAGAGCCCAATGTGGGACTCAAACTCATGAACCATGAGCTGAAGTCAGACGCTTAACCAACTGAGCTACCCAGGCACCCCTTGAGGTTTAATTTATTCTAAATAATTATCTGGATTCTACAGATATAGTGCTCCCAAACACATTATGTTCTTTTAAAATGTAACTGAAAATATATGACAACTATATATTGTACAGTTATTTATAAGCTTTATTTATATGAATTACAGGGAAGTTTTTTGAATATATGAGATTCTAAATATATGTCAGGGTAGGTGAATGTTCATTTTCCTTTAGCCTAGCTTTCTTTGAACTGAAGATCAAATGGTTGACAAATCCATTTAGGGTGCTTTGGCCTACAATTTTTAAAAGAACAGGATGGGATGGAATGGAATGGAGCAGAATGAAATAGAAAATACCAGAATGCATGAAGTAAAGGTTAATACCATTAAAGGTAACTTTAATTTCAGTCTCATGTGTAGTGTTATTCTGGATCAAAGTGTAAAATTTATGTCTTTCTGAGGGTCACAATACAAAAGGTTAAAATCCTTTAGGTTAGTCAATGGTTCCTGGTCTGAACAGTCTCTAATATACATCTAATTGACTTCATCATCAAGTCTCTTCTCTGAGATTTGAGTAACTTGGCCAAGATCAATATAAGGTGGTACTAAGACTGATGGCTCGTCTATCCACCCTGTACCGAATTTCCTCAGCTTTCAAACTGGACAGGAAATACTCTTACTCTAAAACAGGCTACAAAATTTATCAAAAATACATCTATGATGATGCTACTTCATATTTCTGCAACCTCTTTTATTAATGGTGTTAGGCTTATAGATATTAATGCAAATGATACCTCTGTTAAAATTGTCTATTTTCTGATGGAAAAGCTGATAAAACCATAAAATAAAGGGCTTTAAGGGCTCCTCTTCCAGGACAAATTTTCAACTCCATCTTTCAAGACATGTGGCTTTCCAACCTGATGTATGTTTCTCTATCAGTAAGTTCCTATTTGTATCCAAACTATTTTCTTTAAAAAATATATATATTTATTTATTTTTGAGAGAGAAAGAGATAGAGGACTGCGTGGGGGAGGGGCAGAGAACAAGGGAGAGATAGAATGCTAAGCAGGCTCTGTGCTGCTTGAACCATGCAGGGCTTGAACCCATGAACCATGAGATCATGACCTGAGGCAAAATGAGGAGTTGGACACTTAACCAACTGAGTCACCCATGTGCTCCTCAAACTGTTTTCTCTTTAATCCCACCTCGTTTCCACATTTTCTGTCCTCTGTGGAGAAATTTGTAGAGAAAACGGTTTAAGCAGTAGAGCTTGAAGAATACATCCAGGAATCCAGAAATTTCATTCTCAAACCTTAAAATGGCAGCTGTTGAACTCTTCTGGGAAAAGTGCATAAAGACTCCTGTGACTGTCCCATCCCCAGTCTCTGTTTCCTCCAGTCTCCATGCCGCACACTGCCTTTCAACCAAAACTTGGAGCAGCTAATTCTCTGCTTGGTCTCTCAGTGAGAAAGTGGGCCAGAGCGGGAAGGGCTGCACCCAGACCATTACACCTCTTTGGCAACTTGCCTAAACCTAAAAGAGGGGAAGGGAACTATAAGGGGAAGAAGAAGAGTATACCAAAATACGTTCCAGATGGAGCCAAAGGTTGAAATATAAAGATGCAGCCATAAATGTCCTGGAAGAAAATAGGAATGGAGTTTTTGTTTTAATTCTTGAAGAGTAAAAATAATTAACCCCCCAAAAAAATACCCAAAAAACAAAAAGAAGGCATAAAAGAAACAGTAAATTCAACTACTCAAAGAATAAGATTTTTTACTCCAGTGAAATACACATATACAATGTTAAAAGTCAAAGCAGGTAAAATATCTGCTGTAATTTATATAGTAAAAGAACTAATTTCTATAATATGTAGAGAACTCTATGAATCAAAAGGAAAGAACTAAATAATACCATGTAAAAATGAACAAATTAATAGGAATAAAAGGTCTTTTAAAAGTGTTATATTTCACTTATAATAGGAAAATGCAAATTAAAATGACTCAGAAATTTTCAGTTATCAGATGGGCAAAGATTTAAAACTCAATAACATTATTTAGATTAAGGTGTAAGGAAAGGGATACTCTCATACATTTGTAGTAGGTGTGCAAATGGAAACAACCTCTTTGGAGGATAATTAACCATACTTATCAATAGTTTAAATATACAGACAATGTGACTTATCAATTCCATTCCTAGGAATTTATCCAATAGATATTCTCACACATAATGAAAAAAACATATGTCCCAAGACTACTGTAGAATTGCTTGTTGGGGAAAAAAGCAAGCAACCTTAATCCTCATCCAAAAAAGGAAAGGCTAAATAAATTATTTATGTTCATTTGGACTGGATTACAAATACGGTCATGGAGCAGCTCTGTGTGTATGAACATGGAACAGTTGCTGAGGCGTGTTAAATGAGAAGAGCAAGCCACAAACTCTTTGTGGAGTGCACAGCCGTTTGTGGAAACAGAAAGGGCGGGGCTCTTATGCATACATGCTGTGAATGCTTAGAACATCTGGAAAAATATACAACCAGGTAAACATTCATTAACTCCAATGGAGAGCAAGGTAGGCTTACACAGTCATGGTTTAGACTCTTCTCCTTTTTCCTTTGTCACTTTTGAATCTTGTACAATATGAATGGATCACCTAATGAAAAGGTATTTTATTTGAATTAAGAGAAAAGCAAGGAAAAAACAAAAAGAAAAGAAAATGACTGAGGGAAAGAATTATGAAGGAGAAGGATATAGAAAAGTACATGAGTTTTACTTCTTTTTTAAATATTTATTTATTTTTGAGAGAGCAGGCGCAAGCGGGAGAGGGGCAGAGAGGCGGCGGGGTGGGGGTGGGGGAGTGCAGAGAATCTGAACCAGGCTCCACGCTGACAGCAGGGAGCCCGGCGCGGGACTCAAACTCGCAAACTGTGAGATCATGACCTGAAGTGAAGTTGGACGCTCAACTGAGTGAGCCACCCAGGACCCCATGAGTTTTCCTTCTAATCTGGAAATTTGAAACACACTTACAAATTGGAGTTTGGTCAATGGCTGCTTTTTTTTTTTTTTTTTTTTTTTTATCAGGGAAGGCAATCCATTTTTGCCTCTTCTGCCTTGGGAATTCTTCCAGAGGCTTTAAAAAAATCTTCTTCATGGGGCACCTGGGTGGCTTAGTTGGTTGAGTGTAAGAGTCTTGATTTTGGCTCAGGTCATGATCCCAGGGTCATGGGATCGAGCCTCATTGGGCTTCACACTGAGCATGGAGCCTGCTTGAGATTCTCTCTCTCTCTCTCTCTCTCTCTCTCTCTCTCTCTCTCTCTCGTTCTTCTTTTCCCTCTGCCTCCTCCCCTGCTCATGCTCTTGCCCTCTCTTTAAAAAAAAAAAAAAAGAAAAAAATCTTTTTCCACCAACTGCATTATACTAGTAATAAGGGGGAAAAAAAGTCTAAATTCTCAGTTATAGAGGATTGATTACATAAATTGTAATATGCCAATACGATAGAGAATGATACATTCACTGCAAATCGTCTGAAATTCCATATTTACTGGAATAGAAAAAAAAATTATAACATATTAAGTGAAGTAAGAAGTTTACAAAATAATATCCATGTATAGTAAATATATATGATATAAATGTGTAAATAGTATGCATATGGTATATATGCATGTATGTAATATGTGTATATTTATGCATATATATGTATATGAATATATTATCCAATTTTTAAAAAGTATTTATTTTGAGAGGGAGAGAGAGAGAGAGTGCAAGCAGGGCAGAGGCAGAGAGTGAGGGAGAGCAAGAATCCCGAGCAGACTCTGCACTGTCAGCACAGAACCTGACATGGGGCTCAATCTCATGAACCATATCATGACCTAAGCTGAAATCAAGAACCGGATGCTTAACTGACTGAGTCATCCGGGTGCCTGTATATTATCCCATTTTTTAAAAAAACTCTACATAATATACATGTTTCTATTTGCTGGAAGTATATACATCAAAATGTTAACTGTATAACTCTCAGGGTGATAGAGATTTGGAGGATTTATTTATATTTTGAAGATATTATAATTATCCCACAGTAAGTATCTGTTGCTTTTAAAGAAAAGTATAAAAGGAAAGATCCATTGGGCAGGAGGGTAGCACTGCCCACTGCTCCCCAGGGTCTTACAGGGGCGGACTTCTGGTCTAAATAATAGGCTGATACAGTTATAATCCACTGCTCCTGCCCCCAGACTCCTGGTCCATAAGGAGCCCCTTTCCTTTCATGCTCTTTCCCCCAACACCTATTTTACAGTAGAATCTCTGTCTTTGCTAAACCAAGGTGAGATTTGAAAAGAATAAAAGATTAGAAAAAGCACGGAATTTCCTTTCCTTTTTTCTTAAAACAGGGAGCAACTCAAATATTTAATGTAATATTTTCTATACCGTTTCCATCTGAAGAGGTATTGCAAGTTGGCCCCTCTTCTCTTCCCATGTAGCCTCAAAGAAGGAGGATGAAATCTCATCCTCTAAGTCAACAAGAGGAGACTGGGCTAAAAAGGGAATCAAGACTTCCTAGGGGATCGTGAGCATCAATGATAAAGTATGTATCAGAACCAGAAATCCCAGGGAATCTACCATCAGACTGTAAGGCCAATCAGAAAGGAAGCTGGATATGAAACACCAGCATGGGCTTACTGGTGGCCACAAGCTGGGTATGAGCCCACACCTGGCCTGCACACTGACAGGCTAGACAGAGATGTCTATGTGCAAAGGATTGCAGCCTTGTTCCTAAGTCAGAACTGATTCTCTCCCTTTATTCTAGGAAACTTCTTCTGAAAACTTGGCATTTTTTATCTTTAGGAACTTTGGAGATCGTTTAATATGGCTCTCTCATCTGAGGAACCAAAACCGAGAGAGGTTAATGGATTTGGACGAGTTCACAGAGCTACTTAATAGAAGGGCCAAGATAAAGCCTATGGGGCTGGGCTAAAGAAATAAACACATTTGGGATGACCAAGTGAATAAATGAATGACTGTTCCAATATAAGTGTGGAACTCATTCTAGATCTAACACATGCTGCTTGCATTGCCCTGACCATTGGGTGCTACATACATTTCCTCAGAGCGTACAGGAAGGAACTGGTTGTCCACAGTAAATATTCATACAGATGTGCCTTACTTCGGGACACACAGGGCTAATTTACAAGTAGATGTGGCTAGATCTCAAATACCTAAGAACAACTCTGCTTAAATAAAATTCTTTGTAAAATAGGCAAAATTTCTGGAAAATAGAATAATCAACTTCAACTTCTCTGCTCTCTCACTCCAAATTTTCCTTCATAAAATGTGCTTTGCATGGATCTTCCTATATTTAGTGACCTGAAGGAGGTAATGGAGCATCTGTCCTTCATGTGCAAACACATCCTGGTAACCTCCACTAGAGAATGTACATTTCGAGTCATGATCACCAGTGTACGTGATCCCTACACATACGTTGTAGAATGTAGAATAGAAAGTTCAACTCTTTGTGTGGCTTGTCCATGATATTTTCCTCTGTAGATTGAGGATGATTTTATAAAGTGTCCTTCTGTATGTAAGTTGCTTGACCTTTCTAAAGTGAGGCTGAGAGGGCAGGATCGCTGATCTTGACTGCGTCGGTTGAGGTGGAGCATATGTCACAGCTCCCTGTGCGGGAGGCCCTGTTAATGTACAGCAGGGCTCACCAGCTCGAATGCCCACAGAGGCCAGAGAGGTGATCTGTATGAGCAAAGCCTGTCAGGTGAGAGAAGTCATGGGGATTTGTTTGGGTAGTGGAGACCAGGAAGTCAGTGCCCCATCCAATGGGGGTGGGTTTTACTCGATTCTAATTCATTGTTACCATGCAGAAATATATCCCAGGTTTTGACAGACCGTCCAATTTTCTTTAAGAGAAAATGTAAATCTACACATTTTCATGTAAAATAATTCAACTTGTTAATGTTGGCAACTAATTCAAATTTGTTGAAAACATTGCAAGTGATGGTCAAAGTAAAAAGCTCTTTGGCCCACTGGCGGCCAGTTTGAGGTTTCTAGACCCCCTACAAAGATATTTAGTGATAAATAATATAAACTCATACATTCGTTTTCTGAATAAAACACAGAGAAAGAACACTCAGCTTTTCATACAAATCCTGTGTACCCTTCAATCTACTTTAATCACTTCTCTCCTAAAGCTGACCTCAACTCTCTGACATCATATGTCTGCATGGTCTGTACTGTGCAAATCTGTCCTCTTTCTTCTTGATTGTAATTATTTCATGTGTGCAGGTCTTATATTAAGACTTCATTATAAATAATTCCAGGACAAAAAATCATAATCTAATACTTCTTTAATGCCAACCTCAAAGTCTAATAAATATTTACAGTTGATTTATTTTTCAGTAAAGGAAAAATAGAAGAGCCTTTGATGACACACAAATACTTAGTTATACTAGAAATGACTTGAGTTTCTTGAAGTTCCTGAATTTCTAGCCTAGGCAAGCTAACAAATCCAAGTCTGTGGGCACTGTGCCCTGCTGAGCTGAGAAACACTGGCTTGATATAAATTTTTAAGAAGAAAGTAGTAGAATAGCTATGAGTTCATCATGTCTTTTCTAGAATAAAAATATTGTAGAATGTATATTATCCAATGGAGGTAATGTGGTCCTTTATAAATCCTGACTTTAAAAAGTTTTCTGAGCCAACTCTTGTCTGCAGGAAGCCCTCCATTGATTTAGGCAGTAAGAGAATGGTAGGCTCACTTAGAGAAGGCCAAACTCATATTTCACAGTACAAGTCAGAACTTCTTGGGCTAGTTTAGAGTGATTTGAAGCAGCAGAAGCATGAGCTGTAATCAGTCTTAATCCAGAAATGAGTGCACTGGGAGGAGAAGTGGAGCAAGCACTGAAGCTCCAGAAATGACTGACCACTGTCTTTGTCCCCATACGGAAGTGAAGATGGGTGGCGAAGAAATGACTTACATCACAAGCAAGTTTTGCAGTATGCTGGACATTAAAGTTGTCTTTACACTATCAGAAGCAGGCTTCACAGTCTGAACAGCAAGGCATGTGTGTCAGACCAACCACAAATGTGTCTGGGAGGGGGCCTAGTGTTGGGTTTGAATTGGCCAATACCACTTGAATGTCAAGAAGTGTGGAAACGATACCCCTGTGGATCCATAAGTCCACTGAGCCCTGATGTGCTGGAGAATCCAAAGGCTGAAGTAAAGGGACCAGTTCTGGTGTGAATTGATTGCTTGACCAAAGAAAAGCATTGTATTTTCTTCCTTACTGGGAAATACTGAAAAAGTACTCACAAAGCACTTTTGCAGAAAAAGCTCTCTCTCTATACTCCTTATTTTCACAAAACCACACATGTGCCTCTCAGATACTTTGCAGTTCTCATAATATTCTGCATGTTATTTAGTAATTAAAACAAAGAAAAATATTATCAAGGAAACAGGACACATTACATTAGGAAGTAGATTTTGGAATGCAAAAAAAATTTAATGCTTTGGTAACAAAATAATGCCTCAACGTAGGCAAACAATATTTGGGTCAAAATAAACATTAACATTGTTTAGAATATTTAGTTGTATCTCTGATATAATTATCACCTTCTATTCAATAGAATTTATTCTACATAATGAAATTTCCTTTTTTACTTGTTACTGTGTTGATCCAATTGCATCTTCTTCATCTGTAAATTTGTTTAAGTTGCTAATAAAATGCAAATGTAGAAAATACAATGAATATATCTTCTGAATAATGGTGTTTATCTAAAAGTTACTATTAATTATAATGATGTAGTAATTTGTATTTCCTTTCTTGATTGCCTCTTATCTTTCTCTCAACAGCCTTTGCATCCATTTTTTTTTTTCTCATGAAGCTTCTTCTGGTTGGACACTTACCAAATTTCATCAGGTAAGAAGTACTAAATGTGAACCTGAAAAGCTTGTTGCAAACGAACCCCAAGTTTAGACAATCCAAAGATGTATCAGCTCTGGACAAGCATCTAGAATGGTCCAGCAGAATCTCTAATTATTTTAGTGGATCTGACAATGTGGTCCCCAGACCAATAGCATCAGTGCCACCTGGGAACTTGTTAGCAATGCAAAACTCTTGGGTCCTTCCTTGCGCTTTAACAAACTTGCCAAGTGATTCTCTACACACACAAGTCTGAGAATCACTGCTCTAGATGGGCTTTATAGGCCAAGGGAACAGAAGATACCTCCTCTGGATTGATGGAATTTGATGGATTTGATGTCTCTTCTTCCTTTCTTTTCTCCACTGCCTTTTCTTCCTTCCTGCAAGTTCATCCATTACTCATTTAGCAAGCTCAAGTTTGCTTCACAAAATCATACTACATTAAAACCTGTAATTACTGCCTTTATGACAACTTAATTGCTATCTAATACGGGACTCCATCAAAACCAGGTATGCAGTAGACGTCAACTAATTAACTGATTTAAATCCCTTTTTTAGACTTCAGAAGGAAAACCTCTGTAGTCACATAAGACATATCTAGAAAAGGGTGCCCACCTTCTAAGACGGTTGCCTTTTATACCTAATGTCTGTAGGACATTCGCTTTATAAGTTAATAGTTTTATCTGAGCTGAAAGTGTTGAATTCAACACTTCCTCTGAAGTCATCTGCAAAGGATTAGGTTGTCCAAAAGGAGCTCACGTTCTCTTATAGTATTTAGGATAAGTCTGAGGTCTGCACAGTATTCATTATCTCTAATTCTGGAAGCCAGTCTTGCTAGCTTCCCAGCAGCCATTTTACCTCCAACCTTAATATAATTTGGTGTAACCCTGTGCATACCTAAGAACTGTCTGCTAAATCTATGAATTCTGCTGTCTGCTGAAATGATTGCTAAATGCTGCCCCCAAAATGCCTTTGCATAAGATCCCCCTCCTTTGCAGAGATCTACATGATTTCTTCTCCGTAGCATGCATATTTCACAAGCAAGTAGGTATTGGAGTCTCTAAGACTGTTTCCTCATTTGTAAAATGGAGACAATTAAAGAATCTGCTTGTTAGTATTGTTGTAAGAAATAATGAAGATAATCTAGGTGCACTTAGCAGAGTGCCTGGCTAAATAAATATTAGCTGTGATGAAAAAAATTATCAATAGACTTGTAAATTCAAAAATGTCACATTAGACTTCATCCAATTAAAAACAAGCGCATAGGGAAGAGATCAAATGTCTCTCCCTTGCATGCTTCCAGCCACTACTACATTATATTTCCAAGGAGATTTACCGTTGTCAGCTCTCTACTCTCTTAGTTCCTTGGCCACTGCTGGAACTCCAGCATGGGGCCAGGTAGAATTAAAAACATGATAGAGTGTAGAAATCCATCATCCATGGCTGACCTGTAGGGCTAGGAGAGCACAGAGTAGTGTCTGCAATTAGTTCCTCTAATACCTGTCAGCCCTTAGAGCAAAATCCAAAAGGCCAATGGGATGACCCAAGTGCAGGCATCGGAAGGTCAGAGGGCATGAAGAGTACCCTAAAAGGTGATTTACCTCCCTAACTCCTGTTCAACTTACAAAGCACAGCATTTATCCAATTTTTAAAGATTTAGGGAGAAGGAAATTTCCGTAATATTTCGTATAGATACTGATATAAACAGAAAAAAGTTACATATGATTATTAAATCTTATTTTGGCATAAGATTAAATATTTTTTAGAGGAAATCTGCTGCAAAGGTCCAGTCCCATCTATGACAAATGACCGCAGAGATGACTTTGGCGAGAGAAGGGATGCAGAGATCAGAAAGGAGATTCTTGGAACAGCGGTATATAAAACATTAGGATTAAATAAATGTCCAATAAACAAGAGATTTCTGACTTTGAATTAGTGACATAGAAAAATGAGAAACATCTGGAAACTGTACTTATTTTGCTGGTCAGAAACACAGTTGAGGTCCTTTTTTAAATTGTTTACTTTGTAAAGACTTATTAAAAACAAATGTCTAAGGTGGTTGAGAAGAGAATGTAGTTTAATTCAGAACCCCAAGGCCTTAAAGGGAACTCTTCAATTTCAAGTTTTTACTTTCCATCAACTAAGCTTAGTGCTGTCTCCTCAAAGGAGTCTTTTTGTTCAATTTTAAAAGAGAGTTGAAGAGTCAAAGGCTTACGGACATATTTGAAATTTAATAGTAAATTTTTGGAGAAAGACAGAGGACTCATTTTTTCATATTCTTAAGTTATTTTATATGATTTTCCATAGCCAGCCCGCCTCCACAATAAAATAGTCTAATGGGAGGGGATCTACCTAGACTTTGGCTCTTATTTTTATTAGGCACACAGCTGGGAATTACAGATGAGGTTGTTTCCCTCTTTTATTTATGAGAAAGATTAGTTCTATGGATAGGCTTCTGCCCAAGACAGACTAGGGAGTGAGTATACAACAGGTTTATGGATTACTTAAACCCTACTGTTTTCTCAATTTGTGCTTTCGCATGCCCTTGCTGAGGCTCATAACCAGTCACTCGCTAGAAGGAAAGCAGGCCAGTGAGGTGACCCAGGGTGTTGGGATTCTGAGGGGACCACCCCTTGGAATTATTTCATGCCAAAACCCCGCTGTGCCTTTTATCATCCCTTCTGTCTGTATTAGACAAGGGATAAGGAGGGTGGGAGGGATGATGAAAAGGAAATTTCTGGAAGTGAAATAGGTATTCTCTCCTCCCACATCAATTTGCTATTCTTCTTAAGTATTTTACAAGAAAGTAAATATTGTGAAGAGCCAGATCCCAGGTGAGCCATGGAATGGAATCGTACATTAGGCATAAACTGTATTAATGAAGGTCTGGTGGCATAATGAAATCCCATGCTGCTGCTGCTGAACCAGTCTCACACTGCTCTTTTGTATTCAGGTCGTGGTAATGAAGAAAGTCCCCATGTCTTCTATTTTTTATACCCAAGTTATTAAATTCAGGAGTATGGACCGCATTACCTTACAGGAAGCGAGGGTGGAGAGCAGATGACCACGCGCCGAAGCTCTCATTCTCAAGAAGAGCAGAAGAATCTCCATTTATAGTTTAGACCATGGGCCAGTTGTCTTTCCCATGGGGTAGCCTGACTAAATTAACGACTAGGAATACTTTGTGGGGATGGGAGGTGGGGGTGGGGAGTGTGGGGTGGAGCTAAGGTTGCTTTCTAGGAGGCATTCCCAGATTCCCATAATAATTAGCCTAGCTCTTGGTAAATTCATCTTCCACTTCAGCCTATTTTTTATTTTCTAATTGAAACACCTCTTTGGATAATGATTTCCATAGAATGGGTAGTCACTGTGTGGCTTCATGCTTTCTTTCATATATGCAAAACTACCTTTGATTCATTTTTTGAGGACAGTCCTTGATATGCTCTCCCTACCCTATTCTTTATGGTTTAGTAAGCATCAGTTCTCTCTGCCTCCAACCTTCATCTTTTCAGACTGAAATGTGCGATAATTCTATTTCACACTTGGCCTTTCTAGTTCCCTTTTCTGGATGTGGAACTCCCTGGAGTTTATTGGCTCAAAGAATTCCAAGCATTGAGCAGTATGTGTGCAAAAGCAGATTATAAATATTCACCAAACCTTTAAAACTACCCTAAAAAAAGTGTATATATTTTTAGATCTATATGGATTTTGTAATCCTAAAATAAAATATAAACCCATTGCTTTTATGTAAGACCAATTTGAATTTTTTTCAACACACTGTGAAACCTATAAAAATAACTCTTTTGTGTCTAGAGGGATGATGCCCACCAGTCACTTATAATGGCTGCCAGGAACACTTCCATTAGTTCTAGTTTATAGCTGAGAATGGCTTTAAGATTTATTACATAATTTAATTTTTAAATATGGCTTAAATTTTAATTTTAAGATCCAGGACAATCTAAAATAAAAAATGGAGGAAAATAATTCAGGTGAATTATCTACCGACATGAAATGATTTTATAAAAGACAGGCTATGAATATAAAGACAGCTTTGTCTGCGCTCCTTATGCATCGGTCTTTGGTCTTACATCAGCTGAGGGGGCCCACCTGGCTTTGACTTCTCCCATAGATGCTCCCTGGCTGAAGGGAGTCAAATTTCTCTTCTGTGACCTCCCTGTACTGGCCATACTTCATGGACTTGCTGGATACCCATCAAACTGCTTCCATTTTCATGAGATTTTAAAGAACTTTAAGTCTTCTCGTCACAAAATGTTTTCTTTGTGAAACCCTCAGACATTTGCTTTCCCTCTTCATCACAATGGCAGGAATACAGAACTTTCACATGATTTTTTAATGGGATTCAGCTGCCCAAACTACAGTGCCTTCAGCTGCACTTTGGAATTTGCTATGTCTCTGTCTAATTTTTCATTTGCAGATGCCTGGAACTCAACTCTTCTCCCTTCTCCCTTCTCCTCTCTTCTCTTCTCTTCTCTTCTCTTCTCTTCTCTTCTCTTCTCTTCTCTTCTCTTCTCCTCTCCTCTCCTCTCCTCTCCTCTCCTCTCCTCTCCTCTCCTCTCTGTCTCAACCTGCAAGAGCTCCTGGACATGAGCTATATCTTTGGGAACATGAACCTATCAGTAGATATTCCCAATTGAAGCAAATGTCACCCTATTTCAGCCACTTTCTCTTATGGTCACACATTTTGAAATAAAATAGAAATACATTGGAGCACCAGGTGCCTGTCAGCACCAGGCAGTTGGCAGCCATCAAGAGTGACCATGAGCCAAAGCAAATCCAGCTTGAACTCTGTGGTCAGCAGTAGGGAGAGGAGAAACCAGCATATGAGAGATAAAGGGGAGTCAAAATAATTCAAAGATCATGGTATTCTTTGCCCCCAAGACCCAGGAAGATGGTCTGTAGAAAGAGTCTCTGACACCAGAGTGCGCAGAGTCTGCAGGAACCACAGGGACAAAGCTTGAGGAAGCACAAGGCAAGTGTATGTGCCAGCTTCAAAGGAACAATTCTGATCATTTCCTGCTTCTGAATTTCTCCACATTCCTGAGGGGCTGACAGTAAGCCCAGTATAGATGGGAACAGGGGAATGAGATGAGGAGCACAGGCACGAAGAATCTGATGTATCTTTTAGTAGGAGTGCAGTGACATAGAGGAGGAAGAGAGTTCTTTAAAGGCACACATAGGAACATTAAACATAATGTAGTTTGCCAAGGCCATTCACACCGACTGAAAATTCCTGTCTTCTAGCTTTACACATGCCTATCTCATCTCTTCTTTTGAAGTAGACTGCTTTTTAAAGATTTTATCCTATAAAATTCAACATATAACCTCCTGTGACAGAGCTTGTTTCTGTGGTCTTCATAAGTAAGCATCACCGAATACATCCTTTCACCCCTAAACTAACAAACCCCGTCTTTTCTTTGACCTCCAGCATATTATCTCTTGGTCCAGTTCTCAGTGTTTCCATTTTCCATCATCTGCAAAATCTTCCCTGCCTGCACAGCCCGTAAAAGTACAGATCTCTGCACACTGGGGACAGGAGCATCCCAGTATCGCATGAGTTACTTGGACCATCTTGTTTGGCACGTTGTGTACATGGTGTATGGAAAATAGGTCCTTGTCCTGGTTCCACCTCACACTGGCCATGAACGTGAGGCGAGTCTCCTTCTTTCCCTGAGCGTCTCCTGCCTATTCCAGTGAGCTATGGTAAGAATCAGATGAAATAATGGAAGGGAAAGTATTAGAAATTTTAAAGCAGTACAGAAGGTATTGTTATAATAAAATATGGGTCCTTGGCTCACATTGGGGTGGGGCCCCTTACATCATTCTTTAAGCTTGTTTATGTAACCCCTGGTGAAATATTAATAATTGTTGTTAAGTGGCATACATTTCAGCATTGCTGATTTCTGGTTTTCACAAGGCAATCACATTTGCCATGCACTGATAATTCCTCAGAAGGTTTGGGGTAGAAAGACCCCAAAATCAAAAGGGACTTAGGGGCCTCTGGTTAATGAGACATCTTAGATAGGAGTAATTTTATCTACTCCCACCCAGAAAAGGAAAACAATAACAACAGCAATATTATAAAACCATTGTAAAACAGCCAATAGCTTAGCACTGTTTCTTATCACTTGAAATTTCCATTCAACCATGTTTGATCTCATAGCTACCACCATCATGGACATCAAATTTTACTGAGGTTCTACTAGTTCAATTAAATTTCAACACACATTTTTGCCTATCAATTATGTGCCAAGCCCTATGCTAAGTATACAACGATGAGTAATTTACAGATTGTTCCTTAAGAAACTCACATACCGATAAACACACACATAAATAGTATTCAATGTAAATTTGCTATAGGGAGGTATATTCAAAGTGCAGCGGGAGTATAGAAGTGGGAGTAACTCAGCCAACTCTGTGTGGGAAGCTGGAGAGGAGGTAGCCTGTGAGCTGGGCCTTTAAATACAGTCCAGTAGTTTAGTACATGGGCTGTGAGACCAGCCCAACTGGTTCAGATCCTGGCTCTGCCACTTCCCACCTGCAAAAGTTGGCTAGTTAGTTATCTTTTGATGCCTCCGTTTTATTATTTCTACGATATGATATTGTATGTTACTAATAGAGCCTACCTCAAGGGTTATCATGAGAGGAAATGAGTTCAGGCATGTACAGTACTCAGAACAGGTCCTGTCATGTGGACAACCATTCAATAAGTAGTAGTCATTATTATTGTTATTATTATTCTTCACCAGGCCAACAAGCAGGAAAGAGATTCTTGGAACTCTTAAGAGATCTGGTCTCTGATTGTAAGAGATCTCCAGCATCATCATTATCATTATTCAAAACAGTAAAGCTAAAATGTATGGGCCAGGCCCTCGACACCTTACATATGTAGCTTGACTTAATCCTCATAATGGTCCTGAAAGTCACAAAATGCACACCGAAATATCAGTAACGCTGTAAAGACTATGAAGTGAAAAATAAGTGGCGCATAGGCTGGGTGAAAGAGAATTACAAAAGCAAAGATATTTTTAACCTAAAGTAAGGAGGCAAAAGTCACAGGGGTTGCAAAACAAATGGTACGATTGAGGCAAATAAGGTTCCAGACGTGGTTTTTTGTTTCAGTTTTAGTATTTTTAGTTTTCGTGTTTGTTTCCTTGCATGCTCATTGCCGGGCCTGTCCTTTCTAGTCTACTACAGTTCCCAGTGCCCATCTCCTACCCAAGCCTGAAAACATTTCAGTATTGAAGTTTGTGACATATGGACAAGCTGAGATTGGCAGTTGCTCACATGTACTGAGCAGTGTTTTCATGCCAGGCACTGTGCTAGGTACTTGGAGACACACGATCCAGATAGCATGCTGAATGAAGGTATTATTATCACCAATTTTCAGATGAGGGAACTGAGTCTGAGAGAGGCTAGGCCCTTAAAGGACAGGGTCAGAGACACCAAAGCAGGGGAGTATGTGGAGTGCTTGAGACTCATTTGACTGGAAGAGAGGATTTGTGCAGGGGAGTTGTAGGAGCACAGGGAGAAGAGGTTCGATGATCTTGAAGGCGGGGCTAAAGAATTAGAACATGGCTACAGGAAGTTAATAAATGATAGGCTTCCTTTTCTTTTTTATGGCTTTATGAAACTCACCCACAGCAAACATAAGGGCCACCACACGTTTCGCTCTAAAGTGGGAGAGGTGCTGGGAAGGACTGAAGATGTTCACTTGTCCTTGGAGAATGCTCCGCTGTAGGCAGGGATGGCCCTTCAGCTCTTATGACAACATAAGGGAGGAAGGCCTGTCCAACAAATATTCTTAGCTGATTAAGAAAATAGCCACTCAGTTTCCTTCCTTGGATTCCAGTCCTTGGGATCTGACTAATATTTAAGTCTTATACAGCAGAATGCTCTCAAAATCAAGAACAAACTCTTTAATCTTTGATTCTAAGAAGTTCTTTATGGTATTGCTCCTGTTTAGTTCTTCGCCCTCATCTTGCTCCACTCCCATGATGCACCCCAATCATACTGTTGTTCCCGGAAAGCACCACATTTTCTCCAAATCACTGCAACAGGCCACACACTACCCCTAACCTCCAGAATGCTTTGCACTTACTTCTAGGATACAACCTCTCACTGAGAATGTGCTTTTTGTCTAGATTAGACTATAAGCTCCATGAAGGTAGGAACCCTTGTTCTCTATTGATTGCCTGCATCTGACACATCCCAGCATGTAATCACTACTCTGTAACAATTTGCCAAGTGAATGAGTAAATGATTAAATGAGAGAGTAAGTGTTCTGATCCCCTGGTCCTTATTGTTCACCTTCACCTTTACCTTGCCAGTGAACTTTCCCTCTCTAATTGTCTGTCTGACCCTAGATGCCCCAACATCAACTCGATCATCGATTTCCATGTCACTTTTCAGGTCTTACATATCCCCCACCCTATTTACCATCTGACACATGCACACGCTCACCACCACCACAAACAACAAAATTTGTTTTCTCTCTACTCTCTGGTGGTCATCCTTTGCCAAAACCTATCATTCTGTTGCTGTTAGCCACGAAACGTTTTGTGTCTCATGGGTCTTTGTTTTCCTCTCAGATCCAACAATTATGTTTGAATGGGCTCATCTGGAAAAAAGATATGGGAATGGCAACCCAAACAACATCTCGATTTTATAGCACTATTGTTGGCAGTTATTGGAATAAAGAGGAAGTGTGTGTGCTTATAGTGTGTGTGTATGTTTGTGGTGTATCAACCTGGAGCTGGGGATGGTCTGGCTGACTCTCACGAAATGAGTAGCCTGGGATG
The DNA here is from genome assembly GCA_030068075.1 of Paguma larvata. Lineage (NCBI taxonomy): Eukaryota > Metazoa > Chordata > Mammalia > Carnivora > Viverridae > Paguma > Paguma larvata. The sequence goes on from CM057827.1 coordinate 2,246,977, forward strand.
AATGTTGATGTCTTCCTGCTCATTAGAAAGGGGAAGGCTCTCGCTGTGCAGTCCCAGCTCTAGGGACTCAGGAGGAGCTCTGCCTAGCAGGCCAAACCTGGTAGTCCAGTGCTCTTACTGGCAATAAGTCCAGTACTGGCAATAATAATAATTTGTGCAGCCTAATTGCTAACACCTATGAGAACTCCCTATGTTCCAATCACTGTGCTAAGCACTTTGCCTAGATTATTTCAATTATTTCTTACATCAACCCTATATGGTAGGAGCTCTTATTACTTCTGTTTTACAACAAAGGAAACTGAGGCACAGAGAAACTAAGTAGCTTGCACAGGACTCACACAAAGTGATGGAGCCAGGATTAGAACCCGAGCATTCCAACGTCAGAACTCCATCCAGTACAGAAGGGCTCCAAGAGGGTACCCTTAATCACTGAGAGTTAGAATGTAGAAGCAACACACCTACAAAAGCATACATTTGTTTTTACAATATAACTCTCACAACTGGGGAAAATGGAAGAATCATTTCCTTTAAGGAACAGGTCAAGAGGTTTGTTAAAAGTATCTTCCAACATATTGTATTTCTCAGGATGTTTATAAATTTGTAAATGTATTCCATTATACATACAGGGAGATCAAGGAAGCACTGGGCTGCCACACATTGTACAGCACGTGAAGGGTGTTCCCTGGAATCGTGCAGTGCACAGACTGCTCAGCCTCACATGGTGGCTCCAGAAGGCATGCTTCTTTATACCCATAAATTAATATAGGAGCCAAATGGCAATGTATTAATGGGGCTCGAGCTGGTGTGGCTTTCGAAAACTAAATAAAAGAAAACGTGAAACAATAATAACCTGCCAATCATGGTAGAATAGAAAGATGGCTTTTCCAGTGTGACTGCAGAGAGATTCTGCAACCTCCTCTGTCACCACCCTTTCCTACTCAATTATATCAGTGTCACTTGCCACTGTTCCTTGAACACACATCTTCCTATATTTCCTAGATTGTGTAAATGCTTTTCCTCTCTTCCTCAGCCTCTGCCCATCTTTCTTTACTTAGCACCTTCTTCTTCAAGATGTAGACATTCATCCATCCATTTGTTCAACAGACATTTTAGGAGCACCTACCATATCCCAGGCCTTGAAGTAGACGCAGAGAGATGAGTAACGCATTCCTCAGTCCCAGGTTGCTCATAGTCTAAAAGGGATTAAACAAAGTGAGTCTTCTTTAGGAAGTCTTATAACCATTCTCTTCTCTTCCCCCCAGTTAGAGGAATTCTCATGTTCTGGAAACATTTATAATGCATTTCCACATGGGTTAAGGAACAATGTGAAACACTTAAAAACTAATACATTATAGAAAAACAGAATTTTGAAAGCTGTAAATCAGTAAGTTTCTATGTCTGTATCTCTTCTGGTTCATTTTGTGAGGAGGCAATAAAAATGGTAAGTTAAAGTTCAGTTGATTTTCTCTAGCTACTTGCCAAATTCTTGACATCACATTCTACTGTGTTTTTAAGATTCAGAGAGTCTATCCAGTGCTTGTGAAAAGTTCTGTTGAGCAAAAGAAACGTATACATCATTCTGGCCTGGAAATGATTTTTTTTTTCATTAAACGTGTGAGGTTTGAGCCAGACAGCTATATGTAGTATGAAAATAATTTCGCTCCCAAAGACATAAGGCAACAGATTATCTTAGGAAAGCCATCGCAGGTGAAAGACTTTTAAAATATCCTCTACTATGGATATGAAGCCTCGACTGGCCATGCATGTTCCATTTGAGACACAAAGGCTTATCTCAGTAGACTATAAGCTCCTTTCGAGCAGGAACTGTGTCTTATTTAGTTGTCTAGTTCAAGCACTCAACATAGGGCTCAGTAAGTATTTGTGAATATGCTATTCTGCTGATCAAAGTGGAAGTCTTCATTGTTCTCTGCTGGTTTGTCACACTCTCTAATGTTCTGGAGAAAGAGGCATCAGAGTTAATGTTTGGGGGTTTGGGAGGTAGGGCAGAAGGACAACTATTTTGCTTTGTTTTTGAGATAGGTCATCAATCATGAGAGACCAGGATGAAATCAATAACCTTATCCACCACGGCAGCTTAGATATTGACCCATTGACCATCCCACTTGATGAGAAGATCCATTAGATGATATTATCTTCCCTGCAATGAGTACAGTTATTACTTTGAAGTTTTGCTATATTTTCACCTCAGGAATTGTAACCAGCCCATTCTATGGCTCTAGACCTCACATGTCTTCCAAAGACTGTACAAAAGCATTAAGACGTTACAAGCTTCCCACTGCCCCATACCACCTTGGTCTAGATCCCACCTGTGAGATCAATTTATGAACAGAAAGTGCCTTAAGAATCATTCTTGTTCTGAAAAACACAATATACATGTCATCTCACCTTCAGTGAAATGTGGAATTTGATGTCACAACCGTCTTCCTATTCAACTTGGCAATGGCATTTGGTTTGACTTGGTGATTAGAAACATAACAAAACTCTGAGAAATTTTCCTTCCAGAGCACTTCTTATTTTTTTTTTAATTTTTTCATGTTTATTAATTTTTGAGAGACAGAGACAGAATGCAAGTGGAGGAGGGGCAGAGAGAGAGAGGGAGACACAGAATCCGAAAAGGCTCCAAACTCTGAGCTGTCAGCATAGAGCCTGACATGGGGCTCGAACTCATGGGCTATGAAATCATGACCTGAGCTAAGGTCGGATGCTTAACTGACGGAGCCACCCAGGCACCCTCCTTCCAGAGCACTTCTTCAGGAAGCTTGGTTGCTTCACAGGAAAGTCGTATTGCCTAACATTTATGAAATACCCTTCAGTACATTATTGAGAAGTTTCAAGGCCAAATAAACACATTTCATCTGGACATGTTAGAATTCACAATAAAAGAAGTAAAAAGATGAGTTGATGAAATAAGGAAATTTTTATCATTTTATTCCACACATGTTTTTTACTTTCTCTCCTGTCCTGTAATAACTTCTCAATGTGGTGGCACACATGTACATTTTCAGAGGATTTTCATATTCTTATGTATGGAATTATATAGTGTCAGTAAAAACCATTACAAATTCTCATTTCCAACTCTTACAGTTTGGCCATAACGATTCAGAAAGAAACCAAGACCATAAGGAGATACCAGCGGTTGCAGATGCAGGGTCTTTATTGTTTAGATGTTTGTTTACGTCATAAACATCTTGGTTGGCCAAACCAAAATGGTTTAAAGTTGTGATGTATTATGTAGGTCCCCACCGCCTGCCTTCAGGCGTTTGTTTGGGAGAAGATGTGTGCCCACCCGGGGCACCAAATCCTCCATGTTTTGCCCTGTCATCCATCCACTGCTGGGGTGGACACTGTTGCGTCTACTCTCTGCTGATGATCTTCTAGTGATCTAGTGACAGACAGGGCCCTTATTCATCTGCAACAGACTCCTCAATTTGAAATTTTGGCATTTGGTAGTGAAAGGAAACCATTTTTTAAATAAATATGTTGTTAAAAATAAGAGCTACAGTTTCTTAATTCCTACATGTGCATTGTTGGTTTTCTATCTTTGGTTCTCATAATGAATAAATGTGGCTCTTCTTCCTTAAGTTGAAAATGCCCACTGATAGAGAACGAATATTAGGTTGATTTTTGTTCTCATTGTATTTTTCCTGCTCTACTGTCCTCCTGCAGAACAGTTACGGTATGATATCCACACTTAGCAACCAAGTAAACTATTATGCGGTACATGAAAGAAGCCCTGTGTATATTTGGGCTCTTTCCTCCAGAATTATATAAAATAGGTTTTATACCTGCTTCTCCCTCCTGTTGAGGCTGGATTGTAGTTCAGTCATTTGTTTACTCATGTACTTAATTTATACCTTCATTCAAAGCATTTTTTTAAGTTTATTTATTTACTTTGAGAGAAAAAGAGAGAGCACAAACATGCATGAGCAAAGCAGGGGCAGAGAAAGAGTGAGAGAGAGAATCCTAAGCAGGCCCCTGCACTGTTAGCATGAAGCCTGACACGGGGCTTGAACTCATGAACTCAGGTCATAACCAAAGCCGAAATCAAGAGTCAGACGTTTAACCAACTAAGCCACCCAGGCACCCCTCAAAGCATTTATTAAGAACCAATCATTTGCCAAGACATGAAAAAAATAGAAAATAGTGAAGATCCTTGCTGTTTGCTTGGGGAGACAACATCTGCATGCACGAAACAATTTAAGACTTATTTAAAGTGTGTGAAATTTAGTTGCGATAATAATAATACATGATATTTACATAGCATTTACTGTGTGCCAGAAACTCTTTATGCTTTTTACATGTGTTAATCCTCATAATCTTATCAAGCAGCCCCTTTCATGATCCCATTTTGTACCTGGTAAAACTGAAGCCCAGAGTGATTAACTAACCAGTAGCTGGTAAATAGCAGAGCCAGGATTTGAATCCAAGCAGTATGGCTCCCAAGTCCATTGTACACATATTCAGTGTAGAATTAAAATGTCGCAGCCTGCAGTCACTCAGGGAAGCTGTCCATGGAGTATCTGGTCTTAAGCAGAACCTTAATGACAGTGTAGAGTGGAGACTGTGAAGAGGGCGGACTTGGACTTTCTTGGGAAGCAAGGACAGCGGAAAGAAAAGTTGGGACTTGGAAATGAATATGGTATGAGAGGAGGAATGACTAGCTTGTAAAATGGTGTGAGAAAATTTTTATATAGGGCTTTGAGCACCAGGCTTGAAAGTTCAAACAGGAATCCATAGTCAAGAGTAAAAGCAAAGACCTGGCTCATGCATGCACTGATATAATTACAGCTCTGGAATGTACCTCAGAGAGCATCACTTCCAACTCCTTCTTTGGTAATTACAGAATCCAAAGATCCAGAGAGTTGAAATGACTGCCAGTGTCACTTACCTAGTGGCAGAACTAGGACGAGGCAGAGCTGTCTCGATTCATCATTTAATGCTGTTTCTAAGGTTTCAGCCCACTCTAGAAGGTTCACCTGGCATTTGGTTCAGCTTAGAAGCGAGACAGAGGCAGGGTGACCTGTGAGGCATTATTGCAAAATTCCAGGTGAAACATAGAGGCCTGGGCTCAATGGAAATGGTGAGCTTTCCAAGGAAGGACTGAGAGAATTTGATTGGATATCACTGATGAAGGAAAGGAAAGGAAAGGGTCGGGGTGCCTCCAAGTTGGCATAGCTTTGACAGAAATAGGGAAAGTAGACAAAGGTGCCACTTGGGCAGAGAGATCATCAGTTTAGCTTTATTACCTGAGAGAAAAGTGACTTCTATCTAGTCCGTACAGCACCTTCTATAATATGGCGATTAGATTCCAAGGCTCTCTGCAATTTTTCTGCTGAGCAGTTACCGCCATCATCAGTGTGGGAGAAAGTTCTTGCCAAGACTGAGATGAAATGCTTTGATATGCATTATCTGCGCTCTCCTGGCCTTCTGTTTGGTGCTTTCTTCGGCCGCCAGTCTGCCTCACACATGCTCACTCCCCTCAAAGACTGAGCGGGATAGTTAGTGGTAAACGGTGTAGGCTCTGACGGCAAATGGCCCAAGTTTGAATCCGGCTCTGCAACTCTGTACTTGTGTGACTTTGGTACATTGCTTAAGTTCTTTGTGACTCTGTTTCCTCATCCGTAAAATGACACTGTGATCAGTCCTTAACCTTCTAGCACTAAGGCGAGTATTAAATGAATTGATCCACAGTAAAGCACTTAGAATAGTAGTTACAATAAATGGTAGCTATGATTGTTGCTATTCCGTGATTCCACTCTGCTCTCTTATGATTTCAGAGTGTTCTGTCTCTGTGACAGCCTGGAGAGATGGAGCTCTTCCTTCCCACCAGGCACTCCACTCCCTGGGACTGCTGTGGTAACCTTAGCGGGTTTTGTTCACCCTAGGAAGTCCCTTTGGCTTCTCCAGCAAAGGGCATCCTGGGGCTGTGCTCTCCATCACATCTGAGTCCCTGTCCAGTAACTCACCTTTCACCGTCATGCATATACACACCCATAGCAAATTTGTTTTCAGGGGAAAGCGATCCCTTTCTCTATTTTCATGCAACCTCACCACATAAAATCATGATGAGGCCATCCAGCTTTCACCCAGGAACTCCCAGGTTAAGCAGATCACCCTATCCTGGAGTTCACGTAGTTAAAGTTTCAAAAGTAAACTGTCTGCTTCTGAGGCAGGGCTAACAGGGATTAAAAGCAAAGATGGGGGCGGAGGAGGCAAACCATAAGAGACTCTTAAATACAGAAAACAAACTGAGGATTTCTGTGGGGTGTGGGAAAGGGGAGAGCGGGTGACGGGCATTGAGGAGGGCACTTGTTGTGATGAGCGCTGGGTGTTGTGTGTAAGCGATGAACTATAGGAGTCTACCCCCAAAACCAAGAGCACACTTTCCACACTGTATGTTAGCCAATTTGACAACAAATTATATTTTAAAATAATAATAAATAAAAATGAATAAAGAATAAAAATAAAACCAGGTTTTAACCCCCCCCCAGATAAATAAACCAACAAATAAATTTAAAAACATAAAAACAAAGACCTGAGAAGCAACAGAACCTCGATGCAAATCAAGGCTTCACGTTTCCTGGCTGTATGACACTGGATCAGATAACACCTCGGAGTCTTGATCTCCTCACTTATAAAATAGGAATGTTAACACCTATCTTGCTTGTAATAAGGATTAAAGGTTTATAACCTTTATAAAGCATATTACCTGGCACATAGTAAGTGCTTGATAAACCCTGACTCTTATTATTATTGTTGTTGTTATTCTTGCTGCCATAACTGCATCGTCCTCCAAGCGGTAACAGGTGTATGTACTTGTTTCTGTTTTGTTTTTGTTTTTGTTTTGTGGAGTGCGGTGCAAGTGAGTGAGAGGCAGAGAGAGAGAGAGAGAGAGAGAGAGAGAGAATCCCATGTGGGGCAGAGAGAGAGAGGGAAAGAAGTGGGGCTCATCCTAAGTGGGGCTCATGTTTAACCAAAACAGGGCTCGAGCTCACCTGATGAGGGACTCGAACTCATGAACTGTGAGATCATGACCTCGGCCAAAGTCGGATCTTTAACCGACTGAGCCACCTAGGTGCTCGGTATATGTATTTCTAGATCATTAAGGAAATGACTATAAAACCACCCCCAGTTACGAGTACACTCAATGTTTAAAAATACCCTAAAGACTTTATTTTAGCTTTTTTTTTGGCTTTAGTAACTCAACTAAGTTGTTGCGGGTGATGACAGGTGATGTACAACGTTAGAAGCCATCAGAGCAAAGCAGCAGCCAAACCGTAAAGCTCATTGTTTTGATTTCATCTAGCATGTTGGCTCCTTAGGCCGGAGGTGCCAATGGGCCACTAGCCAAGAATTTCAGTTATCTCTGTTGGCCGGAGGAACTCAATGCCATGAGGCACTGAGCTATTACAGAAAGAGCCGTTTGAAGAGACTCTTCACTACTAGAAGGTCCCAAGTCAATATGGTGACGCTGCTGTCTGCCTCTTTCCATATTCTTTATAAAAATATCATAGGCCACGGAGCAGTTTTAGGCTTTTTTGATAGCTCTCTGAGGTACACAGGTAAGCTAGACATGAAAATTCACAGCTGGTGCAGCCACTCTGGAAAACGGTGTGGAGGTTCCTCAAAAAAATGAAAATAGAGCTACCCTATGACCCAGCAATAGCCCTGCTAGGAATCTACCCAAGAGACACAGGAATGCTGATGCATAGGAGCACGTGTACCCCAATGTTCATAGCAGCACTTTCGACAATAGCCAAATCATGGAAAGAGACCAAGTGCCCATCAACTGACGAATGGATAAAGAAGTTATGGTACTTATATACAATGGACTACTACGTGGCAATGAGAAAAAATGAAATCTGGCCATGTGTAGCAACATGGATGGAACTGGAGGGTATTATGTTAAGTGAAATAAGTCAGTCAGAAAAAGACAGATACCATATGTTTCCACGAATAGGTGGACTTTGTGAAACTAAGCAAAAACCAGGGGGAGGGGAGGAGGGGAAAAAAAAAAAAGACACAGAGAGGGAGGGAGATAAAACATAAGAGACTCTCAAAGACTAAGAAAAAACTGAGGGTAAGGGGGATGAGGGAGGGGGGAGAGGGGGTGATGGGCATTAAAAAGGGCACATGTTGGGATGAACACTGGGTGTTATATGTAAACCAATTTGAAAATAAACTATTATAACAAAAAAAAAAAAAAGAAAATTCACAGCTGGCTTCATCTAACAGTGAATTTTAAGTGTACAGTGAGGTGACTTCTCTAGAAATACAGATTAGGGGGCAGAGACGCCTCTAAATCTCTAAGGGGTTCTGTGCAAATGACATCAGAGTCATGACTGTGCCTGTCCATGAAGGTAACCTTGAGGGTCCTCATGACGAATCTTACCTGCAGTGGTATGTTTATTCCTCCTCTGGGCATTCAGCGGAAAAAGGCAAGGCTTAGCCTTGCAGCAAGGTGGAAATTAATTCCGCGGATCCCCAGTAGTCAAGGGCTATTTGGGTTAGAATTCTAACAGACTATTCGTCATGCATATTTTCTTTCTTTTGTATCATGTTCTCTGGCATTCCCATTGCCTCTATTTCTCTGCTGTCATATGTTCCCTTCTAATTTGGTTTCAGACATTTTAAAAGACGGCTTTTCATTAGATACTAAACACAAGGAGAAGTTAAAAATTAAAAAAAAAGAGGTATTCTACAAGTCTCTGCTTGGTTAACAAAAATTATAAATACAGGGGGTAGAAAAGCTGCCCTCTGATGAAATATCTTCTAGAATTGGCAAGAGTAGGACCAAAACAGAGGTTCTCATTTTCCTATTTCCTCTAAGTCAAATTCAAGTGGAGAGACTTACATCTCTCAATGCTGCTACTAGCCTAGCCTGCCCCCATCCCCACTCTCTGATACACCACTGTCTGTGCCTGTCACGGCTCTCACTTAAAAGAGTTCTGACTCATCTCAGCTTTGAAGAATTAAATGGAAAGATATAGAAAAGCTCACAGACCCTGTGAAAAGGTCAGAAAATCAGACTCAGAACCCAGATAGGGAACAAAGGAAGCTCACAGCCCAGCTCTCACGTCACATAAACGGCTTGGCTCAGGCCATCTCTAGGGACCCTGCGACATGGCTGGTACTGTCATCCCCGGACAGTGGTTGCCATCACCACCAAAATGAGCCCTAAACTGTCCAGACTTCCCTGTGTCACTCACTTCAATATTATATTCCAGTGGAAGCACCCAGTAGCCTCCCACCAAGCAAAAAGTGGTGATGTCCCCAGGATACAGGTTGGGGATTCAGGTGACAGGCAGCCAAAATATGATCAATATTTGCTTTGTTTTCTATCCTTCTCTACTCATTCCCTTTCTACCTTAAATCTAGTATAGAGCTTCTGGGGTTTTTTCCAAAAATATTTCTTGATCCTTACAGTATTCTTATTCCCATTTCCCAAATGGGAAGACCAAGGTCTTCATCAGGACGCTATAACAAAACGCCGTAGACCGAGTGGCTTAAACAACAAGCATTTATTTCTCACAGTTTCTGGAGGCTGGGAAATCCAAGATCAGAGTGCCCAGAAGATTTGTATCTAGTGAGGGCTCACTTCGTGGTTTGCAGATGACCAAGTTCTTGCTGTATCCTCACAGGTCAGAGTGAGTTCTGGTCTCTTTTTCTTCTTATAAGGGCATGAATCCCATGGGAGCTCTACCCGATGACCTCATCTGAACCTAGTCACCTGCCAAAAGCCACGCCTCCAATACCTTGACATTGGGGGTTAGTGCTTCAAATAGCGTCTTTTGGATTTTCTTGTTGTTGTTTTGTTTTGTTTGGATTTTAGGGAGACACAAATATTCAGCTCATAGCACCAAATCTCAGAGAGGTTAAGTGACTGCGGAAGGCCATAGAAAATATTTATGACCTCTAGATTTTTTTTTTTTTTTTGCTTCATGAATGTGTTTTTTAAATGCTACTACCCATTTTGCTTCATTTTTTATTGTTGGTTTAAATTTTTTTGTTGTTGTTTTCATTTTGCCACTGGAACATTTTAAATTTTTCTAATGAGACCTTCCAAGAAACATCAATATCTTGGGCAGATAAAAGCAGAGCTGCTCAGGTTGAAGAGGAAGAGAGAAGAGAACCCTGTCTGCTGGGCCTCACACTCCTCATTTCAAACACACAAACCTCAACACCACTGAGGTTTAAAAACTGTTGTTGTTCTTCTCAGGAAGAGAGGTTGGCCATTCCTGGTGCCATTTCCTGTCACTGTCCCTCCAGCCCCGGGCTCAGTGACTAGAAATAGCTCTGAGTTCAAACAGAGAATTAACTATTCATACCCAAATTTATCCATGGCCATGGTCCAACATTTCTGTTCCATAGAACTCTTGTTCATCAGGTTATTAATAAATGAGAAATGAGAAAAATAAAGATTTTGTTAATGGTGAATTTATCTCAGCTAGTATATGGGAAACAATAAATTTGTGAAATTAAAATATATTTCTTACCTATAAGGAAGGACTGTCAAAGAGTATGGTGATTCTCCAAAGAGGAGTTATAGTATCTACAATTTTCCAAACATTTGACCAGAGTCCTTTTTTTTCAAGTTGCATTTCTCAGGACCAGTCTCTTGGAGGCTTTGGTTTCATCTTTAAATGCTAATGACCATTTGACTGTCTTGGAAGCAGGTTGAGTTGGTTCTCATTTTTTAAAATAAGGATTTGTAAAGCTTGTAAATCCCAGAAGAATTGCTAAATTCACCCAGGAAAGGTAGACCCCTATGGATCCCTTATGTCCAAAAAATTTGCTTTATGCATTTCTTGGGAAAGTAAGGGTATAGACAGTGTGGCTCAGAAGCACTCTGAAAATTCCTGGGCCTTGATAGTCTCAAGACAGTAACAACAGTAATTACAACTCCCTAATTAAAAGAAGTCTATAAAGTTCAATTATGAAAGGCAGTAAGGTGAGGGAAATTTGCTTTCAGATTCACTCGTTTTAAATACTGGTGATTATATATTTACCTCTCAGGGGAAACAAAGGTGTCTCCAAAGGTCTGACCCAAATGCAGGAAAGAACCTAAATTCAGGGGAAGAAATGATTTAGCTGGGTGGAAAGCTTCTAGCTGCCCAGGGCAGTTTATCCCAGGTAACAAGCATGACATCATTTTACTCTGTCGAAGTCAAACGTGTAGCCTGGTTTATAAATGTCTTACAGTCCCCTGTTGCCTTTTGCCTCAAATGAAACCTGCTCAGCCTGGAATCTTCTCCCTCCTTCAACTGTATCTTTTCTCACCAATTCATTTCTCACTTAAGATAAACCATTTACCCGGGGAGCCTGGGTAGCTCAGTTGGTTACGTGTTCACCTCCTGTTTTCGGCTCAGGTCATGATCTTGTGGTTCATGGAATCGAGCCCTGAGTCAGGCTGTGCTCTGAAAGCTTGGAGCCTGCTTGGGATCCTTCCTCTCCTCTTCTCCTCCTCCTCCCTCACTCATTCGCTCTCTGAAAATAAATACAAAAATAAACTTTAAAAAAGATAAATTACTTACCCACTGTGAGCCTTGGGGTTTTGTGTTTAGTGAAATTGGAGTAATTCTAACTGTTCTGTCAGTTTTGAGGGTTGTGATGAGAATCACTTGTGTTGACCAGGATCAAGACTAACCCACACTCACATCTTAGTTAATTAGAGAAAGGCACCCCTTCTGCAAGTATGCAGTCTTCTGGTTCAAGCTTGGCTACTGGCATGGGCTAGACAGCAGCCCCGGGCACCCCCAGAGCCTGCTACCACCCACCCAGTGGCACACCTGGCATCAACAGATGCAGAAGAACTATGTAAACTGAGAAGTGCTGTCATCCAGCAGGGTTGTGGAGACGCAGTCAGGAGCAAGACCACGTAGGATCCGGGTGTCTTTGCTGGCTCCGCCATAACAGCCGTGTGACCAAGGCAAAACTCAGTGACCTCTTCAAGCCCCCATGTGCTCATATGTTAGATGAGGGTGACAGCAACTAAGATTTGAAGATTAGGTGAGATAATGCCTGAAAAGTACCCAGAATGTAGTAAGTACTCGATAATGTTAGCTATAACATTTGTAAAGCATGGAAAAAGGGATTTTCAGACATTATTGTCATTTTTATTGTGACATAGATCCTATATTCTAGCCAAATTCATCTTCTTTATATAACAACAAACAGTTGGTCAGTCTCTATGCCTTTTCCCATGCTGCCTTTCACGAGGAAGCAAGTCATCCTTTGTTAATCCAAAGCTCTCATTTTACCATTCCCTTGGTACTTTCCCAATCACCTACATTATCCTACAATGTTTATGGAGACTAGTTATTGAAACTAACCAAAACTAGTTACGATGTAATGTAATGAACTGATGTAATGCTAAGAAAAAAAAGCAAGGTACAAAATTGTATATTAATGACCAAAAATAAGTTTAAAAGAAATGCACACAGGTAGTCCACTCTTTGAACAAGCTTGATATACATGAATTTCAGTTACCAAGGTTAGTCAAATATCAGCAGTCTCTTGACTCCTTTCAAATTTCAGTTACCCTGGTATATTAACTGTGAGTAATTGCCTAAGTAAACTTCACTGCTAGCAATTCAGAGCACAGATCGCCTTGTAAATGACAGACACATATCATTATCAGTAACCAATCCCATCACTTCTTTCCAAGTCTGTCTGTCATCTTATACACCTGTTATTTAGTTCATGTACAGACCACAGAGTATGTGATTGTGTTGCCTCCTCGTCTTCCAGTGATAAACCCACATGGCATTTTAAAAAATGGTTAAGCTGGGGTGCCTGGGTAGCTCAGTCAGTTAAGCATCTGACTTCGGCTCAGGTCATGATCTCACAGTTCATGAGTTCGAGCCCCACATTGGGCTCTGTGCTGACAGCTCAGTGCCTGGAGCCTGCTTTGGATTCTGTGTCTCCCTCTCTCTCTCTGCCCCTCCCTGCTCATGCTCTGTGTGTGTCTCTCTCAAAAATAAAATAAATTTTTTTAATGGTTAATCGATTGGCTGACAATGGTCAATTGCTGATAACTGGTTGGTCATCATTGGTCAACAATGATGAAAGTGCAGCAAAGAAATGGAAAGCAGAAGTGAAATTTTAATCCGAGTGAGTGGAGTTATAGAAGAAATAGCTGACTATAGGGTGATTATATGTAAGTGACAGATCACTGAGCTCTGCTCCTGAAACCAATACCACACTGTATGTTTAGCTTGAATTTAAATACATAAATTGTTTAAAATGTTATAGATAAGAAAGAAAGAAAGAAAGAAAGAAAGAAAGAAAGAAAGAAAGAAAGAAAGAAAGAAAGAAAGAAGAAGGAAGGAAGGAAGGAAGGAAGGAAGGAAGGAAGGAAGGAAGGAAGGAAGGAAGGAAGGAAGGAAGGAAGGAAGAGACTGCAGATTGACACTGCCACAGTTCAAGAGACCCGTGATATGGAGCCAGAGGAACTTGGGGAAGGCAAAACTGACATAAACGAGGAAAGTGGTTGGGACGAAAAGGGATGGAAATGTCCTAGAGGAAGCGACGCTGGCCAAACACACTTTACTTTAAAGGAACACATGAAGATACCTCACACTGAAAGTGCAAAGGATAAAATGCCAGAGGCCTATCTAAACCTAGAAAGAAATACGACAGTTTGCCAAGGCACAGAAAGGATTGCTCCTATTGCAACTTATTTTGTGTAAAATGCAAAGTAGGCAAGCACTGCTCAAACTACTTTTCTTACGTTTTTCATAAAGAAATAAAACACTTTATTTTTCATTGTTTCTAATATTTTAAGTGAAGAGTCCTAAAGTTAATGAGTACTAAAGTCTCATTTTATATTTTCTATTTCCCTGTACATTTATTACCAACAGTAAGAGAGTTTTTAATGTTTTGACCAAAACTTTAAAGGTCATGGAACAACGGGCTTTCCCCCATTGATTATTAAAATGACCTTGCATGGTTTCACTTGGCATGGCTACTTTTACAGCCGTCCACTATCATGCAAGGTGACGACTGCCTGTTCCTTCTCTGAATTATAACTCATTTTAACTCTCTTCTCTGCAGTTTTTAATAGTTTCAGATTGTGCTACAGTTAACACATTTATAATCTGGGAAGAAATTGTGATTTACAATAAAAAATCGTTTTAGAACTCAGCTCCATTGGGAGTATGGTTGGCCCTCTCTGTCCTTGGCTCAGGACCCCTCAACCAAAATATAATTAAGATGTCTTGTTGCTGATATATTGTTCTACAAAGGCATTTGGATTATTGTCTGTGATTTCTTAATGATGTCAACAAGGTTAAAATTTTTGTGTCTGGAAAGTGTTTTCCTTCCTATCCCATGGAGCCCTGAATGGTGTTCTGTGTATATAATGGATCTTCAAAAAATATTTCTAACCTTCTCTCCAAAACCAGACAGCAGTAGCTGGGGGAAATTACCCAAAAAGCAGCAAGGAACATAATTAGGTGGTATTTGAACACATTTTAAGAAATTTCATATACAATTACTTAAGTGTTTTACTCACTTAATTAAAAATTAAATTTTTCTTCTTCAAACAACACTGTTGTTCAGAACCTAGAGGCCTTGTACATCATGGTGGTTACATTTTTGGTTTCCACGGTAACTGTAATTCAGCCTCAGAGTCTTGACACATTTCTTTGGATTATTGCACGTTAAATTTTTTATCTCTGTATACATATAAAAGCCAGTTTATGATTGTTCTGGAAACCACAATCTCTATTTCTTAAATACTGTTCATTAAAGATTAACAAAATATCTCCCAGTTTTTTAAAATGTATGTCCTTTGTTAAAAAGACACGAAATGCAACGAAAGACAAAATCCGTGCATTCCCGGTTGCAGCACCTGTTGTCTTTCCGGCTCCACTCTCAAATCGGCTCAGGCCCAGGTGTAGGAGCTCGGAGAGGTAAGCAGAGGTGACAGGCAGATGACGCCATTTTTGTCACTGACCTTAGTACACAGTGTGTTTTGCACTTTTAACCGAAACCACCTTCTTATTTTTCATGGTCTCCTGAAAACTTGCATTTCCCTGCCCTCGGCTTAGCGGGACAGACATAACCGAGGCCTGTGTCACCACACCTCCGTCTCAGAAGGAGGCGTGCTGGAGAGCAGAGTGGGCAGAGGGGCTCTGTCACGTGGCCAGCTAGCAGCCCCAGATTTCCGCTCCTGACAAAGGGGTTTTTGTAGTGCAGCCTCTAACCCAGCCAAAGACTCTGTCTTCCTTCTGAGACTTGATAATTCACCTTTTCCTGAAGAATGTGAACAAGTGAAAGCAAAGACAAACAAATTGTAGTTTCAAAATATAGCTAGAATCTTGAGCTCTCCCCGGCCCCCCAGCCTTCTAGATACACACTCCCCTGCTCGTGGATTTATGATAATGGTACCTGTCACAACTGAGGCATGAATGACTGCTTGCTATTATGTCAGTGCTAGCTGACAGTTGGAGACGTACATAAATCCCTGTGCCTCTTAATGGGTTTTCTTGAGGTCCCTGCTCTCAGGGAGGCTATAGTCGGTACATAAATGTGCCGACAGAGTGAACTCCTGTGGTCCAATGGCAAATCCAGCTGTGTCTGCTTGCCATGCTGGGAGCTTGTGTGGCTTCATTCCAAGGAGAATAATCCAGTTACACCCTGACTCCCACTTCAGGGTACCAGAATGCCTTTTTGATCTTGTAAGTGCAAAATGGAAGATGGCAATTTGAAATATGTTTAGTATGCATATATGAAGCCCACCTCTCCACGGCTATAAAATTTCTGTTCCTCCTTCCCAAGAATAGAACCTTTACATGTTCTGAACCAAAGATAGGGCCAAATGGCTTGGCGTTTCACAGGTGTACTTTTGGGGACAGCGAGGCAGGGTGTGTGAAAAGGAAATACCAGAGGGAATTATGATGGAACGTAGGTGAACTCACCACCTTTCCTGTACTGCATCCAGAGACTTCCTAAGAACGGGAAGTAAGTACACGTTTTAATCCTCTTCCCCAGCAGGAATCCAATTCCTCATTGCACTCGGAAATGGGAAATAGGGCAGGAAGGGCCCCTGTTATTTACAGGTAGCTGGCCATTGGTCAGAACTGAATAGTCAATCAGTTAATCAATCAATAATAAGCAAAAACAGGATCGACTGCTTTGAATTTTCATGTCTTCCTTGGGCGAAGGTGCTGTCAGGGAAACTGCCCAAACTTGCATAGAAGAGAAAGAGCTGAATGATAGACCGTTGAGGTAACTCTGGGTTATCCAGCCTCCACAGAAGAGGAAGGGGGTCCTGTGCTGTGCCGAAAACCGACAGCGGGAGTTTGAGGGTATTCTTGAACCCTCCGTATCCTCCACCCTCCTCTGGATACCCAGGCTTCACAGGGACCCATGGACCAGGGTTTTTGGAGTAGACAGACTAAGTAGATGCTTAGGAAATAGGTTTTGAGAGTTTATGAAAGACTTCTATTGCAAAGCTACTTCAATCTTCTTACTCTGAAATTCTGCCTTTTCCAGTTCTAGTTTTAAGCTCAGGCCTTATTGCCAGAAGATCCTCTTGAACTCACATTTGTTTTCTGGAAAAAATGTATTATTAGCTCCGATTTCTCCAGATGAGTTTGTAAAACACTTCCACTGTCTTACAACAGAGATTGGGGTGTAGGATGCTGTGGAATAATGGAACATGAGACCGGTAGAGTCTGACTGTATTAGGAAAGGCGAGAACAAAGCCTGCTTCCAGGATGAACAGAACTCTGACAGTATCTTTAATAGTGTGAAGGTCAGAAAGAAAAAGCGTATTTAGGGAGGAGAACCCAGGGTGAACCCTGACAGCATCAAATCCAGCTGCGTTTGTCACATCGGAGAAGGCAAGAGGAGAGGCGCCTGGGAGGCTCAGTTGGTTCCAGCTCAGGTCATGATCTCACAGTTCGTGAGTTCGAGCCCTGTGTCAGGCTCTTCGCTGACAGCCTGGAGCCTGCCTGAGATTCTCTGTGTCTCCCTCTCTCTCTCTGTTCCTCCCCCCACTCAGAAATAGATAAACGTTAAATAAAGAAGGCAAGAGGGGCACCTGAGTGCCTCAGTCGGTTGAGCGTCCGACTTCGGCTCAGGTCATGATCTCGCAGTCCGTGAGTTCAAGCCCCGCGTCGGGCTCTGTGCTGACGGCTCAGAGCCTGCAGCCTGCTTCGGATTCTGTGTCTCCCTCTCTCTCTGCCCTTCCCCTGCTTGTGCTGTGTCTCTCTCTGTCTCAAAAATAAATATTTAAAAATAAAAAAAGAAGGCAAGAGGGAAGCCATCTGCGTGGAAAAGACAGTTAATCAGGGTGAGTTAACGATAATATTGCAGGTCAGTTACAGGCTGTGGAATAGACCACACTAACGTTTCCATTTGGTTTAGACTATGGTTTGCTAACATTCTTCAACAATAACTCGCTTTCTTTAAAGTCTTAGGCAAAAAAGGGTCTTCGACATCCTGATTTTCTTTTAATAGGAAGATATCGCCAGTGATTATTTAATGGTATTTGAATGTGAATGGAATATAAGTTCCACCGTCTTGAATTTATAATTCCTCTTCTTTAGACTCTGCAGTATTTTCTACGTATTCTGGTTTGTACTTGTGAAAAATGTTTTACTTCTGCCGGTGTTGAAATCAAGGCTACCCGCTGTTTTCTGTAGCTGTGAAATATCGTAAGTCTTGCCGCTTGCAGAACTAATGTTCTTACTGATGTACCTCGCTTGCCCTTTTGATTAAAAAGTAGCAACAGCAAGAGACAGGGCCTGGGACTGAGACTTGCTTTTATTTTTATGTCTCCTTTCCTCACAGTAATTCTCTACCCAGGCCTCACATCAGAGGGAACTATGCAGCTTTTTAAATTATGGCATTTCCAGAGGGACAGGCTGATATGTGTGTGTGTGTGTGTGTGTGTGTGTGTGTGTGTGTGTACATGTTTAAATAATGCAGGGAATCTGATGCATAGCAGAATCAAGAACTCTCACTTTACTGATTTCGATGAATATCTGCAAACAGTTTCAGTCTGGGTTGGAAGGTGATTTAAACCTCTCTTCTAAACTCCTACTTCCCATGTAAGTAAGATCCCTGCCAAATGATCGATCAAAGTATTTTGTGTGTATTCCTCCGTCTGCCTGATTGTTTCTCCTGCTGCTTGCATGAAAATTACGAGACGTAGACTCCTTCATAAATTTACCCATATGGCTGAAGGTGCAAAGTGTCCTCGCTAAAGACTTTTTAAATACACTACTTCACACAAGAGCGGGATTGTTTTGCGTCCTGCGGGTGGTGGCCTGAGCTGTGGCCGAGCCCCAAGGCTCAGGGTTAAGCAGTGAGCTTCTGTGGCCTGGGAACCCGGCTTGCTGTGTGGGCACGTTGGTGGATGAGCGAGTCATCCTGAGCAGAGCCCCGCTGCCCTGGTTCAAAAGTTCATGGGCCCAGAAAGGGCGGTGGTGGGGGACTCGAGGCCAGACAGAAACGCTTTCTGTCACACGGGAGAACGCCGAGAAGGCGACGTGGCTGCCGTTCGGCTGGGCAAGGCGGCGCGCTGCCTGCTTACGTGGGGGGCCTCAGATTTCTCGCTCCGTTTTTGCGGCTTTAGACACCACACCAAAAAATCGCATAGCATTTGACCGACATGTAAATATTCCTCTTATAAATACGCATGTAATGTATCCTAGTTGCCGTATGTAAAAGAGACATTCATTCGTGAGCTCGCATAACCTAGAGCACGCATATGCCCTCAGGCTTCTTCTCTAACGCTTGATAAATACCGCAGCGGGTACGAGCTTCTCTGTGCCAAGGCCTGAGCTAGCGGCTGTGGGAGCCCAGAGGTAAATCGGACCTGCCTCATACCATAGAGGGCCTACCTCACTTGCGAAGATAAAACGTGCGCGTAAATCATGAGGAACCGGGGTAGAACCCGGCACCTGCCACGGGGCACAACTAAAGTTCCTTGCTATTTCAGAATAAGGATATTGGCGCCAGCCGAAGGCAATTAAGAGAGGCTCTCTGGAGGAGGTGGCCCGTGCCCTGGACCATGAAGGATAGGTAGGATTTGGACACCACCGAGCTTCGAGGAGGGGCCGGAGGGTGGCAGGGGCACCGGTCGGGAGATCTAGGGCCTATACAGCAAATTCGGCTAGAACGTGGAATACGTAAAGGGGAAGGGAACCTCTGACGCCTTCTGAAGGGCCACCCTGGGCAAGTTACCGAACCTCTCTGTGCCCTCATTTCCTCATCTGTAAAATGGGCATAATAATAGTGCCTACTTCACAAGGCGGCCGGAGAAACAAATGAGTTAATACATGCAAAATACTCAGAATGATCCGTGGTATGTAATAAGTTTTCTTTAAGTGTTAGATCTGAGTTATTATTAATGAAAGGAGTGAAGAGATACCAAGACCGGATGAGCTCTAAGATCCTCCCAGTTCTAGGGACCCAGCATGCAAACCCACTGTGAATTCTGAATGGTTTCTGAGGGGGAGGAGGCCACCTTCCCACTAGACCTGGGGACAATTTTGGAAACCAGCGGGGAAGAGACAGAGGCCTGGAAACAAAGAAGGCTCTGAAAACAGAGGGCTGCTGCCTCTAACTTTCGCTGTAATATAGAGTCTGAAGAAAAGGAGGGGAAAAGCCCTATTATGTCATCCCTTTCTCTCCCAGTGGAAAATTCGCTATTTTGAATCTCCTTCAGCTACTCTTTTGTGTCTTCTTTGGCCAATAAAGGATTAAAAAAAAAAAAAAAAAAGAGGGCGCGAGAAAAACAGCTTTGCTGTAGAAAGGAGGAAACAAATCCAAACCAAGCAACCAAACTAAAACAAAAAGAGAAATTAAGGTTCTAATCTGTAGTCACAGAATGTGGACCCAGGAGCTGAACCTTTATCTGTCCCCTTCATGCTGCCCACAGAGGCACATGAAGTCTGAGGACTAATGAGGCCGGTTGTCAGGACAGGGGTGTATGGCAGTCTCGCTGGCTTGTTGCCACATCTCATGGCCTTTCTAAGGCAGGCAGACTCTCCTCGGTCACTCTTGGTCTCTCCTCTTCAAAGTTGGGAGTCAGGTTCTGAATGATAAGTGACTTCCCAGTTAAATTCTGTTAAATGCTGAAACACGTGCCCTTGAGACCCTCCTACTTCTCTGCATCTGGTCCCCTTTGGAGTCTAGTCCTCTCTCTGAGTGACTGCCAGGTCCTCAGGCTGTGGAGTGGCAGCCAGGAGTCATGGTGTCCATGTCACCGCCCTCTGGCCAGCCTGATCTCCAGCCATCACACAGATACCCAACTGTTCTCACCACCCGCCCCCCCGCAAAAAAAAGTTGTCAGAAGATTTGAAATCACAAATCTGAAAGCCCCTGTGCTTTCTAAATTCAAGGTGACATTGATAACTTTTCTAATGTTTCAAAATCACAGCACTCTCAAGTTTTCTCCAGCAAAGGTATAAAGAAGACAGTTTGGTTTCTATGTTATCCCTTTTCTTAGCTCAAGCTCGCGTTTGAATTGCCAAAGGGAGTGAGTGACTGACACAGACAGAATTATTACAGTGGATTGCAAAATAAGATATACCGAAGCTCAGGGGCTTCATTTTTTGCTTCACTCAGTAACGTATTTCAGAAAAGCACCAGTAATTGGGACATAATTTATTTATCAACCAGGATCCAGACTACTTCCTTGCAGTTGATTTCTGAAATCCATTTGACTTTTGCAGAGTGCTCTATCCAAGGTGAGAGAGGCTAGAAACAGATGTGGAATTAGAATCACCAAAGGGAGAAGAGCTGGCTGGGGGTGTTTAGCCGCGCTGGCAATTGGCCACCAGACTGGCCCTTTCTTCGCAGCCCCTGACACATCCCCTTGTGAAGGAGGTTAATAATAGCACCATACCTACACCCACACAGTTACAGCTAAATAACAATTTCCTTGATAAGCCTTTATTTTTCTGCAATTGCACATTTCAGACCTGCAATTTTGTCTATACCGTCTAAGCCCCCAATTTATTTTTGGCTTTCTCTAAGAAAGTTGCACCCATTTACCTTTGCCTGACACTATAAGAGAAAATGTTTTTAAAAACACAGATTTTAATTGGCTGGGCGATTTGCCTTTCTGTGAACCATCAAACTGTGGCCATTGCCAAAGGCAGGAAGCCAGATGAAGTGGAGCCATGGTCAGATGCAGAAGGCATCGTCAAGAGCTTGCAGCAAGCAGCAGTTGCCAACAGCCTGGGTTGGTAATGTGCGTATTATTTTAATGACCTATTAGCAATTGTCATTGAAATGAAAATTGTGTGATTAAAAAAAAAAAGGATATTTGGGCAGCATTTTTTGGGACTTAGAGGGAAGGTGTATTTTTCACCATCAGCTTCTAGAAGCAGTCTGATGGCCAACCGTTGACCCTCAAGTTGCCTTTCCTAGCCCTGGGGCTTCTCCTGGCATTTCCTGGGCAGACCTCTCTCCCAGCCTCCCCTGTGCTCTGGGTGAGCTGAGCCGCAGCTTTTGGAGCCTCTGGTCTGGGTTACATGGATGGCGAACAAACATGACTGCAAGGGAGAACCTGCTGGCTTGCAGCCCCTGGGTCTAAGCTTGTTTTTTGTGGTGGGAGGCTACCTTTTTGTTCCACTTTTCGGTGATACCTTTGAGGTAGCTCTCACTGCCCTGGAGTTTCGGAGATGTCTTTCAGGAAAGAAGACTCTTGTGACTTCAGTCTGGGTGACCTACCTTCCTCCACCTCCTTAGTGAGAGGAGACCTTTGCAGGAAATGTTTTTGCGTCCATACATGTTGCGCTGTCTCCCTTCGATTGTTCGGTGGTTGCTTAGAACTGGTGGTGAAACTACCAGGCTCGGTCCCTGAAGGACTCATGAACGCATTTTGTTTGGCGCTTCACAAATATCTAGAGATTTAGTGAAAGGTTGAAGAGCTGCCTCTAAGCTTGGGTTGCTGCTTACTAAAAACAAATTTTTCCTTACTTGCTTATGCATACAATAGCACCAGTACAACCATAAAGGCGGGACTCTGGCTGGGTAAAAGCCTCGAACCACAGATGTTGTGAAGCGAGTATCCACAAAAGGCAAAGAGGAAGGCCCTGTGTCCTGTGTCCCCTGTAATATACAAGGAAATGTCCCCAGATGCCTGGGCTTGATATCGCTGTGCAATTATGGTCTCCGTCATAGCTTGGCCGTTTGATTGACCTGCCACTTTGTTCAAAAGTTGATAGCCTCTGATTTGAATTTTTAATTTTCTTTGTCCTGCCTCCCCAGTTAGATTTTAAGCACTGAGTAGACTCCTCATCTGAACCTCCTTGGCAAGCCTCATCACACCAAAATCAACTTCCTTTTCTATTGTCATTAAGATCAACTTTCAGAATGAAGAACAGGATATCCCGCTACTTAAAAATGTCTTCCTCAACATCCAGTTAGCTACCACTGCACATTTTCTTTTCAATGGAAATTCCTAGAAGGAGGATTGATCCCTGACAATCACCCCTTAAATGTGAGTTACTTGGGTCAGATAGATGCTTCCAGAAAGAGAATTGATTGAGGAAAATGGAAGTAATTTCTGAACAGCCAGTCCACAGAGGAAAGACTCTGGGACCACAAGCAGTGTGTGTGTGTGTGTGTGTGTGTGTGTGTGTGTGTGTGTGAATATTCAGAAGAAGGAACGGTTGGAAAGCAAATTCTCACCGATTCTATAACTTGGTCTGTGGATCTGGTAGCATATTTTAAGTATGAATGGATGATTTGGAGCAAGAGTGAGCAGAGTATAGCCCTGCCCCCTGTTTTTGTGTG
Organism: Paguma larvata; assembly: GCA_030068075.1. Taxonomy (NCBI): domain Eukaryota; kingdom Metazoa; phylum Chordata; class Mammalia; order Carnivora; family Viverridae; genus Paguma; species Paguma larvata. The sequence goes on from CM057827.1 coordinate 2,269,762, forward strand.
GTTCACAGGGTAAGGGTAGTTTGTATATGTTTAAATGGGTTTTTTTTTGTAAAAGGAAGAATACTATTTTATGACTCATGAAAATTATGCAAAATTTAAATTTCAGTTTCTATAAATACTTTGGTCAACACACAGCCATGCTGTTTCATTTATGTGTCATTTACGGATGCTATTGTGCTGTGAGGGCAGAGCTGACTACTTGCAACAGAGACAATATGGCCTGCGAAGCTAAAATATTTACCACCTGCCCCAGTAAGCAAAGTCTGTCAACCCCGGACTTAGATAAAATTTTCTTGTTTGGTTCTTTTTAGCTTTAATACTTTTGGGTGGAAAATTTTTCACCCTTCATAAAATGAGTTAACACATCTTCTCTTTCATGCCTAACCATTTAGTATTGGTGAAAGTATGGTGTATCTACACGATTAAATGCTACAGAATGCTTTTTTGGCATGGAACTCTGTGTCCAGTATTGATTCTTTGTACATCATGAACACCCACAAAAAAAAATGTTCCAATCAAAAATATCTTAGGGGCGCCTGGGTGACTCAATTGGTTAAGCTTCTGACTTCAGCTCAGGTCACAATCTCACTGTTTGTGAGTTCAGGCCCCGTGTAGGGCTCTGTGCTGACAGCTCAGAGCCTGGAACCTGCTCCAGATTCTGTGTCTCCCTCCCACTCTGCCCCTCCCCTGCTTGCGCTCTCTCTCTGTCTCCCAAAAATGAATAAACATTAAAAAAAGTTAAAAAATATCTTCAAAGATCCATTCCATAATTTATATCTGAGTGATGGGATTACAAATGATTTCTTAGTTTTGCTTCTCTGTATTTCCAAAATGGTTTTCAGTGAACAAATATTACCTTTATAAAAAGAAAAATATATATAATAAATAACTCTTTTACCTTGATAGAAAAATAGAACAAGATTATTATAATACATTAGGTATTTTGTGTTCTTCCTTAAAGGAAAAAGAGGAATTTTCCTAGAGATAATGGAACAAGGACGTTGGCATCCAACTGCTCACGGGGGTTCAGAAACCAAGCCTGCCAGTCACTGGTTCTGTAATCTCACTCTCAGCCTGTTTCCAAGTTCTCCAGTAAGGAAAGAAAACATCTTCTTGGTGCTTTTTCAGACATCAAATAAAATAATGCATTCAAGGGGCGCCTGGGCGGCTCAGTCGCTTAAGCGTCTGACTCTTAATTTCAGCTCAGGTCATGGTCTCAGGGTTGTGAGATCACATCAGCTCTGCGCTATGTATGGAGCCTGCTGCCTACGAGACTCTCTCCATCTTCTCTACCCCTTTCCCTGGATCACATTCTCTCTCTCTCTCTCAAAGAAAAAAATTAATGCCTTGAAAACAACTGGTAACCCATGTAGTGAGAGGCACATAAACAATATAAAACTGTCAGTTGCCAGCCTATTTTATGAAGAGTATTTGCTATAAAGTTGTCCTGCCTTCTGCATCAATTTCTTTTGTGAAAAATGGTCCCTAAGTTAAATGTGTGGAGTGAGGAGCCGGGGAAGGCGGGTGAGTGAACAGGAGGGCAGTGGCGGATGGAAAGGCCACCTATCCCCAGGACGGTCAAGGTGGAGTGGTTCCGAAGAGGCGTAGGTTTTGTCATTGGGTCAGGAAGCTTCCGTCACTGCCCAGAGTAGTGGGGGACAGCTAGATTGCTGTGAGGAGGCTAGGCGGGGGCGGGCAGATGTGTATGTGTGTGGCGGTGCAGGTCTTGGAGGAAAAATGTTCCGACAGTTCACTATTTAATTTAGCAGTTTCAAGTGTCTACTGTGTGCAAAGTGCCGGGCCTCCCAAGACGCATAAAGTGTGGCGTCAGAGTGAGCCTCGCTTATAGTTTTAGACAGATGACTTTGGGGACAGGGACTGGGCGATGGATTGCTTGTGTGTCCCGTTCATTTTCCAGTCGCACTCCAAGGAATGCTTGCACACTCAGGGTGTAGCAAGGAGGAAGGCAATTACTAAAATATTGTTAAAACAATCATGTTTTGAGGAAGTGATCAGGCCAGGAATGAAAACAGTCACTAAAATATTCTACCGATAAGTTAGGGGACTAGATGCTAAATGCTTAAGAGAATGGGAAGAGGTGAAGAGAAGATTCTGTGGCCCATTGAACTTCTTTCAGCAAACACCATGGAGGAATTCTAGGGTAGGAAAATGTCAAGTGGGAACTCTACAGGGGACCTTATGCTTCTCGTCCTCCTCGTTCTTCTTGTTTTCTGGGGAACACGGCTCTGAAAGTTCATTTCCACCTTTCCCCTCTCCCAGGGTCTCTCCATATATATCCAGTCCCAGCCTTCTAGATCATTGCTCACTGTAAACACTGGCATGTGGATATGGTGCAGTCCTTGAAATTATATCCTTGAGGTGTCAATGGCCTATAAGAACTGCCGTCTCAAGATACATGAGGGGTAAAACCAGACCAAACCAGCCACAACCATCTCTTCATGGAGTTCACTATGTCTCCATCCCTACCCTCTAATGCATTATGCAGTCATTACTTTTTCTATGCTGTTCAGTTCTCTGTAGGTTTCTTTACACGTATTTGTATTGTGTTATTTATTCCAATTTTAGGATGGGTTTGTATAAGCAGGCCTTTGCTACATCAAACAAGAGAAATAAATCCTTCTCTCTTAATGTGTTTGCCTGAAGTATTTAAAGCCAGTATAATTACACTGCTTATGTCTTACCCCAAAGATATATGTTCTATTCAAATATATATTTTCCCTCTCTGCATCTTTGAGGACACAGAGAGAGAATATATATCATGCCATAAAAGGCACTCCAGTGAGACACCACACCCCCATCTGCAGGAAAAGTACTCAACAGACCAAGACTATGCCAGATTTACTCTCTGTAGGATCCGGAAGAAGGCTCTTTCAGTTGGAGCCTGGCGCGTGGACCTTGCAAGGACTGGTAATACGATGTGGGTTATGTTACACGTTTTGACACGTACTGAAAAGGAAGGCACTTAGAATCACAAAATAGTTTATTCATCTACAGTTGGACAGTTGGAGGTGGCGCGTGGACCTTGCAAGGACTGGTAATACGATGTGGGTTATGTTACACGTTTTGACACGTACTGAAAAGGAAGGCACTTAGAATCACAAAATAGTTTATTCATCTACAAAGGGAATTAAAGTGGGTATGTTGGAAGGAGCTGGAACTTCTGAGTCCCAGAACTTGTGTCCTTCCCACTGCCAAAGGTGGCTCTTCCGAGCTACTCTAGAGTGACGGTTAATTATCCAGTTTCCACACTGCCATCTCCAGAGGGTCAGAGAAACCGGCATCTTAACTGAACATTGACGATATAGTCAGAAGTGAGGAGGGTCAGTTTCCAGAGGCTAGGGAAAGCATGTGCCCTCTGGGGTAAGGTAAGGACCATCCACTCCCGCACCCTCGCATCAGCGAGGTGCCTGGAGCTCCTCTGTGAAGAGTTAAGAATGTGGCATTCAGTCTTTAAGCACCTTGAAACAGCTCCTTGGGCTTCTGCTTTGTGGGAAGAAGGGTCTTTCCATTCCATTCACGTACTCATACTCCCATACACACAGACTCACACACATGCAGTAGCAGATATAAGCATTCACAGTGCTCACGCACACACGTGCATACCCTTATACACACCCACACGCGCAGACAGGCAATCACGCATACAGACACAAACGTGCACGCACATTCAGACACACACATACGCACATATGCACACGTCAGTTGGCACCATACAGGCCCTTTCCAAGAAACTATTCCTCTACCTTATTGCTATACTAGCCTTGAGCTACTATCTAGGTGACGCTGGCTCTCCGGGCCTCAGTGCGTGAATTATCCCTAACCCAACAGCTTTATGATTGCGTCTCTGAACCTGGTACTGAAAAGTGGCAAGGCTGACGTTGGGGAGGACAGAAGGGAATGACTCCCTTTCTTCATCTATAAAGCTGTCAGACCAGAGGGGCTCTTCCGTCTCTTTTGCCTCAGAACAAACTACGAAACCGTCAATGTCTGGTAGGCACCTTGGGGCGGAAAGTGTATCACACATCCCGTTTAAAATGGAGGGGGCAACTGGGGCATTCATTGGTCATGACAGTCACACAAGGAATTGACGCCATGCCTGATGCGCTAACTCTAATCTCCACTGACACCAGGGCTCATCTTTCGCTTTCTCCTTTTCCCTATAAACCTATTTTTATTTATTTCACTATTTGTTGTTACCCATTAATATGTAGGATTATCATAGTATTGTGAAAATTAAAAAAAAAAAAAAACAAGTTAAGCCACCATCTCGCCCACATACAGCCCCCTCCTCAGAGACAACCACTGTTAGCGGGTAGCGTGCATCTGGACTGTACCTTCCCCTGTCATAATGGCACCCCACTACATGAATTGTCTTATGACTTGCCATTTTTTCCCACTTAATCATATGTTTTAAAGGTCTTTTTATTAAGTGATTTTTTAAAATATGAAACAAATCAGTGAACTTCAAGGGGGTGCCCTTTCCCCACTTCTGCCAAGTGCCACGCTGTGCTTGCGGTTCCGTCCGAGATGCCCGAGTCTGGGCTCCTGCCTTTTCCCATCTTACAGTTAAAGTAGTCACTTTGCAGCGTCTCCGGGCTCCCGCCTGTCTGCTGTGGCCGCGTGAAGGAAGCAGAGTCGTCTTACTGTAATTATTTGAGGTTCTGGGCAGTTTTCTGAGCATCAAATCCAGTAACACAAAACAGAAGAAAACCATTATGCCTGAAACCCAGCTATTTACTCTCTCCCACACAGAGTTTTCTGGGAAAGGGAGCCTGCAGTCATCTGGGAAAGGGATTGGCCACGATGCTCAGTTAGGTCCCAGAGCCAGGAGATGCAGGGAGCACTCCGGGCCCCCCGCAGGGCCATCCCAGGCATGGGAACTTTTACCAGGAACACTAGCCCAGTGGTTAAATGACACAGACGTGATCAGACGTTTCCCCCTCCAATCCTGCTTCCATCGCTAGCTCTAGAAGCTTGGGTCAGATACTCAGTGTCTGCACGCCTTATCTTTTTCGTCTAGAAAATGGATGTCATAAAGAGTGTAGCTATCTTGTGAGGCTTTTGTGAGGCTTAGATGGGAGAATTCATGAAAAGTCCTTAGCGCAGCGCTTGGCGTGTAGTAATTCCTCATGAAATGTTAAGTGCTGAGTGAGCTTTCCCCTCCCCTTCCACCTCGTAGAATCCTTCTCGGTGGTTCCACCCCCTTGTGTCTGCCCAGATAGTCACTCTTTCCCTGTTCAGGCAAGCTTACAGCAGCTGGGAACCTGCCAGCTGTTCCCAGCCTGGCCCTTCCCTGAGGGTGGAAGGGGGGATTCTCCCTGGGATTCGCCCTCACTCACCTTTTCCGCAAACCTCAGAGCTTCCTCTCAGCTGCGAGTCCAGTGAGGCTTGCCCCCAGTCATTCATGCATTCGTTCTTCGTTCTTCCAGGACATGCATTATGTTAGCGCCTACTATGTGCCAAGCATTGATACAGGTGGTAGGGGTAGAAACAGACACAGTCCCAGCTCTAAGGGAAGCCCAGTCTTTTGGGGGCTAGAGACTGATAAATGGGCTCTAGGTGCGTGGTGACAAACCCGTGCTCTGATGAGAAGTCCTGTCCAGGATGCCTCAAGAACGCACCCCAGCTTTGCAGCGGATTTTACTTTCTGGGAGATTCCTCCAACTCTCTCTTCCGAACCTCCCATTGGATTTTTATGTCATCAATTATGTTTTCAATTACCAAGTCTTCCTCTACTGTTCCGATTATTCTTTCTTTCATAGTGGTTCTTAAAAAGTGTATAGGAAGCAGCCAGAAATGTACATTTGGACCAGGACAGACTCCAACAAGCTGAGCAGGAGCCTGGCTGTGGATGTCCCAGCCTCTCGGCGTCAGGGTCTCTGTAAGAACCAAAGAGACGGTTGGCCAGGCTGATAAAGCAGACATTCATTCCTTTATTCGGTGCATCAAAAGTAGTGTTATGCGCTGTTGCAGATTACAGATTGGGGAAGCAAGAGGCATGATCTGTTCTTTCAAGATTTCACTAACGTGGGGCGCCTGGGTGGCTCAGTTGGTTGAGCGGCCGACTTCAGCTCAGGTCATGATCTCACGGTCTGTGAGTTCGAGCCCCGCGTCGGGCTCTGTGCTGACAGCTCAGAGCCTGGAGCCTGCTTCGGATTCTGGGTCTCCCTCTCTCTCTGCCCTTCCCCTACTCATGTTCTGTCTCTATGTCTCTCAAAAAATAAATAAAATAAAAACGTTAAAAAAAATTAAAAAAAAGAAATCTATTCAAAACTATCGAACTATTCTGGAAATCTTTAAAAAAAAAAAAAAAAAAAAAGATTTCACTAACGTGTGGAAGAAACCAGCACGTGAACAACAGCAATACCGAGGGGTAAGCTCCACATGCATCTCTGTGTGGATTGGCCAGGAAACCACTGAGGAAGAAACTGGGAAGGAGACAGGAGAAGGGGGCACAGCAGAAGAGGTAATTTTATTGCTGGGTCTTAAAGGATAAGAGGTAATTCCCAGGCAGGGAAGGAGCCGAGGAAGTAGCAAAGGGAGAATGGCATTCCTGGCAGAGAGAAAGGCGTGTGTTAAATCCAAGAGGTATTAAAGGGTTTATGGCCTGTTGGAGACTGGTGAGAAGCTCTATGACTGGAACCTAGAGCACTCGGCCAGGAGGATGCTGGGATGGGGAGAGGCACTGGCAGGAGATGGGGCTCCAGAGAAGTCAGTTAGTGTGGATTGCAACGAACCTCATTGGCCATGTTAAGGATTAGAGCTTTGTATTTGAGGTTCTTAAACACTTCTACATAGACCCTTCTGAGAATATAATGAAAATTATGAACCTTCTTGTCGTCCCCCCCCCCACATCCCCAATGCCCGTATATACACACGTTCAGGGCTTGAAGGATCTGAAGCCAATTCCTGTTCCTCAAGTTAGGAAGTAGCGAAGCCGCAGAAAGTGTTAAGCAGGAATGTCACGTTCAGTTGGAAGACTGAGTTCCGACTCTTCTGCTTCCACGTGTAATGACACCTCTGTGCCAACCTCACGTCCCTGCAGCCCACCTTGGATTTCAGTGCTGTTGAGGTGGACAGTTCCGTGCAAGCTCTGACATGTCCTCACGTTGGCAGTTGTGTCTCCTGTGATTCACACATAGGCTTAGGCCTGGGGCAACCCCTGAACCCGGAGACCTAGGGGTGAGGAGTATCAGCGCATAATTGTCCCAGCCTCCCTTTTTCTGGGTTACTGTTCCTCCATCCACTTTCTGTTTTCCAAGAAATTGAAAAACCCCTCATAAGCCGATAGCCATATTGCATTCTCTTTTTATACTTTTTAAAAAAAACAAACCACCTTTCTTGATGGTGATATTTTTCTTCTATTAACTTTTTATAGTTTTTGAATAGTCCATAATAAAACACCAGTTACTTTTGTAATGAAGAAAATGCTTTCAAATACTACCAAGAGGGAAGATAAAAAAAATGTTGTACTCAGTTGGCAATTACCGGCAAGACATCTGTCTGATTTTTTTTTTTATTATTACTTAGGGTAAAAAGTTTTGACTCTAAATTTACAGTTTGAAATTTTAAACGAATATTAAATTGGGGTTAAGCATTGAAAGAAATTAGAACCAGAAGGGCTAACATCCCTAAAACTGGGATTAAAGATTAAATCATTTAAAAATTGCTTTTAATTGACCAACTGTTTTGCTATGTGCCCAGTGTTCCATTACGACATTCTCTACAAAAGTCAAAATATTCAGAGTGTGTGCTGTGATCCTAGTTTATGTAAAAAGGGGAAATAATGCTGAGTCCTCATTTTGAAAAAGTGTGTACCCGGGGCATCTGGGTGGCTCAGTGGGGTAACCGCCGACTTTGGCTCAGGTCATCATCTTGCAGTTCACGAGTTCGAGCCCCGCATCGGGCTCTGTGCTGACAGCTCAGAGCCTGGAGCCTGCTTCCGATTCTGCGTCTCCCTCTCTCTCCCTTTCCCCTGCTTTTGCTCTGTCTCTCTCAAAAATAAATAAAAACATTAGGAAAATTAAAAAAGAAAAGAAAAGAGAAAAATGTGTGCCGTCTTGGTGCCAGGGTTAAAAATGGTTAAACAGTCTGCAGGACTAGGAGATTCCAGTCTTCCAAGTTAACTCAGGTGTTCATTTTTTTAAAAGTGGTCAGTTCATTGAAAAGAAATTTAGAAAAAAGAGTTCATGGCTATGACCTTGACTTTCCCACCTACCTGTGCTGTGGCTTTGTGTTGATAGTGCCAGAGTGTCAAAATCCACTGGCTTGCTTAAATATGGGCATAGAGGAGAAGCTGGATTTGGGGCTTGAAGGTAGGACAGTGTGCCAGGACAAATACAATTATTGAGAAGAAATCAAGTAGTCTTTCTATGGCTTATTTGGCGCTATGTTGTAGGAAACCCATGCTTTGTGGTCTCTGAGCAGGGTCTCCAGAGACTATCATGACCAGGAATCTCTTGGGAGAGGCAGAAAGGGAGGAATGGAGGGGGAGGTAGAAAGGGAAACACAAATGGGAAGTAAAGAAAAATTTTTTAATGTTTATTTTTGAGAGAGAGAGAGAGACAGACAGACAGACAGACAGCACAAGCAGGGAAAGGGCAGAGAAAGAGATAGAGGGAGACACAGAATCTGAAAGAGGCTCCACACTCTGAGCTGTCAGCACAGAGCCCGATGCAGGACTCGAACCCATGAACTGTGAGATCATGACCTAAGCCAAAAAAGTCAGAAGCTTAACCAACTGAGCCACTCAAAGTGCTCCAAGAAATTTTTAAATTTAAATTTTCCTAAAAGCATTTTGGGGTCTTGTTTTGTTTTCATTGTTGTTGCTCTGCTTTGTTTTGCTTGGTCTATAAATTTCCCATAGAAATTTATAGAATGCCTTATAAAAAGAACTCGAAGGCTAGAGAGAGAGGGCTACTTAACTATTTAATCAGTTCGTGGCAGGGTTTCAGTTCTTCCTTCAGTGGCTTTCCAGCACATTGGAATTATCGGGGCACCATTTGAAAAGACCGATTCTTGCCCACACCCCTAAACCCCCGCTTCAGATTCTGGTTTAATCTCGTGTGACCTGGACCTCAGGATTTTGAAGACCTTCCCAAGAGATTCTAAAGTACAGCCAAGAGTGACAAACACTGTTTTAGTCACTACCTCTTGTATACTAATGTGCACACAAGTCACTGGGGGAACTGGTTAAAATGTAGATTTGCATTCAGTAGGTCTGGGGTGGGGCTCAAGTCTGCATTGGTAAGAAGCTACCAGGTGATACATATGGTGCTGGTCCGAGGACCACACTCTGAGAAACAAGGGCTTAGAAATCTCTAAGATCCTTTTGAGCTGTTAATGCTGTCATTCTACCAAGTTTCTGGGTTTCATGCCTTTAAATATCACTTCCTGGGGCGCCTGGGTGGCTCAGTCGGTTAAGCGGCCGACTTCAGCTCAGGTCAGATCTCACAGTCTGTGGGTTCAAGCCCCGCGTCGGGCTCTGTGCTGACGGGCTCGGAGCCTGGAGCCTGCTTCGGATTCTGTGTCTTCCTCTCTCTCTTCCCTTCCTCTGCTCACACTCTGTCTCTATGTCTCTCAAAAATAAATAAGCGTTAAAAAAAATTAAATACCACTTCCTTGGGACTCAAACAACCCTGAGCAATGTGGTGTGAGTAACTGACAGACTCTTATGCAGCCATAAGAAGTTACATTTCTGAAGATTATATAGTAATAATGAAGGAATGTTTCATATCATGACGGAAAATGAAAATAACAGTGACGTAAAATTTTATGTGAGCAAAAGTATGTCAAACAAATTAAAAAATGCATGGAAAAACTGGGAAGAATTACAACAAATGTTAATAGTGACCTTGAGGGTGATATTTTTCTTCTATTTATTTTTTATAGTTTTTGAATATTCCATAATGAAACACCAGTTACTTTCATAATGAACAAAATGGTTGCAAAAGAAATGTCTAAATAACTTCAAGTTGAAATGCCAGAGTGTGTGAAACATTTTCATATATCCAATTTTGTGTTTATATCTGCCTTTATTTTATATTTTTTCCAAATTTATCAAAATGTAATTACACATAACATTGTGTAGACTTAAGGTATGGAATATGATGATTTGATACACACATACGTATAGCAAAATGATTACCACAATAGAGGTAGTTAACATCTCCATCATCTCTTATAATGGTCTATTTGTTTATTTATTTTTTATTTTTTATTTTTGTGGTGAGACCATTTAAGATATAATTTCTTAAAAACTTGCAAGCATAGAGTACAGTATTGTCAACATAGTCCCCAAGCTGTACATTAAATCCTCAGAATGTTTTCACTGTGTAACTATGAATGTGTTTATAATTAGACCAACATTCCCCAATTCCCCCATCACCCAGCTACTGGCAACCACCAGCTTCCCTCCGTTTCTATGTTCAGCTTTTTTTTAGCTTTCACATATTAATGAGATCTTAGAATGTTTGTCTTTTTCTGTCTGACTTATTTCATATACTATAATGCCCTCAGGGCCCATCCATATTGTTGCAGATGGCGGGATCTTCTTCTTTTTATGGCGGAATGATACTCCATTGTATATATCACATTTCCTTTATTCACTCATTTGTGAATGAAAACTTAGGTTCTTTCTACAATATTTTACATTAATAAAAAGTACAGCTGGTATAGATCTCTTTAACAGAGAAGAAAACTAGAAGAGGCAGAGCTGAGTCTAAAACTAGTCTCATGGTCATAATGGGGTTCTTTTCACTAAAACATTCTGTCTGTACAAAATATCATCTTTGTTGGCCAAGAGACACATAAAAAAGGAGCTCAGCATCACTAATCATTAGGAAAATCCATAGGAAAATCACAATGAGGTGTCACTTCACGCCAGTCAGAATGCCTAGTATCAGGAAAAAAAAAACAAAAAAACAAGAAATAAGAAGTGTTGGTGAAGATGTGAAGAAAAGGGAGCCCTCATGCCCTCTTTGGGAATGTAAATTGGTGCAGCCTCTATGGAAAACAGTGTAGAGGTTCCTCAAAAATTAGAAATATTATATGACCCAAAAATTCTGCTTCTGGATATTTACTCAGAGAAAACAAAATACAAATCCAAAAAGATGTATGCATCCTTATGTCTATTGAAGCATTATTTACAATAACCAAGATATGGAAACAGCCTAAGTGTCCATCAGTAGATGAATGGATAAAGACAATGTGGTGTGTGTGTGTGTGTGTGTGTGTGTGTGTGTGTGTGTGTATGTGTAATGGAATATTACTCAGCCATTAAAAAGAATGAAATCTTGCCATTTGCAATAATACGTGTGGACCTAGAAGGAATTATGCTTAGTGAAATAAGTCAGACAGAGAAAGGCAAATACCATATTATTTCACTTATATGTGGAATATAAAAAAAAAAAACAGATGAATAAGTCAACAAAAAGAATCAGATCTATAACTACAGAAAGCAAACTGGTGGTTTTGAGAGGGGAGGGGAATGGAGAGGCTAGGCAAAATAGTTAAAGGGGATTAAGAGGTACAAACTTCCAGTTATAAAATAAATAAGTCAGAGGAATGAAAATCATAGCATTGGGGATATAGTCAATAATATTGTAATAACTGTGTGTGGTGACAGATGGTGACTATGCTTACAGTGGTGAGCACTGAGTAATGAATAGAAGTGTCAGATCACTATGTTATACACCTAAAAGTAACACAATACTGAATGTCAACTCTACTTCAATAAATAAATAAGAATATCATCTTTGTGCTTGTTGAATAACTCAGGTAGCGCCCCAAATTGTAAGTAGTCACATGAGACAAGGGAAGGATAGCAGGGCCAAGTACAAGGAGACCTGAATTCTTGTCTGATCTTGCCAGGTTACTAGCTATGTGACCTTCGGCGCATTGCTTAAATTCACCGAGGTCTCACTTTTCTCTTTTGTTAAATGGGTATTAATAGAAACGCCTACTTCATAGGTCACCACGAAGACAAAATGAAGTATCAGGTCCTCAGTGACTCATGTAACCTCTGAAGGTCTGGATTTGCTCATCAAGGATTGAGAAGGGAGATTAGAAGATCCCTAGGGATCCCTCAGACCCTATCTTGTGGCGTTAGAGAACTATACTTTTGGAAAATCCAGAGAAACAAGATCCTGTGGCATTTGTCTAGATGTCAAGTAAGTGCCTACGGTTCTTAGCACTGTACTGTGCAGCAAGGACAAAATGAGTAACTCAGGAGTGCCCGGTCAAAGAATTCAATACAACATGAAATGTGCCATAATGGGGACACAGATGACGTGCTCGAGATGCCCAGAGTGGATGTAGTAGAGATGGTGATAATGTAGGTCTCGAAGGGGAAGAGGAGGAAGAGGCACGCAGGCAGAGGAAGGTCATGGGCCAAGGCTTGGGAGCATGAAAGAAGAGCGCGTGTGGTGTGGCTGGCGCGGATGTGGGGTGGGGGGTGAACCGTAGGTGCATCTGGGGTTCAGACAGTGTGTGGAGGGCCTTTTTGGCTACAATGAGGACTTTATGGTATGATTTTTGAAGCGGGGAGTAGAATAACCAGATCTGTCACTTGAAAAAGAACCCTCAGAACAGTGGCAAGGAAAATGATCTGGAAGAAGGGAGGCGAGGCGGATGGAGGTCATGACAGGAATCCTGGCAGTGGTGACAGAGAAACACAAAAGGGTGTATTAGAAACACTTGATAGGCCTTAATGATTGTTTGCATGGGCTGGCACGGGCAGGGAATGAGGAGACGAGGAAATTAAAGGTGCCCGTGACCCAGATAAAAAGTGCAGGAGGAGCAGGGCTGGTGTGAGAAGCACTCATACATTTGGCTTTTAGGCGGAGCGTCCAGGAAGACAGCACGGATGTGTGGGTATGCGTACCTCCCAGATGAGACACAGAGATGACAGAATTTGTACGCTAGCGGTGAAGTGATGGGTGGATCAATGTTTGTCTCTGAAAACGCCAGCAGTGTTAGAAACAGCAAGTCTCCAAATCAGGCCAAGGAGAGCCTTGCCTGCATCGCAGCCCCTGGTGGTGGGCTCTATCCCAGGCCCACTGAGACAGAATCAGCAGGATGAGTGACAGGCATGAGCATATATAGCTCAGCAAGTCCTTCTTTGCTCTAAGAATAAGAGCCCTTTGATAAACTCATGAAAGTTATGGACTCAGTACCGTCCAATAGAAATGTAATGTCAGCTACATATGTAGTTTTAGTTTTTCTCATAACCATAATTTAAAAAGTAAAAAGAAACAGGTGAGATTCATTTTAATAACATACTTTACTTCATCCAAGGCACACAAAATATTATAACTTCAACATGAATCACTGTAATAATTGTTGAGATACTTTACATTCCTTTGGTCACTCTAGGTCTTCAAAAGCCAGTTGGAATTTTATACTTACAACATACTTCAATCGAGGCTATACTATATCAAGTGCTTAATGGACACTTATGGCTGCTATATTAGACTGTGTGGCTATAGATACATCCCATGACTCTGCCATGAAAAATACACATGCACACAAAATTTTCCCAGAATTCTGGGGGTTCTTGTAGCTCCTGAAGTATACCTATACTTGGTTAAGAACTCTTCGTTTGAGAGGCACCTGGGTGGCTTAGTCGGTTAAGCATCTGACTTTGGCTTGGGTCATGATCGCGTGGTTCGTGAGTCTGAGCCCCACATCGGGCTCTGTGTTGACAGCTCGGAGCCTGGAGCCTGTTTCAGATTCTGTGTCTCCCTCCCTCTTTGCCCCTCCCCTGCTTGAGCTCTGTCTCTCTCAGAAATTCTCTCAAAAATAAATAAACATTAAAAAAATAAATGGTAAAACAATAGTCATTAAAAAAAAAAAAAAAGAACTCTTGTTCTTAGAGACTTTGGGTTTTTTGAGACCAATTCTGGAAATCCATGACTTTCTTCAAAATTGTGAGGTTTAATTTTAAATATTCTAGTTACACAGAATATAAAATAGTGTACACTTTGGAATGATAAGAATTCATTCTTGCGAATAAAAGGATTAAATAAATTTTTTTGGTTTGTAAGTCTGCAGTGAACTGTTTACACTAAAAGATGGAGTTTTACACTTTCATGGGACACTTTTGTTTGTAGATTTGGTTTGTTAACCCTGTGGATATTGTTTCTAGACCAGATAAAGGCAGAGTTATAGACATCGTTTTCTAGGTGCATAATTTCAAACAGAATTTTTAATTCTGTGAATTTTTAAAATTGGTTTTGGTGGTTTCTTTTCCCCTTGCCACGGTTATATACAAATTTCAAAGAAATGGCCTGAGGCACTACTTCCTTCCCAGCCGCCTATGTGTCCTCTCTTTAAAGCAGTGCCCTCATGAAGGGGATTTCTTTCAGAATCTCAAGCAGAATTATTTTTAGAGGCGGCATCATGTTATATTTGAAGGGATGACCCTTCCTGTAACTGGCCTGTTGGGATGATCTGGTTGTGGTCTCACATAATTACAGACCTGTGCCAACAGTCCAGGGGCCATCAGCGTATTCCCAAGACCTCTAAATCAAGGGTATTTGGTTAATTGCTCACAGGTGTTTTCTCGTGCTTACGAATACGTGCAGTCTATGAATTCTACAAAACTTGGCAGAAAGAAGGGCCGCAAGGCTGAGGAGTTTCTTAGATTTACTCAGCTAATTAATCAGGCAGGGCAGGGATTTGGCTTCTTGGTTGAGGGAGCTATGCATTTGGGGTATGACTGAGGAGTAACCTATACTTTTGAAGCAGGGTTTATGTGGAAAACAAAAGGAAACAGAGAAAAGCTTCAGTAAGCCGCCGCCACTAGAAGCTTAGCATAGTGGCCCAGCCGATTCTGGCTGCTTTGTAGAGACGGGTGGGCTCTGCCTCTGCAAAGAAATGGTGCTAGATTCTAAGATACAGCAGACCGTGTTGGGTTATGAATTTTAATTTCTAAGACCGTACCTATAATACAAGCCACTACTGTTCATTCTTTTTTTTCTGCTGGCTACTCATGATCATTATTGTTGGCACAATGGCCTTGAAAAGTGTGGAATGTTGATCAGAAGAATTCTGTATTCGATTTATTTAGAAGTTCATCCTAAACAAGTAAATAGGACATTACTGGCATAATATAAAATCAAAAGAATGTCCGGATAATCACCCCAGGTGATTTCTGTGACGGTTATCCATGAGAATCAAAGTAAGGGGGCCTAGGTGAAATGAAATGTGCCCACAGCCAGTTGGAACCCATCACTCTGCCCAAGAAGTTGGGGGGGAAATGGTTTTGCAGTTCAGCTCAACAAGCCTGGGTGAATGCCTTCAAAAACCCACATGCCGATGGTAACAAAGATGAAAAGGACATGGCTCCTGTCCTCGAGGAACTTAACTTTGAGAGAAGAGAGAAAAACAAATAGAGAATGGCAATCGGAGGTCCTAAATGCTGTGGAAACATCTTGATTCGGCCCCTGAATCTGGCAACCTTTCGTGGAGAGATGAAAGCAACCAAGCCCGATTATGAAAGGTTAGTGGGACTCCAGCTGAAAAAGCTGGTTTTCAGGGAAAATGTTACCAGAATATGAAGAACTAAGTGGAGCTGTGGATGGGTGTGAGGCTGGAGACTGAGAGAGAAAAGATGTAGGGATCTCAGCAAAGATGGGGGAGACGTGAAGTTGCTTATACCCTGCAGGGAGAGATCCACCAAAGAGGAAGAGATTAGAGACATGAGCAGGTCGTGGCCAAGCCCGTAGAAGACACGGGTATGAAGGACACACTTTGCTTCAACGGCGGAGACTGGAGGGAAGGACTACAAGGTGCATGTAGCAAAGCCTGCGACCGTTTGTGCTCTACCACATCAAGTAGGAGGTGACATTATCTACTTAAAAACAATGGTCCTCATCCTTGGCTGTCCACTGGAATCATCTGCGGAGTTTTTAAAAATGCCAGTGCTCGGATCCACTGCCAGAGAACCTGATATAATTGGCCCGGATTCACCCTAGGCACTGGGGTTTTCAGAAGATCCTGGGGCGACCTTAGTCAGGTTGTCAAGTTTGAGAACTGCTGGCTCAGACTAGAGTGAGGGGGTTGAGGAAAGTATTGAATAGGCTAGAAAGAGCCCCTGAGGGGAATGGAGAAGGGTGCCGAGGACAAGCGGCATCACTGTGAGGCGATGTTCACGACCAGGTGAATCTTCAGAGCATAGATTTATGAAAGCCCCGATTTGCAAAGGCTGATTGTGTTTTTTCTCCCAGCCACAGCGTGAGGCCAGCAAAGTAGGCTGATGGTGGGATTGGTCCCGAGGTGGGGTTTACACAGGCTCGAGGTAACAAGAAAGGGGTTGGGTCAGCTCTCTTCAGTCGAAGGCTGGGCTTGGAAGAAAGCAAGACAGGGAGCAACCCAGCCCAGTTCTGCCTTAATCCTCTATTTCTACTAGTGGAAGTTCTTATCAACAGGAATCTGGAAAAAATAAATAAATAACTAACCACTGAGTAAGCAAAGCACTGAGAGAAGCAAGAGGACCAGATGCTTCCCCACTTGTATCACTAATTGCTGAATAACCTAGAGGTGGCTGAACATGCTTCCTATAAATCTGGGTGACATTACGTGTCAGGCACACATTTCACGCCCATCCCTTTTTGAAAATCACCGTTCATGCCCATGAAATAAAAAGGCAGGGCACGGTTTACGAGGGGTAGGTCTTTCCCATTGGTCACAGAAAGCGTCTCCTACATCACAGGAGTGCTGTGTGCTAGCGCCCTTACTTTCCGCCAGGACGGGCAGCATTTGTCTCGCTAAGGCAGTGGCCTATTATTGAACCGTTTTGCATGGACACAGTGAGTCATTGTTCTGGCAGAATTCCCTGCTTTCCTCACACATTTTTACCTACCTTCGGAATGTGGGAACGCTGACCTTGTATATGATAGCCTGGCAGAAAAGGGGCTCTGTCAGAGGTTTTACTACCGACCAGCCCCGGGGAAGCGGGGAACAGAAGGGAAGGGAAGCAGGAGGGTGGGGGGGCAGTGGCAGGGGATATCGAGAGAAGAAAGAGAATGACGACCCAGAAGAACAGAAATCATTCCACCCGCGGGATTCCTCAGGATGGGAAACCCGACTGGGTAAAGCTCGGTCTGTTAGAGCTGTATTTCAGTAAGATGACCAACACGAATATATACTTTTTATTTACAAAAAAAAAATGAATATGCGCGTATATGTTCGAGACCTTAGATAAGTTACCTAACTTATCTAAACCGTATCCTTAAAATAGGATAATCATGTCACTTGCCTCGCAGGCTTGTTCTAGGGATTAAATGGATTAATTGGAACGCTCCTGGGACATTAGAAGAGAGCAGTAAATGTTCACCGTTGTTACTGTTTTTCTATGTTTGGCAACTCTGAACTTAAGGACCTGAAGCCACTTTTCCTTATTTTTTTCCTTAAACTGCTTTCATGAAAGGGGGGATGCCATCATATGCTTATGAATTGAAGGCATTAGAATACTCCTAAAGAAAAAAACATGCAATGTGCGAATGCATTACAGTGAGGATCCATTTGTTCACAAGTATTTATTGAATGCATATGAATGTTTTATATGCCTCTCGGAACTAGGACATGCATGGTATCTGCCCTCTTAGAATTTACAGTCTTCAGGAGAAGGTAAACATATATAATACAATAAAAAATAATATCCTACAACACAAATCCACAAATCCACCATCAATTGTGGTAAGTGTATTGAGAGAAAAAAGCCAGTTTTTATATTTAAAAATAACAATGGGAGCCACATTAGTTTGGGTACAAAACTTTTTGAGGATTGACATTTAGTTAAGACCTGAGGATGAAAAGAAACTAGTGAGTGACTGGGGCAGGGGCGTGGGGAAGGGGAGGAGGGAGTGTTCCACATCGTTTCACATACCAAAAGAAGGCCCGAGGCGGCTAGAGTTTAGGGAGCCAAGAGAAAGGGGGCCATAGATCTGACCTGTGTGAAGGAATTTGGAACACGGGCACGGCTTGCCCGTGCTCACTTGTTGAAAGGGTTGCGCCGTTGCTGGATTGGAGAGAGGCAAGTGTGGAAGAAGAGAGACCAGGCTGCTGAGGAGTAGTCCAGCAAAGAACGGGTGGTGGCTTGGGCGGACCGGAGTAGATGGAGGTGGGAAGCAAAATAGGCAGAGCCAAAATACACTGTGGGAGTGAAACTGACAGGACTCAGTAATGGATTGAACGTGATCGTGGATGGGGCAGCCGCCAACAGAAAGGAGGAAGTCTGTGGGAGGAACGGGTTTGGTAGGGAAGATGATTACTTGTGATTTGCTGTCAGAATCATTTAATTGAAATGCAAATTGTCTTAACCCATTGCAATCAATAAATAATTATTATAATACAATTATGAATGTATACATTATGAAGGACCGAGAAGGTTTCGTCTGGTGCAGATGTATATTAAGTTGTAATATTAAGGAAGTCCCGATGATCCTTCGATTCCATATGTTTAAGGGGTTTCGAACAATTGATTGTGAGGCAAAAAATATAATCAGTAATCTCATAGTTTAGTACCTACTTGACTATTATTTGGACATCGTTTAAACTTAACCAAGGAAAGTACAGTTCTGAACACAAAGCAGAAATTTCTCATGACAGAAGTTCTATACTGAAACCCTCTTGGTCTTGATTCTGTAAAATGAATCTTCTGGTATTTTATATTAAAACATGAATATTCCTCGTATCTTTGAAAGGCTGAGCAATACGAAGGAACACTCATTTTTAATAAATGCACAGAAGGCCAGGGGTCAACAAGTGACCAACTGTTACAGTATCCCTTCCACAAGCATTCAGTGTGGGTGCCTGTTTATTAAATAGCATAGTTGGGCTTTGAGGTGTGAAGAAAGAGGGGGAGGAAAAAAAAGAAGAATAAAGAGAATGAGAATAAAGAGGGTGAGGTAGAAGGATAGAGTAAGGAAGGAAAGAAGGGAGAGAAAGAAGGAGGGCAATGAAGGAAGAAAAGGAGGAAGAAAAAAAAAACCAAAGGAAAAATCCTCACATTCACTTCTAATAAATCTGAGGCCAACACACAAAGAAAAAAATGCCATTTGGAAGAACTGTCGTAAATATGATCAGAAAGATTTCTTCTCAATTACCCCATAAAACAAATCTTCCTACCATCACCACCTTCCCTAACGACTCTTAAGGGGCCAGAGACAGATGGGGAATCAGAGAATATTCCAGACTCAGAACATAAAGGTTTATGGCTAATGGACAGTTTATGACTGGAACCTAGGACACAGATCAGTCCAGATGTTTGGGGAGCTCTGTACTTTCCAACAGCTGGTCCACTGTACCTACCCAAATTACGTCAGCTGCTTTGTATACTTTTTGGAATATCTAAAACATCCCATCAGCTGGATTCCATGTGTTTTCTTTGGGGATACATTAGTCCTCCAGGAAAAAAAGGTTAGAAGGTGAAAAGAAAGACGAACTTGAAAAAAACAGACCAGGCTTTTGCTTATGACGACTGTATTCAAATTGTCTCAGAAGACAAACAGGACTTTCCCCTGTGGTCACCGTGTCGTGCGTACCCTTTTCACTTTCCACAGTAACTGATAAATAGCAGTGTGACAGGGCAAATTCATTGACCTCTAGGAGCCCCAGGTCCTTCATTATAAGATGATGTTACTGAACTAAATGGTCTCCATAAGACTTCTTCCAGGTCTGTCATTTGACTTTGACTTGCCTGCCTGGGAACGCCGTGTTCAAACTCCATGGGAATTGGCGTGACTTGCTCTGTGGAGGTCATCCAAACCTGATTTCCACTCAGCTTGTTCTGTGATTTCTACTTTTAAGTCGGCCTGGGAACTTCTCCTCTAAAATTTACAACTGGATGAAATAAATCCATCAAGGGCAGCTAATTAGCACGAATAGAGTTGCCAGCAGTAACTTATGAGGGAAGTTCTGTAAGGATGAAGGGAAATGATTCTTCCCAGACACAAGAGAAGTTCCACTGATTTGGCACACAGTTGGGACTTAGTTGCCAAGACATAGGGCAGAAAAAGGTGATTACTAGGTCTTTTTCTCTGAGAAAGGTATGACTCCAAAGTGGAAATGGACAAAAGGGCCCCTATGTCCTTCTATTTAGGATGAAGTTAGACTACACCAGTCAGGCATATGTATGGGCCATCAAGGCAGGACTTCTGGAACCATCAGAAGCAGCAGCTGTGAGCCATCATCTCTTCACTCCTCAGGATGTCACCCTTCGAGGAAGCCTTGCTCACCTGCCAGCCTTTCTCTGGCTTTGTGAGCAGTGGCTGTCCAGCCCCAGCAGAATCTGGCAAGACGGGGTAATGCACAGACCAAAGCCACCATTGCTCCTATGGGACTCAGCTATTTCCAAGGGCTCCCACTGAACACGAGTGACCACAGCTGCTATGGGCCAAGGTTCCCAAGCCACATTCCAGACATATGGTCGGTTGCGAGCTGGCACCGGCCTTAGAGAGCTGGGCAGTGCACCCACACTTGTCCTCAGGTTCTGACTTTTCCAGAGACAGTCTCCAGGCAGGAAGTAGTAAATTCAGGGAGAAGCAGCATCCAGGCCAACTGACTTTCCAGAGTTTGCTGATAGAATCAACTTTGTTTGCTGTAGTGGGGCTCTCCCATCACCACATTCCAGGGCTGAAGTATAATTACTTTAAACACAGAGTGGCATTTAACCAAGCCACTGTTTATGTGCCTAAATCAGCACTCAGAGGAAACTGCCTTTTAAATCAAGTTTTTGATGTTACCTCGGCATTGCATGTGACTTTGGCAGGGAAAATGAGCCCGGTTATTTGCGCTTGACGTATGACTCAAAGGCTCTGAAGTGGTGTGTTGGATCCGGTAGCCTGCCCACAATGAAGCTGTCTTGTTGTCCTCACTGGGCCAGCCATGCCAAGCGGCTTCCCGTGGGGGTGGTCCTCTGCCTTGCTTTCCTGCTTGTCTTTCTGTCATGGTGATGAACTGACACAGGTGTGACCTACCAAGACGAAGCTATTGCACAGATAACACTTCCTTAGTCCACTGGCCCCTCCAGATGCAGTGTTTCACCCAAAGGACAGGCACCCAGGTGATCTTTTTAACCAGGCTTTCCTGCTACTCCAACCCTATAGGTTGGTTAAGATGGGTGGGTCATTATGAAAGCAGAACAGAGGGGACTAACGTACTAGATTCGATGGTATTACTTACAGATTCTTGGGTCTCTACACAGAAGAAGCCTTATATGCCAATGACTAATTTTTACAAGTTTAATTTATATTTAAAAATGACTTCTAGGAAGATGAAATAAAAACCCGCACAACAGAAGCTTTCCTTGCAACCCACTCTAAACAGGTCAATGCAATTACCCCCACTTTCAGATTGGGAAACAGAGATTCCCCCAGGTTAGCTGGGGCAGAAAGACAATGAAGATGCAAAAGTTGGAGTGGAAAGACTCCTATCTGGGCCCAGCTTGTGTGGTGGTAGAGGTGGCCAACATAAATAGGGTGAGCATATAATTTATCATGCAGAACAGGGACTGTTTTGTTTTGTTTTGTTCTCAGAATGAAAAGGGAGTTATTAAAATTGAAACAAGAATAACAGGCATAACCTGGGGCTTTCTGGTAAACCAGGATGTGTATCCAAGTCGTCTTCCTGTAGCCTTCATCGGTGATGCCGTATCTGGGTGAACCCTGAAGCCAGTGGAGCTTCAGTAGAGCATTGCAGGTGTGGAGTGAACACCAGCCCATGATCGGGATGCATTTCTGGGTAAAGCATCCCTGATAACTCCCCTGAAGATATTTTTAGAAAAGTTCCAAATCTCCAAGGCTTCAGTTGCCTGTTGTGATTTCTTTCCTAAGTAATTATTCATCTTTGTCCTTAATTTTGCATACATAATTTTTTATTATTTTATTTAGTTATTTTTATTATTTCAATGTTTATTTTTGAGTGGAGGGGGTAGAGAGAGAGAGAGACAGAGGATTCAAAGTGGGCTCTGCACTGACAGTGAAGAGCCCAATGTGGAGCTCAAACTCATGAACTGTGAGATCATGACCTGAGCCAAAGTCGATACAATCGACTAAGCCACCTAGGCGCCCCTCCTTTTTTTTTCTTTTTTAGAGAGCATCCTTCTCCTCACCCTCTAACTCCTACACAAATTGTACGAGCCTCAAGTTCCACACTCTGTGATAAGGGCACCTGTTCAGGTGGCACAGTCTGGGGAGAGGAGTAGGGACCAGCATCATCCCAGTAAGGTGTAAATCACGTTATTTCTTACCCTCATCGTACTTATACCAATGTAATTAGGATAAAATGATCACTAAAGGCAGCTCTAGAGAAGAAAGTCAATCTCCCAGCTGGAGCTGAGGCTCATAGACAAAAGAAGGGGTAGCAGTGGTCCTGATTTTGAGTCCTTGGTTATAAGAAGAAATGTAGGAGAAAATGGTGCATTGCATGTTTGTCAGTTTCAGGTCCTTTCCTAGTACTCACTGGTAGGGCTATTCCTGCCAGAGAGCTTTTCTCGGAGTCAGTCCCTGACCCAGCTTCTGCTGTTGCCCAACCCCCAACACATACATACTCTGCTCAGGTTCTAGTGTATTTTCTCCTATTCACAATACCCCAAAGATTCATCCAGACCAAACCTTAGGAGAACTTCACTCTAACTCTTTGTCTGCACGGACCCATATTTTGGCTTTGTCATTTTTCATAAGCTCTTCAGTTCTCTTGGATGTATAATGAAAATGATTTAACACCTCAAGAAATCAGCGATCAAATTTTGCTCCTCAAAAAAACAGGAGGTCAGATTTTATTTATTTATTTATTTAATTTTTTTTTAGGAGGTCAGATTTTAAAATCAGCTGACCTCTACACACATGTTAAAGTGCCTTTGATTTACGGACTGTGAGAAAGGGATAGGTGATTGTTCAAACAGAACAAGACAAAAATGATCTGGTGGAATTCCTTTTCATACTTCAAGAAATGAAGTGAGGTGTTCTTGTTTTATTACCACCTGGATACATTGGAGAATCTCTGCCTCAAAGAGTTCTGCATTTCGAACCACTGTGCCATCACGTTTCCCATCTTTAAAATGGGCTCCTGAAGTCCACAGGTCCAAACACTCAAAATTCATTACATTGTATAAACCAGAGTCCAGCCGATGACTGGGCTAAATTCTGCCAATCATTCAGCCCTCTCTGTCACCCAGCTCTGTCACCTTTCTTATTTTTGTGAAGGTCGTGCACATTTTCTCATCTCTCTGGACATGCTTCTCTCCCCTCTTCTCCACCTGGACTGTTGTCCTTCAGAGTTTTCCCAGCTATCACAGTTTCCTGGAAGACTTCACCATTGCTCTTTCTCCCATCACCAGTAACACCTAGTTCATGATCGTATCACATTTCTCTATACTGTAGCATCGAATTTTATTGACTGGACTATGAGCAGTCTCAGTGTAAGGACTTCATTTACTATAGTTGCAGTAGGCATCCAATAAATGTTGAATAAATACCTATTGAATGAAAGCAAGATGGCATTAGAAACCACTTATAAGGCAAGAACTGTGGTTTAGTGGTTCCGGAAATAGATTAAAAGAATTTCCTATGATCCTTATTCCAGTGTTTCCCAACTTAGAAACGGTAGCCCCTATTGAGAACACCATATGGACAATACTGCTCATCAGTTGGGATAAGAAATTTCGAGCGTCTCCCAGACCCTTGATATATAAAAGGTAAATTAGAATCTCTAATTTCCAACCTTCCCCCTTTCCCCTTTCATTCCTGGCTTTTAATAGTGCTGTCTTCCTACAAGTGCCTGGATGACTCAATCAGTTAAGTGTTTGACTCTTGATTTTAGCTCAGGTCATGATCTCATGGTTCATGTGATCAAACCCCACATCGGGCTCTGTGCTGACAGTGAAGAACCTGCTTGGGATTATCTCTCTCCCTCTCTCTCTCTGCCCCTTCCACCCCCAAAATAAATAAATAAACTTAAAAATATATATTGCTGCCTCTAAAAGCAAGATGAATGTGTAGGATGAGTGTATATGATTGTATTATCCCATTGTGGAATATATATGTCTATTCCATTGCTCTGTCTTTAAAAAAAATTTTTTTTAACATTTATTTGTTTTGGGGAGATTCAGAGAGACAGAGTGCAAGTGGGGGAGGGGAAGAGAGAGAGGGAGACACAGAATCCGAAGCAGGTTCCAGTCTCTGAGCTGTCAGTACAGAGCCCGATGCGGGGCTCGAGCTCACCAACTGTGAGATCTAAGAGATCATGGCCTGAGCTGAAGTCAGACGCTTAACCGATTGAGCCACTCAGGTGTTCCCCATTGCCGTCTTTCATAAAATGGCCTCTGCTAGGCTCTGCTTAGCCAGGGACATGGGCATTGTCTAGATCTCCTTCTGTCCAGCTTTAGGAGCCCAGAGTGTTGTTCTTCCCTTGAGCTCCTAAACTGCAGCGCTGAGGCAGCTAAACACCAGCACCAATCTTTGAAGCTCAGCAAGTTAGTAAAATGAATTTTTTAAGTCCAAATTAGAGCTGAGAGAGCTTGGGAACCTTTGTCTGGGATGCTAACCTGCCTTCATAAAACTCACTAAAATAATTGCTCACCCCAATCTTGCACAATTACAACTATAATTAAACACATTGGAGAATCTTCAAGTTGGCCAGGTAGCAGGAAAATTATGACAGTAAAAAAATTACACTAGATCTAGCAACTATGGTTGAAAACTATAAAGAGTGTTAATACCATCTCTCCTGTTATACTAAAACTTCCCAACATTGTTATAGTTTTAAAACATCGGTTGCCGCTCACCCTGTCGTCAGCATAGTGTGTGCTGGAAGGGGATGAAACAGGGTAGTTTGGGAGCACTTGCATTACCCAAATCAGTAATTTGAACACTTGGTGTCTTACTTCCAATGATCTGCATATTAAGAATGAGATGTATTTGTGTGTGTGTGTGGTGTGGGAGCCGATTATATATTTTTCCCATTTAGGAGAAATTCATTCAGAAGAGCTTCGATAATTTCTGCTATTGCGTTTTCAGAGAATAAATGACTGAAACTGAAAACAAAGCCCAGGAATTCTGATTTCTAACCCTATATTTGTCCTATGACCCTTCTGGGATTCCCCTTACTTTTCTTTCTTTCTCTCTTTTCTTTCCTTTTTTTTTCTTTTCGTTCCTTTCTTTTCTTTTCTTTTCTTCTTATATGCCAGCAAAAAAATGGACAGATTTTTACCCAAGACAGGAAGCAGTACCTGAGTAACCATTCCCTGGAACAGAATCTCCTTAGTGTCACAGGCTGCCATTGAATACGTCTCTGGAACATTCGAATCTTTTTGCTCCCTAGCAGAAACCGCGTCACACTGAGCCATCACAGGGGAGTGTCCTCACCGTTCTTCGATGCAACATGCCCATTCCGACTTCCAGATCTTTGTAGAATGCTCCTCTCTCTCTTCTCTGCTATCTAAATTGTGCCTTCGGTGAGGCCCACCTAGGCTCGGTTTCTTTTGAGGAGGCTACCCCCATTCTCTTCAGCCCCCTCTCTAAATTCCCTTAGCGTATACTAAGTCATTCTTTTTATAACTTAATTCTGTTCTTTTCTCTTTATTGAATTATGAGCTCCTGAAGAACAAGGTTCATGGCTTGTTTTGGGGGCGTCATCATATCCTAGGTTTATTTAGGCATGAAGTAGGCAACTGATAGTTTAAGTGGCAAAAAAAAAAAAAAAAATCTAATCCTTGATGGTAGTCCCAGATTTGGTGAAGAGCAAGATAGCATGAGTTTTGAGTCAGATAGAATTTTTTAATCTCTCTTGTCCTCAGGTATTTGGGTTTTTTCCACCTATAAATAGGAATAAGAAGACTTAACTTGCCTAGTTATCAGGATTAGAAATAAGAAATGCGAAATGCCAAGTACAGGGTATATATAGTGGGTTCTCAATAAACTCAATCTTATTGGTTATAAAACCAAGACCTGGAAAGAATGATTCTATTTTCTGTTAATTTACCAAACAGATTAAAGTGTTTTGAGATTTCGTTTACTGAGGGAAAATAAAAAATTTTGAGTGCCATTGTTTGTACTCATGATCAGAGAACTCTAGAGGGAAGATGGGAAAGATTGTGTAATGTCCCAGGCTTGCTTGTGTAACTTCTTATCATCATCATTCTGGGGACTGGGCTATTTTGCACAATTAATACAGCAGCCGTATCTTTGCGATGGGAGGTTTTAAAGCAT
This sequence comes from Paguma larvata, assembly GCA_030068075.1. Classification (NCBI taxonomy): domain Eukaryota; kingdom Metazoa; phylum Chordata; class Mammalia; order Carnivora; family Viverridae; genus Paguma; species Paguma larvata. The sequence goes on from CM057827.1 coordinate 2,295,993, forward strand.
ATTCCTCTGTAAATCATTCATTCTGTTCTCAGGATTTCTCTTCTCTGCTACTCTTGCCTGATGTCAGATTAAGAAGATAAACAATTCTGAAACATACTGAAGAGAGGTTTTAAAGGGATTTGATAAATAATGATGCACCTTGAGGAAAAGGATGAGTTTCGGTTACTTAAAATATATGCATATATCTCATGTCTCTTCCTCAGTGGAACTGATGCCAAAATCTTTGCATTAAATGTAAAGTAAACAAAACGGCTACTTAATTAGCTCCAGAGATCTGGTAAGCTGAATACGAATGGTCCTTTTATTTTCAGCCACTCCAGGGATTTCCGGAAAATGAAGAGTCTGAGTTGTTCTGGCTGTCTGGAACCTATAGCTAGAATTCAGGTAAGTACCCAATAAAAGAAGAGAATCCTGTTCAAGAGTCTTATAAGCTGGTGAACAATTTATAGAGCACTGCAGAGGAGGCCCGTGCGGCTTGAGGACAGAAATCTACAGAGAACCAACTTTTTGGCTATTCTTGAGTGAGTCATATGCCATGTCCCCTGTGGCTTCTCCATTTTTAAAAATGGGGGTGACAGTTTCGGGAGGTCTGTTTGGATGTATGGTGTAGTGACTGAAGATGCTGGCTTTGGAGTCAGAAAGACCTGGACTTGAGTCCTGGTTATGTTACTTATCAATTGTCACTTTGAACAGAAAACCCCTTTATGTATTACTTTTCTTGTTTGCAAAAATGGGAGTAAATACTGTTTCTGTCTCATAAAGGTCATTGTGAAGATTAAATAAGGTGCCTGGGACATCGCAATAGATCAGTAGCTATTAGCTCTTATTTGTAAAATACTATAAGCCTCTTATAGAAAAGAAACCCATATAATTTGAATCCAAATTATTCAACTGGCAGGTACAGGCTTGGGAGGGTATTTTCAGTTATAAAAAGTAGATTTTAAATAGGCTTTTACTTTAAATAAGGACTATATGCCATATTATCTGATGTTTCGTTGATTCACACTTTTCTGATTCTTCTGGATATGACTGTAGAATTGCAACCGTCAGTATTAGGAGCCGATCACGTGTATCTGCATGATAACAGGGCTTTGTCTCTCTTGATAATTTTACTCTGAAATACTGGGACTGAATGAAGTGAACGGGAGAATTGTTAAATTACCAAGTTCCAAAATAGTCAAGCTTCACTATTCTTTGAGATTCTCACCATGTTCACTTTCTTCCACAATGTAAATTGCAGATTAATATTCTTAGCTTCCCAGGTATAAGTTTGTGAATGAGACCTGGAAAGAAGTTTTGTAAGTTTTATTGGTATAAGGAAAATAATGATTAAAATATAGGGTTTCCTTGGTGTAAACTATTACATATAGGGGTTAAGGTACTTCAGAAGGTCTAGCCAGACAGGATACCCTGGTGCACAGATGACTGAAGGACGAACAGATAGAAAAGCACAGCCCAAGGAGGTTGGAAATCAAGGAAGAGAAGAGTGGGGGAGAGGTGGGGCAGAGAAACTGCTGGGCTAGATGAAAAATGGCGGGATGGCCATACTGGATCCGGGTTCTCAAAAGACCAGGCCATGCAGGCATCCTACTGTCTCCATTCCTCCTGTTGATAAACAGAAGTAGCTCTGGCCTGCTCACCCCTCTCCTGTGGCTGCCGTCCCCCAATCCTGCTTCTCCCCTTGCTCACCGTCCCATTCCTTACTCAGTTGGAAAGTTGGAACTTTGGAGTTGTTTACATTCAGAGTCATGGAATAATAATATTTGAGCTTAAAAAATTTTTTAAATGCTTTACTTATTTTTGAGAGAGAGAGTGAGTATGTGAGCAGGGGAGGGGCAGAGAGGGACGGAGACACAGATTCTGAAGCAGGCTCCAGGCTCTGAGCTGTCAGCACAGAGTCCCATGCAGAACTTGAACCCATGAATCACGAAATCATGACCTGAGGTGTAGTCGGCTGCTTAACTGACTGAGCTACCCAGGCGCCCCAGTATTTGAGCTTAACAACAGATGAGTGACTGTTTCCCAGAATACAGCCTGACTATGATACCCTCCACAATCTCTGACTGCTGCTTTTGACGTGGAGATCATTTCATTAACCGTGTAATGATTAAGCATTTTTTAAACAACCTTATTGAGGTATAATTGACATATTATAAAATCTATTTTAGATGAATATATAATTTAATGACTTTTTAAGAAACTTAGAGTTATTTAGTCATCACCACAATCCAGTTTAAGAACATTTCCAACATCCCTTCAAAAATCTTTTATGCCTGTTTTCAATTAATCCTTATTTCTACCCCTGACCCCAGGTGACCACCAATATCCTGTCTCTATAGATTTGCCTTTTCTAGACATTTAGATCCAATCATCCAATAGGTCTTTTGTATCTGGCTTCTTTCACTTAGCGTAATGTTTTTGAATTTTATCCTTGTCGCAGCAGGTATCAGTCATTTGTTCCTTTTTACTGCCAAATACTACTCCACTATCCATGAACCAAATGATAGACATTTGTATTGTTTTCAGTCTTTTGCTATTATAAATAATACTCCTATGAGCAGTCACATGCATGCCTTCGTGTGGATATTTGTTTTCATTTCTCTGGGGTAGATTTCTAAGAGCAAAATTGCTGGGTGAGATGGTAGGTTTAACTTCTTAAGAAACCACCAAATTATTTTTCAAACTGAAAAATATATTTTACCTACCTGCCAGCAACGTAAGAGGATTCCAGTTTCTCCACATCCTTGTCAACACTTGCTATTGTCATTCACTTTAATTATGCCTATTCAGCTGGATCAAAAATATTCCTTATGGACCAGAGTCTCCTTACAACTTGAAACAGGCCCTTTGATATCTGTACGAGCAGAAAAGGAATACTTAGTTTCCATTCCTTGTTTTGGCCAATTAGAGTAAGTTAAAAACAAAAGCAAAAACCTAGCACTTGCTGTGGGCAGGGTAAAGGCTCCCTGCTCACCTGTGTTCTTCCTCCAGCTACCTGGACAGCTGCTTCTCCAATAGAGTCTCATCTGCTCCAACTAATCGAGGCAGATCCCTTTAGGATAAACCTTTCATAGTGCGATATCATGGTGTCATGTCAAAGAAAAGCCCACACATTCAGGGAAATCATTTATTCTTGACTTTCTTCCCAAAATGATGGGATCGGGTGATACATAATGCAAGCAGAGGAGAAGAAAAGAAAGCAAAGAACCCGACATGTGCCAACCGCCCACATACTGGATATGAGATGAGCATTTTCATGTTTTTCACATCGTAAAATTCTCATAATCCTTGAGGTAATTTTACAATCACAGGCGAAAAAGTGAAAGCTCAGAGAGGTTAGGTAAATTGCATCAGGACACACAGTAAGTGAAACTGGGTCTTAAGCCTGGGTCACCTAGTTGGAATCCAATTTTATTTCACGGTGGCAACTGAGAAGAAATAAACAAAGGAGGAAAATTCTGATGAGCAGGGGGAGGAATTTAATGTAAATGCTAACTAATAAGAAAATATAATCATGAGATTTATAGTGGTCAATTATTATACCAACGTTGTACAGCCAATAATGATCTTGTGGCCCAGGTCTTATTTCCAGAGTTGGGGGCCATATATATATATGTATTATATTATATTATATTATATTACATTATATTATATTATATCATATATATATATATATATACATATATATATATATATATATATATATATATATATATATATATATATGTATATTCAAACCTTGAAGAGGAGGAATCAATCCCACAGCTCCAGGTGGAATGGGGAGAAACGGTGTTCCTGTTTGTCGAACAGGCATTTTGATTTTCTCCCAGCCAAGAAAAGATTGCCCATCCCAAATACTTGCCCAGTTAGTGAAGAGAAAAATCCACAGAGACTTTTTTACCACCCAGGGTAAGGAACTAAGAAGTTCCAGAATTAAACTGGTACCTTTTTTGAGTAATAGTTCTGCTTCCCTCGGGTGAGTGGAATCTTTACTGATGTCATTGCCACCCACCGCCACCTGGCATCCCTGCATGGTGGCGGTCACAGCAGTGTTTAGATGGAGAAGAGCAGTTAGAAGAAGCGAACAGGGCGCTTAGAGGAACTCTCTCTCTCAAAAAACCAAAAACACACATTTACAGATTCCAGAGTGGAAGGCTCCTTAGTCTCTGTCTTTAGGAATATTCGATGTCTGTGTCTCTTACTTCATTTGTTTTTCCTATGTGTTTATATGATCACCATGAAAGAAAAAGTGAGAACTCAACTTTATGATGCCTAGTGTCAAGGGAAAGGCCACTATTTCCCGAAGTTCTTCTAGGCCTTAGAGCACCGAGTTAGAGGTTGTTCAGGCATGGGTTTGAAATGTGGTCAAAGGGACAGGGATGGGAGATGAGAATATGGGTAGTACATTGTGAAATTACTTTTTCCCTAACGACAGCCAGCACAGGTAATTGGGGATTATTTTAATTTTTACCAATTAAGTTTTTCAAATCTTAGGGCTTTAAGTTAAATCCTCACTCTGGCAGCATTTTGTTACTGGGCTCATATCATGCACTTAATAGCGCTTACCTTTCAGTGGGATTAAAAATTCCAGTGGACACCACAGGATCTAAGAGTGAGAGGAAAAACTAGCAGATGTTGTTATGAGGTGCTCTGTCGGAGCAGATAGCTGTTGGTGTCCCTCATCAACGCAGTCATGATGGTAGCAGAGATCAACGCATCTCTCAAACTATGTTCCAAAAGATGCTAATAGATGATCTGTGGGGAAAAGAAACCCAGCTCCATAATCAGATAAGTTTGGGAAACACCGAGTAAAGTTTGTGCAACACCAAAGATCCTTTAGTATATTAAATGTATGTTATGAGCCTCCAAGAGGGGGGTGCTGCATGGAGTATCCTGAACTGCTTGGAAAGGAAACCTTTTTTTTTTTTTTTTTAGTATAGTTGACACACAATGTTACATTAGTTTCAAGTGTACAACGTGGTGATTCCGCAAGTTTACACATTGAAAAGAAAAACTTAATCACAGGGACATTTTGTAAAACATTTAGGGAGAAAGACAGCCCAGGAAATTTGCAACTGCTTTCGGGGTACAGTTTCTTGTCTATCCGAAGTTCACACATCCAGGCACCTGGTTCCATTTCTCACCCACATTCCATCTCGTATCGCCCTTAAGAGGACCCTGACTGGTAAACCCGTAGAGCATAGAGATATGTTAAAAGAGAGGTGAAATCTATGACCCTTTCTAAATCTGCATTTTCTGAAATCTGGCCATGTGTGGCAACATGGATGGAACTAATATGTTAAGTGAAATAAGTCAGTCAGAGAAAGACAGATACCATATGTTTCCACGCACAGGTGGATTTTGAGAGACTTAGCAGAAAACCATGGGGGAGGGGAAGAGGGGAAAAGAAAAAAAGCCACAGAGAGAGAGGGAGACAAAACATAAGAGACTCTCAAAGACTAAGAACAAACTGAGGGTGAGGGGGCTGTGGGAGGGGGCAGAGTGGGTGACGGGCATTGAAGAGGGCACTTGTTGGGCTGAACACTGGGTGTTATATGGAAACCAATTTGAAAATAAATTATTTAAACAAAAAAATAATAAAAATAAATAAATAAATCTGCATTTTCTTGTAAAAGCCTAGACGGCCAGCCTGACCAAGTGCTGCTTAACGATAGTTTTGTGCGAGAGGGGAATTCTTCATTAAAAAAACAAACTAGGGGCACCGGGGCGGCCAAGTCAGTTAAGTATCCAACTCTGGCTTAGGTCATGATCTCAGAGTTCGCGACCTCGAGCGCTGCACTAACAGTGTGGAGCCCGCTTGGGACTCTCTCTCTCTCTCTCTCTCTCTCTCTCTCCCTCTCTCTCCCTCTCTCTGCCCCTCCCCCACTTTCACATGCTCTCTCACTCTCTCAAAATAAACACATGAACTTAAAATAAAAACTAACTCGTATAATAATGAAAGGCAATGCATGGCACTCAGTTGGATCTGGATTTCGACGGACCAACTATAAGAAGACATTTTGGGGATACACAGAAAGCTTGAAGGCTAGGGAATTATTGCTAATTTTGTCAGGTGCGATAATGGTATCTGGTTATTCACAAAACGCCAGTTTTTAGGGATGCATGCTCAGGTGTTTTGTATCAAATGTCAGGATGCTTAGGATTTGCTGTAAAAGCCTTCAAAAAATAGATGAAGCCAATATGGCAAAATATTAATAACTTCAAACTGAGTATTGGGACAGGTGGGAATTTTTTACAATAATTTTCTGCAGGTTTCCATTTCTTGGTGTTGGTGAGTTTCTTAAATGCAGAATAAGCGATCAGCCCCAACCGACTAAATCAGACTCTCTGGAGACGGGTCCTGGGAGTCTGCTGTTTTTTCCCTACTCTTCTCTGTCATTCACTCCTTTTAACAGTCATACTATCAGCGTTTTTTAGCCAGGAAGGCTGAGATGCTAGCTTCCTCTGGAATGCTGTAGCCTTTACACCTCACCCAGTCATTCACGGTATGGTATTTGGTTCTTTAAGAGCTTACAAAGCAGTGAGGTAGGCGTGTGAGATAGTTTTAATATAGCAAAAAGCCTGTTGCGCAGATCTGCGGGTTGAAGCTACAGATGCTAACTAAAAGCTCAACCGTCTCATTAAAGAAGTAAGTGTAACATGGCTTGTTTTTCCTAATGAGTTTGGATGTTTACTGTTTTTACTGCAAACACATCATTGAATTAAGAATGAAAAAGTGAATAACTTGCCATAATTATAAGGTAACCAGAAAATTATAATCGAAAGTAATGTTACATTTCATAAATCAAACATATTGAAGCAAGCAGTATAAATAATAATAACTCTAATCAATTCTAATATGTGTACCTAAAATTAACTTGCTTAGAGAATGGCATGATGTATGATTAACATGATAAAGTTATATATTATACTTCATATGCTAAATGAGAGTCAACTTTAGAAGTCACAATTTGATACATCTTTTAAAAAATGCAGTGATGAACATGGAAATTCAGTACATGCAGAATCTATGCTACTAATCCATATCATCTGCACTTTTTAAAATTTTTTTCTAATGTTTATTTATTTTTGAAGGAGAGAGAGACAGAGCGTGAGCAGGGGGGATGCAGAGAGAGAGAGGGATCCAGAATCAGAAGCAGGTTCCAGACTCTGAGCTGTCAGCACAGAGCCTGACTCTGGGCTCAAACTCATGATTCTTGAGATCATAACCTGGGCTGAAGTCAGACGCTTAACTTCCTGAGCCACCCAGGTGCCCCCATATCGTCTGTGCTTTGAAAAATCCATACCGTCAGGACGCCTGGTGGTTCAGTTGGTAAGCGTCTGACTCTGGACTTTGGCTCAGGTCATAATCTCATGGTCGGTGAGATTGAGCCCCACGTCAGCGCGGAGGCTGCTTGGGATTCTCTCTCTCCCTCTCTCTGCCTTTTCCCTGCTTGCACCCATGCTCAGGCACTCGTGCGCGTGCGCGCTCTCTCTCTCACTCAAAATAAATAAATAAACTTAAAAAAAATCCATATTGTCATACTTTCAAAATGTCATGGCAGAGGGCTTACAGAACGTGCCTGAGCGTCATACCTGTGGTTCACATGGTTTGCACGAAATGGATCGTGAGCACAATTAGCCATGTCCTCAGTCATAACATCTGTTAAATATGGGGTTTGAGCTGTTTTGGTTTTTCTAAAGTACATTGAAATGAGCCCATAACTGTTTTTTGAAAATGCTTGTCTCTTACCATCTAAAATCCCGTGGCATATCGCAAGTACCACTCTTCATGCACCTCGGGAGACATCAACCTAATTTGAGAGCAGCAAGCATATATCAGATCCTTTGCTAATAGGAAAGAAAGTGAAAAAAATATTCCTGAAGGGAAAGAACTATGTCGTAATTGTATTCGTATGACCTGTACCTAGCATCGTGCCAAAAACACAAAAGGCATGTAATACATGTCTGAGTAAATGAATGAATGCTTATCATATCTCTGAATTAGCTCTATCCCCTATTCTCAAAACCAATTATTTGTCAAGGTAAAGGCTTTAATCAGAGCTCTTAGCCCATGAAAATTAAATTGCCGAGCCTGGCCCTTTTGTAGGAAATGTAGAACTCATGAAATTCAAGTACTCTTGGGAAATCCAAATACATTTCCGTTTACCATTGTATATAATCGAGGCAAAAATAAATTTAGATAGATTTGCTGAAATACATGGATATTAGCTTTTGACATTTCTTAAAACATTAGAAAAGGAAATGGAAAATTCTCTCTCGCAAATTTGAAGGCAGTTTAGAGTAACAGAGAATGCAGACAGCAGCCTGGGTTGGAATCCTGGCTTGGCTGCTATTTAGCTGTCTGTAACCTGGGTAAAGTCACTTAATCTGAGTTTTAGTTTGCTCATTTACAAAACAAAAAGGTGAGAGTAAATTGTCTAGGTTTCCTTTCAGCTCTAAAATTCTTTTTTTTTTTTTTAATTATTCTTTTCCCAGAGGCTCCTGACCAGTGCCTTGTGCTATACTTCTGATCTTTTCCAATATTAAGTAGACAGAGGTTGGCATAGCCCTGTGCACAGACTCTGCGCCGTTCTGAATTACATGAGCCCAGGTACTGGCAAGCGGAACTTTCACATATAAGTAAAGGCTCTTTGTTGTTCATTGTTTAAACACATATATTTGGGAAACCATTTAACATGCTCTCATTTCTTTTAATATTTGAAGTAAATTTTATCAGAAGGCAACATATCCAGCTGTTAAGAACATATTCTATGTGGTCAGACTGTTTGGGTTTGAATCCTGGCTTTAGAACTTAGGATAGATGTGTTAACTAATCTTAAACTTACACAATGTGATATGTCAATTATATCTCAATAAAGCTGGGGGTAAAAATGCCTCTTAGGACAAGGGACTTCTCCACAACTCAGTTACCTCATCTTTTTAAAGCGATTACAAAAAGAAAAAAAATAATAATAATGCTACCTACTTCACAGGCGTGTGGGAAGCATAAGAATTAAATGAAAACAGAACCAAACCAAAAAAAGCACTTAGGAGAGTGCCCAGCATGTAGTAATGACCCAATAAAGCAGCTACAACTGGTCTTTTCCAAATATCCTTTATCTGGGAAAACGTTTTTGTCCCTACTAAAGGACACAATAAAACATTTGCCATGTACCCGTCTCTTCACTCTGACCTGTTTACGTCCACATCCGCAGAATAAACGATGGTAGGCAGGTAGGGTTGTCTCTTGCCTGCTCTTGCCCACTCTGGCCCTGCAGTCCTGGGTGTCTCTGCAGCTCAGTGAATTGCTTCGGTCAATTGATCACATTTGCCTACAGTTGACCGTTTCCCTGTCTGCCTACGCGCCGTTGGCCCGTTCCGGGCAGCCATGGAGAAGCAGCCTTGTGAAATGCCGACCTGTGTCGGAGCTGGTCCTCCAGTCCCTGTACTGTTGCCGAGAGGCAGGTGAGATGCCTGTGGTTTAAAAACTGCAAAAATGCTGTTCGCATGCCACTGTTTTATATGTGAAGTCCAATTCGAAGATCAGATCTAGAGGAAAAAGGTCAGAATGTGGGAGGTGACCTCCGGAAGGACTGTCATTATTATGAGGTACGATGCTTGTTTCCCAAGGGCCATGGAGTAGCTGTCCTTCTGTCCTGATTCTGCACCCAGAGAGGGAGGACCAGACGGGTAGGAGAGAGTGCCCCCCACCTCCAGCCCCCAGAGAGCTGACAAAGATAAGACAGAAGCAACTGTAGGGAAGAAAAGGTCAGCTTCATTCTGATCCATCTTCTCACCTGCATTCCACACTTTATGTGGTACACCAGGCGTCTTTTACATTTAAAAAGTAAAGTTTTCTATTTCTTTAAGACAGCTGGCAGGAAACTTTTTTTGTATGGATATGTCTCCTATTTAAGGGGAAGCATAAGCATTTTATGTAACAACCATTAAATGAAAATCCTTTAAAAACTAATTTTACTCTGTAATTGATGTGTCCCCATTTAGTATGCAAATGAATGATGTTAAATATATGTGTAATTCGCTAATTTTAGGAACATACTTTTGCAAATTTCTATTTTTATTTTTTGGAAGCATTACACACAAAAGTGATACCACTGGCTAGAAATAGTTGCTGGCGGGGTGGGGGGGGGGACTGACATAAAGCGAATGGCATGTTATCAGAACCACAGAACAGTACAATTTAGCAACAACATTTTATCCTGCCCGCACACAACTGCAATGCTCAATGTATCTAAAAACAAACTTAGAGGGTATTATGTTAAGTGAAATAAGTCGGACTGAGAAAGGCAAATATCATGATTCCTCTTATATGTGGAATCTAAAACAAACAAACAAAAAACCCCCACAAAAACAAAAACAAAAAACCCAAACAAATGAATAAACAAAAAGCAGAATCAGACCTATAAATACAGAGAACTGATGGTTGCCAGAAGCGGGTAGAGAGGTGGGCAAAAATGGTGAAGAGGAGAGGGAGATTCAGGCTTCCAGCTATGGAATGAATAAGTCACGACAATAAAAGGCACAGACTAAGGAATACAGTCAATGATATTGTAATATGTAATGGAAAGACGGTAGATACACTGTGGCGAACATTAGTATAATGTGTCAACTTGTCAAATCACTGAGTTGTACACCTGAAACTAACAGAACATTGTGTGTTAACTACACTCAAAGAAATAAGAACAAAAGGAAGGAATGGAGAACAAGAAAAATATTGTTTCTCTGTTAACTAATTAGCATAACAAGTCACAAAGCTAAAGAGATATTGTTTTGAAGTAGGACTTATAAACGGAGCAATTTTGGAAAGTGAGGATAAAGATGAAATTCATAATACAAGCTGATATGTTTATACCTTCATTAATGTAATTCATAAATCCATCTAAAACGGTTTTTGTTTTTTAAGTTATGTAAATTCTAGTTAGTTAACATCCAGTGTAATATCAGTGATTCAGCACTTCGTACATCACCCAGCGCTCATCCCAGTAAGTGTACGCCTTAATCCCCATCACCTATTTTACCCATCCCTTTACCCACCGAAAAGGTGTTTTTTTAATGTTTATGTATTTGAGTGAGAGAGCTCAAATCTATGCACACATGAGCAGGGGAGGGGCAGAGAGAGAGGGAGAAAAAGAATCACAAGTAGGTTCCACACTGTCAGTGCAGAACTCGATGTGGAGATAGAATTCGCAACCCAAGATCCGGACCTGAGCTGAAATTAAGAGTTGGAAACTCCAGCAACTGAGCCACCCAGGCACCCTCCACCTAAAACAGTTTGTTTTTATTTTTATTTTTTTTTAATGATTATTTGTATTTGAGAAAGAGAGAGACAGAGTGTGAGTGGGGGAGGGGCAGAAAGAGAGGGAGACACAGAATCCGAAGCAGGTTCCAGGCTCTGAGCTGTCAGCACAGAGCCCCATGCGAGGGGCTCGAACTCACGAATCATAAGATTATGTCCTGAACCAAAGTCAGATGCTTAACAGACTGAGCCACCCAGGTACCCCACCCTAAAACAGTTTTCAAAAATCATCCCAATTTAAATCATCTCTCCCCAGATCCCCAAAAGATTTTGATGGGTGGCTTTTCTTGAAACTCAAGGACATTTTCTTCAAGAGTTCTCTAAGTTGCAAAGAGTAGAAGGGAAATCTTTGATTTAAGAAATGAAAAGTTTGCCAAGTTCTTTCCATATAATGAGTTGAATGATATAGGTGCCCGAGCCTCCGTGCCAGTGGGAACAGTAATTTGGTCCCTACCTCCTCATTCAGACTGGGAGCCTCTAGCTGGGGGTGGTTCTGCATTGTTTGAATTCCTCCTGGAGGCTCAGGGTTGACAGCCACCGTTCTGGGAGCCACAGCTGACCTAGGAGGCTCTTGTCGCAGGCTAGATTTTACAACTGGCTCTAGCAATGACAAAATCAGAGACTAAAGGCAGAGGTAATTCTAGGGACTGCCAGTTGGTTCCTCAAATGTTCCCCTGAATTGTCCACCTCTCTCCTTTATGTTGTGGTATGGCTCCAAGGAAGTCACTGGAAACTTGAGGGGAAAAAGTGGAGTTGCAGATGAACGCAGAGGGGTGTAGTTACTTACCTGAGAGCTTCGGTCATCATTCCTTAAGTCTGATCAACTTAAAACACAGGCCAGTATAAAGTCGTTGGAGTGAAATGGTATCATCGAGCACTGCCCTGTGGATGCCTTCTTGCCAAATGACCTCATGTAATTCTTGGAATTATTTTTAAGTAGATCTACCCACTGAAAACAGGGCTAAGAAGTTTGCTCCCAGCCCTTCCTGTCTCACCTACGGTTTGAGTGGGCACGTATCTTGGGTACTTTTGGACATTTTCTAATACCATAGCTTGCTGTCTGAAAGTCACTCTGCTAAAAAAGTGGACACCATAGTGTTAGATTGTAAAAATTTTATCAGGGGGACCTGGGTGGCTCAGTCAGTTAAGTATCTGACTCTTGGTTAAGGCTCAAGTCATGATCTTACAGTTTGAATTTGAGCCCCATGTCGGGCTCTGCACTGACAGTGTGGAGCCTGCATGGGATTCTCTCTCTCCCCTTTCTCTGTCTCTCAAAATACATAAATAAACTTAAAAAATATATCAAATCTGGATGTTTCCATTATTTTCATGTGACTTTTTCTATCTTGTTTTTTAAAAAAGTTATTTAGAAACTCCAATAGTAATGGGCTATTTAAATTTGGGTAAGTTACCTGTGCCCTAGTTTCCTTATTTGTAAAATAGGAATTGGGATGGTATCTATCTCACAGGGTGGCTGTTATGATAATAAACTTAAAACATTTGGCATGGTACCTAAACCACCGTAAATGATCAATAAACAATCACCTGTCACTATTTTAGATGCATTGCATTCCTGGAAACCACTCTTCTGAAGTTACTTGTCATGCATAGGACAAAAATAGTATCTATCCATGCAACCTTGTATTTATCAGTGAGGTATCACCTTCCGAAGTCCTGAGTCAGTGCCGTGGGGATGAAATATGTACATGTTTATTAAGCAGCATCCAAAGAACAAGGCTGTGAAATGGGAAGAAGTAGAAATTGGGTTACTCACATATCCTCTTCAGTCTGTATTCCATTTTCTCAGAGCTGCCCTTTCAGCGTATTTATGGAAATGTTAATTAAGACTGTGATTCATTTATACACTATTAGATTGATGTGGAAGTTTCTGGGGACTAGATGCAATTATGTTATTCAGGAACACTGGTAGTCTCCATTGCTTTATCTTTAGTTGAATGGCTTCTTATTGACCAAATTAAAAATCATAGTTTTATTTACTCCATTTACATCACAAAGAATCAAAAATAGGTAACCCTTCCCTAATTTGAATTGGTTACACCAACATCACTGTCCTTATTGTGATAAAAGATTACTAAGCACATCTTAACACATTTTCCCTCCACCTCCCTCCCACCTAGTTTTATTCATTGGAAGGGGATGGCAGCGTTACAGAACCTAAAGCATTTTGGGGTGGCAAATTCAACATTTCTAAAGTATTTTTAATCTGGCCTCTTCATTTAAATCTTACTTTAGTACAGCATTAACAGTGCGACTACACATATGGTCACAAATGGGTGTCAGAATCATTCGAAGAGCTTATTGCCATTATATTGAGATTCCCAGCCTTGCCACCAGCTCTTGAGTGGTTCTGATAAATTTATAGGTTTGGGAATGACTATATAAAAGAAATCAGCTAATATGTCTACATGGAAATCAGGCAATATTTGAAAATGATGGTTAACGATATACTTTTTATACCTATTCTTGGGTTTGCTTTCAGGAAATTTGAATATATTTGAATATATACATATATTCTTTATTATAAATGCTAGTGACATGAATAATAATGGAAGTATAGGGGTAGGAAATGGCTTTAGTCAATATAAATGTGATGAATATGATTCGTGCAAATAATTGATAGCCCCAATGATCCTTTCAACGTGTATTTCTATGTATTTGGCAGCAGCTATTTGTTCTAAAGATATCGTTTATTCTATTGTATGCATTTCTACTACTTAAAAATAAAATTTAGCAAATTATAAGTAATTACAGTTATTATTCATTATAAGAGCTAATGACTAGTCAGGTCTGGTTAAATTATAAACTTTATACTTTCTTAATATGTCTGTAAGCCTAATTTTATTCAAAAGCTGATTCTTCATTGATGTCCATGAAAAGCGTTAGTGTTTCCAGCTTTTTTCTTCTTTGACCTATCGCTTAATTTGGATTGAGATAAATCTTGCTATACCTCTGTTGACAAAGAAAATGGTGTTCTACCACATTAGTAATTCTATAGCCAGAGGTAGAAATTTCACTAATTAAAAAAAAATGCTTTTGTCAGATACAGGGATTATCCTATTTACTTTTCCCTCTCCAGGTCCCCATACACTAAAATCGGTGATTACGAAGACAAAATGTGATGAAATGTCTTGGGGCTAAGAAAAAGATTCAGGTAAAGTTTGGGGAAGAGTAGGTGGAGAAATTCAGCGCAAAGAACTTACTCTGTAGGTTCCAAATGATTGTCTCTAGTAACCCTTCAACAGACCTCCAGCAGGCTTAGCCAGAATCCCCAAAGGGACCCTTCCCTCAACCCAATTTACAGGGCAGCTGAATGTTTTGGTCAAGTTCATCCTTTATACCCATGTATCAACTAGGAGCAATAATTCTTTGTTGTGAGGTGCCCTGCGCTGTAGATGCTCAGTGGCATCCCTAGCCTCTATCCAGTAGACGCTGGTGGCAATGACCCATCTCCTCCCAACTCCCTGATTTGTGACAACCAAAAACATCTCTAGACACTGCCAAATGTTCTTCTGGGGGGGGGGGGCGGGAATTGCGCTCTAGTTGAGAATTACTAGATTTTTTAAAAGTTTATTTTAGAGAGGGAGGAGGGGGCAGAGAGAGGGAGAGGGGGTGGAGAGAGAGGAGGAGAGAGAATCTTAAGCAGGCTCCATGCTCAGCACGGAGCCCAACACAGGGCTCAATCCCATGACCCTGGGATCATGACCTGAGCCAAAATCAAGAGTCAGATGCTCAACCACCTGTGCCACCCAGGTGCCCAGAGAACTAGTAGATTAAAAGTTGCAAAATATGGATTTATAAAGTGCCTTGACTTACAAATGTCCCCCTCCCCTTACAAATGCTGCAATTCCTTTAATAAGATCGTGTCTTTCTTTTCACAATCATAGATTACAAGGCTTAAACCACAGGTACCAGGTAGTGAGGTACCTTTGGTGGGAATAATTTCAGTTAAAGTGCAATTAGTCAGTCGGTCAGTAATGGCAAAGGGTTAGTTTTCCAGACCTTCTTAAATCTGCTGACAGGAAGGTATGAGCTAGAAGCCCACCTGAAGTAGGCCACTTTTCAGAAAAAGGACTAAGGACAAACTTCCAAACTGTAATGACTTTACCTGAATCATCCATCTGTCAAACATGCACCCGGGTGCAATGCAAAGAATGGTCTAGGATCTTGCCAGACACTGAATATTTAAGGGGAGAGTGGAGCATTAGATAATCTCCCAGGTTTGGAGATTAGGCCTTGTTTACTTCTGTGTTCCTAACACCCGGTACACAGCAGGTACTTAATAAGTATTTGCTAAGCAAATAAACAAATGATGGAGAAGGTCCCTCAACAGCCAGGAGGGTTTGGGAAACAGAGCTTTGGCCGGAGGAGATTGACGGAGAAGGGTCAGGAGAGAATGGCCTCAGAAGAAGATACACTGTACACAGAAGTTTGGAGGTGGAGTGAACTGAAAATGCGTGGGGTCAGCTCTGCACCTGAACCACGGCAGTTCAGGGAGACAGTGTGAGCTTAGAGACAGATTTGCTGAGTTTCAGATCCAGCATCTACTTTCTTTAAGATCTTAGGCATCTGTAAACCAGGGATAATGACCGTGCCTCCCTCAAAGGGCTGCTGTAGGGATTCAACAAGGTAATACTTATAAACTTTTCAGACCAGTGGCCATCAGAGACGTGCTGGGCTGAGCCTGGAGAGCGGCAGGGTTTTGGACTGGGATGAGGGACCTGAAGAGAGACATAAGAATCTGAACATTATGGTAAAAGGGAAAGGGAGCCAATTAGGAATGAATAAAAAGTTGACAAGCATCTGTGTTAAGTGCTCTACTGCTACAACTGTTGTCTTGGCGATGTGACTGATGGACCCATTCATTAGTTTCTGTAGTCTTCCTTGGTAACTTAAAAGCAAAATGCAAGATAACAGGCGACTGAGTTGACCTGACTGTTCGGGTTGTTAAGAAAGTTGTATTAGAAGGTCAAGGAGATACGGGGCACAGACTAGGGGGGTGAATAAATTCAAAATGGTGAACCTAGGCATTAAATTCAAAAGAAAAGAAGAGAGGCCAAAAACGGCCAATAAACTGGAAGAACTGGGAGGGATTTTGGTGACTGAAAGACTCACGCCAAACAACAGCTCTGGTGGGAGAGGTAGAAGGGCAGGACGTGGTGGACAGAGTGGTTTCCGATGTTCAGAGACGGAGCAGCTCCAGATGACACTAGGAAACCTTCGCATGGAGGTGGGGGCACTGACCACACAGAAGCAAGGCCGCTTGTTTTTTCCCTCGCTCTACTCAAACCACTCTGTTCCCAAGGGTATCTCATCAGAATGCTTTGTTGGCAAGGAATTCAACAACTGATCAAGTGCTCTAGTAAAATCCCTCTAACGTCCTTCTTAATACTTCAAAAGTCTGTGGCGTGAGTAGTTAAAGATAGAGGGAAAGCTTCACATAGAAATAAAGTATATTAAGGAATATCGAGACATATATACTAGACACTGTTCTAGATACCGGGGCCATAGCAGTTAGTGAGGTTAGGTCTGTGTTCACGTGAAGCTTAAATTCTAAAGGGAGAGACCGTGACAAACAAGTAAATATTTGTAAATAATTTCAAATAATGAGAAAAGTGCTATAAAAAAATAAGCAATGTGATAAAATATTTTTTATTGATGGGTATATTACATAAGGTCTATATATACATAAAATAAGTATATATCCCATTATCTCTTAAGAAATTGGGGTGTAAAGGACAAAAATTATTACGTAACACAGAACTATGGGCAGAACAGAAAATCACTGATTTGCTGAGTATGTTTCTGCTCAAGAAATTACATGGATGAGTCGTAAATACATAATAAAGTTTTTAAAGAAAAGCATGTTTAAGGACTGGCCCGGCCCCTCTACCCCAAGAGTCTTACCTTCCAAGCTAGATCTAGTTAAGAATGTGGTCACCCGGCACTTTCTTCTCCAGGCCTGCCAAACTAAACATTGGAATCTGAGGCCGTTTGAGCACAATCTTCCAATCCTTGGTTTCTAATTCAAACTCCGTGCCTAATTACCAGTGCTCTTCCTTCAAAGAACTAAAGCATAAGAATTCTGTTTAGGCTAATAGAATGATATATTAGTCTACCCTTGTAAAAGGAAAATAGAACCACTGCCTTGCCTGTGGAAGAATTCCTTAAGATATTTTGGCACTTGGTTCCGTAGCCAACCCAAACAGGAGCGAATGTAGATTTTGTTTCTCATCTAGGATCAGGTGAGAGGAAAACACGGATCTAATGTAGGTGTTCATAAATGTTTCTTCCCTCGCATACAACCAGGTAACATAACCAGCGTATCAGGACTTTGTGTTATAACCAAAATCCGAACCACCAAAGATGGATAGGGTGTTGCTTGGAGCCCCCACCACAGAGGCCTTTAGTGTCGGTGAGCCTGTGGAATTCCAGAACCAACACTTCTTAGCTGTACTTCTGTTCATCATTCTTTTTCAAGCAGCTAAAAAGAAGCTTCAGGGCACATCTGTTGTGCTTAAAATATACTCAAGGTAACCAAATTAAAACCGAATGGATGCATTTCACGAACCCTCTTCATCAATGAAACTTTTGTTGGTATTCTCAAGAAGACCAGTATTGACTAGGCTGTAAGCCTGCGTTCTGGAAGATGGATGCTCACATCTCCTGTTCTATCTAGTTCAGGGTGTCTCTGGCACATATTGATAAGATGTCATAAAATACTGAAGGGAATTTCAGTGACATCTGTAATGTTATCATTCGCGTTTGAAAGTGACTTCTCCAGGAATACTATCTTAGATGAAGATAATCAGAGTGTGCCTGAGGCATAACTCGGAGTAACCAGTCCCACTTCCTTTCCTTTCCCATCCGTCTCCCCCAATGGGGAATGGAGGGAGTTGCCTCCATCTCTGGGGGTAGGAATGTTTTCTTTCAGCTTTTCAGAGAGTAATCAAGGAATCAGAGCCAAAAAACTGCTCTGGGACATTGAGGCCTGTTGTATAAACACAAATGGTATACATCAGGAAGCTTCATCCTGTAGGGAGTCTACCCTTGTCTCTCCCTTCTCCTAGACATCTTTCTGTACTTGTCCTCAATCTTCTCTGGGATGTGAGGCCCCATGCAAAAGCAGAAATGTTATTTGCACACTTAATTCTTCACTCTATTTTAGTTAACAGCGGTATCCCTCAAACAAGCATGGCCTCTCTGTCATTATGCCTTTCAGCTCCAAGACCTCAGTACTATTATCCTAGTTGTGCAGCTAACACCTTCACTGCCCCACTCCTCAAGAGTGAAGGGCCTGGCTTGACCCTCCCAGTCTTATCAAACCTTTTGTCTGGAGTATTCAAGTATGTAAGCCCTCAAGGAATAGTAATGTGCTGTTTTGGCAAAATTAAGCCGTAATAGAATAGAAAGAAAAGTAGCTCTTTGAAGGTCTCCTGTAAAGTTTTACATGTTGCATTAAAACCAAACTTTGTACTAAGATAATTAAGTTACCCTATTTTTTTTAAATTTTTAATGTTTATTTAGTTTTTTTTAAATTTTTTTAATGTTTATTTATTTTTGAGACAGAGAGAGACAGAGCATGAGTGGGGGAGGGGCAGAGAGAGAGGGAGACACAGAATGTGAAGCAGGCTCCAGGCTCTAAGCTGTCAGCACAGAGCCGGACGTGGGGCTCGAACTCACGAACCACGAGATCATGACCTGAGCCGTAGTCAGACGCTCAACCGACTGAGCCACTCAGGTGCCCCAATGTTTATTTAGTTTTGAGAGAGAGAGAGACAGACTGTGAGCAGGGGAGAGGCAGAGAGAGAGGGAGACACAGAATCTGAAGCAGGCTCCAGGCTCTGAGCTGTTAGCACAGAGCCTGATGCGGGGCTCGCACTCATGAGCTGTAAAATCATGACCTGAGCTGAAGACGGACACTTACCTGACTGAGCCACCCAAGTGCCCCTAAGTTATCCTATTAATATTTTCTCAAAATTTGATAGCCAAAACAGCAGAATTCAATTAATTTAATTTTTGTAACTTTGTGTCTTTGTACTGTTTTTTGGGTAAAGGTAATTCTGTGCTGGATTGCTACACAATATATTATGTATGCTAATATATTGCTATTCTGTGCTACCTCTGCAAAATAATTATTCCTGGTTAGGGGTTCCTGGTGCATATTAATGAGATAGCTGGATTAAATAACCGATAATTAATTGTCCTGACTTTTCTTGGGTATTAAAATATCTTTTGGTGGTTTTGTTTTACAGAACATAGTGATATACCAAGGAGAATAAAAAAAAAAAGAGCATTTTTAAATGTTAGGCAGTGAAAACCAGGACTATATCATTCCACCGTTAAGTTTCCACATGTGATTAGTTTGTCTTTCAAAGTAATATACATTAGCTAAGTGGACATTTAAGCCCTTAGAGTAGGACTTATTTAAATTTATTTTGAATGCTTTCAAATGCATGTTGTTTTGCTTTTTAAATTGCACTTCAATAGCTACCAAAAAGAAAAATGAACCTAATTTCTTTATCATGACCTCCATCCAGAACGATGAACAGTATTTAACTTGGGGAAGGTCTTCTTTAAAAGCCAGTATGTCAAAGGACCAACTTCTTTCTCTGAATAGAACTTATATTTCAACATTAAAACATACTCTGAGTCTCAAATAACCCTGAATTATTTGGGAAAGATGAAAAAGAACTAAACTCTTTTCTTTTAATATTCTGAACTGATCTTAATTCTTGAAATACTATGCCAGTGTTTGGAAGACACTTGTAAAGGGGTGTGAATTACAGCAGTTTGCATCTCTTTCCGTTCTATGTAATTGTGTTCTTTGTACCAAAAATGTGTAAATATCAGCCACCAAAGCTGAAGCCTCTTGAATTACAACATGAGGCTATGGTCATCATGCTTCAAACTCACACCCCAGTGTGTGTGCTCACTCTTGTGGCCTCTACTCGGGAGACCGTGGCCCATGGTTCCCACATGTGTCTCCACTTAACATAATCCAGGGATTTAAAACCATTCCCAGCCCCAGGCTACATCTCAGACCAATTAAATCACATGCCTGGGACACAGTGTTTGAAAGCCCCCAGGTGACTCCAGGGTGCTGCCAAGTTTGAGAACCACCCCCTCGACCAACTTGTTCCTTGGCAAACTTCTGTTCATTCCTCCCATCTCAGTTCACCCTTCTCACCCAGACAGAGGTCTGATGCCCGTCCCGTAGAGGCCAGGCCTTCCCACTCTGCCTCCTGCATATCCCTCGCCTGGTGAGCATCAAAGTATATTTAACTGTCTACTCACATGCCTGCTTCCTCAAACCACCGTAATATTCAGGTATTTTTACCCTGGGATCCCAGAGTCTAACCCTGTACCTGATGTTTGCAAGTACTCAATAAATTCGTGGAATGAATAACTTAGTCCTAAAAAAAAAAAAAAGAAGAAAAGAAAAGAAGGCAAAAATATAGAGTTAATATTTACATGCCATGGAAAAAGTAGTAATTTAAGATGTGTTCAAGGTGATGTTTCATATTTAGTTAAATATCATACTGTGAAAATAGAACTCTACCTAAACATCAAAAAGAACCATAAAATATAACTTTACCTACGAATTTGCATTCTTTACTGTAATAAGTGCAAAAAAACACATCTTGTGATAAGAAATATGGAAAACAACCCGTCCTTTCTCAGCTCCCCCTCCATTTTGAGTGGATTATGTGTTGTTTTCCAAAGCAATCCTTTCAGAAATTTACGATGTTTCCTGGGGGGGGTTATAAAATGGTTTTTAAGAGCTTTAAAGTACTTAGTTTACAAAATGCATTATGGAAGAGTACATGTTTATTGGTATTCACTATTAATATGATCACTATGAGTCAAAAAATATTCACACAGTAAATTTTACTATAATCTAATTCTGGATAATAAACCCAAGCTTAAACATATGTTTTTTTTTAAAAAGCTGTTTAAAATATTTTGCTCCTTGGGTTATCTAATTATTTTATACTGCAGGAATGTTTCACAGTCTAACAATGTTGTTCTTTTTTTTAAATTTATTTTTGAGAGAGTGCACAAGCGGGGGGAGGGGCAGAGAGAGGGAGAGAGAGAATCCCAAGCAGGCTGCACACTGGCAGTGCAGAGCCGGATGCGGGGCTCAGAGCTCCAACTCATGAACTGTGAGATCAACTGAACCAAAATCAAGAGTGGGACACTTAACTAAATCACCCGGGTACCCCACAATATGTTGTTCTTTATCTGGGGGATGCAGAAAGCCCGAAAAGAAATCCGACTTAGGAGTCAGATTTAGGAACTGTTTTCCAAGATCGTAATGGACAACTCCTTTATCTCGTTTATCTTCACTTACGAAATGCTGGATTATCTCATTAGACATCAAATTAATTTAAGATCTTATCAACCCGCGTTCCCTATGCACTCATTCTGAATGCGGCTAAAAGAGCGAGAGAAAAGTGTGATCCTCCACTTTTAAATGCCTACATTGTCATCAACCACTGTAAGCCAATTTTTAATTTCAGTCTGTTAATTAAATACAACTAATTTAGAAGACAGTCCTTGAAATGCAGTTCTGGTCCCCTCTTCCATAATAGAATCATGACTTTAAGTGTAGTATCCTTAGACACTGCTGCTTTGCCTTATCAGAAATAAGCTCTGAACTATTAGCAATAATGAAAAAGATCACAGCTTCTTCTAAGATTCAGTTCCGGTGTCATAGTTCCCCCATTGTAAAAGCTGTGAATGAGGCAACTATTCCAAGTCAGCTTCAGCCCTAATGAACACAAAAGTGAATTTCTTTTGCCAAGCAAAGGAGGCACCCAGACAGGCATACTTTCAACCGGTAACAGTCAGCTTTACATATTTCTGTTTGGATTCAGAGAGCAGAGCAATTTTTATGTCGGCCTCTGTAAGCATAAACCTGATTTGGGGTATTGTATTATTCTCAGGTCCTCCTCTGCTGGTGTCTTCATCCATTGTCAGGCCCAGAAACACACACCTTATTACTCCTTTAGTGAGGGGCCCTGTGGGACGTTACTGCCACCACTGGCCAGGGGTCACTGGGTCAGCAGTCAACATAAGACCTAGGAGGACTGAAGCCCAGGAGGTGGGAGCACTGTTCGTCAAGGGATCGGGGACAAGGCGGAGGCTGGGTCTCTCCCTTGGCTCCAGTTCCCAGCAGCAGGTCCTAGTGGGCACAGGCTGACCCGAGGCGTAGCTCTTTCTCAGATTCAGCAACTAAAGGTGACAAAAGAAACCTCAATCTCCTGAATCGATTCAGGGGCCCTTTGCATCACCCGCCGCGCTCAGGAGCGGTCAAATAAAATTTCTGAGGGGTCACGGACACTAAAACCACAGCAAACAGAGGCTGTGTCTACCTTTACAACTGGAGAGACTCAGCGGGGGAGGCTTGGTTCCGGGCGGCGCCCCCCTCCATCCAGGATAAAACCCAGGAGCGCGCGGCGTCCTGAGTGGTGGGTGGGCCGGTGGGTGCGGGACAGAAGGACGGGAGGGAAGCGAGGAGTCACGAAGCCTCCTCCGCTGGGATCGCCTACTCATTGAGTGGCCTCCACTCCGTCGTTCAGAATTAGTAAAACGATGCTCAGGCCAAACAGCCGCCCCCGCCCAGCCAGACTGGGCTCGGGAGGGAGAGTTCCCGGGGAGCAGGGCCGAGCGTCGGAGAGGGCCATTCGGCCAGAAGGGGGGAGCTGACAGCGTCCCCTCCCGACTCCGTCGCGTGGGGGAAAGGCCTAGATGGCAGTGGTCCACGTACGGTGCCCTTCTGCGCTCACCTCCCTTCTCAGGACCCGGGAGGGGTGGTTCCCTCCTCTTTCTCCCCACCCTCGAGTCTCGGCACCCCTCCGCGGGACGCTTGGTTGGGTCCGGGGCGGGGCCGACAGGCGCTCCACGTGCGGCCGCGAGCTAGGCGCTCTGCTCCCGCGGCCCGGCTGCCACCCCCGCCACCTCGGGGCGGGCGTGGGGGCGGAGTCTCTGGGGGCGGGGCGGGAGGCGTGGGCGGGGGGCGGGGCGGACGCGGAGTGCTCGTCAAGCTGCCGGGGCACAGGGGCTGAGAGGAGCCGGGCTGGCGCGGTGCAGGCAGGAAGGGACGAGGAGCTAAGAAGAGTCCGACGCCTGGAGCTCCGGGCTTTCTGCGAGGTATGAGAGGGAGCTCGGCGCTTGGGGGCCTCCCAGTCCGTCCCCTAGCCCAGCCACCGCGCCCCGGCTACCCACTGTGCCCCCTGCCGGCCGGGCGGCGGCGGCGGCGGCGACTGGACGGGACTTTGGGAGGGTTTCTGGGAGTCGAGAACCCCAGCCAAAGCAGTGTTTTCCTTGCGTCTTTCTTCGCCTTCTTTTTGCTTCCTCGGCTCTGGGCGTCGGGCACCGGGCTGGAAGGTCGCCTTTCCGCCGGGCAGAGCTTGCCCACGCTGGGGCGGGAGGACGGGGCCCCGGGGCAGCCGAGCCAGAAGGCGGGGAGGCGCGGAGCTCCCGGGCCGCCTCTGCGGCGAGGGCGGGAGGCCGGCCGGGGCTGCGGGCTGCGCTCCGGGCTCACGGTGCCGCGCTCGGCTCCCCAGTGGTCTCCAGCGCGCTGTTCTGGGGGCGCCTGTCGGTTGCGCCTCATGGGTCGCGACTTTGACGGGGCGCCGGGGCCAGCCCGTGAACCCTGCATTCCTGGGTGCCCTGCTGCCTGTTGTGCGCGCGCCGGGGGCGGGCAGCCCGGCTGCGGGAAGGGACCCGAGAGCAGCGTCTGCCCCACGGTCCCTGAAAGCGTCTAGTCGGGGAGCCGGAGATTGAGCTGGGGCTCGGCGGCGCCAGAAGGGGGCCTCGGTGGGATGCGAGTGGGGGGCGCGGCCTGCAGAATTGGGTTCCTGGAGGTGCTTGCGGCGCGCAGGCCCGGCCCCGGGCAGAGGAGACCACCAGCCTGTCCTCGAGGAGGGCCAGGAACTGTCACGTATGGACCGCTGGGGTCCACCCGTGTGAGATCCACAGGGCTTATAACAACACCTCGAGTCCAGGGACAGCGTAACCTAATGGTGAGGGCGTTTTCTTTAGGGCATGAGTAAATGGAAAGGTGTCAAAATAAGCATATCTTAAAGTTGAAATGAAAACTGGCAGATTTTCAGGCCGTGCAGTTGTGGAGTTACGTGTCCAGAGAAATATTAGCACTTTTACACCCTTTTCGTTTTTATTTTTTGGCAAAAATCTGTTTTGCCAGAATTTCCCTCAGGAGCTTCGCTTGGCCCACAGTGGGGCAGGAAAACTTCAGCAAGCGTGCTCAGGTTGCTTTTGACTTAAAGTCTACGCTCTCCAGATTTTTTGAGTGTGCAGAAAAAGTATCTGATTCCGTCTCTTTTTCTCTGGGATCCGACGATATTTGTTTATTGGTTTTAGACGCATCTATTGAAATTTAGTTTTTGCACGAAATACTCCCCGTTGCCACAGGGTGTAGTTTAGGGATTAGAAAATACTGTTGGAGAAAGCTGCTAGTGGCTTCATTTTCCAAGAATGTAAGTCATTTCCTTTCTGTGATTTCAGGGAGTTGATCTTTCACAGCATCAAAACTTTGTGGGGAAAATTTTCCGTAATACATCTGTCATTAAAACGGCTTTCGACTTTTGGATTTTGCCTTCTTAGAGCAGCACGTAAGTTTAAGCTCAGCAGTGTTAAAGGGTAAGAAGTTTTTCAGAAACTGCAGCATTCTGAGAGCCTTGTAGAAAGTAATTTTAACAACCACCAAGACTTACAAACAGCCTGCACCGTAGGGAGTGGGGGAGGGAGAGGACCAGGGGAGAGAGGCAGGAAAACAGATGCTTTCGCTGTTGTCCTTTGTAGTATGAAACTTGTAGCAGTTAATCATTTTCCTTGGGTGTGGTTTCGAGAAAGAAGAGTATTACGTTAAAAGGGAAAATAGTCCACAATATGAGACCGCTGACATTGAAATGCTCTTTCCGTATGTTTGTAAACACACTGGATTTGTATTTCATATTAAAATGGACCTTTGGGATCAGTAGATGAGAAGGGTCCCCCAGGGGATATCTTCTATCAAGTTATCTGCAGGATATCTTCTCCAGAAAGCAGACTGACTGTAAGATGAACGAATTTTCCCCCTTTTGAATTGCTTGTAAAAAGGCCTGGGATCTGACCCTGATGGACCGCAGTAATCAGCAGTTCTTGCAGAACTCAAAACATCTTAAGGGAAAGGCCCCCTTTCTGTGTTTCCACTCCCTCCTTTTTGGGGGGCACCTCGGGTTGCATAATTTGTACTTGCTGCTTTAAGATGCTCCTAGCTGTACAGTAAAACAATAGGAGCTAGCCTGGAGACTCTGCTGTTGGAAAACAAAGTGCCCATGTGCTAGGTGAGCACTTCTGGCAACAAGTTCCGTAAAACCTCCTTCAGTTGGGCGAGCTGAACCCAGGGAAGGGGGGCTTGGGGAGCTTTTCTGGTTTCTGGACTTTGTTTTCACTTTTAACTACACTTATAAAGCCTTTGGCTTTCACGACTTATGACATAATAGACTGTGTAGCCTTTTGTGGCAGATGCTTGAAATGAGAGGTTCAACCAGAATTGCTTTTGACTGAGCTGTCAAGTTCAGAGTTTGGGGTAAATGAGTCCTGTCTCACAACTAACTTTTTTGATAAAGGAGTTCTTTGTAGTTTTCAGCTTGGATGCTGCACATTTTGATTTCTGAGACTGTGGGTTTAGAAAAAAAAAGAAATAAAACCTGCAAACAATTATTTTATTACATGAAAGCCAGTACCAAGAAAAGATTAATTCAGTCCAGATGTAAAAATGTATGTGAATTTTAGATTTGGATGATCTCAACCAGTTTCCCCTTGTGTTGATGAAACTGCCTGGATCCCAGATGGCAGTCACAAACTGTCCTGTAGGTGCTTTTTCGAGCTCAGAACTAAATTTCAGGGGCCTTCTCTAAAGTCATTTTAAAAATGTTTTAAGCGTTCTAAAGGATAGAAAGTTTCTCTATGCAGAGGTGGGTTTTCCCTACTCCACATGAATACAAACCTTTTAAATGCCCTGGTTTGGTAAATGACGCTTGTGTCTTTCATAAGTAGGAAAAACAGAGGTATTCAGTATTGTGTGTCCTTATGAACAAAGAAACTTTGGCTTTCATTTATGCAATTCCAATTTTATTCTTTTTTTAAAATATTTCTTTGGGGGAGAGAGCATGAGCAGGGGAGGGGCAGAGACAGGGGGACAGAGGATCTGGCCCAGGCTCTGCGCTGACAAGGCTGACAGCAGTAGAGCCCAGTGTGGGGCTCGAACTCACGAACCGTGAGATCGTGACCTGATCCAAAGTCAGATACTCAGCCGACTGAGCCACCCAGGTGCCCCAATTCCAGCTTTACTTTTTTTTTTAAAGAAAATAGAGACTTTTAAGTGTGTTTTCAGTCTGTAATAGAATCCTGTTGTAACAGTTCGTAGTTTCTAATAAAGCAGTTGGTCCTTATATGATGATCCTGTACCCTGCTCCCACACCAACAAGAAAGAAAAGAACAAACACAACTTCTAAGAAAACTCCAGTAGTTTAAAAAAAATCTGTACTTCCAACACTAAAATTAAGAGTGTGTGTTGCACACTTAAAATTATATATTTTTAAAAAGTCTTTGATTATACAATTACACATTTAGGAGTTTTTGAATGTAGGAGGAGGGAATAGAAAAGAAATAGTGATGGAATTCTTTGAGTGATGAAATTTTAGTTAAAATGTATCTTTCCTAAAACCTAAACAGGAAAAATAGTATTGTTGGCCTCTGTAGTTAAACTTTGATATGGGGGTAGTTCAGAGGGCTTTTTGAATTGCACATTATCTTAAGGAAGAGGCTTTGAGGGCCATAAAAATAACTAGAAACAAGTTAAAGAAATAATTTGAGAGGAAGGAAGAAGTAGAGTACTGCACAATGAGTTGCAAGGAAAATCAGAACTTAGAAGGATGAATATTTAAAACAAAGCTGGAGGCGCCTGGGTGGCTCAATCGGTTAAGCATCCAACTTCTGCTTAGGTCATGATCTCGCCGTTTGTAGGTTCAAGCCCCGCATCGGGCTCTATGCTGACAGCTCAGAGCCTGGAGCCTGCTTTGGATTCTGTGCCTCCCTCTCTCTCTACCCCTTCCCGGCTTACACTCTGTCTCTCTCTGTCTCAACAATAAATAAGCATTTAAAAAATATATATATATAAAGCAAAGCTGAAGTAGGGAAAACTTTATATTTAAAAGTGGGAATTAAAAAATAAGATCTTTTTAGTGGAGAAAAAAAGGACTCGTTTTAAGGTGCCCTACAAAATCTGTGTTCAACGTGAAACGGTGCTGTTATGTGCGACTCCTCCTGGAAAGCTCGTGTTGCGTGCATTTGTGCGGAATTGCGGCTTTGGTGTTAAATGATGTTTAGGGACTGGATGCTTATTATCGTGCCCCACCCCCACCCATGCCACATCTCGTTTCAAAGATTAGAAACGTTTTTTTGTCTAAACGCTAATGAGTCTACAAATATTTCATTATTCCCCCAGTATTTGCGAGAGCGAGAGAGCCTGCTGCCATCTGCATTGGGATGGCCATGGTTATGATAAAATTTTGAGTGAAAACAAGCTATCAGGGCTTCCAGATTATCTGGTATGATTTGGTGGTGTAATTTCTTCTGATGCAAGTTTGTATAATATCATTCTTTGTCTGTATCGAGTGGGGCAATCATGCAGTATACCATATTGATCAAAAAGAGATTATAGAACAGTGGGAAGGGGAAAGGAATTATTTTACACTATCTTCTAGCCACAGTTTCATATGAAGGAGGAAATGATTATAAAAATTCAAAAAGTCTGGATGAAGATTTTAGGAAATTAATGAAAAGCTCACTTAGCTTTTTGGGTAGTTCTTTGCGTAGTTTACATTAAGTGAGTATTTTTCTGCCCACAAGTAGCAGCACTTGTACTGTCCAGTTTCAGCAGATACAACCAGAAACATGCACGGATCAGAAGTACAGCAGGAAGTGATCCTGTCTAGGCAGCCAGCGTCCAAGCCAAAAAAGCATCATTATCTGCTCCCCAGAAGCCTTTCCTTACGTCCACAGTCCCTGTTCCAGAGATAACCACTGTTCTCTCATTGCCTTACGTTAGATGGTTTTTAAAAAATGTTTATTTATTTTGAGAGAGGGAGGGGCAAAGAAAGAGCCAGAAAAAGGGATTCCCAAGCAGGCCCCGTGCTCAGCGCAGAGTTTGACTGTGGGCCCATCCTGCACCCTCAAGATGACTGCAAGATTACGCAAGATTACGTATGACCTGAGCTGAAATAGCAAGAGTAGGGTGCTTAACCAACTGAGCCACCCCGGCTCGGGTTACTTTTAACTTGTGCTGAGACTGCAATTTTTTTTTTAAGTTTACGTATTTATTTTGAGAGAGAGAAAAAGCACCAGTTGGGAGGGGCAGAGAGAGAGAGAGAATCCCAAGCAGGCTCTGCGCTGGGAGTGCCTCAGGCCTCAAACCTGTGAACCCCGTGAGAGCTTGGTCTGAGCCAAAGTCAAGTCAGACGCTTAACCAACTGAGCCACCCAGGCACCCCTCTCAGACTGCGAGTAAGTGCAATGAAATAGAAGTTCTGTTTTGTGCCTTCTTCAGCTCAGCATAGCGTCGTGTCCAAATCGATGCAGGTAGCAGTTCTTTTTTATTTCTGTGGATGAATACGCCCCGTGTATTTATCCATTCTGTTGATGGACATTTGGGTATGGGACTAATATGTGGGGTGTGACCTTTTGAAGGCTCAAGAAAATTCGAGCACTTCGGAGCTGAGAGTATAGTCTTAAGATTAAAAGAGAAAAATACTTCAGAAACGTTAGAGAGAAAAGTGGAACCTTACAAAAACCCTGAAGTCTCAACTCAGTCCACAGAATCCTAGTGTTTTAGGGACACAGGAATATACCAACTGGATCTTGCCAGATTTTAACTGGGAACTGGAAAGAGGGAGGGAGGAGGCCATAGGTGGCAGGCAGCCTCATCAGGTTTTAGAAGTGGGGGGACTGAGGCCCTGTGAGGTTGAGTGACTCGGAGTCTCACAGGTAATGACAGTGTCAAGTGTACAAGCTGCTTCTCACTCTCCATCTAGTCTAGGTTCATGCCATCTGAGGGCTAACACCCAGCCCTCTACTCTGCAGTAAGGCCACTGGCCTAAGGATGGGGTGCTCTTTTCCGTCGACACAAAGGTATTCTGTGGCTGTCTTCAGATAGACTCAGACCTGCCCAGAGAAAATGGGGCAGTGGTCCATCGAAGCAGAATTTTACCCCCTTAAGGCTGGTCTACCTCTGGTCCCATGCAGAGCCCTTTTCTCCTCCTCCCTGTGTTCTAGGACTTTCTAGTGAGATGTTGGGTACTAAGTGCCAGGTAGGTGACATCTTGAGGTCCCTCTTGACTCCTTGTTTCGTTGATCCACAGATGATCTAGGCTGGACCTCAGTTTCAAAGGACTGCTTTCTAAATATTTTCAGAGTAGTTCACTCTTGAGAAGATAATATGAAAAAGTCTTTTTTTGTTTGTTCGCCTCTTCCTGCCATTACGTCCTCACCGGTTATACACTTTTCTCCTCCCTTGGACACCCTTTCCCCTCCTCCAAGTTATCTTTTCATAAATATCTCAGGAAACATCCTGTCCCTACCTAAAACAACAGTGAAATTCTGATGCCGATGTCTGTGGCAGTCTCCAGGAAGCATTTACTGTAAAACAGAGGATTGTGAGAAATCTAATAGATAAAACACAGTGCTTACAAAGGAAAACAAATGATGTAGAGCTTTTTTTTTTCCCCTTTTATGTTTCCCTGAAGAGGAAAAGTGCATTTTTCATGGCTTAAGAAGAGGCTCAGAATTTGGACTTAGGCTCATTAGGAAAGTGAAAAACAGGTAAAATAACAGAAGTTTTATAAGCGGGTAGTAAATATAATTTCCTCATTGAAATACTGCTTAGAACAGCAAAAATAAAATGTGCAATCTTAGAAAATAAAAAAAAATGTGCTCACCACAGGGTTGTATCTCTGACAAGTTCCTCATTGCAATTACTGCAGAAAAGCATAGTACGTTCAGAGAAGCAGACGAGTCTAACGGTGACAACAAGATCTTTGAAATCAATCCTCTGGGGCCCAGATCCAGGCTCCACTGTTTTCCAGGGTATAACCTTGAGGACGTTACTTACTTCTCTGAACCTCTTTTCTCTTACCTGTAAATTGAGGCTAATGATAGTAACTATCCCACAGGGTTGTTTTGATTACAGCGTGAAAGAGTACATAAAAAGTATTGGCGCGGTCTGACACAAGCACACTGTCCAGCGATGTTAGCTTTTACTACTTAAGACAAAAAAGTGACGTATAGGATTTATAGTTTTCTTGGAAGTCCTTGAGCCTTTAATTTACAAGCAATTCATGACATGGTATTATATTTTGTTTTTGATGACATTCAGCCAGCAACCAAACCTGGTGTTTCTCCGTTGAAGATACTGTGTCGTCTGTATTACTGCACTAAGAATACCTGCTGGCCTATCGCATTGACCACTAATTGATTAATTTTTCTTGTTTCTCTTCTGATTTCCAGTAGCTTACTCAGTCCCTCAGCCTCTGCTTGCTAGATAATTATTCCTTACCAGATGCCAAAAAGTAAATCTACAGATGAAAAAATACTCTCTTTATGATAATGAAGATCGAACAAAGTATTTTTAAACTTACAGACTACCAGTGGCCCATGTCTTTTGCCCTTGTACCTTATAGACTTCACGCACTTGAAAGAAAACCATTACTGGGGCGCCTGGGTGGCTCAGTCGGTTAAGCGTCTGACTCTTGATTTCAGCTCAGGTCATGATCTCACAGTTCATGAATTCAAGCCCCTCATCAGGCTCTGCACTGACAGTGTGGACCCTCCTTGGGATTCTTTCTCTCTTTCTCTCTCCCCCTCCCCTCCTTAAAAATAAATAAATACTAAAAAAAAATAAAAATAAAACCACTGTTACTGGTATAAAGCAATTACTTATTTCTCCCATCCCCGCCCCCACCGTTGGCACAGTTTCTATAATGTGGGTCAGACCCCTTTATAATTTTCTCTCAGAAGGCCCAAAGCTTAAGATTTTAAACCACTCATTCAATGGAAATTAATAGTCTGAAAGTTTCAAAAGGAACATTTAAGAAAAACAAACTTAAGCATGTTAGAAAGAGACACATTTACATCTAAACAGCATAATTATAAGCCCAGTCAAAATAGGCACAGGGTACTCCAGAAAAATCGTGATGTATCATCGCACTGTGTTCATTAAAAGCAGGACCTACCTTGCATAACCCATGCTTTGTTATGCGTTGAATAATATCTTGAATTTAGTGAACATTTGTAAGCGAGTAAGTTTCCTAAGTCCATCAGAAATAGGTTTTATGTCTCTACGAAGTATCCAGGACCATGGTGGCAATTTGAAATACTGTGGTCACAGTAGGACTCACCGAGAAGATGACTCGAGGGAGGAAGTTGGCCACACGGAGATACCCGGGGGAAGACTGTTCAGCAGAGAGACTGGCAAAGGTCTCAGGTGGAAGCGTGTCTGGGGTGTTCCAGGAACAATGAGAGGGTCACAGAGCAGTAATAGATGAAGTTTAGGGGGCATGCCATGTAGGGCCTACTTGGTGGACCACTTTAAGAACTTAGGCTTTTACTCTGAGTGAAGTGGGAAGAGTAAGGGTTCAACTTACATTTTAATAGAATCGCTGGCGAGGTAGGAAAAATGGAGCAGGGTGGTCAAGGGCAGAGTCAGGGATACAAGTTAGCATTTGTTGATAACCATCCAATTGAGAAATGCCAACACCAGTGGAGGAGGTGGTGAGAAATAACCAGGGTTTATTTTGTAGATCAAACCACCAAGATTTCTTGGCCAGCTGTTTGAGGAATAGGAGAGAGATCAGAGTAAGGATAACATCAAGGCTTTTTGCATAATTATGGAGTTGCCGTGCACTGAGATGGGGATCTGATGAAGGAGTTGGTTTGGGAAAGATAACAGGGAGCTGTTTTAAACATGTTGTGTTCGACTTCCAGGTGGAGAGGTTGAGTGGGTTGTTGGATAGGCATCTGGAGTTTGAGATGCCCAGGCTAGAGATTCAAATTTGGAAGGTGCCAGCAGAATTTGGATGAGATCCCTTGGGGAATGTGTGTAGACAGAGAAAGCAATCCATGGACGAAGGCTTCGGTCATGCCAGTGTTTACAATTTGTTGAGGAAGAGAAGAAATCTCCTAAGAAATTATCTTACGACATAGGAATTGTGCACATATTTCTAACATAGTGGATCTAATTGTCTCCATTCCCTAAGTAAGTGTTATTGTTAGAAGGTATTCTTATTTCTGCTGACCCACAAGATGGGAAGAATGAACTGTGAGTTATTTTTCTGTGATAAGGCACCTGGGTGTTTCAGCCTTTAAAGATTGAGTTGGTCAGAAGGGACCAGTAAAGGAGACTAAGAAGGAGCAGCCAGATGGATAGGAAAGAAATTGGAAGAATATCCTTGAAGTCAAGTAAAGGAAGTGTCTCAGGGAGGAGAAAGTGTATCGGTGGTGTCCTAGATTACTGAGAGATCAGGTATGATGAGGACCGACTTGCCTATTGGATTTATTTAGCAAGGGAGGTCATTGGTTACCTTGACAAGTGCTGTGTCAGTGGAGGGGTGGGGGCAAAACCTGACTGGAGTGGGCTCAAGAGGGAATAAAAAACTTATGAAAGATGGGGCGCCCAGGTGGCTCAGTTGGTTAAGTGGCTGACTTCAGCTCAGGTCATGCTCTCACGTCTGTGAGTTCGAGCCCCACGTCGGGCTCTGCTGATGGCTCATCAGAGCCTTGAGCCTGCTTCAGATTCTGTGTCTCCCTCTCTCTCTACCCTTCCCCTGCTCCCACTCTGTCTCTATGTCTCTCAAAAATAAATAAACGTAAAAAAAAATTAAAAAAAAAACTTATGAAAGAGAGAATTCTTATTTTCTTTTTGTTTATTTATTTTTCATTTTAGAGAGAGAGAGAGCATGAGGACAGGGGAGAGAGGCAGAGAGGGGGAGAGGTGGACAGAGAGAGAGAATCTTAAGCATGCTTCACAATGAACTTGGAGCCTGACCCAGGTCTCAATCCCCTGACCCTGGGATCATGATGTGAGCTGAAATCAAGAGTTGCAGGCTCAACCCAATGAGCCACCCAGGTGCCCCGATAATTCTTATTTTCTGTTCAGTTTCTTACAAATATTCAGTATTGAATGTGAGTCCTTTTTAATATATCCAATAGAATGTGGGGTAGGACCTCAGAATACTAGAGGCCATGAGGGGTCTTCAGCAGGCTCTGACAGTGATGGGGGTAGTGGCGAGCCTTTGAGCTTCCCTCTAGTTATTATTGGGAAAGCTCCCAGTGTAGAGATCGTAGTCTGTTTCTTTTGAAATAGAAAATCAGTTCTAATGCAGTTTCTTTATTCTATATTGCATCCCTTTAGGTAAGAACTCTATCCTGGAAGCACGGTCACTTTGTATTGAGACTTTTCTGTTTCTAGTGAAGGCATGTTCTTCACTTCAACCCATTGATCCTTTACATGAAAAGGGTATAAGAGAGCCCTAGTGAGACCTGTGCTTTGAGTTGGCTTCTTTTTCAGCAGTGGTGGTAGATTTGAGCTGACCAGCCACACATCGTAGTGTCCCACGAACCTGGAAGCCTTCGTTCACAGAATGGATGGCTCAGGGTAGGGGTTCCCAAGAGCCAGAAGAAATTAAGTTCTAGAAACATTGCTTGTTTAATAGTTCTTTTATACTTTGTTGATAACTTCCATTGTGAGTATTATTTCAAAGCATGTGATTAAGCAATTTTCATAGTTCTGTATTGTATATCATAATTAGGCACCAAGAATTTTCTCTTCTGGGAATTACCTTTGAATTATAATGCTAACTTTCTGTAATACTGTCATCAAAATGAATCAACAAGTCTCTGATACTAATTATCTTTTCTTTCCCTAAGCTTGTTAAAATGTTAACACATTGGCCTTTAATGCTTAAATATTGTTTTTGGATAGTTAAAAGCTTACAGTGAATGGTAGAATTAAAACTTTGCTACATGTGTTTGAGTGTTGTTTGGTGATAAAAGAAAGCGTAGTAATAGTGTTTAGCAAGTTGCTAAGTATGGGAAAATGCTGGAAAGAGCAAAGACTTTTCTTTTGTGGTGGATGATGATGGTGCCTGTTTTGAGAAGCAGAGCTCCAGAGACTGACTGACTGTGAGTTTCCGGTGGGCTGTGGTATCCACATCATGTCAGCGTTCTCTTCGCCGTGCTCTGGCAACCCTGCTTGATTAGTATCGTTTTGAATGTTTTTTCAGCTGAAACTTCTAAGTCACTCTACAGTTTGTTAAATGAACATAATTGGCTTGTAACAGAGAAACACGCAAGGCCAACGTGAAATAATTTGGCAGCGTTGAGAGTTTGACATCGTAAATACTGGAGCGTGCAGAGGTATAAAACTAAGCAAATTTTGGAATAAATGTTAAGTCTTTTAAGTCAGTGACTGCAAGATGAAGTCCAGATCTCTTGAGCATGGAATTCAATATACCAAACCAGAGCTCCAAACCTGTGGCCCACCAGGAAGATTGGCTGCACACGTGTTTTGGTTCTTAACCTAGCATGAAAATATTTATTTGCCAACATTTAGAGGTTGAAATTTTTCATTTAAAAAAAATTTAATTTTACATCTTCTTTTGAAAAACCAGAAGGCATGGCAATGATTTGGGGGGAGCAATGTACCAGCTTCCCCTTTTATATGGGGTTTGTACTCCGTAGCCCACAATAGTCCCCGGAAGAGATCCTCTTGGCCCCAACATTGGGACCAAATGGCTGTCGGCGTTTTCATCCTGCAGCCTTCACTCCTTTCTTGCCTGCCCCTGTAGGCCCGTGAATTTACTGTCCTTGTGCTGTAGTTACTTGAATTACCGTACAGTGTCATCTCCCAGATCCGTAAGTCTAACCCAGTTGTTCTCCTCATAGTCCCCAATTGTCTCCATTATCAGCCTAACTATGACCTACTACTTAGTCTGGGTCACGCTCGCTCCTCTCCTTCCACTGACTGAGCTGCAGAATGCTTGTACCGCTTCACTGGAACTTAGTACATCCTGCGTTATATATTCACCTTTTTATATATTCTGGCTTACCAGCTCTAAGTTTCTCGAGGGCAACATCTTATAATTTACTAGTGCCTAGCAAATCTACTTGAGATTTACTAGATTAATTATAGTTTAGATTTACCTTCCAGTAGATGGTAATATATAATTAAAATGATGCTTTAGAAGAATTAGAAAATACCAAAAACTCATAT
Organism: Paguma larvata; assembly: GCA_030068075.1. Taxonomy (NCBI): domain Eukaryota; kingdom Metazoa; phylum Chordata; class Mammalia; order Carnivora; family Viverridae; genus Paguma; species Paguma larvata. The sequence continues at coordinate 2,331,667 of CM057827.1, forward strand.
AAAATCTGTTTCCTCAGACAGGGCTACCTTAATTTACTATATCGATTTCTTTGTGGCAGGATTTATATCATTTATTCGAGTATTAATTCACTTATCACCTCATTTATTGCCAGTTCAGATTCTGTTATGTAGGTGGATAACGTTTCCAAATAATTGGATCATTAATACATACCATTTTATTATTTTAGATATGCTTTTTTCTAAGGCTAATACTGTTTTAAATGTCTGATTTTTTCATTTTGACAACTAGTGTGTACCCTATACAGAAGGCCCTGGAGATAGTGTGAATTCAACAGGCATGTTGGTACCTGCTCTCCTGAAGCTTTAATCCATTAGCTAGAAAGGGCGATATTAGATAACAGAAAGTATCATTGTTTAATTTTGAGGAGTATTACCAAGAAGTAGGGGGTGCTCTGAGACCTTATAACAGAGCACTCTGGTCTGAGGGTAGGGCTATAATGAGGAGTATAACATAACTGAATTCTAAACTCCTTGACTTTCTCATAATGCCATAACAATTTATAAAATATTCTGAATGTAAACATTTTAACCTTAGAAACATAAATTAAGCAGTAATTTCTGTGACAAAATAAGAGTTAAAAAAATTCTCTAAAGAATTTACCATTGGATGTAGTCATTACTTTAATGATGAAGAATGAATTTTTTTTTTAGTCTTTATTTTTGAGAGAGAGACAGAGTGTAAGCAGGGGAGGCACACAGAGAGAGGGAGACACAGAATCTGAAGCAGGCCCCAGGCTTTGAGCTGTCAGCACAGAGCCCAGCATGGGGCTCAGACTCACAAACCACGAGCTCATGACCTGACATGAAGTAGGATGCTTAACCAACTGAGCCACCCAGGCGCCCCATGAAGAATGAATTATAATTTATAACTCTAGAGTTTATTTTGTTTCGTACCTGAATTGAACTCTATTTAAATAAGTAAGTGAAAGACAAAAAGGAATTTGGGCTAGAAATTTCAGCTATAGCTAACTCGCGAACTAACTTTTATTTTCTGGAACTGTAATCATTTTAAAGATGTTTGCACTGAGGACATTTCTTATGGCTTCCAAAAACAGGATATAAAAAATAAACTGACTTATTCCCTCAAGAGTAACTAGTGGATAGTACCTTTATTTTGTATTTCCAAGCCTGTGACTAAAAAGTATTAATAGTTTATCAGTCTGATCTTGGAGAGATGTAATGTTATGAAAAACCTTAGCAGTAAAGTTAGTAGCATATGTGAGCCAAAAAATAGAGTGGAATTTTGTGTGGTGTATGTATTTTATCACAGCAATCAGAAATGCTTTAGGCATTTTTTTCCTCAAAGAAAATAGAATCCTATACTTAACTAAATCCATCTAAATATAGTGATAAAGTTAATTTTTTGCATAGCTCAGTGTCACACTGAAACAAAGGTCAGCTGTAGTGGTGCCGTTTCTGAAATTTCTGTTGAGAAACTCATGTTACTGGTAATTATAGAAAGAGATTCAGAAAAATTAACATACTTATGGAAGCTTTAGTTCAAATTAACCCAAGATTTTCAGATGCGAGCTTAAGGAAATCCAATCAGGAAATAGTTTTTAAGAAATGTCAAATGTCATGTAGAGTTTAAAATAAGTTCAGATAAATCTTTTTAACCTTAAATATTCATGAACTGAGCCCATGTTAATTTTAAGTTGTGAAGAGGGTGTTTAATAGATTATTTGTAATTTACTAAATTATTTCCTTTTACTGGTGCCTATAGAAATATAAAGAGAAATTTTCATGAATTTTAGTTGTGGAGTAAAAACTAGCAGGGAAAGCTAATGAACGTTAGTTAACTTATAAAACAAAGTTTCCTTTAATGATTGGTTGGCTTATGTGTTCTTGAACTAGACTCATAATTGTCTAACCAATAAGTTTTCAGGAAATTTCTAATCACCATATTGTAGATAAAGGAGCTAAGTTCATGCATTTTAATGTATGAACTATTTTCAGTTGAGGGGCCTGAAACAAATTATCAATTGCCAAGGGGATGGGAAAGGCTGTGAAATGTTTGGGGGCTTGTGGTGTAGTGTGGTTAGTAGTCAACCGAATTCCATTTTCTATTGCTTGAATCCTGAGCAGACATGTCGCAGTGGTAACTGGTGTTTGTGTGATTTTTTCTAGTATGATATTATTGTCTGTGTTATGGACATTAGTCATGTCTTCCCGGGGTAGGCAGTAAGGTGTTTGAGGACACATAAGAGGTGATTTCTACTCTCTTGAATTCTTTCATAGCCGCTATAAAACCGTTGACTCTTGACTTCAGCCCAGCAGTGTTGTGGCTTTCTTCTTTCTGATCTCTATAATGTGAGGGAGCTGTCATCGAGATTTAAACCTTCAGCAAGTCAGGGAAGCATCTGACCCATTAAAAAAAGTTAACAGAATTGTGTTTATGTGTATCTCCCAAGTTGTATCTCTATAAATAGCACAATAGTGATATGTACTCATATTTAACATTGGCATTAGAAATACACATTTTGTTGCATAAACATTCGAAAGGCCATGAAGAATACAAATTTTGTTCCACAAACTTTCAAAAGACCGTGAGTTAAGATTGGCTTGTAAGCATTAACAATAGAATGCAGCAATAGAAGTTATCTGTGATTTCTCAGCGCGGGAAAACAACCTTAGTTTGGGATTTCTTCCCAGCCTGCATCAGAACGGAGTTTCTTGTTTTCTCATGCCAGGAGTTTTCTTAGTGACGGCACAGCATGCACTGGGGCTGACCAGGACACAAGCTTAATCCATTGGAAACGCCCATTTAACCATTCCTGCAATTTCCCTCCTTGGTTTGACATGTGGTGTTGTCCAGTCTTGTTGTGATGATCAGATTGCCTGCGAGGAGGTAGTCTTAAAATGACATGGCCCTCCGACCATTTGAGTTGATGTGCTTGGCCCTGTGCCTGGGAGCGAGATGATAATGGACCTCATACTTTCTTACAAAATAGTTGGTAGTAGTCTTATCTTTCTTTCATATTGGGAGTTGGGATTATTTCTAAATGAAAATTTTATACTGCTCTGCCATCCATCTTTGCTGTTGTCTTGACCTCCTTACAGATAAGGGTTTTATCTTCCCCTGACTTCTGTTTCTTCACCCTTCTCTGTTTTCTGTTCCTGCTTCATCTGATCGCCTATGTATCCTCTATTAGAGAAGAAAAAAACCCAACTCTGTATATGTTATGAAAAGGCTAATAGAAAAGAATTTAACTAAAGTCATGTATAGAGAGTCTACTTCTTCCTAGTTTCCTTTTTACTCAAATTGTGTGTGTGCGTGTTTCCCCTGAGGATGTTAATAAAGTTATTTTATAAGTATCTTTATGAATTTAAACCTTCCACAGGCCAGGAGCAGTTGACCCATAAAACAAACTAAAAACTGTGTTTATTAAAATCCATGTTATATATCTCCCAAATCTGACATATGAATAAACTATAACTTTCATAACAGTAATACGTAGTTAGATTTAATGTAGCACTGAAAAATATTTTAATTGTATCTGTGTGAAAAATGTGAATTTTAAGTTTTCAAAAACTAAACAAAGATTGAATTTTGAAGATTACCAATAGAATGTAGTTATAAAATAGAACATTTTCCTCAGAGAAACAAATCAAGATGTCATTGATTACCTTCCTATGATAATTAAAAATATATTTTATGTATATATTTATTTAAATGTTTGATGTGGGAATAATTATGTGATCATAAGAATAATTCCAAATAGTGTTCTTTCAATTCTTCTGAGATGCTAAAGTGTAAAATAAAATAATAGGTCTTCAAAATGGTATATGCATCTTAATTAATAAGATTTTTCTACCTAAATGCAGGTAGAACTATAGCCATACAGCACGATTAAGAATTCTATCATTAGAGTTTGGTATTATAATAAATCACTGTTCAGAAGCTGAATTACATCTGATATTTAGGTGAGGTCACAGATCTTTTTTTTATTTTTTAGAGAGAGCTCATGAGTGGGGGAGAGGGGCAAAGGGAGAGAGAGAAAAGAATCTTAAGCAGGCTCCATGCTCAGTGCAGAGCCTGATGCTGGGCTCAATCCCACATAAACCCTGGGATTATGACCTGAGCCAAAATCAAGAGGGACGCCCAACCCACGGAGCCACCCAGATGCCAGGGTCACACATCTTAAAGTATTGTTAGATAATGGAATATACTACTGAGATGAAATAATGCGTTTGAAAGTGCTTTGTAAATGTGGTTTCCTGTGGAGACACACCTCAGGGTCTTATCATAGTTATCTGGAAGGTCATTTACTACTCATAGTTGTGGGCAGGAGAAAGAAAAGATTGTTACCGTGTTTACCCTGGGCTGCAGGTCGTGAGCAGGAGACTCTGACACTGGAAAATGAAACATTGATGCATACTTGTGGGGCAAGGATCCATAGTGTTTATCAGATTAAGAACCATGATTTGTGTATATTATCTTTCTCAAAAATGAAAGGAAGATGAGCATGTCTTTCCGTTAACTAGATATTCTGGCATCATCATAATTTATATCTGTATGACATTTTGTAGGTTACTTTATTTGATCCTCAGAGTAGTAGTCCCTCTTTGACAGATGAGGAGGTTAAATAATTTGTATGACTTGACAACTCTACCTGAAATAGTTTGTGAAAAGCCAGAACATGATACTCTTCTAACTCTGAGGCCTGTGTTCTTTTTTCTTGCTACCAGTCATCCTGTTGATAAAACATTTCTAGAGTATTTGCAAAATACGGTGTGACATTTTTATTTCTTTTTTTTTAGTACCTTTTTAAGTCACTTTTGGTTTCTGCCAGATACTAAATCAACTTGTGTTCCTTAATTAGCTTACACTGATTTTGCCGTAGAGAATTTTTTGTGTCAGTCTGAACTAGATAGGGTAGTCTTTTCAAACATATTGTACTTCCTGTGATAATGCATTTAACTTGGCACAAAATTCCTGATCATTGGCTTCTATGAGAAGACAGCAATATACGCATAAAATTTCAAATTATTAATCCTTTGTTTAGAGCAGCTCTTACCTTGAAAAAATCTCTAGTAATTTGTAGGATTGGTTAATAAAGAAAAATTAGAATAAAGGTGTTTTTGGAATGATTGCACATTGTACATTTAATGGTGAGACAGTAAATACATTTGCTTGATTTCTCTTTAGAACATTATAATCTTTAAGTACTAGTGTTTTATGGAAACATACTACAGGCCTTTCTGTAGGAAGTTATTGACATGTGGACTTTGTAAATGAATCCGAATTTAGCATGAGAACATCTGCAAGTCTCCCTTTCATTCAGCTCAAATTTGTATGCGAAGCGTTTTACTGGAATTCAGTGATGACCGAGGCATGGACCTGTCCTCTGGAAATTAGAGCCTGGTTGACGAGGGAGACAGGCAAGCCAGTGAACACTTAAACCATGTGACCCATGAAACGCTACCTGTTTAAAACTCTGCCGTGCTTATTTTTGTTTAACAAGAAATTTTCTTTTTTCTCTCCAGAATTCTCACTAAGTGAAACCAATGGTAACATAAAAGGCCAACTTTTGTTTTTACTTAGTATCGTTTAAAACTGTCGTCTTATTCCAAATCACCTTGAATTCCTACCTTTTAATTTTTAAATTCGGGTTTAAACTGTCTGAAGCCATGAGTTTGCCGGTTTAGCTAATAATTGTATCACTTTTGTTTATACCTTGCATCACGCAGCGAAGGGTTTGAAGTAACATGGTGTTACTTAACACATGAGGTGCTTTAATGAACATGTAGATTCATTAAATTTTTAAAAATCACATTTTTAGTTACATAAATTACATACATAAAAATAAAGTTCATAAATTTTAAGTAGATAATTTGGTGACTTTTGAGAAATGTGTATAATTATGTAACCAGTGTCGAAATCAAGATATAGAACCTTTTTGTCGTGCCAAAAAGTTTCCTTTCTGCCCCTTTTTAGTTAGTCCTCTTCTCTTCCACCACTTTCTCCTTTTTCGCCTTCCTCCCTTATCCATGACAGCTCCTGATCTTTAGTTTTGCCTTTTATAGAATTTCATGTAAATTTAATCATATGACCTGTAGTTTTTTTGTGCCTTGCTTTTGTATCTGGCTTCTGTCACTAAGCATAGTGCTTTCTGGATTCATTAATTTGGTTGCATATATCGATAGTTTTTTAAATTATTATTATTGGGTAATATTAAATTGTCATAGCTTGTTCATTCATCTGTTATTAATGGATATTTGGATTGTTTCCAGTTTGAAATGACATTTTATTATGAATGAAGTTACTATGAACATTCATGTATAAATCTTTTAAATTGAGGCATACCAGTTCATTTATGCTTTAAAATTTTTTATTCAAGTATAATTAATATACAGTGTTACATTAGTTTCAGGTGGACAGTATAATAATAGAACAATTCTATACATTTCTCAATGCTCATCAAGATAAGTGTACTTTTAATTCCCTTTATCTATTTCACCTATCCCTCCACCCACCTCCCCTCTGGCAACCACCTGTTTGTTCTTTGTATTTATTTATTTTTAAATGTTTGTTTATTTTTGAGAGAGAGAGAGAGCAGGAAAGGGGCAGAGAGACAGGGAGAAAGAAGATCCGAAGCAGGCTCCACGCTGCCAGCACAAAGCCCGATTCGGGGTTCAAACTCACAAACCCTGAGATCATGACCTAAGCCAAAGTCAGAAGCCTAACTGACTTAACTGCCACCCGGTGCCCCTGTTCTTTGTGTTTAAAAGTCTGGTTTTTTTTGTTTCTCTGTTTTTTCTTTGTTTGTTTCTTAAATTCCATGAATGTAATTCTCTATGAGTGAAATCGTATAGTATTTCTCTTTCTCTGACTTATTTCTTTTAGCATTATACCCTCTAGGTCTATCCATATTTTTTGCAAGTGGCAAGATTTCATTCTTTTTTTATGGCTGAGTAATACCCCATTGTGCATATATACCACACCTTCCTTATCCATTCATTTATCAATGGAACTTGGGTTGCTTCCATACTTGGCTGTTGGAAATAATGCAACAACAACCATAGGGGTGCATATATTTTTTTGAATTAGTGTTTTTGTTTTCTTTGAGTAAATACCCAGTAATGGAATTACTGGGTCATAGGGTAGTTCTATTTTTAGTTTTTTGAGCGACCTCCATACTGTTTTCCACAGTGGCTCTACCAATTTACATTCCCACCAACAGGCCATAAGGATTCCTTTTTCTCTGCACCCTTACCAACACCTGCTTCTTGTCTTTTGAATGTAGGCATTCTAGCAGGTGTAATAAGGTGATACCTCATTGTGGTTTTGATGTGCATTTCCTTGATGATTAGTGACATTGAGCATCTTTTCATGTATTAGTTGGCCACCTACATGTCTTTGGAAAAATATCTATTCATGTCTTCCGCCTATTCTTGATTGATTGGATTATTTGGGATTTTTTGGGGAGGGTGTTGGGTTGTATGAGTTCTTTGTATATTTTGGATAGAACTCTTTCTCAGATGTATCATTTGCAAATATGTTCTCCCATTCATTAGGTCCCCTTTTTGTTTTGTTGATGGTTTCCTTCACTGTGCAAAAGTTTTTGATATGGTGTAGTCCCAGTGGTTTCATTTCGCTTTTGTTTCCCTTGCCATGGGAGACATATCTAGAAAAATGTTGCTAAGGCTGGTGTCCAAGAAACTACTGCCTATATTTTCTTTCAAGAGTTTTATGGTTTCAGGCTTCACATTTAGGTCCTTAATCCTGTTGAATATAATGTTAAAAAGTGGCCCAGTTTCATTCTTTTGCATGTAATATTCTACTTTTCTCAGCACCATTTATTAAAGAGATGGTCTTTTCTCATTGCTTCTTGCCTCCTTTGTCATAGATTAACTGACATATAAGCATGTGTTTATTTCTGGACTCTCCTCTGTTCCATTGATCTGTGTGTCTGTTTTTCTGCTGGCACTCATACCGCTTTGATTACTACAGCTTTGTAGTGTATCTTGAAATCTGGGATTGCGATGCTTCCAGCTTTGTTCTTTTTCAAGATTGCATTGGCTATTTGGAGTCTGTGGTTCCATTTAGTATTATTTGTTCTAGTTCTGTGAAAAATGTTATTGATATTTTGAAGCTGTCAGTTGTTTTCCAAAGTAGTTATATCATTTAACATTCTCACCAGTAATGTCCGAGAGTTCTAGTTACTCCAAATTCTCACCAAGGTTTGGTATTCTCTGTCTTTTCAATTTTAAACATTCTAGGGGTGTGCATTGTGGTATCTCACTATAGTTTATTTTTTATTTTTTTACTTGAGAGAGAGAGAGCACATGTGCGAGTATGGGAGAGGGGCAGAGGGAGAGAGAGCGAGAATCCCAAGCAGGCTCCAGGCTCAGCACGGAGCCCAATGTGGGGCTTGATCTCACAACCCTGGGCTCATGACAGGAGCCTAAATCAAGAGTCAGACACTGGGCCAACTGAGCCACCCAGGCACCCCTCATTGTTGTTTTTAATTGCATTTTCCTAATGACTAATATTGAATATCATTTCAAATGATTACTTGCCATTTGTGAATCTTTTTCAGTTTAGTGACTGTTTAAATCTTTTAGCCATATTTTTACGTGAGTTTTCTTCTGTTAGTAAGAGCTTTTTATGTATTCTGGATTTAAGTCTTTAATTAGATAAATGTTTAAAAATATTTCTTTTTCAATCTGAGGATTGCATTGCCATTTTTAAACTGACTTGCAAAGAACATATTTTTTAATTGTAAAGAAGTCCAATTTATCCTTTAAAAATATATTTGATCTCCTAAAGTTTTCTATAAGTTTTATAATTCTTGCTTTTATATTTGGATCTGTATTCAAGTTAATCTTTGTATTAGGGCTGAAGTCAATTCTAAGTTTATTCCTTCAGTAAAGTATCTTAGCACCTTTATCAAAAATCAAATGACTTTTGATATATGGCTCTGTATCTGGATTCTTTATTCCATTGACTGACGTATCTCAAGGTCAATATTATACTGCTTTAGGGACACCTGAGTGGCTATTGTTAGTATCTGACTCTTGATTTTGGCTCAGATCACGATCTCACAGTTTGTGAGATTGAGCCCCACATGGGGCTCCACACTGAGCACAGAGCCTGCTTGGGTTTCTCTCCCTCTCTCTCTCTGCCCCTGCTCTGCTTGCTCTCTCTTCCTCTCAAAATAAACTTAAAACACACACATACACACACACAATATATACTGCTTTAAGTAGTGTATGTACTCTTTAGTGTAAGTCAGAAAAATCAGATAGTAAGTCTTCTAACTTTGAATTTGAGTAGAAAGGGAAGACATACTTGCTTCGTTCCAGTATTAGGGGAAAACCACTTACTCTTACACCATTAAGTGTAATATTAACTGTCGATTTTTCATAAACTATCATGACTTCTTCTCTTAGAGCAAGTAATTTCCAAATTCTAGACAGATTAATGCAACTGGAAGATGTTTTCGAAAGACTCCTTAGAGGGAATTTCAGGATTTTGTCTCTTTGTTCTCACTGACTATATCGAGGGTTACCAGTAGACAACTTGTAATTTTCCAAATCTTATCTGAAAAAGAATTTTCATCTCTCCCTAGAGAGCCCATGATTAGTACCAACATCCTATTTTCTTGATTCACTTTTCCAAATGTGAAGGTCATGAAGGAAAAGAGACACTCCTCTCTTAATGGGGACCTTTTGAATACTTCAATAGTTTTGCCTCTGGATCTGAGGTGAGAATGATTCTAAGGCATTCGTCGGCAGTGTATAACATTTTCTTGGTCGTAAGAGGACAGCGATGCACAGTTTGTATTGGGCAGTAGTCCTGCTGTAAGGAATGGCTGACTTGGAAGAGGCTGCTCATCTGGTTTATTCAGGATGCTAGTCTGTAGGTCAGCCTCAGGACTAGCTGTCTTTCCAGGATGATTAGAGCCATTTAAAAAAAAGCAAAAGAGATAGGTTGGTTTCTGTTGTTTGTTTGTTCGATCGGTTTGTTTTTAACTTCAGTGTTGAGTTATGGCTCCGTTTTTCATGGAGGATTAACCCTGTCGTTGTACGGTAACGTGTAATTCTGATTTCCTTCCTCCACACCCTTTAAAAACCAGACTTTTAAGTCTCTCCCGAAGCATTAGAGGATGATTACTCTCAGGAGGAATGTTGTCTTTTGGCGGTACGCAGGGGGTGCACATCACAGAACCAGAAAATCCAACGAACATGTAGGTCAAATGGAGACAACTTGACTGGGCCCTTGAGTGACTCACTGCTGGATGGTGTGGACTTCACCAGAGAGCGCAGAGATTCACGGTTAAATGACTTTTATTTCTACTCTCTTTGGGATATAAGGTAATACTCAAGTTGGCTTTGGTTTCTTATTTCAAAATCCCGATTGAGAAGAGTTCTAGAAACAAGGTCTGTGAATTGGTATATGGGAAATAGAATATTACCATACAGGTAAATTCTACTTGAAAATGAGGTTTCACACTTGATGTACCTGGCAAATTTATGGTGGTTTTCTTCTAGGAGTAAGCTAAGGGAATTAAACACTGGATGATGGGTAGAAGAGAGCCAGCTTCTGATCAAAGATTACCTTGGGGAAAACCTAAGGGATGCAGCATGGCTCCCAGTGATGTTCCTCACAGCCGCCAGTCATGGATTTGTGTTTCTCCAGAATAACCCGAATCACCTCAGTTTCCTTAGAGAAGATCAGCTAATATTGGACGATGTCCCAAGGGGATGGGATAGCCGTATATAACTGGGAAGCCCTGTATAAAATAAATATGTTCGTCAGTTTTCTTAAGGACTTTTAAAACTGTAAGAGTTTCAGACTTTTTTTTTAATGATTAAAACAATTGCTGGGGTGCCCAGATGGCTCAGTCAGTTGAGTGTACAACTCTCGATTTCAGCTCAGGTCATGATCTCATGGTCGTGAGATTGAGCCCTGCATCAGGCTCCACACTGGACATGGAACCTGCTTGGGATTCTCTCTCTCTCTCTCTCTCTCTCTCTCTCTCTCTGTCTCTGCCCCCCCCCTGCTTGTGCATGCACATGTGTGCTTTCTCTCTCTAAAAAATAATAATAACATAATAATAGTATTAGTTTTCTCTGACTTTTTAAAATGATATTTTCAGACATCTGTGTAAGATTATATGACAGCTTTGTCTCTAACTTATTCATAGCGAAACTTCCAAAGGGGTGTTAAAATAAGAACTTTTGTAGCAGTATAAAGCCTTGTTAGAATGTCCGGAAGAATTTTTTACCTTGAAGCCGATAGATTGTGCCTTTGATCTTTTACTGTAAAGAGTACCTGGACCCGTGAGTTTTACTTCACTCCATTCTGCACGTTTGGCGCATGAGCAGTACGTGTGCGCGTGTGCGAGGGCGTGTCCTGCTGCTGATGCTCCTCTTTCGGGTGTGTCTGGTTAACAATGATTGCAGCCCATCATTTATGTGTATCAGGGTAAAAGTTGGATTCCTAGCATCTCAAATTCTTTTTCTGGCTTCGTAAATTTTTTTTACATATAATTCTACAACTCTCAGGGTGGAAGGCAGGTTTTATTGGCATTTGAGTACATTCATTTAGTTAAAATCATCTTAGTATGTTTCTTAACTTTATATAAAAAATGAACTTTTTGAAAAGAAACTAGATTACATTAAATCGTTTCCTACTCATTAAGTTTTTGAACAGAATTTAGAGAAGAAAAATCCTGGAAAAAAAAAAAAAAGGATACTGGGTACTTAAAACTAACTGGTATTATCTTGGCAGACCATTCTCTCACAGCATTGGTTTCTTCACCTACAAAATTAAGGGGCTGGGCGGCACCTGGGTGGCTCATTCAGTTAAGTGTCCGACTTCAGCTCAGGTCATGATCTCACAAATCATGATTTGAGCCCCGCATGAGGCTCTGTGATGACAGCTTGGATTCTGTGTCTCCCTCTCTCTCTCTGCCCCTCCCTCGCTTGTGCACGCTCTCACTTGCTCGCTCTCAAAAATAAATAAATAAACTTAAAAAATTAAATCGAATTAAGGGGTTGGAGTAGATCATATGTAAAATCTGATACAGTGGTCAAGTTTTCATTTGGTTTTTTTATTGCATTATTATTCCATTTTAGTAGTAGATAGAATCTTAGAAATCAATACATATGGCTCCTACTAAATTGTAAATACTATAAGAATTCATTAACAACATCAGGATATCCAGGGCTTTTTCCCATTGCCCATTGCCCATCAGAGTATCTAAGGCATAAGTGAAACACTTATGTCGTGGGCACAATAATATTTTATAAAGATTACTTTTGTTTGCTATAAAGTCTTGCATAGGATCCTAAATGGATTCAGTTTATGTTAAAATAGACTATTATAACAGGATTACACACTTGTCCTACCTTACGTGTCTTTTTCAAGTTTAATCACCAATATGTAGTTATTCACAGCATTTTCAACAATACATCTGATATATTTTATTTTTTTAATTATGAAATACACACATAGAAAAATGCCTATAATGTCTGTGTACATTTTAAATAATAATAGTAATCAACACCATTGTTACCACTACCAAGTGTAAGAAAAATAATAATTCTCTAGCTCCTTTGTAGCTCCTGCCCCTTTCTGAAGATGTCTCCTATTCCCAGACTACCCCATCTAGCACCATTTTGGCTTAATCATTACCTTTCTTTACTGTCTTACCAATATATGTTCTGTATGCCTGAATGAGTTATTGTTTCGTCGCCTGATTCTGAACTTTCTATTCACAGGAAAGGATTGTATATATTCTTTTGTAACTTGTTTTTTCATTGAACATTGTCTTTGAGATCCACAGTTGTTCATGTAAGGCTGTGGTTCATTAATGTTCACTGCTGAATCGTATTAATATATCATATTTTATTTATTCTGTCAGTGGACTTTTCCTTTCTGGCTTGTGTGTTTACTTTGTTGTTGTTAAGAAGCATTTAATAACATGAAAAGTCCTTCTGCAGTGTTAAAGCTAGCAACTTTCCAAATCCTTAATTCAATCTTTCTTAAAGGTGCTATATTCTCTTTGGGAAAAAAAAAAAGATTTCGGGGAAAAAATAAGTAAAGTTAATGTCAAGATTCCTATGCAATATAAGAATTTTTATATTTCCACCAGATAATGAGAATTTCACAGCAAAATCATAATCTAGAAAATCGCAGTTCCAGTGTCAGAGGGGATTGAGTGCAAGTCCCATGAATGAAGAAATCAAAGATTTCATTGTGGAAATTAGAAGCAGATGCTTCTAAGTGGAGGGTTTTCCCTGAGAACAGCACTTTTTGTTGGCGATGTCATGCTAGAAATCCATCTTGGTTGAAAGGAATTTTTGTGCCTGGTTGCTAAACCTGATATGACTTTTAAATACAGATGGCTATGAGGAAATAAGTTTCTCTGGTTTAAAATTCATGACTCTTTACCCTTGATTTTGTTCTTCTTATCGGTTGCCTTCTAGCATCTCCCCTCATCTCCCAGGCTTTCCAAATGTACTCAGATTTTTGTCTGATGTCCATGTACTTGAGGAGAAATTGCTCCCACCTCTAGCTCTAGAGGTGGGCCCTGGGTGGCCTCAGCTCATCTAACTATTCAGGCCCCTGCCCTATGATTGGGGGGGGGGGGCGCGCTGGTGACCTGAGACATCCAGTTAGGGTTAGTATCATTACTCCTGTTTGCCTCCACATGCTGGTTTATTTGGCCACTCTGAGAGATGCATGCCTTAAAGTGGAGTGATTCCAAGGTACCAGGAGGCAACTAGGTCCTGGATGACATCTCAAACTACCACATCAAACCACCCACGGGCCCTTTCATCCTGCCGCTAGCCCTCAAGTTTCTGTGGTTTTTATAAATTTCCCTTATAGCATTTAACTAGCTTAACTGCTAATCTTTAACACATCTATAGTGTGTACCATATGTCATCCTTTAATAGATACTGTTATTATTCCCATTTTACAGATATGGAAGCTGAGATGTAGAGAGAGGCGAAGGGACTTGTCCAAGGTCACACAGCTAGGAAGTAGCTGGCTAATAGTCAAACCCAGGCAATTTGGCTACAGAGTTCAAGTTTGATAGTTTTGGTACTTACAATGTAATGCATCCCAGCCAGTGTATCTTTTCATATATTTGCTTTCACATAAGTTGCTTTAACTTGATATACAGGGAGACTTTCCTAGAAACTGTGTTTTGTTGATAGTATTGGAGATGAGTTTTCTTTTATGTTTGTCTACTACATTTAAAGATGAGGAAAAATATGCACCTTTTCTTCTGTAACTAACACGCAGAAAATATTCAAAAAGCTGTGACCAGTACTGACTCCCATTTCTTGGGTGGGGATTGGAGAGCGCTTCCTTAAAAACGTAATTTTAATCTTAATTGCTAGACAATTCACATTCTGGTGAATTGATAAATAATTTACTCGTTGCATCCTACTGTGTGCCTATTAGAGACCCAGTACTACCCCAGACATTAGAGACCTAACGAATGCTGCCGGATCCTATCCTGGAGGACATCCCAGTTCTCTGTGGGGAGAGAGACTTGCCAGCAAGTACGAGGGTGATAAGAGGGCAAGTGAAATCCCCTCAGCTGCCCAGCAATGTGGAGGCATGCTCCCCAGACAAGTATCTTGAGTTTTCTGGGGAGAACGAAGATGCGGTACTTTGTTCTTGTTCTTTTGGAGGTGGGCGAGTAGTATGTGAGGGAGGATATCTAGGCAGGGGGAACGGGATGGACAAAAGCATAGACATATGACAGCAAGACTTGTCCAGAGAACCCTGAGGAAAACAGCTGTGGTAATGTGCAACATGAGTGACAGACCAGCCACGCGGGGCTGGCCAGAACATGAAGGTGAAAGATCGTGCCTTAGAGTTTAGGTGTTGTCCTGTGGAAGTGCTGTGGCATGAAAGACTGTGTGACCCGGGACGTGAGATGCAAAGTTGGATGTGCAGTTTAACGAGGTCACCTTGGCAGCCCGGCGGGGGGGGGGGGGGGGTGGGGGGGGGGGGGAGCGGACTTAAAGAGTGAAACAAGACCGAACATTTAGAAAGCCAGGTGAGAATACAGTGAAGATGTATGGTGGAGGAGAGAGGTGCCAGAATGACAGGTAGACAGGAGGAAGATTTTTTTTTTTTTTTGTAACTAAGATTATTTTTAAGTGTATGTATTAGCAACTGTGTCCCAGCCTTTCGACCACTGGGGTCATTTTTGTCATCCTCCCTCTCCCCCACCTTCCCTGGGCCTCATGAAAAGATTGTCTATCAAAGTGAATTGTTTTCATTTTTTAAACCTGGCAGGTACGACTAAATGCGCTATCAAAATAAGCACTTGAAAAATGGTATGAAAATGACTTAAGTGTTTAGTCTTTTAGTTTTCTTTGTACCGTGGGTAAATATGCCAGTTTTTATCAGAGTTTTTGAAATATTTAAAGTAATTGTGAAGATCTCATTACTTTCTCTGTTTATTTGAAGTACGGTTGACACACAGTGTCACATTATTTCAGGTGTACAACGTAGTGATTTGGCAAGTTTCCGCGTTATGCTACGTTCACAAGTATGGCTGTCCTCTGTCACTGTACGATGGGATTAAAGTGTGCTGTACCTTTTACGCCCATGACTTATTCATTCCACATTCCTTCACCCATTTTGCCCATCCCTCCACCCCCTTTTCCTCCAGCAACCACCAGTTCTTTGTATTTTTGGATCTGTTTCTGCTTTTTGTGTGTTTGTTTTATTTTTTAGATTCCACACATAAGTGAAATCCTATGGTATTTGTCTTTTTCTGTCGCGTATTTCACTTAGCATACTACCCTCTGGGTCCCTCCGTATTTTTGCACATGGCAAGATCTCATCCCTCTTTGTGGCTGTTATTCCCTTGTATGTATACGCACCACATCTTCTTTATCCATTTATCTGTGGATGAACACTTGGCCCCTTCCATATCTTGGCTGTTGTAAATAATGCTGCAACAGACAGAAGGATACATGTATCCCTTTGAATTAGTGTTTTTGTTTTCTTTGAGTAAATACCCAGTAGTGAAATTACGGGGTCATAGGATAATACTGTTTTTAATTTTTTGAGGAACCTCCGTACTATTTTCCACAGTGACTGTACCAGTGTGCATTTCTGCCAGCAGTGCACGAGGGTGCCTTTTTCCCATATCCTTGCCAACACTTGTAATTTCTTGTCTTTTTGATTTTAGCCATTTTTAACAGGTGTAAGGTGATATCTCATGGTCTTGATTGTATTTTCCTGATGATCAGTGACGTTGAGCTTCACTGTATGCCTTCTTTTGGAAAATGTCTGTTGCGGTCCTCTGCCTGTTTCTTAATTGGATTATTGTGGGTTTTGGTGTTGAGTTGTATAAGCTCTTTACATATGATATTAACCCCTTACTGGATATATCATTTGCAAATATCTTTTCCCGCTCATTAGGTTGCCTTTTTGTTTTGTTGATGGTTTCCTTCACTGTGCAAAAGCTTTTCATTTTGGTAGTCCCAATAGTTTAATTTTGTTTTGTTTCCCTTACTTTAGTAGACATCTAGAAAAACATTGCTAAATCCAGTGTTGTAGAAGTTATTGCCTGAGTTTCCTTCCAGGGGTTTTATGGCTTCAGGTCTTACAGTTAGGTCTTTAATGCATCTTGAGTTTATTTTTCTGTATAGCGTAAGAAAGTAGGCGAGTTTCATTCTTCCGCATATAGCCACCCAGTCTTCCCAGCACTGTTTATTGAAGAGACTGTCTTTTCCTCGTTCTGAGTCTCCTCAGAAACCTGGTCAGGGTACTGAAGGAAATGCCTTATCATTGTGGGGAACATTCCACAGCCTGATTTCTCATCTGTCCAGTCTGAGTTTGCCTCATGGGGCAGCAACACAGATTCTTTGAGGGGCTCAGTCCTCTGTGCTGCCTCCCTACCCGGGACCTTATCTGTATGACTTTACACCCTTGTAATTCTTTCTTTTTCTCCCCACTGCATACAAGCCATTTCACCTCCCTCCATGAAATGTTTCCTCCGTGCTGCTCTTCCCTCTGTTCGTGGTCTTTCCACGAATCCAGAGACAGCCTTCTGTTTACCACAGGGTTTAGCATTTAACTTAAAATACAATTGTATTACTTCCAATCATTCCTACTGTGTTAATTTTAACTCTTAAAAGAGATTAGAAGGTCTCTAATGGCCAGAATTTAGAAATGATGTGAGATACGAGAAGGAGCATACTTAGACACAGTGCTAGAGGACTCAAGTACCAGTTAGCTTATATGCTGGCGGGTTGGCTAACAGAATAGTCTGGATTTCTCTTCCTCCCTTTGTCTCTTCCTTCCTTCTTGTCTTTCTTACTGTCCTTTACCGTCTTTCCTACTGTCTTTCTTTCTACCTATTTGATTTAGGGGCTTTCTTTATTCATGCTAGTTCTCTAAAAATGTAGTGAAAGCATAATTTTGGGCTACAGTGAGTATTTGTGATTTTGGGAGAACATGCCCAATAAACGGTATTTTTTTTATCGATGTACTATAATTCACTAATCCCTTCCTGTTGTTAGACTATTTAGATTTTTTCCAGTCTTTACTCTGATGGATAATAGTTTAGTGAGTACTTTTGATCAAAAGTGCGATGTGTTTTGGTTGTTTCCTTCTCACACATTTTTTCCCAGAAGTCAGATTATTGGGTCAAAGATACAAACATTTGTAGGACTAGCCACATAATTTTATTCCTTAGAGTATGGTAAGCATTAGTTGGCACCAGTTCAGGTCCACTTTAACTGGAAGGTGCTTTGCCATTCCCAGCCCCACGGTGTGTCTAGCAAGTGTTGTTGTTAAATATAGAAATGAAATCTATTAGTTACTAACAAGAGAAAAACACGATTTCTCTTAGAACTCAGCACCATGTATTACCAAAAAGTCACTCTTCCACTTACTTTCCATAGTATGACCTCAGTAATACATCATTTACTGGTAGTAAATGAGTAGCCTATTTAATAATCTTCACAGCAATTCGATTTCAGAGGGGAGAAGAACAGACATGAAAAAGTAAAGAGACTTGCCCGAGGGCACCCTGGTGTCAGGCGTTGCAGGTGGATCCAAATCCAGGCAGTCTGAATCCGTGCTCTTAAGCGGCACTTTATATCACCTTTCCCACTTTCCAAAGTTAACGTTTCTGTTGATTCAATAACTACATTTCAAGTGTAGTTATTACTTGTATCAAACTTTTCTATTACTTGTGTATTACCTCAAGCTATTACAGGTTAGGTTTCAGACCACTGCAGAAGAGTAAACATTGCAGTAAAGTGAGTTAAATGAACTTTTTGGTTTCCCAGATAATATAAAAGTTATGTTTACTCTATGCTGTCGTCTATTAAGGACATAATATTGTTATGTCTTTAAAAAGTACATACCTTAATTAAAAATATCGTATTGCTAAAGATGCTAATTATCGTCTCAGCTTTCATCAAGTCATAATTCTTTTGCTGGTGGAGGGTCTCGCCTCTGCCTTGATGGCTGCTGACTGATGAGCACGGTGACTGCAGAAGGTTGGGGTGACTGTGGCAATTTCTTAAAATAAGACAACGAAATTTGCCGCATCAGTCGACACTTCATTTCATGAACGGTTTCTCTGTCTCACGTGATGCCGTTTGATAGTATTTCACCCACAGTAGAACTTCTTTCAAAACTGGAGTCAGTCCTCTCAAACCCTCCTGCTGCTTTATCAACTAAACTTGTGTCGTATTCTAAATCCTTTGTTGTCATTTACACAATTTTCACAGCATCTTCACCAGCCATAGTAGGTTCCGTCTGAAGAAACTACTTTTTTTGCTCATGTGTAAGAAACCACTCCTCATCCATTCAAGTTTTATTCTGAGATCACAGCAGTTCAGTTCCTTCTTCAAGCTCCACTTCTAATTCTAGTTCTCATGCTGTTTCTGCCACCTCTGCAGTTACTTCCTCCACTGACATGTTGAACTCCTCAAAGTCATCCATGAGGGTTAAAATCAACTACCTCAAAAGCCTGTTCTTATTGATATTTTGACCTATTCCCCTGAAGCATGTATATTCTTAATGGCATCTAGAATGGTGACTCCTTTCTAGGTTTTCAATTGACTTTGCCAAGATCCATTAGAGGACTCACTACCCATGGCAGCATTAGTTTTATGGAAAGTATTTCTTAACTGATAAAACTTGAAAGTCGAAATGGCTCCTCGATCCATGGACTTTAGAAAGGATGTTGCCTTAGCAGGCACGAAAGCAACATTAATCTCAGCGTATGTCTCCATCAGAACTCTCAAGTGACCAGAGGTACTGTCAGTGAGCAGTAATATTTTAAAAAGAATCTTTTCCTGAGTGGTAGGTCTCAATAGTGGGCTTAAAATATTCTGTAAACCATGTTGTAAACAGATGGGCTGTCATTTAGGCTTTGTTGTTCCATTTATAGAGGACAGGCAGAGTAGAGTTAGCATTATTCTTAAGGGCCCTAGGATTCTCAGAATGCTAAATGAATATTTGCTTCAACTTAAAGTCACCTGCTAGCTGCATTAGCCCCTAGCGAGGAGTCAGCCTGTCCTTTGAAGCTTTGAAGCCACACATTGACTTCTCCTCTCTAGTTATGAAAGTCCTAGATGGCATCTTATTCCAAATGAAGGCTGTTTTGTCTACACTGAAAATCTGTTTAGTGTAGCCACTTTCGTTAATTATCTGAGCTGGATCTTCTGGATAACTTGCTGCAGCTTCTACATCATCACTTGCTACTTCACTTTGTACTATTATGTTATGAAGATGGCTTCTCTCTTTAAACTTCGTTTACATTTCTTCTGAAGCTTCCTCAGCTCTTTCAGCCTTCATAGACTTGAAGAGAGTTAAGGCCTTGCTCTGGATTACTCTTTGGCTTAAAAGAATGTTGTGGCTGGTTTGATCTATCCAGACCATTAAGTAAAGCTAAGTTTTGTCTTTTTATCATTTGCGTGTTCACTGGAATAACTCTTTTCCTTCAGTAACTTTTCCTTTGCGTTCATAACTTGGCTAACTGGTATGGGAGGCCTCAGCTTTCATCCAATCTTGGCTTTTGACATGCCTTGCTTTAGTAAGCCTGATGATGTCCAGCTTTTGATTTCAAGTGAGAGACATGCAACTCTTCCTTTCATATGAATGCTTAGAGACCACTGTAGAATTGTTCATTATTATTATTCCAACATTGCTGTTTCACAGGGAATAGAGAGGCCAGGGAGATGGGGAATGGCCGGTTGGTGGAGCAATCAGAGCGCCCACATTTATCGATTAAATTCATTGTCTTATCTGGGCACAGTTCATGGCACCCCTAAATAATTACAATAGTAACATTAAAGATCACTGATCACAGATCACCATGATAAATATAGTAATACTGAAAACGTTTGAAATATTGTGAGAATTACCAAAATGTGATACAGAGACACAAAGTTAGCAAATGCTGTTGAAAAAATGGTGCCAACTGGATTTGCCACAAACCTTACATTTGCCAACAAGCAAACAAATAAAACCACATAAACACACACATATCATCTGTGAAGTCCCATAAAGCAAAGTGCAATAAAACAAGATGTGCCTGTATTTTAAAAACAACTGGATGCTAAAAAACAATGACTCTAAGGCAACTTGTTCTCAACAGTTGGTTCTCAACAGTGGGGGATTTTGCCCCAAGGAGGCATTCGACAATGTCCAAAGGAATTTTGGTTGGTCACAGCTGGGAGGTAGGGGGATTCTCCTGACATCTAGTGAGTAGAGGCCAGGGATGCTATTGAACGTCCTACAATGCACGGGACGCTCCACAGTGCGAAGGATATTTTACCCATGAAGTCAATAATGCCAAAGTTAAGAAACCCTGCTATAGAATCTTCATTGCCGAAGGACATGTATGTAGTAAGTGAGACATCCCTCACTTAATGAGCATATACTATGTGCCTGCCAGTCAGAGATTAAATGAAATCTGAGTAGGGGAGACAGACAAGAAACATAAGCTACCGAACTGTTAGTGTAAAGATAGTGCTTTGAAATAACAAAGTGTATTTGCACAAATGAGTTATCCATGAAGCAGAATTTCTAACTAAATATGAGTTAGTCATAGGGCCAGCCCAAATTCAAGGGGAGGGGTAATAGATCCCATCTCTTAATGGGAAGCATGGCAAAGAGTTTACAGTTTTCTTTAATATACCATAAGTACTTAACAGTAGCACCTGGCACATAGCGTGTACTAAATGTTAGCTATAATTAGTGCCTTTTCTGATCAGTAGGTGAACCTTGGCATTTGCTGTTCCCTCTATTTGGAAAACTCTTCCCAAGATGGATGGGTGGAGGGATGGATGGATGGGTAAGTGGAAGGAAAGAAGGAAGGAAGGAAGAAAAGGACATCCCTCTCTTAATGCTGTTATCAGTTCTATTTATTTATTAGAGATGATTCCCCTGATTACTCTGTATGAAATAGCATCTACACTACCACCTTATCTCCATCAACTCTCTCATCTACCCTGAGTTTATTTTTCCTCACAGTAAAAATCACCATCTACATTATATATTTATTATCTCTCTCCATCATAGCAGAATATTTGTTTTGTTCAGTACTTAGTACATCGTAGGTGTTTAATGTATATACATGGAATTAGTGAACGAATAAATGAATGAGGAAAAAAACCAACTCATTTTACCAAAGACATTTTGATATCACTTTTAGGATATCATACATTAAAAGACTATATACTATTTATTCCAAAGTGATATTTGCCACAGTTTTCACATACTTAATGCCGTCTGCTGTTATGTCTTCCCATGAGAGTTACCCATCAGGATACATATGTTCTTGGGAAGCAGAGGCAGTATCATCATCTTAAGCTTCTTGGCAGTGGTATGTTCCTAAGTGGAGATTGAGCTCAAGGATGTAGGGGCACATCTTCTATTGCTGTTGTATTCTGCTTTTCGGCACATAAATACAATACTGCGTGTGTAACTTGAGCATCCTTAATGTATAATAATTAAATTAAAAGCTAGGGCTCTTTGCGATCCAGCTTTCCAAGATAAGTTTTCATCTTGTTTTTGTTAGGTAATAAAGATACCTTATTGACTGTTGAAATATGGCTACTAGCCATGCTTGCCTTATAGGAATCATCTTAGCATATTACCACCTTCACTTTTTTAGGGGGACAGTCTCAGAATTGAGAATCCTCCTTTGCTTCCATTCGAGTGAGACTATATTATGTGTGTTGGAAATTTCTGGTAACCTAGTTCTTTTATTTTAAAATACACTTTTTTTATTTAGAATACCTTCATATATATAGGAGTTGCAAAGAGTATAGGGGTTCCTAGATACCCACATGTACCCACTTCTTCCTACACAATTAATAACCATTATCGATACATTATAATAAACTAAAATTCATACTTTCATTCTGGGGTGACCCAGTTTTAAAGGTTAGTTCTAATAATTTCTAAAAAAAAAATGAAAATCTATATTCAGTGTATACACATACCAGGTGGTAGCTTCCTGATTCTTAAAAGAATCAAAGTAACTTTTAGCCAGTGCCGCTTATCAGAAACTTAAGAGACGTATAATATCGTGGGTTTAAAATTCAAGTGGGGGAATCTAACAGCTTAACATATTTTATTTGTGAGTTGGGTATTAATAAAGATGACAGGATAGGGTTTGATCATTATTAAAGGTGTTTTTTTGTTGCCTGGAAAATCTCATCCTGCAACATGGTGTGTTTGTGGGTATCTATCCTAAGATCACTGGACAGAAAAGGGCTGCCCCGGAGTGGGGAATGTGCCCTCCTAGGGCTGAGCTGGGATTTAGCTGAGGACGCAGCAGAGGCAGCCAATGGCTCAGAGGCTAATTGCTACAACTCAAATTGGCATAAATTTAGTCTAATTCTTTTCCCTGGGACTGCCCAATTTAAGATTAAATTTTATACTGGAGCATATTAGAGATATAGGCATTTTGCTGTTTCACAGGAATCTCTTAATCAGCTTTAATGCAGTCCTGGGTAAAGTAAAAGCTTAATCCTATCTCTCTTTTAGGACTTTTTATTTTGCCATCCTCAAAGCAGACCAGGCAGCAATGAGGCAGTGCTGCTTCTTAAAGACTCTGCTTTTCATTAATTTTTCTTTAATAATCTTCCTCTGGTCCTTTTTTTAAATCGCATTATAAAATAAGTAAAAAGTGTACTCAAATGAAATTTGAAAATTATTTTAATGAAGCTCTGGAAACATCTCAAACCTCAGAAGATATTTTTTCCTTAGTTTATTTTTTAAATTCTAGAAAGTAGGTCAGTAGAAATAACCCCCTTTTAATTGGCTTAATTAGGAATAAAAATTATAGGAATAACTCAATTTGAAGTACAGAATTAAATAAGAAAAATTACACTGGGACTAATATCACTCGAGGGTTTGAATTTAAATACGATGCATTTACTCATACCTTAGAATTTCTTCTTGAAAAGATTTTAATTGCAGAGAGGAGACCTAAGTATTAGAATAGGTCAATACATAGGAAAAACATTTCCATGAAATTGACAAGGAAATTGTTTCACAAACATATTTCTCAAATAGTATGTTTAAGAATATTATTCTATAGGACCTTAATGGAGAAGTCTTAGAGAAGGGGGAAAGGATCCCGTGACCAAGTAAATTTGAGAAATATTAAGTTAAACAAATTTAAGAAGTTGCCTGCAGTACTCGTCAGAGCCTTTAATGCTTTCTTTTGGGGAAGGTATATATAGGGTCCCCTGCTTCCCCAATTTATTTATCCCTAGGTCACCTAGTAACACTTTTCAGGAAAGTGTTCTAGGACACACGTTTGACCTGTCTTAGGAATTTATACCTTTGAAAATATTGAGGACTTTTCAGAAGTGCTTATATGTTGCTTATTCCCCATTCCATACCTCATGATGTTTTTCCAGAGTATACTGTGAAAATAGTATATTCAATAATATATACTGTTTGCTCAGTACCTTCCTTCTCTTAACTCATGTGGTCTTTATACTTGACTATGTGTCAGAAATGCCTGGGAGCTTTTTTTAAAAGATTTAAGATTCCTGAGTCCTAGCCTGGGAGATTCCGAGTGAGTAGAAGTGTCACTGCACTCCAGATTCTGTATTTATCACAGACACTCAGGTGATTCGGATGCAGCCAACATGGGTCTTCCAATTGGTGCTTTGGAACCGTTGAACTAAAAGTGTGCATTTGTCAGATCAGTGATTGGATTCGGGATGCACTTAGCTCGTGGTCGTAAAACACATGGGCTAACCATCCCGTACTGGAGATAAACTTCAGTGTTGACCTCCAGTGACCCTACAGGGTGATGTGCTGGCTACAATCGTAATGTGAAATAGTTGCTATTATCCTTTAAGAAAAGCAGAATACTTGTAAGGGGACTTTTGATCACCTTCCTAATGAGGAAATACTGTTCGTAAGATTACCATTTGTTTTTATTTAATTTGAGTAGCTCCCTTGTTGATGGCATTTTATTCATACTTTAAAAAGAAATACTAGTTCATATTTACTCATAGTGCCATATAAGATTACATTTTCTCCCATCTTCGTGCTATTAATAGATGGACATTTAACCTTAAGCAAATAGACCAGATTATATCTCATTTATGCTTTGATTTATATGAGCACTGACAGTAGCTTTTCTGTTAGAACTGTGGGGTTATATACTCAGAAAAGTATAGAACACTTAAGCCTAAGGAAATTGAAGAGGATGCAAGGAAATGGAAGAGAATTCCATGCTCGTGAATTAGAAGAACAAACATTGTTAAAATGTCTATACTACCCAAAGCAATCTACACATTTAATGCAGTCCTTATCAAAACCACCAGCATATTTTGCAGAACTAGAACAAACAATTCTAAAATTTGTATGGAACCACGAAGACCCTGAATAGCAAAGCAAACCTGAAAAAGCAAAACAAAACTGGAGGCCTCACATTTCCGGATTTCAAGCTATATTGCAAAGCTGTAGTCATCAAGACAGTATGGTCCTGGCACAAAAACAGATACATAGATACAGTGGAATGGAATAGAAAACCCAGAAATGGACTCACAACTATATGATCAACTAATCTTTGACAAAGCAGGAAAGAGTATCCAATGGAAAAAAGACAGCCTCTTCAACAAACAATATTGGGAAAACTAGATGACGACCTGCAGAAGAATGAAACTGAACAACTTCCTTACACCGTACACAAAAATAAATTCAAAATGGATGAATGATCTAAATGTGAGACAGGAAACCATCAAAATCCCAGAGGAGAACACAGGCAGCAACCTCTTTGACCTTGGCCAGAGCAGCTTCTTAATAGACACATAGCTGGAGGCAAGGGAAACAAAAATAAACATGAACTATTGGGACTTTGTCAAAATAAAAAGCTTCTGCACAGACAAGGAGACAATCAACAAAATTAAAAGGCAGCCGATGGAATGGGAGAAGATATTTGCAAATGACATATCTGATAAAGGGTTAGAATTTATAAATCTATAAAGAACTTATCAAACCCAACAAAAGTAATCCAGTTAAGAAATGGGCAGAAGACATGAATAGATGTTTCTCCAAAGAAGACATCCAGATGGCCAACCAATACCTGAAAACATACTCAACATCACTCATCATCAGGGAAATACAAATCAAAACCACAATGAAATACCACCTGACACCTGTCAGAATGACTAAAATTAACAACACAAGAAACAGCATGTGTTGGCAATGATGCAGAGAAAGGAGAACCCTCTTGTATTGTTGGTATGAGTGCAAACTGGTGCAGCCACTCTGAAGAATAGTATGGAGATTCCTCAAAAAACTAAAAATAGGATTACCCTACAATCCAGCAATTGTACTATTAGGTATTTACCCAAAGGATACAAAAATACAGATTCACAGGGGTACATGTACCCCAAGGTTCTCAGCAGCATTATCAACAATAGCCAAACTATGGAGAAAGCCCAAATGTCCATCAACTGATGAATGGATAAAGATGATGTGGGGGGTGTGTGTGTATGTATTACTCAACCATCAAAAAGAATGAACTCTTGCCATTTGCAATGATGTTGATGAAGCTGGAACATACTACGTTAAGCAAAATAAATCGATCAGAGGAAGACAAATACCATATGATTTCATTCATGTGGAATTTAAGAAACAAAACAGATGAACATATGGGAAGGGGGGTGGGGAAGAGTAGAGAAGGAAACAAACACCAAGAGATTCTTAATGATAGAGGGTTGATGGAGGGAGGTGAGTGGGAGATGGGCTAGATGGGTGATAGGTATTAAGGAGGACACTTGTTGTGATGATCCCTGGGTGTTGAATGTAAGTGATGAATCACTGAATTCTACTCCTGAAACCAATATTGCACTGTATGTTAAATAACTAAAATTTAAATTTAAAAAATGTGTGGTTTTACTCTCTGGTAAAACAATTGTGTATTCTTGGAAATTCTCTTCTGCATCCTACAAATACAGCTGGAAGGAAACAATATAAATAATTACTATTGGAGAAAAATAATTACTGTCTGAGAGGCCACTAGTCTTAACCTATCTTGGTTGAATAGTGTTACATTAGCAATAATACATGAAAAAGTAGACACACCCATTAAAAGTAGAACATATCCCCTGCTCTTTTAAAATTATTCTGCAAAGTCTTGCCAGTGCAATAAGACATGAAACAAAAAAAGAGTGTGAGTGTTGAAGATTGGAGATAAAATCTTCATTACTTGCAAAAAATATTGTATACGTTGAAAACCTAAGAGAAATTAAAAAATAATATGTTTAATAAACTAAATAGATGTGAGAGGGTAGGTACAAAATCCACAGTTCTTTTGTATACAAACATGGTTTGATATATACAGTTTTGTTCTTTTTATGTATTAATTGGTTGGTAAAAAAAAACCAGAAAAATTGTTTGCATTGTCTGGTTAAAGGATCAGGAGAGAGAGCAGCACCATAAAAACTCAGGGAGAAAAAAAGTTGTGTGGGCTTAACCTTGGTAAGTGAGAGAGATAGTCGAAGTGAATCCCACAGATTCTGCTGAGGGTCCGGAGGTCACTGGCTTCCTTTGGCAGAGCCACGTTGGTGAAGTGAAGGAAGTGAACGCCAGACCACAGTAGTTAAAGAAGGAATGTAATATAAGCGCCAAGACATTTATTTGAGTTTGTAATGGAAAAAAAGGTTGAGAATTTTGTTGTCGTTGCTGGTTTGTCATTTTGTTTGTTTATGGAACCCTTTGTTGTCTCCCACATGAGACCGGAAACTTCTCAAAGGCAGGCTCTCTCTCTCTGCTTCTGTGAACCCTGCAGTGCACAGCACTGCCTCAAATGTATGAGGCGCTCATTGGCTCTATGTTTAATTCATGACTGTGAATGAAAGTTTTAAAACTGTTGATAGTGGGCAAAGTACAGAATAAATTTCAGTGGGTTCTCATTTATTAAACCAGGCAGCCCTCGTGTTGAGACGTGCTGTCTCTGTGCCAACAGAAACAGTTGTGCTGCTACTCGTGTCCCTGTCTCTCTCCTCACCAGTCTCACTACCTTTATTTATGGCTGGCTTTTGGGCTTTTTTACAGCTATGAAACCTGCGTAGTGGAACATCATGCTGCTTCTCCCGTAGGGCGTGTGATGAGGAGCGGAGTTTGGCTTTGGAGTGCTCGGAACCAGAGGAATTGCCGAGGACTCGGAGCCCAGCCCTGACCACTAGAGAGCCCACAACACAATGAACAAATTGAATTTCCATAACAACAGAGTCATGCAAGACCGCCGGAGTGTGTGTATTTTCCTTCCCAACGATGAATCTCTGAACATCATCATAAATGTAAGTAGATCCGTCTTTAGTATTGTTCGAATATCCTGTTCCCACCAGTGGCCACATTCAAGTTATTACCTGGTGAAGGGAGAGAGCGTTACAGGATGAGACCATTACTAATGTGGCAGAATCGGGGGGCTAAAGTTGTCTACACAGGTACAAACTTTGAATTATGGTTTCAGAGCAGCTGCCTTCAACATTTTTTCACCTGGGGGTGAAATTACAGGATTTTGGTTACTATATTATAGAAAAACAAACACCTTGCTGTTTTAAAACTGGTTATTGAAATATAATTTTTTACTCATATGTAATATGAATTTGCTTTTTAAATGTTTCTCAGTTGTCATGCACATGATAGAGTAATAATTGCTAGCTTCTTAATATGCATGTTGGTCATGAACCCTAGCCTAAGTCTAGCCAATTTTAAGAATAGGCTGTGCACTTGGGCACTAAGCTGTTGCGTATGGTTCATGAGTCAAGGGTAACTGTCTCAGTTGACCTGGACATTGAGGAATACGGTACTGTTTTCCTTAACTTCTAAAACTGAGTTATAATCTACATGCAGCAGAGTATAGGACTCATAAGCATGCAGCTCAGAGAAGTTTTACAAGTGTATCCACCCATGTATCCATCATTCAGCTTGAGATATGGTATATTTCCAGCACCCCGGAAAGATCTTTTGTGACTCCTCCTTCTCCACCCAAAGGGTAATAACTATTCCCTCCCCTGTAGAGTAATTGGCTTATTTCTGAACTTCATGCAGCTGGCATTACATGGTGTGTTTTCTTTTATATCTAGCTTCTTTCAATCAGTGTTGGCCTATGAAATTCATTTATGCTATCGCATGAATTCTTTTTCATTGTTGTGTAATATTTCATTGTATGAATATGCCCAATTTGCTTATCCATTTATTGTTGATGGATATTAGGTTGTTGTAAGTATCAGGCTATTACGAGTAAAAGTGTTAAGAGCATTTTATGTGTATGCACATGTATGTACATTTCTGAGCCTCGCCTAAGAGCAGAGTTGTGAATCATGAAGTATACCTGTGTTTAGCTTTGGTAGACACTGCCAAACAGTTTTATGGTAATCAGAATCATGCCTACCACTTTTCAGCCCCTCTCCCCGTTAATCGACTTTCATATTCTTCCTTTTAGTGATTGTATTCAGATGG
The DNA here is from genome assembly GCA_030068075.1 of Paguma larvata. Taxonomy (NCBI): domain Eukaryota; kingdom Metazoa; phylum Chordata; class Mammalia; order Carnivora; family Viverridae; genus Paguma; species Paguma larvata. The sequence goes on from CM057827.1 coordinate 2,360,642, forward strand.
AATTAGGAAAAACATTGTCTTAGTGCAATGCCTTAGATTAGTTTTCTTTTTTAATATTTAGTTATTTTTGAGAGAGAGAGAGAGACAGAGTGTGAGTAGGGGAGAGGCAGAGAGAGAGGGAGACACAGAATCTGAAGCAGGCTCCAAGCTCCACTCTGTCAGCACAGAGCCCGATGTGGGGCTCAAACTCACGAACTGCGAGATCGTGACCTGAGCCAAAGTCGGACGCCCAGCCCACTGAGCCACCCAGGTGCCCCTTAGTTTTCTTTGTTGACCCAATTGCTATATAAAAGAATATTTCTAAATGTTATACTGAATATATATGACATTTAAATAGCTTCATTACAAAGTTTAGACAGGAAATGGCTCTGCTTATTACCGTAATTATTTTGGTTTTATTCTGACAACCACCACAGTTTCTCAGTTTTAGTTTCTTGATTTACTAATGTAACCTCGTTTTGGTTCAGAGGGATTGTCTGAGCATCACACCTGCCTCTTGGATGAATTTTATCATCTGTGGGGCAGAATTTCTCTTGATCAGCAACATTGCTATTCAGGGTACCCAGAGTTGTTTTTGAATATGTGAACTGATAGGCTATGCTTTTTACGACCTTTGGGGGTTTTTTAATCTAATTAAACTTGGCAGTCTTGAATTCAGAGTTAATTTAGAATTTACAATTAAAACTGTAAGTGGCATCAGTATCATTGCAAGTGTAGTACAAGTGAGGGGCAAATGCCACACATAGTGTATATAGCTGAAATGATAAACTGTCATGTTGTATATATTTTAATATACATATTAAAAAATATTTTAATACTTAAATGAACAAAGCTATGAGTCGCTGCCTTTGCCATTACTAGCTTAGATGACTTTAAGCTTTGTGGATTGTCTTTCTCTCTCTCTCTCTCTCTCTCTCTCTCTCTCTCTCTTTCTATCTTACTTACTTTTAGAGAGAGAGAGTGTGTGTGCAAGCAGGGTAGGGGCAGAGAGAGAGGGAAGAGAGAGAATTCTAAGTGGGCTATGTGCTGTCAGCACAGAGCCTGATGCAGGGCTTGAATTTACGAACTGTGAGATCATGACCTGAGCTGAAATCAAGAGCTGGACGCTTAACCGACTGAGCCACCCCAGTGCCCCTGTGGGTTGTATTTTCTCCTTATATAACATGAAGAAATTAACCTGTATGGTCTCTTAAAGTCAGCTTCAAGCTTTAGTGATTCTGAATTCAATGAGGCAGACCTAGCAGAATTACTATCCCCCAAAATACTTCATTAAATATTGGAGAAATCATGAAAACTATGTCTTTTAAAGACTATATTACTTATTCAACATGCAACTTTTCAGAATAGTCTATTCACAGAGTTCCAAATTAATATGATATTTTTTTATGTTTGAGTTATACTAGGACCCAGAAAGGACCCTTGGTTAAGTACTTAAAAGATATAAGACAATAAAAGTAAGATAAATAAAAGCTACTTATTCTCATTCACTCATTGTAATAGTATCTAAGTATTTTGCTTAGACCGTCAGGAAGAAAACCTTCCTTGTAAAAATAACTGCCTAATTCATGCTTCTGATAATCTGACTAGGGTCTTTTGGGTACCTTCTGAAATATTTATTGTGCACCATGGTTTTAGAATTAAGGCCTTGTCAGCATGTCGTAAGATTTATGAGTCTTGTACAAGATTGCGTTGGTACTTTATTACCATGTTGTAAAAATTCATATTGTGATAATCATTATTGAAACACAACACAGATTAAAGCAACTTCCGTGAACCAACAGTGGTTTTGCTAGTGTCACCTTTATCTTTAAGGTGCATTAAATCACCTGATTGCAGCTCTGTGTTTGGGCTTGGGTGACTTGTTATCTCAAGTTGTGTTTTTTTGTTTGCTTATTTGTTTTTCTCTACAGGTTAAAATTCTGTGTCACCAGTTGCTGGTCCAGGTGTGTGACCTACTCAGGCTAAAGGACTGTCACCTCTTTGGACTCAGTGTTATACAAAGTAGGTCTTAGTCCCATCTCTGATAGGTTTAGCCAACTATCACTGAGGAAGGGATATTTTATAGCTGGCTGTAATTTAATTTGGGTTTATTATGATAAGATTGTGATTGTCACAATACCCATAAATTGGTCATTATTTTTAGTCTCTTATTCATTTTTTTATCTTAACTGTTGTGTATTTCTTACAAGATTTAGAATTTTAGGCCATGTATTATAGTTTGAACTTAAAAGTCGGTTCCTTTTTAGGAGTCTAGATTTTGTGTTTATTCTTTTCTGTTTTCATGAACCAAGCTTAATTTTTGTTTCCTTGCACTCTGAGAACAGCTGGAGCAAGTAGGAGATGATCTTGCATGTTTTTGTAATTTGTTTTATAATTTTTGACATTAAAAAACTTAGGCATAAGAAAAATTACTTTCCTATTCAAGTTTTCTTGCCGTTGACCATATAGTATAACAAAAGTGATCTATTAATTTGCTCTTATTTCCTGTTTTTCCCTGTTACCACCTTCTCTGTGTTCCAACCAGACTATATGACTTGGAGACAGAGGATCAGTTTCTTCTGGATACTTTATGTGAACGCTTTCTTCACATAAAGTGCTCCATAGAAGCCTCCTCCACCTGCCCGTTCCCGTAATACCTTAGTTAGAGTTAAGTTCCCGGATTTACCTGCAGCCATTCCTTATAAGCTTTTTCTGTCAAGTCATATTTTTCAATTTCTCTAATTTAGTCTTATGCACAAAACCTTTTCTATCTTTGCTTGGTTTTTCGAGAATACTTTTTTGGTGAAATATATTTAATTACATTTTATACTTGTAGATGAATCATTTTCTACTACTGGAATCAGTTTAAATTTAAAGGCTTATGACATCTTGAGAATCTGGTTGGTACCATAAAAAGCTTAGGTCTGCCAAGTTGGAAGGTGTATCATGATCAGCCCTACTCCTTCAAAACATGAACCATTTTCAGCTGTCTTTTTAGGAGAAGCCAGAGAGCATGGGCAGGGAACGCCTCAAGACCCAATGAATCAACCATTTGCTCTTCAGTTTTTTCCCATAATAGTTAAAGCAACAAAAACACAAATGCTTAGCACCATCCGTCTATTAAGACATCCCTCATTCATTCTTTCAAGGAAGGGTCTGGGAGAAATAAGATGCCTTGTAGCTTCTAAAATATGTTTCTTTTATTTGAAACTCAAAATTAATTCTCTCTTACTACCATGATAGCCAGACTGTTGATCTGTGTTGTTTAACAAGTCAGCCTAATAAAACCAGTTTATGGCATCCTTAGATTTCAAAATATGAGTTTTTAAGGCCTCTTTTTTTTAAAAGAGAGATTGTAGTGTGGCGAAAGAACATTGGAAAAGGACACAGATGACCTTGTTCTAATTCTAGTTCTACCACTAACTAGCTGTGGTAGCTTTAGAAATGTCACTTGACTTCTCTCGACTTCAGTTTTCTCACGTGTCAGCTGGAGATTACTCCACCCGCTTTGCAGAATTTTGATATATGCTTTAGAATTCTTAAAATGTAAAGCCATGATCAGACTGTCAGATGGTGGAGATACGGCGGTAGTTTAAAAATATGTGCTATTACGGTGAACAGTCTCCATTCTGTTCATTATGTTGCTTCTTCAGATGGGAACTCGAGCCAAACACAAATCATATTCACCAGAAGGTTGCCTGGTCTTGTTCACTTCATGTTTAATTGGAGAGACGAGAGATAATTTAGCTGATCTGATAAGTGGATTTGAGTAGCATCCTTTTGGGTTTTTTTTTTTTTCTTTTTCTTTCTTTCTTTCTTTATTTTTTGTCTCTGGGATTGGCTGGCTTAATATGCTATTTATAGACAGAGTAGCTCTACCCTTCCTACTCTCTTATGGCTCTTTTTCAAGCAAACCTCCCCAGCATTCAGTCAGTGTGACAGTGACAGTGTGGTCAGGCCTGTTATCCTTGGAGAAGTCAAAGAGACACCCTTGCCTTCCAGAGTGAGGACATTTTTATGCAGAGCTTCCCACGAGGATGCTGCCTTAGTGATGGTTAGAGCAAAAGGACTAAACTCTTTTAAAAAGATTTACGACTTTGTACAAGATAGGAATGCTGAAGGCTTCTGTTGTGAAGTATCTCTTTTAAAAGATTCTCTTGGGGACATCTGAAAATTTTTAATATTTTTACCAGCTTGTCTTCATATGTTCAGATCATTTTTACATGGGCTTTTAGCAATCGTGGTCTCCGTTCATCTTAAGAACGTTATCTCCTTGAAGAAATACTTTAGCATTCTCTTTTTGCATGAGATTCTTATCTTTCCATGGGATCGGTCCAAAGGCAGTGCAAGTAATGGCTTACTGTTCTATCAGGCTGTGTTTTATGTGGAGAGCACAGAGAAGAAATTGTCCTAAAGGCTGTTCTTCACAAAGCGTGGGTCAGGCCCATCACTTAGAAATAGGCAGTTATCCTCAATGTTGTCTCATTTCTTACATAGCAGTTAGGATGGTGTTTCTTGCCCTGTTTCATTATTCTGCACCTATGACAGGAGTCCTCTGTGAGCTCAGCAGAAGCATGTTTCTCTAAGGGCAAGTAAGCCCAGTGTTGGAAGTTTGACTATGCATTAGGATTGACCATAGAAACTTAGTAAAAGCAGGATGTGGAAGCTAGTATTTTCTTCTAAATACTACATATTTTTAATAAGATGTGTTCTGTATTGCAAACGCAAAATAGTTTCTAAAGAATCTCATGAATGTCTAGCCAACCTTTTGTCTTATAGTATCTTGTTGAGTGTTCGTGTTTGTATGTGAATTCAGAGCACATTCACAAATCGTAAAAGGCTTTTTTTTAAAGAACCTGGCTTTGTGTATATTTTCTTTAAAAAAATCTTCTTTATCATCTTGCCTCCTTTTTTCAATGTGCAGATAATGAACATGTCTATATGGAGTTGTCACAAAAGCTGTATAAATATTGTCCGAAAGAATGGAAGAAAGAGGCCAGCAAGGTACGACCATACGAAGTCACTTGGGTGAGATTACATTTATGAGCAAAACTATTTTGATCTTTTTAAAAGGTTTATTTTAGCTATTATACATTAGAAAAAGATTTAATTTTAAAATTTTAATTCATAAAAACATTATGAAGTAGAGAACGGAAAAGGGAAATGAATGTGTAAGTTCTATAATGTGACATTAATAAAGTTTTAATAGCTTATAGCGTATAACAATAGATTTTGGGTATCTGCTTAAATCCTGTTGGATAATAACTTTTTAGTAATTCAGGGATGATGCTTTGAAATGAAAACCATGGAAAAAGAACTCGCTTCTCTTCTGTGGCTCAGTCAGCTATCAAAACTGATGTTCTAGAAGTTATTCATAATTTTTAAATCTACTTTACTTATCTTTGATACTTTATTACTTTATTGTACTGCTGCCTTTATTTAGTAAACATCATTTCCATTTACATGGGGCTTCATTCACAGGGAATTTGCCTGGCGTTTCCAGGATCACCCTATTAATCAGGAGTAAGTCCCCAGTGTCTAATCCTAGATCCTCCAATTTGTATTTAAGAATCCTTGGAATAAACGGGAAGGCTCTTTGAAAGCCAACTACAAAGTAAGGAACATTAAAGTCTAAATAAACAAACAGCATATTAGAATTTGGTATGTGGAATGTCAGAGGAACAAGAGAGCATTTGTAATGAGAAGCAAATGGTCACCACAGGGGATAGAGCTGAGAGAGGAGGTGGATCTCAACTAGAAATTTCCACTGGCATTTATTTTTATCTTCCCGTATGTTGTCGTTGGCATTACAGTGAATGAGTATCAGATACACGATGATGCTTTATAACTTCCTAGTTTTGCATGAACTTGATTATCCATAATAGACAACTGTCTACCCTCTGCCAGCCTCCACCACCACCCCACCCCCATTAGGAGTAGATAAAACCTTCCAAGGTTTAAAAAGTATCTTGTAAGTAATGGTATTTGGTTGCTTTTAAAACCCATTTTGCAGTTATTAAAGACAGCTTTCTTTTTATCCGTGTCTTTGTTTTAGGGTATCGACCAATTTGGACCTCCTATGATCATTCACTTCCGCGTGCAGTACTATGTGGAAAATGGCAGATTGATCAGGTAGGAGGACAGGGAGAGGCGAAACCTTCACGTCCCCAAGCACTCAGCTTCTAATGTAACCAAATAAAGTTCTTGTGTGTGTTTGTCTCCACCTGCTAGAATACAAATTTCGGAAGACCAAGGATTTTAAAAGAAATCTTTGTGTACACTCATGTATCCTCAGTTCCTAGAAAGGAGGCACCGTAGACACTCTAAATATTCGTTGAATGAAGAAATGAATGAATAATGTTAGACTATTGATGAAAATGTTAACAATCTCACTGCCTCATGTTTTCTTTACTCCCCAATTTTCAATAACAAATCATTCACCAAAAAGATATTTCATTCAAGAAGGAACTAGTACTTTTGTGAAGAATGGAGAAATTAATTAAAGGACTCTATTCTTTTCCAGTGATGGGATGGAGAGTAGCACAGCAGCAAGAACTCTCCTGTAAAAATGGCGTCAATGTAGCCTGGTTTTCTTTCCCCCTTTGGGGTCTTGCTCCTGTTCTTGGCAGGGGCCTCAAAGCTAAGATTACACCCAGTGGAGCTATCCTGTGAGAATCTTAGATGCAGTTTGCCAAGGGCAGGTAATTGATTCTTTTTCTGGAAGTGGGTGCAGGAGCAATTCTGTGCTACTGATACAGACTCAGAATTTACCATTTCAGGAGCGCCTGGGTGGCTCAGTCGATTGAGCATCCGACTTCAGCTCAGGTCATGATCTCACTGTTCCCGAGTTCGAGCCCCGCGGCGGGCTCTGTGCTGACAGCTCAGAGCCTGGAGCCTGTTTTGGATTCTGTGTCTCCCTCTCTGTCTGTGCCCCTCCCCCACTTATGCTCTGTCTCTCTCTCTCTCTCAAAAACAAATAAACATTTAAAAAAAAGAATTTACCATTTCAGAAGCTCAGTTTATCATTCGTTTAGGAGGACTCAGTGCTGGAAAGCTTTAGGAGGTGGTTTTGCTGGCTGATGTGAACTCTATTCTACTTACTTACTTTTAAACTCTGAGAAACCCCATTAAAAGATACAAAGATACATTTGGCTAGTAAGTTATATGTGAGATCTGCTCTTAGTATTTGTATTATTGCCATATGTAAATTAAAAAGTAGAAAATATTAGCCCATAAATAATTTTTTTAAAGGCCGAGAAACTTTTTATAGTTATTCGGAGTTTATGTAAAATTTTTACTCAATTTACCTACTAAGTATGGAGTGTGCTGAAAAGAAGGAAAATATACTATTTAACCACAAATTAACCCCTGGGGCTAATGAATGTTTAATTCACCCCTGTACTTCTGCTCTTTTCCCCAGGGATGAACTAGTCCAAACACTGTGTGGTCAGCATTATAAAAAGAAATGCCCTGAAAAGTACTGTGTCCCAAGGGGAAAAAATTACATAAATGCTTTATTTTTAAACTCTTGATACTTAAACATGATCTTGGTTAAAATAAACTCGTGTTTTTATTGTCATCAGCTAATGCGCTATAAATCTCTGGTAAACATCTGACGTAAAATAATAGGGGAGGCAGATACGCTCATTAAATACGCACACGCATGCACACACACACACACCTCTTTTTTTTTCTTCTTCTTGCATTTTTACTTTGATCACAAAGGCATCCCATTTGCCTGTGACATTTTTTTGGAGCTTGACAATGTTTTTCCCCAGTCAGCACTTCTTACTCAATGTATTTAATGGGAACTATATTTATTTCTGACCTCAACGGATTGTAATGAATGCACTAGTAGTATTTCCATTTGTGAGGAGTATCATGACTGTCCTAACATGTTCCTATAAAACCACACCCATAAAGTAACATCCAGTTAATTAAAAAAAAAGAGAGAGAGAGAGGGAGATTTAAGGCAAGCTTTTTTTTTTTTTCAGTTCATTCTGAGAAAGAAGAAAAAAACACTATGTTTTTTTTAATGGACATTTAAACAGAAATATTTTTAGAAGGACCTTAGGGTATTCGTAATGTGCTTAGCTGAAAAACAAAACAAAACAGAGTAGCAAAACATTAAAGCCAGGATTGTCCCGAGATTTGTCCTTGTTTATGTCATGTGTGCCGCATTATTGCAGCAAAGTTACTTTAATACAGACAACAAATGCCTAGGCTTCTATAGCAATACCTGTTTCAATGAAATATTTACCATGTTAGAGTGGAATGATTCAGACCTTGCCTCCATACTCTGAATGAATTAAATGTTACAGACCTCAGGAAATGTTATTTTTGCCTGTTGGGGTAGTCCAACTTGGAGTCCTACCTCCCTGCAACCGGGGGGAGGCAGCAATCAGGTATTAGCCTCAGCCCCTCACCCCCTTTTTTTCAAAGAGCGTGGAGGGAGGGAGGAAGAGGGAGCAGAAACAGAAGAGCTCTTGTCACCAGATGGATAGCAGGATTGGGGTTCTGTTTACACGCCATTGGATTGTTCCATCAAATGTGAGTTCTGTTTTCTTTTATTTTCCTAGTGACAGAGCAGCAAGATACTATTATTACTGGCACCTGCGAAAACAAGTTCTTCACTCTCAGTGTGTGCTCCGAGAAGAGGCCTATTTCCTGCTGGCAGCCTTTGCCCTGCAGGCCGATCTTGGGAACTTCAAAAGGAATAAGCACTATGGAAAATACTTTGAGCCTGAGGCTTACTTCCCATCTTGGGTAGGTACTGTTTTCAAGTTTTAAAGTGTTTTCTCTAGCACATTTCTAGCTCATTATGCTGCTACTCATGTTGCTCCCAGAAGTGGGAACCCAGATGTTTGTGGCTGGTAAAACCCATCGTGATGCCCAGATACAAGTTTAATAACACTTAAGAGCATTGTACACATGATTTCTTAATATATTTGATCTGCTGCTTCTAGTTAAAGGGGAAGAGGATTTCTGTCCATCCTAAATGTGGTGGAACTTCGGACTTCCCAGCCTTCTTTTGGCATTTGCGTGGTCTCTACGTTCTTATTTACTCTTAATTCAAGCATCATTTTCCTCCCTTTGAGGAGAGAAGAACATTACGCTTTAAAAAGTAAGATCATTCACACCTTTTTCCATGTCGAGAAAACAAATGAGTAGCCGCCTTGCCGTGGCCACCATCTCCTTCGCTCCCGGGAGGAACCTGTGCCTTTACTGCAGCAAGCAGATTTAGGTTATTCCAGCACGAACTGTCTCGCCTGTCCTTTCTCCGCCCACCCCTGCCCACGTCTGTGCCCACCCTTCCTCCAGGTCTCTGCTGTAAATCTGATTTGTTACCTTATTTCCCGGATGTACTACTCCACACACTTCCGTCTGCCTTCTGTCCCTACCGCCCCCCTCCACTCGTCGTGCTGTCCCTACGTTCACCAGTGACCTTTAAGTTGCCAAGTCCTATGGACACTTTCCACTTCTTTTCTTGGCTGCACTTGACACATAACCTCTCTCATCCTGGGAGATCTCCAAATGAAGGCTTTTTTTTTTTTTTTAACAACCACCTATGTGCCGGCAGCTCCCAAATCTGTTTCTTTCTCCTATGTCCATAAGGTAGCTGTTTATCCATAGACACCTCAAACTCACAATGTCCCAAGTCATATTCATCTTTTCCCCACCTAATTTTATATATTCCTTCCTCTGTGTTCCTGATGTCAGCTAGTATCGCTGCCATCCACCTGGTCACCCAGAAACTTGAGACTCATGCAGAGCTCTCCCCATCATCCTCTTTCTTCATGCCCTGCCCAAATCCACTGGAACAACCTCTAACATAAAACACTTGATTACCCCTCACCAGCTTAAGAAATCAAAATCTCTTGCATTTGTGTTGTGGTAGACTTCCTGAATGTTTATCATGTGCCCTCCCCAGCGTCGTTGCTCCCATCTCTCAGGTTCCAGCTCTTGTCAGCACTCAGCAGGACTGCTGAGGGGCCTTGTCTTTGCCTCCATCTTCAGAGTTTGCAAATGAGTGGATTTTGCTGCTGATTTAAGTCTTCAGGGGCTTCCCTCTCACCTACAGAGTGAAAGCCAGGCTCTTACACATAACCGAGGAACTTTCCAGGATCTGATCTCTGCCAGCCTTTCCAGCTTCCATTCTGGTTGTCCTGCACCTTGAATTTTGTCCCTGTGTCTCCAACACCCTGTGGTATTTTTGCACTTCTGTTCTTTTTTCCCGAAGTTCCCTTAGCCAGTGAAACCCCTTTCCCTGTTTGACCTGGCTAACTCCTGTTCATCCTCCAAGACTCTGCTCCGATGTAGTTCCCTCTGGACAGACTGTCTAGGTACCCAGTGCCCCTCCTCTGGGCTCTAGAAGCCCCCATATACATAGTGTTTTACATCTTATTTTCAGTTTATCTTTTGCCTCCAGTGAACTGTTTATTTGTATATTCTAAAGCACAGGCTTAAACTTCACCTTTTCAGTTTCTTAGCACTTCACATTGAGGTGCTCAGTATAAGTTTTTGTGGACTGATTGACAGCACGTCAGTTGTTAAAGAGAAACCACAAAAGGTGTCAAGCTTTTAGAAACCAGTGTCTGTGGGACGCAAATTAGCCTCTACTTCTATTCCGTAAGTTGTCATCAGGGACTTGCTGAATCTCGGTCTTTTAAATCAGAGCTTCCCAGTCAGTGTGCCAGAGCCTCCAGAGTGCTGAGATACGAGTTTCTTCAACCTATGGGATCACCAAAGCCACCTACCTCAGTGTCCTTCCAAATATTATTTTCTATATGTTCTTTGAGTGAAGAAGGGTTGACATACTAATTTAGGTGATCTCCATGTAAAAGGAGTCTAGAAAGAAAAGTCTGTTACCAGTAATTTATCATGTTTAATTCAATAGGAAGGAACAAAATGTCAATATCTTTAAAAACATTTAAAACTAAAAATTCTTTCATTTTTTTTATCCTGATGATTTTAAGCACTTCTCTTTTTGCTCTCTTTGCATAATCCTTTCCATATTTTATAATTCTTATGAAATCAGCTAAGATTTTTAGCTAATTAGCACCTTTCTCTTAGCCTACAGCTGCTGGATACTATATATTTTGGGCATTGGAAGGCTCAGGCTACTGTCCGTTGAAAAACTAAGCCACAGTGAATTGCAATGAATGTTTGAATGAAATCGTTTTCTCACAAATATTTAAATAGAGTGTTCACATCAGCCTTTTATGCAAAAACCAAAAATGTTTCAGAGAATTCCTCCCAGTCCCCTGCCTCCTTTGGATGAACATTTAGAACCTCCCACTCTGTGGTTGTAATTGGAGAAGAGTTAAGCAGGATCCAGAACCTGAAGATGTGTTGACAGTAGATGTATTTCCTGGTACCAGTAATTTTGCAAGTATAAACAGTGATGTGTACGAAATTTTGCAAGTTTGCATGTTTTTTTTTCTTGGTGAGTTTAAAGCCAAGAGAACATAATTTTCTCATTTCTTGTGATTTTTCGCCTCAGATAGGCAGCTAAATTGACTTTGTAGCTTCTAGTATTAGCTGATTCAGCCTAGTAACATAACAGATGGTGAAAACAGAATAAAAGTGGGAAATTTCCTCGTGGAAATTAGCCAGTTTCCATGACCTGTTTTAGGTCCTTGTCCTTTCATCGCTCGGGGGGCGAGGGTGGGGCTTCCATCCGACCAACAGATGTGGCAGTGTGCACCCATTGTGTTCCAACAGGTCGTTTCCAAGAGAGGGAAGGACTACATCCTGAAGCACATTCCAAACATGCACAAAGATCAGTTTGCGCTGACAGCTTCCGAGGCTCACCTTAAATACATCAAAGAGGCCGTCCGGCTGGACGACGTCGCCGTTCATTACTACAGGCTGTATAAGGTACACAGCTGCAGCAGGTCTGCAGCTTTTGGTTGTCGTTGTAAATGTTTGTTTTTGAGAAAGAGCGAGCGGGGGAGGGACAGAGGATCCAAAGCAGGCTCTGCGCTGACAGCAGAGAGCCTGATGTGGGGCTCAAACTCACTAAAGAACTCTGAGATCATGACCTAAGCCCAAGTCGGAGGCTTAACCCGCTGAGCCACCCAGGCGCCCAAGGCTGCAGCTTCTGAAGACAAAATACCTTCTTGATTAGAAGAAGCTTTTGTTGAAAGTTGTCATTTCATTTTTTTAATGGGCTTTTAAGAAAAGAAAAGGGATTCCTGTGACCTGTTTCTCATGGTCGGTCAGTCTTGCCGTTGATGATGCTTTTCCTCGGGCCTGGGGGCACAATGGAGTCTTTTTTTTAATGGTTCTGATATTGAGATACCAAGTGACTTCAAATTGTGAATCTGACTTTTCAGTGACTATGAAATAGTTATTTTTCTCCTTTCCAAATCTGCATTTCTGCCTCGGGGACTAACATTTGCAACTTGTTTGATCAAGTGAAGCCATACCTGCACTGTATCCATTAATTAGAAGAACTCCCACAACAGCTAATGTTTTCTGAGTATTGTTTTTATGGGGCACACTTTATTTTCTTTTTTAAATCCTCACAGTTCTATAAATTAGGAACCATAATGTTCATTTTACAGGTGAGGAAACAGACCAAAGACCACAAAACTAGCAAGTGGCAGAGCCAGGATTCAACCCAGATCTACTTGACTAAAGGAATTTGTGGATGAAAACAGTGCCCAGCACATGTTAAGCATGATGTTAAGCTTTTCCCATTACCATTGTTATTATGCTGCTTGTTGCCACCATACCCTTTGTGGTAAGCTTGGCATAACGAGACCATTGGAGACTGGGCTGTAGTTTGGATATGTTACTGGGTAATCTTCCTGGCTGCTTCAGAAAACTTAATAAGATACCAAAGAATGGCATTTTTTTTTTCCTCACCTCTGTGCCCAAGAGATGCAATTGTTAATGTCCTGTCATCCTTGAGAGGCATAATTGAGTTCTGTAAGATCTCTTTAGCGAAATTCCTGAAGGACAGAGTTGGTGTTTGATTGATCGTTTCCTTAAGAGATTTCTTTTGTGACACCTTAGTTTATATGAGAAAATGCAAATAAATGGCATTTGACGATCAGTTTATACTTTAAAATGCACAGGAAGTATGAACGGTAAATAGAAGGAGTGAGTGTGGCTTTACAGCCAGATGTCAGAAACCCCGCATCACCGCCATTGTGGGGCCCCCGGCAAATAGAACCATAATTCCGGACCATCTAGTAAGTGGGAATGGTTCAGTACATCTCACAAGGTTGAGAAAATTCTATGGTGTAATGAATCTGAAATAACCAGGTGGAATGTCTGGTACATTAATCAGTGCTCAATAAATATCAACTGCTTCTCATTTGATAGGGAAACTTAGTATTTTAAAGAATCCTGTTAGGAATCCTTTAGTAAATACCCCCAATTTATCTTCTGCGTAAAGATTTTTTATTTGCTTTTATTTATTTATTTGCTTATGAGGTGGTATTTCTACATGGCATAGAAAATGACTCTTTTACCTTCTCAAAACAAGATAATTAATAATAATGAAACTGAATAAAGCGGGGAATTAGATATTGTTTGTTACCTCATAGGCAGAGTTTTCATTCTTTAGAGAAATCAAGTGGCGGCCATTAGAACTGCTCGTAGAGGGGAAATTAGGTAGACAGAGGACAGGAAATATTCTGGGGGGGGCGGGATCTTCCGTGTCCCTCTCCCAGTAGAATATGCCCACACAGCCAGCATTTTTATGAGCACAATCTTATTTCAGGAAGCAATCAGAGTATCCTTGAAGAGGTAATTGACCTAAACTCATAGTGATAGATTGATTTCTCCTGCTAAACCTATACTGTATGTGCCTTTCTTGATGTAAAAACATATTACTTGGAGAAAACAGTCCAAATGGTGAAAATAGGCCATATCTTCTTGTCTGTACTATGCCAGACGAGGATGCATTTTCTAAAAATATTTCTTCCCGTATTCTTGGGAAAGCTGGTACTAAACATACTCATTTATTTTTATTGAGGAATTTCATAATGAAAATATTTTAGTTACTTTGTAATTTTATTTATCTTCTATTTCGAACTGCCTGCCTTCTGTCCCATTATTACACACGAGGACTCCAAAGATGTGGCCAGATTTCAGAGTACATTTAAAATTCAGAGAACATTTCAGGAATTTTTTCCCTTATACTCATTGTAGTTGATTTTTTATAGGTTATGGTTTAGCTGATAGAATGTATATCGTATTGGCAAGAGATAATTGGGCTTCTTAGAAATAAGTATTTTCTTTTCAAATAAACTGAATATAAAGCTTTTGAAGTTTTTTATCCTCATGGGAAGAGTGCCTTAAATACTTAGGCTTGCCTCTGATTTTGGTTTCAGAGGCAGGAGAGTTACATAGTTTGAAACCTATAAAATCTAGTGCATCTCAGGATATATGACACTAGATACAAGTTTCTGACATCTGGGAAAATGTAGAAAGCTAAAATAATAAATAGGCAACAAAAATAGTATTGTTTACTAGAGTTTTCAATGATATAGGTATTTAGAATATTGTCAGATATGAAAGTGTATATAATATAGTGAAAACACTAATCCTTTGAAATCTCAGTGGTTTAAAAAGTAGAATATATATCCTTGCTCATGTGTATGTGCTCGTGATTTTCTTAAAGCTTATAGTACACTAGGGATGCAAAAGGATGAACGAAGTTATTTAAAAATTTTTTATTCTTGAGAGAGAGAGAGAGAGAGGGAACGAGCATGGGTGGGGGAGGGGCATAGCAAGAGAGAGACAGAATCCGAAGCAGGCTTCAGGCTCTGAGCTGTCAACACAGCCCCACATGGGGCTCAGACTCAGGAGCCGTGAGATCATGACCTGAGCCAAAGTCGCACACTTAACCGACTAAGCCACCCAGATGCCTCTGAATGAAGTTATTTTAAATCAGAAATTTTCCAATCAGATTTCTCCTGTTTTTCTCCTTTGGTGTTTAATTGTCCATTGTACAAAAAAACACACAAACAAAAAAAAACCCTCTACTTTTTCATATGATTTTATTTCTGTAGGATAAAAGGGAAATTGAAGCTTCTCTGATGCTTGGACTGACCATGCGGGGAATACAGATTTTTCAGGTCAGTAAATGAGAAATAAATGTCAAGTGGTATCTGCCACGTGTCACGTTGACTGTGTGCCTGTGTGGTCCTTGGATAGGTTCACCGGTTCATTTCTGGCCATTGATTGGCCATTACTTCCTATTTGTCTAGTACAAGCGGGGATGACATAGGATAGATGAAGTGACACAGTCCAAACCATGACAGTAATAAGTCCTCTAGAATTGAAAGTAATAAGCCAAAGATTGGCTTAGGTTCATCACTAACAGGTCATTAACATCCACACATTTTTCTTTGTGTGTTATTGATTTTAAATACCCTGATTTTAATGCTCCTCTGGAGCGTTACAACTGTGTAAAGAAAAAAATGATGTCTTAATACAGTGCCAGGCCAGGCGTTTTAATTTCCATTACACTTTTCCGATAAAGCCTGTCCCGTGTCCCTGTCATGCTTTTGCAAGTGGGATGGTATTATACCACAGCCATCAACAGGGAAGAGAGAATGCCTCTTTCTGTGAGACCAAGGAGAATATTAGAATCTCTTATCTTGATGTAGGCACAATATCTAATTATGAAAGTCTGAGTGCCTTATCTCAGCTCTTGAATGCCTGAGTCTTTCTGGATTTTTTATTTAAATTTATGGATAGGCTCAAAGGGAAAAGGTTGCCTTGAAAGGCCAGTTAATGCAGTCACTCAGGAACCCAAAGCTACAGAATTGTATCACTAATCTTTTAATTGCTGTCTGAACATCTCCAAAGAGAGTTGAGGACCTCTTTCAGATTTTAATTACTGTATTTTAGTTTCTGGGAGAGAAGTTAGAGCCATTTTAAAGTGTCTGGCAGTTTCCTCAGTAACTCTGTATGCATTATAATTTTTTCCACAGAATTTAGATGAAGAGAAACAATTACTTTATGATTTCCCCTGGACAAATGTTGGAAAATTGGTGTTTGTGGTAAGTTTAAAATAACTGACTAAAGAGAAATTGCTCTGTTGTTTGTTTTTGTGGATTTTTGTTGTTCCCTGTTTTGTTTTTAAAAATAATGCTGTGCCAGGCACAAAAGTTGGTTTGTTTGTTTTTTTTTGAAAAGTTGGCAATGAAGACAACTCGCTTTCTTATATTCTTACTATGTATGTGCTCTCTTCATCGCTACTCATCAGTCATGAATCTAAAATTGAAGAATCTTACAGCAAAAGAAATTAATTAATTTACTCTGTGAGTCTGGTCCCCAGTACGCTATCCTAAGTTACTCTAGTTGCAGGAGAAATGTAGTGGGGATCGTACAAGATGACTTCAGCAAAGAGAATGAATTTTAAAACGCCTACATCAGAGGGATCAGAAAACAGAAAGCCATAATCACAGGATAAATTACTCTTAGCGTGAGGGTCGGCCAGTTCTTTTAGAAGTTACTTCTTTTGAGCAAAGAATAAAGAGTGATATAAAAAGATGTTTCTATTAATATCTAACTCTTTGAAACTCATCATTATAAAGAAAGGTCTACAGTTCTTAACAGGAAAAAATGCTGTTATTTTTAGAATATTGAGAATAGTATCCTTTTTTTGTTATAAGAGCAAATTCATGATTTTTCTCAGCTGTCTCTCTGCTTTGCTGGCTATAACTGGTTTTGGGTAGGGTTCAAAGAAATAATTCTTAATTATTAATTAATAATATGTATATCTAGTGGTCATTAAAAATCCATATTTTTTTCTTTGTTCAGAAATTGTTGGAAAAAATACACAAAGAGGGAAGATAAGCATTTGTACACATGTAGAAATAAAGAAGATGGCCTATATAAATAAAGGGCCGTATTGCCAAATAGCTTTTGGATATTGACTCCATACTGCCCTGTGAAGTCAAAAGACCTGTTCCTGACTTACATTATTTTAATTACTTGGGTCCAATTCAATCTGATTTCACTTAAGTCATACATCAAATGGGGCCCGCTGTGCCTCCTCCTCACTTGCTCTCACTCAGGCCCATTGTGAAAGAATCTGAACTGCATGAAAATGAGCACTTTATTCCCCCAGTTACCCCTGTCATGTCCCAAATGCATTTATGAAATTGAGTGTCTTAAGGGTCCTGGACTCAGTGGTTCCTGAATCTAGCTGTGCATCAGCCTTATGTGAGGAGCCGGTTTAAGGTAAAGATTTCTGGGCCTCATCCTCTTCCCCTGAGAGATTTTTGATTCAGTGGGTGTGGGTTGCGAACCAGGCATCTATTTTAAGGAACTTCCCAGGTGATTCTTCTGACAGCCAGCCCAGTCCTGCCCCAGTTGTATGACCTTGAGCAAGGTACTTAACCTCTGTGCCTTGGTTTCTTTGTTCCCAAATGGGGATAATTGGTCCTCCCACACTGACTGATCATGAGGATTAAATGAGTTGCTACCTGCCTAGTGCTCACTCAGTGTCAGTTACTGCTGTTCTAGCATCAGGGTCCAATGGTGCTTCCTTTAGAGGTGAAAAATCCATTCCCAACCGAGATACACAAAGCCGTATTGATTTTTATTGACCTGAAGTGTATAGTTAGAAGATGCTCCCTCTCTGCTTCCTTCTCACCTCTGGCTGAGAATCATCTTGTCTGCGGTATTCCTTACGCAGTCCTGCTACCTGTTCATTCATGGGAAAGGCGAAGGACTCGATCATTCCATGACTCATTCCATGACTGGCACGTTGGGGTGGCTCAGTTGGTTAAGCTCTTGATTTCAGGTCCGGTCACATGATCTCACAGTTCGTGCAATCAAGCCCCACATCAGGCTCTGTGCTGACTGTTCAGAGCCTGCTTGGGATTCTTTCTCTCACTCTCTGGGCCTCCCTAGCTTGCATGCATGCGCTCGCTCGCTCTCTCAAAATAAATAAACTTATAGTATTCCATAACCGTAAAAACCTGTGCCAAACTTTCACCCTCAGCTTATGTTAGTGAACTTTGTTAATGATCCCAAACTTAAACAATGACATTCCTTATATCTCTGCTGATAGAAATACTTAACACTACGTATATCCCTTCCTTTCTCTTTCCTGTCTTATCCCTTGAACTGTCCCTCTAGCTTCCAGCTCCCTCTTTTTTTTTTTTTTTTTTAAGTAAGCTCTACACCCAATGTGAGATACTCCCCAACTGTCATACCCAGTCGGTGTCGACTGGAAGACCCTGGCTAGACACTTCCCTGAATTTTTGGTAATCGCTGTCCTGTGACATTTTCGAAACGAAAACAGTACTTTATCTCTTGCTGAATTTTGAAAGCCCCTTTATACGTCTATTTTTGAATCTGCACTTCTCCTTACTAAAAAGAAAATGAAGGGGACCTTGGCAAATTAGAGACTTACCTTCCAAAATCTGATTCATGCTTTCGCTCCACAGGGTAAGAAATTTGAGATTTTGCCAGACGGCCTGCCCTCAGCCAGGAAGCTCATCTACTACACAGGGTGCCCCATGCGCTCCCGCCACCTCCTGCAGCTCCTGAGTAACAGCCACCGCCTCTACATGAATCTGCAGCCTGTCCTGCGCCACATCCGGAAGCTGGAGGAGAACGAAGGTACGGCAGAGGCTTGGGGGGAGGAGCACACGGTGCCTTGGCCGCCTGTGGTCCCCTTACTCTATAGCTGCCATCAGTTGGGGCTTTAGACCCCTGCGAAATGGGATTTGAGAGCTGGGCCTCTCCAGATTCAGAGCCGTGTTCCTCCTCACACCTCATCACTGTCCCAGAAGATGAGGGATAGCCTGAGCCCCACCGACCACAGCACCCGTCCCGTCATTTAGCTACCCCTGAGTACAGTCTCTTTAACATTTCCCCACACTTGCTTTGAAAATCCTTGCAAAAAGCCATCACATGAAGATGCAGGGCAAGATGTATCTGCAACTCAGAGTCCTTGGAATCTGGAATTTTTTCCAGTGCAATTGTTCCTTAGATTAAAGCGACAATAAAGGTGGGTAACAGAAATGTCTCCAGTCTCTCTTATAGACTGCCGAGAGGACCCCAGGTCTGGGTCAGCAGGAATGACAAAAGAGAAAGAAGTTTTCTTCTTCTTCTTCTTTTTTTAATGTTTGTTTATTTATTTTGAGAGACAGAGAGAGAGAACAGGGGAGGGGCAGAAAGTGAGGGAGAGAGAGAATCCCAAGCAGTTTCCATGCTGACAGTGCAGAGCCCAACACGGCTCTTGACCTCACAAACTGTGAGATCGTGACCTGATCTGAAACCAAGAGTCCAACGCTTAACCGACTGAGCCACCCAGGCACCCCGGAAGAAGTTTTCATTTGAGGATTTTGTCAGCCAGTCCTGTGTGGGCTTTGCTGAGATACATTCGAGGCCCCTGAAAAGGGGAATGAGTCATGGTAAGGAGGAGGAAGGCAGGGAGTGGGGCCTCTAAGAGCAGACTTCAACTCTACAGTATTAAGCTAATGGTTAGCCCTTCGTCTTGAGTCCCGGTGCCCAGGGGTTACTCCATGTAACACGCACGAGCTTCAGATCCCCCAAGATGCCACTGTGCGTGTTTGCCTATTTCAATGTCTTCAGTTTGTTTTTTAGATTCACATTGTAGTAGCTCTTATACTCGAATTAGGTTAGATTTAGGATATGTGCATGAACGTTTGGATACAGATTTATCTCTTAGGTCCATGTCTGAAACAGAGCCCACCTCAGAGCCCACCTTTCTCAGAAACACAGACAAATACTTGTCCCGTTAACAAAAAACCTTACAGAGGCTTGCACATCTGATCGATTTCTCTCAAAAGCTCTCTCTCTAACCCCCCAGTTTGGCGATGCCATTGCATTCTAAGTAGCCATTAGGACATGAATCATTTTGCACTGTCTGCCGCCAAACTGCTGCTTGTCTTTGGAGAGAACTGGTGTATAACCAACCGCCAGGTGTATTGGCTTCCTCTGCTGCCAGGCTGCCACCTCTTCCCCACGGCGACTCACTGGTATAACAGACACATCTCTGCAATGCTGACATGAATATTAGGAGGGATCAAGATGGGACAGAAGTGCCGAGGGAACTTGTAAGAATAGGTGGCTTACGTGCAGAGCCCGTCATTTGCCAAATTGGTCACATTCCTAAGTGGCCAGCTTATAGTGCCTTGAGAAGTTTATTTATTTCATCAACTTTGCCAACATTTTAGTAATTCTTATTTAGATGACCATAAGGGGAGCCCTTTGGAGCCTGAAAGAATTCCAGAACCTCTATAGGTTCTAAGGTAAAATTACAGAGAATTTTCAGTTCTTAGAGGGCAGGATTTTGTCTGTTACCGTGCATAGTATCAAGTGCATTTGGGGGCTTATGCAAACAGGGCAATGAAGGAATGATAAAGGTGTGAATCAATGTAGATAAATTTGGGTGGGTATTTCTTTTTTTTCTTCTAAAGGAAACATACTTCTTTTCTTCTACTTAGAGACCCCTCACAGTCTAAAGAACGCCAAAACTAAGTTTTTCTGAGCCAGCTGTGGCCTGATCCTAGTTATTTCACTCACACTTAAAGGCTTTGTCATTTTTACAGTAAAGCCCTTTTCTTAGCAAAAAAAAAAAAACAACACAGAATGAGAGTGTATTTTTCTTTAATTTAGAGCCACCTTGTCTGAGACACTCTTTTAGTATTTTATAGTAGAAAATGATCACAAGAATTCTTCCATCCCATTTAGAAGGGGGAAAATGCCTTTGTCATTAAAAAATTTTGAAAAAAAGTTTTTTTTTAACTCAACTTTATTCAACAGTTGGAGCTTATTCTTAGGTCATATGCCACAAGGTCACACTGTATTCTGCTCCGTGGTCTCTGGGCTCTTACAACAGAGGGAATCCAAAGAACATCAACACATTGGTAATCTGTGCTGTTGACACCAGTGATTACTAGGGACGTAGGAGGTTGCATTTCCCAGGTCTCAGAAAAAATTTCATAATTATGTCATTTCCTTCATGAGACTTATTTGTACCAGGTCTAAGTGATACAGTCCTAGGAAGGGAACACTAGCCAACCATGTAGAACTGTAAGGCCGTGCTGACACGCTGACAGGAAGTAGATTTCCGCTAGGCTCCTGTGAGGTAGACAACAGGTTGGCAGGGGCTTCTCTTCTGTTCTCCTAATGAGTATGGAGTAACTATAATTGACTCCGAACCCGCTAGGAAGGGTTGGGAGTCAAAGGGCCATATTTGTAAAGAGGTATAAAGCTTTCAAGTTATTAGATCCATAATTCCCAATTGTCTTAAAACTCCGGCACCCTAAAGAACTTTTTAGAAAACTGTTTTCACTTTCCATCTTTCCAAGTGCCACACGGCTAGTATTTTCAAACCACAGTGAACAGAAAATGCATGAGAATTTCGCAAACCCCTTTAGCTCTCCATCTCAACCCCTGTTGCCTTCAGAAAACAGGAATCTTTAGAACGCAGTCTAGCCCTAAAAGATGGATTTTAGATGATGCACATTTGTCTCCGATGTGTTTTGGGCTCTGGTGTCCAGCCCCAGTCTGCTTTCTCTGTGGCTGTGCATTCTCACTGTGGTGTTGCAGCCTGATTCCCTAGAATTGACATGAATGGCCGGAGCCCGAAAACGTACACATAGCCTTCTGCAAGCGTTTTGGCATTTTGCATCCTGGAAAGAGCATTTTCCCTTTCTGCCGATCTTCCACCCTCCCTGGGGAGCCTGTGTTGATTATGCTTCAGATGTCAGGAGTGCAAGTATTTTCACTTAACCAAGAAACAAGACAATTAAATCCATCAGCAGGCCCCTGAGAACCCAATTAGTCTACAAGTAAGCAATTTCTGAAATAGTATCAATTTAACATTCCTCAAATGCATTCTCCATTGTTCTAATGGGTTATTTCTCATCAGTATTAACAATACAAAGAATCTAAACTATTTCTGTTTTACACTTCTGACCTGAAACACAAAAGTATTGTATACCTGCAGCTCAGTTGTAACTTTGTGCCTTAATATAATCCTTACTTTAGCATTTGATAAAAGGGACTTTCTAGTAATATGTCTTGGTGTTAAAGAATGGCACTGACATGTGAAATCAGAGCAGTTTTGTCAGAGGCCACGTAGGTATAAATCATCACACCAGTAGTGATTACTGTATTTTCTAAATCGATGATAAAACCTCACTAGTTCACCCCAAATGGAGAAAAGCAGTTTTTCACTAATGAAAAGCTAAATTTAAGAACTCTTTGAAAGAAATTTAGAGAAGAATAGTTTTATTTTAAATTACATTCATCAGTCAGAACTGAGCTAATAATGGGCCAAACTGAATAAATGAAATCACTGTCAACTAGTATAATTATATTTATTAAACAGTCTTCCACAGCGATGCTTCCGAAATCATTTGTGGGAAAGGACCAGATTTTTAACATTTCTCATCCACCGTGGACTGATACTTTTACAAAATACAAAATCACCTTAGCAGCTGTCACGGCGCTGTCAGACTGCTCTGAAAATCTCTAAGTATTTATTCTCACTTACTGAACTTCTGTCGCCGTGGACCAACAACAGTTTGCAGACGAGAGGTGGTCCGGCGACTCTACTTCGAACGGCACTTTTCTGTAGTTTTGCAGCTTCAAAACCCTTTGAGTAGTTTCAGCACTCCCTCAGGTCTGTTGTACTGGTTTTTGCTCATCTTCCTAAGCTGAGCCCCCGTGAGGATCCTCCCCGCGCCCCAGTCACTAGACCCTGAGTGTGAAGTTGCATTCGTTCTTAGCCTGATTTGTCACGTAAGCTAACACGGTGTTCCCCTGGCCTGCTCGAATGTGCTCCTCCTCCCCGCGCAGAGAAGAAGCAGTACCGGGAGTCCTACATCAGCGACAGCCTGGACCTGGACGTGGACCAGCTGGAGAAGCGGTCCCGGGCCAGCGGCAGCAGCGCGGGCAGCGCGAAGCACAAGCGCCTGTCCCGCCACTCCACCGCCAGCCACGGCAGCTCGCACACGTCAGGCATCGAGGCGGACGCCAAGGCCCGGGACGCGGGGACGGAGGACAGCTACTCCGGCAGCGCCGTCCACCGCAAGCTGAAGACCTGCAGCTCCATGACCAGCCACGGCAGCTCCCACACCTCCGGGGTGGAGAGCAGCGGCAAGGACCGGCTGGAAGAGGACTCGCAGGATGACGGTAAGCCGCTCGCCATGGCTTTCCACACTGGCAGCCCTGGCCCGCCGTCGCCTGCCCCCTTCTTCCTCTTCCTAGTTTTGTTGTTGTTGTTTTCCAAGCATCCGTTCTGGAGAATTGCTGTGTGGAGCACAGCTAGGAGGTAGTAATGGAGCAGAGGTGTCTCGCACCTTCCCCCGTGATTTGGCGGAGTTGCTCGTGTCGATGAACAAAGCGCTCCTCCAGTCACCATCCTTTCCCGCCACAGGGGTGGATGCTAGAGGAGTCTGAGTCCTCGCGGTTTATTCGAAGTAGAGGAGAGGGCGGTGCCGCAGCGCTCATGTCTGCATTTCGGGTTCCCAGATTAAACGGGCATCGCGGAGGACGAGAACAGAGATGCAATGATAGTGACAGAAATGTCTTAAACTTTGCAGAGAAGAAGAAAAAAAGATTTGAGCCCAGGCCATTGGTTATTTAATGAGTATTTCTTAAATACTTACTCCTATGCAGCCAGAACTCTGGGAATATGAAACCAAGTTAGCACTGGCTGCTCAGCTCTGTGTGATGGAGGTAAAACCACACCTGCAGCCTGTCTCAGCCAAACTCAACATATGCGGGCATCTTTTTTATTACTTTTATGCCTCAAGTGCTATAGCATTCAGGTCTGGGGAGAGGATACCGACCTCACTGAGGAAAATAGCAGCACAGTCGCTTGCTTACCGTAGAGTTCACGTGGCTCTCCGGTGAAGTCCCTCAGTGCCTTATGAGCAGGCAGCTCTGGGAAATGGGAGCTTCATCAACTACTCATCGGGCGGATGACAGCAGTCTGCTCTGCCCTCAGGCGCGTGGCCCGTCAGTCTCAGCTGCCCTTTATCATCTCAGCAAGGTGGAATAGCTCTTTCCTTCTTCCCCAAAGAGTGAAGGTTAAAACAGTTAAATCTTGGCATTAGAAGACATGTAGAGAACACGACAATCTTGTGAGAAAGAGAGCAAATAAATCTAGTTGAGAATTGTCTCTAGGGCTTCCTATTGTAGAGTCTCGTTAACAAATGTATTTTAAAATCCGGATAATTTCATAGCCTCCCTCCAAGTGTGGCTATGAATGCTGGTGTCCATTTCCCTTCGTATCACTAAATGTCTTTTCCTTCTTCTGTGTCAGAAATAGAGATGTTGGTTGATGACCCCAGGGACCTGGAACAGATGAATGAAGAGTCTCTGGAAGTCAGCCCAGACATGTGCATCTATATCACCGAGGACATGCTCATGTCACAGAAGCTGAACGGACATTCTGGTGAGCTCTCGGGGCAAGTTCTTCTCCTGACATAGTAGTTTGTCTTGGGCGAAGTAGCAGGTGCCTCAGAAAACAGAAGGGTCAACGTGGGGCTCTTGATCAGAGACAAGACTGGAATCAGAACCTTGCCAAAGTCAGTGCCATAGTCTGCAGGGTTGAGTACCTTGTGAGGAAGAAAGGGAAAAGAAGGGGAGAAGCATCTAGGACTGGGACTTAGCGTCTTCCACCCTGTGCTCAGGACAAAGTGGTAAAACACAGCTTTCTCTTTGGTGCTGTTGTTTTGTTTTGCTATTACAAATGGTAATCAGAGAATCATAGAATACATCTAGAAGGGACCTTGGAGACCTCCTTTTTACAGATGAGAAAACCTGTGGATGAGGGGGACAGGTTGCTTATGTGGCTAGAAACACAAGTTAGGTCTCTGGGTTTGGTTTGTATTGTTTTCCCCAAATAGATCAGGGTGGGTATGAGAGTGTGGAGGAAAAAGTATCAAAAAAGGTCGGTGTCAAAAGACATTCCTATTAAATTCTACATTTGATCAACTCTGCTAGAAAACTTGCATTCATTCGCTATAAATCTATTAAAGGATTATATAATACGATATATAATAATATAATATCCATTTCTATCAAATAAAAGATATTACCCTTCAGTATTACTGCAGAAAACAGAAGTATGGATTTTGTTTTTAAACCTCAGTCACTCCTAACTGCTCTCACATTTCATGAATTGGTCTCCGTTCTGTCTAAAAACGTGCCTTAGGAATGAAGAGGAAATGGCGCAGGTCCTTATGGTTCAGCCACTTTGAGCTTTGAGTGAAAGACCGTTTATAACTGGGGTGACCTGCCATTGCTGTGTCAAGACCCACGGTCCCTGATAAGTGAGCCTCGCCCGTGCAACAGGTGCTGGGAATGAGAGAAAACAAGGCCCCAGTACACAAGGTCCCTTCATCGTGGCATTGAATCTGCAGGAGCACGAGGCTCCTCATATTGCAGAGTTTCATCTGCTGACCTAGCCAAAGCGTGGCCTCCACGTGCCGTGCCAGGAACAGACCCGCCAGTGGTCACAGGGCACTGCTCTGCCCAACCAAACACACGCTCGTCAGGCCGCTCGCTCTGGGCATGCTTCGAGGCCCAGAGCTCTCAGCCCAGACTTTACTCCCTTTTCTTTGCCCGTTCACTTTCTTATATGGATATCTTCCCTTCCAAATACACTTTATATGCATATTAAATATAAATTTACAATTCTATGCACATTATATGTGCAAAGATGTCATGCCCTCACTCGGTATGTGCGTGTGTATTTTTGTGGAAAGAACACTGTCTGAACCATACACACCAAAGTGTCTGTGGGAGGAAGGGGGATGAGGGAAACAGACTTTGGCTTTTTGTTAAGTATTTCTATGTTTAATTTTTATGACTGGATATTGTCATTTTAAATAGAAATAAAATTTAAATAAATAGGGTGGCTGTTTAAAATGGTTTTTATCCAAAAAAAAATGCTTTTTGAAATGTTAATTATTAAAAAAGAACCTAAATGGTTAACAATGAGAAGTGATATGCTGTCCGTATAGTGGAATATGGTACAGCCATTAACTAATGAGATTTTTAAAGAATATTTAAAAACAGCACAAATTATATAAACAGGGTGATCTCAAATTATAAAAATGTATATACGTCTATGAAAAACATAAAGATACTAATAGCCTTTTCTCTGGATGATGGGGTTGTAGATGATCTTATTTTCTTCCTCGGATCAGCTTCTTTTTCCAAATTCTCCAAAAGTTGAGCATTTAAACACTGGTTTTCAAGCACGGAGCTGAGATTGAGTAGCGACGGAAGTTTGCTTCCAGTCAGGTTCACGTTCTCAGCGCCAGACTTGCTGCTGGCTTGTCTGCTGCGGAGTCTGGGCTTGGGAGCACGTTATTTACAGGCGTGGTGGCCACGGGCACCTTTACCAGGAAATCCAGAAGGACCCAGCCCAGGTGCCAACCACACGCAGCAGTCCACGTCGTCCTGTGAGGATTTATTAAAGGTTTACAGCTTTTGAAAGAGAAGAATATTCTTAAGAGGGACCCTCTCAACTAAAGCAGTCTGTATCAATCCCCAAAACATAAGTACCCACCTGAGGGTGTTTAGACTGTCTCCATGTCAACCAAGAACCCCTCCTTCCATGTTTCAGTTGAACTAATTATCAAACACTTACTAAATGCCGGGCATATGCTAGTCACCGAATCATTAGGCGTCATTTCTAAAGAGTTAAGGGATAAAACACAAAAGGCCATTTCTGAGGTTATCAGCCGTCGCTAAATAAAAATCACACTGTCCTCAAGGTTCCTTTTTTATAAAGTGAGAATGTGCTTTGAGAAGCCATTTGGCTTAAGAATCTGGGGTTTGACTGACTTGCTTCATCTATTTGCAAGAAAAATGTCAGCGGTCTCTGGTTCTTGTTAGCAGTTTTATCTTGTGAAACATTTTTTCCTGGTTCTTCACTCACATGCTGTCGCCACAGACGGAAGTTTCGGCCCTGGATTTCTGTTTAGCAGATCGTCCCTGTGCACTGGGGTTATTAAGGGCCCTGTCGCCATCAGAGATCCAGAACTGAATGTTCAGGGCAGCCTCCCATTCGTGGCCTCTCCCGACTAGGATCTGCCACAGGAGGCAAATGCCACAGGGCGCCCGTCAGCCCGAGGGGCTCTGAGCTGAGCGAGCCCCATGTGCAGGCGCTGCACCTCGCCCTTTCCACGCGTTTACTCTTCAGTCGCCATTAAACTCTGTTGGATGGACGCTGCTGTCAGCCCCACTTTATAAGTGACAGTGGAGACATAGGGAGGCTAAGTCCCTGGCCAGCATACACAGTTAATGACTTTTCTGGGCCCTGTTCCAGCCCAGGTCCATGTGACTCTGGAGGTCAAGCCCCACACTACACTTTAACTGCACACCTAAGGGGACCCAAAGCTAGAAGGCCATGTCACAGTTCATCTTTAGCAGAGATACTGCTATACATCTACAGTCTTTGTTTTTGTTACTAATTTCGTCATAAATAGCTTCCTTAGAAGTTGTGGTTCACCTTAGAAAATTCAGACTCTAAACTCCTGTACTCTAACCCCACATTCATCCCTCTCCCCCGCTATTTACTATAAGACAGGAGACGGAGTGTGTTCCATGCTGGTTGTCTACCACGGATGAGTCACGGTGAGATTTTTCAGGAACTGTTAATACTTGACCTTGCAGTCTTGGTGGTAGCATATGTCAGACATGTGGCAAAAAGTCTGAATAATAGGAAGTTTTCATTGTTTTGTTTTGCTTTTCTGTGTTGCACTTTAGGGTTGATTGTGAAAGAAATTGGTTCTTCCACCTCAAGCTCCTCAGAAACAGTTGTCAAGCTTCGTGGCCAGAGTACAGATTCGCTTCCACAGGTACAGAAGGGACCGGAATGTTTAAATTGGGCACTGAAGTTATACAAAACGTTAAATAGGAACTTACATTTATATTTATATAAATGAGCAAAAATTAAAAACTATAAGGCAATGATTCCTCTTATGTTCTTTCTAGCTTTATCTTCAATTTATATCCATTGTACTTGCTAGTTCCATTCATCTTCGAGTTGATTTTTATTTGGAGAAATTATGTACTTTGTTTCACACTTTATAGAAGCGAGAAGTGTATAGACTTCAGACTTCCGGGTGTGTGTGTGTGGACTTCAGCAACTGGGAGAATAATTGTCTTGTCAGGCGTGTTATGGCAGCAATGTTTCCACACTGATTATTACATTCAGATTGCATTTTCAAAGTATGCTAAGTGAGACTGTTTGATAACCTGTGATCACTTGCTAGACTATTAAAATATTAAAGATGAAATACTCTGAAACTCACGGTTGTGGGATCTGGATATATTCCGCAGCTGATACACTCACCTCTGTTTCCTGTGTGTTCTTTCTCTCTCCTTAATGACTCTCTTTCTTGGTCCATCTCTGTCTTTTTTGGTTTTTGTGTCTTTTTGCTTTCTGCATCTGCTTTTCTCTTCCCTTTTTTCCTTTCTCATTTCTGTGCGCACATGATGTTTTAGTACATATTTCTTTGAATACTCCAGTGAGTAACTTCCAAAGCAGTGTGTGTAGCATGATGATTATAAACTCCAGGGTCACACTGCCCAGGCTGGCACCCAGTTCTGACACCCAGTGTTGGATCTCCCTGTACATAAATGCTTGTGGTGCACAGCTCAGGATCAGATTCCACACCTGCGAAATGGGAAGGCGTTTGCACGCCTGCCCTGTGGGCTTGTGGGGATGGCCTCATGAATTCTGTGTGGGAGATCCCGCTGGCGCCTGGGAAGCCCGCATGGGTCCCAGGGGTCAGCATCTTCAGGGAGTGCTCGGGTATGGTACTTCCCAATCCAGTGGTTTGGGGCTCAGATCCTGTTCTCTGCCCCTGGTTCTTTTGCCTTTAGCAAACAGTGATGTCTTATTCTGACAAGGTTGGCTTCTGTGGTGTTCAGCAGCAAAAGCTGAGAGGTACGGTGCCCTGTTGCCTTAAATAACCCATTAAGTGTCTTTCATTCATGTAATTGTCTGAACCATTTTTTAACCTACTTATGTTTTCAGCCAGTACCACTTCTTGGGTTAATGAGTTCTGGAAGTCTGTTGCCCGCTGTGTGGAGTATTTGGCACAACACCTACAGTGTTTGGGAGCTGCCTCTTGCCTCCCGACCTTTCCTGTACTTTGTATTATTTTTCTATCCAAGAACTCTAGCTTTTTAAAAAAGCAGTTCTTCAAATTGTATTCTTTGAGTAATTGGTTCGTTTCCCCGTTTCTTATGAAAATGACAGACCTCAGCATGAGAATGTCACCATGCTGAATTGTCATATTCTAGTGGGGAAAAAAGGAAAAGAAACCATATCTTTACCATCTAGCCTTATTTTAAGGCAATTTCTTGACTTCTGAGATGCTAGAGACAGTTGGACTCCTGTTGCATTTACTTCCTTTGCCTTGGATTATCCATCTGTAAAGTGGGGAGAATAATAGCTCAGGGCTCATGGGACAGATGGGAGATTAAAGGAGTAAATACGTGTATTGTGTTTGGATGAGGGCCCCGCACATGATCAGGGCTCAGGAAGTGTCAGCCACTCTGACTGTTGGTGGTGTCACTGTTTTCCCCACAGGACCTCAGACCGGAAAGCACTTTTTAGCACATAAGGATTCCATAACCTTTTATGATTTTGCAGCGTCTGTCTTTACAAGGGCGAAAGCTCTCTGACCTTTCACTGTAGTCATCATCTTGAAGTTGTTTTGACCTTCCTTTATGTTGCAGACCATATGTCGAAAACCAAAGACCTCCACCGATCGACACAGCTTGAGCCTCGATGACATCAGACTTTACCAGAAAGACTTCCTGCGCATTGCAGGTCTCTGTCAAGACACTGCTCAGAGCTACACTTTCGGGTGTGGCCACGAACTGGATGAGGAAGGCCTCTACTGCAGCAGCTGCCTGGCTCAGCAGTGTGTCAACATCCAAGATGCTTTTCCAGTCAAAAGAACCAGCAAGTACTTTTCTCTGGATCTCACTCATGACGAAGTTCCAGAGTTCGTTGTATAAAGTACGTCTGCGCGTAGCTAGCCGCACAGGCAGCCTGCTGTTTGCTGGAGGCTGGAGAAGCCACGGGTTCTCTCTCTAATTATTGTGCCATATTTTCTTCACCCCACAACACAGCTCTTTCTTTGTGACATTTGTAATGGAAATAAAAGCCTTGGGACAATTGCACTTTAAGTATTACACAGAGAGAAAAGAACTACAAAGAATGTACAGCAAGATAAGTGCCCAGAAGTTCGTGATCCTTTGGAAGGAAATGTGCTTTACCGGTTACCAGGCCTTCAGAATATTGAACTGTGGTGTGTTTGTCCCTCGTTTTGTTTTTCAATTTGATGATACGACATCATATTTTTTTATCATGTGAATGATGTTGTTAGGTTGATTTGTTTGCCTGTAAGTTTTTTTTTTTTTTGGTCACTCCTTCACGCACGTGGTTTGAGGGAGGAGACAAAAGTCCCTCCTTTTAACGGAGAGACTGTTGCCTAGTACATAGCCATCGCCGCCTCGCTGGGGCCGTCCCAAAGTGAACACTAATGAAGTGGTCAAAATCTTGTAGTTCTAGCAAGCCAAAGATATGTGCATAACAGAAACGCAGCCCAGGGCCAAGAAGACATGAATGAAGCAATAACCAGAAGGCTTTGTGTGCTGTGATGCCTTGTGACTCCTTCACGCCTAGTCAGTGCCCCGTCCTTCTCCTGCTCTTCCCAAAAGCTCCGGGACCCCACTGAGTTTCTCACCCAAGCAACTCATCAGTTGTGTTCATGTCGTCATGCATTTTGTAGAGTTTACAAAACCAGTTTCTGTTAAAACTATGGAAACGTCTTGGAAAATGTTTGTGCTTGGTGTTTGTTTTTTTTTTAAATCAAGAACAAGTTACGGTAATGCTCATTTCTGCTTAACCAAAATACTCTATCTACACATATATGTTATACATACATAAATACCTGAGATTGTGTGTGTTTATATGTGTTTACAGCTTACTAACGCTTCGTTTTGGCTTTCATGGCTGTTTTGTGTACATAGTCTTTCTTGTTTAATATGGAGGATGTGTCGCTGAATGAATGATACCTACAGACAATCAGTTAATATATGCAGAGTTAAGAATGACTCTTTTCTCGTGTGTCTTTGCCGTGATTCTCAACCCTGGTTGCACAATAGAATTATTTGGGGAGCTTTAAAAACAGTAACAATGTCTGGATCCCACTTCAGACCAATAAAAGCAGCCTGTTGCAGTGAGGTCCAGGTGGAATTGCCTTTTCCTTTAAAGCTCCCCAGATGGAGCTAATATGCTACAGGGTTTGAAACCACTGCTCCAGAGGGTGTCTTTCTGTTAATTTTGAAGTTGAGGTCTACAGAAAATGTCAGTGTTTGAGAAAGGGCCATTTTTAAGACAGTTACTGCCACTGCTGTTAGGCTAGATAATGAAACCAAGTCAAAAGAGTGAACTTATTAACCTTTAGATGTACAGTAACAATGTCGCTCGCACTTCAGGAGAGAACTTTCGCACAATGTCTTTCTATGAGATGTTTGTAATGATTTCGTATTTTGCAACATTTGTTTACCATGTTTTGATAACACCATTTTTTCTATCTGCCAGGTTTTCTTAAAAAAAAAAAAACCTATATATTATTTTCTAAAGAAACAGTCATATTTTTATACAAAATTAAGTTTTCAGATAACAAAGAAATAGATTTAGGGTACAGCAGAACACACAGTGTTCCCCGGGCGTGGGAGTCAGTATTACGAACACATGGGGAGTGCAGACAAGCCTCACTTGTGCCACGCTCGGCCACCCGCGTGCGGATGGGGCAGGCCAGTGTGGACACTGCAAGCCCACTCAGATCAGTTCACCCTGACACTTGGAAAAAAGAACAGAAGTTCTATAGAGCTTCGTAGTCATGCAATTACTTTGCTTTTATCAAAGGTTTTAAAAGAACCAAAGTTTTCAGATATCAGAATGTACAAGTGTCTCAGTCTTCTGTATGAAAGGGTAGAAGGATCATCTAATGACAGCTTCACTTATAAGTAAGTCGTTAAATAGTCTACCATTTCTTATAGATGCTTACGAGACAAATCTTAGAAGTTTAACTCTAAAGAGCCCAGGTCACAATGCGGTGCATTTCCGTAGCTCTTAGCGTTTCTTGCAAACATCGAGGCAAAAGCATATTTAATTAAGTATGTAGCGCTTTTTTTCTCTGTCCTTCCCCCAGAATCAGGTCTTCAGGGTTTTGCCAGCATTGTTGGTGGTTTTGCACACCCTCTTTCTAGTAGTCTTGTGGGTTTTCAAAAATGAAACGTGCTAAGGAACACTTTTGCTTTTGGATCCTCTATTTGCAGCGGAAATATATATATGTATATGAAAATCCTTTTTGGTTATCTACATTTTGTATTGGGACATTGTTTTAAAAAATAAAAAAGGAAAAGAAACGTATGAAGCTGTTATTTATTCTGCATTTGTTAATACCATCGCTAGTCAGTATACCAGTTTGGTATATATTGCCTCTATACAGCGACATTTGTATTTGCAACAGTGAGCTTTATATCTACATAAACTGTAAATAATCCTTTCTGTGAAAGGATCATCATATCAGGAAGATACCAAAAGTGTGTAAAAGAAAACTGCATTATTTTGTAATGATTTCTTATAGGCATTTCATGGTAAGATTAGCAGTCAATAAAGTTACTTTTTATTTGTCTTTAAAGTGCCTTTTTTTTTTTTAGAGTTCTCAATTAAGCAAGAAGCATTAAAGAGTGAATGTGTTCTTTATGTTCTTCTTTCCTATAATAGACCACGTTGAGAGACAACGTCAGGGTGCACGGTGGTAGGATTCTGAGCCCGGAGCGCCCGTGGCGGCGCTGGTGGGGACCGAGCTGCCCCGGCTCCGAGCGCGTGAGGACTTCATGTATCAACTCCTTCATTCTCATGTTCGCATAGGGCAGGGTCTATTCTCATTCTCAAGTTAGAGAGAAGGAACCAAAGCTCGGAGAGGCCGTGGAGCTAAAAACACTTGGTAAAATACAATATTTTATTTTTTTAAATTAAAATAACTACTTTAACTTTGCCCTCAAAATAATCGTCATTGGCATATCAGTTCTAATTTTTAAAAAGTAAGTGGTTACGTTTGAAACCATGCAAATACAAGGCTGACCGTGAGGGCCAACTGGCATGAAGGAGAGAGGCCGGAGCCGAGGGTCAGTAGACAGGCGTCAAAACGTCTGGCCGTCCTTGTGAAAGAGCATCCTTTATCTTCTCATGACTCCAGTTTTCTTGGCTATAATGGGATTAATAATTCAAAGGGCTGTTTGAGGGATTAATAAGGTAATAATAGTTCCATTATGCACCTGATCACCCAGGTGGGAGAAAGGAGCGTGTTTTCCAGTCTTCTGACAAGCATTTAACTTGTGTAGAATGGAGCCACGTGGCCATCGGGAAGCCCACAATCCAAGACAAAAGCTTTCTGCTGAGGTGTTAACCCTTGAATTTTGCAGTGTGTCTGGTAAATTGTAAGTAAACTGGAGTCAAGGAGACAAGAAGTTCAGGTCCCCTGCTACGTGTCTGCCGTTACCCACGTCATGGCTGGTCTTCACAGCCCTTCAAGTAGTCAGCGCATGGTACAGCCAAGGAAACCATTAAACTTCCCGAAGATCCTACAGCTAGTAAGTAGCGAGCACAGTTTTAAAGCTGAATCCACCTCCAGAAGCTTTGCTCTTTCTACTGCGTACGCAGTATGCACGTTACCTGTTACACTTAGAGAAAGCTCGGAATATAATAGGGAAGACAGAGTTAGGATTTTGATAATGTGGTAAATGACATTTGCACACTTTTTAAAATAAACTTATTCATGTTTTATTTATTTTTGAGAGAGAAAGACAGTACAAGCAGGGGAGGGGCAGAGAGAGAGGGAGACACAGAATGGGAAGCCGGCTCCAGGCTCTGAGCTGTCAGCGCAGAGCCCGACGTGGGGCTTGAACTTGGGAACCACGAGATCATGACCTGAACTGAAGTCGGACCCTTAACTGATTGAGCCACCCAGGCATCCCTGCACACTTTAAAAAAAAAAAAAAAAAAATTTAAATTACTTTGAGACAGTGTATGAGCAGGGGAGGGGAAAAGAGAGAGGGAGAGAGAATCTTAAGCAGGCCCCACGCAGCCAGCACAGAGCTCTGACGTGCGGCTTAAACTCGACAATCCGCGAGATTGTGACCTGAGCTGAAGTCAGATTCTTAGCTGACCTGAGCCACCCAAGCGCCCCTGCCCACTTTTTTGAGCACCCCTGTGCCAGACCTATAGAAGGATTATTTGGGTAGTGCTCTGGCACAGAAGCAGTGGAGCCCTGGGGGGGGGGGTGGTAGGGAGGGGGAGGTGGGAAGAATATAGAAGAGCCTCAAAGGGGGCCCCTGGCAGACAGGAGTGAGGTACAAACCGTCCACGCAAAGATTCGAAGCCACAGACAACAGTGCTCGTTCAGGGGCCTTTAGGCTTGAGTAACAACACCCAGACTAGTCTCGAAAGGCTCTGGACCCCCAGAGGAGGACACCGAGTTTTTTTCTGGACAGGGAGCCATTGAACAGGACTATAAAGGGAAAGAGACATGCCTGGGAGACATTATTTGAGGGAGATAATGGGACGAGTGCCAGTAGAAGAAAGGGAGAGGGGAGCAGGACTGGAGAGATGCTGACCTGAACACAGATATGGCAGCGGGGAGAAGAAAGATTCAAAAATTATGTAGCTATGCCTCCCTCACCTGTCTCTTATTCCCTCTCTCCCCTCTCTCCTCTCTCCTATCTCCCTCTCACCCCCACACACATACTACCTTCTAAGCTAAATACTGGAGAAATAGGCAAGTTCTCCATACTGGGCACTGTGCTTGAGAAGACTAGAAAATTCACTACTGCTTTATAGAATGAATTACAATCTACTCTGCACAGATGCTTCCAGTGTTAAAAATCGACCCAGTGGCCGCAACCACTCTAGTCTGTAGGCCATGGTTCTCAAGCTGGGCTGCACAGAAGACCGACCTGGAGAATTGAAAACAGCAGTGCCTGGGGCCCAGACCAGAGCTTCTGATTTGTCCGTTCTGCATGGGCATGATACTATGAAAAGTTCGGCAAGTGAGGCTAGCGCGTGCCCACTGGTCTACAGCGAGCCCAAGCAAAAGAGACCCAGCAGGCTACCCGCTCTGAACTAGGTGACCCACACTTGGGGTGAGCTGGGTCTCCAGAGTGTCCCAGTATACTGCATTTTGTGAGAATGCTATTGTTTTCTTTTTACCAACAAAGAGGTCAGGGAGGGGACCAACGTTCCGGTGAGGCGCTGAACTCACCATCTCGGGAAGTCTGAATACACCCACATTCTAGAGAGCTGGGCGTTACATATTTTAACTCTTTTGCTAAGTACGAGGGTGGAGGTTATGTGAGTACAGTAAAATACTTCAAAATCTCCTCCCTGCCACTTTCATTCGCCTTGTCATTTCTCTGACGCTTTGTGTGAGTTGATCCCTACAGAGAATAATGAAAAGAAGTAAGGTAAATTGCA
Organism: Paguma larvata; assembly: GCA_030068075.1. Lineage (NCBI taxonomy): Eukaryota > Metazoa > Chordata > Mammalia > Carnivora > Viverridae > Paguma > Paguma larvata. Next base: position 2,396,163 of record CM057827.1, read on the forward strand.
CCTAGCCCTTTGATTCTTCAGACCTTCATTCTGAGTTAATGGAGGAGTCCGACCTCTGGAAAGTCCTGCTCAGATGCTATGAGACATTGTGGGTGATGGAGTTCTAAACACTCAAGAGATTAATCGAAGGCCTGTAAACAGGGCACAGCTATAATTAACCAACTCATTACTTACGATGGGTGTTTACCCACCTGGTGTCAACCCCAGTCCGTTAAGGTCTCCTCATTATATGACTGCCATTATGGCGAGAGTCAGGTTTTATAAAAACAGATGTATAAAATTTATAAATTTATAAAAACGGGTTTTACTTCTCAGGGTATATCCGTGCCCAACTGTAGAGAAAAGTAGAAAAACGCTTCCGGTAAGCCATGCCGAAGGAAGCAGCTCTAACCCAGTTTCTACCCTGAGCTTCCATGCTTCTGGGGTTTTCCCGTCCACGCCCCAGGCTCGCCGTTCCATCCCGCTCTGCCACCATGAAAGAGCCAGCTGGGACGAAGCTAGCCCCTAAGATCAAGCCACAGACCCTCTTCCTATCCACGGGTGGGAAGAAGCAGCAGAAGCCCCAGGGTCTTATTGAAACTCTGTCCCTGCATTCCTACAGGGCATAAATAAGATGCTAAGAGAGAAGTGAAGGAGACTCTATAGGGGCCTTTAAAGGCAACAGCGAAGTGAGTGTGGAAGACCACAAAAGTCACTGGAGAAATTAAAAGAAGTCCTAAGTTAATACCCCGGGTTTCTAAAAGGGAAGATTCAATCATATGAAATCAATTTTTCCCATCGATTTCCACCAAAATCCCAACGATGAAACATTTTAACCATGTTGGAGTCATAGGACCAGTGTTAGCCTCTCACCTCATACAACTTTAAAAAGAGGGGGGAAAAAGGCATGAAAAAGTGTGTTTAAACCTTCAACCACAGCACAGTAGAGGAAGCCCCAGAGGACAAACGCAAGCAAGTCGTCACTGCCCCCGCTCACTGCCTGGAGAGAGTTTCCAGGCCACAAGGAGGGAGGAGGAAGCAAGCAGACACCGGTGGTCTCCCAGAATGGAGAAAGCAGGCTGGGAACTGGAGGAGGCCAAGGTAGCTAGAGTTCCCAGAGTGAGTGAGAGTTGCACAGATTGGGAAGAAGCGGGAGAGGGAGAGAGATGGAAAGAGCGAGCACCGGTTTCTCTCCCTCCTCAGCGGAGCGTTTGTTCCACAAGACCTATCATCTAGGCGGCTTTCACGCTCCGAGGGCAGAGAGAAGCAGCTGTCGACAGAGCCGCAGGGCCTGCAGAGCCTAAATATTTACTATTTGGCCCCTTATAGAAAACATTGGCCGATTCCTCATCACTATCCTTAATAACAGGAATTCTGTGGTGGTTTTTTTTTGCATCTGGGAAAGTGAACATCTTCTCACTGAATCTGTCAAAAAATTCGAGGCTATTCCTTGTTAATGTCTCTGTTGAATTTTGCGTTTAATTGATTATTGATATGACTGGGTTTAAATGTTCCAACACTTGTACTATTCTTTGTTCCTCTGTTTTCCTCTTTGCCTTCTTTGGGCTTAGTGATTTTTATTTCATTTCTCTCTTATGCCTCTTTGTTTCTTTTTTTTTTTTTTTTTAGTAATTGCTCTAAAGTTTATGGTATATGCCTTTAAGCTGTCATAATCTACCTTCAAATATTACACCACTTCAAATATAGTATAAGAAATTTATACTAGTCTTTTTGTTATTGCGGTACGTTTGACTTTTTACATATGTTATAAACTTCATAGTACATTGTTCTTGTGTTTGCTTAAAATGGTTATTTTTTTAAAGAGATTTAAAATATGAACAAAATTATGTTTTATCTTTATCCACATATATACCATTTCTAGGACTCTTCATTTGTGCAGATAAAGTGCTTCATCTCGTATTTTCTTTTTGCATGGAAGATTTCCACTAACATTTCTCATACAGATTTACTGGTGTTGACTTCTTTCAGTTTTTGTAGGCCTACAAGAGTGTTTATTTCATTTTGGTTTTTGGAAGAGATTTTCACTGGGTATAGTACTGAACAGCACTTTTCTTTCAGTATTTAAAGGCTTGCTGGGATAGGACCAGAGAATCTTCAGTCTTAGAAGAGAGAGAGACGTGTATAGAAGTGGTATCTTCTCATCTTCCGTAACAAGAAGCTGACAGAGAACATTCCAAATTGAAAAAGCAGTATACAAATATTGCGAGAATGTTACTTTAAAATATGGAGGTAAATACTTTTCTTCTCGAACCACCTCAACAATGGAAAGTGTTAGCAACTGGGGAGGGAAGAGGAAACTGCTATTTTTTGTTAGAGGTTTTATAGCACTTTGGAATTATGTAGATGTATCGCTTTAAATTTTTTAAAACTCTTTTTAAGAAAATAAAACTGATTTCAGTCACTAGCCTAGAACCCCGGGTTCCCAGAGACCATGAAAAGAAAAGGATCAGCAAATAGAAGCAAGCGCGGTGGGCGTCAGTCTTCATTTTGAGGAACGGGCTGTTAAGGTTATTTGCAATGAACACAATACGGACGCGAGCGCAGGAGGCAGAATGGAAGAGGGCGGCTGTTCCTTTGCGCATGGACTCTTCCTGACTACGCCTTGCATGCTATTCTGGGAGGTGTTGGGCTATTAATGAAAAAGGCTTTGGGCCGCCACATGGGAGTTGTTTGTAGTGAGAGCGCCAGAAGGCGGGATGACTCTCCCTTCCTCCCTGCACACTGGGACATGTGGGGTTGATGCCCAGTGAAAGTGATCTGGCTCCCGTTTCCTTGGTGAGAACAGCCAGCAGATGGGTGTCTGGTAACTCAAAGCCTTTACTGAAACGGACCAAGTCAATTCCTCCACCTGGCGTGGGGTGGAGGCTGACTCAGGTTTCAGCTTCCGGTCTCAGGGGGCTAAGACAAAAAGGTGGGCAGAAGATGGAACCCGGAGGTCTTGTATTCAGAGGGGGCAGGTGGAGACACAGAGCATGTCGGGATGGGAGACGCTGATAAGTAGGAAACTGCTGATCCGTCTATCCCCTAGTTCAAGTGTTCACAAACCCGAATGATTCGCAGAAGCTCCAAAGACGTTTCTTAAAAAAAGATAGATTTATTTCCAGGCCTCGCAGCACTCCAGCAGATCAGAACCTGTAGGCATTTTAAGGCCCAGGATTCTGTTTCTCCCATTCATTCCTACACCGCCCCCCACCCCCCACAAGCCCTGCTGTGCCCGTTGCAGACCACGCCTGGCCTGCCTGTGGCCCCAGGGCAGTCCTCTTCCTACTTCAGCTTTCTCTACTTCCTTATCAGCAATTCAGAAGCACCAGGAACTTTCTGAAACCCAGAGGTAAAAATCGGCTTTTTGCCATGGGGTTGACAGCGCCTGTCAGTTACAAAGTCCCGCGGTAGGAGAAGCGGGGACTTCCGGGAAGGGTGGGAACAAAGCTCTCCTATACATTGTTGCTACTTTTATCCCATCACTTATCTTGAGTCAGGAACTCGGAAGGGCAACTGAGGGATTCAAACGCGAAGAGTTCTTTCCTCCCCAAGGTCTGAGAAGTCTGGGCAGGCACGGCCACTGTGCTTTTGCTCAGCTCCGATAGATGGCTCCCATAGTGACAATGCCTGAATAGCCTGAATTCAGTTATGGAAGATATGAGCTCTGCTTTGGGAACCCGTTTCTTCTCTCACCCAAAACTGGTGAGATGGGATGGTACGAAGGGAATGCTAGAGAGCAAAGAAAAGCTTTCTTCCCCCCAAAATGGGCAGGTTGTGATCCCTGGATTTTATTTTTTTTTAATCTGAGCCACCAGACATTGTATTCAGGTTCCTGGGGACCTCCACGGATGATTTTCCCATTGGGTGTTGGTATTTGTAGTCACAAAGGCCTCCCCAGAAGGCCCACACTATCCAAAACTAAAATAGATTTTCTGTGGTGAAGAAGATAAATGGCAAATGTAAAAACTGAACATCAGCAGAACCTTATCTTTAAAAATTACACCAGGTGGGGCACCTGGGTGGCTCAGTCAGTTGAGTGTCTGACTTCGGCTCAGGTCATGATCTTGCGGTTCATGAGTTCGAGCCCCACACTGGGCTCTCTGCTGTCAGCACAAAGCCTGCTTCGGATCCTCTGCCCCCCTCTCTCTCTGCCCCTTCCCTGCTTGTGCTCTCTCTGTCTCTCTCAAAATTAAAAAAAATAAACATTAAAAAATTTATACCAGGTTAGGGGCGCCTAGGTAGCGCAATTAAGCATTCAACTCTTGATTTCAGCTCATGATCTCACAGTTTCTGAGCTTGAGCCCACACTCTGTGCTAAGCATGGAGCCTGCACAGGATTCTCTCTCTCCCTCTCTCTCACTGTGCTCTCTCAAGCTCTTTCTCAAAATAAATAAATAAACATTTGAAAACTAATAAACAAAAATTGCACCAGGTAATCAACGGTAGGAGGGCAGACACCATGGCCCTCTTGCTCACATCTGCATCCTGATGAACTGGCATCAGGTGACTCAAAAAATGGCTTCAAAAAATGTTGAGTTAAGCAGTGAGTCGAAATTCTGCCCCATGGGCCAAGCCGCCAGGTGGGCTTAGCTAGAACCACAAGAAAGTACTCTCTCCCTGGAATATTCTACCTCAGGTCCTTCTCCTCATTCCAACCTCAACTCCATGACCGCTCCTCAGAAAGTTCTTCCCTGAGCACCCGGCTAAAATGGGTCTCTCCATGGGCATGTCTGCCACTTACCACTATTCATTTCTTTAAGAGCCCCGGTTACAACCTCCAACTCTGATTCACTAATTCATTTGTTATTCTTTCACTCTGCGCCCACACCATAATATCAGCCCTATGAGGGTAACCACATTGTGCATCTTGCTTAACCCTCCCACGGCGCTTCGAGCATTTCTTGGCCCAGAAGGTACTCTGCGAACTTGAGTTGAGTGAATACAGTAACATCAGATTACGAGAAGAAGAGAGGAACTTGTCTCCATTCTAAAACACTTTTTTTTTTAATTGGTTCTGGAACTGGGCTGCCTCTTACAACAGATGAACGTATTCGATGCTGTATTTCTCTCCCGCTCCTCCCTGCAAAGCTGTTAGGACTTCAGGATGCTCACTGGTAAATTGTGTCTTAGCACCAGTGGAGGACGGCACACACTCTCCTGAGGAGAGAGCAGAGCTGCCTCTAATCCAGGATGCTTTTTCTGAGCAATGAGGAGGAGGGAGGCACATCAAAGGGGGTGAAACAAGGAAACCAGTGCCCCGAAATTAGAAGGAACACCGACCACGAAGGACATCAGGAGAAGGCAGAGCCAGCCCGGCTGTGGTGTCTTCATCTTCAGGGGGTAATCGTTCTCCTTCATCCTCTCTCACCTCCATCCCACCGTGGGTGTTTATTCAAGTGGCCGGAGGCCATACCTCTGATGCCTCATCCCACCTGCCTGCTTCAGTCCGGGCGGGGCAAGGCACGGAGCCAAGCCCCTCCCGTCAGGGATTGCTGGGTTGGAACAACTGCTTAAAGCAGCGTCTTGTCCACGTGTGGTCCTGCACCTCCTGCCTCAGAACTGCCCAAAGAGTTAGCGTGAAATGCAGATTCTTGGGCCCAAACCCTCCACCAACTCAGCCTGCACAAGCAGGCTCCCGCCCCGCCCCCCCCCAACGTGATTCTCAGGTGCGCGGTTCTCAAACTTAAGTGGGAACGAGGGCACGGTTCCCTCGCGGACCGAACTCCGCGGCAGGCAGCCTCGGTGACACCCGGGAAAGGAATCCCGCAGGCCGGGCCGGGTGAGCTCCGGGCCGGCGGGCGGGCGGGCGGGCCGGGGGCGAGCGGGGCGGAGCTCAGCCCGGGTGTCCCGGCCGGTTCTTGGCCGCGGCCTGACCCCTGGCGGCCGGAGCGAGCGGTGTGGTAGGAAGGACCTGGTGCTTTTGTGCCGTGGAGATCCCGGGGTGGGGGGGCGGTAGTTAAATTCCACCTCCACCTGCAGAGGTTCTGTTGCCAAGACTGCAATGATTTGAGGAGGGGGTGATACGCGGTTGGTGGATTTTCCGAATTCCTTGGTTTGCGTCCGTCGCTTACGCCTCTCGTCGGAGCCCCTCTCCCCTGAACGTCTGCAGGCGGCGTTTTAGCTGCATTTCTATATATCTCGTCCGAGGGAGGAGGGGAGAGAGAGAGAGATGGACAGGAAGTTGGGTGTTTTTACAAGACATTAAATTTTTTGAAGGTTTAAAAAACGCAACCGACACAGGTGTGCTGCGGCCGCGGCTTTTCGGGCCGCGGCCTTTCTCTCTTTGGCCCCGAGCGCGCTCGGCCGTCACCTGTCTGCGCACCTGAACCCACGGAGGATGTGGCTCAGCTGCGGCCCCTTCTCGCTCCCTGGGTCTGGCGTGGCCTACCCGATGCTCGACGCTGAACCTGTTGAACTTGCTGAAGTTCACAGTCCGTCCCAGGATGCAAGCGGTCCTAAAAACAGGTAATTCAAGGGGCGCCCGGCCGGCTCGGTCAGTGGAAGTGCGCCTCGTGATTTGTCTCAGCTCAGGATCTCAGGGGTTTGTGAGTCGCAGCCGCCAGGCTGGGCACGGTATGGGGCCTGCTTGGGATTCTCTCGCTCCCTGCCTCTTTGCTCCTCCCCTGCTCGTGCGCTCTCTTTCTCTCAAAAGAAACAAACTTTAAAAAACAGACAGAGGCGCCTGGGTGGCTCAGTCGGTTGAGCGACCGACTTCGGCTCAGGTCATGATCTCACGGTTCATGAGTTCGAGCCCCTTATCGGGCTCTGTGCTGACAGCTCAGAGCCTGGAGCCTGCTTTGGACTCTCTCTCTCTCTCTGCCATTCCTCAGCTCATGCTTTCTCTCTCTCAAAATAAATAAACATTAAAAAAAAAAAAAAACAGACAAGAATTTCAAAGAAGTCTCTCCAACAACCTTTCTCTCCTTTTTCGTTTCTAATTCTCGGGAATTCCTAACCAACAGAAACAGGTCACTCGACTTTAATCGGGAATAAGAGTATACTTTCGCATTTTCAGAACCGATATAGAGCCCAGTTCGAGGACTCGTTATTCGTCCGTCTGGTGATCACAGAGGAAGATCAGTGTGCCAGGGTAGCAACCAGGGAAGCGAGAGCCCAGCCCCGGCTGGAGGGGAGGGTGTGGCGGAAGGGGAGTGCAGCCTGAGAGTCCGGGGTCTGAGCTGTTGCCGGCTTGTTTGCCCCTCGGTTATTCAGTCACTTAACGCATTTTCCTGAGAGCCCTCTGGGAGGAGGGCATTGAACTGGATGCTAGGAGGAGAAAGGAAAGGAAGACATATGGTTCCTACCCTCAAGTTATTTTCAGTCTTGTGGGAGGCAGGAGAAAGACCTATAAACCCCAAATTATCGAACCATTTGGACCATGGATTTCTCTGGCATATTTAGTTCTTTGATTTGCTGTGTGACCATCATCATTGCCACTCTCCATTCGTAGGGTGCATAGAACCTTACTCCGTTCTCACAGTAATCCTGTAAGGGAGGGCCTGTTACTAGCCCCATTTCATGAATGAGGACACCGAGTACTTGGGGAGATCGGGTGGTGTGCCCGAGGTCACGTAGCTGGTGCGTGGTGATAGAACTGGTATGGGAATCCAGAGCCCGCGCTGCCACCCGCCCGGTGATGACGTTGTCCCGGGCCTTCCGCCTCTAATCTGGTCTCCACTGCTGTGTTGCTTACAGTCCACTTCTTTTTTTTTAATTCTTTTTACTGTTTATTTTTGAGAGAGAGAGAGAGAGAGACAGGGCATGAGCAGGAGAGGGGCAGAGAGAGAGGGAGACACAGAATCTGAAGCAGGTTCCAGGCTCTGAGCTGTCAGCACAGAGCCCGATGCGGGGCTCGAACTCACAAACTGCAAGATCACGACCTGAGCCGAAGTCGGACACTTAACCGACTGAGCCACCTGGGCGCCCCTAGAGTCCACTTCTTACCCTCTCACTTGTAGCTTATCTCTACCCACTTAGCCATCCTGACATTCTTTCTTCTGGTGTCCAAGAATAAGGCTCACGTCCTGTGGCCGAAGCTCATCTCACCCCCGGTCTTCCTCCTTCTTCAGACTCTGTCCACTCATCTCCTGTCTCCTGGACCTCCAATTCATTACCACCGCTCAGGGCTTCCCCTCTGCCCGCAAACTTGCCAAAGGCTCACCTTTGCTGACCAACCTACAGACAGACACAACACAACACAAACAAAAGCTTCCTATGTCATACACCTATTAGAAATGCCCGCGTGAAGAATACTGATGATACCAAATGCTGGTGAGACTGTGGGAAAATTGCATTGCTCATAAACTGCCATTAGGTGTGCAGAAGGGTAGAGTCTTTTGGAAAATAGTTTGGTAGTTTCTTATAAAACTACACATACACTTACCGTATGATATAGATATGGCTAGTGTTTCAGAGAAATGTAAACTAACATCACAAAAACCTCCATACTATGTTCGTAGCAGCTTTGTTCACAATAACCCCAAACTGAAAACACCCCAAATGCCTTTCAAAGAACCGAATGGCTGAACTAAGTGTGATATTTCCGTATAACGGAACGCTACCCTATAATAAAACGAAACAAATTCTTGATGCCTGTAACCACATTGATGGCCTCAAGGACATTAGGCTGAGGGAGCGAAAGCCAGTCTCTAAATGTTACATAGTATATGGTGGCATTACTATAGTATTTTCAAAATGACAATTACTGTGATTCATGGTCACCTGGGGTTCGGCGATTTGAGGGAGTCCTTTGTGGTGCTGGAACAGTTCTGTATTTGTGGTGGTGGTGGCACAAATCTATACCGATGATAAAGTTGCACAGAACTGTTCCTGCGCACATAAGTGCATATAAAAACTGTTGAAAGTTGAATAAGCTCTGTAGCAATGTCAATTTCCTGGTTTTGATAATATATACGACAGCAATGTAAGCTGTTACTATCGGGGGAAGCTGGGTGGTGGATACGTAGAACCTCTCGGTACTGTTTTTGCCACTTCCTGTGAATCTATAATGATTTCAAAAGAAAAGGCTAGGGCCGCCTGGGTGGCTCAGTCAGTTAAGCATTCGACTTCAGCTCAGGTCATGATCTCACAGTTCGTGAGTTCGAGTCCCACATCAGGCTCTGTGCTGACGGCTCGGAGCCTGGAGCCCGCTTCACATTCTGTGTCTCCCTCTCTCTCTGTCCCTGCCCCTATCATGCTCTATCTCACTCTCTCAAAAATAAATAAACATTAAAAAAGAAAGAAAGAAAAGGTTAAAAAAAATGCATGTACTTGAAAATCAAGCAAGTAACAGAAGCTTCACTACCCGATATTCAGTTCAGCCCTGCTGGGTCCCCATCCCAGGGCCACCACCCCATCGCCCACCTCTCTCCTCCCCTTCTCAGCCAGTGCCGCCCAGAAGGGAATCGTCCTCGCCATCTCCACTTTCTCAAGCTCCCTTGGCTCTCCAGTCCGCTGTGATCAGCCTTCCGCAGCCTCCCCGTCGCCAGGCAGCGTAGAGAGTCCACCCTCTTCACCTCCTGGGTGTGTCTGCAGCGCCGAAACCACGACTCCTTCCTTCTAATCATTTACCGCATATGCCAACGCACTTTCCTGCTCCTGCTTCCACCTCCCTGGCCGTTCCTTCTCTTTTGTGGGTTTCTCTTTCCAGTAGCTTCTCTTCTGCTACTTATCCCCTCAATGTCAATGGTAAAGGGATCAACACGGGCCCACTCCTTGACCCACCGCTTACCTTCCTCTTTGCTCTGTGCCAGAACAGGGTCATCCACGGTCCTGGTTTTGACCACACCTACCCGGTGCTGTCTCCCAAATAAACACTGCTGGCCCAGGCTGTTGATCAGGGCCTGGCTGTGCCTGCCTGCGGCTGTCCCCAGCTGGGCGCCCTCCGAGCACTTCAGATTCGACATGCACACGCCCCGTTTCACCACCTTCCTTCCAGATCAGCTCTTCCTCTTGACCCCACGTCGCCTTACTCTTTGAGTTGGACGCTTCGGGCTCTGTTCTGGTCCCTTGCATCCACGTGGTTGATGGGGTCTTCTTGTGTGGGCCTTCTCAACACTCCTGTCTGCGTCTTCACCCCTGTCCTGGCTCAGGCCACACCATCTCCTGCCTGAAGGACTGCAGTGGCATCCCATCTGGTTTCCCGGGCTACAGGAATATCTTTCCTAAATCTGTCCTTCATCTTAGAGGTGGGGCAACTTATTTAAAATATAAACTGCCATGGGGCGCCTGGGTGGCTCAGTCGCTTAAGCATTTGACTCTTGACTTGGGCTCAGGCGATGATCTCATGGTTCGTAAGATCGAGCCCCTCATCGGGCTCTGTGCTGACAGCACAAGGCCCGCTTGGGATTCTCTCTCTCCCTCTCTCTCTGCCTCTTCCCTGCTCTCTCTCTCTCTCTCTCTCTCTCTCTCTCTCTCTCTTTCTCTCTCTCTCAGAATAAATAAATAAACATGAAAAATTTTTAATTAAAAAATTAAACATAAACTCTCTTCATCAAACTCTTCAGTGGTTCGGTTACCACTCAGAGCCAGAGGCCCAGCCTTTTCCTCTGGCACACGCAGCCCCTGTATCTGGCAGCTGCCTGTCACAGGGGCTGCCTCCTCAGGGACTCTGCATCTCGCTGTCTAGCACAATAGCACCGCCTGGCCTCTTGCCTGCATTTGCCATTCCTTCCTTCCAGCCCACCTGCCATGGTGTCTGAGGAGAACGTGTTTCCTTGTTCCATCCCCTCTCCTCTGCCCACCTAGGACTAGCTAACTCCCACTCGGCTTTCACGATCATCTCTGACCTGCCCTCCTCACCCCTCAGGTTTTTGTTGCAATTATTTGTCTATGTGTCCGTACCACATTTCCTCAAGATTTGATAGGAGAGATGAAGACACCAGATTTAAGTGCAGGGCTTCGAATTACTTCAGGCTACGGGAATATTCTCTTCTTTGCAAGTGAGACTTAGGAGCTCAGGGGGAGGTATGACAAGTGCTTTAGGCTCCTTCATATGCCTTTCGCCTGCTGATGGAGGCTGAGGGAAGAGGAATGACAAGGGAGAAAGATGGTGACCCTCTCGGCAGGGAGCTGCAGGGAGCGGAGGCTGGTAGGAAGGACAGGCCCATCGCAGCCCAGGCCTGGATGGATTCAGGTGAAATACAGAATAAAATTGATTCCCGAATCCCTGTACTGCCATAATAACAACAATAAGTTATATCTGGAGTGGACGCTCAGCAGCAGAGAAAATGAGAGAAAATGTAAAAACCATGTCCTTGCCATTATGGGAAAGGAGGTAAGGAACGCATATCTTTATGGGCGTAGAAGAGGAATTTGGGAACTTTAAAGTCTAGTCAAGGCTCAAGTAGACCCTCAGTCAGGGACAGAGAACCCTATAGCCCATTTTGGAGTTAGGAGCTCCCACAAGAATGTGAGCTGGGAGGGAGGCAACGAGACCAAGTGAGAACACCAACAAGGCACCCCTGCCTCTTCGGCCAACACTCCTGGGTCTCCCCACCGCAGCCTCCCTTCTCCCGTCACCTCTCGGGCCTTAGCATGATCTCCTTCCATGCTTTTTGGTTTGTCCTGGCCGTTTTTGAGAGTGAAGGGGGGCAGCTGTTTAAAATAAAAGCATTTTCGCCCGATTTGAAATATGCCTGGTTTCAGACTTCCTTCCACTGCTTTGCTAGCTTTTCTCGTCTGAAAGAAGAGAGCTGTGTGCCATCTAGTGGTTGACGGCTGCCACAACAGCAATTATGCACCTGGAAAACCTTTCCAGTCCCGCGCCAGGACTACCTGGTGTAAATTAGCTCTTGAAAGGGTTCTGGCTCAGGGGCAGTGGCAATCAGAGAATGCTTCAGTAGAGAGACACTGGGAACCGAGCTGGTAATTAGGCATTGGACGAGGGTCCAAAGGGATTGTTCCTGCAACTAATACGATTTTATCTCTAGGCGCCCTTTTCTTGTGAATAAATGAATTCCTATTCACGGTGGTTTAACAAAATGACCTTGCCCAGTGGCAGGAATACCAGACTGAGAGCTAAGACTCCTGGCATCTAATTGTCCCTCTGTTACAGAGTGGCAAAAGGAGTTAGCAGCAGAGGGTAGTGGAAAGAGGATTGGACTGGAGCCAGGAGCTGGATACTCAAGATCTACCACTATCTAGTATGTTCAGTTTTTACTGAGCACCATCCCTGTGCAGGTGCTGTCCAAGATATTTTTCATGTTTCTTCCTCGTAGCCAGACATACAGGTAATGGGTTGAGAGATGAGGAAACTGAGGCTCAGCAAGAGTGAGTGAGCTGTCCTAGTCACAGACTCGGTGAGTGACCAGTCAGGATCTGATCTCAAGTAGGACTCCAAGGCATATGATCTTTGTGTTTTGTGTATTTATTTATTTTATCGTTATACTTTTTTTGTCACGTGAATGTGGGAGAGTTGGGGGGGGTCACACATGGGCCAGATGGTTCGAATTTATTGTGTCCATTGATGACGCGGCGAGTGTGATTTCCACCGGAGTGCTAACACATGCTATGCCGTTGCTTTTTAATCTTCTGTGTGTTCTCATTTCTCCCCATCTGACTTTGTTTTTAAAGGCATTTTAATAGATTGAACTACCTCTGCTTCAACAATCGTGTCCTTTGATTTCCGAAGATAAAAGATTCAACCTAGAGAGAGAACACCGTGTGAGGGATTAATTGTAAAATCAGATTCTGTACAGGGAGGACAAGATGCTGCACCCGCCATTGATGTGGTACTTTTCCAAGTAAGGGCTGTCATTACAGGCTCTCACCTGTGAGGTGCTTGTTATTACTGCCCTCTTGAACCCCCGAGGGAACGCAGGTACACTCGTTCCAGAAACTTGTTCGAGATCGCATAACTATGACTGAAACACAGGCCTTTTCATTTTTAATTTAATTTTATTTATTTATTTAAAACATTTTAATGTTTATTCATTTTTGAGAGAGAAATAGAGAGAGAGGGAGACAGAATCTAAAGCAGGCTCGTGGCTCCAAGCTGTCAGCCCAGAGCCTGACGCAGGGCTCAGACTCACAAACTATGAGATGATGACCTGAGCCGAAGTTGCACACTTAACCGACTGAGCCCCCCAGGGGCCCCAACGCAGGCCTTTTTAAACACAACTTTATTGAACTATAACTGAACTACCACAAATCACACATATTCAAAGTAACATCTGATAAGTTTTGATATGCGTAAAATGGTGAAACCATCACCATAATCAGGATAACGAAAATACCTGTTAGCCCCATAAATTCCCTCAGCCCCGTCAGCCTCCCTTCCCCTGCCCCACCCCACCTTCCTGTCCACCCGTGTGCTACCATCTCCAGGCACACTTTGATCTGCCTTCTGTTACTATGGTTTTCATTTAATGCAACTTTATATAAATAGAAACCTACAGTGTGCACATTTTTTTGTCTGACGTTATTCATTCATCTCACTTATCCTGTGATTTGTTAATGTCGTGTGCGTCACTAGTTCATTTTTTTACTTTCCTTGTATGGATATGTCGCAATTTATATATCCCTTCTCTGATGATGGAAATTAAATTATTTCTATTTTGGGGTTATTATGAATAAAGCTGTTACAAACATTAATGTACAAGTCCTTGCCATGGACTTAGGCTTTCATTTCTTTTAGGTTAATGGCTAGAAATGGAATATCCGGGCTATATTATAGGTACATGTTTAACTTTTAAGAAATCGCTAAACTGTTTTCTAAAGTGGTTATACATTTTACATACCAGTAGTGTGTGAGAGTTCGCTTTTCTACATCTTTGCCAACACTTGCGATGGTCAGTCTTTTCCATTTTATATATTCTCTCATGTGTAGTAAGAGACTCTCCTTGATGACTAATGATTTTGTCTTTCCTTGATGACTAATTTGTCTTTCCTTGATGACTAATGATTTTAAGTATCTTTTCATGTGCTTAGTAGCCATTCATCCATCTTCTTTAGGGAAGTGTCTGTTTGAATCTTCTGCCCATTTTAAAAATCGTTTGCTTATTATTGAGGCTTGACAGTTCTTTACATATCTTGGGTGTGAATAATTACAGATATGTGATTTTTCAAATACTTTTCTCACTCTGTAGATTGTCTTTTCATTCTCCATGTCCTTTGAAGAGTGGACCTTTTAAATTTTGATGAGGTCAAATTTATAAAATTTGATCCAATCTTTTATGGATCATATTTTGGGTGCCATATTTAAGAAGTCTGCCTAACTCCAGATCACAAAGATTTTTTCTATGTGTTCTAGAAGCTCTATGATTTGAGTCTCTGATCCATTTTGGTTGCTTTTTATATGATGTGAGAGTGTACTGAATTTCTTATTTCTTTGTTTGTTTGCGAATAGGTAGCCAATTTTCCCAGCATCATTTATAGAAAAGACTATCCTTTCTCCGTTGAGTTTTCTTTGCGCCTTTTTAAACTATCAATTGCATATCAGATAGATGTAAGCCTGTTTCTAGAATCTCTATTCCGTTCCCCTGATCTATTTGTTTATCTTTAGGCTAATACCATACCGTCTGATTACTACAGCTTTATGATAAGTCTGGAAATAACATAAGCCCTCCAAATCTGCTCTTCTTTTTCAAAGTTGTTTTGACTATTCTTGTTGTTTTGCACTTCCATACATATTTTAGATTCAGCTTTTCAATTTCTACGAAAAAGACTTCTGGGATTTTGTGTCAGATAGCACTGACTTTACATAGATTGTAAGACTCACCTCATTTTTTTAATCATGTCTCCAGAGTCACAGTCCTTTATTCTCCAGTGTTCAAATTTTTGAAGACGATCGCTTCATTTTTTTTGTAGTGTTGTTTTATTTTGTTTTGTTTTTTGCTTATTTCAGGCAGGAATTGTAACTCTAGTCCCAGTTATTGCATCTTAAGTAGCAAACCAAAGCCTTTGAACCCAAATCCTATGCTCTTCCTTTAAGAAGGCTGATGGAAGAGAAGGTGGGCATAGTCTCACCTTAAAACAACCAAACAAAATGATTTTCATAAAAAGTTCAATTCTACTCCTGTTACTGCCTTCAGTAAATGCTTAAAGCCCTGTCCCCAGCTCCCTGGTAAGACTGGGTTACTCCTCATCAATTTTTGCATTGCCAAATTTTGATTCTCCTACATTAAAACTCTTATTTTTATTCAATTCATTTTACAATGAAAAGTCACAAAGTCACAAAAAAAACACCCAATATTTGGGCACATTTACTTGTTTGGAGGAGACGCTGTTTCCTCTGTAATTTTGATAATTAAAACAATTTCCTAGTATAGAGCATTTAGTATAAAAAGGGACTAGTTTTTCTGATAAATCTCATCTTATTCCAAATCAGAAAGCAGAATCAAGAGGTATGGAATATTGGTGGTTAATTTTTTTAGTTTTTTTACATTTATTTATCGTTGAGAGGCAGAGAGAGACAAAGCACAAGCAAGGGAGGGGCAGAGAGAGGGAGACAGAATCCGAAACAGGCTCCAGGCTCTGAGCTGTCAGCACAGAGCCTGATGCAGGGCTCGAACCCATGAACCACGATATCATGACCTGAGCTGAAGTCGGACGCTTAACTGACTGAGCCACCCAGGTGCCCCGAATATTGGTGGTTCTAAGCAGAAACCCTAATGATTTACTATATATACTTAGCTTTTGACTTCATTAACTTTTTGGAAATGAAACTGTTGGGAAAGCTAATGTAATGTCATCCATTAAATAAGAAAAATAGAAATTAGATCATTAAAGTGAACGTGGCTGGTGCCAAGGTGAACATAACGAAAAGTACTTTATTACTCTCCATTATTTCAAAGTAGCCCTTTAATTAAGATTTCTTTCACCAGCAAAACTAATTTCATAAGCTTATACAGCCAGCAAATTTCAATTTGCACCTCCAGAAAGTAACCCTTTTGCATTATAAGGGATTTATGTGTATTATCCAGGAAGGAAATGAGGCTGAAAGGCAAAGAGAGACAGCCCAGCGTGGCACGGTGCTGACTGTCCTGTCCAGCCTGGGCACTCACAGCGATCAGTAACATTTCCAATTCCTCCCACTAAATTTAGTCTTATCTACTTTTCACATCAATAGCTAGTCTCAGAAATATTGTTGGAGATGGCAGGCTGGCTCTGGATCTTATCCCTCCTTGAATTTGCTGATGGAAGTGGAAGCCTGGATAGCAGTATCATCCCGGTTGCTGGTTTCCATGAAGATGGGGCAGCAGAAATTCAATAACTGTTCAGAATATTAATTTAAGCTCCTGACAGCCAGTGATCACTGGAACACATAGTACTGACCCAGCTGCTCGGCTCTTTCAGAAATGACTTAATTACACAGTCGGAACAGCTGTTAGAGCCAGCCAAAGACACACAAGGAAAAAAAAAAAAACAGTTAAAAGGAGAAACAAGACAGGATTAATTTGTGGTCTAACTCATTAAGACCTCCCGCTGTCATCCTTTGCCAAGCCACTGGGCCTTCACATTGTAGAAAATGATCGCATGCCTCCAGCTACTCTTATTAGTTCCCTTGATTTTGCAGAAATCATAACAACACCCAGGAGTCATTAAAAGCACCTGGGGCATGTAATTTGTTCCAAATGGGAAAAGCCTTCCCAAGGAGACCAGGGATGGTCCACAGGGCCTTGGCCCTTCCCTCCGGTGGTGTAAAAATCTCCCCCTAGACTCGGCTACACAAGCCCGGGTGCATCTCGCTTTCCTTCTGTTCTCCCCCTCCCCGGCCTCACTTTCTTTCTCTCATCTCCTTTCTTCTTCCCTCTTTCCATCTTTCTTCCTCCCTTTCCTGGTCACCCTCTGGCTGCCGGATTGAGGCTGAAGGTGGGGTGTCAGGAACACAGATGTAGAGCTGCTGTCAGTGCACTTGCTGGGCAGTCTGTATTCACCACTCATTGGTCCCGACCCAAACCCTGGAGGGATGCACTTCCTCCCACTATACAGGTAGAGGAATTGAGGCTAAGAGAGCTTCTGTAAGTCCAAAAGGCCATTATCCTGCTCATTAAGTGATCTCTTTCTGTTTCAACCCAATCTCCTCCATGGTGCTGAGGCTGGGACTCTGCAAACCACATTTCTGCTCCGTCATAGGCGCTTTGTTGGCATGCTAGCAGGAGGCTGTAAGGCCGGGCAAGGGAGAAGGGACTGCTTCTTCTGTTTGCTTCCTGGTATGGTCAGCCTCACCCCAGCTGTGGTTTTGGCCTCAGCAGCAGTAACTTTCCACATTCCCAGACCAGTAGCTCACAAATATCAGCAGTAGTCAATGGGCACCCCTTTCCCAGGGTCTGGGTCCCAATTATGAAGGGCCCTGCTCCGAGCTTCGAGGTTCTGATACCCTCATGTTCTTCTCTTGGTCTCACTAGCTCTCGGGGAGAGGCTGCTTTCTAAAGTCATCATCCCCCTGGTGCCTCAGTGTCCTTTTTTTTTTTTCTTTACCTTTTTGCATTCCAATGCCCATTTAACCAATACTCTCCATTAAATTCTTTTCTGTTAAAGTTACTCGTTTGGTGTCTGTATTCCTAATGTGTAGAACATTAGGACTCAAAATCAAGTATGTCTGACTCCAAATCCAGGCCCTTGATCAATACTCCGTGCTACTCCCACCCACCCCCTTTTGGCTACCTGTGGCAAAAATACATTGCCTTGATCAAACTTTACTCGGTCTCCTTCTCCTGGGCCCATCTGTGCTCCACCTTATACAATCTAGTTTTAGCAAGAACTGCGCTAGGTCAGTTTAACCAGAACCCTCCACCCTTGATACCTGCTCAGGTTCCTCATGCTCCTCTATCCCCCCAGCTGATGTCTGGTCCCCCTGGCCCCTCTCCAGCAAAAATCTGGTTAGGGCATTTTAGCTGGATGCTCCCACCCTTACAGGTGGACGTTTCCTCTCAGTAAGATTTCATCCACTGATCCCCGCTGTGCTCCTTGGCTATAAATTCCCACTCACCCATCCTGTATTCAGGATGAGTTGAGCTCAGTCTCTCTCCCGGGGAAATTCCACCACAGTGGTCCCCATAGATTCATGATGGCCCTGAATAACGTCTCTCATCATCTTTAACAAATATCATTACATTTTTTTTTCATCAACAGTGGCATGCCAAAAACATTTTGAATCGAGTATACTTAGAGATTCAAGTGACAGTCGTTGGGTGCATCCCTTGGGGTAGGTCCTAAACATTGTCGTATTGATGACTGAAGTTCCATCCACGGTTAAATGGTTTGGAAAGCACCTGGAATAACATAAGGGAATATGATAGCCTCAGCTAAATAAGATGGAGCTCTGATTAATATGTTCCTAAAAAGATCACAGAATTGACACATTTGCAAGTCATAGCAGTAATGGGAACTCACCAGCCTCTGAGTTTCAACTGGAAATCTCATTTCTCTGAAAGCAGAACATACAGTATATTTTTGACCTTGACTGCTGATAATTTCATTTTGCAGAGGAAGAGAAAGAAACACAAGGAACTTCTCTCCTAGGTTTAATTCTGACCTCTGAGGAAGAGCTGGTAATTGAAGCAGAAGCGTAGGAAGCTGGGGGGGGGGTGCTATCTTTCACATGGGGCAGGGGATAGGTTAAAATGCCTGAAAAAAAAAATTTTTTTCGACATGGATCCTAAAGTCAGCCCACAGCATTCAGCAATTCAGAGGAAAGTGCAGTCGGATCCTAGAACCAGACAATCTGAAAGAGAAAACAGTGTAAGAGGGATGACAAGATCTCAAAAATGAAAATCTGAGGACAGAAGAGAATGGCTCCTGATAAGGAGTTAAAAGGATTGGCCTCCAAAAATGCTCTGGAGTGTGCCTCTCCAGAGATCTGTTTAATGCACTTAATTTATCAAAGGGCTCAGCAAAAGATGGGAGAAGTGTGCAGAAGCTAGTGATCTATAGCTGTCTCTTTATTTTTCAGGTCCTATCTAGAAGTGAGCCATCCACGTTGTTGCCTTCAAGATACTTACACTCTCAGGGAGGAGACAAAAAATAAGCTGATAAATAAACAGTAAAACCATAAAAACATAAAGGATGACAGGTAAGCACAATAGTGTGTGTGTGTGTGTGTGTGTGTGTGTGTGTATCGAACCAATTGAAATGGACAGTATTCTACCATTTGACCTACAAGGTTGGCCATTTTATATGGTATGATCATCTATATTGTTGGTGGGGGGGAGTTGAGATTCTGCATAAGGTCATGAGAAAAGACTTCTCAGAAAAGGCGGCATGTGAGCAGAGCCCTGTGTACAGGGAGGGAGGAAGCCATGTAAAAATGGTGGGAAGAACATTCCAACTTAGGGAGGAGCGAAGTTCAAGATTTTGAGGTGCGAATGCTGGGTGTATGTGTGAGGAAGGTCCGGATGTCCAGTGTGGGTACAATAGAGGAACAGGGGCAAAAACAGTATGAGATAAGATGAACATGGCAGCCAGAGATAGATGACGTGAGGCCTTATGTGACCCACAGGTCATGACTAAGATTTTGAGTTTTATTCTGGGAATCAAATGAGAAGTATTTAGAGGTATGAGAACAGAGGCGATGTGATGAAGATCAGCCTTGGGGATGCCATGGAGGTGAGTCTGTAGAGGGGCAAGCATTGAAGCGGGGGTGGGGGGCACTTGGGCAGCCACAGAAGGATCCAGGAAGGAGGTGATCATGACAGGCAAGGATGTTAGCACCGAAGGAGGTGAGAACGGGTAGACTTTAGGATGTAAAAGTGGCAGGATTTGCAGATTGAATTCAGTGTAACAGTTGAGAATGAAAAGTTGAAGATGAGAAGATTTTTGGCCTAAGCTACCAGGTAAATGGTGGAGCCATTCACTGAACTAGGAAGGACAGAAGAAGGTAACAATTAACTTGGGTGGAAAAACAAAAGAGTTTGATTTTAGATACATTCAATTTAACATTCTTCTCATATACCCAAAGTGAGATAACTGTATAGAAGTTGGATAAATATATTTAGAGTTTTAGGAATAGAACAAAACGGGATATATACATTTGGAAGTTATTAGCATAAAGATTGATTTAATGCCTGGGACAGGTAGGAATCACCTAGGGAAAGAATGTGGATAGAGCAGAGAAGAGATCTAAGAACAGGGTCCAGGGCACCTCACCTCTTAGAGACTGTGAGGAAGGAGATCCAGCATGGAAGACACAGGAGCGACTGTCAGTGAGGACAGAGGAGAAGCATGCACATGATCACTGTCAAGTCCCAGTCCTTGCCACAGCCCTGTGTGGAAGATGGGTCTTTGTGATATAGGAGAAGCTGGAGAAGGATGCACAGGAGAATCCTCAGGCACCATAGGAAGGCAAAACTCCAGAAACTCCCTCCCTCCCATGAGAATGAACCTCTCTGTCACCTCCACCTCTTCTGTTACCTCTTCCTAACCCCAAGTGACAAAAGTCACTTCTACAGACCACGTACTTCAGGTATCAAAACCCCTCTTGCCTTCCCAATGGTCACAACAATTATACCTCACAAATCCCATTCAAAACGCAATCATTTTCTAGAAGTCCTTCAGAAAGCAACTTCTTGCCAAGGGTGTGAAAAATCTGGATAGAAGGAAACCCAGAAGAATTCTCAGACATGTATTGGCAAAAATACTAAAAGACTACAGATTAAATTAATTGGAAGACTAGACAAGGGAGAAAAGAGGAGAATCCAGTGAGATGATCAAAGATGAAGTAAATTGCAAACAGTCATTGTGGGCAGTGCTGTTCGGAGACCACCTCTAGAATACAGTTACAAGCCTGCCTTCTGGAAAGCCTTCTGGAAAGCGCCTTCTGGAAGTGGTCAGGTCTCCATCACCTAGGACAATTGGGTAACCAGGACTTGCTGAGCAGTGCTTACAGGCGCCTCTGGCTACAGAGCTAGGGAGAGATACCTGCCCACACCCACTTCGCTAAGGTAGTCAAAAGAGTAAGAGACACCCAGCAAGCGAGGAGCTAGGCACGCACGTACCATTGAGAACTGCCTCCCAATTCACGGTGCTTCCACCAGTTGTAAATTAAGCTTTTTCTTCTAAATATTTCTGTAAATAGATAAAAAAACAAATTCTCATCTTGGGGTCACGTGGTTTTTACAAAAGCTTTTCAGAGTATGGATATAAAACGTAGTGTTCACCTTGCGCATTGCTGGGGGGGGAGTGTAAAATGATGCAGCCACCATGGAAAACACACGGAAGTTCCCATAAAAATTAAACATAGAATCACCACATGATCGAGTTATTCCACTCCTGGGATTCCTTTACTTCTTCCAAAGAAGTGAAGGCAGGGACTCCGACAGATACACACACACTCATGTTCATGGCAACATTATTCACAATAGCCAAAAGGCAGAAGCAATCTCAAGGTCTAGCAACAGACATACGTGGAATATTATCCAGCCTAAAAAAAGGAGGAAATGTTGGTACAAGCTACACCGTGGACGAAATGTGAAGGCATTATGCTAAGTGAATTAAGCCAGTCACAGAAAGACAAACATCTGTATGATTCTACTCATATGAGGTACCTCGAGTAGTCAAATTCATAGAGACAGGAAGTAGAAAGATGGCTGCCAACTGCTGGGGGAAGGAGGTAATTGGGTGTTCTTGTTTAACAGGAACAGTTTAGGCTTGGTAAGATGAAAAAGTTCTGGAGATGCATGATGTGAATATACTTAATGTCATTGAGTTGAACACTTAAAAACAGGTAAAATGGTAAAAAGAAAATTACAGTGTTCAAAGAGTATAAGGTTAAAAGGTGTTTGTTCATTAGGCAAATGTGTCTCAAAAGAATTATCGAAATTTCATAGTTGGAACAAAAATTTTATTGTTAGTATTAAAGACCCCATCTTTTAAAAATATGTAGGAGCGTGTATGTGCAGAACTTGGTGTATATATGTCAGCATATAATAATTTTGTATGGCTTGCCTTCCAGATTCTATTTCTTCTCTTCGTGTATGTGAGAGCTATGAATTCATCATTGAAAAATTACAGATCTCAGTGTAATTCTGACAGCTGGGGGATAGTGTATTTTCAGGTGTGCTGGAGGAAAAAAACTGGACTTTAAATAATTAAGCCAAAGTGATCGCATTAATTAACTTATATCCTTAATCACTAGTTTCATTTTTTCTATTTCCCCTGACTTTTGGGGGAGGAATAGTCTTTGTCTCAAAAGCAGACTTTAGTGACCTAACAGTCTGAAAAGCAACCAGAGATAATGAGGCAATGGAAACATGCCAGCCATCATCAGTTAATTGAAAGTTTTTTTGATTTTGGCCTGAGGTCACTGCTTTTCCTACAAACTATAATGTGGGCGGAGAAAAGTAACAACTTTACTTCCCTTAATGAAACTACCGATGGGTAATTAAATTAGAAATTAAAAGATGGTAAAACCAAATATTCTAACAATTTAAAAAATCTGTTATATTTCAGGTAAGGGATTTTTTTAAATTTTTTTAAAATTGTGATGTAATTGACATATAATGTTGTATTAGTTTAAGGTGTACCAGTTGGTCAATAGAGTGACCAACATATGTGTACATAGTGAGGTGATCACCACAATGAGTTTAATTGACATCCATCACCACATAATTACAAATATTTTTTCTCTTGATTAAAACTTTTAGATCGACTCCCTTAACAACTTCGAATATATAATACAGTATTGTCAATATAGTCATATACGCTATGCAGACATTCCCAGAACTTATTTGTTTTATAATTGGAAGTTTGCAGCTTTTAACCTCCTCACCCATTTCTCCCCTCGCCCTCAGCTTCTGGCAACCACCAATCTGCTGTCTGTTTGCATGAGTTGGGTTTTTCTTTTTAGATCGCATGTTGTCAGAGAGATGATACAGTATTTGTCTTTCTCTCTCTTATTTCATTTATGTTCATCTATGTTGTTGCGAATGACAGGATTTCCTCCTTTTTTAATGATTAAATATTATATTGTGTATATATACACCATATCTTTATCCATTCATCCACTGGTGGACACTTAGGTTGTTTCCATGTCTTGTCTCTTGTTGATAATGCTGCAGTGAACATGAAGGGGAAGATAACTCTTTAAGATACTAATTTCATTTCCTTTGGATGTATACGCAAAAGTGGAATTTCTGAATCATATGGTAACTTCTGTTTTTAACGTTTTTGAGGAACCTCCATATTGTTTTCCACAGTGGCTGCACCAGTTTGCATTCCCACCAACTGTGCACAAGGGTTCCCTTTTTTCTACATTCTTTTCTTCTCTTATCATAGTTATTCTAACAGGTGTGAGGTGGTAGCTAATTGTGGCTGGTATTTCCCTGATGAGGAGTGATGTTGAGCGCTTTTTCATGTATCTCTTGGCCAACATCTGTATGTCTCGTTTGGGAAAATGTTTATTCAGGTCTTTGCCTATGTTTTAATTAAATTTTCTGTTTTCTATTGAGTTGTATGAGTTCTTTGTATAACTTTGGATGTTAACCCCTTATCAGATATATGGTCTGCAAATATTTTCTCCCATTTCATAGGTTGCCCTTTCATCTTGTTGGTGGTTTCCATCACTCTGAAGAAGCTGTTTAGTTTGCTATAATCCCACTTGTTTTCATTTTCACGTCCAAAACCTCGTGCAAAGACTGAGATGAAGGAGCTTATCCCCTATGTTTTCTTTATGGAGTTTTTGGTTTCAGGTCTTAAGTTCAAGTCTTTAATCCATTCTGAGTTGAATTTTGTGTATGGTGTAAGATGGTCGTCCAGGTTCTCTCTTTTGCATGTAGTTCTCTAGTTTTTCCAGCACTATTTATTGAAGAGACCATCTCTTTCCCCATTGTATATTATTAGTTCCTTTGTCATAAATTAATTGACCACATTTGTGGTGACTTTATTTCTGGGTTCTCTTTGAGGGACTTTTAACAAAAATGTTTTTAATGTTTGTTAATTTTTGAGAGGAGGGTGGGGCAGAGAGAGAGGGAGACACAGAATCCAAAGCAGGCTCCAGGTTCTGAGCTGTGAGCACAGAGCCTGATATGGGGCTTGAACTCATGGACCATGAGATCGTGACCTGAGATGAAGTCAGACGTTTAACCGACTGAACCACCCAGGCTCCCCTCCATGAAGGATTTAAAAAAAATTTTTTTTAATGTTTTATTTGTTTTTGAGAGAAAGAGAGAGAGAGAGCATGAGCAGTGGAGGGGTAAAGAGAGAAGGAGACAGAATCCGAAGCTTACTCCGAGCTCTGAGCTGTCAGCACAGAACCCAACGTGGGGCTTGAACCCACAGACTGTAAAATCATGACCTGAGCCGAAGTCGGGTACTTAACCGACTGAGCCACTCCGGCGCCCCGAGAGATTTTTAAAGGTAAGTCCAGGGACGTCTGATTGGCTCAGTCAATTAAGCATCCAACTCTTGATCTTGGCTCAGGCATGATCTCACAGTTCATGTGATCGAGCCCTCTTCACTGACAATATGGAGCCTGCTTGGAATTCTCTCTCTCACCCTCCCTCACCCTCCCTCACTCATGCTCTTTTGCTCTCTCAAAATAAATTTTTTTAAAAACTTTAAAAAAAGGTAAGTCCATGAGAAATTGGGAATACATTTCTACTGGCAAATGGTCATGATCTCCCAGTTCCCATTTACTAATGGTAGCTGTATAATGTACAATTCCCACAGAATATAAAATTGGGGGGGGTTCCAGGCACAGTATATTATCATGATGCAGAAAATGTCGATGCTCATGTCGAAACAATACAGCCTTTCTCTCTTGAACCTTATACAAAATATCAGAGACTAAAAAAATATGGGTCAAAATTATGTGCAAAAATATTGATAAAGCACATTTCAGTTAAAATTCCACCTTCATATTAGTTCGACTTTATCTCCACATGTATTTTTTTGTAATCAGTATTTATGAACTCAGACTCCCTTGTGAAAGCTTCAGTAGACTTCCTTCTATACAAACTTTCTAAGAAAATAATCTTGTATTCTGTAATCTTTTATGCACTTCTTGAGATGCATTTTAATCACACTTGAAATTAATCAGACTAAAGATTTATCAGAAGGCCCTCAATACTACAGATTTCTTTGGCACTAGTTTGGCCTAAAGTTGAAACACCTGCCAGAAACCCAACCTTGTGAGTGGGACTTCTCTTGCCTACTAGGTTATCTTTCTACATTTTCAGTTTCTGAAGATATGAAGTCCTTTATATCTTTAGTATACTAACAATGATCAGTAAAATAGAATAAAATGCTCCTAAAAAAAAGGGAACAAAGAGTGAATTAGCACAGGCCTAAAAATAAAATGAAAGAACGTTACCTTAAAAATTCAAATGTTATAATGACTCCCTTCCCCAGGGTAAGGGGAAGGGAGAAAGTCTTTACACAGCAAGGGAGATAAAATAGAATGGGGAAGAAAATACCTGAAGATTTTTAAAATAAAGAATGGGGAATTGACATCCCCAAAAGCTGATATCCAAATGACCGACAAGTATATGAAAAGGTGTTGAGTTGCATTCATCGTATGGAAAATGCAAATCGAAACCACATTGCAATACCACGGTACACCCACCAGCATGGCTGAAAAGAAAAGAGATGGAGAAGGTCAAGTGTTGGTGATAATGTGGACCAAATGGTCCCCTTTAACACTAATGGCAGGTGTATAAATAGGCATAACCGCTTTGGAAACCTGTTTGGCATTATGTACTGAAGTTAAATGTGTGCATATTTATGACGCAAAAATTCCACTCTTAGGAACCAACAGCAGTGCTTACGTGTGTTACATATGTTCACCAAAAGGCATTTGCAAGAATGTTTATGACAGCACTATTTCAAATAGCCCCCAAATGAAAACTCAATGCACAAATGTTCAACGGCAAGGTGGATAAAGTGTGGTGTGTCCGTGCACTATAGTGCCAAATAGCAGTTGGAATGAGGGATCTATTAACTAACACACAACAGTGTGCATGGATCTCACAAATACACTGTTGGGTGAAAGAAACCAGATACAAGTGAGTACATACTGTGTTCTTTCATTTATTTATATTATCAAAACTGGTAAAACTAGCCTATCCTCTTAGAAGTTACAAAAATGACTTGGTTGGGAGGTGGGGTAGTAATTGAAAGGGAATGCAAGGGGATTTCTAGTTGCTAGGCTTGGTTAGCATCTCGGTTTAGGTGCTAGTATTACAAGTGTGATCAGATTTTTAAAATCCATCAAGTTGTACACTTATGTGTGCACTTTCCGGTATGTATATTATATTTCAAAAAAAATTTTTTTTAATAAGGAAGGAATGAGGGACACCTGACTGGTTCAGTTGGTAGAGCATGTGACTTTTTTTTTTTAATGTTTATTTTTTAAGGAGAGCACATGTGTAAAAGTGGGGCAGGGGCAGAGAGAGAGAGAGAGACATAGGATTCTAAGCAGGCTCCTCACTGACACACTCGAGCTCACTAACCATGAAACATGACCTGTGCTGAAGTCGAAGTCAGATGCTTAAGGGACTGAGCCCCTCTAGGCGCCCTCGAGCATGTGATTCTTGATCTCCACGTTGTGAGTTCGAGCCCCACGCTGGGTGTAGAGATTACTTAAAATTTTTAAATCTTGGAAAAAAAAAAGGAAAGAAGTAAGTACATAAATAAATTAATTAATTAATTAATTGATTGATTGATTGATTAAGGAGGGAATGAAAATGGCACTATTAACAGGGAAGTATAAAAATGGGTTCCACAACAGGGCCCCTCTTTGTCATGGTAGGAGCAGCACACCCTTAGGATTCCCTTGAGGAAGCGTCCTCTTGAGAGTGGTTGGGTTTTGCTTTGCTTTTCTGACAGCTGGCACTCCTCTCTGATAGTACCAACCAGCACATCACAGACTTTGCACTGTTTGGAATCAGTTCGCAGATTTTTACTGAAGGGTTGAGAAGGAAGGGAGAAAGAAGAAGAAAACACTCATGGCCATGACACTTTCCTATGACCTTTCCACTTACGTAGTCTGTTTATAAATCACATTAATCACCCTAAAACCTAAAATGCAGCCACTAGAGCACCATAAATGCTCCTACCTGGGGAGTGGGGATAATATCTGCTGTTCTCTGCAGCACTGTAATGCAAATACGGGATTTGGTGTGATAATATAGAACACAAAAGGTCAAATTTGATAGGGATGTATATATACATGTATATGTACATATACATATATGTATATACATATACATATATACATATATATACATATACATGATGTATGAGTATGTACAAATGGTCAGAAACTTGCCTATATTTATAATAAGATATTTCAAAAACAAAGGGTGGGAACTAAAGCAGGTAAACTGAAAGCGTCAACCTGAGCCAATGCTTTGTGACAAGGTTTCTCAGCCTCAACACTATTGACACTTGGAGTCAAATTCTTTGGTGCAGGGACTGTCCTGTGTGTTACAGGATATTTGGCAGCATCCCTGGCTATCTAGTGTGTAGACACTGGATGCCAGTACCAAGTCCCCTCTCCCCAGTCATGGCAAGTAAAAATGGCCCCGAACTTTGCCAAATGTCTTGTGGGAGACAGATTTGCCCAGATTGAGAACCATGCTTTATGGTATATTGTATCTTTGGTTCTGTCATTCCTGTTTCCAAAAGTCACAGTCATGTCCAGAGTGCAACGTAGACTCCACGTTGTGGCCCATCTCACTATTTTCCATGAAAAGGAGCCTGAGTTCCTTGGTGGATATTGGACCCAGTCTTAGAGAAAAAGCAAGATAGGCTGAAAACATTCTGATACTGTCAGAAAGTAAGAATACTTTGGGGCACCTGGGTGGCTCAGTCGGTTAAGCATCCAACTTCAGCTGAGGTCATGATCTCATGGTTTGTGAGTTTGAGCCCCAAGTCGAGCCCCGCATTGGACTCTGTGCTGACAGCTCAGAGCCTGGAGCCTGCTTCAGATTCTGTGTCTCTCTCTCTCTCTGCCCCTCCACTGCTCATGCTCTGTCTCTCTCTCAAGAATAAATAAACATTTAAAAAAATTTAAAAAAAAGGAAAGTAAGAATACTTTTAGAAAGTTCTTCTAGATTAATGTTAAAATAAAAGAGCATTGGGGAGCCCGGTGGCTCAGTCACTTGGTACGTCTGACTTTGGCTCAGGTCGTGATCTCCCACTTCTTGAGTTTGAGCCCCACAATGGGGTCTATGCTGACAGCTCAGAGCCTGGATTTTGCTGCGGATTCTGAGTCTCCCTCCCACTCTGCCCCTTCCCAGCTCATGCTCTGTCTCTCTCTCAAAAATAAATAAATGTTAAAAGACATTTTTTAATAAAAAATAAAAGAGGATTCCCACTATTAAGGTAGAGAAAAACTAAATAAATTTATAAAAATAATTAATAGTAATAATAGTAAGAGTAATAGTAATCCATTGGGTTAAGTTATGTCTATCAAAAACATTATGATATAAAAATAGGTCATATAAAATGAATACATAAGGAAGTTTGTAGTGCACATAACAGTTTACAGTATTGTTACCAACCCTCCTGCCACCCCCAAGCTGTTTATTAATCCATTTAAAGTAATACAATTTCCATTCTAATTTTAGACAACACCTAATATGCCAGCCACAGCTGATAAAATGAAACAGGAAGGAAACCATCTTTAGGATTACTCATACACCATTTCAGAGTTGCTCATAAGTCTTAAGTAAGCCAGTACTAAGACGTATGTTGACCATTTAGAATAGAAGCTATTTTGGGGTGCCTGGATGGTCCCGTTGATGAAGTGTCTGACTCTTGATTTTGGCTCAAGTCATGATCTCATAGTTCCTAAGATTGAGCCCTGCATAGGGCTTTGCACTGATGGCATGGAGCCTGCTTGAGATTCTCTCTCTCCCCCTCTCTCTGACCGTGCTCTGCTCACGCACTATCTCTCAATCTCTCTCAATAAATAAACATTAAAAAAATTTTTTTAAACCAGAATGCATATTATATGATCTTATTTATATGAAGTTGAAGAGCAGACAAAATTTGTCCATGGTGATAGGAATTAAAAGAGTGGTTACCTCTGGGGAGGCCTCTGGGGTCCTAGAATGTTCTATATTTTGATCTGATGGTATACACAGGTAGTTGCCCTTGTGAAAATCCATCAAGCTACACACTTAAGATTAGTTCACTGAGCATGTGTCATACTTTAATAAAAAGTAAAAATAAAGACATGCAGGAAAAAAATATAATGACTCTAATGAGCAGCCAGGATTGAAAGCCACTGTTTTGTAGCCTCCAGCCTCAAAACGGCACTTAACAAATAGGTCACACTCTGCTTTGTTAACAAGATTTACCTTATACCTCTTATTTCTCTGAAACCCTTCTTTCAAGGGACCCCACTGAAACTTGCCTTCTCATCGTTAATTCCCACTGGCCTGGGGGTTAGTGAGAAAGAGTGAAACGAAATGCTATAAATGTTAAACTATTTCTCTAAACCCCTATTTTGAATTATAAGAATTTCTTACTCAGTAATAGCCCTGGGAAGGATAATTGACATCCAAAATTTATCTGGATCTTTTCCTCTCCTGTGATATTTTCTGAACCATAATATGGATTAGGAGTTGCTTTGTAAATACTGTACAGTGAAGAGGTTTCTTAGCACCACGGGCTGAAAGTGCACTTGATTTGAAAATATCTATCCCTACCTTCAAATTCTGCTCACAGCTACCTGACTAGGAAGCCAATTGCATTAACAGCATTACAGCTCCAGCTCTAGCACATTCTTAATAAAGTGCCATACCTTGGGAGGAAACCAGGGTTCACTGAGGCTTCTCGATTCCGCCCAATGCCGGCATCTGAAATGAAAGCAAGTAGACGTTTTTGTCTTCAGATTAAAGATGCCCGTTCAGTTTCTGGAATGAATCGAAATCCTGGTCAAGATGAGGAGTATACAATTCTTCGGACCTCCACTATTTAAGGTTGGAACCTTCTTTTCCCAGTAGTGGGTTTATCATGGACCTTGGAAAATACTCTTTTCCTTGTTTCAACAATAATTATGAGAAGCTACGTTGTAAAGGGCTGTGATCAGAATGCCAAGCAAATAAGGCCTAGCCTTCACCCTTACAGGGTTTATCAGAGGCAGATCACACGTGCAGAAGTGAACATACTGTTACAGACTCAGCACCAGTTTAAAAATGTAATTCAAACAAAGCGGCCCAAGGGTTCAGATGTGGCCGGGATCACTTCACATTAGGAGGAAGTAGCCAGGAGCCCCTCTTGACAGTCTCTCCCCCGTGTCACCTTTAAAGAAAGAGCAGTTAGAGGGCAAGAATAATTGAAAAGCAACTCAAACCCTACCAGAACCTCTTGAAGAACATCTAAGTGAACACAAGAGGATCAACCAGAGCAAATTCTGTGTCCTCCTTCATTTCTCTCTCTTTGCCCATACGCTGCGGCTCCAAGAGCCAAGTGAGCAAACGGATGGAGCATGGGAGACTGACAGCCCCGTGCTGATGACTCTCTTGTCCCGTAACAGATGGCTTCTGTCATCTTCTACCATAAGCCTTTGATGTTGCTCTCCCTTCCTCTGTGCCCATCAAAACAATAAGAATACTAATACCTCACACTTGGAAGACGCTGGTGGTACGCTTAGCCTGAGTACTTTCCCATTTGCTTTTCACAACTACCCTGTGAGGTAGATGTCACTCGTGTCCGTTTTACAGATGAGGAAACCAAGGCACAGAGGAGTTAAGTAGCTTGTCAGGTTCACACAGCTGGTACATGGTAGAGCCAGAACCTGAATCTGGATGCTGAGCCCGTGCTACTAGATTATATTCAAATCCTAGGGCACTGCTCCTTGGGCAAGTCTTCCGTGCCAACAGGAGCTCACACTTACAATCCATGCTCTCATTTAGTCTCCAAGTATTTCTTAATATGCTGCCTTCAGCAAAGGCAATCTGGAACAAGAAGAACAAAGCTGGAGGCATTACACTGCCTGATTTCAAAATATACTACAGAGCCACAGTGATCAAAACAGTATGGTATGGATACAAAATCACATTTAGACCAATTGAACAGAATAGATGGCACAGAATAAATACAGGCATGTATAGTCAACTGCTCTTTGACCAGGGTCACGAACAAACAATTGGGAAAGGATGACCTTTTTAATGAGTGATGCTAGGGAAACTGGAAATCCATTATCTCATGCTCTATACAAAAATCAACTCAAAATGGATTCAAGACTTAAACACAGACCTAAAATTATAAAACTACTAGGAGAAAACATAAGGGAAAAGCTTCTTGACGTTGGTATGGGCAGTGATTTTTTTTTTTTGGAGATGACCTCAAAAGCATAGGCAATAAAAACAGAAATGGACAGATGAGGTTGCATCAAATTAAAACGCTTCTGCACAGCAAAGGAAATAATCGACAGAGCAAAGACAACCTACAGAATGGGAGAAAATGTTGGCAAACCACGTATCTCATAAGGAATTAATATCCAAAATATTATGAGGAACTCAGACAACTCAAGGCAAGAAAACAACCTGAATTTTAAAAACGGTTGAAGGATCTGAACAGACATTTCCCAGAGGAAGACGTAGAAATGGGCAGTGAGTATATATGCAAGGTGCTCAGTGTGACGCATCATCAGGGAAATACAAATTAACTACATACCTCATACTTGTTAGGTCGACTGTTACCAGAAAGACAAAAGATAGAGCATGTGAAGAATGTGAAGAAAAGAGACCCTTTGTGAACACTGGTAGAGTCACTATGGTAAGCAGCATGGAGGTTCCTCGGAATGTAAACATAAGCTATATGTCTAGCAATTCTACTTCTGAGTATATGTCCAAAAGAAATTAAATCACAATGCCAAAGAGATAGCTGCACTCACATATTTATTGCAGTGTTATCCACAATAGCCAAGATACTGGAACGACATAAGCATCCATTATAGACGAAGGGATAAATAATATGTAATACACACACACACACACACACACACACACACACACACACATACACACACAGTGGAATATTATTTGGCTTTTAAAAAGAAGGAATTCTCATCATTTACAATTACATGGATGAAACCGCAGGACATTATGCTAAATAAGCTGGACACACAAAGACAGATACTGCACGATGTCACTTCTGTGTAGAATTGACAGGAGTCAGACTCTTAGAAGCAGAGAGTAGAGTGGTGGTTGCCAGGGGCTGAGGGGTGAGGGAAGTGAGCAAATGTTCATCAAAGGGCAAAAAGTTTCAGATATGCTGGATGAGTAAATTTCCGAATAGCTCATGTACAGCATGGTGACTGCAGTTAACCATAATGTATGGTATACCTGAAATTTGCTAAAGGAACAGATTTTAATTGTTCTTACACAAAATAGTAATAGTGAGATGATGGATATGTTAATCACCTTGATTAAACAATTCAAAATGTATGCAGTGTATACACAGATCACATTGTACACCCGAAGTACATACAATTTTTATTTGGCAATTATATCTTAGGAAAGCTGGAAAAAATTTGCTACCCATTTGTGTCTGTTGGTGCGATCTCCACATTTACATTATAAGTTATTAAGGACAGTCTGTGACTCCCAGGAACCATTAGAAATCTCATATTATTGGGGCTTTTGGGCGGCACAATTGGCTGAGTGTCTGAATCTTGGTTTCAGCTTAGGTCATGATCTCACAGTTTCATGAGTTCGAGTACCATGTTGGGCTCTGTGCTAGCAGCACGAAGCCTGCTTAGGATTCTCTCTCTCCCTTTCTCTCTGCCCCTCGTCCACTTGCGTTGTCTCACTCTCAAAATAAACAAATAAACTTAAAAAAATCCCCCTTGTCCAGAGTATGGCTCAATAAACATCTGATTCTCTTTCCCTGCATCCCATCCCCTTGTCAGCACCTAGCATGATCCATACTTGGTAATCCAAAAATATTACTTGAATTGAAGACAATAAAGATACTAAATAAATTTATTCCCGAATTTTAGGCACAAGTTCCATATACTACTTTTTATTTCCCAGACTACATTTTGCGTATTTTGTGCTGTAAAACAAATAACAAATAATGACAGGGAAGCTTATTCCAGAACTTTCAGATGAATTAATGCAGACTAATAGCAATCTTGCCCCCAAATAACATCTGAACTAATGCATTAGTATGATTACTCTCAGCCTCTGAGTGAATTTAAATCATTTTTCTTCTTCCTCTCTCTCTTAGGAAAAGCAATGATTAACCTGTTTGTGAAAGCTCGGACCCGGAAAAATAAGACTCATGGCCACAGAGCATGACTAATGGTCAGAGAGAGGGACTGGCAGTGCCCACAGAGCTCTGCCTCTGGTTCCCCATTTATTCTGGGAGCTCTGCCCCGGTCCTCATGCCACACGGTCTGTGTGCTTTGGGCTCTGTGTTCTGTCATGTGCGGCGAGAGCTGCTGGATTCCCTGTCCAGGCTCTGCTGCTGTAATTCAAGGCTGCTCAGGGCTGAGTGTGCCTTGGGCCGGCATCGGAACTGCCAATATTTAGAATACTGCAGACAAGCTTCTGCTGCAGGCTTCTCCTTTGGATCTAAAAAGTCCCTTGAAAAAAAGGCACTGAAATACTGGGGGTCTAAGTCTTAATAGGATGAATTCTGAAGCACTATTCAATCAGGAAAACTGAATTTCAGATGATTTTGAGGTTACCTTTTAGGACATAGGCTGTGGGCTTCCAACTTTATAGAAATGGGGGTTCTATCTTAGGGGGAGCCCTTTTAGAAGCTGAGAAAGAAGTTTATACACCTTCCCCTAAAATATTCCTTCTGTAATTGGGGTGCATGGTGGCTCAGTCAGCTACGCGTCTGACTCTTGATTTTGACTCTGGTTATGATCTCATAGTTAGTGAGTTCGAGCCCCACATCGGGCTCTGCGCTGACACTGTAGAGGATGCTTGGGAGTTTTCTCTCTTTCTCTCTGCCAGCTCCTGCTCCTTTCAAAATAAATAAACAAAAAATACATATATTCCTCCTGTAATCAGTTAAGTCAAGGCATTTTTGTGCAAGGATGACTCCTTAAGGATTATATCTATCCCTTCCCCTGAAAGTGTGCCCCTGAAAGTGTATGGCTCGTGAAGTGAGATAAGCATATTTGGGTGGAGCGGAGTGCCAGTGTAGGAAGACTGGGAAGTAAGTTAGGACCAGATGAGGAGGGCCTTCGGTGCCAAGCCGAGGAATTGGAACTGTCGCTGGTAGGTTCTGGAGATTTCTGAGGAGGGAACACCAACAGCAGATCACATTTATGAAGCCTGTGCTAACGCCAGGCACTGTTCCAACACCTGCAGTTGCTCATTTCATTTTCACGATGCCCAATGATGCAGCATTACATCCTCCTCTGCCCCATCTATGGTTGAACAAGAGAGGCACAGAGAGGTATGGTGACACGCTGAAGCTCATGTTGTAGATTGGCGGCAGAGCTGGGATTCAAACACAGCCCACCCCTTAAACGCTGTGGCGTGGCTCTACCAGGAAGGAATATTGGGCAGTGATGGTGAGAGTAAGGGAAGGAGGAGGTAGAAGAAATGAGACGGCACAGGAAATCAAAGATGACTGCAAGTTCTTTGCCACTTCTCCCTTCAAGAGATGGAGGCTATCTGGGCTGGCCCTGTGATCGCTTTGACCAGTAGAATGTGGCAAAAGGGATGTTGTATAGACACAGGTCTAAGTTTTAAGAGGCCCTGTGGCTTCTGCCTTTCTCCTGTTGGAAGTCAGGTGTAAGGAAGTCCAGCGTATCCTGCTGGAGAGAGAGGCCATGCGGAGAAGACTGGAGAATGAGACATCTCGTGGAGGGGAGACCATGTGGAGGAGGAGGGAGGCACCCCAGCTGACAGTACGAAGCGCCTCAGTCCTGTGAGAGACGGCTTCATGGACTTCGAGTGCAGCCCAGCTGCCAGCCAAATGGAATCATGGGAGTAACCCCAAGTAAGACCAACAGAGGAACCACCCAGTCAACTCATGGAAGAGTAAGAAATAATAAATCTTGTTTTAAAACACAAAGTTTTAGAACAGTTCGTTACACAGCAATAGGCAACCAAGACAGATGGTTGTCGAATTACTTGAACTTAAAGTTCCCCTGAAAGTGTATGGCTCGTGAAGTGAGATAAGCATATTTGGGTGGAGCGGAGTGCCAGTGTAGGAAGACTGGGAAGTAAGTTAGGACCAGATGAGGAGGGCCTTTGGTGCCAAGCTGGGGAATTGGAACTGTCGCTGGTAGGTTCTGGAGATTTCTGAGAGGGAAGTGATATGAGGAGATGTTTTGTGGGAAGATTAACATAGCAGCAGCATATGGAACAGACGTGAACATACAGAATACATGTGAAGAGAGAAGGCAGAGAGACCTGATTGCTGAACCAAAAGCATGCAGTTAAAAATTACTGAGCAAGATACCACAGAATACAGAATCAAATATTCCGTCTTTAAAGCCCAGATGTTTCTACCTTAACTATAGACTCCATTAACTCTTTATCTTTCCCAACTGTGAGTGTTCTTACTTTCAAGCATTCATGGGAAGATACACGGTGTGTGATTAAGAGCCTGGGTTTTGAAATGAGAAAACTTTGGTTTTAAGTCTGCTCTGTGTCACCTTCTTGCTGCGTGACCCTGAGCAAGTTATTCCACCTTGCTATGTCTTACCTTCCTCACGGTAAAGTGCAAATAACGACATGCCTCATGTGGGTGTTACAAAATAGGGAGAGATGATGTCTGATTCTCGATGTTTGGTAAATAGCGCCTAAGTAATACAAATACTATGATGGTCGTTTCCTTCTCACAGAGCAGCCCATGATGGGAGTTTCAGGTTGGTGAGTGGCTCTTCTTTTGTTTTATGTTTGTTTTGTTTCTCCCCTTCGCCTATTTCACCCATCCCCCTCACACCCTGCATCCCTCTGGCAACCATCTATATTGTTCTCTAGAGTTAAGGTTATTCTGGTCATGACCATTCCCAGCAGGAGGGAGGTGAAGGTGTATAGAGGAACACATCTAAGAAGTTTTATGGGGCCGACCCCGAAGTGGCACACACTTCTCGTATTCCATTGGCAAGAACTCAGGCAGCTGGCTACAGAGGCTGGAAGATCCCAGCTACAGTTCCATTTGGCAGAAGACAGAAGGAGAAAGAAGACCTAGGTACTAGTTAACAAGATGGAACTACGAAACCAGCCTGAAAATATCTACCATCAAACTGTACCCATCTTTGGCTTGCAGACTAGGCATCAGGATTTGAAACATTTCCACAAGTGACTGTCATGTACAGCCAAGTCTGAGAACCACTGGCTTAAGCCACCACTACCAGGGTTTGCTGTTACTGGCAGCTCACGGCATTTCTAACTCATAGGTTTTCTGGGGAAGAACTTCTCAACCTTGTGTAAACGTAGCGGTGGCAGGGTGGGGGGAGCTTTAAAATTTGTCAGTGCCCAGTAGGCATTCCAGACCAATCATGTCTGAATTTCTGGGAGTGGCCTTCAGTCATCGGTGGTGTTGACCCAGTCCAGGTGATTCCAATGTACAAGGAAGTTTGAGAACCCCCACACTCAGAAGAGGAAAATTATTAGAGATTTGTCTCTTGGGCGCTTCTCTGTCTCATAGGTTAAGCCCATAATTTTCAAACTTTCACGAGCATGGATATCATCTGGGGTCATTGTTAAAATGCAGACTCTGATTCAGCAGGTCTGGGATAGGGCCTGAGACTCTGTATTTCTAACAAGTTCCCTGGTGAGGCTGACCTACTAGTTCATGGACCACACCTCAACCAGCAAAGAGTTAGACAACTATATCCAGTTCTGGAACTCCATTACAATTCAGCAGTTAGTTTTAGGAATAAAGATATTTGATAATTAGTAAAGGCCAGTATATACTTTATTGTTCTTTCCTTCAACAGAACTATCATCCCATAAAAATACAATGAATACTTTCATATTTCAAAGTTGCTAGAGAGCTGTTTCAAAGTACCCCATAAGACATTCCCAAAAGGAAATATTTGATAGATATCTTCTCTTTGAGAAAAAATGATTTGACCTTTTGTCCAAGGAAGTTAGAAAACTGTGGGAAAAGAGAGTTTGAGTGTCACCATCTTTAATTTTAAAATCAAGTTTTCATTTTAACAAATTTATTACTCTTTAATAAGAAATCATGGACAATAAATTTAGAGGAAAATGAAGGACTGCTCTTTTAAAGAGGATACTAAATACGGACCACAAAGGAAATGGGTAAGTTTACCCTGGAATTTAAACTTTTGTGTACCAGGGCGCCTGGATGGCTTAGTCAGTTAAGTGTCCAACTCTTGATTTCAGCTCTCACAGTTGGTGGTTGGAACAATTGTGTTCACTTGATTATAGAATACCTAATATATTTTGCTTATTTTATTTTAAGGTTATTTGTTTTGAGAAAGAGAGCAGAGGAGGGACAGAGAGAGAGAGAGAGAGAGAGAGAGAGAGAATTCCAAGTAGCTCCGCACCATCAGCGTGGAGCCCAATGCAGGGCTCGATGTGGGGCTGGAACTCATGGAAACATGAGCTGACCTGAGCAAGAGTTGGATGCTTAACCTGCTGGGCCACCCTGTCGCCCATTTTTCCTCTTTTTAAATTAATATTTCAAAATAAATACTATGCACACATACTTAACAATTATTTTGTACTTAAGGTTTTGTAAGTAAAAAACCAAAGCCCATCATCACACTCCATCTCTCTCTTGGTTCCTGTTCCCCAAGGGCAACCACATTCGCCTCTTTGGCTCTTTCTTCCAATATTTAAGTGAATAATGTTGTTAACTTGCAATTTTGGTTTATCAATTTTAACTCTTACCTATTGACTTCCCACCATAGTATAGTAGTTTAAAACTGGCTCATCCTCTCCTTCCTAGTCCCCACCTCCTCCCCAAACTCACACATACACACACACACACACACACACACACACACACACACACACACACACACATATCTGCATACATCCA
Organism: Paguma larvata; assembly: GCA_030068075.1. Taxonomy (NCBI): domain Eukaryota; kingdom Metazoa; phylum Chordata; class Mammalia; order Carnivora; family Viverridae; genus Paguma; species Paguma larvata. Next base: position 2,434,026 of record CM057827.1, read on the forward strand.
TTTGCAAGTATATCAGACAACTGACAATTCTGTTTCCCCCCAGGGAAAGCACCTTTCCTTCCTTCCTTCACCATCATCCCAGGAGTTCCCTCTGTCCTCCTGTTTCCTAGGTTTCATGATGTCCTCTTCAGCGGTCAGCTCCCTTGCAGATCATCGTCACAGTCAATTGACACATTGGCCAGATGGAGAATTCCAGTCTGAAAATCATTTCCCTGGGACATTTTGAGGTACTGCTCCACTGCCTTTGCGTGCAACACACTACTTAGTTCTTTTCCTAATTCACCGGTCCTTCCTTCTCAGCTGGTTTTTGTTTGTTTGGTGTTCAGTTTTGTCTTGCATTGTTTTCTTTTGTTGTTGTCGTTGTTGTTTGTCAGTTTCTTTTCTTGCTGATGATATCTGTGTGTGATATGCCTCACGGTGAAGTTCTCCAAACTTCCTCTTCATCTGCACCCACTGCTTAACTAATCTCAATCAGTTCCAACATGTTAAACTCCACCTCCTTGTTGATGGCTTGCAGATTTGTATCTCCAGCCTGGAGGTCTCCCTTGATGCATGCTCAGATAAGCAACTGCCTGCTAACCATCCCGAATCTCTAATAGGCATGTCAGACTTTACATCCCCAGAACGAATGTCTTCATTCCTCACCCTCCACATGTGCTCTTCTCACAGTCTTCTCATTTCAGGAAATGGTGACCCTGTCCTTTCCATTGCTCAGCCCAAATACCAGGCCAGGTTGTCCCTCCATCCTCTTTTTCTCTCACACTCCACATACAATCTGTCTGCAAACCCAGCTCTCTTTGAAATGTGTCCTAACCCTAATCACTTCTCCCTACTTCCTCTGCTTACAGTCCATGTTCAAGTCACCATCACCTCATTCCTGGACATTAGCAAGAGCCTCGTCACTAGTCTCTCTATTTTCACCCTGGTCCCCCATACTCAATTCTGGACACAGCACCCAGAAAAGAAGTCTAACGTAAGTCAGATCATGTCATTCCTCTGCTCAAGATGCTCTAGTGTCTTCCCATCTGCAAGGTCTGGCACCCTCTTCTGTCCCTTATCCTCAGCTCTCTGATTTCAGCTCCTGTTGCTTTCTCTTTTCTTGCTTCAGTCATTCACACTGCCCTCTTTGCTATTTAAACATGGGCCTTCCTGAGCACTTGCTATTCTCTCCTTCTGGAGTGCATTTTTCCCAGATAGCTCTGTGGCTCACTCCCTTGCTCTCCCTTGAAATGTGACCTCCCTCCCTGACTGCCTGGATTAGTTTCCTGTGGCTCCTGTAACAAATGACCACAACTGGATGGCTTAAATCATCAGAAATGTATTCTCTAACAAATCCGGAGGCCATAAATCTGAAATCAGTATCACTAGGCCAAAACCAGTATGTCAGCAGGGCTTCGCATCATCTAGAGCCTCCTCATCTAGAGGAGAATTGGTACCTTGTCCTTGACAGCTTCTAGTACCACCAGCATTCCTTGACTTGGAGCCGCATGACTGCAATCTCTGCCTCTTTCTTTTCCTTATATAATCATCTTCCCCTCCCTCTCAAGTGGACACTCATAAGTGGATATAAGGCCCACCTAGATAATCCAAGGTTGTCTCTCTATGTTAAGGTCCTTAATCACATCTTCAAAGACTTTTTTCAAATAAGATAAAATTAACCAGTTCCAGGAATTGGGATGTGAATCTTTGGGGGGAGTATATTTTAGCCTATAACAGTTTTCCCTCTGGCCCTCAAAGATTGATGTGTCTCCCACATGCAAAATCTATTCACCCAATTCATACATTTACAGGTCTCAACCCATTAAAGCATCACTTCAAGGCCAAAATCTCATCTCAGTTTTATCAACTTCCAAGTCTCTTATCTCCTTATCTACATTATCTAAACCAGGAATGGAGGACACTCTGGGTATGATCCATTCTGATGCAAAATTCTTCTCCATGTGATCCATGAAACTAGAAAAGTTATGTGCTTCCAGAATACAATGATGGGAGAGGCAAAGGGTAATGGTTATAGACATTACGGTTATAAAAGAAAGAAAATGGAAGGCAGAAGGGAGCCACAGGTCCTAAGCAATATTAAAAATCCAGTAAGGTTTCAAGGCTTGGAAATAATCTTCTATGGCTCAAGGTAGGCCTGTGGCTCTGCCCCCATGGCCAAAGTTACCACACCACCCTGCCTAAAATTTGCACTCTATCTTAACCATGATTTCTTTTTCTTTTTCATAACACTTACGACCACCTGACACATATATTAGTTTATTGTTCATCTTCCTCTTCTGCCAACCGTTACTCTTATAAGTTCATTGAAGGCAGGGACTGTGTTTTGTTACTGTATCTTCAGTCCCAAGGATAGTAACTGGTATATACAGTTGCTCAATAAAGACTTGTGGACTGACTAAATAAATAAGAGAATGAATATGATGGAAAATCTCATTTGTTTCATTTTCTACAGATAAAAATTAGCTCCCTCTGGGTAATCCTTTGGTAATATCCAGTAAGTTTGAAAACGTACATGCCTTTCATCCAGCATTGCAACACTTAGGAATGATACATTAGAAAAACTCTTGCACAAGTGCCTAAGAATTGAAGTGCAAGAATTTTCATTGCTACATGATTTGTAAAAGTGAATAATTGGAAAAAACTAAATATCCACTAATATGCTTACTGAGTGTACTAATCACAGGCATCTGAGCCTCAAATTTGTGCTAAATGAGGAGCCTTCTTAACTTAGAGTCACATAGCTAACAATTCTGGCAGAACTGACCCCAAAGAGACTTTATAGCAAAGGCAGGTAAATTTTTTAATATTTAAGTGGTAAATGTCAAACACATATAAAAGCTGAAGAAATAGGAGTACCTGTTTATCTTTCTAGTTTCAGGAATAGGGCTATTGCTATTTTGCCATATTTTCTCTCTCTCTCTTTCTGTATCTCTCTCAATCACCCTCCTCAAATATACACATACACACACATATGTATTGTAGCACTTGCAAATAAATACAGACGTCATTATACTTAACGTCTAAATGTTTCAGCTGCATCTCCTAAGATTAAGGACATTTTTTTTTTTTTAGATTTAGCCAAAATACCATGATCATGTCTGAGGAAGGATTAATAATTCCTTAATATCATCTAATGCCCTGTCCATATTAAAATTTCCCCAATTATCCCAAGAATGTCTTTAATATCCCCCCCTTTTTTAAAATTCAGATCTAACATAATTTCATGTGTTACTACATTTGATCACTTTTAAGGAGTAATCCCATCTAAAGTGCATATTGCTTAGTGAAAGAACCCAGTCCAAAAAGACCACATAATGTATGATTCCAACTTTACGATATTCTGGAGAAGGGAAAACTATGAAGACAGTAAAAAGATCAGTAGTTTCCAAGGGGCAAAGGGAAAGGGATGAATAAGTGGAATACAGGGGATCTTGGGGGGGCAGTGAAGCTTCTTCCGTATGATATTAGAATGGCAGACGCATGACCTTATACCTTGCCAAAACCCACAGACTGTACAACGCAAAGAGTGAACCCTGATGTAAATTATGGACTTCAGTTATTAATAATGTGTTAATATTAGTTAATCAATTGAATAAATATTTAAAAAATGAATGCAAGATGTTAATAATAAAAGAAGCTGTGCAGGGGGGTTGGGAGAGGGTATATAAGAATCCTGTGCTTTGTGTTCAGCTTTTCTGTAAAAGAAAAGCTCTTTTAGGTAAAAGTACCTAAAACTGCTTTAAAAAAGCCCAAGGTATATTACATTTGAAAAAAAAAAACGCAATCCTGCTCTTTTCATTATACTGTCTTTTTGAAGAACATAAGATGATTGTCTTACAGAGTGTATCACATTCTGAATTTGTCTTATTGTTTGCTCCTGGTATTATTGACTCGTTTCCTTCTCTTCAATTCAAGTCTAAAGCTTGACTAGATTCAGGTTAAAGATTTTTGCCAGGAATACTTCAGAGATGTTGTGAACTTCATACTGCATCATATCAGAAGGCGCATGCTGTCGGATTGCTGCACGCTTAGTGATGTGAATTTGGATCTTTTGTCTAAGGTAAGATCTGCCAAATCCCTTCCTTGTTAAAGGAACAACCTTCTCTTTGCAATAAATAAATGGTCTGTACACTGACAGTGCCTAGTTCCCCAGCAACCTTCCTGATAGTTTTAGCATCCATTGATCATTCTTGCCTTAATCAATGATTATATTAGAGGTTGCAAAATGATTATTTTTGTAACTGTCATTATGTCAATGTTTCTTGTCTAACAAGTCTTCTCTCTTTTCTTTTCCCTTTCTCTTTTTTTCTATCACTGTTGTTCAATGTGTTGCCATGAGTGATACTCATTATTATTTCTGATGCTCTAATTGTTCTGACTTTGGCTGGTGGGAGCCCTTTGATCTAGTTCTGAAAACCTTCTGACAAAATCCCATTAGCCTTTGAGCATGCATTTTCTTTCTTGTGAAACAATATGTCAAGACTCACCTTGTACTTTTCCTGCCTTAGACACGGACTCAGCCAATTCTCCCAACATGCCTTTTACTGGAGAATCCTTTTGTGTTCTTGTTTTCTTGTTTTCTGTTTTTGTGTTCAGTCCTGTGATATTGTTCAGGACTGAAAATGGGAGTACATGTCTGGTTTATAACCAGACCTATTTAGCTGCTTATTTAGCAAGTGTAGAATAGGTATCCCCAGATGAAAGCAATACAAGTCATTGTAGAGCATCTGAAAAATAAGGAATAAAGAAGAAAATGAAAAGCACTATTACTCTATTATCTAGAGCTAAATAATCTTAATACTGATTGTACTTATTTCCAGGTTTTTAAAATACATATCTATAGGTGAATATTTTAAATTTAAATTATGGGTGGATATTATATATTTGGTATTGTACCATGCTTTTATTGACTATATATCATGAACTTATTTCCCTGTCATTAGATGTTCTCGAAAATCATGATTTTAATGTTTTTTATTTATAGAATAAATTTTATGTTTATTTAATGTTTTTATTTACAGAAACCAAGTTTTAAAATATTTTCCAGAGCATCACAACTACCTATTGTGATAAAACTAAAACCATTCCACAGCTATTAAGCTGCATCCTAGAGCTCTGTGGAAGAATTTGGGCTTTAGTTGAGTCTCAAAAAAAAAAAAAATAACAATAATAATACCATGGAATGAACACATCCCTCGAAAACAGAAATCTTCAAAAAGCGGTATATTTGTGCAAGAGTTACTTGACTAGTTACTGTAGTGGATGCATTTCCTTGAATCTAGGTTCTCGAGTGTCTTGAAGACAACCACCAGATAAATAAAACACCAGGGACTATTTTAAGTGCCCCCAAATGAAATCGATTTTTTAAAATATATGGTTGACCGGCAAATAAAAAGAGATTTCTCTTCTGCTACTTCTTTGTTATATGACCGTGGGATGTTACTTAACTGCTCTGTGACTTGATTTTCTCATTGAGAGACTAGCAGTAGTTCCTCCCACGTTGCATTGTTGTGGCAGTTAAGTAATAATTAAAGTGTTTGTCACAGGGTCCGGCATACAGTCAGGACTCAGTAAGTGCTAACTGTTGTAATTGTCACTGCAGGCTGGAATGGTGAGTGGGTTTGAGCCAACATTAATGGAAGAAATCGAGGCTGTTGGTGGTGGCACTGAGGGGCCGTCTGGGAGAAAGGAGACTCCAGCACAGAGTTCAAGATGCACAAGTTGCGGGAGTGAGCCTGTGGAGCAGGGTGGGTGTCTATGCTGTGAAGATTAGATCAGACGCTCTCAGGATAGCGCTGTAACTCAGAGTAGCCATTTACCTTCTATCCTTCTTCCATGACATTTGTCTTCATACACAAGTCTACTGTTGCTGATGACTTGGATGAAAGCAGTAGAACTATTTTTTTATAGGGAAAGACTTGAAAATTTCTCATTGGGAAGTGGACAAAATATCAGCTAGACCCATGCCAAGATGGGTTTTAGTAGTGTCCACAGAGATCTTTACAGCTTTGCAATATTTTCAGTGTCCAGATGATTCAAAACTCTCTCTATTCTTGCAGCCTCTTTCAGATCTGATCAATTTCTTAGAGGTACTCTGTTCCTCCTAATGGGATTATAAAGTCAAGTGCATGCACAGACCACTTCTAGCCATGTGACTACAGAAAAATTACTCAGTCCCCTGGGTTCTGACTTTCCTCATCTTTAGAACAAGAATTACAATAGTAGTAGCCACTATACAAGGTATTATTAGAATAAAATGCAATGTCGTATATGTAACACCGAGCCTGATGCCAATAATTCATATATACATAGGATAAACAACAAATGTTGTATTTATTTATGATGATATAAGATGGAAAACCCTTCTAGCTTTAGCATTTAGATCCTCCCTCCCAGACATTGTTTCTTTTTTTTTTTTTTAATGTTTATTTACCTTTTAGAGAGAGAGCGTACCAGAGGGGCAGAGAGAGGGGGGAGCAGAGGATCCAAAGTGAGCTCTGTGCTGACGGCAGCAAGTCCAATGCTGGGTTCAAACTCATGAACCGTCAGATCGTGACCTGAGTTGAAGTCAGATGTTCAACCAACTGAGCCACCCAGGCACCCCCATTATTTCTTATCTGCTTTGCAGTTAGACCGTCTGTGAGATATATTGCTTTAAATGTGAGGTACTTAGATAGTAGGAAAGACTCTCCCATGTCTATTTCCACTCTAGTTATCCATGAAATTTATTCATTAATTCCACAAATTGCACTGAGCACTATATTATGCTTCATTATGCTGGATCATGGACAGTCACAGAAGGTACATATATATTAGAACAGGTGAAACCATTCATTCCCCTGTGATATTGTTCAGGACTGAAAATGGGAGTACATGTCTGGTTTATAACCAGACCTATTTAGCTGCTTATTTAGCAAGTGTAGAATAGGTATCCCCAGCTTCTTGAAAGCTCACGTTATTCCACTTTGCTTTCACTAAAGACCTATATAGTACCTGTTTTCACTAACTGAAAGAAATACAAAGGGGATTTTCACTTTTACAAAAACACAGTGTTTGTTTTGCAGCAGCTGTTACGGTGGCAGCAGGCACCCCAAGCAGGGACAGTGGCCCCACCCGGCTCCTTCCTGGGGACTAAGCATCTCAGCTGCCTTAGCTTTGAACTGCATCTCTGAGCATCTGGGCTTTATCTCCATTTATTTTGTGAGTCAGTTAGCAAGATGTGTCTGAAGGTATCAGACAAGCCTAAGAGAGGTTATTTTTGGGGTCTGGGAATGCTCAAAAAATTTTTCTTGTAAATTAATCGGAATTGTTTCTTCACTTTACTCCATTTCTGCTTATGAAGGCTTTTTTTTTTTTTTTTGGTTAAAGTTTATTTATTTATTTTAAGAGAGACAGAGACAGAGAGGAGGAGCAGAGAGAGAGAGAGAGAGAGAAAGAATCCCAAGCGGGCTCTGCACTGACAGCACAGAACCCAACATGGGGCTTGAACCCATGTAACCGCAAGATCATGCCCTGAGCCTAAAGCAAGAGTTGGACGTTTCACCGACTGAGCCACCCAAGCTCCCCACGAAAGCTTTCATAGGAATACTCCACTTTGAGACAGTGGAGGAAACCTGCATTCAAATAAATGTAGGATCTAAGCCCTTTGAGAAGACATGGCTTTCAAAGAGTCTCAAAGGCAAGGTGGACATTTGGTAGCTTTGTCTGGGATCATAGTCTCCAGATTATATCTCACCATGAGTGGATGAGGGACATGGCTATATCCCTGGAATGTTCCAGGTTCATTTTTGAAGGATCTGTCATGGTGATGGTGACAGACTCACGCAGCCATCTTCCCAGAAGAGCAAAACAGACTCGGGGACTGATGTGTGTGTTTAAATTCTGGGGGCCTAAGCAATATTTTGGGAACGGCCCTCCTCTAGCCCACAGCTTCTAACAATGTTCTGGGCTTAAAGTTTTGGCCCAGAAGTTGAGGTGCTGTGCTGCAGAATGCTTTGGGAATAGTTCAGTGACCTCAGGCAGGCTACTAAGTAGTCTCCCTAAACCACCTGCATGCATAGTTGAGCTATATTCAGCAATGAACATCTAAAAGAAGGAAAAGAGGACAATGTATTGAATGAACACGGCAGGGGGAGAGGAAGATAGAGAAATAGCTCCACTTGCCTAGCTTCCTTCATTTATCCATTAAAGACATTGTCTCAAGTGCCTTTTATGTGCCAGGCACCATGCCAGCTGTCTGAACCTCGGTTTCAAGACATTCTCCTCCTTGGGTTGAGATGACTCAGAGACATAGTATTAGTTAGTCCTTTTAATTAATTAGTACTAATTGTACCAACCACAGATCATTCCCTGGGGTTCCATCTTTATAGTCCCAGAAGGGACTGAAATGTTAGGGGTCAGGGAAATATCTGTTCCAGCCCCAGCTTCCATGAAGAAAGAATCACTGGTCTCTCTTCCTCAAGTCTTATCAGAAGTGAGAGTCTTATTTTTTCATTGGCTCATTTCCCCCCTAAATCCCATCAGACAGAAGATAGCCTATAATTGGTTCAATTTCTCTACCTTCCTTAGGGATACAAGTTGGATCAATCAGAGCACTCTTCTGACTGGGTCAGGCTGACCAGGGATAAAATGAACACTTGCTTCAGGACACATGTTGAGTTAGACCTGTGTATCCAAAGCTCCTATCTTCAGCAGGGCGAAAATGAATACTCTTCAGCATTTGAAAATGCTAAATACACAGGCTGGCGCTTGATGTACCTTTTCTTATAAAAAGCTGGAGTTTGGGCATCACAAACAAAACTTTAAAAAATACCCTCACACTCTTGAAACCGATACTACCCTGTATGTTAACTACCTTGAATTTAAAAATCTTTTAAAATAATAAAAAAAAGTAAAGCATCCTTAAAGTAAAAAAAAAAAAAAATACCCTCGTTATCTGCAAAGATGCTTTGGGAGGAAGCAACAGCCCCCCCAACTCGAACTACATGAAAGAATACAGAAATTTACATTGTGGCGGTACAGGAAGCGCAAGCTTCTAAGCCGGTTGATTCAAGGGGACAACACTGTCCACAAAGACCCAGGTTACCTTTGTCTCTTCACTCCACCATCTTCCATGTTGGCATCATCCTCGGGGAGCTTCACGGTGACTGCAGGAGTTCAAGGTATCAAACCTGGGCACAGCTCTATCTCCGGAAGGAGAGAGAGAGAGAGACAGACTCTTCTTGCTGTTCTGCCATAGGAGCCTTTCTCCAGAAGCCCCGTGCCTCACTGGTTCCTTTACACGAGCAAGGGTAATGGGATTACACTTGGCCAATCAGTGCCACCCTTGGAGGCGGAGCTGGAATCAAGTCTCACCTCAGGCACCTAGCTGGGGTGGGGGAGGGAGGGCTATCTGGACACAGTCGGAGGATGGGTGCTGGGTAGAGAACGTGTAGTTGCAGGAAATAAAACTCAATTTATGAGTGGCTTAGGTTAAAAAGTATTTTTCTCTCATGACATAAATTATTGTCTTAGCTGGCTGCTGGTAATGATTCAGCAGCTCGATGATGTCATGGAGAGACACTTGGTGACGCTCTTGACCTTTCCCTTGTGTTGGTCACCGCTTGGTCCCAAGATCACCCTTCCAGATCCGTACGTCATGTCCAGATTCAAAGCAGAAAGAAATGGGAAGGGGCACGGGCTGTGTAAAGTACCAAGTGTTGGAGTCTGTGGGGGATATGAAAAACTCAACATAATCTCCTGATTTTACAAGGGTCTATGGTTCACATGGGGAAACAGAACATACCCTAGAACCCACAAAACAATGTCAGGACCGTGAGAAGCATGCAAACACCTAAATGACTTGTATACCCAAAGGGAGCAAATCTGTGTCTACTTGTCCTTTGAATAGATATTGCTTTTCTGTTAGGACAGATGAATGTCTCAGAGGCTCTCGGATGACAGTATAGCCCTGGCAGGGGTTCAGGGTGGCTGGAAATAGAGAACATTTAATGAGTCTAGCAGCAGAGCCATTGAGGTGCAACTGAATATAACAAAGAGGACAAGAACCTCTGGCAATGACATTATCTGAGTTTGGTTGGGGTCTCTGCTCAGGTTTCAGAAGGTCAGGCAGGTACTGTTGAGAGCCATCGAACTGCCATATTCCATTCTGTGACCATGAGTCAAGTTTGGAAGAGGTTTAAGAAAACTAGTTACTCTTTAGCTCGTCATTTGGGTATTGCCTATCTCCCATAACATCTTAAATTTAGTAAGGGCAGGGATATATGTCTTACTTGCCTCCATACCATGGCCCTAATGTCTGGCACATGTAAGTTTCCTGGACCTTAACAATGCCTTAACGCTGTTACCCCCAACTCCCCAACTCCCATCTTCTCCCCCATCTTTCCAGTGTCTCTTGCTACCTTGCTCTCCCTTCATACATGGATTGGACACAAGGTCTGGGTCCTGACATGACACTTCAACTCTCATTTTCTGGCACTCTCTGTAGCACTCTGCACCTTTAACCACAGCTCTCTCCCACTTGGCTCCTGGACCTTTCTCTCTCTTGGCTTTTGTTTCTTGAGTTCTTCTCAGGTGCTTCTTTAAATGTGTGTTTTCTTCTGAGCTCTGTCCCAGGTTCGTGGCTCCAATTCTCACTCTCTATATCTTCCCTGGGTCCTTCACTCAAATTCACAACTAAGATCTCTGCTTCTGTCTCTCAAACTCTGCCTATTACGAGACATCTCCATTAGTATAGCCCACAGGTACACTGAACTCCACATGACCAAGACTAGGGACAACATTTTGTCTCCAAACAGGATTCCTATCTTTTTTTTTTTAAGTTTGTTTGTTTGTTTATTTTTGAGAGAGAGAGAGACAGAGGAAGGGCAGAGAGAGAGAGAGAGAGAGAGAGAGAAATAGAATCTCAAGCAGGCTCTGCGCTGCCAGCACAAGCTCAAGATAGGGCTCAATCTCATGAACCATGAGATCAGGACCTAAGTCAAGGTCAAGAGTCAGACATTTAACCCACTGAGCCACCCAGGTGCCCTAGGATTCCTTTATTTTTAAAGGACACCAGCATCTTTAAGCCAGAAGCCTGAAAGTTATCCTAGAGTTCTCTTTTGTAAGCATTTCATGTGACAGTCACCTTATTAAGATATTGCCATCTGAATACGTGACCTACTTAACCCTCTCTTTGAAGCTTCCATCATGGCATGTCATTATTTGGTGGCTCTCCTGTGAAATACGCCCCTGCTGCCTCTTCTCCTCCAAGCATCTAAATTAGTTGCCCTACTTCTGGGATCCAATAACACCAATAGTAGCTAGTCCCTTCTTCTATGATAGAACTTATGATTAGATATTTTAATCATGTTTTCTTCTTTTTCCTATACTATGATTTTCTTCAGGGCAAAAATTCTGTCATAACAATTTCAGAATCTCCAGTAACTGGCATACGTAAGGCCTGGCACACAGTAGTTATGAAATCAGTGTTTGTTACATAAATTATTTGACAAATGACTGACATTTTTATACCATAAAAATTCATCAATACATTTTCATCCAAATGAAAAAGATGAAAAAACCCACCTATGGTCTCACCACTGGAACTGAACTACAGTCACATTTGGGTATTTTTTTAATCTTTACTTCTATGGGTAAAATTTAGTTTTACTTACACATAATCATAGTGTACTTGTAATTTCACACTCTGCTTTTCCATAATACATTTTCCATATTGTGAAGTATTTTTTCTGCTCTATTGAGATATAACTGACATACAACACTGTGTAAGTTTAGGATGTACATTGTGATGACTGGATATACACATATATTGCAAAATGGTTACTACAATAAGGCCAGTTAACACCTTCAGCATCTCACACAATTACATTGTGTGAATGTGGTGAGAATATTTAAGATCTACTTTCTCACCAACTTCCACGTACACAATATTGTTAATGATAGTCACCATGTTGTACGTTAGATCCCTGGAATCTACTTATCTCACATAGCATAGTGCCCTTGAAGTAAGTCCATCCCTATTGTTGTAAGTGGCAGTATTTCCTTCTTTTTTTGTGGCTGAACAATATTCCATTATGTGCGTTTCCACGTGTGCGTGCGTGCGTGCCCATGTGTGTTTGTTGGCCTACTGTTTTCCATAGTGCCTGTACTAATTTACATTCCCACCAAGAGTGCACAAAGTTTCCCTTTCCTCTACATCCTCGGCAACACTTGTTATCTCTTGTCTTTTAGATAACAGTCATCTGACAGGTGTGAGGTGATACCTCATTGTGGTTTTGACTTGCATTTCTCTGATGAGTGATGTCGAGCATCTTTTCATGTGTCTGCTGTCCATTTGTATGTCTTCTTTGGAAACATGTCTACTTAGGTCCTCTGCCCATTTTAAAACCAAATTGTTTTTATTAAATTATATGAATTCCTTAGATATTTTAGATATTAACTCCTTATCACATATGTGGTTTGCAGGTATTTTCTCTTATTCCATAGGTTGCCTTTTCATTTTGTTGACTGTTTCTTTTTCTGTTCAGAAACTTAAGAAAAAGTTTATTTATTTTGTGATTAATATAATATAATATTTTGTATTGTTACTCATAGAATCATGAAAAAAGTATTTTTGTTTCTTACTGAGAACAGATGCCTACTGATGGTAGATAATTTTATAAGTACAGAAAGTATAAAGAATAAATAACAATGAAGCATAATCCCACTACTCAAAGATACAGTTAATATTGTATATGTTTTATTATACTTACTAAAAATGAATTTTCCGTGATGGAACTACATTTTATACTGCTGCAAATTCCTTTAGCTATTATGAAATTAGAAATATTTTCCTGTGTCATTTGAAATATTTCCCAAATACTTTTTAATGACAGCATAATAGTCTAATTTCCTTAACTACTCTACTAATGTTGGACCTAAAGGTTACTTGTGATTTTTTAGAAATTCTTGTAAATAACATAATAGTCTTATACATACATTTGTGTGTCATTCATAATGTAAATTCCTAGTAGGCAAATTGATCTATCAAAACATATGGATATTTTAAAGGCTTTTGATATATCTTGTCAAATTTTAAAGGCATTTGATAGATCTTGTCAGTCTATTCTCCCAACAAATAAGAGAAGCCATTTCTTGCTGCCTCTCCCTCAACACTAGGTAGTTATTGTCTATCAGACTGAAAAATCTTAAAAAGAATTCAGATCTTACTATTGCCTTAGTTTTTATTACTTCCATTCCTAATGAGGGTAAAATCTCAACATTTTAAAATAGCCATTTATAGGAGGAGGCTCTGCATGTTTGGGGGCAGTACCTATATGGGAACTCTGTACCTTCTTCTTAATTTTGCTTTGAGCCTAAATCCACTCTAAAAAAGAATCTTTAAATATGAAAAAAGATAAAAATAAAATAAAGCAGTCATTTATAAATTGGCTTCTTTTAAAAATTGCTTTTTCCTATTTTTGAGATATTAGATTTTATAGAAATATTAGTTTTCCTATTGATTTAAATAAGTTTTCTATGTAAAACTATTAGCTTCTCTTGATATTTTCACAACTAGATTTTAGTTTATTGTTTACTCATTAATTTTATTAATAATTTTACATACATGTAGATTTTGCTGTTTATGTAGTCAACTCAGTATTTTACTTTATGATTTTTTCAGTTGATTTTAACCTTTTCTAGCACGGGAATTCCCATTCACAAATCAGACAAATCTTTAGCTATCTTTCCTTCTAGTATATTTATGTTTCAATGGACTCATATTTAATGCTTTTACCCAGTTGAATTTATTTTGGCATGTCATGTGAAATAAAGGTCTATCTTGATTTTTTTCTCCCAAGAGTTAGGCAGTTGAGTAAGCATCATTTTTAATAATATAATATTCTGCATTGTATTGCATTTCAAGACAAGATTGTTTACAGGAAGTCAGGATAGTGTTTCTGATGAAATAAAACCTTATGATGTCCTTTGGAACATGAGTGAAAGGTATGGCATTTTAGGAGGTTGAGGCCAAGTATGACACAGACCTTGGAAACAGGAAGAGTCTCATTTCTGGAAGTATCTTCCAGGCAGGTTCAGGTGCGAATAGAAAAAGCAGGAATGTATTTCTAGAACTCCTCAACCCCAGGAGTATTCACACATAAAAGGATTATTTGAGAGATGCCTAGGTATGATGTGGCCACTTCCAGTCCTATGGAGGTGTATAAATACAACGAGATGGGAATAAAAGCAGATGGAAAGCTATAATTTTAATTTGCATTACTTCATACTCAAACCTCACTCCTGACCTTATGTTAAACAATGACTCCTTTCTCTATAACTTTCTAAATATATTAAAGTCTATAGGAATGCTGTGTAAACTGAATGCAGATTTGTCTGCAAAAATCTGGGCTGCCATTAATGTGTGCAATTCACATATTTATTCAAAAGTTGAGGTGATTTAACAGTAGGAAAGGAATCACTAATGAGGTCATTCTCTTCACCACAGAAGAGGATCAAGAGTGTCAGTACGTATGACGATGGCCTGCCATCGCTTAACAGATCTGGCTTTTGTTGGGAAACTCCAGCACGACAGTTAGCATCACTAATCAAGGACCTCTGTGTGGTTTGGTAGACCAAGGTCAGCTGACATTCCCATGCACCTACTAGGTAATTTGCCCAGAAGCCCATGATAATAGTATCAGCATTGTCATTTTGCAGGACTGAGTGCATCAGCAAAAGAGAAAGAGGGAGGAAGGGAGGGAGAGTGAGAGAGAGAGAGAGAGAAGAGAAATTTTTGCAGCTGCATGCATAAGAATGCACACGCACCCGTTTGGCTCAGCCTTACTGATGAGATCTTGACTTGGAAATGAAACACTTTTGTAATCCATACAATTTAAAAAACAGACCAGAAAACATCACTAAGTAGTTGTCACAGAAACATAACAAATCCTTCAGTTACCCAGCCACAGCCTATAGGCAAGCTATCCAGATTTTTCTCTGAAAAAAATGATAGAATGTTCAAGCAGGATGGAATTCAAAACATATTGTAGTGCAACTCCCTTGTCTTACATTTTGAGGTTTTCAGCTTGATTTTACGGTGCTTTTTATCCTTTACTAATTGTCTACTAATAACCATTTCTTAGCTGTCTTTCCCAGACATGTTACAAATTCACTGAATGCAGAGGCTGTATCATCTTCGTGGTGCGTAAGTGCCTAGTGAGTGAAAGACTCTTGGTAGATATTGAAGACGGTCCTGGTGGCACCCACACCTTTCAGTACAGTCCCAGGCAAGAAAATACTACAAGTGCATTTATTCCATCTGTTTAACAGCCCTTAAGGATGAAAAGGACAAGCTTTAACCATAGTTAGTATATGATCACGGCAAAAATAGCTGGTGTCTGGCAAAAAAAAAAAAAAAAAAAATGAGTTGATGACTTTATTATTCAAGAATCATGATCCAGTTTGTGGATTACCCAGACCCCCTGGCTTTCCTCTCCTTTGGAAAAGGGAAGTGAGAACAGAGAAATGCAGACGTTTCAGTGCGGGTGTGAATGGGCCAATTCCTCATATCAGTCTGGTCAAATGCAGGGTTAACCATCTTTATGAACTACTGGAAGCTCCCAGAAGCCTCTTCTCTTGTGGGTAGGAAATGACTGATCCTGGGGCTGTGGGGAAGGGTGGTTATTTTATGTACCATATTTGAAGGTCTTTACTCATGTTTTATTTTTAGCAACTAAAAATGGAAATTTGGGGGGGGGTGCCTGGGTGGCTCAGTCAGTTAAGTGTCCTACTCTTGATTCCAGCTAGGCCATGATCTCACGGTTTATGGGTCTGGGCCCTGTGCCGACAACATGGAGCCTGGTTGGGATTCTCTCTCTCCCTCTCCCTCTGCCCCTCCCCTGCCTGCACTTGATCTCTCTCTCTCTGTCTCTCCCAAAATAAATAAATAAACTTAAAAAATGGAAATTTGATTTAGTGGTAATTTAAAGACCCATGAGTTGGCCACTTTTTTAAAATATAGTTTTATTGGGGTGCCTGAGTGACTCAATCAGTTAAGCGTCTGACTCTTGGTTTTGGCTCAGGTCATGATCTCACAGTTCGTGAATTCAAGCCCCTCGTCGGGCTCTGTGCTGACAGCTCAGAGCCTGCTTGGGATTCTGTCTCCCTCTTTCTCTGCCCCTCCCTTCTTGCTCTCTATCTCTCTCTCTCAAAAATAAATAAATAAACATTCTACAAACAAAATAAAATATAGCTTTATCAATATAAAATTAAAATAATCTCATTTTAGAGCATTTCCGCCACCTCAGAAACTTTCCTCATGCCCATTCACAGTTAGTCCACTGCTCTCATACCCCAACCCCAGGCGACCACTGATCTGTTTTTGTTTCTATAAATCTGCCTTTTCTAAACACTTCATGTAAATGGAATCAGACATACAATATTTAGTCTTCTGCATCTGGCCTCCATCACTTAGAATAATGTCTTCAAGTTTCATCCTTGTCGTAACATAAAGCAGTAGTTCTTTCATTTTAGTTGTTGAATATTATTCCATTGTATGGATTTGCCATATTTCGTGTATTCACTAGTTGATGGGTATTTGAAAAGCATCCAGTTTGGGCTCTTATGAATAATGCTCCTATAAACATTTACATCTACATCTTTATGTGGACATATGTTTTCATTTCTCTTCTAAAGATTCCTAGGAGTGGAATTGCTGGATCATTTGGGATGTTTATGTTTGACTTTTTAAGAAGCTGACAAACTGTTTTCCAGAGGGGCTGTATCATTTTACAGTCCTGCCGGCAGTACATAAAAGTTCCAATTTCTCCACATCTTCACCAATGTGTAGTATTGCCTATATATATATATATATATATATATATATATATGTTGGTATAGTATACACATTGGTGTAGTGTATATATATATATTGGTATAGTATATGTATTGGTATAGTATATACTAGTATATATATAGTATGTATATATTGGTATAGTATATATATATTGGTATAGTATATATATTGGTATAGTATATATATTGGTATAGTATTGGTGTCGTATATATATATTGGTGTAATATATAGTCATTCTAGTGGGTGTGTAATGGTATCTCATCGTGGTTTTAATTTGTATTACCCTAATGACCAATGATGTTTAGCATCTTTTCATGTTCTTATTTCCACGTATATATCTTTCTTTGGTGAAAGATCTATTCACATCTTTTCTTATTATTGAATTGTCAAAGTTCCTTGTATATTCTGGATACAAGTCTTTTATAGATACATGAGTTGTAAATATTTTCCTGCAGTCTGTGGCTTATATTTTCACTTTCTAAATGGTGTCTTTTGAAGCACAGAAGTTTTTAACTCGGTAAGGTCTGAGTTACCAGTTTTTTCTTTTAAATATCATGCTTTTGATGTCAACTGGTTTTATATTATGTCAAAATAAGGAATTTTACAGAAATATAACATTTAATATCATATGCATAGTATGTAATTTTATATGAGTGTAATGTTTGATATTATATTACATATATGTTATGAGAAAATTAGTACCAAAGCTTTCTCTGCTATCCCTCCTAACTTACTTTGTATTTTGAATAGAAATAATGGTAGTACTCTACTATAAATTAGTGTTAAGGATTTTCGCAGCTACGATGAAAGAAACCCACTATTTATCTTCTAGCATTGAAGACCCAGTCTGACACCTGGGCCACAGTACCAGTACAAGCACACTTCCTGAACCAAGGTTTATTTCGTTGGATTAGCTGAGCAAACAAAACCACACAGGCACTCTTTTGTCTGCCTTGTTGTTTTCCTTCCTGTACTGTGCTTCCTGTGTGTGTTTTTGTCATTTTCCTTCATTTTTTTCCCCCCTGCCTCTGCTGGAGTTGTCACTATGTGACTAGGAGACCCTCAAATCCCCAGACAACTGGATTCCCAAAGGGTTGCTGGATTTGTTGTTTCTTCATTGTGCTGACAGGAGCTATGTGCTCACCTTTTGTTGAGCAGTAAATACATGTTGGAAGCAAAATACAATTAATACAATGCTTTACGCTTCTGAGGCAGCTTTCTCATTAGTCCCTAGCATATTGAACAAAGAAGTTACGTTCTAGAGAAGTGTGGTTTTGACAATACGAGCAGAGTTCCCTTTTCATGTGGCAAGGAAAGAAGTAAAGAAGAAAAAAAATTAAAACCAAGCATTCTGAATACCAAATTCAAAAGCCTGTAAAAGAGGCATCTGGAAGGATTTAGTCCTACTTTTGAATCCACATCAGTGGGCAGCAAGGGCTGACGAATGGTAGCTGGGCTGTATATGAAAGGGCAATAAGGAAAGGAGGCAGAGTCAGAGTCTAGAAAGATCAAGAGCCGAAGCAGAGGGTCCAGAGCCAATGGAGAGGGCAAGGTGAAGGTGTACAGAAAGAGCATATAATTAATCATGCTATGTGAGGTGATTCGTGTGGCAAGGTGGAACTGTTGACCTTGAAATGGACTAGGGGTGAATCCTCTGAGATGAAGTGATAAGAAAAAGTAAAGGGCGTGGCTATAGATAAATTTGTTCTTTGGATAGAGTATAAAATTGAGAGATGATGCCAGATGGAATCAATTTTACTCGATGAAGTAGAAGGTCACCTAAAGAGTTCACACAGCGATATTAGAATGGTGAAGTTTTGAAATTATTTTTGATTATTAATAATGATTATTTTAGTCAGGAAGATGAAGACTAGAGAGAACCAAGGATAAGTTAAAAGCTAATGAGGGAACACAACTAGGGTGAGCCATACAGTGAGAAGACTATGTGGTTTTCCTCAGCCACACATGGTGGCTAGCATTTAGGAACAAGGAGCAAATAGACTGACATAGGTCAGACACAAATTTCCCAATGGAAGGAGGCCAATACAAGGCTACAGGGGAAAATCCAGGTGGGAGGTATAGTTTGGATGATTAACCATATCTACCAGGATGGAGAGGAGAGGAAGGGAAGATAGAAGGGCTTGATACTAAATGTTTCCAAACTTATCTGTTCACAGCATCCCCTCTGCTAGGATCTCCTAAAAGTTTCAAAGTCCAAGCTACGTTTCTGGTGATTTAATCACAATCTCAGGTCATGGAACGCAGACACAAACCTCCATCAGTTTTTGAAGCTCCCCAGGTAATTCAAATATGAAGGTAATTTGGGAATCATTGGGCACATCCATTAGCACAGCAGTCTCAAAGTGTGGCCCCCAAACCAGCACATCAGCATCACCTGGGAGCTGGTGAGAAATGAGAGTTTGCATTGATCCCCACCCCAGACCTATTGAGTCAGAAATTCTGGGGGTGGGGTTCAGCAGTCTGGCTTATCAAGTCCTTCAGGTGATTCTCATGTTTGTTAAAGTCTGACAGCCGCTGAATAAGGAGGAGAGGGAATGTTGGTCCTGGTAATCCCTCGAAGAGCGAGTGTAGTTAGAGAGCTAGAAGGATTGGTATCCTTTCCTGTCAAGCATTTCCAGGCTGTAACCAGCTCAGCTTCGAAGCTCAAAAAGGTGAAGAAACTAAACACTAGTGTGTTGGATAATCATCCAAAGTATGTTTAAAAACCCTAGAATTACCTCAGGATTTGGGCATGGTGAGAAAACTCCTATCTAAGTTTTCAGTGTTTATGGGAAATAGAAAATGGAGGCATCAAGAGGCACACACTTTGACAGAGTTTACACATGGTATAAAAGCAGCACCAGGGAGCTGGATCCTGACTCCAAGCCCTGCTTCCAGACACGCAGGAAAAACAGGAGCCTCCACTAGGGATGGAAGCAAGAGACCAGGCACCTTTGGGAGACGGTAGGCTTCAATTTCTGGTGGTGGAATAATATTGTAAAGAAAAAATGTGGATGCATTTTCTGTGGAATAGTGGCCCCAGAGGGCGTGGTGGGAAGGGTTAAAAGTTTGGAGAAAGGGGTCGAGAGTGGGAGGGGCAGGGTTTGGATGAATAAAGCTACAGAATACGAAAGAACAATGCAGGAATGATGTTTGGGTATGGAAGGATCGGGGAGGAGGGCAGGTTCCACTTGCCTTTGGGACAGTCGCCATGGATGGTACGACAGGCCTTGCTAAAAATGACGAGCTTCCTCAACGTGAATTATTTGGTGCCTTTGTGGCTGACGGTCCCAAACAGTCCTGTCACCATCTCCCAAGGAGCCGGGTCAGCATGTGGTGAAAGCCACAGTCCTGGGTAAGGCGGCCTCACGATGGATGGATCACTACAGGCCTTGGGAAGACACTCAAGATGGGTAGATAGGCAGTGGATGGACTGGGTCTTCAATTAGCTCTTGCACCGGGCGACTTTCCTGCTTGCCAGAGCTCTGAGTCTTCTACCAGCAGACATGTGCCTGCCTGAACGTGGTCCCAGAGCCCAACTGTTACCATCAAGGAAAACGGAACCAGAAGACCTTGAACACTTTTAGGTATTTCTGCTCCTGGTTCTGATAAGGGAGACAGGAGGATAAAGGGAGGAAGGAATAAATCAAGGAGATGATAACAAAAGGAGAAGAAAACAGGTCCGTTTTGCTGGGCTCAGTAGTTTGGCTTATGATTTCTCTCTGACTCACGGGCACACCAAGAAGTCTGGAATGAATTATATGCATATGCGAATTAAGTATTCTTATGGCCACATAAGGAGCTTAGTTTACGGACCAGTAGCAATTGCTTGAGCTGGTCCAAGGCTAAATTGTGAGGCTGGTTTCTGATTGTACTGCGTTTAGGAGTCTTTTTCCCTTTTCTGGAAATCCTTCTCTTTTGGTATTCCTCACCCCGTAGTCCTGTGCTCGCCCTCCAAGAACATCCCAGTGGCTCAGGGCTAAGCATAGCACAGAGGGTTATCTTCTTCCTTCCACCTAATGTTTTGTCATGTAGTCATTACAGACCCTCACCCCCGAAGGCTCTTAGCCCATCGTCACCTTCCCCAAATGCTCCTATTACAATTCTTGGGAAAGTCAAGGTCCACCATGGCGAGACTTTCAATATCTGGGACTTGGGAATAACAGTCACGATATTTAACAACCGATAGGGCAAAGACACCTGTCAGCCAGAAGAGACCCCCCCCACCTCAGGAAAGCAGCAAGGTACATCCTGTGCATCCAGGCTCTCAGTCCTCCAGGGCTCTTGTGCTCACGCCCTCTCACCTCAGCTGTCCACTCCCATGAGTATATCCTGGACGTGTCATTGCCATCAACAACGAACCCTTCTCCATCTCCATCACCATCTCCTGACCTTTCAGCTTATCTCCTTTACTCTAAACTTCTTTGGCTCAAACAGCTCTTTGACATACCTACGAGCTCTTGACCCTACCACCTTTTCTCTGTCTCTCCATCCTCCATTCCCCCTTTATCCAGCTCAGATCCCTTAGCTCATCATCATTTTCATCTGAGCTCATCTCACTCACCTCTCCAGGGTCCTCACGTGGCAGCCTTCCTCCTGGTTCAATCCAGCTTATCAGACACAACAGGCTCAGCCTTGCAGAGCTATTTCCTACCACCTTAAAAACAAAAACCCCATCTTGATCTACATCACCCTCTGGTCACTCATCCATTCCTCCGCCCCCTTTTATAGTAAAATCCCTTGAAAGAGTTGTCAGTCTTCACCATCTCCCATCTCCTTCCTCTCATCCTCTGTTGAACTCACTCTAGCAGGATTTTGCCTCCACCATTCCCACAACGCTGTTCTCAGCACTCCCCTGAGGCCTCCGCTGCAAAATGCATTGGGCTCTTCTCAGTGTTCATCTTATTTGATGGACGGATGGCATTTCATAGCTGACCGTTCCCTTCTGCTTGAAGCACTTTATTTATTTATTTGAATACCAAGATTCCATACTTGCCTGGTTTTTCCCTCCTCTATCATTAGCCATTCTTTCTCAGAGTCCTTTAATGGTTTTCTCCCATCGCAACGAATTGTAAACAATGAGGCACTTCAGCTGCTCAGTCTTTGAATCTCTTCTCTTCTCTGTCTACATCACTCCCTTACCGAGCTTCTCTCTTCTCATTGTTGCCTTGATGTTTCCAATTTTCTATTTAGCAAAGACCTCCCACCTGAACTCCACGCTCACATGCCAACTGCCTATTGGACCTCTACACTTGATAGATAGCTGGCGTCTCATGTTTGACAGGCTCAAAATGGAACTCCTCTTACCTTTAAATGGTTCCTCCTACAGTTCTCCCAGCTCAGCTTAGCCACCCAAGCGCCCCTGCAGTAGTTTCTTAATTGGTCTCTCTGCTTTCATTATTGCTCCTCGTCTAGTCAATAAATACAGCAGCCAAAGTGATTTTTTTCCCAAACATTAGATGCAAAGCTCCTCCTCTAAAAACCTTCCCCAAAGTACCCATTTCACTGAAGGCAGAAGCTAAATCTTTAATACCCTGTGACAAGGCCCTACAACACTGTTTCTCTCCCCCTATTCTTCTCTGACCCGTGTCCTACTACTTTCTCCTTGGTTCATACCACACAGTGGCCTCCTTGTGAGTCCCCGGATGTACTGAGCATGTTCTGGCCTCTAGCCTTTGCACTAGCTCTTCCTCTGCCTGGGATGCTCATCCTCCAGACATCTACTTGGCTAGTTCCCCAAATTCAAGACTTGTTTAGCACCAACAGTTTTCATGTCACATTCCCAGGGACCACTTTACTTAATATTTCAACTTACCTCCTCACCCGTCAGTTCTGGCACCTCTTTTCCCTCTTTGTTTAAAAAAAATTTTTTTTCCTAACACATGTATTTATTCATTTATTATATGTGTTCCCCAATAGAATATAATCTGCACGAGGACAGGGCAAGAATTGTTACCTGTTTAGATCACCGTGTTGTCCTCAGTACTTAGAACAGTATCTGGGACATATTATGTGCCCAATAAATATTTTCTGAGTGAATGAATGAATGAATGAATGAATATGGATGAAAAGAACAGCCAGGACAGCCTTGATCCATAAAATCTAGACTCTGAGTATCAGAAACCACAATCCACAAGGAGAAGTATTATAGTAAAAGGGTCACAAAAGAGTAATATGTTGCATAAGCAACCAATCCTGTGAGAAGGAAGGGAAAAACTAATTTCCTTTTTAGCACTCAGATATTACCTGGTGTTTTTCCTCTTCATCTCATGGCCAGTTGGGAGGTAGACCTCAAACATTCACCTAACTTCAGATTTAACATAAATCTAGGGAAGTCCTAATATAACTGAACTACCTCTTGGCCAATACCAACATAGCATTACATTGGAAAGAAATTAATCTAATACCTATTAGTTTTATTGAGCTAGTATTGACATACAACACTGTATAAGCTTAAGGTGAACAGCATAATGATTCGACATATGTATATATTGTGAAACGATTATCATGATAAAGTTAGTTGACATCTATCACCTCATACAGTTGGAAAAATATTTCTTTTGCCCGTAATGAGAACTTTTAGGATCTACTCTCTCAGCAGCTTTCAAAATACCACACAACATTTTTAACTACTTTCATCATGTTGTACGTGACGTCCCCAGTACTTATTTCTCTAATAACTGGAAGTCTATACCTTTTGACCCCCTTCACCTAAGTCCCCCATTCCTCAGCCCTCTGCTTCTGGTAACCACAAATCTGTTCTTCATAAACAAATACACAAAATAAAACAAAATAAACAAATCTGTTCATTTGTTTTTTAATATTCCACATATAAGTGAAATCACATTGTATTTGTCTTTTTTCTGACTTATTTTACGTAGCATAATGCCCTCAAGGTCCATCCATTTCACAAATGGCAGAATTTTCCTTCGTTTTTATGATCGAATAGTATTCCAGTGTGTGTGTGTGTGTGTGTGTGTGTGTGTGTGTGTGTGTGTGTGTGAACTTCTTTACCCATTCATCTGTCAATGGACACAGGTTGTTTCCCTGTCTTCGTTATTATAAATAATGCTACTGTGAACTTGGGGATGCAGAAACCTCTTGTGTGTTGCGATTTCATTTCTTTCTGATATATACCCAGAAGTGGAATTGCTGTATCAAACAGTTTTATTTATAATTTTTTGAGCAACTTCCATACTGTTTTCCCCAGTGGGTGTACCAATTTACATTCCCAACAGCAGGGCACGAGGGTTCCGTTTTCTCCACATCCTTGCCAACACTTGTTATCTCTTATCTTGTTGGTGACAGCCATTCTAACAGGCGTGAGGTAATTTCTCATTATGGTTTTGATTTGCATGTTTCTAATGATTAGTGATGTCGAGCTCTTTTTCGTGTACCTGTTGGTCATTTGAGTATCTTCCTTGGAAAATTCTATTTGGGTTTCTTTGTCTGTTTTTTAACTGGCTTGTTTTGTTTTGTTTGCTACTGAGTTGTACGAGTTCTTTATAAATCTTGGACATTAACCCCTTATCAGATATATGATTTGCAAATATCTTCTCCCTTTTCATAGGTTGTCTTTTCATTTTGTTGGTGGCCTTTTAGTTTGATGTAGTGCCATCTGTTTATTTTTATTTTGTTGCTTGCGCTTTAGGTCTCCTACCCAAAAAAATCATTGCCAAGATCCATGTCAAAGAGCTTACCCCCTGTTTTCTTCTAGTTTCTTACAGTTTCAGACCTTACATTTAAATCTTCAATATATTTTGAATGAATTTTTATGAGTGGTATAAAATAGGGGTCTAGTTTCATTCTTTTACATGTAAATATCTAATTTTTCCAGTACCATTTATTGAAGAGACTGTCTTTTTCCGCTGAATATTCTTGGCTTTCTGGTCAAATATTAGTTGACTGGATAGAATGGGCTTATTTCTGGGCTCTTGATGCTATTCCATTGGTCTATGTATCTGTTTTTATGCCAGTACCATACTGTTTTGATTACCATAGCTTTGTAATACAGTTTGAAATCAGGAAGTATGATGCCTCCAGCATCGTTCTTCTTTCTCAGGAATGTGTTCGCTATTTGAGGTCTTTTGTGGTTCCATAAGAATTTTAGGATTGCTTTTACAAAAAGTTATTTAAATCTTTACTGAAGTCTCATGAAGAGATACCAAAGTGGAATGTATTACACAACATATGGCATAATTCCTAAAGATTCTCTTCACTGTTGAAAGCATTATTTTCAAAATTAAAAACACAATTCTTTTTTTTTTACGTTTATTTATTTTTGAGAGACATAGAGACATAGTACGAGCAGGGGAAGGGCAGAGAGAGAGGGAGACACAGAATCTGAAGCAGGCTCCAGGCTCTGAGCTGTCAGCACAGAGCCCGACGCGGGGCTCAAACTCACAGACTGAGAGATCATGACCTGAGCCGAAGCCGGCTGCCCAACCAACTGAGCCGCCCAGGCGCCCCAAAAAACACAATTCTTATACAAATACATATTGCATGTATGTCAGAGTTTTATTTTAACTCATTAAAATGATGATGAAGATAGTTTAAGGATCATAAGAGAATATAATGTAAACATAGTTAGTGAAAACAAAAATGAATGGATGCAGGAGTAAGATTGTTAGATACAAAACTAATTTATTTCTTATGGGGGAAAAACCATTATCTCTGAAGTTCTCTTTTCTACCTTCAGAAATAATTTGCATCTCTACAGGGCAAAAATTTTCTTTTTTTTTTCTTTTTTAAAATGTTTATTTTTGAGGGAGAGAGACAGAGAGACAGAGCATGAGCAGGGGAGGGGCAGAGAGAGAGGGAGACACAGAATCCGAAGCAGGCTCCAGGCTCTGAGCTGTCAGCACAGAGCCCCACATGGGGTCTTGAACCCACAAACCGTGAGATCATGACCTGAGCCAAAGTCAGATGCTTAACTGACTGAGCCACCCAGGGGCCCCCAAAATTATTTTCTATAGGTGTCTTAGTCAATTCAGGATTTCATAACAAAACATCATAGACTGGGTGATCTAAACAACAGAAATGTATTCTCTCGCAGTTCTAGAAGCTAAGAGGTCCAAGATAAGGGGCCAGCATGGTCACTTTCTTGTGAGATTTCTCTTCTTGGCTTGAGGGTGGCTCCCTTCTCCCTATATTCTCAGGTGGCAGAGAGAGAGAGAGAAGGCAACCTGTCTGGTACCTCTTCTTTTTTGTTGTTTGTTTTGTTTATATTTTGGGCTTTCCCCCCAGCATCTCTTCTTATAAGGGCACATCCTCAGGGTTTATCTAACTATAATAACCTCCCAAATGTTTCATCTCCAAATATCATCATCCTGGGGGTTAAGCTTTCAACATAGAAATCGAGGGAAGCACAGTTCAATCCACAGCAAAAGGCGAAAACCATTTGCATCAGCAGTCTTCTGCAAAGTATAAGACTACCCTTACACAACTGTAAAACGGTCTAATGAATAATTGGTAGTTAGACAAGTTTATATCCTCTGAATTCAGATGACCCTTGTGGAGGGCTTTTTAGACAAGGCCTTAGCACAAAAAGGAAGTCACTTTGCCTTTCAGAGTTTTGAAAATTTTTCTTAACATCATTCCTTTCTTTCCCTGTAGACCTACTCATGACTCAGATTTATGAGGTATGAAGATTGTACGGTGGGGGAGGGGTACTTTGTATGAAGAAGAATACAACATGAGCATATAAATATGGTCCTTGGGTCCTAAAACTTAAAGTGGGGGGGGAGTCTGTGCTAGAGAGAACTTCCTGGAAAACCCATCTGCATCCCTCTTTGTAGCAATTTCCACACCTCCCCCTAAATCTTCTCTTCTAAACATTCATAAAAATCTCCATCTTTCACTAATTCTCCTTTCTCCATTCAAAACTCGTGTGTGTGTATTTTTTACTGTGGTAAATATATATAACACAAAATTTACCATTATAATCATGCTTAAGTGTGCAATTTTTGGCATTAAGGACATTTACAGTGTCATACAAGTATCACCACTATCCAGTTCCAGAATTCTTCATCATCATGAAGGGAAATTCTACATCCGTTACACAATAACCCCCACCCCACCCTGC
Source organism: Paguma larvata (assembly GCA_030068075.1). Classification (NCBI taxonomy): domain Eukaryota; kingdom Metazoa; phylum Chordata; class Mammalia; order Carnivora; family Viverridae; genus Paguma; species Paguma larvata. The sequence goes on from CM057827.1 coordinate 2,460,947, forward strand.
CCTCAGCTCCTAATAAGTGCTTTTCTACTTTCTGTCTCTATGAATGTGCCTCATCTAGATACCTCACATAAGTAGAATCGTGCAGTATTTGTATGTATTTGTCTGGCTTATTTTATTTAGCCTAATATTACCTTCCCATTCGAAACCCTTCTCCAGCTCTTCTTGGTCCATGAACTTCTTCTCATGTGTCCTAAAATAAATCACTGTAACATCTCCGAGCAACTTCTAATTCTTGCTACCCATTATCTCTATAGCAAGAGGCAAAAAGCACCCTTCTGGGCACGTGTACCCCGATGTTCATAGCAGCACTTTGGACAATAGCCACATCATGGAAAGAGACTAAGTGTCCATCAACTGATGAATGAATAAAGAAGATGTGTTTTATATATACAATGGACTACTAGGTGGCAATGAGAAAGAATGAAATCTGGCCATGTGTAGCAACATGGATGGAACTGGAGGGTATTATATTAAATGAAATAAGTCAGAGAAAGACAGATACCATATGTTTTCACACATAGATGGATTTTGAGAGACTTAGCAAAAACCATGGGGGAGGGGAAGAGGGGAAAGAAAAAAGCCACAGAGAGGGAGGGAGACAAAATGTAAGAGACTCTTAAATACTAAGAACAAACAGAGGGTTGAGGGGAGTATGGGAGGGGGGAGAGCGGGTGACGGGCACTGAGCAGGGCACTGGTTGGGATGAGCACTGGGTGTTGTATGGAAACCAATTTGACAATAAAAATTTTTAAAAAAACACGCCCTTCTTCAAACCGGATAGGAATAGGATAAGATTGTGAATATGAAGATAGTAATATGAGCCGCCTCAATACTTACTCTTGGGAAAAACCCAACCCAGTACTTCTTAACACTAAGGTGGAAATGGGCAATACAACCTAATGTGTACCTTCCTCAGGAATTTTTTAAATAATAACCAGGAAGCCTCAAATCAAAGGAACAAAAACCACTCTTCGTGGAATTTCAGGGAGAGGGGATGAGGTGTGTGATATTTGAGGGTTACGAAAGAATGGCGATATTGGTTTTTAGAAAAGCCACCAGGAACACACATTCTACAGCCTGTCACTCACCTGTCCCCATAACCCGTTCATCACAGCGTCATTCCTGTGTGCCACCGGCAGGGATGGGGAATGAAATCCCCATCCCGTCAGAACTGCCACCACTTCTCGCCATTTTCCCCTTCTTTTGACGATGATACAGGTGGATGTATGGGTAGTATGGGATATGCTGTGTTTTCATAGCTTACAGTAGCTGCCTTGAGATTCGCTCGACAGGAGCACCAGAATGCCTTTCAGCCACCCTCATCATGCAACACAACTGAGTTAGAAACATGGTCTTGCTCTCTGAACAATTCTTGGAAGAGACCAAAAAAAATTGGCAATTAGATTTGCAGAACACTGACTCCAGTCAGAATATGCGTTCAATAAATAATGCATAGAGGATTTGGGAGAAGGTAACTAAGACAAATGCAGTTGCATATTTTTGTACATATAACAAAATCTTCCAAAGCATGCCTGGCGCTCAGCATGTATGCACAGCAGTGCAGAGGCGCCAGCACTGTGATGATCTCTGTTCTGGGCTTCCCTGGCTTCTGCCTGCCCCAGCTTCCCTGCTGAGGTAAGAGCTGCATGGAAGCCAGGCCTTCCCTGGTGACGGAGAACAGAGCTTGTCAACCAGCTGGGAGACAAGAGTCCAGTGCTGGGGAGAGGTGACAGATGAAAGGCTGGCAAGGCGCTAATGTTATTCCCTCCAGAGGGTAGCAAGTCAGAAGAAAGGCTTTCCTGCCTTTTGCGACAGGCTTTGTGCTCATGCGCCCCGTGGATGCCAGCGCCGCTGGGTAGTGGGTAAGGAAAAGCACATGCATGCTATTCAACACTGAGGTTGCCAATGCCACTTTAATTTTCTAGGAGATTCCCTTTTATGGGGGAAAAGGAAAGCAGAAGGGACATCACCTAAGTGGATTCTGGGACACAACTAGGGCTATAATGAATGCAAAGTTACTGGGTACATGGCCTGAAGTCCTCATTAATACGAATGCAGATGTTCTGGAAATAGATTTTCTTTTCCATTCCCTTTAGGGCATTCCATTTATTTCTGCTATGTCCAAAGAGACCCATTTTCCTTAAGGCTCTGAGTTAGAATTCTTATTAGATGCCTGTCTTAAAGATAGCCTAAATGCCCACCCAGCTAATGTATAAACCGGTAAGGGCAAATTCCATGCTAAAAAGAGCAGGGGACCCTGATGACCGGCAGCGTCTTCACCAAAGTGATGCAGTGCGAACGAACAGAAGGCAAACTCCATAAAAACAGGCTTCATCCCTGGAATTATTACCAAGACTCCGTTTTTTTTAATGCCCTCCGAGGAACAAGCAAAAGAGGAAACAAAAGAAAGCCTCTGGGCTAATCTGATGTTTATTAATGGCCCTGGGCTCAGTGGAAGAGCGGGAGCCTAGACTCCGTAATTACCCTGTGAAGCAGGAAGGAACACTGAGCTAATCAGATCAGATCAGAGCCATAAAGCACCAGAAAATAGGAAGTGAAGAGAGAGACTAGGCATCCAGGTTTCCTATTCTTTCAACATCTAACCTACCTTCTTATCCCAGGTCTTCTTTTTTGAAGAAGAAAAATTACTTTATACTCAGACCTCCGGATCTCCCAGCTCTCTTTACCTGTAATATATGAGGTCCAAGGCTATCTAGGTAAATAAGATAGGGCTTTTCAGAGTGTACTCCCTGGGTCCCTGTCCTCCCTGTAGCTCCAGAATATTACCCACCATTGGTTTGATAGGCTGACCCAGGTCTGTCAACCTCTAACCCCTCCCTTCTCACGTTCCATGCTCCTCTGCAAGCACTTAAACAGACAAACCTAAAGAAAAACATATTAAGGCAAACTTACAGGATGACTCTCTCTTGCCCCTTAACCTACAACTTCCCATTAAGGAAAGACCTAGATTTATGAGGCTCCCAGAGTCTCTTCCTTGCAGAATTGGGAATGAATGGAAACAGTTAACAAAATGGAAATCTTAGCTAAAATACCGTAATTTTGTTTCCTACCATTTTGTAAATACTAGCCTTGCTGCTAGTCCTCAGATCTCTTGCTGACAGGTGCTTAAAAGGAAGCTCCGATGTCCAAGCTTGAATGTTTCAGGATGAGATGTCATGCAGGGTAGGTTGCTACATACAGGTGGATTTGGTGGGTAAGTCGAGGCAGTGTGGTGTGGCAGGGCAAGCCCCAGACTCTGGGCTGGTCTCAGCACTGTCATTCATTCATTCATTCAGTGAGGGACCTTGAACCCTCGCACCTCTGTTTCCTTTTATACAAAATGGAAAAATATATTTTATGGTGGTGTTTGGAGAGTCCAATGAGACCACGTGTATGAAAATGTTTTTAGAATTATAAAAAGCCAAGGGTTCCTGGCTGGTTCAGTCACTGGAGCGTGAGACTCTTGATATTGAGGTTGCCCCATGTTGGGTGTAGGGATTACTTAAAAAAAATCAAATTAAAAAATTCTAAAAAGGCATACAAATATGTGTTTTTATAGTTAGCTCAATATACCACCTACCTGATGGTAGTCCCCACTCCCCACAATTCTAGCATGTACCCAAGTAGTCCTCTATCATTCGCTTGTGGATAACCTGACCAAAATATATCACATCGAACCTACTTGCCTTCTCATGGTCCATGTTCCTCTATACGTTCTTAAATAGATGCACCCTGGAAAAAAATTATAAGACACGTTTATAGGATTATCCACTCTTGCCCCTAAGCTTCAACTTCCCATTAAAGAAAGGACTCAAGGCCAGCCTATAATAAAAGCTTGTTTTTATAAGTGCAGTAAAATATTTTTAGCATTATATTTAAAGAATCTTGACATGGATGAAATAAAACATACATTAATTGTAAAACCTGTTTTCAAAGAAAATACCTCATTTTAGATCGTTTCACCTGCCTAGACTTGGAAGAAAGGGGAAAAAAAGTTGGATGAGATTAAGAGCTAAAATGTGTTGAACATCACTATGAGCAAAGCACTCTGCTAAGTATTGTCAGATCTAAAGTTAAAAGCATGACTCATTCAAATATAAAGGGAGCATACGTCAGGGGCACCTGGTGGCTCAGTCGGTTAAGCGTCCACTTCGGCTCAGGTCATGATCTTGGCAGTTTGTGAGTGCGAGCCTTGCTCTGTGCTGACAGCTGGGAGCCAGGAGCCTCTTCGGATTCTGTGTCTCCCTCTCTCTTTCTGCCCCGCCCCCACTCACACTCTGTCTCTGTCTCTGTCTCTCTTTCTCAAAAATAAATAAACATAAAAAAAGGGAGCACATGTCAAAGATTTTTTAACTCATGAATGAGGAAATCGACAAGACAGTTTAAAAAGAATAAGAAAGATGGAAGTATTTCTAGAGGCTGAGAAAGAAAGAGGAGATCCTGGATAAAATGTGTGATTTAGGTACACACCTGGTTCATGTCCTGGATGGAGGATGGTAACAGGATAATCTTGGGATTATCTTTTCGACCCCGAAAACAGTTTCGTCTCTTCCGAACAAAATTACCTTGCCTTTCTCTTGGACAAGAATCATTTGCATGGCTAGCACTTTTCTACAAGTTAGCTTTTATACTTACAGAGTTCCAAAATCTCCTTATCTGTAGTAAATAGGAACTCGAACAAAAGTACCCACTTACAGAATCAGATAATCCACCAAACAGGTCTACACACGACCCTGGTTTAATACTGAAAAAGCCTTAGACGTTTCCAAATTTTTGAATAATTTGATTTTTAACAGTACTTTATGTATAGTGTATGGAAGCCTCTAATATTTAAATGCATTAGCATTTAGCATTGTGTGTGATCTATACAATTCTGAAAAGTGGTTATGATTAATTCCGTTTACACAGATGAGGAAACTGAAAATCAAGAAGACAAAGAAATTTGTTCAAATTCACTGGAACAAATGATTACCCAGATCTGTTAAATTATGAACTCCTTGCTTTTCTTGCTACAATGTATATATTACCCCCCAAAAATGTTTTCATTGTCTTTGAGATACCGCATCCCTTTGGTACCGTGCAGATATCTTAAGCATACAATTTAATGGCTTTTTACATATAAGGACATATGTATATGTGTGTCTTTTGCCAAACACATATTCCCATGACCCAGATCAAGACGTCAAACATTTCCAGTGCCCCAGAGGTTGTCATGCCTCTTTCTACTCAATAGCCACCATCACCACTAACCCCAGATAACCGTTTTTTTTTTTTTTTTACATCTATCACCATAAATTAGTTTGGCCTGATTTTCATAAAATGGGTCATACATACAGTAGGTGCTCTTTCATGTCTGGTATCTTTTGTTCATAATTATGCCAGTGGCATGTTGTTGCATGCGGTAGTATTCTTTTTAAAAAACTGTTTAAAAAGTTTATTGCATGAATATACCCAAACTTATTTATCTGTTCTCTTGCTGAGGGACCCTTGAGTTGTTTCCAATTTTGGGCTATAATGCATAAAGCTATTAAGAGTATTTTCGTATACCCTTTCTGTGAGCATGAGCATATATTTTTGAGGGGAGGGGAATTGTTGGGTTGTACATTATACATATATATTTTTAGTTTTAGTAGGTACTGCCAAGTATTTTTCCCTAGGTGGCTGCATCACTTTGCGTTCCCACTAACACGGCAGTGTGTGAGGATTCCAGTAAGCTCACATCCTAACAACACTTGCTTTGTTACTCTTTAACTCTTTTATGACACGAATAGGTATTCCCCTGTGTTTAAATTTGGTACCTTTCCTGTTACAAAAGAAAGAAATAATAGGACAGTTCTATAAAGCGTTAGGTCTGAGAAAGTGGTATCGAATAATATTAGCTCTATCTGGGGTGTGTGGATGGATCCCAGGGCTTCCAATTTGGGGGCTACTTTAATAGGTGAGTGTAACATAGCGAAATAAACCTGTCTTTTTGGTACATTCCTTCTATTCATTTTGGGCACCGTGATCCTGATGGCATTTACCAATCAAATCTATGTGATAAAAATGCTTAGGGGCACCTGGGTGGCTTAGTTGGTTAAAATGTCTGACTTCACTCAAGTCTGCATCTCGCAGCTCGTGCGTTTGAGCAGCGTGGCTCTCCATGGTCAGTGCCCAGCCTTCTTTGTCTCCTTTGTCTCCCTCTCTCTCTGTGCCTCCCCCACTTGCACGCATGTGCTCTCTCTCTCTCAAAAACAGACATTTTTAAAAACTGCTTAGTAATATTAGAAAGCTTCCTTGAATTTAGCACTGTATGAAAAGACTACATTAGGAACCTAATTACTACTCTGTAAAATACAGTGCACGTTTGAATAAATCTAACCATAAATATAAACAAGCTGCAGTTCATATAGAGAGACTAACTTCAGAATGGGTCCCTGTACTGAGGAGATAGTAAACACATGGTGCTCAATAAATGTTTAGTAATGATATTGATTGCACACCTCTTCTTTCATGATCTGTTCTGAGCGGGGCTTTACCTTCGTTGTTGTTGTTGTTCAGTGTTTCGTGCTGGTCCGTATTAGATCATTAAGTCGAGGCGGGCTCACTAATTTACAGAAAATTTGCAGTCTCTATAGATACCCTGAATGTACATCTTAAACAGTCTACAATGGTATTTCTAAATCTGTAGTTACTATTATTCCTACTCCACAAATTAATATAATTTAGGACCCCAGGGAAGACTGCTTTCCTTCAATTGCCAGACTTTGATTCACTATTTTTTCTTTTTATGACAATGGTGAATCTTTGATAGACAGCTATGATTTGTGGCTGGAAAACAAAGAAACAAACAAACAAACGAGCTGACTGGCTTTAAATCCTCTTTTTACTACTTAACTCTGTGACCTTTGGTAAATAACTTAACCTCTGTACGCTTCAGTTCTCTCCTCCGTAAAATGGGAATAATTACTCCAACCTAGGAGAGTCGAGAATCAAATGAGCTATTATTTGTAAAGCATGTAGAATAATACTGGATACACGGCAATAATATACAGGCCTTTGTTAAGTAAAATAAATTAAAAATCTTCCCTCAAACTGTCTTCATTCGATCACTCAAAAAGCTTCTCTTTGGATTCCCATACTCTCTGTTCAAATATCCCACCCCACATCCATACAGCCCCCCATGCCAGCGTGTGTACCATCCTCTTCAAGAAGAGCGAGGTGTTCAGCAATAGTGACCCCCAAACACACAACGGTGTGCATGGGTCTCCAGTGCTGAGTGAGAGAAGCCTGAAACAAGGGGCTCCATATTGCAAGATTGCGTTTACTTGCCATTCTGGAAAAGGTAAAACCATCTGGATAAAAGCCGATCAGTGGTTGCCAGGGACCAGAGGTCCGGGGAGGAGTGAACTGCAAAGGGGCACGAGGGAATTCAGGGGGAGGGGAGGTGACGGGACGCAGCTGTTCTACATCGTGACTGCGGTGGTGCTTAATCAACTATATGCAGTTGTTAAAAGATACATAACTATACTTCTAAGAGGGCATTTTCGCCATATGCCAATTACACCTGGATTTGTAATAGAAAAAGGAATAAGATGTAGCACAAAGTCTTCTACAGAAAAGAAGTCATTCAGTTACACGTGAGCGGTTCTAGAATATGTGCAGAACCATGTGTAACTTCGGACATGGCCGGTGCTACAGTTCTGGGAACAGATCTCCGCTGGTCCTGAGCCTTTGGCCGGTGGCAGGATGATCCCAGCGAATTGCTCTTTCTTTGCTGAATTATCTCGCAGGGAACATTTGAAATGTGCTGTGGTTGTTTTGCATCAGTTACTGACATCTGGCGACTAGGGATCGGTTAAGGACTCGAGGCGGTATAAAAAGAGCTGTAAGAATGGGCAAGGTGAGCGTCTCGTGTCTGGCGGACCTGGTTGGCTTCATCAGTAGCTCTCTGTTGTTGTCGGAGCCGGGGAACTGAAGCCTGTACCCGAATCTCAGAGCGTGCCACCTTGTCTCCTGCTTTGCCTGACTCCAGAACTTTATCCCTTGTCATCTTAGCATTACGAAACTTCTTGTCCCTATACTGTCTCTCCTGGCACCTTTTCATCGAGCGTGTCCCATGTTCCATGCAAGAGCTAACAGAAAATCAGAAGTAGCTTCTAGAGCCCGTGGGCTGCCCCCCTCCCCCCAGGGTAGAGTCTCTGCTCTCTGCTCGGGATGCAGGCCCACAGCTCCCCAGTTCCCAGTCTCCTGAGGGACTTCTCCCCTCTGTGACAGCCCCTCGCTGGCCCCCTCCTTTCGTTTGTGTCAACTCCCCTGAACCCCTCTGCATCTTCAGCTTTGCTCCTCAGCCTTGAGCCTAGGTGGCTACTTACTCCACTGCCTCAGCATCTTGCCCGGAGACAGCTGAGGAAAGGCTCTGGGCCCAGCGCACAGACTACCAGAGAAGGAAGCTGCATTGGCCCTTCGGCCCGCAGGTCTAGCACCCAGAAGAGTCTGACTTATCACAACACTCTGAGGGACTGCCTTTCGGCATGAGGCCTATGCATATAGCTAAAAGAGAGACCCCCTTCCTTCTATGTTGCATAAACAAGTCCCTGAAGCCTCTCCTACCTTGGAGTGTTTGGAGCCCTGACACTAGGTTCAGTCATGTGTATGCCCGATGCCAAACACATATTACTTCCCACCATAGCAAACACAGATTAATTGGAACCCTCACGTATCTGATCATTTTTTCTAAAAGTAGAGGTCATGGACTGACACTGAGAAGTGGCCAGAAACGTCTAACAGGAAACCAGTTTAGTGAGAAGATGGGTAGTTCTATAGAGGTCCGCCACTGGTGGGCAAATCAGGCAAACGCTATGAAAACTGAGATTTGCGGGGCGCCTGGGTGGCTCAGTCGGTTACGCGTCTGACTTCGGCTCAGGGCATGATCTCAAGGTTCCTGAGTTCGAGCCCCACATTGGTTTCTGTGATGACAGCTCAGAGTTGGAGCCTGCTTCACATTCTGTGTCTCCCTCTCTGTCTCTCTCTCTCTCTCTCTCCCTCTCTCTGCCCCTCCCCTGCTCATACTCTGTCTCTCTCTCTCTGAAAAATAAGCATTAAAAAAACCCAAAAACCTGAGATCTGCCATTATGAGGCAATATGACATTGGGGGGGGCGGCGCTCACGAGAATAGGAGGGAAGAGCAAGGACTGTGCCACAGGAGGCAAAATTTTAAGTTGTGGTTCTTCACTGCCGCTGCCTGGATCAGCTGCAACAGGCCTGTCTCCAGAGCGACTGAATCACATTCTGTGGCCATGGCCCCGGGGATCTGCACTTTAGAGTATCTCCCCAGGGGATTCTGACATTTGCCCAGGTCTGGAACCCCATGTTTAGAGACTCCACCAGGAAAAGAGCCCCTCAGGGTTCTCTGTTAATTCACAAGGTGCTCACGATGACTCGGTAAGGAAGGTGCTAATATCTCCATTTTGCCGTTGAGAATGCTGAGGCACGGAGGGGTCACACGGCCAGTAGGCGGCGGAGCTTGCTTTGGAACCCAGGTAATCTGGCTTCAGACCCCATGATAATATTTCAACAGAATTATTAAGAGGAAATAAAACAAGGAAAATATGAAATGTTTTGAAACGTGTTTAAGAAAGACGTTTAACAGGAGTTAACTCTTCATGGCACCCAGAAAATCCCATCGAAGGAAACACGCTAATCCCTGAACATTCTGCCTCAGGAAGTTTTTACTCCACTGCGTGTCAGTTTCCCATTGTGTAAAAAGGCCTCCTTTTTTTCGTCTAACCTAGATGGACACCATGATGTCATGCTTATTTGCCCTTTTCTGACCTAAACAGTAATGAAATTTAGGTCCTTGAAAAACCCTCCTATTCAGAGCCAGGACACTGAAAGCTTATTCAAATATGAGACAAGTGTCCTGATATTATCTAGTCTAGACATAGGGACTCATGAAAAAAGGTACAATTAGAATCTTTCAGTCTGGAGTTGATGTCTTCAAATAAGTTTTCTGAAAATCTGATTTTAATACGGGTTATTTTTTATAAAGTAAGTGAGAGAGCAAACCTCTTTCTCAGGTCTTCGCCAGAGCAGTTAATTGTGTTTCTTCTTTCTACCTCCTCTAGAGCAGCCAAAGTCGGTAATTGAACCTGTGACTGGCAGGCAGAGTTTCTCTGGCATCAGCCACAGGGCTCTGCACGCCCAAACGAAAGGGCCGAGAAGCCAGCCGCTTACTCTCCCAACACATGAGTGGTGCTTCCTGAGGTCCCACCGGAATAGTCATGGATCTGTTCAGGGTCCAAAATTAATTTGTTAAGACGGCAGTTTGGCCTGTGTTGCCAGGTGGATGGCCCGTGTGTGACCCTTTTTCACAGAACACAGTTATTGCCAGAACTGAAAACAGACAAAAAAAAAAGTCCTTTTCCTCTGGAGAACCCTGCTACTGTTGGTGCCGCTGAAGCAGTGGACTTCGAGGCTGTGGCAAAAGCCCCACCCATATTAGAAAGCAGGAGACCAACAACACAATTAAGTTGTAAGTACCTGAACTATTTCAGGGGCGTCTAATCAACACTGTTCTTTCCAGAACTCATAGGGAAGGTCTTCAGGACAAAGAGAGGGAAGAGATGTTGTTTTTATATTAATGCAAGTCAATGATTGTCGAATGGATAGAGGAAAGCACGGGCATACACTGTGGTTGCTTTGCTCCCCAGGGTTCTTTTCACCTCCTCCTTCTTGCTCTTCTGTCACCTCCTCTCCAGACATTCCCGGACGGTCAGTGCTCTGGAAACCACTCCACTATCTTGTGTGTCGGCTCTGCTCTTGTCTTCCATCCTACCCCATTTCAAAGCCTACCCCACGTTGTCACGCGACGGTTTTTCCGAAATGCAAACCTGGTTATATCCGTCCTCTGGACTAAAATCGTTCTCATTTAACCACACTGGCTGAAATGTCATGGAAAGTACTTCCCCAAATGATCCCAGCCCACATCTACAGTCCACAGAGCACCCCACCGACAACGCCCAGCCATTTGCTCCCATGATGCCAAGCCATTCACAGTTCACAGAATAAGCCATGCTCTGTCCCACCCTCCTTCTGAACAGACAGTCACCTAGCCTGCAAAACCCTCTTCTATTACTCGGCACTCGGCCGCCATCTCAATTGCTGACTGTTCTGAAGGCTCTCCTAGGAACCCAGACGAAAGAAATCTATCCCGTCCCTGTGCTTCCCCTCCTCAGTTTCCCCCATCTGGGCTCCTACAGTGTTTACCTAGCTGTCCCGTTTGATTGAAGATGCTCAACTTGTTGAGAGAAAAACATGGACCCATTTTGTCTTTCCCATGGCTGCTACCCCACTTTGTTCCTTCGTTTGGCTCTCCTTTCCCTCTGGGCAGCAAGCTCCCCTGACAATAGTTCATTCTGTCCCAGAACTCTTCAGTCACTTCTGTTTATGAAGACAATCTGGTCCTGTTAACCATCTCAAATTTGGTACAAACCCCTCTGCATCTCCCCGGGGCAGACATAACAAGGCTGGATTGGGGGCATATCTGCTTTCTGACATGGTCCCCTTCTTAAAGGACCAGAGTAAGTAGGAGGAGCAGAAGTTTCCCTTTGTCACTTTTTTCTTCATCTTCTGTGGTAATGAGGCTGTCGGCAACTCTTTCTCACAGCTCATTGGTTGGTGGGGGAGGGGGATTAGGAGTAGTCTTATCAAGAGTTACTGTGGTCGGGATGGAAGCCCCTAGTCTCCACTGATGGGAACTCAGTCCCAAAAAGTCTCCTGAGCGTTGGTGGTTCCTTCCCAGGAGAATTCACAGCAACTCCAGGTGACCTTCAGCCCCCAGGACCCCCCGCAAGGGAGGCCTTGCTCACATCCCTCAGTGCTCCTTGCCACAACTTTTGTTGAAACAATGGGAGAGGTCTTGTGGGGTTTATTGTTAGAGAATTTCACCTAGACCTACAGAAGCAACAATAAAATCTTGCTGAGGAAAATATGTACTCATACGCTCAGGTTCAAAATAAATATTCTGAGAGACACCCAATTTATTGAGGATTCTTTTTTAAATTTTTAAAATTTTCCTTGGCTTTCTTAAGAATTTGCCTCTGAGCTAAATTAGGGTATCATATGGAGCCAATCGCTTTTTAAAATTTTGTAATTTTAAATCCTAAATAAAAATGTATGGATCTTTAAAGTATAATTAGATTTTAAAGAAATCTGGCCCAGCGTTTCTCAACGTATGCTCTGAAGAACTAGGGGCGTTCTGCAAAAACATCGCTTGGTGGTCAGATTCATTTGGGAAATAGCATATTGCCTAGAGCCGCCTCCTGCAGAGCCACCGGAGATATTACAATATCAAAATCGCTGAGAAGTTAGGCAGTAAATAAACTTGCTTCACATCCTTGAACCTTAGGCTTTGCAAAATTATTTGAGCTATGAATTTCCTGCCCCCACTTTTTACCTCGTGTAACACTTAATGACCCAGTTTGGAACTTGCTGGCTCTTGCGATGAGGCAGTGTTGAGTGCCAGAAAGAATATTAAGAAATGGCAGTGACGGCGCCTGGCTTTGTCTGCTTTGTACCCTGGAGTACCCCCCAGGCACGGAAATTTATCTCCTTTAGCTCAACGCAGAGCCAACCTTCCCCAAGATAGGGAAACATCAGTAGCTCTCCCTCTATGTGTTTTTCAGCAAACCTATGGAAATTCTGCCTGATTTGGTTTTTAAAACCTTTGTATGAAACATTAGCCTGATTTGGTTTTTAAAACCTTTGTATGAAACATCAGTCGAAAGGCAGACCAATTTTTCTGGAAAAGGAACAACAGATTAATTTTAAGCCATTTGGTTCTAAGATATGATGGAAAGTCAAAGAGGTGAGTTACCAACAATTTAAGTTTTTGTATACATAGAGTAATACAAAATATACATCTTTTTACATGCCAGTGCTCTTTACAGATATTACGAAACACAGTTAACACCCAGTCTATGAAAATCATAGAAATCTGGATTCATCAATATTCAGCATATGGTTTTATCAGGGTGTGACAAATCAATTTTTTGAAAAATAGAAAAATAATTGCATTTAATTCTCCAAAGTTATTGGAAAGAAATAAAAATTCATTGGTGAGCAAATATTAAATTGGAACATATGGAATCTTAATTCTAAAATTGTATAAGGGATTCTAAACAGTGTCCATGAGGCTTATTTTTGCTTTGTGTTGTTTTGTTTTCAATTCAACTTCATTCTTCCACGCCAGTTAAATATTTCAGATTTCCTCTCTGTGGGACTCAGGCTGACTACTGAGGGGTTCCTGGCACCTGAGAATGGCATCTGTCTTCCTGTCACCATGCCAACTTCACTACAAAGGAGGGATTTCCCCTTTTTTTCCAGTCTTCCCTCCCGTGAGGGAGACACACACTCCTACCTCGAGGGGTGGGGAGAGAGCACCATTTCTAATTCTAATTGGTTCCCTTCCTCTTCCTTTGTGTGAGAAAAAGCCTCGAGATGAAACTCTTTGTCTTTTTAAATATGATTTTCGTGTTCTCGCTGGTCTTACTGACGTCTTTGTGTGGTGCAGTGGCAGGGATCCCGCTGCATTTACATGGCAACCAGGAAACCAGTCACTCAGAGTTGCCATAGTAACCAGAGGTGGGGGGAGGGAGAAGTCCATTTTATCACAGTAGGCTGTGTCCCTTCCAGGAAGCGTACAGAATTTTTAGAGAGAGGTCATTATGAACACAACAACAACAACGACAATAACAAATGCCAGTTGGCGTTAGGACAACCATGCTCCCGCATCACAATGCTCTCTGTAGTAGAGGGGGGTGCCAGTGAGCACGTGGCAAACATTACAGGGAGATAAAGGGCGTTGCCTTCTCCCCTCAGCACAAGGGGTGGGGTGTTGACTTGGTCTAGTAAGTCCTTTCAGGGAAGTCAGTAAGCACAAGCCTCACACTGAAATTCAATTCTCTCTCAAGTTTCAGGTCTGCAAAGGAGCAGGTAACTGGTGCGGAAGGAGAGGGAGTGTCTTGGTTGGGCTGGGGCACAGCTCTACTTTTATGATAAGAACCACCCTGAACCGTAGAAATGGGGCAAAGGGTGCTGTCCCAAGAGGAACGGAAGTGTCTGTTAAGTCTCGTTTCCTGCCACATCTGCTTCTGGAGCTGAGGGTAGTCATATTTCAAAATTTTTTTTAAGAAAAGAAAGTCATGTAAGGTTAACCAGTGACATTATCTTTTACAGACCTGATCATTAGAATCCCCAGCTGATAGGCAGATCATGTTTTATGAGAGACAACAGGGGCTCTGGTCCCCGGATACAGACTTGACTCCTGGGTTTATTTAGTCTGACTTGTGGGGAGCCAGAACTGACCCACGACTGATCATGTTTATAACTAAACTTGAGAATGCACTACTTGATTTTAAAAAGTTTTCTAATGGCAGTATCCTAATAGGGAGCTAGGAAAGTGCCTCTGTAAATGTAGATCTTATGGTTTATAAAGTGAGGAAAAAAACAAAAGAAAAACAATCTCTCGTCTTCCTTTCTAACAGCGGAGTGTTACTCTTTTCTTCTTTTGAAGATGAAACGATCTAACTCTTGATTTCTGCCCCTCCTTGCCCCAAACCTCCCTCCTCTGCTCCCTGCGTTCATCTCAGTAAACGGCTCCAGGATTCATCCTTCAGTTGAGAGTCTTCCTTACCTTAACTCCTCTCACATTCAATTTAGCTGCAAATTCTTACAGGTCTGGTTTCAAAGCATATCCCGAGTGTAGTCTCTTCCCTCTACCTTTATTCTCCATCATACCCAAGCTGCCATCATCTTTCTAAATTCTAAAGGAGCCTCCTGACTGGACTCCCAGTTCCCATCCCGGTTGCACAAGGCAAGTTAGGTCATGCCGCGCCCACACTGATACCTCTCCCCACCCACCCCGTGGCTGTGCACAACACTCAGAATGCAACCATGACCTACTGTGGCCCCAGCCTGCCCCTGTATCCTTAGACCCTATCACTTCCCCACGTGTGCACTCTATTCTCTTCGGCTGGCCTCCTTGTCATTCTTTGAACACATCAAGGATTCCCTCATCTCAGGGTCTTTGCACCTGCCTTGATACTCTTCCCCCCATGTTAGGAGGCCTCCTTCCCTCACTTCCTTCAAGTCTCTAAATGTGCTCTCCTACAGGAAGCCATTTGTAGCAGCCGGGGTCTCACACGAGTTTTAGATGAAAGGACTTGTTTGCTGTGTGCAGGAATAAGGAAGCCAAAAGCGAGCTTGAATGCCATAGCTGGTCTTGAGGGGGCAAAGGGAAGAAATAATATTGTAGGAGCACAGAGGGAGATGCATCCTGGAGTCCCATGGGGCTGCCCGGAACAGAATGCTGAGGAATAAGCCACTGACCTCGCTTTCTGTGCCCTGGCCAAACACAGCTGGAAACCAGAGTCCAAGGGAGTCCAGGAAACATAGTATTGGTACTACAGAAGTTACCAATGGTTGCACAACAAATTGCCCCAAAATACAGTGGTTTGAAACACTTCTGTTGTCTCTTTCTTTGGGTCGGGAATTTGAAAGCAGCTTATCTTCGTGTTTCCAGTCCCAGCTCTCATATGAAATTGCAGTTAAGACGTCAGTTATTCGAAGGCTCGTGTGGGATGGAGGATCCATTTCCAAGATGGCTCACTTATACGGCTGGTGAATCGTTGGTTCTCAGCAAGAGACCTAAGACCCTCCCCCTAAGGGCCTCTCCACAGGGCCATTTGAGTATCCTCACAACATGACACCTGGCTTCCTTCAAGGGAGTGACCCAGGAGGCCAGGGTGGAAGCTACAATGCCCTTTTGTGACCTAGCCTTGAAAATCCCTTAGGTCACTTCAGCTGCATACTATTAGTCACATAGAGCAGTTCTGAGTCGATGTGAGAGGAGACCACACAAGGGTGTGAATACCAGGAGCCAGTAACAACTGGCGGACATCTTAGAGACGCCACTGAGCACAGCACAAAGCAAAGAAGGGTGGAGGATTAATTGAAATGGCAGGGGGAAAGGTAGAAATCAGGGAATAGCAACTTTCTTACTTAAAATATTGTATGCAGTCCTGCCACCGCATTCCCCTTTCCTCTGTTTTACGTTTCTTCACGGGACTTAATGCTACCTGAGATATATTTGTGTATTAACTACATTGACCCTTGAACAACACAGAAATTAGGAGTACTGATACCCGACACAATAAAAAATCCACGCGTAACTCTTGACTCCCCCCAAACTTGACCAATAGCCTACTACTGACCAAAAGGCTTACCATAACATAAATAGTCGATTAACACACAGTCAGCTGTATGTTATATGTATTATATACTGTATTTTTGCAATAAAGTGAACTAAAAACTGCTAAGAAAAATTGTAACGAAGAGGAATTATGTTTCTAGTACTGCACTGTATGGGAAAAAAATACATGTATATGTGGACACGTGCAGCTCAACCTCGTGTTGTTTAAGGGGCAACTCTTTTATTTTTGATTCTCCCACTATCGTATAGACTTCATAAGGTAAGAGACTTATTAGTCTATTTTGTTTCCTGCTGGCACTTAGCAACCTTCCAAGGAATACTGTTACATTTGAATGTATAAATGGTCCCTAATTTTAGGTCAAAAATAAATGTTTTTAAATGCCCAATTCCAGTAACATCCCCACCCTTTTTAAACTAAAAGCTTATTTCCACCCCCGCACCCCCTAACCCCCCCAAAAAAGAGTACTGCTACTCAGTGAATTAGAATTTGCCTCTGGGAGCTTTGCAAGAAACACAGTTGCCTCTTCGTCCTGTCTCCCTCTTCGGTTTGCTATTCCTTTGAGGTGTTAGTGCGTTCCCGTAAATTTAAAACCAAGTTTTCACATTTCTCCCTCTTAAAAGTAAATTAAATCATCTTCTGTTTATCTGGCTCTCTGTCGAGTTCTGTTTTCTGAGGTCTTGTTTAAAAAATGGTTTTTACGAGAAAAATAAACACTTCCCCCCTAACTTCCTCTTTATTTCCCCTCCTCCATTTCTTCCTGAAATCTGCCAAGGGCATATGTGGAAATTTCTTGTCCTCTGTGGCATTTATGAAGCTAAAGAGAGTGCTGACCTCTGGTTACTGATAGAAGAGAACAGATAGCAAGCAGAAAACCCTAGTCCTGGACCCCCCCAGCGCCAACTGGGGAGCCCACGTTCATGTTTTATCCCAATGGGCTGATTGTAAGAAGGCAGCCCAGGAACACCTGCGCCCAAATCTAGAGTGGGTGGAAGGATGTTTTTTTAATCCTGTACCAGCCCTAGAAGGTGCATGGTAAATTAACACCTTTCTAGATATGAATTGGGAGAAAACCAATTTGTTACGCTATGAAGCGATGGCCCTTGGAGTGGAGGAGACAAGCTGGTCGTTCCAGCCAGTGAGAAGACATGACTTAGTGTCGCATGCGCATACTTACTCCACATGAAATCTACACAGAACTCTTTGTTGTAATCCCTTTCCATAACGAGGTGCACCTGTTCAGAATCTGTACCAGAACCAACAGTTTTAACTCTTATCAATACGAAACCTCATCGTTTGTACATATTAGAAATATGAAGGGTGAGTTTCTGTCAGTCTTGTGAAGCTCACTTAACAAAGGTTTGGTGAGTCCTTACTGGGTACCAGGCGCCATCAAGACTCTGGCTAATCAAGCGCATAGTTGTCTTCCTAGAAATTTAGGGGTAGAGAGGTGTTTTGATTTTCTATCTGATGATCGTCATACATGGTGGGTCTTTGAAGAATTTCCTTAGGCTATTGTTCCAGAATAAAGTGGGAGTCTGTCTCACTAAAAATTAAGCACATCTATTCATTACTGTACACTCTCACTTCTTCATTGGAATCTTATTTTTTTCTCATGGTGTCCCCTTAGCTATGGGCATATACGGCACTTTTTTCCCTCTCGTATACATTATTTGAGATTGTTTCTTCCACTTTCTGTAAATATAAAGCCACTGATGTATATAATCCTTAGAACATAGGGAATGTAGCCTTCTCGTACATTAGAGTGCCAAGTGTGTTTACTGGGTATTGGAGTTTTCTTAGTCATATTTATACTATTAATTTTTAGTTAGTAGAAATCTACCTCCTTTCTAGATGTAAAACTGTGGGGTTGGGGAGTTAGGAGAAATGTACATAAATATTTTAGTAGCAAACAAATGACTTGGCTGTGGGCTGGGTGAATTCCGGTATTTTGAGCTGGGAAGGATGCAATGACAATAACTGACTTTGAGCAAGTAACCCATTCTTTTCATTTGAAAACAAAGCCAAAAAAGGACAAGGTATAAATAGTGACATATTTGCCTACCAACAAGATACTACAGGACTTTATTGACCCACAAATGTTTGACTTATAATCTTCCTCCTAAAATTAGTCCATGTCCCTTACTTGGCTTTTGCCTTTATTCATACATGCCACAAATATTTATTGCACACCTACAATGTGCTATGAACTAAGCATTTCAGAAGGTACTAGAGATATAGCTTTAAGACATTACCTGTGTATTCCAGAATTCCACATACCGTAGAGGATAGAGAAAGAGAAACACGCAATGACAATAAAGTGTGATAAGAGCAATAGCCAGGATACGCAAGAGGTGATTTGTGGAGGAGGGAGGGTCCACCTAACCCAGTCATTTTCTTTGAGAAAATTTCACAGGTAAAAATAGCAATTTCCTGAGGAATCATGTTGTTTATTTTTGCCAAGTCAATAATTTGAGATTTCCAAATTTACCATATACCACACAATTCTTCTCTGCTGAAATTTCCCTGTGTAATCACACAAATGAAAGCATGTTGAATATCTTCCTACTGACGTAACTGATATCATTTTTGTAACATTTCATAGGAAGTTATAGCAAATGTTTTGTGTTACTGAAGATGCACCTTCCAGGTGTGCAGATTAGCAAGAAGAGTAATCAATGACAAAACTTTTAGGAGCTTTCTAAATAGAGTAGGGCTTCGTTGTCATCTTAGCAAATCATGGATCTTCATATTAGTTTAATATTAACATTAGTCAGTTGGTAACTTCTGGGTCTGTCCTTTTAAAAAAATATATTTCTTTATTTTTGAGAGAGAGAGCACACGCGCGCACGTGCATGGGGGAGGGGCAAAGCAAGATGGAAACAGAGGATCTGAAGCAGGCTCCGTGGATGGGGCTCGAACTCATGAACCGTGAGATCATGACCTGAGCGGAAGTCAGAGGCTTAACTGACTGAGCCCAGGGTCTGTCCTTTTTTAACTTCAGTATCATCTTTTCCACCTTGCCACACCTTCTGATTTTCTGATTCTCGAGGACATTTTGGGTAATATTTGAAGCAGCCAGGGTGGGTTATTTGCTCATTCTCTTAGAGCTTTGTAAAACATATGTGCTTGTGTTTTCAAAGTGGTCAGCAGTACTCATAACTTTCTCCCAAAGGGCCTCATTGTTTATATTCAGTTAAAGTCAACAAACGTGTACTGAGCACAACTCGACATGCCGAGTGCTGTGCTAGGTGCTGAGTGGTACAGAGAGGCACAGCCCTTGTCCTCAGTACTCCGCCTACTCATTAGACTCAAGTGGACTCTGGGAGGAGAGACAGAGTCACCACCCAGCACTTAACACCATAGTTCCTTCCTCAATGTCTGTGGTTCCTTTTCTGAAATTCTATCATAGAAAAATTCAAAGCGAGAACTTAGGAGAAGAACAGATCTGGTCAGGGGAACGAGGTCATCAGTAAACCTATGACTACTCTTTACAACGGGGAAGTCAACAAAGACACAAAAGCAGGCTTTCAAACATCTTTTTGTTCTCTAGCCTTTGGCTAACCTGTTTGCTATGATTACCTTATCTAGTTGATATATTTGGCACAGAAAAATCAAGTCTTGCCTTTCGGCCTTGTCTGCAAATGATTGGAGTTCTTAGTGGACAGTTCTTCTTTCAAGACACTTCAAAATGGTTTCCTTGTGTGATGCGAATCTCACAAATCTCACCTCACCGATTCCTCTCTTTAATACTGACATTCCTTTCAAGGGTTGTTTTTCCAAGCCTTTGCTGCCCTCCATGGTCTCTAACCTCTGTCGTACTTTGTTGTTGACTCCCTCTTCTTGATCCTCTTGCTCACTTCCTGTTGTCCCTGATTTTCTGTGTGGATCTTCAGAGACTTTATAGAGGAAGCAAATTGTATTTTGCGGGAATTGCTGTTTCTGTTTTTACGGTAATAATGCATTTGGTTTAGACTTTCATCAACCCAGTCAATGATCCAGCTCCCACTCCTGCTGGTGGAGGGTCTGGAATGTTTCCTTCTTCTGGGAAGCCCAGAACATCAGAGAGAGTGCAGTTACGCAGGGAGCATCCCACGCGGGGAGCGTCCAATCTTCTTTAGCCTGGCCAAACTCCCAGACTTCCAGCCCTGGTTCTGCCTCCCTCCCCATCGCCTGCCTTCTTCCTTCCTGCATCCCTCCATACCCAGCATCTTCTAGCGAGACCTCATGCTCCATGGTTAGCCTCCTCAGCTCCCAGCTCCTGGCAACCCTTGGCCTCTGAACCCACCCCCTTCCTTCCCATCAACACTTGTGTTTCTTTTCTCATGAGATATTAGGAAAGCAAACTTGAACTCATTCATCAGTGACAACCTTCTCAGGGCCTTGTGCCTGTAACACACACATACATACATTTGGGTTAACAACCCTAATTGGTTTAATGCTGGTGACATTTCAGGGAAGTATCTGGGGGGGCTTCACACTATTCCACTCAATCCCCACCTTAGCCCTGCCCAGGGGAAAGGGAAAGGGGAATTCATGCCTCTAACATTTTGCCCTCTTGAGGAAGCCTTGGTCATTACTCTGCAGACCCCTCGTCTTACTGGCTTTTGTCCTGGGCCATGACATAGAGACTCTCATTTTTCATTAGTGAGGGGCAGTCGCTCTCTCTCCAGAGAAAGCTATTCTGTCTACCTCACCCCCTGACTCTCTTTAAACCAAACATGATTTAGTCTTCTTGACTCCTAACAGCTGGGGTAGGCTCAGATGTCTGGGGGAAGGCAATGACCCTGTGACACAAAGATCCGAGTGGGACAAGATTTATTAATGTATGGACTTACTTTCTTCCCGTTTCACTCTCCCCTCTTCCCTGCAGCCACACGCACGCACTCCAGCAGTGGCTTTGCCCGTACGCTTTATGGCTCCTGTCTGCTACGACAGAATAAGAAAAGGATAGAGAGACATCAAAGCTGAGACATGGACGGAAAAGTAGGGAGGGCTGAGCCTGAGAAATCTAGTCAATCGAAATAGTAAAGAACTAGCAGGCATGGCGAGGGCGGTGGAGGGAGAGGAACAATATTTTCAAGAGATTGGAGAAGAGTTTGGGGATCTGGCACGGGAGAGCTTCTGGGACAGCTGCGAGGTGGCAAAAACTGGCGCGTGCGGGAGGGAATGGGAAACGTGTTTCTGGCTTACAAATCGGTCTCTTTAAAGTTCACCCAGAAATGCAAGGAAAGAATAGCTTTTTTCCTTTTTGTTTCTATTTCTTTTTAGAATTTATTTTTCAAAATTACTTTTTGTTCGTCGCCAGATCGTGCTTCTATATAAGCATTTCAGTGTGAACACAGAACCAGGATTTACCTACGTGACCAAAGTTCAGAATCTGGCACGCAAGTTGCAGAGAACCAAGGTTTCCTGCAAAAACAAAAACAAAAAAACAACAACAGCTAGAGGGATTAGTGTCTCTTATCCCATGACCAGCTCCTCATCTCAGAGACTTCCCTTTTCTTCCCCTCCCCAGGCACCCAAAGGAATATAGTGGCAGGTTTGGAAGTTCTGCCAATGATGCCTATTTATTATACAAACAGTAAACTAGCTGCTCTGTGCCAACTGAAGATGAACCGAACGTGGCCCTGACCTTAAGGGGCTCAGATAGTAACAGGTGAGGCGGACCTATGACGACCCATTAAAACAGTGCAGTTACTGTGGATGTGGAGGTAGAGGCCAGGCCCCAGGTGTTCCCCCAGCAAAAAAACACCCAGCTCTGCTTGTGTATCAGGGTAGGCTTCAGGGAGGAGCTGAGTCTGAAGGTATAGGAAGGGGGTGCCAGCAGACAAAACAGAGGAAGAAATAAGGGTGTTTCGGCCAAAATAAAGAGCATATGGCAAGGCGCAGAGGAGAAAAAGGGCACGGTCGCGTGAGAAACCCCGTGTGGGTGGGGTTAGCTAATACGGTGAGTGTAGTTGGGTGACATTCTGTAAGGCCTTGGGTGCCACGCAAAGGAATTAAGACTTGTGTCCTGTAGGCACTGGGGAGGGGAGACGCTGACTAGGGTGGTGACGGTATCAACGGCTCATTTTAAAGTGTATTGATTTTTATTTATTTAGCGAAAGATAGAGAGCAAATGGGGGCGGGGGGAGGGAAGGCCCGGAGAGAGGGAGACAGAATACCTAGCAGGCTCCAGGCTCTGTGCTGACAGCACAGAGCCCAAGGCAGGGCTCAAACTCAGGAACCGTGAGATCATGACCTGAGCCTAAATCAAGAGTCAGAGGCTTAACTGACTGAGCCACTGAGGTGCCCCCTGAACTGTCCACTTTAGAGGTGTGCCGCTAGCGGGCATGGTTTAGAAGAGAGACAGGGGGTAGGAGGACACAGGAGGGAGGATTGCGGTCATGTAGGGGAAGCCAAAGCATTTATGTTAAGACAGTGGCAAGGAAAACAGGGATTTGGTCAAAGGATAGTTTGGTGCTATCAACTTACTCATTTGGACACAAAGGGATAGGAACTTTCAATCAGATGGGTAACAAAGACAAATGGGTTTGATAGCGTTCTAAATTCCCTCTGTGGGGTTTGTATTCCTCATTAAATAAAATAGAGAATGTAGAAAGGGAAAAACATGCTTTAGGTGAGACAATACATAAAATTTGGAAAATATTCATTTCGAGGGACATTCAGCTAGACTGTTGGGTAATGCAGGAGAGATATCAGGCCCAAATGATGGCTTCTTTATGACCATCAACCTCTTCTACATGGTAGACTTAAGAAATAGAAAGTATCAATGACTATAAATAAGACTATCGGTGAATGTTGGAGTGTTTTATGTTTCTATGCATTGATAAAAAGCATCTAGGCTAGGCTCATGTTTAGTTACCGATGGCATGAACTGTTAATGGAGAGATATGTAATTATATCTCCCAAGAAATGAACACCCGCAAACTTAGTGTGTACTTACACCAGGCTTGTGTTTAGACACCTGAACTGGATTGGTCTCCCTTGGCCAATCTACACCCCACCCCTCTGCCGTCCCGCATATTTTTCTTTTCCAGAAAAAAAAAAAAAAAAAAAAAAAGAGTCTTTTAGGACCAGATGAAAGCAATGAGGTTGATGACAGAAAGAGAAAGAGCTTAAAATCTAGTTTTCAGCTGTGAAGAGAGGGTGGTTGACAGTTCACAGCAGGGGTCAGGTGAGCCTACTGAGAGTCTATTAAGCTCCAGGGCGGGAAGAGCCATTCAGAAAGCAACAGGTCAAATTCCTGGCAGATTTCATCGTCTGAGGTTTTCCTCTAAAGATGTAAAGGTAAAGACCAACCACTCTCTGCTAGTTGAGAGAGTATGTGAGAAGGAGAGAGACCTGTTTGAATCCAAGGTTAATGCCCTAATTCACTAGTCTAAAATTAACCAGAGATTTGTTTCCATATTCTTTCCAGCCATTAGTAATTGTGCTTCTCATTTTTTCTTCGACTTTGTATCACATATACTGTGTTTAAATTTTTGTTTAAAAGCTCCTGGTAACCTCTGACATGAAGATTCCTGATTTGGAGGTAATTCGTGTCTGATTCTCATTGGGTTGCAGGAGGCAGTGGGAATCTATGTCCAGTCTTTCCCCCTACTACAATTCTGTTTGTTGGTGGTTCAAAAGCAGTTCCTTATTTTTAATCTTAAAACAATCCATTTTGTGATTTTCCAATGTTAGTGAGTTGACATTAGGGTCCTTCTTGATAAGAGATTTCCAGAAAGAAAAGTCAAGTCTGTTCTTGGAACATCCAATCCAAACAAAGAGTATGCTGGGACTATCTCAGAACATTTCATAGAAACAAATTCCGTACCTTCCGGGTGAGTGTGCTGTGGTCTCAAACTTCTGGAGGGTTAAGGCAAGACTGGATTTAACAAGGTGGAGTTGGGGAATTAACTCTGTTGCCTGGGGAGGATTAGCTTTCCAGGCACCGGAGCCTAGAGAGACGTTTCTTAACAGCACTGCCTGGACACTGGAAAGATTTTCCCCTACCCCCAGGCCATGTTTACTCTGTAGCTTCCCCCAGAGCAACTTGTATTGGTATTGAGGGGAGGGTGGCTCACCAACTGAATAAATGGTCACCAAGAGCATCCGCATTTAGTGGTGAATCTACTAATGGTGGGGAACCCGGAAACCAAGGACTTGTCCTGATGGGGCTGCTGACTCTCAAAGTCGGCTCGTCTCTAACCATCCACATCCTTTAAAAAGAGTAAGAGCCAATATGTCTTGAACACCTCCTAGGTCCCAGGAACTATTAGCATTTTGTGTACATCCCCTTCAGTCGTCGCATCTCTGCTGTGAGATGTGGCTAGAATCCTTTCCCTTTTGCAGATGAGGAAATCGAGGAACCCAGAAG
Organism: Paguma larvata; assembly: GCA_030068075.1. Taxonomy (NCBI): domain Eukaryota; kingdom Metazoa; phylum Chordata; class Mammalia; order Carnivora; family Viverridae; genus Paguma; species Paguma larvata. Next base: position 2,485,562 of record CM057827.1, read on the forward strand.
TCAAATAACTTACCCAAGTTCATATCATCAGTCATGACAGCTTGGATTCAAATCCTAGCGGACTGCCTGCAGTCCCTTACCCTTATCCATGACATTACACCACACCCAAAAGCCAGAGGGAAAGGATGAGAAGGCATGAGCGTCCTTTGAGCCCTACCAGTGTGAGTGGGGGTGGGGCAGAGGCAGAGATCTCTTTCTAGGCTGGGGAGGCATTCCGATTCACCCCATTCCGTGGCACCTCTGAGAATCTTTCGGGAATATGTCTTCCCTGTCAGGCTACAGGTAGCAGTGCAGGACTCGGTTTAGCAATTGTGCCCCACAAGGATACTTATCAGGGCCATGCCTTTCGGAGCATGTGGGTTAAGTTCGATCTCAGTGGTAGTGGGACCTTGGAGAAATGAAGCTGTTGGAATGTTGGCCACAGCGCAAAATGCTGCAGCAAGAAGCTGCAAGCTGCAGGCTCCCAGCTAGCTGCCTCTAAAGGGACCACAGTAACTCAGGGCCAGCCCCTGGCCAGGGGCTGCGGACCCCCCCCCCCCCAAAAAACCAACAGCAGCAGCACCATCAACAACAACTGGCAAGGGCAGGCCAGTTGCCGGGAAGCCGACTGCGTGCGGGGAAGGGGGCCCGAGAGGCAGTTCCTGGAAGCTGCCGGAGAGGTGAGGGGCTGAGAGGGGGAAGGAAGGAACGGAGGCACCAGAAGGGACTTGGAACAAAGGGGCAGAGGGGTTCTGGTCACCCTCGTGTCAGCAGCGCGGGAGGGGGTGAAAGCGCCGGCTTGAACGAGGGGGGAAAGAAGAAAGCGGCCAAGAGCTACCAAGAAGAGGAGGAAGTGGGAGATGCGCCGCTTCCTGTGGAGAGCGCGATGATTGAAGACAAAGCTGGGTGGGGACTAGTCCCTGGGCTGCAGGCGCCGCCGCCACACACGCACGGCGCAGAGCGCACCGCGGCGGCCGCTCCGTGGCAGCTCCCACGACTGCCGGGCCGCGCGGGCTGCGCGGGCTGCGCCGGGCTCGCCGCACACGCCGGCTCCCACGCAGGACTCCAGCCGCGCCGCCGCCGGCCGCGGGCGCCGAGGTAAAGGGGACGCTTCTCGGCTCGCTCCTTTTCCAGGGAGAGCGTGACCACCGCCGGCGGTCGTGAGGGCAGACTGCTAAGGGAGGAGAGGGACGCGGCTTCGGGGATTGGGGGGGAAAGGCTGAGGATGGGTTCTTCTCGGAGGGCTTTCGAGAACGCCCAAATCCGTGGCACCGTTGCTGTTGTGTTTTGTGTTTTATTAAATCATTCATTAGCGCTTCCCTTTGGTGATCGTCAGAAAACCACGCTACACGTTAAGAAGCCGTTGGCATAGTTCTCGCGGAAGGAAAGCGGGGCTCAATTGAAATCAGCTGGGGCTGTGAAGCCGGGGGCTCATCATCTGAGCGTTGCGGGCTCCTGGTTTTAAGGGTGTAAGTGGTGGGAAATGTTCGTTGCATTATCTTTCTTGCATATTGCACTGAGGTGTCTTCTGTTATGCGCTGTAATGACTGTGATTTAGCTATTTGTTTCTTTTTGGTTTTATTTATTTATTTTTTGATTAAATCCTTTTGTACTCAGAATTTGCCAACAACGGGCTGGAATTGCGTATGTGAGGGACAGTATTTACCGGTTTAAAAAAATAGGTGTCTTCCTCCCCCTGCTCTCTGCAGCTGCTTTCTGGACAACCTCAGAAAGAGCTACCATTTGGCAGTAGGTCTCATCCTAAAGTTGCATCCTTTCTCAAAGGAGTGTGGCGGGTTTCACTTGTCCAGAATCAGATATTTATGGATTTCACGTTTATATAAATTTTTTTCATCTGTAGGTCAAGATGCATATTAACCTTAGTGAGGGGCAAAATATAAAAGTGGAGCTCGGTTATTTCCTTACCTGTATTCACAGTACACAGACCCAGATGGGAAAATCAAAATGCAATTTTGGTTCTTTGATTATCTTGAGCAGTGGATCCTCTTAATGAGAGTGTCCATGACCATGACTTGTTCCTATTTATGAATGATATATAAAAGTACAATAAATGGGTCAATAATGGATTGGAAATGAAATTGTGGGATTCCGTTGGCAGGATATGTAGGAGAAAGAGCATAAGACCCTAATGAAGCTCGGTTTTAAAAATTAAGCTTTGTCTCCAACGGAAAGTGTGGGTAAGCGATAAATGGACAGTGATAAAAGGTTTCTTCTTGAATTTTTAGAATGAAAAGAGATAAGTTCTCAAAGGAAAGAAAGAACTGCTTATAGTAAGGCAAAAAATAGTTAAAAAGGTCATATTTAGATATTCAAATTCTTAAAATATAGGTTTTTAAACACTAAATATGTCATCGAGAGTGTATATACCTCCTCATTTATCACCATCCTCGATTAGGAGAAGCCGTAGGGTCTGTTTTTTAATGTCATCTTTCTGGAATTGACTTGGCTTTCCACAATTTGTGGGTAGCAGCACATGTTCAGAGATGAGAATCTTTAGGTACTAAAGAAAGAAAAATGTCTACTTTTCTGAGGTTACTTATTAAATTAAACTGGCGCTGTGTCTAAGGGGCAAAATATTGCTGGTGTTGAAACCATAGAATTTCCCCGTGGACTCGTCGGATTTAATCAAACCTGTAGGCAAGACGAGTCATTCTGTGCACTTCCCATTTGCGTCCTAAAGAATAAAAGATGTAAGGATGGTCTTCCAGGGAGGAGGTATAGGGGGGATCTTGGATCCAGAATGCCCCTACCCAGAGTTTTCTGATCGAGCCGCCTGTCGTTAAATGAAATAGAAAGTTAGGAATCGGGGCTGTAGGAACGAGCATCGGGCTCACTCATCCTCACTGGTACTTACTCATCTCCAGGCTGTATCCTAGATCCTGCCAACACCCTGCTTTATTTGGGGATGTGTAGACAGTCTGCGTTATGCTCCGCTGTGTGTTTCACAAAAGAGGAAGAAAATGAAACCTTGGCCCTTAGGCACCGGAGAGTCAAGAGGGCCCCCTGTTCTCTTTCGGAAAACAATTAAGAGCTGCCGATCTTCTGCACAGCAGAAAACATGTCCTTAATTGTTCAATTCCAGCTTGAAGCACAACACGAGTGAGTAACAGCAGATCGGTAACTGTGATGCTAGAAGGTTTAGGAAAAAGATAAAAATGCTTCTGTGCTATAAAACTGGACTGTTGCCACTGCTCTGGCCATATGGAATATTGAAAGACATAGCGCTTTTGCCCAGAGTATTCAGTGGCTTTGGAGGGAGTCAGCGGACACTGAAATTTTAATTGTATGGGGTTTTTTTTTTTCCTGCCATATGGCCAGTGGCTGAGTGGAAACACGACTCCATTATTTCGTGGCCAGCCCTGGGCCTCATATGGTGGGCACATAGTGAATGTATTTGGTTGACTGACTTTTTTAGCCTACTTCAGAAGGCAGGCCTAACTTTTAAGGATAAAAGCTCTATCGTCAAAGCAGAAAGCCAGTTCAAAAAGACAACTGTGGGTAGAATAAAAGAACATCGTGGAGTGAAAAGAACACAGGCTTCGAGAGTCAGGCAGGTCTGCCTTTGAATCCTACCCCTGGTTCTTACTACTTGACCTGGTACGTTAACCTATAAACCTTAGTTTCTTCGTTGTACAGAGAAGCTAATAGTACATAATCAAGGTTTGTGTTGTTTTCGTTTTGTTGTGTTTCGTTTTTGCTTTCCTGTGTGCATATGTGAAGTGCCTGGTACGTGGAAGGTACTCGGCGGTCATTTTTTCTTCGTGGGTGGCATAAGGGAAAGTTAGCATATTCTGAATTTTGCCACTACCTCCAAGGTTCCAGGAGATAGTTTTTTATTGGCGTAAACTATATATAACATAACATTTCCCTTTTTAACCATTTTTAATTGTACCATTCTGTGGTATTAAGGATATTGACATCGTTGTGTAACCGTTACCACTGTCCATCTGTCCATTGGCAGATCTTTTTCATTTTTCTCAAACTGAAACTCGGCTGCCATTAAACAGTAAGTCCCCATTTCCTCCTCCCCACAGCTCCTGGCAACCACCATTCCGCTTTCTGTCTCTGAATTCGACTACTCTGGGTACCTCATCTAATACTGTAATCCTACAGTATCTGTCTTTTTGTGACTGGCTTAATGCACTTGCCGTAACGTCTTCAAAGTTGAGCCGTGTTGTAGCAGGTGTCAGAATTTCCCTCTTTTTTTAAGCCGGATAAGTTTCCATTGTGTGTCTAGACCACGCTTTGTTTATTCATTCATCGGTTGGATGCTGGGGGGGCTAGCACGTTTAACCGATGGTGAATAATGCTGCCGTGCACACGAGGGTACAATTATCTGTTTGAGTCCCGCCTTCACTTTTTTGGGGGTACCTAGAAACGGAATTGCTGGATCAAATTGTAATTCTATGTCTAATTGTGTTGAGGAGTGGCCATCCTGGTTTCCATAGCAGCTGTACCATTTTACAGTCCCACAGCACTACATAAAGGTTCCAAATTCTCATCCTCACAGACCCTTGATATTTCTTGGGGGCTTTTGTTTGTTTGTTTTTGATAGCAGCCATACTAATGGATATGAATTGGCATTCCTTTATGATTTCAATTTGCATTTCCCTAAGGATTAATGGAGTTGAACATCTTTTCATGGACCTATTGGCATTTTGAATATCTTCTTTAGAGAAGTGTTTACTCCAGTCTTTGGCTCCTTTTTGAATTGCATTGTTTGCAAGGAGACATTTTTTTAAATGGTGAGATCTCTTAACATAGTGCATCATAAAGATCATGATTATAATATTTGTATTTAATCGCTTGCATATACCAGTATTATCTCTGCCCAAGTAAAATACTTCTCTCAGAAGTAACTTTTAAAACCAAAAGGAGTGGCGTCTGGGTGGCTCAGTCTGTTAAGCATCTGACTTCCGCTCAGGTCATGATCTCGCTGCTTGTGGGTTTGAGCCCCACGCCGGGCTCTGTGCTGACAGCTCAGAGCCTAGAGCCTGCTTCGGATTCTGTCTCCCTCTCTCTCTGCCCCTCCCCCGCTCACACTCTATCTCCTTCTCTCTCTCTCAAAAACAAAATAAAAAACATTAAAATTTTTTTTAATCAAAAGGAGAATGTAAGATAATCTGCATAGCTCCTGGTAATTGGTGATATCAAGGACTGGATAGTGAAATCCAAACCCTTATTGTAGACAGTCACACCAGAGAGCCTGCTGGTCAAATGTGGACCAGGCTACTACGGAGGAGGCACTGGAGGACTGTTGTTCCCATGTTTTTCTAGTCTCTTCTCGTTAGCTGGATGAGAAAAAAAAATGCCCAATAGTTAGCAGGGTCAGAAATAGAGAAGAGAATCTAACGTATTAAATTGTTCTCCAGCTCTTTATTTTAGTTTTTAAAGTTTATTTATTTATTTTGAGTGAGAGAGAGAGAGAGAGCATGTGCATGCATGCATGAGACAACAGGAGAGGGGCAGAGAGAGAGAGGGAGAGAGAATCCCAAGTAGGCTCTGAGCTACCAACGCAGGCCCCAACCCGGAGCTTAAACTCACGAACTGCGAGATCATGACCTGAGCCGAAACCAAGAGTCCAACCCTTAACCAACTGAGCCACCCAGGTGCCCCTCCCTCTCCAGCTCTGTATAATGCAGAGGATTAACCTGTGAAAAAGGGGCTATCGTCGTTGAACAACAATAGATTTCTGAAGAAGGTTTCTACTAGTGAAATGTGATTCGGATCTAAATTTCACTTTTGAAAATAGAGAATCCTTCTGTGTTTCATTTCCCACTGCAGATTTCACCCCGGATTCTGAAACTGGTGAGGCAGGGTGTGGACAAGGCTGAGAGGAACGGGTAGGAAGATGAAGGGGAACTCTATTAAGAGCAACAACATCTGAGATTTATGATGTGGGTACAGAGGGTGACCCTGAATGGTTCGAAGAGCTTCTGAATGATCTTATGTGAACCTCTTATAATGCTCTCTGCGTGTGTGTTGGTTGGTTGAATCATGAACCTTACTTCGTTTAATTTGCACATCTATTTATTCTGCATTTAGTTGGAGGATCTATGACTGGCTTTACTAGATCCGGGTGGAGAGGGGAATTACAGAGCTGTATTAAGACTTAGTTCGTGGCCTGTGACGTCGGAAAATGGTACAACCGAAAATGCCCCGGGGATGAGCCTAACCCGTATCAAACCCTCCATGATGGATAATGGAAAAGGCCCGGAATTGAAGTTACCTTTCTAGAGTTGCCCAGATGATTCCTACCTTGCCTCCCAATTCCATCTCCATTTCACCTCCCTCCATCTTAGGGCAAAGGGACCGAGAACGTCTTTATGATGTGTCACTTTTAAAACGGTTTGCAAGACCAACTTATTTTGTTTAAAAAGGAGACGATAAATATTTAAATTTAATACTCTGTAATAACTATGCAGTTTCTGTGTTCCGATTTGTTCCATCGTAAACATGCCTTGGAGGAATTGAGATTCAGATTTTTCAGGTAAGAGCATTAGAGATCTAGGTGTTTCCCCAAACCCTTACGTTAAAGAAAACGAGTTAGATTTAATGGGAATCGATGTTCAGACAATCTCTAGGGGACTTCATTAAACATTAAAAAAGAGGGAGCTCAATCTTCAACGCTAGTGATAACATGTTTCTTAGAAATGGTACCACTGTATACCAAGGTTTGAGATAAGACAGGATCAGCTCTTTTATCTCTTGGCAAATATGTGTAAACAGTCGAGCTCTTTAAAGGAGAGGCTTGGGAAAACTAGGCCCTTGACCCCTTCCTCCCTGTTCCTTTGACTTTCCTTGCCCTCCTGCCACCCTACTTGTCAGGGTCAGACCTTCCCACAATCCTCTCCCCCAGTACCGGGCGCTCAGAGCTAATGAAGAGGATCTAGAAGGTGGGTCCTGCTCTGCATTCACTGCAACATCAGTAGGGCCAGTGCTGTTCTATGAAAACCCTTTTCTTCTTTTTGTTAATTTCCTATTTTACTATCCCCTTTGCATTTTCCATAAAACCATTAAACCCAAGTTCAACTACCTTCATTTTTTTTAGGTGACCTCACCTTCTGAAAAGGTATATATTGCAGGCTTCTCCAACCTCATTACTTACCCCACCTCAAAATATCTCTGTGTCTCCGTTCATTCTCTTCCCCTTTCTTCCTCGGTCAAATTAACACAGCTTTTCATTCAAGCCGAGAGTAAACTCTCTACTTGGACTCTCCATTCCATTTCTTTTTACTTTGTAGGGGACTGTGTTCTGACAATAATTCTCTCTCTTTCACATGTATTTGGTTTCTTCTCTTTATTAGCCCTCTCCTCTTTGCCTGCAAATGTGATTAGTTCATGCCCATAAATTAATTTAAAATTAGATCTGCCGCCAAGAGAGCTTCCCCTTACTTTTATAACCTCAACTAACCTGTTCTCCTTCTACCTGTTGGGGAAGAAAAATAATTTTCCCACTACCCTTCTAAGCTCTCATCGGGGAACCCTGTAACAAAAGACAGATTAGTGAGAGAAAACCAAACATGTTTATTAACATGTCTACCTCATGTATACATGGGAGATACCCAGGAAAAAATGAGTAACTCTCAGAGGTGGCTTAGAATTCAGGCTCCTCAGCTAAAGGCAGAGAAAAAGGAATGGAGGAAGCCAGTTATGGGGAAAGTGACCAGGACACATGGTAAATAAGAGTAAGATTAAGATTAAACAGATTTTAGTTGATGCCTATCCACTGACTCGAGTCTCTAGGGATTTAGTCATCCTTCCCTTTCAGTTGGAGAGGGAGGAGGCACCCTTATAAATTGAGATTTCCTTTATAAATGTACATTTCCCTTATACAAGAAGTAATTTCTGGTCTGTTTTTAGAATTTCTCCTGTGTCTGCTATTTCCCAAAATAACCTGCTGAAAACAATCCGTATGTCAAAGAGGCATATTTTGGGGTGGCATGTTCTGCCACCCTTCATAGCTCTCTCGAGGCTCCCAACTTCCCACTAACTCCCAAGTTATGATTCCTAAATATGTTTGTTGTCAAGATTTGATTTTTCTGCCACTTAATTTCTCCCTCTCCCTTTATCAAATCCTCTTCTACGACTTCAGTCCTTGTCACCGTGCAGGTTCACATGTGATCCTTCAACTCGATTGCTCATCTGCTGCCAGACTTGTACCTCAGGCACCCTGCAAACATTCGACCCACTGAAAATGAAACTCAAATGTCCAAATCAGTGCTGCTACCACCTTTCCACACCCCAAACCACCTCCTGCCTGGTTCCCTGACTGTTAATAACACCCCATTCTCTCAGTGCCTAAGTTACAAAAACTCAATTTCAGTTTTCCTCAACAAACAGCCCAAGTTGTAGCCGGTCCCATAGCTTTTTGCACTGTCATTGGGAACGTATCTTGACGCCGTCTACTCTTTTCCATGTTGATAGCTGGTGTCTTATAGTCCAGGCCCTCTTAACCTCCAGCTGGACTGGTTTGTTTGTGTTCTTGCCTCTCCCTAGAATAACTTTTCTACTTCCTCTTCCACCCTTCACCCCACCATCTTACCTCTCTGAATAGCCAAATTCCATGTATTCTGTAAGGCTCAGTTCCAATGCTTCCTCTCCCATGAAGCCTTCCTTGGTTTGTTTCCTCCCCTCCCCTCCCCAGTAAGAGACAGTCTTTACTTCCCCTGAAATCTTTTGTTCTTTCATCAGAGCAGTCAGCACATTCTAATGCGTATAGTGGCAATCTTCCTTTTTTTCCACTTCAGCCCCTCAGCAGCTCTTTGGAGGACAGAGGCCACACCCAGTTTCATTTTTGTGTTCCTTATAGCACACAGATACAGTTATGCGGGGGAGGGGTGTGTGTGTGTTGTTATTTATTTTCAATTTCAGCTTTACTGAAGCGTAATTGACAAAATAAGCCGTTTAAAGTGTACAGTGGGCTCATTTGATACATGTATACATTGTGAAAGGATCCCGTCTATTGAATTAATTAATACATCCCTTCACATATTATTGTGCGTGTGTGTGAGAGAGAGAGACAGAGAGAGAGAGAGAGAGAGAGAGGGAGAATATTTAAGTTTACAAATGCAGTTTATAATTCATTTATTTACTGAACTCTCTTTCATCACTCATTTTTTGATGCAGATGGAGCTAGATCCTCTAGGAGCTCTCTAGGAGCTCATAAGCTACGGGGGAAACAGACAAAGGCTGACGTAGTCACATTCCAGTTGGTCAGTCCGTCCACAGGCCTTAACTGAATGTCTGCAGTGTGCCACGTGTCCTTGGAGGGGCCAGGGAGACTTGGATGAACGAAACAGACCAGTTCTTTGTTTTCTGGGAACTCACATTCTCGTGTTGGGAGAGAGCCAGTAAACACATAAACAAGTGGCTTTTAGATCTGGCTGCATGTTCAATATCACTGAGTGGTACTTTGAAAAAACTACCCAGGTCCTGGCCTCAGCGCAGGCTAATTAGATCACAGCCAGTCAAGTTTGGACCCCATTGACAAACAAATTATAATACAAGAAAATAGCAGGTAGTGAGAAGTGCTGAGATGGATGAAAATAGAAACAAGTTGAATGATTGAGATCGTACGTATGATGATGGTGGTAATGGAAATGTACTTTTGTTGGGTAATCCCTGAAGACCTCTCTGAGGAGGTGACATTTGATCTGAGACTCGTGGTGAGGAGAACACCATATGAGGATGTGGGGGGTGAGAGGTCCCAGTCAGGCGCAGGTGCCTTCTTGACATAAGGCTGAGGTGAAATTCCAGATGAAATATGCCCTTTCACATACATGTATAATAATCTCAGGGCTCCTGGGTGGCTCAGTTGGTTAACCCGTCTGACTCTTGATTTCAGCTCAGGTCATGATCTCATGGTTTGTGAGATCGAACCCCGTGTCAGACTCTGTGTTGACACTGTGGAGCCTGCTTCAGATTCTCTCTCTCTGCCCCTTCCCCACTTACGTGCATGCACTCTCTCTCTCTCAAAATAAGTAAACTTAAAAAAATAGTCTGTGACATAGGTCTTTCCCCTACAGAAAGCCACTTTTCCTCTAAACTAGGCAGACTCCAAATGTAGCACACTTGGCTGCTCTGTTGAGTACTTAGTCTGGGTTAAATTTTATTCAGCTCAAATTGATTTACACAGTCAGCAAGACTACTTTGTTTAATTATATTTTTCGACACTACAATCAGCACTACAGGGCTTGACGTCTGAATTAAATGCCAATGTTATTGTTTAAAAAGTACCTTAGGTACTTGGTATTATCTCTTAGATGAACAAAGTAGAGACAGCAATGAGTTTTGCCCTTAATTCTGTTGAGAGGAACCAAGGAAAACCTCACAGAGGAGTCATTCGAACCACAGAGTCAAGCGCTCACTCATGGCCGAATGAGTGCAAAGCAACACATTTCAGCAATCCAGTTGAGAACTGGCATTTTCTGGGCATGCTGTTTGTGCTCCATACTTCGTATATGTCACCGTTTGCCATTAGTTTTAAAAAATAACCCTATGAAAAGTGAACAGAATTTTTCTGTCAAGGTACTTTTGGTTGCTGGTAAAGGAACCCCCTACCAAAATGGCTTAACCAAGAGGAAATTTGCCTCAAGACCTCCTGGAAGAAGGGTAACTCCAGAGTTATTCACAACTGGACGCTGTTCTTAGCAACCTGCATTCTTTGCTTCCTCCTGTTCTGGAATCCTCCGCGGGTTGCTTTTCTCTCTTAGGCTGCTCCCCTGCCTGTGCTGAAGTGGCCACTACAGTTTCAGAGTAACGGGCAGATTTCGATACCTAGAGGCACAGTGAGGTGACTGATTCCTTTTCATGGACCTCTTACTAGTGTGACAGAACAGCTGTCTGCAGCCAGATTCTCCTCCCAGCTCACATGCCTTATCTATGGCGGCTAGGCAGACGGAACCCCTGTGATTGGCTAACGCGAGAGTTCCCTCCTGAGGCGCTGGAGCTGCTTCTCTGACAACATGGTCACCAGACCCCAGAGAAAAAGTCTGGTTCTGTTAGCAAAGAAGAAGGAGTTGGTGATTAACAAGTAGGCAGTCAGTGGGAGTCTAACACTATTATTATTCCCATATTATTTATTTATTTTTAATTTTTTAACATTTATTTTTTAGAGAGAGAGACAGAATGCAAGTGAGGGAAGGGCAGAAAGAGAGAGGGAGACACAGAATCCAAAGCAGCTCTGGCTCTGAGCTGTCAGCACAGAGCCCGATGCGGGGCTCCAACTCACGTACCTCGAGATCATGACCTGAGCGGAAGTCGGGTGCTCAACCGACTGAGCCACCCGGGCACCCCTGTTATTCCCATTTTATAAGTGAAGGTATCAAGGCTCAGAAAGGCTAAATAATATCAAGAGCCCACAACGTGGGGCTGAACAGTGTTTCCGTGCCTTTCCTTTTGAAAAACACACATAAACACATTAACAAGAAGCTTGTTTTCATTAATGGTGGTGGTATATATAGGTGGATGGGAGAAAGAATCTTAAAGAAAATATCAAATGGCTAATTACGAGACTTGGTAAATAACTTTCTAAACAAATTTTTCCAGAAAAAAATACATCAGGACCAATAAAGCCATAAGAATGTCATTTAATTTAGACAACCACTCTTGCCTTATCTGCATTGTAAAAAAAAATATAAAATATATAATATGTAACATAATATATATCATCTATCTCATATATATGAACATATATGTTCTATGTAACATATATGTATGTGTGTGTGTATCATGAGATTTCCTGCTTGGTCAGTTCAATCAATTTGATGTAAACAAAATCCACTCTGGGCCAAGACAGAGAGGCCAAGGTTTCTGTGTATGATGCCTGTCGACTTCAATGAAAACCCTGTTTTCTCTAGAGAGGTGTGTATTTTGTTGATTACAGCACCTATAAGAGAAGAATGACTAATCTCTGGAATTTCTGATTATAAGTCATTTCGAAAATTGGTTTTCACTTTCCACCTCTGGAGGCAACATGCAGTTCCATTATCGTTGCCTTTTCTCCGTTGTTCCTACTTTCCACTTTGGCATTGTATTTCAGAGGCCACGTGTGCTAGGCAGCCATAGTGAAAAAAGAGATTTCAGCAGAATTGCTGTCATTACACTGTTTTGACTGCTTGCCTTGAGGTGTGGTTTCTTTGCGTTCTCATTATAGCAGACTAAGTATTAATAGTAGGAGTACCTTTTCTGTAATAAATGATTGAGTGCTTCCTACTCATATTTGCATTTTTAAACAGGAGGGTAAAGTTAATTTCTAGACTTTGCCAACAGAGCTCTATTTAAGAAGGGTATTTCTCTGATCTGTACAGAACCATATGAGAAAAATTGTGAAAAAACTTAAACGGGAAAAAATAATCCATCCATTTTGAGTCTTTTTAGAAAACTGAGCTGATCCTTTGCCATTTAAAATAAAAAATCTCACAGGGGCGCCTGGGTGGCTCACTTGGTTAAGTGTCTGACTTCGGCTCAGGTGATGGTTTATGGGTTCAAGTCCCTGCATTGGGCTCTGTGCTGACAGCTCAGCACGTGGAGCCTGCTTCAGATTCTGTGTCTCCCTCTCTCTCTCTGCCCCTCTGCTCGCATTCTCTCTCTTAAATACATATTAAAAAAAAATTCAAGTCTCATAAATGATGGCCGTGTTTAGGGAACATCGCTGTGTAGAGGCATTGAAGTAATTTCACTAAGAAAAAAACACCTTGGTATTGAACAGCCCCTAAATTTCTTTTAATTAAAATAATATAAAAGTTAAGTAAGAAAGGTGAAGGTTTCTAGGTAAAAAAAAAAACAAAAAACAAAAAATCCACAATGTGTCTTTCGTTATAAGCCTTAAAATAATCCTAAAAAACTGTAATGCGAAAAGTAATTTTCTGTGGCCTCTGGGTGGCTCAGCCGCTTGAACGTTTGACTTATCTCAGGTCCTGATCTCGTGGTTTGTGAGTTCAAGCCCCGCATCAGGCTCGCTGCCCTCGGCGTGCAGAGCCTGCTTCGGATCCTCTGTCTCCCTCTCTCCCTGCTCCTCCCCCTCTCACGCTCTCTCTAAAAAATAATAATAAATAAACATTAAAAAAATAGTTTTCTGGAGCTTAATACCCAGGTGACCATAGTTAGTTAAAGGACACCAGATCAGAATCTCTTGAGCAAGTTACTTTCTATGCCCCAGTTTCCTCGTCTACAAAATGGAAAATAATAATGACAATACCTACTTCACAAAATTGTCAGGAGAAAATTATATAATGTATTAAAATGTTTATTTAGCATAGTGCATGACATAGCAACTATTTAGAAGTATAGGTATTATTACTGTAATTACTACTGTTACCACAGAGCTGGAATAGAGTATCTTTTTTTTTTTTTTTAATGTTTTATTTATTTTTGAGAGCAGGAGAGACAAAGCATGAGCAGGGGAGGGGCAGAGAGAGAGAGAGGAAGACACAGAATGTGAAGCAGGCTCCAGGCTCCGAGCTGTCAGCACAGAGCCCGATGCAGGGCTCGAACCCACAGACCGTGAGATCATGACCCGAGCCGAAGTCGGACGCTTAACCGACTGAGCCACTCGGGCACCCCTATCTTTTATTTGTCCATGGGATTCTTACCAAATTCTGGCAGATAGGACTGTCATGGCCCAACATCAATCACAGATACAAGGAACTTGGAGTAAGGAATCCCTGGAGGAAGCCTATTTCCCTGGGATAGCCAGATGTCGATGTTTTGACTTCAGCGTCAGTCTCAGGCTTATACTGTTTGTGCAGTAATCTACGCACTCAGTCGTACATATTTCCAGTTTTCCTTCCCATCTCATGATAGGCTCACACTTCTCTGTCCACTTTAGTTAGGCGTAGCCACATATCTTGTATTAGCCGGTGAAATGTGAGCATAAGTGCTATTTATCACTTCCAGGAAGAAGCTTCTAAGAATCAGGATGTGAGTGGATTCCTTGGCAATTGGCGGTGGTACAACCACAGAAGAGGGGGCTGCATTCTTCAGCTGGGTCTCGGAGTAAAGACGACACAGGGATGGTCTCTCTACTGACCTGCAACGGACAGGTCGTGGGAGTCAGAAACCAGCTCTGCTGTCTTACACCACTAAGATTTGGGGGTTGTTCGTTACCACAATATAACCTAGGCTCTAACCTAGCCTGTTTATGCCTTCCGACTCTAGAGGAAAAGTAGCAGTACATAAAATGCGTAGCTATTTGGAGACAGTAATTTTTAGTGACTATTTATTTATTTATTTTTTTAATTTTTTTTTTTTTAATGTTTTATTTATTTTTGAGAGCAGGAGAGACAAAGCATGAGCGGGGTAGGGGCAGAGAGAGAGAGGGAGACACAGAATCTGAAGCAGGCTCCAGGCTCTGAGCTGTCAGCACAGAGCCCGACGCGGGGCTCGAACTCACAGACTGTGAGATCATGACCTGAGCTGAAGTCGGCCGCTTAACCGACTGAGCCACCCAAGCGCCCCTTAGTGACTATTTAGTGTGCACGTGTGTGTGTTATATGTTGTATTATATCAAAGCATCAGGAGATAGAATTTTAAGTTAAGTTTCCATTTAAATTTCTTTTAAAATAAGGGTTGTTTCCAGTTCATACAGAGGAAACCAACATACCAAAATTACCAGCCTGTTCTTTTTTTTTTTTTTTTTTGGGGGGGGGGAGGGGAGAGTCAACCATGATGCCAAAGTGTAGACTCAGAATTCTAAGCCCAAGACTATCATTGGAAAATCGGCCCTCTCACTGAGAGCTTACTCTGAATGGTGCTTTGTGATGCAAAGAATCTTTTTCATAGGCTAAGCCACACCCATGGTCTTTGTCTCCAACAAAAAAATGGTCTTCCCTAAGCCCTATTGCGATGTTCCAGTTATAAACAATGATACTACACAGAGGGTCTTAAATAGTATGTATTGAATAAATGAACAGAAGCAGTCCACAGTTTTTCCAAATGTCTGGACTCTTTCATATTTGCACTTAAAAAGTAAATGTTTTCATTTTGGACATCGGTTTAAAAGCACCTCAGTATTAAGACTTACATTTATTCTTTTGTAACACTTTACATGTGACCAACCATGTACCCACAGATTTAGGCTATTTTATTTGATTTTTTTTTTTGTGCTGATTTTATTTCACTTGATTATTTCATTTGGGTCTCTAAAACTACATTATGAAATACCTTAATTATTTAAATTAGGAACAGATTAATTATCTCCAGTGTACAAACTCAAATTAATTTCATTATTAACCCAAGTTTTAAATTGATTAATCTTGGAGCTTTTAAGGAACCAAGTGGCGTTTTTTTTTTTTTTATCCTTAAGGAGAAGGGCATATTTGATTTGATGAATCTCTCTCCGTCACACCAGTTACACTAATAGGAGCAAGAAATTTGCAAGAAAACTTTGAATAGCTTTTGTAAACCACCCAGAAACCTGTGTGTCTGGGGCCTCTGGGAGAACAATCTGTGAGTCATTTTACAAAACAAACACACTCATAATCACAGTGCATGTCGTTACCATGGTAATTAGGCCTGTCGAGTTGGCTCGCTTGTGTTCCTGTCAAGGGAAGAGGGGGAGAGAAACTGAGAATTCAGAGCTTGGACTATCAGCTTCTATTTGCCTCCCGCAAGAGAGAGTTTAGGGGGGATCTTGAAAACATACTGGCATAGCATCCTAAGAGAGTGAAGAAACTCTGGCGTGCCTTCTTTGTTATTGAATAAAAGTTAGGCATATCAGTGTCGGGGGTCGTGATTCGCAGGGGGAGAAAAGGACCATTTGACATTCTCTTGGGGGCAAAAGGGGGAAAAATAGATCCTTTATCTGATCTATCATTACATATAAGTCTCTAAGGCCTACCTGGGGAAGTGTCTTGCATGCCAGTGCACAAGGCTCTAATGAGCTTCCAAAAGACACCACACACCACCGGCAGAACGTTATTGCAGATTTAAAGGACCCTTAGTGCCTTATTCTAATATGGGTAGAGACTGGTGTTAGTGAAGCCCTTATTTCAGGGCTGATCCCCAAGTGGACAGTCATCTTATAATACAGGCCCATGGGTCACAGAGATTAGGGAGACTCTGTGAGCTCCAACAAATCTGTTGCCACTCCAGACGAAAGTAAAATCCAAATATAACCCTTGTTTGATGGGCAGTCAACAGAGTTATTGGCCCAGTGGAATTATGGTAGGCGTGAGTTATGATGATTCTATACGGAGAAAAAAACAACACCCTTAAATTAAAGGGATGAGCTAGTGTGTATAAAGCTGTTTTTAAGACTGTTTCTAAGTTTACTTTAAGAAGTCTAGATATCCTCTCAAATGGATAATTATAATATGTTGACTAGAGACTTATTTTTTTTTAGAGTATTCCTCAAGCAGATTTTAAAGCAGATTTTATTTAGAGCCAAACAACTTTTCCTCGTTAAAACTGTGTTTGCAAAAGGCTTGAAATAAAGTGCCATGGTGCGTGATGAAAGGGTCATAGAAACGCAGGGAGTTCAGGCGTGGCGTATGCCCTTGATAGATAGAGTAACTACTTCTCGAAACTGTGGATTTCATTTTTTTCTTTCCTCTATGGGGAGAAGTCACATGGTGCTTGAACTCCATTCTGTGCTATCTTAATTTTCTTAACATTATGAAACAGTGCTTAACAAACTTTTTTTTTTTTCCGGATAATCAAAGTAATTCCTGGTGATTATTGAAAATTTGGAAAATACTCAAATTGCAAAGAAATGAGCCCTTCTATTGAGTTGTTAGTTGAACTGCATGTCATAGAGACTCGACTTCACCGTGGGTGACAAGTTATTTCTCTTTCACATAGTAATTCAGAGGTATGGGTAGTCCTGGGCTGGAAAGGTAGCTGTGCTCCCCTAAGATCATCCGGGACCGACGCTTTTTCTCTCATGTTAGTCTATCACTCAAGCATGTTTCTCTTGCTTTATGATCTAAAGTAGTAGCTTGACCTAAGGATCTCACTTATCACCGGTAGGAAGAGACATAGTTGAAAAGGGGAGGGCGTGGCCAACAAGTTGACATGCATCACTTTTGCAGCCCATTGAACTTTGTCTCATAGCCACACACCTCGCAGCAATGCAGGCTGGGAAAAGTAGCTATCCTTGACATCTATGTTCCTAGCTTAAAATTCTATTATAAACATAGAAGAGTAGCTTTGGGCATATCTAGCAATTTCTGCTACTCTCATTATCCTATAGATAATAGAAGTGGTAATATGCTGTTTACATTTTGTTGTATCTTCTTCTAATCATTTTCTAGAATAACCTATATCAGAAAGATATTTATCAGAAAATATTATTTATGATATACTAAAATAATATTACATATGAGAATTTGAAAGAAGGATTAGAAAAAATATGTTTGAAACATACATGTTAGAAAATTAACTGAGGTCGTGCTATACGTAATTTTGTATTTTTTCACATTACTTTACATCATGTATATTTTTCCTTACTTAATTTTTTTATGTGTGTTTTTAAAAAAAGTTTTATTTATTTATTTAGAGAGAGAGAGAGAGAGAGCATGAGCCTGGAAGGGGCAGAGAGATATATATAGAGAATCCCAAGCAGGCTTTGCACTGTGGGGCTTGAACTCACGAACCATGAGATCACGAGTAGAGCTGAAATCAAGAGTCGACGCTTAACCGACTGAGCCACCCAGGCTCCCCAGTTTTTTGTATGTATTGTTTCAAAGTTCCATCATGCAGAGTTTTTATTTTACTCAATAAGCTGTATAACTGGTATTTTGTCTAACACCTTGGTAAAAATTCTTTGTCTACATTTGGATTTTTTTTTTTTATAAAGTCGAGGAGTGATTATCACTAAGACCATGATTGAGAACATATTCGAGGATCTTGATAAATAGTGTCAAACTGCTTTCCCAAGAGGCTGCTAGCATCAATAATGCATGAGAGCGCTGCACTCCGGGCACCTGCGGGTAGACTTATTTTGCAAGCCCCACTAATCATTGTTATCCGTAGGGTTCATTCTCCGAAAATAGGTTGTTTTTGGCCCTTGGCTTTTTTTATTTCTTTGCTGTCATTAATCGTGAGATAATGCTTCCTAAGAACTTTGGCGCATTTGAAAATCTATGATCCCTTCTAGTCTTCTGGGAGCTGGTTGGGGTGAGGCTGCAGCACACGTGCCAGGCTTAAGCAGTGTGAGATCTTGACAGACACCGATGTTCATGGTTCCTAGGACCCAAGGTGATTTTCGTTCAACGTCCTCAGAAGTCATTGTGGCCAGGGGTATGCGTGTCTCTACTTCTAAACAGCCCCCAGAAACTTTAGATACTGACGATGCTTTTATAATTGCTAAATTGCCCAGATCGACCCGCTTAAAGGGCTAGATACACACAGATGGAACTCCAGCTCTGTCTAGAACACTGAGAGCAAGAACCCTTTTCTGCCTCTGTCACTTTGGTCCTGTTGCGAGTAAATTGGGTTAGGTCGGGAGAAAGACTTGCTTAGTCATCTCTGTCACCAAGAACTCTGCTTTCCCTAGGTTCCCAAGCCGACTTTATGTTTTCATGTTTTCCCGCAGGCCAGGGAAGTTCACGAAGAAAGAGACTCTTATTTTCACGTCTGCTTCTTAAAAGAAAAAGAGTTAACAAATGTTTGTTTCTTGGTTCAGAAACGTAAACCTGCAAGGCCCTCTGCCCTTAGAGCTATTCAGCCATTAGCACCGAACCCTATTCACAGAAACACTCATTGGCCTGCTCAGCATTTACCTGTCATGTTATTTTTCCTTTTTATTAAAAAAATACATTTTCTTCTCTGCTTTCTCAACAGCCCAGATCTGCCAGTGAGCCTCAGGCTTTGGGAATTCAAGAGGTAAGAATTATGAAAACCTTTCTCCTAGAATCTTCTTGAATCCAACCAGAACTTTAAGCAGAAAAGAATATCTTAACTGATCCTATAGATGAATGCATTTGACGTGTGATGTTTATGAAAAAGAAATATCCATGGAGGCTTTAGCGAAATTCTTCAGGATTTAAGAAATAACTGAGTATCCTTGATGATATTAAAATCAGGGACGCCTGAGTGGCTCAGTTGGTTAAGTGGCCAACTTCAGCTCAGGTCATGATCTCACAGTCTGTGAGTTCGAGCCCCACGTCGGTCTCTGTGCTGATGGCTCATCAGAGCCTGGAGCCTGCTTCAGTTTCTGTATCTCCCTCTCTCTCTGCCCTCCCCTGCTCACGCTCTGTCTCTATGTCTCTCAAAAGTAAATAAATGTTAAAAAAATATTTTAAAATCAGATTCCTCACCCAGATATTCTCATTCTCTTCTAAAAACCTGAGTCAGAGAGCCTTGAGGTCACAGCTGTAAACTGTATTCCTGAGGCACCATACATGATTAATTGGTTGCACCTGTTGAAGACATACCCTGTGCAAGACAGACGTCACAGTAGATTAGATCAGAGAAGCGTAAGCCCTGTTCTTAACAGATTGGTTGTAGACATTGTAAGGGCTTTTTTCCAGCAGCAATGACCAATAATAACAAAAGGTCAACGTAATGCTGTAGGGCTTTCTTCTTAAAGAAGCTAACTTGGCTTTCGAGAGTAGCTAAAGCCATTTGATTCTGGTGGTAGACTTGAAAGGTCACCGTCTTGCTGAGACAGGAGATAATGTGTTTGTCGGCCCCAACCAATGGTCAGACATGGATTTTTTCCCCTATTTTATTTTAAGTGTATTTATTTATTTTGAAAGAGACAGAGAGACAGAGAGGGCAAGCAGGGTAGGGGCAGAGAGAGAGGGATAGAGAGAATCCCAAGCAGGCTCTGCACTGTGAGCACAGAGCCCGATACAGGGCTCGAACCCACAAACCGTGAGATGATGACCTTAGCTGAAACCAAGAATCTGACACTTAACCAACTGAGCCACCCAGGTGCCCCTTTCCCCTATTTTAAAATTTAACCTCATTAGGAAAATTTCAGGCATAGTCCAAAATAGAATAATATCATGAACTTCCATATCCCCATCACTCAATTTCCAGAGCTGTCAGTTCCTGGCCAATATTGTTTCCTGTATCCTACCACCTGTTTCTCTTTGCCCATTGGATTGTACATCAGTGGCTTGAATTTGGTTGTTGGATTTTTAATTATTTATTTACATAACTGTTTAGCGGTTACAGAAAAGTGCTAATAAAAAATACTGAGAGTTTCCTGGAGCTAGTCTTTCATCCATTTATTTATCCAGCAAATATTTAGTATTTTCTAGTATTAGAAACTTAGGATAAGAATCTCTAGTCAAGAGCTTATTAGAAGAAAGGCCTGTGTAGGTGTGCTTTTAAGACCATATATAGCTTTTGCTACCCTACCCCATAGTGAGGTTCTTTTGGATTTAAGTATTTAATACCTTGCAAGTGAGTACTGAGCCATCCCTACATTGTACCAAATACAGTAGCCCACCCCCCCCTTATTTGTGGGGGATATGTTCCAAGACCCCTGGTGGATGCCTGAAAAGGCACTAGTAGTGAACTCTATATATATATACTATGCTTTTTCCTATACATGTATGTCTAAGACGAAGCTTAATTTATAAATGAGGAACAGCAATAGATTAACAACAATAACTAATAATAAAATAGAACAACTATAAAAATACACTGTAGTAAAAGTTATGTGAATACGATCTCTCTCTCAAAATATCTTATTGTACTGTACTCACCCTTCTTGCGATGATGGGAAATGATGACATGCCTACATGTGAGATGAGATGAAGTGAATGACACAGGTGTTGTGGTCCAGCGTTAGGCAGAGGATCACCTGCTTCCTTGTGGTTGACCAAGAGCCACTGGAACCATGGAAAGCAAAATCATGGATAAGGTGGGGACTACTGTATTCTTAATAATGAAGACTTCTTCTAAGTATTTCATGTTCTCTGTCTGATGTTTGTGTTGATTTCTTTCATGCTAATGAATATACTTAAATGTTTCAAATCAATCCAGGCAGAGTTTCTCAATGGGAGTGGCTGGCATGTTGAATGGGACAATCCTTCATTGTACTTTTTGGTGTTCCCGACCTTGGCTCACAAAAGGCCAGTGGCATCTTCCAGTCATTGTGATATCCAGAGCACCGTAGGGAGACATTGGGAACTACCGTGTCTTTGCACATAACTGTAGGGAGGTTATTTGCCACTTTCCATTCTCCCAAGCATTTTTGCCTCATGCAAAATGACCGATTTCAGTTATGCTCAGTGGTTCCTTGTGTAAGTGGTCCCTGTGCTAACAAACTAAAGAAAGAAACTAAACCAAGTAGACATGTAAAGAAAAATAGTGTTTTGCACTGTTGGAGGGATTTTGAGCATATTTGCTCTGGTACCAAATCTGTTTTGTTTTTTAAGTCTGTACAGAGAAGCGAATTAAACATTGAGTAAGAAATGGTCAAATATTGGGGTTTAAAGCAAAATACTACCAAGGCATCATGCAAATTGAAAAAGCAGCAATGATGAAGGATATATTTCATTTCCTGTTTGCTGTTGTAACAAATTATCGCAAACTCAATGGCTTAAAACAGTACAAATTTATTACTGTTCTGCAGGTAAGGTTCTGTAGGGATCTCACTGGGCTAAAAGCAGAGTACTGACAGAGCCATCTTTCTTTCTAGGAGAGAATTCTAGAGACACCTTCCTCTGTCTTCAGAGCCTACAACATTGCATCTCTGTATGCCTCTCCTGTATCTAGATCTCTTAACTCTGAACTCAGATAGAAAAGCTTCTTTGATTTTAAGGACCCCTGTGACAAGGCTCTCTTGAGTGCCTGAGGGGAAGGGATTTGAGTGGATGATGTGTACCCAGCTCTAGATGCTTCCTGACTTTCCAGCTGTGGAGTGTGAGTTACTTCCATAAGACACTGCACTGTGTTAACCATAGCAAGCCAGACTGAGAAGACTGGAATCCTGAAGGTCTTGGGGTCTCTTATTTTATGTTTCTGTGACCTTTATTTGGATAGTTTTGTTGTCTAAACCACTGGGACAAAGAGGCCTGTGATGGTTCTTGAAAGAACAATAAATTAGCTTTCCCAGAACAGGCATTCGACTTTGGGAGCTGGCATTTTCTCTCTCTCTCTCTCTCTCTCTCTCCCCCTTTTTTTTAAAATGTGATTAATTGTTGTCCATCTTCTGAACTTTCCTTGTTGATAGGTACAAGGAATTCTCTTTCATTGTGTTTTCTTCTTTTTTTTTTAATTTTTTTATTAACGTTTATTTATTTTTGAGAGACATAGAGACGGAGCGCGAACAGGGGAAGGGCAGAGAGAGAGGGAGACACAGAATCTGAAGCAGGCTCCAGGCTCTGATGAGCCGTCAGCACAGAGTCCGATGTGGGGCTCGAACTCACAGACTGTGATATCATGACCCGAGGTGAAGTTGGCCGCTCAACCAACTGAGCCACCCAGGCGCCCCTCTTCTTTTTTTTAAAATCACAATAGATTCAGCACAGTCAGTCATGGGGGTAACATCTGGGTTTCTGACAAGGATTTGTCTTGAATAGAAC
Organism: Paguma larvata; assembly: GCA_030068075.1. Classification (NCBI taxonomy): domain Eukaryota; kingdom Metazoa; phylum Chordata; class Mammalia; order Carnivora; family Viverridae; genus Paguma; species Paguma larvata. The sequence goes on from CM057827.1 coordinate 2,508,049, forward strand.
TGTATATTATTTTGAATCTTCCTCAGCCCCTTTTTTGGGTTCCTTCTAGGATAACCAATCCTGGTGTCATTTTGTTAAGACTAGCATTATTTCAGCTTCAGACCTGTGCATGCTGTTTTGTTTTTGTTTTTGTTTTTTTGGTGAATCAAACGAATTATCGAAGAAATGAAAGCATACCAAATGATTATGCTGTCATTTAAACCCAGATTCTTTTATTCTTTGCCAGAGAGAAATTAGAGAGTAAATGTAAATAAGAGGTCCAAACGGCTACTCTGGGGGCAGGGTTCCTTGGGGGGTAAAAGAAATGTCTGAGAACTAGAGAGAGGTGAGGGCCGCACAATACTGTGGATGTACTAAATGCTGTGGGATTGTACACTTTAAAATGGTTAATGGTTAATTTTATGTTATGTGAATTTTACCTAAAAAAAAACTTTTTTCAAGTGAAAAAAGACGGCTTTTCCCTCTCTTTGAATTCTGGAAGGCGTCTTAGCCATTTTAACACACTGATGTTAAATTTCTAGACCAAACTTGTGGTTGTATCCTACCCTATTACTCAGAGAAGATACTTAGACTTAAAAATGTCTGCCAGGCAGACCTAATGAGGAAACTCTCAAAAAGGTGAAGGAGGAACAATTTGAGAGTTAAGACGCCAGTTGTTTATTAAGATGTATAGTTTTTGTTACTAGATTATAGACTGGCCTTTACCTTGCGTAGTTGATCACAATAGCAATTTGTTTTTGTAGTTGAACAGTTTAAAACACTGGACTCTCTTCTGTCTTTCATGGGATAGAACTTGTGTTAAGTAAGTTGGACAGTTTTTTAATATCCTGTGGCAGCAGACTGCAGTTGGATATGATACAATGGAAGGAGTCCAGATGTGATAACTTTAATGAAATGTGAGCAGGGTAACACATTTCAGATACAGAAATGCCTTTTATTAAAACATCTTCTTAGACATCCCTGCAGGCTGTCATGGGATCAGAGTCTGACGGGGAGTTGTTTTAAGGGGTGCTTACATAAGAGTTCACACAATCCTCGGTTTAATTATAAAGCTTTAAGGTTGTTTAATTCCTTCTAGATTCAGAGGCAACCATTTTGACCTTTCTACAGAGATGTAACTAGGCAACCAGTAACAGCACGTAGCCAGTGCACAGCAGCCAAACTTCATAGCTGTTGCATCATTTAAAAAAAAATACCACTTAAATCAGTCTTTTAGCTTTGGCATATGCTGCCATGTAACCTTTAGTTTATTATTTAGAAAATATCATGCAAACCCCCACCTATAAAATAGAGTGGTTCCTAGAAACCCAGCATCCTCTAGCGTGAATAAGGAAGTGTGGCTACAACAACAGCAGTAACAGAGTTGAGAGGTGGCTGCCTGCACTGTGATTTTAAGAAAGTAGCTTTCATTTTTGGTGTGTGAAGGTATAAGAGTTTAAAATCATATGCTCAGCAGGTGGCAATGAGCGTTCCTCGCAATATGATTAATGGAAAAAATGTATAGTCACAGAGATGAAAGCTGGCTTTTATTCTAGTGAAGTTGATTTTACTTTGCTGGATAGGTGGTAACTACTTTGATCAATAAATAAGAACTTGCTGAAAGCTTTTTATGTGTCAGACACTACACCAAGTATATACTGTATTCCTTTCCTGTGGTGCGATACCCATGCTTTTAATTTAGTTTTTTTTTATTTGGGAAGGAATAGATGTTTAAGATTTTTAAAATTCAAGCGGTAGAGAAAGGCATTAAATGAAAAATTGAAGTTTCTTTCCAAATGCTAATTTCTAGCCCCACTCCCTGGAGGTAACCACTGGTAATAGTTTCTCGTGTCTTCCAGAAATGTTCCTCTTTTGGTTAATTCGTATTGAAAAGGTAAGTATGATAAGTGCCATTAAACCATCTGTTAGTATGTTTCTCCTCTGGACTAAATCTTTTAATCTGGAGACACTACTTGATACTTCTCTTTGAAATGTGCCTTCTAACACCGAAAGAGTAAAAATGTCAGCACCAAAGTGATGCCGATAGGGCTTGGTGGTGGGGGGCCTGCACTGAGGAATGTTACTGTGTCATTTTAGTCTCCCTGAAATTTACATACAGAGCTTAAGTAATAAACCTTAAGGTACCTCTTTATAATTTTCAAAGTCATCTAAAGTACATTATTTCCCTTGATCCTTTTTCTTGTAATTTTTAAAAAAATGTTTATTTATTTTTGAGAGAGAGAGAGAGAGACAGCCAGACAGAGACAGAGACAGAGAGAGAGGGAGACACCAAATCTGAAGCAGGTTCCAGGCTCTGAGCTGTCAGCACAAAGCCCAATGCAGGCCTGGAACGCACAACCCGTGAGGTCATGACCTGAGCTGAAGTCTGATGCTTAACCAACTGAGCCACCCAGGCGCCCCTCCCTTGATCCTTTTGATGACCCTGTGACGTAGGGATTGTTTGTTACAAAGGAGGAAGCTGTGGTTCTCAGAGGTTAAGTAAGTTGCCCACAAACATAGCTGACGACCGACAGGTTGAAGACTAGAACCAGGGTCTAGTCCAGGTTTTATTCTGGAGCCAGAGTACCCCAGGAACTGTGAGGAACAAAGAGGCACTTAATACCCTTTGCAGCTCCTGCAGGGATGGGCTGTGTGGTAAAGTGGAAGGTTGCTAGGCTTGCACTTGGAAGATCTGGTTATGAAGTCATTCTGATTCTGCCCGGGGCAATTTATTTAATGTAGGACATACAAATTAGGGTGGCTGGCTCTCTCCTCACAATTTCCTCACTGGCTCTGTCTACTCCTGTTTTGTTTGTTTGTTTGGGTAATACTGGCCACAAGGGTGGGGACTTGACCCAAGCTGGGGAAGCCACAGTCTTTCATCCCCAGACCACAGGAGTCAGTTTAAAGGGTGGACGTGCCACCAAGCAGGGGCCAGTAGGTTCTTCCTCTGGGATATTCCAGCCCAAGTGGAGGATGAGGGCCCATCCTTTCTCATCTCAAGGCAGTAAGAGTCACATAAGGCCATGTTTCAGTCTGTTGAGAGAATGAAGTCCGATGCACAGAAGGGAAGCAAAAGAGAGAGGCAGACAGATACAGGGAAAGGAGAGAGCTCACTCACAATTGGGAGTCTGTGAATTCAGTTGATGTGAGTCTATACATTTTCGTTTCCATTCAAGTTGCTACAGAGAGTTCTGGATGATATCTCTAGGTGTTTTCTCATCTGTAAGATGGAGGTTACTAATATTTGCCCTGACCGTATCTGAACTGCTGTAAAGATGAGTTGAGATAATAAATTGGAAAACACTCTGTAAATTGTAAAATGCTGTACAAATGCAATGTGGTATTATTCGTTGATACGTCGTATTGACTGAAGAAAAGTCAGAAGCATGAATTTACCACTCATTTGGAAAATAAGAGGCGAGAACTTTGTAAGAGCCGTCTGGTGTGATGCAGAATTAAATGGGAGCTGCCAGAGTCCCCCAGATTTTTTTGATATCTTCTTTCAAATACTCTTAAGTTCTTATAGACAACTCATAACGAATACTAGGATAGATCTTACCTTGCTGACTCAAGTGAATTCAACGAGTTTCTCTTTTCCATCTGTGACTATAATCTACAGCAAGCATGCACACAGTCACACATGCTCACATGCACCCAAACCCGACTAAACAAAGCACCCTATTGATATTTCAATATTTTAGCTTTTCGACTTCAAAGAGCTTTATGGATTGGTGCAACATAACATTTTGCCTTCATTAGAGAAAAATCATCAAAGAAAGTCAGCCTTAAAGTAGTTATTCTAGTTATAGAATTTTCTTCATTTGGGAATACTATTGTTGGGTTAATACTGGAGACGGGAGGTTAGTGGTTTTGGGCTTAGATGAGATCAAGATCCATCTTTTTCCTTAATGGTTTTATATCTTTGGTATAAGCTCTCAGTAATCAAAATCTGCTTGAGATTATAATTTATGGACGACACAGGAAGCGTCACTTCACTTTTATAGCATTTTTTACTATATATGATAATACCTCTCAATGAAGGAAAACAGATGGTGCCTCTGAAATCTGCTCTCTTTCTCAGATTTGCCATTTAGGCAGTTTTTAGTGTAGCAAACATCTCTTTCTTCATATCGATCGTTAGAATTCCCCAAAAGTGGTGTAAAGCCTCAATCTAAGCGATGTAGCATATGCAGAAATGTTGAAGGCACCATGGAAATATGATTTATAAGCACGAAGAAGGATGATACCGCAACCTGAAAATGTTTTACATCTCCCACATTTTAAAATCCGAGAAATCCATCCACCGCCTTCACTGTCTGCTGGTAAATCTTGTGAATAGGTCTTTGCCTTACTGGCGCGCCGGTGCAGTAAGTTTGAATCAGAGCTGTTTGAGCTCCCCGTTCCACACCTCATCTAGCCTTAGTTTATTTTTGCCTGGCCTCGATATCACCCCCATGAATGTCAGTGTTTTCATATAAATCGAGGACTTAGAATAAGTTCATTTTCTGAAAAAGGCATACTCTTAGCCCTCAGAAGATGTCAGCTGTACTGGGAAAAATTGGCATCTTCAAATCGGTTAATTTTAGGAGAGCTTAATAAAGAGAGTATTTACAAGGATGTGGGCAGAGTCTAGGGAAAGTGCACTTCTCCAAGGCTCCTTTACTATCTAGTATCCTGAAGGGATGAGGGTTGGGAGGAGAGGCCTGAGTGAAGCCGTGGCCTCCAGGAAAGAGGTGGAGGCAGAGATCCCAGGAATCCTATAGAGTGAAATGATCCTTTCTCCCTCTGAATCTGCTTCTGCTCCCCATTGACCAAACCCAACTGGAAGACAAAGAACAAGAAAGTCTGCCACCGAGCTCATATGGTTTAGTTTCCTGGGGCATGGAGCTTGGTGGAACGGGATGGAGAATGGGTCTGGAAGGGCAAATGGAAGATACCTAGGGCAGAGAACCTTCATTATGACATTTGTACTTGAAAGAAATGGTACCCTTTCCTCCCCTCAATTCAGCTCTCTTATAAAAACAGTTGTTTTAACCAAGTTGTGTTTTTTCATTAATTTTACTTAGTCCAGGTCATAGCCCATGTTCAAATAGGCCCAAGGACATTGGTGGCATTTGGATGATATTCAGCTGTTTCTGTAGTTAAAATGATCCGGAGACTGTACGGAGGTGAGAAAGCCACCTGTCCGTGTCCCGTATAGAGAGGGGGCGGCAACCTCCACCTAAATTTCATGCTAGGGGTAGCCAAAAGTGGATAGATGCCTCAGAGCAACTTTGAAGAGTCCACATTCCTAGACCGCCATATTCAAAAGAATAACCTATTGTCTCCGTGAAGTGCAATGCTCAGCTAGCGGGTTGGATGGCTAGTTTTTTGTTTTGTCCAGCTCGCTTTTAATCTCAGATGAATTATTTTCACTTCTTTGACTCAGGGACCAGGATTGCGTGCCTTGATCTAATCCAGATTAACTACTCTGATCCCCCGAAAATGAATAAATCAACTGACTTGGACAAATCCCCGTAATTAGAGAGGTATTTGTGGTAGCATCAAAGGAAGACACACTTGGAATACTACTGTAAAGCATAAATCTCTTCTGTGGACCGGAAAACTCCCTGACTCGGGAAAGGCTGGGACCCGGGGATTCCAGAAAAAAGAGTTGGGTCTGTAACAGGAACAGTGAGTGGCAGGGTGGTATAGAGAAAAGAGCATGGGTTTTGGAGTTGAGAATAAGAGATCTCAGTTTAATACTGACAGCGGCCCCCTTGGCAGATTATTGAACTCTCTCAATCTCAACTTTCTTTGTGTATAAAATGAGAATAATTTGACTTACTACAAGATGAATGAAAACCATATATGCAAAACAAAGGCAGTGTTTTTCACACAGTAGTCTTTCAAATACTTTTGGGGTATATACTCACCTATTAAAAAATACTTTCTTAACTGCTTTATTGAGGTATAGTTGACATAGGATATAATTGATATACAGTAAATGATGCATAAAGTTGATGAGTTTTGGGGCACATGGGTGCCTCAGTCAGTTAAGCATCCAACACTTGATCTGAGCTCATGTCATGATCTCGCCATCTGGTGAGTTCAAGCCCCGCATCAGACTCTGTGCTGACTGTCCACGGGGCCTGCCTGGAACTCTCTTTCTCTCTCTCAACCTCTCTCTGCCCCTTCTCTGCTCAGACTGTCTCTGTCTCTTTCAAAATAAAAAAATAAACTTAAAAAAATTTAAAACAGGGGTGTCTGGGTGGCCCAGTTGGATAAGCACCTGACTTCGTCTCAGGTCGTGATCTCTCAGTCTGTGAGATCAAGCCCCATGTCAGGCTCTGTGCTGACAGCTGGGAGCCTGGAGCCTGCTTCATATTCTGTGTCGCCCTCTCTTCCTGCCCCTCCCCCACTCACACCCTGTCTCTCTCTCTCTCTCTCTCTCTCTCAAAAATAAGTAAATAAACATTAAAAAAAATTAAAACAAAAGAATAAAGGTAATGTGTTTTGACTGAAGACACCGGTGAAGCCATCACTACAATCAAGATGATGAACGTTTCCATCCCAAAGTTTCCTCATACCCAGTAGCTGTCTTTCCTTCCCATCCCCCTCTTCAGGCAGTCACTGATCTGCCTCCTGTCCCTCTAGAAGAATTTGCATTTTCTAGAATTTTACATAAATGCATTCATATTATGTATTTTTTCCTGGCTTCTTTGGCTCAGCTTGATATACAAGACACATCCGTGTTGTAAGGATCACGAGTTTGTTCCTATCCTTACAGATAGTGTCCTGTTGGATTGCTGTGCCACAGTTTGCCCACCCATTGAAGCATGCTATTCAGTTATGTTTTGTTTCTCTTTCCCTTCATCTTTCCTCATTAAGAGTATAAGAAGAAATTCTCACATGTTCCGTGTTACCACAGTTGACATTTCCACTAAGATCCTCCAGGAGTAGCGTGGTTTGTAACAACTGGGGATAATTGCAGACACAACAGTAATAGTGCTTATTAATCCCTGGTTTAGGCTGATTCTGAGCTGAAGCTCAGTTCTTTCCGCTTCCTCGGCTTTCTTTTGCTCTTTAACAGAAATAAGCCACCTGGAGGATCCAGCTTAAATGTCCATCAACTGATGCCTGGATGAAACTGTGATATAGTCATACAGTGGAATATCATTTGCATAAAGAACAAAATATGGATTCATGCTTACAGTGTGGATAAGCTTGGAAAACATTATGCTAAGTAAAAGAAACCAGGCACAACAGGGGGGCCTGGGTGGCTCAGTCGGTTAAGCATCCAACTCTTGGTTTCAGCTCAGGTCATGATCTCATGGTTCGTGGATTCAAGCCTTGTGTCGGGCTCCGTGCTGGCAGGGCTGAGCCTGCTTGGGATTCTCTCTCTCTTTTTCTCTCTCTGCCCCTCCCCCCCTCAAAATAAATCAATAAACTTAAAAAAGCACAAGAGGCTACATGTTATATGGTTCCATTTATTGAAATGTCCAGAATAGGCAAATCTACAGAGACAAAGTCGATCAGTGGTTGCAGGGATTGGGGTGGAATGCAGGGTGCAGGGAGGGGGAAATGGGGAGTGACTGCTAATGGGTATGGGGGTTTTCTGGAGGGTGATAAAAATGTTCTGGAATAATAGTGGTGATAGATGCATAACTTAGAATATTCTCAAAGTTGCTGGACTATACACTTTAAGAGTGAATTTTATAGTAGGTATGTTATATTTCAATAAAGCTGTTATTTGAAAAAGTAATCTGTAAAACTGCTTGGGGAAAAAGTTCAATGGTGGCAGTTAACTTAATTCCCTTTTTTCTTTAGTTTACTAAAGGGAAACTTAAAGCTGTTTTCCTCATTGGTCATGCTGCATCCGCATTTCTAGGTCTTGAGCACAATGTGGACCTTTCTAGCATTAGGAAGTAAAAATGTCACATCTGTAAATAAGTTGTATTTTGGAGGCAGTTCAGTATCATATTGTTTTAGTTTACTTGAGATGATAAAGAGCCTCTAACTACATTGTCATTTTTGTCTTTTCCTTTCCTTTTAAAAATAACATGTATTCAGTTGGTCTAGTCACCCTTTCCTCTGGCCTCTGTTAACTAGACGCAGGATATCCTGTCAGTAAAGCATCTTAGCTAAATCAGATTATTTACCAAACCCCTAACAGCAGTAGACAGAACAGAGTGAGTAAAGTAGAAGTCCAAAAATTCAAAATAATCCTTGGAAAGGAAAAGAAGTCAGGAGCTCGGAGTTAGTAGTGAGTCAGTCAGAGGTGTAACTTTGATTTCAAGCAGCTGTAGAGGGTGGGAATCAAGACAGACTTCCTCCCTTTCTAACTGCCTTCCTTCACCTGGTGAAACACCGCCTTATTTAGAATGCTCTTAGATGTTCCACTGCTGTGACGTCTGGAAACAGAGCCCCGTGGGGTCTAGTCCTGATAAACCAGTGTTTCCTGGGTACTTGCAATTCGTCGTGGACAAAAGACATTTTTTTTCCTGCTCTTAGACATCTTAATGGCCATGATTTGAGTTTTGATTTCATTTACTTTAAATCATGATGTGAATGAAAGATAGTAACCGAGAGTGAAAGTAAAACCCATGAACTCTACCCAGGAATGTTACCTTTGTCTTTGCTGTGACTGAGCGAATTAAGTTCTCCCAAGGTGACTTGGTGTTTATCTTGGGCTTTCTGTTATATTCTGTCCAGATTCTGGTGCACTACAAAAAACTACATAAGAGAATTTATGTTTTACCTTGGCCCTGGGATGTCCATTCATTTATGTATATTATATCTCTTCATTCTAGAAATACGTGCAGCGATATATTACATCAGTTCATTCTAGAAATATATATAAAGGGGTATAGTATATCCATTGGTTCTAGAAATATATCCATTCATTTATGTATTGAGCATCTATAATGTAAATATACCTGGGAGATGTTTAAGTGACTTCTCCAGTAGTAGGACAGGCTTTGTAGGTGTAAAGAGATATTGACCTAGATTCTTTCTCTATGCGTGCGTGTGTGTGTGTGAAACATACCATACATCAGAATACCTGCATGTATACACATACTCACCCTAAAAACTAATAAAATAAGCACATATATTTCCTTGTCTTTTTCCTCCCTAGCTTTATTGGTAAGTGTCACTTTTAAAGACTCGTATTTTCTTACCATTGACCCTTTCCTCCTTTCTCTCCATTCCTAGAACCCATCATCTGGGCTTCTAATTTGTCATTCCCCTGCTTTTTTTCTTAATTTTTATTTATTTTTATTGGTTAGTGTTGCCTGTTTCATGCTTTTTCTCTCGTTTGGAATTTATTCCACATTATCATTTGAGATTCCTGCAGGTAGATATGTGTGGTTCTTTTCACCACTAGTATTAATTACTATATCAGCATTGTTCTTCTGCTCTATGACATATACCCTGCTTTATTTATCCATTCTACTCATTTGGGTTGCTTCCAGCTTCTTGCTTTCATGAAAATGCTGTTCTGTACACTCTGTACATGTGTCCTAGTCATCACCTGGGAGTTTTCTAGGACGTGTGCTTTGGAGTTCAGTTGCTGGGTCATAGAATATGCAACATTCAACTGTATTAGGTAATGCCAAATTGTTTTCAAGTGGTTACACCAATTTATTCTTCATTAGCTTGTAAAAGTGTTTTTGTTGCTTCTCTTGTCAATACTTAATGTTCTCTGAATTTTCATTTTTACTAGTCTTGCTGCAAATGTATTATGAAATTTTTTTTTAAATAGCAAATACTTGGTTGGGGTTTTCACTTTGAACTCTCTTAGTGAAAGAGACAGGAACATAAATTGGGTTTTGTTTGCTACATTTGATAAAATTAAATGGACCATTGCTATAGATCCTGCCCCTAATTCTAGGTCTTCAAGTCACAGCCAGCCTGAGCATCTTGTTTCTTTTCTATTTTTTCTTTCAGTTTTTTTCCTTATTAGATATTTTCAATTTGCAAGTCTAACAGGTAAAACAGTGCGAAGACATATGAGAAGTTGTTCATTTCCCCTTTCCTTCCATATCTCTCTGCTTCCCCAGATAACCAGTGTCAGTGCCCTGGGTTGTATGATTTCACTTTTTTTTTCATGCTCTTACATATGTAATAAACATACGTAAGGTTGTGACTAATGAAATTGCCATTTTATTAGCTCAAAAGCAGTTGAATATCAGCCCCATCCCACATGCATATCAGCAGTTTCCTACAGTTCCATAACACATGCATGTATATTCTGTTTTTGAGGGTTTTTCAAATATAAACATTATCGTCAACTATGTTTTCCGTGACAAATGTCACAGACGTTCACCTGGCTCATTGGTATGGATCTAAGTCACTCATGTCAATGAGTGCACAGTGTTCCCTTTACTGTCCTCCATGGCACGAAATTAACATTGTCCCCTTTCGTTGTGGCTGTATTTCCCCTAACCAGTATGTCTTTATACACCAGTGCTTCACTCTGGTTGAATTTCAACCGCGGGAGCGGGGTGGGAGGGGGGTGTTGTCGAGTCAGAGGGCACCTATATCTCAAATTTTAAATATGTTGGCAGATTTCTTTCCAAAAGAGTTGTACCCGTTCAGGTTCCCATTAGCAAGTATGAAACTGCTTGTTTTCTATTTTCTGGTGATCACTGGGTATTATTACTCTACTCAGTAAAGAATGCTATTCTATTTTAATTAACACCCCATGAATTTTGTGACGTCGGGCATGTTTTCATATGTTTTCATTGCTCTTTTGCATTTCTTCTGTGAATTTTCATTTCTTTTGCCCATGTTCCTATAAAGTTATCTGACTCCTCAATTTGTAGGGGGCTTTTAGTTGATTAATGATAGTATCGCTTTGCTCAACATGGTGCAATTACTCATTTCCTTTGATTTTGTTTATAGTCTCTTTTGGCATACAAAAACCATGTTTTTTATATTTAGTCACCTATGTGTATCTTTCTCTTTATGGTTTCTTGCTTAGGAAGGTTTCTTTTATCAAAGGTAATATAAATATTCTCCTAACTCTTCTTCTAGTACTTTTATTGATTTATTTTTATATACATATATTGAATTCCTCTGGAAGATATGTTGTATATGGTGTCAGGTAAGGGTATCTGTCAGGTAGGATCACAGTAGTTTTGTTTTAGGTTGCAATATATAGAAAAACAACCAAGTCCCATTCCATTCTTCTTTTTCAGTACTTCTTGATATTATTGGGCTTTTTTTTCCCCTATGTAAACTTTAAGTTCATTTTGTCACAGTCTGAAACGGGAGTAACAACCATTGAAGATTCTGATTAAAACTGCATTAAAATCCTATATTAATTTGGAAAGTACCAACTTTTTTTATAGTCTTTTTTTTTTCCCATCCAGGAAACATGTCTTTTTGTTCCAGTCTTATTTTATATCTGTCAAAAATATTTTATGATGGTGTTCTTTTTTTTTTTATATAAGTTTATTTATTCTGAGAGAGAAAAGAGGGATAGTCCCCACCCACACAAGTCGGGGAGGAGCACAGGGAGAGTGAGAATTCCAAGCAGACTTCGCACTGCCAGCACAGAGCCTGATGGGGGGCTCAATCCCACGAACTGCAAGATCATGGCTTGAGCCAAAACGAAGAGTCTGATGTTTAACTGACCAAGCCACCCAGGCGCCTCATAGTGGTTTTCAAATAAATACTGAGCTTTTTTTTTAATGTGTTCCTCAATATATTAGAGTTCTTGTTTCTTTTGGAATTGGTAATTTGGTTAAATGGCTGAATATAAGATAAATATAAAAATACATCGCTTTTTTTCTCTTTGTGCTAAAAGTTGTTGTCAGACTAAAATACAGAGGAGTCTCTAGATCCAGTCTCCGGGGACAGTTGTGATAAGCTGACTTACAGAATATTAAAGAAGAGCTTTATGCTACTTGATCTCATTCCAACTTTGCTAATGTGGGGCAACATTATTAGAGATGAAGGCAGTGCTCTGAGCTTTGTGGGGTTAAGCATGCTATTTCTTTGTTTGGTTCTGGATTAGCCAAGACATTCTTTTTTTTCCCCCAGACTAGCTTCATCATTTTATTTTATTTTATTTTTTTATTTTATGTAAAAATTTTTTTCAGTATTTTTTTAATGTATTTTTTAAATTTTTATCCAAGTTAGTTAGCATATAGTGCAACAATGATTTCAAGAGTAGATTCCTTAATGCCTCTTACTTATTTAGCCCATCCCCCCTCCCACAGGCCCTCCCATAACCCTCTGTTTGTTCTCCATATTTAAGAGTCTCTTATGTTTTATTCCCCTCCTTGTTTTCATATATATATATATATGTATATATATATATATACATACACACACACACACTATATATATATATATATGCACATATATATATATATATATATATACACACACACACACACACACACACATGTATATATATACACACATACCACATCTTCTTTATCCATTCATCCATTGATGGACATTTGGGTTTTTCCATACTTTCGCTATTGTTGATAGTGCCATTATAAACATCAGGGTGCATAAGCCCCTTCAAAACAGCATACCTGTATCCCTTGGATAAATACTTAGTAGTAAATTGCTGGGTCATAGGATAGTTCTATTTTTAATTTTTTGAGAAACCTCTGTATTGTTTTCCAGAGTGGCTGCACCAGTTTGCATTCTCTCCAGCAGTGAGAAAGACATCCTTTCTCTACATCCTCGCCAACATCTGTCATTGCCTGAGTTATTAATGTTAGCCATTCTGAGAGGTGTGAGGTGGTATCTCATTGTGGTTTTGATTTATATTTCCCTGACGATGAGTGATGTTTAGCATTTTTTTTAAGTGTTGGTTGGCCATCTGGATGTCTTCTTTGGAGAAGTGTCTATTCATGTCTTTTGCCCATTTCTTCACTGGATTATTTGTTTTTCATGTGTTGAGTTTGATAAGTTCTTTTTTTTAATTTTTTTAATGTTTATTTATTTATTTATTTTTTAACATTTATTTATTTTTGAGAGACATAGAAACAGAGTATGAGCAGGGGAAGGGCAGAGAGAGAGGGAGACACAGAATCTGAAGCAGGCTCCAGGCTCCGAGCCGTCAGCACAGAGCCCGACGTGGGGCTCGAACTCACAGACTATGAGATCATGACCTGAGCCGAAGTCGGCTGCCTAACCGACTGAGCCACCCAGGCACCCCACATTTATTTATTTTTGAGAGACATAGAGACAGAGCGTGAGCAGGGGAAGGGCAGAGAGAGAGGGAGGTACAGAATCCGAAGCAGACTCCAGGCTCTGAGCCACCAGCACAGAGCCCGATGCTCCTGACCACGAGATCATGATCTGAGCCAAAGTCGGCCGCTTAACCAACTGAGCCACCCAGGTGCCCCTGATAAGTTCTTTACAGATTTTGGATACTAACGCTATATCTGATATGTCATTTGCAAATATCTTCTCCAGTTCTGTCGGTTGCCTTTTAGTTTTGCTGATGGTTTCCTTCGCTGTGCAGAAGATTTTATTTTGATGAGGTGCCAATAGTTCATTTTTGCTTTTGTTTCCCTCGTCTCCAGAGATGTGTTGAGAAAGAAGTTGCTGCGGCCAGGGTCAAAGAGGTTTTTGCCTGCTTTCTCCTCGAAGATTTTGATTAGTCAAGACATTCTTAAAAGTAGGATATTAACAGAGAGGAAACTAATTATTTACATTTCTTTTCTTTGAAACATAACTGTCTGTTGAACAGAGGCTCATTTGAAGACAAAATCTTAAGATATATGGTAGATGAGGAATATTACTTATTGGAAGAATTTTATCATCAATTAAAAAAAAATCTGCAGTACTCCTGTATTTACTTTTAAAGAGTAGAATATACAAGTAGAAATTTTTTTACATCTTAGAAACCAGTGGCCTAAGTAACAGTATAGACTTTCTTCTTCATAGTGAACCTATTAAAATGGCAATGAAGGGGTTCCTGCGTGGCTCAGCAAATTAAGCATCTGACTCTTAATTTTGACTCATGTCATGACCTCACAGTTGTGAGATTGAGCCCTGTGTCTGCTCCGTGCTGTGCATGGAGACTGCTTAAGATTCTCTCTCTACCTACCTCTTCCCCTCCCCGACTTAGGCTCACTCATGTGCCTGCAGGCTCTCTCTGAATAAATAAATAGCCAATGAAAATGTCTCAAGACTCTTCAACAAAATAACCTCAGTATCCAAAAATTTTTTTAAAAAGTGAAAAAGAATTTTCAAAATAACCCAGCTAATTTTTAAATGTTGGAACTCCAGAGAACAAGAGTATACAAGAATAAAAAAAAACAAAACTTTAAAATTGTCCAGTATAGAACAACCAAAAAGTCTCTGTTGAAATTAAAAAAAATGACATAAATATACTAGAAATGATAATAAAGAAGATAGAAAGCCATGAAACAAAGGCCATGTAATAAAAATTGCAATATCACAATTAAGAACATTTCTAGAAGTAGTTAAAGAATTGGTATAGGTAACTTCCAAGTAGTTAATTAGGGAAGTATGCTTATTAACTAGAGCTTCAAATCCAACAATAGATGGCTTAAGTAAATGTGTATAAGTAATGGTGAATCATTTCTAGAATGGAGCACACTGTTTTAACTTAAAAATAATACAGTAAGTACATAAGCCAATAGAAGAAATACATTTTAAAGAATCTGCATTCGAAGGTATGAAGTCTAGAATTGATTAAAGGCTTAGCCTGTAAATGGATAATAACATCTAGAGAAAAATATCAAGGCATTCCTTATAACATTTTCAAACTTCAGTGAAGAAGAAATCTTAAAACATCCAGAAGAAAGGCCAGATAACATTCAAAATCCTGATTTCAGATACAGCTGCCACGGAGACCATAAATTCCCCCAGGGACATGAAACATCTGCAGTTCCCTTTATGGAAAAATTATCCGGGCAAGATGTCATTCATTTGGGAAAGCTAAAGAAAGATTTTCACATATCCCACCAACCCTAAATAGTCGCCGACCTTACACTTTGGGTCCCAAACAGGAATTTGTTCATATGGTGGCTGCCTTATCCACTCTCAATATGAGAGACTAGAAACATTAAGTAGGAAGGATGACTGCCTCTGACCACAGTCCCATTGCCGGACAAGGCTGTGATCTAAACCTTGAAGGGAACTAATATTTAGAGAGCGTCTACTGTGTGTCAAGGTCTTTGTAGGACCTCATTTCACTTCATCTTCAAAATCCCTGGTGGAATGACCCCCTTGCTTCAGATGAGAAAACAGTCTCGGATTAAATAACTTGCTTTGCTAAGTGATAGTCAGAATTTGAATACTGTCTTTCTGATCTTCCAAGAAAAGTGGAAGTTTCAGGATAACAGTCCGAAAACAGAATGGAATAAGATGCAGAAAGGCTGCAGCCCGTAGCTCAAATATTTCTTTTTAACCCCTAGAAAGAAGCCCAAGAATTCTGGGTTTTATAATGGCCATCACTAGAAATCAACAGAGAAATGAATTTGATGATTGTCATGATTGTGTTCATATATGTGTGTTGGTGTACAGATTTGGTTTAGGTAGAAATGATTTTATTCAATACTTTCTTCCAAACATATTTCAATAGAGACAGGAGTATATATAAAGTGTTTAGTCAATACCAGTGGCATATATTAAGCAAACATAGGAAATAGCAAAACTAAGAGGAAGTAATGATAGATAATGGTCCATATATGACAATCATAAGAGATATAACTTAATTATTCCACATGAAACCTATGCACTTAAACCCAAAGGTCATATATTTAAATACAAGGTAGGAATGTTATACATTAATGAAAATAATAAAGAAACTGGGAGTAATAATATTTGAGAACTAATATCACAACAAAATGGGTAAAAGGGAAAAGTGTTAGAAACAAAAGGAGCAAGCAAATAATGCTGAAACGCACAAGTGGAGGTATTAGGTTGGGGTTTGCTTTGAGGGGTATCATTCTAAGAGTGAAGGCTGGCTTATCCTGGGGTATAGTCCAAGAGCCCTCAGAGCCAGGGAAGAGCTTCAGCCTCTTGAAATTTAGGTATAGATGTGTATATCTCCTGGTTTACTAACATGCAGTAAAGTTAGACAGTCAGGCTTTATCTGGTCTTAGATAGAATAGAGTCAAACCTTTCATTCACTTACAGATAGGAATTATGTGAGTTTCCTTGAATTGCTCATCTTGGAGAGAAAGACACTTCCTAAGGTCAGCCAACTGCAAGTGATTGCTCCTATAGCTAATGAGAATGGAACTCAACGTAGAAGTCAGGGTCGCCCCATTGCACAACTCCAGTGAGAGTAAGTCTGTGATGGGAAGAAAGGGTAATGTTAGAATTAAGAGGTATCAGGTGAGCGGGTTATACACATGGAACCAAGTTTCCAGTCAAATCCATATGCTAATGGTAACTTCAAGGAGAGGTGGATTGAGAAGTTTGATGAAAAAGTTATTAGGTGGGGGAATTAGCGATCAGCTTTGCTTCCTAGGGGCATAAGCCTATCTGTTATGGTACCTGCCTTTCCCTGAGTAGATTACCAAAAAGTTTGGGATCTCTTTTCACCTGGTTCCGAGACAACAGGGAACTCCTTTGGTGAAAAGCTAGTTGGAAATGAACATGGCCGCGTAGACAGAATGTGTATTGGCCTCACCATGTTTGAGGCCACCGTCCCACAAGGTTGTAACTGCTGCATGGCCCACAATGCATTAAAGGAATACTGTTTTAAGCGAAGGCAATGGGAAATATCTGGATAATAGCAACATTCTTTTCAAGCTCTGCTTTGAAATGAGGCTGTCGGGAGGCAGGCCAATATGAAAGGGGCTCTCTGTCAACAGAGAGACCTTCTGACTCTGGATTTATTTAACACTCTTTGGCTCTTCTCTACAAGGTTCTTGCTCTCTGGATATTGTTTTTCATTTATCTTATTTTCCACTGATGGCTTGGACTTCTCAAGAAAATTGTCTCTGTCCTGTGGTTACATATGTTAGAGACCACAGATTCTAGTTTACAGATCTCGTATTCTGAAAATTTTGGAATGGTATCATTCCAACCATTTCCCCCAAACTGCCTTTGAAACTAATAATATTGCTTACAAATGATTGTGAAATATTTAAATTATACAGGAAAGGACAGAGAATTTATTTTTTTCTTAGTGGTTCTTTTGAATGACTTGCATAGTGAATTTTAAGGGTACAAACACCTCCCGCATTTAGGTTTTGCTGGGTCTCACATAGATGTGCATTGGAGTAGATACAGAAAGGAACAACACAGACTTGGCCGGGAGAAAAAAAAATTACCCTCATAGTTCTTTCCTTGCTCTCTTATCCCCACTTAATAAAAGTGAAAAAATGCAATAAAGTAATGTGAAACAAAGCTAAAAAGATAACTCATTAAAAAAAAGAGACAGAAAATTGTCGAAATAATAGTGCCAGCAAAAACCCAATGGAACAAACAAAATCACCACAAAGGACAAAGGAAAGTCCTTTGTTTGAATTAAAAATAACTAAAAATGGTCTGATATGCCTTGAATACAAATGCGGGTTTCATTGCAGAGCCCTTCAGCTCTGTAACTTTGGAGGCCGAGATAGGCAACAACTTCCCAGACGAGTACTACCAAGCCACTGTCCCCTGTCTTCCTGAACAGTCCACAACACTACCTGGACGTTGTCAGCTCTGCCTTAAAGTTTCCTAGTCCCAAACCATGAGGATTTTGTGGAAATTAAATAGGTAGGAATGTCAAGACCAGTCATTGGTAAAGACCTAAGGTTCTAATGTATTTTTAGCAGTGAGAGATGGGAAAGAAATGGAAGGCAGGCTAGTGGTGATGAATCTCCATCTCTGGTAGTGCCTTGTTAGCTTTCTGGAAACCCATCTCTTCTCTGGAACTGACCTTCAAGGACTTGTGTCCCAGCTTGTTTGAGACTCTCCCCTGTCTCTGCAATCTACTTCTGGTTCTGACACCTTGATGACAAATAAGAGTTTGCTTCTGAGCTCTTTGGGGGAACTCCGTGTTTTTCCCTGTCTCAGCCCGTTTCTGCCCGTCAGCTCTTGCTTGGCCCTGCCTCTGCCAAGATCCAGCCATTTTTGGCTGAGCCCACAGGCTCTGAATGAGCCCCTTCCCTGGGGCTCAGGCCATCCCCAGCCCACGACTTAGTTGGAACTGAAACAAGAATGGTACCAACAATAAGGCCGAATCGTGATTTATATCAAAATTAAGGGTGGGAAAAGGAAAATCAGTATCTTGGGTTTTTTTGAGGTTTCGTTTTTTGAAATTGTGGTAAAATACGCATAACGTAAAGTTGACCATCTTAACCATTTTCGAGTGTACAGCCCAGTGATATTAAAAACATTCTCATTGTGCAACCATCACCACTACCCATCTCCAGAACTCTCTTCATCTTGTAAAACTGAAACTCTACCGATTAAACAATAACCCCCAGTCCTCCCTCCCTCAGCCCCTGGGAACTGCCTTTCTACTTTCTGTGTCTATGAATCTGACCAGGTACCTCATATAAATATTTATATACAGTGTTTGTCTTTTTGTGATTGGCTTATTTCCCTTAGCTTAATGTCTTCAAGATTTATCCATGTTGTAGCATGTGTCAGAATTCCCTTTCTTTGAAGACTGAATAATATTCAGTAAGTATACACCGTATTCTGTTGATCCATTCATCTGTTGATGGACACTTGGGTTGCTTCCACCTCTTGGCTATTGGGAATAATGCTGCTATGAACAAAGCTGGGCAAATGTCTCTTCAAGACCCTGCTTTCAGTTCTTCTGGGTATATACCCAGAGGTGGAACTGCGGGGATGATGTGGTAGTTCAATTTTTTTAATTTTTTCGAGGAACCACCATACTGTTTTCCACAGTAGCTAAACCATTTTTGTACTCCCATCAATAGTGCACGAGGGTGCCCTTTTCCCCCCAATCCTTGACAACACTTATCTCTTGTCCTTTTGGTGATAGCCATTCTGACAGATCTGAGGTGATATCTCCGGGTTTACATTTGCATTTTCTGATTACTGAGCATCTTTTCTTATACTTATTGACCATTTGCCTTTGGAGAAGTGTGTTCAAGTCCTTTGCCTATTTTTTAATCAGTTTTTTTATTATTGAGGTGTAGGAATTTTTTAACATATGCTGGATATTAACCTGTTCTATGACTTGCAAATATTTTCACCCATTCCATGGGTTGCCTTTTCATTCGGTTGATTGTGTTCTTGCTTGCACATTTTTATTTTCGATGTCATCTAATTTATCTGTTTGTTTTCATCTGTTGCCTGTGAAGAGTAAACACTTTTTTCCTCAGACCCAGAAGAAGTTATTAAAAAAGGGGAGCCTGGGTGGCTGTGGGTTGGGCATCCGACTTCGGCTCAGGTCATGATCTCACAGTTCATGGGTTTGAGCCTCACGTCAGGCCCTGTGATGACAGATCAGAGCCTGGATCCTGCTTCGGATTCTGTGTCTACCTCTCTCTCTACCCCTCCCCTGCTCTCTCTCTCTCTCAAAAGAAACAAAAAACCGCCAACGATGATTAAATATGTATTATAATGTCTCACAATTCAAACAATGTGATATAGACTTCATGGAAATACATTATTGTGACAGAGTAGAGACCTCAAGAATAAGCCTTCATACATTGAAGATTTAATATATAACACTCTGAGCTTAAACAGTTGTCGGGAAAGAGCAACCCACCATTTTATTAAGACCGAGATTATGCTAAACCCACATTTAGAAAAAGTAATAGACTGAGGGTCCCACATCAGCCAGTGGAAGTTTTGTTTGGCCAGAGGCTTGTGAGTGAGTGTGTGTGTATCTGTCTGTCTGTCTCGATTTGGATGCTCCCATGTAGGACATCTGGGCTACACTTTGCCAAAGGAATCTACCATTACTTATAATTCCCATCTTGTCACAATTGTCTTTCTGCCTACCTGGCCCCTTTGCCATTTAAGCTTGTGATTTCTCATGTATACTCATTCCAGGTGAGTATTTCTTGCCTAGAATTATAAAATTGCTTGGGCATCAGAATCACCAGAGGTCTTGTTGTCACACAGACTGCTGAGCCACAGCCCCAGTGTTTCCGATTCAGTAGGCCTGGGATGAGGCCCAAGAATTTGCTTTTCTAATGAGTTCCTTCATGCAGTGTAGTCTCTGGGCCTGAGACAAACGAATACATTGGAAGTAAACATTTAGAGACTTTTATGTTTTTAAAAGGAACTTTTACATTACAGAATAATTTGGATTCTATTGAATCTAGTAATAAAAAATAGGCCTCTATTGTCTATGACTTTTTAAAATTTCATTTTTCCAGTAATATATTTTTATTGAATCTTGTAAAAAGCACGGGCTCACAGGGATTAGGAATTTAAAAACCAACAGGTGAATAAACAACATGTCCATAACCATAGACCGTTTGAGGAGCACTGTCATCAGAGTTCCGACTGGGGGCATTTCCCTTGGTGAATGGTCTGGGGTAGGCCATAACCTGTAGGCCAGAAACTTGACTTAAGAGTTGATTTAAGTCATAGCACAGACACACGCTGTCAGTTCCACAAGGAACCAGAATGTAAAACCACATGCCAAGGACAATGTATTAATTTCCAGCGAGAAATGCAGCTGTCAACTGGATGGGTTACTCATGTTGGCCTGACCAGTGAATCATTTCCCTGCCTGAGAAACCACCCTATAATCCAGAGGTTACTCAGTGAGCATGAGCATAGGAAAAAAGGGGGGCACACTAAATGAATGATTTGTGTGTTAGTGGCATCAGGCTGGTTACCTACTGAAGATGCAGGGATACACCTGCCAAGTGGATGCTGCATCCACCGGGTCAGTGGTCAGATAGATGGACATTTACTTACGAAGCTTCCGTTGCTGATCCACCAACTTTCCCTTCCTAACTGACAGGTGATGAAATTAATTCGGTCAAGTTCCTGTCCTCAATCTAGTCAGCCATGTCTGGAAGTAATTCTGTCTCTTTGATGATGCCTTTGCACATCTTCGCCACAACCCATTAGGTTATGAGTGTCAAAGTCAATTTTGAAAAAGTGAGGAACACGAGTCTCATACACATGCATAGTGAGTACAGGTCAAGGATTTAATTAACTCATGAAAGGAAACAATGAATGAAAAAGCTGATTTAGGGGCGCCTGGGTGGCTCAGTCAATTAAGTGTCTGACTCTTGATTTCAGCTCAGGTCATGATCTCACGGTTCATGAGTTTGAGCCCCGTGTTGGGCTCTGCATTGACAGTTCATAGCCTGCTTGGAATTCTCTGTCTCCCTCTCCCTCTGCCCCTCCTCTGCTCTCTCACTCTCTCTCTCAAAATAAATAAACATTAAAAAAAAAAGAAAAACCTGATTTAAAGAACACTAGATATATATACTCAATGAAAGAAAGGACATTGAATATCACCAAGTTACATACCCAACTGGCTCATACTCTACTGGGCAGTAAAGGCATAAGTTTGGAGGTTAGTTTTGCAATTAAATAATTTATGTTTCTACCAGAAAAAAATCATCTGTAATTTCTTAGTCTTCTACAAGTGAATATCTAGCTTTATAGAGTATGGGTCCTGATCAACAGTAAATCAAAAAACTGTCCTTCTCCTCAGTGTCAGATGAAGCCAGATGGGCTTGTTAGGCCATGCTCCTGTATCACATTGAAAGGGCACATGAGTCTTTCTGCCTTATTTCTGAGTTTGGGACAGTGTTTTGTGGCAGACTTAATAGTTTTACTCTCAGAAACAATCTGTTTCCTTGTTCCCGTGTGCTGTGGAAAAGGGTAAGATGGTCTGAGGGCAGAGCAGAAGGGAGCTTTTCCGCCACTTAACTGTCACCTTCCTATGCTCTTCCTGGCCAGAGTGACTTGGCCTTAAAGGGATTTGGATCTATTGGTTGTCTAATTGCCGGAAAGAGTAGCTCAGTATTCATAATTGGATAAAAACGATGGTGTAAATTTACCGGGAGGCATTTCAATGCTGTCTTCAGCTTTGGGCTTCGGGTTTTATTTGTTTCGGGTTAGAGAGTCAGCCTGGGCATGCAAATTTCAAACGTGGAGCATTGGAAGATGATTCCAAAGTGTTCCCATGATCCTGGCAAGCTGACCACCTAAAGTGTTTGGGAATGCTTAGAATCTGTTATCTCAGCAGGTGTCAAAAATATAGGACTTGCATTTCTGAATAATCATATCCAGGCCTAATAATCACCCAGTACATACTCATAGAGCTGCTTTGGGTGTTCAAACACTGACAATGTTTTCATCCTGGTTGGTGAAGAGAAATGATCTGTCCATTGAGATTATGAAGTATCTAACGACGTCTCCCATCAGTGGCCGCGGAGGTGGTCATGGACCTGCGAGGAGCCCCAGCCCAGATGGCCCCGGCAGCCACTGAGTGGTTTGAGAGCCAATGGTAGGGGAGTATACAGCGCCCTGCCTCTGACCCATGGCCGCCTAGAGTTGGTAGGGGTGTCAAAGTGGGCACAGGCCTTCTGGGGGGCACTGGCATCCAGCCATATACTAGTTGTGAAGTGCTTTCAGTATGTCTAGCTGCAACAAAGATACTGGAAATTTCATGACAGTTAATATAATGGTGAAGTCATTGATGTGGTCCTTCTCCGAAGATGGCAACAGTTTGTAAAAATCAACAAATTAGGAAATTTCTAGGTTGTTTTGGTGGATTATTGTCTCCATAATATATTAGTTATGAATGCTTTAGGTTGTAGTTAATTTAGAAAATAAAGGAATGTCGAATATATTTCGGTTAAATGTTCTGGCTTATTATATTACATATTACTATTTTATCTTCCAGTTAAATATTTTGAATATCACTTTTATTTCTGGCTATATAAAAATTAAAATTATTTCAATCAAACTATCAAAACTAAGGAAAAAATGAATTGGGAAGATAATCGACAATATAATAGCTAGATTTATCATCTAAATTTACATAAAGTGCTTATTCAAAGCCAAAATGAGAACACAAGCCTCCAATAGGCAGACAGTTGAGTTTTAGTAGGTAGTCTGTATAAATGTAAAAACAAGCAGAAAGGAGGTTCCCCAAGGGCAGGGACAGTGTCTGACACAGGCCTGGCCTCCTCATAGGGATTTGAAAAATGTTACTTGACTAAGTGAATGACTGAATCAATATATGAAAAAGCTCTTCATCCTCACCAGTAATTAAGTAAATGCAACTAAAACATTTATGAGATATAATTTCACGCCTATTAATTTAGCAAATTAAAGAAATAAAACCAATGCCAGAGAACCACTGAGGAAATAGGAAAACTTGTCACCATTTTGTGGAAGGACCTAATTAGTTTATTACTAACAGTCATGGCTGCTTACTTTCTTCATGCATTCAGGGCATTTATCCTTAAGAAATAATGTTAAAAGAAATAAAAACTTTCTTTATAAACGTTCATAGTAGAGCTGTTTCTAATAGCAAAAATTGCAATCAAAATATCCAACAGCCCAGTGAAATAGTATGCAGTCATTTGAAATGACACATGCGAATATTACATAGAGGAGTCCAGAAGAAATATTAACTGATACGCACATTTGGTGTGCAGCCATGTTTGAAAACCACACAGCATCCATCCGCGGAATGAATACGTAAGGGGCAACGGAGAGTAGCTAGATGAAAAGCCATCAGGGTGTGATTTTTATGAAGCTGCTTTTGCTTACGGACAAACAAGAAATGTTAAAGAGAAATTTACCTCCCTTACAGATGGCCCATCTAGGATGTCACTGAAGATCAGTAGCACATTTGAATTTCATCCCAAATTTATTTTCTGAAGGTTATTTTCTCCCTGCAATTTACATTGCTCCTCAAAGATTTACGATATCTGAATTCGACACGACGGCATGCAGTGACAATGTTCAAAAGCAGCTCACGGCGTCCAGGAAGATTTCTGTGAACAAAGAACAGTCAATCCTCATTATTCACGGAGTCCATATTAGTGAATTTGCCTACTCACTGAAATTTATTTGTAACCCCCAAGTCACTACTCATGACGCTTTCATGACAATTTGCAGACGTAAACGGAGCAAACATATTGAGTTGCTTAACACGCACATGCCCAGCTGAAGTCAAACTAAAGCACCCTGTGTCTTTTTGTTTTAGCTCTCATACTGTAAATAAGTGTTCTCTTCATGGTCTATTTAGTGCCATATTGTTCATATTATCATGGCTTTTTGTGGTCGATGGTGATTTTACTGTTTAAAATAGCCCCCAAAGCATAGTGTTAAAGTGCTATCTAGCATTCCCAAGTGCAGGAAGGCTGTGAGGTGCCTTTTGGAGAAAACATGTATGCTAGGTGAGCTTCCTTTAGCCATGAGCTAGAGTGCTGTTTCCCAGTGTTCAATGTTAACCAATCGATGATCAATAGTCTTAAAAAGTAGTAATACATAAACCGTCTCAGGTAAGGTGTCTCTAAACAGAAATACACATGAAACAAGATTGTATATTGCTCCTTTGATCAACTATTCTGATAGAGGTTCCCAGGAGTCTAGCCCTTAGATTTCCCTTAGATGCAATGCTAATTAGCATTTGGTAATTCGGTGTTCGTGGTAACTCTATAGAACATAACTACCATGAATAATGAGAATTGGCTGTGGTTTTAGTGGGAGCATAAACTTATGTGTTCACATCTGGTCCAATATCATCAGACAAAATCTTGAGCGAGGCAGAAAAAGACATCTGGTTTTAGGTTATGGTAAATTTTTTTACTCTCCTCTGGTAGTGAACACATACTACCTCAATGACTTTCAGTCTCTTTTTTCCTCGAAGATCAACAAGAATATTGTTATTCGAGTAGTCTAGGCCTGTGCGATAAATCCTGAGAAAATGGCGGGACGCCTACTAGATGTCTTCCAGTTTTATATCCTTAGCTTCTCCACAAGATCAGAAACTGTCTACCAGTTCTTTGGTTTGGGAAGAGCTCAGATGGTGATAGGGTGCCTGTGACCTAAATCTGAACCAGATAGCCCATGCCGAACATTAAAAGACTTAAACCTCAGAGTGCTGTGTTCTGTTCCCCAGCTCTATCCTCTGGAGGCATTCTTAATTACAAGCAGTCATAACTAACTTGGGTGAATTTTATCGTAGAAGGAATTTATCAGAAGCCTATGCAACACTCATAGAGATGGAGGGTCTTTATATGTGGAGGATGGTTAGTCAGAAATAACACCCAAATCCTACTACAGAGCTGGTCCAGAGAAGACATCACTTGATTGCGTGCTACGCTGTTGTAGCTCACATAGCTGACACCAGACCCTGGGCGCTTGGAGGCCGCTGCCAGAGCTGGCACCACAGCTGTCTCTGAAAGCACGGAGTAGCTGCCGCCACCCCCACATCCACCATCCCCAGTTCTCCACACCTCAAGCTTCCATTTTGGAGTCTGGGCGGCAACTTGGGTGATGTCCCTGTACTTTCGCTGCAAGGGAGCCAGGGACATGAATTTTAGCCTCTGCCACCAAACATAGGAAAGAGGTAGAGAAGGGAGGGGGAAAAGAATGATCAAAGTACCTTACCTACACGGCCAACATGAACAGGGTTCACTTATGACTCAGGCTGCTACAGGAGGAGTATGTTAGGAAGACTCAGTGTCCTACTCACTGTGCTGTCCCAGCAGCTGGAGCCTGATCCATATGGGAGCCTGGGCTGCCCACACTGCCGCAGCTGCTCGGTGTGTTGCCCCTTTTACTCTACCATTAGGAGAGAGAGACAAGCTTATACAGTAACACAAAACCACTTTTAAAGAAATACCAAACAGACTTCAAAGCCTTTTGACTTATGCATGTTCCCCAAACATGCCCCAGACCTAGGCTCTCAGAGGCTTCTGCCTCTGCATTAATTGTGAAAGTCAAATCCGATTTTCAGAGCCATATTTGTGTCTTAGAAAATTTTTAATCAGCTTCATGTCTTAAAAAAGTTATTCTTCAGGAAGCACTTAATTTTTAAAAAAAATTTTTAATGTTTACTTATTTTTGAGAGAGAGAGAGAGAGAGAGAGAGAGACAGCACAGAGAGGCAGAGAGAAGGAGACACAGAGTCTGAAGCAGGCTCCAGGCTCTGAGCCATCAGCACAGAGCCTGATGCAGGGCTTGAACTCACGAACCGCGAGATCATGACCTGACTTGAAGCCGGATGCTTAACTGACTGAGCCACCCAGGCACCCCTTCATAAAGCACTTTATGTCCGTTGACAATATAAGACATATTCAAACAGTTTCTATAACTGCCTAAATGCCTAGACAACTGGAGGATACACAACAACACAATGGTTTGTTCATGATGGGTTTTGAGGGAACTTGACTGTGAAGTTTGAAGTTGAAAATGCTTTTCCTTTATCATCTTATTTATTATTCTCACTGTAAATTCCTTGTCATGCGAGTGTGAAGGAGAGCGGGGAATAGGGTGCTCTCTGCGGTTTCCGGCAGGGCTCATTGCCATACGCTCCTGAGTCGCTCCCATCATCCACCATGGAAGTAGTTAGTCCAAAATAATGACTTACCTTTTGCTGTGCTTCCAATTTTTAGAAAATTTTGTTGTTTTGCCCAGACATTTGGGATCCAATAATATTTCTTTTGAAAAAGTTTTGTTTGTAAAACAATTTTTTAAGTATTTTAAATTTGGAGACCACTATGTGAGATGGCTAGGGTTTTGATATTTGGGGGGTTTATCATTTCTGACTATTTACCACAGAATCGACAGTGATATTGGATAGATAGCTTGACAATAAAAATGAGAGTTCTTTAGGTTAAAATTGCCATGAGATTTTCACCTAAATACCTCCCCTACATGGTTTAGCTGAGTTTTTTTTCTGAACACACCTCTAGATTGTAAGTGAAAAAATAAAAATAAATTTAGGGAAATTGAATTCATTGTCATTACCTTTACTTTTTCACTTTGAACTATAGATAAACTCAGGAAGGATGGAGGCCAAATATGCCATAGAAGAGGGTCACACAGAGAGGGTGCTTTTTGGCAGGGCCATTAAATATGACGATGATCTGAGACATCATTCTCCTTCACCCTTCTAAGGCAGTAAACTCAGAGGGGACTGTTGCTGCTACTACTTCACTGAAGTTTCTGGAATCTTCCACATGAGGCAAAAGTTTCTACTCCTTGCTTCCTATTACTTAGTCCTCAAGGGCCTTGCTCAGTTGCTTTTTTCTACCTCCATACTTTACTATTTCCTATTAAAGATTTTGGCCTACTAGAAATTATGATATTATAGTATATTTTGTATGCCATACTGTATAAGGAGACTGCTTTTCTTAAAGCATGATTTGTTTTAATCAGTGTCTGGAATCTTCACATTCAGGGAGTGGGCGAAACAAAATTCACATGCAAGTACGTTTCAGTGGAGACCAAGAAATGTTTTTATCTCCCCAGTCTCCCTGTAGTATCTCTAAAACAATGATTCTTAACATGTCAGTTGGAAAAGTCTTTTTTTTTTAAGTAAAATTTTACAAATCTCAGTATATCAGTTGTACTTTTAATATCCATTGGTTAAGAAAGCTATTATTAATTGAAGAGTGCTTTTAAATGAAAGCATTTGAGTTATCACACTGGCCTCTACTGATACTTGTGAAAATATAAGAACATAGAGTATAGAATATATTTTACATGCAGGTCGGAAAACTCCCTGTAAGGACTCCTTGACTTTATTACTAAGCCACTCTAGAGACACAGGCACCCTAGCTCTAGCTAGATTTTATTCAGGTTGGCGGCCACTGCCAAGTCTCCTTGGGCCAAGCTGGCAGTGAGTCATTGGTGCCTTGGAGAGATTGGTTCTCCTTGGACATGCTGGCTGTGCTTTCCTGACCTTTCATTGGTTTTCGAAGTGGTGGTTCAGACACACATTTTTTTCCAGTTATACAAAAATGTACAATACATGTGCAAGCCATTTTAAAACAAAAGAAAAGCCATCCCTAGAATTATTTGAACAGATGCTTCTGGCTAGATTAAAAACCAGGGGTCTTGAGTGGAAACCCACCAACAGTATAGCAAAAAAGTCTTCCGTGATAATGAAAGTTCATTTCCTTCTCTGCACTTGGCATGAAGCAGAATTAAACCTACATATGAAAGGAGTCCATTTCTTCTTTTGTCAGAGACCCACTTAGCAAGGAAATAATGGGCAGCTTTTTCAGCTGCTCTGTCCTTTTCTCTTAATTATGGGTGTTCCCTGGTGACATTTAATGTGGACCATTGTCTGAGTCAATAAAGTAATGGTTTGATTAGGTCAGATTAAAATGGCAGAAGTCTTGTTTAAAGCATGGGATTTGAATTTGAAGTTTGAGACCAAATCAGCTCCATGCTCCTGTGTCTCCGGTGACCTCTTTTGGATTCAGTCCCCATCCTTCATGATCAGTGGTACCCTCCTGAGGACAGGACAGAATGCTCTATACTAACGTTAGTTGCTCATCTTTACCAGCGTGAGGCTGTTGCAAAGCAGGAACCAGTGGGAAACGACGTGTAGAGTGCAAAGATGGTAACTTTATTTTTTATTTATTTCTTTTTTGAGATGGTTAACTTCAGAGGCGCCTGGGCGGCTCAATCGGTTAAGCGTCCAACTTCAGCTCAGGTCATGATCTCACAATTTGTGGGTTCGAGCGCCACGTCAGGCTCTGTGCTGACAGCTCAGAGCCTGGAGCCTGCTTTGGATTCTGTGTCTCCCTCTCTGTCTCTGCCCCTCCCTGCTCATGCTCTGTATCTCTCTCCTTCATAAATAAACCTTAAAAAAATTTTTTTTTTAAAGATGGTTAACTTTAAAAGGCTGTTTGTGTAGATTAGGAAACAGGCACTAAAAATTGTATAGTTGATCAAGTCCTGTATTAGTGATCTATGATTACATAACAAATTAGTCCAAACATGGTGTCTTTGAACAGCAAACATTTATTATCTAACGGTTTCTGTGGGTCAGGAATCCTAGACTGACTTAGCTGGGGAGTCTGGCTCAGGTGCTGTCGGGAGGCTGCCGCTAAGGTGACAGCCAGCACTGCAGTCATCTGAGCCTTGACTGGGTCTGGAGAATTGGTTCCAAGCTCATTCATATGGCCGTTGGCAGGAAGCCTCAGTTCATCACCGCAGGGGCCTCTCTGTGCAGCTGCTCATGGCCCTGGTTTCCCCTGGAGCCAGGGATCCATGCGAGAGGGAACTCAAGACCAAAGCCACAGTCGTTTATAACCTAATTTTAGAAGTAACGTACCATCAGTTCTACCACATTCTGTTGATCACACGGGATGTGAGTACCAGGGGGCAGGAATGATCACAGGTCATCTTGGAGGCCACTTACCACAGGTTCAAATGACGAGCTTTGCTAGAAATCGTGGATTAGGTAGCTGCCTTTCTAGGGACAGCCTCTTGACCAAGTGAATGATAATGATCTATCATACTTTGAAAATAGTTTTTATGTCTGCCTAAAAACAAACTTGATTATTTTTAAGTAAAATACAGTTATAAAGACTGTAAACAATAGAGACTCATGTACAATATAGAAATTTAAAATTTTACATGAAATCCTTAAAACCACAAGTTATAGCATATATTTATATATTACTATAAAATATATCTATTTTAAAAAGTTATAGGGGTGCCTGTAAAAATTACAGGGGTGGCTGAGTCAGGTTAAGCATCCAGGTCTTTGTTTCAGGTCAGGTCATAATCTCGCAGTTTGTGGGAACCAGGCCTGCATCGGTCTCCGTCTGCCCTGATGGTGAGGAATCTGCTTGGGGTTCTCTTTCTCCCTCTCTCTCTGCTCCTCCCCCACTCACACATACACACACTCGCTCTCTCTCACTCTCTCTCAAAATAAAAAAATAGGGGTGACTGGGGCTCAGTCAGTTGAGTGACTGACTTCGGCTCAGGTCATGATCTCGCTGTTTGTGAGTTCAAGCCCCACGTCAGGCTCTGTGCTGACAGCTCAGAGCCTGGAGCCTGCTTCAGATTCTGTGTCCCCCTCTCACTCTGTGCCTCTCCTACTTATACTCTGTCTCTCTCTCTGTCTCAAAAATAAATAAACATTAAAAAAATTTTTTTAAATATAAAAAAGTAAACTTTAAAAAATGATACACTATTCTGAATCTTATTTTTCACTTAACAGTATATCGCTTATATTTTCAAAGTCAGAATATATATTCGTTCCTTTTATAAGCTGCATGGTATTCTGTTAATTAACTATAGCAAGTAGACCAACTGCACCAGAATTATCTATGCAGTCCTGACGGTTAGACAGTTGAATTTTTCCCCATTGTTTGATAAAATAGAGATTATTTTGGTACATATATCTTTTCATACTGTATGACAGTGTTCTAGAGAAAATTTTCAAAGTATATTCTTGAGTGAAAAAGTATATGCATCGAAACTTTACCAGCTGTTGCTGAATTGTCTGTTAAAAATATTGTATTTACGGTGTGCCTGAGTGGCTCAGTTAGTTAAGCGGCTGACTTCAGCTCAGATCATAATCTCACAGCTCGTGAGTTCGAACCCTGCATTGGGCTCTGTGCTTCAGATTCTGTGTCTCCCTCTCCCTCTCCCTCTGCCCTTCCCCAGCTGGCACATTATCTCTCTCTCTCTCTCTCTCTTTCTCTCCCTCTCTCTAATATAATTAAAACTTAAGAAAAAATATTGTACTTACAATGTTTTGGTGACACAGGTGCCCCAGATATCTGCCTTATAACGTCAGCATTACTTCACTGTGATACACCTTGCCGTAATTTTGAGGCAGGCGATCGCGGTGTACTTAGCAGAGAAAAGGGCAGTAGAAAGGCCTGTAGTGTGATGAGACGGTCATCAGGGAGAGTGGAGGGAATCCCATGAGCGGTTAGTTCCTTGGTGGCACCAGCCACTCCCAAGCTCACATAGCACTAGACCTCCAGTTAGGCTGCTCTGCCTTGAGTATGAACATTAAGGAAGTTTGCCCAGCTCATCTGTTATTAAGATAACTCTGATGCCTTCAGGTGTCTGTGCACCAGTGAAGGAAGTGATAGAATAGACTAGAAGATAAGCGGATCAGAAAAATCCAGCTTCTTCCCAAGAGCCTCCCAACTTTCCTTCCTGAAAATCTCACTGTTTATTGCTTTACTGACACCTTGGACTCAAGATCCTTTTTTTTTTCTTAATGTTTATTTACTTTGAGAGACAGCATGCATGAGCAGGGGGAGGGGTATAGAGAAAGGGAGAGGGAGAGAGAGAATCCCAAGCAGGCTCTGCACTGTCAGCGGAGCTCGATCCCACGGACCATGAGATCATGACCTGAGCCAAAACCAAGAGTCGGACGCTTAACCCACTGAGGCACCCAGGCGCCCTTATCAGAGGACAGGAATGTTGATATCAGCCACTAATCTGTAAGCAGAGTTACTATTTCATATTAGTTGAAGAGACTAAGACTCTGAAAGAATGGGATTCGTTCATTCATGAGTTCATTCGTCAAATAATAACTATAGTACCCACTTTAGGCCAGAAGCTATCAGACCCTGGGTGCACAATCACGGGCCAAAACAAGTACCAACATGGAGATGTCAGGGAGTGGAGAAAGTAGACAGTATTCAAATAATCTGATGATTATATGATATATATATGATTTATGATATATATTTGTGAACTGTAACTATGTCTAGAAATGAGCAGTATCTCGAAGAACCAGGAAAGTGGCAGTCTAAAGGACAAGTTTGAGGTCAGGAGGAGAGACCCTGGGAGAATCACACCGGGCAGAACTCAAAGTAACAACCTGCTTGCAAAGGCCTTGAGGTGGGAAGGAGCTGAGCTGTTTGAGAAACGGAAAAAGGCCAGTGTGGCCAGAGGGAGTCCTAGCCAGAGATGAGGGCCCAGAGCCAGATCCTGTCGGTCCTGCAGATTTCATGAGAAGCAGCAGCTCGAAAAAGGAATTCGGGATATGGAAATGTTCAAAAAGGCAGATATGGAGGAGAGGAGGCAGAGCGATGGACACTGGGTTGGAAGGGAGAAGTGCTTATCCGCTTATCTGCTCCATTAGCCGTGTACCTCCCATACCTCAGTGCCCACCTGGTCCTCGTGGGCGCGGCACCCCTGGGCTCGGACCCGTCGTTACACATGGCCCACGCTCAGGGACCGAGCGGCCTGGCCAGGACCTGCCTTTCTCCCCTCATAGACTTCCAAGTCTGTGCCCCAGTTTGCCTTTCAGCTGCCTGGGAGGATTCCCGCACAAGTCCATGCCTGATTCTAGTAACTGAATCACAGAGCCAAGGCCCCGGTGCATTCGGCACACCTCAGTCCATCTCACGTTGCCTTCCAACGTTCAATGTTTTAAAAAGCCCACTGCAGCACGCCTCTAAAGCAGCACTTAATTGACATAATATGGGTCACCTGTCTACATGGAATTAGCTGGCAGAGCTTCCAGAACAACCTACTTTTCCTCCCTTTTGCCTTTAGCGTTTGAACTTCTGAGATGCGTCACGGCTGCTCAAGTCAGTGTGGAGCCATTATTTAATAACGAGGGGTAGAGCAGAGAGCTGGGCCTCCAGCGTCAGCATCTGCCTAGCGGTGCCGTTGGGGGTGAGAAGGGAACGTGGCCAGGGCCTCGGGGCCCGGGCCAGGCACCTGTCAGTGCTGCTCTCTAAGCCGGTCAGCTTCAGCTTTGGCAATTGTGTGAAGTGAAAAGTGAAATATGGCTTGATGTCATGCTTTTAATGTCAAGATGTATAAAAACTCTGCGTGCGTGTGTGTGTGTGTGTGTGTGTGTGTGTGTGTGTGTGTGTTTGGGATGGGGAAAATGAATCGATTATGCTTTGCGGCAGGGAGGAGAATACTCACCCAGCCCTATGAGAATGACATAGTCGGTGAGCATAGCTTGGTCTTCCTGTGTCCTGATTTGGGAAGCCACAGAGCCAAATGGCCACCAGGTAGGTGGCCTTGGAGACCCACCATCTGAACTCAGGTCCTGCCCCCCACCCCCCACACACACACTTACTATTTGGGAAACCTTGGAGTTTCATTTCCCTCATCTGTAAAATGGGAATAATGACAGCCTCCTCTCATGAGCTTTTTGGGAGAATTAAAAGGGTTGAGGCATGAAAAGGCCTCTATTTAATGTGATTATTTGGTAGATTGAAAATACAGCTAACAATGCCAGGGGCTGTTGTAAGTGCCTTGAATATATTAACGTATTTAATCTTCCAAGGTCCCGGGAGGTGTGTGTGATTATTCTCATCATCCCCACTTTCCAGATGGCCAGGATCGCCTAGCTAGGAGATGGCAGAACTGAGACTCAAACTTGGACTGTTGGGCTCAGAGTCCAAGCCCTTAGCTGCATTGCTACACTGCTGTCAGCCATAAACAAACGTTAGCTTACATTATTCTTGAGAGGGAAGAAAGCATGAGAGAAATACAGTAGAAAAGGGCCAGAAAGGGGGGATGAGGGCACTAAAGTTCCTTTGAACCTTGGAATGGACTGTGAGCCTCTCTGCCTTCCATCCTCCACCCCTTACCCACCCCACTCCCAAATCCCTTAATTCCAGTGGCTCAGACTAAATACCCAGGCTCAGGTATGTCCTGAGTGTCACACCCATACTGAAACCTCTCGATCCCACTTAAGGGAGGGAGAGACTTTCCCTTTCTGCCGTTGCTACGGCTGCCCTGGTTACTGAAGGCTGGCCAGGGTTTGTCCAGGGGTACCTGGCGCCATGGCCAAGGGAGATCCCCCTCTGGCGGATTGAGTCCTGTCTACTTTCATTATTGCTGGGCTTCTTCAGACAAACCAGAATCTCCTGGGTGAAATCCTCAAAACAGAATTGCGTGATTGACCAGATCTGACATTCTAGAAAAGAGGTACTCCCTGCGGGGTTACCAGCCTAGATTCTTTCTTCTAATATGTCAACGATTCTAGTATGAGGCCGAAGTCACCACTGTGGGGAACAACATCATGTAGGCAGTCCTTTACAAACACCTCACACCAGGCAAGGTGTAATCCATATTTCAGACACTGCGATCCACACTGAAGTTGCCTGGCTTGGTTTTGTTTTGTTTCTTTGAGGTGGGAGATTACCCAGGAAAAGCTAAAATAAGTATTTAGGTAAAACTGCTGAAGTTCACGAACTTCTGCTGGGAGTTCTTGTAACCTGTTATCTTCTAGTTCTGCTTTCAGAGGGATGCCGTTGCTGAAATGTTCAGGGATGGAGTCTAACGGTGTCTGCTACCTCATTTCAAAGGGCAGGTGGGGAGACGGAGCGGAAGTGATGATTGTCACATCTGGGTCGATGGTATATGGGTGTTCATTGTTTTATTCTTTGAACTTTTCTCTGCATTTGCAGTTTTAAATGCAGAGGCATGGAGAGGCTGTAGAGAGGGGGATGGAAAAGGGGTGCTCCAGATAAATAAATGTCATGGTTGTTCATACTGTCATAGAACTGGAGGTTACTATGGGAGTAATGGTTACAACCTTTAAATTACATTCCAAAGTCTGATATGAGGCTCAGTGTTCTCCATGTATTCCCTTGAAACTGATCCAACAATAGCGATCCAACAGAAATGTTGCACATACATATGAATATTTTTTCATATATGTATTTCATTCCATATGTATGAAAAATAATGGAAAGAATATCACTGAAAATATGTTTTTAAATGTTTAATTTTGAGAGAGAGTGAGCATGAGCAGGGGAGGGGCAGAAAGAGAGGGAGAGAGAATCCCAAGCAGGCTTTGCTCTGTCAGCATGGAGCCCGACGTGGGGCTTGACCTATGAGAACTATGAGAACTATGAGATCATGACCTGAGCCAACGTCGAGAGTTGGATGCTTAACTGACTGAGCCACCCAGGCACCCCCACTAAAAATTTATCTTTAGATAAATGATTTTTAAATCAAAATACAAAATGATTTCTATATTTCCCACATTACCTCTCTGAATTGTATAGATTTTTTTTCAAGTGAAAAATTATTTTATAATCAGGAAAAAGTCATGATTTTTTTTAAAAAAATTTAATGTTTATTTTTAAGAGAGAGACAGAGACAGAGCATAAGTGGGATAGGGACAGAGAGAGTGAGGGAGACACAGAATCCAAAACAGGCTCCAGGCTCTGAGTTGTCAGCACAGAGCCTGGTGCGAGGCTGGAACTCAGGAACAGTGAGATCATGACCTGAGCCGAAGTCAGATGCTTAACTAACTGAACCAGCCAGGTACTCATTGGAAAAAGTCGTTATTATACAAAAGATGAATTTTGTATATGTAGTATGTCTATGTAACTTGTTTGCTATATTTAGCACTGTTTACCATAGCATCAAATGGAAATACCCTCCTTTAATCTAGAAATTAAAATTAGAGATTTTCAGAGAATATGTCCTGTATCTGAATAGGAGATAATGAAAAAACCTTTGATGACTTTTATTCACACTTCTGATTTTATGAATTTTGACCACCTTTTGAGAAATTTTTACATTTACCAATTTTTAACAGTGCTTTTGGCCAATACTTCCACAACTGCACCCTTACTTTTTTTTTTTGAAACGCCTGGATATAACCATCCTGGCCTGGTAATTGATCTAGACGTAGTCAATCAGTTAGTCTGGTCAGGCATGTTATGTGCATTTACCACTGTTTGAGTTAACTGTTCAGACATTTCTCTTTCTCAAGATTGCTTTCAATGGGACTCTCCCCAGGGGCTTCCTCAGTAAGGATGGATGCCAAGAATTCATTCAGTTCCTTGAAAAACATATTTTTATCTCGAGGCCCATATTACATCCACAAATAACCAAATGATTTTTTTTTTAATTTGCAAGAATGAGTTTTCTAAAGGATACGCATCATTCTTTCTGGCTTCATTCGAGAGTTTTCCCCGCATTGTCATATTTAGTAGGCCCAGTTGAGCTGGGTTTGGGTAAGAATTTCCATATGTGTGCTTAATACTGGGAGTCACTGTAGAAAGTGTAAGGTTTTTTTTTGTTGGTTTGCTTGCTTGTGTTTTTTATTTAGTTTTGTGGGAAGTACTTCAACACTTCGTAGCCATTTTCGGGAGAGCGTAGTGGTTCCATCTTGGCTCCTGTGTAGGTCCGTCACCACTTTTATTCCAGGGACAGGCTGCCACACACGGCAGCACCATTGCGCAGGGCTCGTCAGGCAACATGGCATGGACGTCAGACGAAGGCAGAACAGAACAACATCGTCTCGGGCTGTTTGGTTAGGTCTAAAGAAATGCCGGTGAAGTAGAGCTGAGCACAGTAGCCGTAGCTCCTGCTCTCGACCGTTTTTTCCTGCGTCTTTCTGAAGGATTCTCCCTGCTCGGGGTGCCCAGAGTGAAGGAGGAGTTAGAATAAATGCTAACAGTTTGGGGAAAAGGTTTGGTAAGTTATCTTGAATGCTAAGCCCCGATGTGACTTTCTCTGATAGTGATGAGATGTCAGTAGTCTTTATCTACTTAAAGCTTTGAGCAGACCACATGAGTAATGTGCTTCAGGTGCTTATCACTAAGTAATTAATTCATTTGTAAGAGAAATGCCTAATTAAAGCAGTCTAAGGGAGCTCCTTTGCGGCCCTGACGTGGTGGGTCCGGTAACAGATTTTAGTTGGTGAAACTTGTCGGACAGGGTCCCACAGGCTAGTTATCTTCATCAGATTTTATTTGAAGAGTGGTGTGTGTGTGTGCCTGTGTGTGTGTGTGTGTGTGTGTTTTAAGTGTAATATAGGTTGGAACTGGTATTTAATATTGACCAGAGTCACTCACAGATTCTTAGCTTTGGAAGAAACTTGAAGATCACGTGGGTGGGATCTCGTGATAAAACAAGGGAAATGGACAAAAGATATGCGTGACCCGGTGTCACGCCTTACAGCCGAGCACGCTGCTGTCAGGAAGGGCCAAAGAGCCTGTCCCTTCATGACTCCTTCCTTGGATTTAACTTCAGGGACATTTCTTTCTACTCGTAAGTTTGCTTTGCCTTTACCCTGCAGAAAACTCTGTAACCCAAAGTGTTTGTTCACCATCGTGCCTCAGCTGGTAAGAAACTTTAGCCATGTTTAGATCTCAAGTATATTAATCAGTTCAATTATCTGTTCCCTATGCTCCCTCTCATCTTCTTTGTTCTTTTCTTAGAATAAGGGCATTGTCCTTAAAGGAAAAGAGCCTCGTAAAGACAGTTAACTAGCTCATGGATAAGAATGCAGTCGGGGGTTGAGAAATGTATGTTTAATCATTATTGTACCTCTGCTCTGTTATGATGGAAAAGGACATATTTAACTGTAATAATTATGGCTGACTTATAATATGATGTGTTTTGTTTATAAACTGTTACTGACTCAAATAAAAGGAGTAGAACAAAGAGCATAAGTGAATTCATAAAAGATACCCAAGCTGCTCTCAGGATATGGGGCAGATTTAGAGAGGAAGCAGGAAAACAAATTGAACTTGGGATAGATGGAAAATTGCGGGGGGAGGGAGGGGGGAGGATTGGTAAATATAATACATCAGAAGCCACCTTTCTTTTCTGCAGTATACTTGTCAGTATGGGGTCTGGCTCGCTCCACCTTTCAAAACAAACCCCAATGCTCACGACACCTTCCCCTCTAATCAGAGCTAAAGTGACTCTTCATTTAAAAAAACTTCCTCTATAAATTAGAGGTCCTTAAAAACTTTTCTCTGCAAAGGAAAATTGATATTTTTCTAAAATGTTTTGTGACAAAATGCTATTTGAAAGACGGTGGCATTGGGGCGCCTGCGTGGCTCAGTTGGTTAAGTATCTAAATTTGGCTCAGGTCATGATCTCACGGTTCATGGGTTCGAGTCCTGCATCAGGCTCTGCACTGACAGCTCAGAGCCTGGAACCTGCTTCAGATTCTGTGTGTGTCTCTCTCTGCCCCTCCTCCATTTGCACTCTGTCTCTCTCTCTCGGAAATGAATAAACGTTAAAAAAATGAATGAATGAATGAATGAATGAAAAAAGTGGCATTGCTTTAAATTAGTTCTTTGAAAAAAGCACATACTTAGCACGAAACAATCCTTTTTGCCTACAAATGTGAATTGAACTGTGGTATGTGCTGAGAACTCTGGAAACAGTTGCTGTACTCTCTTCCCAGGCAGAAACACACCAAAGAGCACCACATCAGGCTTTTTTGTTCTCCCGGGGGTGTGGCAGCAGGTGAAAGGTGACAACAATATTTGCCATAAGATAAACCTATCATTACTGTCATTTTTAGAGAGAGAGACATTAGAAATACAAACGATACAGTGGGACTATAAAAGGATATAAATGTCAACCTCAAAGATAAATTCCTTGAGAACAGGAACCTCTCTCCATTTATGTCTTTATCCCCTATTGTGCAACATACTCCGTAGAGGAGGCATCGAATGAGTACAGAACGGTTGATTTTGTGGATGAAATTATGCATCATTCTATCTACATAATCATGTTATTTCCGTATGAAATTTCCTTGTGTCGAGTGTGGCTGATAGCGCCCAACCAAGGGCTAATTTTAGATGGAAAGCCATATTTCGGATCTATTATTATTTCAGCCAGAGGAAAACACAGAAATGAAGTGGGCGCTGGAACATATCCAGTATTTGCCCCCTGGAGATAAACGGAGCAGTTGAGAATAGCGTAGTGCTGGCAGAACATGGCGGGAAAATTTTCACATGGGCGTCCCACAAGGACCCGCTCTGTGCTGTTACTTCATATTTTGGTCACAACGATGCCTGTGTTGTAACATCTTAAACTGTTAACGTTTCGCCGCCAAAATAATTCTGAAGAAAGGAAATGGAAATTAATCAAATTAAACATGCTCTCCTGCTTGAACAGGATTTGTAGCTAGCGCGTCTTCATCAGCGGCCAAGGAGAGAGAAGGGAGCCAGGAACAGAAGTCTTGGCTACGTGCAGTGTGGTGCGGACAGCACAGGGCCACCCTGGACCACACCCAGCTTGGTGTAGGTATCCCAGGTGTGTGGTGGACAGGGGATGTCAGGTAGAGAATGGTGTTGAGGTTCCCAGGCCATCTGCCAGCTGCAAAGCTGCCTCGCATTTAATAGTGTTTATTGGGCACCTGTGTGGCTCAGTCGGCTAAATGACCGACTTCGGCTCAGGTCATAATCTTGCAATTTGTGGGTTCAAGCCCTGTGTCAGGCTCTGTGCTGATGGCTCAGAGCCTGGAGCCTGCTTGGGATTCTGTGTCTCCCTCCCTCTCTGCCCCTCCCCTGCTCACACTCTTGTCTCTCTCTCTCTTTCAAAAATAAATAAACATTAAAAAATTTTTTAATTAAAAAATGGTTTTATTAAAGTTCAAAGAGGAAGTCCTCGCTGTTGGGGGTTGACACCTAGCAGAATGCCCAGCCAGATGGGCAGGATGCTGGAAACATTACTTGGGTGTCTTCAGTTCTCTGGCTATAAGGCTTAAGAAGCAAAGTCTATTTCAAACCTCACCCATTGCTGGAGATCCATATAATGCCAGGCTTGTTCAGGGCTGGCTTCGGTACCTAGTGAGCAGAGCCTGCTGAAAATAGGGCTGTGACTAGAAAGGAGGAGAAAATGGCTAGGAAAGACCTACCTAATGGACTTGACCTAAACTTTTGGTAGCTGTTAGGCATGTAAGCGCAACTCCAGCTCCGTCCCTCGCCCCTTCAAAATGATACCTCCTTTCTGAAATCTCTTCCATCAAAGCAGAAGCAGTCCCTAAATGCTCTCCAGTCAAAAACACCCAGTCACCACACTTCCCGGTGAAACCCACCCGCTGCTGGGAAGAGGGATGGAGAAGGAGCCATTTTGCCCTAGGTGCACTCACACAGCCCCGAGAGAAAAGCACAGGAAAATCGCATCCCATTTGTCCGACAGCAGTGACATGACCAGTTTCCTTCATCTTGCAATCTCCTTTGGAATCTTCTGTGAGATGCAACATTGTCTCGGGGGTTAGAGCCAGAACCTCAGCCCAGTGCTGAGTTTATTAGAACCATGGTTTTGTTTTTTTTTTTTATTACTTAACATCCAGAAAATGGTATAAATCCTGCACGCACAGAATTTCCTCTGATTAAAGGTATTTAAGATTAATCAAGGGAGCTTTTTGTTCCTTAAAAGTAAAAATCAGGCTTTTTTTAAAAACCATACCATTGAGCTATTTTATTTCAATCATAAAAGCAAATCTGATTTTTTTTATCATTTTCTTACCAATCACCAGAAATACCTATATTTTTTTATTTTAATTTTATAATAGTTTATTTTCAAATTGGTTTACATATAACACCCAGTGTTCATCCCAACACGTGCCCTATTTAATTCCCGTCACCCCCTCTCCCCCTCCCTCACCTCCCTCACCCTCAGTTTGTTCTTAGTCTTTGAGAGTCTCTTATGTTTTATCTCCCTCCCTCTCTGTGTCTTTTTTTTCTTTCCCCTCTTCCCCTCCCCCTGGTTTTTGCTTAAAGGAATGCTGATGCATAGGAGCACGTGTACCCCAATGTTCATAGCAGCACTTTCGACAATAGCCAAATCATGGAAAGAGACCAAGTGCCTATATTATTTTTAAGACTGACTAACAAGCCCCACTACCGTCTCCAAAAAAAAGGGAGAGATCAAAGCTGCGGGGTAAAGAGCCAGAGTGTCAGGGAAAAAGCAATAGGACACGGTGACATAGAAGTGATTCCTAAAGCATTTTCATTTAACAGTGTCGAAGACAGCTGCCGGGGTTGTGCCCTAATAAGATCTGGCCCTATCACCAAAATGTACTCAGGTGTGTTGGTTAAGAGCGGCCCGGTCTCCGCCCTGCCCAGAACAGCTTTCCACTAACTCTGCTTCTCTTAATTGTTCTTCCGTAGATGTAAGTCCCCAGTGGAGAGCACGTTATAAAATATGAAGTTGACTTTTATCTCCTTCATTTCAAAAGGAGAGCAGGTTTTGTGGTTTCATCTTTATAAGATGAGGCCAAGGTTGAACTCCAATTTGAGACAGATCTCTCCAGCCCAACTCACACAAAAGTATTTTCTAGAAAATAAAAGAGTGGTTGTTCATCTCCGGCGTGGTCCCCAGGCGAGTGCTTGTTTACCTTGTGTTTTGCAGGCTCTTCTCAAAATCAGTAAGTAAATAAATAAATAGGCTAGCATATATAGCACAAAAATAAGGCAGCTTTTACTTGAAGCTAGCTATGGGATAGCAACTAAAGCATATTAGTTACTTAGGCACAAAATTAACACTGCTGCCTTGAATCTATTTTCCTCATTGTGAAAGAGTTAAAAGGCAAAGTGTTCCTGTTTTGGAGAAATTCTTGTCCATGGTCATCAAGGAAATAGAATGTAGAAAACGAAATTCAGCTAGAGTAATAGCTTTGTTACTTTAAACTCTATTAATTCACAGTTTGTTTTGTTTCTGATAGTAACTGGATTGACATTTAATTTTTTACTCAACAAACCTATTCTTTGTGGATAATAATGTAAGTGATTAAAATGCAGTAATTTGTAAACAAGATGGTAAGAGTAATATTTAAAAGTTAAAGGAATGATTTGTTTTTGAACATCCTTGATGTCTTTAGAAATAACTCTTTGCATATAAGCAGCAAATGTGCCTAACACAATTGTTTTTTCTAGTCTTTCAAGCAAGTCACTGATGAAATATCATGTAGCAAGCTCTGCTTATATACTTTTGAGTTACCCTCAGACTGAAAAGTAATACATTTACCCTGATATATTCCATTATTTAGATGTTTTAGACTGGTCTTCTGCTATTTAGTGTGATGACTGAGGTTTAACAATATACTCAGCCCCACCAAGGAGGTTCCCAGGCTGTACATAAAAGGTAGATTTGTAGGGGTGCCTGGGTGGCTCAGTTCATTGAGTGTCCGACTTTGACTTAGGTCATGATCTCATGGTTCATGGGTTCAAGCCCCACATCAGGCTCACTGCTGTCAGCACAGAGCCCACTTCTGATTCTTGGTCTCCCTCTCTTTCTACCCTTCCTTTACTTGTGTGCTCTCTCTCTCAAACATAAATAAACATAAAAAAAATTTTAAGGTAGATTTGTAAGCCAACAAGGCTGCTGTTGGTGGTGACTTTGTCTGTTTGAGCATCTTCTGCCCTCGTAGTGGTTGTGCTCCAGTGACTGCGTAAAGGCTGCATAAAAGCCCTGAAGAAGAGACATTTTATTAGGTAAAATATGATGCAGCCTGAGATCATCTTTTATCACCGTGTTGCTGAGTCTTTGGAGTAACTTTATTGAACACATATTGAATAACTACTGTATACCAGGCTCTGGGTATTTATAGGCAAATAAAAGAGATATGGCCCCTGCCCTGTCCTCATGGAGTTTACAATCCAGCTGGGGAGACAGGAAGTAAACATATACATAACCTATATATACACATAACCTAAAAATTGTGCTGTAGAAGTACTCTGAAGGATGGGAAGTAGGGAAGACTTACTTTGGATAGAATTTGCAAATGGAAAGGTCCAAGTGAGCATCCGAGATTTTGAGCTTAGAGTAGTGTCCTTGGAATGGTTCTTAGTCCTTCCTTCCCCTTCAACCCTTGTAAACAATGGAGGATGACAGGAATGCCCCAACCATGAGTTTTTGCTGTGTTACTGCCAGTATTGATCTTTCTAAACCAAGGCATCGTGAATTTATGTAGACCTAATGGTTGCAACCACTGGGGCCATGGAAACAAGGGAGGCAATGCAGAACAGTGAACGAGGTGCTGGGTTCCTTAGAAAGACATGAATTCTTCTGGGGATGGAGAGGAGAGAAGAGAGGAGGACAGAAGGCTCTTAACCTCTCTGTGCGTCCGTGCATCCATTTCCAAAAACGTGGGATAGGGGATGATATTAGTGCCTACCACATAATGTGAGAATTTAGTGAATCAATTTAGGTAAAGTACATAGAAGAGTTCCTGCCTCGTGGCAAATTCTTAAGAAGTGTTGCTATTATTACTAGTGTTACTACTGTTACTGGTGTAATAGTGTCACTACTGTTACTGAAAGGAGGTCACCTCCTTGGAGGATGGGACTCCGATAGAGGCAGAAGGCTCAACACACTGGAAGGAACATATAAACTTCTGAATAGTGTGTGGGAACCAAGATTAGCGCGTCCACA
The DNA here is from genome assembly GCA_030068075.1 of Paguma larvata. Lineage (NCBI taxonomy): Eukaryota > Metazoa > Chordata > Mammalia > Carnivora > Viverridae > Paguma > Paguma larvata. The sequence goes on from CM057827.1 coordinate 2,551,032, forward strand.
ATTCCTATCACACCTCCCCTTGTTTCAGGCATCTTTTAAAGGGCCAATGTTTGGAAGAGGGGCCGTAACCATAGAATGCTTTATTTGACACCCACAGGCACTCTCTTCTTCCTTAGGATGCAGGCAGGTAATTAAGCCCCTAGGTGTGAAGTGTGTACAGGATGTTAAACCAGTGCTAATTTCATAATGCTGTCGTACCTGCCGCCGGGACAGGAAAGCCACAGAGATAAATGCGTTTTTACCAGAAGTGCTGAAATGCGAATTCTCTTAAATCATTGAGTTGTTCTTTTTAAGCGACGTAATGAGACCTTGTAAATTAAACCGAGGAAGGATTTTTCAAATCATGAAGAAATGTGTTAAAAATATATAAGCATTCACCTCAGCTGACTTCTACATAGATATTCTGTTTTAATAAAGCTAATGCGGAATTACAGTAAACAGCATCGTTGTCTCTTCCTTGCTTAAGAAAACCCGATTCTTTTTTTCTTTGTACTGTTTTCCTTAGCATTTCTCTCAGTGGTACCACCTGGATTCAGTTACAGTATGATAAATTTTTATGAAGTGTTTAATTAACAAACAATAAATTAATGAGACCTTACTCTATATCCTTTTCTGTGTGTACGTAGGTGTCCGTGTGTATATAATCGCGTGACAAACAATGTCAAATTGTAAACCTCAACCCTTTTCCTACATACTCCTCAGATACGGGGCGGTCTGAAATAGTTTAGGAGATTATGCTTCTTTAGCAAAAGAGAAACAAACCAGGATAGTATGACAGGAAGGAAATTGCTTGCAAATCTCGTGAAATAGAACATGTTGCTTTTTTTTTTTTTAAAGAAAAGGAGAAGAAAACAACAAGAATTCGAGTCTTCTCAGAAAACAAACCTATTCCCTGGCATTTTCCGGAGCTAGAAAAATGCCAGAGCGCTAGGATCTCCCCTAAATGTTCCTTGTGTGGGTAGATTGCTTTCTGGGGAAGAACACCCCAAGTGGTTGGGACCGGCCAGCACCCCTCAGCCCTGACCCCACGATGAGCCAGAGACACTGGAGGGTTCACCTCAGAAGGCTGGCACTTCGCACTGCCCCTCTCTGTCCCCAGCCAAGTAGCCCCCGGTGAGCCTCCTCCCCATCTTCGGTGTCTCCTCCCTCTCCAAAGTCCGCTCAGAAGGAGCTCAGTTTTTCCTAAAGAGTAAGAAACAAAAAAGTCTTTATGTGGGAGTCTGTTTAAGAAATGACCGACTCCTGCGTATAAAGGCCCCTTTCATTCTGGTGGCTGGTATGTGCTTCCTGGGCAGCCGCGGGTGGGACGGCTCAATGGAGTCCAGTCAAAGATTGCAACTGCTGATTTCCAAGGCTGCGATGGGGGTGGAGGAGAAGGGGAAGTGCTGTGCGTGCGGCCATGTAGGTACTTCCCACAGGAGTTACTCAGAGGGGCCCCAGGAGCTCCGCCTTAAACAGGCCAACATACGTTTTGTTTGCTGAGCGGCTCTCTCTGCCAAATAACCTTCTTTAAGCTTTCCCGGGTACAGGGTGGTTTTCTTTTTCACAAAATACCCTTATTTAAAAAGAAAAAAAAGAAAAAACAAACCGAGCGGAGAAAATGTTAGGCCTTAAGTAGGAAACTGTTGGAACCTAAGGTTTTTTTCTGTTGCAGGCCAGCCAAGTGCTGCCGTGGTAAGCCAGTGTGTCGCCTTTCCTGTGGAAGCCATCGACATGGCGCCCAGAGCCAGGCAGCACTATTCTGAAAGAGTTCCCTCTTGGCCTTGGGTCTTAAGTTAGAATCACCTAGAGGTCATCAAACCTGGAGAAAATCTGAACTGGAGAAGTAAAGAGAGGATTGGTTTAGTGATTCACAACATTTTAGACAGCTGTGAAATTGAATGGTTAATTCCACATTTCTCCATACATACATGATATATATGCAAACACATTTATATTCTGTACTGGTAAGTGTGTGTGTGTGCGTGTGCGTGTACACGTGTGAGTTTGTATGTGTATACGTGATTTAGACTTAAGTGAAAGGATCTTTGTGGGACTCGAAATGGATTTCATAGCACCTTCTTAAACTGCAAGACTGCAACCATGTGCCGGGATTAATATGGTAAAATTTTCACTTTGCTTTATTTAAAAATTATTTTACATTAAAGTAAACATAGAATAGAATGCAAAATGGATACGAATTTAAGATAAAAATGCAACGTAGCCCCTGCTCGTGACTAGAAAGGCCCACAGGTTCCCGAGAGGCATAGGTTTACTCTCTTCTCTCAGCCTTAGCAAATACTCTGAGACACCTTAGCCTACAGGTGGCCATGCCGGTCAGCAGGAATGGGCAACAAAAATCAGAAAGATCCTCTGCCCGAGGGCACTTGGGTGGCTCGGTCAGTTACGTGTCTGACTTCAGTTCAGGTCACGATCTCATGATCCGTGAGTTCGAGCCCCACATCAGGCTCCTCGCTGACAGTGCAGAGCCTGCTTGGGATTCTCTCTGCCTCTCTCCCTCCTGCTCTCTCTCTCTCTCTCTCTCTCTCTGAAAATAAACAAACTTAAAAAAAAAAAGTTCTCTGCCAAAAGATACTTAAATTCTCCACTCCCGCTTTTATTCTATAATTATAAATTTATTAGCCTTTTAGGTTTCTCTTTTTGAAAGCATATGTCTCTTGATAGGTTTAGGCTGTTGGTCATTCACCTCTTAACATGAATTACCTTATTAGCTTTAATTAATTACCTAACTAGCTTTCTGTTTTGACTGGCTTTCAGACCAAATCAGAAACTGTGAGTTCCTGACCTGGGGTCACTTAACTGTTTTGTGGATTAGAGCAAGCCAGTTCATTCACTTGAACCCCACTTGAACCTGAATACAGGAATGCTAGCATCCACTCTGCCATCACAAGATAGCTATGACGTCAAAAATGATGTAATTTACTTGGAAGATCTCTATTAAATTATGAAGCACTACTTAAATATCAGTCATCACTCAACACTTGTAGCTGAGATTAGTGGTACATTATCCTGGTTATTAATACACTTTAACTTGAGATTAGTTAACAGATGAAGAGGAGTGTCCCAGGGAGAGGGAGTTTTGAATTATAAGACATTTGGAAAGATCAGGCCTACAGCATTATTTCAGTGAGGGACTTCAGTATCTGAAAGTTTTACAAATCAGAGGAGGGACGGGAGAGGAAAGAGGTGAGGAAATGTCAGAACAAAGTTCTGTTCTGCAGTTAGGTGTGGGAACCTTGAGATATAAACACCCCGATGGCCTCAGTTACTATCAAGGAAAAAGTCAATAGAAGAGATTCAATACCTTACATTGTTGGGCAACCCTCAAGACACAGACTGTGGAGGTCCGAGTATGATATTTTTCAAAACAAGGATCTTCCAAAAGTATACATAATTTAAAAGAAACTGTTCCTGCTTAACTTTCAAAACATAAGGATCTCGTCTACTTCTGATGATTCTGCCTGTTGTCTCTTTTTCAGCGTGTGTCATCTAATAAGAGCAGCAACCATGTCCTGTGTACTATGCCCTAAGCATGTACTATGAATGGGCCACTATTCTATAGCACTAAGAACTAGGTGCTTTAATACTCCACTTTACAGTTGACAAAACTGAGGCTGAGTGTATAAATAACTTGAGCAGCTAGAGTATGGTAGAAGATCCAACCGAAACCAGGTAGTGTGACCATAGAACTGGACAGATTCTGTATCTCTTCCCTCCCAACCGTTGGCATAGCCATTGTAGGTAAAGGAATTAAAATGTGCAGAGGACAAGAACTGTTCAGAATCTGCCTCTGTGGTAATCAGAGGACGCTCCCTTCTTTGGAACCTGGTGCTCAAATTCTCCTATGTGACACTTGACTTTGAAGCCTTAAATATACTTGCAGAGGTGAGGATGGGGTAGGACCGAAAAAGAAAAGGCTCCAAGGAAGTGATCGGTTGTCTTTTTATTTTATTTGTTTTTTTTTTTTTAAGCTAAATAAAGAACAGAGGTCTAGAGACACTGAGGACGTAAAGTGCCCATTTTTTTAAAGAAGTGGCCTTTTTTTTTGGTAAGAAGTGAACTCTCAGATCTGCTGTTAGCCGTGATAGGTTACACTGAGTTGTTTTGCTGTCTTGCAGATCTTCTGAAAGCATCAGTTTGACAGGATGTTTGTTCTCCCTCCAGGCTTCACACAGGCGGGTCTCAGTCTATTTAGAGAAAAGTCATGAAGAGCAAAGCGAAGTAGTGGACTTTGGGCCTTAACTTTAAAAAGTATCCTCTCTTCCCTTCTAAACACGTCATAGAAGTCAGAGGCAAAAGTAGCTTCATAGGTAAGGGAAATGGCAGAAGTTTCGCATCTGACTCTAGAACAAGTCCTGGGCTAACTTTTGCAGGCTCAGAGGGGTGCAGTGGGCAGAAAGGTAGGCCGAAGTTTGATGTTTCGGCACCCCAGGACAGACCCCAAATGACCACTGACCCAGAATGGTGTCTCCAACACCGTCCTCTGTCACACATTTCTCACAGATTTTTATTTGAGTAGGGTTGATGCACAACGCTACCTTAGGTTCACGTGGGCCACACGGTGATTGACCAAGTCCATATATTATGCTGTACTGCCTCACAAACGGAGCCCTGTGACTGTCACCACACAACGCTCCTATAATATCATTGACTCTGTCCCCTGTGCTGCACTTGGTCCTCATTTCGTTATCCTTTACCAACTTTTTTTTGCGTCAATAAGAAGTAGACTAACATTTAGAGTCTAGGTATTAAAGTCATCAAAAGACAATTATCTCGTTGAGAAAATACTTGGCTCTAGGTGCCAGATATTTGCATCTCTTTGTCTTCAGGCTTATTCATGTTCAATACCTTGTAACTAATGACCTGATCAGTAATCACCGGAGTGTGTGGATACCTTTCATAAGCTCTTCATCAAGCAGAAGCTTCTTGGAGGCAGATGGGACTGTAGATTGAGGCAAGTTGCCAAACCTACCTCAACTGGTTCCTTTCCTTGGGCTATTAATTAGAAAAGTCTCTCCTCATTCCTGGGCTGTGCCGGCCTCCTCCTTGTTTGTCTCCCCTGACCATTAGCAGCTCCATTTGGTCAGATAATTCCATTTGAGTGCCTAGGCAGTCCGGCAATATGGTAAACAATTTTGTCTGGGATCGAATGTCTACGGTTTCTCTGGAACTTGATGTCATTGTGAATTACAGTCCCTACACTTCTTTTCTCTGTTCCCCTTTCCCAGTTTAATGGCATTAAAATTCTTCAAAATCAGATTTTCTTTTATAAGTAAATTTTTTTTCAATGTTTATTTATTTTTGAGAGACAGAGAGACAGAGTGTGAGCAGGGGAGGGGCAGAGAGAGAGGGAGACGCAGAATCCAAAGCAGGCTCCAGGCTCTGAGCTGTCAGCACAGAGCCTGATGTGGGGCTCAAACCTACAAACTGTGATTCGTGACCTGAGCCAAAGTTGGATGCTCAACTGACTGACTGAGCCACGCACGCACGCACCCCTCAGATTTTCTTTTATAATTTAGCATCTCCGGTTTGGTTAAGACCCAGCTGCCATTAGATGAACAATCAGACCTCCAAAGTCAGTCACGTCTGATTCTTTCTGTCATTGGCTCCAATTGTGATTCCACAGTGTCCCTTACACAGGTATTGCAAGGCAAGTTCATAGTTGTGCTTATTTTGTTTTCTAGGGAGACGATGCACCAGAGTCTTCTTTTTTTACCTTCAGTTTTATTGAGATATAATTAGCACATGACATTCCCTAAGTGTAAGTTGTACAATATGATGGTTTGAGTCATGTATAAGTTGCAAAATAATTACCACAATAAGGCTAGTGAACACATCCATCACCTTACATAATTATATGGTGTGCGTGTGTATCTATGTGTGGTTGTGTGTGTGGTGAGCATTTAAGATCTACACTCTCAGCAACTTTCAAGTGTATAATATAGCATTGTTAACTAGAGTTGCCATGCTATCCATTACATTCCCCAGAACGTATTCATCTTATAACTAAATGTTTGTACCCTTGGACCCACATGTCCCCCCTCCCCTTCCCCCGGCCCCTGGCAACCACCATTCTACTTATAAGAGACATTCTTATTTAACCTAACAGATCACTACATTGCACATTAGTTCTATAAAATAATTTTTTCTTTCTTTTTCTGGAAAAAGTAAAAAAGGTTTAGATACCCCTCCTAGGTGCTTCCATCATACACTGGGCTTTCTCCTATCTTAGCACACAGGACACCATATTGAAATTGCCTTTTTATGGGTCTGTCTTTACCTTTACAGTATAAGCTCCTGGAAAATCGAGTGTGTGTCTGGTTCCCTGACTCCCAGCACTGCCTGGCACATAAATCTGATATTTGATAGCTCTGGCAATGTTTCTGTTTAATTGCCCAGTGAGATTAAATAAGGCTGGCCAGATGTTAGGGAAGAATGATCTGTTATGTAAAGGAAGACTGAAAGTTCTTGAAACCAAGTATTCTAGCATTCTTTGCAACTGACAGTAAGAAAGATGAACTGATCTCCTCATGTCATTAGAATCCTAAGGGTTTGTCGTGCTACAAAATACTTCGTGGAAACACCAAGTCTTCTCTGGAGTCCCTGTTGGGTGTTTGCCTTTTTTCAGTCTTCGTACCATCACAGTAAGTGGCGTGCACTGAACCATTGTCTCATATAAATCATGTATTCTTTGTTCTCATCAAACCAGAGCTTTAGTAATTTTAAAAGACTTCTATTAAAGATTCTGGTCTGTCATTCGTGCATATGTGGAACTCTTAGGAATAAGAAACCTTTCACAAGCAACTGGGATTACTAACATTAGAGTTTTTAGGACCAAATCCCAGGATTTCAAATGACTCAGTAATGTCAGAGTGTTAATTAGATTTCTGTAAAATGAATTGGGCTCATTTACTTAATCAGAAGTCACCTGAATGACAGGCCCAGCAAGTACGCTGGCTTAGATACAGGGTTGTGTGTTGTTTCTTTTCTAGCTATTTTAAATAGCTGCTAAAATGGGGCCACTGACTGTCTGCGTTCATCCCATTCCTATTTACCCCCAATGGAGGGTGCAGTTCGTATCTGCATGACCCATTGAACATTTGCTAAGGAAGGGATGCTGGGAATCCAGTCACTCGTGAAGCAGCCTTTCAGGACACAACAGGGTTTCTGAAAATGAGTATCCATAACTCACAGAATTTTCTAGCAGCTCCAGCAGAATTTGCTTCTTCAAGTAAGAGAAAACATAAAGAATACAAGACATTAGTCAGGAATATAAGCTTTATGTGCCTGAGCCAAAAGTAATTGGGGCTGGGGGAGGTTAATGAATATCCAAGTGTTGAAACTTAAAGTATGTCCACCTCTTTTTCCCACTCATCGTTGGTTCATGGAGACAGTCTCTAGGATGAAAGAAGGCAGAATCCACTGGCCACAGAGACCTCCTTGATCCTTCTGTGCTTGGGAGGGCAGGAAACATAAGGAAGACAGGAGACTGGCATTGAGAGAAGAGGCTGGCGGTAGTAATTGACGTAGGTTGCTCTGAGTCCAGTTCGACAGGTAAATGAACATTCTTATAGGCAATTAATGACTCTGGAAAACTATTTGCTAGAACGATATTATCCGTTCTCATCAGCCAGCAGAAAAGGTAGCATCCTACTTTTAAACTCACCAGTAAAAAAGCATCTGTTTCTGGAAATTTCAGGACGTTTCTATATGGACGCCTAATCACCACCCCTATCTGTGAAGTGTCCCACTCATCCTAGCCTCAGCCTGCAGACTGCGAAGAACCCTCAGCCAAGCACATCATGATCCAACCGGGCATGAGTTGCCCTTCTGACTTTTTTTTTTTAATTTTGAGTTTATTTATTTTGTGAGAGAGAGAGAGTGCATGAGCGGGGTAGGGGCAGAGAGAGAGGGAGAGAGAGAACCCCAAGCAGGCTCTGCACTGTCAATGCAGAGCTCGATGTGGGGCTCGATCTCACAAAGCATGAGATCATGACCTGAGCAGAAACCAAGAGCCAGGCGCTTAACGATCTGAGCCACCCAGACACCCCTGCCCTTCTGCCTGTGTATGTCCTTCCTTTGGTATATTTGGTTAGCACACTGTACACATACGGTTAGACCACTCTCATTCCTCTGCAGCAGGGTCAGCTTTGTTTTGTTGCAAGACCACAGGCTTACGTGTGAAGTCCCGCCCTGCCATGTCCCTCGGTGATAGGGGACATAGTAATCACGAGCCTGACTAATCCATCCCTACCATCAGCAAAGTGATTCGGGATGCCAGCTCTGTCCTTGCCCTACTTTATGGAGGAAGTTAGTCATTTTTATAGGAAAGACCTCCTAAGAAATGGGATTCTATTCGGGGGTGGGGGGGGAGCAGTTTCTAGTGAAAATACTAGTTGTCAGACGGAAGAATTGGCTTATAGTCACCACCTGTGACCTTGGCCAGGTCACCTGATCGCTCCATTGTTTCTTCATCTGCAAGTCTGTTTCTGGTTTGTCTCAGAGGTGTTTCCCTAAACAGTGGAAAATACAATATGAGTTCTTGAAGGTAACCTTCCTCTATTATACTTCATCATTCTATATTAATGGCCTAAAATTAAATGGAACAAATAAGCCTCAGGAGTATCTCTGACGAGTCAGCATCAAATCCCCTACCCAACCCCCACCACCACCCCTCCCAGGTAAGGGCAACATTTAGAGGTTCAAACAGGAAACCTGTTTTAAAGCTAACTTCCTGTAAGGCCTTTTTAAAAAAATGTTCCACAATGCCCAAGGTCTCAAGGCCCATCTACAAATAATCAATAAGAGCAAACCCCCTTCTGGGAAATGACTCTTTTGACAAAGGCATTATAGGTGCCTCATTCATTTATTTTATAAATAGTTACTGAAAGCCTGCCACGAATCAGATATTGTTCTAGGCACTAGTGATTCAGCAGTGATCAAAACGGACTAATTCCCTGGGTTCATGGAGCTTATATTTTAGTGAGCTATACTAAATAACGCAGGCAATTCAGGCCATAAAAATAAAAATAAATAGCAATAAAATATGTCAGGTCGTTATAAGTACCAAAAAAGAACATAAAGTTGGGTAAAGAGCATGAGAAGGGGAGGAAGGGAAGGCATTTTTTTTTTTAGATCAGAGGAGACCAGGGAAGGCCTGTGATTAGTGTATGTTGGAACAGACACCTGAGTAAAACAAGGGGGTGGATTATAAGATAAACATTCCAAACAGAGGGATTGGGAGGTGCAAGGGCTCTGGGGCAGGAGTGTGCTTCCCATGTTCAAACAGCAGCAAGGAGACACTATCGCTCTCTTGGAATGAACAAGAGGAGACTGGTGGTAGGTGAAATTAGAGAGAGGCCATGGACTCTCTCATTCAGCTCTTGTAAATGATGAAAGGCCTGAGCTTTTACTCTGAGTGAGGTGGGAAGCCACTGGAGAGTTATAAGCAGAGGTATGACATCATTCTAACATACAGTTTATTAACATACACTCTAGTTGCTATATGAGAAACAGACTGAAAGGGGCAGGGGCAAAATCAGGGAAGATAGGTTGATATTGAAAGGGTCAAGCAAGAAATAAAAGTGGCTAAGCCAGACTGGGAGCAGTGGAAGGGAGGAGAAGGGGCTGGATTCTGGATGTATCTGGAATGAAGTAGTCAGGGATTTGTTGGGCGACTGGAGGTGAGCTGTGAGACAAAGAAGCAAGAATGTCCTCAAAGTTTTTAATCTGAGCAACCAGAAGCATGGAGCTGCCATTGACTGCCATGAGGAAGACTGTAGGAAGAGCAGGTTTGGGGGAGAAAATAAAAAATTTGGTTTAGGACATATCAAGTCTGAGATGCCTATTCCCTGTGGAGAGGTTGACTAGGTAGTGGGGTCTAGAGTTCAAAGGCAAGACTGGCAATGAAGATACAAGTTTGAGAAATGTAAGCCAAGGGATAGTAATTCAGCCATGGGTCTGGACGAGATCATCTGGCTTGAGTGTAAACATAGAAAAATGCAAACGCGCTGAGACCCGGGGACCAAGGAGATGAATAAAACCAAGAAGCGAGACTGAGAAGAAACTGACAGTAAAGCAAGACAAGAATCAAGAAAGACAGAAAATAACAAGTGTTGCAAAGAAGTGGAGAAATGGCAGCCCTTGTGCATGTCACTGTTGGTGGGAATGTAAAACTATTCAACCACTTTGAAAAACAGTATGGGGGTTCCTCAAAAAATTAAAAATAGAACTACCATATGATCTAGCAATCCCATTTGTGGGTGTATATCCAACAGAATTGAAAATAGGATCTTGTATATCCGTGTTTATAGCAGCACTATTCCCAATAGCCAAGGGGCAGAAATGACCCAAGTGTCCACCGATGGATGAAGGGATAAATAAAAGGTGGTATTATACATACCATGGAATACTAGCCTTAAAAATAGGAAATCCTGTTTCATGCTATATGTGGATGAAATAAGCCAGTCACAAAAAGGCAAGTAATTTCACTTATATGAGGTGTCTAAAGTAGTCAAACTCATAGAAACAGAAAGTAGAATTGTGGTTGCCAGAGGCAGGGGAGATGGGGACATGAGTTGTTGAGAGTTGTTTCATGGGCATAGAGTTTCAGTTTTGCAAGATGAAAAGTTCTGGAGATTCGCACAGCAATGTGAATAGAGTTAACACTACTGTACGGTATACTTTAAAGATGGTTACGATCACAAATTCTATGTGTCTTTTACCACAGTTACAAATGAATTAATGAATGAATCAATCAATCAATCAATCAGTCAGTCAGTCAAAGAAAAGCAGCATCCCTGGAGTCGAGTGAAGAAAGTATATAAGGAGAAGAAAGCAATCCACTGTGTTAAATGCTTCCAGAAGGTGGTGGTAGCTGAATGATGGCCCCCCAAAGATGTCAGGTCTTAATCCCTAGAATTTGTGAATGTTACATTATAAGGGTAAAGAGTCTTTGCAGATGTGATTAAGTTCTTGATGTGGAATCATTAATCCTGGATTATCATGGTGAGCTCCAAATCCAATGATAAGTATCCTTACAAGAGAGAGGCAGAGGGAGATGACACACAGAAGAGGAGGCAGTGTGACCCCAGAGGCAAAGGCTGGAGTGATGGGGCCACAAGTCAGGGTTCGCCAGCAGCCACCTGAAGCTAGAAGAGCCTAGAAATGGATTCTTCCCTCTAGAGTCCTGGGGGAATCGTGGCCCTGCTGGCACTTTGACCTCCGTCAGGGGAACTGATTTTGAATTGCTATTCTCCAGAACTGTGAAAGAATACATTTCTGTTGTCTTAAGCCATCAAGTTCATGATCATTGCTTATAGCAGACTAAAACAGAGGTCAAGTAAGGTGAGGACTGAGAAGTGATTACTGGATTTGGAAAACTGGAAGTTGGGCCTGCTGCCAACCTTGACAAGTGTAGTTTCTGTAGAGTAAGTGGAAGAGAAGCCATCTGGAGTGGCCACAGGAAAAAAATGGAGGAAGGGAAATGATATAGCAAGGCTACAAGTCTTCCAAGTCATCTGTAAGGGAAACAAAAAAATGGGGTTCTTGCTGGGAGGGCATGCAAGATCAAGGCACAGGTTTCGTGGTTGTTTTTCTAAAGATGTTTTGGCATGTTTATATGCTGATGGGATTGCTCCAGTAAAGAAGAGAGGAAGATTGATGATGCAGGAGTAAATGAGAGAAAAAGGACAAAGGTCAAGTTCTTTACTAGACAAGACGGGAGCCAGTGCTAAAGTGAAGGGGCTCCTCACCAAGATATTAAAACTAAACAAAACTAAACCAAGGCTTGAGCTGTTCATCATCACAAGAGAGAAGGCAGTATTTATGAGTGGAGAAGTGCATGTCCCGGGGAGTGGGTGGGGTTGGTCATGGGAGAACATGGGTGTTCTCTTCTGGGTGCTGCTAGTTTTTCACTTAGATAAGAAGCAAGGTCATCAGCTGAGGATGAGGATGGGGACAGAAGAGGGTATTAGAGGTTTGAGGAGAGAGGAGAAGGTATGAGAAACGTCATTGGAAGTTGACTAAGGAAATGTAGAAGAAAACTGGACATCACTAAGACCTGCTTGAAGTTAATATCTGTGAATTTTGGGTGTGTTTTTACTCAACACTCTTAAGCTGCTCAAAGATAAGATTGAGAGTTGGATTCGATCAGGGTTGGGGATTTTATCAGCTAGGATGACTGAGGGAGAAAGTGACGGGGTTGCTGTCAGTTTGAAGGGAGTGACCACACAGTAGACCATGGATATCAGCCTAGCACGGTGACATGTGAGAACATGAAGGGTCTGAGGAACAGGGAAAAGGAGGCAGGCTCAATAGATGGGTGTCCTGAATTTTTATAATCTGGGTACAGCAGGGTTGATCTGGGAAGACGGAAAATGGACATGAGAAAATAGAAGGCTTGAAACTTCCTGTCAACCAACTGGGGACCTTTTGGTATTAAGGCTTTTCCACATATTTGTCCACCTTCCTTGGACATTGAAGTTTGGAATTTGAACTGACACTTAACGGTGTTGAGAAAATCCCAGAGCTGTGGGATTCAATGATACCCTGACAGGAATGAAGCGATGTTAGTATCTCTAAAACAACGAGCAAGAACCAATCATTCCCCTCCACACTCGTGCTTTACAGAAGGTGAAACGGAGGCCCAGAGGGGTGTAAATGACTCATCATCTCTGATCACTTGGCAAAGTTGAAACCCAAATCCACACCCCCAGCCTCAGAATTCAACACTCTGTATCACCCCGTGCTGATTCCCACATTCTATAGTGCACATCGGTTCAGTACCTTGGGGTGTGCTGTGGACGTCAGCTCAGAAGGCATCCTCACGGCTCTCTGCTTCCATGCCCCTCTGCCTTTCCCTTCACATTTCCATCCGCAGACACCACACATGCTAGAAACAGGTAGCCTCCAGAAAATTCCTTGGAGGTCGACTCAAGTTTCTCCTTCCATACAACATTAAACCTATTTTCTTCAAGTGCAGCCATCCGCTCAGCAAATACTATTCACTCACTAATCAGGGCACCTTGTAGTCAAATTCTCCAGGTATTTATATTCTTTACAAAAATAGTAAAACAAAAAAATAAATAACTAATGTGAGAAAATTAAGCCCAGTTCCTCTAGCCTAAATAGATCAGACTGTCTCACTGTTGGGCGCTGATCACCATGGCCTGGTGAGGGATCAGCAGAGAGAGTACGATAGTATTTTTATTTCACTGACACCCGTACCTCCCACCACATTCCCCTGAAGGGGTTTTTCTAGTGACCAGGAATGGGGGCGGAGATGGAATTTAGTGAAAAATCTGAAGAAATGTGAACCTTTTAAAAACTTTTTTTTTAAGTTTATTTCTTTTGAGAGAGAGAGAGAGAGCAAAGTGAGCAGGGGAGGGGCAGAGAGAGAGGGAGAGAGAAAATCCCAAGCAAGCTCTGTGTTGTTAGCACAGAGCCCAGTTCAGGGCTCGAACTCATGAACCGTGAGCTCATGCGCTGAGCCAAAACCAAGAGTTGGACATTGAACTGACTGAGCCACCCAGGTGCCTCTGAAGAAATTTGAACCTTAATAATGCTTCTGATGTTAGAAATACTCAGGAAAAAAATTTAAGTCCTTGGTTCTGATACTAGATTTTAGTGATATTTTCTAAGGCAATTCATTTCCTTGCTCTGGCCCTTAAGTTTTGTTTTGTTTTGTTTTGTTTTATCTATTAAGTAAGATCTTGGTTCAATGAGTTTCAGTTGCCTCATATTTAGCCTCTCTTTAAGGGTCAGTGGCATATATTTGCAGGGGAGCCATATTGGAGCCATTTTTTTAACTCGCTCGTTCCCAAAAAAATCCTCACCCCTTACCCTGGAGAGGCCTTCCTGTCATGAGCCTGCAGGGGCTGCCAAAATAGAACCAAACTCGTTAAGTAAAACACAGTGCTACCCCAAGCTCCAGACTCTCAGAGGTAGTTCTGAAACCTGTGTCACAAGTGATTAAAGTGTGTTAAATCAGTAATTATTAAAAAGATTTGTTTTGGGTAGATGGTCCTGCAAGATAACTTCTGGCTCCTGCTAACTTCTGAGATTTCATGACTCCATGAACTCCATATTAGGGAAGGTCAGTCAAGTTCTCAGCCTTTGCTCTCTTAGAACCGTTCTCGGTACCCGAGGACTGATCTCACAGGGGTTCATTATGTGAGGCCAGGCTAGAAAAGGAAGAAAGCGAGCAGACCCCGTGGTTAAATAGCTCCCAAAAATAATATTTGCAATTGAGGTGGTTTGGGGATTATACGTGCACAATTGTCAAACCCTTTCGTTGGCATACTTAGGAAGGGTGAACTTTAATATATATGAATTATATCCTGAAACACCTGACTTTAATTTTAAAAAAGCATTTGAGGGGGCGCCTGGGTAATTCAGTTGATTAAGTGTCTGACTTTGGCTCAGGTCAGGATCTCATGGTTCATGAGTTTGAGCCCCGCGTCGGGCTCTGTGCTTGCTGACAGCCCAGAGCCTGGAGCCTGCTTTGGATTCTTCGTCTCCCTCTCTCCCTGCCCCTCCCCACTCACACTCTTTCTCTCTCTCTCTCAAATATAAAATAAAACATTAAAAAACCTTTTAAAGAGGTTGGAGAGAGGCCCTTGGAAAATGTCTGTGAAGGTTCATTTGGTCATCTCATGGTGGTAGATTACGGGGGATTTGTGTTTTCCGAATCTCTCTTTTTCAGGTTTCTAATAATGGCTGTGTATTTCTTTTATATTGAAATATTTTTAAAGTAAAAAAACTTTTAATCTTTCTTTTTTCATATTTAAAAAATAGCTTAAAAAGCAAGTTCGAGAAAAATGGGCTCCTTGCTGTCTCTGACACTAAACTAATAAAAGGGAGCCAAGGTCTTCTGTGCTGTGTTTTCAGGGCCACGGCCTCACACGGGGTTTCTGCCTGAGACCAGCGGCTCCCGCCTGGTGGAGGAGGGGACGTGAGCCCAGTGCTACAAAGGAGCTTTTTCAGCATCAGACGGGTGTGCACGCTCTCAAGCGGCGTGTTTGTGTAACTTTGCAACTGCGAAAAGTGACTGATGGCTTACATGTTGCCAAGAACCACGCAGATTGCACGTGGTTACCTGAGGCTCTGTCCGTTTCTTGGCAGTGGCCAGGAAATGGTGAGAGGAAAAAAGGTACAAGTCGCAAGCTTATGTTTCGCCCCAGTTGCGTGGGGATACTTCAAGATCAGACGAGATGAAGAGCCTGGGAGGTGCCCTTTTAGGGAATATGCTCCATCAGCCCGTTTGCTCCCCAGCAAAAGCCACCATTAGCAATCTGTATTGAGGAGCGACTGTTTGGTGCGGCTGCAGTGAGAGGCATGGATGGAACCGCCCTCCAGGGACTCATCCTCATAAGCAGCAACATTTACTGAAGCATCTGACGTAGATAAGGCTGGGTGCCGGGAATGGTATATGGAGGACTTTCATTCTCTGTGAACATGATCAGGTCTTTGCTCTTAGCTTGCATTTGGGGGGAGAGAAAGATGGACGATCTATAAATTAATTCAGCAACTTCAGATTGCCATAATGCATTAAAGGAAATTAACAGGGTGATGTACTCCGAGAATGACGGCCCAAACGGAGCACTTTAGATAGTGTAATCATCAGGGGATTTGGCATGTGAACATAGCCTCGAAGGAGAAAGCAGCAGCCACGGGCAGTACCACGTAGGGCAGTGCACCTTGGCAGACAGGGAAGCAGCAAGTGCAAGGGCCCTGGGGTGAAACCTGGCTTGGCCTATTAACCAGTGAAGACAGACCAACAGGATAGCTTTGGAAGTAGAAGAGTGGGTTTAATAAATGTTTATGGGAGGGAGCGATTATTAAGCTAATAATGAATAATGCCAGCGTGCAATTTTTTTAAAAGGCTCAAGAAATGGCTTAGTTTATACTAACACAGGCTCCTGGGTTGGTGTGAGTTTGAGGGACTGAGGAGATCAACGTAGTAGGTAGCTGCTGAGGAAGGTTTCTCAGAGAATGAGAGGCTGGAGCCTGAAAGATACAGGTGTGCGTGAGGCAGTGAGAGATACGGCGAAAATCATGGCCGCCAGGGACATGTGTTTGTGTTGGGAGAAAAGAGCCGAAGTTTAGGGCCGGTGCGGGGTAGCAGCATGCACTGGAGGTTTTAGTGGAAAATCTGCTCTGTGTGCAGACGCTCTGCTGGCCTTCACACACAGGAAATAGGCCTGAGGAGGAAGCAGGAGACAATTAGCCTCAGGTGCTTGGCTTGCAAGTTTATTCGGTGCCCACGAAAACCTTTACAAACGCTGTCCCTCCAGAAGATACCGGTGAAAGCTATCAGCGCCTTCTTAGAATCATTGAGGTAGCCCACAGGCTTCTCACATCCACTCAGCAGCCGGTTTCCGAGGAAACGTACCATGTCGAACATGTGCACGTACTTCAGAATCACACACATTAGGCACTTAATAAACCCCCGTCTGCTGATTCGAAATCACAGTTGATTTTCAAGTAATCGTCATCTCTTTAATAAGTTGGCAATGCAAATTAGGAAGTTCAGAACTGGATATAAAGATCGACCCACCCTTCCCTCCCAAAAGAGACCCGCCCCCTCTTTGCATTATTCGTTGCGTTCTTGCTTATTATCAGCTAACAGCATCACTGTTGGTCATAATCACAGATTTTTCCTTTTGCCTTTCTTAGTCCCTGATTCTTTTCCATGTGCCTTGTGAGGACTGGAGATTCTGCATGTAATGTTTCTAGTTTACAGTGCTTAGTAGTAGCTCAGTAAATGGTGGTGGTCATTCTTTACTCATGGCCGTTCCTTGTACAGCACTCCGTAATTTATAACATGCTGTCACAAACACCAGGCACGTTTGTGCCGTCCTGCGATGCAGTTGAGCCACCGAGACCCAGAAAGATTAAAGGATTTTCCCACTAAAAAAACAGCTACGAGTGCCGGAATAGACTAGAATTCACATCTGCTGTCTCCTCGTACCTGTTTTTCTCCTCTTGTACCACCTGTCAATTACATCACAGGAAGCATCCCTAGACAACACGGTGATAACAAACTTCAGTGGAGGGGGTCCAGGTGTTACTGGGGAAACCGCATGGAGGGGCTCAGCCTGAGGACCTCCGGTATTACCATTTTGTAAGCCTACGCGTCCATTTGAGCAGAGGCAAGGCAGCTCAGGCAAGCAAGTCTCCCTGGACTCCGGGGGTTGCCTAAGTCTTGAGACCCACTGGAGGATTTAGAATTAAAGCAGTGTTTTTTTTTAGAGAAATTAATTAACCAATAAATAATTTCCTACAAGGAGGCAGAAGGCCGCTGCCTGTCAGATGCCCCTAGCCTGCTGTTGGGGAGCGTTAGACATCAGTAGGGTAACAGAGCCATTTCTATGGAAACAAGCTCATTATTTCTCTTTTGTTGGAACCCTACCGGGTCATGGCCTAGGCTTCCATTTTTTTTTTTTTTTTAAAGAAAACCCAACATATACCATACAAAATACAAATCTTTTTTTTTTTTCCCGTGGAGCAAACAAAGTGCATCTAACATCCAAGAATGCCAGCTCCCATCTGTGGATCCGGCCGTTTCATTATCCAAGGCTCAGATAGAAACGAAACCTTACATGTCATTTGTAAGTTGCAACATGGCTGATGCATTTCTGTTTCATTTTACACAACCTGTGAAATCTAGGACTTTCAGTCAACACTTTTCAGAGGGCTGCGTTTTTGTCAAGGTCGTCAGAAGCAGCTAGACTGCACCTCACGGAGAGGCTTCAAAAACAGCAGTTTACTGGAAAGCAGAGAGCTGTCGTTTCAAATGATGGGTTCTGCCCCCCGAGTAAGGCAGGGAAGCTAGGTTGTGTCTTACTGTCCCCCTACACAGCATAGACGGCCCCCATGCAGGTTTGAGAGAAATCAGACGCAGTCTTGTCTTTTCTTCGCTTGGTAAGTGGTAATGTCATGGCAGAACCACATGGAAATAGTCCAGAGGGGATTTTAAGTGGATATGTTGCTCCCTTGGTTCGTGTGCTTCCCTATCGGCCCCTAGATTCCGCACCAGATCCCATCCACATTAGCTCTCCCTGTAGCTACGAAGACTGTAAAAATTGCTATTATGTTGGTGAAAATAGCCAAACATATACCACAGTCCCCAGAGTAGGCTCAGTCTGCTGTATCTAAAACTGTGCATTGAGAAGGGCTGGAAGAACATCTTTCCCTGGGGCGGGGTGGGGGGTTGGGGCTTGCTTCAGAAATACCCCTCTCTCCAGTGTTCTGGCTTAATCCCAGCCTTGGTTCCCTTCGGCGAGGGATACAGTGCTTACCTCCCTGGAGCTGGGAGGATGAAACAGGAAGTTGGCCCTGGGCCTGGCGCATGGCAAGCCCTTGGTTTGTAAGCTAATATTCATTTTTAGTATGCGTTCCTGGTCCTCTGATAAAAGAACAGAGCTTTTGGCCTGGAAGATCAAACTCCCGGAAGTGAAAAGCACTGAAAGATGGGGAGGGGAGAGAGGAGGAAGGGGAAGGTGCTTGGAAGACTCCCATTTTGTTTGTTTCACAAGCTCATGCTTAGCCAGCATCGTGTGGTCCACCTCTCTGCATTCTAGGTTCCCATGAACTCCCTGGGTCTCCACAGGGGAGGATACCTTCTGGTGCCTCCCCTCCCCTTCCTCCCTCTCCCTTTCCCTTTCCCTATGCAAATGCTAACCCGTGCCCCAGTGTCCAATATCACTTCACACCTTCTATCCCCAAGCCATGCCAATGTCTGCGTGGACCTACCTTATCCTCCCCTTCCCTGACACCCCTCTCCCCATTCTCATCTTCTCGTTTGCCACCTCCCACCTCCACACCGCTGCTTAAAAATGAGCAAAGGCAAGTGAGGAAACCAGGGCATTGTGACATCCAAAAGACATCTTAGCGCCATCTCCAGTTGTTGAAACCCACGATTGGGAAAGAGCGAGCACGTGAGGCGGATTCCGGTGCTGACCCTCTGGGGGTTGAACGTGCTGAGGGAGAAGCAACAAGCTTCACAAAGAAATCCTCTATTGATTTAAAATCTCCCTGGTGGTGGGCGAGCCGAAAAGAAATTAGTGTTTGCTGATTAGTGGAGATTGAAATGTGCTATTTTGGTATTTTCAGGTCAGAGTGGCCAACTGGTAATAGAAAGAGATATCTGACCAAAAAGTTCCCTGAAACCAGACGGGCTGTTTTACAATTATTATTCGATTCGCACTGCAGCACAACTCGTGGTCTGACTGCGAGGGCCCTTCCCTGGACTCTTTGTATACCTACTCTAATTAATTCAATTCTACAGAATTAATTAGAGTAGGGATCCAAAAAGCAAAACAAAACCAAAAAATAAATTGGGCAAAATGACCCAGCTGAACTTATGGAACAAACAGTCAACATAGACATTTATCCAGGTGACCAACTGTAGCAGCTCTGGAGAATTCTAAACTGAAATTGTTAGAAATCGGGCCTCTAATTCAAAAGCGACTAACGGCCACTCATCAATGGCATGGCTCCCTGACAAATGAGAATAATAAAAGATGACATCAAGTGACTGGGAGACTATAAGCCTCTGACTTGTTTCCTAGACCTAGAATTGTTTGTTTTATTGCTGGGTAATCCTAACCTGCGAATATACAAAGCAAGTAAATCAAGCCCCCTTATCACCAACTGCAACTATCAAAACACAGTTCTGAGAAACACACAGTTCTAATGAAAATGAAAGACCACAGGGAAGCCTGCCCGCACGCCGCGTGCTTAAAAAAACACCCGTAGAGCATGAGAAGAATGGAATCCTCCACAATTAGCCTATCCTCTCTAAGGCAAAGATCTCATTATCCAAACATTTATTTATCTTTGTGCCACAGAAATAAGGAGTTGTGTGTTTACTCCCAAGCCTAAATGACAAGAAAATCTATGGTTTCTTAACAGAAGAGTTCCTCCCGAAAGAAATGAAAATGCTGGATGTGTTTTTAGAAAAAGAAAACTCCTCTAATGGTTATTATTCTATAACAAGCCTATCTCTCCTGTTCAGGGGGAGGGACGCTCCTCTCCTCAGTGCAAAGAATAAAATGCCTTCTGTGTGAGTCTCGGGCTTGGAATTCAGGTGGGATAATGAGGACGTTCTCACAGAGTCCTGCCAGTCTCTCACACAAGCTCTAGAATTGTTCTAGGGGCTTTGGTTGGTTGTTTTCTTTTCGCTCACTGGCAGATATGACCCAGCATAATCTCATTCCGCCAGCACATTGCAAGAGATTGTGCGACCTTTTAAATATGCAGGGACCAAATATCCACAAAGCAGAATAATGCTAACGAGAATTATGAGCACTTAACACGTATTCATCCCTTTGAAGGTGATGGAGATCCTAAGACATAATCTAAAAGTCCAGTTGGTTGAACCTTTCCTTGTGGGTTACTTTCTTTGAGCAGATTTTTCGTGCATGGGTCTACGGCGTGTGTGTGTGTGTGTGTGTGTGTGTGTGTGTGTGTGTGTGTGTCCTTTCTCATTGAGAGACAAGGAACAGCACAATCCATTGTTGCCTGGCGCTCTCCAGGGCAGTAGAGTTTCTGCCTCTGCTCACTAAATGCCAGTGGCACCCCTAATTACTGTCATAACTCAGGCCACCCTCGCACATTTCCACATGCTTCCTAAAGGGCGGCACTTTCCCTGGTTGAGAACCTTTGCCAGCGAGGCTTGGAGAACAGATTGAATCCCATTCGGAATTTCTAGAGGGTAGACTGTTAGAATTTTAAAAAGACATCTTGGCTGTAGAATTCTGAAAGAATTAATCTGCAGTATTAGAGTTCTCTGATTCAAATTCAGAGACGCGTAACCACCCATATTTTAGGCCCTAACTTGCTTGCCAGACGAGGCAGCATTTGACAGGTGCTACCAATTGCTGGGCTGAAGACAGCTGGCTGGCCTGAAGAGTGTCACTCTGGCTTGCTACCCAACCTTGGATCATCACCCCAGCTGATTCCCAGAGATCTTTTGAGATCCCAGAAGTGACCTCAGGAATCCAGAGTTTCCCCCATGAGAACCAGGCTCTGGCTCTGTTTCCCTCTGCCCCGCTGATTTCTAGAAGAGTTAGAGTCCACAGCTGGGTGCATATTTGAGGTGGGCCTCTGATGGTTCCAGGGACAGGCTGGGCCCCCCACAGAGGTAAACTATGGTGCATCATAGTTTAAAGGCAATCCGGAGACTGGCTGATGAGGTGAGGGAGGAGCGGTGTATAGAAGTTAATCACCCTCTCTTTTTAGCTAAAAGATTTTGTTGTTTGTTTTTAAGAGATATGTATTTTTAAAGCTTCGTCTACAGGATCTTTTCAGCAGAATTTTACTTTTCCTTTTGGCTATTTTAGTGGTCGATATATTCAAACCATTTCCTTCTCTCTTAAAAAAAGAAAGAATTTCTGCCCAATTTCAGTACGACGTAAAAGGAAACAGGAACATTAGCAAAGGCTCTCTGATATGCATCTATGCTTCTGCCGAAGCACTCTGTCTACACTTTGTCTTGGCCCCATGTGCTCACAGTGTGCAACACCTTTTTCTCAACAACACTTCTCTGGCACGCAGTCATTGTCAGCTCAGGTGGAGATGAAAGACAAAAGCTTTTGTCTTCCCCATTAGGAGTCTGTGATTTAGCACTTATATATGCTAACAATGAACAATCTTAAAAGGATATTAAGTAAAAAAAACAACTCCATTTGACAGTAGTGTCAAAAATACTAAAATATTGGAGCACCGTTGAGCACCTGCCTTTGGCTCAGGTTGCAATCTCATGGTTTGTGAGTTCGAGCCCCACGACGGGCTCTGTGCTGACAGCTCAGGAGCCTGAAGTCTGCTTTGGAATCGGTGTCTCCCTCTCTCTCTCTGCCCCTCCCTGCTCACAACCTGTCTTTCTTCCTCTAAAAACTAAAGAAACACTGAAAAATAATAAAATATTTAAGGACTGAGAATAGAATAACTTAGGAATAGAAAGCCCAGAAATAAATCCTCACATATGTGGTTAAATGGTTTTCAACAAGGGTGACAAGACCATTCAACTTGAAAAAGACAATCATTTCAACCAATGGTTCTGGGAAGACTGGCTATCCACATGCAAAAGAATGAGGTTGGACCCTTACCAACACCGTATACAAAAATTAACTCCAAATGCCTCAGAGACGTAAATGTAAGAACTAAAACTATAAAGCCCTCAGAAGAAAACAGAGAGCAGAAACTTAACAACATTGAATTTGATGATTTCTTGAATATGATACCAGAGGGAGAGGCAACAAAAGAAAATTGGACTTTATGAAAATCAAAAACTCTTGTGCATCAAAGCACACTATTAACAGAGTAAAAAGACAGTCTATTAAATGAGGGAAAATGTTTGCAAACCCCTTATATCTGATAAGAGATTAATATCCAGAATGTATATATCGAACACCTAAAGTTCAACAGCAAAAACCTTGATTCGAAAATGGGCAGGGGCACCTACTTGGCAGTTGGTTAAGCATCTGACTTGATTTAGGCTTGGGTCGTGATCTCACAGTTTGTTGGACTGAGACCCGCATTGGGCTCTGTGCTGACGGAGTAGAGCCTGCTTGGGATTCTCTCTCCCTCTCTCTCTGTCCCTCCCCTCCTCTCTCTCGTTCTCTCTCTCTCAAAATAAATAAACTTCAAAAAGATGTGCCAAGAGAGGCATCTGGCTGGCTCAGTCAGTGGAGCGTGTGACTCTTGATCTTGGGTTTGGGTTTGAGGCTCACGTTGGGTGTGGAGATTACTTTAAAATAATAAAATATTAAAAACAAAAACAAAAAGGCACAGGACTCTAATAGACATTTCTCCAAAGGAGATCTACAAATGGCCAATAAATACATGAAAAGTTGCTCATCATCACTAATTAGGGAAGGCCAATCAAAAACACATTGGGATACCACTTCACACTCATGAAGATAACTACCACTAAAAACAACAACAACCGACAATAATAAGTATTGGGAAGGATGAGAATTTGGATCCTTGTGCACTTTTGGTGGGAATGTAAAATGGTATAGCCACTATGAGAAACAGTATGACTGTTCCTCAGAAAGCTAAAAATAGGTTGACCAATTCTATTTCTAGGTGTATACCCGAAAGAATTGAAAGTAGGGTCTTGGGGCACTTGGGTGGCTCAGTTGGTTAAGCATCTGACTTTGGCTTAGGTCATGATCTTGCAGTTTGTGAGCTTCGAGCCCCACATTGGGCTCTGTGCTGACAGCTCAGCGCCTAGAGCCTCCTTCAGATTTTGTTTCTCCCCCTCTCTCTGCCCCTTCCATGCTCATGCTCTGTCTCTCTCTGTCTCTCAGTAATAAATAAAAACGTTAAAAAATTTTTATTTAAAAAAAGAATTGAAAGTAGGGTCTTGAAGAGATAGTTGTACACCCATGTTCATAGCAGCATTATTCACAGCAGCTAAAACATGGAAGCAATGGAATTATCCATCAACAGATGAAAGGGAAAGCAAAACGGGATGTATACATGTGGTGGAATATTATTCAGCCTTAAAAAGGAAAGAGATTCTGATACATGCTACAATGTAGATGAAACTTAAAGACATTATGTTAGGTAATATAAGCCAGTCATAAAGCAATACTATATGATTCCACTTCCATGAGGTACTTAGAGTAGCCAAAATCATAGAAACAGAAGGTAGAATAGTGGTTTCTGGGGCTGAGGGGAGGAAAGAATGGGAGTTACTGTTTACTGGGTACAGAGTTTCAGGTTTATAAGAAGAAAAGCGTTCTGAGTATGTGTGTGTGATGCACTGTCCAAACACCTCAAGCTTAGAAGACAGGCTAAGTTTTCTTATTTACCATAGTCACTTTTTAGGAAAACATATACTTCTTCGAACACTGGTCTAGTACTCTGTAGTGCTTTCCATTTCCAGGAGGAAGGTGTTATGGGAAAGCGGCTGGATACACAAAATAAGAAAATGCACAAAGTGATTGTAAAAGTGACACTAGACTCTGTTGGGTTATATGGTAAAACAAGAACATTGATGACGTATCTTCCTAAAACTAAAATGGAAGCCTGTGTTTACTCTTCCTCTTAAGTCCATGTAGGTTTCAAATGCGTTTTCTTCCCAACATTTCCAGACTTGCATCCTGCCCCATGCCTCTTCTTTTTCCATCTCATCCCCCACCTCCCCACTTCTCTTTTCTGTTTGTACAGAGGTCTTCTTACATGGTAAGTAGAATGAAGTCCCCCCAAAATGCGTATGTCTCCATTCCTGGAATGTGTGAATATGCTATGTGGTATGGCAAAGGGGAGTTCAGGTGGCTGATGGAATTAAGGTTGCTAGTCAGCTGACCTAAAGATGGGGAGATCGCCCTGGATTATCTGGGCGGGCCAGGCATAAATTATAAGGTTCTTGAGGAAGGGAGCAGAGAAGAGTCAGAGGGAAATGTAAGTACAGAAGAGGTCAGAGTGATAAGATATGAGATTAACTCAGCTCACCTTTGCTAGCTTTGAAAATGAGGGATGGAGCAAGAGCCAAGGAATGCCAGTAGCCCCTAGAAGCTAGGAAGAGCAAGGAAACAGATTTCCCCCTAGAGCCTCCAGAAGGAATACAGTGCTGCTGACACCTGGATTTTGGTCCAGTGAGACCTACATCAGACTTCTGACCTCTAGAACTGTAGGATAATGAATTCCTATTGTTTAAGCTCCTACACTGTCATAACGTGATACAGGAGCAATAGAAAACTCACATGCTTTCTGTCTCAGTCTCCTTGGGACAGCCATGGCTTTCCCAGGGAACATCAATAGGCATTAGAACACAGACTTTCTTAGATACTCAAATAAAAATAATGGGTCATTTACTCAGTGGCAGATGTGTCATCGAATAGCTGAAAAACTCTTAATGGTGGTGGAAACAAAATAGTACTTACTTCTCTTCGCATCAGTGATAGCCTGTTCACAGCTGGCGTGGTGGCTCTACAGTGTCAATAAGCACCCAGATCTTTCCTGCTCACCCTGGCGTGAAACCTAACAGTTCAAGATGGAGCACTGTGGTCAACAAGACTGTCTTCTAGGCCAGTAGCAGGAGGAAAGGGAGGTAAAGAGCACGCCCCCGCCCCCTTCAAGGGCACTTCTGCTTCTATCTGATTGGCCAAAACTTGGTGCTATTTTAGTCATATAGCTATAACGGCCTGCAAGGGAGACTGGAGATTATATATTTCAGTAAAGTCTTCCCAGATAAAATTCAGGGTTCATGTGGTCTCTGTTAAAAAGAAAACAAAATTGTTATTCCTAATGAAGAAGAGGAGAAGCAGTACTTGAGTATTTGGAGGCAAGCTCTGGTCCCTGACACAAGTTACTACGTAATCTGGTTTAAGTTCAACGGGAAGACTAACTGGCCAGACTCCCAAGCTCCCTCAGGTCCAATGAGTATTTGGTAATTCTGTGGTAATCTGTATTCAAGTGTGATAAATTCTAGTTCGGAAGAAATGTTAGCTTCACAGAACAGGGTCCAGGGTCTTGGAGATCATGACTACTTCCACCTTTGGATGAGTAAAAGAGTGAGGCTACCCTCACTTAGTAAGTCAAGATTCCATCTTGGTCCTGTGACATTTTGCAAGGGTGTTAGATTTCTGTTCCATTTGGGGCTATGTAATTTCCCTGTGGGGGAGACCATTGGGTCCCTAATTATGCGGATGAAATCATAGTTGTCAAAGCCTCTTCTTATTTTTTTTTTTTGTTTTTACATAAAGATCCCTCCCTTGATCTTCAAGCATATGAAAGGTAGCGTTCAGAAATCTTTGTGGCTTCAAAATCCCTTCAGTCTTCCTTCCCATTTTATTGTCTCTGATGCCTTTGAAAATAAGTTGAGGGAACAGTTCATTATCTTCAGTTTATACTGTAAATGCTGTTGGGGTAGCTGATTTTGCAGTATTCTTTGTAAAACAACACCATGAAGGGACTTCTTTGTTTACAGGGGGTTATACATGATTTCTTCTTTTGTCTTGAAGAACAAGATACCAAGATATAAGAACCACAGGAGGTAATTTGCATACTTATGCTTTTTTGGTCTCTTGATTTTCCTGAATTAAGTGACAGTCTTGTCTTGAACTTACTATGGGCCATTCTTCCTTCCCCAGGTTTTCTATGTGTTCTCTTTCCTTTTTGTGATGGTAGCCTGACTATACTTGATCCCTGAATAAAAATACTCCCCAAAGCTAGCAGAAGTCACAGTCTTTAATATAATGTCTTCAGAACAAGATTCAACTGTTGACTGAAGCAAGGCTTTAATGCCTCTCATTTCTTGTGTCATGCATGCTAGTTAAATTGCTGCTCTCACACATTGCTTCACTGTTGGGCGTCAGGGACCATAAGGGGCACATTTATACAGACAGTCCTGAAATAGCAAACGGCACCTTGACAAGGACCAAGACCTGATCAGAATGTGGGGGAAATAGACACCAAAAATAAAATCGGGTACTTTCCAAGATGAATGACAAAAATCAAATGAGATGGTGGGTCAAGAAAGAATTAGAAGAGAAAATGAAATTGGGATAGGACCTGAAGGGGACGGGAGCAAAGATGGGAAGGAGATCTGGCAAAGAAACCATCTCACAATTTACACAGGTGCAGAATTCCACTCTCTGAACATTTGTGTTCCACTTCCATATTTAGAAAAGTATTAAGTCCATTATACTTAATAAAGAATTCACCAGAATTCTGTGAACGCGTGGATGTAATTAGCAATTCAGACATGGCAATCCTTACCCTTGCTGCTATAGATGAATAGTTGTGAGTCAAGTACATGGTTGTGAATCTAGCAATATTTCAAATAGAATAGAGAGAAATGACTGTTTTTTAAATGCTGGATAAACAACGCTAAAAAGCCACACATCGTAGGTAGTGTCTCCGTAGTATAATAGACCGAGGTGATTACAGTTAACTATAAAGGTGGCGTTTGAGCCCATCAGGAGAACATTGCAAACCTGATGTCTTTAGTCCTAAAGGATTATATAATACGCCGCTCCTCTCTCTGCTTGCCTTTCATTGTTCACCCTCTGAGGACGCTTAACAGAGTATCTGACAATAGTAATACCTGAAAAATAACAGCGGTAATAATGCATATTGTCACCCTTGCCATTTTGAACTCATTTCATAAGATAACTTTAATGACTAGCTTTCTTAATTCAGCAGGACATCTTATTCTAACTGGTTTGGTAAACATTGTGTTTCATTGTGCTTCTCTGAAGAAGGGATGGAAGTGCAGAGGGATATAGGGGGAGGGAGGGGAGTAGGGCAAGACAGCGAGATGGGGAGGGGCAGGTGTTTGGAAACACACACCTCATCTCCTGCTCTGCCCGCCATCAGACTCAGTGCTGGATTCGGGATGGAGAGGGCTGGGAGAGCCAGGCCTGACCACAGCCTCTCCTTCGAGGCCCCCAGGTACGGTGAACCTGCACATTTGGCAGCTCATGAATTCCCTGATGCATTCTTCCTTCCTGTTTTCTTTCCTAGTGTATCTGAAAAGCCTACCGAGCGTCCCAATGGCCAGCAACAACACCGCCAGCATAGCGCAAGCCAGGAAGCTGGTAGAACAGCTGAAGATGGAGGCCAACATCGATAGGATAAAGGTGAGGACCACGTAGCCCACACGGCTCCTCCGGCCTCAGTTAGGAGGCCACCTGTCACTTGACTTCCCCTCTATAGAGAGTGATGAAAGCAGTGAGGGCAAGAGAGAAACTTCATGATTGCGCACACGTTCGTTTTTCTGATGTCTTTGCTTTCTCCAGATTTCTCTAGAATGACATGACAGCGTAGATTGAAACTGGTTCTCCACGTAGACTTATAAACAAAACAATAACAGCAAAACAAACAAATGAAAAACTTCGGCTCACGGTTGAATTCTAGCCAAGAAAACTGGAGAACACACAAAACTTATCAGGTCACCAGTTGACCTCTCTGACTTCGTAGGGACTGTCTTCTCATTTGGGATTTAACTTTTCTGTCTTGGTTTAGGCTCTAAGTTTAAGCGCCTCTCTCTCATGATTAATCCTTCTATTCACCACCGCGGGTTGTAATTCTTCTCTTTTTTATACTTCATTGGATTTCTTTTCTTCAAAACACTGACATCACACATGGTCTCCCTAAGGAGAAGTCAAACGGCACAGTGGGTTGATGAAAGTATTTCATCAAGTGAAACTCAGAAGTGTATCTCATTTTATTAAAATAAACCTAGAACATTCTTCCAAGTGCCAAATTCTTTTTAAAACTAGAATATTTTTACTATTTTCTCCATACCTGAGTTAGCAACCTAAACGATTCACCCAACCTTTGGAGTTATGCTTGTAGATCAGGGATCAGTAAATTAAGGCTCATGAGCCAGAGCTCATTTATTTTTGTAAATAAGGGCTTATTATAACACAGTCATTCATTTACATACTGTCTACAGCTACTTTCCCACTGCAGCAGGAGAGCAGAGTAGTTACGACAGAGACTATACGGCCCACAAAACAAAATATTTACTCTGTGGCCTTGTATAGAAAACTTGGCTGACCCCTGGTCTAGAGCAATGGTTCTCCGCCCTCCTGTACATTCAGATTACCCAGGGAACTCTGTGAAAAGATCACTTCCAAGACCACACTCTAGACCAATTAAGTCAGAACCTCTTGGGGTATGATTCAGGCATCAGGTTTTTGTGTGTGTGTTTTGTTTTTAATTATCACTTCATTTCAGTGTAAAGCCAAGGTTAAGAACTGAGGGGGAAAGGTTTGCTCCTTTTTTTTTTTTTTTTTAATTTAAGTAGTCTCTACACCCAGCACGGGGCCCAAACTCATGACCCTGAGATCAAGAGTTGCATGCTCTACGGACTGAGCCAGCCAGGAGCCCAGGGTTTGTTCCTTCTAACTCCTATCAGATACATGCTACAGAGTGAAGGGAAGGTTGGTCTTGCCTCATAAGTAAGCTGAGCAAATATCCATGGACCTCTATCTATCCTAATCTTCTTTTTTGAGTTCTGATAATGGGGCCGTAAGATGTAAACAGCTTCTCTTCTTTCAACAGCTTTAACTCTTCTTCTTTATTCATGAATGAGATAAACAAAGGGTCCTCACCGTCTCCCTTCCTCCCTTACCACCGTCCTCCTCTCCTCTTTTCCTTTTGCCTCTTCTTTTTTATCCCTCGCTGAAAAAGTAGCACAGTGACTGCTGAGAGAAGTGGGGTGGCTCAAGGATTGTCACATCGAAAATGAGACATTTGGTTCTTCTTTGGGAGAGCTGGGGAGAGAGGAAGGTTCTGCCCATGGACCTTCTGGAAAATGTCACTTTGCCTTTCAGGGCAGCCCAACTAAGATTAAAGTGTTTGTGAAGCACTGTCGTGGTTGGCATTTTCGGTTACTCTTCAGCGTCCTCAGATCTGCTCCGGAAGGAGGATGTGGTGGTACTGCAGGTGACGAAAAGCTGGCAGTGGGAGAGAGAAGACAGAAATAGGCCTGTGTAGCCCTAAGTCAGACCTCCGTCCTCCCTCACCTGAGTGACTGACTGCAAGGGGCTCCCAGTTGGTCCCTGAAATCCCATCTCAACCCCGTCTCCATCCCAGCCATCAATTATCCTCCACATTGCTGCCCATGAAAATTTTCTATAAGAAAATCTCATTATATTTCTCGCCTACAGGAAATCTTTTCATGCTTCCCATCACCTGTAAAATAAAAGTCAAACCTTTAGCAGAGAATGCATGGTCCCTCTGGCCTCTGCCCCTCTTTTCAGCTTCATCCCCTTCTTTTCGCCAACCTGCCATGCCGAGCCACTTCTGATGCCCTTGATGGAAATGTCAAATGCCTGGAACACTCACTCTCCTTCTTTCTGTCTTTCTGCTTTACTAACTCTGGCGACTCCTTGAAGACTCAGACCAATCATTACGTCCTTTGAGAAGCTTTTCTAGACCCTTATCATAAGGTCAGATTTTTACCGATTTTCAGTTGCTCGTTTATTCTTTGATCTAACAAATATTGTACTGCCAGCTTTTTAAATTGGCAGACCTTTGCTAGGTCCTAGAGATACCGCGACAGATAAAGAGGAAGACATGGCTCTTGCCCTCAAGGGTCTCCTTGATCCCCCTTCCTCGTCTGGGAAAGGGTTACAAAAAATATGAACGAGACCTATCCCTGACATAAATAAGATAACCAAGAGGCCGAATCTCCAAATATCATCAGAAAGAAGCCAGCACCTCACCCCGATTCCCTTTGTACGTTACTTCTGAAGACACCAAAGGAATCGCCACTGCAAAAGAGACAAAGCGTTCATCTGATCAAGTGGGCGCTGGGTGGTGATCTTTCTAGGCAATCTTCACATCCAGATCTCTGGACCCTCGCTACATCATTAGACCACACGTTGTTGGAAATACAGCAGCGGCTTGTATTTCTGTATTTGTTCTGCACATCAGAGCCAGGCAGGCACGCCGTGGTGAAGTGTCAGATTATTTTTAGTTCAGCTGTTGGCTAAGCTGCGACTCCCTTGGCAGAATTGACAGCTAGCTGGTTTAAGGGCTGGGGTGTGTGCCTTCAGGAGTCCCTTCAAAGGCTTCCGAGGCCTCGGGCTTCTCCACCTGCTGTCCATGCGTGATCCCGTCAGCAAGAGAGGGCTTCTCTCCGAAGAGTCCATGTTTGTGATTTTGCAGTCAAAGCAGTGACCTCTTGAAGCTCTAAAGGGCAGCGGTGGTGTTATGTACATCTGAAAGAGCCCACTGTGCCTGAGGCCACTAGAAACGGGACAGGGAACACAGTGGCCCTGGAGCTTCCAGAGTTCCATCAGCAGGCACAGCCGTATCCCTCCTGTGGCCTCCAGAATAACTCGGGCTGCAGAGAGAGGCTGTACAGTAAGAGGATCTGAATAGCATCTTCATTTTTAAACCTTCTTGTGTCCTATCCCTTTGCAACACAGATCCCGGGAGAATTGGGCTAATGAACCCATTATCTGTTCATAAGCCTCAGGCATATATAAATTATACTCCCAGTCTTTTCGTGTTTCTTTGTTAGCATTTCATTCAAGGACAGAAAGTAAAGAGAAACCTAAGGAAGCTGGGAAGGGATCTGGCGACAGGGACGGAGAGAACTGTGGCACTCAGATGTATGAAACAGCAACATGCTCACACCGATGTTGAGCAAAGACAAATGAAAGGAAGCTTGCCCTTCGAGCCCAAGTTGAGAGAGCTTGTCCAAAAGTAAAGGACAGCAGGACTTCAGTAAATCTATCTATTCACCCTGGGGTTTCTAATAATAGGAGCCTAACCCAAGCTCGCTTAAGCAGGAAGAGGGGATTGATTATAAAAGATACAGTGTGTCTCAGATTCCAAGAGCAGAAATGTAGCTGGCTAAGCAATAGAAATAAGAGCTGGCAGACCATTGGAAAGCGGGAGAGCTCTGTTCCGGGTCTCTGCCTCTCTTTGAGTGTCTCTTTCTTTTTCCCAGGAGGAATAGATTTCTCAGCTGCCTGTTCCGTGTGGCAGACATGATGGCTGCCCACAGCTCCCAGGATCCCATGTCACTTCCAGCTCCACGAGGAAAGAGATAGATTGATTCAATTCCTTTTCAAGTTCATATTCCTAGAGTGGCATCTCTGTTCTAGCAAGAGTGAGCCGTCTACAGCTCTAATCAATGGACATTAGACTAGAACCACATTGCACAAACATTGCTCCTAGGAATTAACTCACCCATATGAATGGGAAAGGGATGGATACTTAAGCTGGAAAGATGCTCTTTGACGGAGGTCTTTGTTAGCATAATGAGGAATAATGTAGATGTAAGAACAAAAGAAAGCCAAGGCCAGGGGCGTGGGTGAAATGAGTGCTTCTTAACTAATTGAATGCTGCATAAATTGACTCCACATAAAAATGTCAAATTTATTTCTCATTTCTCCCAAATATTCTTCATAGACCTTTCCAACTTGCTCCCCTTAGTATCCCAGGAATATGCTCTGTAAACTCCCACCTCGCTGGTTATTCTGGGTCCTTCACTGAGAATGGCCTTCCCCTTATCCTTTTTATATCTATTACAGACGCAATGTTTGTGTCCACTCCTCCAAAAATATTTGTATGTTGAAATCCTAACCCCCAATAGGATGGTATTTAGAGGTGGGGCCTTTGGAGGATGATTAGGTCAGCAGGGGTGAGCCTTCATGAATAGGATTAGTGCCCTTATAAAAGAGACCGAAGGAAGATCCCTCATCCCTTCCACCATGTGAGGTAATAGTAAGAAAACATCTTTGAACCAGGAAGTGGACCCCTACCAGTTGCTGAATCTGCCAGCACCTTGATCATAGACTTTCCAGTCTCCAGAACTGTAAAAAATAAATTTCTGTTGTTTATAATCCACCCATTTTATGATATTTTGTTACAGAACCTGAATCAACTAAGACCGTGTCCAAATCTTACTCCCCTTTTAAGGGTCAGCCCCAGTCTCCATTTGTCCACAGATCTCTTGCCATTCTGACCATTTTCGTCAAATAAATTTTTCCAGCTAGACTACAGTCCTCAAAGTCAAAGACCATATCATTCACCTCTCTGCATCCTTCAGGGTGGTGGGGTACACAGGCATTCAAGAAACTTTTTTTTAGTGGATAACTTTAAGTTCATGTACTAAGAATGTCATATAACAGGACATCAGAAGCCATACTCCACACGACATTTCCAATGACATTTATGGTTTGGGAAATTGCAAGCATGAATATAACTGGCTAAATAAAACTGTGATCATAGGAAAAATTCACTGAAATACAAAATGAAGAGAGGACAGGCAAATAGTTTCATGTCATGTGTATGATTGTAAGTAGCCAGCATTTATAATATACCTTCTTTCTAAAACAGTTCAACATAAAAATAGACTAATTTTCATAACTGACAAAAATGTGTAAATTATTAAACAAAAGACAAATTTTCCTTTTTTTTTTTTTTTTTTTAGAGGCAAGGAAAGGGGCAGAAGGAGAGAGGGAGAGAATCGCAAGCAGGCTCCACACTAAGCCACATCATCTTTCTGATGTTTGATTCATAAAAGATTGGAATTGTACCAATCATAAAAAAAAAAAAAAGTACCGAGAAAAGGACCAGACAGACATCACACAGTTAGACATTCTTCCTAAGTTTGGGACTTTTGAAGTTTTTTCCAGCATTCGAAATGAAAGTTTTAACATCTCTCCCCTAAAATGCTTGCATTTGATTTATTAGAGAGAATAAGATACTATCCTTCTCACAGGCCAGTGGAGAGTATTTCCAGAGATTATAAAATCAGTATGGCATGTCACAGGACATAAAGAGAAAAGAGTTGTGTTCACCATTGGCCAGTCCTGATTCATTCAATTTGCTGAAAATGAAACAGAAATTTTTTAATTGAATTCACACATACATTGATAATTGAGCTTGCCACTTCATTTTGATGAGAGTCGATATAACTTTAGAAAATTCAGTAGGTGTTTAAGTACCGCACACAAGCTTAGCCTTATGCATTGAACCAGGAGCTGGTGAAGTACTGTTAAACCTTGATGATTTGAAATCCCTAGAAAATGAATTTTTCTGAATAGCCCAGTTTTCAGGCCAGCTGAAGTCTCCCTTCTTAAGAATTTTGGGTGATACTTCTCAATGTCTTTCTTCTTTATTAAATAAATGCACTTTTTTGATGACTATTTTGAAGTTACTAATTTCAAAAAATATCATTCTATTTCCTTTTTTTAAAAAAAAATCCTACCGACATGCTGTTAGTTTAATAGCACCCTTAGAGGAGAAAAGAGGGGAAGAGGACTTAGAATATTCACTCGTTAGTCCTTAAATAAAAAATAGTAGACATTTAT
The DNA here is from genome assembly GCA_030068075.1 of Paguma larvata. NCBI lineage: Eukaryota > Metazoa > Chordata > Mammalia > Carnivora > Viverridae > Paguma > Paguma larvata. The sequence continues at coordinate 2,584,832 of CM057827.1, forward strand.
CCATACAATTTTACTTTCTGTAGTATTGCAATCAAAGTTTGATGCTGGGTACCCTACACACCCAGGAAAAATCCTTTAGATTCAATTCTGGCCACCCACAGTGATGCAGATGCCATGACGATGCAAAGTGTGTCAAAGAATACAGAAGTTTCTTCTCCATTCACTAATGTTTAAACTGAACATCTGATTTTTTTTTCTTACATGAATTACATATTAATGATTCAAAGAAAAATAAAGACTTAAAAGTAGCCAGTTGCTTTTTATCTGAGCAAAAGACCTTTCTAGACAAATGTCAGACCAATCTCTCCTGCTTTGGAAATTCTGTTTCTTCCCAGAGTCTGGCAGTTTCTTTGCCTTTAGGTATATCGCCAGGCCCGTGACCGGTGATGTTCGATGCTCACAATAACTTCCTATCTCGAGCCGCCATCCCAGCACAATCTTTGAAGTCCTTTTAAGCAACAAATTAAAGTTAAGTCAACCTTGGGTGGTGCCTTTGGTGCAGGCAACTCAACTGAGGGAGTTGATTGAATGACTGATTCCCTTCACACACATGAGACTCATACATAGGCTGTGACAACCTGTCAGTGCTTACTTCTTTGCCTGATGGCTTGCAAGCATTTTGTGACATCAATTTTAAAATGTGTCTCAATTTCAGAATGTAGTGAAGACATACTGTTTAAATTCTTGGGTTCAATTTTTATCCTTATGGACAGCTGCTTCTCAGAGCTGTCCTGGTGTCTGCCTAGGGTGGGTTCCTATGTTTTCAGAGCCTAAAATCGTAGCATGACGGCCTTTATGGGGACTGTGTAGAGTCACCCTTTCTTTCCTCCCGCGTTCTCAGCCCCAGTCTTGTTTGGAGAGGTTGCCACATAGCTGGATTTCAGCAGTGGTCAGTGTGAGGGGAGCCACACACGTATCAAATGTAATTCCTTCACCTGTGCATCAGTCAGAGCTCATCTCCCTAATTGTGGACACGTTCCACCATCTGCCCATCCTGAATCCTCAGTTTTGGTTCTCTGTTTCATCATCTCCAACAATGTACAAACATAGTGTTATTTCTCCATCTTACATAAAAAAAATTGTCATTTATTTTTGAGAGAGAGAGAGAGAGAGAGAGAGAGAGACAGAACATGAGCAGGGGAGGGGCAGCAAGAGAGGGAGACACAGAATCTGAAGCAGGCTCCAGGCCCTGAGCTGTCAGCGCAGAGCCCGACATGGGGCTCGAACTCACAAACCGAGAGATCATGACCTGAGCCAAAATCAGATGCTTAACTGACTGAGCCACCCAGGCTCCCCCTTAAGTAAGATTTTTAACTTTTTTCTCTTGACTTGCCCACTTCCTCTCCCAGCCACTGCCTCATTGGTTTACTCTGCTTTGCAGACCTTCTTGAAAAAGTTGTCTATGTTCACTACCTCTAATTTTCCCGTTCTTTTGAAAAATTATTTTTCCTCTGGAAATAATCTCAAAGGTACAACAGGGTTGCGAATACGGTGCAAAGAATTTTATTTTCCCCTGAACCATTTGAAAATAAGTTGTCAACAGCTGCCCCATCACTTCCAAATACTTTAGTGTGTGTCTTCTGTGAGTAAAAACATTCTTCTACGTAATCATAATACGGTCATCAGAATTAGAAAGTTAACATGATATGTTCTTACTTTCTAATCCTCAGGCCTCATTTAAATATTGCAGATCACCCTAATAGTATCCCTTTTAGCAAAAGAGCCTAGTTCAGAATCATGTGTTGCATTTAGTTGTCCTGTCCATAGACTTCCTTGACATTCATGACCTTGGCACTTTTGATTATGAGCTGTCTATTTTGTGGAATACCACTCAATTTGAGTTTGTCTGGTATTTTTTTATGATGAAATTCAGTTAACAAAACTGGGGCATTCATACAGAATTGATGGGGTATTTGTCTCATTGCATCCTATCAGTGACATATGATTTCAAATTGTCACATACTGTGATGTTAACTTTGATTACTTAAGTAAGGTGTTATTTTCACGTAAAGTTCTTCTTTTGTCTTTTGGAGTTCATAAATATTTGGATTTGGGGGGAGAGACCTTGAGATCTATAATTATACCACCCCTCAACAAACATTCTTTGTATTAAAAAAATTTTTTTAATGTTCGTTTATTTTTAAGGGACAGAGAGAGAGTGCAAGCAGAGGAGGGGCAGAGAGAGGGAGACCCAGAATCGGAAGCAGGTTCCAGGCTCTGACCTGTCACAACAGAGCCCGATGTGGGACTTGAACCCAGGAACCACAAAATCATGACCTGAGCCGAGGTCAGCTGCTTAACTGATGGAGCCACCCAGGCACCCCACAAACATTCTATTTTTAAAAACTTATTTAATTATATTGATATGGACTCATGGCTTCCTCTTTTATTCAGTGGTTTATAATCTACTGTCATCATTTATTTTGATGTTTTCATTGGCACAGACTAAAAAGCTAGCTACCGTGTCCTTTTGACATGACTCCATCATCGTTTGAGTGCCTCCTTAGTGTTTGGTACAAAAAGATGATGAGGTAGGGGCCTGCCGTTATTTTCCTGCCCCGGCTCTGGAATCATCCTTTCTCTCCACGAGCACTAGTTCCTTTGCGAATGGTGTTTAGAAATGAAAATCTGGGGGCACCTGGGTGGCTCAGTTGGTTGAGCGGCCGACTTCGGCTCAGGTCATGATCTCATGTCTATGAGTTCGAGCCCCGCATTGGGCTCTGTGCTGATGGCTCATCAGAGCCTGGAGCCTGCTTTGGGTTCTGTGTCTCCCTCTCTCTCTGCCCTTGCCCTGCTTGTGCTCTGTCTCTATGTCTCTCAAAAATAATAAAAAAATGAATGTTAAAAAATTAAAAAAAAAAAGAAAGAAATGAAAATCTGGATGCTAGGTGTTGTCACTGCTGAAGTGTTTGAAGTGTTGCTGCTCCTAGTCCCTCTCAGTGGACAGTTAGAGAATACTACACACACACACGCGCACACACACACGCTCACTCTTACATCTGCATTTCTTTCTTTATGTATCTGTATGTATGTGGGTTCACACAGACACCACCCGGTCCTGTCCTACACCACGGAGTACTTTTTGGCTTTTCTGCTTCCCATATTTTTAACTCCCTTCACTGACAGTGAGGGTCCTGGCTCCCCTTGTCCTTATTTGGTCATCTCTCCTGTAGGGAACCAAGGCCCCATATTCCATGGCCTGTCCTCCCAACATGGATGCATTCACCTCCCACGTGGGCTCCTACACTCCTCACCAGGCTGTCCTCTGTGCAGATGCTCTCCTTACCCTGCTCACGTTCTGACATCCCACTGCGGGCCCCTGACCTAGTGTGGAGCCCACCTTGCTTAATCTCACCAGTCTCTTTAAAACTGAACTGTTTATGAAGGAGGAGGAGGCCCCATTTGCTCTTTTTTTTTTTTTTTCATTATTATTTTAAAGAGAGTGAGCGCAGTGATGGGAGAGGTGGAAGGAGAGATAGAGAATCTTAAGCAGGCTCCACACTCAGTACAGAGCCCAACACAGGGCTCAATCCCACAACCCTGGGATCATGACCTGAGCCAAGATCAAGAGTCAGGTGCTCAACTGACTGAGCCACCCAGGCACCCCCTCAGTTTGCTCTTCAGCCTGTTCCAGTGAGACTTTCACTCCCACCATTCTCTTGACCCTCTGTCACCAAGGTTGCTGATGGCTGCAGATGGCTAAATCTAACAGTCGATTCTCAGTTTCGTCGTACTTGACCTACTGGTAGCATTTGACATGGCTAATGATTCCTTATGCCTCGAAGCATGTTCTGCAGCATTTGGCTCCCAGCATTCCCCGCTGTCACAGGGTGCTCCATCTGGGTTCTCTTTCCTTCTTGAGCTCTTCTTGAGCTCCCCAGCTTCTTACATTGAAGTGTTCCGGGGTTCAGTTCTTGCCCCTCTCTTTTCTATCCAAACGTGCTCTCTTGATGATCTTGTTCCTTCCCAAGGCTTTGTCTACCGTCTGTAGGGCCCTGACTCCCAAATTTATAGTTCTCATCTACATCTCTCTCAAATGCCAGCACTGTATCTCTCACTGAGAGGCATTTTAATTTCAAACTAAAAGCGTATTTTTGATCTCACCCCCAAAACTTCTCTCCCTGCAGCTTTCACCAGCTGAAATGAGAACAGCTTCATCTTTCTGTTTGTTCAGCCCAAAAATCTTATTATCCTTACCAGTTGTTTTGCACTCATACCCTATGTCCAGTCTGTCATAAATGCCTGGTAAGTCTACATTCAAATACTGTTTACCCCGAAATCTACTACTTCACACCACCTCCGAACCACTGTCACCTCTCTCTTGGATCACAGCAGTAGTCTCCAAGGCAATCTCTGCTTCTACTCTTGACTCCCCAAAGGCACTCCGTGTTCTCCACACAGCATTCAGAGTGCTCCTTTGCAATGCAAGTCAGTGCCTCCCCTTCATTCTGTAAGTTTTTACCCAAAGATTAATTACCTCCTCAATTAAGCCCAACTATTGCCATCTGTTCCCCACCCCCACCACACACACACACACACACACACACACACACACACATTCATAACCCCTTGTACCCTGCTTTACTTTCCATTTCCTTATAAAATGTACTACCTTCTAACATTCTCTATAACTGTTATGTTTTCTGTTCTCTTCATTCACCCACTCAAATACCATATAAGCAATTTCATTATGCTGTATATTGGTATAGTGTGATTCAGGTTTCTTCATTTGGGGTTTGTTGAGTTACTTGAACCTGTGGATTTGTTGTTTTCGTCAGCCATTATGTCTTTTTCAGCCACTATGTCTTCAAATACTGTTTCTTCCTTCTTCTTGACCCACAACTTTTCTCCTCTCCTTTCAAGACCCCCATTACATTACACTCAGGCCCTTTAGGTTGTTTTCTAACTCTGTATTCTCTGTTCATATTTTATCAGTCTATTTTCTCTCTGTACTTCATTTTGGAGAGTTCCTATTGTCATCTTCAAATTCACTCATCTTTTCTTCCTCAGTGTCTAAATCTGCTGCTAATTCCATCCAGTGTATTTTTTTTTTTTTACCTCTAGAGATGCGATTTGGGTCTTTTCAATATCTTCCATGTCTCTTTTTATCATGTTTTGCTTTCTTCTATCTTCATGATTGTACGGACAATATTTACAATAGCTTTTTAACAACATCCTTATCTATTAATTTTATCATCTGTGTCAATTCTGGGTCTTTGGATTGATTTTTCTCCTTATAAATAAGGGAGAGATTTTTTTTCCCCACCTAATTACATGCCTGATTTTTTTTTTATTGGATTCTAGACACTGTGGCATACTGGAATTTTTTTTGTATTTCCTTTAATACTTGGGGGTTTTGTTTTGTAGTGTAATTAACTTACTTAGAAACATTTTGACCTATTCAAGGCTTACTTTTGAACATTGGCAGGTGGGTCCACAACAGCCTTTAACCTAGGTCACTTTGGCACTGCTCCTGAAGCAATACGCTTTTTAGGACTCTGCTCAATCCCCCCATGTGTTATGAGATCTTTCTACGCTGCCAGTGGAGACACACCCTATTCCAGCCTTGCGTGATCACCGGGGATTGTTCCAGTGGATCCTTTTTGAATTTTTTTGCACAGCTTCAAGCAGCTTTCTCCCACATACGTGCTGATCAGTATTCAGCTCAGGACTCAAAAGAAATCCTCTGGAGGCCTCCAGAGCTCACCCTTTCTCTCTCCCTCTCATTCTGTGTCTGTGTAGCACTTTCTTCTCTGTTCCTCTCTCTTCAACTCAGGGAGATTCCTGAACTCTGTTTGGGTAGCCCCTCCCTGTGCCATGGCCTAAAAACACTTTTCCCTTTTGTTTTGTTTTTTAACGTTGATTTTTGAGAGAGAGAGAAAGAGAGAGAGAGAGAGCAATTGGAAGAGGGGGAAGAGAGCAGGGAACAGAGGCTCTGAAGCAGGCTCTGTGCTAACAGCAGAGAGCCTGATGTGGGGCGCAAGCTCATGACCTGTGAGATCATGACCTGAGCTGAAGTTGGATGTGTAACCAACTGAGCCACCCAGGGGCCCCTTTTATAAACAGCAAGCTGGGACCGTCACGGGGCTTATCTTATCTCTCTTCTCTCACAGGTCACTGTCCTGTCCTGCCTGTTGCCTAACATTTAAAAACTACTTGTTTATATATTTTCTTCCAGTTTCATTGGTGTGTGTTGTTTCATCAGAGTCTGAATTAGAAGTCTAGAATATTACATAAGTTCCACAAGGACAGGAATCTTTGTATATTTTGTTCCTTTATTATCCCAAGTATCCAGACCTGTGCCCGGCATATTAGGTACTCAGCAAATGTTAGTTGAATAGAATATTTGTTGAAGAAGATTATGTTTGAGAACTCCTTCAGCAGTTCTCTGAGTGTCTGCTATGGGTCTGGCACTGATTTAAGTGGCTAAAGCAGATAGGGTTTCTGCCTTCCTAGAGCATAGTGCCTAACGGGAAAGACAGGGATCAAACACCAAATAAACAAACAAACGATGGTTGTCATTTAAATTGTGAGAAGTGTTTTTCTGTAAAGGGAAAGAAGAGTGTGCCCTGAAAGAGCATAATGAGGGAAGCCGTGACTGGATGAAGTGGTCAGTAAAGACTCTGCAAAGAGACAGTATTTCAGCTGACTCCTAAAGGAAGAGAGGAAGCCAGCCTGTGGAGAAAATGGGGAAAAGAATATTCCAGGGAGCTGTATATATGAAGCTCTAAGGCAGAAAACTCGGAGCTGCCGCAAAATTAGTGAAGGCTTGTGTGGGGAGGGAAGAAGGCCACACACGAGATTGGAAAGATGGACAGGCCAAACTCCAAGACTCACAGGCCGTTTTAAGAGGTTTTTGTTCTCTACAAAGTACAATGGCAAACTAGTAGAGGTTTTGAGTAAGAGTATGATTGATAGGAGCCCATTTACGTTTTTAAATTAACTTCCTAGTTGTAGTATGAAAAATACTACTGTTGGCATAGTAGTGAAAGCAGGGAACTCATTGACAACTGAGATTCTTCAACTTTTCTGCCCCAGACCTGTTTGGCAGCCTACCGAAGCATATAGTCTCCTCCTCAGAATAATGTTTCCAAGTTACAAAGGAAAGTAATCCTATCGAAATACAGTTTATCAGAATATTTTTTAGAAAAAACATTTGCGATCAAGTTATATACGTACTCCTTTATTAACTGATTATATAAGATCTCACAGTGGGTCTATAATTAGAAAGTAGATGAACATAAATGTTCAGATGTTGGCAATAGCTTGTAATGTGATGGGAAATATCTGATTTCTATGGCTCACCGGGTCAGAGGGACGGCTCCCGGACTCGGGCTACTGTTGTGTGTTGCCTACATCCGGAAATGTAATGACAAGAAATGCTAAATGAAATGGACAGAAATGCTAAATTTCCATTTGAGGTTAGTGAAGGTAAAGATGTAATTTTTATGACTAATGTTCACAGACCACTCCCTGAATTCTATCCATTGACCCTGTATCAGTCTGTTTGACCTGCTGTAATGGAATACCATAGACTGGGTGGCTTATAAACAACAGAAATTTTTTCTCACAGTTCTGGAGACAGGGAAGTCCAACATCAAGGCGATGGCAGATTCCATCTCTGCTGAGAGCCTGCTTCCTGGGTCGTAGATGGCTGACTTCACACTAGGTTCTCACATGGCAGAAGGGGTGAAGGAGCTCTGGAATCTCTCTTATGTGAGCACTAACCCATGCATGAGAACTCCAAATTCTATAACATTGGGAATTAAGTTTCAACATATACGTTTCAGAGGACACAAACTATTCAGTTTATAACAGACCCCTTGGGAAACCCAAAATCGCATTTTATTTAAGAGGTTATTTCCGTAGACATGGAGAAAGAAGATGGAGGCTTGAACTAGGGTAGCCACGATAGCAGTGCCAATACGGAAACAAATTTGAGATATTTTTGGAGGAATAATCAACAGGACAGAAATGAGAGAGATTGCCTATGTTTATTGGGAAAGTTTTCATGGAAGAAGGCATAAGGGTATATCATGGAAAAGACACAGTAGGCAGAATCTTAGCAGGGATAGTCAGAAAGCAAGAAGACTTGCCAGGCAGACTATTGCTGTGACTCACTTTAAGGGAAGGGACAAGGATGACACTATGGGCTAGAAAGGAAGAGTATTCATGGAATTAAGGTAGGAACACTGAGACTCACTACTCAGCCACCCATGAGCTGTGAGACCTAAGACAAACACCTACCTAATGAAGTCTCAAATTCACATATTTAAGATGAGGATAATAATAGCTAGTGACTCATAATATTGTTGTAAGTATTAAATAAGATACTGTATGTAAAGTGGTTAGCACATTTCTAACACGTTAGCAAGGGCAGATAAATATTAGCAATTACTCTTATTCCTGCTAGGATTCTGACAACGCGTTGGGCTGTCACCCACAGGGAACTGCAATCTGGTTCAGGAAACCAGATAAAACCCATAAATATTTTTGAAAAGAAACCATTCAGAATCAAGTGTTCAAATATAAGATATAAGCAACTGGTAAGCTATTAATTTTTCTCAATATAGCCCTTTCTGTATCTTGAAAAGATTCTGAAAATTTCTCCCACACACAGGCGTACCTTTTTCATCGTGCTTTGCTTTATTGCATTTCTCAGATACTGCAGTTTTTTGTTTTTTGTTTTTTGGTGTTTGTTTTGTTTTTGTTTTTGTTTTTGTTTTTGTTTTACAAACTGAAGGTTTCTGGCAACCCTGCATTGAGCAAGTCTCTTTGTGCCATTTTTCCAACAGCGTTTGCTCACTTCGCATCTCTTTGTCACATCTTGGTAATTCTTGCAGTATTCCAGCCTTTTCCATCATTATTATATTTGTCGTGGTGATCTGCGATCAGTGACCAGGACTTGCTAAAAGCTCAGATGATAGTTAGCATTTTTTAGCATGAAGTATTTTTTACTTAAAGCATGTTCATTGTTTTCTTAGGCATAAAGCTACTACACACTTAATAGACTACAGGATAGTGTAGACATAACTTTTATATGCCCTGGGAAAGCAAAATATTCATTTGACTTGCTTTATTGTGGTACTCGCTTTATTGCAGTGACGTGGCCCGAAACCTGCAATACCTCTGAGGTGTGCCTGTGTTTGTGTGTGAACATTGCAGAAGAATAGGGAATGCTGGCTCTCTTCTTAACAAGTGGGTTTTAGACATTCCTGTTGCCTAGTCATTGCTGCCTACCGCTGAGCTCCTGTTTGGGGTGATAATGACTATGGCTCAAACAAGTAAGAGGCGCACGCACGCACACACACAGACACACAATAATTGAGATTCAGTCTGAAAGTCTGTCCTTTGCTTTCATTTAGAGGAGCTAAGAGAACAAGTTGTTTCCTTTCATTCTATCATAATAGCATTTCATGAGGATGCACAAAGAATTTCAATTTCAACCTTTGGGACTAGCCCTGCATTGGAGTAGCTTCTATGTAGAGTGGCAGCTTAATGGGACAGCATCAGGGTTCAGTTCTTTTTCTGCCGTGCGCTTTGCTATATGACATTTAATAACTTCAGCAATCGGCCGAGCCTTGATTTTTCACTTAAGAAAGGAGAATATAACACTTCTTACCTCAGGATTATGGTGTAGATCAACAGAGAAAATTCCATGTCTAAAACATAATAGGAGCATAATAAAAATCTTTTTATAAGCAATGTAATATCAATTAAAGAGCAACGCTTTAAGCTAAAAACTATAATAAGAGACAAGGCTCATTATATAATGATGAAGGGGCCAGTCATTATGAGACTGTAGCCATCATGAATCTGTACACACCCAACATCAGAGCACCTAAATATAATGAGCAAATATTACCAGACCTGATGAGGGAAGTAAACAATAAAATAATCGTAGCAGACTTTAGTAGCCCACTTTCAACAAGGGATAAATCACCCAGACCAAAAATTCATAAGAAAATGTTGGACTCGAACTATAGACTAAATGGATCTAATGGACATATACAGAACATTCCATCCAACAGCAGCAGGATTCGTGCTCTTCTTAAGTGTACATATTACAGTCTCTAGGATGGGACCGATAGTAGGTCACAAAATAAGTCTTAGCCAGTCTAAGAAGACTGAAATTCTAAAAAGAATTTTTTCCAACCACAATGGTATGAAACTACAAATGAATAACAGGAGGAAAACTGGATAATTCACGCATATATGAAAACTAAACAACATACTCCCAAACAGCAAACCAGCATATCAAAGAAGAAATCAGAAGATTAATAAAAAAAATATCTTGAAATAAAAATAAAAAGGAAATACAACATCCCTAAACTTAGGAGATGCAGCAAAAGCAGTTCTGAGAAGTTTCTAGCAACAATCACCTCCATTAAACAACAACGATAAAAAAATCCTAAATAACCTAACCTTAAACCTCAAAGAATTTTTTAAAAAGAACAAGTTAAGCCTGAAGGCAGCAGAAGGAAAGAAATAACAAAGATGAGAGCAGAAATAAATGAGATAGAGACCAGAAAAACAATAGAAAAGATCAATGAAACTAAGAGCTAGTTTTTAAAAGATGAAGAAAACTGACAAACCCTTCACTAGACTAAGAAAAAAAAGAAGGCTCAAATAAAATTAAAAATGAAAGAAGACATTGCAACCGATACCACAGAAACACAAAGGATCGTAAGGGACTACTAAGAAAAATTATATGCCAACAAACTGGATAACCTGGAAGAACCGGATAAGTTCCTAGAAGCAAACCACCTTCCAAGACTAAATCATGAAGAAATAGAAAATCTGAAGAGACCAATAAAGAGTAAGGAGACTGAAGCAGTAACCAAAAACCTCCCAACAAAGAAGAGCCCAAGGCTAGATGATTTCCCTGGTGAATTCTACCGGACATTTAAAGAAGAATTTATGCTGATCCTTCTCAAACTCTTCCAAAGTTGAAAACTGGGAGGGAGTACTCCCAAACTCATTTGAAAAGACCAGCATTACCCTGCTACCAAAGCTAGATAAGGGTACTACAAGATAAGAAAACTACAGGCCAATATCCCTGGTGAATAGATACAAAACTTCTGTACAAAATATTAGTAAGCCAGGGGCGCCTGGGTGGCTCAGTTGGTTGAGCGGCCTGACTTCGGCTCAGGTCATGATCTCACAGTCTGTGAGTTCGAGCCCCGCGTCAGGCTCTGTGCTGATGGCTCAGAGCCTGGAGCCTGCTTTGGATTCTGTGTATCCCTCTCTCTCTGACCTTCCCCTGCTCACACTCTGTCTCTGTGTCTCTCAAAAATAAATAAAAATGTTTAAAAAAAATATTAGTAAGCCAAATTCAACAGCATACTAAAAGGATCACACACTGCAGTTAAGTGGAATTTATCCCTGGGTTGCAAGGGTGGTGCAACAAATCAATATACGTGACACAGCGCATTAGTAGAATGAGAGATGAAAATCTTATGATCATTTCAATAGAGACAGAAAAAGCATTTAACAAAACATAGCATCCTTTCAGTATAAAAACTCAATGGATTGAGTATAGAAGGAATGTACCTCAACATGATAAAGGTCATGTATGACAAGCCCGCAGCTAATGTCATTCTCAGTGATGAAAGACTTGACAGCCTTTCTTTTAAGGTCAGGAACAAACTAGGGTGTCTGCTCTCACCACTCCTACTCAACATAGTTCTGAAGTTCTAGCCAGAGCAGTTAGGCTGGAAAAAGAAATAAGAGGTATCCAAATCAGAAAGGAAGAAGTAAAATTGTCTCCGTTGGAGGATGATATGATCTCATATAAAGAAAATTTCTAAAGATTTCACATACAGAACACTTAGAACTAATCAACTTGCTAAGCAGTAAAGGAGCAAGATACAAAATCAGCATATAGATCTCTTTTGCGTTTTTATACAAAATATTGAAATAGAAAAAGAAACAAAGAAAATTCTTCACAATAGCATCAAAAACGATAAAATACTTAGGAATAAATTTACCCAAGAATGTGAAAGAGCTGTACACTGAAAAATAAGTCTTCATTGAAAGAAACTGAAGACACAAATAAATGGAAAGATAGTCTATGTTCATAGATCAAAAGAATTAATATTGTTAAAATGTCCATACTACCCACCTATAGATTCAGTGCAATCTCTATCAAAATTCCAATGGCATTTTTCATAGCAATAGAAAAAAATCATAAAATTCATAATGAACCCCAAAAGACCCTGAATAGCCAAAGCAATCTTGAGAAGAATAAAGCTGGAGGCATCACACTTCCTGGTTTCTAACTCTATTACAAAGCTATAGTAATCACAACAGTATGACATAAAAATAGACACACAGACCAACGGAACCAAATAAAAAGCCAAGAAATAAACCCTACTACCTACCATCAATTAACATTTGACAAAGGAGCTAAGAATACTTAATTGGGAAAAGATTATCTCGTCAATAAATGGTGTTGGGAAGATTGGAGAATCACATGCAAAAGAATGAAACTATTAGGTTGAGCACTGGGTGTTATATGCAAGTAATGAATCACTAAATTCTACTCCTGAAAACAAAATTACATAGAGGCTAAAGCTCCTTGACATTGGTCTTGGCAATGATTTCTTGAATACAACACTAAAAATACATACCACAAAAGTGAAAATAAATAAGAGAGTCTACATGAAACTAAAAAGGTTCTGCCCAGCAAAAGAAACAATCAACAAAATGAAAAGACAACCTATGGAATAGGAGAAAAAATTTTCAAACCATACATATGGTAAGGGGTTAATATCCAAAGTATGTAAAGAACTCAAAGATGGGGAAAAATCTGATTTAAAAAAAAAATGGGCAGAGGAACCAAGTAGACATTTTTCCAAAGAAGACATAGAAATGGCCAACAGGTATGTGAAAAGATGTTCAACATCCCTAATCAGGGGAATGCAAATCAAAAGCACAATGAGATATCACTTCGTACCTGTTAGAGTGGCTATTATCAAAAAGACAAGTGATAACATGTATTGGTTAAGATGTGGAGAAATGGGAACCCTTATTTGCTGTTGGCGAGAATGTATAATAGTGCAGCCGTTATAGAAAACAGGATGGAGGGTCCTCAAAAAATTAAAAGTATAACTACCATATGATCTAGCAATTCCAGTTCTGGGTATATATCCAAGGGAAATGACATCAGGATTTCAAAGAGCTATCTGCACCCCCATATTCATTGCAAAAGTCAAGATACAGAAACAACCTAAGTGTTCATTGATGGATGAATGGATAAAGAAGATGTGGTATATACATACAATGGAATATTATTCAGCCACGAGAAAAAAGGAAATCTGGCCATTTGTGATAATATGATGGGCTTCAAGGGAACTGTGTTAAGTGAGGTAAGTCAGAGAAAGACAAATACTGTATGATATCACTTACATGTGAAAACTAAAAAAAATCCAGCGCACAGAAACAGAGTCGAACGGTGGTTGCCAGGGGCTGGATGGTGAGGGAAATGGGGAGATGTTGGTCAAAGGCTATAAACTTCCAGTTATAAGATGAATAAATGCTGGTGATTGAATGTACAGCAGGGCGACTATAGTTAACAATAGCATATTGGATACTTAAAAGTTGCTAAAAAAGTAGCTCTCAAATGTTCTCACCACACACATACAAAAAAAGTAATTCTGTGAAGTGACAGAGGTAAATTATCCGACTGTAGTTATAATTTCACAATGTAGTAGTGTATCAAATAATTACAGTGTGCACCTTAAAGTTACACACTGTCGTGTATCAATTATATCTCAATAAAGCTGGAAAAGTGGTAAATAAAAGATTATTTAAAATTTTTAAAAAGACGAGACTGGCTTTTACACAAATATACTGTGCTGCATTGAATAGTGTCCCCTAAACCTGCCTGGAACCTTAGAATATGATCTTATTGGGGAGTAGGATATTTGAAGATGTAATCAAGTTCAGATTAGGTAGACCCTAATCCAGTGATTGGTAGGTAGGAAATTTGAGCATAGACAAAGAGGAGAATACTGTGGGAAGACAGAGACACGCAGGAGAGAAGGCCATGGGGAGATACAGGCAGAGTTGGGAGTGATGCTCCGAAGTTAAGGGACACCCAAGACTGCCAGAAACCACCAGCGCTAGCTAAGAAGCGTGGAACAGATTCTCTTTGGGCCTCCATTGGGAACCACCAACCCTGCTGATACCTTGATTTTGAACTTTCAGTCTTTAACACTGACTGCCAGAGAATAAATTTCTACTGTTTTAAGTCACCCAGTTTGTGGCAGTTTGTTAAGGCAGATGGAAGAAACTAATACACCTACCAATTCCTATACCTCTTTGTATCAGTCAGGGTAGACCAGGTTTTGTTGCAGCAACAAAGGGTCCTCTTCTCCCATTCTCGGGGGTTACAGCAACAACGATATACTTCTTATTTCTACCACACATCCTTTACAGATCAGCCGCCACTCCACACCATGTCACTGTCACCAGGGACCTTGGCAGATGCAGCAGCCTCTATCCAGAATATTGCCTCTGTCTGGTGTGTGATGAAAGGAACAGAGAGTCCAAAACTTCAAAGATTTATGGAGCTAGATGATGAAACCAGCAAACCATAAAATTGAAAGGCCTTTAAGTGACAAAGCTCTAATCAACTTGGCCGTAAGACAAGGAACAAATCAAGGGTATGGCCACTATGCCTTTCCTTAACACCTCTGAATCAATTAAGGTGGTTCTCAGTAAATTGCTTCAGTTGGACAGAAAGAGCATGGCAAACTTTGCTTTGGTTCTTGATGCTTCTGCCCTAAAGTGACCCGCATCACTTCTCTCGCATCTCATTGGCCAGAGCAAGTCTGACGTCATTGTGTGGGTGTGTATAATCCACCTGTAGGGTGGGGCAGTGAATTTTTTTTTAGCAATAATATAATCCATCCCACTCTTAGAATTATCCTTTCCATAGGCACTTTGAAAGCCTATCATAGTAGCACAGTGATATTGAAAAATCTTTTGGAGTGATCTCCAGGGCAAGTATATTATGTCCTGTAAGAAATCAACCCTTAACTTTATGGTTTTTGAGCCCAAATAACATTCCTCAGGTGGATCATCCAACTAGTCCCTAGATGTGGTTATAAACGACCTTTAGTTTATTTTCCCAAATTAAGGCCACCCTCAAGTAGCGAAAATTTGCCATTGTCAAGACTGATCGAAGCAAGGTACTCCAGACAATTTCTAAGAAGAAGCTACAGAAATGTGAGGAATAACAGTATGGCTGAAATCAATGACCAGCCTTGCAACAGGACTCCCTAAAGAATACAGTGCTCGATTGGAGTAATAATATATATATCAAATATATACATAGTTATTTATGTATAATGACATAATATAGAATATGCAAAAAATATAAAAATATATAGTTATGTGCATTTTTTGTTTTATAACACACACACACACACACACACACACACACACACACACACACACACTGCTGTGTTTGTTTAAAAAGGAAATCAGCAGCCTTTCTGCATCCTATGACAATTCCCAGAGCGAGAAGACACAACTATGGAATGGTAATAATGGCTGGCCTGTGTGGAAAACCTACTATGGGCCCGGCACTAAGTAAACTGTGTGGATTAACTCAGCTAACCCTTGCGGCCAGGGTTGGGACTAGGATGAGGCAAGTAAGGTACCTGAGGCACAAATTTCAGGAGACCTCCACTGTCAGGGCTGTACCAATGCAGGGCTGATCCTCACATGACCTTGGCCGTGAGCACCCCATTCTGTTTGGGCCCTAAGCACCTCACTCACCTGGGCCTAGCACCTGGGCCTGCTGGAGACCGTCCTGAGAGGTCATGATCACCAACCCCCTTCTTTGCAGACCAGGAAACGGAGCCTATGGAGGTTGAGCGCCGGCCTCACTTTCACACAAGCTAATGAGCGGTGCAGCGCGGAGTTGAGCCCAGATCCTTCCAGGCAGCTGGACTCTGAAGTCTAGGCCTTGACTGACGGTAGCCATGGATGCTTCCGCCAATGCTGTGTCTAAACATCTGGTTGTTTTTGTCCTCCTCTCCAGGTATCCAAGGCGGCTGCAGACTTGATGGCCTACTGTGAGGCCCATGCCAAGGAAGACCCCCTGCTGACCCCCGTCCCGGCTTCAGAAAACCCCTTTAGGGAGAAGAAGTTTTTCTGCGCCATCCTTTAAGCCTTCATGAGGAGCCTGAAGAGCCGCCGGGCTCCTGGGACAATGATGCAGAGTTTTTAGCAAAGTGGGCATCTTTCTAGTCCACAGCATTTAAAGAGAGGGAGGAGAACCATCCTGGGAACTCCAGGCTATGCATGTTTAAAGAACTGGTCCCCTTTATGAGAATGAACGCCAAACCACACCCCAAGTTGAGAGATCTGATACCTGCAGAACTGCCTGGAGGAGGGGAATCTGTAAAGTTAAATCCGCCTCATTTCTTTTCTGCTCTCCCTCCCCTCACCTTCTGTTTCTGCTTCATATTTAAAAAATAAGAAAAATCAAAACAGACAGCCGTACTGAGCTAAGATATGTATGACCTTCTCGGAATGAATATTGCCTTTAGAATACCCTTTGATAAGCTGAATTGTCCAGTGTAGCCGCGGTTTGGTTTAATGGCATTGATGTTTAGTCTTTGTGCCTTTTTCTTTTTTCCTTCCCCCGCTACCTCTCCCTCCACCCCTTCCCATTAGCGTAGTGCAAAGGTAAGACTGGACTTGTCTGTAAGACTGAACTCCAAGGATGAGCGCCCAGATGTTTAGAGAGCTGTTCCCCGTGGTTCATCCTCATGGTAATAACAACAAAAACGCC
Source organism: Paguma larvata (assembly GCA_030068075.1). Classification (NCBI taxonomy): domain Eukaryota; kingdom Metazoa; phylum Chordata; class Mammalia; order Carnivora; family Viverridae; genus Paguma; species Paguma larvata. The sequence goes on from CM057827.1 coordinate 2,601,642, forward strand.
GGTTGTCTGTGTTCTCTTATCACAATTCCTAACATTCGTACATGGTAGCTTTGATTCTGCAAGTAAAAGTAAATCATGTGTTGTGACTGGTGCTTTCATATATTTGTGACAATTTTTGAGTAATACTGCATGAAAATGTCCCTATGTTACATCCATTCAGAAGGTTTGTTGTTTCACTCTAAAGTTTGGAACAGGAACGCGAGAGGGAAAAAGCTGGAGAAGAAAAAACTCAGTCTCTTGAAAACGGAGATTACTTCAGAGCCTTAGCCATGCCTAAAATACCTCTGAGTTCCCAGTGGCGTGTACGCCTCTTCAACGTATTTTCCAGAATCCAAAGCAGTTTGGTTGTGTCCAGGATCCAGGGCAGCGTGGGAACCACCAAACAGGACAGGGAAGGATTCAGATCAATTGGGAGGTGCTTTTGTTGTAGAGTAAGAGCAAATTTCATCTTCCCTGAATCGTGGAACTTCTAGATTAAAGAACACTTTCTGTTTGTTCAGGTACCAGGAGAAATAAACCTATGGCTCCAGAGGAGACCCATTCTCAGCCTCCTGGCTGTTCACTGCCAGGGAGAAGGGGGCAGGTGCGGCCCCCTCAGCCAGCAACACCAGAAAGCGTTCTGGCCCTTTTTGCCACTGAGATGGTCTTTGCTTTTCACCCAGCAGACTTTTCTGTAGAACCTTTTCTGGTTTTTGTTTTCCATCTTGGTTGTTGGAGTCTCTCCGTCTTTATTCACGACTTCCTGGCAGCTAGAGCCGTCTCTTCCCAAGAGATGATATTGAAAGCGATCTTTCCTTACAGCTCTAGCCTTCGTCAGTAATGGAAGGTCCTGGAAGCCTGCATCACTTTTTTTCTGTGCCATTCCCAGGCAAAAGAGGACCTCTCTTCCATCTCACTGTTTACTGTGAGATCACGAAAACCATTTCCAAATTCATTCTATTCTCTCTCCATTCTCTTCCTTCTGTTAAAAAAAAAAAAAAAAGATGGAAAGGAAGGAAAAGAGATGTAAAAGAGTAATATGTCAAGGATAGGTTTTGAAAGAGTAAATATTTTCCTTAGCTCCCTTTATGGGCATGATGGTAAAAGAATGAGCACCTCCAGCTAAAGCTCGTGCCTGGGGCCAGGAAAGGGGAATGCTGAAACATTTGCAAGAGGTATGAATGCGCTCCTGTAACCAGATGCTTCTGTTCAAACCTTGGGGTGTTGTTACAATCAGTGAGACACTAATGAAAATCTAGTGGCAAGACCTTGGCAGAGTGTTTACCAAACTACATCCTGTATTGTACCATTAGTCTAGTATTATCACGGAATCAGCTAAAACCCTATGTCACATTTTTGAAATTAGCCGAAACATGAATTGAATACGTGGTCACGTAAAAACAACTGCGAATAAAGCGCCTTTTGGTGGCGATTAAGGTGTCATTGCGAGACCCCAAGGATTTTCATAATCCACATCATTTATTTTTCTTAGAGGGACTCTTTATATGTCTATGTGACTCTAGATCTTTGGAGCAATTAAAACGGAATTAAAACTTGAAGGACGCACCGTAATGTGGCTCTGGTAGTTAGAAGTTAAGGAAGTTCCAAACCGAATGTGACCTTGTTTACAAAAGAAGAGAGAAGGCAGAAAACACACAGTCCATCTGAAATTAAGTTTAAGGAAAATGTGTTGACTTTTTCGTACCTTCATGTCCTATCGTATGGAATTATAATACCAGTCTTTATATGCGTTTTTGCTTATTGGTATTTTTACTTGTCAAGGGAAAAAGAAATCTTTTAATGACTTATACCTCTAAAGAGCTTTAATTCTGTTAAAAGTTCACCAATCATATCCACCAGCATGACTCTATCTTAAGGAATAACTAATAGGAAAACTTAATTATTCAAGGCCCTAATATCTGTATATAATGTATTGGATAGTAATGACAATAACCCTCATATTTAGCGGGAAAAATAACTTGTATCATCCTCAATATTAACTCCGGTTTCTTACTTTTTTTCAATTTTAAACAAAGTACTATTTAATTTTAATTAGAGGTTGCAAGAAAGTACTTTGATCTGAGGCTAATTTTAAAAATAATATTTGGAAGAGACTGCTTACAAGGAGAAATTAAAAATGATTTATCCATATACTCCTATTCACAAATGGAATCTGGGGAAATCGAGCATGCTATCTTTGATTTTTGTGGATCTTTTGTTTTTTAATATTTGCTTTAAGCTGCCTCCGGCAATGGTGAATTGTTACATATGCATTCATATACTCCCAACCCAAGAATGGTTCACATTTTCCCTATACAAGATCTATGGAGTGTGTCTTTCAAAGAGAAGGAAGTGTGGAAATGTTAAAGAAGGAAAACCTGAATGTGATGTGCACATTTTCATCCCACATGGACAATGTATTTGTTTTAATAAATGGAATTTTCAAATTCATTTCCTATGCAGTCGATTTTATCGTCAGAGCCTGTGGGAGACCCCGCCCGTCGATTTCATGGTTAATTTGAGAAGGATGATGACATGTAACAGGATGGATGGGAAAATAGAAATTCATTGATTTTCTTTAGGATTTTGTTAGTAGAGGTGCCCTAAGGAAGGAGAGACTCACAGGAGACTCTTTAAAAGCCTTTCTCCCTGGGTCTCTACATCTTCAGTGCAATGCTTGGGGACAGAACAGGGATGGGGAAGAGCCCAGGGCTCTGGCAGGCTGGACCATGACAAACGAGCTGCGATGACACGCTACTGTGCTGTGGTGTGCTCTTCTGGGATTTTTCCCTCATATGCACACACACACACACACACACACACACACACAAATGAACACAGAGAGTCTGGTCTCCATAAGTTGTTCCCTGTTTAAATGGGGTACTGGAGGCCGCCTGGGTGGCTCAGTTGGTTGAGTGTCCAACTCTTGCTTTCAGCTCAGGTCACAATCCCAGGGTCATGGGATGGAGCCCCACGTCAGATTCTGCACTGAGCCCACCTCACTGTGCCTCTCTCAACGACTCGCACTCTCAGTCTCTGGATTCAGTAGCTCCTGGGAGAGATTCTTAGTCAACAGAACCTTCTGGATGTCACTCAAATTATGCCGGTGAGTGGTAGACCCTGTTAGTAAAGAAGGAAGTGCTGAATCTCCCAGGACTTGTGCCAACGACAGCAACATCTTTAAAACCACTAAAGGGGCCACTTGGAGTTAGCGTACGTGTCCACCTACATCACTGTTTCTCAGACGGTGGGCCCTGGACCACCTGCTTCAGAATCACCTGGGATGCCTAGTAAGAAGGCAGACCGTGGGCCCCAACTAACTCAGAATTTCTGGCAGTGGTACCTAAGTACACATACTCACCTGCATGCTACGGTCCGAGGACCACGACTTAAGGACTTATGATAGCTAGCTTTGCATAAGCCTAAGGAAAGGTGCAATCCCATTGTATCTATGCTCCCCCTTATTCCCACAGCCATGGGCCGTGGCTGTCCAGGAGTCGACGTATCCTGTGGGTGAGAATCTAGGCAGATCCTAGGCACGAGACACTGTGAGGAGGAAGCTGGTGGGTTTTAAGCTCTGCTCCTGTTTTGTCGACAGCCCCTGTGAGAGGGCTGCCTCCAGCTCTGGCTCTTTAATAAGCTGGTCACATTGTAGGCAGCGCTCACAATCACGTGGGAATCGGAGCTGGGTCAGCTTCAATCCACAAATTGCAAATAATTTGCCAAGGGAAATCCCTTTCCCTTCGGTTCTGCCCCAAATCTACATTCTCTTCTATTTAGAACCAGGAGACTCGGGCAGAATTTATTTTTAATGAAAAGGGTCATGGGCTCCCGGGCCTTTCCTCGGTAAGAACTCCTACTGTTTCTCCATGCCCTGGGGGTGGGGGGTGGGGGGTGTCTCCATCCTAAGGGGACAGAAAGACGGCGCCTGGCGACTTCATACTGTACCCACGTGAGAGCCCCTCCAGCACGAGCTACAGGAGCAGAACTAGGCCCCGGAGTTCCCACACGACCTGAGGCAAGTTCTTTCACTTCTCCACGCGATCAAACGAGGATGAGATGCCTGCTTCACTGAGTCGCCGAAACCGAACGAAAGAGAGAAGGTACGGAGGTTTCGTGAAGGAAGAGGTGAGAAAGAATCACTAGACACTGATTGCACAACTTTTGAAGAGGGGAAATGTCGGATAGTTCCTTCTCAGTGCTTGGACTCACGTCCTTTCCTCTGGGCCCCCAGAGGTTCAGACCCTCGGTACCTCGCCTCTGAATCCCAGCCACGCCTGCTGGTGTGGCCACTCTGACCCATCTGCTCCCACCCCGAGCCGTCCCACTTGCCCCAGGGATTCATTAATCGGGACTCCTTTGGTTCCAAGTGACAGGAACCTAACTGAAACTGGCTAATTGTAACTGAAGAGCTCAGAAACAGGTCCCGCTTCAGGCTCAGCTGGATCCAGGTGCTGTGATGACATCATCAGGTGTCTTTCTCCTCCTCTGGCTCTGCTTTCCTCTGCACTGGTTTGATTCTCAGACAGACTCTCCCCTCTTCAGCAACAGGATAGTGTCAGCAGTCTCCAGGCTTGCTCTCGCCTGTCCAGCAATCACAGAAGGAACATAATGACAGCTCCAGCCACAAGTCCCCGGCTCTATCCCTGCAACACTTTCCAAGACTCTCACTGGCTGGATCTAGTTCGAGATCCCACCCATCCCCAGTGGGGGTCACTGTACCCCAGCGGCAAAACAACCTAGCTTAAGGAAATCAAAGTGCTCCCACTAGAAGAAGAGAGATTGAAGGTTCCAGTCAAAAACACTGACGCCGGGGCGCCTGGGTGGCTCAGTCGGTTAAGCATCCGAGTCCTGATTTCAGCTCAGGTCATGATCTTGCAGTTCATAGGATCGAGCCCCACTTTGGGCTCTGCGCTGGGCATGGATCCTGCTTGGGCTTCTCCCCCGTACCTGCCCTTCCCCTGCTCACATGCATGGGCTCTCTCTCTCTCTGTGTCTCTCAAAATAAGTAAATTAAAAAAAAAAAACTGATGCAAACCACATCTTGCCAGATTCATGCGTGTACCTCTGGTTCCTGCACAGAACCCAGAGTGCTCTGGCTCAGGATGCTCTTACCAACCTGATAGAAGCCACACTCAGCTGCCCGGCTGGCCTGGCCCTCGGGAGTCAAGCCCCGCCCTACCAATTCTACCTTGTTTTCTAAGTTTTCTTGTGGTTCATCCCGCAGTTTGCATTTTCAAACCTAACTCCACATCTTTGTTTATGATGTTATTCCTCCGGAATGCCATTCCTCAACTCAGGTAAATAAATCCTGCTCATTTTTCAAACCTAGTCTGAATTCCGTATTGTCTTGTGAATGACTTCAGGAAATACTTATACCTTCCCTCTCAACTCTTATTGCCCCTGTCATCAGCCTCAGATAATTTTAGTATTTGACTGTGGTTGAGGCCTTGCGCTGGGGTAGACACTACGTCCTTCATGGACTTGGTGGTTTTAGCAGAGGAAGGAGACCAAGAAATAGTCCATTATCAATCAGAATGAGAAGTTTTAAAACACAGGGAGCTAAGGGGAGGAGAGAAGAAGAGGTGATGCTGGAATCCACGGTTTCTTATACGAAAATCTTGTCTTTCAGGGTAAACTAATTTCCTTAGGGGTAGAAAACACCAGTTGAGCAGGCCTCGGTGCCTAGCACAGCACCTGGGCACACAGTAAGTACTCAATGATTATTAATGGATTCAGCACAGCACACAGGTCCGCAGAGGGAAATGGGACAAGGCAGAGGCGTAACTAGTAAACGCTGGGCTTGCGAACTTGCCAAAGGTGGCCGAGAAAGCAGCTCCCTCCGGCGCGACGGTCAGCAGTTGGCTCTGTGCACAGAACGATGGACTAAACTGTGCCAACCGGTGCCAACTAGTGTCCCCAGGGCTTCATTCTCTTCAGTCAGCAGCCCCTTGGCCCCAGTGATAGCCCCGCTCTCCAAACCAGGAGTGAGACCTGCGGGCCCAGGAGCCAGGTGGATTATACCACTGGCCACACCGCCTTAATTTTAGCCCCACGGGAAGGGTCTTTTCCACTCCCTGCTGGGAACAGCATCTTTAAGTTACTGTGTTTACATGTGGCCATTTCAATGTAGACATAAATTAACTAGAATTGAGTAAAACTAAAAATTCAGTTCCTCCGCGACACTAGCCATATTTCAAGTGTCCGAGAGCCACGTGCAGCTAGTGGCTACTGTGTGGGAGAGCAGAGGTCTAGAACATTTCTCTTGTTGCCGGAAGTACTATTAGCGTTGCTCAGGAGCAGTGGTTAGTAACCTTTATTCCACGCCATACGACTAACAGAATGTGCCTTATCTATATGCCCAAGTTTTGGCAAAAAGACACACACATGCAAACAAAAAGGGAGAAAATAAAAGTACTAGGGGAATCACAACAGTTGGCCGTAGGTCACGGTAAACAATACAGGCTGTGCAACAGGAGAGATAGGCTGTGGGTTATGTCGCATTCCTAGAGTCCCCTAAGCCATGCGTTTACCTCCGTTGCGCTCATCCAAGAAAATGCAATTATAGTAATCATGACGATGATAGCCCTAATAGCAGTGGCAGCGGCAACGATAGAGAGAACAGTTATTAAGCACTAAACTCTGTGCCAGGCACAAGGCTAAGCATTTTAAGGCCCCAGTGTGGTCAGTGCCCCCAATAACTCTATGACATGGATATACTTTATCTCCTGTAGCAGATATCATATATTCGTCATATCCCTTTGATTTCAGCCCCACTAGGGGCTTTATTCTTCCCCGAGGAAATTCATTCCCCGGGGGGGCAATCCTCAACCAACGAGAGATGGGAGTCTGGATTAATGTTACAGGCACCCACCCTTCAGAGGATAATTCTGTGGTACATTTCATCTGGTTTCTTAGAAGGTCTCTGGCAGGACTAAGCCTCAATTGTCCAGAATAGTAACCAGCCCAGGAATTCGGCGTATTGATTTTGCCTCCTGTCTCATTTTTTTTTTTCTTCCTACATTTCCGCTTTCTGAGACCACCCTCACCACCGTTTAACTATATTCATCTAAGGCATGGACCAGGCTCTGATTTGGGGAACACTCAAATTAATTCCCCTCCCTTCTATAGCCCAGGAATTAGAGATTTGGAAAGGTTGACATTTCCCCAAGTTCCCCTTGCTATGAAGTGGAGACGGAGGACAAGAACTGGAATCTGTTTTGACTGCAAAATTTAACTCTTATTACTATCTTATGCAAATCTGAACACAAGTACTGAGAAGGAGGCAATTAGAAAGCTCTGAATCTGGGGCACCTGGGTGGCTCAGTCGATTGAGCATCTGAGGACTTGAGCTCGGGTCAGAATTTTACGGTTTGTGGGTTCAAGCCCCACGTTGGGCTCTCTGCCTCACGGAGTCTGCTTCAGATCCTCTGTCTCCCTCTCTCTCTGCCCCTCCCCTGCTCGCACGCTCTCTCTCTCAAAAAATAAATAAAACTTGAAAAAAAAAGAAAGGAAGTTCTCAGTCTGTTCTCATTTGCAGAATAAGTAGATTGTAAACTTCCATAAACTTCCAACTTCTGAGTTGCTTTTCTGGAATGAAGAAATCAGTGAACTCTTTCTTGTCGACACTTCCCTTCCCTTCACTGGGCTCATTCGGTACCTAGAAAGTGTTCACTTGCACAAAAAATATTTCCTGGTATCGAGGAGCCTGTGCAAGGAAAATCACGATGAGTCTAACAGGGAAAGCCCAAAATGTTTTGTTTGGGGTTTTTTCCAGGTTTTTCAGGAGGGGAAAATCCCTTCCCTTTCCAACTGCCGTTCTAACAACTGCTTTCCTGTAATCTCAGAGCCCAGTGTCCCTCTCAGGGTCAGAAGCAGGGTCTGGATGGCAGTGGAGGCTTCCAGGGGCTTCCCTCCAAAAGTGCTGATCTGAGGAAAGGGTGAGAATCTCAGGACAAAGGCCCTTGCAAATACAGCTTCAAGATTTTACCCAGGGCTTCTTGCAAAGAGATAAGAATGGTGCTCATTTCCTTTCCCCAACCTCCCCCACCCCACCCCATTTCCTGTCCTTACTCCAGGAATATGCAATATCCCAGTGGAGCTTGCCACATGGGACAGAGCAACAGACGCTGCTGCATTTGCATAAGCACACCCATGAGAAAAAGTTTACTGTTCCAGACTCTCTGCAAAAGCAAACTGTCGCTTTAAGAAAGGGGTCAACATGATGCCCTGGGGCATCCCATCATCAAAAAATCACAGCTCCCACCTGTGGGATGTCTTGGTGTCCTTTACAACAGCAGGTCTCAAAGAGCATTCCAGAATTCTTGAGGGTCCTGAGATCCTTTCTGAGGGTCTGCTAGCTCAAAACTATTTTCATAATAGTGCTGTGGTATAATTTGCCTTTTCTACTCTCATCCTCTCCTGAGTATCCAATGGAGCTTCTAGAGTGTACAATGGAGCTTCTAGAACCTACGTGATATTGATGTCACAGCAGACTGGATGCAAATGCACATATGAGAGCCCAGCACTCTCTTATTAAGCCAAACAACAAAAGAATTTACAAAACTGTAAAACAATGCCATTTGCCTCAGTGTATCTGGGGGAGGGGGGAACGCATAGTTATATTTCATAAAAATGTTATTTATATTAACATGTAACGGGCTTGTTGTTACTTCAACAATTATTAAGTGCATATTTTTAAAAATTTCTGTTTTAATTTCCAATATGATAAACAGCAATAGATGTAATCCACATAATCTGAGGGTGTTCTCGATAATTTTAAAAGTGGAAAGGGGTCCTTAGGTCATGAAGTTTGAAAACTGCTGCTCTGTGAACAGTTCTCTCTTCCAACCCCCTATGTTGCAGCTGGGGAAATGTGTCATTCAAAATGTTATAGCTACTTAGTGTCAGAGTCGTGAGTAGAACATCAGATGATTCTAAAGGGCACGACAGAAATGTTTTAGGTTGTCCCCTAGGATGCTGTGCAAATGTTTTCTGTGCAAACGTTTTCTAGAAAGACATTCCCGAATTCAATTTCACAATGAGTGTATTAAGAGACAATTTTCCACAAAAAAAAAGGTAAAAAAAAAAAATCGTGATTCTCACACAGGTGTCAAATACACACATGTCGAAGATTTCATTTAACACTTTATTGTTCAGGAAATCAGGTAGACGTTACAACTGGTTCAAAAAAAAAAAGGTCAAAAAGCAGACATATTTATAGAGCAGGACTACTGAAATGCATTTGCAAATGGTATAAAACTGACTGTCTTCTTTCACATGCGGAGAGAGAAGCCAATGGAACCTCCCCTAGACAGAATTTAGTTGCCTCCAGTAGGAAGTATGTCACAAAGCTATCGGTTATCCGTAACTCACAGAGATATAAAACAGCTCAAAGGCAAGAAAAGGTGCCGAGCCCCCATGGAATCCGAACGAGACAACTGGGAAGAGCGTGCTGTGAGCCACGCACAGCTTTCCGTCCAGGGACGGGCGTTCCCCCACGACGGAGGCCCTATTTAGGGGCCGGGCACTGACTAAACTTAGGGAGTCAGAAAGAGAGGAACTCAGTGTGTGCCCTGCTCTCGAGGATCTCGCAATCCATTTGTCTTGCCCTATTCTTTCTCTACACTGAATGTTTGGGTACCCCCGAAATCCACATGTTGAAATCTTAACCCCCAACGTGATGGTATTTGGCGGCAGGGACTTTAAAAGGTGATGTGGCGACAAGACTGAGTCCTTACCAATGGGATTAGTGTCCTTAGAGGAGAGACTTTAGAGCGATCCCTCATTTCTGCCACCATGTGAGGACGCGGAGAAAAGACAGCTGTCTCTGAACCAGGAAGCGGGTGCTCACCAGACACCAAATCTGCCAGCACCTTGATCTTGGACTTACCAGCCTTCAGAACTGTGAACAATACATTTCTGTTATTTATGATCTACCCAGTCTATGGTATCCGGTGCACCTGGACTACTGTATTCTGTGATGTAACAGCCCCGGTGGACTCAGACACTGTAGAACCCATCACTGAAGTTGGAGCCGATGCGGTTCTCACACCCTGACGAAGTAATTCGTAGGTTCATTTCCATCTTCTAGGTGATAAAAGCAACCATCCATTGAGTGCCTACTGTGTATCCTCCTTAAAGCCCCGTCAGATAGATAATATTATCCCCTCCGTTGAAGCAGTGAAGTCGTGTTCGTGTCCACGACCTCTGTCTCTGGGGTCAAACTCTGGTGTATCTGGCTTCACTTTCACTCTCTCCCCTAGTTCAGTGCCGAGCTGGCAGAGCCTCCTGGCAAAACATGCGTTTTGCAGTAAATATTCGTGCCAGAAAAAGCAGTTAGTTGTGTTGACCCTTTGAATATCATGGGTTTTTATTAACCCCTGAACTCAGTTCAGAATTTTCAACAATTCTCCACTCAGTAATAGTAGGACCTCAAAGAGATGTTGTGTTTCTTTCATCTTTTTTTGGAGGCTATTCCCAGATGGTATCGGGGAGAAAATTTTACAAAGATATTCTCTCAGAGAGGTGTAGAAATTACAGATGGAGTAAAAAGTTTGGGCTGACAGATGGCTTAGAGCAGGAGTTTAGCAAACCCCGGGCTGTGGGCCAAATCTGGTCTTTGTATGGCCTACAAATTAAAAAAGGTTTTTAGGGGCGCCTAGGTGGTTCGGTCAGTTGAGCATCTGACTTTGGCTCAGATCATGATCTCGCAGTTTGTGAGTTCAAGACCCATGCCAGGCTGTGCTGACAGCTCAGAGCCTGGAGCCTGCTATGGATTCTGTGTCTCCCTCCCTCTCTCTCTGCTCCTCCCCTGCTCACACTCTTGTCTCTCTTTCTCAAAAATAATTAAACATTAAAAATTTTTTAATGTTTTTTACATTTTTAAGTGTTGGGAAAATTCAAGGGAAGAAGGCTATGTGTGACCTGTGAAAGTTATACAAAATTCAAAATCTCAGGGCCCCCAAATTAAGTTTCATTAGAAAATAGTCACACCCATTCATTTTGTATTTTTTGTGCCTGCTTTTGAATGACAATAGCAGATTTGGGAAGTTATGACAGAAACTGCAAGGTCTGCCAAGGTAAAAATACCTATTCTTACCAGGAGTTTGCTAACTCCTGGCTTAGAGTGACTTTCTGCACGAATGTTGAGAATAATCTCTCAGGAACCCCAAAGTAAGTCATTCTGGACTTCTACTTGGCATGAGCTAAATGCGGCAGGTTTCAGAATTACTTGGTTGTGGGGACCGGGGAGGCGGGGGAGCGGTGTTCAGTTATTGCAGGAGTCTTGGTAAGAGGGCAAACCCCACCAGAGGCTTTAAGTTGTCATGAGTGCCACTCTGGGAAGAAGGTTCTCCACTGGGTTTCCTGCCATTGGCACCTCTATCACTCTGCTCCTGTTCTGGTTTATGTCCTGTGGAAGCTCCACTTGCATTTAGCATTAATTACAATAATGAAAATTAAGTAGTGCCTCCTGTGTGGGAATTTTCCAGTCCCTGACAAGAAGCTTCCAAGTAATTCTTTTTCAAGAGCACCCTCTGCTGGTGAGTTCTCAGAAAGCACACGACCTCGCGTTTGCATCTGCAGGTGGGGTTTTGCCGCCAGGAAAAAGCCAAAGGCAGATTCTGATCTGGAGATGGAAGCATTGTCTCAATGCCAGGGTCAGGTTTTTCACAGCACATGGGCATTAACCTCTGAAGATACAGAATTTCACTGTCGAACTTGGTGAGAGAACAAAACTCCCTTTGAACGCAAACTAACAATCCCCTAGTTCGACAGAGAAGCCTGGGGAACACAGTCTTGTCGACTGCTGGTTCCCCAAACAACCCGTTAATAAGGCAAAGCCTAGTTTATTACTTACTCCCATAAGGAAGACTGATAGGGTCTCGATAGGAAAAAGGGATGGTCTGAAAGACTCTGAAGTCTGCTTTAAGGTAGAATTTTTTTTAAGTTTTTTATTTATTTATTTATTTTTTTAATGTTTATTTATTTTTGAGGGACAGAGAGACAGAGCACGAGCAGGGGAAGGGCAGAGAGAGAGAGGCAGACACAGAATCCGAAGCAGGCTCCAGGCTCTGAGCCATCAGCACAGAGCCCGATGTGGAGCTCGAACTCACAGACCATGAGATCATGACCTGAGCCGAAGTCGGCCGCTTAACCGACTGAGCCACCCAGGGCACCCCAAGTTTTTTATTTTTAAGTAATCTCTTCACCCAACATGGGGTTCAAATTTACAACCACCAAGATCAGGAGTCACATGTTCTACCGACTAAGCCAGCAGGTCCTCCTAGTGCAGATCTTTCAGCGTGGTGGGAAGGAGGTTTGGTTAGGATTGGGTAAGGATTACGGCACAACAATTTACGACTAGGGGACACAACAAGGCAAATCTAGGAATGTAAACTATCTCCTGATGCTTTGACAAGACTTTCTAGAATTTCTCTAAAGAAACGAAGTTTTGCAACTTTGCTTTTCCAACGTAAGAATCTTTGTAGTAGTAAAGTTATGCTAATGAAGGTCATAGAACAGTGAAGGCATCTTAATGTAGACAATAAACTGTGCAACTTGGGGAGAGACTGTGCAGCTTGGGTTCTCAGCTTCTCAAGATGGCAATTGCTGTCTAAGAATCCCAGTGTGGATGGGATGTGGGCATAGCCAGTGCCCTGGTGACTTGACGTAAAATGTTGGGCCTGCTTCGGCCTTCCAGATTGTTAGGGTTTTTCTTTTTTGTGTTTATTTGAAGATAGAGAGTTGTGTTAACAACTTTTCATGTTTAGATGTGGGACTCTGTGGCTATGAGGTAGCCCATGAAGGAAACCAGAATATGTCACCCTAAAATATGACTCTTTGACATAAAAATGATTTCAAGTTGAAAGCAAACTCTGGGGGAAAATTCCCCCTTTCTCACTGTCAGCAGTAAATAAATACTTTTTTTCTGGAGTCAGACTCCAGTCAGCCCAGAGATAGCATCAGAGGAATTTGCAAACCAATCTTATTAACCTAACCCTTATTTTCCAAGGACTACCTAACCCTAGTTGGATTACCCCTACCCCAAATCCCTTTGTTTTGTCAATTCTTCACAAATTTACCTTGTCTTCTTCTAAATGGTATAAAAGCTTCCTGCTCTGGGCACTTTACTCTCCTGTGAAGATTCTCATGTACATGTAAATATTTTTAAAAACATGTATGCTTTGGGGCGCCTGGGTGGCTCAGTGTGTTAAGCTCCTGACTCTTGATTTCAGCTCAGGTCATGATCTCAGGGTCATGAGATCGAGCCCCGAGTCAGGCTCTGCTTGGGATTCTCTCTCTCGTTCTCTTTGCCCCTCTCCCCTGCTTGCGCTCTATCTTAAAATAAAAATAAATGTAAAAAAGAAAAACACTGTGTATGCTTTTCTCTTGTTAATCTGTCCATCAGTTTAATTTTCAGACTCAGCCAGGGGCCCCTAAGAGGATAGAGAAAAACTTTGTCCTCCCCTGCAGGTACTAGGCTGCTGCAGTGCTGGTTAATCTTGTGTTTGCATTGGGCCCCAGGGGGCCTGGCAGGCAGGGGCTCTGCAGAGGCCCTCACTTCAGAGCTACTGAAGGAGCACAGGGGAGGGGACCAGGTCTGGCTGGGTGTGGAGAGAAGTCAAGGGAACCTGCAGAGTTGACATTAGAGCTGAGACTCACGGGCTGGTGGGAATGCCCCAAATGTGGAACGGAGGGGCCAAAGTCCGGGGGCGGGGGGAGGGCAGGCCTCCCAGGCCCAGAGGCAGGAAAACTCCCGTGCTCTGGGAAGGGCAAATGTTGTTCTGTGTGTTTGGACCCCAGTGTGCTTTGCAACAATGCAGGGAGGAAGTTTGGGATCGGGAGCTCAAGGGCGTGGTTTGCAAAAGTGAACTTTATCCGGGGGAGGTGGCAGCTGAAAAAGTTTTCGCAGGGAAGCGCCATGATTTGATTTGTTATTTAAAATCTACTTCAGCTGCAGAGGAGAGCCGGCGGGTGCAAAAAGGACTGACCAGCCTGGAAGCTGTTGTCGCAGTAGACGAAGGGCCTTCTCCAAGAACGTGGCTTTGAGGGTGCAAGGGGGAAAGATTCAGGAGGAAAGATTCAGAAGCACCACGCTTTGGGGACCACTGACTGTGTACGAGGGAGAGGGAAGGGTTTCTGGCTCGGATGATACAGCAATTGGCTGAGGCAGGAAATGCAGGTAAACAAGTGGATTACTGTGGAAGGTGGCCGGTGAGAATTTGCCATCCCCAAACATGCCAGCCCCTTTGGCATAAAGATTATTTTGAGTTGATTATTTTAAGAAAGAACAGTCAGAGGAGAAGCTCTGAGAACAGAGACATTACCGTTTTGTAAGGGAAATTTACATTTATAAAAGAAATCTACATTTGTGAGAGTGTCTCTCTGTACCTTAAAGAGAGGGATGACGGAAGCCTAAGAAACTCTCATCAGTGGAGAAGCCGCGGACTTAAATCTGTGTAACAAACCTTACTCTCTGGGCGTCTGGGTGGCTCAGTCGGTTAAGTTTCTGACTCAGTTTCAGCTCGGGCCATGATCTCACCGTTTGTGGGTTCAAGCCCCACATAGGGCTCTACGCTGACAGCATGGAGTCTGCTTGGGACTCCCTCCCCCCCTTTCTGTCCTGTGTGCATTCAAACACACACTCTCTCTCAAAATAAATATTTTTAAAAAGTAAAAAATAAATAAATAAATAAGCCTTACTCTTACTGACCAAACTTTTCCTGGTCGACCCCCTACAACTGGCCTTCCCCAAACCCTTTTTTGTTTTAGCTGTTGGTCGTATTTCGGCCTGAATTCTAAGCTACCTTTGGAAGAGTTTCTCATTTTCCCTGGATGTGTCCTATGTATACGTGAGATATACGTGCTAAAAAACCTGTTCATTTTTCTCTTGTTAATCTGTCTTTTGTAACAGCGGGCCCCAGCCAAGAATTTAGAAGGGGAGAGGGAATGTTTTTTTTCTCCTCTCGTCAAAGGTGATCAGCCGTGGACATGTTGGCTGAGAGGTACAGAGGAGGGGGCTAGCCCAGGAAATGCGAAAGTAGAGCTCTTCCGAGAGGTGGGGATGAGAGGTGGGATGGAACGGACAGTGAAGCCGCCCAGGCAGGCAGGAAGCTGAAGCACAGAATAGCTGAAATCTGCATGGTTGTCCATGTCAGTGGAGAAGCAATGAAGAAGTCCCCAGAAGCAAACAGTGATGCTGGACAGGGAACGGGAGGGACCTCATGAGAGGAAAAGCTATGTTTTTCCCCTTTGCTTCTTTTCCGGCTTCTATTCTTGCCAGGACCTGCACCCCCACCCCACTCTACCCATGTCTTGTAATGTAAATAGCGTTTGTCCTCCTCGTAAGGGACAGGAGCTAATGATTTCTCTAGAATAAAATACATGTGAGGAACCACCAGGTGAGAACAACCAGAGGAAAGAAGCTAGCATGTGTGTTCCAGACTACTGGTGCTAAGACATCTTCAGGACGCCAAGACCCCAGGCTTCAGGGAATACGTGACTTGCGGTGGACCCCTGGCCCTTGTCCTCATTCTGACCAGTTTCTGGATGCCCGAGAGGACACGCACAATCATCAGTAAAAAACCCCAGACCCCAAGCAAGCATGAAACTCTTTCTCTTCCTTTCCAAGAATCCCAGATGCCCTGTCTGTATGTCTCTCTGTATGTCTCTTCAGCAAACTCTCCTTTCACCTCCTGCTGTCTCATGTTTGCTTTCTATCCTGCACGAAGCCAAGGACCCTCTTGGCTGGTCCTGCGAGAACCCCCTCTGGGTCCTTGAACTTGGCCTGCCGGCATCAATACCTATGCTGAAATGTCAATGGCTGAGGCAGGCGAGACGGCTTACAAGTTCCCATGCTTCTCCCTGCAGGGATGGCGGTTCTTCTCAGAAGACCAGAGAAGCCTCTTAGGGCACCTACACACATCTGAGGACCTCCTGCCACCCTCCCAGCGGAGAGGGCCTGGACAACGTAGAAGACCATGCTGAGAAAAAGGAAGGAAACGGACTACCCCACCTCACAGGACAGAACGAGGAGGACAGGGAAGGTAATTAGTTTTTATGGAACAGAGGATTTGACCTATTTCTTCCTCCGAATTTAATCAACTCAGTGCCTGAAAGATTGGGAGACAATGAAGTGGGAAGGAAATTGTTCAAACGAAGGCGGCCTCTGTGGGCATCCAGTTGTGCCCGCTTCAGGAAAAGCAGCTGTGCCTCGCTGTTGCTCAGGTCTCAGCGGCTGAACCAGAACAAACGGTCTTGCAGGAGGCGGGGGAGAGTGTGAGTTAGAAACTCCTGCGTAGAGGAGGTCAGCTCACAGGAGGGCACCTAGGTCAAGGGCAGCTGCTCTCAATCTTGAGCACATCACCTGGCGGGGGGCGGGGGGGGGGGGGAGGGCAGAGGGGGGGCTGTTAAAACGCAGATTGCTGGCCCCACCCTCAATCTCAGAGTCTATGAGTCTGGAGTGGGGCTTCAGGACTGCATTCTTAACAAGTTCCCAGGTGATGCTGAGGTTGTTGGTCTGGGGACCCCCCTTTGAGAACCACTAGTATATGAGACTCCCCCAAGGGTGGTGAGCCTGCCATTACTCAAGATGATTGTGAAAGCCCACAGATGAATATAACGCAACAATTATGCATATATTTTCATGTATATTCAAAAGTACTGCTTACGGGGTGCCTGAGTGGCTCAGTGGGTTAAGTGTCTGACTCTTGATTTCAGCTCAGGTCATGATCTCACGGTTTGTGAGATCGATCCAGGCATCGGGCCCCTCGCTGACAGCAAGGAACCTGGTTGGGATTCGCTCTCTCGCTCTCTCGGCCCCTCTCTTCCTGTGCTCGTGCTCTCTCTCTGTCTCAAAATAAACAAATAAACCTTATTTAAACAAGATAAGTACCCCTTGCATATCAAATTCGTGATTTCAAGAATAATTTTGTTTAGAACAAGGCAAAAGTGGGCATAAATAAAACAGACCAAGTTAAGCAAAAATGTTAAGTGTAGAAGTAGTGTCAGTAACAATATAGGAAAATTCACAGAGTGATATGCAAATGACTAATATTTACTAAATATGAGACTAAAAAGAAAGCAACTTTACATTTGTACTTAGCACGGAGCTGGAGGTCAGGGTGGAGGTTCGAAGTTCACAAGCAGGAAGGCAGGGACCGGTCAGAAGGGTCACGGCCAGAAGCAGTCAGTTCTGCTGTAGAGGTGAATACAGCTAAATGTTCTCCCTGTTGTATAGATGACGAAGTTGAAGTTAAGAGCACTTGATTTCCAAGCTCACAGTCTAATTAAGGGCCAAGCTATGGCTGGAACCTATAGCATTGCTAAGGAGAGCAAAATGTACCCAGGGCACAACCAGGGACAGCTGTCCGTATTCCTGCTAACACCGTTCCCTTTCCCCACCACCCAGGAAATAAAGGGGCTTCTCCCACCGTACCTGCCCTGCACCCTCCCTCCTCTCCTGTAGATGGTCCAAGCTCTCCACAGGGCTCATGGGCCCATGCTATATTCGTATATACAAGCCCTGCCTAGAGATTTTTTTAGACTGCACTTGTTCAGCAAATATTTTGTGGGCCCTGCTCTGTGCCCCAACACTGTGCCAACTAAGGAGGGTTCAAAAGCAGTAAGACAGAAACGCTACCCTCAAGGAGTTCACCGTCTAGTGATGGGGACAGATAAGAAATAATTACAGGGAATGGCGATATGCTGAGGGAATTTACATGTGTGGAAGGGATACCTGACCCCATCAACTGGAGAGAAGGTGATCCAAGGCCCCCTCAAGGCGGTGCTCTGAGTCAGGAAGACAGCCAAATGGAGGAAGGAGAGGCTATTCTAGGCTGAGAGAAGAGTAAAGGAGCAGAGAGAAAACTAATGTTGGTTTAGTGTAGTTCGAGCACTGAGCGTGAGAAGCGGTGGTAAGAAAATAATGCAATGTTACTCTGTGCCAGGCACTGTTGCAAGTACTGTATGTACATGTATACACACATGCTTTCTTTGTATATTCATATATACATGTATATGTACATATGAATTAACACACATGTACATATGTATATACACATAAATAAGTTATAGGTATGTCGCTGCATACAAATTCATGTATATATACATGTACATGCATATGGGTGTAATATATGTATGATATACATTGACGAATATATCGATTATACATTGGTGCATATATTGATTAAATTTAATCTTCACAACCCTACAAGGCAAATGCCACTATTATTCCCACTTAACAGATCCAGAAACTGGGGCATGGAAATTTTAATGACTTCCCCAGACCCGAGGATATTTGTGAATAAGCAAACATACAGCAATGAAAACCATAGGTTTGAATAAGAATGTCGGGGAATGTTTGACCACAGAGGGAAAATGGCTGCAAACAGTTCCCAAGACAAACTAGGAAGCAAATATTCAAAATTGGGGGGCATAAAGAAGGGAACATCAGCCACAAATAACCCGAACCCCCATATCTTGGCTGAATCTCAAACAGCCTCTCGCGTACATACTTTTAAATTTCCACATTAGGATACATATGCAGTGAGAGAGAGAGAGAAAAGTGTTCTTTGGGAATATGGTAAACATTTAACATATACCACAATTTTTACAAGGCTTCGAGTTCCTTGATTTTCAAAATAAACCTAAAGCCACAAAAACTGGAAAATGTCTGACCTCCCTCGACTTCAGGGAGGCCCTGAATGGGGAGGCAGGATTTTAAACGTGTCCCCGATACCCCTCCCAAACGGCTGGCTCCTTCACTGCCCGGGGCCAGAGAGGTGTTCTCTTCCCAGCACGGTCTCTTTGAGGCTGGATGACCTCCCTCCAGCACTCCCCTGAGTAACACACCTTCTGGGTCTCTTGATTCTCTCGAGGCCTCCTCCCTCCCCCTCGCCCTTTTTTAAGCCAGAAAAAGTATCAGGAGTTAGCAATTCTTGGCTGAAAAGGTACCAAGGTCAAAGAACACGTGAATTCGAATTCAGGGGCTTTTTCATTTGCTTCTTCAAGAAGTCTGAGCCTTCATTATAATTCAGGTAAGATACTCAAACTGCCAAATTTCATTTGGCAACCATAAATAGAGCTGTGGTTTTCTTTTGTTAATCAGATTTTTCTGTGATTCTCTGTAAGATAGAGCCCAGGCGTTTTTTGTTTTGTTTTTAAATGTTTATGCATATATTTTGAGAGAAAGAGAGGGAGAGAGAGAAGGAGAATAAGCAGGGGAGGGGCAGAGAGAGAGGGAGAGAGAGAATACCAATGCTCAACACGGAGCCCTACACAGGGCTTAATCTCACGAGTGTGAGATCATGACCTGAGCCCAAATCAGGAGTCGGACAGCTTAACCAACTGAGCGCCCCCAGGCGCCCCTTGGTTTTGCTTTTAAAACTGAGATATGAGATAGAACATCGTTTAAGTTTGAGGTGTGTAACTGAACCAAAGGAGAGTTTGTCTACCCAACATGCAGTGCGCCAATCAACACTGACACTGAACTTTCACAGGGAAGAAAGACATCCTGTTTATTGGTATGGCATCACCCAGGAGAAGAGGGAGGTAAGGCGCCAAAGTCCTGAACTCCCCGATGGCTTGCAAATTGAGGACATTTAAGAGCAGTTTGGATAGGGGTCTCTTGAGAGGGTGGATACTGTTGATTGGGTGCCCATGATGTCATGCTAACAGGTGCTCTCATATTGCTTCGTCCGGTCCCTTGAGGTCTTTTCCATCTCAAGAGACCTGAAATCTGAAAAAAAAATTCTCTGTTCTTTATGTTACAGAATTCATTAAGTACACTTGGTGATTATATCACTAGGGTGATGCTGATTAACAACTTCTAAGCTTGTGGGGTTGCCGTTCCTATGGGTTCCTTGGTTGGTCCAGCTGTGCCTGGGGCTGGCGTAACCCCTGGTGTTAATTCTTCCATCGGAAAAGACAAGATGGATGCTGGCTTTAGGTGTATAGGGCGTGTTGGTTTGGTGCATTATATATATATTTATATATATTTATATATATTGGTGATTAGCGAACACCTCTATCATGTCCCATAATTATTACTCTTTTTTTGTAATGAGAACAATTAAGATCTAGTCTCGTAGCAACTTTGAAGTTTATGATACAGTATTATTAAACATATTTACTATTCTGTGCACTAAATCTCCAGAGCTAATTTATCTACTAGCTGCAAGTTTGTACCCTTAAACACCTCCCTAATTCCCCACCCCCCACCCCCACCCCCAGCCGCTGGTAACCACCATTCTACTTTCCATATATATGAATTTGGCATTTTGAGATGCCAGTGTCAGTGATCTCACCCAGTATTTACCTCTCTGTGTCTGACTTACCCCACTGTAAGGCCTGACTGTGTGAGAATCCATGGCAATTTAACTAAGAGCCCGAAGCACTGAGTTTTGTTCCCACCTTTGCCAGTAACACGCTGTAGCTCACCCAATGGCATCCTTGCTTTATTATTTTTTTTTAATTGAAGTACTTCAACCCAGCAACTGTGTGTTGAAAACTTACTATATACAAGGCTCTGGGTTAGCCTTGGGAAACCATTGGGAAACTCGTGGGCAAGTCCTTGAGCTCATACCAGGTAGGGGTATGAGGACATAGATACAATGATCATTATACAACACCAGGAGGATCACCGTGGCTCTGTGTCCCACGGGGGCTCACCGAGCAGGTCAGATGCCTCCTTACCTGGTTTCATTAAGAGGTTGCATTTGAAAGGGTCTTGAAAGATCAAAACGTCTTTGGAAGATGAACATAATGAGGGGAGGTAAGGAAGGGAAGGTGGACAGAAAGCACAGCATCTTGGTGGATGCAACAGCATAAGCAAAGGCACAGAAGCAGAAAAGCCTGGGAACTATTTGGGGCCGTGCTTTCAATTCTTGCTGATCCATACCATAGTAAGTATTGCAACTGAGAGTAAGCATTTAAAAAGTTTCTATGGAAATGTCTGGGTGGCACTGTCAGTTAGTGTCTGACCCTTGATCTTAGGCTCAGGTCATGATCCCATGGTTTGTAAGTTCGAACACTGCATCAGGCTCCACACTGATAGTGCAGAGCCTGCTTGGGATTCTTTCTCTCTGCCCCTACCCCCCCAACTCACACCCACTCTCTCTCTGTGTCTCTCAAAAATAAATAAATTTGAGGGCACTTGTGTGGCTCAGTTGGTTGAACGTCCAACTTCGGCTCAGGTCATGATCTTACAGTTTATGAGTTCAAGCCCCACATTGGGCTCGCTGCTGTCAGCCTGTCAGCACAGAGCCCACTTGGGATCCTCTGTCCCCCTCTCTTTGCTCCTCCCCCACTTGTGCTTTCCCCCAAAAAATAAATATATTTTAAAATAAATAGATAAAAATAAATTCAAAAATAAATAAATAAAAGCTTATATAGTAATTTTATTTCTGTTCAAACTAAGAATAATAAATTGACCTCATAGTTGGGTGTATCTTTTTAATTTTAGTTTTCTGGTGTCACATTTTTATTTTACAAAAGTATTGGTCTGTGATAGATTGGAAATTTAAAAGTTGGTCCTTCACCATAGTTGGAGAAACACCAGGATTTACGAACGTCGAGTCCTTAGTGCCATGCAGTGTAACATGTGAAGCAGAACTGCAAAAGTAAGCTTGAAGTGGTAGATTGAGGCATATTGTGGAGAATGGATCTTTTTTTTAAACATTTATTTACTTTTGAGAGAGAGACAGAGTGCAAGCAGGGGAGGGGCAGAGAGAGACGGAGACACAGAATCCGAAGCAGCCTCCAGGCTTCAGCACAGAGCCTGATGTGGGGCTCAAACTCAGGAACTGTGAGATCACGACCCAAGCTGAAGTCGGATCCTCAATTGAATGAGCCAGCAGGTGCCCCGAGGATGTTTTTTTTAAAGCCTATTTGTGGGCTCAGAGAAAGCAAAGAGACAGAAAAGGATGGGAGAAGGATCTGAAATATGCAAAATTTTCTCATTAATATGATGGCTCTAATTTTTAATTTTTTCATCAGTTAGTACATATCAAACAAAACCCATCTGAGGGCTGCACGTGGGCCACCAGCTGGAACCTTCGACGTAGGAAGAGGGGGCTGCGTTGCTCCATTTCATAGGCTGTGGCGGGGGATCAGTGCCACGGTCCCCAGGGCCCCAGAGGTCATGGAAATGGAATTCCTGTCACTTGGATGGTGCAGGAGCCATGGCGTGTTCCCGAATAACTGAGGGCAGCTCAGAGAACCTGGAGACCCACCTGGGAGTGGGCACGAGGCGGGCACAGCAGTGACTTGTGCACCGACAAAGACTGGACGGAAATGAGAACATCTCAGGGGATACCAGGGGAGGTCAATAAAGACACTAAACCAATCTGCCTCCTGCCACTCACTCCTCGGCATGTCAGAATTTCCTCCCCCAAATTTAGGTGTGATTCCTAGAGAAAGAGATCCTACCTGACTGTGACTTAGCTTCTCCCATGTGTAGGAAGGAGGCACGAAGCAGAAATCAGGTTCACATTTGTGGACTATTTTTATTTCACTTTCTCCAGCAATGCTGGGAGTGGGCAAGCCGGGACCTACTTTATTTCCCAGGGGCGCTATGGAAGAGACGCACGTCAAAAACAAATCTGTGGTTTTTATGAAAACCAAATGCCAAATATTTCCTGACGGTGTTGCCAGGGCGTGAAAATGGCAGCTGCTGCCAGATAGCTGGGCTCACTGGGGAAATAAGTCAGACCCTCATTAACAACCTAAATTATTCCTGCAGAGTCATTAGCGGGACCAACGAGGTCAGGTCTCAGGTTCCAGCACCACCTTCCAGGAGACTGCCTGATTTCAGCTGGAGATGAAAAGGATGGCAGAGATTGCTTTTCTCTGCGCTTGCCGACACCCGTGCCCAGCATGGAATATTAGGTACCGAACGCTAAATTCCCAGGAGGCTGCTGTTGTCACTTGCCAAAACCGAGGTAGAAATGACCCAGCAAACGTGAAAAACAAAGAGTGTTCAAGTGTGAGAGCAAACATTTTGCTCTTTATCTTCAGTATTAAACCCTGGTGTGGGTTTAGCACATTTCCGATATTTTCCGGGGAGCTTCGTGAAAGGAAAAGCATGTAGGGAAATTCCCGTGCTTTTCCTGAGCGTAGGAGAGGAATTGGGATGGGCCTCTCGTTGGAAAATAGGAAAATCTCTCTGAAGTCAGAGTCACAGTGGGAGAGCTGGGAAATATGTCTCCTGACGGATCACAGGCTGTATTTCTCCCTTTCTTTCTAACGTTCTCTTTCTCGCAGCCTTAGAATTTATTTTTCTATAATTGAAACATTACCCCAATAGCTCTCTGGCTCTTCCAGCAATGCCGAGTAGTAAGGAGGTATGAAGGCAGATAGTTCATGGGCATGACTCTCAGTCACCCCCAGTGATGACTGAAAGAGAGTGGAGAGTGATTTGCAACAGCGAATCCCCTCTCGATGCATTATGATGTACTAGATACTGTGCGTGGCTTCGACATTCACCCCACCCCCGCGGTGGCCTCCTCAGCGGCCTTCCAGCTTCCTCAGTCTTTTCCAACTACATTCTGTTCACGCAGTAGCCAGAGGGATCTTAAAACCCGAGTCACAGCTTTGCCACCCCCTGTTTAAAGCCTTCAATGACTTTTTGTTGCACTTAGAATAAAACTCAGACTTCTCACCATGGCCTCCAAGGCTCTGCTGGCCTGAGTCAAAGATAAACAAAACTGGACACTAGTTAAAGCGGTAAGGACAGATTTTGATCAGTCAGAACTACTGCTATAGGAAACAGAGTCCATCCTGAACGGAACTCAACCTGGATCTGTAGAGGCGAATGGGCCAATGAAGGAGTAGCGAGAGGGGGCAAATGGGACCTTAGTACCGTCACGGAAGTGAAAATGACAAAGAGCTCGTGGGTATAAATAGGATTAGGCCAGCTATGTCTGCTAGCTGGCACTATCCAGGTTAGGACTGTATCCTCCCATGGAACTGAGAGGCTGAGCCCGATGGTCAGGTGATGGCTGAGGAATAAACAGGAAAGTTTTTTCACAGCTTGCGTTTTCTCAGGCAGGTACTTTAAGGGAGGACTGTTGTCATCTGTGGCCATGAGCTGTTAGAAGCTAGGTTAGTGTTTGTTTTGTCTTTATAGACCAAGGGTGAGGGCTTATTGAGAAAGGGCCTCTGAGCACCCTGGCCGGAGCGCAGCCACAGAGAAAGTGTTTGTCATCTGCCCTTTCCCTGTCCTCACTCCCTCCTCCCTGAACACCAACCCTCCACCCCCTCTGCTCACTGCCTTTCTACCACACTCTGGAGTGCCTTCAGCTCCACAGTATCGTGACCCTCGTACCAAACAGCCTTTGTGCTCGCACTGGTTTCTGGGTTTTTCCCCTCATTGTTACATCTGATAACAGCTCCTATTTTCTGACTTAGCCTAAATGACACCTCCTCCAAGAGTCCCCCTCTGACCACCCTATCTAAAGTCCCATTACGTTCCTCTCCATCGCCTTTGCTTATTACTGTTGTATTCTGTCTCCCTGTTGGGCTGTAAACACCATGGAAGTGAGGATCAGGTCTGTCTTCATCATTGTAGCTCAAGCATCTAGCGTGGTACATAACAGGTGCTCAATAAATACCTACTGTTTATAAAACAGTAAATAAATAAATGACTGTTCCTCACCCGCACCCAGGACTGACTTCCTCCTAAATTTCCCTAATTGACAAAATCCAACCCAACCTGGCTCAGACACCAAAAGGACCTTATTGGCTTATGCACCCGAATGTCATTTGAGCACAGAATAATTCTGTGACACTTTGAAGCGAAAGGGAGAGAATCCTGTGTTCCTGCATCAAAACGGAATTTTACCTAAAAAGTCCTCATGTCTGAGAGCCAGTGTGAGATCAGGGCAGATCCGGAGGAGTTCACCGTCCCCCACCTTCTTTACAGCTTGCAGGCTGAGCTCAAGTGCTGTGCTGTGTGGGGAGGTGCCTGGGAAGGCCGGTCCCAAAGAGAAGCCCGCATTTGGGGCCCACCTCCACTGCCTTTTACGAGATGATCACAGATCCTTCGAGAAACCTGACCGGCCACACGGCACTGCCCAGGAGGATCCCCGCAGTAGTAGCCAGGGCCAACTCCCAGCACCCTGGAGAAAGACCAGTTCTCAGAAATTCAAAAAAAGAGAAATGGCCAGGCCTTTGGGGGCATCTCAGAGAGTTAGCAAATCTGCCTGAGGGCTCACTGGGGTGAGGAGAGGGAAGCAGAGTATCACCCAGAGTCTGCGAAGCAGACCAGCTAAGTTCAACTATATGTTAGTTAATGTATGTGTTCATAACCTCTCCCTCATTACCTGCTTTCAAGCCTTCACAGGGGGTTTTTAATAATTTTTCGGAGAAGCCTCCACAGAATTCTACCACCCGAATGTGGATCTCCATTGCCCTGCCTCCTGCCCTGCCTCTCCAAACCCTCCCCTCTCTGCCTTGTGGGCACAATATATTCCTCGTTCCATTTATCCTTCTAGCCACTTTCTCACGAAAACGTTTCCATGACTCTCCTCTTACCCACTCAAATGGCAATACCAGGTTTTCCTGAGACGTAGTCATCACCCCTCTTTTCTTTCCCTGGCTTCGCAGGGAGCTCAGACTAGTGGTTTCACCTACACCTTGACTTAGATGCCCTTGACGCAGACATCTCCCTGTTGGCATCTCTAGTCTGTACCACTCACTCAAGCTCAGTCTGAGTCTCGGGGTGTTAACGCGTGTCTGAGAGAAGACCTACTTTTCCCTGTAGCTTCTGAGTTCTTGGCTGAGACCCTGGGAACAAAAAGACAGATTCACAGGCGAAAAACAGTTTAAAGGGAGACCTGGTTTTATTGCACTTTGCGATACTGCATTTTTACCAAAGTTGAAGGTTTGTGAAAACCCTGAGTCAAACAAGTCTACCAGCACCGTTTTTTCCGACTGCATTTGTTCCCTTCAGGTCTCTGGGTCACAGTTTGGTAATTCTCCCAAAATTTCAGACTTTTTACTACTACTACTATTATTATTATTATTATATTCGTTATGGTGATCCATGGTGGGTGATCACTGATGTGACTAATTGTTTGGGGGCACCGCAAACCATGTCCATATAAAAGGACAACCTTAACTGATAAATGCTGTTTGTGTTCTGACTGCTCCACCGACCTGCCGTTTGTCCCCCTTCTTTCCTCAGGTCTCCCTAGTCCCTGAGAAACAATAATATTAAAATTAGGCCAGTAATAACCCCACAGTGGCCTCTCAGCGTTCAAGCGAAAGGAAAGAGTTGCATATCTCCCACTTTAAATCAAAAGCTAGAAATAGTTAAGCTTAGTGAGAAAGAAGGCACGTTGAGAGCAGAGATGGGCTGAAAGCTAGGCGTCTTGCACCAGTTAGCCAAGTTGTGAATGCAAAGGAAAAGGGTTTGAAGGAAATTAAAAGTGCTACTTCAGTGAACACCCGAATGATAAGAAGGCGGAACGGTTTTGTTGCTGATGTGGAGAAAGCCTTAGTGGTCTGGATAGAAGATCAAATCAGCCACAACATTCCTGTAAGCCAAAGCCTAATGAGAGGCCCTCACTCTCTTCAGCTCTGTGAAGGCTGAGAGAGGTGAGGAAGTGACTAAGAAACGTTTGAAGCTAGCAGTGGTTGGTCATAATCTATTCCTGATGAGGACGCTTTGAAGATTGTGGTCATAACAACAGAGGATTTAGAATATGACATAAATTTAGTTGATAAAGCAGGAGCAGGGTTTGAGAGGACTGACTCCAGTTCTGAAAGAAGTTCGAATCTAGAGAAAATGCTATCAAATAGCAAGCATGCTACAGAGCAATCTTTCGTGAAGGAAGAGTCAAAGCACCAGAATTCATAGTCGTCTTATTTTAAGAAATTGTCACCCCAAACTTCAGCAACTACCACCCTGATCGGTCAGCAGCCATCGAGGCTGAGGCAAGACCCTACACTAGCAAAAAAAAAAAAAAAAGTGTGACTTAATGAAAGCTCAGTTGGTGGTTAGCATATTTTTAGCAATAAAGTATTTTTAAATAAGATTATACATTTTTTTAGACATAATGCTCTTGCATACTCAATAGACTATAGTGTATAACTTTTACATGCATTGGGAAATAAAAAATTTCATTTGGCTCACTTTATTGTGATAGTCACTTTGTTGTGATATTTGCTTTATTGCCGTGATCTGGAACCAAACCTGCAATATGTTCGAGACACGCGTGTATTCACGCCTGTGGTGCACATTACGCAGCCGAAAACTAAACGAAAAGCAACTCAAAATGGAGGCTTAGAATTTCGGCTGATGTAGCATCTTCAACAAAGAACAACACGTTTGTACACAAATGATAGGACAAAGGAGTTTTAGTCTCCAAGGGCAGCGAACTGGGAAGGTAAATATATGAGAAGAAACAAATAGAGCAAGGTTCGTTTGCAGATTCCTCCCGGGCATCTCTGGCCTGGTAAGAGTCTGTCTCTAGTAAAAGGAGAATTCGTACCCTGTCTTTAGGCACAAAAGGGGGAGATTTTGCTAGGTTTGCTGCTTCTAATCGCTTTCAGCTCAAAATAACTTTTATGTCAAAGTGGCACATTTAGAGGGTTTCCTACATGAGCCACACCTACCATCGCCTCAGACTCAAATTGAACTTCATTCCTGGACTTGAGTCCTGAGCCTCCCCATCTGATTCACTTCTACCAGTGCTCCTGTGTCTATGTCTGCAGCCACTGTTCCTCATTCCCAAGGTCACCTTTAAGCCATCCATCTCCTTCTCATCCCACATTGAGTCTCACCAACTCTGTGGACCATTTCTTTTAACTCTTTCTGGAATCTGTCCTCATGTTAGGACTATTTCAGTTTTATTTTTTTTTAAGATTTTCTTTTTAAGTAATCTCTATACCCAACATGGACTCAAACTCACAACCCTGAGACCAAGAGTCACGTGCTCTACCCACTGAGCCAGTCAGACGCCCTGGGACTATTTCAGTTGTAAGAAACAAAACCCAACTCAACCTGGCTCAAGCAGCAAAAGGAATTTATTGGCTTACATATCTGGGTCTGCGCCCTCATAAGACATTTTCAGACATTGCCTTTCTCTACCTCTTGGCTCTGCTTTCTCTTTGTTGGTTTCATTATCAAGACAGCAAGATTTTCCTCTACTATATAAAATATGGAAGCTTTTATTCATGATCCTTGTATGATTAAGGAAATTCCTATTCATTCCTATTGTTTCTACTATTAAAATTGAGCTCTACTGGCTTGCTTTTTGCTTTCCATGCTAAATCATGAAATTCCAGTAACTGACCTAAATTAAAAATTAAAAAAAGCAAGTTTTCATAGGTAACAAAAAGAGTCTCATAAAGAGATGAAGGAGATGTTTACTCTTCAGTATGCTCTGAAGAAGAAGAGTGTTTACGACTTGTTTAAAAAGATCTGATTTCATGGAGCATTCAATTGATAACATTTATTAGAACGTCAATATTGTTTTTCTGTGTAATATAGAGACCTCTGTAGATATTTCTAAGTGTTACCAACTTGTTCTGTTCACTGTCTTTGAAAGAATAATTTGAACAAAGGGGTCTAGTAAAACAGCTAAGACTTGAAGAAATGTTGCGAAAATAATCTTCAAAGAACAATCTGTATCTCTGATTTGTTGTCTTACTTGATAATGTGTTGGCCTGGTAATAATGGTGAAATTGCCATCTCTGCATTTATGAAACCCTATAAACTCTTGCAAGTAGTTTAGGGTCCGTGGGCCATATGGTCTCTGTTGCAACTACCCAACTCTACCCTTGTAGCATCGAGGCAGCCAGTAAGCAAATGCGCGTGGCTGGGTTCCATTCCCACTTATTTATGGACACTGAAATTTGAATTTCATGTAACTTCTCTGTGTCATGAAAAACCATTCTTCTTTTGATTTTTCAACTACTTAAAAACATAGGAGCACTTCTTATGTCTCATTTGTACCAAGTGCTCGATCTAGAACTGTCTTCATCCACTTATTCACGTGGCTAACTCCCTTACCTCCTTCAAGTCTCTGCATTTCACTTTCTCAATGAGGCCTAACCTAATCTTCCTGTTTAAAACTGCCACCTGCATCACTCCCTACTGCCCCCGTGGTCCCCAGTCCCCACCTTTACCCCATATTCCTCTTAGCTCATTATGATTTTCCCATAGGACTTACACCTTCTAAAATACTAAATAATGTAATTATTTATAATAATGTGTGTCTTCCCTTGCTGGATGGCAAGCTGTCTGAGGGCAGAAGTTTCTGTGTTTAAGTTCGCAAAGTGCCCAAAGACTGCCAGGCACACAGATGACACTTAATGGCTTTGTTGAATGATTAAACACATGGATTCATGACCCATCAAAGCCCTGATCAACCATTAGATTGGAGTTTGGGTCATTTGATGGGAAGAGTTGATCTCTCCTTCTTGAAGCATAGAGGACTTAGTCTTTAGGGATGAAATTATCTATAATTCACTTCCTATTGAACACTTCATTTAAGAATGGCCAAAGGATCCCTTCCAATTTAGGAAAAAAAGACAAAAGATTTTTTTTGTAAAAAAGAGATTGAAAGCTTATAACCTATTATACTTCTTTTCCAAACTTAGCTTTATCCCCTACTTCAAGTCTGGTGGGTCCCTTCAACATTCTGTGTGTCTGAATCCTCTTCCAGCCTTCCCATATCTGGAGGTGCCCGGGACCGATGACCAGAGACAGGTCCAAATGGCTGGAAACTTAGAGTCCTGAAACAGACAAGGTCAAGTGGTTTTGTTTGTTTGTTTGTTTTGCATTAAAGGGTCAATTCCAGACAACAAATTTTAAGATCTGCTTTTTCCCACTTTTTAAAGATATGCAGGGGCAACTGGTGGCTCAGTAGGTTAAGCGTCGTGAGGTCATGATCTCACAGTTCGAGGGTTCAAGCCCCACACTGGGCTCTGTGCTGACAGCTCAGAGCCTGGAGCCTGCTTCAGGTTCTGTGTCTCCCTCTCTCTCTGCCCCTCCCCAGCTTGTGCACAATGCACTCTGTCTCTCTCAAAAATAAATAAACATAAAAAAATAAAGAAATGGGGCGTCTGGGTGGCTCAGTTGGTTGAGCGTCCGACTTCGGCTCAGGTCATGATCTCGCGGTTTGTGAGTTCGAGCCCCGCGTTGGGCTCTGTGCTGACAGCTCAGAGCCTGGAGCCTGCTTCGGATTCTGTGGCTCCCTCTCTCTCTGCCCCTCCCCCACTCATGCTCGGTCTCTCTCTGTCTCAAAAATAAATAAAAATTAAAAAAAATTTTTTTAAATAAAGAAATGCATTATTTGCAACTGCATGTAAGCATTCCTTTATTATTTTCCCTTCCTTATCTGGTTCATTTTTTCTTCTGATTTTTTTTGCCAGTATTTCATTAATTATACAACTAGCATGCAGCACGGTATATGCTTATCGCTGCAGCTTTGATCAAATCTTATTTGAGGCAAGACACTCTTGAAACTGGGTTTCCTGACTCACCCTTTAAGCATCTTAATTGGAAACTATAGACTGTCTCACAGTGCCTCCTTAAAGCTGTACAGGTATCTGCTGCTTATCAAAAGTTTGCATTATGCCACTTCACTTTTATGAAAAAAAAATAAACCTATTGGTATCTCTATTTGCTAACTGAAAGAAATTTGAAGAGGATTTTAGCTTTTACAATAAAAGGAGAAAAGCAAAAATAGCATGCAGCATTTGTTTTGCAGCGAGCCACTATACAGGCGGCAGCACCTGAAGCAGCAGGCGGGGCACTGCCATGCCCCCCTCCCCAGGAACCACCTCGGCATCTCAGCATCAAGCCTCAGAGCTCTGAACTGTATCTATGAGCATCTGTGCTTTATTTTGATGTATTTTGTGCATTCATTAGTGAGCTGTGCTTTAAGGCATCAGAAAAGCCTAAGAGAGGTTTTTGGGGGGGAGCCCGGGACACTTAACATTTTTTCCATGCAAGTTGATGGTAATTGCTTCTTTGCTTATACCACTCCTAGTTTATGGAAGTTTTCATAGGAATGCCCTACTTTCAGGGAACAGGGGAAAACTGTTTTTTAATCTGACAGCATACTTTGTATTTCCCATAAGTTATCACTTTCTAACTCTAGATTAGAAGTATTTATTTACATGTCTATCACTGCTATTAAACTTCCTGAAAATATCTTATTTGTATGCCCCACAAATGCTAATATCCTGTTTAATAATAATATGTTGAAATGAAATATGTAGAGTTGGATTTCCGCCCAAGAACTTCAACAGCCCCTCTTTGCATGGCATGGAAGGCCTTTCTTGATCAGCTCCCCCCCCCCCCTTTCCACTTATCAGCTGTCATTCTCTCCTGCCCTCCAGACCCCAGGAGCTCTAGACCCTCTGGGCCATGCTGCTGTTCACTCCTTGCCTTTGTCCATTTGCCTCTCGGCAAATGACTGCCACAGTTCATACTTGTTTATCTGTTTATTGTTTGTCTTCCCTCATTAGCCTTTTAAACTTTATGAAAGTGGGAGCCTTGTCTGTCTTGCTCACTGCCCTCTCTCCAGTGTCTGAAAGCAGATAGAGACTGGCCCAGTCTTCAATACCAGAAGTTTTGATTATTTCCAAAAGGCAACAGAGATTCAATAAAGGATACATTAAAAAATTAAAAACGGGTTTTTGTTTTAGAAAATCACTATGGTTGCTGTAGGGAGTGGGGGGGAGGGGTTGGAGAATGGATTGGAGAGGGCAAGACTGACCCGAAGAAATCTGAGCATTAGAGAAGCAAAAATGATAAAGGCCTGATTTGAGGTAGCATCAGTGGGGTTGGGAGGAGGTGAGGGATTGGAGACAATGAGAGAACAGCAGGAACGAATGACCTGCTGGATGCTGTGACTGAGGGTGAAAGGTAGTAAAAGATGACGCCCAGTTTCTGCCTTCAGAGATTCTGCAGTTGGTGGTGGTGATGTCCTGAACCATCACACAGTGTTACTGTTGTACGTTTACTCGTGGGTCTTTCCCAACCAGTCTGAAAGGGACCTTGCTAAGTGAATTTGCAGTGTAAGAAGAGCACCTATTATGCGGGAGGCATAGAACAATGAATGAACGAATACACTGAAAATACTAAACAGTAATTCTATGGCCCAATGAGAGGAAAGGCCATAATAGAAAATCTACATTTGCTATTCTCTGCCTGCTGTGTCAAGAAAGTGAGAAAAACAAGAGGGAACTGGCTTCGAAAACAAGTGATAACTAAGTGGCTTCTCTGAAGCTTTCTGCCTATTGTACAACCAGGAAGCTGACAATAAAGTTTATTTGAGCGTCGACGTGCCCCGACGTGGCCCCACCTACCCAGCCGGAGCCGCGATTGGTGGGCATTCCCCGGCTCCGCCGTTCCTAAGCTCTGATTGGTGAGGGCAGCCTTCATTTCGGAGCGTCCCGGCGCTTGCCCGCCCTCTCGCCGCGTCGCCGGTGCCTGTGCCGCCCGGTCTTCCTCGCTTCTCCTCTCCCGGCCGAAGCCCGGGGGACCAGAGCGAGACGCGGGGACCATGTTTCGACGCAAGCTGACGGCCCTCGACTACCACAACCCGGCTGGCTTCAACTGCAAAGGTGAGGCGGCGGCCCGAGGCCGGCCATGCGTCTGTGACCCAGCTGGCGGCCGCTCCCTCAGTGCCCCCAGCCGGACCCTCCGCGGCCTTGTTTCCCCCCCGGGGTCCTCTGGCCCCTCTTTTCCCGGCCGCCAAGCCCCTGTTTTCTGCCGCCTGTGCTTGGCTTCGGAGCCCCCTCACCCACTCCTGCCTGGGCATTGCCACTTTGTGCACTTGCTAAACTCCAACCACCACCTCCCACCCACACCCTCAGCACGCTGCAGAGTATTCGCTTTCTAACTTAGCCCTTCAACTCTGTGGTTCTCCGGGTGATTGGGCGATACCGTCAGCGTGGTGCTGAAATCGGAGTTAGGTGCTGAGTAACTGGAACACTACTAGTTTATTGCCCGCCAGGAACTAAAGGGTGAGGGTGGGGAACAGTCGGAGCCCACCCAGCAGTTTGAGCTTGAGAGAGTGCACAGTGAAGTCCAGGACTGACAGAATTAGCGGAAGCACGTAAAGTAACAAGCTTGCCGATTCGTGCAAAAAAGTTAATAGCAGTTGATGAGGGGAGTTGAATGGTAAAATGGAAAGGTATTGGGGATTTCACAGCATTAAAATTTTAGAAGGGATTAAATTACTACCTACTGTTACTCAGCTGCTCTCCACCACTACTCATTTCTTCCAGAGTTTTTGACCTGTGGTCGACTAAGAAGTTTGAAAGCAATAACGCCCCCGGGGTACTCAGACCATTATATAATTCTCAAGACTTCCTAATGGAAGCCTGGGTTTGAGATTGAAAATGATTTCTGAGCAGTATAAGTGTATTTTGTTAATCTCCTGGAGAAACATGTAAATTTATAGAATCTTGGTGGTTTTTTTTTTTGCTTTGCCTTTATTTAATAATAATAATATAATAAAAGTGGCAGCAGAGCTTAAATCTAGATTTGAATTTTCAGACAATTTTCTCGTCTGTAAATGGGGATATTATCCTCCTCAAAAAGTGTGAGAGGATTAAATGAAATGTATCGAACTTTCTTATGTATGCACTTATGACAGTAAATGACAACAGTGGTCAGTATCTTCTGTTTTTCTGTTACCTCATTTAGTTTTTTGTACTTTATTATTACTTTGCTATAAATTTAATTTTGCCCAGTCCTCCCTCACTTTGCCCCCTCAAAGGAACTGGAATAATAAGTAACATTTAAATAGCAAAAACATGCGCCAGACACTGTTTTCATCCTTATTTATTTGATCTTCATAACAACCCAAGAGGTAAGTCCTATTATTACTCTCATTTTGTGTAACTCAGTCGGAGGCACAAAAAATTTAAGGTGATCAGCCCAAGTTCACACAGCCAGGTATCTGCAGCTCGAATATGAATGCAAGCCAGGGCTTGAACAAGTTTTTAATCTGTTTACCCAAAGCCTGCACTTCCAACTCATACTTTAAGCTGCTCAGTTAACTTACAATTCTGGAGTTAAAAAATTATTTGTAGAGAAGTCCTTTTTTTCTAATGCTTCTAGTGATTTATGAAATACCTTTGTTGCAGATGAAACAGAATTTAGAAACTTTATTGTTTGGCTTGAAGACCAGAAAATCAGACACTACAAGATTGAAGACAGAGGTAATTTAAGAAACATCCACAGCAGTGACTGGCCCAAGTTCTTTGAAAAGGTAATGAATTAGAAAGTGAATAAAAGTACAGAGAGCTTTTCCAAAAATTAATATGAAGACAGTTGCGCTTAAAATTACTTTGTTCTTTTAAAATAAATAAAACTAATAGTGATCAGTATTAGGAAAGCTAATTTAAAAATTAAATTAAAGCTAATTAAAAAGTTAAAGGGATTTAACTTTTCTCTTATCATGTTTGTTTTTAAACTAAATTATATTTTCTCCGTACCAAACTTTCGGTATTAGGTAGAAGTAATTTTGTCTGGAAACATTGTGAGGTTTCTTAAATGTGACATGTATTCTGTAAATGGTAAAAGTGGCCAAAATTAGAATTTTTTTACATTAGACTAAAACGGTAGGAATAACAGACTTATTATGTTGAATTAAGACATTGACTTGAAAACTAAAATTATGTCTTGTTTCGGCTTACATTTAATGGACATAGATGCCCATCGTTGTGTACGTTATAAGTATTCCCGAAAAGGTGGTGTGTATCTTATTTTTGCGGCTAGAATACTTTTCCTATTAGTTTACTCGTAGTAACATTTTTGCAGAAAAAGGAATTGTTTTCAAATTAGAATAAAAATCACATTTCCCGGTATCATTATTTACATTAAACATTTTCATCAGCTTTATTACTTTGAAGAGTAAGATGTTTTCCTTTGAAAATACGAAAAGTAACTAAATGTTTCATTTGCCACAGCAAAGTGATTAGGTACTTTTTTCTTTAGAATCAAAGATTTTATGTATTAAGGAATCGTGTAAGTTATACACAAGCTCTATGACCACAGTCAAATTTTGTTAAGCTTTCTGTGTCTCAGTGTTGTCATCAATAGATGGGGATAACAGTAGTACCTGTGCCATAGCGGTGGCATGTGCTAGTGAGTGATACATACCTATGACTGGCCCGTAGCAGGTGCTGTATGCTTCTTCCTTCCTCTGCCTGTACTACCGTTATTCTACTACTGGATTATTTTCTTATTGCTATTAAAAAGTTTTGGGGTTTTTTTGGGTTTTTTTTTTTTGTTTTTGAAATTCTTGGTAGGTTTAACACTTGGAAATAGGTTGCTAGGATTTTATATTTGTATAGATCACCTCTCATGATCCATTCATGTGTATAAGACAACACAAAGTTTCACAAAAGGGTATTTGAAGAATATGAAAAGTTTTCTAATGAAAAACACCTAGGGGTGACAGTCAAGTAAGATAGCTTAAATGTAATGGAACTTACAATCCAGATACTCTCTTTCAAGGTGGTCTCTTTGGAATAATGAAGTCATTGTTTAAAGCATATTCAGAACTTTTGAAATTACTTTTCGATCATGAGGCACGTTTTGAATATCTTTAATATTGGTAATTTTTTATACTTTGAAGGTGGATTTGCTTTTTGCATCATGACCAAATTGTGTGAATTAGGTGTTTTCTTTAGAGCAGAGGGATAAAATTTGGGTTTAGAAAATGAGTTCTAGCCAAAAAGTACTGATTTATGAATTACCCTAAAAGGATTGCCAGAAGGGAGTTACAGAAGTTTTGGCTAAACAGCATTGTTCCTGGAATTAGATGTTGAGCTCCTAAGAGACCCATTTGAAGGCCAGTGTTCACTTGGATGTACAGCTTCAGCATTTATCTAAAATGCTTGGTTACGTTCTACATGGGTGTCACATGGCTTACTCTGTCTATTCAGTGGCATCTCCATGATCGGAAAGCTAAGGTGTAGGTAAAATTGGTTTATTTGTATATCCTTTTTAAAGGTGTTTGTTTGTTTGTTTGTTTTAATCTGTGTGTTATCAGAACTCGAATCAGAAAGTTTAGGTTCAAATCCGAGATCTAAGTTGTGTAACTGCTAGCAGGAGTTAATATCTAGGCCATATTTCATCATGGGTAAAATGAGGAAGTTGTTTTTAGTCCAGTGGTGCCTTACCTGGAATCTCCAAAAGTAAAAATTTCAATAAGCATGATGGAAATACTTTTTTTTTTTTAAGTAGTGCGCTTAAATGTTTCCATCCTTTGGGTTATGTAATTGCATCAATAAGTTAGTAATATAAATGTTTATATTTTTAGAGATCCAAACTAAGAGCTCTTTCAACTCGATCAGTTTTTGATTCTGTGATGTTACAGTAATAATGAAACCAGGCGTTTTTTTCTTCCCAGTATCTCAGAGATGTTAACTGTCCTTTCAAGATTCAAGATCGACAAGAAGCAATTGACTGGCTTCTCGGCTTAGCTGTTAGACTTGAATATGGAGATAATGGTATGTTTTGTGGGGAACGTGTTTCACAGAGAGGGAGAGGAGAGGTGGGGCAAAAGGAGTGTCAATGTAGGGAATTTGCCATTTTGAGTTTCTTTGTCTTAAATTGTTTTACCTTTGGTTCATTGTAGGTTTTATGCATCCTCATTTCCCTTTTTATCATCTTTTCAAAAATTTACTTTTTGAAACCATTCTTCTTTGCGAGCTCTTAACCCTGCAACTCCAGATTATCTAGGAAAGAGTTTTCTTTTAAAAAATTACAGTCTCTTCATTATCATAAAGCATTAAAAGCAACTCTCTTTCATTGGTACTTTTAAAAATATTTATTTATAGAGAGACAGAGAGAGAGAGAGTCGGGGAGGGGCAGAGAGAGGAGAGAGAGAGAATCCCAGGCAGGCTCCCTGCTGCCAGTGTGGAGCCTGATGTGGGCCTCAAACTCATGAACCGTGAGATCATGCCCTGAGCCGAAATCAAGAATCAAAAGCTTAACCAACTGAGCCACCCAGATGCACCTTTTACTTGTGTTTAGAGTTTTTCTTTTAGAATTTGGGAATGGTGTCTCCTGGTAATTGTCTTCTCTCAAAGTGATATCACTTTGGTAAATTTGTTGTCTTTCACAGTCTGCACCTTAGCCTTTTGAGTTAAATTGTTGTTTGAGTCCTAAAATTGATAGGATTTCAGAGTGTTAGTTGCAGCTGGTAATTTCACAAGAGACTGAAACGTGTCTAATGCTAATAGGTGCTATAGCCCAAAATATGTTTATTACTCTTGTTAATGTTGTTTTATTATAGATACTTATATTATTGGAAACTTTTGAATATTAGTACCTGTAGTAAAAAAAAAAAAAAAAACATTTCCCAGTAAACTTGTGTTTCCTCTGCTTAGACCATTTCATTTTGAAAGGGCTGCCAACATCTAAATGCGGCATCCAGTTACTTACTTCCCTCTTCTGCATTTTATGCTGTTCTCTTTTATGCGATGGTCTCACAGTCCTTTCCGTGTGCCTTTTTGGTCTTTTGTCTTCACCCTTTTCCTCCCAGCCTGTCACCATCCATCTTTTCTGATGTCCAGTGGATCTTTTCTTCTCCATTCCCACTGCTGTCACCCTGATTCAGGCTCTTGTCACTTTCTGCTGAGATTATTATAGTACTTTTCAGACTCCTCTCCTATTACCATCACCCTCCATTTTCATCCTCAGGGCCCACCAGGCTTCCTTTTTGAAACATAGGTGTTTTAGGATGCCACGCTCTGTTTCTAAAGAATGGTTCCTATTATATATTCAGGAAGACCATTGCTTTCCCATTTTCAGCAAAAGGAACTCCAGGTCCCTTGGCCTGGTATTCAAAGCCTTTGATAAGTGGTAAGTCAGTATTCACATACTTGACATCCCCGCCAAACTAGAAGAACGCTGTTTCCTGTTTACATCTGTTTTTTCTCCCCTAGATTTCTTTACTTACACTTTTCCTTGGCTAGTATGCCATATCAATCTATCTCTATGCATCCAAATCCTACTCATCCTTTTAAGAGCCAGCACAACTGCCATCTTAGCAACAATAGTATTTCCTTCTCTCAATTTTCATAGCTTTTTTTTTTTTTTTACATTTATTTATTTTTGAGAGACAGCACGAGCGGGGGACGGGCAGAGAGGAGACACAGAAGCTGAAGCAGGCTCCAGGCTTTGAGCAAGCTGTCAGCACAGAGCCCGACACTGGGCTTGAACCCATGAACTGTTGAGCCAGTTCAGATCATGACCTGAGCCAAAGTTGATGCTCAACTGACTGAGCCACCCAGGCACCCCTCAACTTTCATAGCTTTTAACTCTGTGCCTTGTATACCTTTTATGTCATTCACCCCTTTCCATTTTGTTTATATGTCTTCTTTGCCCCACTAAATTGTAAGCCGATACTCAGCTTTGTTTCCTACGTTGTACCTCTATTGTCTCTTGCTGCTGTAACACATTACCACAAAATCAGTGACTTAAGACACAATTTGTTATCCTACAGTTTGGGAGGTTAGAAGTCCAACATCTGTCTTACTAAAGTCACTTTGTCCACAGGGCTGGTTCCTTTTGAAGACTTTATGGGAAGATTCATTTCCTTGTGTTTTTCACCTTCCAGAGGCTGCCTGCATTCCTCTGGCTTCTTTATCTTCAAATTTAGCAGCATAGCACCTTCACATTGCTCTGGGACTCTGCTTCCATTGCCACGTCTTCTCTGACTCTGATCTTCCTGCCTCCCTCTTAACAAGGATGCTATGATCATATTGACCCCACCTGGATAATCCAGTATAATCCCCCCACTTCAAGGTCCTTAATTTAAACACATCTGTGAAGTTCCTTTTGCCATGTAAGCGAACATACTCCTAGGTTTCAGGAATTGGGATATTGACATCTTGAGGCCAGAAGTCGGGGAGGAGGTGGGAAGGCAGGGGAACAGCCATGATTTTATCTGCCACAGTGTCTGACATAGTTTTTTGGATACAGTAGATGTGCTTATCAACTTTCATAAATGTTAGACGAATGTAGTTTGAGTATTTACACATACCAATACAGAGCATCAACCTGCTGTTTTTCGCTGGTTCCTCAGACTCACACGTCAGAAGCCTTATGGCAGAAGTCTTGAGGACCGCTCTAAGACTTTTTACTTTCAATTTTAGTTTAGAAAGAAGATATTTGCAGGGCCCCTGGCTGGCTCAGTAGGAATAGCGTGTGACTCTTGGTCTCAGGGTCATGAGTTTGAGCCCACATCAGGTGTAGAGATTACTAGAAACATAAATAAACTTAAAAAAAAAAAAAAAGGAGGAAAATACTTGTGATTCTCTTCCTTGAAGTAATCATAAACCTTACTAGCATTAGTTGATTTTTAGGGTCTTCAGCAAAGTCTTTATCAGTTCTGGTCTGAGTTGGCAGTAACTCTTAATTTGCAGCAGAATTTTGCAGCTTTTCCAAAGTGTTTTTCAGCTATTCCCAAATAAAACTGTAGTCACATCTGTTTATTTCTGTTTTACCCTTATTTATTTCATTTGTCCCATTTATAGAATACTGCAACTTAGGTTACCTAGGTACCAAGAACAGTAGATGCCATGTGATTGTCCTATAGTTGACTATAACTCTTAAGTACATTTATCAAAAGTGTATTGAAAGTCTAAACTAGAAGACAAGTGTTTGTTTAATTTTAAAATTCAGAATTACAAACCATTTTTGAAAAAGGGTTAAAGTAGTAATACTGTCCCTTAGCAGTAGGAGGTGCTGTTGTTTTGTTTTATGTGTTGCATAAAATTCTTGACTTCTTTGACATAATTTCAGATTTACAGAAGTTGCAAAATAGTACAAAGGATTTTCCCATATCCATATGTAAAAATTACTTCATTTGCCTTCTCTTAAAGTTTACTTATCTATTTTGATTGTGCACACACGTGTGAGCAGGGGAGGGAGAGAGAGAAAATCCCAAGCAGGCTCCACAGGGTGTCAGCATGAAGCCCAAGGAGGGCTCAAACCCATGAACTATGAGATCATGACTTGAGTTGAAATCAAGAGTCAGATGCTTAACTGACTGAGCCACCCAGGTGCCCCTGACCTACAACATTCACTCAGTCACCTTTGTGCTTCATGATGCTGACGTTTCTTTTGTAGAATGTCCCTCAGTTTGGGTTTGTTCAGTGTTTCTTCATAAGTTGATTCAAGGCTTGTTCTTCTGTTAAGAATATCACAGAAGCGATGTGTTCTTTTAGGTTAGTGATATGCCCTAGCACTGGTCGTGTTCTGATCACTTGGAAGAGGTTTCTCCACTGTAAAGTTAACATTTTCCCCTCTGTCATACGTGTCTTGTGGGGAGATGATGTCAGTATGCTTTTACTCCTCAAACTACACCCCTACCTTTATTTTTTACTTTTTTTTTTTTTTTTACTTTTTTTTAATGTTTATTTATTTTTGAGAGACAGAGTGTGAGTCAGGGGAGGGGCAGAGAGAGAGGGAGACAGAATCCAAAGCAGGCTCCAGCTTTGAGCTGTCAGCACAGAGTCCAGCACGGGGCTCAAACTTAGAATGATCTGAGCCAAAGTCGGATGCTAACTGACTGAGCCACCCAGATGCCCCAACACTTCTACCTTTAGCATCCATTTGATTATTCTTGCCTGAGTCATTTATTATGCTCATGATGAGCACCAGAAGTGTTTCCCTAATCCCATCATTTGTTCTACATTTATTTGTTGACTTTTTACAGTAAAGAGGAGCTTTCCCTTTTCTCCAATTTATGTTTGTTTCTATAAATTAGTGTAGAGATATGGATTCTTATTTTTTTTACTCAGTGGGTCATAATCTTCTTTTGTCATTGTGTATTTTGATGTTTACGCTGTCCCAGATTTGGCCAGTTAGCTCCTTTGGCCAGAAGCTAACTCCTGTGTGGCTTAAATTTTAATGCTTTAATTTTCCCTCTAGTTTGATTAACAGATCATAGACCATGGTTACATAGCACTGTAACCAAAGGTGGCACTTCGGACTTGTTTAGTGAATTACTATTAAATACTTACATTTGTAAATTCTTTTTAAGTATTGTTAAAGATTTCTCAAGTAAAAGTAATAAAACCTGCCTTTGGAATTCTGAATTTCAGATCTCCATATATTAGGTTTGTATGTGATGGTATACTTGAAGTGCTGTTTTTTTTTTTAAGAAAGCAAGGTTTTGGGGTTCTATACATGGCATTCAAAAGACTCACGGAAGAGATTTTTAGTGAGGTTGTATTTAGTCTCACGTAACCTATACTTACCCTCCTCCCATTCGTCTACCCCTGTTAAGTTTTTGAGCAAGCTGTAAAAGACTTTCTCTGCTTAGATTTAGATGGTGTGTGAAATGTGTTACTTTTAGAAATGTTAATGAAAAGACATTTGTATAGATATTCCAGTAATCATTTTAGCTTAATGAGAAAGCTACAATCACCTTATCTTCTGATGGATTTTTTATGGCAAAAAATAATTTTGATTGGATGAGTTATGTTTATAAATCTGTTTGGCTTAGTTAAATCCAGTAAGTAAGCAATGTTTGTTTTACCTTAAGTAAAACAGTTCTACAAATTCTATTTTTGCTTATGTTTACAGCTGAAAAATACAAGGACTTGGCGCCTGATAATACAAAAAATACTGACAGTGCAGCTAAAAATGCAGAACCATTGATCAATTTGGATGGTAAGTATATAAGTGCATAAAAATAATCATCATTTTTGGTCCCTTAAGTGTTTTTTTACTTCCTAGAATGAAGAAGTGTGGGTTTACTTGGTTTTAGTAAAGTAAGAATGTTTTACGTTGCTTTATTCTTTATGACTTTTTTATTGTCATTTATGTGTTTTCTCCCTCCTCTAACAGTCTAATGTCTGAATGTTAGAATGCTGCTCTTTGATGTGTTCATAGTAATTTGAGGGTCTTGATTTGTATTTAATCATGGTGGTGATTGTTTGCCTTCCTGGATGCATAAAATATTTTTTCTAATCTAATGACATGAGACAAGTGCTAAAATTTTTCATTATTTGAAGTTCTTTTTAAAAGTATGAAGATTCTAATTGTGTTATAATAATTTAAGTATTCTTTCATGACTGATCATTGTGACCTGTAATTTACAACTTACTCTTATGAGTTAATAAGCTGCTTGGACAGCCTCTAGAGCTGCTGCTTGGAGAAAAAGTTTTGGGAAAATTGTCCATTGAAGGAGTCAAGTTTAAAACTGATAGCTTTGGGAAGAAAGCTTAAAAAGTGCTACATAAGTGTCTTGCGGGAAATGTTACAGGACAAACCTAATGGGAATTAATTTAGTCATTTATTGGGTTGTTCAGTTTTGCTAATTAATAGGGAACCTGTTGAGCTATCAGTTTACATTGCTGTCCCTACATCGCTCTTGTCAACAGCAGTTTTAAAAACAGGTTTTTTTGTTAGTGGAAAATTAAAAATGTTTTTGTAGGCTTATATACTTACACATAGGTCTGTAATTACATGCTTGCAGAGCTATAAGTTCCATTTTTTATCTTTTATAGTAAATAATCCAGATTTTAAGGCTGGCGTAATGGCATTGGCTAACCTTCTTCAGATTCAGCGTCATGATGATTACCTGGTAATGCTTAAGGTCAGTTTCATATTCTGGATCCTTGACAGAAACTTCGTATGTAGAAAAAACATTTTCATTTTCTAAAAATTAACAGTGTTTGTTATTTAGATATATGGTTAAATGACAGGAATGTGGGACTTAACGCAGATTTCATCTGTTTTAGATTATCCAATAACAATTAACATCATAGGGTGTTTACTTTGTGCCTGCCACTGTGCCAAATCCCTGGCAAAGGGATCTCATTCAGTCCTCCCAAACATCCTGGAGGTAGATGCCGATATCCTTTAATTTGAATATGTATATGAAGAAATTGAGACCAAAAGAGAATTGATAATGTCCGGATGACACAAAAATTGATAGAGCCAGGGATTTTATCTGGGCACTCTGACCTTGTGGTCCATTCTTTTTCTTGTATCTCCCAATTCTACTTAATCATTCCTTTTAAAGATTTGTGATCTGTACCACTAA
This sequence comes from Paguma larvata, assembly GCA_030068075.1. NCBI lineage: Eukaryota > Metazoa > Chordata > Mammalia > Carnivora > Viverridae > Paguma > Paguma larvata. The sequence continues at coordinate 2,644,664 of CM057827.1, forward strand.
GATAATGGAAAATGCCAAACTGGTCATGGTGGATTTGATCAAAAATACATACTCGAAATCTCTTCGAGGAATGAATGTTTTTATTTTTCCCAGTGCCCCATCCTAGATAGGCTATTCAGTTCATACCTGCACACTAGGGAACCGAATGATCCAAAAGAGGGCTCTTATTTCTAAGAGGAACAATTACTTGAGAAGATTTATGTCATATAATTATGATAGTTACAGTGGGGTGCGGTCGGAGGAGTATTTAAGATACGATTCCAGACTTGGAAATTATTTTAGAAATTAGTACTGATTTTATGAGAAATTAAAGAGCTTTTGACTATACCTTATACATGGAAATTACCTTAAATTCTATTCTACCCATAAGAGATTAAGCCATAATTTATTCTACTTTTTAAAATTAAATGACAGTTGCAACAGGAGAAAAACTATTTCTACATTATAATAATTCTCTATACTGAATCTAAACGTTGGATCAGATTTTTCTCAACTCGGATTGGTTGCTAAGAGAAAAAGTGTTGGGGTGCCTGGCTGGTGCAGTTGGTTACAGCATGTGACTCTTACTTTTTTTAAATATGTATTTATTTATTTTGAGGGGAGAGAGCACATTCGAGCAGGGGAGGGGTAGAGAGAGGGAGAGAGAAAATCCCAAGCAGGTACTGCGCTGTCAGTGCAGAGCTTGACGTGGGGCTTGATCCCACAAACCTGTGAAATCATGACCTGAGCTGAAGTGAAGAGTTGGATGCTTAACCAACTGAGCTACCCCGGCACCCAGAGCATGCGACTCCTGATGATTCTGGGGTCATGAGTTCAAGCCCCATGTTGGAAGTAGAGATTACTTAAATGAATAAATAAATAAAAACCCTAAAAGGCAAAAAGTTGTTTTTACTGAAATGTAGCTCTTTCAAAGGCTTGTTCCTTACTCGGGCAATTATGTAAATTGCTTTGGCAATTATATAAATTGCTTTGGAACCGTTCTGCAGTGGTCATGTCACCTTTAATCATACCCTGAGTGAGAGGACAAATAGACTAGCATATTTGAGGTGCTTTTGTTAGACTTTAAAACCCGAAGGGAAAAAGTATAAATCCGCTATAATCAAAAGCTTTTTAAATTCTAAGCTGCCTGTTTGGGAGTTCAAACGCATTCAAAAAATCCATGACACCATGGCAGGCATCTTCATGGGTTTGCCAAGTGTGAGAATCCGTATATTGACTATTTGGCAACTGAATTGAAGAATAAATTTGTGATCACTATTAAAGATTGGTTTAATGATTCTTTTTAAATGTAATGTTTAGCTTGTTACTAATTTTTCCCTTTTTTGCATTTGAGTTAAATTTGGCATCCACTAGGATTCCTTTTAAAAATCTTATTTTTTTTTTATTTTTTTTTTAACATTTATTTATTTTTGAGAGACATGGAGACAGAACGTGAGCAGGGGAAGGGCAGAGAGAGAGGGAGACACAGAATCCGAAGCAGGCTCCAGGTTCTGAGCTGTCAGCACAGAGCCCGACGCGGGGCTCGAACTCACAGACCGTGAGATCGTGACCTGAGCTGAAGTCGGCTACTCAACCGACTGAGCCACCCAGGCGCCCCCAAAATCTTATTTTTTAAGCGTGTATAGGTGCATGCTTGCACTTATGTCTGCCTTAGTAAAATGCTTTGGTGATGGAAAAAGCCACTTGTCGTATGAGACCTGAAAACGTTTTAGTATAATTTAAAGAATCAAGGACAGTGTATATGATATGCTACCCTTTGTATCAAAAGTTTGTGTGTGTGTGTGTGTGTGTGTGCATGCACGTTTATGTTTGAGGATGCTTGTAATTACAATAAAGTCTTTGTAAGGATGTACAGTAATCTGGTTCGTTCCATTGATTGTCTTCTGGAGGGATGGCTAAGGCTTAGGTAGGAAGGAGACTCCTCGCTTTTTTTTTTTTTAACATATATCCTTTATTTAAAAATATATTTTTCACACACATGAATTACTTATTCAAAAAAATGTTTTCAATTTCTGTGAGCTTCTTTCCACACTATAAAGTATTAAAAGTGAAAACATTCACTCTAATAGCAGTTTCGTTTTTGTTTAATTTATTGGGGAATTTTAATTCTGACTTACTGGGTATCCTTATTCTTCAGACTCAGAGATGAGATGAACAGCCAATAAAAAGTAAAAATATTTTTGGGTTTCTTAGGCAATTCGCATTTTGGTTCAAGAGCGCCTGACTCAGGATGCAGTTGCTAAAGCAAATCAAACAAAAGAGGTATGTACTATTTTTAAAATAAATTCTAAATTGATTACTAATGAAAGTTTCTTCTAGTTTTGTCAGGAGTTTAAACTTTTTATCTGCTGAAGATAACCTATGATTAGAACTGTCCAGAGAAAGGATAGCTTATTTCAGTGGGATTGAATTTAGTTCCTCAGCATAGCCATTTTTGAGTGAAAAATAAACTTACCTCACTTCATACCTTAAAGCAGCTACCAATAGCATGTCCACAGTCCACCAGTACAAACCACTGCACAGGCCCAGTTGTTTATTTAAAAGAATTTACCTTGTAAAATTTACTGGTTATTTTGACAAATTGCTGGAAAACAGGACACACCTGGTCTTTGTTAAAAATTTTCTTCTTTGACCTAAATCCTGTCCTTGCTCTTTTGTTTCTTCAGAGAAATCTTTTCTCATTTTATCCGTATTTCCTAGCATCACGTAGGAGAAAGTAACTTACCTAAGACCACCTCGTGGTAAGTGGTTGAGCTCAAGCAGTCTGATTCAAGAGGGACAAAGGTCTGTGTGTCAAGGCCTACATGAGCTCATTGGTCAGCCCAGGAGAATTTTGGGGTGGGGGTGTAGAGGCTATATTAGAGTGTAAGTTTCAGGTTCAGGTGACTGCAGCTGTCCTCTTTCAGTCCTGCTTTGTAGGGAAACTGTACACCATAACTATTTTTCCCTCGATTCTGAGATATTTTAGATAAATTCTACTAGAAATCCAAAATCCTTACAGGTCATGGACTATGGGACACCGCAGAGAGTGTCTTCAGGGTTAGCAGCAGCAGGTGTCTGACAGTGCCTCTTGCTGTGAACAGATACCAACGTGAATGCCTTGGGCACAGCAGACTTTCTAGGTTCTTGTCCTTGTTTTGTCTCCCCTAATTCCCCCATGTCTTTTGTCCTCTGATCCCATCTTTGGTAAGGCCCAGCAGTGTTAAAAGGTTATTAATGCCAGGGCAGTGTAGTTCTCTCTGAAAGACACTGTTTGTTTTAAAGGCTCTTTATTGCTTATTAATTATGTATGAATTGGGCCACTGGAAATTGGATTAAAGATCAGCTTATTTCATCCACACTGTAGAACAGACGGTAAATTGTTCCGCCATAATAAAATCATTCATTCGTTCGGCAAAACTATGTCTTCTGTTTGAGGGTGGTGCAAATGAGGGCATAGCCAAATCTTTTTACTCTTGTTTGCAAAGTACGATTTTATTTTCAGTGCTCCAAATCTAAGGTTTAGTGTCCTCTCAGAAGGTATCATGCTATAGTTATACAGTGGAGGAGTTCTGTCAGTGAGCATTCTTGTTTGTAACCATAACTAGTGTTTGGGGATGGTGGTCATCTTTAGGGTAGCTGTTCTTGGGAGTCTGTTGGCAGACAAAACAAAAATAAGACTGACCTAGAAAACTACTCAGTGCAATTCTACTTTCTCGTTTTGCTTGCTAAATTTACATATCCATTTATTTTTTCAACCTATGTAACATATTTAAGGTATGTTAAAGTATTTGGAGCCTAAATAGATTTGCTTTAATAGATTAGGTAAGAACTGAATAGTGACACCCTAGCATTTTTAACATTGAAAGTATAGATTGTGTATAGTATAATCAGAAAGTCCAGACTGCCTGTCCTTGTTGCTACTGTGAACTCCATGGAGGCTGGCATTATAGTCCTCATGTTCGGCATATGTGTGTGTAGTACTGACCGGTTAACTACATGGTTTAAAGTTCATTCATTTTCCTGGACTTCAGAATAACTTCCAAATGAACTGTTATTGAAAGATAATTTGGTAAACATCACACTAGCTGAAAAAAAGTTTGTATTTTAGATTTTGTATAAAGACAAATTAAAAGTAAGCCTATTTGCCCTGTACTGTGCTTATTGTACAGCAGCAGTGACAGAACATAGCTGTGAAAGGAGCTACTGTTTTACATGCCTCATCTTGAAGGAAGGAATGGTTGGTGGAACTAGCTTACCACTACATGTATAGAGGCCAGTATTTCATCAAAAGGCAAATCTAGAGAGAAGACGCTCAGCCCCCCTGCCACTGCAGCTAAAAGGATTAACAAAATAGGCAGTTTTCAGTTACAGATGAGAAAAGAACATTATTCTTAAGTTTTATTTTGTCTTTTTTTTTAAGGGCTTGCCTGTTGCTTTAGACAAACACATTCTTGGTTTTGACACAGGAGGTAAGTGATTTTAATTCAAACTCTTTTTAGAGACTAGGTGAATATTTGGGGGGGAAATGGGCAAGTAAATGGTCTTGAATACGGATTAATGCAATGTTTCTTATAAAATAGATGCAGTTCTTAATGAAGCTGCTCAAATTCTGCGATTGCTGCATATAGAAGAGCTCAGAGAGCTACAGACAAAAATTAATGAAGCCATAGTAGCTGTTCAGGCAATTATTGCTGATCCAAAGACAGACCACAGACTGGGGAAAGTTGGAAGATGAGCATTTTAGGATTTCAGCTTCTTACCTACTTAGTACAGTTGGGAACCATGTACCCTCTGGCATGTGTTTGGAAATCAAATGTCACATTTTCAAGGGAAAAATCCTAGAAAATGACTCTGTTCTTGAGATTTACCATCATTGCTTTTTCTTTAATAAAGTTCAGGAAAGTGGATTTTTTTTTGACTGTTATGTTTGCTTATCTGTATAATTAATCATCCTATTTGTCGTGAAGGTACATTCCAGCCCCCAGCACTGTTACAGAGACAATACAGATCCTCATATCATAGGAAAACTTAAAATATTTTATTGTAGTAATCTAGGAAATTTGAGAATTGTTACATCTTTGGTATTTATAATGTAACTTCTGTGGGTAACTATAGAGGGACTTAGAGGATCAGAAGATACAAATCGAAAACATTCTAGCACCTTTTAATATAAATAGAAATGCAGTGATGCAGAGGTAAAAAAAAAAAAAAAACAACTCCTTTAGAACTTTCGCTGGGAAACTTCCCCACCAGTTCTGCATAGCCTTGTCGAGGCTTATGATCTTTAGGATTGTGTCTTTATACTGACAACCGATGCTCTAATTTCTTGGCCAGAAAGAATCCTTAGCAAAAATTAGATTTAGGCTCTTAACGTATTCTCATGAGTTTGACCCTTTAAATAGGATAGAAATGTTTATAAAAAAATTGCTTTAATAAGCAACAATTAAAATTCTGTTACTTTTTTAAAACTTGTAGTAACTTTTGTTTTTCAAAATACAGTAGTAAAGATTGAGGTATAAACTTTTCACAAGATACATTTAGTCTTTTTGTACTAAAAATGTTCACCTTGTAGGTCCAATTCCTTTTTCACTTTCTTTGCCTTTGCAGTAAATGTTCTTTAGGGTCCAGATTCTGATTGTAAACTCCAAGTCCTTTGTGATGCCATATTTACTTTCTTCCTGTGAGGGGAGGTGGAAGGGACAGTGGGTGAACATTTTATAACCCAGCTGCAACAGCATTTTAAAGGGGCCAGACATATCCTTATAGGCTGACTTTTTCTGTATAGTTAAGCTAGGTAAAACTTAGGGTACAATATTGGTCACCCCTGTGTATTGGCCAGCCATTCACTTTTCTAGTCAAAGTGGCTCTGGCTGGTGATGTTAGTGGCAGCACCCGGTATCTGGGCCAAGGGTAATCAGTTACCAGGTAGGTCCTGCTCATCCAGAGCAGCAGCCTGAGCATTGTTTACCTGCCGGGCAGTAGGGGTAGACTGCAGTTATCCCGTAGAGGTGAGATCGCTGCTCTGGGAGATACTCATCAGTAAACTGGCCACTGTCTCTATTCACTGATATAACACCATCCCTGGGAACAGAAAGGAAGAGGAAATTCACGTGATTTAAGGTTGGAATAGAAACGCAGTTTCAAAAGAGAATCTCTGCTAGCCTTCTAGAATGTATTTTTTTTTAATTTAACCAAATGAGTTTTGACTCATTTAGATTTGAAGATTTTCTAGATGAATGGTTCTCAAAGTAGTCCCCAGACCAGCATCATCTGGGAACTTACTAGAAATACAAATTCTTTGGCCCCAAATTCAGCCTATGAGTCATCAGGAATTATGGGCTGGGACCAAGCAATAGGCTTTAACAATCCCTTGGAGTGATTCTGATGCCACCCTAAACTTTTCAGAATCACTGGTCCAAATCAATGGTTCTCAACCTTTGCTCAACGAATTACTTGAAAATCTATTTAAATACTGATGCCTAGGCCTCATGCCAGACCAATTAAATCAAGATTGCAAGGAATGGGGTTAGGAGGGCTTAGACATCTACGTATATTTTTAACGTCCCCCGGTCCCTCTTTGGAGAACTAGTCTAAGTTATACTACTCTCCCTTCTCCCGGGTGGACAACTAATCTATCCATATCATTTTTTAAAAAAATCAATTTAAATCACATGGCACCACTTAAGGTAGTCTTTTAGATTAATGGACTTCCTTTCTGAATAGTTTACTGTAAGCTCTGCCACTTTTAAGCTACATTTGAGCAACACTATGAAGTAGGATTTTAAAAGCATTAGCACTTGAGTGAAGAAATAATGACAACTTCAGTAGAGGGCTTAGTTAACTGAAGACACTTAGTGACATTAGGTAAAATGAGTGGTCTGTCTTCCAGAATGCCAGCCTCTTCAGGCGTGTCCAGTGTGCCTCAGGCTCACCTCCTCCAGTCCGTGTGGTAGAAGTGATCTGCATAGCTAACGATACTGAAGGGGTAGTTGAGGTGGTTCTGAATGACACGCCGTCCAGTCCCGTCAGGTAGTGTACACTCCAGTTTTTTGGTTCCTTTTAAAACAGCAGAGAAAATGAGATCAGTTCGTACCGTGAGAAGAGTCATTGGTCAAAAATAATTGTGGCAGGTAGAGGCCTTCTGAAAGGAAACAGAGGTAGACTAAGAAATAGGATATTTTATTCCCAATGCAGTGATGCAAATTAGAAACTAAACTTTTCCTGTTCTGTTACCAGTCTTCAGTTTAATAGCATTCTAGTTTTTAGAATTTAGACTTTGATCCCTTCTTGGAAGAGAAGGCTGCATTTTTTTTCTCCCTAAGTAGGACATGAGAGGTAAACTTTGTTCTAATTCAAGTGTCACCTCATAAATCGTTGTAAACATCAGATAAACACTTGCCTTTTGTAAGCAACATATAATGCCTTTAAAAAACATTTAAGGATTTTAGTTAAAAGACCTGTTATCTTCTAGATGGGAATTAAAAGTAACTAAAATGGTGACATGGCTCCTATTTTTCAGTGTAAAGAAGCATCTTGAAAATTTTACAATACCTAATATAACTATCTAAAAAAAAATAACTTGTTTTGGATCAACCAGGTTATAATATTGATCCATCTGCATTATAGTCCCGTTGATTAAATTATAAATTCTTTAAGAACAGACATTTTCATATTCTTTTCAGTATATAAGACATACAGCATCTTTTCCACTTTTCTAATAAGTCACACAACAGAACGAACTTGGGTACTGGCAACCTGAACTTACTACCCAAGGCCTTCCTGCCACATCGCTTTCCAAAGAATGTCCCCCGCATAATAGCAAACTGACTGTTAAAGCAACAGATATTTTTAAATGTTCTAATACTGGGAAAAAAAGAAAACCTTTTGTTCACTTACCTAAGTTTGCCAGTTCCAACAGAGGATAAAATTTCTTTTTACTTTAACAAGTACACCAAGTGCGTGTGTGGGGAAGGGCTAGCAGCACAGAAATGAGTCGGACACAGTGCCAGCCCTCAGATTATCGCCTAATTCACAGACAAGCCCTCCCACCCAAAACCCCAGGAAGGATTAGAAGTAACGATTAAAAGTGTTCTTTAACAGTTTATACACCAACCAAAGGAGTAGAGTCTGTGCTGTACTCTTGAAAATTTACACCAAAAGCTCTACATAGTGGGATTTAGTCCTGTGGTAAGATCTGTGCTAAGAGTGCTGGCACCCACGGTCCTGAAGCGCTGTGTGTGTGCATGCATCAGTGATACCTGCGTCCGCCCAGCAGAGCAGTTTGGAGAAGGGGTCAAAGGTTAAACCGTTAGGTAGTCCAATGTCTGTATTCACCAGAATTCTTCTGTTTTCTCCTTCTAAAGAAGATGTTTCAATTTTAGGAGCTTCTCGATTCCAGTCTGTCCAGTACAAGTTGCTGTGGGATAAATTAAATATTTTTTGCTATAGTGAAAATGAGGCCAGAGAAATATAACGCCAGTGTCTGAGTTTTGGTTATTCTCACCACTTGAACTTAAACCTGTGGCTCCAGCACTAGGATTTCCTAATCTGTTGCTGAAGGAGACCCACCCCGTCCAATCTACGTGTTAGCCTTGCCTGACCATGTGATCTGAGGTGGCCCCCAGTGCCTCCCGCATACTCTGAATTCTCTGCATATCACACTCTTGTCTTAATGGTTTTCTAGTTTATTCATTAGTGTGCTACCTTACTTCCTCCCAGAACGGGAGCTCCATGAAAGCAGACATTGTCCTCTTGGCCTAGAATAGTGTCTGATGCCCAGTAGATCCTATACGAATACTGCTTTTAAGTCCAGGCTTTGGAGCATTTGCACTCCTGTTCTGAGCCTCCCCACACTGCGCTTAAAATCCAAGGGCTCCACAGTAGGATCTACAGGTAGCAGAATAGGGAAGCCCAGCTGACCCTCGGATTGGATCCACGGCAATGGCTCGAGGATTCACCAGGTCCGTGTGGAAGAGGGCCTTCCGCTCGGAGCCGTCCAGCCTGGCCCTCTCGATCTTGTCCAGGCCGCTGTCCGTCCAGTACATTGTTCTACGCAAGTGGTCAATGGCCAGTCCTTCGGGGCTTATCAGACCTGGAAATAGAACAGCAGGACTGGAGCATTTGCAGGTATGAAAAGGGAACCTGAAGCAGAGAGATCCACCACGTTGGAACAGTTTAAAACAAAAAAATCCCAAGAGGCTCTCGGTGGCAAGAACCAGGTTAACTGAGGAACGGATCCTTTGTTACTTGTCCTGCCACCTCTAGTTTTCCTTCTAGACTAAAAGACCCCCCACCAGCCTGATGGCACTGGACACGCGCAGTGCTGGGCCAGCATCAGCTGTGGCCAAACCCCGAGTTCTCACTGTGAGCCGTTTCTGTTGAGAGTTCCTATTTTCTCAGTAAGCTCACGGTTAAGAATTACCTTCTCTTTTTTTACGTATGAAGGTGGGTTTACAGAGGGGCTCGATGAAGTGGCTTGAATGGCACTTAACCTCCCCTGTTGGACTTAGTAGAGTTAAATGAAATACAAAGCGTCTCCCGGCTGAAGCTGCTGACCTGAGCTGATGATGGTCTCAGGCTCTGCCCCCGGCTCCAGACTGGCGCGGCTGATTGCCCGCCCGGCAACGTCTGTCCAGTACACCATCCTCTCGCGGCAGTCGTAGTCGATCCCCACGACTATGGAGCCCTTTGTGGACCAGAACGTGAGATGGGAAGAATTAGGACCCCACGCGTTTCCCCAGGGCGCGTGCCCGGCTGCCGCACGCGTGGCTGTCGTGACCACACGCTAGTCCTACAGGCAGCTACACGCCGTGATTACACAAGCCGGCTAGAGGCCGACTTCTGGGGTCCAGCCAGGCTTGGCCACTGATTAGCTGTGTGACTTTGGTATTTAACCTCTCTACGTCTGGGTTTCTTCATTTGCAAAATGAAGATGGCAATACCTACTTTATAGTGCTGCTATAAAAATTAATACCATCGGTTCTTGTAAAGTATCCTCATCAGTCATGGTATACAGCAAGTGCTCACTCAGCACTATTACTGTCAGCACTCATAAAATGATTTCATGAAAAAGAATCAGCCTCTTTAATGATTAGAGAACAAATATTAGTCTCAGCAAAGTAAGTCCTTAGTATTTTACTGGGCAAAAAGTGTTACTCCTTCCAAAAGGTATCAGCACGTTTGAAATAGCCTTTTCTGAAATTCAGCAACATATAACAAAATCTACTACTCTTTCTTTTCCTATAAACATAATGAGATCTTTCCCCTGAGGTTGAATCCCTTACCCCATCTCTGCTTCTCATACAAAGCAAACATTCCGGTTGTACTCCTGTGTAGAAGAAGGTCTCCAGTTGGATGGGTTAAGGAACTGGAGACTGGCAGCCACCGAACCTCCGGTTAGGGAGGTCTTCCCTTCCCCATTGCTAAATAAACGCAGTCTTTTTTAAACGCTGAGTCTGTGGTATTTCTTTACAAAACTCTGCACAGTACTTGCTTCATTCAGTTTCCAACCCAGACTCCTGGTCTGAGAAGCCCAACAGATGTGCAAAGCCAACATCTAGGGGCCATCTGGCTGTCCCTGAGATCATACCCTACTTGCCTAACTTGCCTCCTGGGGCTAGCTTGACATGCCTCTGGGAGAGGAGTCAATATGAAAAATACTGGACAAAGCAGGATTTGGCTCCTGTGAAGCCAAATCTGGAGGCATTGATCTGGAGGGATCTGAAGGTCAAGTACAGTTTTACTTGAAAAGTGAGTCATCTGTCTCAGGAGTGACATCCATGTGCTTCCACTGACCTAGGGACTCATGGGATCCATTTACCCATGTATTGACCTTAGGGTTTCTTGGAAGAATGAGTCTCAGTTTAAATTTCCCCAAGATGTGCTTATAACCCAGGTTCCATTCTCTTTCAGTTCTACCACTACCACCGCCACCACCTTGCCCCTGTGAGAGGCGAGCTCAGAAATGCAGTAAAGCCATCAGCCTCGGCTACAGTAGTTAGACTGAGGTGTTGACGATTTCTTAGTTTCTGTGTCTTTTAGAGAAACTTACAAAATAGCATGCTAGTGTTTGCCAACACACACACACACACAACTCCAAAACTAAATCTTAAAAAACAAACATCTTTCTCTGAATACTGGCTGCTTAACTTTTTTGGAATCCAGTAAGAAGTCAGTTTGATAACAGAAGTAGAGGGAAACCCGGATATTATGCTCTTCTTTATACTAGATGAGCAAGTACTTGCTGCATGGAGTTTAGAAATGGAATCGGACAACTTTCCTTAATAACCATCAGTGCCTTTCCGGTGAACTCCCTTCTCCTTTCTACTTTCTAGAGAAGAAATCTCCAAAAAGGAGGCTGTGACGAGCATCTCCTGTGGAAAGCTTGTCCACTCCTTTCCCAGTATCCCACTCCACCCAAATCTTCATCTGCGAAGGAGTTAGATAGGAGACCGATCAACAGAACCCAGAACGGGAGGGGAGGGGGCTGCAACAACGAGGCAGTCGTTAACTTCTTTCCACTTGGGAATCCTCAACTGACCCAGCAACCACACCCTGTCGCAAGTCCTCCTGGACCCTCTGGGGAGGTGTCTGGCGTGGAGAGAACCCTGGGGACTCAGGTTAAGGTTCTGTCCGTTTTCCCTTGGCTTACCCTACTGCCTCCATACCCTGACAACTCTGAACGTCCCTCTCCACCCATCTGAAACCCCATGAACCGCTGGAGAAGGCCTTGCTCAGTCAGACGGGACTCCTCGGTGAACAGTGCCCCCGCTTTCTGCAGCAGCTGTGTCAGACTCGTGGAGTTGGACTGCAGCCCAGAAATCCTCCAGGACCTCCCTCTACCTCAGGCCCTGGCCTGGATCTGAAAGCCCTGTACGGTCCCACCCCCACGGGAGAAATCCACTTTACATGCAGTGACAGCAGGGTCTTGGCCATGTCCTTCTGGAGCCTGGTACCATTGAGGGGCAAGTGACCGATCTGCTGGCCCTGGGCGTAGAGCAGGAAGGTGCCCACAGACGGAGGGGTCACAACAGGCCGGGGCAGGGGCCCGACTGTGGGTGGCGCGACCGTGGGTATACCTGCCGTAGGAAGGAGTGGGAGGGTATGAAGAACGGAGAGGAAAGGAAACAAAGGTGGGTGGGGAGAGGGGAAGAAGTTACTTTCCACATACCAGAACCTCCAAAAACATCAAAAGGTTTTTTACCCTAGACAGATGAATTCCAGATGTTCCTTAAAAGAAATTCTAATTTCTAGGGTTTATTTTTCCCCCAAGGATTATGTAAAACACTGCCAATTACTGGGGAGGAAGACAACAAAACATTTCCCTCAGAACAAAGCAAAAAAAGTGTTTTTTCTTCTTAAGGGAAAAAAAAACCAGTATTGTGTCCGCTTTTCTTTGGGCCCCCAGGGTGACCCGTGTCCCCTCTCACCCTGGGCTGGGAAGGAGGAACTGCCTGAACTGAGTTCCAGATGTTCTAATTACAGAAACTGCTAATGACAAAACCAAACACTAAGTCCAAACTGGGATCTTGGATTACAGACCAGATTATAAATCTACACGGCATCTTAGTGACTTCTTCCACCCGACCCGCGGAACCCCCCTTTCCCCGGCTTCACCCACAGCTGGCAGTTTCCGTGCAGAAAGCCCCCGGAGCAGATGCGGGGGGTGAGGGCCGAGCCCGGTGCTTACATGCGGGGGTGATGCCTGGCTGGGAGCGGGTGCCCTGCACTTCTCTGCCATCTCTGTCCACGCACCAGCAGAAGTCACTCTTCCCGTGGCACTGCAGGGGGGTGAAGTGGCCCAGGTCATCGCACTGAGGCACATACTGGTCGTCCCTGGGCGTGCCGCCGTAGTGCTCCAGCAGGCTTTCCCTCCAGCGCTCACAGACAGTCCGGGGCCTCCGGGTGGGCTCTGAGCAGACGAGGACACAAAGCCTTTGATCGTGAGCCAAGGACAGAATGCAACATGTAGCTGAAGATCCCCACACCTGGCCTCCCTCCTCCTAGTGGCCACTAACAAGGCCTTCGCCCAGCCCCTGACGCCGGATCAGTGGAGTGCTCTAAGAAGCTCTCCACACGCATCCGGAGAGAGGAGGCGATCTCCTGGGCCAGGGGAACGTCATCGAGGCCAGCCAGGTCAGCAGAGAGCGAGAGGAGGGAAGATCAGGGGCGCGGGGCACACTCGGGCCAGCCCATGGGGACACTTCCTCCGGGGCCCAGCGCCTCTGCTAACAGAGCCCTTGGTGGGGACCCTCCTCGGGGACTCAGTGGCCTACCTGACACTGAAAGGCAGTATTTATTCTTTCCCACTTGGTTCAAGTTCCAGGCCTGCACCTGAGAGGGCCATCTTGGGACTGGCCATGCGTCTTGGAAACCATGCCTGAGTGCCCTACTTAGGTGGCCCTCTGCGTCTGCTCGGAAAACTACATGGAGTAAGACTCACTGTAATTATTATGTGTGAGCATAGCGTTCGCGGTGGCCAACAGCTCCATACTGCCTGTTAGACGCTCCAGTTCCTGGAAGCCCTTTGGCTCAAAGCTGAACCTTTCTCCTGGGCTCCGGCTTCCTGCCCTTAGCGCTGCCCCTCCCTTCTCCAGCGTCCTCCCCTCTCTGCTCGCCCTCCAGCTCACCACCAGGCTTACACTCCCGTGAGCCGGTGCAGAGTCGTTCTCTAGCCGCAGTTTTCTCCCCGCTTGCTGCCACAGGGCTGTGGCTCTGTCCCAGACATGGCGGGTCTCTGTCTGCATGGAGTCTCCTGCAGGCTTTTGAAATAACTTGCACACCCATCTGTCACAGGAGTTTCTAAAGGAACTCACGGAAGCTGCTTTTTTAACTCCTATAACTCAAAGCCTGTGGAATCATACAGCTAAGTACCTACGTGATACCACCAACTGGATGTAGGACATTAATCTCAGAACAAAAATGGGGCCCCTGCTTTCCACCATCAAAGCTGTTCTCCCCTAGACTTTTTCACATCAGGAAACAGCACCTCTATTTTCCACTGTGCAGGCCCAATCGTCCTGGACCCCCTTCTGTCTCTTGCTCTCCACGTCCGGTAGATCATAAAAATGTCAGCTGTGCCTTCAAAATACATTCAGAAAATCTTCACTTCCACTACATCCACCCCTATCACCCTGGTCTGAGCCCCATCCATGGCCTCCCGCTAGGATATTACAAAAACTTTCTTACTTGTTCCCTGGCTTCCACCCCCTTTCCTGCCTCCCAGTATAAACAGCCAGCATCCAGGAAGAGTCCCTTTAAAACACAGTCATTTCTGGGGCGCCTGGATGGCTCAGTCGGTTGTGCGTCTAACTTCGGCTCAAGTCATGATCTTCACAGCTTGTGAACTCGAGCCCCGCATCGGGCTCTGTGCTCACAGCCTGGAGCCTGCTTCGGATTCTGTGTCTCCCTCTCTCTCTGACCCTCTCCCTTACTCGTGTTCTCTCTCAATAATAAACATTTAAAAACAAAAGAATAAAAAATACCGGAAACACAGTCATTTCATGTCACTCCTTTGGTCAAAACCTCCCCTGGCCTCGCAGAACGAAGTTGGAAACATTACAGTTTAGTTCTAGTACTTACGATTCCTCTAGAAAAGAGGGACAATGGTGAATAAAATCCTCAGAGCTCAAACCCGACTAGCTCAACTACGAGACTCACCGGGTTTGGGGGAAGCGGATACCCTTCAGCTAGCTCTAGAGCTTATGACCCTCGGGAAGCAAAGTTCTTTTTAAGACTTGATGGAGGAGACTTCTCACCCAAATGTGTCTCAAAGAACCTGGACAGGGAAATGTCACTTCGTCAAACACACAATCCACCTCAAGGTGGGATTCCCTGGGGAAGTTCCCAACACGGCTCCAGGTCCAAACTGCAAACTCAGAGGGTACTTTCTTGGTTCAGGGGACCACCCTACGAGGCACGGCGCTTTGTTTGGAACGCGGGCACACAGCGCGCTCAGCTTCTGGGAAATGCACACCTCACCTCACTGATACGTGTGCCTCCCTCTCATTCCTTATTCTCTGAAGGAACTCCTTAATCCTTAATCCAACCAGAGATTGACTTCTCTTCTGGTTTTGGTTGGCAGGGTTTTAAATAGTTTGAAATCTTGGACACAGAAGATTTTCTCTCCCTTCGAGCCAACCCCGTTATGCAGATGAGACTAGTCAGAAATGGCAGCCAAGGCCAAACCAGTGCCAAGAGAGAAGCCTGGGCCGTGGAGAAAGAGTCTGCACGAGACAATGTGTCTCTCCCTTTAGTCATTAACTTCTCATTCTCTTGGCTCCCGTTGGAATCACCGTTCTTAACACATGCTTGTCTTAGTAAATACGACTCTGAACCGTTCCCTAAGGCATGTCGCGACCATCTGATTTCTCTAAATCCCAGATGGAGCTGGAACCGAGACTTTTTTAAAGATTTTAAAGGAGTGAAACAGGATTTTTCTTTTTTCTTTTCTTCCCCTTGGACCTGTAAAATCTTTTCCTAAAAACAGGGACGAGAGGAACTAGGAATGTCACTGTCACTACATCTAGATCAAGCATTACCAGTTTTTACCTGTAGGAATCTTAGAACTACTAATGTCCCGGCCGTAACAACATTATTGAAAGGATCAAACCCAGTGGTAATTCTCCAGCTCTCCTTACTCTCATGTTAAAAGCCAAGATTAGTATTTATCTTTTCCAGTAGTAAAAATAGCAAGCTCGTGGCTATAGGAATTAATTTCTGGCTAAAATGGTATCAAATCAATCCTACATTCTCCATAATAAAGTTTTTCTGTATTTTTCAAAAAGCACTTCCCACTCTTAACAACTCCGCAAGGAATACAATCTGCCTTGGCAACCCGCAGCTGGCAGGACACGTGAGCACTGGATAGCCCCCCCCCACCCCCCAGGAGCACGGGGAGTGCTCCGATGGTAACGGACATGCCACCATCAGCATCTCAGACCGTGCACGCTAACACGACAGGTCCCTGCACCTCTTCTGACGGTGGCTGGGGCAAGGGGGTTCCCCCACTGACATGCCGGGCCTGCCTGGAGACAGCGGGGTCATTAGCTTAGAGCAAACTAGCTGGATCCACCCACAGGTGTCTGCTTATTTTTCCTACTAACACTAAAATGACCTTCATACTGCTTCCGGCAATTCAGAAGGCAGAGTGAAGCGCTGTCAAGGAATACGCGCAGGCAGTTCTCTTCGGAAGAGAAGAGAGAAGGCTGGTCTGGCAAGATCCTCCAGCTCCAAGAGCTCCCTAAGCGGCCAGAACGGGTCTAGGGCAGTGGCCTCAGCTTAACCCGCAGCATTCATCTCAACTTCCCGTCTCCTACTGGGCAAGTCTAAGGCTGGAATCCAACGTGTAACAGTGACGAGTGGCTCAGTCTGTGTGTCCCTGTCACGGGAATGGGAGCACAGGTGTGCACAGATGATTCCAGCGTTCCTAGGGAGGAAGGAGGCTATAAAAGAATAGAAGTCAGCCCTGAGTCTGCCCTTTCCTGAGCGGCTCACCTGCTGGTCCGCAGGGAGGCGGCGTGGACCCGGGCGGAGTCCGGGTGCCGGGGACTTCGTGACCATCAGGGTCCACGCACCAGCAGAAGCCGGTGCTCCCGTGACACTGCAGCGGCAGGAAGTGGCCCTGCTCGTCGCACTGGGGGATGTGCAGGCGGGAGCCGGGATAGGCGTGCTGAGCGTGGGCGTTGCGCTGCTGGCGTTCACAGGGCTTCAGTCCCGACGTGGGGTCTTCCAGGGCCAGGGCGGAGGAGACGTACAAAGGAGGAATAAAAGACATTGCAACCCATCCACTTTTACCAGCTAGCTTCAAAGTCTCTCGTCTGAGGTGTTTCTTGTTTATTTTTCCCTCCCTCGACTTGGAAGACAGCATAACGTGGGCAAAAATAGCCAGGCACTGAGATTTGGAACTCCTGGATTCTTACTCTAGTTCTGCCACTCTCTACTTAATTTCTCCCTACTTCTCACAGCTCGCCCTGTTAAGTCCTGAGCTGACCCTACTGTAAAACCACCCCTCCCTCAGCCCTAAGGGCAAAATGAAGAGCCCGTGGCATCTGTCCAAACATCCCAAGAGACCTGGAGAAAAACAAGTAAAACTCTGTTCATCTGAAGTCCAGAGTTTAAGTCTGAGAAGCTCCAGGTCAATGGCAATCACTAGGTCGCACAGTACTGGCCAAGACCTCCGAGAATAGTCACCGTGGGGACTTACTACCAGCTCACCAGTGCGTATGGCTCCTATTTAGTAAGCTTTAGCTCAGCACTTCATCTAAATGACGCTCATCAAGGCAAAGAGGTCATGAAGGGAGTTGAACACAGCTGCCACTAGGTAGGACAATGGGTAGGGTCACACTCCTGGCCTCCCAGAGTACTAATAACCAGTGACTTCTAAGTAAACTAGGTAGCTGGAGGGAACAGGAAAAACTCCAGAGCCTAGAAAAGCCTTGGTCCCCAGTAAGAGTGGGCTGAAGGGTGCAGAAAAATAGCACTGAAGGACCCAGGAGTTGTCTGTGCCTCAGCCGGCCCTCCAGACCTTACCAGGTGTGCACTGAAATCCATCCCCATGATATCCAGGGAGGCAGCGGCAGGAGAAGGAGCCGGGGGTATTGTAGCAGGTAGCCGAGGGGTGACATCTGTTTTCCGAGCATTCGTCAACATCTGCAGAGGCAGGAACAGGGATGGTGGGGCGGGGGGTGGGGGTGGGGGGGCAGAGGAAGGAACAGCATGACTTCACTGCACACAACTGGGGCTACTGCATGGCCCTAGTACACGTGGGTCCATGAATGTCAAAGGGTCAACCTTAGAAGGCCTCTGGGCATGAGCAGAAATCTGCTGACAGCTAACGGCGGGCTAAATGTCCAAAGTCGAGGGACATGTGAGCTACCCCATTAGGCTAAGAATGTGCAGTGTAGAAATCAAATGTGTGGTCACTTCCAGAAAAAAAAAATATCCTGCAGTATATTTCTAGAGTATCTTTCATCCGCAGTGAATTCCAGGAAGTTATCACCTTTGAACTAGACTTTGGGCTGTAAATCACTCACTTCCTTTCAGTACCACAGTAAATATGTGTAACAATGGTTTCGTTCTCGCCTTGTTGGCACCATGTCCCCATAACACCAATATACAGAGGCAGAGAAGCCCGGTGAGGCTCCGAATGCTCTTTCCATGAAGTTAGAAGCTCATTCTGTCTCCCAGAATCAGAGTCCTACCATAGACAATGCCCAAGGAATCAGAAATTTTCTCAACTTTCTACCTTTAGAAGAAATAGAAAAGTGTCAGAAAAATATTATCAGAAGTTTTGAAACAACACATTAAAAAGAACATCTAAATTTGTCAGGTTTATCAGTACAAACAAGTCAGGCCCTCCCACTCCCCACATGGTATGGTAAGGATTAATTTTCATATTTCTCAGACGGCAACATCCTAGGGATGTGCCTGAGCGGATCAGTCGGTTAAGCATACAACTCTGGACTTGAGCTCCGGTCATGATCTTGTGGTTCATGAGTTCGAGCCCCACATCGGGCTCTGTGCCGTTGGTGCAGAGCCTGCTTGGGATTCTCTCTCTTTTCCTCTATCTCTCTTCCCATCCCCTGGCTCTCTCTCTCTCTCAAAATAAATAAACTTAAAAAAAAATTTTTTTAAACTTACAACATCCTAGAACCTCAAACGCCAGCTCATATTCCTTTTATTTTATTTACTGCAATCGGCATACGCCGGCAATAGCAAGACACTCCCCTTCCCCCCAGAAAAGCCTCTGAGAGTCAAACTATTAAAACCAACGGCCGGTGGTTGAGATAAGCTCTCTGCAGAGACAGGAAGTCTTCCAGAGTAAAAGGAGGATAAAGAGTTTAAGTCTGATCAAGGCTCCTCCGAAAAGAAATCCTTCACTTCCACAAAAACACCCAAAAAAGGATTTAAAAAACAGGTGGGAAAATGTGGGTGGGGATGATCAGTGTGGAACCTAGAAGAATGTGAGTCCCGGAAGTGAACGGCATCAATTCGCTATGGCCCACGGCAGACACACACGGGACCCAGGAAGCCCAGAGCCACGGCCTGAATTTGACGTGGACCGCCTGGGGACAGACGGGGCCCCTTGGCCAGCCTCCCCTGACCCAGATGAAATGTCTTCCAGGGTTATCACTCCCAGCCTCCCTATGACCACGCTCTCACGGAGGCTCCCTCCCAGGTACCGGTGAGGAGACAGGTCAGACGTCCTGTTCACGGGCGAGGAATCGCCTACGTCGTAATTAGCAAATTCACATTCTGCTTATCCTCAGTCTTAGGGAAGTTCAGTCAACATACATTAGTGCCCTTCGGTCCAAAAGAATCCTGAGTGTTTGACAGAACCAAGTTTAATGCCGCCCAGAGGAGCTCTGCCCAGATGAGCATCTGGCCTCCTTGGTTACCTTCTTTCCACCTACAAAGGCAGGAAAGTACCTAAAAATTCATCTGCAAGGTTAGAAACAAACGAGCTTTTCTTGTTAGCTCCTCAGTCAACCGAAAAGAAACCAAACAAAACCAATCACCACAAAAAGGCTCTCTCCAATCTGATCAACATGGTTCTATATGGTCATATTTAATTATCCTTGAGTTTGGCCCTCAGTCTCTTCAAAAGGACAACTCTAGTACCCAGCTGGGCAAAGCCAGTGACCATCCAGTTCCTTGGGCCTGCAAGAGACTATAAAACTGGCTGTAAAACCGAAGCTGTACAACTGAGCACCCAGCAGGAAATTAAATGCAGGAAATTAAAGCTATTCATAATACATATGCTAAAAGGACTTCCCATGCTAACAGGAACCCCAGGCAATGACAGGAAGCAGGAATTCCTGAGACACAGGGCCTATTTCTAGAACCCATGGATCAGTTTTTTCTTGAGATTATTTTTGAACTAAGAGAGAGGGGACTCCCCAGAGCTACCAAGTTCCTTATGTTCCTAAAGCCTATGGCCTAGGAACTGTGATCAGAGCGAAAGAGCCTTCGTCTTCCCACAAATACTAAGGTCATGGAGAGAGGCAGTAATGGTTCTAAATGACCAGCAGGGAGAAAGCCCTTGAAGGGATGGAAAGCATCACAAGTGAGGAGCCCCAGTCCCCTAGAAGCTGGAGGAGGTGAAGTTTCCTGAAGCACAGTCCCTGATGCCTCCTTGGAAGACCTCACACCATGACAGAAAATGAGCCCAGTCAGCCACTCCAGGGCCTGGGCTCAGGGCGGGCTATGGCTGCTCCTCAGAGTACAAACACGGAGGGATGTTGGAGGAACTGGGGCTTCTGTGTAAAGAAGGGGAACTCTTGCCTATATCACAGGATGTCAAGTGTCAGGACAGAAATCATGGAAAACTTTCAGCCCCTAGGCAAGGCAGAAACTCCTTGTTGCTACGCTCAGGATGGGGGCTGCCATTTATTCCTAATAATCCGTCAGGGATCTTTAGGGGCTGTCAGAATACTGAGGTCAAGACCACAATGTTCAAGGCACAGTAGAGCTCCTTTGCTATTCAGATAATGAAACATGGCTGAAATCTCAGCACAATTCTCCATTCTACTCTATTAGGCTGGTAAAAAAAAAAAAACCTGTATGGAACATTCGTTAAAACCCTCCATTTTGAATTCATGCTTTGGTGTTTCAATGCCCTCACTGCCCTAATTCTGAGCCCATACCCGAACCAGGCGAGGTCCCTTCAAAACAAACCCAACCACTGAATTATCAGATTCTAGCTTGCCTAACCTGTCCCACCCCAATCCCTTTGCTTTTGAATCATCCAGTGAAATTTCTGGACCCCAATAAAGGCTTTGGCCCACAAGTTCTAGCTCCCTACCTATTCAGTCTAGCACCCTGCTGGTTGTGCCCGTGTGGTATGTGGTGACCCTCTCTCTCTGCAACCCATAAGCATAATAAACTCCCTTGCAAGCCTCGTTCTCTTCTCCTGTGGCTGCACCAACTTTACCATACCTTACTCAACATCTCTGTTCTTAGAACAGAAAACTAGAGAGAGAATAACCTAAGTGCCTCTCCTCATGTCCCTCCTGAGCAGTAATGGCTCCAAGCGATGTCTCACCGGTTCAACTCAATTGCTCCTCCCTGGAAAGGTCCCAACTCAAGACACTCTGCTTCTGCACCTGGCAAAGTCACCAAGATCTATGAAGACAAATATGCCAGCGAAATACCAGCTCACACCCACACAAGGTGGAAATCAACTCAAACCATTGAAATCGGGGTTGATTGAGGGAAGCTGGAAAAGACTGAACTCTACTTGGATAAAAGTAATTACTTCTAGTGACTCAGACTAGACTGAGAACCCAAAGCCAAGTCCAGCCTCTCCGGGGAGCTTGGATTTTAACAGACTGGCTAGAGAAAAATCCACACACCCTTTTATTGCTAGCTTAATGAAATAAAGAACACTGTGTATGCTTCCAGAATACACACTTTCCACAAAATAGAGTCTCTCTCTCTATGTTTCTCTATTTTGCTATTTTCTCTCTATGGCCACAGAGACACATGCACATTGTGGCATGTCTTTAAATATGTGCATGCATGTGCACACACACACACACATATGTACTTATCCTCCAAATCACCATCATGACTAGCCTGGCCTGATTTAGGCATGCCATAGGTCTTTAGGAAAAGGACCACTCATTCTCTTCTACTCCACAGTCTGAAAAGCTTGGAAGGCAACCACATGGTAATGGATTCTGGGAGACAGCCTCTATGGACCCCCAAAGATCACTATGTCCTAGTATTTGCAATCTTGTGTAATGCCCTTCCCTTGAGTTACCTGCATCTAATCAATACACCAAAGAAATACTGAGAGATGTCATTTTTGTGATTATAACTTCCGGTTTGCCAGAAGACTTTCTGCCACCGGCTTTGATGAAGTAAGCTACCTTGTTGGAGGTCGACACGTCAAGAAGCTGAAGGTCATCTCCAGGCAACAGCTAACAAGACCTGAGGTTCTCAGTCCTCAAGGAATTGAATTCTGCCAATATCCATGTGAGGATGTTTCCCCAGTTAGGCCTTTAGAGGAGACCCCAAGCCTACCAGTCCCCTTGTTGCAGCCTTGTGAGGATCTTTTAAAGCAGAGGACCAAGCTAAGCCATTCTCAGGCCCTTGACCTATAGATAATAAATGTGTATTGTTTTAAGCTGCAATATTTTGGGGTAATTTGTTATGTGGCACTAGATAACTAATACACTAAGGAAGCAACTGATGGGTTTTAAGTTTGTGGGTTCCAGAGAGAATCCCAAACGTAGAGAAGATTGAATGGGGACAATTAAAAATGGCAGAAATCAGCAAGAGAGCAGTAATGACAATGAATGGCATTACTCGCAAGTTCCCAACATGGAAAGGTAACCAATCCTCATATGATCCCAGAAATAATCGAAGTCTTACAGGACAAATAGAAGTTAAAAGAAGGGAGAGAGAATGATTCTAGAAGGGATTAGGGCAAGAAGTATCTAACTCAATTAACATTCTGATTAACACTCATCGCACCTAGGCTGCGATTAGTTTCAATTTGTTAGCTTTAAACCAAAGACCTAAGAAGTTAAATACTTTAAAGGCACAATCTCTGCTAACCTGAGCGGCTGGATGTTTAAAGATGAAATTCTGACAAGATTTTGCTTCTCCATGCAGCCTCATCCCTTAAATGGAACTGAAAGGTGAAGTTCCATAAGGGTGGACAAAACATTATTCCCACGTGAAGAACAGAACCATGGAGAGTTTGCGTGCCTCACATGCTGACCCCTACCTGCGGAGGCTGCCCTCTGTGTGTCAAACGTGTATCTGTTACAGATGGAGCTCTTGAGAAGCTGAGAAGTATCTGTGAATCCCAAATCTACCTCATTCTAACTGGGAAAGAGTTGAGCTCTGTCTAAAGCTGGGGGTATTTTTAGTAGGAAAAAAAAAAAAACAGGGCTGAACTGAGCCACAGCTTGGGGTCATTTCAATATAAACTGTGTTTTTAAGAAAAGCACACAGAACTTCTGTACAATGAAAGCGGAAATATTAAAGAGCCAGTTCAGACGATACCAAATGGCCCAGCACAACGAGGAAGGAGAGGACGGCTGCATTGCCCCGACACCTTTGCTCTGTCCAGAACATAGGGCGTCAGTGTGCTCGTCCAGTAGCCTCTCCGCTGAGAGGGGAGGGAAGAGGAATCGGGAGCAGGAGAAGCGAGCATCTGGCGGCGGGCGGGGGGCATGGTGTTTAATCTGCTATGAAGCTCCCAGGAGTTACACAGCTGTTCTGGCAAAGCCACAGCGGCGCAGCCAATGCAAGCAGCAATCTGAAGAGAGGGGCGAAGCCTGTGTTCCAGGTTCCTAGTCCCCAGACAGACCCTTTCCCACCATTCTCTCATTTCCCAGTGTCTCATTTCACCATAACGTGGTGTGCGTTCCGACAGACAGCATGGAAGGGAGTTTCAACTCCATCACGGCACTGGACAGATTTTGCAGACCTTTTGTGGATTATGTAGATTTGTTGAATAATCTCTATGTTAAAGTACTACTAATCCCAGTTTCATGAACATTTATACCCAGAGAATTATACCCAGTTCAGTAACGACCTCAAAAGTTATTGTTATTATTTAATCAAGTTCAATTTTAACAGTCCTGCATTCCAGTTTAGTGATTTTATAAAATACTCTACCAAGTCTTGTGGTGAGATTTCTGGGAGAAAAGTTTTGGGTACTTAGGTGTGCATTACTGTCCTCTTAAAACAGTAGAGTTCTTTGTCTCTCTCCCCCCCCCCCCTTCTCTCCAGACAGAGAGGAGAGAGGGAAAAAATTAGAAAGAACTGCATGCATGTTTAGAGATTACCGAAAACACCACTTCAACCAGTGGAATAGCAGCTCAAAGTCAGGCACGCCTGGAAGTGCTGGACTGAGCCATTAACCAGAGATGGAAGGATGGAGACCTCCCGACAGGTCTTTCTCGAAGTTCCTGCAGCCTACGCCAGCTCTAAGGAACAGAAGGTTGGGGACAAGCTGGCAGCGGCGTCCTAGTGCTCCAGGCACATCCCCGCCACATGCTTGACAATCTAGTCCAAGGGAAGATACCCTCGGCTCTGCTTTTTGACTCAAAGGACAGCTTTTCTCTTGCTCTTTGGGCAATTCCAAAGCTGTGTGAGTGAAGGAAGGGAGAAGGCCTTTTGAGAAAGGTTCCGGTTGTGTGGGAATGCTGCATACAAAGCAACTTTCCGGAGTCACGGAGGCTGACGACCCGCAGGTACTCACCAGTACACTGGTGCCCGCTGCCAGTGTAACCAGGCAGGCAGGAGCAAGTGAACCTGTTGCCTCCGTGGTAAATGCACCGGGCCTGGTCCGCAGGAGCACAGGAATGACTGCCATCCTCACAGGGGTTGGGAGGCGGGGCGATCACTGAAAACAGAAGAAGGCAAGGACATCCGAGAGTTCGGGCCTGTGAATGGGTAAGGCTGCCCCTCACAGTGTGATCCACACACCAACAGCATCGGGACATCTAGGGGCTTAGAAGGCATATAGGTTCTCAGGCGACCCCACAGCCAGTAAATCAAAATCTGACTTTTAACAAGATCCCTAGAGGGCTTATATGCATATTAAAGTTGAGAAGGCTAGACTGGGTTTGTGGCTAAAACTCTAGACATGAAGATCAGTCATTAAAATAGTTCTTGATAAAGATTATAGCTCACCAGAACAACCCCCTGCCCCACACACACACACTCGCACAGTTTCTATGATCACTACTACCTTCTCATCCCAATGGGCTAAAAAGTGTATTTTCTGTATCATCATCTAACTCTACCGCTGGGATGAATTTGGAATCCTAGTTCTTTTGGATCCACTTTTAGGTCTAACGGTTTGTTTTTCTTTTTTTACCCTTAAAAGGGTACATTTATTATAGATGGAGTTGTATAGCTGGCCCAGTGCGGTGAGCATCTTTGAATTGTAAATCGTTTCATTTAAATTTGAGAAATATTTTACTTCTGTCTAGAACTGGTGGCATGAGAGGTTCATAGTCTTGTTACATCACTGGGCCAAATACCAAGACACACAGGAACCCCAACTGGGTGAACCCCCTTCAATAACTCAACACCGAAAGTAGGTACTTAGAGGAAAGCGACATCCAAACACAGGGCTGAACTGAGCCATAGGGTTATTTCAACGCACACTGAACCATATGGCAGAGCTTCTGTACATCAGAGTGGAAACATCAATGAATCAGAAAGCAAGGGTTCAGCACCGTTTGGGCCACAAAGAGAAACGGCTTAGCACTCACAGATGCAAGTGTGCCGGTCGTCTGCAAACTCATAACCAGTCTGGCAGTCACAGCTGTAGCTGCCCGGCAAGTTGGTACACACGGAGTTGGGGCCACAGCCATGGGAGCCAGCTGCACATTCGTTTACATCTAAGAAGAAATAAGGACAGAAAAGCAGTGCTTCGATCAAGGATTCCACGAGTGGAAGGTCTGAAAACCCAATGTTTTCTTACTACTCTAAATAGAAGTCCAAAGGTGAGATTTCTAACCATTGATGTGAATGCCTCTTGCGGATTATAATATTTATCTCCAGTTAGTCAAGTGTAAGTCACAGGGAGAAATATTTGAATATTCTAAGAATTCTTTAAACATTAAAAAAAAATCACTCAACATTCAAAACAAAAACACACTAATGATTTTTCTTTTAGAAATGTAAAGAAATTTCTGTGGTTCGTGAGGATGTAGTAGGGGAAAGAAAATGTCTGAAACCTGAAGACAACCTGAAAACACATGTTTTAGTAAATATGAGAAAACACTTAATATAGGATTAAAATGACAAAACCTAAGAACTCAAAACACGCAGAAGTTGCAAGAGATGTTTTCTTTTCCCAGTCCCAGCCCCAGCCCCAGCCCCAAATCCCCATGTCCAAACTATCCTCTCAAACCTAACCAGAATATGCTTTAGTTTTTAAATAATAGCATTTGGGTTAGCGGCTGCTAAACTCGTCTCGTTGATTAGTTGAGGTCACAAAGTAGACACACGTGTCTTCTAGAAACACAGAGCTGGAGGACCCCGTGAAAGAACACAGCACATACAACTTACCCACACAACTCCGTCCATCTCCCTGGTACCCAGAGGCACACTTGCAGGTGTAATCTACACCTGTCCCTGGATGGCACCGAGCTTTCGTGTCACATGTGTGGCTCCCATCATAGCAAGGATTCACTGGGGTGGGGGCTGAGTCCTCTGCATGAGCAGAGAGAGAATAAAACACATTAGCACGAGCTGGATGTTGTAAAGAGGATGGCAGAGAAAGGAGTTCGAAGATTCCATGGGACACAAAAATAAATTCAAAATGGATGAAAGGCCTAAATGTGAGACAGGAAACCATCAAAATCCTAGAGGAGGTAACAGGCAACCTCTTATGACTTCAGCCACAGCAAATTTCTTACTTGATATGTCTCTGAAGGCAAGGGAAATAAAAGCAAAGATGAACTACTGGGACCTCATCAGGATAAAAACTTCTGCACAGCAAAGGAAATAGTCAACAAAACTAAAAGGCAACCAATGGAATGTGAGAAGATATTTGCAAATGACATATCAGATAAATGATTAGTATCAAAAATCTAAAAGAACTTACCAAATTCAACACCTGTAAAACAAATATTCCAGTGAAGAAGTGGACAGAAAACATGAATAGACACTTTTCCAAAAACGACATCTAGATGGCTAACAGACACATGAAAAGATGCTCAATATTGTCCATCGTCAGAGAAATACAACTCAAAACCATAAACTACCACCTCACACTGGTCAGAGTGACTAAAATTAACAACTCAGGAAACAAAGGATGGAGGTGAGGATGCAGAGAAAGGGGAACCCTCTTGCACTGTTGGTGGGCATGCAAACTGGGGCAGCCACTCTGGAAAACAGTGTGGAGGTTCCTCAAAAAATTACAAACAGAATTACCCTACAACCCAGCAATAGCATTACTAGGAATTTATCCAAAGGTTACAGGAGTGCTGATTTGTAGTACCCAATGTTTATAGCGGCACTATCAACAACAGCCAAATTATGGAAAGAGCCCCAATGTCCATCAACTGATGAATGGATAAAGAATATGTGGTACATATAGGTAATGGAATACTACTCAGCAATGAGAAAGAATGGAATCTTGCCATTTGCAACAACGTGGATGGAACTGGAGGGTATTATGCTAAGTGAAATAAGTCACTTGGAGAAAGATATCATGTGTTTTCACTCATCTGTGGAATTTGAGAAACTTAACAGAAGGCCATAGGGGAAGGGAAGGAAAAATAAGTTACAAACAGAGAGGGAGGCAAACTATAAGAGGCCCTTAAATACAGAGAACAAACTGAGGGCAGAGGGGGGTGTTTAGAGGGGCGGGGAAAATGGGAGGTGAGCATTGAGAAGAGCACTTGTTGGGATGAGCACTGGGCATTGTATCTAAGTGATGAATCAAGGGAAACTACTCCCAAAGCCAAGGCTACACTGTATACACTGTATGTTAGCTAACTTAACAATACATTATTAAAAAATAATAATAATAAAAATAAAAAGACTCCATGGGACTGACTGTATCCTCATCCATTTGGGGGCCCACCAGGCGACCTTACTAAATTATTAATACCCAAGATGGGCTAGATTATCCACGCCGAAGTTTTAAATTCCAGAATGGCTTCCTCTTGCCTACTCTACAGACACCTAATCTTTCCTTACTCACGTTAGGCTTGTGTCCAGGGAATAAAAACGTCCAAATCATGGCATATTTTTATTTTAAAGTGCTCTCACTCTATCACCTCAGGTGATCCTCCGGAGAACTTTGTGAGCTTGGCTATCATTCCCATTACTCTTGCAGACCAGTGAGCCACATTGGAAAAGCTGCCTCAGCTCACAAAGCTAGGAAATGACACAGCAGGAACTCATACCCCCCAATTTTTGCCCCTAAAGTGGGCAATCTCTCACTAAAATTCACTATTTTAGAAGTCAAAATTTCATTAATGGGAAATCTTGCTTTTGTAAGATTTAGAAGACTAGAGAGGAATGATTTTTGCAGTATTTCCTTTTCAGGATTAACCTTCCCAGAGATCCGTCCATCCACTAGGTAGTGACAACTGTGACCATCTGAGACTGTGCCTAAAGGGTCTTATTTCTAGACAGAGTACAGCAGTAATGCTCAGTGAGCACTTATTTGTCAGGCACTGTTCTAAACCCTTTACGCACAGCATCCCTTTAAATCCTCATGAGTGCGCTGTGAGGAGGGCATGGATATCTCCGTTTTTACTACAGTACGGAGAGGCCAAGTAACCTGCCAGAGGTTACATGACAAGGCACATGGAGTGGGAATTAGCCGCCAGGCAGTCCGTGCTTTCCACCACTTTGCCACAGACACCACGGAAGGAACTTCATCAAGTGACCTCATCTAAGCCAAGGGCACAGAGATGGGTGTTGGAGAGAGCCCTGGACACAATGAATCCATTAACTCTGGGCACTTCCGTTTACTCCTCTGATTCCCTGGGTATAAAATGGGAATAAACACAATGCTTACATCTGCTGAAACTGAAGAAAATAAAGAAAACCCGACATAATGAGTGTGGAAGGCAATTCCGGCCCCCGCGGGCAGGCCCGCCCAGTCCCTAGTGACCATGTTCCCTTTGCCTCCTCAGTGGGGCCACTGCTCATCCTCAGCTTGCTTTCGGCTTTATGTCTCAGTTCCTAGAATTAATTCTAATCTTAGATCCAAAAGATTTCAAGAGCCTTATCCAAACCTCCCAGGCTTTACATCAAGCCATCCCTGCTACCACTAGAGCTTCGTCTAAGTCATAACTGGAGCTTCTGCCCTGGACTTCTGCCTGTGCCCGGTCCCTGTGTTGACAGCCAGCTCAGTGCACCCCAAGTTCTGCCTGGATCTCGACAGCTCCCGCTGCTCCAGGGACCAGCATTTGGCCATCGGTAGACACGTTGGCAACACCACCTACTTGAATTTCCCAGCACCACCTCCTCCTAGATTTCCTCTCATTTCTTCCTAGCTCCCCACCCCCCTTACCTCAGGTGGGTGGGCCTTGCCCAAAGTAACTCCTAGTCTAGACTCAAGGTGACACTTGGTGCTGTCACCTGCCTCAGACTGGACTCCCTGCAGTCCTTCAGGACATGCAGCTACCTCCCTAGGGCGTGCCCACTGTCCATGCTGCCTCTTCTGGTTTTCTCTGTCAGTCTGCTAGGAGCTGGGATGCCTTGGCTGAGTCTCTGAAAGGACCCCCTGCTTCCTGGTAAATTCCTCCTATCACTTCACAAGAAACACCACTATGTGTTCTTGCAGCGTAATATTCTTGTTCCCATGTTATGGCCGAATGAGTGAATGAGTGAGTGAGTGAGTGAGTGAGTGAATGAGGGCTCTGGGTTTATCCTTGGTTTGCCGCAGTGGTGCTGGCTGGTGTATGTTACGGGGTCCTGGTCAAGAAATAAAGGACCAACAAATGGCTCCAGCACCTTTAACCTGATGAACTAAAGTATGTCAGCATGCACGTAGCTCTGCAAATCAAGCAGATACCCTTGGGCGTCCCTCGTTCTTCCCTCTGGATCTCTTGGTGAACGGGACGGAAGCACAACACTGGGGTCATAGGGCAGTGCAGACCAAGTTCCTGAGGCAGTGCACGGCATGGCTATGGTTAAGAATAGGATCGTGTCCTCAGTGAAAGCTGAGAGCAGGACGATCCCTTCTTATTTCTCCATTTTAGGAGAAGATGCTGCATAGTATGCCTGGCCTCTCCAGCCAAAGGGGGAAGCGATCTCCGAACTGTTTTCGTTTATAAATACCAATGCTTAACCTTCTTATTCAGTACTTCCCAGCATCAAATTTGCACGGTGGCTCGTTCTGGCAAAGATCAGCGAGTATGCATGGACATCAAGAGCTCACCACCCTGCTAGGCACGAGGGGGGAAAAAACAAACAAACAAAAAAAAACGCAGTGCAAAGTTGACTTGCAAACATTCACGGGATACCCCAGCCTGCCTGAAATCGAGGGGACAGAATGTCCATAATTACATGACATGGATTTAAAACATACTACACTGACAGGATGGGCTACGTAATTCACGGAGCTCAGTGCGAAATGAAACGTGGAGCCCCCAGTTCAGAAATGAAGAGTTTCAGGAGAACAACAGCAGAGCATTAACCCGAGTCCTTCTGGGCTCAGGCCCTGTTTGCTGAACTTGGTTTCCAAAAACACGGCTTTAAAAATACATTTCTAAAACCATTTGGCTATTCACTCTCTAGCGCTTGTTAGCTTTCTCCTATTATAGCAAGAACAACACTCTCTTCCTTACGACATATTCTATTTCGCCCTCACCCTCCTAAATGGCTTGACTCTCTGACAGGGGATCTGGAACTAATTTACTCATTTAATCGAGAGGAGAGGAGCAGTTTTCCTTCAAGGAACAGTCCGTTCCGCTTCACTGGGTGGCCCTCTGCCCAGTCTCTCGACTCGCCAGAAGGAGCTCCGCGGTGGGCACAAGGGCAGGAGGCACAATGGGGTCCTGGTGGAGGACCCCACAAGAGACAGCCAACCCACACCTGAAACTCAAACACTTGGGGGTGGGGGTTGGGTGCTGGGGCTGGGAAGTGGGCCAGGCCCCAGGCTCTGACCGTTCACTGGGAAGACTGGACAGCAGTGCCTCCCGAGCCCTGAGAAGCCACAATCGCCCACATCAGATGGGGTAGCTGTGCCCTGCCCCAGACATTCCGACCAGATCGCCATTCCCTCTGGAGAAACGCAACGCTTGAGATGATACTGCTACAGACTGGGGGGAGGAGGGGAGGGAGAAAAAGGTTTTATTTTGTCATTTGTTCATTTGTTGTTTTCTCTCCCCCCCACCTCCCCATTTTTCTCCTATTCAGGGAGTCTAAACAACAGTATTGCAGTTTTCCACAGGGGAGGATGAAACGGTGCAAACACACAGGGTTAAAACACACATTCCCTCTTGAAATTCTGCCCGAATTATGAGGCAGTCCTGAGCCAGTGGAGTCCATGTGCGAAAAGCAGTGCCGGGCAAGGTCAGGAGTGGAGGTGATTCTGGCCTCAGCAGGATCAATGCAGAGCCGAACACAGGAGACCCTCTCTTTACTCCTTACGTATGCCTCGCATCCTAGGGGAGAACACTAGCTACTGGCTTTCAGAACTAAAAACGGTCCCTTTCATCTGGTGATTTCCTATCTGTTAGGGTTCCCGGACTTCACAGGCTCATCCTCGGGCTCACCTAAAAAAGAGTTTTTTTTAATCGATAGACTTTTTTTTCTTAAAGAAGTTTTTGGTTCACAGAAAAATTAAGCAGAAAGTAAAGGTTCCATAGCCGCCTCATCTGCAGTTCATTAACTTCTTATGTTAGCGTGATACGTTTATTTTAACGATAAGCCAATACCGATATTACCTAAAGTCTATGGTTTATTAGGGCTTACTCTTTGTGTTATGCAGTTCTATAGGTTTGGGTAAATGTATAATGACATCTATTCACCATCACAGAGGCACACAGAGTAGTTTCACTGCCCTAAAAATCCCCTGGGCTCTCCCTAGTCACCTCCCCCACATCCCTCCCCCTGAACTCCTGGCAACCACTGATCTTTTTATTCTCTGTAGTTTCATTTTTCCCTGAATGTTACATGCACTTGACCCTTGAACCATGTGCTGACTCCCTGCAGAGCTGAAAATCTGCATATAACTTTTGACTCCCCAAAAACTAATAGCCTATTGTTGACCAAAAGCCTTACCGATAAGGCAAGGAAATATCTGATACTGTATTCTTAACAATAAAGTAAGCTAGAGAAAAGAAAATGTTAAGAAAATCATAAAAGAGTACCAAAAACAATAAGATACCGAGGAATAAACCTAACCAAAGAGGTAAGAGGTCTGTACTCTAAAACTACAGAACACTTACCAAAGATATTGAAGAGAACACAAAAGTTGGAAACACATTGCATTGCTCACGGATTGCAGGAACAAACATTGTTAAAATGTCTATACTACCCAAAGCAATCCACACATTTAATGCAATCCCTATAAAAATACTAACAGCATTTTTCACAGAGCTAGAACAATCTTTAAATTTGCAGGGAACCACAAAAGACCCCAGATAGCCAAAGCAATCCTGAAAAAGAAAAGCAAAGCTGGAGGCTTCACAATTCCTGATTGCAAGCTATGTTACAAAGCTGTAGTCATCAAGACGGTACGGTCCTGGCACAAAAATAGACACACAGGTCAATGGAATAGAACAGAAAACCCAGAGATGGACCCAGAACTATATGGTCAACTCCTCTTCAACAAAGCAGGAAAGAATACCTAATGGAAAAAGAGTCTTTTCAACAAAAGGTGCTGGGAAAACTGCACGGCGACATGAAGAATGAAATTAGACCACTTCCTTACACCACACACAGAAATAAACTCAAAATGGATGAAAGACCCAAATGTGAGACAGGAAACCATCAAAATCCTAGAGGAGAAAGCAGGCAAAAACCTATTTGACCTCAGCTGGAGCAACTTCTTGCTAGACCCATCTCTGGAGGAAAGGGAAATAAAAGCAAATATGAACTATGGAATTTCATCAAGATAAAATGCTTATTCACGGTGAATGAAACAATCAACAAAACCAGAATGCAGCCTACGGAATGGGGAGAAAATATTTGCAAATGACCTATCTGACAAAGGGTTAGTAGCCAAAATCTATAAAGAACTTATCAAACTCAGCACTTTAAAAAACTAATAATCCAGGTAAGAAATGGGCAGAAGACGTGAATAGACACTTTTCTAAAGAAGACAACCAGATGGCTAACAGACTCATGAAAAGATGCTCAACATCACTCATTGCCAGGGAAATAAAAGTCAAAAATTGAGCTACCACCTCACACCAGGTGAGAATGGCTAAAGTTAACAACACAAGAAATGACGAGTGTTGGCAAGGATGCAGAGAAAGGGGAAACCTCTTGCATTGCTGGTGTGAATGCAAACTGGTGCAGCCACTCTATAGAAGAGTATGGAGCTTCCTCAAAAAACTAAAAATAGAACTACCCTATGACCCAGAAATTGCACTACTAGGCATTTACCCCAGGGGATACAAAAATACAGACTCGAAGGGGTCGTGGACCCCAATGTGGATGGAGCTAGAGTGTATTATGCTCAGTGAAATAAGTCAGTCAGAAAAAGACGAACACCATATAATTTTACTCATATGTGGAATTAAATAAAACAGATGAACATATGGGAAAGAGAAAAAAAAAAATAAAGAGGGAAACAAACCATAAGAGACTCTTAATGATAGAGCACGAACTGAGGGTTGATGGGAGGGAGGGGGGAGGGAGATGGGCTAGAGGGATGACAGAGATTAAGGAGGGCACCTGTGATGTGCACTGGGTGTTGTGAGTGAGGAATCACTGCATTCTACTCCTTAAGCCAATATTGCACTGTTTACTGACTAGAATTTAAATAAAAGTTAAAAAAAAGAAAATCATACAAGAAAATACATTTACAGTACTGTATAAAAAAAAGCCACTTATAAGTAAAGCTGCGCAGTTCAAACCTGTGTTGTTCAAGGGTCAACTGTGGTTGGAATCACAGATGTAGCCTTTGCAGGCTTTCCTTCACTTAGCAATAGGTACTTAAGGTTCCTCAGGCCCTTGAGTGTCTTAACAAGCCTAGAACATTCTTATCTGCATGTTTACCAAGCTTCACAGATGTGGTTAATTCTAACTGAAGTTTGAGAAACACTGCTTTAGTTTTTTTTTTTTTACCCCACAGCTATTTTTTTTTCAGTGAAGCTATAACTCACATACCATATAATTTGCGCGCCTAAAAAAGGCAATTAGATGTTTTTTAGCATTTTTTCAGTTTTTTAGCATTTTTTCAGTTATGCAACTATCACCACAACCAAGTTTAACACATTTTAACACCCATCCCCCAAAGAAACTTGTCGTCTTTGGCCTTGCACTCCCTAGGCCCCCTCTTATGCCTCAGCTCTAGGGGCATCTACTCTCATCTACTCTCTCTGCAGATTTGCCTCTTTGGGCAAGTATTTGATATAAACAGAATCAAGCAATATGTTGTCCTCTGTGACTAGCTGCCTCCACTCAGCATGTTTCCAAAATCCATTCATACCGTAACATGTATCGGTACTCCATTCCTGATGTCTTGATCATATTCCATTGAACGGATTAGGACATTTTAAAAATCCATTCATCGATTGACAGACATCTGGGTTATTTCTACCTATTTGGCTATTCCGAATAATGCTGCTATGAATATTCATGTACAAGTTTTTATGGGGACAGAAGTTTTCTTTTCTCTTGGTTATATAGCTACGAGCATAATTGCTCAAGTCGGGGGCGTCTGGGGGGCTCAGTCAGTCGAGCATCCGACTTCGGCTCAGGTCATGATCTTACGGCGCGTCGGCCTCTGTGCTGACGGCTCAGAGCCTGGAGCCTGCTTCAGATTCTGTGTCTCCCTCTCTCTCTGCCTCTCCCCCACTTGCACTCTGTCTCTCAAAAATGAATACACATTAAAAAAAATTGCTCAAGTGGTAACTTTGTGTTTAACTTTGCGAAACTACTGGATTGTTTTCCACAGTAGGTACCATTTTACACTCACCAGCAGTGGACGAGGGTTTCAGTTTTTCCACATCTTCACCAACACTTAGGTTTTTTTTAATGTAGCCATCCACACGCAGGTAAAGTAGTATCATTAGGGTTTTGATGTGTTTGCATTTTCCTGATGACTAATGATATTGAGCATCTTCTCATGTGCCTATTGGGAAGTCTGTGTATCTTCTGAGAAATGCTCTATCCAAATTTTTTACATTATTTCTTTTTATTGTGTTGTAAGAGTTCTTCATATATTCTAGATACATGTCTCTTAGGAAATACATGATTTTCCAGTATTTCATCCCTTTCTGTGGTTTGGATGTTCACTTTGTTGGGAATATCCTCTGAAGCACAAGTTTTTAATTTTGAGGACACCCAATTTTTACTTTGTTGCCTATGCTTTCAGTATCATATAAAAAGAAGCTATTGCTGGGGTGCCTGGGTGGCTCAGCTGGTTGGGTGTCCAACTTCAGCTCAGGTCACGATCTCATAGTTTGTGAGTTCAAGCCCCATATCAGGCTCTGCTGTCAGTGTGGAGCCTGCTTCGGATCCTCTGTCCTCCGCTCTCTCTGCCCCTCCCTGCTCGCTTGCGCGTGTACTCTCTCTCTCTCTCTCTCTCAAAAATAAATTCACATAAAAAAAAAGAAGCTATTGCCAAATTCAGAGTCACAAAAATTTCTCACTTTTTTCTAAAATGTAGCTAAATTACATTAAGGTCTCTGACCCACTTTTGGTTCATTTTTGTATACAGCATGAGCTCGGGATCCATAATCATTTTTAGCACGTAGATATCCAACTGTCCTAGAACATTTGTTTAAAAAAAAAAAACTACTCTCTCTCCTCACTGAATAGTTTTGGCAACCTTCTCAAAAATCAGTTGACTGTAGACGTGAGTGTTTATTTCGGGATTCTCACTTCTATTCCACTGATCTTTAGATCCATCCTTCTGCCAGGACTACATGGTCTTGATTAAAGTGGAATTCCTCCAAGTGTTCATTTTCAATTTTGTTTTGGCTATTCTGGCTTCCTTAAAATTTCCATGAATTTCAGGATCAATATCTCAGTTTTTGCAGAAAGACCAGCTGATAGCTGATAGGATTGTGTTGAATCTACGGATCAATTTAGGAAGCATCATTCTGCTAATAAGTCTTCTGATTCATAAACATGGAACTAGGTCTAATTTTCTATTTATTTAGGTCTTAATTTTTTTTTCAAAAATGCCTTCTATGTTTCAATGTAAAAGTATTACGCTTAAAAATTTTTTTATTCCTAAATATTTTAGGGACAGAATTGTTCTTAAAGTTTCCTTTAAGGAACAGAAGGGAACATACCTTCAACTGGGCCGATCTGATTGGTCACGGCGAATCTAAGCACTCCTTCCCCCTCAGTGTACAAGGCAAAGACCCGGTCCACACTCAGCTGCTGGGTGGTGGGGATGGCCCGGTGTCTGGGGGCGTGCCTGCATGCCTGGTAAGTGATGTTCTGGTAGATGCGGTAGGACAGGGTTTGGTTGATGGCACCGAAGATGAGCGAGTAGTCTCTGGAACTTGTGGAGGTCACAGCTGCAAGAGACATCATTCAGCCAAACTGAATATTAGAGATTTTCACGTGGGGTAGATTTTTCCATTTTTCCTCTAATTCCTGGAGCATGTTCCCTTGGGAAGTTCCTGAGTTAATACGGAAAACCTGCTAGGCGATTCCCGGAATCTGAGTAGATGCAAAGCCAGTGCTGAGGAGGAGGGGGCACAATCATTGCCATCATTATTAGCAAAGAAGGAATTCTGCCACAGTGTGCCAGCCACGCCAGGTGCTCTCCAACACTGCCCTGTTTATACCTCACCCCAGCAGAGGGGACTCTGCGATCACACGCAGGGGGCCTTGCAGAGGTTAAGAAGTAGCCTAAGGGGCGCCTGGGTGGCTCAGTCGGTTGGGCGGCTGGCTTTGGCTCAGGTCATGATCTTATGGTCTGAGTTTGAGCCCCGCATCGGGCTCTGTGCTGATGGCTCGGAGCCTGGAGCCTGCTTCAGATTCTGAGTTTCCCTCTCTCTCTGCCCTTCCCCTGCTCACTCTCTGTCTCTCAAAAATGAATAAACGTTAAAAAAATTTTTAAAAATTAAAAAAAAAAAAAGAAGTAGCCTGAGACACGAGGCCGGTATGTGGTAGAGCTGGAACTGGGAAACGAGGCAGCCCGACGCTATACCTCATGTTCTCAGGCTCAAGATTGCACAGAGGCGACACCTTACCTTCCAACTTAAGTCCTAAGGGTTCTGGACAACGGAAGGGGACGTTCCTTCAGTCTGAGTGCGGAGTTGGAAGCCCACACCGGTGTTCTGGCCATCAGCTGTTCTGCGCACTACCTGGGTTTCCACGCCCATTCTTCCCCCGCTCACCCTCTGCCCAGCTGCCAGCTCTCACAACACAGAAGCCGGAAAGGCACGGCTCAAAGCCAACAGCTGTGCCGCAGGACGGCAGCTGTGAGGACGCCAGTATCTTACATTCACGCGGTTTTCTAGAACTCAGCGCAATTTACACACAACAACCACGGGAGGTAGAGAGAAAGGGTGTTCTTTCGCTCATTCTCAAGATGAGAAAATAGGCTCTCAAATGGCGAGCGACCTTAGCCTTTCGTCTATTTTAAACTGCACATCCATGATGCGAATTCCTATCTTCTGACTCTAAATCTAGCATTAGTTGTACAACAGTGTAGCATCTCACTTTAAAACAGGCTGAAACAATGTTACAGGACAAGTAGAAATTTCAATAGTCAGTATTTTTCCGTGGCTCAGAGAGCACAGGTGGTTAAAAACTGTATATAATTATACAATCCCAACCCACCCCCGTAGACAAGGTTGCTGTTGATTCCATTACTGTCTGAAAGTACCGGGATAGGAATATTGATATTCATTTGTGTAGCAGCCAACACTTCTTTCACTTTTACTACCTATTTAGTAATAAAACGATATCGAGCTCCTTTTATGTACCACATACTCTTCTAAGGACATTCCATGTAATAACTCATCATCCTTACAACTATCTCGTGAGATATGCACTCTCCCCATTTTATAGATGTCAAAACGGGTTACACATACCTGAGTCCGAGTAGTGGTAAAGCTCCTTGTAGGGAGCTATCTGGGCTGTGAAATTCGCCGGGATGGGAGGCACCTGACCTTGAATGTTGGTCTTAATGCTCAGATAGTTCTCCGGGTCAAGTCCCTCGGCAGTTTGAGTGATGTGAACCCTCTCTTCTCCTGGATAGAAAATAACTTCCATGTCATGGGTAAAGGTGGCACCTGCAGAGGAAGAAAGACTTCAGCACAGAGCTAACAGGAGGTGTCACGGCTTCCGGTAACAATCACCTTGGCACATTTCCTCACTCCCACCCCTGGCGGAGATGGTCCTAAGAAGATGATCTGATATCCAAGACTAAGTACCATCAGCTGCCGATTTCATCAGTTCCCCAAAGTTTCTGTCCAACAGTGTGGTTTCATCCTGCCTCGTTTCACACTGTTTCCCTTTGTAGCAGCTTGTTCTCCGTGAGAAGCTACTAGGACAATCTTGACCTTTCTCTTTCTGAGGTTGCCGGACTTAGCGAAAAACAAACAAGCAAAAAAAAAACTTAGGATACCCAGTTCAATTTGAATTTCAGATAATTAACGAATATATTTTTAGTAGAATACGTCTCATACAATATCTGGGGCATATTTTTACTAAGTTATTCAAATAATTCATTATTTACCTGAAATTCAAATGTGACGGAGTATACCCCGCCTACTTATGACAAAGCTTTACTCAAACGTTGATGGAAAACAAGATCCTGCAAACAGCTCTGGAGGCGGGGGAAGAATTTTCCTCTCAGCACTTTATCTGTGATAAAGCCAGTAGGAAGCCAACCTTTTCAGGGAAGGAGAAAGCAGCCGAAAAAAATCCTCTACACCCTTGTTATCAAAGGGTGGTCCTTAGACCAGCGTTAGCGTCTCCTGGAAGCTTGCTAGGAAAACCGAATCACGGACCCCAACCCAGGCCCACAGAGCCAGAATCTGCCTTTGCACAAAGGCTACAGGTGATCTGCGTGCAGGTTAGAGTTGAGAGGCACTCGCTGGCCTGTACCATTAGAGGTCAGAGTCGCGGGGGTGGGAGAGGAGGAAGTTTACTCACTAAGTAAACTCCTCTCCGGATGCCCTGTAATCACCATTTGTGCAACTCTATTTGGCAGATCTGTGTGTAAGTAACAACTCAAGTAAACACAGCCTAACAAACAAGCTTCAACCAATCCCGGTGAAAAGACATCAACGGTCCAAATGGAATCATCCCATTTCTCAGGACAACTTGGAGATCATGTGGAAGAAAACAGCCCTGTGAGACCAAACCAGTCCCAGCTACACACCTGTAGAATATTGAACAAACGGATCCTCTTTCACGGAATAAAAACCAAAGCATGGCGGCTGGTAGCCATCAGCCCCCTTAAAGGCACCTGCTACTCACCTGTGAGACGGAAGCCGCTCTCCCAGCCTGGTTTTTCTAAAGCAAAGAGCCAGCCAAACAGGCCTCCGATTGGTGTGAGCGGGAGAAGGGCTTGGGCCGCGGGCTGCGGGATGTGGCTGATGGCGGTGTAGGCTCTGCCGTCGTTGCCCACAATGTACGCATGCAGGTCCACGTCAGTGAAGTGCACGGGCGTGTGGCCCACGTGGAGGTGGCCGCTCACTTTCCCATTGACTCGATGCGGTACCCCTAAATGACAGCAAATCCAGTCACCTTTGACTACGATCCAGGTTGGGGATGGGTACACAGAAAATAATTCCACTCACAATTCCCGCAACTCAGCCTTTTAGCCATTTGCATGATTCCCTAACCAACCAATTATCCGTCTAAGTACAAAACAGACCTTTCTTCGATTTCTTTTCTCCCATCCACTCTCCCATCCGCTTTGACTCTAATGAGCTGGCAAAAAGGAGGAAAGATTTCTGGCTAATCCTTAAAGTGGGAAACCAGCCCAAATGCATTCATTTCTCCTTATCAAGCACCTGCAAGTTGCCAATGCTTTGAGGCGG
The DNA here is from genome assembly GCA_030068075.1 of Paguma larvata. Lineage (NCBI taxonomy): Eukaryota > Metazoa > Chordata > Mammalia > Carnivora > Viverridae > Paguma > Paguma larvata. The sequence continues at coordinate 2,684,278 of CM057827.1, forward strand.
GCAGTCGGAGATCCGAGGCTCACAGCAGCGGCTGGAAACCAGCAAGCGGCAAAAACACACACAGAGCGGCCCGCAGCCCAGTCAGGCCAGCATGTCTTACCTTCTGGGAGACAGTACTTCCCGTCTCCATAAAACCTGGACTGGCAGTGGCAGCAGAAGCCAGTGGCGTAGTCCGTACAGAAGGCGTGCGGGGAGCACTGTCCGTGGTGGTGTTCGCAGGTCTCCTTGCCGGCAGCATTATACGTGAAGACTGGAAAGTAAAAACAAACCTGCATTACAAGGGCTAAGTGACTCCAGCATCGTTCCTGGCAAGCTTCACCGTGGACACCACATCTGCTCCACAAAATCAGTTTAGATTGTAATAAACAAATGGGTTTTTGATGTTTAAGAGACTGGAACAACACTCAACCCAGGGGAATTAGCTTGCTTTGTCTTCTGGCAAGAAGTACCCTGGACTGCTCCCATCTGGTCTCCCCGCAGAGCTGGCGAACTCGGGGGAGGCCGCAGCACTCTGGGGTGAGTGCAGAAACGCCGAAGCCAACAAGTAAGTAGGCATAAGGCTGAACTGTACAAAACTGCTATTTTGTGGGTCTAGAGTGGTCAAATAGCAGCAATCTTATGTGACTCAACCTGAGAATAATGACCCGGAGAGGAAGCCTGAAAAGAGAAATAACAAATGTGGTCTTAGGTCAAGCACTCTTGACTTCTAGGGGATCCTATACCTAAAGAGAATGGCCTATAGCTTGTCTCATATGCCCAGAGAGGCAGGCTTTCTTCTGACAGGTGTGTCTGGTGGTGGGTATGGCACAAGCAGGACTGCTACGCAGTAGGAGAGAAGGGGCCACAATTACAGCTCTTCTAGGAAACCACTGTGGACCAGTAATGGTTCCTTCCATCTCCCGCTTATTCTGCCCATTGAAGTAAAGAGGGCCATCCGGGCACCTGGGGGGCTCGGTCGGTTAAGCATCCCACTCTTGGTGTTGGCTCAGGTTGTGATCTCGTGGTTTGTGAGTTCGAGCCCCGTATCGGGCTCTGCGTCGGCAGTGTGGAGTCCTGCTTGGGATTCTTTCTCTCCCTCCCTCTTGGTCCCTCCTCCCATTCCCCCTTCAAAATAAATAAATAAACATTTTTTAAAAAGCAAGAGAGAGAGGGCCATCGGCACTACCAAGAAACAAAGGAATTGGAGCAGATGCCATTTCCATAAAGGAAATGCCAAGAGTGGGGGGGGGGGGGGAGGCGGCGCTAACGGACAGAGGGCTCTCTCCAGACATTAGCAATGATGTTAAGCCTGGGCGTGACCACCAGGAGGCAAAGCGGCTGTGCACACCTGGCCTTCACATGAGTGGGGAAGCGGGTAGGAGTAGGGGGAAGGCTCAGGGAGCCTGTGGAGAAGCAGGGCCAGCACAGAACTCTAGCATTAGACTCTGCTGCTGCTGGGGGTGCCAGCTGTGCTCCGGACCTAGGTCTGAGAAGGAGGAAACTGGAGGGCAAGGAAGATATGGAAAGATTAACATGTACACACTACTCCAGGGAAGAACAGCAGACAAAGCAAAGGAGGGGAGATGTACCCCAGGTAAGTAAACATAGCCAGACAGAGACTCGGATCAGCAGGTAAAAGAACAAAGTTGCCATTTAAATAGCGCTTCCTCTATGCCAAATACCACTCTAGAAACTTTATTAACGATTTCAGTTTGCACAAGGGCAGGGACTGTTTTTATCTCTGTTGTGCAGATAAATGAGCTGAAGCACAGATCAGAGTGAATTTCCTCAAGTCAGGCACAGGCAACAGGATTTGAACCCAGGTCTGGCCCCAGCTGCACTCCAGTGGAAGCCACGAGAACTGGGGTAAGGATCTGATCAAGACGCTTGGGCCCGATCAGCACAGGCTTCGGCAAGTAAGATTTGAGGCGCACATTATAAACCAAGCCTGATGGCAGAAGAGAGCTGAGACAACCCAGACGGGGTTCACGGCGTGTTGGGGGGAAGAGCACAGGTAAGAGGTGGGGGTAGCAGCACGAGCATTAACTTCCGGGCAGCACTCGACTGCCGCTTCCAGATTCTTGAGAAAGCAGCAGGCTGAGGGGTTGGGAGGGCAGGTAACCTGGACGCGAGTGAAATATCTGGGAACATGGTGAGAATGAAGTCGGTGACTCAAAACTTGGTATTAGGGCCTTGATCACAAAGCTGAGAAATTCCAGTTTGATAAGAATAGAAATTTAGGCATAGTCCTGAACAGTTGTGTTTTTTTTAGTAGGAAAGGGACATAGAACTCACAACCCCTTCCAAACTCCACCCCCCCCCAAAAAAAATCCAGAATGGGTAGTAGAGAGCCTGCTGTGAAGAAAACTGTGTATCACCATTGATTTAAGATGTTGAGACCTAGTTTGAATAAAAAGTAACTTGTCAGTCCAGGTTCCTCCAGCTCCGAAGGTAACAGCTAAGTGTGAAGAAGCAGTGTCTAGAGGAGCCGGCACGCTGGCAAGTGCTCAGGGCACGGCTGCCGTCAGTAGTCCCCTCTAGAACAAGGTGGGAGTGACACGGGGTGGGGGGTAATGACAGGGGGACCCCAACCTCTAGAACTCAACCTTGGCCGTGGCTCAGATTGCTCTGTGCAAACCACAGAAATACTAAAATCAGGGTGGCACCCCTTCTCACACCTCCGTTGCCAGAAATCACATTTTTTCCTGAACGTACGCCTGAGGACCGAGGGAAAACAGCAATGGGACACAGGTCTAAAGGGTAGTCACATTCAGGTTAAGTGCCGCAAAAATAAAGCCAAACCCTAAACACTGTTCTCCTGGATTAAAGAAATAGCGGGTCTGTATTGTATTCTCTCTGTTTCTCTGATGAAGACTTGTTCTTGCAGCCAATCCCCACGGCAAGAGTGCGTCATCACACAGGGAGAGATGGCACATAGGAGGAAGGCAGATTTGGGGAGCTGAGGTTCATTTAAAGCGCAAGCACGGCTTTCATAGGGGTAAAAGGAGAGTTGCTAAGCAATGTAGCCAACCACTTACAAAGGCAATGGTGTAAAAGTGTAAGCGGACCAGCATACTGAGTGCATTTTTCTTTCTTAAAGTTAATTTGAGAGGCGCCTGGGTGGCTCAGTTGGTTAAGCGGCCGACTTCGGCTCAGGTCATGTTCTCACGGTCTGTGAGTTCGAGCCCCACATTGGGCTCTGTGCTGACGGCTCAGAGCCTGGAGCCTGCTTCAGAGTCTGTGTCTGTCTCTCTCTCTGCCCTTCCCCTGCTCATGCTCTGTCTCTATGTCTCTCAAAAATAAATAAACATTAAAAAAATAAAGTTTATTTGAGAGTGCGAGTCGGGGAGGGGCGGAAGGGGGGGTGCCGACTCTGAGATCAGGACCCCAGATCCAAGCAGATATTAAGAGTCGAGGGGCGCCTGGGTGGCTCAGTCGGTTAAGCGTCCGACTTTGGCTCAGGTCATGATCTCACGGTCTGTGAGTTCAAGCCCCACGTCGGGCTCTGTGCTGACGGCTCAGAGCCTGGAGCCTGCTTCAGAGTCTGTGTCTGTCTCTCTCTCTGCCCTTCCCCTGCTCATGCTCTGTCTCTATGTCTCTCAAAAATAAATAAACATTAAAAAAATAAAGTTTATTTGAGAGTGCGAGTCGGGGAGGGGCGGAAGGGGGGGTGCCGACTCTGAGATCAGGACCCCAGATCCAAGCAGATATTAAGAGTCGAGGGGCGCCTGGGTGGCTCAGTCGGTTAAGCGTCCGACTTTGGCTCAGGTCATGATCTCACGGTCTGTGAGTTCAAGCCCCACGTCGGGCTCTGTGCTGACGGCTCATCAGAGCCTGGAGCCTGCTTCAGATTCTGTGTCTCCCTCTCTCTCTGCCCTGCCCCGCTCGTGGTCTGTCTCTATGTCTCTCAAAAATAAATAAACGTTAAAAAAAATAAAAAAAAAAAAGAATACTTTAAGAGTCGAATGCTTAACCCACTGAGCCTCTCGGGCACTCCCCAGACTGCATTTTTCTAAAAAAATCATGGGTAGGGTTCCAGGAAAGGCCATTAGGAGACAAACTATGATTAGGACAGGTTACTGGTTATTGGTAAACTGGCTCAGGGATATTTGTAAGCAGTTTGTTTGTTTTGTTTTGTAGAATATTGCATTTGAAAGATTCAGCTTATTGAGCTGCAAATATAAGCTCAGCCTTCCAGCCCCGTGACAGCTGCACAGGGCAAGAAGTGGAGTTCGCTCCTGACAGGGGAAAACCCAGGCTCCCCTTAGGATCCCTCGGGGTACCTGCTTCGCACAGGCGTGCACACAGATGCACACACTTAATACAATATCGGCTTGTCAGGCGACAGGTAACTAAATGCCTGTTACACTTTTTCATTTATTAATTCAACAAATATTGTGAGCACTCACGACGGGCCCGGCTCTGACCTAGGAATTCGGGCTACAGCAGACAAACCCGCCGTCCTGAAGCTCACGTTCTCCTAGGCGGCACTGAACAAACAGGGAAATTATTTAGTACAGAGGTTGTTGTTAAGAGCTGTGCAGAATCTCAAGTCAGGAAAGGTCAAGAGGGCTGGGGTTGGGGGCGGGGACTTCGCTCTTACAAACATCAGGATCAAGGAGGACCTTGGGGGAAGGTGACCTCTGGGCAGAGGCCTGAGGGCGAGGGCACCTGGGAGGGACAGGGGCAGTGAGAGAAGCCTGGGGAGGTACCGGCTGGTTGTCAAAGGAAGGAGCGGGGCTTCAGTCTGAGTGAGAAGGGGAGCCACTAGGGCATCCGGAGCAGAAGAGTGACTGATGAGATCTGACCTACGATACTTCAGATCCGGCCAGCGAGTGCGTGCCCTGGCAGCTGGAAGATCTGGTGGAAAGAACATTCTGAAGATGGGCCGACAGGGTTTGCTGATGAGTTGGATGGAGCGCAGAAAGGGAGAGAAGGTGAGAGGAAAGTGGGAAGACCGCGACAGAGAGAGCGGAGAGAGAGGCCCACGGTGAGGTTCCCACCTTGGTGGGCTGCCATCACCTGAGACAGGGACACCATGGAAGAGCAGGGTTAGGAGGGACTGTCCCGGCAACAGCTGGGAGGCCATCAGGGAGGCTCTCTCCCCTTCCGACAGGACTTGTACCCTCGGGGGGCACCATGCAGCCACTCAGGAGGGCTGCATTTCTCCACGGATTGTGGGGAACCACTGCATCACAATCACCTGGGATGCCTCTTCAAAATGCCAGCTCCCCAGGCGCACCTTAGCCCTACCAACTCAGACCCTAGGGGTGCGCCCCGGTGTCTGCGCCTGAGCCACTCCCCAGGTGGATCTTGTGCCCACTGATGATGACCTTCAGGCCATTTGTCAACTTTCCATTTCTGGGCTCAAGGATGCTCATTAACATAGTGAACAAATTTCTTCTGACAGCTAGCAGCTCCGGGGGTGGGGGGCGGGATTTGGGGCAATGCCCTCACATCCGTTCCTGGCCAGCTGGGCGGCAGGACTGGGTGCTCGCTGCGGGTGTGGGCCCAGATCCACCAGCCCGGAGGAACCCCTCCCTGATGAAGAGGTGGAACTGGACCTAGACATAGCATCCCCCATGCAGCTATCCCTCCACGGCAAGAAAAGCCACACTTCCGGCCCACGTGCCTCCTCAAACTTCCCTGGGAGTATGCTGAGCCACGTGAAGCTGTGGAATCAATGTCTGAGTCCCAGCTGGAGGAGATGTGTGAGGAGCGCATCCCAAAACAAGTGACAATTTCCATCTTCGGTGATCATTTACATGCCTCTTTACATCAGAGTTTTGAATGTATTCGCACCCACTTCTTCCTATTCTGGTGAAGAGATATTTCCATTTTACAGATGAGAAACTGAGGCCCACAGAAGTGATACGATCTTCTGGCTCTAAATCCCATGCTCTTTCCATTACCTTGGAATCACCAGGGGACCTAGTTTAAAAATGCAGATTCTGGTTCAGAAGGTGGAGGAGGGGTGTGGAAATTTTAAACAAAGGCCCTAGGTGAATCAGATGCTAGGGGACTAGAACCCACGCTTTGAGAAATCGTTTTTTTCTAGGGGTGGCTTCTTCTCTCCTGAATTTACCCACAGGCTGTCTTCCAGCCCCTCCTGGGACCCACGCTCTGCCTGGGCGCACCTGTCACAGAGAGTCAAAACGCTAGAGACAAGGCGGCAGCTTGCCCGGCACGGCAGGAGGGCAAAGGCCTGCCAGGTGTGAATGTGCTTAGTTTACAAAGGCTTCGCTAACATGAGGCCTTTCCAATCTCATTTCTTTTTCCCCTTTAATGTTTTTTCACTCTTCTCATACCCTTCCTAGAAAGCAAAATGGGGTGGGGATACATAGGACAAGGAAAGGCACCTGCCAAGGTTCCTGAGATTTGTCTTCATTGAGAGTTCTTCACGAAAATGGAAAACTTCTCCAAAAAAAAAAAAAAAGAAAGAAAGAAAATTGAAAATAAGGGTGCCTGGGTGGCTCAGTTGGTTAAGCATCCGACTCTTGATTTCAGCTCAGGTCTTGATCTCAGGGTGGTGAGTTTGAGCCTCGTGCCAGGCCCCATGCTAGGCTCCGTGCTGGGCATAAAGCCTACTAGATTTGATCCGCCCTTCAGTCTTCATTCTGCCGGCAACATGTCAGCACTGGTCTTGGGCCTGCCCTCCTTCCCTAGGGCTCTGGCCCAGCCCCGTGGAAGGTGGAGGGCAGACTCGCTCTAGGCAGTGTAGGAACACAGAGGGGATGAGGGCTTCTGGCGTGGGGCTGCCCCTGGCACCTAGAGTGACTTCTTTTTTTTTCTCTTTCAACAGCTTTTACTGCTCAAGAAAAGGACCCACATTTTTACTGCAGGAAAAATCTTCCTACGTTTCCCCTGCCTTGCATATAATGATTGACTAAGAAAAACCACGTCCAACTTTGTAATGAAAAACAGTGATATGGGGCACCTGGGTGGCTCAGTCACTTGGGCGTCTGACTTCAGCTCAGGTCATGATCTCATGGCTCATGAGTGTGAGCCCCCATGTCGGGCTCTGTGCTGACAGCTCAGAGCCTGGAGTCTGCTTTGGATTCTGTGTCTCCCTGTCTCTCTGTCCCTCTCCCGCTCACGCTCTGCCTCTCTCTCAAAAATAAACATAGGAAGAAATTTAAAATAATTGAAAGAAAAACAGTGGTATACTTTTCCCTCCAGTTTTCAGTTTGTTTTCTTCTAGGGTGTGTGTGTGTGTGTGTGTGTGTGTGTGTGTGTGTGTGTGTGTGTGTGTGTAGTGTACAGTGATGACAGTTGGGAAAACAGTCATTAGGAGTCAGATGGCGGGGTTGGTACGGGCAGTGGTTTACATGCGCTGTCATGACAACAGCAGGCTCTCCCAAGCAGGTGTCTCTACAGGTATGGGAAGCCTTCACGTTCACAGACCCTCCGCAACCCGGACGTGTCTCTGGGAGAGACGCTGTCTCATCTGGAAGGGCTGGAGGGGGAGGCAGAGCCGGCTCTAATTCATCCCACGGTGGAAGCTGCATGAGTAACACATTCCTGCAGGCTTTCTCAAAGCCAAAAGGAGGGCTGGACTAGGAGCCACAGGGAAATCCCTGCGACACCCTGGGCTTTCCCGGCTCGACTGCCGTGAAAGCGGGAACACCAGGATCCCACGCTGGAGTACAGACAGCTGAGGTCTCCCTCTCCATTTTCACTTGTCAGTCCTCTGTCCCGGCCATTTCCCCCATTTCCCTCTCTAAGCTCAGACTCTGACGCCATGGTCTGGCTCCAGGCCCTCTTCCTTCACAAAAGACTTCCCAGACTGCGGGGACACGTGGGTCTGCCCTCCGCTGTGGCACCAGCCAGCGTGTGCCAATCCTTCCGTGGCTTCCTTGTCTCTTACTCAGGCAGGTCACTCAGTATTTCCAGACTTCAGCTTCTTCCTCTGTAACATGGGAAGAGTAACAGTATCTCCACCTCACAGGGCAGTCTTGAAGACAGATCGTGACAGCACAGAGTAAAGCAAGTTCCCACTTAGGGTCCCAGGGGGTATGTGATAAACGCCACTTCCACCAGTGCCTGGGTCAGAGCAGGGCGTGTGGCAGGTGCTCGGGTAACTTCCTGCTCTGTCGGCAAGCTGGAGCTCCCTGGACAAACAAGCACCTTAGATAGAAGATGCTCGCATTTTCGTGTTATTGCCGGCTCTGGTCTATGAAAACAGAACAAAGCAAATAACACACTTGAGGCCGGAACTAGAGTGTGATTGGGGGGGCGCCTGGGTGACTCTAGCGGTTGAGCGTCCTACTCTTGATTTCAGCTCAGGTCATGATCTCACGCTTCATGAGTTGGAGCCCCGTGTCAGGCTCTGTGCTGACAGTGCAGAGCCTGCTTGGGATCCTCTCTCTCCTCTTGTGTGATTGGGACCTTCTTGAGCGATGTGCACATGTCCTGAAAAGAATCTAGATTTCTCAACGAGAAGAAAAGTCTATAAAAAGAGTCCCTAAGGGAAAAAAAAATTTTAAAAGAGAGGGAGAGATATTTGGGGGTTCTTTAAATAAATCTTAATATTTTGGTTTGCCAACATGACTTTTAAGTTTAAAGGGAAAATTAAAATGGGCGTGGTGCTTGTCATACTCAATTCTGGTCCTCACAGCTACTTCACAAGGTTTACATTTTCCTCCATTTTATAGCTGAGGAAAATGAGGGTCAGGGTATACGTCTTACCCCAAACCAACACAGCAGAGCTGCGAATCGAGCTCGAGTCACGCAACACCCAAATCCACGCTCCCCCACTCCATCAGTAGAAACAGCCAGGCAGGTGGCTGGGCACTTGCAGGCAATGTTCCTTGGGAGTCACGGCCACTCCCCCTCCACCAGCTATCCCAGAGAAGTCCACTTCTGCTTGACGGACGTCTGAGGCACCAATGTTTCATTTGGAAAAAAAAAAAAAAGTAACTAATAACTGCATGGTTCTATAATCCACAAAGTCTTCCTAAAGCCTGAGGTGAAAACACAAGCTCGCCGATTTTCCCTCTCTGCTCTCAAGTTTTAAAGTCTTCCTCTGTGCTCTCTAATATGGAGTTGCTGATTTTTTTTTCTTCACAGTTCAAAAATTTCTAGTTAGGTATTTTTTTAATGTCTCACTGTACTAACCAGCTTTTCCATATGCATTTTGCCATCTCTAAGACGTCACAAGTAGACGTCCTCCAAGCAGCTGCTAAATGCCACAGTTCATGCCCCAGAAGGGTTATGGCTGCCGCCTCTGTTCTCTATATTCCGTAAGCCTCCCCCCTCACTCCAGCGAGCTCAACCTCTCAGCTCAAAGCAGGCTGCACAGCCCCTTTCTTCCTAACCTTTTAATCAGTCACTCCACAGATCTGCTTTCTAATATTCCAACCTCTCCCCAGGGCACGAAATCGCACATGAAAAGACCATTTTGGGATTGCATCTTTACCTCCAAATTCCCTTTCCTAAAAATCTTTGGTACTTGGCTTTAAATTTTCTTTAGATATATGGAATTTTCACTGAAAAGGCTTCGGATAAAATTCACATCTTCGAGTTGACAGAAAAGTGGCCCTTAGGCACAAATTAAGGCACAGTGACTTAACAAGCCCCTTGTCTAACCTCTAGCCACCCCCTCCCCCTCATTCCTCCTGCCTTAAATCTTCCATAATTAGTCAAAGCAGCCGCCATTTATTAAGGACCAAGTAGTGCAGACACTGAGAACTTCGTTATCTCATACGGTCCCCTCAGCAAAGTGAAGAGAGATCAAGGGCTTGAGGATTTCACAAGTTGCCTCAGGTCACCCAGCAAGTGGGCGCGAGGCAGCTAAGATTGAAACCTGAGTCTGACAGCAGTGTTCTCCCTCTAATCATCACACAATGCCACTTTCATCACAAAATAGTTTCATTCTTCCTAAAATAAGCACTTCTTCTAGCGCGTTCTTCAAGATGGCTACCACAGCAGAAGAATCCCGTAGGTTCTGTGCGAGGCGACATGTTTTTACTACAAAAGGAATGGGACACAGAAAAGGTGGGGTGGGGGCGCGGGGGCAGAGGTCCTGAAGAGGGCTTTCACCTCTGGCCTCTCGCCTCCTATTAGAGGTGGAACAACTGGAATTAACTTGTGCGGAGTTTCCCAATCATGTGTGTACATCCCTGACTGGGAAGAAAGAGCTGATGTGACAAGACTCGACTAGGAAGAGACGGCGACACGGCCCCACGTCTGTATTAATTAACCTCTGCCTCCTCTTGGCATTTCTTTCCTGGCCCCCTCACCCCAGTCAGTGAGTCGTGAAATGAGGACAAGACTCCAGGGAGGTGAATACCACAGCTGCACAGCCATGAACCGGAAATGACAAGGCACAGGTGGTTAGCAACTTTCTTTCCCCGTGGGTCTCCCCTCCCACACACCACCAATGCGTCTCTAACTAAGGGGAGCACGAGCATTGTCCCACAACAGAGTGAGGATCTGAGCCAGCACAACCAGCCACTTAAAACTAAAGCCTTCACCCCTCCATCACTGTGATGTATATGAAGCCTCAGAATGTTTTACCTTTGCTGAACTTTTTTTTTAAATAATTGTTTATTTTTGAGAGAGAGAGAGAGAGAGAGAGAGAGAGAGAGAGATCATGAGCGGGGGAGGGGCAGAGAGAGGGAGACACAGAATCTGAAGCAGGCTCCAGGCTCCGAGCTGTCAGCACAGAGCCCAACACGGAGCCCGAACTCATGAACTGCGAGATCATGCCCTAAGCCGAAGTTGGATGCTTAACCGACTGAGCCACCCAGGCGCCCCACCTTGGCCGAACTTTCAAACTGAAATACTTCATTACACTTGACAGCATAGCCTGCACGAACAACCTAGTCCTTCCCCACTTGCTTCATGAGGCCCATTTTAAAAAAAAAAAACAAAAAAACATTATTAATGGTCAAGAGATTTCAACAGACGCTGCCTGCCAAGACTTATTTGGCAGAGGAAAGATACTCCGTCTCCTGAAACGTAGGTTTAAAAGTCAGTTCCAATCTTCATTTTGCTGCACATTTCACCAACTCCCAGAGGGAAAAATCACAACTCTGTGCAAAACCAGCCATTTTAAAAAAGAAATCTCAGCGCCCCGTGTTCTCACGCACTTACCTTCAGTGTTGGAAGCGATGACATCTTCCACCCCTAACACTTGTCTCCCTTGACCCAGGGGTATATTGTCAGCCGGCGAGGGGCGGTTCAGAAGAACGTCCTTTCCTTCGGGGTGGGCTGGAGGAACATCCACTTGGGCCCCTCCAGATGTGTAGGGGTTGATGCTTTTGTTTTCAGGGTACGGAGGCAGGGTTCCCAGAGAAGGATCCAGTGACTCTCCTTCCGACTCTGACGGAGCTGGGCCTCTGGTCCCTGGCTGTTCGGAAGACTCAATGTGGCCGTTTCCCCACGGAGGTCTCCCCTCTTTGGGTTGAGGGTTCAAGGTGGCAGATTCTGTTTCGGGGTAAAATGGCCGATTACTAGCGGTCAGATGCGGCGAAGGGGAGGCCAGATCAGAATTCGGTGGAGACACTCCACCCCCTAAGGGTCTTGACTCAGCTTTCGATTGGAAAGAAACATCGACACTGCTGTGCCCATTCAGTGCTTCCTCCGGTTCACTCGGGAGGTATTCGACTCCCCCCTCATTCTCATCATAATAATCCAAATTGTCCTCAGTGTAGTCACTTTCCAGGACCGCAGGGAGGCTGAGGGAACGCTCCGGCGGGGGTGCGGAGTGGCCTTTGGTAAGGTCTCCTCCCACCGTGGCTGGCCTGATGTTGTCCAGTCGGGTGGTGCTGCCGATGTGAAAAGCCCACACTCCAGGAGCCCCCAGGTTGCTTTGTCTAAACAAAAAGGAAACAGTGCGTGACCCAAGTGTCCATTCCCCCACCATCCTACAAAGGTAAGCAATTTATTTTAAAACTGACACACTGTTAAGATCAGATTCAGAGTTTTCACCAGCGAATAAAAGAAAATAAAACCATGCTTACGTGCTAACTAAAAGGATTATACTGGAATTTTGATGTAAACTACCTCTTATTCAACATTAGCTTTCAGAATGCCAGACCATCAACTTAGAAATCTGCTCAAAGGGGCACCGGGGGGCTCAGTCAGTTTGGCCTTCCGCTCTCGATGTCGGCTCAGGGCATGATCTCTCGGTTTGTGCGTTTGAGCCCCGCATCAGGCTCTGTGCTGACAGTACAGAACCTGCTTGAGGTTCTCTCTCTCTCTCTCTCTCTCCCTCTCTCTCTCTCCCTCTCTGCCCCTCCCCCACTCTCTCTCTCTCAAAAATCAATAAACATTTAAAAAATCTCTAAAATTCACGTTTTATCTAAAATCTGGCTATTTGAAAAGAAATAGAGAATGCACGAATATTTTATACTTCTACTTTTAACACACTTGGGAAAATGTATGCTTACATATCTTTGCCAAACAAAACAATAATGACTACTACATACTTTTGAGAGTTAGCTATGTACTGAGTGCTTAATGTTCTTCACTACAATCTACAAGGTAGGGGCAGTCATGATACCCCATTTTACAGAGGTGAAAATAGTTTAGAGAGGCTAACCAACCTTCTTAAGGTCATATGACTAATAACTGGCAAAGCTGAGACATGAATTCACCACTAACACCAAAGCCCATGCTCTAAACATCTACATTAGGTCAGAAAACCAATATACTAGAGTCAGTTGGCATCTGAATGATCATTGGTCTTCAGAAAGTTACAGACATTTCAGGTTTAATCACATGGATTAAGCAATAAACTACTTAACATAGAATTGTGAGTCAATGTAAAAAAAAACTCAAAGAAATATAAATGCCCAAGTGTAAAAAATGTTGAGCAAATACAGAACAAAGTTCTGGGGATTATAAGAAAGTAGTTTAGAGGCACCTGGGTGGCTCAGAACATTAAGCATGCAACTCTTGATTTCAGCTCAGGTTATGATCTCACTCACGATTAGCATTGACAGCACAAAGCCTGCTTGGGATTCTCTCTCTCCCTCTCCCTCTGTCCCTCCCCCACATGTGCACGTGCACTCTCTCTCTCTCAAAATAAATAAATAAACTTAAAAAAAATAAAATAGTTTAATCAAAATGCCATGGGTTATAGGTGAGAAGTGTTCAAAACCATTTGGAACCAGAGAGCTCATATGTTTTCTTTACTAGAAAATAACATGGGCCCCATTCAGTTTTCTAAATGTCCCAAGGATCTATTATTTTAGTCAATGATACATTAGAGAATTAATATATCATTAGTTCTAAATGAGAATTACATAAAAGATTTCTAAAAACAAACAAACAAACAATAACAACAACAAAAAACTTGAACAAACAAGGATCTGGCTAGCTTGAATGCACCGGTTTCTATTCTCCTCTGGTATATGTGCAGAATAGCAAGCTCAAAGTCCCCCATGCTATGGGGTTTCCTCAAGTCAGTCAACGAGGTATAAGAGTTAATTAAGGGAATAAGAAATGTAACAAATCATGATAAGAACAATAGACCCCTGCTCATTTGGGTAGGAACTCACCACGTTCACGTGGAGTTCCATAGCAATAATAATTTCAGTACAATTCTAAGAATGTCTCCTTCCCTTCTTGACTGTCCATCCCTTGCCCCTTTCTCCCTCTTCCCCTCTCCTCCTTCCCATCTCCCTCCCTCTATCTTGTGTGTGTGTGTGTGTGTGTGTGTGTGTTGTGGTGGTTGTTTCTGCTGCTGCTATTATAGTTCTTTAGGGAAAGAGGAGCAGAGAAAGCAAAACTGTGATCTTTTGTGCAGTATGCTATATATGCTTCATACGTTCTAAGATTCAATGTTGGTGTTTTTCTGGCAGGCAAATAAGGAACACTTTAGGAAGAAGAGAGAATCCTGAAGATCTGAGGATACTCAGTTTATTATCGCATCAGAGGTGTTGCAGCTGTGAAATTTCTTCTTGAAGTTAGAAAACTATCAAAGCTTCAAAGACTAGGAAAATACAAATTATGGCAGAAAACAGCTAAACAAAATAATCTTCTAATGAAATATAAATCACTGTCCTGGGTTTTTGTTGCTGTGCATGATGGGCAAGTAACCAATTTGAGTTTATCCTTAAATCTGAGGTCATTTGGAAAGCTTAGAGACAGAGAAAATTTAACTTATTTTCTAGAAAGGAAAACAAGGCTACAAAGTGGAATGACAGTGCCTTCCTCCCTGGGTTGTTAGGAGGATTAAGTAAGAAAACCACATAAAATGCTACTATGAGGCCCTGCACGTGATTAGTACTTAGTAATTACTGTCTTTAAGGAGACAGAAAAGTATAATTTCAAAAAACACAAATGTGTGCATTCACATTCAAATTTGCAGAAGAGGAGTTATGCCAAATACACTATGAATTAGATAATTCATTACCTTTAAGCTCATAATTATAAGACAAGTTTGAGGAAGACAAAGATTCCACTGACTAGGTAAATAACTTTATTCTTCAGAGATGCATACTGAAGTATTTAGTATTTAGTATTAGCATGATGTTTGTGATTTACTTTAAAAGATTTAGGCAAAAAAAAATAATGAATGATATGGCAAAATGTCAATAGCTTCTAAATCTAAGTGATGAGCTTCTGGGTATTCGTTCAGCTGTTTTCTCCACTTTTCTGTGTATTTTTGAAAATTTAAATAAGGAAAAGTAAAATAGAAGGTTAAACTGAGGAACATTTCCACAATGGGGAAGTAGAGAAAGCCTTCCTAAGAATAACAAAGGAAAAGAGCACTGACTTTGATGACACTAAACCTACAGCTTCTTGATGTGAAGTAACTTTATTTTTTTAATGTTTATTTATTGTTGAGAGAGAGAGAGAGAGACAGAGCATGAGTGGGGGAGGGGCAGAGAGAGAGGGAGACACAGAATCCAAAACAGGCTCCAGGCTCTGAGCTGTCAGCACAGAGCCCGACGCGGGGCTCAAACTTGGGAACGATGAGATCATGACCTGAGCCAAAGTCTCGGAAGCTCAACCAACTGAGCCACCCAGGCGCCCCGTGAAGTAACTTTAAAGATGAACAATTGGGCAAAAATATTCATAGCATATGAGAGGATTAATGTCCTTGCTGTATTTTTTTCTTATTTATAAGAGGTCTCTGTGCACGCCCAATGGAAGAGAGCAAAGGGCATGCACAGAGAAGTCACAAAGATGGATAAATGGCTACTACACCTGTGAAAAGGTGTAATCAAAGAAATGAGAGTGAGGATTTAACCAAAGAAATTACAGTGAGTATAAGAACAATTGATACCTACCAGATTCACAAATATTAACAAGAAGCTGTCAATCACAGTTCTATGCTATACTATTGGTGTGCATAGAAACTGCACATTTCTGAATGGCAGTTTGTTGAAGTACATCAAAGTATTAAACTGCATCTATCCTTTCTCAGTAATTCTACTCTCAAGAAGTTATCTTTAGCCAAAATGAGAATCTGAGCAATGTGTGTTATGCTGTTTACTGCGATGGTATTTCTAAAAGGAGAAATAAAAAACAAGTTCATCAGGAAGCTATTACCTTAATAGTTTCATATAAATATGATACAGTGTTCTAGAGTCTTAAATGATAAAACAAACAGATGTCTTATTAAATGATACCTATAAGACAATGATAAATGGGAAAATGTCACATGTATAGCAAAAGAGCCATTTTGGTTTTAAAAAGTTTTTTCATAGGGTCGTGTGGGTGGCTCAGCCAGTTAAGCGTCCAACTTCAGCTCAGGTCTGATCTCACTGTTTGTGAGTTTGAGCCCCCCATCGGGCTCTGTGCTGATAGCTCGGAGCCTGGAGCCTGCTTCGGATTCTGTGTCTCCTCCCTCTGACTCTCCCCCACTCACAATCTATGTGTGTGTCTCTCTCTCAAATAAACATTAAAAAAATTTTTTTTAAGTTTTTACATAATCCTTAAGTCCTAAAAGGACGGCTAATACAGTATCGCTTGAAGCAATGATAATGGGCAATTTGTGCTTTTATTTCACATTGTTCTGCAGTGTTTGTACTTTATTTTTTATATTAAGTACAGGTTATACTACAGAAAAATGCCTCTGTTAGTCCCAAATCTTCAGTTCTCAGCAAGCAACTCAGAGGTTTCTAGGAAGCAACAAAGATACAAATGAGGGCAGGCACTGAGGGAGGTAAATGGGAGTGCTGTGTGTGTGTCTGCGTGCAAGTCTGCATGCGCACGTGTGTGTGTGTTAGTTCCGAGGGGTCTTTATCACCGTGGTGGGGGAGCACGACTGCTTTTTCCTACAGGCTTTTTGGCCCCCACCACCTCCTGTACCAGGAGTACAGTTAACACTCATTCAGTGCTCTGAAATTCAACCCATTTGTCTGTCTACCCTACCAGAGTCCAGGTCGCTAGTGTGCAGGGCCTGTGTCTCAAACGTCTCTGCATTTCAAGAGCTTTGCCCACTGTGATCTCTTAATGATTTCTGAAGAGTAGAGAATCCGTGGCCTCCAGAAAAGAAGAGGAAGGTGAAACCAGAGGAAAGAAAGCAAACGGCTAAGTTTTCCCACGTCTGAACTAAAAGGCAGCCTGGATGGAGACCTAACGAGGCCCAAGGTTGGTCATAAGACTGGAAAAGCAGACCAGGATTCAGCGAAAAAGAAGTAGTTTGGGACCCCAGACTCGTGCTTGAATTGTGGCTATGCCACTTAATAACTCTGAGGTCGTAACTTAACTTCCCTAAGCTCGTTCATCAAACTGAGAAGATGGTAGAACTTTTCTCCCAGGACTCATGTGAGTTTTAACTAAGGCAACTTCTGGAAAGTGTTTTACACAATGTTTGGCAAAACATGTCAGCACTAAGTAACCGTGTCTGGTTGTAGGGCCTGCTCTCTGGTCGCTGAGTAGAGCAGATGGCATGCAAAAGTATAAGAGGCTAAAGTGCCCAGGAATAACACAATGCAAGGGAGACACGGTTAAGGAAGGCTGAGTAACCAATGTATTCTGCCTGGATTCTAGCCCCATATTTGGGAAAGGAATAAAAGCAAAGATATTTTCTAACAAGCCCTGAAATTAACAAACATCAAGTGGTGCCGCCTCAGAGACAGCGTTGATGCGGACTGACACACAGCACAAGGGTGTCTCACTGCACTGGCAGGGGGAGCCTCTGCTGGGACTCGGGAATGTGCTCCGTTCTGGCGACCTCATGGAAAACCAACCAGTATGGTTTCAGTTAATGAGGCCATACAGAAACCCTGAGACCGCTAAAATGCTACCAATGTGTTTGGTTTTCCCTTTTCCCCAAACTACACTATTCTTGATTTAATTTTTAACATGTATCTGTCTAAAAGACTAAATCACAACATCTCCCCCTGTGAAATGATTAACTTGGAAAAACCTCAGCCTGGGCAGTTGTATTACTGGATATTTTTATGTGGCTCCAAGAGCAATGTTTTCCGTAGCGAGCCTCAGTGGCTGTGCAAACACATACACACTGTGCCGTTTCCGGTATCTATACCCAATAGGGCAGGAAAAATAAAGGGCCTTTTATATGTTGGTGAATTTGCTCCCCCCAGGGTCTAATCTAGTTCCTGGTTTTGACCTGATGCCTCCCGTAGAAGCCACCAAGAGATTATGTAACGGTCTTCTGGCCGCTGGAGTTTGGGTAGCTCCAAAGGGTCCTCACGTCAGACAGGGAAGGGCTTGTGCCTTGTGTAACTTACTGGTAGAGATTCTTCACAGACTGTTCGGTGCTGGTCAAGCTGAAGTAGGGACCCTCTCTCTTCGGGTCATCGACCTCCCCTCGGCAGAAGCCCACCCGGGCAGGAAGCTCGAGCTGGACGTTGTAAGACTCTTTGGGGCGGGTCCCAAAGAACTGAAGGCCATCGGTAGGGTAAAGAAAGAGGGCGTAGGTATCAGAGTCATCAGATGCCAAAACTGCCTGGAAAGTGTTCCTCTGTGAGAAACAAAAAAAAAATAAGGAATATTCTTAATAAAAGAAACAGAAAAGAGAAACAAAACAGAGTGCAGACGAAGCATCATAGAGTACAAAGGTTTGGCTCCTCCTTAGGATTCCTCCACGTTGCTTTTGTACATTACATTCTTCTCAGTTTCCTCTCCAAGTTGTAATTCGGTAAGCTATATTATCATCACAATTCCTCTTTAGCGTTTAGATTAACACTTGAAACGTGCATAGGTAAGAAGCACAGGTTACAAAAATAAGGTTTTAAGGTTTCATGCTTCTCTCATTCAAATCTCGTTCAGAGGTGAGAGCAAGGGCCAAAATTAACCTGTGTATTCCCACAGCCACTGGCCTAGCTCGCCGCCCCAGGCACTCATGTGGATCATTCATTCATTCGTTCGTTCACCTGTTTATTGACTGCCTATGATGGGCAGGCATGGTGCTAGCCACTGGCTGATCTAAAGGCTTCCTTGCTGTTCTCACAGACTTGCTCTCTTTTCTCTTTTCATCCCCCTTTTCACACCAGCACCCGAGTTAGCCTACCCTCACTTCACAGATCAGAAAACAAGACTTGAGCGCTAACAGATCTGCTAAGGTCAGATAGCTAGTACGTGATGGCAGGCCAGCCGGCTCCAGAGTCCATGCCCTGTGCCACTAGGCCCCCCTAACTACTCCTTAGCGTGCCATTCAAGGTGGTTTGTAAGTGCCCTAAACCTTGCCCGGGTTTCGATTCTCTGCACCTTCATCAGACTATGTAACGTTCCCCATCTCTGTCATGTACTTTAACGCTTCTGTAGTTTTGCTCCTGTTTCCCGGTGCCTGGAAACCTTCCTAACATTCCAATGCTGTCCTTCTGAGGTATTTTGTGATTCCCTGCAGGGTTATTTCTGTTCTCTGACCATCCATAACACGTTCATGAGTGCTTCTGGTTAGCATTCACCTCATTTTGCCTAGTTAGCTGTTTATGTGTTTGTAAACTTCGTCATGAATTCATCTCCACATTAATTCAGCCAAGGGCCTACTCTGTGCCTACAAAGCACTAGACATCGTACTTGGTGCTGAAGAAGCAAAGGAGCGAAGGAAGGGAGGTCTGCCCAGGACATTCTCACTGTCCCGGCTGGCATTTAGGAGAGTTACTGGAGAAGACAGGAGAGGCCAGAGGAGGGTGTGTGAGACCTCGGTGTTGGGCTGGGGAGGCGTCACAGAGCAGGCCTGTGAATGCTAACACACACGGGAGGAGCCAAAGCAGACCAGAGCGAGAGACTGAATTAGCCACACACCCAACGCCCAGGTCCTCATAGACTCACTCCTTAAAGTTCAATTTACTCTTGTATTTTCAACCACTTTTCACCTTTACCTACATACGGCTATGTCCACCGACCCCAAATGATCTGTTAGTGGTACTTCCCTGTCTTAAAAAGATGTTATATTTAGGACTCTGAGAAGGCCTCTCTCTCACTAAATCTCCCTCCTTTTACAATTTGGTAGGGAACCAGGAAGTATTTATAAATAACACTACTTCCTAAATAATGCGACTCTTATTTACTGGTAAGGAGTATTATTTCTCCATTTTGCTAGACAGATAGAAGCAGGCACAGAGAAGAACATCACATCTTACTAAATAAAAGTGCAAACAAGAGGGAAGTGTCCTGCATTTCATTCTGTCCTGGGCCCTTCCCCATATGGTGCTCAGACTCTTCTCCTGATGTTTAGTCTTCCTTTCACAAGCTTAATTTCAAAATACAGTTTTGCAGCTTTGCTTATAGGACAAAACAATTTAGTTGTGAAAATGCTTTTTAAGGAAAAAAAAAAGCACACAACCTCTCTTTTTGTTCTCTAACAGAAAAACTTACCTTGCTTTGCTTTCTTTTTTTAAAAAAGATTTTATTTATTTATTTATTTTGAAAGAGAGAGAGAATGAGTGGCATAGGGGCAGAGAGAGAGAAAGAACCCCAGGCAGGCTCTGCACTGTTAGCGCACGAAGAGCCTGATGTGGGGCTCGAACTCATGAACTGCAAGATCATGACCTGGGCTGAAATCAGAGTTGGAGGCTTAATAATTGAGCCACCCAGGTGCCCTGTTAAAGATCTTATTTTTTTTATTATTTTTTAAATTTTTTAATGTTTATTTATTTTTGAGAGAGAGAGAGAGCACGAGCAGGGGAGAGGGAGACACAGAATCCAAAGCAGGCTCCAGGCTCTGAGCTGTCGGCACAGAGCCCGACGCGGGGCTCGAACTCACAAGCTGTGAGATCATGACCTGAGCTGAAGTTGGACGCTTACCCAACTGAGCCATCCAGGCACCCCTAAAGATCTTATTTTTAAGTAATCTCTACACCCAACGTGACACTCGAACTTACAACCCCGAGATCAAGAGTCACATGCTCTACTGACGGAGCCAGCCAGGCAGCCCCGCTTTCTTTCTTTAAGCTCATGCACTTAAAGATGGCAGAGGTGGAGGGGGGCAGGGAGAGGAGCACTAGTGTATTTGTTGTTTTTGTAGATGTGGATTGTTTCATTAGCAAAGCGTGATCCGAAAACAAAAGGCAAATGACGCTTTCTAGAATGTCTCAAAGCTGGGAAACCATAACTTCTCCTGAATGTCAACGGAGCCTATTCTGCATCATGTCTATACATAATACATCGAGTAATGTTGATTCCATAACTTCCGAGCACCCCATTTGCTGGAATCAACAAAGTTTAGCTAGGGAAAGGAAAGGACTCGAGGAAGGAGAAAGGACCCGTCCCGACCTAATGAGCGAAGCTTCCAAAACGGTCCTGGCATTGATCACCTACAGCATATGTGAGAAAGGAAGACTCCTGGTTCTAAGTTTAGAGAAATTTTGCAAGATAAGGAGGAGGGGGGGGTCCTCCAGACTGCGAGGGAACTGAAGGGAATGGGGGAAGAAGGGAGGGAGAAAGTAAACAGAGCCGTGAAGGGGAGTGTCTGGCTTTTACTGCAGGGCCTGGGAATTTAGCATTCTATTTTATTCATTCTTTCGATCTGTCAATAAATTCATTCCAATGAAAATTTATTCCGGGCCTTTTATATGCCATCCTGAGCCAAGCACTGGTTAGACAGGTGACGAGCCTTTATTTAATGTACTTGTCTCCACTGAAACAGGCAAATAGGAGGATTTTAGATAGAGTTTACGATCCCGAAGTACAGGCCAAAAGAGGTTGGCTGTTTAAAAACCACCCACGCACCAAATGATCACGTGTAAAGTTCTCTGTCTCCGCTCCACAAAATTCTGCATCTAATTGCTAAAGAGCACGCTTCGTGGAGTCCTGAAGGGGTCCTCCCCCCAAAGCACCCCTCACTGGCTTCCAGACCGGAACGGTCTTCGCTTTCCTGGAGACGAGCACCTTCACAAGACCCCACATGCCCTGTTTCTCAAGATAAGCCCTCAGATGGGCTGCCAAACCTCACAAAAGGGTCACCGGTTCCCAACTTCCTCAGGACCCCAGGGAGGAAAGAGTGGCCTCTATGGGAAGAGGGGCGGCACAGAGAGGATCAGGGCCAGCGGCTGCCTTGCTTCAAGGTTTCTGCCCTCCTGTTATCAGAAAGAGAGACAAGCCAGAGTCGTCAGCAGAAAGCAGGCAGGGTCTGGCTCTCCCTTGCAGGTATGGGACATCACCAATCGGTGTTGACTTAACAACGCTCAGCAGAGTCACGCTGGCGGACATAGAACATGCCCCTCTACAAGCTTCTGAATTTGCAATCCATTTAATGGACTTCAGCCACCTGGCAAAAAATCAGAACAGCGCCAGTCAGCCTTGTCTCAAACAAGGGACAAGCCTGTAGTGGCTGACAAAAATTACAGGGAAAGGGGCACCTGGGTGGCTCAGGTCGGGGTTAGGCGTCTGACTCTTGGTTTCGGCTCAGGTCATGATCTCACGGTTTGTGAATTTCAGGTCAGGTTTGTGGGTTCGAGCCCTACATCAGGCTCTGCACTGATAGTGGGATTCTCTTTCTGTTCCTCTCTCTCTGCCCCTCCCCTGTTCTCTCTCTTTGTCTCTCTCTCAAAAAGAAACAAATAAAAACTCGTGGTGCCTGGGCGGCTCCCCTGGTTAAGTGTTCAACTTCAGCTCAGGTCATGATCTCACGGTTTGTGAATTTCAGCCCCGCATCGGGCTCTGTGCTGACAGCTCAGAGCCTGGGGCCTGCCTCAAACTCTGTGACTCCCCTCTCTCTCTGCCGCTTCCCTGCTCACACTCTGTCTATCTCTCTCTCTCAAAAATAAATAAACATTTAAAAATTAAATAAATAAAAACTTACAAAAAACCTTTTAAAAATACAATGAAAATTAAGAAGTAGGATAACTCCCTACGAGGGTCACAAAGTTCTGTTTCCTGTCTTCCTTAGGGTCACGTGTTCTCTACAGCGGTGGCATCACTGACTCCTGGCCTCCAGTGTTTGGTGCAAGCACTAACCTCCACTCTTTAATTGATCTCTCCATCTCCCAGTACCCAAACATCACCGTCACATGCAGGTGACCCCCTCATTCATTTTTATGCCCTAAATCCCGCAGATCCTGCCCCAAATTCAGAGATAAAGTCTCTAGTCTCTAACATGACATCTTCCTGACTCTTACTTAGTCTTTAGCAAAACTTCAGCATTGCATTAACCAATCTCCATATATGTCTCTGTTTAGTACATCTTCATAACTCTATCTGAGACTCAGGTTAAACTCATTCAGATAAAACCTCAGACGTCTCCTCTTCTGGGCTTCGGCCCCAGAAGCCAACGAGCTACAACCAAGTCCTGCTTTTACGTCTCATTTTCCCTGTGACCCACCGCTTCCATCAACGAGAATCATCCTGTGACACAAGTCAACACACCTCAGTCCCCACAATGAGGCCTTCGACGTGCAACCTTCCACTCATCTTGTGTGACGGCCCCATAACTCCCTTCATCCATTTCTCTGGCCTCAGGACAAGCCTCGCTCGGAACAATTTCTCCTGCTGCCTTAGTCTCAAGATCCATTCTTTCTGTCCTTTCAGTTCAACTTAAATTCCAGGTCTACAGAACATGCCCCGTATCACACAGATCTGTGTGCCCCAGTTCTCCATAAGTCCCATCATCAAACCACAACAAAACAATACCCCCCTCCCCCAAAAACCACAGTTAAAGTAAACGCTAGTCCTCTTTACATCTGTCAACAAGTTCTCGGAAGGTCAATACCGTGACTTCTTCGCCCTGTGAGGTACGTAAGACAGTTCAAGGAATCTCAGATTCCCTGAACTGATAAACACTATTCATTGTTCTTTTCCGTTGCAATCACGCCCTGCCATTCCTGCAACATCAGGCACCATGTCCTGTCATCGCCTCCGTGAAGATCCAGGGAAAGAAAGAGCAACTGAAATTGTTGTAAATGGTAAAGATGCCATTCCTCTGATATCTTCGAGCTTCCAGCAACTCTGTGACATCAGGTTAGCGTGTCAAGGTTTAAGAAGGCCACACGGAACTCACACAGCGCTTCAGGCAAGGCAGATTACGGCTTGCCAAAATCTATCTCCAAAGAACTAAATAAGAACTCAAATCACAGGCTCTTTAAAGTATTCAGAAGAAGCTCCAGTGGGGGTAACTGAAAAAACATCCTCTCCAAACAGAACCCTTATCTCCTCTCGAAATGAAACAAATTCTGAAGCCAACTGAGCATATGGCCATGTCTGAAGAATGATTTTAACTAGAGAAGTAAAAGAGAGATGGAACCTATAAATCTTCTTGTACTTCCCACCCAAAAGAGACCAGACCAAAGTTGCAGTTCAGAAAACCTAGTATTTAAAGAATCCTTACATCATAGTGTCCTTACAAGTTAGAGAAATTAAAAAACTAGAATCTGGTCCTATCAGGCCAACACAAAGGAATACAGATTGGCTGAGCTTCACACCCACTAGGCCTAAAGGAATACAAGGGCTATTTAAAAATGTCACCCTACTTAAAAATGCCACATTAGTTAGGGGCACCGGGGTGGCTCAGTCAGTTAAGCGAGTGACTCTTGATTTCGGCCCAGGTCATCATCTCACGGCCGTGGTGTCGGGCTCTGCACTGATCATGGAGCCTGCTTGGTATTTTCTGTCTCTCTCTCTCTGCACCTCTCTCTCTCTCTCCCTCTTTGTCAAAATAAATAAATAAAATTTAAATATGTGTTTAAAAAATGACACATTAGTTAAATCTCACAACAATTCTGTAAGGGTAGGCATTGCTCCCCCAACTTTAGAGGTTAGAAAACTAAGAATGAGGCTAAGACATTACTTCCAAAGTCACTGGATAACCTTCCATAATCCACATCTTCTTTCCAGATGTTTTTATATTGCCATTGTCTTGACAACCACCCAAAAGTTGGGTGAGAGAGCAGTATTCCTATGCTACAGATGAAACTGAAAAAATAATGAACAAATTCACCTTGTCTGTATTGCAATTTTGGTTTCAAATGAGCTCTGACAAAAATGGAATCATAAAACTCTAGTGTGATTTCACCACCCCAGCACTTCTGTGCTGATTCACCTCATTCAACTTCATCTGTCTTTATTCTATTGAAAAGTAAGACAGCTGCAGCTGAGTTCTCTTCGGAGCATTGGAATACTAATTTAGAAGTAATAAGGCATCAATAGCGTCCTTGGCAGCCAATTTCATTGCAAGTTCATTCTTCCTTTGAATGAAACATGATTCCAAGCATTCTTTTGGTACTAAGATCACACCAAGCCTTATGTATTAAAAGTTTGTGGAAAAAGCACAATTATTATTGTGTCCACCAACATCACTCAAGTCAAGGAAATGGGTCTTGCTTGAAAAAATCTGGGTTAAAAGCACTAAAAAAAAAAAACTGGGGCTCCTGGCTGGCTAAGTCAGTAGAGCATTAGACTCTTGATCTCAGGGTCGTGAGTTCAAACCCCCACTGGGTATAGAGATTACTTAAAAATAAAGACAATAAAAAAAAACTAAGAATCAAGAAATGTGTACCCTAAGCCTGGCTTCGTCTCATGAAGAGAATTCTGGATTATTGCATTATCTTCTATTTGCTGTTATCTGTGAAATGCAAACATAATTCTTGTACTTATCTTGTAGGATTGTTGTGGGAAGACAGTATGATTAAAATAATTGTTTTAAGAATTAACGAGATAGCTTGAATAAACAACATATATAGTAATTGTTTTAGTAATCTTTCCTTTGAGCCCTTACTTTGTCAATACAGATAAAAAGAACTTTAGGGGGAAAAGAAATTCAATCCCCTGCTGAAAATCCTTCAAAACCTTTCCCACTGCCAAAGAACCAAGTCCAAACTCCAAGCAGAGCATGATGTGTCCCCACCCCATGGCCTTTTCATCCTCAAGTCCAACAACCTTTCCTCTTCACTAATAACGGACCACATGCAATGCCCAAAACACATTATCCTCTACAGGACATCGGTGATATGTCACATGCTGTTTCTTCTGAGACTGTTCCACTATGCTCAACTCAGATTCAAAACTACTTCCTCAGTAAAACCTTCCCAGATCAAGGGGCACCTCAGTGGTTCATTTGGTTAAGCGTCCAACTTCACCTCAGGTCATGATCTGAGTGAGTTTGAGCCCCTGGTCGGGCTCGGTGCTGACAGCTCAGAGCCTAGAGCATGCTTCAGATTCTGTGTCTCCCTCCCTCACTGTCCCTCCCTGGCTCGCACTCTGTCTCTCTCTCTTTCTCTCTCAAAAATAAATAAAAAAA
Organism: Paguma larvata; assembly: GCA_030068075.1. Taxonomy (NCBI): domain Eukaryota; kingdom Metazoa; phylum Chordata; class Mammalia; order Carnivora; family Viverridae; genus Paguma; species Paguma larvata. The sequence continues at coordinate 2,709,860 of CM057827.1, forward strand.
CATTTTTCAAAAATTTAAAAAAAAACTTCCCCTAACCAGGAAGAGTCAGAGTTAGTCTTCTTAAATGAAGATGCTATCACACTTATCACATTATATTGAACATAATCAATGTCTCCACTAAAGTCTGAGGTCCTTGGGAGTAAAGAGTATTTCCTTTCACTGTGTCTACACCAGTTCTGAAATATAGTAAGTGTACAAAAACATTCGATTGGATGAATAAATCTTAACTACGTTTAAACAGAAATTACTTATACATACACATACATATCTTCCACGTATAAGACATACGTGTACAAAAAGAGACTGGAAGAAAACACAATAAAGTATTAGCAGTGCTAACCCCTGGTTAGTGAAATTATAAATAATATTTGTTTTCCTATTTTCTAAGTTTTTTATTATAGGTGTGTTATATTTAATTGTAAGTTTTTTAAACTTATATAGAAAATGAATGGATGAGTAAATGAACGAATGCAACATAATGATGGGGAGTCTTACCTTATCATCTTTCTCCAGCCCTCCCCCTAACCCAATGCCCCGCACTAAGAAAGTGCTCAATATTTTTGCTGGAATTGAATGTATTCTGTTGAATTGAGTAGTGGAAATGTCAAACCCACATCTGTCAAAAAAATTACTCAATGAACAAAACTACATGTTGCCTGACCAAAAACTAAATGTCAAAAAAATCATAAATTCAAATATTTTTTTTTCTGGATCTTCTTACAATAGCCTTCTGGGAATATTTCTCTTACAGAACACAAAACAAGAATAGCCACCATCTTGAGTGGCTGGAGTATGGACAAGCTACTTGATCTTGATCTTTCTGGGAGGATATAGCTGAGACACATCATTCGATAGCTAAGACACACAATGATGAGTTAAAATAGAGATAAGTTATGAGAGTTTCAGCCCTTCGAGTGTGACCTTTTAGACTCAGGTCTAATTTCTCAGGAGCCCTTACCTATTCTAAGAATGAGGCAGTCCACCATTTGCCAAGCTACCCTGATCCCCACCTGATGTCCGTTTGGAGTATTTTAACGTTGCTGCCAAGCCTAAAGACTGAGAGTTTGGGTTGTTTTACTTGCTCAGGTAGAGACTATAAAACAAATGGGGTGTAGTCCCCTATAAACTAGGGAGCGCGTAAACTGATATCTGCAGGGCGATTTGGCAAAAGCTACCGAGAACCTTATGAAAAGTGTATTCTCAGGGCGCTTGGGTGGCTCAGCTGGTTGAGCATCGGACTCTTGATTTCACTCAGGTCATGATCTCACGGTGCCTGGGATGGAGCCCCGTGTGGGGATCTGCGCTGACAGCACAGAGCCTGCTTAGGATTCTCTCTCTCATGCTCTCCGTCCCTCCCTGGCTTGTGCACACGTGCGGGTGCACACACATACACACACACACATACACACTCACACACTCTATAAAAGCAAATAAACTTAAAAAAAAATAAATAAGAACTGGCTCTGTCAGTTAAGGGCCCAACTCTTGATTTCGCCTCAAGTCATGATCTTATGACTGATGGGTTCGATGACTGATGGGTTCGAGCCCCACCGTTGGACTCTGTGCTGGCAGCATGGAGAATGCCTGGGATTCTCTCTCTCCCTATCTGCCCCACAACTCTCTCTCTCTCTTTCAAAGATAAATAAATAAACTTAAAAGGAAAAAAAAGTATATTCTCTCTTGCCCCCCCTCAACTCCACTTCCTAGACTATGCAGTAAGGACATGTGCCAAAGATTTAGCTAAAAAAAAAAAAAAGTGCTTCACCAAATTATTTATAATGATGAAAAATTGGAAATAATCTTAATGACCACTGAATATGGTCGTCAATTCACTGCATGGAATATCATACAGATATTATAAATGTTGGAGAAATATATTTCGTGACAATGAAATATATTGACGATATACTATTTAGTGGAAAAAAATAGTTCACAAAACAGTATGTGCAGTGTGAACCCATTATTGTTAATAGTCACAGATAAGTACAGATACTAATAGGGGGAAAAAAAACCTCCGGAAGATATAAATGAAAATGTTTAACACTGATTATCTTTTAGTGGTAGGAAAATGAGTGGTTGTTCTTTTTTAAATTGCCTGTATTTGCTGATGTTTTTCCTTCAATGAACATATAATTAGAAATAATTCTTATATACTTAGAGGTGATTCTGAAAATAAACAACCAAACAGTGAACCGCCTTGTGTTAGGAGAGCCGTCCGCATCTGCACTGGGGCCCTCCTACCCCTTTGCTAGAATTCTCTAGCCACCTCGCAGATCCTCAGAGGATGACTAAAGAGCACTAAAGAGTGAACAGCCTTCTTCACTTCCAAGCCACTTCAGCCCACGTGCACCACAAGATACATCAGGCTCAGCATGAGAGCCGACCCAGGAGAAACTCCAAGCCAGTCCCTGAGTTCCAGCCCAGAGTTCAAACCCATCCCTCCATTGGCCCAGCGGCCCAGCACTCCTGGTCAGTTAGTTACCTCTTCCGAGGGCGGCGCCCGGCGCGTGCTCTCCTCGTAGGCGCCCACCTGCTTCCAGGTGACCACGAAGGCGTGGGTGGGGGTGAAGTGCGCCGCGGTGCGCGGGAAGCCCGAGCGCACGTAGCGGGCAGCCAGGTCCAGCACCGCCCGGGACGTGTCCTCACGGTACAGGACCTGGCCCCTGCCCTGGCTCGTGTCAATGTCTGCCAGGAAGGGAGCGATGGCCGGGAAGTCTGTGGGGAAATCATCGTCCACGTACTGGGTTTCCCTAGGGAAGTCCTGGCTGGAGATGATTCCATTGGTGCCCACCTGTGGGAGGAGGGGGACGAAAGGTGATGGTCCCGTACGCGGCAGGAGGCCCACGGGCGGCCACCAGAGGTCCAAATGTGTGCGCCCACCCTGTTCCATATGGAGGGAAGGAAACCGACCCGGGCTTGAAGCTCCCCCTTTCTCACCGGCTGGGTGCCCGATTCGTGATTCAGGGCGACCAGCGCCAACTTTAGCCATGGTCCCACCCGCCACCTCTACCCTACGGCTCGGTGCCGATAGGTCCAGGAGCCCGAAAATATCTTCTCACTTCCCGCACCACCCTGGAGGAAACCTCTGGGTCCGAGGACGGAATACACCAGCTCTGCAGACGCGCACAGCCCTCTCGAGGTCCTTCCTGGAAACCCCACTGGCCACCCCAGCATCCCCACCTCCTGTTCTGCCTGGACGCGTAAGCGGCTGCGAATTTGTGGCTCTGAATTCTTGCTCTTCCTCTCGAGGTAGAGAAAAGCAACTCAGGCAGCAGCATCGCGGCAAAGCCAGGTCCCACCCCAGGGGCGCTCGGGGACACCAGGGCGTGCGGACTATTTCCTCCCCTAGGAAGGCAGAGGCTCGGTGAGAGCCACTATACGGACCCCTGGGAAGAAGCTGCGAGAAATCTTTCGGTTCCCACACCAAGCGGGGGTTGAACTCACGTAGAGGTAGCTGAACTGAGCTTCGTAGAAGCGCAGGGGACTCGCCAGCTTCACGGCGGCTGAGCTTTCGTCGTCGCCCTCCTGCAGGAGCTGGTCCCCCCACGACTGCCCGTAGGGGAAGAGCTCGTCTGGGTGCAGCGCCGCGGCCCCGGACAGCAGCAGCAATAGCAGCAGCAGCGGCGGCGGCGGCAGCGCCTGCAGCGCCGGCCGCCGGGCCGCCTGGTCCCCCCGCATGCTGGCTCGGCTCCTGGGCTGCCCCGCGGCTGAGCGCGTCCCGGCCCTGCCTGCCAGCCCACTGGCTGCGCCGCGCCAGCCTCCAACCTGGATCCCCGCGGGCGCCCGGGCGGGCGGGGCCTCCGGGCCCTCCCAGCGCGCTGACTGGCTGCGGCCCTCGGCCAGGGACCAATCGCCGGCTCGGGGAAAGTTCGACAGCAGCTGCCACATCTGGTTCTCGTTAAAAGTTTTCTAAGGCAGCGGTCGCGGGAGCGGCGGGGCTGGCGAGGTGGAAGCCTCGGGCCAGGGCTGCCGCGAGTGCTGCTCCGCTCCGCCTCCGCAACCCGAGAGCCGCCGGGCTCGCTCCCGCCCTCCTGCAGGGGCTGCTCCGCGGGGCCGGCGAGCCCCTCCCCCGAGGCCAAATGGCTCTCCAAGTCCGAGGGCAGCGGCTCTGCAGGAGAGGACTTCAGCGCCAAGGGGGAACCCCGCGGCGGCGTGCGCAGCTGCAGGCTGGCAGGGCGAGCGGGTGGCGGTGGGGGCCCGGGCGCCCCTCGCTCCGGGCATTGTCCCAGCCGCAGCTCCGTGACTCCACACCCGGAGACGCCCCGCGGAGAAGCGTGCCTTCGTATGGAGACGGAACGGGGGCCGGGGGGAGGTGGCATTCCTAAGTTCCGAACCCCGTCCAAAGGCCACCGACAGGGAAGACTGAGCTGCCCCAGCCGACCTACCCACCCGTCTGGGTCAAGAGGGGCTATTTAAAACGAAAGGGAGAGACAGCGCGCTGTTTACCTTTCCCGGGGAAAACGGCACCTGGGGAGACCACGAAACACTGCTGTGTGTGTGATCGGCTCCGTTTGGGGTATAGAATGAAGCATCCCATTTGGGCACCAAGCGGAAATGGGCGAGGCGCCAGGGTGGGGAGTACCCTGGGTCTCTCACTCGGTGGGCAAGGAGGCGGTAACCTGAGCCGCTCTCTGGGACGGGAAACCGCGCAGCTTGGAAACCAGCTGCTAGGTGTGGGGGAACCCCATCCACCACAAATAACCCCTCTGTGACGCATCAGGAGCCGGCGAGATTTTATTACTACTTTTATTATCAAGAGCTTGAAATTTCCCAGATAGTCTGTTTTCTCGCTCTGCTCCCCCACCATGGGGTCCTTGGAAACAAAGGTATTTAAAAAGAAGGAAAAAACAAACCCTTGGAAACGCCTTAAGGGATGTTCGAAAGACAAATTTCTTTTTGTGGGTGTTTATTCCAGTTATACAAATTCTTCTGGGCCCACAGGGCCGAGCCCTGAAAACTCTGAAGATACCAGACTGTGAGACTCACAGAATCAACACAGACTGGAAAACTGGCCCAAAGCAGTCGGCCTCCTCCAACTGTGAAGGGTTGCATATTTGTTGTTACTAAAATGTGTTTGTGTTTGCACATATACATTCTCATTTCTTTGGGAGAGAGGTATTTTCATTGGACCGAAGAGGACATAAAGGCCCAAAGACATGAGGCAATTTGATTTTAGCCAAGGTCACCAAAAGTTACTCTTGGACAGAAAATCCTTCACTGGCTTTCTCTGGGTTTTCCAAATCTCTAAATTCAGTGTAATAAAAATAACTAACATTTATTCGTTGGTAATATAAGCTATCGGCTAATAGGTAATAAGCTATAAGCTACTAGCTATAGGCCCCCCAAAGTCCCCCAAATGGCCCCCAAAGATCCCCATTTCGTGGTGTTCATTCTCTTGTATAATCCCATCCCTTCCCCCTCACCAACCCCCTGGAGTGTGGGCCAGGCCTAGTGACTTTTCACCTACAGAATGTGGTAATGGTGACAAGAAGTCACTTCAGTAACCCCCTCTCACTGACCAATGAAGCAAGCTGTTATGCTGGGGCCACCCCACATGGCAAGGAACTGAGGGCAGCCTCTGGCCAACAGCCAGCCAGGCCCTGAGTTCTGCCAACAACCGCCATGTAAGTGAACTTGGAAATGGATCCTCCTCCGGTCATGTCTGAGATGACACCTCATCTCTGGCTGACACTTTGATTGCGGGCTCATGGGAGATCCCGACGCGGAGAGCCCTACTCGGCAGGGCCCAGGTTCTGGATGCACAGAAACGGCGTGAACTTAACAAACATGTGTTGTTTTACGCTGTTATGGTTTGGGATGATGTCTTATGCTGCACTAGAGAAGTGAGATGGCTAGATACTGTGTTAAGGAAACTAAGAGGAGTTTTAAAAAATCAGTTAGTTACCTGGCTGGTAAGTACCAGAGCTAGGATTTGAACTCAGTTCTGCCTGCTTTCTAAACCGCTGCCGAGGCAGTAAATCATACTGCCACCAGGCCCTTTCTTTGCAAGGGAGCTGCAGCTTACTTCTCGAAATTCCGCTCTGGCCGCACAGCGGCCACTTCAGCTGAGACTTTAGTCCTCAAATGCGACCTCCTATATTGCAGTTTGGAACATCTTCGCATGCTCGCCCCTCTACCTATAATACTTTTTTTTTTTTAATATCTATTTATTTTTTTTCATTTTTTTAAATGCTTATTTATTTTTGAGACAGAGAGAGACAGAGCATGAGTTGGGGAGGGGCAGAGAGAGAGAGGGAGACACAGAATCCGAAACAGGCTCCAGGCTCTGAGCTGTCAGCACAGAGCCCCGACGCAGGGCCCGAACTCACAGACCGCGAGATCATGACCTGAGCCAAAGTCTCGGATGCTCAACCGACTGAGCCACCCAGGCGCCCCTATAATACTTTTCCCAGTCTGTCTCCTCCAGCCGTCACTCACTCATCCTTCAACAGTTGAATAAAAAATCCTTCTCTCTCAGGAAGCTTTCCTGGAAAGCACAGTCTGGTTTAGAATCTCCATGTGCCCTGTGCCCGTCATTACCATGCTGCCGATCACACCATGTCTCCCACAATCCCCGATGGTCGCATGTCCCCCTTGCCGCCACCGCCATCCCTTGAGAGCGGGGACTTTGTCTTATTCAGGGCTTGCCGAGATGCTTGCCCGGCCCGTTGGCAGAAGCTTAGAGAAATGTTTGTTGAATGAGTGAAAGCAAGCGAGCCACCCTGGGGCTAAGATCCATGTGGGCTGACTCGAATGGAACATTCTTTCCCCACACCTCTTTTCCTGCTCATCTGACTGAGTTTCCGCATCTGCTTTACCAGACAGCAGCCCAGCCCACCTTTCGCTGTTTTCCAGTTTTTGTCATTCTTTTATTCACCCATCCAACAATTTCCTGTAAGTTTACCATGACAAACACAACTATAAGGTGTGACCGCTGACCTCAGGGAACTCTTGATCTGGTTTGGAAAACAAAGTATAAATATGAAAAAGCAGCAACACCACGACGTAGCATGGATTTAGCAGCAAAGCAGGCCAAAAGAGCCACTGTGCCAGGAGGGTGTCACTAGTTTCGAATCTGATTTTGAATCTGATGCTGAGTAAAACAAATTCGACCCAACAAGGAAGAGGCTGACCTGGGCGGTCCGGCTTCCTGTCTGCTTAAAGTGGCCGCTTTCTTCCTGAATTCTGAGGCTATAGACAGTTGTGCCGGAGCAGACATTCCTTTGGGCTCTTATTCTAATATTATTTTTTGAAAGACTATGGCACCCAAGAGCAGTTTCTCCTTTAAAATGTCACTCTGTGTCTCGGGGAAAAGAAAAAAAAAAATCTGTCATAGTGATTTCACTGGGCAAAGTAAATACTGAAGAAATATTTCTCTTGTATCCAGTTCCAGAGTAGAATTTCCGTGACCTGCCAGACCGGCTAAGGAGGCAGAGGCCCCTTCTGGGTTGGCGGTTGCAGAGGACTTCTTCTGTAGACGTTTTAGTCCTCTTGGATGGGATCTTCACGGTAGCTCTGAGCATGGCTGGAAAGGCGAGATTATTTAGGTGCAGGACTTTTGCAGGAGCGGTTCCAGAGGTCTTGCCAATAGACCTCAGCAAGAGTCTCCACAGTTATATTTGTGTGCGTGTGGTTATACGTCTGTTTTAAATACCAAGACTTCAAGCATGATGGTACTTCCTGTTATTTTAATCAAGAGAATGAAAACACATTTGCTCCACAGTGTGGCAAAGAGTTGTTGGGGTTCAAGAGCAAGTTCTATGTATAGCACTGGCTGGTATGTGTATGTGTTTGTGTTGGAGGTGGGCTTGGCAGCAAATGTTCTGGTGTTGGTTGCACACACTGATTCTTTGCATAACTTTACTATCCATTAAATTCCAGGGTGGGTATATTAGCATGCGGAAAAAAACAGAGCTGTGCAAATTAGCACGTCTCCACAGACTTAGGCTTAATTGAAATCATTAGGCCTAAGGAAAACCATGCATTCCTTAGAGATTCTGAGTAGGGCTTGCGATATATTTGGTGGGATCCCCACACTCTAATGATCTCCAGCTTTCACTTGAGGTTTTCATTGATATCCCTCCCCAGGTGGGAGGACCCATCGAAGCCACTTCTAGAACTAGATTCACTACTCTGATTTCTTAGTTTTCAGGTTTTGTTAACAGCAGCAATAGCCACTCTTTATTACCATTGCCTATTTCCTGTCCTCCTCAGCTCTCACCTGATAGCTACCCACCCCTTTTCCCAACCTCCTCCCTTGCAGGAGTCCACGGAGACGGGAGAAGATGAGTGGTCACTCAGCTTCTCTTGCAGTGAGAATCACCATCTGGCACAGTCCTGACTGAACTGCTAGCTGTGTGCTGAAAGCCTGGTGATTCCAGGCAGGGCTTTTAGTTGGCGATTAAAGGGAACAGTTGTCTCTTTCTCCGTATTTGTTGCCATGAACATGGACGTGTTGGTTTGAGCTTGGGCAACCCACTTCTGACCACAAGGGGACAACTATGAGGACGAAAACATGGCACAGCAAAAAGACAGAGAGGTGAAGAGTGTCTTAGTCAGTGTGTAACTGCCTACCTCCAGACTCTTCTGTTATGTAAGAAAACAACACCCCCCCCACCATCGGCTTAGCCACTGTTACATGCACCTATCCTGATACCTTCCTAACTCCTTTCTCTACGTCTATCTAAAACACAAATCTGGGTGCCTGGGTGGCTCAGTCACCAAGGATCTGACTTCAGCTCAGGTCATGGTCACAAGGTTCATGAGTTTGAGTCCTGCATCAGGTGAGCACAGAGCCCCACTTGGAGTAAAAACAGGAGCCCCGCTTCACTTCGGGTGAGCCCATTTCTCTCTCTCTCTCTTTGCCTCTCCTGGGGTTCTCTCTCTGCCCCACACTCACTTGTGCCCTATCTCTCTCAAAAGAAATTAAAATTAAAATTAAAAAAATAAACCCACAAATCTGACCATCACATGTTCCTGTCCAGGACCCTTTGGTGGGTTCTCCGTCACCTTTCGGCTGAATCTCAAGCTGGAAAGGCCTTGTGACTTGGCCTGTGTCATCTCTTGCCCTTTCCTACCTTTACCTTTAGCAATACTGAACGATTGGCAGTCCTCCATCCTACAGATAGCTTGCTTGACTCCAGCGTGCCTCTGTTTATGCGATTCCTTGCCTGAAACGCCCTTCCTATCTCCTGATGATCTCTCGTTCCCTCTGGGATTTAGTTCAGACTGTCACATGGGCAGCCTCATGGAGTTCTGGCAGAGAAGCATCCTGAGCGGTTGTAACACCTAGGCACACCTGTGTCTCAGGTCCTCACCAAAAATACTGAAATGATCTCTTTCTATCTGTCCTCTCAACTGGTTAAAAGGGCCTCAGGGACAGTTTTCATTTAATGGCACAGTTTCATCTTCTTTTTTCTTATGCACTCTTCAGGACTCAGTACATCTATTCCAGATCATTTTTAATGCCAGCCTGAGCATAGAAAAAGAGACAGGCCTTGACGGTCCCACATGACCACAGAATGTGAACCATCCCTGAAGGCACGACCAGTCTTCTTCATTCTAAACAGCATGGGTCTAGCATAGTGCCTGGTACAACCTGGGCTGTTTCATAAACCATCATTGATTGGTATTTTGTTTCGTTTTGTTTTTTAAGTTCCTTTTTTTATGTTTGTTTATTTATTTATTTCTTTATTTATTGAGGGAGGGAGGAGGAGGGAGGGAGGGAGGGAGAAACAGAGTGTGAGCAGGAGAGGAGCATAGAGAAAGGGAGACACAGAATCTGAAGCGGGCTCCAGGCTCTGAGCTGTCAGCACCGAGCCTGCAGGGTTGGAACTCAGGAACCATGAGATCATGACCTGAGCCGAAGTTGGACACTTAACCAACTGAGCCACTCAGGCACCCCAACCATTGCTGATTTAAATTGGGAAAAAGTGTTGTAAAGAAATCTTCCCAAAAAAAGTAAAGAAATTAAAAAGAAATCAGGGCACCTGGGTGGCTCAGTCGGTTAAGCATATGACTTTGGCTCAGGTCATGGTCTCACAGTCGTGGCTTAGAGCCCCGCATCGGGCTCTGTGCTGACAGCTCAGAGCCTGGAGCCTGCTTCGGATTCTGTGTCTCCCTCTCTCTCTGCGCCACTCCCACTCCTGCTCTGTCTCTCTCTCTCTTGAAAATAAATATATATTAAAAAAATTTAAAAACAAGAAATCTTCCATAACTCCCATACTTTTCCATAGGTAATCTATTCCCAGATTCTTCACAGATTAGTTATAATCTGGATTGATGTGGAATAAAAGGAATTAGAAGGTGTGGCCATTTATGTTGGTAGCCGGGATACCTTCATTACTAATTATATTTGAAGGTTTTATAGATAATGGCATTACTTTTCTCTAGACAGAATGGTGCAAAAAGGCCAACATTGTTCTCTCTCCTCTTGTAACTCCGCTGCAGGCCGAAGTCAAACCTCACAAGTCAGCACTTAACATCAGCGTCCATCTTCTTCACAAAGACTTCTCTCCCCAACCAGACTATGAGTTCCTCAAAGGTCCTACTTTTCACTTCCTTTAATACTCCCACACTATCTGACACAATGTTGAGTAAATAAGGGCAGACCAACTTCTTATGAGTTGAGTGACTGCCCAAGAGTGACCTCAGCGTGTGCTGTCTCGTTGCGTTGTGGCTATGGTTGTGTTTCCAAAGGCTGTTGTCCTTGGCTTCATCTGTGCTTCTTTCCTAGACATCCTGTGCGTCTTACCAGATTGAGTCACCTCATTTTTGCTGCGTGTGACCTGCTGGCCATTGTCCCTTTCTCTAGAAGTTAGTGCATAAGTCAGAACAATGCTAATAATGCCAAAAATAAGAATAGCAAGCCTTAATTGAAACTTTGTAATGTACCAGCTTCAAGTGAAGGACTATATATACAATACTTCATTAATCCATTCAACCTACCCAGTTTGCAGACAAAGAAATGAGCTGAGAGGGATTAAGCAACGTGATGAAAAATTCAGCCAAAGAGAATTGATGCTAGAATTCAAACTCAGGTGGTCTGACTCCAGGACCCAAGCTTTTAACCTCTTAAGACTATGGATCTGATTCTCTGGTAGACAAGTCACTTTGGTCAGTAACATGGTCACAGACAGTACCATTAATTCTGTAAGCCTGATAAAGGTAATTCGTTCCAATATTCCCTATAATTTATAAAGTTGGAATTGTGTTATCTTTATTGAAAACCATCTCATGCATGTGTAAGGAACTATAAATGCCTAAACTAGATAGAGAAATGTGACCCAAACCCTTAAGAAGTTTGCAGTCTAGATTTGGAGATAATAACAGCTCTAATTTATTGAACATTTATTATGCAAGAGACAGTATAATATATTATTTGCACTCCTTACAACAACCCTATGAGGTTAGGAAAGTGAGATTCTGGGAATATAATTGACTTGCTCAGGCTGTAACTAGCAGTAGTTGAGCTAGGATCTGATGGCCCCAACAGTCACACTGAATGTAAACGTGGCTGTGTTTCTTGCATCTGGTGATAAGGAACCTGGTACAAGAGTCATCCAGGATGACGGGTGAGCACCAAAATGAGCCAGAAATCTTCTAAGCATAAACATCGGAAATAACAAAAACAATGAGTAAACGAAGAAAAGACAGAAATGTGAAGGCTACAAAATCTTCGCAGTGTTCAATTCCATTAATATATTGATAGATTCCCCAAGCAGCAGAATGTCGATAGCAGATGCTACTCATGTTTCTTTATACTGTGATAGTACCGCCAAGGAGTACTGCTCCTTTAGCAGGAGTGAGGACAAGCTCTCAAATTCTAAATGATGTACAGTGGGCTATGTCCCATGGCTGCTTTTATTTTGTTTTATTTTTACCAGGTTACATGTAACCCATTAAAGATGCTCCATGAATGGGCTAGGGTGCATTTCTACTGCCAATGTAAAGTACACCAAAGTGCAAGGCACGAATTCAACACGCAGTCATAGTAAATAAGTATCTTTATTTGGACCTTATGTTTTTAGCCAGCTTAGGTCGTCAAGGCCCGCTGGGATATGGTCTTAGTCCAAATCCCATGTTTCACAGCTGTGGTTCTTAACAATAGCTGCACATGAGAATTACCTTGGGAATTTTTTTTATCTCTCAAAGACTAGTTAAAACAGAACCCCAGGGGTCAGACTCAGGTATCCGTATGTTTTAAGGTTTTCAAGGTGATTCAAAGGGTAGCCAAGGTTGAAAACCTTATAAATAGCTCACAGTGGCCACTTTGACCTAAGGAAAACCTATTTATAAGTCATTGAGTATATGAACCTACTCTTAATAGTTTTTCAAGATAAAACGGTCTCTTCTGTAGCTATGGTACATAGCAGTAAGGTTTAAACGACTCCTTTAGAAAGTACGAACAGATTCAATACAGTTTTTTGCAGGGGGCGGGGGGAGAAATAATGATCTTACTATCTCTGTGGCCCACTTCTGGGAGGAAGTAGAATGATCTCTCACCTGAGAAAGAATAAAAAAGTAAGGCTTTTAAATTTTCCTAGTACCATGTCTACTTTGTTGGTATCTATCTGTGGCCTATGGAGCTTTCTTCAATGAGCCACACTGAATACTGCTGTGTTATGTACAGAGAATTTGGTCAGAACTTGACCAAAATCCAGCCCGTAGCAATTGTTTCCAAGACACATCTGATATTTGAAACACAGCCTACAGAAATATGTCCATCTCTACACTCCATCCCGATAGAAATATTATTATAAATAAATGCACTTGGATCATTTTGTCTTGCCACCTCCAAAAAATCCCTTGACTGGGTTAAGATTTGCTTGCATGCTCTCAACTTTTATAGAAGGTCTTTATGGGAAAAGTGAACTTGATATAAAATTTGGGACCAGGAAGGAGTGTCTCCAGTCCATTCTGGATGTCTCTTGAATTAGATTCTGAGAAACTACACCACTCTGCACAGGTCACCGGGTGCCAGTCACAAAACCCAAGGGTAAAGCCAGAACTCATTTCACTTTAGGAAAGCTAAATAGGTATCAATTCTTCAAGTTCATTGTGCTGAACACTGAATATGCCACCTTTCACACCAACCCAGTCCATCTCCTGCCTTCTATTGCCGTCAGTTGCACCACCATTTCCCCAGATGCTCAAGCTGGAAACCTCGGTCACCTCTGTTTGATTTCCCACTTTCCCTTCTGACACCCAGATACTTGACAAATGGAACAGACCGTAATTTCACAGAGATCAAGATTCTACCTATTTTACTCACTGATGTATTTCCTGCTCCTGGCGCAATACCTGACACATGGTAAAGGTTCAACGAGGATCCGTTGAGTGAATCAAGTTCTACGGACTCACTACCTTGCCTCCTAGTCTCTTTAGTCTTTACCTCCTTCTGTTCCTGCCTGCCATCCTCCAAGTACAGGCTCTTCCCACCTTTCTTTGTCAGTAAATAACACTACTCTGTCCTGACCCCAGTCCCCATCTCCCGGTCTATCAGATCAGCTGCTGCTAAGTAAGCTTTCTAAAACACCTAAATATGCCCCTTCCTTCCTCAAAGGCTCCCCTTGACCTAGCATTCAGCATGAGTGTTTGGTATTATTCTTACATCTGCTTCCAATAATAACTATGTAGTGTGAGAGAAAAGAAGTGGGAGCCGCGGCCAGACCATGGGAGCTGCGAGGGAAGATGCTGACGGGTACTAAGCATGGGGTCAGGATGGGGACAAACAGCTTATGTACCTTTCCGTGGGAACGGAAGGAAGTTATGTAGGTGACAGCAGGTTAAAGGGGTAAAGTGCCACAGACAGGTATGTTTGTCAGCAATAGAAGTCCATGAAGATAACCCTGAGCCATCAAAAATAAAATTGTAAATTATTTCAACGCGTCAGAGAAACGGATATATCCTTTCAGAAAGAGTTCTCTCCTCAGTTTTCATTCATCATCTTACTAGCTCCTAACAACCCTTGCATCTGCAGAGTCTGTGGTTTACAGTGCATGATTCACATGCACGATCTCACAGAGCTCATTTTAACATCCTGGAGAGATAAGCATCAGTACCCTCATGCGGATGCCAAGGCTCAGAGAGGTTGGGTGACATGGCCAAACCCAGTTAGGAAGTGACAGTACATGCCTAATGTAATTTATACTGTGGAATTTGTTTGTGGGCGCATTCTTGATCTCTGTGTTATCTTGAACTAAAACCCTAGGCTTCGGAAGCCAAGTCTGGTGCCTTAGTCACTCCACCACAGCCAGCCCTTTCCCCACCACCGTCCGCGGCTCCGTGTTCTGGGGTGTATCATTCCCTCAAGACTCTATGTAGCAGCGGCAGCAGAAGTGGTGTTCGTAATTGACTTCCAATGTTTCACAAGCCAGGCAAGCATGGATTATTTTATTTAACCCTCAGAGCAGCTCTTAGAGGAGAATTTTATTATCACTTTTTACACCTGATGAACAGAGGCCCAAAGAAAGAAATCTGGCTAGGGGCACCTGGGTGGCTTAGTCGGTTAAGCCACCGACTTCAGCTCAGGTCATGATCTCATGGTCCGTGAGTTCAGTGAGTTCGAGTCCTGCGTCTCGCTCCGTGCTGACAGCTCAGAGCCTAGAGCCTGCTTCAGATTCTGTGTCTCCCTCTCTCTCTCTCTGCCCCTCCCCCATTCAAACTCTGTCTCTCTCTCTCTCTCTCAAAAATGAATAAACATTAAAAAAAAATCATAAAAAAGAAAAGAAAGAAATCTGGCTAAGGACACACAGCTACCAAGTACTGAGACTAACATTTGAAGCTGGGCAGGCTGACTCATAAACCTGAGTATCTAACATTGCTAGGACATGTGCCCTTAGAACTTTAAGAATATCTCCAATCTTTCCAAATTGTCCTCCCTTGATGATGTCTTTTGTCTCTGCCTGCCACTACTTTGTATTCTCTATATTGAATGAGTAGTGTACTGACACACAGGTGAGTTAATCATTCAGAAAGAATCCTCGGCATTATGTATCCTCGAGCTCTGTTCCTGATTTGATCTCATGTTTTCGCCTTAGTCCCTACGCTCACGGCCTTTTAGAACTGGAAGGGCCCCAGGAAATCCCGTCATCTCATCTCCTTGTTTTAGTGTGACAAAACTCTGACTCAGAAAGTTACAGTCACACATCACAGCACCAGTAGGAACAAAATAAACCTAGTTCCCAGGCTAGCAATCACTGAGCCAAAGCTCCAGCCCTTGCTGTCCAGATATAAACAGGCAGGCCCGATATAAACAGAGATGATAAGAAGCATCATCCTCCGTCAGATCGGTTCCAAGCATTGGTGGTACTCTCTTTCCTGGGCTTTCTGGCTGTTACCCTTTCAAAGACAAGGTACAAAGGAAGGGCTTAACAGACCCATTAACTTGATAATTTGGGTTGAAAAGACCCCCTTTTAGCACCTACTTGAAGCAGCTGGCAGCCATAGTAAACAGAATAACAACAGAATAGGCAGCAAGCTAGTTTCCCACTGTTATTTTCTGACTAGGGCAGGGGGAGGTGTTCTATTAGATGAAGGGAAATAAAATGATAGACAAGCATTTGGGGGAGGGCACTTCCTTCAGTTTAGACTCTTAGGTATATGGTGTTATGTGAACTGGTCACTTCACTAAGAACATCTATCTGGTGCACCCTAACCAAACTTAGGGTGCCGCTTTAAAGACTTATTTATATGAGAGGCAGCTGGGTGGCTCAGTGGGTTAAGCGTCCGACTTCAGCTCAGGTCATGATCTCGAGGTTCGTGGGTTCAAGCCCTGCATCGGGCTCTGTGCTGACAGCTCGGAGCCTGGAGCCTGCTTCAGATTCTATGTCTCCCTCTCTCTGTCTCTCAAAAATAAGCAAACATTAGGGGCACCTGGGTGGCTCAGTCGGTTGAGCGCCCAACTTCGGCTCAGGTCGTGGTCTCGCGTCAGACTCTCTGCCGTCAATGCAGAGCCGGCTTCGGACCCTCTGTCTCCTTCCCTCTGCTCGTCCTCCAGCCTTTCTCTGTCTCTCAAAAGAAAATAAACATTAAAAAAAATAATAATAAAAATAAAAATAATAAACAAACATTTAAAAATTAAAAAAATAATAAAAATAAATAAGAATAAAAACGTATTTATATTAGCAAACCCAATTGGTCAAGCCTGACTCATTAATAAGCCACGTGCAAAGGGCAGGCTTCCTTTCTAGGCTGAGCTGGAAAACGGAGGGGGCCAAGGAGAGCTCAGGCTTCCGGCCTTAGGCCAGCAGATTTTGTTGTGCTGTTGTTTTCTCCTTTTCTTTCTTTTACCTCTTGTTAAAATTTTTAAATTTATTTTTTTTATTGCCCCTCCATAAGATGCACAAACTAAAAGGAAAAATATACTTGGAAACAGTGCTTTTATTCGGCCATATACCATGTAACTGCTAAAGAGATTATTCTCACGCGCTGCACTTCACATTTGCAAGCCCAACCAGCTCATGCATTTAGGGTCCACACAAGGGTTAGAGGAGAGAGAACCTTGCTTCCTCTGGCCCTCGAGGGCCTTCTTTACTCCTGATCTGAATAAAAGGAAGAAGGAGCATAGGAATTTGAGACGAACATGATCAAACAATTTTTTTGCATCTAATGGATGGGTGGGCAAGACAACCCCCCAGCGGTGAAGAGATGGAAGCCTTCACGGACCGCATTCACAACCTGTACAGTCTGCTCCTCAGTAACTGAGTGATGAGCCACACTTCATACACTTTGCATCTATACAGAGAGTTTGCAAGCTAGGGCGCAAACTAGTCTCTCCTTAGCGAGCAAGAATATCCATTAACTTACAATTGGCAACTACCTTTGTCAACTTAAAACCTGGTTCTCTTGGGGCACCTGGGTGGCTCAGTCTGTTGAGTGTCAGTCTTGATTTCGGCTCTGGTCGTGATCCCAGAGTTGCACGATTGAGTTCCACGTATTCTCTGGCTTTGCCCCTCTCCCAGGCTTGTGCCCTCTCTCCCCCCGCCTCCCCCACCCTTTTTTAGAGCAGTTTCTCTTAACCCAGAAAACTTTAAGATTAATCAATACTTGTCAACTTTTTAAAATAAAACATTAGATCTTTTTTCAATAGCATTTTTTTTATTGAAGTTTATTTTTGAGAGATAGAGAGAGACAGAGTGTGAGCAGGGGAAAGGCAGAGAGAGAGAGGGAGACACAGAATTCAAAGCAGGCTCCATGCTCTGAGCTGTCAGCACAGAGCTGGATGTGGGGCTTGAACTCACAAACTATGAGATCATGACCTGAGCTGAAGTTGTTGGCTCAACTGATTGAGCCACCCAGGTGCCCCTCAATAGCATTTTGAAAGTATTTTTAAAATTTACATCCAATAAAATTCACTTTTTTGGCGTATGGTTTGTGAGTTTTGCAAATGCTTAGAGTCGTATAACCACCACTGCAATCAAGATACAGAACATTTCCATCACCCTAAAGCACTGCCCAGTGCTTCCATTTTCCTCACCCCACCCCTAATCCCTGATAGCAACTGACAGTTGTTCCTTTTCCAGAATGTTTCCTAAGTGGAATCATACAGCTCTTCAGGTTGGACTCCTTTCACTCAACATAATGCATTTGAGATTCATCTGTGTTGTTGCATGTCGTAATAGCTTGTTTCTTTTTACTGCTTTACAGTAGTTCGTTTTGTTTTTTTTTTCTAATGTTCATTTATTTTTGAGAGACATAGAGACAGAGTATGAGCAGGGGAAGGGCAGAGAGAGAGGGAGACACAGAATCTGAAGCAGGCTCCAGGCTCTGAGCCGCCAGCACAGAGCCACATGCGGGGCTCGAACTCACAGACTGCAAGATCACGACCTGAGCTGAAGTCGGCCGCCTAACGAACTGAGCCACTCAGGTGCCCCTACACTAGTTGCTTTCATTGGCATTCCAGTTTGTTTATCCATTCACCAGTTGAAAGACACTAAGCTCTTTTCAGGTGTTGATGATTATAAATAAGACAGTTACAAATATTCCTGTGCAGGTGTTTGCATTAAAATAAGTTTTTCTTTCTCTTGTCCCCGGAGTGCAATTACTGAGTCATATGCTAAGTGTATGTTAAACTTTGTAAGAAATTGCCAAACTGGGGGTGCCTGGGTGGCTCAGTTGGTTGAGCATCTGACTCTTGATTTCAGCTTGGGTCATGATCTCAGATGGTGAGACTGAGCCCTGCGTCAGGCTCCACACTCAGTGTGAAGCCTGCTTAAGGTTCTCAATCTCTCTCTCTCTCTCTCTCTCTATCTCCCCCCCCACCCTATGCCTTTCTCCCCTGCTCATACACACACTCCCTATTTCTTAAAAAAAATAAAATCGCCAAGCTGTCTCCCAGAATGGTTGTACCATTTTACATTCCCACCAGCAATGTATCAATGATCTGGTTTTTTTCCTGCATGCTCTCCAGCCACTACTTCTCACTTTAGCCATTCTGATACTGTACAGTGTAGTTCATTATGGTTTAATGTATATTCTTTAATTATGAATGGCGTTGAGCTTTTCACATGCTTACTTACATCTGTATATACAGACCTTTAAAAATGTTCTTTATCTGATTTCAAATATGATACATGCTTGTTATTAAAAAATTAAAATGCTACAGAAATATGTTGTATTGAACACCAAAGTTTCCTTCCATAATTTTACTTTCTAGTTATAGCAACTGTTGACAGCTTAGCCTAATTCCTCCATATCATTCCCATGTATGTGCTATACTATATATATAGCATAGTTTTATATAAGTGTAAAAACAGTGGCATTTTATATACATATATGGTGTGAAAACTTGCTCTTATCATTTAATAATAATCTTGGAGAGGCTTCCACATCATGGTAATCATGACCATTGTATGCTTTGTTCAATCATCTAATATAGTCTCTTTTCTAATAAAACAAAAATGTCCTGGGGTTTTTGATGTAAAAAAAAAAAATCACATTTTGACAATTCCATGTGCTTCAAGCATAACGGCAACCGTATTTCTAGCATATCTGAGTAAATTTTGAAGTTGTACAATATTCCTGATGAAATTATACATTGCACATTTCCCAGGTTTTAACTGAGAATTATCTTGCAGCAATAAGGACTGTTTTAGAAAGATGTGACCAGTTGAACTGTGTGGAAATAAGAGAAACAAAGTCTAGTCCATTTCGTATTTATGTCTTAAGAAACTTGAGTAGCCCTAGTATCATAAAGAACACAAGACTACAAAGAAATTTATTACACAGTATTATTGCTCACCGGGGTTTTCCATAATGAACAAACTGGCTCTGGTATGTACTTTTAATTATTTCATTTCAAGGCAATTCCCTTATGCATCAATCACTCTCACTAACTCATAATATTCTCACGGGGGTTAAAGTACTATCAGTATCCTTTCAGTGATGATCTCATAGAGAATAGATATGGTGGCAAGGGAATGTAAATGATTTATTTCTTATGACTTAACCTTAGACTCCTATGCTTGCTTAAATCGAGAGAGATAAAGGGAGAATGCTGACAATATGATCATTCTTAAGTAGAAGATTCTTTTGGTCTTTTTAACCACAAATAGGCATTATTTAATCCTAGAAGACTATACAGAAGTAGGAAAGAAAAAGAAAATATCAGAGACCTTAGTGGGTATTTCCTCTCTCTCTCTCTCTCTCTCTCTCTCTCTCTCTCTCTCCTAAGAGTATTTAATCTTTTGGTTTTTTAAGCAAATCTCTTGCAGCTGCTTAGTTCTCTGTTCGTGCCAAGGACCCTTTGTTTATACTAACTACACCCAAAGAATTTTTCTTACACAAGTTGTACTATTTAAGCTCTTTTGCAAGGCTCAGACTTTATCACATCCATGGGGGAACAGAGCTATACTTTCTTTCTCAACATTCCTTCTGGTCAGAAGAGAATGTAGAGGATTTAATTCCTTAAGCATCAAGTCTAATACTGCCTGCAATTTGCATGTTATCAAGGTATGAGAAAACATTCATAAGCCTGTGACTAGATACAACTACCTTTTCCATGTAAGGTGAATTTAGAGAGACAGCCCTAAAACCAGACAACGGCCTAGGCCATCTGGATTCAGAGGTTTTCTATCCTAGCCTTAAAATCAGCAAGAACCAAAAGGTCTAAGAAACAGAATAAAACAACTGGCCCAAGTTCTCCTGCAGAAGACTGATTCTAGATATTCATCCATAAATTCAAACCTTTTTAGTTCTATGAAAAATACTTTGTGGACATATTTTTGAAAGCTCTTGAAGATTACAAAATAATGTTATCATTTTTTTATCATCGAAACCCAAGTTACACAATAATTGATCTATTTCTCAATTTTTAACATTTTCCCTGAAAGCTGAAAAGCTATGAACAAAAGGACTTCCTTTTGTTTAGCCGTGTCTGTTCAACATCAAAACTTAGTATTATATAAACATTTGGATGATTAACGCCATTCACTTAAATTGTCTCAGTTGATGCCTAGTCAACCATTTTAGAGATGAGATCGTCAAAGCTAGGAAGGGTCAAGGGACATGTCCAAGATCATCTATCTATCCATCCACTGGCTAAAGAGAACTCAATGCAGACCCTTGGGTTCCTCCACATTCTTTTCACTGTACCACAGCCGCTTTTCCCAAATTACCCAGACTTTTAAAATTGAAAATGCAATTAATCATTCTGATATTTACTATCGTCCAGATACAAGTGACTCATCGCTTTTATTTTATTTTTTTTTGGCATGACAGAGAAAAACTTCATTTATGTCCCATCTTACTTGGCTAATAATACCTCTTTCCCACCTTTATTTATTTTCCAGTTCTTCCTGAAAAACTCATCATCTACAGGATTCACGGACTCAAGTCTAGCCTTAGTCTAGCTATACTTGACTCACTTGTGAGCTGTGTAAGCTTCACCGAATTACTTAAACTCTCTGAGCCTCTGGTTCCCCATTTTGTGAGCTAAGGACAACAGCAGTCTCCTCAGAAGGGCTATAGAGAAAATCAGATAAGAAAATGCGTGGGAAGTCTTTATGGCAGTGCTTGGCCAGGTCAAGTACCCAGTAAAAAGTGCTCCAAGAAGGCACCTTACAAGAGTCAGTGTGTGGGAATATGAGGAGTAGGAAGACTGTGGACCTTGCCACTAAATGGCCAGTGACGCAGGTTTACTCCAGGCTCCAAGACGTATTCGATGACAACACAACCTACAAGGTAAGCTGTGGTGTGCTAGAAGCAGCCGACAGCAGCGAGAGTTGATTTTGTGTATTTCTTCCCAACTCTCCGCTCAGTGAGATCACATTGGTGGCTCGAACATTTGGTAGTTGATAGTTTGGTAGCTGGAAGTTGAATATGTATACTACTGGAAACTGGCAAACACTATAAACCAGCCCTCCCCTCCCACACCAGAGAGCTGGTTGTTGAACATTGATCAACAATGATGAATTACTGATCTACTGAAAGACACCAGGCTTTGAGGTCAAATCAATCTAGTTGTGTACTCAAACCTAAATGTTGACACTCACTAGTGTACTCAGGTTCCTTGAGTCAAGGTGTCTCTGATTCCTGACGCTTAAAGTGGAGGTAATAGTACTAGTTTAAAGACTATTGAGAAGATTAAGTGAGATGAGGTATATGAAACACTTAGAATAGGACCTAGGACCTAACATCAAATAGTTGTTGATAGTGGTTGTTATTATTGTTGTGAAAAGTCTGGACTATTTCAAAAGTTACCCAAATCCTAAACATATTTCACTTCTTTTGCATGATACTTAATAAAGATATGAATGTGATTTTAGAGTGAACTTGTCGGTCTAAGCCAGGAAAGAATTTGTTTTATGGAAAAAAATTCTATTCAAGTTCTTTTATTGTTTCTGTTTTAGAAAATATTTAAACAAATTTGAACATCTAAACAAAGAAAGTTTTAAAGCCAAACATCTAAGTGCTCAGAGTCTCCTCTGAGCATTTTTCAACAATGTTGGGCCCAAAGCCAGAATATGTTACAACCCTTTTGAACCCACCCCACCCTGCCCCAACAGCAGGCCTCCCCCAGAGAAAAGAATTTGATACAATGCCAATAAGAGAATCTTCCTCCTTAGAATATCTTAAAGCTTTCATCCTTTTTGTTTTCCTTAAAAAAAAAAAAAAAACTAGTTGAAAATTTGGGTGTAACAAACTTCAAAATGTCCAAATGCACAAAGCCCAGAGAAATAAATGTTCAAAATATAAAAATCTTTGGTTCAGGGGCATGTAGATGAAGGGCCTGGGCCTGAGGTCCCCCTCGCCGTGCTGTAGAATAATCCAGACAACCACAGGGCTGGATTCCTGTCCACTCCCAAGCCTTCCTCCCAGTTCCCACATCTTTAAAGGAATAGCTGGTCACCCTCCTGTTGATGTCCTCTGGAGGAGGCACAATAGCTCAAGGCCGCCCAATGGGCAGTTGGGTGAAGGGTCATCCATTCATTTTTCACTCTGTTGCCAGGGCATGCAGGGGTGGGGCAGGAAAAGGAGAGAGCAGACATGACTTAAGATTACTGGTGGAGTTCCGGAAGCTACACCCTGTAAGCTTGGTGAAGGAAGGATGTGGAAAGGATGGTCCCTCGCAGGTCCTCCAGGGTTCTGGGGAAGTTCTATCACTTCCTCTTTATTCACACCATCCAACTCCTTTTGCTGGATGGACTGTTGGGAGCATGTAAGGCATCTGATATACTCTATAGTGGGGTAAAATCAAGATTTTCTATGGACAGCTGCTTCTTTATTCTGAATCATGAGTTGTACCACCATTGCCCTGTTACTATGGAAGCCAGAAAGACAAACAGGAGCTTAGAATTGCACCTTGTTCCACTGACAGGACTCCAAGAGGTGAAATCCCTTCTCTGAGGTTGCACAGCTTATTAATTGTGTGTCTAGAGCACAGATTTTTTTTTTTCTTAACTTTCCTCCAAGTTCAATTTTCCCAGTCTACACAGTGACGGCCACTTATCACCACCAAGACCATAGACTTCAAGTCTCTTTCTCTGAATTGACTTTCGGAATTCTGCTTCCTCAGGCTAGCCTTGAACCAAAGTCCCACAGGGCAATACCCCTTCTGGTCCATTTGCTTTGAACACCAACCTCCTTCTGGATTCACTTCTTCCCACACAGAGGCTGGACCTGGGGTCTAGTCATATCTTTCCTGGTGTAATTGGCCTCATCTGGTTCGCTCCAGCCTCCAGCTTTTCCCACTGTGATCTCAGGCTGTTGGACCTAGCTGGGTTCACATGACCTTAGCTAGGTTCTAAGTGCTACTCAAAACCCTCTTGCTCATCCTCCCGTATGCTTACTTCCAAATTCACCATTGAGACTGGGCTGAGCTTTTCTCCCTGCCCAGGTGAAGAGTCTCTTCACCATCCTCTTGCCTGCCCCCACGTCCCTGAAAAACCTAGAGAACTGAATCACAGCATATTAAGAACATGTAGCTCTATCAAAGAGCATTCAATGCTCTTATTCTACAGAGAAGGAATCAAAGATCGCAGATGCTCAGAAATTAATGAGTACTTCAAAGCACCTGGCCTATGCTTACTTTCAGGTAGGCCAAACATTACGTCCATGTTTGAGAAGAGGCACTAGAGATCCAGAAACATAATGTCATTTCTTCAAGGTCACAGAGCCAGCCAGGCAGATTTTAGAGCAATACTCTCTTCCTTTTGATTCTCCGCCTTCAAGATGCTCTCTAACTAGGCATCCTCTTTTAAGTATCTTTTGTACAACTTACAATTAATTTACACTGGTGAGCAAACCAGAAAGGTACACCACTTAAAATCAGATTTTCTATGACAATTTACATTTTTCTATGACTTTGGTGGGAAATTAATAACTAATTAGAGGGTAGGAACACTTTTTTTTTTTGCAGCCCTCACAAAGAAATGTCCTGCAATTAATTGTGCTACTGGAATAATCACAGGCACGTAGAATGTGGATCTGGCCTCTATCGCTTCTTGAAGCTCTCTTAAAAAGGAGGCATCCATATATACTGACATGGAAAACAAGTTGGTCATTTCTTGGGACTTCCTGTTTTATCTTCATTTTATTTCTGATAAAACATCTCTCCCCAAATTGTTTCCTGAGGCTGATTTTGGGACTCCATTGGTTCTGTCCAGACAGCTGTCCTGGTCAGGCACCTCAACTTCAGTAGGAGGATCACCGTTGACTCTATGGATTGCCACAGATTTGGATCTGGTTTTAATTAGCCAACTCAGAATATTTCGATTCCAAGTTTTGCTAACTATTACAACTTTCAACTCTCTGTGGTCCAAGACGGATCCAAAGTTCAACTACAAAAATGGAGCTTGATAAAGGCACATAATCCATCATTCTGCTGGAGATTAGAAATTTTGCCCTTGGCTCAAGCAGACAGGTTGTAATGTTAGGTCTCCTTTCCTCTCTCAAGTCACTAATCAGCCACAAAGTTACATTTTGAAATTATATTTTCAATTGAAAAATCTCAAGGAAACAGCCATCTAAATTCTATATTCTATATAACCCTACTGAAGCAACGGCCCAGAATATGAGTGGAGTCCTAGTCAAAGAAACATAGTCCAGCAACCAAAAAGTAATTTAAACATAATGCAAACTCAGGGCACCTGGGTGGCTCAGTTGGTTAAGCGTCCAACTTCAGCTAAGGTCATGATCTCACAGTTCATGAGTTCAAGCCCCGCATCAGGCTCTGTGCTGGCAGCTCAGAGCCTGGAGCCTGCTTCAGGTTCGGTGTCTCCCTCTCTCTCCCCCTCCCTCACACATGCTCTGTCTCTCTGTTTCTATCTCTCTCTCTCAAAAATAAATAAAAACATTAAAAATTTTAAAAAATAATGTACTCTTGTGATTCTTAAACACAGCAAAGTTAATACACAGGTGGTAGCAATATTTATTAAAATGTCATCTATAAGTTGGTTGACCTTAAAAAAAAAAAAAGCCATCCCTTTTAGCAGCAAAAGGAGTTTCTTTGGGAATACCAGAGAACTGCAATTTGGGACAAGCAAACTATGGCAAACCACAGGTAAGACCAGATAATGGGGGAGGCTAATTTGCTTTTATGGAGGAAAGAAGAAAGTCAGGAGTGACTGCTTCCAAGAGTTCAGGTGATGGCTTTTCACTAGCTGAGTGAAGCAGTTTCTCACTGGCTCAGATGTTGCTACACAACGGAGAAATTCTTCCCCTCCTCCTGCTGGAGTATGAAGGGTAGTGTGTGAAAGCTCCATTTTTAATCAGGTTTTCTTTATCGTTGCAAGTTCATTATCATTTTTTATATGTTTATGTATTTTTGAGGGGGGCGGGGAAGAGAGAGAGACAGAGAGAGAGAGAGACAGAGGATCCAAAGTAGGCTCTGTGCTGACGGCACAGAACCCAATGTGGGGCTCGAACTCACAAACCATGACCTGAGACCGGAGTCTTAACCAACCGAGTCACCCAGGCATGCCACAAGTTCATTATCTTGATTGTAATGATAATTTCATGACTGTCTACCCATAGAAAAAGTCATCAAATAGTACATTTTAAATATGTACAGTTTATTATATGTCAATTATAACTCAACGAAGCTATAAAAAGTAATAAAGCAACTGGAAAAAAATGCCATCTGTGATCAGCCATCCTACCCTGTAGTTCCTGCCAACTCTCTCAACTCTTAAATCTCTAAGAAAATTCTAGACTTGTCCTATCCTGCCTACCCATTACCCTACCCCCTTTCCTATCAATTCTTCATCATGAAGCCTCAGAGGAACCAACCTACTAAAGGCAGGATGCTACTTAGACAACAGGAGAGAAGGAAGAAAACTAATTAGCTAAAGCCAGACTCCTCCTTGGGAAGCAGTGGAGGCTTGGGAAGGAGAGGCTAGGAATGTGCACGTTTTTTTGCAGCCCTCACAAAGAAATGTCCTGTAATTAAATGTGCTACTGGAATAATCACAGGCACACAGAACGTGGATCTGGCCTCTATCGCTTCTTGAAGCTCTCTTAAAAAGGAGGCATTCATATATACTGACATGGAAAACAAGTTGGTCATTTCTTGGGACTTCCTGTTTTATCTTCATTTTATTTCTGATAAAACACCGATTTAGTGACCACACGCTGGTGCCTTATCCCTTAGTTGGCAACTCAAAGTGGATCAAGTCTTAAGTTTGGCTCCTGTTCCAATGTTTCAAGACCACCTGTGCTCTTGGTCTAACCATCAGAGTTTCTCAACTTTTATCTGTGGTGGGATTTCAGCCTAGCACCCAGGTCCACTGTCCCACCTGACAGCCCCTTATAGATCCACAATGACACCATGACCCACATCTGTCAGTCTCAGAGTGGTGACAACATCCAGAGAAAGCAGCAGAAACCGGCTAAGATTCTCAAAGGAAGCAATCCCTGGAGTGCCTGGGTGGCTCAGTTGGTTAAGCAACCAACTCCTGATCTCAGTTCGGGTCATGATCTCAATTTTATAAATTTTATAAATGGTTTGTGAGTTTGAGTCCTGCCCTAGGCTCTGCACTGATGGCGCAGATCATGCTTGGGATTCTCTCTCTCTCTCTCTCTCTCTCTCTCTCTGCCCCCCCTTCATGCTCTCTTCCTGAGACTCTCTTTCTCTAAATAAATAAAAAAAAATAAAATAAAATGAAGCTATCCCTGACTAATATTTCTCAAATGCTATGAAGGAGATATATAATCAGCAGCAATGTTCTTAAGAGCATTTTGTTCTCTTTGTGTTTCTTTCAGGTCTCATGGCTTCTTCAAGCCAAAACTTCTCCAAAACTCCTTAAAGGGTTTCTCTCCCAACTTTAGTTCACACATATCTTCGCTCTTGTCCCTCTCCCTTTCCTCCCAATTAGTCATCAACAAAACCCAAGGGAAAAAAAGTCTGCAAAGGCAGAATTGTCTTCAAATGGTAGAGGGGGAGAAGAAGCTTAGTGAGCAACACCAAAATACTCTTTAAGAAGCAAGGAGAGGGAAAGGCTGGCAGCATTCGTATATTAATAAATTTGCACCATCCCCAATCCCTGTAGGATTGTTTAATACAAGAGAGTACATCACCTGTTACATCACTTTGTCCTCTTTCTGTGAACACAGGAAAACATTACATGTCGGTATCCTGAAAAGCTGTGCTCCCACCAAACAGCAAATTTATCTTCATGGACACTGGAAACCCTCCTCTGTCCCTACCCAGGTCGTTCAGAAGTCTATGGCCACATTTACACTATAACCCTCGTAACATGCAGTGTAGTGTCTTTAGCATGCAAACTGATCTGCTGATATCACATCTGATTCAGATTTTCTGTGTCTGTTTCTCTATTTATGCTCTATGTAGTTTTATAAATGGTTTCAGATCCATTGTGGAATGAGGTGATGTGTTGAATGAATGAATGAAAACACATATAACTTTCCTTCCATCTCTTCTTTACAAGGTTACACATGTCTTTTCCCTTGCCTTTTGCATTTCGGCTCCACTGTACTCTAACCCCACTTCTTTCCTGGGTTCTCTGCTTTCTCTCAGGGACCTGGGATCACAGTGAGATACCAACTTCAGCCTCTTCTGTGCTCTCTCTCTCAGGCAGCCACTAGGACCTGTCAGTTCTCACTCCATTTGCTGCTGCGCATCATTTGCCCTTTCCATTCTCAACGATAAATCCTTGTTCAGGTCCTTGTTACCTCATACCTAGACTATTGCAATATTTTCCTAACTAATCTCCTTGCTGCAGAACTTTTCCACTCCAAAGCATCCTACGGATGTTGGATCAATATTCCTAAACGCACAGAGACACTTTTGCCTTTCCTAAATTTAAACCACCAATTCAAACTTTATAAAAAATATATATGTGAAGGTTCTTTTAAATCTAAACTATCTTTGAAGTTTTCTAGATGGTCCCTAGGTAACGAAAAAGATTTATCCACTCACCTTATTATTATTAAATAATACAGCATGTTTCATGCTCTTTGTATTTTAATTAGCTCTATCACTTATATGAGTGACTGAAATAATCATATCAATCCCTGCTTTCTGGATCGATGTTAAATGAGCCTCTCCTTTCTTAACCAAAAACTAGATTCTCTATTATGGACATTTTGATCTATACTAACCCTTTCTCGCAATCTGTGCATAAAATACAAGGTTATATTTTAAGAGTACTTGTTCTGAACTGGGAGTTTATCACAAACCCATTGCTTATGTTTCTCTTGACACTTCATCTAAGGCTTCTCTACCTTGTTTATCTGCTTGAAGCAACCCAACCATAAGCAACACTTTAGTTCAGTTGATTATCACCTATTAAATTCTTGTGATGTCTGCTTCCAACCCACTGCTTAAATGCTGCTTTGATCTAAATCCAATAAACCTATCTTCCATTGCTTTTTTTTTTAACTAAAAACTTTTTTTTAATTTTTTTTAACGTTGTTGTTTATTTTTTTGAGAGACATAGAGACAGAGCATGAGCAAGGGAAGGGCAGAGAGAGAGGGAGATACAGAATCTGTAGCAGGCTCCAGGCTCTGAGCCATCAGCACAGAGCCCGATGCGGGGCTCGAACTCACAATCCCAGGATCAAGAGTCACATGCTCTATAGACTAAGTCAGCCAGGCACCCTACTCCTTCCCTTTTCTTTCCTTCCCTTCCCTTCTCTTTTTGAGAGAGAATCCCAAGCAGCCTCCAAACGCGGCACAGAAACCGACTCAAAGCTCAATCACATGACGAGGAGATAAGGACAGATTTCAATCACTTGAAATCGAGAGTCAGACATTCAAAGGCCTGAGCCACCCGGGCAAGTCACCCCATGCCCTTTCTAACATAAGCCAATCTCATGACATCACACTTTCTGTTCTGGTTTGATGTTCAATCCTCATGACAATGATACATTTGGCGATTGCTCACATCTTAAGAATAATCAACATAGGGGCACCTGGGTGGCTCAGTCGGTTAAGTGTCCGACTTTGGCTTAGGTCCTGATCTCAAGGTTCGTGAATTTGAGCCTCGCATTGGGCTCTGTGCTGACAGCTCAGCGCGTGGAGCCTGCTTCGATTCTGCGTCTCCCTCTCTCTCTGCTCCTCTCCCACTTACACTCTATCTCTCTCAAAAATAAATAATATTTTTAAAAATTTAAGAAAAGAAAAAAAAGAATACTCAATGTACACTTTGTGTTGTATGAGCAATAGATTCCAGATATTCTCTTACCAATAGCTCATTCTTCTCAGGTAGCTCTAACATGAGTGTGCCACAATCAAGATGGGTCTAAGCTGATGTTTTTTCATGATTTTGACATATTGTTTTTAAGAAGGAGGGGTTTCTAATCAAACATTTAAAAAATAAATTCATGTCTACTTATTGGAAACAATTCAATATCTAAAGGAAATCGATTTTAAAGTTAAAATATTTGAGGGAATATTTAAAGAAACATGTCATTGACCTACCATCTCTGAAACTCTAAGAACATAAAATGAGCTAATGGTATTTGACAATAAAAACTGTTCCAGTTTTCCATTTTAATGGGATCTGTCAAAACCCCATAAATATGCGATGTGTAAAATTGTTGCGTAAAGCCCCGTGAATCTCAGCTTGACTATTTCCACGTAGAATCCACGAGGCCTCGTTAGATATGATCAGGTAGATACGTGACTGTAGGTCCAACAGATGTGAGCAGGCCATTCCAAAAGGTACATAGGTGAAATTATCACTACATGATATAGATTCAGGAGATCAACTATATTCAAACAGATCCCAGTGAAAGTCACCTTAAAACTACACTGTGTTCAAGCCCCACATTGAGAAGAAAGCTTACTTGAGGAAAAAAAAAGCAGTGCAATACATTTTGGGGTGCTTGGCTGGCTCAGACAGTAAAGCATCAGACTCTTGATCTCAGGGTTGTGAGTTGGAGGCCTGCACTGGGTGTGGAGCCTGCTTAAAAAAAAAAAAAAAAAGACTACACCGAAAAGGGCTATTTCAGGTACTCCTAACCACAAACACTGTTCTCAATTCTAAGACGTATATTGTAGACACAAGTGTGCCAGTAAGCATACTATCGATCCTCCATCTGTATCCTATAGTCTAGACTGCTGGGTATCTGCCCAAGACTCACTAAAAGTCTTCCAGAAGCAAGACAACTTCTGGAAGCCATCAGCTTACTTCCCAACCTTCTATGGATGAAAAGGGTGGTATTGAGTATAGATAGTTTCCTCTCAACACTTTGGATGAACATCCACGATTGGGTCAAAGGATTAAAATACATAGCAGGAATCGCTGCATGATTTTCTCTTAACTCTCCCAGGGATTTTGTTCTCTACAATTGGACCAGTTAAGATTAGTTTGTTATTAGTACCTATTCTCACTAAACAGCACCTCAAAGGATATCCTTGAGTCTATTTTTTTAACGTTTATTTGTTTATTTTGAGAGAGAGAGAGAGTAAGCTTGACCATGTGCGAGTAGGGGAGGGGAAGGGGCAGAGAGAGAGGGAGAGAGAGAATCCCAAGCAGGCTCCACATTGTTCACACAGAGCCCAATGTAGGGCTGAAACCATAAATCATGAGATCATGACCTAAGCCGAGACCAAGAGTTGGATGTTTAACTGACTGAGCCACCCAGGTGCCCCACCTTGAGTCTATTTTTCAATAATGAAACAGTCTTCTTGTCTTTTTTTTTTTTTTTTTTTTTTTTTTTTAATTTTTTTTTAACGTTTATTTATTTTTGAGAGACAGAGCGTGAGCAGAGGAAGGGCAGAGAGAGATAGAGAGAGGCAGATGCAGACTCTGAAGCAGGCTCCAGGCTCCGAGCCATCAGCACAGAGCCCGACGCGGGGCTCGAACTCACAGACCGTGAGATCATGACCTGAGCCGAAGTCAGCCGCTTAACCGACTGAGCCACCCAGGCGCCCCAGTCTTCTTGTCTTTAACATACTAAAATGTAATCTGTTTTTTGGACATGATAATCTGGCCTTTCCAAACATCTAAACCCATTCTACCATTTACTCACATTTTATTGACAGCTTTACAAGATAGTTTGCCAAGAGTTATTCAATATGGATTTTTGTTGGCTATAATGTAAGATTCACAATTTATGTCTGACGATGGTCCCCAAAATAAAATACGAAAACTCAGTCTTGAGTTGTTTAAGAGGCCAGTATAAATTTATTGGTTAAAATAGTCCTAAATAATAAAAGTGCCCTAGTCTGTTTCCTAGTCGGCCAAGATGTAGTCTGACAATATGTAATACATTTTTCTGTAACTGGGTAAATACATCAAACAAGACAAAACAATCAATAAAGAGGATAATAGTCACTTGGTTAATTAAAACTTATCAAACCAATCCTTTGAGACTTACTCTTCTGATGAGGCTTAGACTGACTAAAAATTGAATGAAAACAGGTTCCAATATCTTTTTATATTTGTAATTATCCTCATACATGTTTGCCTTGTTCCACTCTTCACTGTTGACACTGTACCAGGGAGAGACACGGGTCCTTGGGAAAACCGATTCATTAGGAGTTTGCTTTGACAAAATTGTGTTCTTGCTTGTTTATTGTCTTTATCTTCCATTAGAAACATAAGTTCCATGGGGCGCCTGGGTGGCTCAGTCAGTTAAGCATCCGACTTTGGCTCAGGTCATGATCTCACAGTTTGTAGGTTCGAGCCCCACGTCGGGTTCTGTGCTGACAGCTCAGAACCTGAGCCTGCTCAGATTCTGTGTCTCCCTCTCTCTCTTCCCCTCCGCCACTCATTTCCTCTCTCTCTCTCTGTCAAAAACAAATAAACATTAAAAAAATTAAAAAAAGAAAAAGAAACAGCATAAGTTCCATGAAAAGAGTGACTTTGTCTTCCCACTGTGCCCTCAGTGCCTAGGTATAATAGTGCCTGGCATGTAATGGATGGCCAACAAGAATAGGTTTCCATCTCCTGCACTGATGGAGGACAGTACAAAAGTATTCTCACCACTGGGAAGAGCAGCCCAGCTCCCTCTTCGTGGTGACCACATGTACTGTCTTGTCAGTGGCCGTGCAGAGCCTGACCGTGTTCCCCTATCAGCAGAGATACCTCCGGGGGCTGTCAGAACCGGCAGCTCAGGACCTTGGCTTTGTCACCCACTGTAGCTTCAATAACCAAGACTGGGTCTTGGACACAAGTGTGCATCTCTGGGAATCCCAAGATTTATTTGGGAGAAAGACACTGGAAGACATTGGACCTCTGATAATCGACTGCCACCAAGATGTGGCTATGTATGTTACTGGGATTCTAGTTGTGTTTGCCAGCTTTAGACACTGGAATTACACTCATATTTTCCATTTTGAATAAGTATAACCAGTCCTTTGACTCAATGATAAATTTCTCAAAGGCAGGCATTTAATATGAATGAGCGGTTTTATTGATTGATGATGGAATGAAAATAACCCCTACAGGTTTAAATCAAGAGAAATAAAGAACACTTGAAAGCAGGTGAAGACCTATCTTATCCCATGCTCTTCTCATAAGACCTCAGGAAAAAAAAATTTTTTTGAGAGAGAGAAAGAAAGCACAGAGGGTAAGAGGTGCACAGGGAGAGAGGCAGAGGATCCCAGGCAGGACCCACACTCAGTGCAGAGCCCCCATGCGAGGCTCAATCTCACCATCATGAGATGACCTGAACTGAAATCAAGAGTCAGACAACTTAACTGACTGAGCCACCCAGGTGCCCCAGAAAATAATTGTAAAACCATATGATAGGGGCGCCTGGGTGGCTCAGTTGGTTGAGCGGCCGACTTCGGGTCAGGTCATGATCTCACAGTCTGTGAGTTCGAGCCCCGCTTCAGGCTCTGTGCTGATGGCTCAGAGCCTGGAGCCTGCTTCCTATTCTGTGTCTCCCTCTCTCTCTGTCCTTCCTTGCTCACTCTCTGTCTCTATGTCTCTCGAAAATAAAAGAAAAATGCTAAAAGAAAAAAATAAAAAAAAATTATTACTAAGAGAGAAGCCATTATTTCAGCTACAATTTCCACAGGATTTCCAAAATGGAAGAGAAATCAGCATGCTGGGATTACTGAAGGCTACATCTAGCTCAGGCAAACAGCTTACCTGTTTGCTTTTATTTTGACTCCTGGCTCAGAGCAGACAGTATTGTTGCTGCTGATTCCTACAGACGATATTGCCCACTGTTACTATCAGCTTCTTGCTAATGCAGAAACATCAAACCCTGTAGAAAATACATTTCTACAGAGTTGGTTAAAAATGTAATGGATTGGGGTGCCTGTCTAGTTCAGTAAAAAGTACATGGGACTCTTGATCTCAAGGCCATGAGTTCGAGCCCCACATCAGGCGTAGAAACTATATTGATTAATAACTAATTAAGAATTGAATGGATTAATCAATAAATGTCAGAAATATTTTGTGAATAAGATATATGCACAGGACACAAGATATAAAGATTCCAAAAAGTTTCAAGCATTTCCTGTTTTTCTTATTATCATCGTGCAGTACAGTTTGGTGTTTGATAAATACAAATCTAATTAAGAAAAAGACACAATTTGGGGCGCCTGAGTGGCTCAGTTGGTTGAGAGACTGACTTCGGCTCAGATCATGATCTCACCGTTTGTGGGTTCAAGCCCCACATCGGGCTCTGACAGCTCAGAGCCTGGAGCCTGCTTAAGGTTCTGTGTCTCCCTCTCTCTCTGCCCCTCCCCTGTTCATGCACTGTCTGTCTCTTAAAAAATGAACATTAAAAAAAAAAAAGACAAATTTTATTTTCTGGTTAGTGAAGCACAAGGAAGCCAGGAGTCATAATTTGAGGCTCAGAGAACCAGGAGCGTCAGGCAGATGTTAAATAGTAAACACTTAGAAGGTTTTCTATTTTGTCTTTAAAGATTTGGCACAGATGAATATTCAGTTCTCATCTCACATAGCCTAACATTTGAGCTCTTTTAGATTAACAGACAGCTTTCTCTGCCTGACTGAGTTCTTCATTGCATCAAGTTGAGCAAACATTCCATCCACTCTTAAGAAAATGGAAAGCAACTATGTAGCATTATCCTCTTGACTACTGTTGAAACACACAAGGCATCTGTGTATCTATATATCAGTATGTCAAAACTACACAGCACCTTCACGAGAATGAATGAGCAAAGCTATGTCCTCCAAGCGGGTGCCTATTGTGGTAAGCGGAAGATGCCATGGTAAGAGAAAACAGTGCGCCTCTTATTGACGAATTACCTGAGCAGAGCAGTTTCCCAGTTTGGCAAGCTCCCATTGGCTTCCTGGCTGCAACCCTTTCTGCAGTGCATAAACCTTACAACTGTATAGAATAATTCATCAGTACTCAAGAATAATCATTATCACAGCTTGGCTTCCTGGCAATAACATTGTCCCACATCTGTCTGTGTTTTAGAATTTACAAAGCCCTTTTAATATTATCTTAATTTCTTCAAGAATCACTAAAGGAGATATTATTTCTATTAGAAAAGAACTTTAGGGGGGCACCTGGGTGGCTCAGTCGGTTAAGCATCCGACTTCGGCTCAGGTCATGATCTCGTGGTTCGTGAGTTCGAGCCCCGTGTCGGGCTCTGTGCTGACAGCTCGGAGCCTGGATGCTGCTTCAGATTCTGTTTCCCTCTCTCTCAAAAATAAACATTAAAAAAGAAAAGAAGCTTAGGTAGGTTAAAGTACATGACTAGTAAGCAACAAGACTGGGCATTACAGACCAAGCCTTTGATTTCACAATGTCTTTGTGCTACAGCATCAAAGCTGTTCCTTCTTTATTCTTGTTTAAACACATCAGATTATTTTACTATTTTTTCCCCCACTTAAAATCATCCTTGTAGAACCCTCAGTCCCATGTCTTTCTAGAGTTCGGAGATCCAAAACCCAGACACCATAATATAGATCAAGTCACGTGTCAATAGCGTTTATGGACTGAGTGTGTTGTGAGGAAACCCAAAGCACCAAAAAGTGCAGCCCCAGGGCTTGAGCCAAGTATTGATCTCAAATGGACAGGCATCCGTTACTATTAAACCGTACCTGGGTTTGCTTCTCTTGAGAACATGGTACTACTATTTAACACTATAATTTGACATCATTCATCAGATTGTTCATGTCATAACCTCAGGCTTTCCTTATTTGATACCTGTAGCATTTTAATGTACATCCTAAATGCCCACTTCAACTTAATCATTTATCATATTCATTTTTAATACTTTTTCTGGTATTTGCTTAACACCTATTTCCTCCTCCTGCCTGATTTAGTAGCACTACAAATTTGGCTAACATAAGTTTCAATACTTGATTTCAAGTCATGTGGGACACCCATCTTCTATCTTCTACTATTGATAGGACTCCTCTTAAAGGTGTTCAATTGGGTAAGGCAATGTCTCTAAACGCATTAGAGCAGGAGTCCACAAACTTTTTCTGTAAAACGCGTGAGAGTGAATATTTTAGATTTTGCAGACCATATGGTTTCTGTTGCAACTAATCTACTTTGCCATTATAGCACAAAAGCAGCCATAGATAACACATAAGCAAACAGGCATGACTGTGTTTCACTACGGCTTGTTTTATGGACACTAAAATTTGAATTTCATAGAATGTTGACATGTCACAAAATACTATTTTCCTTTCAAGTTTTTTCTGACCATTTAAACATCTAAAAACCATTCTTAGCTCACAGACTATACATAAGCAGCTATGACTGGGCAAGACTTGGTAGCCTTGATACGGAGATCTATACTTATATATCTGATAGGGGCTAATACCTGAAATATATAAAGAACTCATACAATCCAATAGCAAAAAAAACCCCAAACAATCCAATTTAAAAATGGGCAGAAAAACTGAATAGATACTTTTCTAACGAAGACACACAGATGGCCAACAGATACATGAAAAGGTCCTCAACATCACTCATCATCAGGAAAATACAAATAAAAACCACAATGAGATATCACCTTACACCTATTAGAATGGCCATCATTTAAAAGAGAAGATGTAGAGGGCCTGGGTGGCTCAGTAGGTTAAGCGTCCAACTTTGGCTCAGGTCATGATCCCATGGCTCATGAGTTTGAGGCCCGTGTGAGGCTCAGTGCTGACAGCTCAGAGCCTGAAGTCTGCTTCGGATTCTGTGTCTACCTCTCTCTCTGTCTCTCCCTGACTCATGCTCTCTCTGTCTTGAAAATAAATAAACATTTAAAATATTTAAAAAATAACAATAAAATAAAAGACAAGATATAGCAAGTGTTACCAAGGACGTGCAAAAAGGGAACTCTCATGCACTTTTGGTGGGAATATAAATTGGTGCAGCCACTATGGAAAACTGTATGAAAGGTTCTCAAAAATATTAAAAATCGAACTATCAATTGATTTAGCAATTCCACTTCTGGGTACTTAACCAAAGGAAATGAAATCACTATGTTGATGTCTGCATCCCCCTGTTGCTTGCAGTACAAGCACATTAGCCAAGACAGAAACAACCTAAGAGTCCACTGACAAATAAGTAGATAAAGAAAAGTGGGGACACCTGGGTGGCTCGGTTGGTTAAGCGTCTGACTCTGGATTTCGGCTCAGGTCATGATCTCAGGGTTCGTGAGATCAAGCCCACGTCCAGCGCCCTGCTGACTGTATGGAGCCTGCTTGGGATTCTCTCTCTCCCTCTCTCTGCCCCTCCCCCACCCGGGTATGCATGCTCTCTCTCTCTCTGTCTGTCTCTCAAAATAAATAAACCTTTTGTTAAAAAAGAAAATGTGATGTGTACATACACACACGCGTGTGTGCACACACACACACTGGAATATTATTTGGCCATAAAAAAGAAGGATATTCTGCCATTTGCTAAAACATAGATAGACCTTGAGGGCATTACGCTAAGTGAAAGAACTCAAAGACAAACACTATGTGACCTCGCTTACATCTAAAATCTAAAAGTACCAAGCTCGTAGAAACAGAAAATAGACTGGTGGCTTCCAGAGGCGAACGTGGATAGGGTGGATGAAGATGATCAAAAGATGTGAACTTCCAGGTATAAGATGAGTAAGTTCTGGGGACACACAGTACAGCAGGGCGACTAAAGTGAACAATACTGTAGCAAATATACGAAAATGGCTAAAAGAGTAGATCGTAAAAATTCTTATCACAGGAGAAAACTGTAACTATGTGAGGTGATGGATATCACAGTACACCTGATGAAGAATTCAAAGTAATGGTCAAAGTAACTAAACTTATTGTGGGGATCATTTCACAATATAGTCACATATCAAATCACCACGTTGCAGTCCTAAACCTAATACAATGTTACGTGTCGATTATATTTCAATAAAAACAGAAAAAGAAAAGAGAAAAATAAGCCTACGCTCTTCCTTAAATATCCTATTAATTTTATACATAGCTTTTTACTCCGGATGATACCTTCTTATGAAAAGCCATTGAAATATAAACATATAAAAATGTTGTAAATTTTAGATGTCCAAGGCAACTGAGCCTACTCTAAACAAAATCCTTTATGCATTGATAAATATTACATATAGGTAGTCATCATCTATTGAAGAAGCATTTGTTAACCATGAACTTAAATAAAGGACACGTGAAAAAGGAAGATGCAGTCCTTTGAGGGAATTAACATTTTAGTGGAAGTAGCTTAGGTTAAAAATATTAGAAATAAATATATATATTAAAATATGTATGTGTGTGTGTGTGTGTGTGTGTGTGTACATATATATCTCGAAAAGGGGAGGAGAGGTAGAGGCACTGTTGGGAACCAAACCCCTGGCAAGACTAATCACAAAGAGAAGGGACAACACAAGAAGGGAGAAGAGCAGACCCACACCAAGGCACACCAGGCACAAGAGACCTGACCCGCACTGGAAGATGAGTCCCTATAATATTTTGGCTTTGAAAACCCATGGGGCTTAATTTTGTGAATTTTTACAATCAGTAGGGCTTAACTCTGGGTACTTTAAAAATCAGCAGGCTCAGTTTGGGGAGAGCCCAGCATAACAAACAGCCCCTTGAGATACAGCACAGAAGCAGCAGTCTGAAAAGCACCTGGGGTGTATGAGAAGATTTATTTACTAATCTCAGAACATGAGCTGGAGGGGCAGGAATATTGAGGAGACTTCTCCAAGAACAAGTGCTGGCAGGAGCCATTTCTCTTCACATCCCCACCAATCCCCATCCCCTAGCCTAGAGAGCAGACACTTAGGGGAAACGCTGTGATCACTGTCCACCTAACTCGATAAGACCAGGCAAACTTCCCCCACATTCACCTGCAGATCCACCCCCATCCAACCTGCCCCACTAGTAGGCATCCCTCCAAACCAGCACCTGCCTCCACACACCCTGCAGGCATCCCCAGCAGGGACCCGTGCCACTCAAAGTGACTTCTGGACGGGAGAGAGGGAAATAACTACATACGCCAGTGCACCCATAGTCCCAACAGCCAAACCTTATAAAACCTGCAGTGCGGAGGGAGTATCCTGTAGATCGGGATACTGCAGCCCTGGACTGGGGGCAAGCATTTGGCCTGACTGGCCCACCCACCAATGAGAGCCTCACAGAGGACAATGCAGGAAGAGTGCCCTGCAGGTTGGTGTGAATGCAGCCTCAGCTAGCGGGCTGAGGGCCGGCTTCTGCTCGGACAGCTGATACCACCAACTACAAACCTACAGTAGCCCCAGACTGGCCCCTTAACAACACAGGGACCAAACCCTTCCTGTACCCACAGTAGGCAAAGTGGACCACTGCAGCCAACTAGAAGGCAAATGTAAGTCGGACAAAACAGTAAGGCACATGTAGCCTAATAGGAGATACTCCTGAAGCACCTGCTCCTGGTGGACAAGGGGGCATTGGGCTACAGGGCCCTCTTCTTTATAAGACCACTACTTTCAAGAGCAGGAGATGTAGCCGACTTTCCTAACGCACAGAAACACAGACTTAGACAAAAATGAGGAGACAGAGGAATATGCCCCAGATAAAAGAACAGAACAAAAATCACAGCAAAAGAGCTAAGTGAAACGGAGATGGGCAGAACACCTGATAAAGAATTCAAAGTAATGGTCACACGGACATTCACTAGACTTGAGGAAAGAGTGGAGGACTTCCGTGAGACCCTCAACACACAAACAAAAAACATAAAAAAGAACCAGTCAGAAAAAGAACTCCAAAACTGAAATAAAAAATACACAAGAGGAAATCAATAGCAGATTAGAGGAGGAAGAGGAATGGATCAGTGACTTGGAAGACAAAGTAGTGAAAAGAAGACAAGCTGAACAGTAAGTAAATAAATCAAATAAATAGATAAATCATAAATAAATAAGAGAAACAATGAGAATAGGTTAAGAGAACTCAACAACATGATCGAGCATAATAATATACACATTATAGGGATTCCAGAAGAAGACAAAGAAAAGGGGGCAGGAAATGTATTTGAAGAAATAATCGCTGAAAACTTCCTAAATCTGGGAATGGAAACAGACATCCAGATGTAGGAGGCATGGAGAACTCCCAACAAAATCAACCCAAGGAGGTTCACGCCAAGACGCATTATAATTAAAATGGCAAATGGTAGTGAAAAGAGAGAATTTTAAAAGTAGCAAGAGAAAAAGAAAACAGTTACATACAAGGGAACCCCCCCAAAAGGCCGTCCACTGATATTTTAGCAGAAACTTTGCAGGCCTGAAGGGAGTGGCATGATATATTCGAAGTGCTGGGGAAAAAAAAACCTGCAACCACAAATACACTATCCAGCAAGGTTGTCAGTCGGGACAGAAGGAGAGACCAAGAGTTTCCCAGATAAACAAAAACTAAAGGAATTGATGATCACTAACCCAGCCTTATAAGTAACGTTAAAGGAAATTCTTTGAATGGAAGGAAAATGCTGTAGTTGGGAGTAAGAAACTTAGGAAAGGGATAACATTTCACAGGCACAAGCAAACATATAATAAAAGTAGATGAATCACTTGTAAAATCAGTATAGGAGTTAAAGCACAAAAGCAGCAAATCTGTTATATCTACAAAATTCAGTCAAGGCATTCACAAAATAAGGATGTAACGTATGAAATCATATACATAAAACATGGGGAGGGGAGTAAAAATTTAGTGCTTGTTAGAATGGATTTGAACTTAAGCAAACATTAATTTAACATAGACTGCTATATGCATAAGATGTTATATATGAACTTAACAATAATCACAAATCAAAAAGCTATAACAGATACATAAAAAATAAAGAGAAAGGAACCCAAGCATAACACTAAAGAAAGCCATCAAAAAGCATGAGAAGAGAGCAAGAGAAAAAGAAAGGAACAGAGAAGAACTACAAAAACAACTCTAAAACAAGTAACAAATAGCATAAAGCATATACCTATCAATAATTACTTTTTGACATAAATGAACTAAATGGCCCAATTGAAAGACATAGGGTGACTGAATGGATAAAAAAATCTAAGACCTGTGTATATACTGTCTACAAGAAACTCATTTCAGACCTAAAGACACATGCAGACTGAAAATGAATGGATGGAAAAACATTCACCATGTAAATGAATGTGAAAAGAAAGCTGGGGTAGTAATACTTGTGCCCGCCAAAACAGATTTTAAAACAAAGACTGTAACAACAGACAAAGAAGGACACTATGTAAAGATAAAGGGAACAATCCAATAAAAGGATATAACAATTGTAAATATCTATGCACCCAATATGGAAGCACCTAAATATATCAAACCACTATTAATAGGCGTATGGAAGAAACCAACAGTAATAAATACTAGCAGGGGATTCTAACACCCCACTTACACCAATGGATACATCATACAGACTGAAAACCGACAAGAAAATAGTGGTTTGGAATGACACATGAGATCAGATGGACGTACCAGATATATTCAGAACATTCCATCCAAAAAGAGTGGAATACACATTCTTTTCAAGTGCACATGGAACATTCACCAGAATAAATCACGTTAGGCCATAAATTAGTCTCAATAAATTTTTAAAAAATCTCAGTAAATTAAAAGTGTGGAAATCATATCAAGTGTCTTTTCCAACCACAACAATATAATAAAGGCCATTTGTGAAAACCCACAGCTAACATCATACTCAATGGTGAAAAACTGAGAGCTTCTCCTAAAAGATCAGGCACAAGACAAGAATGTCCATTCTCACCACTTCTATTCAACATATCACTGGAAGTCCTGACCACAGCAATCAGACAAGAAAAAGAAATAAAAGGCATCCAGCTTGGTAAGGAAGAAATAAAATGTTCACAATTTGCAGATGACATTATACTATACACAGAAAATCCTAAAGAATCCACCAAAAAACTACTAAAACTGATAAATTCGGTAAAGTCACAGGATACAAAATTAATAGACACAAATCTGTTGAATTTCTTTAAACTAATAATGAAGTAGCAGAAAGAGAAGTTAAGAAAACAATCCAATTTACAATTGCACTGAAAAGAACAAAATATCTAGGAATAAATTTAGCCAAGGAGGTGAAAGACCTGTGCTCTGAAAACTATAAAACACTGATGAAAGAAACTGTAGATGACACAAATGGAAAGATATTCCATGCTCATGGATTGGAAGAATTAATATTGTTAAAATGTCAATACTATCCAAAGGAATCTACAGATTCGATGCAATCCCTATCAAAATAACAACAGAATTTTTTCACAGAACTAAAACAATTAATCCCAAAATTTGTATGGAACCACAAAAGACCCCAAATAGCTGAAGCAATCTTGAGAAAGAAAAAGAAAACTGAAGATATCACAATCCCAGATTTCAAGATATAATACAAAGCTGTAGTAGTCAAATCAGTGTGGTACTGGCACAAAAATAGACTCGTAGATTGATAGAACAGAAGAGAGCCCAGAAATAAAACTATACATATATGGTTAATTAATCTATGACAAAGGAGGCAAGAACATATGGGGAAAACACAGTCTCTTCAACAAATGGCGTCGGGAAAACTGGATAGCTACATGCCTAAGAATGAAACTGAGCCACTTTCTTACACCATACATAAAAATAAACACAAGAAAGATTAAAGACCTACCTGTGAGACCTGAAACCATAAAACTCCGAGGGAAAAAAAAAATCATAGGCAATAATTTCTTTGACATCAACTACAGAAACATTTTTCTAGATATGTCTCCTCAGGCAAGGCAATCAAAAGCAAAATTAAACTACTGGAATTACACCAAAATAAAAACACATTTGCACGGCAAAGGAAACAATCAACAAAAAACAAGGCAACCTTACAGAATGAGAGAAGATATTTGCAAATATATATCTGATAAGGGGATAATATCCAAAATATACAGGAGTGCCTGGGTGGCTCGATCTGTTGGGTGACTGATTCTTGATCTTGGCTCAAATCATGATCTCATGGTTTGTGAGTTCAAGCCCCGTGTTGGGCTCTTCGCTGACAGTGGAAAGTCAGCTTGGGATTCTCTCTCTCTCTCTGCCCCTCTCTCATTCATGCTTGTGCTCTCTCCCTCTCTCTCAAAGATAACATTAAAAACAATAAAGATTTACAAAATATATAAAGAGCTTATATAACTCAACACCAAACAAAACAAAAAAACTCCACAAATATTCTGATTAAAAAATGTGCAGAGGTCCTTAGTAGACATTTTTCCAAAACAGATATACGAGTGGCCAACAGACACATGAAAAGATGGCTAACATCAGTAATCGTCAGGGAAATGCAAACTGAAACCACCTTACATCCGCCAGATGGCTAAAATAA
The DNA here is from genome assembly GCA_030068075.1 of Paguma larvata. Taxonomy (NCBI): domain Eukaryota; kingdom Metazoa; phylum Chordata; class Mammalia; order Carnivora; family Viverridae; genus Paguma; species Paguma larvata. The sequence goes on from CM057827.1 coordinate 2,752,526, forward strand.
AAAGCATAAGAAATAACGGGTATTGACAAAGATGTGAAGGAACCCTTGTGCACTGTTGAGAATGCAAAATGGAGCAATCGCTGTGAAAACAATATGGAGTTTCCTCAAAAAATTAAAAATAGTATTACCATATGATCCAGTAATTCCACTATTGGATATTTATCCAAAGAAAATGAAAATACTAATCTGAAAAGATATACGTACCCCTAAGTTTACTGTAGCATTGTTTACAATAGCAAAGATACAAAAGCAACCCAAGTGTGCATCCATGGATGAGTGGCTAAAGATGTACTGTGTATATACAGAGATATAGATACAAATATAGATTACAGAATATTATGCAGTCACAAAAGGGGTGCTATCTTGCCATTTGCCACAACATGAATGGATCTAGAGGGTAAAATACTATGTGAAGTAAATCAGACTGAGAACGACAAATACCATACGATTTCACTCATGTGTGGAATTAAAGAAACAAAACTAAGAAATAAAGAAAAAAGAGGAAAAAACAGACTATTAAAAACAGAGAACAAAATGGTGGTTTCCAGAGGAAAGGCAGGCCGGGGGGGTGGGTGAAATGGATTAAAGGTATACTTCCCGTGATGGGCACTGAGAAATGCTGAGAATTGTTGAGTCATTATATTGTAGAGCCGAAACTATTATAGCATTGTATGTTCATTAAAAATAAGTAAAATAAATAAAAATAAAAACCACTCTTAGTTCACAAGTCGTATAAAAGCAGGCCAGAGTTTGGCAAGGTTTGTTGGCTCTTATGTGGAAATCAATGTTTCTATTAACATTTTGTGAGCTAGGGGCACCTGGGTGGCTCAGTCGGTTAGGCATCCAAATTTGGCTCAGGTCATGATCTTGCAGTCAGTGAGTTCGAGCCCCAGGTCAGGCTCTGTGCTGACAGCTCAGAGCCTGGAGCGTGTTTCAGATTCTGTGTCTCCTTCTCTCTCTGCCCCTCCCCTGCTTGCGTTCTATCTGTCTCTCTCTCTCAAAAATAAACAAACAAAAATTTTTTAAAAATTTTTGTGAGCTAGGTAGGCACAATTATAACTTTCATGCTTACTATTCTCAGTTTCCCAGGCAGTAAAATCACTAGAATCAAGTCCTAAAGACCAGAGGTAAAAACTAATAAAATTGCCTTCGATGAAATAAATTTGAAATTATAATCTAGAAACAACTGTTCTCTTCAAGTTTAATTACATATTACTGTAGCTCAGAATATTCATTTATTCATATGAGGTTTCATATTTTCATATTTCCCTTTTCCCTTCAAACTTTAGCCTTATGAAGTGTTCACAGAAAAAAAATATATGAAAAGATTTTTGACTCCACATTAATACTAAATAGCCTCAGGCAGTGAACGCTGGCCACTCCTGATGTTACCCTTGGCTCTGAAGTCTGATTGGCCATGTCGACTTCTTCCTGTCCTGGATGGTTTTAATTCAGGCCCCCATAGTCCAGGTCCACGGTACTTGATTTCTAGTTTGGTTACATGCTTATGTAAGTTAAACAAATGACTTGGATTCAGGATAGTAGGTTCTGGACAAATCCTGTCTCAAGAGGAATTTCAAGCTGGCAGGATAAGCTAGGAAGAAGGAGAAAGAAATGGAGAAATTACCTGTGGTGAAAAACTTAAAGTGGCCTCTAGACTACTGGCCTCATCCAGACTTTGGACCTAAAAACACAACACACTAGAAGACAAAAAATGTGTATCCTGTAGATTTAGCTATTTGGGGCTTTCGCTCTGAGGTCTGGATTGTAGACTGTTGTCTAAACCTTCCTGGTTTTCACATGGCTGACTCTTGTGGTCTCAACCCCATTGCCTCATTCTGCCCTCAAGTGCCTCTGCTCCTGGCTGCCTCTACCTCAGCTAGGGATTTTCCTTCTTTTTTTCTCTTTTTGAAGTTTATTTATTTATTTTTGAGAAAAAGAGAAAGAGTAGGGGATGGGCAGGGAGAAAGGGAGAGAGAGAACCCCAAGCAGGGTTTCAACTTACAAACCGTAAGATGGTAACCTGACCCAATAATTGGACCCTCAACCAACTGAGCCACCCAAGTGCCCCTCGGCTGGGGATTTCTGGGTTTCTCCCTTTAATGCTCACTTCTGCCTTCATGGTCATGGCTGTCCCATGACTGTCCCTTTGAATTAGGAAGACTCTTTCCTTGGTGTTCTGCTCTTTTCAAAGGACATAGTTGAGCTATTGGGGATAAGAAGAATGCAAACTAAAAATAGAAGGTACTATGTTTCTGTATCAAATCAATAGTGAATATATAATACAAACATAAATCTATATATCTGATATATGAAATATATATATATATATATATTTAATGCTGTTAGAGGTGTCAGGGAAGATATTCTCACATAACGTAGGTACATGTGAAAATCAGAACACTGGATGGCCCTGTTGGGATACAATTTGACAGTATACATTAGGAAACTTAAAACTGTTTGTATCCTTTAATTGCATAGCCCATTTCTAGGAATATAGCCTAGCAGAAGAAACTTAATATAGAAAAAAGCTTTCAGCAGAAAGATATTCATTATAACCTAATTATAACAGAACAAGGGAAACTCACATATCCAACCACGGGCGAGGACTGTTGTTAACTGAGCTGCATATAGTTGATGAGTAGTCTTAGTGTTTATAATACAAGAAAAGGTGAAAAAAGCTACAAAATTGTATGTACAGAAGGATTCCCGCTATTAAAAAGGATATTTGAATAGAAAAAAAAGAAAAATTTCCAAATAATAGTTAATTTCTTCTTCATACTTTTACATACTTGATATTTACTATTATATATACACTAGTATAATAGGGGAAAAAACATAGTCACTATTACAAGGTGTGTAACACTGTATGTACACCAGAATAATCAAGGAAAAAGCTTAATGATATATTGCTTATGGAAAAGAGCTGAACATAAAATTGCATATGCAAAATGAATGCAATGATTTAAAAAAAAAACATTCCACATCAAAGGCATCAAACTTAAATACCTACGGAAGCCAAGCAGCATAAACAAATAAAAGAAACCACATTGGGACAATGGCAAATTATCAAGCACGTGTTCCTTTTGAAGGTGACTCTCTCCTCAGTTCCTGCCCTTTGAAAATACAGGTTCAAATTTTCGAGAAAAATTCCAAGTCTGGATTTAATGCAAAAATCTCTTCATTTCTGCATGTTAAAATCTAATTTAAATGATAAATATTTTGCATAAGCCCAATAAAACATGCCAGTTTTTTTTTCTTTTAACTGAAAGGCTGCTCATTTGCATCTTCTGCTCAGTATCTGAATAAATACACACACGCACACAGAAATAGACCTTTGAGAGAATCCAACCAAAATGGAAGCAGTCATCATGGCTGGATGACGGGACTCTGGTGATTCCTACTATTTCCTATGCTTTTGTATATTCTAAATTTTCTTTGATATGCACGGATGCTCTTATACTGAAAACTTCAAAGCATTATTTTTCGCCATCGTACAGACAGAGTTTATCTGTTTTGAAGATTTCTCAGGATCTGCAGCTTCTTTTTCTCATTCCTGTCTGCATATTATGGCCATTAAGTTTAGCTTTTAGTTGTTCTCTTTTCTTAATTCTATTAAAAAAATTTTTTTAATGTTTGTTTATTTATATTTGAAGGAGAGAGAGGGAGACACAGAATCTAAAGCAGGCTCCAGGCTCTAAGCTGTCAGCACAGATCCTGACAGGAGGCTTGAAATCACAGTCCGTGAGATCATGACCTAAGTGAAGTCAGACGCCCAACAGACTGAGCCACCCAGCACCCCAGCTTTTAGTTGTTCTTATACGGATTTTATAAACAACACCAACAGATCATTCAGAGACACAAGACTTGAAGACATCAGCATAAAAAATGACAACCATGTCAAGAGGACAGTAAAATAGGATTGTCGTTTTGATGTTCCTGCCTAGTCTCTCTCCCCACCCCCCTTTGCCTCTGTCCCACTGAAACCCAATCAAAAGGAACCACATCCCTCCAGCCTAGTTGACTGTAACAGGTCAGCTGAGGAGGAGGAGAGGAGACGCAGTAGCTAAGTTTCTGAGAACTTAACGAGAATGCAGAAAGAGTTGATGACTTGGAAACAGTGCAAGATTTTACAATGTACCCCAAATTATTTTGATGATTCTCCTTTAAAGCTGAGCTGTTTACAACTGCACTACTAGGTATTTATCAAAGGGATAAAGGTGTGCTTTTTCGAAGGGCCACATGCACCCCAGTGTTTATAGCAGTACTATCAACAATAGCCAAAGTATGGAAAGAGCCCAAATGTCCATCGACAGATGAATAAAGAAGATGCGGTATGCATTTATAAAGAAGCATTACTTGACAATTAAAAAGGATGAAATCCTTTCATTTGCAACACTGTGGATGGAACTGGAATGGTATTATGCTAAGCTAAATTAGTCTGTCAGAGAAAAACAGATATCATATGACTTCACTTATATAAGAATTTAAGATACAAAACATGAACATAAGGGAAGGGAAGCAAAAAGAATATGAAAAGAGGGAGGGGGACAAAACATAAAAGACTCTTAAATATACAGAACAGAGGGTTGCTGGAGGGGTTGTGGGAGGGGGGATGGGCTAAATAAATGGGTAAGGGGCATTAAAGAATCTGCTCCTGAAATCATTGTTGCACCATATGCTAACTTGGGTGTAAATTAAATAAATAAATTTTAAAAATAAAAATAAAAGCAAATTAGGCTGAGCTGCTTCTGCAGACATTAAAAATTTTTAAAAAGGTAACATAGGCCATCTCCAATTCTACTCAAGACAGAGAAGCAGATCTTGGAGAAAAGGTATAAAGGAAGTTAGATTTGCCCTCTACAAGTCACATACCATTAAGGGCCTTTTAAATTTCCTTTATATTTTCCTTGTAAGTCCAAAGGGACCGTTCACGTTTCACTTTATGTTCAGAGGTGGCATGCCCTGTGCATGGCAGGAATCAGACTTTCCCTCATTCTTTTGCTTCTCCCTGAGAATGTGCCCTGTTTTCGGGTCTATTCTAAGAGTCCTGGGGGGCTTAGACATAACGGGAAAGTGTTTGGGAAGGTGGGTTGGGGGGAGTCCTGGAGCACTGCGGGGGGAGGGGGGGCAGGGGTAGTGAGGTCAAGTGGTTCGGAGAGGCGTTTGCATACTTTTGAACTTCTGCCACGACTGCTTCATTTTCCTGTGGCCTTTTCCCCTGAAAGGTTAGATGCTTTGCGTCAGTGATATGCTGGTAAGTGCTTCACAAGCAGGTCTCTGAGGGCAAGAGCCTGGAGTGATAGCATTTGCTGATTTTTGTGGTGTCAATACTCTGACCCGAACCGACTCCAAGCCATCATTCTGCTACGACTGAATGCAGAGCCGGAGAGATGGACACTCCTGGCTCCTCCAGCACACCACTGGTTTAGCTCCTCTGGTCCAGAACGGCCAAGCTGTTGCTCGGCCCTGTCCGTTGTTCTTGCTATGAAATCTAGCTCTATTTTCTGCTGCTGCTTTGATCTCCCTGGGTGGACACGGTCTTCCCCTGGGATCTTTTTCAGCTTATCAGATTAACGATTTTATCTCACTATATTTTGTTGTTGTATTTCTCTTCCTGTATTGTATCTTTGTCATTTTATTGATTTATCTCTTCACCATTTTTCACTGCAGATGGAGAACACTGAATCTGGAATCACCCCTTTGTTTAAAACAGTGGGGGCGCCTGGGTGGCTCAGTCGGTTAAGCGGCCGACTTCAGCTCAGGTCATGATCTCATGGTTCATGAGTTCGAGCCCCGTGTCGGGCTCCGTGCTGATGACTCAGAGCCTGGAGCCTGCTTCAGATTCTGTATCTCCCTCTCTCTCTGCCCTTCCCCTGCTCATGCTCTGTCTCTATGTCTCTCAAAAATAAAATAAACATTAAAAAAATTTTTTTTAATAAAAAAATAAAACGGTGGACTGCTCATGCCATGGTAGGCAGTAAGAGCTCCTCTTGCGCTCACTTCAGCGGCACACGTACTAAAATAGATACAACCAGGGGCACGTGGTGGCTCAGTCCATTGAGCGTCTGACTCTTGATTTCAGCTCAGGTCATGGTCCCAGGGTCATGGGATTGAGCCCCACATGGGGTTCTGTGCTGAAAATGGAGCCTGCTAAAGATTCTCTCTCTCTACCTCTGCCCTTCTTCCCAACACGCGTGCTCTCTCTGTCTCTAAAAAAACCAAAATTTGTCTTTCCCTTAGACTAAAATAGATACAACAGAGAGAAGACTGGTATGGCCAAGGATGGACATGCAAATGTGTGAAGTGGTCCATATTCCTCCCAGGGATCATCTCTCTATATGGTGGCGCCTGCCAGATGACTCAGGGAGATGATTCGGCTGCGGATGGCTTTTTTCTCTAACTCTGAGTTAACTTTGTCACTGCTGCCATCATGAGTCTGCTCAGTAGTTCTTGAAATGGCGTGAGTAGAATATGCATTGGGCTGAAAGTCAGCCTGACTTCGCCACTAGCTTCCCGTGTGGTCTGCTACATGTCATGTAAACGTCTCAGGAACTTTGTTCTTCCCGAATTTGATCCTCCAGCAACAAAAGGTGGCTCATTCCTGACTGACATGGGCAAAATAGAATCAAGTGAAAATGTTCCCAATTGGATCTGTCGCTTCCTCTCCAACCAGGGCTCTAAGCATCATTGCTTCCATCTTGTGTTGACTTGTATTTCGTCAGGAAATGGAAATGCCAAGCTCATCAGAAACTGCTTAATTTTTATAGGAAGGGCGCAGGAGGAAATCTATCTTTACCTGTACCGCCCAGATCACTGTGGGAGCCTTGCTTTGTGTTCCCTTTCTCTCTACCTGCATGCCTCAACCTGCTTTTTGTGAACAGAACTGTCCCCATCACCATCCTTGTCATTTTCTTTGTATTACACTCCCGGCCCCTGAGTATCTAGAAAATGAAATTGAAAATTAGAGAGATAGAAAAAAAAAGAGGGCCTCTCAATTCATTTAAAACACTTCCGAGGGTCCAAATGACAATACGATTGCTTCATTTTCACTACAAAAGTAGAAGATGTTCATTGCAGAGTATTAGGAAGTACGGTTAGCAAAAGAAGAAAAAATGATAAGCAAAATGAAATAAGCAAAGACCACTCATAATTCTAACAACCAGATACAACCACTGTAAAACACGGACCAGCATATATCTTTCTAAATACATACATGATTTTGTGTTCACAAAATGAGTTTATACTGTACATTCTGCTTGGCAACCTTTGCTTTTCTATGTCCATAAACACATTTTCACTCTAGCACTTTTAATGACAGCGGTGTGAGTATCCCATTATATTCATATACTTTATTTCACCTATCCCCTATAGTTGGGCATCTAGATTGTTTCTCATATTCTGCATTCTTCTATATGCATTTTTATATATTTGTGAGATTGTTCTCTTAGGCTAAATTTCTTTATTTTTTATTTTTTAAATGTTTTATTTTTTTTTGAAAGACAGAGAGTGAGCAGGGGAGGCACAGAGAGTGAGCGGGGGAGGGGCAGAGAGAGGGGGACAGAGATCCGAAGCGGGCTCTGTGCTGACAGCAAAGAGCCTGATGTGCGGCTCAAAATCACGAACCATGAGATCACCACCTGAGCTAAAGTCTGACACTCAACCGGCTGAGCCACTCAGGTGGCCCCAGGCTGAATATCTGAAAGTGCAATCGCTGGATCAAAGAGTCCCAGGTGGGAGTGCAAACTGGTGCAGCCGCTCTGGAAAACAGTGTGCAGGCTCCTCAAATGCTAACTAACTTGGATGTAAATTAAAAAAATTTAAAAAATAAATAAATAATAAAAAAAAAAGTTACAAATAGAACTACCCCATGACCCAGCAATTGCACTACTAGGTATATATCCAAGGGATACAGGTGTGCTGTTTCAAAGGGGCACATGCACCCCAATGTTTATAGCAGCACTATTGACAATAGCCAAAGTATGGAAAGAGCCCAAATGTCCATCAGCAGATGAATGGATAAAGATGCAGCATATATATACGATGAAGTATTGACAATGAGAATGAAATCTTGTCATTTGCAACACCGTGGATGGAACTGGAGGATATTATGCTAACTGAAATTAGTCAGAGAAAGACAAATATCGTATGACTTCACTCATATGAGGAATTTAAGATACAAAACAGATGAACGTAAGGGAAAGGAAGCAAAAATAATATAAAAACAGAGAGGGGGACAAAACATAAGAGACTCTTTAATACAGAGAACTAAGGGTTGCTGGAGGGGCTTTGGGGGGGGGGATGGGCTAAATGGGCAAGGGGCATTAAGGAAGACACTTGGGATGAGCACTGGGTGTTATATGTAGGGGATGAGTCACTGGAATCTACTCCTGAAAACACTGCACTATATACTAACTTGGATGTAAATTAAAAACAAATAAGTAAATAATAAATAAAGTTTGTTTTTTTTAATGTTTATTTATTTTTGAGACAGAGAGAGACAGCGCATGAGTGGGGGAGGGGCAGAGAGAGAGGGAGACAACAGAATCCGAAGCAGGCTCCAGGCTCTGAGCTGTCAGCACAGAGCCCGACGTGGGGCTCGAACTCACAGACTGCGAGATCATGACCTGAGCCGAAGTCGGATGCTCAACCGACTGAGCCACCCAGGCGCCCCATAAATAAAGTTTTGACATAATTCACTTTGAGTTATCATGCTATGCAGAGAAAATTTACTCAACTAAAAAGAAGACATTTTAGTAAAGACATTATAACCTAATGAAATTTTCTCAATTTCAGAAAATTTCTGACAAAATTTATTATATTTGAAATAGTCTGTCTTCTTGATTCTAATCTCCCACCAACACAAAAAATAAAATGATAAATTTAACTGGAAATAACGTTAAGAAAAAAATAATCCTAGTTTTTTTTCTATTTTTGATTGGGTTGTCAAATTCGTGTTATAGATTAGAGGGTTGGAGAAGTGTGGTGGGCTGCTTTTGGAAGCAGTTTAACTGAAGTGACAAAAATGTTATTATAGAGTATAGAAACAATGAAATAACTTGTACTTAAAATTATAGCTGCACAGAGGTGGGGAAAAGGAGGCAGGTCCTCAACTCAGAAATGGATTTCCTTGAAAGATGGAAAAGTGCTAAATTAGGAGCCTAGAGGGGCGCCTGGGTGGCTCAGGCGGTTGAATGACCGACTTCAGCTCAGGTCATGATCTCACAGTTTGTGAGGTTTGTTAGTTCAATCCCAGGGCGGGGCTCTGTGCCGACAGCTCAGAGCCTGGAGCCCGCTTCAGATTCTGTGTCTCCCTTGCTCTCTGTCCCTCCCCCACTCATACTCTGTGTCTCTCTCCCTCAAAAATGAGTAAACATTAAAAAAAATTTTTTTTTCTAATTAGGAGCCTAGAAAGGTGGTGTACTGGGATCTGCTGTCAGGGACCTTGAAGTCTGACCTTTGGGACCAAGCTCAGCTGTCTCCCGAGAGATAAATGATAAACAGCTCCTCTGTTCATACTGGGAACGTGCATCTGCATTAGTCAGCTCCCGCTGCAGCGCCGGTGTGCTTCAGACAACCCCCAACTGGGTGGCGCAGAACAGTGTTTATTCCTCACTCACGGTCTGCAGATCAGCCGCAGCAGCTCCTCCTTAGGCTGAGCGCCGGATTCAGGATGTAGGTCTCTACAGCATCTTCTCGCAGGACCCACGCGGAAGGACCACTGGCTCCCAGAATGTGATCTAAAGCGGCTTCTGGTGCTCAGAAGTGTCACATGGACTTCTGTCCACATCCCATTGGCCAAAGCAAGTCACATGGCCAAGCCCAAGGTGCGAACCCGGGAATGAAGGGGAGGTAGACTCCGCCCCAGAGGGAAGGGGAGCATAGAGGGAAGTACTTGCTGAACGGTACTTAATCAATCACAGCAGCTCTTCAAGGCATTGCATACTTAATGAGGTAATGAGGTATGCATGAGCTAGTTTTTCCTGAAAGTGTTCGCGAGCTCATAAAGGAAAAGAATGGACAATGAAAAGGTGGAGAGCAACAAAATGAGCAACTGGCTGTATAAATTCCCTAGGGGGATAGCTCTCACACAAGCCCCTGGCCGCCTCTAAGTAGTACTACCAAAAAAAGGGGGTGGGGGATCCAGGTGCCTCAGTCCTTAACTTTCAGACTTTTGGCTTTGGCTCAAGTCACGATCTCGCAGTTTGTGAGTTCGAGCCCGTATCAAGCTCTGAGCCTGCTTGGGATTCTTTCTCCCTTTCCTTCTGTCCCTCCTCCCCTAAATAAATAAACTAAAAAAAAAAAAAAAAAGTGAGGGAGTAAAAGTATTGCTTAAGAGCAGGGTGGATCCTTATTTTGAGGGGCTTACGTATTTGATTCAGGGGCCTTAAGAAAAGAAATGCAACGTTACAAATATAAATTCAAATTTAAAAGCATTTATTTAGATTGAGAAAATAGGGGCGCCTGGATGGCTCAGTCGGTTGGGTGTCCAACTTCGGCTCAGGTCATGATCTCACAGTCTGTGAGTTCGAGCCCCACGTGGGGCTCTGTGCTGTCAGCTCAGAGCCTGGAGCCTGCTTCGGATTCTGTCTCTCCCTCTCTCTGCCCTTCCCTGCTCATGCTTTGTCTCTCCTGCTCTCAAAAAATAAATAAAACATTTAAAAAAATGAGAAAATAAACCACAAACATGTTTTGAAAAGATCAATAATTAAGAAAAAATATTCCCCCCCAAAAAAAGATATTTTAATTAACTAACTGACATACCTCTAGATGCCTTTCTACATATTTGGGCTGCAAAAATTTGGATGTCTTTATTTGACAACAATTTTGTTACATCATTTCCACTTGGAGAATAGATAGAGGTAGTCATTCCTCTGACATAGCTTTTGACTGTATATTTCAAAGTGTTTCTTCTCCACAATAGTCACACTTCCAGCACTGGGCGCCCTGGGCAGTTCATAGTGTGATACCACTGCTGGTTCTGGGGCTTCACATTAGCTGAGTTCACACGCTGGTCCGGAAGAGCGTAACTGGAAATAACCAAATACCAGCTGATGAATGGATGAACGAAATGGAGTACTATTTAGCCATAAAAATGCATGAAGAACTGACTTATGCTGTAACATGAACGAACCTTGAAAACATTGTGCAAAGTGAAAAAAAGGACTCAAAAGGCCACATATATATTCATTTATATGAAGTGTCCAGAATAAGCAAATTCAGAGAGACATAAAGGAGATTAGGAAGGGATTAAGAGATCAGTGGGGGAAGGAAAGAATGGAGAGTGACTAACGGGGTTTCTTTGGGAAGGTGGGGTGTGAAAAGGTTCTAGAATCGAATAGTTGTAATAGTTGCAGAGCCTTGTGAATACTCCAAAATAACTGAATTATATGCTTTAAAAGATTCAGTGTTATGGTATATGAGTTATATCTCGATTAAAAAAAAAAAAAGAGCATTCCCAAAAGCCATTCCTACATTCAAACAGCTAAACGACTATGCCCAGAAGTGCCTGGAAACTATGTAAATACATCACACTGAAGGAAATTCACGGTAACTTTGCTTTGACATGCCTTGAGTCAGATCCTGAAATACCCTTAGCTGCCACGTGATACGAAAAGATGGTGATGGAGGGAAGTCAGGGTAGAAGGAGATACTGGTTTTACTTTTGCAAATTCTACAAAAGCATAGGACCGAGTGAACACATGGTCAGGGCCCTGAAAGGGGTCCCTGTAAGTGAGAGCCCTGAAGTTCAAGCACCACACTTAACCCGTTCTTGCTCAGTCCCCCTCCCCGCCCCCACAAGCTACTCCCATCCTTTGCAGCCCGCACTCTTTTAAATTCTAGAAAATGATGATGTGGTCCTGAATCTTTTTATACACTTTCTCGAAAGGAAACAAAGCAGATTTCTTAACTAAGCCATTAAATCCTGTTAAAATTCTGTTTACATTGTACCTGAATCGACTAAAACACTTCTCCCCCTAAACAAACAAATAAGCAAACAAAAACCTTTTTTTCTTTCTTCAGTACTTTGCAATTTGTTCCCTTCCCCATGAAATATCCACAGGATCGGCCCCTTCCCAGAGGATCAAAGCCAAAATTTCATTTCACCCCGGAGGCCTAACCAGAACTCCAGAGCCCTTGGAATCTTCCCTGTACTGATGACTCAGCCCCCCGGGCTGCCCCTCCCCCTCGTGGAATCCTCTGCCTCCAGCTGTAGCCCTAATTTTGTCCTGCACCTGACTGGCTCCTTCCCAAGCCTCTCTCCTGCTCAGCTGGATTGGATTCAGATGTCCATAAATTCCCCAGCTGCCTGGAACCAAAGTGTTTCTCAGCCCAGAGGAGGCAGCTCGGCCAGATCCGAGGGCTTGATATTCACTCATTTGGAGAATATATAATTGCCAAATTCCAAAAGGCAAAAAGGGATATTTTTCTAACATTGAGTGTGTTCCTGACTTTGAGTGGCCCGTTTCCCAATAATCAAAAAATACTCCTTTGGATACAAACTTCTGACTTCCTATTCAAGTATTAAGAAGAAATCAGCTTTAAGAAAATAAATTGTTCCTGCTTTATAACCAAAATTTCATGTCCCCTCCTCATTTCCACAAAGATGGGTGAATTGACACAAATCCCAGTGACCATCAAAGGTTGGGTGGTTTAGCCAGAACTAAGACTTTCATTTCAAAATGGTGGACCAAGTACAAGTTGCAGTTTCTTCCAAAATCCTAGAGTAATTGTGCTTAAAACCTAGATAAGACGGGGCACCTGGGTGCCTCAGTCGTTTGAGCGTCTGACTTTTGATTTTGGCTCAGGTCATGATCTCACAGTGCTTCGTGGGTTTGAGCCTCATGTAGGGCTCTGTGCTGACTGCTTGGGATTCTCTCTCTCTCTCTCTCTGCCCCTTCCCCACTTACACATGCTCTCTCTCAAAATCGATATAAATAAACTTTAAAAAAAAAACTAGAAAAGACTTTGGTCATAAAAAAAGAATAAAAATGGAGGGTAACCTGGCTGGTTTAGTTGGTAGAGCATGCAACTCTTGATCTCAGGGTTGTAAATTTGAGCCCCATATTGGGTGTAGAGATTACTTAAAAATAAAATCTTTAAAATCTATAAAAGAATAAAAATTTAGAAGATTGGAGTAAAAGGGAAATCTATAGTCCAGACTCAACGAGACGCTGAGAAAAGTTGAAGCACACTAACTGGGCGTATACAATTGGAGGTTATGTGTACTTGCAGCAGAAGGGAGTCCAGGGCAACAGACAGGGTACACAGATGTCACAGCGACAGCAGCCAGGCAGCAATGACGGAGTGTCTCCCTCTAGGCTCCATCAGAGCAGAGACAGGGCAGCAGGTGGCTGGTGACCTTAATGCAGAATGGCGAATACAAACATCCACCAGACAAACCAGTAAGGTGCCCTGCCAGGTGACACATCCTGTCCTTCCTCTTCCTGAAAGCACACCAGAATGCAGGCAAGTCACAAGGACAACTCTTGCTTCTTTCCCAGGAAGACCATGCATGCAGATATGACAGAGAATCTAAGTGGGAATCTCAACCATATAGATGAGCCCATGACCAAGAAGTAGGAAGTATTCAAGAAAACCAACCTTCATAAAGGAGACAGTGAACTAAAGGAGCGGAAGAACGTGTATGGTGAAACAAAGTTAGTGGCCTGATGGAAATGGTACTTAAAGACTAGGACCTGGTTTCCTCATTCTCAGGCCACCAACCAATCTTTCCCCTTCTTCACGTTGCCTCCATTCCTAGACTGGCACTCCCTATATAGTAGGAACATTTTCGAGATGCTTCTTTATTTTCCCAAATAAAAGCTGTTTTGGGGGGGAAAAAAGTCACATTAGAATGAGGAAGGTCCATACAGATAGATAACTACTTCTTTTCCTCATTTTCTATTTTGGAGTAGGGCCCCCCAACCACCCTGAAATGTCTGTAATCCATCCGTAGGCAAGGTCAGAAAGAAAGAAATCATGCCATTTGCAGTAACATGGATGAAACTAGAAGGTATTATGTTGAGTGAAATAAGTCTGTTAGAGAAGGACAGATATTATGTGTTCTCACTCATGTGTGGATCTTGAGAAACTTAACGGAGGCCCATGGCGGAAGGGAAGGGGGAAAAATAGTTACAGAGAGGGAGGGAGGCAAACCATGGGAGACTCTTGGATACAGAGAACAAACTGAGGGTGGATGAGGAGGTGGGAGAGGGGAAAATGGGTGATGGGCATTGAGGAGGGCACTCGTTGGGATGAGCACTGGGTGTTGTATGTAAGCGATGTACCATGAGAATCTACCCCCAAAACCTAGAGCACACTTTACACACTGTATATTAGGCAACTTGACAATACATTATATTAAAAAATATAATCAATAAATAAAATGACTGTACAGCTTTGTAATTCCTTGCACTGTCTCCAGGCTCCGTTGTGTCCATCCTCGCATCCGTTCTCTGTACTTCAGCCAGACGGGAGTTTCTGACATTCAGAATCTGGGTACATCATTCTGGATGCTCCAGAACTTTCAAGGTCTTCTCTTAGCTTTTTATATTGAGTTCACTGTCCTTAAATTAGCCTACCATCCCGTGTAGGATCCGACTTCTCCCTTTTTGTCCGGTCTTCTCTCCTGATGCTTCACAACCACTGGTCTGATCCCCTTTCTTCAATGACTCATCCTTGGCAAGCTTCTTTCACTTGTTCCTCTCTTCTCCAAGTTGTTTTCTCTGCTTGAAACAGTCTTTCCTTCCCTTTTCACAAGGCCAACGCCTATTTACCCCTCTCCGGCTTGCAGCTTTGGGAAGCCTTCCTTGGCCTCCAGAGTCAGTGGTGCCTCTTCTATATTCCTGTGACCCTATGTACCTCATTCTGCATTTATCTCTCTGGACCATGTGTTTTCTTGTCTGTACCTCCTCTACCATATAAGTCCCAGAGGGTAGAGGCTTCTTTGTTCTTTGTTTTATTCCCGCATGAAGCATGGGAAGCCATAAGGGCAACCTTCTGAATGGATGAACTGTCTGATGCCTTTATCCGTGTTTTTGCAGTCCACTGTGAACAAATTCAGAGCTCAAGAGAAATATGGCCATTTTCTTCTTTGACAGAATGGATTTGCAGGCTGTTCTCAGATCTACCTTAACTTACAGATCATCTATTTACTCAATAAGTTAACAACAAAGACTATGGAGGACCAGGAACATCCCATATGATGGGTACAGCAACAAACAGAACGGACACAAATCTTGTAGAATCTAATTTTTGGAGAAATTACATCACTCCCAGCCTCCTCTTCTCCACCAATCCTCCCTATGACCAGTTGGATATTCTGCTGGAATCCTTCCCAACTCTTGATGAGTCCTGCTTGTATAAGACACTATGTTTCATAACTATACTTCTAGCTTCCATTCATTTTTATTTTTAAACATTTTATAATGGAAGATTTCAAACATATACAGAAGTACAGAGGCTAGGTTGATGAACCCCTGTATATCTAACATGTCAACGTATGTCCAGGTCGTCTCACTTATTCACTTTTTCATTGCGCACTGGATTATATTAAAGCAAATCCAAGCATCTAGTCATTCATCCAGATATCCCTTCTGAAGGAAGAGGGCTTCATAGGGACTTGGAGAACAGATAGGTCACAGATGGGTGGAAAGGAAGCTGCATAATCCCTAAAATGAGAATGAGAGAACAAGGAAAGGTCTGGGCAGGCAATGAACACTGTAAACACTATCAGGAGGAAACTCTTCTGGGTAGTGAGAAGATTGGGCAGATCCGGTAGAAACGATTATAAAAAGTTTCCAATGCCAGCGTGAGAATGTGGGTTCCTACAGAGAAGGTTAGATATTCCCACATTTTAAGTATGATACGAGCCAAGCAGTGTGGGAGCGAGAATCATTTGGGTTGGCTGTGCACTCGGGGGATCCAAGGGAAAAAATGAATATAGAGAAGAAGGACATAGAGGAGTCATCATTATAATTGAGCACAACAAAGGCCCAGACCACCATGGTGTTGGTAGAAATGGAGAGGAAGGATGGGCTAGGATGCATTTCAAAGATTGAGAAAACAAAATGCGTTCCTTTTCTCAACAGAGTGGTTAAGAAGAGAATAAGAGATTGGGTATGAGCTCCATGTCTGGGCAGCTTAGAGACTGGAAGTGTCACTCACAAAGTCACATGGGAGGGAGAATCTCTTTGGGAGATCATAAATTTTATTTTGGACTTAATAACGGGATATCCTTATATCCTTATATATATATATATATATATATATATATATATATCGGTTAGTTTGTTGGAAATGCAAGATTGAAACTTGGGCGATAGTGATCTAAAAGGTTTCAGTTTAGCCACCTACACTTGATAGTTGAGGTCAGGAGTCTTTATTAGTTTTATGCACAAAGAACGGAAAGGGCAACAGGGAGAGGAAGAAAAGGAGGGAAAGAGAGAGCAGGAGAAGGTGAGGAGAGGAAAAGAAAGGAAAGGACAGAAAAAGGAGAGCAGAATTGAGGAGAGGAGAGGGGAGAGGGGAAAAGGAGCAGGTTGGAGAAAGAGGAAGAGTCATGGCTATGACAGGGAAAAAGGTAAAAGCACCAGGATAGTAAAATAATGTCAAAAGTTACAGGGGAGCCTTTCTAAAAAGAGAATTTTGGTCATGAGTGGGACTCTGTCAGTAGGGAAAGCCCACTGAATACGCATGATGTCATGTACTGTACATTCACAAGACACACAAGGCCACATTCAATGTGTTGACCTTAAGGGCAGAGCACAAGGCTCATTTTGTTCCCCCACCCAGCAGTTGCCTCTGAAAAGAAGGAGAAGTCTGTATGGGGAGAGTTCTCATTCTTCAGCTGGTCTACTTGTTAGCTGTGTTGTGAAAAAGGCTGGTTTTCAGAAATTGAAAAATTCATTTCTGCTAAAATCACTGTAGTAAGTACAAGGTGGGAAATAGGCTTGGGAGACAAATGCGTCCCAAATTTAGGGTCAGGGAAGAAGTGAGAAAGTCAGGAATCACCATTAGAGAAGAACCAACCTGGCTGAGTTGTGCCCCAACCTGTACTATGATCCAAACAGGATTTGCTTATGCAGTTTGGGTGCCTCTTTTAGCGACTGCAGGAAAAATAAACCTAACTTACAACCATGGAAGACAAACTAAAGTCTTAGAAATTATATTAATCATGGGAAATTGCATCATGGCATGGATTAGGTGGCATTACAAACACAAATAGAAGGGAAAGAGTACTAGAAAAAAAAAGAGTCAGGAAAAATGGAATTTGTGTGTTACCAGAATCCTATGGAAGAGAAGATGGTTGAGATCTAGAAAATTCGTAGTGACAACAGAGAGAGAAATGGAGTGAGATAGAGGACATGGTTAGTTTATTAGATTATTTCATTCATTTAGATTTTCTTTTGGAAATATATAGTTTCCTTTTTTTCCATGTTCTATGTTAACCAAGATTTATTTTTCCTATTGTTTTTAAAACTGTGGTTAGAGATAACTTCGATTTCAACTATTCAACAAGAATTTATCTTTTATTTAAAATTTTTTTAATGTTTATTTATTTTTGAAAGTGAGAGAGACAGTCTGAGTGGGGAACGGGCAGAGAGAAAGGGAGACACAGCATCTGAAGGAGCTCGAGGCTTTGAGCTGTCAGCACAGAGCCTGATGCGCGGTTTGAACTCCCAAACCGTGCGATCATGACCTGAGCCGAAATCAGACAGACGCTTAAACCTACTGAGCCACCCAGGCATCCCTCTTTTCCTTTGTTTTTAAAAACCTTTACTGATAGAAAATTTTGAGCTCAGGGGCGCCTGGGTGGCTCAGTCGGTTAAGCTTCCGACTTCGACTCAGGTCATGATCTCACAGTTTGTGAGTTCGAGCCCTGTGTCGGGCTCTGTGCTGACAGCTCAGAGCCTGGAGCCTCCTTCAGATTCTGTGTCTCCCTGTCTCTCTGCCCCTCCCCTGCTCATGCTCTGCCTCTCTCTGTCTCTCAATAATAAATTAAAATGTTAAAAAAGAAAACAAACATAAAGAAAATTTTGAGCTCAGAACTAGAAAGAACAGTATAATGAACTCACATGTACCTATTGCCAAGTTTCATTAATTTTTTAACTCATCTGGAAATACTTCAATATATATCTACCTTTTGCCAATCAAAACTTTAAAAAATGGCACTTACACCATTATGATAATATGACTTTAAGTAATTTCCTTTATATAATTGAATACCAAGCCTATTTTCAAATTTCCCTGATTATCTTAAAGATGTATTTTATAGTGAGTTTGTTCAAAGAAAGATCCAAACAAGGTCCCTACATTGGATCTGGTTATTATATCTCCTAAGGATCTTCTTTCCCCTAAAAATCCATCCCTGTATTTTTTTGTGTCATTATTTTGTGGAGAAACTAGCTCGTCTGACTTCTAGAATATCTTATTCAGGATTTGGCTTATTGCATCTTAGCAATCTTCTTTAAATGTTCTTTTCTTCCTCTTGTTTTCTGTAAACTGTCAGCTAAGCCTACTGAGTTGATAAGATTCAGGTTTGACTTTTTTGAGGCAAAAATTCTTCCTAAGTGGTGGCATGTTTTTCCTATGATAGGACATCGTTATATAGTCCAGTTGTCTTACCTTTTTTTTTTTTTTTAGTTTATTTATTTTGACAGAGAGAAAGTGCAACAGGGGAGGGGCAGAGAGAGGGAGAGAGAATCCCAAGAAGGCTCTGCTCTGTCAGTGAGGAGCCCCACTTAGGTCCTATCCCACGAACAGTGAGGTCATGACCTGAGCCGAAATCAGGAACCGGATGCTCAACCACCTAGGTGCCTCTAGCTGTTTTACTTTTAATGATACCAAGTGGATCGGTGGATTCAGATGATATTTCCATTATGAAGTTCTTCATTGACTTTTAACCTAATTGTTGTAGCAAATACTGAGGGTCTTTGCAAAATAATGACTTTCTAATTCTGCCATTTTTTCTGCATTACAGGTTGGAATTATTCTATAAAGACGTTTTCCTCATCAACAATTTGGTTACCCTGAAATACAGTACATACGGGAAAGGAGGGATAAATCTTTCATATTTTCCTTTCCAGTACGTTTTTGTGTGATGACTTGGTGTCCTAGCAAGCTCTAAAGATGACCAGGAAACATTTTGGAAAACCATTATAAACTCGGGAAATTTTATGTATTTTTTTGTTTTTCATGCTCAAATTGCCCCATCTTTGGTAAATGGAAGCCTCAAAGGTGGCTTTTGTGTCCTTTTCATGTGATTCCATTTGTTTCAAAAGGCTTCTTTATTTCTTCTTTGACATAAAATGATGTCCCAAGATTCACTTGTTAATTTCCTCCCCTAGACTTGGAACTGAGCATTTTCCAGATTTCTGGTTTCTCTTAGTGGGGAGTGGTAGAGACCAGAATCTGAATGTGTACGTATTACTATGGAACTATCATTGCTTCTAGGCCTTTCCAAGGGCTAGAAAGCAATAAAATATGTATTTTTTATTTATTTTAAGAAAAAAAAAGTTCTTACTATATTTTCTATTTGAATGGAAGATAATAGGATTTTTACTTAATTTCTTTGACTTTATACTCTTATTTTAGTAATCTTACTGTGGTTAGTAATACTGATGTTTTAGTATCTCTTATTTTGAATCAATAGCCAGGATTTGCCAGCTATTTAAGAAAGTCGAATAAGTTATGTAAAAATTTTGCACCATGAATTAAACTTGGAAATATTAATAGGACTTGATTTTTCTCATTTTCAAAAGTAAGTGTTTTCTCACTGTTTGCTTTGAAAATCCACTAAACAATGACAACTCAGTGGCAAAGAATACCCCTCATGCCCAGATGGTAGTCTCTAAATAACATTTCCTAATGAAAAGGAAGTAGGGATCCTGAGAAAAATACCACCAGGAGACAATAAGCCAAATCTAGGATGTGGGAAATTCTATAGGAACTTATGACCCAATTTCTCCTACAAATAAATGGCATTAAAAAAAAGAGAGAGAGGAACAAATATGTGATATGTGTGGATCTTGTATGGATACTGTGGTATAATGAGAAATATATTTGGTCTTTTTTCCTGTTTATATGATGTTAAAAAATTACTAATTTGGGGGTGCCTGGGTGGCTCAGTCAGTTAAACGTCTGGCTCCTGGTTTCAGATCATGTCAAGATCTCACGGTTCAAAGGACTGAGCCCTGAGTCAGGCTCCATGCTGAGACCACAGAGCCTGCTTAGGATTCAATCTCTCCCTCTCCATTTGCTCCTCCCCCCCCCCTCAAAATAAGTAAATAAGCTTTAAATAAAATACTAATTTGGGGGCACCTCGGTGGCTCAGTTGGTTAAGTATCTGACTCTTGATTTCAGCTCAGGTCATGACCTCACAGTTCGGAGTTCGAGTCCTGCATCAGGCTCTGTGGTGACAGTGAGGAACTGTTAAGTCCAGAATTCGGGGACCCCAAAAACCACCAGGGAGCCGAGTCCGATGCAAGAACAAAGAGCCTTTATTTGAGCTAGCTCGAGCTCAATCTCCTACCGCACCGATGCAGCAGTGGGTCGAGAGAGAGGGCGAGTTCCAAAAACACAATAGTTTTAAAGGGGTCTAGGGGCAGTGGGAGGGGTGATGGTCGTGACCCTAGCCAATTGGCTGAGGAAGGGTCAAAGGTCCTGTTCCACAGGTCAAGCTTCTGCGCAGCCACTGGGGACTCAAGGTGGAGGACACAGAACACAATGGAGTCAGTCCCAGTTTGCCCTTAAGCAAAATGGAATCAGTCCCGATTTGCCCTTACAGAACCTGCTTGGAATTCTCTCTCTCCCTCTCTCTCTGCACCTACCTCA
Organism: Paguma larvata; assembly: GCA_030068075.1. Lineage (NCBI taxonomy): Eukaryota > Metazoa > Chordata > Mammalia > Carnivora > Viverridae > Paguma > Paguma larvata. The sequence goes on from CM057827.1 coordinate 2,773,364, forward strand.
CTTGTACTCACTCTCTCTCAAAATAAATAAAATCAACTTAAAAAAAAATTTAAAACACTAATTTTATTAAATATGCTATATGATAGTAATAATGTTATATTTTAAAAAGAGTCCTGGGACCCCTGGGTTTCGCAGTCAGTTGAGCATCTTACTCTTGATTTTGGCTCCAGTCATCATCCTAGGGTTGGGATCTATGTTGGTCATGGAGCCTGCGTAAGATTCTCTCATCTCTCCCTCTGTCTTTCTCTCTCCCTCTCTCTCTCTTTTCCCCCATCTGTCTCCTCCCATGCCCTGCTTGTGTGCTTTCTCTCTCTCTCTCTCTCTCAAAAAAAAAAAAAAAAAAAAATGAGTCCTTATCTGGGGCACCTGGCTGGCTCAGTCAGTAGAACATGCGATTCTTAATCTGGGGGTTGTGAATTCAAGCTCCATGTTGCACAGAGCTGATTAAAAAAAAAGTCCTTCTCTGCTAGCAATACATTTTGAAGTTTTGTTTTGTTTTCAAGATTTTTTTTTTAACGTTTATTTATTTTTGAGAGATATAGAGACAGAGCATGAGCAGGGGAGGGGCAGAGAGAGAGGGAGACACAGAATCTGAAGCAGGCTCCAGGCTCTGAGCCGTCAGCACAGAGCCCGACGCGGGCCTCGAACTCACAGACCGTGAGATCATGACCTGAACCGAAGTTGGCCGCTTAACCAACTGAGCCACCCAGGTGCCCATTCTGAAGATTTTATAATTGAAATGTGGGGTTTGCTTTAATACTGTACACTCTAGTTTAAAAAAGCAGAAAAGATATAAGTAAAATAAATTAGGTAAAATATTGATAAATATTGAAGTTGGTTTCAATATACTATCCTCTCTGTTATTTTGTGTTTGAAAATGACATGAATAGAAAAGGTTTAAAGAAAGATATTATTTAGAAGTGCTAAAAATACTGAAATACATGGAGAGATATAAGGATACTTAAAAAGTAATTGACTAATTTAATCAATTAAAGAAATACAAGAACCAAGAGCGAATCCAGCCCAAATCCCATGGCTCAGGATCCAGCGAGGAGCAGGGTGTGCCTGAAACACTTCCAAAGTCCCGGTTCAGGGCCTGGACTCAGCTCCAGATGTCCCCTGACCCTTGGGCCTCCCCTGCCTAGGGCAGCAATTTGTGTTCCCAGCCTGCTGGTTGGAGACCCTTTGTGTGACAGGCTACACGTGCAGCCTCATCACTCACAGAGCCCTTCGGGGACACTCGTGAATAGTGGGTCACATTCTCCACATTTTTATGCAGATGACATTGCACAGGGTGGAGAGTGGGGGCTGGGGCAGCTGATTAGGAAATCACCAGAGTCAGCTCAAGAAAAACAAAAGAAAAACCCTCCCTAAGGGACACCACAGGAAACCAGTATAAACTCACATGCCTTTGGGTTTGTTCCTTCACTGGTTGTGAGCCTCAGGCCTGCGCGGTGTCCTTTTCTCCAGCCTCCATTGCCCCCAACCAGCTGCTATTTCCCCTTACTCCCTTTCCTCCCAGCCGAGGTACAGAAGGAAACTCTCATTCCATTTAGAGAACTCCTAGTGTTTCCTGGCGGCCAGCGATGATTCATTTTTATTCCCCTGTATCTTCTCCATGACGGAGCATTGTTGTCCACATCCTTCCCACTCCCCCAGGACAGAACTAAAGGCAACATTTGGTCTTCTGGCTGGAGTCTATGCCAGATAGACTGTGACATCCTATACCTGGCTAGGGCTGAAGGTTCTTCCAGCTCCCTTAGATTTCCCAGAGCATTTTGAGATAACTCTTAACAGGAGGACACATTCGCTTTCCGGTTGAAGCTATGTATTAGATGATTCATCTGTTCCCTAATATTTCCAGGCATAGTCATGAAAGCTGGCCTCTACCCCTGATGCAAACCCTTATGTTTATAAGGAGTAACCTAAGTAACCTACCACATTTTCAGAGTTGAGATCATGCTTCCTGCCCTGTGAGTTTGTCAGCAAGACAAAATTTTCTCTGTTGCAAATCAACCATGCTTGAAAAGTTGGTATAGTTGCAATAAGTTGTAAATAAGGCAGAATGAATGAGAATTTAATCGTCACACTTCTACCCCAAACTATGGCCCAAAATAGGACCTTCAACTGTATTTTATCTCAACTTTGTGATCTCAAAGGGAGCCACCTTCAATTTAGCAAAATTGAAGGATTAAAAAAGTGACCCAAGTCATGCAGAATTCGATCTGCAGCAGAGGGCAAGTAAGATTCTCAGAATCACAGAAAGTTCGAGGTAGACAGACCTTAGCCAGCTTCTACACCCTCTCTTCACAGGTGAGAAAACTGAAGTCCAGAGAGTTGTATTTTGCCTAAGTAAGTTGAAACCAGGTTCAAAACCAAGTTTACCACAAAAGACTCAACATCCATCCTCTCACTCATGTCAGCTTCTGAAGTGTCCTCCTTGCTGGTCTCTTCTCGTCACTTCAGTCTGTCCTCCATACTGCTACCTGCCACAGCCACCTTCCCTACAGCTTGCCTCTGATCATGTCTCTCCTGGCCCAGAACTCTTCATTTGTTCTTGACTGTTCCCGCTGACATTTCAGGGGTATCTCACATGGCAAGTGTGTGCCTTTTTCAGACCACCTGGAAAAGTAGCTGATCCTCAAGCAAATTTAGGGCTTACCTGCATCTTCTCCCTCAAGCAAATTTAGGGCTTACCTGCATCTTCTCCCATGCAGTTGTCTCTGCCCAGAAGATTCTTCCTCTTTATCTTTACCAAGCAAGATCCTCTTACCTTTGGAGGCTCAGTTCGGATATGAAACATCAGCAGCCACAGATGGAGCGCCTGGCTGGCATGATCTGAAGAAAATGCAACTCTTGATCTTGGGGTTGTGAGTTTGAGCCCCACTTTGGGTGTAGACATTACTAAAAAAATAAAAAAGAAACAAGCATATACAAAAAGAAAAAAAAAGAGCCATGAGCAAATCTGAGAAGCTGTTGAAATACTTCTCCTTTTTCCAACTACTTATCTGGGTGAGGCTGGATTTATTTCGCAGGCTTCAATCTAAACAATAGGGCACAAACAGACTGAATGTAGTAGCACATATATGGGAGACTTTGATAATCACTAACCACTAACTCTACTGTGTTTTAAATAGACATTCAAGGAATTGGGTATCTTCATTTGTTCCCACTCATTTAATTACTACAGATAAACATGGCTTCCTTCTTTGTCTACAAACTTTCTTCTTTGGAAAACAAAAGATCTTGATCAAGATAATTTTACTTGGCTATCTAGGCTTTGCAACAGCAGTTGGATTATATCACCTTACATGGTAAATATTTTGTAGTTTATAAATGCCATACGTCCACTCAAATACCCTTAGGAAAATGAGGTCAAGATGGGATTTACCCTTAGTCTAACAGTAAACAGCAGAAGCCTAACTAAAACCCTGGTTTTCTGATTCAAGGTTATTTTCTGCCCCACTACACTGCTTACTCTGGAAAGTAGTTCTCCACAGGCAATTTGTTAGAGGAGAGAGAGGAGAAATGAAAGAGACCTGCATTTGAGATTTCCCAAATGCAATTCTGTATTTGAGAAAGACTGAATGTATCACACATAGACTAAAGAGAGTGGGATTCTCAGATGTGGTAGGTGTTGGGTCCAGACTACACACACACAATTCAGATTTTTTATTCAAGTTACACAGAATTGTGGGATAGGGAGAGAATCTATTTGCTTCATAATCAAAGACAGTGTTCCTTCTAGTTGAACCCTCGAGAGGGCACTACCTTTTAATCTCTGCCAAAGCAAGGGAAGTAGCCTGATACTGGTCATGGGGTACTGGGCTTCCTTTTATTTTTTATTTTTATTTCTTAAAGATTTTTAATTCTTGGGGTTCCTGTGTGGCTCAGTTGGTTGAGTGTTCAACTCTTGATTTCAGCTCAGATCATGATCTCACAGTTCATGAGTTCGGCTTGGGCTCTCCACTGACAGCACAGGGTCCGCTTGGGATTCTTTCTCTCTGCCCCTCCCCAACCTGCGTGTATGCTCGCTCGCTCTCTCTCTCTCTCTCAACATAAATAAATAAACACTATTATTATTATTTTTTTTACTCTTAAATGACTTCTATGCCCAATATGGGGCTCGAACTCACACCAAGATCAAGAATCTCACGCTCTAGCAACTCAGCCAGCCAGGCACCCCGGGCTTCCTTTTAAATTGCCGTGTCTTAAAAAATAAACATTAAAATTTTTTTTAAAAAGGGGGTGCCTGAGTGGCTCAGTCAGTTAAGCATCTGACTTCGGCTCAGGTCATGATCTCATGGTTTGTGAGTTCGAGCCCCCTGCGTCATGCTCTCTGCTGACAGCTCAGGGCCTGGAGCCTGCTTCGGATTCTGTGTCTTCCTTTCTCACTGCTCCTCCCCCACTCCCACTCTGTCTCTCTCTCTCAAAAATAAATAAAGCATAAATTTAAAAAAAAAAAAACAAAGACACAGAAGACACAGAAATTGCTGTGTCTTCACTCTATTTGTTACAGTTTTGTTTCAAGTATAAACAGACAAACAGTAAAATCAAGGGTGGGGGGCAAGCTATATATACAGTCAGAATGATGATTTCTTCAGAAGCTGAGAGTAGTTTATATAATCTGTCATCAGGGTCTCCTCCATTTATTCTGTTTTCCTCCTTTATATGACTTCTCCCTAAAAACTTGGCAACTTTAACAGTATTTACATTTGCACAGGTCCTCTTAATTTACAAAGATTTTCATAACATTTGTCCATTGGCCCTCAGAGTTTTGCCTCTAGAGGAAAGTAGGCTAGGTATTACTGGCCTGTGGAGCCTCTGGGAAGCAGAATTGTTTAAAAGTGATAAAAAAAATCACTCTAGACTGCTTGGACAATGAGCTGGTAGGATGGAGAGGAACGACCCCAGGGCAGCCCCTACAGGTCCGGCACCACCTTCCATTTGGAGAAGAGGAAGCACCAGAGCTCCGGGTTCCTCAGATCAAGGCACCAATGTTTCTGATTCAGTCAGTATGGGGCACAGCTTGAGAATGTGCGTTTTAATCAAATTCCCAGTAGATATTTCTGGTTGGGGACTACGCTTTGAGAATCTCTGCTATATATATTCTATATTCTAAATATATATATATGTGTGTGTGTGTGTGTGTGTGTGTGTGTGTGTGTGTGTTTGTTTGTGTATAGACACTATGTATTGTATGGTTTGAGAATCGCATACCGTTTAAGTTTGCAGAATTGGTCCGCAAGCTTGTTGTAGGATGGGTGGCATCCGTGTCCATGAAGGAACCCACCATTTATGAATGGCCCTCTTTACAGATGAGGAAGATGAATGGGGATTAAGTGATTTGTCCAAGGTCACATTGACAGAGATTTGGTTTAGCCTGAAGTGGCAAGGTCTTCTAATTCCTAATCAAGGGTAGTTCTTAAGGCTATTAGTCCTTTGTAACTTTCTTTAACAGCAGATAGGGATGCTTGGCAATTGTTACAAAATGTTTGATAAATGCATGTTTAGTTGAATTTTTAGCTGAGTGTGATCTAAGGAAATAGGAAAGGAAAAAGAATCCTTCCTGTTTTTATTCATGATTCATTATGGGAGACAGAAATATACTTAGTTATACCTGAGAACATCAATGGTAGAAACGTATAAAATACTTAATTTCAGCTCTTTAGAATTGCATGTCTAAATGCTGTTGGGTTCTTAAAGATAGTAGATTTCAACAAAATTTAATAAAAAAAAATTTTTTAGGGGCACCCGTGTAGCTCAGTCAGTTAAGCTTCTGGCTCTTGCTTTTGGCTCAGGTCATCATCTCATGGTCATGGGATGGAGCCCCCAGTTGGGCTCTGCACTGTCAGCTTAGAGACTGCGTGGGATTCTCTCTTCCTCTCTCTCCCTGCCCCTCCCTTGCTCCTGCGAGCCCATGCTCTCTCCCTCACTCTCTTAAAAAAATAAGAAATAAACTTAAAACCAAATTTGATGTTCACTGTGAGAAATATCTCTGCTGTGACATAAAGGAATACAAAGTCTAGTGGGAAAAAAGCAGAATATTGCTAATTAACTACAGCATTACATCAGATGGAATGTGAGATCTACTAAACCAGAGCTTCAACCTACAGCGTGCAGAGAGATGGGGGAGACAGAGAGGTTTCACTTAGCAGCATTAAGGAAGGATTTGTGGAGGATGTGGCATAGTACACATCACTACCAAATGTTAGTTTCTTAAAGATTAATAACAATATAGAATCTGAAACCATATCAATGAACTTTGTGTACTCTGTTACATTAAAATCCATTGAACTATCTTGCACTTTCTATAGACCTTTTACCCAGGCATAAGGGAAAATAGTGGTTCACGGAGTTATACAGATCTTCACGTTTTGACACATTTAATTATATAATATAAAAAATATCAAATTCATTAACATCACCACCATCATCAAGTTAATCAGCAGAGTCTTCAAATATAGAGAACTTGGGAAGCTCACTGTGACAGATGTAAGTTTTCTAGATTTCTAAATTTTCACTTGAAAGCTCTAATTTTATCACAAATACTGGCATGAATGCTTTTAGTTGTTTTTCTTAAAGGAATAAGCTCAATTTATTTTTTGAGAAAATATCTGCCAAATACCGAAGTTTGAAAAACCGTAATTTGTTTGCCAGACCTTTTTATTTTTTTTTTTAAGTAAAAATGGTATTGGAAAAAAAAAAAAGGGACTCTTGTTCAGGCTGAACGAGTGTTTTTCTTCAAGAGGGTCATTCTTCTCGGATATGCAACAAGACCGCTTTATGTGTACTCCTATGTGGTCACACTGAGTTAAAGGACATGAATTCAAGGGTCGACATTTGATAAAATTAATAATTTTGCTGCTCGATTAAAGCCTTTCCTAGGTAAAATTGACTCCCCCTCCACCTCCCTCCTTTTGCAAATGTGTGATGGTGAAGAATGTGTGGACTATTAATAGTTTGGTGCCAGTATCTTGAGCCGTGCTAAGGTGCCTACATTTTTAACCACTACTGTCTTTCTTTGCGCCTTTGGTGCAGATATCAACCCAGGAAAAGAGGCAAATAATGTCTTCGTTTCATGTCTTCATGAAAATATTTTTGACTTCATGAGCTCTCTGAAAGGGTCTCAGTGACCCCCAAGAATCTGGGAACCACACTTTGAGAATCATTGCTCAACCTTCCTGCCTCAGAGATTGCGCTGTAATTTCCTCTAAAACCTCTCCTGAGTTAGCCTGAAACAGACCATACATAGAGAGAAAGCTGGAAAAGAACGGAGGCCAACACTCCAACGCACAAGGAGCCTTCTGAGGAAAACGTTTATCTTCTTCTGCCCCCTAGTGGTCAACCATCAATACAACAGTTGGTTGCCCAGCAGGATCGTTCTACATAAGACAAAGAATGGTTTCCTCCTTGATGCGGGGGTGGCTGCATTTTACGGCCGCACTTCCTGGATGCACTTCTAGATCCAAGTGTGTTTGATCCTTTGGTGACTAAAACCCAGGAGAATAAATTGTCATTATGATAAAGGCTGATGATAGGGACTCTGGGTGACTTACTTCACTCTCAGATGTATGGCTGCTACCCCATTTCTCCCAGTGGCCCCAGGGCTTGGCTACCTGTGTCTGTGAAAACCTCTGCTACCTTTCCATAGAGGAAAAAACTATAATCCTAGAGTTTTTCTCTTGCTTTCCTATGCCTAACGCAAGTTAAAAAAAAAAAAAAAAAAGGATTCTAAGTGTCTTCCTGTATAGTCATAAAAAGGTTGACCCAGGATTTAAAAGCTGTCCTCTATGCCTCAAAATTCACAGGCAGATGTTCTAATACCCGCCCTCTTCACACCTCATGATGAACTGGCAGATGTGGATATGTGAGAGAAACCTGAAGTCCAAGGTTACTAACCCGAGGTGTTCATGTACCACGTAAGCTGGTGCCTAAGTGGAGACCTGAAGTGAAATGAGGCACTTGGAAGCAGCAGCAGGACCTGGGCCGAGGCAGCAGGCAAAGAGAGCAGCCGAGGCCTTGGGTTTTCCTCTACCTGCTTCTTCCTCTCTTCCCCTCTTGCCAAGCTACTTGTGCTGAGGTGAGAGCTAAAGCAAACCGTGCCTCCGGGGCTGGGGCGAGCTGCTGTGCACAGCTCGGAGGAGATGGAGAGAGAGGAACGGGAAGACATGCCATGGGGCTGAGGTGGGGGGTGGAGGGAAGCCATTTGCCTCTGGTCTCCAGGAGCCTGTGAAACAGGGTTGTTCATCTGTAAGGAACTAGGGGGCAAAGCTGAAGAGTAAACTGAGGACCCTGAGTAACAAACTACAGAGGCAGAGATGCTAATTCAGAACTCAGTGAGGTTGAGGTGAGAGTGGAGGGATTAAATAAGAAAGGAGAGGCAACTCAGTCCTTTGTCCTTATGCCCCAGTCCTTTGTCCAAGAAGCCTCGAATCCATTTCACAGAGCTGTGAATTCTTCACATTGATGCGAATGTCAAAGGCAGGGGAGGGACTGGGGCAGCCCCCAATCCCCCCTGTGCTCTTCAGAGCCTGTCTTCTTCTGGTTCCTGCGTATTCTCCCACGGCCTCTCCTGGCTCCAGCCCACGTGGAAATGCTCTAGCCAACGACTTGTCATTCTCTGCAACTAGTCGAGTTATTGCTAGTTTTCCAGACCGGCTTCTGCTACTCTGCAGAGTGACCCCTTGGCCCTCACTGCACTCACCCACCAAATGCCATCTGAGCTGTCCTGACCGCCTGAGACAGGGCCACCGCCACACACTCCCACCACACCCCACGCTTACCCCTAGTTTCACACTCATGGCTTTAAGCTGCATACCCTGGTCGATCCGTCTCTGCCAAACCATCGGTGCTGTGGACTGTGGCCATTCCTGTTGTATTCCTGTTCCCAGCGCAGTGTCTGCAGATAGCAGGCCCACAGTGACACCTTAGAGTGCTCTGGGATGCTGCTTTGACTGTGAACTCTCAGATCACTTGAGTTACACATACTTCAGAGGAACTCTTCTCACGCTTGAAGACATAGCTCAACATCTCCTCCTCCTTGGAGTCTTCCTTCCCTGATGTACCCATTCCCACTAATATTTGGTCCTTCTTCTGTGGCTCTAGCCTATTATTTGCACTGATGGTACCATCTACCTAACTGGCTTGCAGGAGAGGTATTTAGTTCATTATATGTGGATTTTTCCCATTGAGTTCAAGCTACTTGAAGGCATCGGACACTCCCAAGCTCATTCCCCTCCTAGTGTATCTTGCATAGAAGTCACTGTAAAACATACAGTAATTTCATGTTTTTCCCTTGGAAACAAGGACTTCAGGGTGCCTGGCAGGTTGCACCTGAATGATGTAATATGAAGCACCACTTCCAGTTACGATTCTCAAAAAATATTTGACCTAAAAAAGACATTTAAAGTGAATTTTGCTAAATCAATCTGTTTATTCACTGACTTGAATCATAATGCCAAAGACGCACTCAGATGGAAAACATTTTTACCTCAAGGTGAAGAGGAGTCTTGGTGCAGTAAAACACTCACAGATTTGCCATCAAATTTCAGTTTAAATCCTACCTCTGCTCCTTATTCTCTCAACAAATTACTTAACCCAATAATTGTTATTGGCTGGCAGCAGAGAGATCAGGCACAGGAATTATTATTATTATTATTATTAATTATTATTATTATTATTTGTAAGCGGTGAGCAGACAAAGTAATGAAACGTGAAAACGGAGCATACCTAGAACTCAAGGCTATATTCAAATAGTGTTTGTAACAGTATCTGGAGTCCTCTTTCAGTTACAGAGATGGAAACTGAATTCAGATGGGTTAAGCAGAAAAGTCACAAGTCAGGGGCCTCCGGTGTGTGTCCAGCTTCAGGCACATATGGATCCAGAGGTCCTGACAATCTCCTCGGAGCTCTGTCTCGCTCTCCACGCCTCGGGCAGGCTCTCTTCAGAGCATGGGGAGATGGCCTGTCAACAGTGCAGCTGTTCATCCCACCAACTTAGCAAATCCAGAGGGAAGCAGAAACGAATCCCTGGGGCCTGCGATGAGGCACCGAGTCAGAACCCCATGGCATGGGGAAGGGCCACTTCCCAAACAAAGCTGGGTAGTTTTGCCAGAGAAAGAGAGCATGTGCTTTCTCTGCCAACACAAGAGATGCACTCGGAAACCAGTTTGAGTTAGTTATGTTTCAGTTGTTCTTTGTTTTCAAGGTATGCCTGGAATGTTCTACTTTCTTATCTCCAAAGATCTTGGATATAATCAATTTCCTGATACCTTTCCTAAGAAATACGTAATTGTGGATTATGGTAATAATGACTGACTTATGTTGAACTTAGTACGTGCAAGTGCTACACTAACTGCTTTACACAGATTATCTCCTTCCATCCTCCCCACTTCTCACTGAGGAAGGTACTGTTATCTCCTCGATTCAGAGGAAGGCAGAGGCACAGGAAAGTCATTGCCCAACGGGGTAAAGTCAGGATTCTAACGGCCGAGATTCCGGGTAGGAGCTTGCGAGCCTAACCCCTGAAACACCCGCACCTGACCACGTGCACATTATACCATCTGTACCATATTGCACGTGTTTCTTTACACATTGGTCTCCAGCATCCAATAGTTCCTGAGCAGAGCAGATAGTACGTTAATGTCAGTTAATATAGAGATAATGCAAGTGGCAGTGAACTGCTTTTTATCATTTTCCCTCCTATGATTATAAAATGGAACTACTACCGTGTATCTTGTTGGGTTGTAGAAGAATTAAGTGAGGCAATATTTACAAAGCAGTCGGTGTGATGCCTGACATGCAATAAGCCCCTGCTGCTGCTGTTGTAATTATCAAGCTAATCAACTGTGTTTGAGTCTGGCCATCCTGGGGATGGAGGACCTGGATAAGGCACCTGGGGTGTCTGCGTGAAATGAATCCCTCTGCAGACCCTTGGGGCTATGATGCGAAAGACACCCAAACATCTGGTCTTCCTATTTTGTCTTCCCAGAGTTGTTTCTCCACAGCCTGGGTGCTTCAGGAGATTCTAGGTGGATGTCCCTAAAGGGCCAAACCCGCGGCTCAGAGAATCTAGTCTAGCTTGAGTAAATGTGCAAGCGGAGTTCTTTGCCCCTGCACCCTTCTGGAGCTGGTCGGTGCAGGAAGCTGTGGGGGAGATTTGAGGGAAAACTCCTATGCCCACGGCCACTGCCATCTCCAAGAGCTTCCGTACACTGCTGGACACCCTGTCCATTAGCAGTTCATTTCAGTAAGCAGGAAGACAAGAAGGAGTTACATCTTGGGGAGGCACTGTGAGTGGACACTGTCTAGTACAACGGTTCTTAAGTTCATTGTGTCCTGGCCCAACCCCTTCTTAGAATAATATTTTTAAATGCATGTTTTAAAACAGAGATTATAAAGGAAACCAATGGTATTGAAATATAATTATTTTTTAAATGTTTATTTATTTTGAGAGAAGAGAGTGTGTAAGTGAGGGAGGGGCAGAGAGAGAGAGAAGGAAGAATCGCAAGCAGGCTTCCCACTGTCAGCACAGAGCCCTACAAAGGGCTCGGGCTCTGTCTCACAAACCCTGAGATCATGACTTGAGCTGAAATTAAGAGTCGGTGGCTTTAACGGATTGAGCCACCCAGGCGCCCCTAAAATAATTTTTTTAATGTGGTATAATATATATGCTTCTTTATTAACTCAGTTACCACCATGTCAAAGTGATGATGAGAGTTTATGAGTTTTAAAGACGTCTGCAACGACTGTAATGAGCTCTGAAAATACCTGCATCTCCTACGGTACCCCTATTGCTACTGGAATGTGTTGCCTTTGCTCATAATAGAAGAAAATACTTCATTTCGGCTGGACGTTACTGAAAAGAGGTAATTCCTTTCTTTTTCAAGTTCAAAGACCTCTCTTGAATTCTTCTCTCCAAAGAGTCCAGCGCCCTACATTAAAAACAAGCAAACAAAAAAACGCTTACTCTAAGAGCTCAAATTAAGAATTTCCTGCAAGAAACTGATGTTAAGAAAACGGGAATGTGGATAGAAAAGGATGGAAAAAGGGGAAACCCTGACACAGAGGTCTCACACCTTAAAATGCCTCGGAAATCTAGAAAGCTTATTTACGGGGTAGGCTCTGCCTCCACGGATTCTGATTCAGCAGGTCTAACGGTGGGGTTTGGGATTCCTCCCACGGTCTCATAGCTAGTAAACGACTCTGCTGTAATGAGAATCCAGATCTATGTGCCTCCAGAGACTGGGACTCTATACATTCTATACACTCAACACACTCCCCGACCACCTGGAGATACGACCATGGTCAGGATACCTCCATGAAAACCAACATCTGGGATATCCAGGAAATTGTGCAAGGCACAGCTCAAGTCAGAGCCAGGCTTTCATTCCAGGAGTCCCGATTCCTAAGCTCAGTGCTGCACCACCAGAGGGGCATATAATGGGAGACCAAAGATCGCTTGGCAATTTTACAGCCTAGTCTATGGCTGACTTGGCTCCGTCTCCTTCCGTCATCTCCTCAAAAGTCAAACAGTTGCCCTTTGGCCATCAGGCAAGTAGCCCAGCTCTTCCTGGCCCCATTTGCCCTACCTAAGGGAAAAATAGACCCGAGTGTTCACTCAGAAGACTACAGTTCTGCTTGTCCCCATTGCTAGCTCCGGAATGGGCAGCAAAAGACAGCACACATATCAAACATCTGGAAATCTGGTAACAGAGCCATCTAGTTCCTCCTGGTTTCCATTTGTTGAATTGAAAGCTCAAATATCAGCAGAATGTTTTCACAGGGAACATTCCCATGCCTTGCTGGGCATACTTCAGACACAGTTGGTAAGCTTGATAGAAACAAAAGCACATTCCTCATGTAATTCCAAGGCGGGGAATTCAGAAGCCACCTGCCGGCGGGGAGTTCAACTCACCTTATTTCATGTCCAGGGCCTTGCAAGAGCTGAGAGACTAACACTCAATTCCCCCACACCTCTTCCGCTCCAACCCTGGGCATTCAGTCGCTGACTGTTCCTTACACGATTTGTATCAGGAGTCTGTAAGCTTTCAGCAATGTCATTCCAAGTACTCGTTCATTCATTCATTCCCATTATGGAAATAAAAGGGTAGTTGCCTATCCTCTGCCAAGAGATAGAATGGGCTGAAATTATAACTGGGGCCACCAAAGAATCCCCTCTCTCTCCCAGATACTCTGCAGCTTGTAAGAAGAGACGGCAGTCTAGAAAATATGCCTCTTAAACCTCTGGGCCTTGAAGGTAGAGATATATTGACAGCCTGGTTGAAGGGACAGAGAACTGGGCAGGTGTCCCAGCACCCAGGATGAAGAATGCAGCTGTCTTCCTGAGATCTGGTCCTTTGGTCAGATTTGGATATTGCTAAAGGATCTCTACTTAATAGAGTGCATCTTCTTGTTGGGATGAGCACTGGGTGTCATATGTAAGTGATGAATCACTAAAGTCTACTCCTGAAATCATTATTACGCTATACGTTAACTAACTTGGGTTTAAATAAAATTTTAAAAATTTTTAAAAATTAAAAAAAGAGTGAATCTCGTGTCCCAATTGTGTTAATTATACCACTAGAGGCTTTTGTTTTTAATCTTTTTTTTTAATTTTTTTTAACTTTTTTTAATTTTATTTTTGAAAGACATAGAGACAGAGCATGAGCAAGGGAAGGGCAGAGAGAGAGGGAGATACAGAATCTGAAGCAGGCTCCAGGCTCTGAGCCATCAGCACAGAGCCCCACGCGGGGCTCGAACTCACAGAACGTGAGATCATGACCTGAGCTGAAGTCGGCCGCCCAACCGACTGAGCCACCCAGGCGCCCCTGTTTTTAATCTTAAAAGGTTTTCTCCAAGCACCTTCCTTGAAGGGAGAAGTTTCCCCAGCCCTTGTATCATGTAAGTTTCAAAATCATATATTGAACTGTTATTGGTAAGCACCAAGATTATGTTAACCCTTCTTAGACGTCTATTTCCTTTCAATGGCAGGATGGTTTTTTTTTTCAGTCTAGATAAAAATTAACATGTAACATTATAATAGTTTCAGGTGTACAACATAATGATCTGTTATCTGCATATATTGCCAAATGATCACCTCAGTACCTGTAGGTAACATCATCGCCACGCAAAGTTACGATTTTGTTTTCTTATATAAGAACTTTTAAGATCTATGCTCTTAATGACTTTCAAGTATACAATACATAATTGTTAACTATAGTCATCATGCTATACATTACGTCTTCAGAATTTATTTATCTTATAACTGGAAGTTTGTACCTTTTGAACCCCTTCACCCATTTTGCCTACCCCCCCTGCTCCAGACTCCTGCTTCTGGAAACCACCTATCTGTTTTCTGCATTCTGCATCTATGAACTTTGCTTTGTTTTTTAGATTCCACATGTAAGTGAGATCATACAGTACTTGTCTTTCTCAGTCTTATTTCATTTAGATAATGCCCTAACGGTCTACCCATAATGTCACAGATGGCAAAATTTCCTCCCTTTTTATGGCTAAATAATACTCTGTTATATATACCATATAAATATACAGTATATACATGTATATACTGTATATTTATATGCATATATATATGTAGTATATATATGTGTGTACATGCTCTTCATGCATTTATCTGTCAATGGACACTTTGGCTGCTCCATGTCTTGAATATTACGAATCATGCCGCAACCAGCTTCTTAAAATAGGAAATTCCTGCTGCCCTCACCTCCTCACGAGTCCCTTACTTCTTCAGTCATAGTCTGGCTCTACTTCCCTCACAACAAACTGGAGGAACAACCTTTTTCCAATCTTCTACAGCCCTTCCCTTTCATTCCTCCAGATTTGACATGTTTGGCTCCATTTCTTGAGGGTCTTATGTTTCCACACTCAGCCCTGTCCTGATTCAAATCCTGCCTTTGTATGGCTGTTGCATCCTCTCCTGCCTGCCTGGGAGAATGCCCTGTGTCAGTCCTGGCTCCTTTGCTTCATTGATCTCTGCATCTCTGAAGCCGTGGCTTCGCCGGGGGAGTAGCCCCTCCTTCAGAATCACCCTTTGTCCAGAAGTTATGTCTGGCCTTGGGGAACTAATGATGGCCTGAACCTGTCAGGAAACATTGCTCTTGGGACACTCTGCAGACAAGTTAGCAGGCTCCTGGTGGCGCCACTGTCATTTCCTCAGCAGGAATCTGTCTGGTAACTCTTAAATCAGGGACCTTTCAGACTTGCTGCCCTTCTCATCCAGAACTGGGGTATTTTGTAGCATTTAGGTATGTCTCCTGCCTCCCTGCCTCTCCTCCCACTCATATGTTTTATGGAGTAGAAAGCATAATGAAATCAAGGCTAGGAATTCTGAGCTTGGCTCTGGACTTACCACCAACTAACTGTCTCCATAGGTCTCGGTAGGTCTCGGTTTCTCCTCAGGGAAGTAAGAGGTGGATCTATGTCATCTCGAAGACCCTTTTAACATATGGTAAAGAGGCCTCATCACCTTACCCACCTTAGGGATGGGAAGATATCAAGGCAGACCTCCAGCAGTCCTTGGTCAAAGGATGATGGAATTTTGAAGGTGAAGGTCTTCAGTAGAAGAGTCTGTAATGTTGGAAAAATCAACCTATTTGGGGGCATAAAAGCTCCATAAGTACTCAGAAACTGAGAATCTAAGCTTAACCAGAAGTGCTATGGAATGCAGAGACATGCTTCCCTTTAACTTGCCAGCGTCGGTGCGCCGATGGAACAGTGGGAACAGCTGAGCAAACACAGTTACAACAACTTCTAAAGTTTGTAAGATAATCATATAAGAAGGAAACAGCCCACACCCCTGGGGTCTCCGTGGATAGAATCTGTGCCTGAAAGTTCAATCCTGGGTTATATTAAAGAACTCAAAGGTTTTTGCCAGTTCTTTGTATCTTTCATGATAAAGTCATAAAGCAAATGATTCCTTGTTTAGCTGAGCCAAAAAGGAATTCTTCAGACAAAACTTCATTTGGGATGGTGGGAGAGAGCTATGGTGCGTCATATGAATTGGGGAGTAGTCCTCAGACAACTGGGTAGAAAGATGGAGGGGGCACCTGGGTGGCTCAGTCGGTTAAGTGTCCAACTTCGGCTCAGGTCATGATCTCGCAGTCAGTGAGTTCGAGCCCCGCGTTGGGTTCGTGCTGACAGCCCAGAGCCTGGAGCCTGCTTCAGATTCTGTGTCTCCCCCTGTTTCTGCCCCTTCCCTGCTCACTTACTCTCTCTCTCAAATGAATAAACATTAAAAAAATAAAAAAACAAAAGAAAGGTGGAAGGAGCCATTTAAATGACATCTAGAGGAGAGTACATAAGACCAAAGAGAAATTTTCTGAGGCTAGGATGGTAGATCAATTAAAATATATATATATACACACACACACACATATATATACATATATACATATACATATATATTTACACAGTAATGTCTGATGTTTAATTGTTGTTTCCTTCCTTGAGCTGCAATTAACCTACATTACCTCATTATTTCTGAAAATGTCTAATAGGAGGCAACAATCTGTCAATCTGTTGTCAATGGAACTTTGGGGAAATGAAGAAAGAAGGGTGATTTGCAGTTGAAACGAGTGGGCCCACAAGAGACGACAGCTGGAGAGGGGTTGTTATGAACAAGGAACAGGGGAGACATGGGTGCCAAAAAAGAAGTTGAGGCTGAAGATATAGAAGAGAGAAAAAATGATGGGAAAATGTTCCTGAGAAGACGCAGGAATTAGAGCCCATGATATGAAAGGAAGGATTCACCTTGACCGGGAGGAAGGACCCTCTCTTCCTCTAGTCTCCACCAATAGCAGTTGGCACCACCAATCCAATGCCATCCCCATTTCTAGGCCTTCATACTTGGCACCCTATCTGGGCTCACCATTTTTCAGACTTTTCTATTATCTGCCTGTCATGTCCTAGTCTCTAAAGACTATTTTGCTATGCTTCACACGATGTCAGCCAGCTAAAATACAAAGTATCCTAGGACATGCTGTCCAATAGGTAGCCACTGGCTACATGCAGATTACTGAACACTTGAAATGTGGCTAGTCTGAATTGAGGTGTGCTGTAAGTATGAAGTGCATACCGGTGCATACCAGTTTGTGAAAATTTAGTATGAAACAAAAAACGTAAAAGAACTCATTAGTAATATAGTGATTAATGTTGAAATGATAACGTTTTGTATATATAAGTTTAAATAAACTATATTATTAAAATTAATTTCACCCATTTCTTTTTAAACTTTTAAAAAATATACCCACTAGAAAATTTATATTATACTGCTCACATTACAATTTCTACTGGAAAGCAATGGTCTAGACTAATAGATTCTAGATCTTGTAACCCTACTCCTCCCACCCTGGCCACTTCTTCCATCAGCTTCCTGACAAAGAGCACTGACAGGTGATATTTTGAATTTTGCATAATCAAAAGAATTCTTTATTTTACTTTCCTATTTGACTAAGAGATAATTAAATACAATTTTCCACTCAGAACTTTGTAAAAATTGCTCCATTGTCATTTACCTGCCGATGTTGGTATTTATTTTATTATTCTTTTTATTTTTTTATTTCTTTTAAACTTTTTTTTTTAATTTTTAAAATGTTTTTATTTATTTTTGAGAGCAGGAGAGACAAAGCATGAGTGGGGGAGGGTCAGAGAGAGAGAGGGAGACACAGAATCTGAAGCAGGTTCCAGGCCCTGAGCTGTCAGCACAGAGCCTGACGCGGGGCTCGAACTCACAGACCGTGAGATCACGACCTGAGCCGAAGTCAGACGCTTAACCGACTGAGCCACCCAGGCACCCCTTATTATTCTTTTTAAAATTTATTTTATTTTTTTAATAATCTCTACACCCGACATGAGGCTTGAACTCACAACCCTGAGATCAAGAGGCACATGATCTTTTGACTGAGCCAGCCAGGCGCCCTACCCATGTTGGTAATTTAAAGGTTGACCCTTAGTATATAATTTGTTGGTTTTTTCGTGGCTCTTTTCTTCACCTCTAGAAGGTTTTAGGTTCTCCTCATCAACGGTATCTTTAAATGTCATGGTATTATAGTTGTGTGTGTGTATTTTGCACGTGTGTATGTGTTTCATGGACATTTTATGGGTCATTTCAATCTGGAAACTCATGTCCTTCTATTCTCATATTCTTTGTTGAATGATTATCCTCCCTTTCATTTTCTGTTCTTTTTTTTTCCCTCTGGATGTTGAAACTCCTTGATCAAACTTTTCTTTTTGTATTTTTTGGTTCCTTTTGTCCATTTCTTAAATATTTTATTCTGGAAGACATCCAGAATCTACTATTTTCCAACCAATCTACTGAATATGTAATATTCAATACATTCCCATTCTCTAATTGTTTTTTCTGATAGCATCTAACTCTTATTTCATTGGATATGATATCTTCTTCTATCTTTCTGAAGCTATAAATTATAGATTGATGGGTTCTTTTTAAAGTTTTCTCCCACTTTCTGCATTACTGTGTTTCTCCTGAGGTTTCGTTTTTGTTTTGTTTTGTTTCATTCATTTTTCTCTTTGTCTGTTTTGATGTTTTTTGATGGAGTCTTTCCTCAAACGCCTCAGGAGTTTTGACCGGCTCTTCACCTTTAAGAATAAGGCTTGCTAAGTTAGCTGAAAACTCTATGTATGAGGGTGCAGCTCATCAAATGACCAGCTTTGCTGCAAGGTGATGATTGACAAACAGACTTTTTGCATTGGGGGCCCACATATGTCAGTGCCTAAACATCACTTCTCCAGAGAATGAATGAAATGCCACTTGTGTCTTTAGGGAACACACAAGAAGCAGGATAAAGGAAGAGGGCTGCTGGTGTGGATGGTGTGTGTTGGGGGATAGGGATAAGGGACCTTCTCTTTAAATGTGGACTTTGACTTAACTCCTTCCCCATTTTTATTATTTATTTATTTATTTATTTATTTATTTATTTATTTATTTATTATTTTTAAAGCAAACTCTACACCCAATGTGAGGCTTGAACTCACAACCTTGAGATCAAGAGTCCCATGCTCTGCTGACTGAGCAGCCAGGCACCCCACCCTTCTCCCTTTATAAAAAATTGTGTTCCCCACTCTTCTACTCCTCCACATATGGAATTCCAAGGTGTGTAGCCTTTCTCAGCTTCTACAAAAAGCAAAAAAAAAATGTCCTACCTCCTTGAGAAGGCAGGTGGAGTCAGGTGTGGGAGGTGAGGAATACACGTCCCACTGCAGGGTAAGTGGAGACCGGGGGGGGGGGGCGGGGATTGGATCGCCTTCTTCACATTTAGATCTCCCTTGTTATCATCAGCCTCCCATCCCCCCACCTTCTGCAACACTGCAGGTGTGGCCATGTTCTGAATCGCTCCAGGAGCCTGGGGGTTAGACAGGGAGCTACTCCACTTGCTCCTCTCATATTCTCTGTAGCCAGTTAGGCAGGAAGTCCCTCTGCACTGCTCTGTCAGTCACTTCTCCACAACTCATCCCCATCTCATACTCACTGTTTCTCATTCTCCAAATCTCTATAGCAATATGTTGAAGTTGATCTTTGGCTTCGTTATTTACCAAAATCTGTTGGGAGTTTGGCTTTAGTCCTGGTCTTTGAAAGCCAAAAGCCAATCAATCACCTATTTCAACATACTTTCTGTCATCTCTGAACCCATGTACGATCCAAGATCAGGTGATTGAGCTATCATCATATCAAAAGAAGTTGACAATGTTAGTAACATGAGCAAGACAAGTCATTAAGACATTGTTAATATCTGAATATTAATTTAAAATATATAGTTGTAACTACACAGAGGCAGAAAATGTCCTTATATAACTTAACAGAAGACCATGGGGGAAGGAAAGGGAGAAAAAAGTTATAAGCAGAGAGGGAGGGAGGCAAACCATAAGAGACTCTTAAATACTGAGAACAAACTGAGGGTTGATGGAGGCTGGGGGAGAGGGGAAAGTGAGTGATCGGCATTGAGGAGGCCACTTTTTGGGATAAGCACTGGGTGTTGTATGGAAGCCAACTTGACAATAAATTATATGAAAAAAAGAGAACATTTCCTTATGTATATTATGTATGGAAATTCTCTTAGTTTATTAGAGTATACATTTATTGCTGCAAAAGCAAAATGTTGTAATAATTGTATATTTGTTGTCCAATAATCAATTGTCCATTTTATATATAAGACAATTAAAACCTTCAAAAAGTTAAATAAACAGGGAAATAGATTAACAGTTAATATGAATATTAAGAGAAGATGCATTAGATGGAGAATGTTATGAAGTGAATATCCTTTTGAAAGATCAAATATGTATGAGAATTAAAATAATAATGCAGAGCAGAATAATAGAAACTTATTTATAATTCTAATCTTTTGTTGAATTGTTTGATGCACAGACATTTGCAAAAACTAGACAAAATAACTTATAGGAATTATATTTCAGTTTTAGTTGTTTAATTCCATTAGGCCACGAGTCTTCCATGGAAATGTCCTATTTGTGATTTGCTTACATCTTGTGAAAATGAAGGAAGCAGAATATCAACTTTGCCACTCAAAGTTTTTATAAGAGGAGGGGCGGAGGATTGGGGGAACTGGTGCTCTCCGGTGTCTTTCAAACTAAGAAGGACTGGAACCGAGGGACTCTCAATCCCAGAGAGCTGCAGGAAGGGGAGTCGGAGGCTACGGGAAAGAGAACGTGAAATCCAGAAAATCCTGGGAGACTGAGTGAGTGCAATCTGGGAGAAAGAAAGAGAGCCCCGGAGGTGCAGACTGCGGGAGTGGGCCCCGGGCCCTGAGCCCCTTCTGCTGAAAGGCAAGGGGAAGAGAAAGAGCAGCAGGGAAAGTACTTTGGACCCGGGTGGAAAGGGAGCTTATCATCCAGTCCCTATCCGCGAGGCTTTTGGAGAGAAGGTCCATTGCTCATGGCAGAGCTGGAGTAGCTCCCTTCACTCTGGAGCCAGCGACGTTGACCCAGCCTGCTACAGGGAGAGGCGCTGGGTCCGTGCTGAGTCAGGGACACAATTTACACAGGGAAAACTGGGTGTGCAAGGGGCGTGTGACCACCCAGCAGATCACACTGCGCCTGCAACCCAGACAGAGTCGAGGACGAAAACAGAGGAGTGTTTTGAGACTCCGGGTCCCTGAAGAGGAGGTTGGGGGGACGCCATTGTGGTAGCGCCAGTGTTGAGTCACAGACTTCAATTTACATAAGGTGCAGCAGCAGTCTGAGCAACTTAAAGGAACTCAGATGAGCGTGGGGTACGTGACCGCCCAGCAAGTTGCACTGCACCTGCAACCCATACAGAGTTGAGGACGGAAACAGAGGATGATTTGGGACTCTGGGTGCGTGAAGAGGGGGTTGGGAGGGTGCCATTGTAGCCACACATTCCCACAAAGCCAAACCCTAGGACTCCACCCCCCAGTGGTGGAGGTGGGACCCGCCTACACCAGGCAACGCCCCTCCTCATATGGGAGACGCCCATCTGCAGGACTAGTAGCCCCCGAGACACAAATACTGCAGCATTGCCTGGATTAATTCTAGGTCAATTCTTCGGTTTTAGATATATTCACCCTCTTCTCTGTCCTATCTCTCCCCACTTTTAAACCAGTCACCTGGAGGTTTTGACTTGCTTAAACAGATATTTAACCCACCTCCCTCTTTAATTTCCTATCTCTCTCTATGGAACAGTCAGGCCATATAGTGCATCTGGGCAACATTTAACTTCATTTCTCTTTCCTCGCATCCTTCCTTATTCTGATTTCTCTCTTTCTGGATCAAGTCTTCTAATCTCTACCTCATCAAAGTTCAATTTCTTCTTCTCCCCACACTTGTCACTACTCTATGTATGCTCTGCCATCAGCAGAGCACACATCCTATCCTTAACGTGCAGATGGTACGTCAGGTCGCATGCCCCCAGAGTGTCGTTCATTAATCTTTTTTATGTTGTGATTTGTTTGTCTGTATTATTGGTCAGTACGGTTGTGAGTTTGTGTTTCCTGTTTGTCGGTTTGACCCTTTTCCTTTCCAGGAAGAACTAGGAAATAAACCAATACACACCTAGCCAAAACGATGAAACAGAAGAACTCCCCTCAAAAGAATGTACAGGAAATAGTGACAGCGCAAGAAATGATGAAAGCAGACATAAGCAATTTAACAGAACAAGAATATAGAATGATAAACATAAAAATACTCGCTGGGCTTGAAAAAAGCATAGAAGAAAGCAGGGGGACCCTCAAGGCAGAGATCAAGGTCCTAAAAAAACGGTCAGGAGGAATTAAAAAATGCTTTAAATGAGGTGCAAAACAAATTGGAGGCAGCCACAGCACGGATTGAAGAGGCAGAAGAGAGAATAGGTGAATTAGAAGATAAAATTATGGAAAAGGAGTAAGCAGAGAAAAAGAGAGAGAAACTGATTCAGGAACAGGAAAGGAGAATTTGAGAGCTGAGCGATGCTATCAAATAGAATAATATCCATATTATAGGAATTCCAGAGGAAGAAGAGAGAGAGAAAGGAGTCGAAGGGGTACTTGAACAAATCATCGATGAGAACTTCCCCAACATGAAGAAGGAAATGGGCATTGAAGTCCAAGAGGAACAGAGAATTCCCCTCAGATATAACCTGAATAGTCCCTCAGCACGACACATCATAGTGAAGCTGGGAAAATACAAAGACAAAGAGAGAATTCTGAAAGCAGCTAGGGATAAACAGGCCATGACATACAAAGGCAGACACATTAGGGTAGTAGCAGACTTACCTACAGAAGCTTGGCAAGCCAGAAAGGAATGGCAGGAAATTTTCATGTGATGAACAGGAAGGATATGTAGCCAAGAATCCTTTACCCAGCCAGCCTGTCATTCAGAACGGATGGAGAGATAAAGGTCTTCCCAAACAAACAAAACTGAAGGACTACATCACAAATAAACCAATCTTACAAGAGATCCTGAGGAGGACTCTATGAAGGAAAGATCGCAAGGAACACAGAATACTAGAGACATCCTTACAAGCATGAAACCCACAGATAGCACAGTGAAAAAACCCCTATTTTTCAACATTAACGCTGAATGTAAATGGACTAAATGCTCCAATTAAAAGACACAGGGTAACAGAATGGATTAAAAAACAAGACCCATCTATGTGCTGTCTTCGAGAGACCCATTTTAGACCTGAGCACACCTTCACATTGAAAGTGAGGGGATGGAGAACTATCTACCCTGCTACAGGAAGTCAGAAGAAAGCTGGAGTAGCCACACTTATATCGGACAAACTAGATTTTAAAGTAAAAGACGTAATAAGAGATGAAGAAGGGCATTATATAATAATCACAGGGACTACCCGGCAGGGAGAGCTAACAATTATAAATATCTACGTGCCGAATTCTGGGGCACCCAAATTTGTAAAGCAACTAACTACAAACGTAACAATCTTATTGATAAAAATGTGCTAACTGCAGGAGACCTTAATACACCACGCACAGCATTGGATAGATCCACTAGAGAATCACCAGAGAAACAAAGGACCTGAATGACACATTAGAACAGGTGGGCCTGACAGACATCTTCAGGGCCCTTCATCAGAAGCAAAGGAATTTACATTCTTCTCAACTGCACATGGTACGTTCTCCAAGACAGACCATATTTTGGGGCACAAGGAAGCACTGAATAAATATAAAAAAAAAATTGAGATCATACTATGCACCCTTTCAGACCACAATGCTTTGAAACTTGAAATCAACCACAGGGAAAAGTCTGGAAAACCCCCACAAACATGGAGGCTAAAGAACAACCTACTAAAAGACGAATGGGTCAACCAAGCAATCGGAGAAGAAATTTAAAAATACATGGAAACAAATGAAAATGAAAACACAACAATCCAAATGCTTTGGGATGTGGGAAAGGCAGTTCTGAGAGGTAAATATATTGCAATCCAGGCTTATCTGAAGAAACAAGAAAAATCATGAACACAAATTCTAACAGCACGCCTAAAGGAACTAGAAGCAGAACAGCTAAGACAACTCAAACCCAGCAGAAAGAGAGAAGTAACAAAGATCAGGGCACAAATTAATCATATGGAAACAGAAAAAGTAGTGGAGCAGATCAATGAAACCAAGAGCTGGTTCTTTGAAAAAATAAACAAAATTGATAAACCTCTAGCCAGGCTCCTCAAAAAGAAGGGAGAGAGAACCCAAATCGATAAAATCACGAACGAAAAGAGAGTGATTACAACCAATCCCTCAGAAATACAAGCAATCATCAGAGAATATTATGAAAAACTATATGCTGTCAAATTGAACAACCTGGAAGAAATAGACAAATTCCTAAACAGCCACATGCTACCAAAACTCAAACGGGAAGAAATAGAAAACTTGAACAGACCCATAACTAGTGAAGAAATGGAATCAGTTATCAAAAATCTCCAAACAAATAAAAGCCCTGGACCAGATGGCTTCCCTGGGGAATTTTACCAGACATTTGAAACAGAGTTAGTACCTATCCTCCTCAAGCTGTTCCAAAAAATTGAAACAGAAGGAAAACTGGACTCATTCTATGAAGCCAGCATCACTTTGATTCCCAAACCAGATAGAGACCCAGCAAAAAAAGAGAACTACAGGCCAGTATCCTTGATGAACATGGATACAAAAATTCTTAACAAGATATTAACAAATAGAATCCAATAGCATATAAAAAGAATTATTCGCCATGATCAAGTAGGATTCATCCCTGGGTCGCAGGGCTGCTTCAATATTCCCAAATCAATCAATGTGATACATCACATTAACAAAAGAAAAGATAAGAACCATATGATCCTTTTAAGAGATGCGGAGAAAGCATTTGACAAAATACAGCACCCTTTCCTAATAAAAACTCTTGAGAAAGTCGGGATAGAAGGAATGTACTTAGGCATCATAAAAGCCATTTATGAAACGCCCACCGCTAACATCATCCTCAATGGGGAAAAACTGAGAGCCTTACCCCTGAGATCAGGAACACGACAGGGATGTCCATTCTCACCACTACTATTTAACATAGTGTTGGAGGTCCCAGCATCAGCAATCAGACAAGAAAGCAAAATAAAAGGCATCAGGATAGGCAAGGATGAAGTCAAACTTTCACTTTTCGCAGACGACATGATACTTTACATGGAAAACCCAACAGAATCCACCAAAAGCCTACTAGAACTGATCCATGAATTCAGCAAAGTTGCAGAATACAAAATCAATGTACAGAAATCGGTTGCATTCCTTTACACCCACAATGAAGCAATAGAAAGAGAAATAAAGAAGCAGATCCCATTCACAATTGCACCAAAAACCATCAAATACCTAGGAATAAACCTAACCAAAAATGTAAAAGACCTTTACCCTGAAAACTATAAAAAACTTATGAAGGAAATTGAGGAAGACACAAGGAAATGGAAAAACATCCCATGCTCATGGATTGGAAGAATAAATATTGTTAAAATGCCAACACTACCCAAAGCAATCTACACATTCAATGCAATCCCAATCAAAATTGCACCAGCATTCTTCTCAAAGCTAGAGCAAACAATTCTAAAATTTGTATGGAACCACAAAAGACCCCGAATAGCCAAAGTAATATTGAAGAAGAAAACCAAAGCGGGAGGCATCACAATTCCAGACTTTAACCTCTACTACAAAGCGGTAGTCATCAAGACTGTATGGTATTGGCACAAGAACAGACACTTAGACCAATGGAATAGAATAAAGAACCCAGAAATGGACTCACAAGCATATGGCCAACTAGCCTTTGACAAAGCAGGAAAGAGTATCCACTGGAAAAAAGACAGCCTCTTTAATAAATGGTGCTGGGAGAACTGGACAGCAACATTCAGAAGGAGAAACTAGACCACTTTCTTACACCACTCACAAAAATAAACTCAAAATGGATGAAGGACCTGAATGTGAGACAGGAAACCATCAAAATCCTAGAGGAGAAAGCAGGAAAAAACCTTTTTGACCTGAGCCACAGCAATTTCCTATGTGACACATCTCCAAAGGCAACGGAATTCAAAGCAAAAATGAACTATTGGGATCTCATCAAGCTAAAAAACTTCTGCACGTCAAAGGAAACAACCAACAAAACTAATAGACGACCAACGGAATGGGAAAGGATAATTGCAAATGACATATTGGATAAAGGACTAGTATCTAAAATCTAGGAACTTACCAAACTCCACACCTGAAAAACAGATAATCCAGTGAAGAA
Source organism: Paguma larvata (assembly GCA_030068075.1). Taxonomy (NCBI): domain Eukaryota; kingdom Metazoa; phylum Chordata; class Mammalia; order Carnivora; family Viverridae; genus Paguma; species Paguma larvata. The sequence goes on from CM057827.1 coordinate 2,799,599, forward strand.
GTGGGCAGAAGATATGAATAGACACTTCTCCAAAGAGGACATCCAGATGGCCAACAGACACATGAAACGATGCTCAATGTCACTCATCATCAGGGAAATACAAATCAAAACCACACTGAGATACCGCCTCACACTGGTTAAAGTGGCTAAAATGAATAAATCAGAAAACTAGATGCTGGCGAGGATGTGGAGAAGCAGGCACCCTCCTACACTGTTGGTGGGAATGCAAACTTGTGTAGCCGCTCTGGAAAACAGTGTGGAGGTTCCTCAAAAAAATGAAAATAGAACTATCCTATGACCCAGCAATAGCACTGCTGGGAATCCACCCAAGAGACACAGGAGTGCTGACGCATAGGGGCATGTGTACCCCAATGTTCATAGCAGCACTTTCGACAATAGCCAAATCATGGAAAGAGACTAAGTATCCATCAACTGACGAATGGATAAAGAAGATGTACATCTATATATATATATATATACAATGGATTATATGTTATATATATATATATATACACACCACATCTATATATATATGTGTGTGTGTGTGTGTATATATATATATATATATATATATATATATATATATATACACAATGGATTACTACATGGCAATGAGAAAGAACGAAATCTGGCTGTGTGTAGCAACATGGATGGAACTGGAGGGTACTATGCTAAGTGAAATAAGTCAGTCAGAGAAAGACAGATACCATATGTTTCCATGCATAGGTGGATTTTGAGATACTTAACAGAAAACCATGGTGGAGGGGAAGAGGGGAAAAGACAAAAGACACAGAGAGGGAGGGAGACAAAACATAAGAGACTCTCAAAGACTAAAAACAAACTGAGGGGTGAGGTGGGTGTGGGAGGTGGGAGAATGGGTGACGGACACTTGTTGGGATGAGCACTGGGTGTTATATGGAAACCAATTTGACAATAAATTATTTAAAAAATTTTACAAGAAAGAAAAAACTGAATTCCGAACTATAGCATGCATACTAAGAAATCTTTTACCCAGTCATAATAAAGAGTAAAAAAAGCATGTCAAGAGAAGGAGAAATATTTTTAGTAATCAAACACATTGTTTCTGGTAATCAAACTTCAAAACAACAGAATTTTCTTGAGAAGACAATTGTTAAGAAACTTCGTAATTTTGGGTCTATAGAGGCCAAAACTATAATTGCGACTCATCCAAATGATTGCTAAATACTGACAACATTTTCAATAGTTGAACACAAGAGATTTTTTTTTGCAACTTTCCTAAACTATGAATTCTAGGTACAAAGTCCCTTCTAGAAAAATTAGGCCCACCATTTTAGAGAATTTTGGTCCTGCTGGGCTGAAAATGTCACATACAAAGGTAGTATGAAGATCTGATTTTGCTCAAACAGCTCCTTCTAGTTCCATCTTAAACAAAGAGGGTGAATGGCCAAGCAGTTCCTGATTCCCTTTTATTCAGGCAGATCAGATCAAAAGTAACAGGAGGAGCCCACTCCTCCTGTTCACCACGAAGATGTCGGTACCCTAAGTGCACTATCCTTACTTTCCAACCGTTGCGAACAGACCATCACCTGCCTGTGGTTCCTAAATCCAAAGCTCCTACTGCGTTGTCACACTGTCATTGACAATTACCTGACACTTTAATTCACTAGTTTTCCATTCTATAAATGTTTCTTCAGTCAGGTTCACTGGGATTTTAGTCATGTGAGACCCAGAACTCTCTTGGGAGCCAAGTGAATTGGAAGCCAAGTTCAGTAATCATCAGCGCTCATCCATCAAGCAGTCACACGGGATGTGTCCAGGCATCTGTTACAAAATGCAGACTTAGCACATCATACAATAACACAGAGCAGAATATAACTCAAGAATCTGGGGGGTGGGGGAGCAGTCTAACAGTACCAAAATTCAACAGCTGCTTGCAGAGAAAGTAGTCAGCATCCCAATGTATGCCAAAAAGGACACCAAACTGATATGCCTCAAGAGGGTAAGTATCTTTTATATGACATCCGTTGCAAAGAGCCTTCTATACTTCTGTCCAGGGTAAGTGCTGCCATTAGAGGCCATGCAATGCAAGCTGAGATACAAATTCAAATATATACATTTTTAACCTTTCAAAGCTAATTGTGTTGATCTATTGCTACACTTGCAGATGAGGATTTCAGGACACATTTTTTTTTTCTCCAGGGTGACAAGCTATCAAATGACTGCCTATCCCTAGAAAAGAAAAAGAGAGGAGGAAAAAAAAAGGAGAGAAGGAGGAAGGGAGGGATGGAGGAAGAAAAAAGAAAAGGAAGGGAGAAGGAAGGAAGGAAGGAAGGGAAGGAGGGAGGAAGGAAGAAGGGAGAAATAAGGTCAGTGATGTTAAGTCTGTTTCTGAAAACATTTCAATATGCTCTTCAGGAAGTGGTTTGCTTCAATGAGATTGCATCATCACCATCAATCAAGTTTTACTGCGCAGGAATCAAAGAGGAGATAACACTCTTCTTTAGGCAGTTACTTTAACGGAGTGAGAAAGACTTGATAACTCAGTGATAACATCACAACCAGCAATACCCTACACTGGGAGAGCCAGTCAAAATACTACTACTACTATTACTATTACAATTACTGCTGCTATTACTCCTCCTCCTCCTCCTCCTCCTCCTCCTCCTCAAATCTTGCTACTCTCCCCACCTCAATTACAAGCCAGCAATCTCTTCAGTATTGCAATATAGTGATCCCAGGAGCCATGTACAGTTGGCAGTGCTTACCGATTGTTTCTGCACCACAGTGTCAAACTTCTAATATTTGACAATTAACATCTTTTGCAACAAAATCAAAACAGTATTTATAATTTGATAAAACTTCAGATTGATTTTTGTATCCTGGAAGTTGAATCAATGGTGATGATATTTGGCGTTAGCCTTGGCTTTGGATAAATATTGACCTCAATATTTACCCATTCGGCATCTGTATGTGCGGCATCTGTATTTTCCCTTTGTGTCTGTGGAATTTTCCTTTTGAAAAATCCTTTGCTGTCATCTGAGCAGGATTTTTGAAAGGAAGCAAAAAGAAATACACATGATTTTTTAGGGTACACTATGCTTTAAACCTCATCAATTTCCTTAAGAATGTGACCATAACAATGGATGGTACAAGCATGTTCCAGTAATTCTTCCATGTGCTTTACATATAGTAACTCTTTTGGTTTCTCAGATGAGGAACTTGCCAACTAACTCAATTAATTCATGCAGAGCCAGGACTCAAACAAAACATTTTGGTTCTGGAGTTTATGCTTTTAATCTACAGGCTGTACCGCTTCCAGACCCACTTTCCTTATCATATACTTCTTTTTATCCATAAAATGCTGCAATTATTGAAATATTTATTTTATTACATACATTCTGCTGCTTTATCGATGATAAGAGTAACACATACTCATTCTTAAAAATATAAACAATGTAAAATGTAAGCATGGAAAAATAGAAGCAAATGTAAACAATTATTTAGTCTATATTCCAGTACTCAGCGGTAGGCCCTGTAAACAGGGCATTTTCTTCTGGTTCCTTAACACATATATAATCTGTTAGGATGAATGTGCTTCTTGAGAGGGAGAGTGCCTATTTGGTCACTGCTGTATCTCCAGTGCCCAGATAGTGCCTGTACACATTTGTCACTCAATAAACATTTCTTTTTCTTTTTCTTTTTTATTGTTATTTTTATGTTTATTTATTACTTGTCTCTTATTGAGAGACAGAGCGTGAGCGGGAGAGGGGCAAAGAGAGAGGGAGACACAGAATCTGATGCAGGCTCCGGACTCCAAGCGATCAGCACAGAGCCCAATGTATGGCTCGAACTCACAAACCAGGAGATCATGACCTGAGCTGAAGTCTGACGCTTAACCAACTGAGCCACCTAGGCATCCTTATTTCTTTTTAAACACTTTTTTTTATTTTTAAAGTTTATTTCTTTATTTTGAGAGAGAGAGAGAGAATTTATTTATTTTGAGAGAGAGAGGGAGCTCACAAGTGCACATGAGTGGGGGTGGGGCAGAGAAAGACTCCCAAGGGGGCTCTGAGCTCTGCCCACCTGATGCAGGGCTGGATCTCACAAACCTTGGAATCCTGACCTGAGCCAAAATCAAAAGCCAGCTGCTCAACCGACTGAGCCACCCAGGCACCCTGCACAAGTGCACTCCTTAATCCCCATCACCTAATTCACCCGTGCCCCCATGCCAGTCCCCTCTGGGAACCATCACTTGCCTAGAGTTAAGTGTCTATTTCTCGGTTTTCCTCTCTCTCTCTTTTTTCTTTCCCTTTGCTCATTTGTTGTGTTTCTTAAATTCCACAGATGAGGGAAATCAAATGGTATCTGTCTTTCTCTGACTGACTTATTTCACTCAGCATTAATACCCTCTAGATCCACCATGGTTTTGCAAATAGCAAGATTTTATTTTATTTTTTGTGACTGAATAATTTTCCTGTGTGTGTGTGTGTGTGTGTGTGTGTGTGTGTGTGCATGTCTTTATCCATTCATCAATCAGTGGGCCTTACTCTGTCTTTAAAATTGAAAGTTTGGGAATAAATGGGCTTGGTTTGTATCTCATGTCCATCATTTACTAGCTATGGGATCTATGCAAATTACTTAATCTCTTTAGTTTCAGTTTTCTATAAAATGAAGTTAACAGTAGTACCTTTCATAGTGAGAATTAAATGAGACCATGTAAATAAAACGCTTACTAGCAAATGTTGATGCATAAGAAGAGTGCAACCTAAGTTAGGTACCCAATTGTTATTTTGTTATTTATAATGCTCTGGATATACCTTGTGTATTAGCTATAAAACTCCCACAAATTACATTCACACACATAAATTTATGTCCAAAAGTGCCCAGAAAAATAATACACCAAACAGATGACCTACATATAACAGAACCCACTTCCTATTGCTTGTACCTCATATATCCACCTTAAAAATGTTATTTAGATTTCTCTAAGTTTCCTTTCTATTCTTTGTCATGATATTCATTTTAATTTTTTAAAATTTTTTAATGTTTATTTATTTTTGAGAGAGAGAGAGACAGAGAGTGAGTGCGGGAGAGGCAGAGAGAGAGGACACATAGAAACCAAAGCAGGCTCCAGGCTCTGAGCTGTCAGCATGGAGCCCATCGTGGGGCTCAAACCCAGTAACTGTGAGATCATGACCTGAGCCAAAGTTGGACGCTCAACCGACTGAGCCACCCAGGCGCCCCGCCATGGTATTCATTTTAGAAAGAGGAATGTAAGTAAGTGAAATGGAGAATTGGTAAATGAAACTCTTAAAATTAATTTGATATGAAACCCTTAGTTAATGAGGGATTGTTTGAAATGATAGATAATCCCATCATTAGCCTATGATTTAAAAAAAATTGTATTCACCTTATTTAAACTAAAAAGAAAAAATAGTTCAACTATTACCCTATGATGTTTTTTCTTCTATGCATACAAGATGCTAGAGGAAGAGCAAGGAGAAATAACTAGGTGCTTGAGACTCTCCTTGCTGTTCGAATCGCTAATAAAATAGAGACATATTTAATTTATATATGCTGTTGTTTATATCATTTATCACATTCTTCTGCAACACCATTTTAAGGTACTACTTAGCAATCCATTGCACGGATAAATAACAATTTATTTAATAAATTCCTCTAATTAGACATCTAGACCATTTCTATTTTTCCCCTAGTAAGCAATGTTGGGCTGAATCTAATTTCAGCCCATCTTTGTGCCATCTGATGAGTTCCCTGAATTAAAGATGTGTATTTTAATCATGGCCACTTAGAACTGAAACTAATACAACACCATATATTAACTATACTGGAATTAAAATTAAAAACTTAATTTAAAAAAAAGAAAAAAAAATAGAACTGTTATAAAATGTAGCACTACCCACCCTCCTACCTTCAGGGCAGGATTCAAACAAAACTGTTAGCTCCACCTTGCTTTGATGGTTTCACCACCGGCACCTACCAACGTGTTAACTTTCCAGTCTTGTGGTTTTACCATCAGTCCCATTAAATCTCCCACAGTGCTTCCTTGCTGTGCTCACTGATGAACAATGCATGCTTGTACCGCTCCAAGCCGTGGATCTCAGTTCAACATGCTTCTAATACAGCAGCAAGGGAATCAGTAAAAAGCTGGGTAAACTGTGGGTTCAAAGCCTCATGTTACTAACTGATGCTGACTTGAAGCATTTTCTCAGCTTCCCTGGCACTTCTTGTTCTATCTCTTTCCGATATTTTCCATTTCCTGACCTCGGACTGACACTGTCCTGTCCTTTCTAATTAGGCTGAGCCACAAGGACCACTTCTGACCTACAAAAATGGAAATTCCAGTTGGTTCAACCTAACGAGGCTGAGAGGTTTCTTCACCCACTGGAGAACATGGCAACCATTTGTCATGCCGTGAAGCTGTTCAAAATCTGTGTAACCCTTCCCACGCTAGGCGAAATTTCCAACTTTTAAATCCTATCTCCCTACGTAATGCCAGAAACTCACTTTCCCAGACATCTTGAGACTAGAATATATAAATGTGGCCCAGTTTCCTCCAGTCAGATGCAAGATTTTTGACTCAGAAGAGAATGTTAGGAAAAGTTATTGTTCCTTTAAGGAGAGATAAGGATAGGGGTAGGGACTGAGAGTAAGAGGAAATTCCAGGATGTCTTGAAGTTCTATTTCTTGACCTGGATCATGGTTATATAGAAGCTTGTTATGCAATAATTCTTCTATGTTTTGTGCATTTTTTGCTTGCATGTTATTCTGCATTAAAAAGATTTTTTTAACTCAATTCTGGCCAAGATGGGGGAGACAAGGAGCTTCCAGAAGGCAGACAGCAGCCCTGGAATTTGTCCCAAGCCTTGAGGAGCAGTGCGAGCTGCAGATACATCTCTCGCCGTGCTCTGTGGACGCCGTCCTGCAGGGAATGCCGATGGAGCTCTTAAGCTATAGCCTCCACGCCTGTTTCTCTGGCTTTCCTAGTGTTCTGTGAGTTATCCTTCAAGTAAAAACTTTTTATGCTCTAACTACCTACAGAAGGTTCTTGGTTGGCAATTAATAGCTGTGGCTGATACAAGGAAATTCGGATTCTTTTCAGATGAGATCTTAACTTGATGCTGAAAATACTGTCCTTGGGGCCACCAGAATGCTGGCTTGGTGGTACCTCCAGATTCTAGGGATGCTTTGTTCCAGAGCATATAGGGTTGAGACTATGCATAGCATAGTTTCTGCTGCTTTGAATTAGTAATCTCCACTATTTTCCTTTCCCCCAGAAAATACACATATACACAAACACACACATACACACACCAGCATCACAACCCGGGATACCCAGGAATATGTGAAAGTCATGATATATTCATATGTCACTAGGAAGTAAGCTTCATGGGCAGGGATATTTGTCTATTTTGCTAAGGGTTGCATCAGAGCATTTAGAATGGTGCCTGACACATATTAGATATCCTATAAACATCTGAGATTAATGAGCACCCGGTCCTAAAATGCATTTGTCTATTAGTTCACCTACCAAAGACTAAATGCTATGCAGACTGACATGCTGGTGAAGGCACTAGGTGCTAGGGATGTCAAAGTGATTAAGGCACAACTCTGCCCATGAGCATTCAGAATGAGCTACTTATTCCAGAAACACTCATACCAACCCTCAGAATATATTTTGTCACTTCTATGAACCCACTTAGAGCTTCTCTTTCATGGAGATGTGGGGCAGTGCAGGTAGGAGGATTTTTTTTTTTTAATCAATTAGCAATGGCTTCCCTCTGTTAATCTCAGTTGCAGGCTAGACAGGAGAGAGATGTCAACAATGCAGAGTGGTAGATGAGACAGTCAGATGCTGTTCACATCTCCTGACCAGGCTGGTACTCTGACTCAATGGTTGTGAACCAACCGTGACCATAAATAAGGCAGTATCGGCATGGCTATGATCTCATCAATAGCAGATTCTATCACACACCTCGGTGGCTTTTCTTTAGCCTTGGAAACCAGCCCTCTATATGATCTGGCTCCTGTATGGCCTTGCCCGCCTCTATGACTGTCCTGCAGTTCTCTCCACCTCTCCAATCCGACTGGCCAACAGCACAAGCTGGTCCCTACCCTCAGTTCTTTCTCCCATTACCCCCTCTTCTAGGTATGGTCTCTTTCTCCCTTTCCCTCCTTTCCTTCCTTCTCTCCCTCTGTCTGCCATCTCCACTAGATTCTTAGCTCCCTAAGAACAGGAGCTTGTCAATATGAGTTACCCACTTGTCCCCAGTGTCTGAAACCATGCTTCACATACAATAGGCATCCGATCACATGTTTGCTTGAAGAATACATTAATCTAGACCTTTAAAAGCGAAGGATAACTTCATTCCCTTCTGGAGGGATGCCACATGTTAAGCAATCTTTCTAGAATTTTCATAATTCTGGAGAAACCATGTGTAATGTAAAAACTGAGCTTCCTGAGAAAAGTGTCTGCTAGAGTCATGGTCTCGAATATCATTGGCTGAAAGAATATAAAAACAGGAAGTGGCCTGAGCAATGAAAATTCAAATTAATATATCTAGAGAACCAAGAAGAAAGTTAGCATTTCATTGTCTAGAGCATTAAATTTATTCCTTATTAATGTAAAAGTTAGAAAAGCTCGATGTCTTTCATATACAGCCCAGGGAACGATTATTCAAGCAAACACGCTCTCCTTCCTAAGGGCCAGCTTGTGCATTATCACCCTGAACAGCAGCCCTTTGGGGAGGGCCTGTTACTTTTTAGGTGAAACAACCGAGCTTACTGAAATTAAGCAATTTGCTCAAAGATGCAGAACCATGTCTGTGTTCAGAGCAATTAGAAATTTTTATTAGGCTCGGAAATGGACAGCAACAATAATGTACGCGGGATAGGAGTCCTTGGGGACTCCAGAAAAAATTCCCAGCTTACCCGAAGACTGGACAACAATGATTCTGTTCCAGGCTCTGCAGCCCACCAGGTGTAACCGTGGACAAGTCACTTAAGATTATAGATGAGAGGGGTGCCTGGGTGGCTCAGTCGGTTAAGTGTCTGACTTCACCTCAGGTCGTGATCTCACAGTTGGTGAGTTTGGGCCCCACGTTGGACTCTGTACTGACAGTTCAGAGCCTGGAGCCTACTTTGGATTCTGCCTCCCTCTCTTTCTGCCCCTCCCCTGTTTGTGCTCTGTCTCTGTCTCTCAAAAATAAATAAACAGTAAAAAAAAAAAAAAAAAGGTAATAGATGAGAAAAAGACAATAGGAAAGAATCTATTTGACTCAAGATATTTTTCAGCAAAACAGTCAGAATATAAAAGTTCTTGGTACATTTTTAGTTGATTTTATAAGATTAGCTTAATCAAACTGACAGTAGCTAAGAGAATGGGACAAAGAGTAAGAGATACTCATCTAATAATGCACAAAACATTTGGTGACTGTCTCACAGAAAAATAGCTCATAACAGGAGATTTGTAAGACACTATCTGGAACACATGATCCATTTTCCATGTAGCAGAGTAATGGATTTACTGTGATCCTAACTAACCAAGCTAAAGCCTCAGGTCTCCTTCTTGCACAGGTAACTTTCAATTTTGTATGCTTTCTACATTTTATCTTTTTAAAAAAATTTTTTTAACATTTATTCATTTTTGAAAGAGAGAAAGACAGAGTAGGAGTGAGGGAGGGGCAGAGACAGAGGGAGACACAGAATCTGAAGCAGGCTCCAGGCTCCGAGTTTTCAGCACAGAACCCGATGCCGGGCTTGAACTCACAAACCGCGAGATTATGGCCTGAGCCGAAGTTAGACACTTAACCAACTGAGCCACCCAGGTGCCCCTACATTTTATCTTAAAGAAAGACCCCATAGAAACTTAAATAAATGCCCATTATAGCTTTGGGGTAAGATTCCCTGTTCTATGGAACGGGTTAGCATTTAAGTTATAGTTGCAGTCTTAAAATAATGGCATGCTACAATCACTTTTTTCCTTTGATTAGCCATTAATTGTAAAAAATAAAATACAAGGTGTGAGGAAATAAAGGGAGGAAGAAAGAAAGAAAGAAAGAAAGAAAGAAAGAAAGAAAGAAAGAAAGAAAGAAAGAAAGAAAGAAGGAAGGAAGGAAGGAAGGAAGGAAGGAAGGAAGGAAGGAAGGAAGGAAGGAAGGAAAGAAAGAAAGAAAGAAAGAAAGAAAGAAAGAAAGAAAGAAAGAAAGAAAGAAAGAAAGAAAGAAAGGAAGGGAGAAAGAAAGGGAGAAAGGGAGGGAGGAAAAAGAAAAAGAAACAAAAAGAGAAAGAAAGGCCACATAAAATCTGGTCAGTTCGCATATGCCCCACATGGGAAAAAGAGCTAAAATTAAGTAATCATGAGAAAGCTAACAGAAAATTAGCCCCTGTTGAGAGACTGCGCCTTTAAGTCCGAAATCTGCCTAACTGTCTTTGCTCGTATTTAGGGTTAGGCTAGGTTGATGGGTTGTTTGGTGTTTATTAATCAAGCATAACACAAAAACGAGAAAATAAATTTTTTGTTAGTCTTTTAATGCATTTTAGAGGTTAACTTATAAGGTTATCAAAATGGATTTCAATAGGACAAAAATGATACTGTATTTTAATTTTAGATACAAAAGCAATGGGGGTGCCTAGGTGGCTCAGTTGGTTGAGCATCTGGCACTTGATTTTGGCTTGGGTCCTGATCTCATGGTTTGTGAGATAAAGCCCCTTCTTAGGCTCTGTGCTGACAGCATGGAGCCTTCTTGGGATTCTCTCTCTCTCCTTCTCTATGCCGCTCCCATGCACTCTCTCTAAATAAATAAACAAACATTTAAAAAAAGAAAAAGCAATGAACTTGAACATGGTGTCACTCTTAGCTCATATCTCATGATTTTGTGGTTTGAATTGGCTCTTACATAAAATAAATACCATTCCTTCTTTATTTGGTGACTTGGCAATAAATAATAGAGAAGACCTAGAAGAAACACTGTTGTATTATTAAAGTTATTCTGAGTCTGTTTTGCATAGAATTTATAAAACATTAACTGATGTCACGCCTTGTTATAAAGACAATGGATAGGGAGTATTCACATTCTAACTGGTCCCAAAATGATGTGTACAACATTGGGTGGGACACACAAAAAGTGGTGAGAGAACATTTTCCTTGTCAATCAGATTCATAGAACCAACACAGGAAATGGTACATCCAGAGGGTCATCACCCATCAAAATAATGAGCATGAATCACTTTAAGTTTTGTTTTTTGAAGGCTTCTGTTGAAGTCCACGAGTCATCAGAGCTTTATTCCCTGAACAGCGGAAAAGGGAGCTTTGTATTCCTTCTTGCCAGTCTAAATTGGGGAATGGGGTGGAGAGAGGAAGAGTTCTCAGAATCTTAGATTCATAAGTTATTTTTGTGGGAGCTTAAGAAAGACAAAAGAATAGATGCATACTTGTGTTTCCAGTACTTTTTCCCATTTTTCCATTTCCTGTTAAAACCTGAGTATGGTGTGTGTGTACAGGTGGGTGTGTGTGGGTGTGTGGTGGTGGTGGTGGAGGTGGTAGAAGTGGGGGGAGTTTCTATTTGAAGCATGCTTTTAACCCCAGATCTCAGTAAGAGCAGCCTAATCGCCATCTAATCATGATCTACATACCACTGCTCCCCACCCTCCACTTCCCCACTCGTCCAACAATCCATCCCATGCTCACCTCAGTGTCTGTGGTTTATCTCTTCTGACCAAAAACAGGTTCTAATGGAGGGAATGAGGAAGAGAGGGAGAGAAATACATAACAAATGCTACCACCATGACCACAATCACCAACCAACCACTGATGGCCCTCATGGCCCACCTCCTATCCTGGAAAGAAAGGCGTCCCCAGAAGTAGACTTTGGAGACCATTATCCCTCATGATTATAGGTGCAAAAACCTTCAAAAATATTAGCAAACAGAACTTAGCAATATACAAATAACTTACACCACGACTAGGTGGGTTTTCTTCCAGAATGTAAGCTGGTTCAATGTATGTATACCAATCAATAAAATCCACCATTTTAAATGATACAGAAAAATCATTTGACGAATTCAAAGGTCATTTGTGACTAACGATATTGAGAAAAAGCCCTCAGAAAAATAGGAGTGGAGGAGAACTTCCTCACCTTGCAATAAGCATTTACAAAAAACCTACAGCCAGGATCATACTTAATAGTGAAAGACTGAGTGAAAACTTTTCCCCTAAGATCAGGAACTAGGCAAGGATCCCTACTCTCACCACTCTTGTTCAATGCTGGAATTTCTACTTAGTGCATTAAGATAAGGAAATGAGATGCATACAGAACAAAGAAGAAATAAATTCTCCCTATTTGCATATGACATATGCAGAAGATACCAAGGACTACAACAAACTAACTAACTAACCTCTTAGAGCTAATAAGCAAATTCAACAAGGTGGTAAGATACAAGATAAACATATAAAAATCAATGTATATGTTTCTTTTCTAGCAATATACACATAGACACCAACATGTACAATCATTTAAAAAAAGAATACTTAGGTATAAATCTAACAAAATATGTGCAATACTTGTGTGCTACGAGCTACACAATGCTGATGAAAGAAATCAAGAAGATCTAAATAAATGAAGAGACAGGCAGCAAGAGAAAGACTCATTCTCACAAAGATGTCAATTCTTCCAAATTGATATTGAGATTAATACAATCCCTATCAAAATCTCGATGAGATTTTTTTTTTTGGAGAAAGAGACAAGATTATTTAAAATTTGTATGGAAAATAAAACTGCTAGAATAACTAAAAGAACTTTGAAAAAGAGGAATAAAGTGAGAAGAACCAGTCTCCCTAACTTTAAGACGTACTATGTTGCTACAGAGATCAAGATTGTATGGTAGTAGTGGTAGGATAAGCATATAGATCAACAGAACAGAGCAGAAAACCAAAAACAGACTCACATAAATATGCTCAAATGATTTCATCAAAGATGAAAAAAGCAATTCAATGAAGCAAAGGTAGCCTTTTCAACAAACGGTGCTGGAAGCAATTGTACATCTCTAGGCAGAAAATGAACCATGACCTAACTCACACCTTATACAAAAATTAACTCAAAATGGATCATGGAAACTATAAAACTTTTAGGACAAAGAAAGGAGAAAATCTTCCAGATCCAGAGTTAGGAAAAGATTTCTTAACCTTGACACCAAAAGCAATACCTGTAAAAGAAAAAAAAATGATAAATTGAACTTCATCAATATCAAAAACTTTTACTCCCTGAAAGCTCTGGTAAGAAGATGAAAAGACAAGTCACATAATGAGAAAAAAATACTTGCAAGCCATGCATCCGATAAAGGATATCTAGAATATATAAAGAATTCTCAAAACTCAACAGTGGGAAAGCAAATAACCCACGGACAAAAAGCATTTCACCAAAGATCTATAGATGGCAAGTAAGTACATGAAAAAATGTTAAACACCATTAGCCCTAAAAAAAATTCAAATTAAAACCACAGTGAGATACCAATAAACACCTATCAAAATGGCTAAAATAAAAAAGTGAAAATACCAAATGTTAAAGAGAAAGTGGAAAACTAAATCATTTGTGCCTTGCTGGTAGGAATACAAAATGATACAACTACTCTAGAAAACAGTTTGACAGTTTCTTTAAAAAATAAACATGCAACAATCATACCTAACAATTGCACTCCTGAGTATTGACCCCAGAGAAATGAAGACTTAGTTCACACAAAAATCTGTACATAAATGTTTATATTAGCCTTAGTCATAATTCCCAAAAAACTGGAAACAACCCAGCTGTCCTTCAAGGGGTGAATTATTAAATAAACGTGGCTCTTCCATGTCAGGGATATTATTCAGCAATAAGAAGGGATGACTGATTGTTACATGCACCAACCTGAATGAACCTGCCAAGAGTCACGCTGAGTGAAAAATTCAATCTCAAAAGGCCTTTTTCACATGTATGTAAATACATGAGTCCACTCATAATACATTTTTGGAATGATAAAATTAAGAAATGGAGAACACATTAGTGGCTGTCAGGAGCTGAGGAAGAGGAAGGCGTGGGAGGGAAGTGGGGGTGGCTGTAAAAGGGCAATATGAGCCATCGCTGCAGTGCTGGAACTGTTTGGTGTCTTGACTCTATCAGCGTCAATATCCTGGTTGTGATATACTCTCGTCTTGCAAACGTTACCACTGAGGAAGCTGGGTAAAGGGTACAGAAAATCACTCTGTGTTATTTCTTACAACTGCATGTCAGTCAACAAGTATCCCCAAATTAAAAGTTTACCTTAATAACTAAAAACTGAAATCATCAGTTTAACCACAGATCTCTGTAAGAATTGCCTTATCTCTGCTGTATCCTGTTGTACATCACGCCTCTTCCCGCCCTTCCTCGCTCAACCCACACATGAACCACACAGTATCTGTGGTTTACTTTTCTTGACCAAAATTGGGTCCTATGAGGGTGAGGATGGGGGAGATAGAGACACACGTAAAATATGCTACCATCAGGACCATCCCCGCCAATCAACCATTGGTTCTTCTCATGGCCTAATCCCTCCCACTTAGGCAGGAATGATGCTCCCAGAGGTAGAGTCAAAAGTTAGGGATCCATCCAGGGCTTGGGATTACCATCTGGTGACATGTCTTGGGCCTAGATAACTCCCTGGCTACTTCTGATGTTTCTCACTGACCTACTATCCTACTTTCCTTTCCCACTGCCCACACCTGTCAGAAACAGGTCATTTGTTTTGACGTCATTTTGTTTGGTTTTACTACTCTGCAACAATAGTCTTGCTATTTCTCTCTTCTTTTAGGGGGAATATATAGGCCTTTTGAGATGTGTTAGTCATTATATTTCCTTTTTGTTTAATAACAAAAGGAATGTAGTCTGAGATAAAACAACAAAGACAGTATTGTCTCCTCCGTACCTCAGTTTACTCTCTTTAATTTAGAGCGGGTAGGAAAAGTCAAAGGGCTATATACATTTGGCCCTCCAGCTGTTGCCAATTCTGGTTATGCATAATAACCCCTGGAAGGGTATGGGGTGGGGGCTTTTAAATAAACACCAAAGCCTGGGCCCTACTCCACATTCACTGATTCAAAACTCCAAGGCTAGGACCCACCACAGGTGTCTTTACAAAGCTCCAAAGATTATTTTGATACCCAGGTGCTATTGAGAACAATAATTCTACAAAACACATTAAAGTAGTATTCATCTCTAAGTCAGAGAAAAAGCAGATACTCTGTAAAGTACTCTGAGGTCAAAAGACTCCTGGGGTGCAAAACCCTGAGGCAGGACATCTGGGATGGGAATAGTGAGTCAGAAGCTGGGAAGCTGGGCTGACTCCAGGAGCTGTTGATTTTTATCATCCAAGGCGCAAGTCTAGCGCAGTACAAGTCTAGGGGAAACACAGAGGTGACCTGTTTCAATAGGAGCTGACATTGCCTTCTCTAAGATAAATATCGGTAAATGTTTAAAGAATGTTGTAGCAACATGGATGGAACTGGAGGGTATTATGTTAAGTGAAATAAGTCAGTCAGAAAAAGACAGATACCATATGTTTCCACGAATAGGTGGACTTTGTGAGACTAAGCAAAAACCAGGGGAGGGGAAGAGGGGAAAGGAAAAAAAGACACAGAGAGGGAGGGAGATAAAACATAAGAGACTCTCAAAGACTAAGAACAAACTGAGGGTGAGGAGGGTGAGGGAGGGGGGAGAGGGGGTGACGGGCATTAAAGAGGGCACGTGTTGGGATGAACACTGGGTGTTATATGTAAACCAATTTGAAAATAAACTATTATAAAACAGTAAAAAAAAAAAAAAGAAAAAAAAATGGAAACAGAACTACCCAATGACCCAGCAATAGCACTGTTAGGAATCTACCCAAGAGATACAGGACTGCTGATACATAGGGGCACGTGTTCCCCGATGCTCATAGCAGCACTTTCGACAATAGCTAAATCATGGAAAGAGACTAAGTGTCCATCAACTGATGAATGGATAAGGAAGATGTGGTTTATATATAGAATGGAATACTACGTGGTAATGAGAAAGAATGAAATCTGGCCATTTGTAGCAACATGGATAGAACTGGAGGGTATTATGCTAGGTAAAATAAGTCAGTCAGAGAAAGACAGATACCATATGTTTCCATGCATAGGTGGATTTTGAGAGACTTAGCAGAAAACCATGGGGGAGGGGAAGAGTGGAAAGAAAAAAAAAGTAGAGAGAGGGAGGGAGGCAAAACATAAGAGACTCTTAAATACTAAAAACAAACTGAGGGTTGATGGGGGATATAGGAGGGGGGAGAGTGGGTGACGGGCATTTGAGGAGAGCACTTGTTGGGATGAGCACTGGGTGTTGTATGGAAACCAATTTGAAAATAAATTATTTAAAAAAACATAAAAAAATAAAGAATGTTGATTTGAAGGGTCCTGTATTTGTTTGCTAAGGCTGTTGTAACAAAGTACCACAAATTTGGATTGCTTACATAACAGAAATTTATTGTCTCACAGTTCTAGAGGCTGGATATTTGTAATCAAGGCTTTGGCAGGCTGGTTCCTTCAAGGGTTGTGAGAGAAGGCTCTGTTCCAGACATTTCTCCCAGGTTCTGCACCTCAGATATTCCTTGACTTGTAGATGGCCATCTTGTCCCAGCCTCTCTTCACATAACCTTTTCCCTGTGTTCATTACTATCTCTGTATTCGAATTTCTGCCTGCACTTTTTTTGAACACTGGTCATATTGGATTAGGGCCCCATCCCACTCTAGTATGGCCTCATCTTAATTAATTACATTTGCATTGACCCTATTTCCAATTAAGATCATGTTCTGAAGTATTGGGTGGGGGTAAGTCTTCAACATATGAATTTTGGGAGGATACCATTCAACCTATAATAAGGCCCATTGTTTTAGTTATCCCAGGGGTGCTCACATGGGTAGGCGTGGCTTCGGGATGAGAAGAAAGATAGGAAGAGTCAGGGGGGCTGAGGAGAATGAGGGGTCTGGGGGAAGGATGTGACTGAGAGAATTAATTATCCAAAAAGAAGGAGGGGAATTGTATGGCCCTACTTTCTCCCCACTCATTTCCCCGCACAGGGTTAGCACTGAATAGAATGGGAATGAAGACATGCTAAGCCATGGAAGAGTCTACAGAAGCAATGGAAGAAACAGAAGAGAGGCGGGCAGTTCTTATTTCCAACTAGGGAACAACAGTGGAACAGGACAGCTGCTGCCAACATTCCCCTCTAAGGGACAGCAGGAAACTCCCTAAATTTTGCTTTTAACATCATGACATTTGGGTTACTTAATTTTTTAAATATTTGAAGAAGCTTTAAAACACTAATGAAATAATAGGAAAGTAATTGTTTTTTAATATGATTTTACCATGGTAAGTTGACTATTTTAAGAAGAAAACCAGCATATGCACTTTAGACTATTTTTTAGGAGTCTTCTTGAAAAGCTTATATTGTATAACTTCCAGGCATGGTTGGTTTACCCAAGGAAGGGGGTCATATTTAATACTACTTCTACCTTACTTTGTATCAAATTAGCACATTTTTTTCCCTGAAAACTTGAAACAACTGTCATGTGTTATCTCTTCGAGGCTGATCATACGTAAAGATAGACACTATTAATATCAAACTTTATAGGTCCTGAGGAAAATCAAGCTGCTCGCCTAACTCAGTCCATAGCAAAGCTGTAATTCAAACCCACTGGGTGTTTTGTGTTGCTTAAATGGAGATTATATTTCTTTGCTGTCTGTTCAGGAGGATGGAGGTCTCTGAGAGTCAAACTAAAATTCTGAGCAATTTAGTTCTTCGTTTCGAGGAAAAAAATCAAGACAGCAGTATAAATCTAACTATATGGGAAGGCAGGAATAACGTTATACAATGGGCTGGATTAAAAATATGGAGTCAGGAAAAAACTGGGAAGTAATTAGCAAATATATGAAAGTTGACTTATGCTCAGCCTTTCTCCCATATTCTCTGGCCACTTTTTGTTCTTCCAGGTTCTTTCGCTGCTTGGAGGGTTGACTTCAGTCTTAGTGACCATGATGTTTCTGTGAAGGATACTAAAGGTACTACTGGTCTGACTCTGAATTTATGTCTTCCAACCAGGCAGAGCCCAGCTTTAGAAGGGATTTTCCTTTTATGAACATGTATTTGATACAGTGTCGTCCTTTATTAAGCTTTCTATTTTTGTAAATCTCATGATGTTCATGCCCTATAAGAAATATTTGATACTTTAAAAAACCCAGCTGTCTTTCTTAAAAGAGGCTTATAATTATTAATTTTGGAAAATTTTTGTGATTTTTATTTGACCTTGGTAATTCCCCCAATTTTCTGATAAATTAAACTTTTGAGTATAAAAATCACCCTTACATTGCAAAAGGATTGTTTACAAGTATCTCTGAACTACACTGACCCTCTGCTCAGGAGCTCATGTCCAAGGAAATGTTTTTCCTCTGAAAATGCATTGTATGTTACTCTGAATGCTTTGAGTTTGGTTAGTCCCAAGGATTCTCTTCTCATATATCAGTTAATTCAAATCTGGATTTTGTAACCATGTTAAAAAAAATCCCCCCCAATTCTTTTTATTAGGATGTTTCTAACTTATATATGAGATTCATCTTTCTTCAGGCAACCTGATTTAAAAAAGCATTTTTTTAGCAGAGAACTTGTGGTTTCAAAGTTGTTAAAATTGGTTCAATATCCTGTTCCAATTCCTGTGTCAAATGTCAGAGTAGTACAAACACTTAATATCATGAGTTATCTCTAGACTAATGAAATCGTAGATTGAATGGTGCATCAACAAGAAGCAAACTTTGGTTTTGGTTCTATACCTTTTGCTTATTTAGAAGGAAAATAATACTATTTTTAAATAAAAATGTCTAGGGGTACCTAGGCTGTTCAGTTGATTCAGCGTCTGACTCTTGATTTTGGCTCAGGTCATGATCTCACAGTTCATGACTTTGAGCCCTACATTGGGCTCTACGCTGACAGTGCAGAGCCTGCTTGGGATTTTCTCTCTCTTCCCCTCTCTCTTTCCTTCCCACTCCACCTCCCACACCCCCCATGCATTTGCTCACACTCTCTCTCTCTCTCAAAATAAATAAATAAGTCTAATGTAAAATACAAGACATATAATCAAAAATAAGATTTGTACACGTTATTTTCATAAAATGGGTTTGGTGTTTTGGTTGAAACTACTGGAAGTTATCATTTTATAAGATATTAAGAAGGCTTTGCTTCTCATACTCTGCATGCTCAGACACTAAATATCTATACAGGGAAGGGTTCGCTTTCCACTTGAAAACTCTACAGGATATCAAGATGTTCAAGAACTCCAACTTAGACATTGTTAACAAGAAAAATAAGGATAGAATCACAGCAAACTCACAAAGATAACATTTACTTGGGGAATGTGTCTCATTCTTAATTAATATGAGTTTCTCTAAAAACTATTAAGTAGTGACTTAGAGAGTTAGTATCATGAGCTGAGTACTGCAGTGTTTGTTTAATCTAATTTTCTACTTCTTACTTTAGCAATGGTTAATTCAATACCACTAACTTATCTATATTTTATGAGATCTTACTTCAGTTATTCTATGATCTTTTCTGGTGTCTGATTTTGTTCCAAATGTGATAGTGAGCACTTTATCTTAGCCATTAATTTCACTCAGCAACATCTAAGACCAATAAATTGTCCAAATCACCATTTTTTCCCCTCATTTAAAAGTGGGAAATGAAGTCATGATGTTTTTCCCTATAACTGTCCACTTACAACTCATAGAAGCAATGGTCAACCCATTGAAATGAGAACAGTTAGCACAAGATAAACCTGGACTACCTTGTCACATCAGAAAGAAAGGCAACAATCAAAGAATGTTAAAGACAAATTGAAAAGTTTCGTACTGATCAAAGATAGGCCAATTGAAGTGTCAAAAGTAATACAAGGTTTAAAATTTATCAGATTAGACTCCATGAGTCCATAATGATATATTCCTAAAATATCAATGGTCATTTTTGGAGATAAGTAGAACACAAATTCATTAACTTGAAAAATGGTAAATAAAACGATAGAAATAAGTATTTATTTTGCCCTTCCTATATAAACGGAATTCCAGCTAATAGAGGGAGATGGAATGATATATTAAACTATCATCCATTTATAACCCGTAATGAAATAATGTATCATTACTGCTGAAGTTATCAGGTGAAAAGCAGATAAAGAGCATTATAATGGATGAATTAGTCTAACAACACCTAAACATACAGATCAATCTTAACATCATGAAGAAAGCAAGCCAGGCATCATCGCTTCCTGGTGTGATGTGATGGGAGGTATATAGCACCCCCCGGGACCCTAAATCACGCATTCAGAATGTGGGCAATTTTACAGGACAAATGACCTGCAGGGAAACTGGAATAGATTAAAAGAAATATTAAGAAACATATCAAATAAATGCAACATGTGGACCTTGTCTGGCTCCTGATTCAAACAAATCAACTGTAAAAATGACACTCATGAGACAATTAGAATTTGAATGCAGAGTTCAATTAGACAATGTTAGGTATAATAGATACTAAGGAAATTAAGAATATGTTTCAATATGTTTATTTTTAGGGAAAATAGCACTGTGGTCATATTAAACCAAAGGGAGCCCTTGTCTTAATCGAGATACATACTGATGTGTTAGAGGAAGAAATGATATAATATCTGAGAATTGCTTAAAGCAATCTAGCAGGGTATGGGGAGTGTGAAGTCAGTTGTTGCATAACATTGGGCTTTATTATACTTCTTTCTCTCTTTTTTGAATATATTTGAAAATTTCTAATAATAAAATGTTTTGAAGACAGACAAAATATCCATCTATTCACTCGTTTTGACAAATACTCAGGTGTGTCCTGTGTGTAAGGTTCGAAAGCAGGTTTACACCTAGAAGACTCTCAGCATGTTCCCTTCTCTTGTGCGACAGACACACTGACGTTTGTTGGAGGAAGAAGAACATTGCTAAGATGATAAAAACAGAGATAAAAGGATGAGTTGGAAAACATTTCATTAGAGAGGTAATGTTTGAACTGGGCCATGAAAGAACAATACTCTCTAAACAGTCAAATCCGGTTTTAAAACAGCCGAGGGGCCATTCCAGGGAGTTTCTCTTTTTCTTTATTTTACAATAAAATCTATTATCATTGACGTTCAGTCCTACGAATTTTGACAACTGTATAAAACTGTGCACCCGCCATGACAAGTCACGATATAGAATAGTTCTACTGTCAGACAAAATTCCCCCCTGCTACCCTTTGGCAATCAAGTCCTCCCAACATTTTATCGCTGATTAGCACTGACCTGTTCATATCAGTTTCGCCTTTTCCCTAATGCCATACAAACAGAATCATACAGTATATAGCCTTTTGAGTCTGGCTTCTTTTCACTTAGCACTGAGATTCATTTTTGTTGTTGAAAATATCAATAATTCATTCCTTTTTAATTGCGGAGTAATAGTCCAGTATCCGGATATACCACAGTTTGTTTATCTATTCCCCATTTGATGGGTATTTGGGTTGTTTCCAGTTTAGGACCATTATGAATAAACCACTGTAAACATTTGCTTAGGTGTTTGTATGAACATAGGTTTTCATTACACTCGGGTAATGCTTAGGAGCAGAACTGATAGGTTGTGTTTTAAGTACATGTTTAGCTTCAAAAGAAATTGCCAAACTATTTTCCAAAGTGGCTGTACTATTTTGCGTTCCAAATATCTATGCATGAGAGTTGCTTTGTCTCCTTGTTATAGCACTTGCTATAGCCGTTGCTTTGTTTATTTTAGCCACTCTCATAGGTGAGTAGTGGTGTCTCTTTGTGGTTTTAATTTACATTTCCTTGTTGAGCTGGGCAGATTGTTGGTATTATTATCGCTTTTCAAAAGTCTACACCAGCTATTCAAAAGTATACATAAGGCTACAACTCCACTCCAGTCCTCATCTGCTCACCTATTTCTCCAAGAACATAGCGGTGGTCAAGTGTGAAGTCCTTAGCTTTATTCCCTTATAATTCCAAACTTCAAAAAAAATTCTGGGGGTGCCTGTGTGGCTCAGTTGGTTAGCATTGGGCACTCCGTTTTCAGTTCAGGTCATGATCTCATGGTTAGTGGGTTCGAGCCCTGTGTCAGGCTCTGTGCTGACACTGCAGAGCCTGCTTGGGATTCTCTCTCACAAAATTAAAAAAATTAGTAAAAAAAAAAAATTTAATTCTATTCCCAAATCTCCTTTCTCAGAGAGGGTGATATCTCTCTCTGCCAAGACCAGTGTCTTCTTGTGTGCCTGGATCCTTCCCAGCTCCCGAGACCTCTACAAACCTCAGTGCTGACAACAGCCCCTTTTCTTCCGTCAGTCTCTGTGCTCTCTACGAACTCCTTCTCTAAGGCCCACTCCTTCTGGGCTAGGTCTTTTTTTTTTTTTTCCTATCAGTGATTCTCAAATGTTTGCATACACCAGAATCACCTGGAGAACTTGTTAAAATGCAGATAACTGGGCCCTATCCCCAGACTTCCTGGTTTAGTAGGTCAGGGGTGGTGCTGAGAATATGCATTTCAAGTGTGCAGGTGCTGCTGCTGCTGGTGGTTAGAGACCACACTCAGAAAAACGCCACTTTCATATAAGTATTGAGGTGAGAGTTTCAGGATACCAAGAGACAAGTCAAAGGGATTCCCTACTGCTCTTTTTATCTCTGCCTAAGACCATGCTAACTGCAGGTCACTGCTAGCAAGATAAGAGTATTTGACTGTCTAGAAAGAAGGATAAACACAGATGGCTTTGCCTACAATACAAACTCCAGGAGTGATATCAAGTGGGAAGGTCTTCTTACACTTTCTATCCTTCCATGGCCGCATCTGATCATAACTTCATCAGTTCATTTGAGGCCAACTCAATGGGCAGGGTCTCTCTAAAGTATCTTAAATTGGGTAAAAGCAATACATCTCATTGGTATTTCCTAAGCATTCAGTTTTCTCTCTTCAGTGCAATATGCACGATTTGTCTTCTGGGAAAGGTTACACACAAATCTGTGTGTGGCTTACTTAAGAAAAAAAAATCAGCGATCACAATTTGCTCATCCCGTTTATGTTCCAAAAGAAGGAGAAAATAATTCATTTTATTGCAAATATGAAAGGAGTTTCAATTCTATAATGGGATAATTAGGCAAGGATCTCCCGAAATAAATCAGAATTTAGAAGGTATCTTTTCCAATTTAATGGGGAAAAGAGAATTATTCCACATCTAGATTACTGTCTTTACTGACATTTATATTTTGTAGATGCCATAGATATTATTCTAGGGAAAAACTATTAGCTATTGCTTCCATAATTTGTTTAGATATGATAAGGCCATTTCCTGGGAATAATGCTTTTTTTTTTTCCTTTGGAAAATAAACAACACTATCTACATCTCCATAGGACCACCAATTCTGAAGGCACTGGGAGGCTTCTGAGGTTTGGGATTAGTGCAGATTTTGATTGGCCTCGCCCATTTGGGAACTGTTAGTGAATCGTCTTTCTCACCCCTGACATCTGTATATATACATACACTTAAAATCCTCATATAGTAAAGGCTAAACTCCTAATTGTCACTGTCCAGAGAAAAGCATAATTAAGGCTGATTTAGGGACTAAAAGAGCTTGAGTTACTGGGACCACACCCAAATGCTCTGAGATTGATCCCACTGGATAAAAGTCTGGCATGTCCCCTCAAGGCTCCACTTCATGACCGCTTGACCTTGGTTGTTTTAGGGAAGATCCAGCAACCAAATCTGGTTGAAAGCTACCTGGCAGTAGGAAGAGTATTAATATGCAAGACCAGTATTTGTAGATCAAGATGTATGGAGTAGGATGAGAGAAAATAGGATTGATTAAGGCATTTGGTATTAATTGAAGCTAAATCAGTAGAGCATCTTTGCATCCAAAGAGAACGGAGAGTTCCCTAGTTAAACCGGTCATTGAATCAGGAATTCCCCTTTCAGATTCCCAAAAGGTGGTTATCTAATCTGAAGACCACCAAACCAATAGAGCACAATAATAAACAACAAATTCTCATTTCTTTTAAGCTTTTAAATTTTAAAAATACAAAATTGTATTTTGTAGACACAAGAATAATAAGCAGCCAGTATCTTGAGTGTGGCTAAAGGACATCATCCCATTGCACATATTGGTACAGTCGGTAGAATTTCTGTCTCAAACCTTTGCCGGAGGATCAACGCTACTTGCTTCTTAGAGCCTTTTCACTTCTTAGAGCCTTCTTAGAGCCTCTTAGCTCTTTCTCCTGTTCTCCACAAAACCTATTTTAAACCTCAGCACCTACTCTTCTAAAATCCCTGGCCACCGCCCCACACACCAGTTATTTTCAGTAAATGAACTCAGCTTCCACTGTATGTCATCAAATGGGATGTACGCCAAGTCGGTGAGCCCCAACAATCACATCTGCACATCTGTCACAGCGTTTCCCCTTCCACCAGCTCGGAAGAGGCGTTTGCTTCTATAGAGCTAATTCTTCTCTTCTGTTTCCATTCCCTCCTGCCTCCTCAGGAGCTTTCCTTCCGCATCAGCACTTCACTTCTGTGTCTTAACACATCTGTTCTGCTGGTGGTTCCTATCAGCATCAAATATGTGCTTGGACTTTCTCATCTTAAAAAAATCGACCTACATTTTACTTTATCACCTTCTCTTTCCCTTCAGAGTCAAGGCTCCTGAAAATGTCACCTATGCCTGTCTTTGCCTTCCTCAAGTCCCATTTACTCTTCAATCGGCTGCAAGCTGGATTATCCTGATCCAGTCCCTCTCTCCCTGCCCCCACCCACTGCCATCACAGCTGCCCTGATGAATATGCAAGATATTAATAATACTTAAAGCTGTATATGCATGAATGAGGGGGGTTTATGGGAACGCTCTGTCCTTTCCATTCAGTTTTTCTGGAAACCTAAAACTGCCCTAAAAGTTGTTTATCACATTAAAAAAAAATGAACAAGGGTTCAGTGACCTTTGGAACAATACTTAGTGATGTAGCATATGTGTAGTTGGGTGTTCTAGGAAGAGTAGGGAGGAAAAAAACTCGTTGGAGAAACGCCAAATTTGAGGGACAATATCAACACACAGGTCAAATATATTTAACAAACACAAAGAAGGATAATCACAAAGAAAACCACTCCAAGCCATATTGTAATTACACTGTTGGGAAAGCAATGATAAGAGAAAATCGTTTAAACAACCAGAGAAAAAGATGCATTACATACAGGAGACTATACTAGAATCATGGCCGATGTCATCAAAACCAGCGCAACTCAGGAGTCACAAAAAAAGAGGATATAAGAATTGTATTAAAGAAAATCTACAAGGGAGAAGCATACATATTCCTACCTAAATTCTTTACGCAATTTGGGTTACAAGCGAATATATTTTTTATTGTTGTAGTAACACTGTATATGTAATTTTGTATCTCAGTTTTGTACTTGATACAAAATGATACCGTTTTCACATACCTGTAGAATACTCCACCTTCTAGCTTCTATTCTTTTATTCTTTCTTCTATTCTTTCTCTTCCTGATGGAAGAGAAAGCAGTATCGGTAAAGGAGCTTTATTACAGTTAGAATTTTTTGGTATTAGGTAGTTTTAACGAATAACACTGAGTTCCCATGTTTTTTATTTTACTTATCCTTGAGTGAACTGTTTCTGATCTAAAACTGGTTCTTGTAATATCTCATTCGCGACCGAATAATCAAACATCAGAGGTATTTTTTCAACTTTCCCACCTTTTCCGTCTCTTGCATCCCACCCCAAAATGTGTAATTTCACCCATTGTACAGTGGCCATTTCACCTCTTCCTCTCTTTATTTATCTGCACTTCTCTGGTCCTGTGTGGGACAGGATAAGTAGTGATGTTCAATAAATATGTAGGTTTGTTGAGTTAAAGTTGAACAAGAAGTGTGTTAATTTAAAATGAAATGGAATTGAAGACCAGTCATTTGTAACTCGGTACAAATCATTTTAATAACATTGTTTCACTGGAAGTTGTGAAGGTTTAGGAAAAGCTTAATGATTTAACCATTTAACTTACTTCATTTTCCTTTTTCCATATGCAAAAAAGTACTATGTGTAAAAGAACTAAGTGTAATTCTAAGTGATTTCCATTTTCAAGTGATAAGAAAGCACTGTGATATAATTTGGTCAGCATCAGTTTTTCACAGGGGTACAAAGAATTATGGTATACTTTGTAATTGCTGGCATCTTGAATTTGATACATAGGTACTTGAGCTCATATGTGGTGAGAACATAATGGGAGGGTACACTCCGAGTTTCTGGGAAATTAGAGAGGACAACCCAGGGAGAAAGAAAGGAGCAGAGAAAGAGGATTTGAAAGAAATTAAGGGTAAGTGAATGTCAAAATTTTGGGTCAGGAGGGTTCTGTATATTCCACAGGGTTAACAGTGAATTGCATAAGCCCTTGCACAATTCCCTTGTGTTCTTTACGTGGTCGTCTGTCTTCCCAAATAAATCATAAGTTTTGTGAAAGGAAAGATGATATCTTCTTCCCCCAGAGAGCTGGTGGGGCACTTGAGTTGTGAGTCTCCAGTTGCTGTATAGTGATGGTGCTTTTTTTTTCATCTAGGCATATACCTACCAGAAAGATATTTTCAACAAATTATCCTTTCAGATTTCTGGTCTTGTGAGTTAATATAAATCGGAGTCTTATTAGTATACAAAAGACATTGCTCTTTATTTAAGACCACTCTGCTAACTGGACAGCCTACTGACTATACTCTCATGGCCACATATGAATATTAACTTATCACAAAAAGAAACCAAGAAAACTTTGCTAGTGACAACATATAAACTGATGCTAACACAGAGAAATGAAAATATTTAAATTCATCCCTAAATTATCTGAGGATATATTATACAGATTTATTTAATATTTTTTCAAATATTTTAAAAGATTTTTTAAAAAGTCAACACATAAATAGGGGAAAATAAATAAACAAGAGACTGATGGAAGAGAAAGCAGTATCGGTAAAGGAAGTAAAGATAAGATTTAATTCTAAGACCTGGTAATAATGGATCAAGGTCACTTGTAGATTTGCTCACTATGACAATGGTAAAGACAATAAAACATTTTGCTCTGTACAGGATGAGATTTTGGAGAAAAGGTCAGTCTCCAGATCTCCCATGCCCTGAACGTAGCTGTATTTTTAATTAAAGCTTGTAAGCATATTCTGGAAACAACATTATTTTCATAATGAATATAGTAGAATATGAAGAACTGAATGTACTTTAAAACATTCATGTAGCTCAGGAAACAGATGTTATTAAAATTTTTACAGCTATCTATGTTAAAAATATCCATGCAGTACTAGAGCTTCTTTTTAAGCCAACATTTGCTTCATTACAAAATATTTCCATCATTTTATAATTATCCTTTTAACACAGTATTTGCTTTAAAAGTCTTTTGAAAATCTAAGTAAATGACATGGACTAGTTCCTCCTTGTGCAAATTCTAATTAACCCATCCCCTCCCAGAGGGCAAAAGAAACTTTACTAAAGCTTCAGAACTGTAAAAATGGAGTCAGATGTAGTAGCAAAGTAACCAAACAAAAATTCTAGTTAAGAGTTTAGAAGCTCCACTCAAAGTCATTATCTTCAATTTACGACCACTACATTTTTTTTCCCGTAGCAGCTGACCATAAACTCACAAGACAAGAATTATGATTTTAGGTAGGGGACATGCGATGGGTGGGGGAGAACTGCACAAATAATTACATCACAGGGTAATAATGTGTATGTTTTATGTATGTATTCCTGTAAAAAGACATATTATATATATATATATATATATATATACACATGTGTACATGGTAAAATGTATATTTTCTTGTTCCCTGTGATCACAATTCAAAATCCCCCAACACTTGACTCATCATCAGCTGGCATTCCAGTGGGAGGATGGAAAGAAGAGGAAATTTCAGAAAGAAAAGTAGAAAATAAGATCACCAGGACTTGGAAGAGAGCATGACACAGTGGAGAGACCACAGCCTGTAAGATCACATCTGACCTTGAAGCCTAGCTCTGCCATTAACCAGATGTGTGACCTTGGGCAACTTACTCAACCTCTTGGAGCCTCCATTTTCTCATCTGCAAAATTTGGGCAATAGTAATACTTATCTCATTTGGCTGCTGGGAATATTAGAGTCCTTACTAGACTCTATGGATTATCCCTTTCCTGTGACTTCCATCTCTTCATCTCTTTAGGCTCCTTTTCCTAGTCTATAAACATGTTTATGCTTCTCCTATTCTTTAGGAGAAACAAACAAACAAACAGACAAACAGACTTCCATGAGCTTTACTTTTTCTAACTTATGCCTCTCTTTGTAATATTGCCTTTTGCTTCATCTTGGATAACTTCATGCCAAATATTGATCAGTACTTTCCCAAATGATTTTTATGGAGCACAAATACTATAAAATGTTAATGGAATAGGATTATTTGAGAAAAAAATGCTCCCTATAGTCAAATAAATTTAGTTGGTGCTGGGTTCGAGAAAATTAAACAAGATTCTTCTACTTGATAATTTCTCAAAGCCTTTAATATGCATTATAAGTCTCTAAGAGAGGTCGATGGTATGCAGTGTTTCACAAACTTAATTGACCTTAAGACTCTTTTATCTGAAGAATCATATGACACTAGTATTCCCCCAAAAGCATTTTTTGGTAGAGGACACAGTGGCTCAAACTCTGCCTTATGGTTACCACATCCTTCTTTTTCCCATTCCCTACCTTTTGGGAAATCCTAGTCCATAGTTTCTGACTTTCTCCAGTGCCTCCTTACAAGAGTCGGATGGGCCGTAATTGGCTGGGTTAAAAACTATTCATTCAATACAAGAAGTCTTCAATTAATATAGGAAAATAACATGGAGGCCATCAATGAAAGTTGCCACCTCGTTGATGAAGATGATCCTGCTAGATGGCAAAGACTTTAAAAGACCAAATCTTATTGATTCATAATCTCGAGAAGCAGAAAAACATAAAGACAAATGCACCACTCCAGTGCGGGATGTTGACAGTGCGGGAGGCTATGTAAGTGTACAGGCGAGGAGATATATTGGAAATCTGTGCTTTCCACTCGATTTTGCTGTGCCCTAAAGTTGCTCTAAAAATTAAATCTATTTTAAAAAACTGAAAAAAAAAACCCCACAAAACGAACATAAGGAAAATTCTGACATTCTGAAAAACAAGGGCCACAGGTGTTAGTAAATGTTAGATAAACAAAAATTATTCTTTACTATTTTAAAAGTATTTTAAGATTACTGTAACATCCAAGAATTTATATCACTGCCAATCTAGAGACTGACAACTTAATTATTCTAGCCACAGGGTTATAAATTATTACCAGGTCATTAGTTAAAATTTTGAATCATGTGGTCTAACTCCTAGGGAACTTGAAAGAGCTAGCTAGTAAGAACGGTTCCAAGTCTTGAAAACATGATCCTGGGATGACATGAGGGGTCATTTTAAAAAATGTTTTAAGACTGATTTTACTTATCTTAATGTGATTTTATGGTTAGTGATTTATAAATGTAAACATGTTATAGCTAATCCAATTCACTGCCATGTAGAAAAGAGAAAGTTATTCACTGACTTCCCACTCCCTTAAATAAATAGAATTTAACTAAAACCCAAACTCCTGACATTCTTTATCTTTTCTCTTAATGTCCCTAGAAGCATATTCTATTTTCTCTGTCCCAAAGATTTCTGGGCTAGTTTGGGGTGAGAGATTTAACTCTACCATTGTAACAGGTATCCTAAATTGAGAAGAAGCTGGGACTTAAACCCACAAGGATCTGGGAATTGGTAACACCTCTGTGTGTATCTGGCCTGGCAGAAGAAGTTAGCAAAGCTCCTCTTCTTCTAGCTCCTCTCCCTTTTTTCTTGCACCCGGGGAGAATGAATATCGATCTGGTTTGGTCTGTTGTCAGGTCACTGTTTTGACTTGGTTTTCTTTTTTCTATAAAGTTTATTTATTTATTTAAAGTATTCTCTACTCCCAACATGGGGCTCAAACTCACGACCCTGAGATCAAGAGTCACATTCTCTTCTGACTGAGCCAGCCAGGAGCCCCTTGACCTGGTTTTCTAATGGGTACGGTCATAAGGTTTGAACCCCCATATAGGGTATGGCTTTCTTTCATCCTGGCTGGAGTCCTAAGTCAGAGTCTGTTCCCACATGGAAGGAAATCAACTTCTCCCTCTCTGCTCCATCCTTCCACATGGTTGGGCCAGGTCTAGGCCCCAGCGTGGCCTTGTTCACCTCCATACTGTGGGAAGCACGTGGATGCCATTCTCTCTGTGGTGTCATCTAGTCAGTTGCTGGCAGGTGGGTGTTGGATCAATATCCAAGATGCCCAAAGGTGTTATGATGGATGGTGGAGAAGGAAATAATGGGAGGAAGAAAGGAAGAAATCACAGCTTCTTTGGTCTGAGGCCATACTGCCTAACAGTTTATATAAAACGAGTGTTCAACAAAGCAGCCTACCTTACCAGAATTCTCTAAAATAAGGACTAGAGTCTAAGACACATGAAAACTAAACTGTGACTTTCCTTTTCCTTGCTATTTTTCCTTGTATATATACTTCCTTTAGAGACCACAAGGAGGGGTAGCTATGGTCAAAAGAAGACTTGGGTAGCTCTAGATCTCATAGTCACGATGACCTTTAATGAAAGACTTTTTAGTCATCATGAGATACTCAAATAGGGTTAAACAGGAATCTAACCCCCTCTTCTAATTTCTCTGGAGGCTAGAAGCCCTACTGCAAGAGAATCTAATCTCTCTCGGCAATTAGAGTATTGGAATTCAAATAATATATAGATGCACTTGGTATAGTTGATTGGGATTGGAAGGCCACAGAAGCCAAATCACAGAAGAGAAAACAGGTAGGTGTGTGTGTGTGTGTGTGTGTGTGCGCGCGTGTGTGTGCGCGCGTGCTTAATAAGAAAGACAATTTAATTTGGTGAACACTGCTGGAACTGAATGTTAGGCAAACAAGGTATCTAGGGGCCACATGAATTTGGACTTGAACTCTTCTAGCTCATCCCTGATGCCAATGCATCCTAAGAGAAGAAAAGTGTCAGTGTCTCCTTGCATAATAAAATGGGAAGACCGAAGACAGCCTTTTGTGGAATCTATGTTCTTTTTAGAAAGGAGTCTTAACTGCAAAAACTGAAAGCAAGTCTGACCAGCTTAAATAGAAAAATAATTTATTAAAGGATTTTAAGTTTCTTCGATAGCCAGAGAAACAGGATTTGGAGGCAACGTCACCAGGAACTATGCCCCAAATCACACTGCAGAGCTCAGCCCTGATGCTGCCATCCTGGGCTTGCGTCACCGAGACTACAGACGTTAGACAACAGGCCTGGGTACCCCCTCTGACAACAGGATACGGCCTCCCCCAACCTTGCCAGAATGAACAACGCCATTCCTTTAGGATTCAAGCTCTGGTATCTGACTGATGGATGTCAGGTTCCATGACTATGACCCAACTTCTGTAGAGGGAAATAGGGACTCAAAGGGGGGACTTCCCTGCCTAAACATCGGGAAAATGTTCAAAGGTACCGATGGTCAACAAAAACTGACCTGCGTCCACGCTTTAGCTGACACTAGAGGGGGAAAGAGTCTCTGACTACCCAATGAGCATCAGTCAACTGGAAAGTGAAACAAGATTTAAACCCAGCCAGTTGGGATCTCAAGCTTGCATTCTTACACACGAGATAATTCTGCCAAGATAGATATCTTACGAGGACCAAGGAACCAGTAGAACGTGGGCACATCTAACTCATACACAATATAATTTTGAATGCATCTTAGTCCTTTCCCATAAAATCCACAAAAAGATCAGAATGATAGTTTATTATTTCTTTTGCTCTCAAAGCTATTGTCTCATTGCTAAAGAATAACTGGATATCAAAATGCTTACTGTGGCATTGCTCGTAATGGTAAAAAGTTGGAAAACACAACATATGTCAAGAAGAGAATGAATAAATAAAATGTGGCATACTACATGATGGGATACGACACAGTTAAAAGGAACAAACTTGATGAGGAAAGTGATGAAAGCAAGTTGCCCAACAATTTGCACGGTATGACATACTTACTCTATTTTTAAAACACACAAAGCAATACATTATATTTTCTATGGGCAAATATATGTATAGTAACAAAATTTTTTAAAGTGTGGATTAGAAGAATCTACACCAAATTCATGATAGTAGATATGCTTGGGCAGAGAAGGAGATGAATGGGACTGAGGAAAGAGACAACTTAATTTGTAAGTCTTTTTTTTGTGTGTAATTCTTTTTGATTAAAAATATTGGAAGCAAATATGATAAAATATTAACATTTGTCCATTCTGAGTGGCAGAACATAAATAAAGTTTTCTCCAAGTTAAAAATAAAAAAAGACAGGGGTGCCTGGGTGGCTCAGTCATTAAGCATCTGACTTTGGCTCAGGTCATGATCTCACGGGTCCTGAGTTGGAGTCCTCCTTCGGATGAACTGCAGTTCAGGTGAAGACAAGCCCCATTTCTCTCTTTTTCTCTCTCTGCCCATCCTGGGATTCTCTTTCTCTCTTTGCCCATTGCTCACTTGCACCCTCTCTCTCTCTCTCTCAAAAAGGAAAAAACAAAAAAGCTAGAGAAAAGAAAGGAGAGAAAGGAGATGAACAGAAAGTGGGAGAAGGAATGGATTTCAATTTCCAGATAGAAAGACAAAGGATTTCGGTATTTGAGAAGCAATTCCTTCCAGGGGTAAGGACTGACTGGGTGGTTCAGTCCGTTGAGCAGTTGAGCCTACAACTTCAGCTCACATCATGATCTCCTGCTTTGGGAGTTTGAGCCCCCATGGGGCTCTGTGCTGACAGCTCAGTGCCTGCAGCTTGCTTCAGATTTTGTGTCTCCCTCTCTCTTTCTGCCCCTCTCCCGCACACACTCTGTCTCTCCATCTCTCTCTCACAAAAAAAAAAAAAAAAAACCATTAAAAAATTAAATTTTTAAAAAAAGCAATTATTTCCAGATGCCATGTCTATAAATAAACTCCCCAAAGCCATTCTACTGGGAACTCCAGCCCGAACTCATTGTCAACAGCCTTAGTTTTAAACAAATTAATTTCTTTCTGCTTTTGAGCCTTCGACCCTGCTTATCTTTGATGTTGGTCTGTGCTACTTTGCCGTTTATAGCCTGTCATTTTCCTGGGTTCAGCCTGGATCTTCTTGATGAAACTGCTTTCCTCTCTGGGAATTGCAGGCCCTGCCACTTCCGCCCAGTTCTCTGCTGCTGCTATTAATCGATTGTATTTTGTGTTTGACCCTGTTCTAAGCATTTTACAATACAGACTCATTTCATACTCAAAAAATCTTTTCTACTCAGATAGGTACTATGGTGATCCTCCTCAGGAGATAAAGAAACAAAGATACAGAGGGTTAAGTTCTGGATCACATGTCCAAGGAATGAGTGTGAAGACACACCACTTCTCTATCTGTTCTTCTGTTCACAGACATCAGTGAGATTTCCAGTTATTTGCCGCCACAAATAATGTTGCCATGAGCGTCCTGGACATGTCTTCTTGCGAACCTGTACAAGTTTCTAGGGTATACGCCTTGAGTCAGAATTGTAGCATCACAGAGAATACCTATTCTCAACTTGGCTACATTTTGCCAAATTGCTCTAAGAGGTGATTCTAATTTCTACTCCCCACCTCTGCCCCAGAAGTGTTAACCCACGTTGCTCCCACCTGCTGGAGAAATCAAACTTTAAATTTTTTATTAATATGATAGGTGTGAAATGGAACGTCACTGTGGTTTTCATTTACATTTCCTTGATTACTCTTTAAGGTTAAACCCTTTTTACCTTTTTAAAATTTTCTATGAATTGCCTGTCTATACCCTTGGTCATTTCTATACTGTGTTATATGTTACTTTGTCTTTTAAGGAATCCTTTGCTTATTAAATACCAATTCTTTGTCTACCACTTGCACTGTGAATACCTTTACCCAGTATGTGGCTTATTTCCTCCATGCTATCTTTCGTAATGCAGATTTTTAAAAATCTAGTCAAATTTTCAATCTTTTCCATATGGTTAAACTTATTTTGTCTTAGCTAAAAAATACCTTTATGCCTTGATATAAAGAACTTCTTTTAAAGTTTTCCCCAAAAGAGTTAAAATTTTGCTCTGGACATCCAGGTCTAAATTAGCTGAAGTCACATTTGTGTATGGTGAGATGTAGTCTGGTGGTATTTTTCCTCCATATGGTTTACGATTTTCCCCAGCACCATTTTGCATGCAGCCCATCTGCTGATCTGTATTACTCTCTCTTTTATTTATTTAGAAAGGTTTCTTAGGTCCAGAGACCTGTTCGTGAACTCTCTAAATTGTCCCATTATTCCATGTGTCTATCTCTGCATTTACATCACGGTGCTTTAATTACCTAACTTCATTATAAATATTGATACCTGATGAAGTATGTCTCCCTGCTTGTTTATCTTTAAATTTTTTCTGGAATCTTCTTGGCCCTTTGCTCTTTTGTACCAAATCAAAGTCAGCTTATTTGGTTCAACAAAAAATGGAATTTTTATTGTATTAACATTCACAAATCCAAGATTTATATTAACATTATGGATTAATTTGGCAAAAATCGACCTTTTTATATTGAGTCTACCTAGCCACAAAAGGTATAAATATTTCCATCTATTTAGGTCTTCCTTAATATCTTTTGGTAAAATGTCAAAACACTTCAAAGATCTTGTACATATTCTGTTATATTTGTTACTTTGTGTTTTAGGTTTCTTACCACCCTTAAAAAATGAGATTTTATTTTAAAAATTTACATCGATAGGGGTGCCTGGGTGGCTCAGTCGGTTAAGTGTCCGACTTTAGCTCATGCTTTGGGCTCTGTGCTGACAGCTTGGAGCCTGCTTCGGATTCTATGTCTCTCTCTTGAAATCTGTCTCTTTCTCGCTCTCTCAAAAATAAACATCAGAAAAATTTTTTAAATTTACATTAATTAAATAAGTCACAAGGATGAAAAGTATAGGGAATAGAATCAGTAATATTGTATAATTTTGTATAGTAACAGAAGATTACTACGCTTATTGTGATGAGCATTTTGTAGTGTATGTAATTGTCAAATCATTGTTGTACACCTGAAATCGGTGTCCTATTATATGTCAACTATACGTCAATTAAAAATAAAAGGAAAAAATTATATAGACCTAACTCATTGGTATAAAGAAATGTAACTGATTTTTGCATAAGAATCTTTTATCAAATAACCTTGATGAATTCCACTATTAATTCCAATAGCATGGCAGTTAATTCTCCTGGATTCTCATTGTACAGAATTGTTTAATATACCATTAATGACAACATACTTCTCTCTTTCTAATTCTTATGTATTTCATTTGATTGATTAATCGATTGATTGGTTGACTTATTGTAATGGCCAGAACATTATTATTATGACAATAAAATAATAGTAATGTGATAATTCCCACACCCTTTTTGTTTCTTGATCTAAAAAAGGAATGTGTCTAACTTTTCTCCACTTAGAAAATTGATTACCATTAGTTTTTGGTGTATAGACTTCATGAAATTAAGATAGCTCTCATCTACTTCTAGTTTCCTTAGAGTTTATTTTTTATTTACCTTAATAATTTCAAATATTTAATTATTTGAACTTATCAAATGCTTTTTCTACATCTATTGAAACAGTCATGTGATTTTTCTCTTTTATTCCATCTATTAATAGATTTCTCAGATTTTAGGATGTCCTTACATTCGTGAAAGAAACTACTTGATAATAAAATATTTTAATGTACTATTATATTTGATTAACTAATAGTTTACTTATGATCTTAGGTCTTGATTAATAAGTGAAAATGGGCCTATTACTTTCTTTCCTTTTCCTTTCCTTATTCAATTTTGGAAACAAAGTTAAATAAACCTTATGAAAAGTGAGTTCAGGAATCTTTTTCTCCTATCTTTTAGAAACAACTTGCATTAAACATTATCTATTCTCTGAAAGCTTAGTGGAATTCATCTATAAATTCTCTCTAAACCTACATCTTTTAGGGTGATTGGGGAAAATCTCTGATGATTATCATTTTAATTTCTTTAGTGATTATTAGCCCGTTCAAGCTATCTTTTTTTTTAAAGTTCATTTGTCTATTTTGAGAGAAAAAGAGAGCGAAAGTGAGCATGAGTGGGGGAGGGGCAGAGAGAGACGGAGAGAGAGAATCCCAAATAGACTCCCCACTGTCAGCACAAAGACGGACTCAGGGCTCCAACCCATGAACCCCAAGATCATGACCTAAGCCAAAATCAAGAGTCAGCTGCTCAACCAACTGAGCCACTCAGGCCCCCTCAAGTTATCTTTTTGTGACAATATTAGAATTTTCTATTTTTCCCAGAAATTCACTTTTGTAAGTTCAAATGTATTAGCATATAGTTGTTAAAAAATATTCTGTGTCATATGGACACAATTAGCTACAAAGAATCCTGAGAAACATAGTTTTTATTCTGGGTAGTCATGTGTCCAGCTAAAAATGGATCATATTTCTTAACTTAGGAAAAACTGAAAATGAATATTAGTAGACAACTTACAGTCATCTTATAGCTGCCATGATTAGCAACATGCTCCAGGAGATGGGCTGATGCCTTAGTTTGTGCCCTCCTGGTAGATTTAAGAGGCAGGATTTAGAGGTAGGTTAAGAGGTAGGTTTAAGGGCAGATACCAGAGCCTATGGTGCCATAGATGGGAATTACCATCCCGATTTTCCCTTCACGAGGCAATTGCTCAGGAACCCTCGCTTAGTCTTCTACCCCAAGACTGTTCTATTTAAAGCTTTCTCCCTTGTTCTACTCCCCTGGGCTTCAAGGAACTCAAGGAGAGGAGGAATATTCAGGGGTTAGATATCAGCCTATATTCAACCAGGCCTTCTGTTCTTATCTCCCACATACCAGGCTACATTACTCTTAAAACTGCCCATGAAGGGTTTCACTCAAATTTTCCCTTACTTTATTCATTTATTCATTTTCTATTAATTTACTATTTTATTCATTTTTATTATTCATTTAATATTTTATTTACTTTTTTTTTTTTTTTGCTCCATACACTTTCCTCCTCCCTGCGGCCCCCCTAGGAATAGGTTTGAAGGAGACCAGCACCTAAGCTAGTCTGCTACCTGTCAAGAACCAGAAGTACCTTATTTGTGTTTGGGGGCCCAGAACTGTGTTTTTCCTCCCAAAAGGAGCTATTTTCCTCCCCAAACGAAGATGAGACTTCAACCCATGGCTGAAGAGGACACATATGAAAAGGACACGAGCTGAGATGCACAATTTCTGAGAAGAGTCTGGAGCCAGGCTGCTTCCTCTGTAGGCTGAGCCCCAAAGTTTTAGGGTTGATTAAAACTTTCTGATGAGTTTGCGGAGCTCCAGAACAGAAGAGTTTTGTATCTCCTTTTCCAGATGTGGCCTGAGGAAACTGAGAAGGACCCTAGAGAAGCCCCAAGTCCAGCCTGATTCAAGTCAATGAATTAGCAATACCAAGGACAGGGTCTGGGTAAGAAGACCTGACAGCAACCCCACAGAGGCCCATGTATACCCAGGTGGCACAGAAAAGCCTCTGGAATTGTCATTTTCTCTGAAGAAGGAGATCGAGAGAAAGCTACAGATGGAAGAGGTTCACAATTGGGACAAAGAAGAAGCAATCGGTGTGGATTTGCTGACTACAAGCCACAGTGGGGCTGAAGAGATATCCACAAGGGAGTTGAATGGACCTACCACATGGCTGAGCCCACAGGGCAGAGGCCAGTGAGGGCAGAGGCAGGCTCACCCACAGGTGTCCCATCCCCAGAGTCAGGACACCACCCCAGTGTCTGGAGTCTCAGGCCATCCCAGGAGTAGGCAAGGAAAGGAAACAGAGGGAGAATGTCAAATGAACAGAGCCATTAGACAAAAGTGGTTATGTTTTAAAACAGAAGGTAGGGGCGCCTGGGTGGCTCAGTTGGTTAAGCGCCGACTTCGGCTCAGGTCATGATCTCACGGGCTGTGAGTTTGAGCCCCGCGTCGGGCTCTGTGCTGACGGCTCAGAGCCTGGAGCCTGCTTCGGATTCTGTGTCTCCCTCTCTCTCTGCCCTTCCCTTGCTCACTCTCTGTCTCTATGTCTCTCAAAAAAAAAAACAAAACAAAACCAAAAAAAAAAAACCAGAAGGTAGTGAATTGGCAAGTTTAAGTCTTCTACCATTAGCAAAGCCTGAATTGAGCCTAGAGAGATCTAAGGAAAAGCACCATTCCCCTTTTTTGTACCCCCAAACTGAAACGGTAAATTTCATACCTGAGACAAACCTCACTTTGAATTTTATCTTATTGGTTTAGACATCTTTTACCCAATTAAACTTTTTCATTCTACCTGTTTTATTGTTTATTGATCACTTAATTGTTTCCTTTTTAAGCTTTTCTGCCTTTTCCTCTATGTCCTCTATTTTATCATTGATTCATCTTTATCTTCACTTTCATTAAATGTTTATTAATATCTCATCTACTTGTCTTTTTAGAGTTACATATATTTACAATAAGTAGCAGATACCATATATAACTATATCTGTAAGGTAGTGTCTTCGATCATCAGTTCAACACTTTAAAAAAGAAAATCTTATAAAAATATTTAAAATGGAAGATAAGGTAGGCAGTTTAATACAGATGTGTATAATTTAACTTAATCTGTATAACTGTGTAACTGTATAACTGTGTAGTTTAACTCCATCGAAGATGGAGTCTGGAAGCCCTGAAGGGGGCGCTCTCATGCACTACCACTTGCCATAAGAAGCATACCTCACATTCCCCAACAGGAGGACGCTTACTTTACAGAGAGCAGCAGGAAGGAAGAGTCTCTCCTTGCCCAACAACAGCTCAGCCAATGAGAATGCAGCAAAACAGCCCTGCCCAGCTTTTTTCCCTATAAAAGCAAGCCCCTATCTTCATTCTCTAGACCTATCTATGATTTGTCATAGTTTACTTGTGGAAATTCTGTTTTTCCTGAATAAGCTCATTTTGCTTATAAAATAACTGGCTCTTCTGTTTTTTCTTTTTCAAGTTTATCTATTTTGAGAGAGAAAATGAGAGAGCACAAGCAGGGGAGAGGCAGAGAGAGAGGAGAGAGGAGATAGAGGCAATCCCAAGTAGGTTCCATGCTGTCAACACTGAGCCTCGCGTGGGATTCCATTGCACAAATGGGGAGATCATGACCTGAGCCAAAAATCAAGAGTCTGATGCTTAACTGAGCCACTCAAGCACACCAGAATCACTGGTTTTGAGTAATGGTATCCCAATCTGTTAAAATTTGTCAGGAGGGTCCTTCTTCTGAGACGCTGGCTGGTTTTATCTTTAAAAATTATAATCCCTTCTCATGCACACTTTTCATTAATTGGACCAACTTAATGAGAAAAAATTTAGAACTCCAATAGCCATTATGGGGGATTTTTGATCTCCTCAAACTTGCTTTTCTTAGAACCAAGTTAGAAGACTAGGACTCTAAAATGCAACACACTGAATGGGATGCCTATTTTAATTGGTATCTTGAGGCTTCCAAGAGTATTCGGGACTCTAAAATCAGCTCTTTATAAAGTATCATTTCGAAATGAACCAAGGCACACAAACAATGAAAAGAAATATAAAAAGCTTTCCAGGCCTTTCTCCCCTCTCCCATCCCCTTTGTCTTCATCTCCACCCCCTTTATACTGTCCAATTCATCATTCTAATTCTCTCATTGAACTTTTCTTTTTCTTGGAACCTCTCCCTGCTCCTTCCTCCTTCAAGCCCATTAGAACCTGTCCTTTCCAAGTCAGATCCTCTTTGGGGCGTCTGGGTGGCTCAGTCAGTTAAGCATCCAACTCTTTTTTTTAATTTTCTTTCTTTTTTAAAAATTTTTATTTATTTTTGAGAGAGAAGAGTGCAAGCAGGGGAGGAGCAGAGAGAGAAGGAGACAGAGGATCTGAAGCCTGCTGTGGGACTCGAACTTATAAACGCTGAGATCATGACCTAAGCCGAAGTCGGACACTTAACTGACTGAGCTACCAGGCACCCCAAGCATCCAACTCTTGATACTGGCTCAGGCCATGATCTCATCATGGTTGTGAGAGTGAGCTCTGCGCTGGGCATGGAGCCTACCTGGGGTCCTCTCTCTCCCTCTATCTCTCTGCCTCTCCTCCACGCGTGCTCACTCTCTTAAAAAAATAATTAACTTAAAAAATTAAATTAAATTTTCTGAGGATTCTAACGTTAGGCCACTAATGTCCTATGTCCCCTGGACTAAGGTCAAACTATGAGCCATAGTCAAAGATTTTCCTAGAATTACTGAAGATCCTTATAGATGTTCCAAGGGCTTAATATAGTAACCCAGACTTACTAACCAGGTTCCTCAATTTGTGCCAGCTAGTTCACATGGTTGTCGCTGAAGGCCAAGCCCAGCGTGGATGAAATAGCGAATTGAGATGATTCTGTTGAATCCCTACAACTGCAAATGAGAGACCATCCTCCTGCCTTGTTATATAAGGCTCAGCCATCCCTAAACTGCTTCACCTGGCAATCCCTAGGCCTTCTCAAACCCTGTTGATTGGAATAAGATCCAGGCTCATACTCAGAAGTGCAGTGAACCTGTCTGTAACTATTACAATAGACTCCAACGTTGTTTTCAAGGAAAATTCTGGCCTTCCCATGGATGTTGAATCCACTCAGGTAGCCTTCCACTCTATGTTCATTAAGCGGCATAACTGAGATCTTTCCCTTCCAGTGAAAATGCAAATCATCTCACCTGCACCCTAAAGGATTCAGTTAAAGGGAAGTCCACTAAAATCTTCACTGTTCAGTTCCAACAAATGGAGGCCTCTAAACAAAACAAAACCCCTCCTGGTCTCTGCCATTATTGTGAAAATCCAGGATGTTGAAAGAAAGATCCTTACAAACTTAAGCACTCCAGGTGCTGTCAACCTTTCCAATGCTCTCCTAATTCCCAATCTGGGGACTCCAAGGAACCAAGGGGCCGTCTCCCCATCCTTACTCATTACCAGCTTGGATAAATACCTCTCCAGACTGAGAATGAATTTCTCTATTACTGGCTCTGGAGCTACACACTTGGTGCTCAACCCCACTGTTATTAAACAGCCACTGCCTCAAAGTTTTGAAGTGGTTCAAATAGCAGGAGTCTGTAATAAACCTTAACAGGTTTCCATCTCTAAGCCCATTTTTTCCTTTTTTGTTCTGGCCTCTGAAAGATCTTCATCCTTTTCTCTTTAGTCCCTCCAACCTTGTTCATATATCGAGATTTCTTAGAGAACTATCTTGTTGCAATTTCTTTCTCCCCAAAAGGAGAGATAATTTTAGAATTCGATGACAGCAACCAAATAGCCAGGTGAATCAAATTCAACATCTTTTATTTGCTCTTTCACTGATGGCACTGGAGCTAACTTTACGGAAATTAACAATATGTCCCCATTGGATCAGCTTTCACCCTCATTATGGGTCAAAATCTTCAACAGATATTGGCAGAATCAACAGTGCACCTCCTATTAACATCCAAGTATATCCCTCAAAACATCTCCCAGAATTAATTAATAATCTATAAATAAAGGGAGCCCTTTGAGGCATCGAGCCCACAATGTAATATTATAAGGCTCAGGGCCTCCTCCTCCCTGCTCCTATTTTGCCTGTGAAGAAACCCAATGGCCACAGATAGAGATTTTTCCAGGACATCTGAATCATAAACAATATTGTTATCTTTCGTCACCCCACTGTTCCAAATCCTCATACTTTGTTAGAATCATTTAGTGCCTTCTTAGCATCCCTGTTGATAAGGCCAGCCAATATCTCTGAGCCTTTACTGGGAAAGGAGAAGAATACACCTGAAAGTAATGCTCCAAGGTTTTACCAAAGTTTTTTTTCCAAACCTTGAAAGCAGATTTAGATGCTATGAAGTTACCTGGAGGTTCTACTTTATGACAATATATAGACTGCTGCTCTGCTCCCCTTCTCAGGCCTCTTCATAGGAAGATAGCATCCACTTTTTAAAACTTCTAGCCTTATGGGGACACAAAGTCTCTAAGGAGAAACTGGTTTCCTTAAACTTAGGTTTGTTATTTTGAGCACCTGATTTCAGAACAAGGGCTATATTTAGCCAAATGGTCTTCATGGCATCCTGAACTTTTCTAAACCCAAAACTAAATGCTATTTATGAAATTTTCATGGGCTAGCTGGCCACTGCCAAAATGGGATTCCAAACTTCTCTATTATGGCCCAAGTCCTAAATGTTTCATCAAAAACAAACCTGATCCTCTTGTTTGAGAAGATCATGGTGAACCTAGCCTTGAAAGCCCTAAAGGAAAGCTTGAGAAATTCCTCAGCCCTTGGACATACCAATTATCAACTTCCCTTTTTCCTTTTTATATTTGAAAGGAAAGCGAACCCCCTTGGGGTAATCACCCAAAAACATGGAACCACCATCAACTGATAGGGTTTTATAGCCAACAGCTAGACCCTGTGGCACAAGGATATCCCCCTTACCTCGGGGCCATTCTGCCGCCACCCTGTTAGTCAAGGCCACTGAAGAGCTAGTCATGGGATCCCTTCTAACAATCGAGCTCCCATGCAGTAGAAGCCCTCCTCCCCCCCACCCCCCGAATTCTCATCACACTCAACACCTTTTGGCCAGTCCTCTCACCTCCTATGAAATCCTTTTGCTAACCACTCCTCCTTTAACTCTTTGTCAGTAGAATAATCTTAATCTTAACCATGTCATCCTTCTTCCCTCTGCTACAGATGACACTCCTCATGACTGACAGATCACCTCCCGACCCCCTGTGACAACTTGCAGAAAACTCCTTTGGATAATGCTGACTTTTCATGATTTGCCGATGGTTCTTATTTAAAAGGTGAAAATGGTAAATGTGCTGGGTATTCCATTTCAACTCCCTAAAAAGTTGTTGAAGCAGAACCTTTGCTCTTGGTTACCCTGGCCCAATGGGCTGGATTGTACACTTTTGCTTGGGTTTGCATTTTACCAAGGGCAAAACTGCAAATATTTATACTGATAGAAGGTATGCCTTTGCAATAACTCATGACTTTGGAATACCATGGTAATAGTGAGGCTTCTTTCTTTCCAGTGGAGACAAAAAAAAATAGCCTTGATGTCCAGGAATTATTAGATGCCATATCCTTTCCAGGTCCCTTGTCCATATTTAAGGTACCTTGGCATTCCAGACATGATTGCCTGGAGGCTAAAGGAAACCACCTTACTGATATTTATTTAAAGAACACTGTTTTCAAAGGAATGAACAACCAAACCTGTGTCATGGTCCAAAGGGATGTCTCCCCAAATGATAACCTAGAAAAATTGGATATTCCCAAATTGGTCCCGCAAAAGGAAAAGTGATACTGGGAATCTAATAACTATTGATTCAGTAAAAAAAAAAAAAAAAACAAGGGGTGTATGGGTGGCTCAGTCAATTGAGCATCTGACTTCGGCTCAGGACATGATCTCATGGTTCATGAATTTAAGCCCCACATCGAGCTTGCTGCTGTCAGTGCAGAGCTTGCTTGGGATCCTCTGTGCCCCCCTCTCTCTCTGCCTCTCTCTCTCACACACACACTCGAAAATAAATAAACATTAAAAAAAAACTTTGACTTAGGCCAAATAATAATCCAGTTCTGCCAGAGACTCTAAAGTTCCTATTACTACTGTCTATACATTGTTCATTGATCTATTGATAAAATGATAAACTTCCTGAATGAATGCTGGTTGGGGATATATTAACAAGGCTGCAAAGAGTGCCTATTTTGTTTACCCCATGGGCCTAAAGTACAATCCAGAAAAACCTTTTCACACTGTTCCAAGACACTTTAAATTGTCCAATGGACGACTTGAGATTTGGCAAATGGATTTTATTTAGTTACTCCCATTTCGTGGATATATGTCTTTGGCAATGATTTGTATGTTTTCTCATTGAACTGATGTCTCCCCCTGTAGATAGGCCGCTGCTACTTCTGTGGCTAAACTCCTATTAGAAAAGATCATCCCTACTTGTGGAACCTCCCTCAAATCTTAGTCCAACCCCTTTGGAACTCTTACCCTTTGAGATAATCATAGGATGCCCAATGTACTTGGCCCCTGCTTCTTCTAATCCACAGCTGGTAAAGGGGGCATAACTCAGTATTGCAAAGGCCTAATAGTTTCTGTTGAGAATAACCATGCTTTAGTAGAAGAATCTGTGGCATGTTCTCAAAAGACAAAGTCCTTAAACACCACATCTTGCACCCTGGAGATTTCCTGTATTGGGAAAGACTTCTCCAAAAAGACTCTTTGATTCCATTGGAAATGCCCCCATCAGATACTATTAACCCACCCTTGTGTTATCAGACTCCAAGGAACAGGCTCCTGGATCCATGTGTCCCATCTGGAGAAAACACTAAACCCTGACTTGACATGCACAGCAACTAATGACCTGAAAATGAAGATTTCAAGAACCAAGGTGGATAACAGCTGAAGGGGACAGCTTTCCCAAGATGACTGTCCTAGGCTTATATATCTTTTTCTCGCTGTTGCTTCTTATTTCCTCCCTTTCTTTCATGGCCCAATATATTGCAAAAGGAAAACCTTTCTGACGTATCTGTCACCAGAAACTCCAATCTGTTCATAATGGAAGATCCCTTAGTCTTCCCTATTTAAGTACTGTGTTCCCCTGTACCCAAGAGGAATACAAATGAGCTAACTCATTTAACTGTTGCAAGGCTTGTAGAAAAGGCATCTTTAAACTGGGATGGT
The DNA here is from genome assembly GCA_030068075.1 of Paguma larvata. Taxonomy (NCBI): domain Eukaryota; kingdom Metazoa; phylum Chordata; class Mammalia; order Carnivora; family Viverridae; genus Paguma; species Paguma larvata. The sequence goes on from CM057827.1 coordinate 2,844,512, forward strand.
TCCTTGCAGAATGCCTGCTTCTCATCCTCTTCTGTATAATCATTATTAAGCTTTACACCTGTTGTCTGACAAACCTTAATAGAAATGATAAGCCCAACAGGGTGACCTCCTGCGCTTTTCTGTTAGTCAAATGTGGTTTTAGTGCTTTCTTATTTTTTTGTTTTTTAAATGTTTATTTATTTTTGAGAGAGAGAGGGAGACACAGAATCCTAAGCAGGTTCCAGGCTCTGAGCTGTCAGCATAGAGCCCAATGCAGGGCTCGAACTCACAGACTGCAAGATCATGACCTGAGCTGAAGTCCGACGCCCAACCGACTGAGCTATCCAGCCGCCCCAAAGTGCTTTCTAATCTATGTACTTTCCCTCTGATGTGGGATGTGGCAACCAGGAAAGGTCCTTCCTGGAACTGAGGGATGAAATCTCTAGATACGAAAAGTTACTCTCAATCAGCTATGCTTTTGAGGAAAGATCTTGATCAAAAAAGGGAAGTGTGAAAAAAAGGAAACTTAATTTAAAATGGAAGTCTGGTTGGGGCGCCTGGGTGGCTCGCTCCATTTGAGGGTCTGAATTCAGCTCAGGTCATGATCTCAGTTTGTGAACTCAAGCCCCGCATCACACTCTCTGCTGTCAGTGCAGAGCCTGCTTCAGATCCTCCATCTCTCTCTCTCTCTCTCTCTCTCTCTCTCTCTCTCTCTCTCTCTCTCTGCCCCTTTCCCACTCGTGCTCTTTCTCTCTCTCAAAAGTGAATAAACATTTATTTTTTAAAACATTAAAAAAAAAAATAAAATGGAAGTCTGGAAGCCCTGAAGGGGGCGCTCTCATGCACTACCACTTGCCATAAGAAGCATACCTCACATTCCCCAACAGGAAGAAGCTTACTTTACAGACGACAGCAGGAGGAAGAATTTCTCTTTGCCCAGCAACAGCTCAGCCAATGAGAATGCAGCAAAACAGCCCTGCCCAGCTTCCACCTTTTCCCCTGTAAAGCCCCTCTCCTCTGTTCTCTGGATTTGCATATGGTTTGCCATAGTTTGCTTGTCCCAAATTGCAATTCCTCTGGTATTAAATTTATTTTATGGGTAAAATAACTGGCTGTTTTTATTTTTTAAGATCAAAAGGAATTTTTTTATAGCCAAACTTATTCAATATAAAATTTAATGTTCAGAAGTAGCACCTGCTATCTGAAAGTTAATATATATATTGATATATAAAGTATTCTATAGAAAAGAGCACTTTTTATGATTTAAAATTTATATATTAGAGTTTTTGTTTTGTTTGCAAAATGCTGATTCAGTGAGGTCACAGTTAACTGGTTAGTTGTAATAAACTGGTGAGTGACAACAGCTTTCTATTGCAAACATAATTTACAACCTTAAATGAACAATCCCAGTTTTCTACAGCACATATTCCAACAGATGAGTTATCAAACATTCATCTCTCAACTGTCCTTGAAACTATTAACACAAACTTTCAATATTAAAGGATGCTCTTTGCCCTCTTAGTAAACAGACTTAGATGCAACTGCAAATTTATGCAGAGTAATTATAGATTTAATTCACACTCTATGGCAAATCATATTGTGAATATTCATTCACCATCTTTCTTATATATTTAATTTAATGGCTAATTATTAATCCAATGCTTTCGATTTACAAAAGTACTTATATCTGGCTTCTCAAAAGTTTCCCTACAAGTTTCTGTTTCAAAACAATTTGTCTCCTGAAGTTAACTTTAATCTTAAATCAAGGCTGAATCAAAAATATTGAGATGGATAACAATTTGTGTCCATATATACAATCTTAAAAGTTTTACCAGCACAATGTTGATTCCATTAGTTGTGTCACAAAATCAAAGAACAGATCACACATGGTGGAGAATGTTTTACCTTGTGTCTGTTATTATACATGTATGTTGCTATGGTTAAGAGGAGTCAAACATGAAAATCATAATTCTCTTATCTCTTGTGTCCTGGAGAACCAAAACTTTGGATGTAGACAAAAGGAGATATAGATATAACAAAATGAAGAGGTAAAAAACCCAGAGGTCTGAATTTGAATTTCCAATATCATTATGACCACATGAGGTATTTTATCTTTATATTATATTTAGGATGTCCCAAAAGTTCTTGGGTAATTGTAAGACTTAAAACTTCAGAAATATAAATGTTACAAATTTACAAAGCATATCATTTAAAAGTTTAATTATTTAAATGTATTTTATGTGTAGTTAGTTTGTGAATTTTGGATAATCATTTTGCCACCTTTAATTAGGGAGACTCCTAATGAAAGACACCATACCTCCTCTGGCCTTGTCATGGGGGGGGGTGGGGGGTGAGGATGGGGGGGGTGGGGGGAGGGTGGTGAGCCTAAGGGGGATCTAGACCCAGCTGTCACTTTGCAGGAACTACAGAGGACAGAGGGATATGTTAAACATCACTGTGAGCACACAGTCAGCAACACTGAGACCGTAAAAAGCTGTCTGTCAGGGGATGCCTGGATGGTTCAGTAGGTTAAGTGTCTAACTTCAGCTCAGGTCACAGTCTCACAGTTCGTGAGTTCAAGCCCCACATCAGGCTCTCTGCTGTCAGTGCGAGCTTACTCTGGATCCTCTGTGTCCCTCTCTCTCTGCCCTCCCTCGCTCTCACATGTGTGCTCTCTTTCAAAAATAAATAAACATTTAAAAAATGCTTTTAAAAAGCTGTCTGTCAGATGGTCAAGGTTCTTTAATAGATAAATTGTCAGGAAAAGAAGGGTACAGAAGGAGAACCTATAGATGATAAGAGTCTTTGAGGAAGTAAACTTCAAAAATAAACAAGTCTAAGTTATAGTGATGAGGGAATGCACTTGAGTGATAAAACTGTAAATAAGCACCAGGAAGTGATGACTATGAAAGTCAGAATGGTGGGAGGGAAGGGCTTGTAATTAAACAGGGCTCCTTGGGGCTGGAAAGTTCTGTCTTGACCTGCTTATTGGTTATAAGGGTATTTCTCTCTTTTTAAAAAAGATTTACTTATTTATTTATCCATCTATCTATCTATCCATTTATTTATTTACTTTGAGAGAGAGAGAGAGAGAGAGAGAGAGAGAGAAAGCATGAGTTGGGAAGGGGCAGAGAGAGAGAGAGAGAGAGAATCCCAAGCAGGTTCTGTGTTGTCAGTGCAAAGCCTGATACAGGGGTCTAACTCATGAACCATGAGATCACGACCTGAGCTAAAATCAAGAGTTGGACACTCAACCAACTGAGCCAGTGAGGTACCCCTCTTATATTGCACTTTTTTTTTAGCTTTTTTTTTTTAAGTTTATTTATTTTGAGACACAGAGAGAGAATGCATGCACACAAGCAGGGAAGGGGCAGAGAGGAGGAGAGACAGAATCCCAAGTAGGCTCTGTGATGATGGCACAGAGCCCGATATCATCACAGAGCCCGATGTAGGGCTTGAACTCTTGACCTACGAGATCATGACCTGAGCAGAGATCACGAGTCAGATAGACGCTCAACTAACTGGGCCAGCTGGGCATCCCTCTTTTGTTGCACTTTACAGTCAATCCTCCCTCCCTTGGTCCTGGCAGCCACTGATCTTTCTATTCCTATAATTTTGTCTTTCCCAGAATGTAATATAAATGAAATTACAGAGTGGATATCCTTGGACATCTGGCTGCCTTCATTAGCATACTGCACTTGAGACTTACCTCGGTCGTTGGTGCATCCATAATCATTTCCCCTTAGTAGTGGTTGCTCCCTCTTTTACTGCAGAGTAGAGTGTTTATCCATTCACCAGTCCAAAGACTTAGGCTCATTTTCAGCTTCTGGCAATTATCAACAAAGCTACTGTCAATATTTACATACAGAATTTCATGTGCATATATTTTCATTTCTATTGAGTAACTTTTAGGTTTTTCTTTTTAAATGCTATTCCTAAATTTTTGTCCTTTAGTTTATCAAGTGAAATGAAAGCCCAGATAGAAAGGGGGCAGCTGGGAGGATACTGCAGGTCCTGCAGAAGAGAGTTGGTTCATTTTCCCTTTTACTCTGTCCTGTGGCAAGCTTTTTAACCCCTGTAACTGACCTCTGATTTCTATTAGGATTAAACCCCTGTCTCTTCTAGAAGTGGGACATTGTAACACACATATTTGAAAATTCAGCGTTGGCCAGGAGCTATAGCTGAAGTAGAGGCTAGAAGTCTCAATTAGGACTTTATTGAAGAACTTCAAGAAAGTAGATTGTGTGGGCAGCTGATTTGAGGAGACAAGACTGAGCCAGTCTTTTCCTTTATTAAATAAGAGTAAAAACTGAAGAATATTTACAAAAGCCCTACCTGGAACACATTAGGAATATAAATATTAAACCACATTAGAGTCATGATCCCATGTCGTATAATGTATACACATTCCGTATGTTGTTTTCATATTTTTCTCCATCTAGTTACGACTGCAAGAGTTCCCTTTAAATCCTGACTTTTAAGTAATTAGTGTTGTCTTACATAACCCCAGTCTTGTGGCTAAGCTATATTCAGTTATTTGCCACAGAAACATTAAATTTACTCATTATACGTTTGTTATAGGAAATTAAATTTGTTAAAATATTGTTTTGTAGCATATTAAATTTAAGTAAGCTGATAAAAGAAAGTGACCTAGAAAAGTAGTAACCAAAATAAGAAAGAAGTGTATTTCTCTCTTAAGTAAATAGTCCAGAGGTAGGTGGACAATCTAGGCAAATAAGAGTCTCTACTCTATGAGGTCATTCATGGGTCATTCAGGGAACCACGCTCCTCTCTTGTTGCTCCATAATCATATAAAACAGAAGTCGGCAAACTTTTTCGATAAAGGAGCAAACAGTAAATATTTTAGGCTTTGTGGGCCATATGTGCTCTGTCGTAACTTCTCAAGCCTGCTAACGCAGCATGAAAGTGGCCACAGATGATACGTTAGTGCATGAGTGTGGCTTTGTTCTGATAACACTTTGTTTACAAACACAGGTGGCAGGCCAGATTTGGCCCGTGGATCATGGTTTGACAAGTCCTGTCCTAGCATCTTGTGTTCGTGGTGGAAGCTCCATTCACGCTCTGGTCTGTGGGAAGGGATAAGGAGGCAGCAGAAGGCAAGACACATCATTTCTGCTAACATTCATGAATCAAAACATAATCAACCGTCCATCTACTTCCAATAGAAACCCAGAAATTCTCTAGGTGAGCGATCATGTGCCTAGATAAAACGTGGGGGTTTGATAAGTGAAAGAAAGGAGAGAGTGGATATTAGGGAACAATTTTAGTTTGGGGATGAAACTCCTTTTCCCTCTGAATGCTGAAGGCCTTGCGCCACCAGCATCTAATTCCAACGTTGAAGTCAAAAAGTCAAAAGCTCCTCTAAAATCAAGCCTTACCTTTAGCCTCCGTAATCCAAAAGTTCATGATATGCTCTGGTTTGATGTTTTTTCAGCCATCTGGCTGGGGATTAGTGAGAACTTTACATTTCAAACTTGTATCCTTCAGTTCTGGGAAATTGTCTTGAATCCTTTCTCTGACAGTTTCTTCCCTTCCATTTTCTCTGTGTTCTCTTGCTTTAGTGCTGATTCAACTGATGATGGATTTTCTGCATCGCTTTATAATTTAATTTTCTTTTCTCTCCTATTGTCTATCATTTAGTTTCTTTGCTCCCCTTTTGTTTTTTGATTTAAAATAATTTTTCTTTAGTGTTTATTTATTTATTTTTGAGACACAGACAGCAAGCAGGGTGAGAGGGAGACAGAATCCCAAGCAGGTTCTGTGTACAGAGCCTGATGTGGGGCTTGAACTGTGAGATCATGACCTGAGCAGAAACCAAGAGTCAGACGCTTAAACGACTGAGCCACCCAGATGCCCCTCTTTGCTCCCCTTTTAAAGTTGATGGTATCCTCAACTTTCAATGACCACTCTTTAAATTTGTATTTGCTATATTGTTGTGAATTTCTAAAAAGTTCTTTTTGGCTATTTCTGAATGTTTTCTCTTTAGATCAGTCTCAATTATTTTCTTATGGATGGCATATCTTCCCTAATCTAAAGTGTTCTGCGGCTGATTACTGTCTCTACTTCCCCTGAAATATTTCTTCTTGACTATTTTACTTTCTGCCTTAAATGTTGGAGGGTGTCCTTAAGTATCTGGGTGTCCCACAGATGTCCATTTATAGTTAAGAATGAGGTAATTTAAAAAATAGATTTAAAAAAAAAAAAAAGAATGATTGTAAGCTCCATGCAGATGATGGGTTGGATTCGTCCCACGGGGCGGGCTGCTTCCCCGCAGTGTGACCAGAGGAATGCTGCTTTTATTTCAGGAAATCACCATGTGTCACTGTTTGTAGGTCTTTTCTCTTGAGATTGTCCAAGAATGGGATTATGTGTTGTGTTTTAGAAATGGATATTCTTTAAGCTCCATTTTGTTTTTCACTTTTACAACTGCAAAGAGAAGTATCTGGAGAATTTACATAACTTCTACACTGGTAAAGTTAACTGTAACAAGGCAATTATGGTGATGATTAGTGGTTGAATTATATGAACACAGGTCAGAAAATTCAATTTCCTATGATGAATAAAGTTTATAACTTAAGTGAACAAACACAATTCTTTCTAGCAAACAGAATTTTCTACAGTGTACATAGTATATACATAATACAGCTGTTGTATTTAGAGGTTAAATACCAAGGAGACTCTCTGCCCTTAGTAAGAAAATATGTACCAGGAAGTAGAACTATATTTTAAAGAGTCAAGCATGTGTAAAATAAAATATAAACTTAGAACTTTGCCCCGTGGCTCAAAATTTTCATTCATTTGTTTGATACAGTCAAATATAAGAATCCCTTAATTATCTATCTCGTTAACGTGAGACAAATAACTTAACTCCAAATCCAAAACACTTGTTTCAACCAAGTTCTTCTTATTCCTTGTTTCTCATTATATATATTTACACCTTGTAACCTGTTCTTTTAATTTCAAGCAGGACCAAATTAAAGTATTTTCAAGTTAATATATTTTCACAATCCAGTCATTTTCTCCAGAAAGCCTTCCAATACCCTACCTGGTGGGGACAGGGGGAAAATGGGGAAGAGGAGACAAGAGGTAACAATCCAACAGCCAACTATTGCATAGCCAAGAGAAGAAAGAGAACAACAGGAAAAGACCTTACCATACAGTTCGAAATCTTCCACTTAATCCTCCTGATTTGAGTTAGGTACCTCACTCTCTACTTTAAATTTATCGAGTGTCAGGGCACCTGGGTGGCTCAGTCAGTTAAGCATACGACTCTTGATTTCGGCTCAGGTCATGATCTCACAATTTGTGACACTGAGCCCGGCATCTGGCTCTGTGCTGACAGCATGGAGCTTGCTTGGAATTCTCCCTCTTTGCCCCTCCCCCATGCGCACTCACACACTCTCTCTCTCAAAATAAATAAGTGAACTTTAAAAAAATGTAAATTTATCCAGTGTCATCCTAGTGGAGTTTGGGGAGACAGGAGAAGTAAGTCTGTGTTCCGTCTAACATATCTAATTGGTAACACTGAGAGATTTCTTTGGAAATAGGAAGCACCTTACTAATTATTCATGAAAATAAAAAACAAATTTCTTGTTTAACCATTCATGCTGTCAAAAAGTAAAAAACTAGAAGTGCCACAATTATAGAGTGCTACACTTACTCTCTATGAAAGACTGTTGGTTTTCTCTTAGTATCTATTCTTCCTTTTTCCCATAAGAATTCTGGTGGTTTTTTTTTTCAGTTTTCTTGAAACATAATTGACACACACAACTGTATGAGTTTAAGATATACAACATAATGGCTTGATATACATATATTGTGAAATGATTACCATATGTTTCATTAATGTATATCATCTCATGTAGTTATAAAAAAATGTTCTTATGTTGATAACTTCTTGGATCTACTCTCTTCATACACTTCAAGCATACCATTCAGCAGTGTTAACTAGAGCCATCATGTTGTACATCACATCCCCAGTACTTATTTATTTTAGAACTGTAAATTTCTATAAGAACTCTAATTTTAGTTGGGCATCTTGCCATACAGCTGAAGATGGCATTTCCTGGCCTCCTTTATAGTTACATTTAGCCATGTAAGTAAGTTCTGGCCAATGAAAAGTAAAAAGAAGTAATATATGGAACATTTGGGGAGTCTCCCTAAAAATGAAGAAGGCTTTGTCCTTCTTCCCTTTCTTCATCCCACTTTCCCATAATCAGATAAGATGCTGGACCACCAACAGCCATCTTGGACAAGAGCCATAACCTAAGATGGGTGGACTATGCATCTTGAAGGGCACTAGATCCATGGTATCTTCTAAATTAAAGGGTAAAACTGAGTGGTTCTCTTTCTTGGGTTCTGGCAAATAAAATTCCCATTTACTGTCTAAAACCCTTGCTTTAGCTTTTCCAAATATCCAGGCTACAGAGGCTTATACCCCAGGCTGCCTCTTACAGAGGTTTAATTCCCTTCCTCAGTGCTAGCTTGTTTTTTGTCCTGAATGACTTCCCTGCCTCTCTAGTAATCTTACATTCCAAGTACAACCCAGTCACACTGTGTTCAGATCAAATCAAGTCAGACAGCACCAGAGCTGTCAAATATCGACTCCAGACTCATCAACACCCAAGCTCCAGCTACTGGGTTTTTCTTTCAGCCAATACTCACCAGACTGTGCCTTTCAGTTGCTTAGATTCTTCTCCTAAAGTGTGGGACACACTCACAGCTACCTGCTCACTCTTGATGACAGAATCTTAATTTTGTTTGAGAGGTGTATTAGTTTTCTATTGCCACTGTAACAATCATCACAAATTTAGTGGCTTAAAACAACACAATGTATTCTCTTATAATTTTAGAGGTCAGAAGCTTAATATGGAGGTTCTAGGGGGGAAGTCCATTTCCTTGCCTTCTCTAGTTTCTAGAAGATGCCTGCATTCCTTGGTTTGTGGCTCTGCATCATTCCCCCCTCTGCTTCCATTTTTCTCTTCTCTGACTTTGATCTTCTTGTTTCCCCCTTATAAATAAAATACCCTTGTGATTACACTGGGCCCACCTCTTAACCTAGGATAATCTCCCCAACTCAAGATTTCTAACATACATCTCCAAAGTTCTCTTTTCCATGTGAGGTAACATAGTCACAGACTCCAGGGAGATTATTATTCTGTCTATCACAGAAGGCAATGAACCCCATCCCAAAGGGTGAATCACAATTAGTCTAAGCCAACTGTGGCAATTCTATTTGTTTACCTTTGACGATAATGGGTCTGTGAGGGAAACATGTGACTCATTCTGTCCAGTGAAATGTAAGAAGAAGTCTGGCATGTCTGGGAAAGATTTTCCTCTTAATAGGAGAAGTGCAAGAAGAGAGAGTCTCACTTTTCTGGCTATGCCCTTCCTCATCTTTTGGATGCTATCATGTGAGGACATGACACTTAGTGCGATTCCAACTACCCTGTCATCTAAAGAAAAGGCCAAGACAATTGTAGAGACGCTGATTTAACAGCTTGACATAGTTTAGCCACTAATCCAACTCTGGAATCACTTACCCTTAGACTTCTCATTAAATAAAATACTGAAATGTTTTTAGTGTAAGCAACTGTTAGTAGGATATTTTGTTACTTGCAGCCAAAGGCATTCCAAGTAAGGCTCTCAACTGCATATCCCTTGGATTCTGTTACTTGCTTGCAAGAATCCTGGCTCTTAGGAAATAATTTCCAACCATACATGAAAAAGCAACATAAACGAATATGGATATATTGGTGATTGATTTTTATCTCAAACTAATCATATTTGAGCTTCCAGACTCATATAATCACAAGCTACCTTCTTTTTATCTTGTCTCATATTCCGCCCACCCAAACGTACACAGATGGTTTCTCTGTCTGGTCTCAATACATATACATACTCGGTTACACAATATACTGGATAGTAAGTTAAACAGGAGAAGCCCCATAAAGTACCTAGAATGAGTTATATAGTAAGTGTTCAACAAATTGTGGCTAACATTATCATATATTCTCTGTGCTTGATGGCTGCCATTTTATTTTGGCTGATTAAACCCCATGATTAATAATAGTGTCACCAAAGTCCCACCTTGAGACAAACTGGACTAAAAAGATGCCTTCTACATACCCTGATCATATCCTGGAGAATTAATAATCACACCCAATACTGAAGAAATTAACCTCTGAGAAAACTCTGGGAAATTTTCATCTATTTTCCAATGAAGACCCAATGTTAAAAATTAATAATAGGGGCGCCTGAGTGGCTCAGTCGGTGAAGCGGCCAACTTCAGCTCAGGTCATGATCTCGCGGTCTGTGAGTTCGAGCCCCACGTCGGGCTCTGTGCTGACGGCTCAGAGCCTGGAGCCTGCTTCGGTTTCTGTATCTCCCTCTCTCTCTGCTCTTCCCTTGCTCACACTCTGTCTCTATGTCTCTCAAAAATAAAATAAAAACGTTAAAAAATTTAAAAAAAAATTAATAATAGATATTTGCTCAATACTAATTTAAAGATACGTATTTTGAATAATGTTGAAGCCAGAAATCTCCCCCAAACAGATCTGAGTGAGTACCTGTTTATACCCTCAGCCAAACCATCCCTAGATGAAGGTAGAACAAGAAGGCCCTTGGTCCATAAAAAGCTACATTATCTGGTGATCTAATGTTCTTCTAAAAATACCTCTTGAGAGAGGCTTTCCAAATCTTTCATACCTATAGACTATAGACAGACTGAAATCAGTCCAGTCTGTCCCTACTTAGGCAAATACGGTACTTGTCCTTATAATTCCTGGTTGAATAAAGCCTGTTAAGGTTTCATCCTCCCATAACAAAACTTGGCAAGAATGCACGTAAAATAGCATCCAGAGAAATGACTGCTCCATGCCATGCCCAGAAATCTAACTGGGTTCTGGTTTCACACAAGAACATAAAACATTTGAGACCAACAATTCCATGAACACTGACCAAGAAAATATATATTAGCCCATTTTAGAGAACTACATCTAGCCAAGTATGCTGAAATACTGGATAGTTGTCATGGTTGCATTTCCTTTGCCTAGAATGGTGGCTGGCTCATGACTGCAAATAATATTTTTTGAATGAAAGTTTTAAAACTTAGAAGGACCAGGAGGCTGCACTACAATGGTAGTCTAAAGGAAGTGAACCCTGAGCCCTAGGGTCTTCTTTCAAGGCAAAAAGAATTTTATGATACTGCTCCAGGCTAATTCGTTTAAAAGTTCTCTCATTGATGCTTAACTCTTTTGCTAATGTATCCTCAAACCTTTAATTTTCTCACCACCTCACTATCCCTTAAAGAGAAAGACTCTTGTTTTTAACTTTATACATACTTTATGTTTTTTCATGTTCTGCAAATTGATTTTGTGCAGTCACTGGGAAAATCGACACTGTAGTTCATTTGTAGGTTGCATGACTCATACAATATGGAAAAACTGTTTGACTTAACTTTTCTATTGAATTGGCCTGCTCCTGAACCATGTGGCAATACCCTTTACTCAATTCACCGGATAGAACTGAAACTCAATCCACGTTGTATTTGGCATTTGAAATCCAAAGCACTTAAAAAAACCTCCCCACACCATAGGAAAAGCATGAGCCAAACAGACAAACTATATAGTCATTTAGCTGAGAAGAGAATCCTTCCACTTCCATCCCTGAGAGAGCAGCCCATAAAGGGATTACGGGAGATGGTGTTTCAGTTCTCCCTGGGCCGTTTTCATAATGAGACATCTTCATTCCTTTCTAAGTGTTATCGGGTCCAGCACAGTCCCTGCTTTGCTGAGCCACACCTGTGCGAGGAGTTACCACACCACCAAAACAGACGTGGCCGCTCGTCCACCAGAATCCCAGTCATGGTTGCACAATGGGCTGGTGTGCTGCCAAAGGGATATGCGTGGTGTGATATTTTGGTCACATTAACAGTCTTTTACACGAACTCCCGTCCCTCGCTGGCTATGTCCTCATAAACATGACGGGTATTTGTAGTACTCAGACTTCAGCAGGATGCGAAAAACTCAACTTTTCTTTTTTTGCTGTGTTCAAAATCTTTGGGCTCATCCTTAGGAGGATTAGAATTATTGTTCTCTCCGCTTCAGGGAACATAACTGTCCCCAGCTTCCAGGGACAATCAATAGAGCTCATGTATGAAAAACCAGGGCTCTGTCAGACCTGCCTTTCCCGAGGGACTGCAGCATACGTGCTCCATTCACGTCCCTTTCCCTCCCCGCACCCTGAAGGTGGACATGGCTGAGAGACTTGTGCTGGCTGATGAAATGGGGGCAGAATGATGTGTCACTTCTGGATGGAGGCATTTTATTGCAGGTACTCAAACTCCAGTGTGCTCTTCTGTGCCTCGGTCATCAGAGTGGGACATGCTCAGCCCCGGCCTGTGTTCTTACGTGACTGTGACAAGCAGAACCCTTCGGCCCACCCATGTCGCACATGCAGGGCAAAAGAAAAATAAATCATTGTTATTTTAAGTCACTTAGATTTTCTTAACTCCATGCAACCTAGTTCATTCTAACAGAGGAACATTAAGGATTACTGTGCGTGGAAAAAAGGCAAAATGAGGTTTTGTGAAGGAAGGACTAAAGACAGAAGTGGCAGCCCCAGGGAGAGGCTGAGGGGCACTTTAGACCATGGGTGCCAGCCCAGAATGGGTGCGAGGCCTCCGTCCCTGCGAGTGCCTCACAGGCGTTAGTGACCAGAGAGTGCTGGGACCAAGCACAGGATATTTTTTTTTTCAATGTTTATTTATTTTTGAGAGAAGAACATGAGCAGGAGAAAGGCAGAGAAAGAGAAAGACAGAATCCGAAGCAGGCTCTAGGCTCTACACTGTCAGCACAGAGCCTGACACGGGACTCGAACTCACAAACTACGAGATCATGACCTGAGCTGAAGTCGGACGCTCAACCAACTGAGCCACCCAGGTGACCCAAGCGCAGGACACTTCTAAGGAAAGTGTTCCCGTGCCTGGAAACTGAGTGGACCAGACAACTGACCTAGTTCAGCAAGCACATGTCAAGGGAGCATCCGGGGTCCAGGAGGCAGGGGGGACTGTCATTGCCAACAGCTCGAGGTGCTGTGGGACCTTCACAGGAAGTTCAGTGCATGGTCTGTCTGTCTGAACTAAGAAGCAGACGCTAAAACAAGATGAAGACAGTCAAGAGGTCTGTCAAGAAATGAAGACCAGCAACCCCAGTGGAGGGCAATAAGGAGAGAGGTCCAGAGGGCAGGCAGGATGGTCAGACTGCAGGGAGTTCTGGCTCCTTTGAGGGAGAGACGGAGGGGAAAGTGAAGAGGCAAAGCTGCTGACAGTTTCTAGAGAAGTTTCAGCAAGATTTATAAGGAGTCCTCAGCCAAGTTCACCCTTCCGAGGAGCATGGGTTTCCCATGTGTTAGACTCCCTTGGACACACTTAGCCATCAGCTCATGGCAGTTCCTGGAAACACTGCCTGGTGCTGATGCTGTGTTAGACATCAGAGAGCAGCCCCTGGGACTCCCAGGAAACTGTTCCCACAGGAGGAGGTGTCAGCAGGGAGCTGTCCCAGCCACCACACAGCCGCCACACCATCTTTCATACAGCTTAATGAAAGCCTAAGAAGCAGGAAGACCAACGATCACACACAACATGGGCTCATAGTATTGCCTTACATTTGTTTCAAGGTATACAGTTCACCTAGTGCTTTTACGCATCCCCTCTCATTGTGTGGTCCGGGTGACGTGATAAGATTGCGAAGCCTGAACTCCAGCATACCTGTGCACGCGGAGGGGCGCTGGCCTAGCACTCAACCGGCTCACACTTAGGACTCCGGCCACTGTATAATGAAAACACCTGCCGAAACCCAGTGCCCCAGAGATGTTTGTAGTGTCGTTAAGCAAGAATTAATCTTAGGCCACTTGATATGAAATGCTTAGAAAGAAAGTGGACTCTGAAGAAGGTTCTTCCTGTGTTTACCCTTTCAGTAGAGGTGGCGTTCATAGGATGAGATTTGTCTCTAGCACAGACATGCAAGGGTGGGTCACAGGAGATCCTGTTTACCAGGAAAACACCCTCCGGGAGTGACCATCGGCTGGTGTCTCCAAATGCCAGAGCAGCCCAGTGTGGCTTCAGGATGGAGGAGAACAGGCCCCCAGGCAGAGATGCCTCGCTGTATGTGAAGAGGAGAAAGTCTGGCTTCAAAACGCAGATACTGAGGAGAAAACCCTCCCCAAACCATGGGACCTTCCTCAACTTTGCAACAGGCTGGTTTACGTGGGACGAGGCCAGCAGCTACTTCTCTTTAACATTAATGGAGATTTTCTTCTTCCTAAAGAGAAATAAAAACAAAAATGGTGAAGTAAGAATTACCCAGACTGCAGGAAAAACCTGAATCACAGTTCCATTCTCTGAATTGGTGCAGCTCAGTAAAGAGGAAGAAGGTACAGGCTTTGTGCCAAGCTCTTGGGTTACGCCTAAAATCAGAGACCAGGTTAAGGTAACCTAATACTGGAAACAGGGCACATGAGGTGAAAATAAACGTATTTCAAGAAATCTTCACGTTCTGAGAAATAAAGGGTGGCAACATGTCAATTTTAGGATTGCTGATTATATGGAAACCATTGGGAGTGTATTTTCACTGGCTGTCAGAAAAACACCCAGGACCAAAGACTTTTTAAACTTTGAAATTATTTCCTTGGAGAATATAATGTGAAACATTTCCACAGCGCATTTCTCCATTTCTTCCTTTCAGAGTAAGACCTCTCTGGGATTGCTTCCAGCACAGGAACGTGTTCTGGTGAAATGGCACCCCACTAAACAGCACCGGGCCTTTTATTTTATACTTAAGAATCGTCTACTCAGGGATGGGAAATTGCTTTCCTTTCTTAGCAGAAGAAACTGCCCAGGGCAGCAGAAGAGTAAATAACAGGGTGCTGAGCTGAAAAAGATCTCTAAGTTTTAAGTCTTTTTTTTTTTAATGTTTCGGTTTTGCTGTTGTTGTTGTTGTTGTTGTTGTTGTTGTTTGAGAGAGAGAGAGAGAGCATGTGCTCCCATGCGTGAGTGGGCAGAGAGAGAGAGAGAGACAGGGACAGAGAATCCAAAGCAGGCTGTGCTGACAGTAGTGAGCAATGTGGGGCTCGGACTCACAAACTGTGAGATCATGACCTGAGCCGAAGTTGGACACCCAAATGACTGACCAACTCAGGCGCCCCTCTACATTTTAGTCTTAATGCTGTCACTAACTGGGTCTTGTGGGGTAGGTCACATAACTACTCACAGTCTGTTTCCATATTGATAAAATGAGGTGATTGTTAACGGGTCAAAGTCTTTTTGTTCGTCTAATTGACCTGGGAGGCTCTCAAAGAACACAGATGCTTGGGATCCTCACACGGACTTATCAAATCAGAACCTCTGGAAATCTAGGTTTTGAAAGCTCCCTTGGTGATTCTGATGCAGTCACTCCATAGGCCAATATTTTAGGGGTAACTAGACAAGATGTTCGAGATCCCTTACAGTTCTAAAATCTATGATGATGAGGAGGTAGGAAGTGGAGGTTGGGTAGAGGCATTCTTCTGTGCCACAGAGCAGAAGGGTCGACATCATCTGGGAGCTTATTAGAAGTGCAGATTCTTGGACCCTGGTCAGAACCCTGCTGAATTAGAATCTCTATGTATTTTTATAAGTTTATTTTTATGTATTTATTTTTATTTTTTTTTAGTAAGCTCTATGCCCAACATAAGGCTTGAACTCATGGCCACAAGATGGAGAGTCACATGCTCTACCAACTGAGCCAGGCAGCCACCCCTAGAATCTATATTTTAACAAGATTCCCCACAAGTTCATAAATACACAAAAGTTAGACAGCCCTGCCCTACCCCACACAATCAGGAGGGAACCTTGTCTACTGAGTATGGTCAGTGGTCATTCTCCTGTCCAAGCTCTGAGGTGTGGCCGACTCAGAAATCAATCACAGGGGAAACATTCAGCTTCAGATGATATGTCTTCCTGGCTATCATTCTCCCCAAAGAATGCGAATTTGGGACATTGGGACCTCACGGTAAGTTCCCTTTCAAACTTGTCTTAAATGTCTATGGAGGGAAAACAGTGAGGCCAAAGGAGTGAGAGCTAGGCTATGTGTGTGAGTACGCATGTGTGTGTGGGGTGGGGAGGTGGCATTATTCTTCCACTTACCAACCAGGCAAAATATCCCAGGTGAGTTACCAGAGGTGAGGTTAACCATTTGAGGGAGAAGAAAATTTTTGCTCGTGTTCAACTGCTAGTCTTTGATTAAGATAGGGGGAAATTTTAACGTAGTGCAGCTCACTTTCTCAGGAGTTTGCTATTCTTTTTAAGTTTCTTTATTTTGAGAGAGAGAGAGGGAAAGAGAGAGAGAGAGTGTGTGTGTGCAGGGGCAGAAAGTGGAAGAGAAAGAATTCCAAGCAGGCTCCGCGCCATCAGCACAGAGCCTGATGCAGGGCTCAAACTCATGAACTCTGACATCATGACCCGAGCTGAAACCCAAACCCAGGGTTTCAGCTTAACTGACTGAGCCACCCTAGTGCCCCAGGGGTTTGCTATTCTTATCCACATCCTGTCTCTCATTGAGAGTCTATTTTCAAAGGAAGAGAAAAAAAAAACACCTCCATACAGAAAAGGCTAATTTCTGCTATTGGGGGAGGGGAAAAGTCAAATTTACAAAACTCAGATAAAGCATGTAAAAGAATTTAAAAACGGGGGCGGGGGGGGGGTTTAAAAAAATCTTCCCACAAAGAAGACATTCTATTGATTTTTTTTTTCTCAAGAAAATAAACACCCAGTTTTATTCTTTTATGATATTCCACTGAAATAAAATTCTTAGGGAAACCCTGAGTCTTCTGGGTGTTGTGTTGTGTTGGTAAGTGTTCATTATAAGAAGTAGATGATGTCCTTCCTGTGAACACAAATATTCTTTCTGCTACTCTGAAGATATGTCATTTTTACTTTTTCTTCCAAGATAATACTGAACTTCCTATGGGATTTTTTTTCCATACATATTCGTTTATTATTCATAGGAATTATTCTTGATATAACATGTGTTTCACTTGCTTATGTTCATAAAAGAAATAAATCCGTGGCCAAGAAGTGCAGTTGTTTGTTTTTTTTTATCTCTATACCCATAAATAAAATTAAAATTTGTAAATGGGCTTCCAGGTTACCTAGCCCAAGGACTGAGGACAAGAGAAAGGCTCTCCCCAGGCCTGTTCACGACCTCTGCCCTCCAAACCCATAAAACATATCCCAAACCACTGCCACTTACATTCTTACTTCCTAAAGATAGGTGAGCTAATGGTCATTTATCACATATAAATTTCTCAGACTGTCATCTTCAGAGACTAAGCAGACTGGAAAGTTTGGGAGAGAATCTGGTGGAAAGGAGAGAGCAAAGGGAAGGAGAAAGTTTTTTGTTGTTTTTTTTTTAATTTTTTGAACATTTATTTATTTTTGAGAGATGGAGAGAAACAGTGTGAGCAGGGGAAGGGTAGAGAGAGAGGGAGACACATAATCCGAAGCAGGTTCCAGGCTCCAGAGCTGTCAGCACAGAGCCCAACAGGAGGCTTGAACTCACAAACCTCAAGATCATGACCTGAGCTGAAGTCGGATGCTTAACCCACTGAGCCACCCAGGTGCCCCTAATGTTTTTTAATGTTTGTTTATTTTTGAGAGAGACAGGGTACAAACGGGAGAGAGGCAGAGAGAGAGAGGGAAACACAGAATCCAAAGCAGACTCCAGGCTCTGAGTCAGCACAGAGCCACTATGGGGCTCAAACCCACAAACCAAGAGATCATGACCTAAGCCGAAGTTGGATGTTTAACCGAACGAGCCACCCAGGTGCCTCAAGGGCAAAGTTTTCTTAGGGACTTCATTAAGGTTAAATCTCTAGGAATGAGGGAGTCAGGGAACACAAAGTCTCCTCAAATCTCTTAGTAAACCACAGGGGCTTTGATGGTATCGACCTCTAAGTTTCAGGTGCAGATTAGCACAAAAATACCGCTCTGATCCCATGGGCTGGTAGATGGAGTAAGTCTCCCTGACCCAAAACATGAATGGCATGAAGGCCAAGAAGCCGAGGAGCTGCTTATACATTAGATTCCAAGAAATGGGTGTGAAGGATGTGTCCACACAGTCCCTGATTGTGAGTCTAGGTCCCAGTGCATTAGTCTACCCTAGTTTGGCCTCAAGTCTGGATAATCTCATTCATACCACAGACCCCTCTAGAACTATGAATAGTCAGGGAGCTTCTGGTGATCATCATACCCCATGCCATCAGTCAGGGATTGCTTCTGGTTTTCTATCTGCATATTATATTTTTTGGCAGCTTCAGCTAGTTCTTCTGGAGTCTTGGGATAGGGCCCGAGGGTGCATGTCCTTGGTGATATGGGAGATCGTTTGCACACTCATGTACCAGCTGCCCTTTGTGGCCCTTTTTTCCCAGGACTCTGGTCCTGGCCACCACCTCTTCACCTTCTTTATTAATTTATTATTAGTTTACCAGGAAATTATTCACAAGAATTCTAAACCTACCATCTATTTTAAGACCCTATGTAATTCTAATTTAAGCTTTCCATAGTCTGCCTAACAAGCAAATGGATGAGTGTGATTAGCAGTGTTCTCTTTCCTTCCGTGAATTAGATGGTGTATGGATCCTTACTTTTCAGGCTAAGGAATATCAAGTGTTTGTACATTAGAATTACCTGGGGAGCTTTTAAAAATCAGCCCATACTTCATACCATTTAAATCAGAATCTCTGAGGCAGTGGAAGTCGAGCATCAGTATTTCCTAATACTCCCCAGATAATTCCAATGTGCATCCAAGATTGAAAACCAACCAGAAAGGGAAAAAATGGAGGAAGAGCTCTATGTGAAAGGCCAGTTGTGAAATGTGAGTGTTTGGCTTGTTGATTTGATGGCTAGTTGAATGAATGGTTGTTTGAGAGGACAGAAGGCACGGTTCTCCATATGATTTAGGACTTAGAGCAAAGTTGGAAAGGATACCAGCATTCCCACTTTCAGAGCACATGGGAGGAGCATGGCCCTTTCCTTCACAGAGGTGGCTTCGTGGACTTCATACACTTATCCCTTACCTGGGCCTGTTCAGAGCCTCCCCTGATCTAGGAAATTTCTCTCTCTGCCTTTTTTTCCCTCCACTGCAGGCCCTTTTGCTGGCCTCCCCACATGCCAGCCTGAGGTGGTTCTCAGAGCTCTCAGGTGCCCCCGCTTGAAATGGTAGTCCATGTGCTACGTGGCTCTAATGGTGGCCGGCAGTAGGAAGACAGGAGAGAAATTTCTGCTGCTTCCTCCCTGATAATCCTTGACTCATGCTCCAGAGACACAACTGGTTCACTCACAACTTCAAAAAAAAAACCCTACATTTTAGCTAGTGCTCCATTTCTCTCATGGGCAGCTGATCTACTTCCCAGTTTATGTAATTTCCATGCTTTACACAAAGCAAGAGGTGGTCAAAAAATGTGTGTTGTGTAAATTAGCTTGACGCCACCTTTTCTTCATGGCACTTGTAACACTTATGTCTGCCAACCTTGCCAGACTGAAAACTTTGTGTTTAGTTTCTTTCCATTATATTCCCAGCATCTGTCATGTGGCTCTCAATAAATATTTGCTGTGTGATAAATGTGTAACTAAATAAGGGCTTCTTCTGACTCTTACACAACATCCACTATAATACTAACTCTAGGTAATATTTGGTTAATTAATGTTAATCCAAAGCAATGAAATTTGGTTTGCAAAGTGTCTTAGTGCCAGAGGGCAAGGAGAGACCAAAGGAAGGGGCAGACCACACCAGATTGGCAGGTGGTAAGTTCAATAAGCAAGGGAACTTACAAAGCTTGTCTTGAACAGCCTCAAGATTAGTAGGTGGTTATACTAAAAGGTTACATAGAGGTCTTAACTGGGATCAGTCATGTATTCAGTCCAGATGGCCTGAACGACACATTGCTCTCTTAAGGATATGACCTTGGAACAACCTTCGCTGTGGGAATAATAGGCAGAGCATGTATTCAAGGATGGGGAGGGAGTAAGTAGTCTCTAGTTGCCTGAGTCCAGCTCGACGGTCAACTGGCAGTCATGTCATCTGGATGACCTCCTCCAATATTCCGCCCCTTGTGACCAGCTTTTACAATCTCACATACCCTCCTCTTCCACCATGTGCCCTGAGTGGTGTGCAATGGGTTTTGCTGGCACGGAGGTGGCTTGTTTGGTGGCTATCTGGCTGTGATGGAGCTGGACGCCAGAGCAACAATATAGACACATGCAAGAGAAAACGCAGACTAAGTTGATTCCCAAAATAAGTAACAGGAGCCAAGGGCTCCATGATTCAAATTATTGACTTACTAAGTCCCCTAGACTGGAGGTTGGATCACTTATGGTGTTCACTTGTGCCCTCATGTGATTTAATGGAGATGATACATTGGCAGGCTCCTCAGGTATGAACAAACAACACTCTGGGTAATGATGCAGGTGTCCCTTTGTGAGGCAATGATAATATCCAAGGCCATTCTATTTTGGAGGAGAGCTTTTCTCATATGAGCCATTTCAGTATTCAGGAAAGGTAGTGTTTGTTGGCTATCATTTAACACTTGCTGGGTAAATTTAGTAAGGGCTCCTAATTGTATTATAATGTCCCCAGGCTAATGGGGGGGGGGAGACAAAGATTGTGGTTAAAGCTACTAGTGGAAAACAGAACATGCTCTCCTGGCCTCAAGGAGAGGTAGCCTGGCAGCTTTGGGAACTTGACCTGGTTAAGCATACCATACATCTTGGCCAGGGGAGGCAGCATTATCAGGCATGAGGAGACAGACTGGGGACAGGACCAGGACCCCACCTTCTTTCCTCTTTTAATTGTGCATGTTCCATTCCAGGTATAGTGTGTCTCAACAGTTCCAGCCTACAGCAGGACAAGGGGATTTCAGTGGGCACTGAGTAGTTTCCCCTCACTCAGGGGTTTGAAGCAATTCACCCATCCTGGCGGGATGTCCCGTTGCAAATTCCAGTCAATAACTCCTTTTCCAGACATGACAAAGCCTGGTGTTCTTAGCAGCATAGCACATTGATTTAAGTGACACTCAGGGCAATAACTGTTTCTCTCAACTTCCATAAATTTTCAATATTGGCTGCCTCAGCAGAGGTCCCTACTTGTTCATTCAAATGCATTAAAGCTTGGGTGCCTCAGTTGGTTAAACAACTGACTCTTGATTTCAGCTCAGGTCACGATCTCATGGTGGAGCACAGCACTGGGCTCTGAGTTGGGCATGGAGCCTGCTTAGGATTCTCTCTCTCCCTCTGTTCCTTCCCCACTTGTGCGCATGTGCTCTCTCTCTCTCTCAAAAAAAAAAAGAAAAAGGAAAAAGCCTAGGAAAGTATTTCAGTCCACCTGGCCAAGGTGGTTTTACCTGTTAGCAATTTAATCTGCTGCTTTAATATTTCATTTTTTCTTTCTAGCAGTGCTGCCCCTTGCAGGTTATAGGGGAGATGGAGCTTCCATTCTGTCATGTTATTTTGCCCAGTCTTACACATAATGGCCTTTGAAATGTGACCTCCAACCACTGTCTATTCAATGAGGGTATCTATACGTGGTACTCAGTTTTTCTATTCCCCTAATGATAGCAGCCTGGTTTGCACAGCAACAGGGGACAGCTTGGGTTTGGCCAGACACAGTGTCCATGGCACCAGGGCACAATTAGAACCCTCACTCGGAGGGAGGAGAGGAGCTCCATCACAGGTTGGGAGCTTCAGTGGATGTCCCCAGATCCCTTTGACAGCTGCCTTGGGCATTGTTTAGGCTATACATGACAGCATGACTATACATGGCTGCACTACCCAAGTCACTGTATTTCAAGGGCAATCCAGCATTCCCGGAAACATGCCATCCCACCTGGGCATAATGATGGCCGTCCTTCATATGCAACCAATCTGCTGTATTTACTGAAGGGTCAGTTGTTAGGGCTCATACCCAGTCTAGGGCATTAACTTTCTGATTTCCAGGGGAGTCAGTGCCTTATAAGCCGGGATGTAGAAGACAGTGAGGATTGCTTCAGTCCCTCGCAGGCAAACTCAAATGTCTTTCCACGTATCCTGACCCCGCAAAGGCTTATTCATGATCATCTACCCTCAGTTTGCCATTGTCCAAGCCATAGGATTAATCCCTTTAGAGAAGTTCAACAGTCACTGCAAAGGGTTAATGTCCAGGGCTTATGAGTGATCAACAGCTCCGAGTTCGGCCCACCGCCTGCTTTGGTTTGTTCCTATTTCCAGGCATCTGTGTACCAGGCATCAGTGGGAATTTCCCTCCCTTCCTCCCTACAGGCCGCAGGGCCACCATAGGAATAGGAGCAGGGGCATTCGGAGCACTACATACTTTACAGGGGCTAGCAGCACCCACGTTTCTGGAGACAGTGGGCCTGGCAGACATGGTGTTGCTCTGATGTAGACAGGCGTGCCACTTAGTCCAAGTGGGACGGTGGGGCATAATCTCAACCCACCCCTTGATAGGACGGGAAGTTCTCACCATAACATGCTGGTCCTCTGTGAGAGCACTGGGTACGGTGGCAGGAACCGTTGCTCTGTGGAGGGTATACTGGGGGTCCACCCCTTCCAGAGCTGGGGCCGAAATCCTGAGGATACTCTTTTCTCCTGTTGTCTCTGCCACAGTGCCTAGCCCATCGCTCTGGAGTCACAGACATTTCTCACTCGAATGGTTTGTCTGTGTGGGAGATGCCCAGAGCTTGAATCTGCTTCGGCAGTATTTTTACCCTTCTAAAGCTGCCTCGTTGCTCTGATACCCAGTCCCACGCATGCCCTCTCTTCATCAGGCAACGTAAGAGATGGAGGCACTGTGTCAGGTGGGGAATAAAAATCTTCCCAAACCCTTGAATCTCTACAGAGGCTCGCACCTTTTTCATGCCCTTAGGGATTGGATAGGCTTGCGCTTTATCAATCACAGCTTCTGGGACAATGCACACCTCGCCTGACCAAATGACTCCCCCAAACTTTACGGCTGTGCCTGAGCCTTGAATTTTATGTTGGTTCACCTCCCATCCTCTCTCTCATAGACGTTCTAGCAAAGCCTGCAAGTGTCCTGTGGCTGATTTGGAGAAGAAAAACAGTGACAGGTCTCGAGGTAACATCCCACGATATACTGTGGGGTTGTACAGACGGCCTTAGGGAGGACCTTGAAAAGTCCTTTGTTGCCCCTCCACACGAAGGCAAGTTGATCTTAGCTATCAGAAATCTGTACTTGTCAGTGTCTTTTCCATTAATCTCTGAAAATGATGCACTTTAGCAGGAACACTTTTGCAAAAGTATCAGAGTAAAACAATTAATGTCTGTAAACGAAAAAAGACTTAAAAATAACCATACTTAAATATCTAGTAAGAGTTCACTACAATGCAGTTAGCAAGGAAATTTGGTTATTTCTGTGACATACATTTTAAAATTATGACTGATAAAATTATACGAAGACATCAGATTTTTAGGGATTTCATACGAATATACCCTAAAGAAAGTTTAGCATCACTTCTTATTTGACTGTTTCCCATGTAACTGAACATATCACAGAGGCTTAATCAGTTTCTCTCTTTTATATGGAGAGAGAATACATCTTACATGACTCTTCCAGGAACCATCCAGAAAATCCTGAAGTTAGTTCAAGGTCAATGGGACTTCATTAAGAATTTCACTTTTAGGAAGCTTGTCAAAAATACCAAGAAGTTTTAAAACACTTGATTAAATAGGATCCTAAGTCACTGTGAAACAATACTTAGTTATCTATTTAATGAAAGTGACAAAGACTTCAAAGGCAAATACAGAAAGTTACATTGTGGTTAAAAAAAACAAAAAACAAAAACCTTTGCTTTTTTAACAGAAAAGACTCTTAAGTAATCAAAGACCTAATAAAGACAACATGAACCACAGGAAGTTATTTTGATAGAACACAGAATATTTGTCTTCTAGGTGGATTCCTCAAAAGGTGAAGAAAAACCTTTCACTGTCCAAGGAACCAACCAACCAACAGTCCAAGAAAATCTTGTCCTTATAGCAGATGAAAGAAAATTAAGTTTCAGTTTTACATCAACACACTATTGATATTAAAGCTTATTTTTCTTTAAGCCAATTAAATAGAGCTCTTTTACAAAATAATTTTGGTAATACCCTCTGAGGCAAAGAAATGTCATATATATGTAACATATATCCACAGACATAGGTAAACATACCAACAGACACAAACAGGGATCCTACGGTTCTCATTCCAAAACTTTGTCCATGAGTTGGGTACCCACTCGCAGAGCTAAAGCTTTTCACTAACAAATGTGGAGAAGACTTTTAAGATTTGAATTTGCTCTTGATGAATAATCTTATGGAGCTGTGGACTAGATTTCTGGACCAGGGAGCTTCTATAGCAGTCCGTATTTTACAAAGAATCTTTCTCCCTATTTTCCTTTGTTTTAGTTACCTTTTGGGGTGTTTACATCTCAGACATGATAAGATTTACAAACAACTTCAAAAGACAGAGAAAGAATGCCAATTTTCTTCTAGGAGCTTTGGGGTGTATTTCTCTATTATCAGAAGTCTGGGGTAATTGCTATTTACAATTCTTCTTTGTATTAGGAGTTAGATGGCACAGAGCACTCCAGCCATTTTACTGTGGATCACAACATCGTTCCCTTTGCTCGCCTCGCTTCACCAGAGATTCCACCTCTTAGCGTTCTAATCAGGTTTTGTCTCCAACACTCAGACCTTCATCTGCGGAAGGTTGTGCCTTCCTAGCTTTGCAAAATGGCACGCTTAGGTCTCCAACTTACTCTCCTACTCTCCCACCTTGCCTGCCAGCTCCAGAGCTAGCTGAGCGGCTGACAATTGCACATCCTTCTCTAACCTCAGCTCTTCTTCCAAGTTTCTCACTTGAGATCCAACATCTTGGGCATTAGAGACCAGCTGAACTGTCCACAGCAGAGGCCAGCGCCCTGAAGCAGCCATTCGCTTCCCTTCTTTGCTGAAGTGTGCTACGTGCAGTTTTCAAGCAAACGCATTAAAGCAGCATGCGTTTTTGGGAAATTCCCGTACTCGCGCAGCAGTCCACGAGTATCTAACATACAAGCTCTTCCTCCCACGTAGAGGTGGAAGGCTAACTCAGGACATCCTTTGTGGTTGCTTCTTTCCCAAGGCCCATTACTCAGTCTCCTGGCTGGTTCACCAATTGCTGGATCACAAACTGGTCCCACGCACAGAGGACAAGGAGAGATGAAAGAAAAGAGCAGACTGCACCAGGCTGGCGGGTGGTAGGTTTAATAAACAAAGGAACTTACTTACGAGGTTTGTCTTGGGTGGCCACAAGATGGGAAGATCTCCACACCCACTTGCCAAATCTTAAACGTTTCTATGGAGGCCTTAGCTGGGTTCACTCAGGTATATTGTGCAGAAGGTCTCACAGAACATTGCTACCTCACGGCTATGTCCTTGGAACAACTCCCTCTGGGCAAATTAGGCAGGTTTGCATACATTCCAAGGACAGGGGAAGGGGGCGAGGAGCCTCCAATTGTCCGGGTCCTGCTCATGAGTCAACTGAAGGTCATGTACTCTTAATCATCTCCTCTAATAATAAAGTTAGTGGAAACTAAGACCTTTCTAGAAAGTGCAATGCTATGAGTCTCCATTATTTCTCTGTCTCCAGCTCACTGGTGATTCTTTGCAATTTCCTCAAATGTAAAGCAGCAGCAGTAATGTGCATTAGGCTGGGAGAAGCACTAATAAAATTAGTGTAAATGTGAAATTTAAAAAAAGGAAAACATGTGGCAAAAGAAACCACAGAGCACTAAACGACAGTGGTCCGTGAAGGATCATTTCCTGCTGCTCCCCGCCCCGTGATGCGTGTGCTGAAAATAAACAACGGAAAAGCCATATTTTAGGAGAAAATGTGAAAAGATAATAACTTGGTAGTATGCTTGAAATACTAATGACAGGGAAGAAAAACAATCTAAAACAAAGGAAGACAACTGTTCTAAGAGATGTTGTGCAAAACTATGTGCTTAAGTGTGACTCTGGAGAGGATGGCAGTATTCTGGCTCCTGACCTGTGCGGAAAGTCCCGAAAGCACAGGTTAGTCTGCATCAGATGTTAATGCACATAATCATAAAGTTAGAAAGCCCAGCCCCTTAAGCAATCAGGGGTTTTCATTCTTTTACCCTCAGTAAGACAAAAGCCAAGAGTGTGTGTGCGTGCGTGTGTGTGTGTGTGTGTGCACGTGAGAGAGACAGAGAGACAGGAGAGAGACAGAGAGAACGGGACCAGACATTTAAAAAAAAATTCCCACAATAGTGTTCAATGTTTTCTTTGGAAGTATGCTTCACTCCCAAGCGAAACTTCCGTTAAGACACAACACACACAAACACACACAACTTTGTTTAACTAAAACCCATGTTGCAGTTTAAACCTATTTCTTCATTTGGTTCTCAGTAGCAATGGAGAATAGTTAATTTCTTCTTCATGATACATCAAGTCAATGTAACACCCCTAAACCATTCAACTTTTCCTATTAAGTCCACTAACTATAATCCTTTTTTACATTCTGAATACTAAAATCCTAAATCCTAAATCCCAAAATACTAAAAACAATTAAAATGCTTTTATAATCATTAATGACTTGGAAAGCACTATTATATGTGCAATAAAAAAGATGTTAAAAGTGATTTACAAAAAGTTAAGGTTCACGCGGGAGATTTTATATCTCAGATATTAAAACATTATATGAAACTGCATGAAATTAAAGCAGTACAGTCCTGACACAGGTATAAATGAACAGATCAACAGACCAGAATACAGTCCCATCCAAAATCAATTAATCCTACTACTACTACTAAGTCAAAATGCAAAGGCTTCAGTAACAGTTAAAATTCGAGAAATGGCATTGGAACGATTAGTTATACATGTGGGAAAAAGTAAAGTTAGATTACTTCCTCACAACATTAAAAGAAAAAAATTTAGTTAGGCTAAAATCTGAAATGTAAAAATTAAGTGTTAATTAATTTTACTATATTAAGTATTGAACATTTTTATAATATTAGCATGAAGAAGGAGATTCTTAGAATGACACCAAGGAAATGGAGATATCTGCCCACTGGCAAGGAAGATGCTATTAAGACAGTTAAACCTAGAAAAGCACTTGCACATGCACATGAGAAACAAAGGGTTTCTCATCAGGTAACGCCCTTGGTTATAAAATGCACTTACGAATAAATATAAAAAATATCAACATCCCAACCAAAATTGAGAAAAGGATAGGAACAGACATTTCACAAATGAAGAAAGATATATTGTCAATATACATAAAAGTATACCAAACGTATTCTCAGAAGTATAAGACCCTGAAAACACCCAGGCCAGTGGGAATGTGTGTACAGGAACACGCACTCTCTACATCGCTGGTAGACACATACATTGGTACAAAGAAAAATACATTTCTTTATCCAGAAAATAAGGGAGATGTATTAAGTGATCTCCATGACTCAAGATTTAAACTTGGGAGAGTCTGCATTTCTCTGAGTTGTGCCAGTGATGTATAAGAGTTGTAGCAATAGATAAAATACATTTTTACAGAAATATATTAAGCGTTAAGATACGCTTCTCTCTCCAGTGAGTTGATCTATTTTGAGAACTTACATGTCTCATATTGAAAACCTTACTGCGCCCAACATAAATACCAACATGAACATTTACCAAGCCACTATATGACAAACATATGGAAGCACTGGGAATACTGAAGGCAGCCAGGAGCTGACTAGACAGGGGAAACCATAAAACAAACACACAGGGATGCACCAGGTGGAGAGCTTTACGGGAAGTAAGCGCTGGCGGCTGAAGGAACGCGTGAGACAGACGTTTAAAACAGACTTGAGAATTAAAGGAGTGGCAAAGGTTCCGCATAGGAATCTCACACATCCTGAGATGTGTCTGAAAACTTAAGCCAACATCACACATATGAAAAAGGGGTGCCTTTCCAGGGTAGAGAGCAGCATATGCAAAGTCAAGGGCACACATGGTGGGTCTTATAACTCTCAGTGTCTTCTGAGGCTGCAGAGATGGATGGCCAGAGAGGGATGACAGGTGTCACATGTCATCATAAGAAACCTACATTTAATTCTCATAGTAACTGTAAACTAGCCAACGATTTCACATGGGGGCTAATCAGATCCGCACTGGAGAAAAACAGCTCTTACAGACTCTCATTTCCAGTAAGACGGTAGGCTGAGATAGCCAGGAAAAAAAATTCCAACTATAAAGCCATGAAATGGATAGAGGTTTAAAAATTAGTTTAAGAGCATAGTTAAAATCACGAACAGCAGACCGAAATCCCTAGACACCAAACACAGAGGGAACTGAAAATTGGACTGGGGAGTGCTGGGCTGATGCAATGGTCTCTATGGAAGGGTGGGAAATTGTGTCCTATTTCAGGGACGTGAGTTTAACCGTCCCGAGTGAGGCTTGGGCCTGCGAGGAGCAGAGTTGGAGCAAAGACTAGAAATTCACCGTCAGTGACCTCATCCTTTCTTACCTACTCAACGACCTTGCTCCTGGCAGTCGGTTTACTCTCTGTTTACAGGTACTATCATTTTTTAAAAAGCTTTGCGGGATCATTCCTATTAGTATACTAATACGCTGTGACTTCTCACGTCTTAAGAACCCTTTCTTTGGCCCCGATTCCTGTGCAGGCTACCACACCGCTTCTCAGTTCTCCTTTGCAAAATGTCTCCTCAGAACAGCTGCCTGCGCTCAGCGTCTCTAATTTCTGTGTTCCCATGATGTCTTTTTTGTTTTAATTTTATTATTTTTGAAAATTAAAGTGTATTTGACATACAAATATTATAGTAGTTTCAGGTTTCCAACATAGTCCTTTGACATTTGTGTACACTGCAAAATGATCACGATGAATCTCATATGCCATCACCATACAAAGTTACAAAATTGTTTTCTTCTTGTGATGGGAACTTTTAAGATGTACTTTCTTAGCATCTTTCAAATTTGTAGTACATTATTATTGACTATAGTCACCCCGCTATACATTATATCCCCATGACTTACTGCTTTTATAGCTGAAGTCTGTACCTCTTGAGCTCCTTCGCCGATTTTGCCCACCCTGCAACCCTCCTCCCCTCTGGCAGCCACCAATCTGTTCCCTGTCTATGAGTTTTTTGTTTTGTTTGTTCATTTGCTTTGTTTTTTCAGATTCCACATATAAGTGAAATCATATGGTATTTGTCTTTCTCTGTCTGACTTATTTCACTTAGCATAATACCCTCCAGATTCACCCATGTTTTCCCAAATGGCAAGATTTCATTCCTTTTATGGCTGAGTAATATTCCATTGTGTGTATCTTCTTCTTCTTCTTTTTTTTTATTTGTGGGAGAGAGAGAGAAAGAGAATGAGAGGGGGAGTGGCAGAGAGAGAGGAAGACACAGTATCCAAAGCAGGCTCCAGGCTCCGAGCTGTCAGCACAGAGCCCGACGCAGGGGCTCGAACTCACAGCTCATAAGATCATGACCTGAGCTGAAGTCGGCGGCTTAACTGCTGACAGCTCGGAGCCTGGAGAAACATGGGTGAATCCGGTTACTAAATTAGTGCCATTTCTTTTTAGCTTAAATAAGTCCCTTTAAAATTTCTTGTAAGGCTAGTTTAGCGTGGATGAACTATTTTAGTTTGTATCTGGAAAGCTCTTTATCTCTCCTTCAATTCTGAATGATAATTTTGTCTATTCTTACATGAGAGTTTTTTCCTTCAGCGCTTCAAATATATCGTGCCACTCCTTTCGGCCTGCAAAGTTTCTGCTGAGAAATCTGTTGGTAGTCTCATAGGGGTTCCATTATGTGTAATAAGTTGTTTTTCTGTTACTTCTTATAAGTTTCTCTCTTTCTCTTTAACTCTTGATATTTTAATTATAATGCGCTTTGGTGTGGGTCTCTTTGGGTTCATCTTGTTTGGAACTCTCTAGACTTCTAGATCTGGATATCTGTATTAGGGAAGGTTTCAACCAGTATTTTTTCAAATAATTTTTCTCCCCCTTTCTCTCTCTCTTTCCCCTCTGGGGCCCCTTTAATAAGAATATTATTCTACTTGATATTACCCCACAGGTCCCTTAAGCTATCTTGTCTCTCTTTGTTAAATTCTTTTTTTCTTTTTTACTGCTTTGTTTCAGTTCCACTGCCCTGTCTTCAGACCACTGATTCTTTCTTCTATTCCTTCTAGTCTGTTTTGAACAGTTCATTAATTGTATTCTTCAACTCTGTAACTTCTGTTAGGTACTTTCTCATATTTTCTATCTCTTTGTTAAAAGTTCTCACTGTGTTCATCCATTTTTCTCTTGAGTTTTGTGAGGATCTTTATGACCCTTACTTCAAACTTTTTATCAGGTAAATTACTCATCTTCATTTCATTGTTTTTTTTGGGGGGTTTTCTCTTATTCCTTTGTTTGGAACATATTCTTCTGTCTCCTCATTTTGCTGAACTCTGTTGTTTCTATGTATTAGGTAAAACAGCTATATTTCCAGCTCTTTAAGAAGTAGCCTATGTAGTAAATGAACCTTCTTCTTTAACCTTGCCCTAGCTCTTGGTTGTCTCTTGAACCTTTGCAATTTGTCTAAGCATCCTGATTTATTCTTGGTAGGTCCCAGTTGTTGACAGAATGTCAAGACCTCTGTGTTACAGAGGGAAGGGATCTTAGTCAACCCTTAATTTTAGGCTGATTGGAAGCTAGGCTCTCAGGCAGCAACTTTTAAAGTATGCAATATACAGTCCTGTGGGACTGCAATTGTAAATCCTGCTGGCCTCCAGACCAGACAATCTGAAGGTCTCCCTTTGGCAACAATTGCAAAAATTGGGGCTCTGGATGAGTGTATGAGCCTTTCTGGGAGGTACCAGTGAGCTGCTGGGAGGCCAAAGGAGAGAGTAAAGATGATATCTCCCAGTCTACATTCCCTGAGAACACTTCCATAGCCTCTAGATGTATGGTAATCCTGAAACATGCAATTCAGGCTGAAGGTCCAGAACAAGTTAAAAGGCTTTTCTCATAGGAGGACTTGGGTGTGTTTTGATCTGCTGTCTGCTGAGCAGTGCATTGGGGATGGTAGCCTGCCAAGAACTGTCTCTGATTGTTTCAGACCCATGGGGTCCAGAATCACAATCCCTCTTGGCCACTAGAGCTAGGTGCTCAAGGGGAGTCCCCTATATGGGCTACACATGCCTGATGGCTTGTACGGGGACAAGGCACTTGACTGCCTGACTCTGATAGGATTGCTGGGGTGATGCTAGCAAGATAGAGGGAGAATGCAAAATGGCACCTACCAGTGCTATTAAGGTGGAGGGAGAACAAGAAATGGCACTCACCAGCACCTCCAAACCTGGAGTCCTAACAGACCCATATCCCTCCAGTAGACACTTTAAGATTAGCAAATGAATCTCCTTCATGTATGGTCTAGGTGCTTTTCAAACTGCTGCTTTTTTCCTGGGTGCTGGATGAGTCAGTCTGCACGTGAGCCCTTCAATAGTGGAAGTTCCATTCCCTACAGCCTTATGATTCTCCTTGACATAAGTCCCATTGGTTTTCAAAGCCAGATGTTTTGGGACTTGTCCATCTGGTGCAAGTCCCAAAGTTTGAGGTTCCTGATTTGGGACACAGATGCCTCACTTTCAGGGAGAAATTCTGTATTTGTAAGCTCCTTCATCACTGTGAGTCATTGCATCAGGGGTGGGTTTTTTGGTGAGACCACATCTCTGCCTCTCCTACCCATCTTTATGTGGTCCTTTTATTCTTTGTAGTGGAGGAGCTACAGCTAGTTTACAGATCTTTTTGAGAGAGAATTATTTCATATATAGCTGTAGATTTGTTGTGTTAATGAGAGAAAGTAAGTTCAGGATCTTCCCAAGCCACCGTCTTCTCCCAGTGTCTCTTAAATACATTCCAATCAGGTGTCCACCACTGAACTCCCCCTCAGTAAAACTGCTCTTGTCAAAGTCACAATGAGTTTCACCTTGTTAAACTCCATGATCCTTATATTACATGATCAGGTAGCATTATTGACATAGTCAATCATTCCTTTTCTTTCATACAGTTTCTTCACTTGGTTTTGGGGACACTATATTCTCTTGGTTTTCCTTCTACTTCATCAGCCACCCATTGTGGGTCTGTGTTAATTCTCTCTCTTCTCTTTCAGTCTGAATTCAGGAGAGCACAGAAGTTCAGTTCCCTTCTAATTTCTTCCTTCCTTCCTTTTCTTCCTTTCAGAGGCAGGGGAGGCGCAGAGTAAGAGGGGGAGAGAGAGAATCTTAAGCAGGCTCCATGCCCAGCATAGAGTCTGATGTGGGGCTTGATCTCAAGACCATGAGATCATGAATGACCTGAGTTGGGGCGTCTGGGTGGCTCAGTCGGTTGTGCGTCCGACTTAGGCTCAGGTCATGATCTCGCGGTCTGTGAGTTCGAGTCCTGCATCGGGCTCTGTGCTGACGGCTCAGAGCCTGGAGCCTACTTCGGATTCTGTGTCTCCCTCTCTCTCTGCCCCTCCCCCACTCATGCTCTGTCTCTCTCTCAAAAATAAATAAACATTAAAAAAAAAAAAAGAATGACCTGAGTTGAAATCAAGAGTCAGATGCTTAACCAACTGAGCCACCCAGGTGCCTCCCTTTCTAATTTCTGTTTGCATTCATAATCTTGACAATCTCATCCAGTATTATGGCTTTAAATACCAAGTGTTAATTATGGCCCTCCCTCCAAGAAGGAGATGCCAATATGGGATTAGTTGTGCAAAAGATTCGTATGTTGTGAAGTATAAAGAAAGAAGGAATAACTGAGAGAGCTTTCAGATCATGATGACACCTATGAAAAGAGAGGAAGAAAGAAGGAGGTTTGGGCAAGAAGAGTCTCAAACTGCAGTACAGTTCTAAGAAACTCTGGCCAAGCCTATGGGGAGTCTTTGAACCAAAGTTTCCCATTACAGTTATTCCATGACTACAGGAATGGGTTTGCACTAGTACCCCAGCTGTGCCAGTCATGACTGGAACAGCCCAGAGGAACCAAGGTTTCTGAGTGAACATGGTGGTGGATATGGAGGGCTTGTTAGTCAACTACATTCCCTAGAGCAGATCTGAATGGCTCATTTCCATGGCAGCCATAGTCCACCTCTCAAGCTGCACAGATCTGCTTTTCCATATAAGTTTGGGGAAGAGTTCTTCCATGGTTTCCATGGCCTCTAGTCTTAAGGGAAAACTTAAAGGAGGGGGTATTGTTGGAGTTGCTACCAAGGCCTGATTGGCATTCATCATCTCCTCTCTCCATTACCCATTCTAAATTTCTCTCAGTCTCAACTATCACCTCAGCAGCTCTTGGTGGCTTCCCTGGTGGAATGACCCGACTTCATTTCTGAGGTGTCTTCTCAGGTTGGGGCTACTGCATGTGTCCATTCACAGTTACAAGGAGCAAGGGAGCACCAAGAGGCTCCCCAAGTAGATTGTCTAACAACAGCTCTACCTCCCGCCAAGATAGTGATACTTCTTGCCTGCTTGGCCCTGGACGCAAGGAATCCAGAGTGCTTTGATAGTGGCTATAGTTTGTAGTTCAATAGTTCCCTGGTAAGGGTGACCCTCTTTGGAGGACCACAATCTCTGATGCTGCAAATCCCAGTGTTGTAGGAACAGGAAACACAATGCTCCCCAGTGGATCAATGGTTGTGATGGGGGGAGGGCATTCATGCTTCCACCTACTGGCTCCCCAACCTGTATATTATTTCTAATGGGGACATAGTGCTATACAGAGGTCTCTGATTCAGCACATAACACTGCATCTTAAATTATAATATCCATCCTCTCAGCATATTGTCTCTGAGGTGGTGCTACAGCTATGGCTTTGGAATTCTGCTTCAGAATTCTGTGAGGCCCGCTTCTTCTGGGAGATATGGTATTTGGATCCCAAGGGCATGGGTTCAATCCCACACATTCTTAATGTGAAAAGAATCCCCTCTGCTGTGTGGGATCCCATGCCTGTAGGTCAAGCTCACTCTGGGGGCAAGAAAGGCAAAGTATGCCCAGAAAAAGCATCCATCCCCCTTATGAAAACCAGCTGCTTATCCTTCCAGGATGAAAGAAGCCTAATGTGATTGACTTGCCACCAGGTGGCTGATTAGCCTCAAGGAATAGTATCATATTCAGTTGCTCAGTATTGGTGTCTATTGCTGACAGGTCAGACATTCAGAGGCAGCAGTAGCTAAATCAGGTCATTAGCCTCCTTCGCAATCACCACTCCATTCATGTGCCCATCATGCCATTTCTGGGGTGGCTGATGATGAAGCCTGGCTAATGTCAACTGGTGGAGTCAATCTGTCTGCCTGTTTGTTCAGAGCCCCTCACATGGCAGATGCTTTCTGGTGGGCATGATATATGACACCAAGATCATCACGCCTCATCCCTTCTCCAATAGGTCCATCCAATATCTCTACATCAGACTTCCTTATCTCTGATTTTTCCAATACATTTCTTTTTCAGACAACCAGGCCACTGGCCATGGCACAGAAATCTATATGCATTCTCAGCTCAGGTCACTTCAACATAAAGCAGACGACCAGGTACACCTCTCACAGTTCCACCCATTGGAAGGATTTTCACTGTCTTTCAAGGCCACTCTTGAATGTGACTCTAATGCAGCCATTGTTCACTTTCAGCTTATACAACATACCAACCCAACTCATCTGTAAACCAAACTTGGGATGGAGAGACCCATATGGTCATAAGTATAGGGGAGGGGCACTGGTGCAACTGTGGGGGTGCCATGAGGGTCTGGATAACTGGCTAATACAGTTTATTCATGCCCTCTGGTCCTACTTGGGCTTGATCCCAGATATACCATTTCCCTTTTATAGTGGAGTGCTCCTGGGCTCATCTGACTTAAGGCTTGGTCGGTTTAACAATCCACCAGTTTTGTTCACTGACTTATTGCAAGTACCTATAACAATGTTTGGAATATAATAAGAGCTCAACAAATATCTACTGAGGAAATAAAGAACAGAAATGAATGTAATAGAAAAAAAGAAAAATTTTAAAAATGTTTAAAAAATAGTTTCTTAAAAAGACTAATGAAATCAACCAAATGTTAGTAAAATTTATCAATTTAAAAAGGGAGATGTTGTGGGGTGCCTGGGTGGCACAGCTGGTTAAGCGTCTAACTTCAGCTCAGGTCAAGATCTCGCAGTTCGTAAGTTCAAGCTCCACGTCAGGTTCTGTGCTGACAGCTCAGAGCCTGGAGCCTGCTTTGGATTCTGTGTCTCCTCCTTTCTCTGTCCTCCCGACCCTGCTTACACTCTGTCTCTCTTTCTCTCTCAAAAATAAATAAAAGTTAAAAAAAAATTTTTAAAGGGAGATGGAGCAAATAAATAATATTATGAATCAAAAAATGAGACAGAGATTCAGCTATGATAGCTTTAAAAATTAGTAAACCACTTCTTATCTTTATTGCTACCATCTTTACTCTTCCAAACCGCCTTTCCTGAATGTCTACTTGTTTTCCTTGGGATCAGTCTGTCCCCACCCATAGTCTATTTTCTATGTGGCTACCAGAATTGTCTCTTTTTTAAAACTTTTTACTTTAAACTAATTTTAGATTAACAGAAGAGTTACAAAGAATAGAATATTTCCCATATACCCTTCATCCAGTTTCTCTTTGTATTATAAAACCATAGTACAAAGATCAAAACCAAGAAATTGACATTGGTACAATATTATTAACTAAATTTCAGACCTTATTCAAATCTCACTTGCTTTTCCACTAACGTTCTTTTTCTGTTCCAGGATCCTATCCAGGCCCCAACGTTGCATTTAATTGTTTTTTTTTCCCCCTTAGTCTCTTTCAATATGTGACATTTCCTTAGACTTTGCTTCTTTTTTATGATATTGACACTTTTGAAGAGTACTGAGCAATTAAAGAAGGTAAATTATATCGCATTTTGAGAGAGAAAAAAAAAACTACTAAGAAAAACATTGTCTATAAATTTGAAAACTTGGATTCAGGAACCATTCCTAGAAAAACAAACTAGTCAAAGGAGACTCAAGAAGAAATCCTAATTAGGCTGAGAGCTATTAAAGAACAAAATAAGGGTCAATCCCACAATCTTATGTTAAGAGGCAAGTATATGCTTGACACTAAATCTAGGGAAGAACAAGAAAAGAAAAATGTAGAACAGTCTCCAAAATAAATAGAGAAGCATGATTCTTGCCAATCTATGTGGGTCAAAAAATGTGATCATACAAAGATATTTAGAAAAAGCATTTGATAAAAGATGACACTCATATATGACTTAGAAAAAAAAAATCTCTTAATAGGCTAGAAAAACACAGGAACTTTCTTAACTTGATAAATAGTATCTACCAAAACCTTAGAGCAAATTTTATACTCAATGATGAATCATTAGAAATATTTCCTTTCAAGAAGAAACACGATATATGCCATCACTATTTCCATTTAACATTTTACTGATGTCCAAGGAAAAGATAAAGGCATACTGACCGTAAGGAAAAAAAACCAAAATGGTCATTACACACACAGATGCTATCATTTTCTCTACAAGAATTAAAAAAAAAAATCTATAGATAAGTTATATGAAATAAGAAAATTCATTTATTTTATTTTAAAAGTATATTTATTTATTTTGAGAGAGACAGAATGTGCTAGCAGGGGAGGGAAGAGAGGGGAGGGAAGAGAGAGAATCTCGAGCAGCCTCCATGCTGTCAGTACGGAGGCTGATGCAGGGCTCAAACTCATGAGCAGTGAGATCACGACCTGAGCCGAAATTAAGAGTCAGATGCTTAACTGAGTAAGCCACCCAGGTGCCTTGAAAGTTCATTTATTTTAGAAATTAAGAAGCAGATCCGATTGGCCAACTGAGTAAGAGAAGGAAGAAATAAGGATGATACCTGGTGTTCCAGCTTCAAAAAATGTGTGATGTGTTAACATTTACTTAGATTGCTAATTCTGTAGGAAACTGCACCTTGAGTTAGGGCAGAGTCATACTAGGTGAGTGTCTTCCTGGAGAATTTAATCTATATGGGACCCTAAACATCACTGTAAACATAAGGAGATGGAGAAAACTGTTTGCAGAACTTTAGGAGAGAGATTACTACTTGTAGTTGTAAGGAATACCCTGACAAGCCACTTCAGATGAGGATAAGACTCCTCTCTTTCCAAGAAAACATTCTTGGAAAAGTGACAACTCACTTGACTGACTCCTAAAAAGATAGGCTCTGGTTAGCCATGTTGGTTTTGTTTTTCTGAATGGGATATCCAAATTTGGGACCAAACGGATTTGGTCAGGAAAACAGAAAAGAGGCCAGGTTTTTGGAACAGTAACAATTCTTTCTCTAGCCTTCCTTGCAAAAGCCTCCATTCTAAACAAAGGTTGAAAGGATGAAGTGGGGGGCACCTGGGTGGCTCAGTCGGTTAAGCGGCCGACTTCAGCACAGGTCATGATCTCACGGTCTGTGAGTTCGAGCCCCGCGTCGGGCTCTGTGCTGATGGCTCAGAGCCTGGAACCTGCTTCGGATTCTGTATCTCCCTCTCTCTCTGCCCTTCCCTTGCTCACTCTCTGTCTCTATGTCTCTCAAAAAAAAAAAAAAAAAAAGTTAAAAAAAAGAAAAGAAAGGATGAACTGGAGTGCCAAGTTAGTAAATTAGCCAAGAGGTGCCTGTATCTCAGGCTGGGTGGTGGAAACCAATGAGTTGAGCTCTGTTATGACAAGTAAGTTGCAAATATTTCAAGTAGGTGCCTGGATATGTGTGTGTGGAGCCTAGAAATGCTTATCTGAGAGTTACCAGCATATGAAGGAGAGCTGAAACCATGGGCATGGGCAGATGGATCAAGCCCAGAGGATGTAGAGAGCAACAGAGAAGAGAGGTACTCCAAGAATGGAATGCTGAGAAAGAGAAACTGAGAATGGATTGCCAGAGAAGAGGAAAACTGTCTTGAAAGTACCTTGCAAGAGCCCAGGAGTAGAAAGAACATTGAGGAGAAAATGTGCATGGGTGACAAATATTAGCAGACTGAAAAGTCCTCACTGTCAAAGTCACATAGGAAAATTAACCAAGTTCAATCTACTCCGTGAAATACAGTGATGTTAAAGCAATAAGATTTTACTCTGACAAATACATTCCTTAACTCACTTGTTCACTCATATTCGGGGAAGATCCACTGTGTGCAAGATCTATTCCAATATCTCTTCCCTTCTCTCCTATTGAGCCAAATTCAAACTCTCTTATTTCCTGAGTTTCCAAGAACAGGTATGGATGGACTCAATACACAGACTTTCTTTTTTCACTTATTAATTCTTAAACCTCTCGGACTCAGCATTTCATTCTTGTGTACATTAAAATCAAATATTTCTTCTAAGGTTACAACCTTCAGTTTCCTATATATTTCTCCCAGGGTTTTATACTCATTAAAAACATGAGGAATCCATCTGCTCATTCTTTTGTGTTCCCATGTAATCTTATTTCCGAATTTTCTAGCCAAACTCCATTCAGTAGTCTCTTGAGATGATGTAGATATTTTGTAAAGATATTTCCACTGAATCTAATGTAATGCTTTCCTCACTGGATTAGGATACGTGGTCCCATATTAGTCCATTTCTGACCATCTATCAACACTGATGAAGTATTTTTTTTTGCCATCAAAGAACTTAAAATCTTGTAAGGAAGTTAAATCACAGAATTAAATATTTATAATACAAGACCTACTATCTCAGAAGAATGAGCAAAAGACTGTGAGACCTCACTGGAATAGAAAACAGCTTTGGCTTGAGTGACCTGGGAGGGCTTCATGGAAAAGGTGGCATTTAAGTAGGGCCTTACAGAAGTCAAAGGATTTCAATAGGTGAAGGGGGAACCTTCCAGGGAGAGGCAACGGTGTGAGTAAAACAAAATAGGAAAGCACAGAGAGAGTCCAGGAAATGACATGTAGGTGTGCTTGGTAGAAGAAAATATATCAGAGACAAGAGAAGACAGATTAAAATGCTGACAGCTAACTCAGAGCATTTATTACAAGCCAGGCAGCCTGCAGAGTGCTTTATATTCAACATGCCATTGGATCTTCACACAACTCAAAGGGACAGGTACCATTTCTGGTTCTGTTTAAGAGGAAGCCAAGGTAGAGCAGGATACAATGACATGCCCAACATTGCATAGATAGGAAGTGGCAGAGCCAGGATTTGAACCCAGTAAGTCTGACTGCAGAGCCGCACCATGCCCAATGTGACCAGAGAAGGCAGGGGGACTGTGCGAGAGGTGGTGCGGGCATCCAGGGAAACACTGTGTCATGAATACGAATAGAGGAGTTTCAAGAAGGCAAAGGTCATATAGTTATAAATCTCTCAGAGAATCCATAGCCCCAGACTGAGAAAAGCCTTTGAAGGCATGATTAGCTGGAGGCTTTCAGAACGTATGTTCAGCAGAGCCAAAACTCAGGGGATTAAATATGCGGTAGGTGGTGGGCCTAAGAGGCAGTCGCCTTACCAGAATTTTGGTGATTAAGGTAAGAGAGAGAGAGAACAGTAGCCAAAAAAGAGGGATCAATTTGTGGTTCTGCTTTTCAGGCTAACTCTACTTGTGCTTATTTGTGTTAGAGAAAGTTAGTGACAGTGTTAGAGAGGCGACTACTGAAGTGACAAAGCCCATTTTAAGGTGGGGGTGGGGGGGTGGATAAAGAGATCAAAGACACACGAGAAGGTTTACATGCTGAGGACACATAGGAAAGATAATGTTTACTCACAGAAAACAGAAAGTGAGGCAGTGAGGTAGAGGTTGAGCAAGTCCACCCCTGAGGACCTCAGTCACCCTGGTGAAGTAGGAGGCCAGGGCCAGGGCTGAAAGAGGAAAGCCGGGCTGGAAGCAGAGACTTCAGAGTTGCGGTAGTGATTTCAAATGATCAGCAAAAGGTTAACGAAAGTTGTGTTGAGTCTGGCCTGGCATAATTAACCTAGCAGGCTCACACCTCTCTGCACCCCTGCTACAAGGTCAGGCCCAGTTAAGGGCTCACCTGTAACAACATCAGCTCCGTGCTTTCCTTCCTGAGCCGGCCGCCTCTGCCAATCCAGCCCTCTACATCGCGCTCGTTCCTGCTCTCCTTACTCCCTCATCCCTTCCTCTAACAGCCTCACTCCCTGGATTTATGTTTGGTATTACTTCTGCAGCCAGCTCGGACTGCTAGCTTCCATACTCACTACAATTCCAACTCCTCCCTTTGAATTCCCTGCTTTGTAGCTAATCACCTTGCTCAATCTGGCTGACGCCCTGGAATCCTTCCTAGCATATGCTCAAGGGCATGCTCCTTTAAAGGAGAGCATGTAGAAGGGCTGCGAAGCATCTGTGATGGCTGATTCTGAGAGCCTCTGTGCTAGATAGTCTCGGGATGCCCCCCAGGTCCACTCTCCACACTTTTCTACCTGCCCCATACCCCAGAAAGCTGACCTCTGTGGATAATAATCAAACAAGTTCCCTTGCGCACTCATGTCCAGTTGGGGCAGGCTGCTGGGAAGGACTGATAGGAGTTTAGGGGCAGACGGGAAAGGGCAGGAAACTTTGTCCTCAAGTTCCGTCCTGTATCCCTGCACCAACGATCACAACTTCTCTCCAGCGGCCTCACCTACAGCGAGAGCTACAACCACAGTTCCGGCTCTATGCTCATAAATTCCTCATAATAACCACTCCTTGCCTTTTCAATACCAAGAAATGTTATTTCCCTTAACATCTTTGTAAATAGTCCATTAACCCCTTTTCAATTTTCCCACATAAATGTGCTCTTTCCTGCCACAACCCTAACTGACCCAGTCCCAACCTTGGATAGATCCAGTCAGCATCATTTCAAGACATATGTAGCAGGACACGTGGGATAACTTAGGAGATGGAGAATCTCTGCCTGAATGCCCCACTGCTATCCTCAAACTTAATGTATCTAAAATCGATTTCATTTTTGCCTCCCTCTTATATCTAAATTTGCTCCTCCTCCAGACTTTCCCACTTTTTTTCCATTCATTTATTTAAGGATTCACCATTTATAAGATGTTTCTTACATGCTGGGCACTGTGCTAGGCGCTAGAGATTCCAAGATGCCCAGAACAATGTTCCTTTCTCTAGAGCTAACCACTAATGGAAGAGAACCAAAGTTGACCATAAAATGATATGATACATGCTTTCCTTCCTTCCTTCTTTCCTTCCTTCCATTCTTCTCTCTTCCTCCCTTCCTCCCTCCCACCCTCCTCCTTTTTCTTTCTTTTTTTTTTCCTTCTTTCCTCCCTTCCTTTTCTTCTTTCCTTCCTTCCTTCTATTCCTTCCTTCCTTCTCTTCCTTCCTTTCCTCCCTCCCTCCCTTCATCCATCCTTCCTTCCTTCCTTTCTTTCTCTTCCTTTCTCTCTTTCTTCCTTCCTTCCTCCCTCCCTCTATCTCTATCTCTTTCTTTCTTGCTTGAAACAGTAGGGACTACATGCTAGCAAAGCACACAGGAAGAACCCAGGACAGGCATAGACCAGAAGGCTTCTCCAAGGAAGTAATGTATAAGCTGAACCTTAAAGACTAAGTAAGCTTTTGGCAGTGGGGGGCGTAAGAGGATAAGGGGGGCATTCTAGGCAGAAACAACATGAGCAAAGAAAGGAGGCACGTAAGTGCATAGCATGTTTGGAAAATGAAAACTACTCCCTACAGCTGGGAGGCAGCTGAGGCAGATTCCCTACAGGCAGGCAGGCTGAGGTTGGGGGCGGGGGGGAAGTAAAAGAATAATTTAATAAGGCTAAAAGGGGGGAGGGGCTTAGGCAGATTATGAAGGGTATTAATGTGGTGGACTTTTTACCTGCCCCCAGAACAGATGGGGCTTTCTACCTTTGCCTCCAAGAAAGAGATATAACAAAAACAGCCAAGGAACAAAGAAAGGAAGGCCTGGCTTTTGAGTTTCTAACTAGGATTTTGCCTTGTGTTAGAGCCCATAGTTCTGAGAAAGAAAGGCCTTCTGAATTTCTAAAATCTTGGGCGCTAAAGGATTTAGGGTACAGCTTGTACTATCAACTCTTCTTCTCTGTAGAACAATAGTTGGAGAGTCACGCTGGCTGGTCTTGAACTTTTCGCTCCATTGCAGAAAGCTGAGCTGGGAATGGACAAGACAGGAGAACGGAAGAGGCCTAACGTGGAGGAGCACATACTTTCTTGCTTACACTGATGTCAGTCATCAGGGGAATATCCAGATGAAATGGAGCAGGGCAAAGAACACGATCTCTGGACAGGATATGGCTACATTCATTAAGAAAGAATCGAAAATCACGACAAGACTTTTCCCCACAGATTTCTTTCTTTCATATTTAGATATGTCTAATTGGATATTCATAAATTACTCTAAACTAGTGCAAACTTTAATCAATGTGCAAATGGGGCTCCGGGGTGGCTCAGTCAGTTAAGTGTCTGACTTTGGCTCAGGTCTTGATCTTACGGTTCATGGGTTACAGCCCTGTGTCAAACTCTGTGCTGACAGCTCAGAGCCTGGTGCCTGCTTCAGATTCTGTGTCTCCCTCTCTCTGCCCCTCTCCCACTCACGCCGGGCCCCCTCTCTCTCTCTCTTTCGTTTTTTAAAAAGTCGCTTAAAAAAATAATAATAAATGTGCAAAATTATACATGCTAGAAGCCACCTATAAATATCTCCTGGGAGGGCCTGGGTGGCTCAGTTGGTTAAATGTCCCCACTCTTGATTTTGGCTCAGGTCATGATCTCACAGTTGGTGAGTTCTAGCCCTAGGTGCAGAGCCTGCTTAAGTCCTCTCTCCATCCCTCCCTCCTCTCAAAAATAAACTTTAAAAAATATATACATATTTAAATACCTCCTGAAAATAAACAGTTGCAAAATGCAATATAAGCTTTAGCACTTTTTTCTTTTTGCACTTTTTTCATACCATTTACTCTAGTTAATTAATACATGGAAAATACTATAGGCTTGCAAAGTTTATCAAGTCAAATTGAGTTTTGCTTCCTTTAGTCAAAAATTACTGCAAGAGTTTCTTTTGAACGATATTTTTGTTGTTGGGGGTCCAGGTGTCTATAAATAAAGTGA
Organism: Paguma larvata; assembly: GCA_030068075.1. Lineage (NCBI taxonomy): Eukaryota > Metazoa > Chordata > Mammalia > Carnivora > Viverridae > Paguma > Paguma larvata. Next base: position 2,887,656 of record CM057827.1, read on the forward strand.
CTTAAATAAGCAAAGAGTTTTTGCCCATTTATGTCTATTGTGGATCAGGCTTAAAGGATCACGTTAGATGAGGCCGCCTGGTTTGTAGTTTTAGCCAAGATTCTAATTATTTGCCATTAGAGAGACTTCTTCTCTCTTTTCCCCATCATCTTGAAATGAAGAAGACTTAGAAATTTTCACTAAACATATCTGCGAGATTTTGGAGAAACTCTGCCCAAGTCATTCTTCAGATAGCATCTATTCTCTATCCTGGCCCCTTTCTCTTGATACTTGCCATTCAGTCCTGCCCTGAATTAATTAGACATCAAAACATCTTGAGACCATGTTTTTGTTGTTTTCCTTTACAAAATTATTATTAAATGTAGGCTCCATGCATCATGATGCCACCTTCATGTTTTTTTTTTTGTTGTTTTTAACGGGCTGGTGCCACACTTTTCAGTTAATTTGCCTTACAAGCGTCTTGGAATTTCAGAACTACAGGTTTTGGAAAGCCAGACCTATTTCCATTCCCATTTTCCCAAAAACAACTGTAATGGGAAGAGATGAAAGTGGACAACTACTAATCCATATGGGTACCTTTGTGTTGGTTGAACAGAACACCTGTTTCTTTGGGCACATGCAGATCACAATAGGAATCGTGGCTTAGGGGCAGAGTTACCAGCTGGATTTCACCCCCTACTCATTCTCCTAGCCAAGATAACTTCAAAGACTGCAATCCAGTGACAAGTTAGCTCAGTCCCTGAATAGATTAAGATCATTTGCCCTTACTCTAGCTACCCACTAAAAGCTAAGAGAGCCTTCTCTGGAGAAAGATAACTTCATCAAAACCCTGACAGTATTTTTAAATTTTTTGAAGTGTTTATTTAATTGAGAGAGAGAGAGACAGGGTATGAGCAGGGAAGGAGCAGAGAGAGAAAGGGAGACACAGAATCCGAAGCAGGCTCCAGGCTCTGAGCTGTCAGGACAAACCCCGATGCGGGGCTCGAACTCATGAACTGCAAGATCATGACCTGAGCTGAAGTCGGATGCTTAGGTGACTGAGCCACCCAGGCACCCCAGACCCTACAGTATTTTTACACAGTGTCCAATATCAATTTAAAAAAAAATTGGCAGGACCAAGAGAAAAAGCAGACAATAGGAACATACTTACAGATGACTCAGGTGTTAGAATGATTCATCACAGACTTCGAAGTAATAGTAATTTAAATGATCAGTAAAATACATGACAGGATAGAGAATTTCCCACAAAGACTCGAGTATGTAAAAAATACAAACTGTTTGTTTGCAAGTTATGAAGGACTAATGGAAAGTGAAGAGAAAAAGTGAAGAGAAAAAGGTGGTGAGGTGTATGATAGAGCCTGGGAGGAGGCCTTCGGAATGCAGCCATAGGAAAGTAAAAGAATCTGAAACAGTCTTCCTGGGTCTTGCACCTGCATTCCCAACACCACCATGGGGAGACAGCTGAGCCGCCTGGGCAGCAGTGTGCCAATGTAGGCTGGAGGGAAGTTATCAGGGAAATGCCAAGTTTTCTAAATCCTAGAAACTGGGAAAGAAATTTGAAAAATATACCCTCATACACCCAGAGAACTGTTAAATAAAGGTTCTAAACCAAAGCCCTCAGGCCATGATGGCGTCCAGGAAGAAGCTCTGAACAGTCCTAACCATTAACACCCGAAAGGTACTGAACTTTTGAATAAATGGCCAGACACAGGAAAAGAAGGCATCTCTGTCTCAGAAGCAATCAACTTCTCCAATTCGTCTACTAAATTGTCTTTGAGACTCATGTTTTTCATTTCAGAAAATCTTTTTTGAGCTATACTTGAATCTCTTTAAGTGCTTTTATTATTTTTGTTCGAATTATCACAATTCCCCGTCTGGGCCTCCGCTGTGTTAGAGCTGATATTGCTCTTCCTCTGCATGACTGCTCCACTACTGCGTGGCTCTCTAGGATTGGGATTATTTCTCTTAGAGCTACTCATAGGGCCCAGTTTACCTGCATGTCCTAAGAGATCTGCCGCTGTTTTATAGCAGGCAGCTTCCAGAAGGAAACTTTTTTGTTCCTTGATTTTCGCTTGATCCCTTAGGGTTACAGCCTTCTCCATCTTCTAGGGTTCCGAAGAGTCTGGGCACGGTGATGTTGATCTTCGCCAGGGCGTCAGAGATTCCTTTGAGCCAAGAGACCCAAGGCATGAATGTCTGTGGTTGCTTGCTTGGGACTCTCCCACGGTTGTCTCGAAGTTCTCATTTGGACCAGAGATGAGGGAACCCCACTACAAATCACAACTTAGTTTTGAAGGTGATGAACCATGATTGCTATTTTCCTTTTTTATGATGAACTCGTTTTAAACCATAGATCTGTTATTTTGATGGCTCATTTTTTTTAAATCTACCTACTGCAAAGTATAAATTTTTTTTTACATTTATTTTTTTTTTTTTTGAGAGACAGAGAGAGGCAGAGCACAAGTGGGAGGGGGACAGAGAGAGAGAATGAGACACAGAATCCAAAGCAGGCTCCAGACTCTGAGCTGTCAGCACAGAGCCCGATGCGGGGCTTGAACTCACAAGCCTTAGAGCTGTGAGATCATAACCCAAGCCGAAGTCAGCTGCTTAACCGACTGAGCCACCCGGGCACCCCCACAAAGTATAAATTTAACTAAGAGGTCTTCACTGGGTTTTTACTACTACGTTTTCTAATGATGAACTTTGGGAAGTCGGTATGCCAGGTCTACAAAAAAACACATCTAACCCAAAATATGATTGTGGAATTGACTTTTGCCTTCTATGTTCTATTAGGTTCGTGGCCTATATCACTATGTGCTGCATGGTAAAGCAATTCTTTTACAGTTTTTCTTTGTTGTAACGAGGGCGAAACATTTCTTCTTACACTAACCTATGACATCAGAAGGCCTTGGCACCAATGTTATATGAACAGAAACATATGGAAACAATATTAGGTCATATTGACTATGTAAGACAGAATAAACATACATAAATTTTAAAAATTATTTAAATTAAGCATAAAATTAAAACTTCTTGTGGAAACTTGTTAATCTTTGGGAATATGTATGGGAGTCCAAGTCTGAGAAACTTTCAGTGAAGATTGCCCCCAAATGGTCTCTATTTAGCCATGAGTCTAGAGCCTACACTCAAAAAGCCTTATTAATGTTCATAGATTTGATGTGCTAACTTTTAATTTCATTTCCTTTTTCAATACCTTGAAAATATTAATTACCTAGTTCCTATTCAAATATTTAAGCACCAGCTTCTCACAAAAGCTCTAGAAGTGAATTTTTTAAAGAACTGTAAACACTTATCCCCTTTTTGGCTTAGTTTCCTCCGATTTGCTCCATTTCCTTACTGTTGACTTCTGTTTCAAAACTTGGGAGACCTCATTCGGAAAGATAAGGGGTAAAAGAGATGTCTGATTTATCTGTAGTCTGCAAAAAAAATTTTAATTCTAACTCATTATAAATAATGCATAAATAGATTCCTAATTTTCTTAGTTTCACTGTACCTACTACGTGCTATGTGCTTCTATCCAGTGAGGATCTGCTTGATTTCTTTTTTCAGATTAAAAATCTATAATGACTTTAGTTCTTTACATTTAATATTATTGAAAATATATTTGTATTTCACTATTTGTTCTTCAGTGGTCCTACCTGTTTTATATTTTTTCTTCTTTTGAACTAGCTATATATTTTGTGTTACTGCATTTTCTTCTTTGCTAATTATATATTCTTTTGCTATTAGTTAGCAGTTACTCTAGAGACATAGCATACATTCTTGTTGTTGTGTAGTATACGTTAATACTTCTACCACTTCCTAGATAATGAGAAAATCTTAAAACATTTGAACTCCACTTACCCCCTCATGCCTTTCGTGCTATTGTCATGAATTTAGTTCCATGTACATTTAAACTACACGGGGCATTATTATAACTGTTTTGCATAGTGTGTCTTTATTTAGACTTATCCACATGTTTACTCTTTCTTTCCTGCAGTTCTGTTTTTCTTTCTGGGATCATTTTCCTTATCCCTGAAGAATTCTCTTTACTATTTCTTTTAGTGTGAATTTCCTGGTGATGAACTGTCTTAGATTTTCCTTGCTGAGAAATCTCTCTGTTTTTCTCTGATTTGAAGAATATTTTCACTGAGTATAGAATTCTAGGTTAGCGCTTGGGGGTATTTCTCAAACTCCTTTGCCTGTTCCTGTGATTTAAAAAACGTAGCAGTCATCTTGGGGCACCGGGGTGGCTTAGTCGGTTAAGCGTCGGACTTCGGCTCAGGGAATGATCTCACGGTTCGTGAGTTCGAGCCCTACACTGGGCTCTGTGTTCTCTCTCTCTCTCTCTCACAAGGATGAACATCAAAAAATAAAAAATAAAAAAACCCAAAAACCTAGCACCCCCCTGATAACGTCCTGCCAGCATACATTGGCACACTGCTGCTCAGGCATTTCAATAGTCTCCCCACGGTGATGTCAGGAATGTAGGTGCAAGACCCAGGATGACTGCTTCAGATTCTTTTACTTTCCCATGGCTGCATTCCAAAGGCCTTTCCCAGTCTCTGATATATACTTCACCTCCCTCCCTTTTCTCGCAGCAACTTTCCCATTAATCTTTAATATCAATGACTGGAAACCCACAAACACATTATCCAACATTTTTCACGATGATAGGAAATGTATTAAGTAAATTGGTATATATAACAGTTTGTGTAATTTAAGCAGAGGAAGGGCTTGCTATATTTCAGACTAGGTAACTACACTAATAATAAGTAAGCCCCCTTCCCAGGTAATTACTAACTCGATTAGTTAGGGGAAGAAATCCCAGCCAGCTACGATAACAAAGCTCAGAATTTCAGAAGCCTAACACAATAATTCACTATGTACTCAATAGAGTTCGACTGGATTTTTAGGGGGAGTCTTTAATGTGGAATCCTTTCATGTGCGCCTGGCTCCTTAAATCCCTGAGCTTTAGAATCCTCCACCGGATGTTCTGCATTCAGTCAGCAGGTGAAAGAAGAGAGTGAGCAGAGGATCATGAAGGGCCAGTTTTCTTAGGTTGAGTCTACAAGTGGTGCACGTCATTCCCACCTACACTCCATGGGCCAGAACTCAGTCAACAGCCACATCTGAACGTAAGAGAGGCTGGGAGATGCCGTCTAGCTCAGTGTCCAGGAAAAAGAGGAAACTGAGTTAGTGGGCAGTCTCCACCACAGTAATTCAATTTAAAACCATTAACTTTTTTCGAACCATGCTCAAGATTAAGAACTCTTCAATGTATGTTCAATCTGGGCTCAAAGTAACTTCATATGATAAAAATTAATGTTTACTAAAGTGTAACTTTTCCCAATTAGTATTTGTTTCCTTTCTAAGGTATATGAAGATAATAAAACCAATAGATTTCAAATAATTGGATGGAATAGAATTTTCCCGTATTCGGACCATCGTTCCAAAAATTTACTACACTTAACATTAGAAACAGAACACACCTTGAAGTGACCTAGGTGTTTTCTCTCCATTCCTGCCTTTGGGTCACAGACTACGAAGGCTGAGAAAGTAGAGAAGTATGCTAAGGGGCCCACTACAGATTCATGCTAACTTCAGCTGTGCTCTCACTGCTGTTTGTCAGTCACCACCACTGTTACCATCTATCACCACCACCACCACCATCACCACCGTCACCACCACCACTATACCACCATCACCACCATCACCACTACCATGTACTAGTGATGCCTTAGAGCCTTCCCCACACTGGCTGCCCTATTCTTCTTATTTTTTATACTCCAGACATTCCTTATTTTTCAAGACAAATTCATCCCTTCACTTCTCTTGTTTAAATAACTTCTTGCTCAATGATCATCTCTCCACTTTCCGTGTAGGGAAGGACCACATTTTTCATGTTTACAGCTCTATCTATAGTGATATTTGGTGAATCAACAAGTGAGGCTACGTAGGGTTAATTCTATCATGTACCCGACTCTTCACCTCAAAATATCTGTCTCTATATGCACTACCTTCACTTTCTTAACTCCCATCATGGGAGAAGATCATTATTTTCTTTCTATGGCTCATCTCTGTGTCCTCCCTGCTGTGTTCCATCCCAGTACCCTTGAGCCTTCTTCTCTCAATCATCTCTTTATCCACAATTGTTACTCTCCTTTTCTATTGGTTTTCCTTTTTCATGTCTAAAAGTATAAACAATCTTACAGCAGTATGAAAGCCTTTATTTTGTCCCTCTGCCACTCAAACTTTTAATTTCTTTCTTTCTTCTCACAGCCCAAACTCACTTCTGTTTCCAATGACTCATGGTCCATGTACTCCTTCATCTTTTGCAATCTGATAATGACTCTACTCTGGGCTCCTGAAGGTCATCAGTGACTTCCTAGTTGCCAAGTTGAATGATCTATTATCAGTCCTCACTTCCCTCAATCACTCTGCAATATCTAAACTATTAACATTGTGGCAGAGACTCCTGGTTGACCACCAAATGCCCCACTCTCCCCTTCTTCCTTATCAGTACAACTCCAACCATATTCCAAGTGGTGATGTGTCCAACTAAAGGACAATATTTCCCAGCCTCACTTGCAGAAGAGCTGGCCTTATGAAATGTAAGCTGACAAGCTTGTATTTGTTAGATTAATGCCAGCTGCTCTAACAGATGTGTGTTCCTGGCCAGCAGCAAGCCTTCTCCATGGTCATTCAGGGATGCAAACTCTTTCTATATATTGGTTTACCTTGTCCTAGGACCGCAAAGTCCTTTACACTCAGCTAGCAGAAGGGAAAAGGGTATGGAGGATCCATGTAGGGCTAGAGCTCAGCGGTATGGTGACACATCATGACAAGGGAGGCAGAAAAATGTAGTTTATGGGATTCCCCAAGAAGAAGAAATGGATGTGATAGGCAACTAGCAGTCTCTGCCCACAGCTAAGCTAATTCAATAATGGAGAGATCCTGGCTCAGCCAAATCAGCAGACATGATTGGAACAGGCTACAGTCCCTGCTCCTTGACCGGGCACATTCCAGGCCAGAAAATTTCATTTCATCAGCCCTTTAAGCCAAAGATGAGCAGAGTACTCTCTGCTCTGTGTGTTTATTGCTCAACATTTTTTTCTCCTACTATTTTTGTCATAAACCATGACATAAGAACAGTTCCCAATGGCAGTTAGACTCATGAGCCCTCATGAGTTGTAAAAAAAATAAAGTTTGAAAACCATTGACATAAGCAAAGGGATGAGATAAGCTTACCATAACTTTGTATTTAAAATCCTCAAGAGAACCAAATTGCAAAATTTGAGTCATGTTGGTTGTTGTTCACAATCATGCTTTTAGCCAAATGCAAGTACAGATGAGGTTTATAGGACATACGGAGACTACAGTGTCTCACTGCCCAGATTGACAATTCTGTTCATTTCATTCACTCCGTAGACTCTAAATCAAAGTCTTTCCCAACATTCCCTTACCATATTTCCTCACTGAGATGACGTTTACTGACTACTCTTGATCCACGGGTTAAAAGTGGCATGCCTGTTCATCCTTTATTCAATTCCCATTACTTTGTAATAGGAGCACATTTATCACAAGGAGATCACAGAAATATGCAAAACAGATAATTTCTCCTCCTGTCTCCCCAGTCATATTGAGAGTAATAATTCATTCTTAAAGTTGGAAGTTTTGAACTCTTTCAGTTGTTGGTTCTCAAGGTTTTCCAACTAATAATGTGTGTTATTTTAAGTAATTCATCTTTCATATAAATCAGCACGGACACAGAGAAAGTCAATCACAACTATTTCCTTTTGGTCTTCCTTCAGAGCCACAGCCAGGTACATGAAACAGTTTTGAGACCCAGACTTATATCTGCATACAACTTATATTTATTTAACTTGGGCTTTCTGTCTGGTACTTGAATACAGAAGAATATCTTAGCTTCTTAGAATAAAAGATCAAAATTGTTTTAAGACTCAAGAATAGAGCCTTTCAGGACAAGGAAAAATAGAAGGTATCATGGCTATTCATTCGTTCAGCAAACATTTACTGAGAATCTATTGCGTGCCTAGCAGTTGTGTGCTGGGACTTGGGGGTGGGGGGGACAAAGTTGAACAAGACATAACTCTTGCCCTTGACAGACTAACACCCAACATGCACACACACAACACAGTGTAGTAAAACGCTACAGAGCATCTGAGGGAGCTCAAGACACTGGGTCACTTAGGTTTGGGGATGAGGGTGAGGAAATTCTGGGAAGACTCTGAAGAAGACTGCTGAGTGATCGCAGATGAAATAAAAGTCCAGGACTATGCTAAAGAAAGCTAGATCAAAAATGGTATGAAAAAAAAAGGGCATCGAATGCTGCATAGGCATGGGCCTATCCTGTGTGAGGCCATCAGAGAGGTGTATAGGGAGGCTCCTTTAAACCGAGGCAGGTGTAGATGGAGCTTAAGGGCTATTGCCTCTGGATCTCAGCTGAAATGCCCATAGCACTGTCCTGGGAATGGTCACTGGGACGTGCTGCACAGATCCCCTCCCGGTCAAAAGGACTTATTTCTCCAGCTGCCAGCACACAGCCGTTAGCTGTCAGCCTCCTCCAGGCACTGCTTTGTCCTAAGAGAGCAGCTGCACGCAAGGCCATGTGCCCTTCCCTTGGGCCCCAGGGCCTGGCCCACCCAAGAGTGTGAAGGCCCTCACCCCCAACTCTGGACAATTCAGGGACCCTTCAAGTTTCTGAGTTTCTGGTTGGTTTGGTAAAGCTTTTCTTTAAAATGTTTATTTTTGAGAGGCCGCATGAGTGGGGGAGGGGCAGAGAGATGGGGAGACAGAGGATCCAAAGCAGGCTCTACGGCAGCAAGCCAGATGCAGGGCTCAACCTCACGAACCACCAGATCGTGACCTGAGCCGAAGTCTGACACTTAACCAACTGCGGCACCCAGGAGCCCCTGGGTAAGACCTTTTATTAAAACTGTACCCCGGCATGACTTCTCTCTCTGCCGAATCCTGCTTCTGTTCCTTCCCTTTCACAGGTATTAATCCAAAAGTCCTCCCTAATAAATATCTGACACGCTAATCTCCACTCAGAGTCCGCTTCACAGGGAACCTGCCAATAATTTCCGTGAGAACCACAAGCAAAATGCCAGAAAATCCCAGTATTCAGTGAACCATCACTACAATTGAGTTAACAAATGTATTATTCCACAGTTTATTTATTCGCAGGTCATCACCCAAAGACATTTTCAAAAATTCATGCTGATCTTAAAAACTACGGCCAAGCTAAAACTAAAAATATGTTTCCTCTAAGTTCTGAACATACAGAGATTCTGATCCTGATTTACACATGGGACACAAAAGGTCAACCAAGTTTGGCCAAGACACTCCCCCTCCCTAAATCTCTGAAGGCTTTAGTCTCTCACTTTGGCAACAAAAGATATCAAAACGGACTTTCTTGCTAGATAATAGTTTGGGGGATCCTAAAAAGCTGGAATCAGAATCAGACAAAATGAAGACTTTACTTCACCACCTGGATATTTTAGCAAAAGGATGCTGAAATGACATGTGTGCAGACTTGGCCACAAGCCATTATGTGGCCCCCAAAAACGCAGGGAACGGGCGTGCTCTCTGACCCTGGTGGTAGTCCTGCCCCCTCCCACCCAACCTCTGGGCACATACAGGCTCCCTTCTTGCTCTCTCACCCTACTGTCTTCCCTGCTCTTCTTTCTCTCCAAAGCAGAGGCTTAAGGGATCCAAAAGACGTGGATGCCATTCTATATCCTCATGACTCACTAGTTATGTGAACTTGAAGAAGGGATTAACCTGAGTCTCATTCTCCTTACCTGCAAAAATGGAGATCAAGAAAAACTTCTCTGGTGCAGTTGGCATTACGCCCATGGTCTGAGTGACACTGAGCCACGCAGAGCCATACAGAGCACGTCCTAGCACTGTGCTTCATGTTAACAGAAACTAGCAGTGGTTCTCAGCTTTATGTGCAGTGGAACTGACTGGGGAGCTTCAAAAGTACTGAAGCCAGGACAGCACCCCCAGGGAGTCTGAAATAATTGGTTGGGGATGCTGAAGTATCAAAAATATTTAAAGTTGGGGTGCCTGGCTGGCTTAGTCAATAGAGCGTGTGACTCTTGATCTCGAGGTTCTGTGTTCGAACCCCACATTGGGTGTAGAGATTACTTAAAATCTTTAAAAGAATATTTAAAGCTCTCTAGATGATTCTAAGGTGCAGCCAAGGTTGAATTACTACTTCCTGCAGATTCTTTAAAGTAAGCCACATAACTACCCTATGAGTTTAGTAAAATTATCCATCCTCCCCTCATATTTACAGACAAGGAAATTGAGGTTTAGAAAGATTAGAAGATTACTCAAATGTACAAGACTACTAAGGGGCAAAGCTGAGAGCTGAATTCACACAGTATGAGTCCTAAGACCCTACCGCCATCAGCACACTGCTATGCTACCACCCCACCTACTGAATGTGGAGAACCTTCCAGTACGGCTTTGAGACCAGAGAAGAGACTCCAAAATTGATAGCTAATTTGTTCTTTGCTTTTTCGCTTTCCTCTCTCCATTCTCTGCTCTTCCCAATTGCAACTTGAAATATTGCTTGCAGTTAATGAGGAGTGAGGGATGGATACGACTTAGACGCATAGTCTGGAAGGAAAAAAAACTATTCTTTTTCCTTCTTTTCCCCTTCCTAAAACTAGGCCATTAGCACACACTTACTTTCTGTTGAAAATGTTTTGAGATAATCATTACAGATACTATATTGGAAATATTAGAAACCCAAAAGGAAATTTTTCTACCACCCCTTCTCAAGTCTAAGTCAATGTTTCATTTGCTTATGTTAACATAAGGTCTTGTCCATGAGCATATATGGTTTTTACGATCACAAGATCATAATTATATATTGTCTGTTCACATTATGCCATAGATACTTTTCTAGAAGATTTGTTTTATAAGCCAATTAAGCCTCCTACTACAGCTGTGCAGATAATAAAGATAATTTACTACCTAAGTGGGACCAAGATATTTTCATTAGAAGTATTCCTCCTACCAAAAAAAAATTAGCCTTATCACTCTGAAAACTGATATAAACATTTGTAACCACGTAAAAGTCACGGGACATGACATCTGCCTTCCTTTACTTGCTATGCATTGCTCAGTGCCCACATACCTCACCCCCATGCCTGGAGCCAAAGTAAGTGCTCAAAAAAATACACGATGCATGAACAAATGATACTTTTCTTGGCTGAACAGTATATTTGTAAGATCAGACTTCTTAGGAGACTCCGAAGTGAAGCCTGAGAACTGAGGAGAGTGAGCAAGAGCAAAGCGAGCAGGAAAGCAGCCGGAAAGCCATGGTAAAGGCCAGCTACGTTAGCCAGAAGGAAACATGTGGTTTCCTGAATTGTACCCGCGCAAGGCCATCGACCTTTGAGGCATGACATATAAACACTGCCAAGGATCTTCAGCTCTCCCTTCAGTCACTCTTGCGAGTTATTTGTAAAGAGTTGCTTACACTTTGGGGCTCTTCTCTCCCTGTGCACTCATCTTGGAAGGGGCACAGAGGAGGAGGCAGCTGTAACAGAAAAATAAGGCTGCAAAGAACTGGAGTACGTATGCTTCAGAAAAACCCCCTGGTCAATGTCCTTAGAGGAGGGTTCTTAAGCTAGGCCTCCTATGGGCACCACAGTGGGATTTCAGGAAACTGGTAACATCGTGTAATTAGCGTAAATTGTGAGTGTGTGTGCGTTTGTGTGTATGTGTGTCTATCTGTCTTTCTGTCTGGAAAGGAGACTTCAGATGTCATCAGATTTTGCTTTTGGTTTTAGAGGCTGCTCCTTCTTCTCCACTTCATCAGCTCAAGTGAGGCTCTTCTTAACCCATCATTCTTCCTCAAGAACTGGAGGTGGGGATGAGTGGGAGAAGTGGAAGACAGGGGAGCTCGCCCTGTGGAAGGGCTTCTATTATAGGAGTCAACAGATATGAACAGATTCAAGAGTGCCTAGCATGTATAAGGTCCTATAAGCGTTGTTGTAATTATTACTCTCTGCCAAACACTTTGGGTTTTTGCAACTTCACAACCACCCGAGAGGTCAGCATAAATCCCATATTCTATTTACAAGGAGATTTACTAAGGGGGATAGAGTAAAGTAACCCAGTGCCACAGCTATCCAATTTCAGAACTGTCCAATTCCAAAGCTTGGACTCTCCATCTCCACCCCACAGCCTGAATTACTGGCCACGCTTTCAGTCTTGGGACAGCCTCTCTAGCCATGCTTAAGGCGTTCACTTCTAAAGCTCAAGAGTCTTGCTCTTTCCCTGAGTCTATCCATCAAAACACGCACTGAGCCTAAGAATGAGCTTCTTTAAGCCAAGCCATAATCTCGACTTGCTTGCATAATATGGTTCCAGTAATCTTACTCAAATTCCACACTCAAAGCCAGTTGTTCACCCAGCTTATCAAGGGTTAAATAAGAAAGAACTCACATGGATTGCACTGAATTCCCTTGCCTCTACTGATAAAGCCAAGTCAAAGGCCAGAAGGGAAGAAATGTTTTCTGGCAGACACAAACCAGAGAGAGAAAGCTTTAAATAAAGCCTACTCTTTTTTGGTTTCAAAAACCATGCTAAAAACTGCAGTTAAGTATCAGCTACTAAAACAGCCTTCCCCAAACAGGTGAAAATCCTGACAATTGCACTGAACTGATCACTATTCCTTAGGAGTCTGCACTTTACAAATGTTGCTCCTACGCCTCAACAGAGCCAAGCATGCTGGTTAGGTGTTTCTTCTGGAGAAGTTAAGCAGGGCTCTCAGGGTCACAAAGGCATTGAGTAGCAGAATCAGGACTGAAACCCAGGTCTGTATGTGAACAGCAACAGTGCTTTTAACCATACTCCTCCCACCGTCTACACAACCACTGTGAGTCATGGTACCCAGGGCCAACATCTCTTCTTGTTTTTTCTGGATCTACTTCCCTGATATCTAGGCAACCTCTCAAGAGAAGGCAAGGAAGCAAGATAGATGGACTTTATAAATAGAAGATCCGAGTTTCAGGTCCAGTTCCGCCATTTCCTAGCTCTGTAACCTTGGATAGAGAGCACTTAACCATCCAAGGTCTCAGTTTCCTCACCTATGCAATGAAGATCCCCGTTCACACTGCACAGACCGGGAAAACAATGCGAGCAAAGTCTTCAGTATTATCCAAATGCAAGTTACCTTTACTCCTTCTTAACCCACCAATTCGATAACTAGTAGTAGTCCTTTTTCAGCCTCCCCTCCATGCTCGTCTCAGAATTCGTCTTGGGCCCCACGAGAGTCTCGCCACCTCCTCCTCCGCACGCCCCTCACCCCTCTCCTGCTGCTTAATCGCCCTCCATTTTAGCAGCTCTCTTGCCTCGTCGGAAGGACCGGCCTTGGGTGCTGGGACTTCTTTCTTTCCAACTCTGGGCACAAAGGGCTTGTCTCTCCTCGGGAAGTCGTGGCAGCGGACCTTCACGCGGCCGCTGCGGGCTCCGCAATGCCCGCGCGCGGTGCGCACGCGGCCGCGCGTCCCGCCCCGAGGGGCGGGGTGTGACTGGAGAGTTTACAGAGGAGGTGCCTGCAGAGGGGGAACACCCCGCCCCCCGCGGAGCTTCCTCTGTCGCGCTGCGTCTCGGCCGGACCCCTGCGCGCGCTGAGCCGCCGGGGGTTCCACACGCGGACGCCGCGGCCCTGGCCCTCCTACAGCCCCGCTCCTGTCCGGCGCGCCACCAGCCATGCGGCAGCAGCTCTACCGCTGCTACAACACCACCTACGTGGAGAAGGGCAACTCGGCGACCATGGGCGGGGTGCTCTTCAGCGCGGGCCTCCTGGGCAACCTGCTGGCGCTGGGGCTGCTGGCGCGCTCGGGGCTGGGGTCGTGCCCGCCGCGCACGCCGCCCTCGGTCTTCTACGTGCTGGTGTGCGGCCTGACAGTCACAGACTTACTGGGCAAATGCCTCGTGAGCCCTTTCGTGCTGGCCGCCTACGCGCAGAACCGGAGCCTGTGGGGACTGGCACCCGCGTCGGACAGCTCGATGTGCCAAGCCTTCGCCTTCTTCATGTCTTTCTTTGGGCTCGCCTCCACGCTGCAGCTCCTGGCCATGGCCCTGGAGTGCTGGCTTTCCCTGGGGCACCCCTTCTTCTACCGACGGCACATCACCGTGCGCCGCGGCGCGCTGGTGGCGCCCGTCGTGGGCGCCTTCTGCCTGGCTTTCTGCGCGCTGCCCTTCGCGGGCATCGGGAAGTTCGTGCAGTACTGTCCCGGCACCTGGTGCTTCATCCAAATGGCGCACAAGGAGCGCTCGCTGTCGGTGCTGGGTTACTCAGTGCTCTACGCCAGCCTTATGGCCCTACTGGTCCTCGCCATCGTGGTGTGCAACCTGAGCGCCATGTACAACCTCTACAAAATGCACCGGCGGCTGCGGCGGCGCCAGCGCTCGGGCACCAGGGACCGCATGGAGCCGTGCGCCGGCGAGAGGCAGGCGGCTGCGCAGCCCCTGGAGGAGTTGGACCACCTGCTGCTGCTGGCCCTCATGACCGTGCTCTTCACTATGTGCTCCCTGCCTTTAATAGTGAGTTGCTGCGCGCGGAGGCTGCGGTTACGGGATGGAAGGGTGGAGCGCGTTGGACGCAGTGCCGGACGAGTTGCGCCCTGAGCCCCGAGGGTTTGTTCGTGCCCTCCCCAGATCGGGTTCCCTCCACATCCCTGAGGACATAACCGAATTCGCTGAGCCATAAGAGGAGAAAACAAAGAAAGGAAGGGAAAGTCTGTGTCTGATAGTGGCTCCCTAGCCCCGCATAACCACTCCAGTCAGCAGTACCCTCTTCTCTCTCCTTCCCTCTGAATTTTGAGGAGCAGAATTTGGTTCCGCCTTCCAGATGGCTGGGTAATGTTTTATTTCGTAGACCTGCCCATGATTTTAGTGGCATCAAAAATGGGCGAATGCACCTGGGAGTTTTTCCCCAGGTATTGGCCTGGAAAGAGATTAAGGGAAGGTGTAATCCTGCCAGAGTGATTTGCAGAGATGAGAAACTAAAGATAGATTTAGTTTTTAAAAAAACTCTTAAGTCATCTTTGAGGAGTGCCGGCTGCTGTTCCTGGTGGGGGGTGGTGGCGATAGAGGCGGAGAGGCTGTTTGGACAGGCAGGTGTGTACTCAGGGTTCAGCCAGTGGTGTCGTTTTGACAACGTGCCTTGACAGGTTTTGTTTTTATCTTGGTAAACGAGGTGACGTGAAAGCCATTATCTCGGGTTTCAATTTATTAATGGAGGTGGTGGTGGAGATTGAATTACCTGCTGGCTTTGAAGGTATTTTCTCCTGGGGTCCTGCCCAAGACATCTAGGAGCAACAGAGGCTGAGAAAACTTTTTCAGGGTCGCTTTTCTTCCTTTCCCTCGTCCTTGTTCAACATGATGTACATTTAAGTAAATTCATCGCCAATTCAATGCCTTTGAAGGCAGAACTGTCTGTAAGTAGGTACATTAAGTTTCTTATGGCAGTAGCAATTCTGGATGTTATTTTTAAGATTGGAGGAAGGTAAAATATAATGTCATTTTCCTTAAATGAGAGCCTTCATGTGTGAGGAAAGAATTGTCTGTGGCCTCATCATACAGGGTTAAGCTCAGAATTTCCCAAAATAAATAAATACCTCCGTTTAGAAATAGATCAGGGATAGCCATAGATTTTTAACAGTGGTTCTCAAACCTAGCTGGCTCAGAATCACCAACAGAACTTTTAAAAACACAGATGGCAGGGCGCCTGGGTGGCTTTCTCATTTGAGCCTCAGACTCTTGATTTCGTTCAGCTCAGGTCATGATCTCACAGTTTGTGGGTTCGAGCTCCATGTCAGGGTCTGTGCTAACAGCGTGGAACCTGCTTGGGATTTTGTCTCCCTCTTGCTCTCTGCCCCTCCCACGCTTGCTCTCTCTCAAAAATAAATAAACTTCAAACAAGAAAAAGCACAGATGCCCGGGTCCCATCCCCCAGAGTTTCTGATTCAGATGTTTTTGAAGAATTCTTATTTTATTTGCTTATTTATTTACTTATTTATTTATTTCTGAGAGAGAGAATGAGAGAGTGCGGTGGAGGGAGAGAGAGGGAATGCCAAGCAGGCTCCACACTGTCAGTGCAGAGCCCAACGCAGGGCTGTATCCCACAAACCATGAGATCATCACCTGAGCTGAAACCAAGAGTCTCACTTTCAACCGACTGAGCCGCCCAGGCGCTGGAAGAATTCTTCTTCTTACCAAGTTCCCAGGTGAGGAGAAAGCTGCTAATCCAGAGATCTCATCTGGAGACCCATACTCTTAAACAGGAGTTGGCAAACCACAGCCCACAGTGCAGATCCTTTCTGCCCGCTGTTTTTGTACAGCCGTGGAATTAATAGTTTTTACAAACGAACTGATTTTCCAAATCAATTTGATGGTAGTGCGCAGGAAGTCTAAACCCCAGCTAACTCAAATACTATTCCAAGAAACAAAAAAGACTTTCATATTTCTCAATAGTAGACATCACTTACCCAAAAAATGTACTTAATTATTATTATATTTTTTATTTCATCAGTGAATATCGTGGAAATGTGTTTTCTTGTTATATAATTACCTCCCAAATACTCACTATTTGCCTCTTGACCTATAAAATCTAAAATACTTACTGTTGGGCCCTTTAGAGAGAAAGTTTGCAGACTCCTGCTCTAAAGTAATAGCCTTACTTACCTGTGCTGTGAAAAAAGCAGACAATAGCCAAATGCATGGATATCATGTCCTCAGTTTGCATGTTTTAGTAACAATAATGTAGAAAAGAACATGATACAGCATAATGCAAGAGCCCTACATTTGGACATATCTCTCAGGGGAATTGAATAACTTATACGGGTTTGTGAGGATGGAAGGAAATAATGGATTTGAAAATGATTTTAGGGGTGCCTGGGTGGCTCAGTTGGTTAAGAGTCCAACTCATGATCAGGTCATGATCTCAAGGCCGTTAGATCAAGCTCTGTGTTGGGGCTCTGGGCTGGGTGTGGAGCTTGCCTAAGATTCTCTCTCTCCCTGGGCTCCTGGGTGGCTTAGTCACTTAAACCTCTGGCTCTTGATTTCAGTTCAAGTCATGATCTTGAGGTTTGTGAAATCGAGCCCTGCATTGGGTTCTGCACTGACAGCAGAGCCTGCTTGGGATTCTCTCTCTCCCTCTCTCTCTGCCCCTCCCTTGCTTGTCTTCTCCCTCCCTCCCTCCCTCTCTCTCTCTCCCTCCCTCCCTCCCTCTCTCAAAATAAATAAACATTTAATAAAAAGATTCTCTCTCTCCCTCTCCCCCCCCCTCATGTGCTTGCACTCTCATGTTCTCTCTCTCACACAAAAGAAAAAAAGAAAGAAAAGAAAATGATTTTATTTAAAAATCTGTAAAGTTCCAAAGATATGCAATGCAGACAGGTGCTGAGTTTGGTAAGCTCTTTATAGATTTTTGATACCAACTCTTTATCCGATATGTCATTTGCAGGTATCTTCTCCCATTCGTTGGTTGCGTTTTAGTTTTGTTGATTGCTTCCTTTGCTGTGGAGAAGCATTTTATCTTGATGAGGTCCCACTAGTTCATTTTTGCTTTTATTTCCCTTGCCTTCAGAGACCTGTCAAGTAAGAAGTTGCTCTGGCCGAGGCCAAACAGATTGCTGCCTGTATTTTCCTCTAGGATATTTTGGTTCCTGTCTCATTTAGGTCTTTCATTCACCTTGAATTTATTTTTGTGTATGGTGTAAGAAAGTGGTCTGGTTTCATTCTTCTGCATGTTGCAGTCCAGTTTTCCAGCACCATTTGTTGAAGAGACGTCTTTTTTCCATTGGATATTCTTTCCTGCTCTGTTGAAGATGAGTTGACCTATAGTTGTGGGGCCACTTCTGGGTTTTTTATTCTGTTCCATTGTTCTATGTGTCTGTTTTTATGCCAGGACCATACTGTCTTGATGACTACAGCTTTGTAACATAGCTCGAAATCTGGAATCATAATGCCTCCAGTTTTGTTTTTCTTTTTCAGGACTGCTTTGGCTATTTGGGTCTTTTGTGCTTCCATACAAATTTTAGGATTGTTTGTTCTAGCTCTGTGAAAAATGCTGGTAGTATTTTGATAGGGATTGCATTATATGTGTATATTGCATTGGGTCGTATGGACATTTTAATAATGTTCTTCCAATCCATGAGCATGGAATGCTTTTCCATTTTTTTGTGTGTGTCCTCTTCAATTTCTTTCATAAGTGTTCTATAGTTTCCAGAGTATAGATCTTTTGCCTCTTTAGTTAGGTTTATTCCTGGGTATCTTACTGTTTTGGTTGAGAATTTTTGCATCCATGTTCACCAGGGAGATTAGCCTGTAATTCTCCTTTTTAGTGGGGTCTTTGGTTTTGGAATCAAGGTAATGCTGGCTTCACAGAATAAGTTTGTAAGTTTTCCTTCTATTTCTGTTTTTTGGAATAGTTGAAGAAGAATCAGTATTATCCCTTCTTTAAATGTCTGGTGGAATTCCCCTGGGAAGCCATTTGGCCCAGGACTCTTATTTGTAGGGAGATTTTTGATTACTGGTTCAATTTCTTTGCTATGGGTCTATTCAAATTTTCTATTTTTTCCTGTTTCAGTTTTGGTACTTTGTGAGTTTCTAGGAATTCATCCAGTTCTTCCAGATTGCCCAGTTTGTTGTCATAGAATTCTCTTATGATTGTTCATATTTCTTGGTATTGGTTGTGACCTCTCCTCTCATTTGTGATTTTATCTATCTGGGTCCTTTCTCTTTTCTTTCTGATAAGTCTGGCTAGGGATTTATCAATTTTATTAATTCTTTCAAAGAACTATCTTTTAGTTTCATTGATCTGTTCTACGGTGGGGTTTTTGTTGTTGTTGTTGTTTGTTTCTCTATCATTTATTTCTGCTCAAATCTTTGTTATTTCCCTTCTTCTGCTGGCTTTAGGCTTTATTTGCTGTTCGTTTTCTAGCTCCTTTAGGTGTAAGATTAGGTTGTGTATTTGGGGCCTTTCTTGCTTCTTGAGATAGGTCTGAATTGCAATGTACTTTCCTCTTAGGACTGCCTTTGCTGCATCCCAAAGAGTTTGGACTGTCACGTTTTCATTTTCATTGACTTCCACGTATTTTTAATTTCTTCTTTAATTTTCTGGTTAACCCATTCATTCTTTAGTAGATTATTCTTTAACCTCTGTGTATTTGAGAGGGCTTTCCAAATTTTTTCTTGTGGTCGATTATAAGTTTCATAGCATTGTGATCTGAAACTGTACATGGCATGATCTCAGTCTCTTTTTACTTGTTGAGGGCTGATCTGTGATCCAGTATGTGATTATCTGGTGAATGTCCATGTGCACTTGCGAAGAATGTGTACTCTTCTGCTTTAGGATGAAATGTTCTAAGTATATCTGTTAAGTCCATTCGTGTCATTCAAAGCCATTGTTTTCTTGTTGATTTTCTGCTTAGATGATGTGTATATTGCTGTAAGTGGGGTGTTGAGGTCCCCTACTATCATTGCATTATTATCAATTATTTTCTTTATGTTTGTTATTACTGGATTTATATATTTGAGTGCCCTCAAGTTGGGGGTATACATATTTACAATTGTTTGATTTTGATGGACAGATTGCTTAATTATGATATAATGCCCTTTTTTATCTCTTATTGTAGTCTTTGGCTTAAAACCTAATTTTTCTGACATAAGTATGGCTGCTCTGGCTTTCTTTTGACATCCATTAGGCATGATAGATGGTTCTCCATCCCCTCTCTTTCAATCCACAGGTGTCTTTACGTCTAAAATAAATCACTTGTAGGTAGCATATAGATGGATCTTGTTTTTTTTTGCCCATTTCTGATACCCTGTGTCTTTGTTTGGAGCATTTAGTCCATTTACATTCAGACTGATTATCGAAAGATGTGAGTTTAGTGTCATCGTGTTACCAGTGATGCTGTCTGGTCCTTTATAGTCTTTGTTTATTTTGGTCCTTTTTTTCCCCACTCAAAGAGTCTTCCTTAAAATTTCTTGGAGGGCTGGTTTAGTGGTCATAAACTCCTTTAGTTTTTGTTTGTCTGGAGACTCTTTGTCTCTCCTTCTATTTTGAATGACAGTCTTGCTGGATAGAGTACTTTTGGCTGCGTATTTTTCCGATTCAACATATCGAATATATCTTGCCACTCCTTTCTGGCCTGTCAAGTTTCTTTGAACAGATCTGCTGCAAACCTGATCTTTCTTCCCTTGTAGGTTATGGACTTTTTTTTCCTCTTGCTGCTTTCAGGATTCTTTCCTTGTCTATATTTTGTGAATTTGACTATGGTATATCTTGGTGATGAGCAGCTTTTATTGAATTTAATTTTTTTTAATGTTTATTTATTTTTGAGAGACAGAGAGACAGAGTGTGAGCAGGGGAAGGGCAGAGAGAGAGGCAGACACAGAATCCGAAGCAGGCTCCAAGCTCCGAGCCATCAGCACAGAACCCGATGCAGGGCTGGAACTCACAGACCGTGAGATCATGACCTGAGCCGAAGTCGGCCGCTTAACTGACTGAGCCACCTAGGCGCCCCGGCTTTTATTGAATTTAATGGGAGTCTCTGTGCTTCTTGGATTTTGATGTCTGTGTCCTTTCCCAGATTAGGGAAGTTTTCAGATTTGCTCACATAAACCTCCTGCCCCTTTTTCTCCCTTCATCTTCTGGGGCTCCTATGATACAAATGTTTTTGCATTTTAATAAATCATTGAGTTCCCTAAGTCTGCCTTTGGGATCCCTGACCTTTGATTTCCTCTTCTTTTCAGCTTCATTTTTTTCTATAATTTTATCTTTTGTATCACTAATTCACTCTTCTGCCTTGTCCATCTTCATTTTTATGGCCTCCATTTGGGTTTGCATCTCAGTTATAGTATTTTTAATATCAGCTTGACTAGATTTTAGTTCTTTTATCTCTGCAGAAAGGGATTTTCTGGTGTCTTCTCTGCTTTGTTCAAGCCCAGTTAATATCCTTATAATCATTTTAAATTCTAGTTCAGACATGTTAATTATATCTGCATTGATTAAATCCCTGGTCATCATTTCTTCCTGTTCTTTCTTTTGAGGTGAATTCCTCTGTCTTGTCATTTTGGAGGAAAGAAAAACAATAATAATACAGTAAAATAAAATTTTTGAAATTGAAAAAAAAAAGCAAATAGAGGAAGCTAGATCCTAGGTGTGTTTTGGTCTGCTTGTTAAGAGAAGCTTGACAGAAAAAAGAGAAAAGAGAAAAGAAGAGAAAAAATTAAAATAATATTTAATTAATAAAATTAAATTAAAAATTGGTCTCCCTGTGTCCAAGAAATGAAAGAAAAACAACAAAAAAACAGAAGCAACAACAAAAGAAACGAACAAAAAACCCAAATGAAGCTAAATCCAGTGTCTCCTAGAGCTGAGACTTTGTAGCAGTCTGTGATCAATGATCCGTAAACTAAGTGCGTGGAAGGGATTTGTGCTGATCTTCTGGGGGAGGGTCTCACCACGCCGTGGCCAGGGTGGGCTTGTCCCAGGAAACAGGTCACCAGCAGAGGCCGCAGCTCCGTTTACGGTGAATCGCGACATGGAGCCCCTGCCAGGGCTTGCTGCCCTCAGCCCGCATCTTTGTTCCTATAAAGTTGAACCTGGCAGCTTGATGGTGCCTGCCGGGTCTTTCGCCCACGGAGAGGCAGTATCACCTCTACCAAATGCACTCCAAGGAAGTGAACCACTTCTCCCTGAGCAACGCAGGGGATCCTCAGATCCCGCCGCCCCAGGCTCCACCCCACTACCTTGCCAGAACACCACCATTGGCTGACCTTTGAAACTTGAGACTCTGTTCTCTGCCGTTTATAAGAAACTGGTGGTATTGAAACCCTCTCCGCACCCCCCACCCCCATCAGTGGTTCTGGGGGACAGTTTTCTTGTGCAGCCCCCTGTGTGTATTTCCAGTCTTTCTCTCTGCTGCTTTCAATGGCGTGCTTTCTTGTACAAACCCCATGTGCTGCGCTGTCTCCCCTGTCTTTCTCCTCGCTGTGAATACTTCTGCCTCCCCTCTGCGGCACCATGGCTCTCCTCTCTCCTCCCCTGCCCCCCCCCCCCCCCGTTTCACCTCTCCACACCATGTACCCGGCTGTGTTCTCGCCCTCATACTATGCAGGTTGTTCTGTTAGTGCTCAGATCTGCTTCCTCAGTGTTCAGAATGGTTCGATATTGATTTAGCTGTGTTTGTGGGAGGACAAGAGCAGGGTCCCCCTCCTACTCTGACATCTGAACTCCTCCCCCTGAGCACTGTTTTCTAATGCAGTGGTTTTGTAACAGCTTGTAGTCTAAGGACCCCTTTTCACACTAAAAAATTATTAAGGATCCAAAGAATTTTTATTTTTGTAGATTATATGTTAGTATTTATCATATTAGAAATTTTAAATATTCTTGCAAAACAGGTTACCAAAATGTACTTAATTGTGTTTCTGCATTGGCATAAGGAAAACTTGGGACTTTCACAAAGATATAATGAATGATAATAAAGTTCTAGAGATTACAGCAGGTAAAACAGAAAAAGCATGTTAGCACAGAAGTACTGAGAACATTCTCTGAAAATGTACATCTGTGTGTATCCAAAATCAACTACCTAAGAAAGGTCTAGCAAACATAAGGAAACACAGTATATATTCCATTAGCCATTGAAGTGATGATGTCATTATACATCAGGTATCCTTGTAAAACTTACTGTACACCTAGGAGTGAAAAAGGCAAATAAATCTTTTTCGTGATATGATACCCTTGAGACACACTGAACGGGTATGGAAACCCCCACACTTTGAAAATCACTCTCCTAAGGAATGGGCCTGGTGATTGGGAAAAAAAATAAAGGCTGTATGTGAAGGGAGAAAAAAAACCTTGCTCAAAGCATGAATATTATATTTCATTTGAGGTTCGATTTTTTAATGTTTTATTTGTTTTTGAGAGCAGGAGAGACAAAGCATGAGCAGGGGACGGGGCAGAGAGAGAGGGAGACAGAGAATCTGAAGCAGGCTACAGGCTCCGAGCTGTCAGCACAGAGCCTGACGTGGGGTTCAAACCCACAGACCGTGAGATCATGACCCAAGCCGAAGTCGGACGCCCAACCGACTGAGCCACTCGGGCGCCCTTGAGGTTCAATTTTTTAAATTAATTTTACTATAGTGCTGCATTAGAGCAGGATACTTAACCAAATTGAATTTTCAGATTTCCAATTTGAAAACTTTTTTTTGGAAGAAAATATAGAGAATATGGGATGAGCTTTAGAAGCAGTTTGCAGCACCTCTCTAATGCATGTAACATATTTTCATCAAAGTTCATTTGACCTTAGAGACCCACGATGTATTGGAGGTCGGTAGGGGATCAGGGACAGGTGCAAGAGGGACCTAATGATAGATTAGCCGTAATAGCTGAGAAGTTTACAAGCCGGGTAAAGACAAGTACGAGCTTGTATAACTGCATATGTCAGAAACCATGGAGTCAGAGAAGTAAGGACTTCCCGCATGTATTGAGAGAACTCATGTATGTATTTCATTTTGGTGGGCAAAAAGAATGGGTAGGATGTTCCTTTCAATGGAGGCTGATAGAGGTGGGCAAAACCTGGGTCCAGGGAAAAGGGTTGAAAGTGGATTTAAAGGGCTAGAGCAGAGAACGAGGTCTGGTTGTTGTGATGGGTAAACTGATAGAAGGAGCATTCGAATTCAGAGCGCTCTCCTCAGCAGGGTGTCCAGCTACGCACATCCCCAGCAAGTTGGCAAACAGCAGCGGTTTTTTCATGGACTCTTAAATCCAGTAGAGGGAGCTCCTCTCATACCAATTCACTGTGTAAATTGAACTACTTAAAACACGCAGGGTGTATATTCTGAGGTTATCCATTATCCTGGCCATCTTTTATAGGAGCAGTTTATAAAGTATGTTCTAGAGAACAGTATTGAGCAACAGAGATGTTTTGAAAGTCTAAATTGTGTTTAAATTGATATCTTTTCAGAATTAGTAGAATATGTCATAAATGAATAAATTTGTCACATTTTTAGTAAACTCAAAAAATCAAAATAAAATAAAAAGGCCAGGTATAGAACAATACATTTCTAGTATAAATCAAGTGACTTGAAAATACAAATAACCCACTAATATGCGATAGAACTGACATGGACGGATACTGCATAGAAATAAAATGGTTTGTTTTACTTATGTAAATATCATGTAGTTACTCAGATCTCAACTAATAAAGTATTATGAAATAGTTAGAATTATATTTTGCTTTACTCCACTTTGAGGAGAAAAGAACAAACGTAAAAACAAACTTACATAAAGTATTTGCTTTTCATATCAACGTAAGCATATAGCCTACTGTTGACCATTTATCAAATTCAGCATGTATCTGATACCAACAATATTCAATGCTGTATTCATGGTGGTGATATAAAATGAGAAAAATATCACATCTGCCCACATAAGCTATAATACAGGGCGAGGGATGGAGTCATTGGGGTAGTAAGGAAGTTTAAAGGAGAAAAGGTATTGCTTCTAATTAATAAGATAATGATATTGGCAAATTTTTGAGTTCTTATTATGTGCTAAGACCTGTTTTCAAGGTTTTACTCCTATCATCTTATTCAAACTTCAAAACAGTCACGAAGGTAGGTATAATTATCCCCATTGTATAGGTGAGGAAATGGAAGAACTTGCCTCATTTCACACAGCCAAGGAGGGGATTCCATCTAACCCCATAGTCAGACTCTAAAGCTCATGGGCTTAGCCACTACCTCAAAGAGGCTTCCTGCAGGGCTTAATGTTTGAAAGGAGCAAGGATTTGGGCATGTAAAAATCCAAAAGGTTTTAAAGTAAAATACTCAGTGTCCACATCCTTGAGATGGAGATAATGATTGTACTTTGTAGGATTTTTGTGAGGATGAAAAGAAGTTTTTAAAATGAAATGCTTAGAACAGTGCTCTACATTGGGCACTAACTTTTATTATTAATATTATTACTACTAGTGACGACGAGAGAGGGCATTCAGATATCTGTAACTTCTTTTTTATTTTTAAAAAATGTTGATTTGAGAGAGAGGAAGAGTGCACATGTGTGGACAGCAGAGGGGCAGAGAGAGACCAAGAGAGAGCGAATCCCAGCCAGGCTCCATGCTGTCAGAGTAGAGCCCGACTCAGGGTTCAAACCCACGAAGCATGAGGTCATGACCTGAGCGGAAATGAAGAGTCAGTGCTCAGTCAGCGGAGCCACCCCGGCGCTCCTAAGTGTATCTTCTTAAGTGCAGTAGATGGGAATGTCTGAGCCCACTGAAACGCTCTATAGAAAATACAGTAAAAAGTAAGGAAGCAATTACAGGAAAACACATCTCATATTCCTTGATTGCACTGAAGGAGTCTGGTCTGGACAGTTATTCATAACCCCTCCCAGTAATGTTGAGTTTACATGCTTTCTGTCCCATTCAAGTCTTTTTCGTCCCATTATGGTTTTAGACTCTCGGTAGGCATCGGGAATAGAATGGCTGGCCTCTAGCACAGTGGGAGCCAACAGAAGTGCTGGCCGTGGTGGCTCAGTGGCAGGAAAAGCCACGGGATGGGACAATTTGCAGGGCTCCAAGGAGGCCAGAGACCTCTGGAAAGATCAAGATAATACGAGTGGTCAGGCACAACTAAGTGGCCTTGTATTTCCATGTGTGCGTGTGTGTCTGTGCGTGTGTGTGTGTGTGTCCTTGTCTGAAAGAGGATACCAACCACAGAAAAGCATCTGTTCTAAGAATACATAATTCACGTGAGGTAAACAGGCCCTTGTGGAAGTCTTCTATCTTCCCGCCGGACTGTTTCCTGTCTCCTCATTGATTAAAAGTTTCTCTTTCATTGTGTCTCCGAACATGCAACATTTCACAAGTGAGGCTTATTTCTGGGCTAATAAGAGGATAGGAAGCAGGCAGAAGAAAAAAAGGAGAACTGGAGAAAAGAGAATCTCAGTGTTTACGGAAGCGTGGTGACACCGTTTGTAAAAGATTTGGTGGCCCGGGTTTGTCCCGTGTCTGCTCTTCCTCTGCACAGCCTGGCAGGGACCTGGAAACCCCAGCCCCACAGCATCGCAGCAAGTAGAGCAGCCTTCAGGGACTTAGCCCCCTCTTCTGGGAACGCTCGCTCCCACCGAGCCTTCAAGTCAGCCCTGCAGTTTCCAAACTCCTCACTTGCTCCTGTCAGCTGCAGTGGCCTTTGCTGCTCACAAATTTACCAGAAATGAATATTCCAAGCCAAGTTGCCATGTTCCTAAGAAATTAATGTTTCCAAAGTGAGGTAAGTGAATTTATTTCTACCATCAGCCTTTCTATATCATAATGGGATGTTTTTCTTTCAAACAGTATCGCGCTTACTACGAAGCATTTAAAACAGTCAATGAGAAACACAGACCCTTTGAAGAAATGGAAGACCTCCGAGCCTTGCGTTTTCTGTCTGTAATCTCCATTGTGGACCCTTGGATTTTCATAATTTTCAGAACACCAGTGTTTCGGATGTCTTTTCACAAGATTTTCATAAGGCCTCTTACGTACAGAGGTTGGCACAGCAATTCCTGCCGAACTAACATGGAGTCCAGTATGTGACAGTGTTTTACCATCCAGTCTCTGGTAAGCTGAGGAATATGTCACATTTTCTGTCAAAGAACCATGATTTAAAAAAAAAAAACGTAAAAGCTGTCTCCCAGAACAAAACATCTAAATGTGTTTTCAGACGTATTTGATGACATCTTTAATCATCTGTGGTCACTCTATAGTCAGGAACCAGTTCAGCCGATTTTTTCATTTCGAGTTATGAATAGCAACTACAATTTCGGATAGTGTAACCAATGTTAACAGTCTTAAAGTGATGCTATTAATTGTTCCAACATTTGAGAGTGGTGTACCTAATGTTTTAGAGGGAAAAATGACACTTCTGGGTGTTTATTCAAGATTCCAGTAGAAACACCATTGTTTATGTGATGTGTGTTCTCAAAATTTCTTGGCCTATTCATTTCTAGCGAAACCTGATTTGTTTATTTTGTATCATAATAGCCTGAATTATAGATGCTCTGCAGAGAAGTGGGGGGGTGGGGAAGTACAGCCAGGTCAGGGTTTGGAGAGGCCTTTACCAACCACCCCCTGGAATGGTGCTCGCTGTGTCATGTGGAGTGGCGGTCCCAAGTAGACATGAGGCGAGATGTGACTGTGGTCCCCAACCTGGAGAAGAAAGACTAGTTTCTTGTGTATTTAGGGAGGGATGTCAGTAGGAATCAAAATTTGGGAGTGGGTTACAAAATGTTTCAATTTTTGGAAACTTCATCTTATATGTTTATCATATTGATGGATTCTTTGCAGAAGGGATTTATGCTTCTTTGAAAAATGATGATGTGTGACTTCTCGGAGAGTCATGTTCACTGCGTTTGGCTGTGGGAAGCAGTAGGGCATTTGGCACAGAGAAAAGCCCACCCAGGACTCAGCCAACCTCAACTGAGAATGATGTCAGCAACCTTAACACCCACCTATTAACAGCCGTATTCTGCTCTTTGCGGGAGCAGTAAGCTCATAGTGAGGTCCCTGAGAGCTGTGCTTTCAAAACCGGAGCCGGATGTGGCTCAGATGGAGCACAAGTGAGCACTTTAATCGTACATTTAAATGTTTACAAGGTTAGCAACACTAAGGCCAAAAGGGAAACATGGGGAAAATATGGTTGCAGCTAATAAGCCAAACAAGAAATTCTAAATCCAGCTTGTAGCTAACAACTTGCACCTTTGGTAAAAGAACACGCGGGGGGCTATTAGAGAAGTTTCAGCACCTGTGGGGCCTCTTCGTACCCCAACACAGTCAGAGACTTTGAGCCAGACGCCTGGCTACATTTGAATAGTTCAAGACCCCCACTCAGCCATCCTTTCCAAAGACAAGAGTGTTTGCCTTATTTCCAGTTTAGCAGCAACCCTATTTTCCACCTCTGGTTTATCTCAGAGATGTATTAACCCAGATCTATATGTATGTATGTTTGTTTGTTTTTAGTATAGCAAAACTGTGAAATGGCCAAATTAGGAATATACAAGTTGTAATTTGAGAGGGTGACTTCATGACAAGTGAAGTCATTGCATTTGTTTTCAAGTTTAACTTTTATTTGTATATTTAACAGATAAATCCATCTGTTATTGTCAGAGGAGGTGCCTCTTTTGTGCTCTCCTTTTGGAAGGTATGCTATAACTGTCAAAATAATTTGATAAGGTCTCAGATGAATCAATAAACATAATTTTATAATATTTTGCAGAGGAAGTTTCTTTAATGAAAGAAAAGGGTTTAGTTTTCTTTTTTTTCATTTTTCAGTATTTCATTCTCTAGTGATTTAATAATGTGAATTTTTATATGCTCTTCAATTAGCATTTATATTGGTATAAACAAGTTTGCATACCTTTATGCAAGGACTTGTTTAATACAAAATGTAGATATACCATCCTGATGAAATCCAAGTTAAGTTAGAAGTCTATCCTTGAATAATCTTCTTTTTCATTTATTCATTAGATCATTAAATAAGTCTTACTTGACACATACCTGTGCCAGGCAATTGGTTAGGTGCTGAGGAAAAGACTCAACACCTGAGACTCAGCCCTGGCCCATGAGTTTTTCATTGTCCAGTGGGGGAGGCAGCCATGTAAACAGTTACAATAGCGTTTAGAAGTCTCAGGAGTAAGTGTGCACACACAGTCCAATTCGAAGACAAGGTCTGAGCTCAGGGTTGTGTGTGGGATCATCAGGAGAACTTTCTCACTGACAAGATGCTTCACTGAAGTGATGAAAATGAGTAGGAAGTTTGACTCTGACTAACTGCAGGACAGAAGGCCCCAAGAGAGAGTTTGCATAAGAGGAACTACATGTGTTTCATAAATGTAGAAAAATTTCCAACCTAATCCAAAAAATGCAAAATTAAAATGAAATTGTCATGGACTAAATCAAAAAACAAATCGAGTCTCAGTAACAGAGAGGGTTTTATTAAATAAGAGGAACGAAACTGGTGAGTTTGTAAATTTGACTACCCTTTCTGGATAGCACCCTGACAGCACAGCACATATCAAGAACCTATAAGTGTTCTTTTCTACCATTCTAGTAATTCTACTCTAGAATTCTCTAAAATAAACAGAAGGGCTGTCATAGTGATGTGCTAAGCTCTTCTTTGTAGCATTATTTACTGTCAGAAAAAAATGAAAAGGAAACCATCTGAAGACAAAAACAAAGGTTAAACAAACTCTCCAGATATACTCTACACTTGACCTTTAAACAACATAGGTTTGAACTACGCAGTTTCACTTATTTGTGGGTTTTTTCTCAACAGATATATTGGGGAAAGATTTTTTTGAGGTTTGCAACAATTTGAAAAAAAAAAACAGACAAACTGTGTAGACTAGAATACAAAAGAAACTTAAGAAAAAGTTATTACTGTAAGAATACAGTATATAACACATATAACATATGAAGTATGTGTTAATTGACTGTTTATATTATCTGAAAGGCTTCCAGTCAACGGCAGGTTATTATATTAAGAGTTAAGTTTTGGGGGAGTCAAAGTTACACACAAGTTTTTGACTACGGCTCCACTCCCTCGTGTCAAGTATCAATTGTATACACACACACAAATTATGTGTATGCAGTCATTAAAAAAAGTTGAGAATTATGCAGTCGTTAAAAAAAGATGTTTTCAAATCGTTTATAGAAGTTCAGAAGGAATCTTACAATGTAATATTAGATGAAAAAAAGCATGATACAAACTTTCAAGGTATGATCCATAAGCACCCATGCAGAGAAAATACTTTGAAAAAATAAAAGAATCAGAAGTGTGAACCACAGTTAACCTTTTAATATGGACTTTTCCCCATAATTCTTTGCATTTTCCGAGTTTTAAAATAAGGTCATGTTTCTTTTACATAAAATTATTTTTAAAAAAATTCAAGATAGGCATGAAGGAAAAGCTTTCTATTTTTTTAATATTTATTTTTGAGAGAGAGAGAGAGAGAGAGAGAGAGACACTCTCCTGAGCACAGGTAGGGGAAGGGGGAGACAGAGAGGAAGACCAGGAATCCCAGGTGGGCTCTGTGCTAACATCACAGTTTCATAGTTTCGTGAACTCATGAAACACCAGATCATGACCTGAGCCTAAATCAAGCCAGACAGTTAACTGACTGAACCACTCAGGCACCCCGGAAAAGCTTTCTAGTCTAAAGGAATAGTATGTGCAAAGCCACACAGGAATAAAGGAGTGTGGCATGTCCAGGCTTAGTTTGTAGCTCCATTTGGCAGAAGCTTGGGAATTGTGAGCAAAGGTGGCAAAACTGCAAAGGGAGGCAGGTTTTATATCATATAGAGTGTCGGGTGCAGTGGTGGAGGGTTGGAGACCTTGAAGCCAGTGTGCAAACAGAGTAGATAATGAGGAAGATCATGCTGGAGGCATGCACTGTGGATGGGACAGGTCGGGCACCAGATGGGGTGGGAGAGGGTGTGCTGGGCCCCGTGCAGTTGTCTAGTCCGTGCACTCCACCAGAGCACCAGTTAAGTGAATGGGTATAGCCCCAGCCCTGGTCACCAGGCTGTGGGCTGCATCAGCTCAGAGGAGTGGGCCCCTTTTTATGATCTTTCTACCCGGAGGGGCACAGAGACAGTATGTGTGCAGGCCCGGGAGTACCCTGTTGCCAGGGAGGGAAAGAGGTGAGGAGGAGCTGAACTCAAGCACTGGGGAGGGCAAGATGAATCACACAGCTCTTTCATAGCGAGAGCTGACAGGAAGGATTCCAACTTACGATTCAGTCACGCCTTTTGCTTTTTCTTTCAGTTGTGTATGATTTGGCCATTTTCTGCTTCTTAGTTTCAGGATACTCAAGAGCAAGTTAGGAAAGGGGACAATTCTGAAAAAAGTCCCCCCCACCCCATCTTATTACATCCGCAGTTTATCTGGACAGAAGCTTGCAGCTGCTGATTCCAATGAAGTTTATGGGCTACCTGTGGATTTTAATTGCATACTACCCGGCTAAGTTAATAAAGGGCACCTATTAGGACTGTTAATTTAGTTCCGATAATCAGAGGCTGACTGGGCCAGGTAGTCTTGAAACTTTAGGGGAGAGAGAAGGAATCCCACAAACAATAAGCACTTGGATGACTCCAGACACTCCCTAGCCGCACAGCCTGCTTGCTCATTTAACTGAAGATCCCCGTGCTCCAGGCTCGTGCTTTTCCAAGCCTGGCCTTGGAGCAGAGCATCAGTGCCACCTGGAGCCCGTCCAGCCCCACCTCACTCTTACTGAATCAGCCTCTGGGGTGGGGCCAGCAAACTGCTTTCACGTGCTCTTTGGGTGAGTCTCATGGGTGGTTAACTTTGAGAACCACTGCTCCATACATAAAGGAAAGGGGGAAAAATAAAAAGACAAAATATACGAAAGACTCCATTCATGATGTTTCTCCGACCTCTGATACTCAGTTCTTTTCAGCTGCGGGTCATCACTCACCCCCGACTCCTCTCTATCTGTAATGTTCTTAAGGCTGTTACAACATTTACATGCGGGCAGCCATCACATACCCTTTCAAATGCTCACTACGGATGGCGGTGATGAGCCTTTGGCCCCAAAAAGATAGAGGTGCTTCCTCAGATGTGCTGGTTCTTAGCCTCCTGCAGATGCACCTTGGGCCTAAGGTTGAGAATTGTTCTGTCGTGAAAGAAAACCAACTAAAGGGCATTCATTCACAAAAATGTTATCAGAGATCATACATAAAGGTGGGCTTTCAATTGGGATTTAAAAATATTTTTTTAGGGGCACCTGGGTGGCTCAGTCGGTTAGGCGTCCGACTTGGGCTCAGGTCATGATCTCGTGGTTCATGAGTTCTAGCCCCGCATCGGGCTCTGTGCTGACGGCTGGGAGCCTGGAGCCTGCTTCAGATTCTGTGTCTCCCTCTCTCTGCCCCTCCCCCACTTGTGCTCTGTGTGTCTCTCTCTCTCTTTCAAAAATAAATAAATGTTAAAAAAATTTTTAATAAAAAATATTTTAGCTCTCTATAGAATAGAAATATCCAATAAAATATAGCTGTTTTTAAAGTTTTATAATTTGTACTTTTTGAATATTTTTAAAAGTACATCATACTTTTTATCTTCCCTCATAGGTTTTAAAAGATGTGAGGACCAAATATTTTCCTATTTTTCTCTTTTTTTTCCCTAATAACTAACATGTACTATAGAAGGGCTATAAATATCTATTGAATAAAAGGGGCTCTCTCCAATGATTTCCCAAAAATGTAAGTAATGTTCAATAAGAGGCTGCTGTAACTCGATCAGAGTCCTCTGTATCTGGGAGGAATGTTCTCATTCCAGCATGCAAGGATTTTTCTCTTAGGCCATGCAAAGGTGAAAATAATAAATGCAGGAGAAAATATTTTTGCTGCATATTTTCCTACTATCACACACTGTGGAAATTACTATGTTTCAGTTTTATCCAGGAAATAGCAAGCTGTAATTAATAAAATTAACAATGTATGGGACACCTGGGTTAAGCGTCTGGCTTCAGCTCCGGTCATAATCTCCAGGTTCATGAGTTCAAGCCCTGTGTTGGGCTCTGTGCTGACAGCTCAGAGCCTGGAGCCTGCTTTGGATCCTGTGTCTCCCTTTCTCTCTGTGCCCCTCCACAGCTCGAGCTCTGTCTCTCTGTCTCTGTCTCTGTCTCTCTCTCTCTCTCTCTCTCTCTCGCAGAAATGAATAAACGTTAAAAAAAACTTTAAAATTTTTAAATTAGATTAACAATGTAAAAAGTTTATGAGGCAATTTTAAGATTGTAAAAACAATTTTATCTCACTGGAGTAAAGTGTTTCATGCCCTTCTCTTTTAATTCCTCTTCATGAGTGAGGCTAGAATTGCCGGGCTGGCTATTCCCAGTACCGCCTGCAGGTGGAGCAAAGCTGAGCTCACAGATAAAGTGTGGTAAAGTAATCAGGGCTTGCTCTCCCTGCTTTTGTACAACTCTCTAACGTGTTGAAGCAAATCACAGGCCTCACCCGAGATCAGCTAGGGGAAGACTTAATCTTCCAGATAATTTTAAAATCTGCATGTACTTGGAGCCAGTCCAATCTTAAAAATATTTGCAACAAACATATTCAGAATCCATCATGCTCTGGTTACAGAGCATGGTCAAATATAGGGAGAGTAAGAAATAAACTTGTTTTTTTTTTCTTTTTGCTACTGAATTGCTAAAACTGATGAGAATAAAGCATAGTCAAGTCCAATATGCTAAGAATGTATGTTTTAAGTCACCTTGGAGAACCTTCTATGATTCTTAAATTCATAAGAAGTGCTGAGAATCCAATTGAAAACATAGGACACACTAGAAGTTAAAAATAATACAATTATTAGAAGTTTAATTTATAATAATTTGAAGTTAAAAAAATAATAATGCAAATGTTACTAAGTGCTGCGGGATAGGGCATAGATTTGAACACATCAAGCCCCAAATCAGAGACAATTGATGTTAAGATTAGTCTAGTAGCACATTGTATTGACACTGGATAAACAATGAAGTTGGTAGCTTGCCAACAATTATTTCTTATCAGTACAAGATAAGATATGGAAACAGTAAGTGCCATCCAACATAATTCATGGTGAATCAGAAAGGACTTCTTTAATTTCCTCCAACTTAAAGGAGGATTATCCAAAGGATACAAAATTGTTGATTCGAAGGGGCACATGCACCCCAATGTTTATAGCAATGCTATCAACAATAGCCAAAGTATGGAAAGAGCCCAAATGTCCATTGATGGATGAATGGATAAAGAAGATGTGGACTGTCTACAATGGAATATTGTTTGGCAATGAAAAAGAATGAAATCTTGCCATTTGCAACAACATAGTTGGAACGAGAGGGTATTATGCTAAGTGAAATAAGTCAGAGAAAGACAGATACAGTATGATTTCACTCATGTGGAATTTAAGAAACAAAACAGGTGAACATAGGGGAAGGGAAGCAAAAGTAAGATAAAAACAGAGAGGGAGGCAAACCATAAGAGACTCTTATATACAGAGAACAAACTGAGGGTTGCTGGCAGGGTGTTGGGTGGGGGGATGGGCTAAATGAGTGATGGTATCAAGGAGGGCACTTGTTGGGATGAGCACTGGGTGTTCTATGTAAGTGATGAATCACTACATTCTATTCCTGAAGTAATTATTACACTATATGTTAACTAACGGATTTAAATTTTTAAAAAATGAAAAATATAAAAATAAAACCCACCCAGAGAATTCTCATTTAAAAAGATAAAGTGCAACCCGTGGCTTACCGATTATGATTGGCACGTCCAAAATAAAATGACCCCAAAAAGCTAAAATGGGACCAAAAATCAATCCTTAAAATGTGAATAAAAGTAATATCAGACAAAACAGAATTTAAGGCAATAAAAGTTTAAAATGGTTAAGTGGTTAAAAAGTCCATTTGGGGCTGTCAATTACAATCAGTAGTGAATACCTTATAGCATGCACTTCTTTTGATAAAATAATATAACAATAAAATACAAAGAAAACACTGGAAACATGAGAAGTGAAAAAAAATCACTAATTTTTTTGAGTAATTTTTTGGCATGGATGATATTCATGCCTCCCCCATCAAAGGTAGATCAAATAGACAAAAATACATTTGTTTAAATATATTTCTAGTGCCACATAACTCAAAACTCAGATTTATATTCATTAGGAAGAGTATGTTTAGGTTGGTCTGTTTTTAAGCATCCACTATGGTACAGACTCACAATTCACTTTTGGGGTCTTAAAGGCACCTTAAGAAAGGTAAGCATTGGTTCTGCAGAGCAGCTAAAACAGGTTCAACAAGAAGCTTGTGTGACTGTGGGAAAGAGACATGCCTTATGTAACGCAGTGTTGTGGGCAGAGAAAATCAACAGTCTTTCAAACACGAGGCCTAAACTCACTCCTCGGGAACAGAATCTCCAGGGGTGCCCGGGCGGCCCAGTCAGTTAAGTGGTGACTTTGGCTCAGGTCATGATCTCTTGGCTTGTGAGTTCGAGTCCTGCGTTGGGTTCTGTGCTGACAGCTCAGAGCCTGGAACCTGCTTCAGATTCTGTGTCTTCCTCTAAGTCTGCCCCTCCCCCTCTCTCTGTCTCCCTCTCTCAAAAATAAATAAACATCAAGAAAAAACTTTTTTTAAAAAGAATCTCTGTTAGATGTTAGTTTGTGATATAGCTGCTTCGTGCATGCAAAGTTCTGTATACTGTGATCCAGGATGAGTATCTGTCAGGATAATGAATAATTGAACAATGGCGATTCTCCAAAGCAACAAGGGGCGAGACAACTGGTGATTTATATCATTGGAACGGCAGCTTCTGATAGAGCTGCCAGTGATCCCTGTCTTGGTGTACATGCTCTTGTGTGACCTGTTGCCCTCAAGCGTGAGCTGGACCTAAAAACTTGCTTCTAATAAATAGAATACAGTGAAAACCATCTGGGATGTCATACTCTGGATTAGATGACAAAAAAAGACTGGCTTCTGCCTTGCTTGCTTGCTCTAATGGAAGCCAGCTGCCATGCTGTGAGAGGCTCACAAGTTAAAAACCTGGGGGAGGCCACTCAGCCAACAGCCAGCAAGGAGCTGCCGCTCTCCGCGCCCTAGCCCACGAGGAAGTGAATCCTGCAATCACGTGAGCACTGTTGGAAGTGGAGCCTTCGGAGTCCACCCTCGAGGTAGTTACAGCTGCACAAACACCTTGACTACAGCCTTGTGAGACACCCAGAGGACCCAGCTATGCCGTGACCAGATTCCTGACCCACAGAAACCGTGAGAAAAAGTCTTTGTTTTTTTTTTAAGCTGCTAAATTTGAGGGTCATTTTTTTCAGCGTGATAACTAATACAGTCATTACTGTTAAATTAATGGATATGCCAATTACATAAAAATCCATAGCATATTTTATTGATAAATGTGATACACGGAATAGCTACGAGCCTTGATATATTAGGTATAAGGAAAATCTCAACAAATGGAAGAAAGAAGAAATTAAACAGTTCGTCTTCTCTGATACGTTTTAAGTTGTAACAAAAAACCTCTTTGGAAGTTTCTGTTCTTTTGTGTATATGATACATGCTAAATTGTGTGTAAACACGCACATACAATTTAATAATTATAAAATGAATATCCATGGAGACAGCATGCAGGTGAAGAAATAGAACATTGCCAGTACCGGAAGCGCCCTGTGTGCCTTTCCCTGATCACAGCTGCAGAAGTAAACACTATTCTGACTTCGGGGATGACCATGTTTCGGCTTTTCTTTATTTTACCACCTATGCGTGTATCATAATACGTGTACCCTTTTGCGTCTTCCTCTCTAGCTTAGCAGTATGTCTCAGGTGCAGGAGTGAGGACGAGGATTCAGGTGTATGTGATTTGTGGCGCTCGAGCGCTCAGGAGAAAGGTGGTGAAGGAAGCCGGACAGGGAAAGGAGCTAAGCCAGCATGAGGCCTCAGCTTCATCCCGATCCCAAGGGAGCTCTGGAGCACGGAAAGCACCACAGTCTTGGTCCCACGGGGACACTTGGGACAGCATGTCATAAAAAGTCTTTGGCCAGGGTGTACTGGGGGTGCCCTTTTGGCCAAGGACAATTGGCCAAAGCAGGGGCCAACTGCAAGCTATTAGCAACCAATACTGACAGGAGCTGAGGGATGGAGCTCTGGCCTGGGACAGGGCCTCTGGACAGCATCCACTCTTTATTCTGTTTGAGATTCAGCTTTGCTGTGTGTGTAGCTGCAAGTCATACATTCTTGTTGCCAAATAGCATTCTATCGTATGACTATATCATATGCTGTCAGTGAATGTTTGGGTTGTTTACAGATTTACCTGTTACAAAGAGTGCCTCTTTGACTAATCTTATCATGTCCTGTGTTGGATATATCGTGTTGGCATACACCTAGGAGTGGGACAGCAGGGTTACACTGTATGTGCGTCTTTGATTTTACTATATTGTAAAAATTGTTTTCCAGCTGACACTACTGGCAGCATTGTTTGGTAACTCTCATTGCTATACTTGTACTTTGGAACTTGATAGGTTTTAGCCATTCTGGTAAGTTTGTAAATGGTATCTCTTGGAGGTTTTAACATGTTTTCCTTCTTGATAATGATGACACACACATTTTCATACATTTATTGGTTCGTTGGAAGTTCTCTTTTTTATAAAGCTTTTGTTTAAGTTTTTTGCCTGGATTTTTTATAAAATGTCTGTCTTATTGATTTGAAGATGTCTGACCTACTGTTGATTGGTCAGTTCTGAGTGTCGCAAAAATCTTCTTCCATTCTATAATCCCTCTTTCAGTCTTTTTATGGTGACTTTTTAAAAACATTTTTTAAATGGTTATTCATTTTTGAGAGAGAGAGAGAAAGAGACAGAATGCAAGCAGGGGAAGGGCAGAGAGAGAGGAAGACACAGAATCTGAAGCAGGCTCCAGACTCTGAGCTGTCAGCACAGAGCCCGATGCGGGGCTCAAGCCCACCAACCATGAGCTCATGACCTGAGCCGAAGTCAGACGCTTAACCAACTGAACCACTCAGGTGCCTGTTACTGAACAGAAGTTTCCGTTTTATTTGAATGTAGTATACTAAGCTTTTATTTCACGGTTACATTGTTTAATATCTTATTTGAGATTTTTTTTTTCCTAACCTGGAATCATGAAAGACTTTTCTGTGTTATTTTATATAAGCTTTATAATTTTGGGTTTTAATCCATCTGTAATTTATTTTGTGCATAGTATGATGCAGATAACTAGTTTTGTATTTCTACCATGTAAATAACCTATTTGTCTTCCACTGAACTTTTTACTGAAAAGTTCTTTCTCTCCCCATTGATATTAAATGTCATCACTGTCACATAGCACATTTCCAGATTTGTATGCCCGTTTCTAGTCTCTGTACCATTCCATTGGCCTGTTGTCTCATTACTTAGTAGTTGTATCATACCTGGTACATTCAGTCCTCCCACCTGGTTGCTGGTGAGTTTTTTGTTTGTTTTTTTGAGAGACAACACAAGTGGGGGAAGGGCAGAGAGAAGGGGAGGCACAGAATCTGAGGCAGGCTCCAGGCTCTGAGCTATCAGCACAGAGCCGGATGCGGGGCTCGAACTCACAGACTGTGAGATCATGACCTGAACTGAAGTTGGACGCTCAACCAACTGAGCCACCCAGGTGCCCCCACCTAGTTCTTTTTGAAGTGGGCCCTGCTAACCTTACTGCTTTGTGTTCCCGTATAAATTTTTTTAAGTTTATTTATTTGTTTTGAGAGAGAGACAGAGTGAGCAGAGAAGGTGCAGAGAGAGAGGGAGAGAGAGAATCTGTGCTGTCAGCAGGGAGCCTGGTGGGGCTTGAACTCACAAACTGCAAGTCACCTAGGTGTCCCTCCATATAAATCTTTAAGTAAGCTTGCCAAGTTCCAACAAAAAAACTGCTGTTTTTTGTTTGTTTTTTTAAATTGAGATTGTACTGGCTGGATCTATTGAGTAAATTGGTTTATCTCCCAATTTACTTAGGTTTCCTCAGTATTTCCTTATAAAGGTTTTGACTTTTATTAAAGTATAATACACATACAGAAAAGTGTACAGAAGGAATGAATTTTCACAAAGTAAACACACCTAAGTAACCAGCAATCAGACCAAGAAACAGAATACCATCAGAATCCCAGACCCTTGTGGTATGGAAGTGTTGAATCACTAAATTGTACACCTGAAACTTACATTACCCTGTATGTTAACTGACTGGAATTTAAATTAAAAAAAAAAAAGAAAAGAAAAGAAAGAAATGTTAATTTGGAGGGCCAGATCCCAGAACTACTGAATCAGAACTTGTGGTGGTAGATTCTAAGAACCTGTGTTTTAACAAGCTCTCCAGGAGTTTGTTTGGTTTTTTTAAGTATACTTGAAGCATAATGTTATATTAGTTTCAGGTGTACAGCAGTGATTAAACTTCTCTATATCTTACTGTGTTCACCACCAGTGTAGCCACCCTCTGTCGCCATACAACATTCTGACAATACCATTGACTCTATTTCCTGTTCTGTGCCTTTTATTCCTGTGGCAGGAATGCATGCTTAAAGTTTGAGAAGCTTTGCTTTTATTCTTCACTTGGGAAGGCCGATGTCCATGAAGGATAGATAGTTAGTGCTGAATCTGGAGTGGCATTTGTAGGAAAGCAATGATGCTTACAGAGAGGATGTGCTGTGATTTGGTCATATTTACAAAGGAGGCCAGCACAAAGCATGCTTTCATTATTGTGTATGGGGCTAAGCAGCGTCAACCACACAGTGCTGGCAAAGGGGGGCTGGTGAGTCTCGATTTCCTACAGGGCCCTCCATCTTCAGAATGGTTGCTGTTAACACTTTATACCATGGGCAGAGAGTAATAATCCATACAAGTGACAAACACTTTGGATTCTTTGATTTCAATAGATCCATAAAGATGGAAAGAAAACCTGTTTAGGATACATAACAGAGTATAGTCAAATGATAACGCTAATTCTTTGGATTCTGGAGTATGCTAAAGCCTGAGATTATGGCCCCAAAATATAAGAGTTTCCAAAAATCTCTTCACATAAGGGATAACCAAACTGTATATCATTATATTATTTATGCCCCCAAGTTGCAGAAATAATAAAATTAACTTAGCATTTGCTGATCAAAAAAAAAAAAAATAAAGAAGAAAAGAAAAAGAATCTCAGACCCTCAAAAATCCTTTTTTAGCTACTAACTAGACCCATATTGAGTAACCACTTTCTTCACTTCTAATATCATATATCGTGTTAACTTTCTCTACTTTTGAACTTCATACAAATAGAATCACACAGTATATACTTGGCATTTTTCGCTCACCATTATGCTCATGAAATCCATCCATGTCGTTCAGATGCATCTCATCGTTGCAGCGTATAGTGCTCCACAGTATGAATTTACTACAGTAGATTCATTCATTCTGTTGTAGATGGACGTTTGAGTTATTTCTAATTGGGCTATTACAAATGGTACTAAACATTCTGGCACACACATCTTTGGGGAATATATGCACGCATTTCTATTAAGGATATAACTGAACATAATTGCCAGGTCATAAGATTTTATCCTTAGTAAATACTGCCAAGCAGTCTTCCAAAATGGAATTGGAATTGTATCCAAATTGTATCAATTTATACTTCTACAGCAGTATTTGTACGTTCTAGTCAAGTCACATGCTCATCAGTACTTCATATTGTCTGTTTTAATTTAGCCATTCTGGGACTATCTAGTGATATCCTATAGTGGTTTTAATTTGCATATTCCTGATACACACTTTTCGTATGTTTATTGGCCTTTGGCTGTCCCTTTGTAAAGGATCTGTTCAAATCTTTTTCCATTTATAAAAGGTTATCTGCCTTTTGCTTATTGATTTATGAGAGTGTCATCATCTGAATCTATTAAGTTCTTGAGTTTTGTGCTTTGGCTGGAGTGTTTTATAGAGTGTGGAAATTCTAGTAAATCCAAATCTATCTGGTTCCTAGAATTCAAAATGAGAATTTAGATAATGTTACCTGAAGCCATTGTAGGTGTGTTTCTGGTTCCTCATTTCCTGGTGAGCCTGATATCATGCTCAGTGCTCTTATTTCTGAGATTCTCTGACACCTAAGATGGCGGTCCCTTCCTCCAGAGAGGAACTGCATTTGCTAGGCACCTGAGGTCAGTCCAGGGTTACTTTAACCCAATTCAGGGCATAAGGCTTTTTTGGACCATTTGGGTGAGGTGAATTGGGGTTATGAACACAGTCAGTACCAGCATGTGTGTATAAGTTCCCTAGGAGAGGATTTTCTTTCTTTACTCTCTCTGCACTGTTCAACGACAAAGGATTTTATTTTTCTTACGGTCTCCTGGGGGTGGGGATTAGAGAGAGAAAGAGTAGATTAACTTCTGGTTCAATCTTAAACGAGGAAATAGCCCTTTGAGATCCTAGCCTTATGGGAGAAGTTTTCCTGTTACGCTTTCCATCTTGGCCAGAATTTAAACTTGAATTTCTGAACTTGTGGGCCCAGAAAGGCCATAAAAAATAAAAACCAACTTTCTTTAGTTGGCAGAGGTCCTCAGAGGCAAAAACAGCATCAGTGTTCTGCTTTTCCCTCCAAATCTCCATTTTCATTTAGATTTTGGCCTGATAAAGCGAGACTATCTTATCATCTTTTTCACACTTTTCAGATTTTTGAAATGTTTGCACATTTTTTAGTTATTTTCAACTAAAGGAGGATTAGTCTGAATAGTCTAGTCTAATACATTACCCAAAATAAGATGTCTTTTAAGTTTTCAGACTATCAAACAGTTGTGGAAACAGAGTGGGAATCTCTTAAATGAGATAATTCAAAGAGTTTAGAAAATAATTAAAACGAGATCAGCTAACATAAAAAAAACCTATAAGACGTAGTCGATTCTTTTAGAGGTAAATCTGTAGCAACAAATACTTTTTAAAAAATGTTTATTTAGTTCTTTTGAGAGGGGGGAGGGACAGAGAGAGAGAATCTCAAGCAGGCTCTGCACTGTCAGTGCAGACACCCAGCGGGGGCTCGAACCCATGAACCAGACCTGAGCTGAGATCAAGGGGCACACGCTTAACCAGTTGAGCCACCCAGGTGCCCCAAAAAATACTTTTAATATTAAAAAGAGAGAAGGGGATTACATTGTTTGCAATTTTAGAAAAGGAACACAGACCCTAAGCAAAACGAGGTTAAAAATGATAAAGATAAATAAAGGATGAAAAAAATATGTTAAGTAAACTAAAAGCTGATTCTTTGGCAGTGGGGAGAGAAAAAAGACAGACTAAACTAATTAATTGGGGAAACAGCACAAAACAAAATTAAAGATAAAGGAGATATGACGCTGGTGCAAATTTGCAATTGTAGGCAGCTACACGAAGCCATCCCTTTCCAAGTCTTCCCGTCAGAGCCCTCAGGGGGTTGGGGGGTTGAAGGAGAGAAGGCGCTTGAGAAGAGCAGCTGGAGATGAAATCAGGAGGGTCCAAACCTCTCTCCATGTGAGGCAGGCAGCGCAGGCCCATTTATACGGATACCTAGACTTGAGAGAAACACTACACAGAAGACATAAGCATTACACATTGCATCAGGGTCTCCAAGACCACCCTCAGTTTTGAGGATTCTCTACAAGGACTCACAAGACTCAACCTACAGTCGAGGTCATGGCTATGATTTGTTACAGTGGAAGGACAGGAAGCAACATCAGCAGTGGGAGAAAGCATGTGGAGTGAAGCCCAGAGATAATCAGGTACCACCTTCCTAGAGTCTTTGGCAATGGAGTCACATAAAGGTGCTTAATTCCTCCAGCAAAGAATTGTGACAATACCAGTGAAATGTTGTCCTCCAGACATGCTCATTAGGCACTCAGTGTCCAAGCATTTTACTGGGGGTTGGTCACATAGTCAGCCTCTGGCTGGAACATACCAAAATGTCAGACCCCTAGAAAGAAAGCAGGTGTTCCTTATGGGCCATAATGTTTGTACAGTCTAGGCACAGTAAGTGACACTTAAGGAATGGTGGGAACCCTCCCTAAGTCCAAGTTCCCAGACCCAACCACACACCGACTTTGCAAGCAGACAACTATCTCAGACCTGCTGTATTAACTCTTTTCTACACAAAACTTTATAAGAAAGAAAAAAACATCATTCTTACTTCATGTGTGGGTTCCAGAAAACATGAAAGAATCATCTGATAAACTATTAAAATGAATATGAGTTTATAAATATAACTTAATAAAAATAAATAACATTTTAATAATACCAGCAGCAACCTATATAAAAACGAACTCCCAAAATAGGTCCTGTTTGCAATGGCAACTAAAACACACATAATGCCTGAGAATAACCTTAACAAG
This sequence comes from Paguma larvata, assembly GCA_030068075.1. NCBI lineage: Eukaryota > Metazoa > Chordata > Mammalia > Carnivora > Viverridae > Paguma > Paguma larvata. The sequence continues at coordinate 2,930,606 of CM057827.1, forward strand.
GTTTGTGGTGATGCCTGAAAAAGAAAATACAAATTATATTAAAAATATAAAGTAAGACTTGGAAAAGTACCCAGATGTTTATGCCTGGTCAGGAAGACTGGATATGAAAATAACTGTGTCCGAATTAATTTGTGGGTTTAATGTAACCCCAGTCAAAATCTCTATTGCTTTGAATTCCTTCTTTAAAAGAAAGTATTTTTTGCCTGCATTGATAAAATGATCCTAAAGTTTACTTGGAAAATAAAAAGGGAAGAAAATTCTGAAAAAAAATTGCGGGAGGGTTAGTTTTGTTTTAATCATCTTACAAAGATATGGTAGTTAAAACAATGTGATATTTGTACAAAGCATAAGCTAGATCAACGAAACAGGTCCAAATATAGATCTTACTACATGAATGATAAAGAATGTAAGGCAATGAGGAAGAGAAAGATTAGTCAATATATGATACATATATTGTTTAACAATTTGAAATGAGGCCCTTATTTGTTTTTAGAGAAATCCAAGCATGTCCTATCTCTAAATCCTATCACTTTATCTTTTTAAAATTATGTATTTAAGTTTTAGTTAAGATACAGTGCAATATTGGCTTCAGGAGTAGAATTCTTACTGTCACCTTAAATGGCCATGATGTACTACCTAATTAAAGCCAAGGTAAGTGTGGCTTTTTAAAAGATTTATGGTTTACAGTATTAGATGCCACTTCTGTCTGTCCAAAAAGGAACTAAAATTAAGGTGCTGACAAGCCTGGGGAAAATACTGCAAAAGGTTAATATCTTTGTTATCAAATGAAGATACATCTTTACACGAGGCAGAAGCCGTAGTAGAAAGTAACCTGTCCAAGGTCAAGTAGACTTGGGTAAGCTATTTAGTTTTCTGAGACTCAATTTCCTTCTTCCTTGCAGAATGTGACAAGGATTAAAAATATGTGTAGAACTGCTAGCACAACATTTGAAGTATTATGGTTGCTCAACAAATGACAGCTACAGTTAGTAGGAAGCAGTGATAGTGGTCATAACAGTAAGAGCTCAGGGAGTGAGAAAACATTAAGTCTCCAAAAGACAAATGCTTAAAGAATGTGAACAGAGAATTCTCAAAAGAGGAAATAAAACTCTTAAGCTTGGAAAAATGCTGAACCTCACCAAAAGTCAAAGCGATGCAAATCCAAACAATTAGATAACATTTTTTTGGTCTACTAAATTATGAAAACATTTCAATAACAGGAGTACCCAGGGCTGAGAGGGTTTCCTGGAACTGGTATTTTCATAGATTACTGATAATATACAAATTGGCACAATCCTGTTAGGAAGTGATGTGTAAATATGTACTGTCGTTTCAAAAAAAAGATCGTGTTCTTTGATTCCATGATTTCACTTCTGAGATTCAGTCTTAGAACAGAATCCCAAACATGGAAATGCTACGTGCATAAAGTAGTTATGTGTAGTTCTTATGGAATAATGGAAACAACCTAGCTGTCCGGCAATGGGAGGAATGATTGGGATTTACTCATAGGGGGTGATGATTACACTGGTGCTACATACAAAGTACAGCAAGAGAGAAAAACAGGATGCAACTTTTTCTGCGTATTGTATAGCAGACAGAATTGGAAGGGCATATTTCAAATTGGAAATAGGAATTACATTAAAGTGGTATGTTTATTGGGGTGCCTGGGCGGCAACATTGGTCGAGCATCTGACTCTTGATTTCCGCTCAGTTCATGATCCCAGGGTTTGTGGGATCAAGCCCCGCATCCCACATCAGGCTCCGTGCTGACAGTGTGGAGCCTGCTTGGGATTCTCTCTTTCTCTCTGTCCCTCTGCCCCTCTCCTTGGCTTGCTCGCTCGTGCTCTCTCTCTCAAATTTTTCTAAAAGTGATATGATCATGGAAAATTATGACTTTTATAATTTAAAAATTATAGTTAATTGAAACTAGGTTTTTCCTATTTTTTTTTAATTTTTATTTATTTTTGAGACAGAGAGAGACAGAGCATGAGTCGGGGAGGGGCAGAGAGAGAAGGAGACAGAATCCGAAGCAGGCTCCAGGCTCTGAGCTGTCAGCACAGAGCCCAACGCGGGGCTTGAATTCACAGACCGTGAGATCATGACCTGAGCCGAAGTCAGACACTCAACCAACTGAGCCACCCAGGCGCCCCTTTCCTGACTATTTCTAAATGGGTTCTTTCTCTTTTAAATGACACCAGAATTTAATTTCAGAACTCTCAACAAATGCTGACAGACCTGATTTTTTATATTGCTCCTCTAGAGGGGGCACAAGTACTTAAAATACATTATAACCATCCTTGCCTAGCTTACAATAGCCGGAATTTTAGAGGTCAAGGGACTTCCAGAATAATCTAGGTGTTTTCCTCAATGTTAGGGATATACAGAAAGCACTCTCTAACTAGAAAACATTTATTTTCTGTTAGTAATGCTGCTTTTACATGACAAAGGCTTTCTTGCATAGCGTACAGAATCTTGTTGAGTGTAAGTTCCCAGTGGAGAGGAAGATGCTAAAGGGAAAAAAATCAAGGATGCAAACTATTCTCAAAGCCCTAATATTGCTGGCATAGAATTATAATCTAATAACTATCTCCTGGAATATTTTTTATTCCAAAAAAATAATTCAGCCAGCTCATTTAATGGTTTTCCTTTTTGTCTCTATTTTTGGTATCCCGGCAAGGCTAGGCTCCACAGAGCACCAAGAAAAGGAGGGAATTTGTGGCTTTGATGGGTGGTTAATTTGACTAGGGTCTATCCAGGCAGGGCAGGTCTGATCAAGGGTCCACTTTGGGACCTGAAATGTCTCTCCTGCTATGCCAATTGCAAAGAGCTGGCTTTAGCTTTGGACACTTCTCAGGTTACCTCTGGCTCTGTACCTCTGAGTTCACTCTAAATTTTCTCATCTGTTTGTTAGATTTAAATTTCAAAAATCCTGGGGCATCTGGGTGGCTCAGTCAGCTAAGCTGTCTGACTCTTGACTTGGGCCCAGGTCATGACCTCAGGGTTCGTGAATTCAAGCCCCGCATCGGGCTCCACACTGACACTATGGAGCCTGCTCAGGATTCTCTCACTCTCCTTCTCTCTCTGCCCCTCCCCTGCTCATGCATGTTCTCTCTCTCTCTCTCTCAAAATAAAGAAATAAACTTTTAAAAAAATTTTTTAAAAATTAAAATGAAACTAAATTGCAAAAACCCTACTTAAGATGCATAATCTCTTATAACCCAGTTTTGCCTCAAAGCTGTTTGGAACCAAGAACAAAATGAAGAGCCACAGCTTCCCCTGAAGTATCTATTCCTCTGTCCTTCTATAACTAGACAACAACAAAGGCATCCGAAGATGGGGATGGTAGGAGCTGGAGACCTTTTCTGAGGAGGCGAAACCTCCTCAGGTAACATGACCAGTCCTAGTAGCTTCCCAGGCTCCCAGACCGAGGAGTGGCAGGTAGGACTCCTTCTCATGGAATTCAGAGGGAGAAATGGCCTGTAAAACTCTTCTATTTGGGGATAGCTTGCTCACGAGTCTCATTCCCTTTGTTGAATGCGGTGTGATAGATGAAATAAAAGGCCACAATCCTGGACTTCCATCCCAGGTGTGGACCTGTTACCAAACATGGAGGTGGTGTGCCTCACCGCCTGCCCGTAGGCACCCCCTCACCCATCTTCTTTGCCTTTTCAGCCTCCTCCTCTTCATCATCATCATCATCATCATAATAAGGATGTTTACATTATAGAAGGGTATCTCCCCAAAACAGAAGCAAAACTAAGATAACACCATATTCCTACCACAAATTACCATTATTAACACCTCAGTGTATGGTCTTCCAGATTTTGTGTGTGTGTGTGTGTGTGTGTATACCAAAATGAGACTGTTATCTGCTGTTTTGTTATCTGCTTCTTTTACTTAAGGTTTTCCAACTTTCCATATCAGCACACTTTCATCTTGCCTAACACCTGCTCCAGATTCAAATTCCACAATTTGCTCCCAAATGACCTTTATAGTTCATTTGTCCAAATGACAGCCCAATCGGGGACCATGCTTTGCATCTGGTCATTGTGTCCCTTAAGTCTCTGGATCTCGCACAGTCCCTATCTTTTCTTTCAATGACTCTTACTCGTTGAAGAGACCCAGTCAGTTGTCTGCTCACTGACTGTCTGCTTGCCACGCTGTCCTGCCATTCGACTTGTTCTTCAAGCCTTGACCTGAAAGCTAAATGGATTCAAGTTTTTATTTTAGCTGGAATATGTAATATATAATATTGTACTTCATGTTACAGTTTTATCATGTCAGAGAAAATACATTATCAATATACATTATTACATACTTTACACATGATACATTATCAGTATACATTATTACATACAGTTTTATCATGTCAGAGAAAATACATTATCGATATACATTATTACATACTTTACACATGATACATTATCAATATACATTATTATATACTTTACACATGATACATTATTATAACATATTATCTGGTTGCTACCCTATCTCCTGGGTTGGGTTAAGAGTCTGAGCCCTTTATTGAACAACTAATACCTTTTGCACCCCTTGGAATAATAAAATGACTGTGGATTTACTTTTGTCCTTATATGAATGTCTAGTTCCTAGCAATGTATACCTAAGTGTTTTCATAGCAACTGAACATCCTTTCAAAATCAATAATTTAAATTTTTTTAACGTTTTATTTATTTTTGAGATACATAGAGACAGAGCGTGGGCAGGGGAAGGGCAGAGAGAGAGGGAGACACAGAATCGGAAGCAGGCTCCTGGCTCTGATGAACCATCAGCACAGAGCCGGATGCGGGGCTCGAACCCACAGACCGCGAGATCATGACCTGAGCCGAAGTCGGCGCCCAACCGACTGAGCCACCCAGGTGCCCCTCAATAATTTAAATAAAAGGGACAGTGATGATTTTCTGATCCTGTCATGCCTTCTACATTCTTGGCTAGCATTCTTCTGTGAAATAGAATTTTTCCTCATCAGTTGGGGCCATTTGGTTACTCTAAGATATATTTATTACAGGAAAAGTTGGATAACTACTTAAGTATCTTTAGTTACCAATTGTCAAAGTAAGAAGGCAATTTAGAAGCCATATCAAATGATGACTTATGACTTACTCTCTTTTAAATCTTTATATAGGCACATGGATTTTTATCAAATTCACTAAATAATTATGCTGTTTGATGTTCAATTGTTGCAACTTTGGGCAGTGGCTGGGCTCCCTATTTTGACATATTTTTTTAAGTTTTACAGATGGTATTCCTTCCTCCAGGCTCTATCCTAGTCCTCACTTTATGCTTAGTATTTTTCGCCAGTGTTCTTCTCTGTCATCAACTAATTTATTATTTTTTTAATGTTTATTTACTTTTAGAGAGAGAGAGAGAGAGAGAGCATGAGGCGGGGAGAGGCAGAGAGGGAGGGAGACACAGAATCCAAAACAGCTCTAGGCTCTGAGCTGTCAGCACAGAGCCCGATGTGGGGCTTGAACTCATGAACCATGAGCTCATGACCTGAGCTGAAGTCAGACACTCAACCAACTGAGCCACCCAGGCACCCCATCTGTTACTAATTTAGGCAACATTCTTTATTATATATCTGTGTTTTGACTCATATAAACAATTTTTTACCTTTTTTCACTTACCAATTCATGATCATAAAATATTTCTCTCTGGCCTGCCAAATCAGTAATTTTTGTCCATTATCTGTATAATTTTATTTCATTTAAAAAAATCTTTTAATGCTTATTCATTTTTGAGAGAGAGAGTGCAAGCAGGAAAGGGGCAGAGAGAGAGGGAGACACAGAATCTGAAGCAGGCTCCAGGCTCCCAGCTGTCAGCACAGAGCCCGATGTGGGACTTGAACTCACGAACCGTGAAATCATGACCTGAGCCAAAGTCGGATGCTTAACCAACTGAGCCACCCAGGCGCCCCATCTGTACAATTTTAAAATTTGTATTGCTGTTTTCTCTTCTCCTATTGTCTTTGTCTTCATAGAGAGGCAGGGCAGCAGCCTGGGTAGGATGGGTTTAATATACCAAGTTGAAGAATTTAGACTTTGACCTGAGGCAGTGGGAAGACACTGAGCAGGAATAAGCAGGGGGGTGTAATGATCACATCTCCTTTTCAGAATCAGGCTACAGTATGGAGAACCGAAATGAGGTGAACAGGACTAGGGCCTGGAAAACCAGTTAGGAAGCCTCCAAACCTGCAGTCTAACCAGATAACCAGTAACCAGATCTAAGAAAGTGGAAGTGGAGATAGAAGGGGACAGATGGGAGAAGTGTCCAAACGGGCTTTGTGATTATTTACCACATAGAGGTTGATGCAGAGGGAAGAGCCAAGGGTGACCCCAGGTTTCTGGCTCGAGCAACTGTACGGGCAGTGCCGCCATTCATTGAGAGGGGGAACAGTGGGGTACAAAACCAGCTGGAGGGGGAGGATGGAATGCCGCCTTTACGAACGCCAAGTTTCACCGCAGCCTATTCTAATATAAGCAGCCACTTTCTCAGTAAATGGCCTTTCCTATTCTAGAAGGTAATCACATATTATTTCCACTTGAAAATGCCAACACATCCTCATTCTTCTCTTTCGGACAACTTCCTCGTCCTCCTAGCTGATTCCACCGACGGACCTGTGTCTCTGTCCACACACCCTGACTTCATCCAGCTTCAGTGGAAGAAAGGTGCCTGCTCTTCTTTATGACACGCCTCTGCTTGTATCCTAAATCCTGCTCTTCTCAAGATTCTTAAGCTGTCTGCACTGGCAATTCCCGAGTTTCTCTTTTGTATCATCTTTTTCTCCCTCTCTACTGTGATTTCCATCTGTATGGTATCACCCATTTTAGAAAGTCTTCTCTTGACCCCACAACCCCTCCAGCTACCACTGAATTTCTCAGCACCCCTCGTAGCTCTCCAGACTCATCCAAGTTGTTGTCTTCACTGCTGTTCCGCTTCTCACCTGCGGTTCTCTCCCCATCCCAGCGCCTCTCATGCCAGGTTTTTCTCCCCACAACTCCACCAAAAGTGCTCTCAGCAGATCACCAGTACAGCACCGCCTGCAAAAGTCAGTGGCTGCTTCTCTGTACTCATCGTGTCAGACTTCTCAGCAGCACTGGTCCAGCCTACCAGGCCCTCTATTCATTCGACACACATTTATTGAGTGCTTACTATATGCCAGGCACGGTTCTAATCCTTGGGATACACCGGTGAAGTAAAGAGACAAAGATCCCTTCCCTCTAGGAACTGGTCTATCAGAGGGAGGTGCTTAGCAAGCAAAACCCAATAGATAACTAAATTATGTGATATATTGAAGTCAATATGTTGGGGTCCTCGGATCGTCCCCCAAAGACCACGAGACATGTATGCAAAGGCAAGAGTGTTTACTGAGATTCCAGCATGCTGGGGTCAGCCACTCCGTAAAATGGCAACGACGAGAGAAGCGTGCAGGCTCCTTTTAGGCACATTTAGGCGCGAATTCCAAGGCGGGGAAACAGGTGTCTCTATTTGGGGGGTACGGGTGCTCTAAGAATTGGTCCAAGCTGGTCTGGTGAGGGGTGGAGCCTGATTGATTGGTCCATCTTCTACTTCCTAGTCTTTTGGAGCAGGAAGTGTTTTAGGGCTGCCCCTTGCCCCTTTAGGTCCGGGACCTCTCCTGTAAAGGCTATGGAAAAGAGAAAACAAGTCGGCAGTAATCTTGTGAATTTTCCTTTTAAACAATTATCACTATAACAGAACACACCCCATATGACAATAGTATTTAATATCAAATTACAGGATATGTCAATATATTCCCACATAATGAAAATGAATCACATTTTTTAAGGTTATTTATTTATTTTAAGAGAGTGTGTGTGAGCAGGGGAGGGGCGGAGAAAGAATCCCAAGCAGCTGTCAGCGCAGAGCCCTACATGGGACTCAAACTCACGAACCATGAGATCATGACCTGAGCCCAAACCAAGAGTTGGCACTTGACCAACTGAGCCACCCAGGCGCCCCGTTAATCACATTTTTATCTGCTATCCTTCTTGAGTCAGTTTCTCCCTCCTACTTCTGGATTTGATGTGAGAAGACGCAGAAAAGAAAAAGTAGAAAAACAGGAGAAGGGATCCCGGGGAGATGGTATTTCACAGTTCGTGAGACTACATTTTGGGTACTGGGTGCAGGGAACAGAAAGGGAAGTGACCAGACCTCCAGGGCAGAGGCTGGCTCATTCGTCACTTCTTTTTAAAATCGTGTCAAGTTAACACTACTTTCTAGTAGTGGCAGAACTCATAGTATGATAGCATGGTCAAGGAGTAGAATTTTCTGTGGGTAATGCTTTTTGTTTCATTTTTTATTATGTTTTTATTTTTATTATGTTTTTAATTTTAATTCTCTCTGGGGGAGAGGGGCAGGGAAAGAGGCAGAGAGAGAGAGCACAAGTGAGGGAAGGGCAGAGGGAGAAAGAGAGAAAGAGACAATCCCAAGGTTCTCAGTGTAGAACCCGACGCAGAGCTCCATTGCACGACTGTGAGATCATGACCTGAGCTGAAATCAAAAGTTGGACCCTCGGGGCCCCTGGGTAGCTCAGTTGGTTAAGCGTCTGACTCTTGGTTTCAACCCAGGTCATGATCTCACGGTTCATGGGTTCAGGCCCTGCATCGGGCTTTGGGCTGACAGTGTGGAGCCTATTTGGGATTCTGTCTCCCAGTCTCTTTGCCCCCATCCCCCCCCCCCCCCCCGGCACTTGCTGTATTTCTGTCTCTCTCAAGGTAAATAAATAAAATTTTTAAAACAATTTTAAAAAAGAAAGAGTTGGACCCTCAATCGATTGAACCACCCAGGCACCTACTTTTTGTTTTAATTTTAAAGAACATAAAACTATTATGTTAAACATAGTAGTTACAGTCAGTATAGATTTCATACGAAAAGTGGCTGATGGTTTGCAAAATGGCTGCAGTGATTCCTCCTTCTGAATACACATACTCCCATCAGGAGTCAGGAGATAGAGTCTATTTCCCAGCCCTTGAATCCAGGCTGGCCTTGGGACTTGGACTAATAGAACGTGGTGAGATGATGCCGTGAACCTCCAGGTCTGGGCCTCACAGCTTTGACCTGCTTCCTGTTGGAACACCACGCCACCACGCCACCACGGGGGCCAGCTCAGGCTAGCCTGTGGGGGAAATGAAATAAGGCCAGCAAGTCCGGGCCTTCTACACCAACCACTCCCTGGTCTAGCCACCAGATGGTGTTAGCCGCAAGAATGATGGCAGACCAGACCAGCAAAGAACCACCTAAATCTGTCTAGCCCAATATTACTGACCCACTAAATCATGACAAAATAAAATGACTGCTTTAAGCCATTAAATTTTGGAGTGGTTTGTTACACAGAAATAGATAACTAATATAATAGGTTTTAAATATTAGTTATTAAGGTGATAACTCATTATTTTTAAATTGAGCATTGAGCCTTTAACAGAGCTAAATTTGAATAAGGAAGTTTAATCTTCGTGAAAACAGGTAACAGTGGAGAGCATCTGGCTGGCTCAGTTGGTAGAGCATATAGCTTGATCTCAGGGTCATAAGTTCAAGCCCTACATTGGGGGTAGAGATTATTTAAAAATAAAATCTTAAAAAAAAAGATAACAGTGGGGAGTACATACTGGAACCTATTTTACTATGAAAAGTTCACTATATTTTGCTTAAGTGTTTATTTTTACAGAAATAACTGTATGAGTCGCCTCCTTCATTAACCATTGTAGCCATCTGTCCATGTCAATGGATGCAGAGCTGTATTTTTAAATAGTTGTGTAACATTTCATTGAATAGATACACCTAATGTATTTATATAACTTCCTTTTTTTTAATGTTGTATCTTTGAGAGAGACAGAGATGGGTGGAGGGGCAGAGAGAAATGGAGACACAGAATCTGAAGCAGGCTCCAGGCTCTGAGCTGTCAGCACAGAGCCGGATGCAGGGCTCGAACCCACAAACCACAAGATCATGACCTGAGCCAAAGTCAGATGCTTAATGCTTAACCGACTGAGCCCCCCAGGCACCCCTATGTAACTTCCTTTTACTTCACATTTAAGTTAGTTCCTAAAGCCAACATATAAACAGTAATGAAAGGAACTTCTTTTATTTACAACTTTGAGTATTTAGCTTCATCTGTTTACTCATCTCTAAAACGAGGCTATCTGTGACCCTTCCTATAGAATTGTTATAAAAATTAATGAAATAATGTGTATGAAGCCTTCAACGGGGGGGGGGATATAGGAAGCCCTTAATAAGTTGTAGTCTTTTCATTATTATTATCTGAATATAAGCTTCTTTAGGGCAGGGACTATATTAGCATCACTCAGGACCTGGCTCAGTTATAAAACAGCTGACACCTGCTGAGTGCTTTATATGGACCAGGCCCTGAGTTCAACCACAGCCCTTAAAGGTGTAAGTCATATTGTTATCCTCATATTACAGATGAGGAAATTGAGACACATAGAAGTAAGATAACTTGCCTAACGACAGAACTAAAATTTGAATTCAAAGAATGCAGAAAACTCAACACCCCCACAAAAAAATAATCCAATTAAAATGGGCAGAAGACATGAACATTTTGCCAAAGAAGACATCCAGATGGCCAACAGACACATGAAAAGATGCTCAACATCACTCATCATCTGGGAAATACAAATCAAAACAATGAGATATCCCCTCACACCAGTCAGAATGGCTAAAATTAACAACACAGGAAACAACAGATGTTGCGGAGGATGCAGAGAAAGGGGAGCCCTCTTCGCTGCTGGTGGGAATGCAAGCTGATGTGGCCACTCTGGAAAATAGTATGCAGGTTCCTCAAAAAGTTAAAAATAGAACTACCCTATGATCCAGCAATCACACTACTAGGTATTTATCCATAGGATACAAAAATACTAATTCAAAGGGATACGTGCAGCCCAATGTTTATAGCAACATTATAGAATATCCAATTTATGGAAATAGCCCAAATGTCCATTGACTGATGAATGGATAAAGATGATGTGGTGTGTGTGTGGGTGTGTGACACCCCCCCACACACACACAATGGAATATTATACAGCTATAAAAAAGAATGAAATCTTACCATTTGCAATGACATGGATGGATCTACTCGAGGGTATTCCTGGCAAGTGAAATAAGTCAGGCAGAGAAAGACAAACACCCTATGATGTTGCTCATATATGGAATTTAAGAAATGAAACAAATGAGCAAAGCAGGAGGAAAGAGAGAGAGAGACAAACCAGGAAACAGACTTCGAACTATAAAGAACAAACTTATGTTTACCAGAGGGGAGGGGCGGGGATGGGGCGAAATAGGTGTTAGGGATGAAGGAGTGCACTTGTGATGAGGACCAAGTGACGTATGGAAGTGTTGAATCACTATATTGCCCCTGAAACTAATATAATAATGTATGTTGACTGAAATTTAAATAAAATTTAAAACCAAAGCAATCTCACTCTAGAACCCTTGCTCTTAAAACTATGCTGTTCTGCCTCAGTAAATATATGCCTGAGTAGATTGTTGAATGAATAAATAAATGGATTATGGATCTCTAGAAGTGCAATTTCTGGATCTCAGAGCTTGCACATTTTTAAGGCCTTTAATGCATTTTGTAATATAAGCTATTTGATAAACTTCTAAGTTTTTAAAATTTTTTAATGTTTATTTGTGTATTTCTTTATTTTGAGAGACAGAGAGACAGAGCATGAGTGGGGGAGGGGCAAAGAGAGAGGGAGATACAGAATCTGAAGCAGGCTCCAGGTTCTGAGCTGTCAGCACAGAGCCTGATGTGGGGCTCAAACCCAAACACTATGAGATCATGACCTGCGTCGAAGTCGGACGCTTAACTGAGTCACCCAGGCGCCCTACTTTTAAGTTTTTTAAAAAACAGTATAGAAAAATTTAGATATAATATTATCACAGCTATGAAAACAAAAAGTGCATAGAAGGAAAAATGAAACACATCGAAATGTTAAGAATGGCTGGCCATTTTCAATGGATACACATTCATAGGTGACTATTTTCTTCCTTCCAATTTTTCCAAAATTTCTGTAATGAGTTGTTACTTTACACAAACAAGCTGAATAACTATAGCCTTACTCTTGTGTTGCGTCTGCTCGTCTGCCCAATAGTCGGTTTTGTCCTTGAAGGAAACCTTTTTCAGAAAAGAGAATTTTCATTACTATATTGGATTCTTTGTTCTCTATCGATCTTAGACAAGAAACTAGAATCACAGGCAATCTACTTTCCTGATATTATTGGAGTGACTCATTTGCTCCAACTCCTGGAGCCAATAAGCAGCTCTGATACTCCCCGCTAAGGACAAGAGAACTGTTGTCCTCCTACATCCGTTTGTAAAGCACTTTGTATTGACTCAGGTTTTGCAAAGACTTTATCGAACTGTTTCTCAAACAATCCTATGAAGTTGTAATAAGTCCCACCAAGCCTTGGATATACACACACCTTTGTGAATGTAAATGTTATGATTTGACATATTAACCTGTGAATTTTTGTGCCCAGTACTTGCTGATACTCGAGCCCTTTCCCTGGTTTGAGCAGCGGCTGGGTTGTACTATGCCGACTGCCTCAAAGAAAGAATAATGTCACAGAACACAGGTGTCAATGTTTGGCTTAGGACTTTTGAAAGACTAGGAGGAGAGGAGACCTAGGTCAGAGAGATGAGGAAGAGCAAAGTTGTCCTACTTTGTCCCCACCTGGGTCCACAAGCCGTGAAAGAGAGAAGGTGAAGTTCAGGAGAACAAGAGTGAGCTTAGATGTCAACACCGGAGCTTCCTAGATACTGTGGCTCTGCACCCCAGATCGCAGAGAGGTTTGAGGAATCTGAAAGCACAGAAAACCCATGCTTCTCTCCCTAGGTAAAAATGGGGCAAGCCTCGCATGGTATGGAAAGAGTGCGAATATTTCCAGTGAGCACAAAAGTAATGATAACGTGGAAAGAAAGGTGACGAGATGTGATTAGTCTTTAAGCTCACTCTTTCTTCTGCCGACGGCAAGCTGCTGTAAGTTTTAGTTCTAGAATTTCCACTCGGTTTTTTCTAGTTTCTATTTCTCCACTAAGATTCTATACCTGCCCACTCACAATTACCTTTAATTTTTTTTAACCTATCTCCAAGTTGGTTTTTATTGACTGCATTTTGGGGTTTTATGGTTTTTTGTTGTTTTTGTTTGTTTGTTTGTTTCGTGTGTTTTTTTTTTTTTCTCTTTGGTTGACATTTTCTACCTTTGTAAGACAGGGACTTCCCAGCGACGATAGTATTAGAATTGTGTCAAGGGATGACAAAAATCTAATGTCAAAGCAGTCACTTAAGTAGGGCAGGGCACCATCTCGTTAGAAATGGCATGAAATACATGACTATTTCCAATCTTCTTATAAGGACAGTTACAAAAACCCTTGTGAAAAATATAAGGATACAACTCCAATCTTGATCTGCCTCAAGCAGTTGGCAAGACCTCTCCGCTCATTAAACAGTAGAACTGGAAGATAATTTAAAACATTAACATCTAACTCCCTGCTTTCTGCCAAGTAGAAACGACAGTCTCCTCCAGTGATTTTTTTCTAAACTAAAGGCAGCTCCCTTGCATGTCCTAACATAAAGATAATACATATTTATAGAAAAATCAGTCAAAACAGACAGGCATAAAGAAGGATGTACTACCCAGAGAAATTATGTTTTGCTGAACATCCTTCTAGAAGCTGCTCTGTGCAAATACTTATGCATATAATTTTATAAGAATGAAATAATATACATGCTTTTAACTCAATATATGGTAAAAATCATTATCAAGAACTACAGATACACATCATCCTTTTTAACGACTAGATAATTCATTGCATAGGTATATAAAAATTTATTAAACAAATCCTCTATGAAGTCCCCTAGATTCTTGCAATAACGAGCATTCTTTCTGCTGTGTGTGTATGATGACTTTGTGTATTTGACAGATTATGTCTCCTGAGGCAGTACATTTCTTTAACATTATTTCTGGGCTGAAGCATATTCAGAATTTGTGATAATTAATAGACCATTCTCACCAAGAAGGCTTACTCCATCAATAGTGAGCCCATTTCTCTCTCCCTCTCTCTCTCTCTGGTCATACTGGATATGTGTAATCTTTTCAAACTTCACCAATATGTCAGGCAAAAAGTAACATCTAAATTGTATTGGGTGGGGGCTCCTGGGTGGCTCAGTCAGTTAAGTGTCCGACTTCTGCTCGGGTCATGATCTCACAGTTTGTGAGTTCAAGCCCCGCGTCAAGTTCCGTGCTGACAGCTCAGAGCCTGGAGCCTGCTTCAGATTTTGTGTCTCCCTCTCTCTGCCCCTACCATGCTCGAACTCTCTTTCTCTCTCAAAAATAAACAAACATTAAAAAATTTAAAAAAAATTGTGTTGAGTGATTTGCCAGTGAGTTCTAATGCGGTATTGAGGATGGGTATCTTGTCATGTGCTCCTTTCTGGCTTTAAATGGACGATATGTGTAATATGCAGGGGTCTGTAATGGGATTGAGGTGGTCTGGCTTCCACACTCCTAGCTTTGCACTTACTTTGTATATCCTTGGGTAAGATCATCAACTTTTCTGTGCCTCAGTTTCTTCAAATGTGGTGAGTGCAACTTGGAATGGGTGTTCTTGCCCTTCCTTTTAGGCTCCACGGAGGGGACAGTAGGGAATGCACTGTGTACAACGGCAGACACTGTTGGCTGACTAACCCAATGCCACTCCCAGCCCATTCTCCCATGCCTGACTCTAGTCTGGAAGAAGCTGGAAATGCCCAATACCCACTGTCTCAGCCTTCTTTGGAGCTAAGGAGTGGCCAGTTTACCAAGTTCTGGCTAAAGAGACATAAAGGGAAATCTGTTGAGGTGCTTCTAGAATACCCAGCTTTCCTGATGAAAGAAACAGGCACAAGAGGGAGAGCTCACAAGAGCTGCCTCTTTCTCACCCTCTGCTTTCAATGCAGACATAATGCCTGGACCTGCGGGGCAGTGTGGTAGTTTTATACTAGGTCAGGATCTGTTCTCCAGAATTCTGCGTGGTTTCAAGGTTAGCATTAGCCACAAGAGAAGTGTTGGATGTGATTGAGAGGGCAGCGGTGAAGCAACGGCCATGGTTTTCACGCTCGGAAGGATAATGCAAGGGTCCAGGTGCAGTGGTGACTCTAGTACATTGTCACTCATCTGCCGGCTCACCCTGCTGGTCGGATCTCCAACTTCAGCTTCTCCATGTTCAAAGCCAAATGCATGGGCAGCCCCATGAAGGGTGCCAGCTTCTCCTGCAGTACACCTGTGTCATCACGATCAGAGGTAGTGAGGGACACACACACACAAATGAGTCTGTCTTGGAGGATTCTAGTTTTTCATGAATTCGTTTGTCCCCGCAGGTTCCAAGCCTGTACTTGCTTTTATCTATGTCCAGCTTTCTACCCTGACTGCCATTCTGTCTGACCTGTGGTGACTTCACATTCATCTCTAGAACCAAAGACAGCAAACAGCTTTGAATAGCCTTCTCCACGAGCTCCCACAATCACGTAAGATCTAACGCCTCACACTCCAACAGAACTTCGGTGACGATGGAAGTGTTTTGTATCTAAGCTGCCCAATATGATAGCCGCTAGTCACATGCATGTGGCTATTGAGCACTTGAAGTGTACCTAGTGCAACCAAGAAACTACATTTTTACTCTCAGTTCATTTTAATTTATTTACATTGCCACATGTGGCTAGTATATTGAACAGCACAGATCCGGTGCCTAATAATAAATGTGTCGTTCTTCATCACTTGTAGTGGTTCTGTTTCTCTGGTTGAACCCTGACCGATGACTACATGGGGAAAGAACATGTAGACTGAAAGCCAGCATGCTAGGAATGAAGTTGGAGAACAGAAGGAGGTGGGTCCTGGGTGTCCAAGTGGATTTCGTTGTTATTGTTGTTTTAAACACTAGCCCATTTTCAGGAGTCTGCAACTGTGACACTTTTGTCAGCTCAAGTTTCTAAAACTGGCCACTTACTAATAAACTTTACCAGGAATGAGTCTTTCCAGATGTGCTCTGCACAGTTATCGTGAAAAAGATTAATCCTGAGCAATGTTTTCTTTCAGGGCTGGTCTCGAGTAGAGAGCTATGTGCAGCGCTTTCCAGCTGTGTTCACAAACACTATTCCACACACCGGGAACATGTCTTTCTCTTCTTTCTTTTCATCCTTGCTTGCTTGCTGAAACAAGTGGTTCTGGTGTTGACATAGGAAAAGGCGAAATGCTGGCAACCGAATCAAAGCCGACAGCGCATCACGCAGCTCAGCAGTGAGGTTCCTCCGACCACCAGGCGTGCTTTTAACTTCCTCCCAATTTTGGTCCCGCCCCCTTAGTTTATCTTCCTAAGAATGTTAAAAAAGAAAAGGAAAAGGAAAAAGAACATATTGGTCTTACTGCAAGCTGTCTTTAGTGTCTGTTGTTCCCTTCTCGTGCACATGTCCCGGGCCTGGGGTCCTCCTAACTTCTCCACCGTCTGGTGAGTCACTTTTGCTTTCCCGTCGTTGCCTTCCGTGAATGCCGCGCACACCCCACGAGCACCCCGCCGGGGCCCCGCGCTCTCCAGCCGAGGTCGGCGGCCCGGCGGCTTGCAGCGCCCTGTCCCCGGGGTGGGGTTGGGGTGGGGGCAGGGGCACACACCGCAGCCCCAACCCAGCGCCCGCGGGCCGGGCGGGCGTTCCGGGCCCTCTCCTGCCCTCTGCGCGCCGAGACCTCGCAGTGAACTCGCAGCGCCCCCACGGGGAGCGACGCGCGCGTCCCGCCTCTGGGGCGGCTGGCGGGCGCTGGCCCTGGGGACCGTGACACCATTTCTGGGTCCGGCCCCAGGCGGGTGCAGAGTGGCGGCGGCTGCCCCCCGGGCGCGGATCCGCCGAGGAGCCCTGAGCGCCGCCCGGATGCTGCAGTCTAGCGGCCTCTCCCCGAGCGACGCGAGCCCTGGGGCCGAGCCTGCCCTGGGCGCGCTGGGGGCCGGAAGGGGGCTCTGGACTTGGATCCCTCCCCCTTTTAGCTCTGCGCGCCGGAGCACTCCTGCCCTCAGACCCTCCTCCTCCCAGGTACGAGCCGGGAGAGGAGGGCGCATCTCTCCTCTCGGCGCTCCACCATGGGCAATATCTCCAACGACTCCTGGCCCGAGGACTGCGGGTCTCGGCAGTGGCTCCCCTCCGGGGAAAGCCCGGCCATCAGCTCGGTGATGTTCTCGGCCGGGGTGCTGGGGAACCTCATCGCTCTGGCGCTGCTGGCGCGCCGCTGGCGGGGGGACGCGGGACGCAGCGCAGGACGCGGGAACTCGGTCTCCTTGTTCCACGTGCTGGTGACAGAGCTGGTGTTCACCGACCTGCTTGGGACCTGCCTCATCAGCCCGGTGGTGCTGGCTTCCTACGCTCGGAACCAGACCCTGGTGGCGCTGGCCCCTGAGAGCCGCGCGTGCACCTACTTCGCCTTCGCCATGACCTTCTTCAGCCTGGCCACGATGCTCATGCTCTTCGCCATGGCCCTGGAGCGCTACCTATCCATCGGGCACCCCTACTTCTACCAGCGCCGTGTCACGCGCCGGAGCGGCCTGGCAGTGCTGCCCACCATCTACGCGGTCTCCCTTCTCTTTTGCTCGCTGCCGTTGCTGAACTACGGGCAGTACGTCCAGTACTGCCCCGGGACGTGGTGCTTCATCGAGCACGGCCAGACGACGTACCTGCAGCTGTACGCCACCCTGCTGCTGCTCCTCATCGTCGCGGTGCTCGCCTGCAACTTCAGTGTCATTCTCAACCTCATCCGCATGCACCGTCGGAGCAGGAGAAGTCGCTGCGGGCCCTCTTTGGGCAGTGGCCGGGACGCCTCTGGGACCCGCAGGAGAGGGGAAAGGGTGTCCATGGCGGAGGAGACAGACCACCTCATTCTCCTGGCTATTATGACCATCACCTTTGCTGTGTGCTCCTTGCCTTTCACAGTAAGTTAACTCACTTCGTTTCCATAGCCCAGCTCTGGGCAGCCTTCTCACTCACCTTTGCAACTTGTAAAAATAGGGCCTGGAGAGGCCTAGCGCCTTCTCCTCTGGCTTCTCACCTTTACCCCACTTCCCTCCTCCCCTAACCCGCTGACTCTATGCTACTGTTTCTCACACCTAATACAGGCCCCCAAAAGGGAGCCTCCGCCCTCCACTAAGCCAGCCCAGACCCCCCGTTCTGGGGTTAAAACTCCCTTCCACCTCTGCTAGCCTGGCTGAGGGTCTGAGGAGGAGGAGGCAGCCCCTTCAGCCTTTGGATGGGCATCAGTCACAACCTGACTTCCCTACGCTGCAGGTCACCGTCCTGTACCCCCTAGCCACGGGTGCTGCGAGTTCTCTGTGCTTGGACTTCTGTTTCTCCCAACACACAATATGGTGCCTAACCCACACCGTTCCAGCTGCCACAGAGAATGGTCCCAGGTGAGAAGGGTCCCTGCTGATAAATTCAGAGCATTCATTACTCATCCTAAAAGTTCAGCAAGCAGTGTACGCTTTGTGGCCATGAAAAAATGTGGACGTCATAACATGTCCACAATGCTAATTAAAGGAAAAGTTAGTTGCTTTGAGAAACCCCTTGCTAAGCTTTTGCAATCCCCCTGAAGAAGGCATTTGTGCCCTCTTACAAAGTATCCTTTTCATATCACTATCAGAAGTATCTACAGGTGTTCTTCAGTGTAGAGTCATGCACGTTATGAGCACAGAGCCACACACAGGAATGGCTGGTCCATCTCGGGGTTGGGAGAGTCAGGCATGCCCAGCATGTGCCATGACCCAGCAGGCCAGAGGCTGCCTGGGGAACTGAAGACAGGAGCCTAGGTTTGGGGGTGGGTGCTGTCCTGGTTTGGTGCAAGCTTAGCAGTCAGCTTATAACACTGTGAGTTTGAGCCTCCTCGCATGTAACACAGAGAGCAGAGCCCAGGATGTGTCTGAGCATGTGCTGGCCTCTTACCGGGAACTGGGGACTAGGAGTTGTGCTGACAGTTCAGAGCCTGGAGTCTGTTTCAGATTCTGTGCCTCCCTCTCTCTCTACCCCTTCCCCGCTTGTGCCCGATGTCTCTCTCCCTCTCTCTCAAAATAAATATAAAAAAAAAAAAAAGTTTTAAAAAAAGAACAAGGTTGACCCTGAAGGGTGTAAGCAGTTGGCCACGACTCCTTCCTGGCACTGTTTTGGAGAAAAGAAAGAGAAGGATAGTGCCTACCATTAGCAGGTCCGACCTGTAGAAGCTAGAGAAGTAGCTTTATCTTACGTCCTGCCTCCATCACTGCTTTCGATTACTTTCATATCCTCATCCTCTGAGGTGGAAGAGGACACCTTTCTCCCTAAATTAACTTGGATTCAGAGCTATCTTCTCTTCTCCCTGGCCCCCATCGTCCTCACACCTCTACCCCATTCTCTACTGGGGCAGAAGCTGATCTGAATCAATAAGTTACACGAAGATGCCCTCTTACGAAATGAAGTAAGGCCGCGGGAGCCCGCATCTTCCATTCCACCCTGAACCAGGGAGTTCATGCAAACAGAAAGGCCGCAACCTAGAAACCGACGTGGCTTCTACATGTTTCTTTTGTTTTACTGGTACAAATTTTTGATGGCATATTAGGAATTAAATCACCTTTTTTGGGGCAGGACTAAGATGCAGAACATGTATCTGTGAGAGAAAGCATTTCTAGTTCCACTAACCAACTTAGAATACAATTTAGAAGCCATAAACCATTTCTGAGTTGGGCAGTGTTAGTCTTGGCCTGGTGAGAGTTTGGAGGTCAGTTTCTTGGAGTTTCATCTGTGATTTTCGAGTGTGTATATATAAAAATACCCCCTCCCCCAGCCAATTATATACCTTGGGGATGGGCTCAGAGGGGCTCAGAGACACCACAGGCTTTTGAAAGGATTGTTATTCCCTAAGCTGTCTAGAGGAAGAGAGGAGGAGGGAAAGGTCTCTCCTCTGATTGTGACTAACCCACTGCATACATATAGTATAAAACATAAAGGCAGTGATTTTCAACAGCCTCCCCTGTTTTCAAGTAAACTTGCCTTTTATCATGAGAACTCAGTTATTGCTGTATGTTGATTTTCAAGTCCCTCCATGTATCTGCACACACATTCATATGAAAATTTATTTTCCCCCTTTATTTACTGTTAAGCCAGAGGCAGCTCGAGTTGCCAGATGGAAGGGGCTTAGAGCTAGAAGTCTGGTTAGAAGGAGTGGGGAGTAGGAGATATACTTTGAAGCTGTGTTTTTATTTAGATCGCCTGTTTATGGCTTGGGGACAGCAGATGAGGATGACGAGGACACTTTATGATAGTGGCATTGACGCTATCAGCAAATATTATCCGGGTTTGCTTCTGCAGGCATGCATGACAAAGATTCCCAAAGAACAGGGGAAAAGCCTAGAGTGGACATAATGAGAAAGCCAGACACACTGATTCTTGCCTTGGGGCTAACATGACACGTTATTCAGATGAAGTATAGTTGACTCATTAGGCCCCAAACAGGTAGTGGGAAGTATCAAGTTGTCTTTTTTTTCTTCTAATTTTATTTATTTTTATTTTTGAGAGAAAGAGAGAACATGGGGGAAGAGCAGAGGGAGAGGAGTGGGAGAGAATCTCAAGCAGGCTCCATGCTCAGCATGGAACCTGATGCAAAGCTTGATCCCACGACCTGAGATCATGACCTGAGCCCAAGTCAAGTGTTGGTGTTCAACCGACTGAGTCAGTTGAATGAGGAAATTTATGTTGACCGTTGACTAATTTGCCTTGTCAATAGGTTATTGGTACTTGTTAGAACCTTTCATTTACATAGCCCTTGAAACCTTATGAAATGCTGCAGAATCCTGATTTAAGTTATTTCATGAAGGGCTTATCTGATGATTTAAAAATCACAACTACTGTTTGGTGCATACATTCTACTCTTTCGGAATGCTTGCCATGGTCCCCGGGGGGCACTTTCCCCTCACGTCTTTTTAGTCTACTTGGCCCACCCTAAAACTGTGGTCAGAAATGGTGTACACTGATCTCCCACGCAAGGCAGGAATTATCTCCATGCATCCTAACCGGGACAAGGCAAAGACCTGTAGTTACCTTCAGAAGTTCTCCCGTTCCTCTAACAGAACACATGCAGTCCAGTAGAAATACACCACATACGGAATTTTTAATGCTCTGTTAGCCAAATAACAAAAAGTAAAAAGAAATGGTAAAAATTCATCAATAGGTTTTATTGAACCCCAAAGACCCAAAAGTTTATCACTTCAAAATGTAACCAATGTAAAGTGATTGTTAATGAGCTATCCCAACTAATCATCTTCCTTGTGTCCCCAGAAAGTACCAGCAATCTGTCCTGCCTCTCCTCCTTCCTCAGGATGACAGAGCTGCTTTCTATGTCCCTCAAAAGTGGGCCACACCACGGGCCCAGGAAAGAGGCGATTTCACAGCTGTGTATCCAGTGGGGGACCAGCCTTTTCCAGCATGCCAGGAGTGAGGGAAGGAGGGGAGTGGGGAACTTAGGAAACCCAGAACTATTTTTGTCACCCATTGTCCCAAGGTGTAGGCAGGTTAGAATTACTGCTCGCTCCTAGAACATGAGTCTAGGACTTCCAAAGGTTGGAAGTGAAACTAGCAAAATGTAAAATGCCCAGCACCCTGTAATGAAGTCAAGCGCAACCTTCTAATATCATAATTATCCACATTAAAATGCCTAACAATTTGAGCGCTAATTTTTACATACCTAGCCCATTATCTTCACAGCAACCTGTGAAATAGATAGTATGATTGTTCCCACTTCACAGATGAGGCAAATACCTTACCCCGGGTCTACAGGGTGAGTGTCGGAACTGGGATCAAAGCCAGGCCCTTGAAGTGCGGAGCCTAGCCCCTTGGCCATCGTCCTAGCAGAGAGAAAGTTCTCATTTCAGGGGCTGCATGTGAGAGGATTCATCCAAGTTTTCACAGAAGAATGGTAGGGATGTTCTGAATACCCGGAGCACTTTGTCTCAATTCCGGCTTGTTCACTTTAAAAATAAAATGGCGGAGACCTTTTTCTGCATGCCGGACCAAGGGGCCTGCGGTTTCTTTTCTCTTCTCCACAGTCCTATGAATTAAAAGGCTGAGACTGAGATGCAAGGAGATTGGCTAATATAAATGCTGGTCTAAATTAAGAAATAACCAGACTACCCCTCACATAAAATCTTTTGTTGGTACCCATAAATTTTTTCTTACACGATAAAAAAAAAAACATGTTGTGTTTAGGAGATGACATTATTTTGGCTGTCCAATAGGAAATCATGCATGCGGCCAACAACATATTCCAAACTGTTTATGTACTAAAGGCATCATGTGTAAATTAATGAATTCCTCCTTATGTTGATCAGCTGTTGTCATCATTTCACAGAGATAAATAGAAACTTTCTTCCTGAAATGGAACAGAACACAGAAAATGTATCAGACCTCCAGTCTTGCCTCGGATACTGTTTGCGTTTTAATTTCCAACCCACATCAAGCCACTTGGTCACTACTCTCCCAACAGCTGCTGATAGCTTGCTGGTCATTTTATTTTATTTACTTATTTTTATTTTTTTTAACATTTATTTATTTTTGAGAGACATAGAGACAGCGTGAGCAGGGGAAGGGCAGAGAGAGAGGGAGACACAGAATCTGAAGCAGGCTCCAGGCTCTGAGCCGTCAGCATGGAGCCCAACGCGGGGCTTGAATTCACAGACCGTGAAATCATGACCTGAGCCGAAGTCGGCCGCTTAACCAACTGAGTCACCCAGGCGCCCCGTGCTGCTCATTTTAAACTGGTCTACCCTTGCCCTTAGAACGTATTATTCAGTTCTTAAATTTCAAAAGTGAACCGTTGGCTCATTCTAAAAAAAAAAAGTCTTCATCTTTAGAAATTCTTTAGGGCTGTAATTTCTAGGCAAATCTTATTAGCGGAAATGTCTTTAAATACAGAGAAACTCAAGTAAATAGTACTGGAGTTTTCTGTTCATTCCTGGAGCTCTTTATGTAAAATGTAACATGAATGGGAGTTGTAAAATATATGAAATTTGTCAATTACGTATGTGCAAAATATCGCATCGCTAGTAAGGATGAAGGAATCTCAGAATTCTCCATGAATAACCACAATGAATTTGTATGGTAATATTTTGAGGTCTGTCCATGAACTACTGGAAATCCCTTTATTATTTATGCATCACCAATGATGTGTTTGGGGGTTGATGAAATCATTTTAAAACATGTGACCTTTTAAGAGAATGTTTCTCTAAGGGCGCCTGGGTGGTTCAGTGGTTAAGCATCCGACTTCGGCTCAGGTCGTGATCTCACGGTTTGTGGGTTCGAGCCCCTGCATCAGGCCCTGTGCTGACAGCTCAGAATCTGGAACCTGCTTCAGATTCTGTGTCTCCCTCTCTCTCTGCCCCTCCCCCACTCACACTCTGTCTCTCTCTCTGTCTCTCAAAAGTAATAAACATTAAAAAAAATTTTTTTAAAGAGAATGTGCCTCCAAATTAATGTTTTCACTTGACACCTTTTCCTTCACCACTATAAAATGGTGGTTGTGAATAAAGACACAACTACCCTGAATTTTTAAAATTTAGACCACAAGAGCCATAGTCCTTTTCCCAAAGGAAAAGCTGTACACTATGTCTACACCACTTAAGCTGGTCATCACTGCTATTTCAGATTACTGAGGCCAGGCCCTCAGGTTATAGAAAAACAGCTTTAGGAAGGGTGTATTTCTTTTTTCGGCATGTCAAGAGCCCATCACCGTATTACGTTAAAAAAAGAATGGTTCAAAGGTCCCCAAATGGTCCAGAGGTCTCAGGCCTCCCAACTCTCGCTTTGGAACAAAACACCAGCCCTTTTGTAGATGATAAAGAATAAAGTTGTTAACAACAACAACAAAAGAATGGAATGGCATGGCATGGAGTGGCATGGCATAGAATGGCGTAGAAGAGAATAGAAAAAGTGAGGGCCTGATCTCCCCGCAGTGTTCAAGAAGAAAGCAAGTATCTTCCCACCTGAAGACTTAAGTCCCGGTTAATCTGCAACTTGGGTCAGCTCGGTTTCCATGGCTTCTCCTGTCCTTTATTTTGTCGTTTCCGACCACAGTCCCCATCCTTATCTTGAGCTCACATCCACTGTGCCTCAGTTTATATGACCAAGATATACCAAACTTCATTTTTCTCAGAATAATTTGCTGCCTAAAATTGCCCCCTCTGACAGAGTCCTAGACTTAAGTCTTGTGCAGCGAGGACCTATGGGTGATGGGAAGGGCCAGGGATAAGGAAAGTGCATGCGGGGAAGGCCAAAACTTCCCCTAGACCAGGGTTCTTCCTGTACCCCATGAACGGCACATGGATCCCTTTGAAATTGTTTGCAAAATCTTGTGTTTACAGAAGTTCTGGGTAGATGTTCTACAGTGCCTATCATTTTCTCAGAGAGTTAAGAGTCATCATCCTGGAATATACTGGCCCAGAGCTCCAAACTTTAGCATGAACTCTCTTTTGTGTCCAGAGCCGGGATCACCTGAAGCACAAGGCAGGGAACACTTTTTAGTACCGGAGCCATATCCAGGCCCCAGTCTTCCTTTCTGAAGGGAAATAGGCTCCTGACTCCTCCACCATGAAGCACCTATGGTTTAGGGGAAAGGATTTCTCTAAAATATCGTATGCCTGGAAAATAATGTCCCCCCAAAAGTTCTGCGTTTAAAAAAAAAAGTTTTGGAAGTATAGTTGACACCAAAAGTTTTTTCAAGAATGGACTCTGCAAAACCATAGCCAGGATAATGTCTTTCACAAGGCAGGTAAACTTGTAACAATCTGCCTGCAATTTAACTGTGCAAAGTCTTAAGAGGGGGGGAAGGAAGCCCCAAAGACTATCAACGTAGCTACTTAGATATAGCTGTGGTTTTTAAATCTATAGACAGGAATAGAGATACCCACAAACCTTTGTAACACTTTTGCAAACAAGTCTCTTACAAACCCGTAATCAGTTAGTGGTGAACTTCACGTGAGACTTTACATCACAGGCTTTGTATGTAGAAAGTGGCAGAGTGTGTAGTGGCTAAAAGGAAAATTTTGGTCCCACTGCTTGACCGTGGCTCCGTGGCTCCCCTACTTCCCCGGAGTGTGACTTGGGGCATGGTAACTAATCTACTAGGCCTTGATTTCGTCCTTACTAAAACAGGAATAATAATATTGTGCAAGTTTGTATAAGGATTAAACAGAATAAGACTTACAAATTGCTTAGCCCCATGCCTGGCACACATAATTCTTCAGTAAATATTAACTGCTCTCCACATAGGGTTCAATTTCCAAAGGAAAATCAGATTGTATAGTAATGATCAGGACCTGAATTCTGGAAGCTCAGAGTCATTTGTCTGAGCAAGCCTAAAGTGGGTCTTTTGTTGTTAAGCGTGATAAATGAATAGTTTTCAAGTGTTTCAGGTGTTGGGTAAAGGTTCTAAAACAGTGGTTTCCAACCTTGGTTACATGTTAGAATCATCCAGAAGGGGTTAAAAAAACCTAATGATATCCAATCTCTTCCCAGTCAGAAAGATTTTAAGATGTCACAACATCTTGATATACAGAAAATAAAAAACATAAACAATACAGTTACACAATGATAAATGTACTTAATGCCACTGATTTTACACTTAAACGTGGTTAAAATGGTAAACTTTGACGCTATGTATATTTTACAATTAAAATCAAACCCAGGCTCCACAACATCAAAAATGATGAACTCTAGGCAAGAGATGAGGACCACAGTGGGGGAAAAAATGGTGAGGTAAAAGACAAAACTTACATCAAGAACCTTAGGATCCCTGAAGTATGTTACTTTTCCCGGTGTAAAAGAAGAAATTATCTCCTCCAAAATCTTGGCCACCTCATAAAATACAAATTTAAGTGTTTCTAAAAATACCCAGGATGATGGATGAAAGGGAAAGGAAGCAAATAGTACAGAATTGCTTCATCCTCTAAACCCATTTTTCACTTCTCGTTGCTCTCTAACGAGATCAGGAACTATGATACAGGTCATTCTGCGCTGAAATCCTGACTCATCTTCATGTGTGACACCAGAGTGCTGAGATCTGTCTACACTGCCTGTTATGGCTAGCCAGTTCAGGGTCATCGCATGCTTTGGCCAAACTAGATCGTAAGCTCGGCTACAGACTTCTTCTCTGACAGAGCGTCAGTTGTGTGTGTGTATTAACTAATATATTTTAATCTATTAGACTTTTGCACACCATTATCCTGAATTTCTAAACTTCAAAATCGCTCCTTGGATACACCGTATAAGTACCGTCTATTTCTCATCCAAAATAGTTTGGCCGACAAGAAAATTATTGCTCTGTTGCATATTCCCACCTAACTTTCCTTTTCTCTGTATCATCAGGGAAATCCACCATCAATTCTTCTTTTTCCTTGCTCATCCGCCAAGTCTTCCCTCCCTATTCCAGGATTCTCGGGCATAAACACCCCTGGCTGCCAAACCTTCCTGCTCTTGTCCTAACATAAGCAACCCAAAGATGACGACTCTTCCCCATCCCTGCAATTCGCTTTGTATATCCAGTTGCCAGATGCGTGCAGAGTAAGTACCAGGGAGAAAGGAAAGAAAAACATTCCTTTTTCTGGCAAAGGAGCCTGGAGGAAAGAAGTCGCAGCTCTGTAACTCACAGGCTCCCACTGGCAAGAAGGCCCCTCTAGCGTTATAAAGAACTGGTTTTAAAGACAAGGTGTGATTTCCATTTGTTTTTCTCTTTCCCGTCAGCCACGTGGGAGTGTTCGATCTTTATCGAGCATGTACTGTTCCATTCCTTTGAATCGGACCAAAACGTGCATCGATCCCAACATATGTAAGGAATCAGATAGGAACTGGCATACCAGTTTGAAAACATTGGTCAATGGGCAAAGATGTGTCAGCTTTCCAGTACTGAGGACATTGTTCTCAGGGTATTTGTTCTAAGATAGGCTATAGCCGTGAATGTAGCACGTGGCTGAGCACTGTACTAGCTGTCAAGGAAGCTGGAATGTTTGTCCTGACTCTGCCAACTAACCAGCCCTTGGGAACTTGGGCAAGTCACCTGACTTCTCTGCACTTCAGTGTCATCACTGAAGGAGATAATGACAGCTAACTTTGTGGGGCACTTACTGAGAGAGCACTGCTTTATATAGCTTGCACGTATTCCTTCCTGACATCCTCCCAACAAACCTAAGAAGTAGGTACTGTTTTCATTATCACTCATTTTACAGATGTAAAAACTGAGGCACGAAGAGATTTGTTTTCTTGCCCGTGGTCCCAAAGCTGTCTGTAGAGCCAGGATTCAAGGCCAGGCAGTCCCGTGTCCAGAACCCATGCTCTAGGTGACTTCTCTCCCTGAATTGTGCCAATTAAATCAGATTAAGTATTTGGACATAAATGTAACATCTTGTTATTAACTTGCCTGAAGTTCACTTCCTCATCTGTCAGGAGACCGTACTTACATTCAGGGTTTTGGGTCAGGAATAAACATGGAAGAAGAATGAGACTTTGCTACCTTTTACCACTCCAGGCACACGCCAAAAAACTCATTTTGTTCTTAAATCTTAAGAAATTGCCCATCATCTAAGCCTATCCACTGCTAATATAATTTTTCCTTTTTGCTTCTTACAGATTTTTGCATACATGAATGAAACCTCTTCCCGAAAAGAAAAGTGGGACCTCCAAGCTCTTAGGTTTTTATCAATCAATTCAATAATTGACCCTTGGGTCTTTGCCATCCTTAGGCCTCCTGTTCTGAGACTAATGCGTTCAGTCCTCTGCTGTCGGGTTTCATTAAGGACACAAGATGCAATGCAGACTTCCTGTTCCATACAGTCAAATGCCAGTAAATAGATTGACCTTTGTGGACAGTAGTTAAGAAGTGCTTAGTTAACCAGCATCTGGAAGATCATTTTGAAATGGCTCCTTGGAGAAATGAAGAACGTTAGCGTATAAACAAAACGAAGCTACCCTAATAAAACCGAGTAAACAGACATTTCGGCAGCGGGTTGTGCTACAGAGGTGCTGACAAGGCACTTCATGGAAGGTGTCAGAAGGATACATAAAAGCTACCCTCCGTGAGCATGCTACATGGTCTTTGAAAAAAACCAACTGCATTTAGGATCCCATTGCCTTTTGATTGAAGCTTTCCTGTTGAGTGAGAAAGCATGTGGTTTTGTAATTTGTTTAAAACCCTAAGTAGTTACTATGTTTTCTATTTTAATCTTCTATGCTACTGCCGCTATAAACATACAGTGTACAGTCAGGCCAGATAAAACTTCACGTGTATTCTCTAGGAAGTCCATACGAGGAAGCAACCAAGCCTGGTGTCTTACACTATTGCCTAAGAAACCCTTTGTTCGGCCAGTGAATTTGGAAATCATAGGCACTTTGTAGTGTCTTATTTGTGCATGTGGGAGGGCTCTCTCGTCACCACAGTATTACGTGTGAAAGAGTAAGTAAGCTCAGCTGGTTAACGTCACCTTTTCACGACTCCTCCGGAAGCTGGGTGTCAAAGTATCAGGTTATTTATTTTATAATGTCCATTGTGCCAACAGTAATCAAGAACACTTTTGGAATTTTCCTTTCAACAAGAAATAATAGGCTATTGAGATAGTTCATTCTGATTAATATTCTTCATTCTATTTCCAGGCAGAGAATATGAGGCTATGTCTGCAACCAGGTATTAGAATTAAGAATGGAAAAATCTGATCAATTCTCAGGAAACCCTGAAACTCTTCTAAGGTTCATGCTGAGGCCATGACTAACATCTACTTTATAAGGTGACTGTGTTGTAGCAAAACTCATGCATCTACATTTTTATCCAGGAAACATGGTGTGACTCATACGATATAGGAAATAATGCAACAGTGAGTCATATCTTAGTATGTTTCTAAATCTAAATGTTTGCCATGGTATAAACCCGGCATTAAAATATTTCAGTGAATTTGCACTGCTTAATCATCTTAGTTCCTACATAAACTCTCTGAAATGTTACAAAAACAAACTATGAAACAAAAATTTAGAAATGGAATAGTGTTGATGAGTTCCCCCAAATAACAGTTTATAGAGTAGATATATTTTTTAGTGAGATAAAAGTGGAAAACATATTTATTTTGGGAGGTTTTTAAAGTATGGTTTCATTGTAATTTAAAGGTTAAAATAGTCAGGATAGTACTTGGTATTCAAGTATTTTTTTTTCCTTACAGCTTGATCTTCAGAATAGTAGAACCACCTTATTTATTTATTTATTTTGCAGTGTGTTATTACAGGATAGCTATTACGAAAAATGAGAAAGGGGATATTAGTTTTTTCCAAGGTCTCACTGAGTTGCTTATGCAAAACCACTTCCTATAAGTAGTTATCAAACTAGGTGATCACTTAAAGTGATTCCAAACCAAGCTAACATCAGTATAGTTTGACACAGTCTATGTCCAATCAGCTCTTATCTTTAAAAGAATAAATAAATGGCTTGCTTTTCTACTGATTTAAACAAACCAGGCAAAATTTAACTTAACTGAAATCTGGAATGTAAATAAATCTTCCCTGCAAACGAGTATTCTAAAGTTAAGAAATCATTCTAAACAGGACTAATAATTACACTCATGGGTAATTCCTAAACATAAAATTCTGAAGTTACTTTGAATCTGGAAGATTGATTTCTTTTATCAGATGACTGTTTTTTCCTCCAAATGAAAATGTTAACTACAGCCCTTCACTCCACCTCACCATCACCCCCAAAAGTCTGGAATAATGCCTGAGAACCTTAAAAAAAACAAACAAGAAACGGCATAGTTGGACATAGTATCTCTAGTGGGAACAAAATGATTTACTCTGGGGGCCCAATATTTAAGAACTGATTAAGCCATTTATTTAACTGATTTAGCCTGGTATGTTAGAGAACTGAATTGTGATAAAAGATGCAGATTTTTATCTGTTGTCCCCAACAGTTAGTGGATGAAAAGGGAAAAACGAGAGCGGATTTTCACCTCAGAATCCCAACCCTGATGTTAGGCGTCCAGGAATTCGATGGGCCAGAGTAGTCTGCTCTGAGTTAAGTCGTTCCCGGTTCCTTGTGGCCTCAGGTCATCTTTCCCAAGAGGAAATTGGGAAATTCTGGTACTAACTTATGACCTTGAATCCCCAAAGATCTGATAGAAGATATAGAAAGCCTCCAAAAGACCTGAATCTCAAAGTGGTTTGGACCCATGACAACCGAGAACCAGAGCAAAGCTCTAGAAACAGCGCCAACCCCAAACCACCGTGCGGGCAGAGGCTGTAAGCCCTGAGTGGCAGGCAGGGAAAATCCGATCGGTATCACTGCATTCTCGGTGCAATTCAGTTACATTCTTGGCACCCCGCCTGCTCATGTCAGTGCACTCTGAAAGGGTTGTCCTAATGTTCATGTAATGTCAGCTCTGATTCAAATCAATATATTCAGGGGAAGACCATTAGCTTGCGCTTACATAAAGGTTTATTTCATGTAACCAAATCTAATGGTTTTCTGATTTTAGGAAGAGCCCCCACTTGAGGCATTTACAGATGGAGATGCAGAATTCTCTGCAAATGAGAAGTTTATCATTGTGGACATACAATGCCTACTCCTGCAGGTGGTATTACAACTCAAATATTGATGACTATCTTCTGCCTCATCAAACACTTAACTTCATTGGGTTTCTTCTGAGTACGCGTTTATAACATGCCTCCAGTCACCTAACAGCATTATAATTGATTTTTTAATTTACAAAGCATTTTGATCAACTTAAGTACACACCGTGGAGATAAATATTATTCTTGCAGCTCACAAAAGCTATAGTCTGTACGGGGGACCAAAGACATGTGTTGGGCATTAATTTTCTATTTCAGAAAGTTACTCTTTTTTGTTGTTTTGTTGGTAGCTTTCACAATCCTTTTCATTGTTCAGTACATTTTCTTGAATTATATTTTGTAGCCCCTCTGAAATGAATGTACTATTAAAGTTCAGTTGGGGTTGTTTAATTCTGTGATCCAGGTGTTTCATTTTTAAGAATCGGCCAAGAATCCAGTCAACGAAGTTTCCAGTAAAAGAGATGGTGTACTCCCAACGGGTCACTGAGGACTGTTGAATGAAAGGGATATTTACAGGGGGAATCAATAAGAGATGGGGACGGCTCTTACACATGCTTCCACTCCTAGGCCTGAAGGGACTAGGGAGGAGCAGCCACCGGAGACGAGCTATAAGAGATGTCACCCAGCTGGAGCCGTGGCCCTAAGGAGGGAAGCATAGCTGCTGCCAAATCGCAGGGAGGGAACAAGGGGGCTTCTTTCCCGGAGGACCTCTCCTCCTACTCTCTACTCTTCTGCTGGTTTCTCCCATTGTTCAAGCCCAGCTGTAATCCATAGGGTCAGGGGAGCCTGGGTAAAATAGTCCATGAAGCCCACACTACGGGATAGAGTAGATTTAGAAGAGCAAGGGGGAACTGCCTTTCATAACTAAATTAAAAATGTGTTCTTTTTTTTTTTAATGACACCAACACAATAATTGAAACTACAACATAAGCAGTCTCTCTTCCTGCTCTTCTACTCCAAATATTCTTTCACCAGCTTGTGGAATAGGAATCAGCCCTGTCTGTATGAAAGGGGGGAAAATCCTATAGATCTCTTCATCAAAATATTGGTCCTAAGCCCTGCTCTCCTGTGGCTTAGCATTTATCTAACTTCGGAGGCATGTGATTTTATATAATTGGAAACAGAGAGGGGTATCAGACCAAAGCATCTTTGCACAGCAGTGTGGCATAATAGCTAAGCCTAGGCACAGCAAAGACAGAACCATGTACGCTGATCTAGAAATGAACTGGAGCCCCATTTTTAAGAAGGGTCACTGGACCGAGGAAGCTGTAGACAAAGCTTCACAGTGCAGGGCAGGCTGTATCCCCAAATTTAAGACAGCAGGCATGAGTCTACACAACTGTGGTAAAGAAAGTGTAGGTAGCAATTCAGTGATTCCGTGTAGTTTTAAATGCTGACAAACATACAAGGAAAAAGCACATTTTAACAAAACGGAAAAAGATCAAGGTTTGACTCCCAAGCCATCTGTCAAAGTTGCCCTTTCTGCTACCGTGGGACTTGTCTGTACTCACCTCTTTTCATTCTCTTCCAGAGCACCCTTCTTCTAGCACAGACCGACCCCTCTTCCCCCTCCTTCCATGCCATCTTTGATGCACACACACAACCCTTCTCCTTTTGGCAAACTGTAGATTTCCTCGGGG
This sequence comes from Paguma larvata, assembly GCA_030068075.1. Classification (NCBI taxonomy): domain Eukaryota; kingdom Metazoa; phylum Chordata; class Mammalia; order Carnivora; family Viverridae; genus Paguma; species Paguma larvata. The sequence goes on from CM057827.1 coordinate 2,962,935, forward strand.
GTTATTAAAGATTTGTCAGACTGCTGAGACTGTTTCAGACAAGCTATTTAAGCTCTATGACTCTTAGTTTCCTCATCTATAATACAAGGATAATAAAATTATCCATCTCTTCAATTATTTTGAGGCTCCAATGAGTATGTACACACAGGGCATTCAGCACAATGCCTGGACACGGTCAGTGGGAATAAGGTTAGGGATTAGTATGGTCTTAGAAGCCCAGCTCAGTGGCCCCTCTGACCTCTTCACACACAGCTGACTCAGAGTGCTCATTCCTGGTGGAGGTCATGGTGCTAGGGGTCATGGTGTCTATTTGTTCACTCCGGGTAACTGTCAAGAATAATGATGAAAATAAGCCTGTCGGACAAGTTTGTATTTCAGAGAATGCAGTGAAGATTGGCACGCACAGGACAGGGTAGAGGAATGCCTAAGCATAGAAGAGAGGAGACCAGGAGACGCAGAAGGACTGTAGGACACCTAACATGGCCCTGTGCTCTCAACAGAGCCACAGAAGGGAGCTAGAGGAGACAACATCCCAAACGTTGTTGGAGCAGCATATGTTGTGTGTTGGGAAAGACACTGTCGCAAAGCTGAAACTGAGCAGATGTCCTTCACGCGGCATCTGTACAGATCCCCAGGATAAGTCCAACCCATGTGCCACAGACGACCTTCCGTATTCCTGAATACAGCACCCAAGCCTTCTCCAGGCAAGTGTTTCCTGTTACCTCAATCGTCCCTTATGTGACACCTCACCATTTTGGCACCTCCTCCATATCTCATCCAAGTTATCAGTGTCTACCTTAATATGTTATGCCTGAGCCAAACACTGGTAATTCTAAACCAGTTTTATCAGTACTGTGTGCTGCTATGTCACTTACTGACTTGACATGGTCACCCGAGTGTTACCAGCATTGTTCACCACAAGGTCATAACCTAGTTATGAACCTTCAACAAATGAAAGCAGCACAGCTTTCCACTTTACAGAGAGGAAAACAGCATGGGGGAGTTGCTAAGGATATCCTTGCAAGATCCCCCTTGTGATCGTCATGCCAATGGTGCCACCTGAGGTCACAGTCATTTGCCTGTAAAATCTCGGATGGATTCTGTAGACTAGGGATAGTGAGCTCTGAACTTATCAGCTGAACCTTGTCTTTTGTGTTAAAAACTCACCCTTGAGATGATGTGGAATTAGATACCAGTGCTGGGGCCCAGAGGGTTATTTTTTTTTCCCCTTGAGAATGGAATTCCCTACTTTTAGGCATCAAGTGATATTTTCGCTAGAATTAGCTGGCCGATACTCAGCTCAGTCCTAAGAGTATACATGATATGTCATAAATTAAACATTTAAGAGTTCAACAGCTGCACCATAAAACCTTTGAGGACACAGTTGAGACTATCTTTCAGCTTAACATGTCCACATCATGAAGAGCTAGAGGAACAAGCCAAAAAGCCCTGGGCTTTTGAGGATTTGATGTTAACTTTTTATATTTTAAAAAACACATGACCTTATGTTACTTGTAAAATGAAAGACACAATAACCAAAACACAGTGGGCTGCACCCTGTGGTGTGCTACACTTCGACCTGTAAAAATAAATCTTCCTGGTGTGAGTCGGCATTCCAATAAAAAAAAAAGCAAGCTTAACTCTCAACTAGAGATCTGTATTCTCGGTACTACCTATTATGGTGACCGGGGAATCGTACGCCCACTTCTAAGAGGAGACACTACTTCAGATGTTCACATCTGTTCGTGAAATGCCGGCTGGGAATAGTAAGGAAGGTGGACAGTCAGGGTTCTGTCCTCCCTCCACAAATGTCCTCTGTGTTCTCACTTGAGTTATGGTGGACCACATGGTTGCCAAGAAATACTAAGTGAGGAAACACAATTATCCCGTACTATCAGTATTAATAGCTTTTTTTAAAATGCCTTGCCTTTATCTGCTTGACCAGGTTAAAATGCTACTATTTGGAATCCTTCGTAATAGGAATTTGGGATTAGGAGACAAATGACATGAAAAAAAAAAATCACTTAACTGAAAGGGTAAGTCAGAGTGGTAAAGCTGGGAGTGGAATGCAGAGAACTGATTGGTGTGTCCCCATTCCCCAGGTCCCCCCTCTCCCTCCTCTCTCCCCGTCTCCAGCCACCCGGCCCAAAGTGCTACGCCCACTGCACTCCAGCAAGCGCCTGTCTCAGGTCAGTACCCTGGGCACTGTCCCTACCTGGGATAAACGGCCTTCTGCCAGACAGCCGTGGCTCACTTCTTCACTTCCTCATCTTCAAAATTTTACTCTAGTGACAGCTTCTCGTGAGGCCTTGACTGACCGCACTTCCTAAAATTGTACCCCCACACTCACTCTTCATTCCCTTTATCCTATTCCGTCATTTTCTAACATGAATGACCTTAAACATACCTCAAGGTGGACATATTTATAACATTCATGGTCTGTCCCCTTGCACTAGATTGTGAGTTCCAGGAGGGAGAGATTGTGGTGTCTCTTGTTTTGATGCCCAGTGTTATAGTATCTTATAGTGCATTCAGAGGGACAGCCTTGCGTGGGATATCAGATCCAAAGGGGAAAGAGGAGGCTATCCACACAGGGGGTGAACAGATGTAGGGGCTCAGAACCTGAGCGGGAGGGAAGGGCATCTTTGCAAGGAAACAGCCCAGCAACAGAGTTTAGGAGCCTGAGCAGGATGAGAAGGACACGTACTTGTGGAGGCCACTTGGCACGTGCTGTCAGAGCCCAAGTAGAGTGAGGATGGCATCCATGTGGGGCAGAAGGGAGCTTAGACCGGGCATGTTGAGCAGAAAGTAGGAGATGTGGGGAAGAGGGCAATGGGGAGCATGGGAGATTGGTCATAAATGGATTTATCAAACAAGAAAATATATTGAGGGTAATGGAAACCAGGTTCGTCACTGTTAGAAAAACATAAAAAGAGAAAAGTAGAATGAATTCTGTAGTATTAGATTGGAATTGGGGGGTATTGGTATTAACTCATATTTTTCAGTATATACAGATAAATATAGAAATAAATACACGTGTTAGTGTGTGTGTGTGTGTGTGTGTGTGTGTGTGTGTGTGTGTGTGTGTTGCCAGGGGCAGAGAAAATGTACATGAAAATAAGTGCCCAAGGAAAGAGGGAGCCATAAACAGGATATTTATATGGCTTCAAAGTACTCCTAACAAGATAACTATTCATTATACAAGCGAAAGAGGAACTTTACAGTGAGAAATCCTGACAGAGCCTAATGTAAGCAGGGGACCCAAGTAAACATCATCAGTAATGGACCTGATTTATACCGTGACCCGGAAGATGGAAGGCAGTGAGAACACCGTTCACTTCTGTGGTATTTCTCCCTGTCAAAACTTCATAACCTGAATCTAATCATGAGGAAACACCAGACTAGCCCAAACTGAAGAATATTCCATAAGATGCCTGGCTTGTTAATCTTCGAAAGAGTCGAGGTCATGAAAATCAAGAGAAGAGTAAGAAACTAATCCAGCATGAAGGACACTGAAGGGACAGGACAAGTCATGGCAGCATGTGGTTCTGAACTAGACCCCGCTGCTACCAAGGACCCTGGGACAACCAGCACACCTTACGTGGGTTTTGAGGACTAGGTGGTAGTGATGCCATCTACTGGGTTATTACAGCGTGTTACGTAGCAGAATGTCTTCGGAGACACTGACACATTCAGTCAGGGGTGAGGATGTATCACGTCTGAAGCCTAATCACAAATAATTCAAGGAAAAAAGTTACGGTGTTCCTGTGAGTTTACGATTGTTTCAACATGAAACCATTTTTTAAATGAAGTGGCAGGCACAGTCCCTGCAATAGAAAGAAGACAATAAATTTCGTACTTTTCGTGCACAGGGAGAAATGAACAATGTAAACTAAAATCAGATTCTATTTGCGATTGCTCTGATTCCATTTCTCTCACATATTTTGTTTTCGAGCTGTGAATGGCTATCTAGGAAATGAAAACCAAAACCAAATATTAATGACAGATCTTACTGGCAGGGGAAGAGCTGTTATCTTACTCTTTCCAACCTATTCACCAAAAAGTCAGGCTAAGCATCGTTATGACGCTAATGGTTTGACTTAAAGACTTTATACAATTATCATCACATTTCCATTATGGAAAAGGAGGCCAAACACATTTACAACTATGTGCTGTTATTTCAATTTATATGAGTTTTCTGGGGGGAGAAATGCAGCTATCTCTGCATCAACTTAATTTTAGATATCACGGGAAAAAAATGATACTGCCCCAAAGGAAACATGGTTTGTCAACCAGGTCCAGCCCCGTGCTATGATTATTTTGAGTTTGTGGACTTCTGCAGCTTCCAAACAATCACAAGTTCATTCTTAACTCTAAAATAGCCTAACCTCAGGGGCACCTGGGTGGCTCAGTCATTAGGCATTTGACTCTTGACCTCAGTTCAGGTCATGATCTCACAGTTCACGAGTTTGAGCCCTCTGTCAAGCTCCTCTCTGATAGCATGAGGCCTACTAGAGATTCTGTCTTTCCCTCTCTCTGCCTCTCTCCCTCTCTCAAAATAAATAAATAAACTTAAAAAAATAGCCCTACGGTAACCTTATTTCTCAGTTCAACCTACACTATAAGGTTTTGAACCTTACAAATGAAGACTATTCTTAAAGGTGAATTCCCATAAGACCTTGTCCTCCTCAGAAATCTGTCTGCACTGTTATAAGTATATGCTTAAAAGCAGAGAAGAATTCTGTTTACTCAGGAGCCTAAGTTAACAGAATACCCAGGTGAGGGAGCAGCTGTCAGGAAATTAGTCAGAAGCACTGCCTCATCCCCTTTAGCGCTCACATCCTCCGTACTGCCCTCAGTGGCGCTGCCTTCGGAGGCACCCAGCACCGTGGTTGATGTAAAGTTTGGACTCTGAAGCTGGACAGACCTCATTTCAAACCGAATCATTGGCATTGACTGTATAATCTTGAGCAAGTTAACTTAGACTCTCCAGGCCTCTTTTCTTACTTCTATCACAAGGGCAGTACTTGCCCACCTCAAGTGCTTTTTAAAAATACTGGTTGTTGGGATGCCCGGGTAGCTCAGTCAGTTGAGCATCCGACTTCGGCTCAGGTCACGATCTCGCGGTCCGTGAGTTTGAGCCCCACATCCAGCTCTGTGCTGACAGCTGGGAGCCTGGAACCTGCTTCGGATTCTGTGTCTCCATCTCTCTCTGCTCCTCCCCCACTCATGCTCTGTCTCAGTCACTCAAAAATAAATAAACGTTAAAAAATATTTTAAAAATGCTGGTTGCTATTATCATCATTGATTTTTCTAATGGAAGTGTAATCATGTTATTAAGATCCCACGCTTACAGTGTATTGACTTCCAACCCTCTGTCATTCAAAGCTGTCTCCTCATAACACCACACACTTAGACCACCAGCACCACCACCGCCGACACAAGCTTAATCGTATTGGTATCTCTCTAATGACGGACATGTTACCAACAAATCTGAGTTGACTGGGGACTCTGAGAAGTTCAGTGAAGTCAGAGATGATGCAGGTGATTGAATCTACATCTGTGTTCACAGCAAGGAATCGCCAAAGACGTAGTGACTTGAGCCGCTGCTCCACCTATGTCCACGCCGTCCAGACATTTGGAGGCATTCCTACCTGTCTTTTCTCCAGACAGCCTCATTGCTTTCTCTCTCATTTCATTCATGGCTCTGCTCAAATGTCGCTTCCACGGAGAAATCTTCCTTGATGTCTAAAACCAACTCTATAGAATATTCCCATCACTCTCTTTCCTTTTCCCTTCAGCCTGTTCATTTTTCTTTACAACCCATATTACCTTTCTCACTACCTGGCATTATAGTTGGGGAGGGAGACCGTGTGCATCTGTGCCTGTGCAGGGGCTTATTGTCTTTCTCTCCGAGTTGAAAAGTAACCCTCCACGATGGCAGGGTTTTTGTCTTTTTGGTTTACCATCAGAACAATATCTCACATAATAGGTACTCAATAAATATTTATTAAGTAAATGAATGGATGAAATATCTTTGGGAAAAAAATCCCCATGCTTGCTACAGGGAGATCTGCAAGGAAAGATGACAACTTCAGTATAGTTTATGCAAAACAAAACAATCAAACAAAAAACCCAAAGAAGCCTTCGCTACATAGCTCTTAATACACATTTGTAAAAGCATGTGTTTTCGTAGTATTTGTTTGTTTGTTTTCATGACTAGGGTTTTTCTTTTTATGGAAAGTTTCCAAAAATAGAACCTCACTCAATAACATTTCACCTCTTAGGACCTAGGTGTTTAACCTGTAACTATTGTCCAGAATCAGGTCATTTGTTTTTTTTTTTTTTTTTAAGTTTATTTATTTACTTTTGAGAGAGAGAGAGAAAGCGATGTGGGGGAGAATGTGAGGGAGGGGCAGAGAGGATGGGGGTAGAGAGAGATCCCAAGTAGGCTCCACACTGTCATTGCAGAGCCCAATGTGGGACTCGAACTCACAAACTGTGGGATCATGACCTGAGCCAAAATCAAGAGTCAGTGGTATAACCAATTGAGTCACCCAGGCGCCCCCAGAGCCAATTCATTTCTAAGTCATCACTGGCTCCCTATCACCCCCAGGGTAAAAGCCAAGCTCCTTAGCAGTCAAGCAAGGGTGAGCTGGGTCTGCTCACTCCCTCCACTCATCTAAGGTATGTGAAGTGTCTGGTCTCAGTGCCAAGATACCTCTAGCTTCAGCCCTCCATGCCTCAGCTCATGTTGCCCCTTGGTCTGCGGCACCTCTGCTTCTCTGTCCTGGAATGTACCTGCCCATTTTTAAGTCTCTAAGGGATGTATTCCTGACCTTGACATTAATGAAAATCCAACTACTTCAACATTACGGTCAATACCATGTTTGTAACTCTTTGCTAAAACTGGTTAGAGCAACTAAAATTAATCCAGCCCCTGCTTTTTCTCTATGTACTGTTTGTATATATATACTGTATGTACCTCCAAATACATGTCTTTAAAATGTTTTCTTTTAATTTACAAAAAAAAATTCATCCTGTGGTCCATATGGACTATAGCTTCTGAGATCCTAATTATGGCAATAAAATAAGCATCACAACAATACCGATGGAACGGTACTATCGTGCAAACCTATAAAAGAAACTGAATACAGATAAAAAAACATACCTGATACTAGTAGTTTATCCCCTTGCAAATAACCTTCTAAACAGTATCCAACTTTTAAGAAAAATACAAAAAACCCTTAACACTGCTTCAGTCAGACATATCTCTGTGAACCTGTTTATCATCTTTTAACTCAACAAGAACTTTGAGTAGGGAAATCCAGTTTGTTCAGTCACAAAATTTCATATTCCAAGAAGACTTCCAGAATTTAAATTATATTGCAGAAGTAATGGTGTTATACTTAGATATATTATTTTACAAGAAATTTTCTCAAGGCAAAACATAAGATAAAGCTGATAGAATCTTTATTTCTTATGCCAAAGAACAATACCCCAGGGGTTAAAACTAGAAGCTGTAGTTTGAGTTTCCTAAGAAATGAAAGATAAGATCTCAAAAGTGACGTAAATAATGAAGTAGGCCAGATACTATATACCAAAAACTTTTCAGTAGGCTTTCACTTTAAATCTTTATCTAAAAGCTTTGTTTTGTATTCAGACTATTTATTTTGAGTAAAGAATTTTTACCCAAGAATCAGGGGCAACAAGGACATTTGGCTTTGGCTATAAAAGGAACACACACACACACACGCACATAATTTACAAATACACACATAATAAGAGAACTTGTATTTTCATTGTAAAGAGATCATTATAACCGTATATCTTATTTCCAAATGTCAGTAAATAAAAAGTGATCTCTGAAAGGATTCTTCTTCAGAATCCTCCATTGGTTAAGCACCCACCTTCAGCTCAGGTCATGATATGGTTCATAAGTTCAAGCCCTGCATCAGGCTCTGTGCTGACAACCCAAGAGCCTGGGCCCTGCTTTGGATTCTGTGTCTCCCACTCTGTTTGCCCCTCCCCCACTTGTAACCTGTCTCTCTCTCTCTCTAAAATAAATAAATGTTTAAAAAAATGTTTTTAAGAAATGCAAGTGTTAAGAGGATTCTTCTTTGAATTTTTCTTTGGAAAATTCTGTGAAAATCATACATTCTCAAGAAAATATTCTGTTTTTATTTTTGTATCTCATGTCCTTCCAGAAAGGATTTGAGGAAAGCTACAATGGAAAATCACATACGCAACATATGATCATGTATAATTATATATATTTCCTTAAAATTTTTTGGCCTGTCTTTTGTGATGATGATGTGGTAGACATTTATTTTCTAATATAAATAAAGAAAGAGGAAAAAGTCAACTGTCAACTGTGAGGGACTCTAGAAAATATAGTGGACAATATCCAATGTTGGAACGTAAGAAATATTTTTCAAATGAATCCTTCCTAGACTTTTATTAAAAGTTTTAAATTTTTTGGCCTTTACTTGGCCCAGTAGAGGTACTCTGTATGCAGTCAACATGATGTGATATACATAGGATACTTTCTGACTAGCTAGACAACAATTGTGGTGGCTTTTTATTGTCAACAGAGTTAAGCTAAAACTCCTTTTCCCGGAGTTTCCCCTCTCTGCATGGTTCTGGGTTCAGGTTGGCCACAAGAGAAATTTTTTCCAGATTTGGAAGGCGGAGTGAAGCAGCAGCCATGTTTAAGCTTCGGATGTTGGTATAAGGTCGGACACCATTGCAGGTCATACATTTTGTTGTGGATTTGCTGGCATGGGAAGACTCAGTCTCCCACCTCCTCCCAGAGCTCCACAGGACAACAGCTGAGTCCAACAGCACCTTCGATAGGGGCTGGGTTCATCTCTTTCGGTTTGTTTGGATTTGGGACCAGATCCGTGTGCTGCTCCAAGAATACACCAGATCTTCTGCAAGTTGCTCAGTCACATTACTGAGAAGGTGGTGAGAGCCAGATAAAGGCTAATTCTAGATATCTATCCTGGATATCTGAGACTGATAAAAGAAATCCTAGAAAAAAAGATAATATTGTTACTTAGATTTACTTGGCTTATTGCTCCTTTTGTGGATATTTTAAACTTCACACCATAAGCAGAGTTTGTAAGAGTGACCTACCAACTTTCCCAAGAAGTCTGTCTTTTGGGCCAAAGGAAACAAATGGTACAAAGATAGAGGTCCATTCTAGAAAGATTTTTGTAGAGCTGACAGTATAAAAAAACAGAGCTAGTCTCCATGATTTGGACAGGCTATCCCCAAATAGTACAAGTTATTTCATTATTCAAATAGGGAAAAAATGTGTATATATAACGATGAAGTCAGTCGACTAGAACAAGAAGGAAATTCTTCTTGGAAGAAGGAAAAACTACCACTATTCTATTCTACTAACCTGGAAACCTAATCAATGCAGTTAGACAAGAAACAGAAACAAGAAGGATGAGGACTAGAAGCAAAGATACATTGTTTGTAAATGATTGTCTATATGGAAAATCCAACAGGCATTTTAGGCAAATTATTACATAATTATTTTAAGTCCACAAAGTTTACTGGAAAAAAGATTAAGTTGGAAAAACACATAGTGTTCTTATATACAATGACAAATGAGAAAATATAATTTTTAAAAATTCTGTTCCATGAACAACGGAAACTACAAAGTACTTCAGCACAAATTTGTCAAAAGATATGAAAGACCTTTATGATGATAACTGTAATACTTAATTTAAAGACATAAAGGACTTACTGAATGTACAGATATATAAGTGGAAAGACTCGATAATGTACAGATACTAATTCCTATCAAATGTATCTATAAATCCCATGCAATTCCAATTGACATTTTTTGTGGAATTTGTGGATGTGTGTGCAGCTTAATAAAATTATTCTAAAATTCATGTAGAGGAGTAAAGAGGAAGAATAATCAAGTGTATTAGTTTCCTATTGCTGCTGTAACAAATTACCACAAACTTAGTGACTTAAAACAACACAACTTTATTATCTGACTATTCTGAGGTTCTGAGGTTCAAGATGAGACTTACAGGGCTAAGAGCAAGGTGCCAATAGTGCTGTGTTCCTTCTGGAGGCTCCAGGAGGGAATCCATGCCTTGCCTTTGCCAGTTTTTAGAGGCTGCCTATGCTCCTTGGCTCATGGCCATAGCACTCTGACTTATACTTCCATCATCTTCATTGACTCTGACCCTCCTGCTTTCCTTTTTAAAGGACACTTGAGATTCCACTGGGTTCACCTGGAAAATACAAGATTATCTCTCCATCTCAAGATCATCAGCTTCATCACCTCGAAAAGTCCCTTTTGCTATGTTAGGTAAAAGTGTTCCAGGGATCAGGATGTGGACATTTAAGAGGGCTGGCGGGGGGGGGGGGGGCATTATTTTGTCTGCCACACAAGGTAATTTTGAAGAACCAGGAGAAGGGATTTTCCAGAGTAGATACTAGGACTTAAAATAAAGCTGTAGTTATAAAAATTGGGTGACACACAAAGAGGTATAAACAAACAGAACCCAGAACTTGGTATATGACAGAGGTAATATTACAAATTAGGAGGGAAAGTCAATAAACACTGTTAAAACAAATAGCTATACATGCAGGGAAACAATAATTAGATCCCTGCCTCATGATATACGTAAAAATAAATTCTAGATAAATCGTGTGGACCTAAAGTTAAGGAAAATATAAAAATACAGGCAAATAATTGTATGATCTCAGAAAGAGAAAGATTTCTTGAACAGATTCAAAATGCACAAATACTAAATTGTATACATTAAAATGTAATACTCCCACACAATAAAGGACACTAGGAATAAAGTAAAAAGACAAGTCACAAACTCTAAAAGGCCTTTGTAATCCATTAACAACAACAACAAAAAAGCATTAGTACTGAGAATATAGGAAAAACATCTTTAAGTTACAAAAAAGTTCAATTATATAAAAATGAACTCAAAATGGATTAAAAACCTAAATATAAAACCATAAAGCCATTTTAAAAAACAGGAAAATCTTAGGAAAACATAGGGGTAAATGTTTATGGCCTTGGATTTAACAATGGTTTCTTAGATATGACATCAAAACACAAACAACAAAAGAAAAAACAGATAAATTGGACTTCATCAAAATTAAAAACTTTGGCACATCAAATGACACTACCAAGAAAGTGAGGAGAACCTACAGGAGAAATATTGCAAATCCTATAAGCAGTAAGCATCTAGGATCCAGAATATATAAAGAATTATGACGACTCAATAAAGACTCAAAAAAAGACCATTCATTTAAAGAATGGGCAAAGGACTTGAATAGACATTTCTCCAAAGAAGATATGAAAATAGCCAACAAGTAAACATGAAAAGATACTCCACATCATTAGCCCTTAGGGAAATGCAAGTCAAAACCACAATGAGATGAAGCTCATACCTACTAGAATAGCTATAATAATAGTAATTTTTAATGAAAAATTATAAGTGTTAATAAGCACGTGGAGAAATTGGAACACTTATACATTGCTGGTAGGAATGTAAAATGGCGTAGCCATCGTGGAATACATTTTTGGGTATTCCTCAGAAAGCTAAACATAGAATTCCATTTATGACTCAGCAGTTCCTAGAAATATCCCATGAAAAATTGAAAACATGGGCTCAAACAGATACTTGTATACCAATGTCCATAGCGGCAGTATTGACCGCTATGGACATGAAAACAATTCAGTATCCATTAACTGATGAATGGACAAACAAATGTGGATCGTCCACGTTATGTGTTTTTGGTACATTCAAATCACTATTCAGCTGTAAAAAAGGAATGAAATACTGATTCCTGCTACAACATAAATGAAGCTTGAAAGCATTATGCTAAGAGAATGAAGCCAGTCACAAAAGGCCACATGTTATATAGGTCTATACACAGGAAGTATCCAGAGTGGGCAAATTCATAGGGACAGAAAGCAGGTTTAGTGGTTACCGGCCTGGAGTAGGGGCAGAATAGGGAGTGACTGCTTAACAGGTATGGGTCCCTTTTCGAGTGAGGAAAGGTTCCGAAAGTAGATGGTGATGATGGTTGCGTTGCACTTCATTGTGAATGTACTAACTGTTACCAATGGTCGATCTCCTGCTATGTGTATTTCACAACAATAGAAAAAGCACCAAAGATACATTATATACATTAAAATGCAATACTCCCATCTAATAAAAGATACCATAAATAATGTATAAGGCCAATCCACAAACTCTAAAAGACTTTTGCCACCCATGCAGCCAAAAAGCATGGTATCAAGAATATAAAAAAGTATTTCCATAAATCTATAAGGAAATACAAATAAGACAATGGAAACATAACCAGGCACCATGAAGCAAACTTACAGAAGAGAGAATTTAAATGGCCAAAAGAAAAACAAACAGACAAAACACCCCCCAAAAACAAGCTCGACAAAATGTTCAGCCTCAGCAGTAATCAGGAAAATGCAAATGAAAACATATTTTGCACCTGTTAGAAAAGTAATACCTCAAAAGTTTGATAATACCTGGTATTAGTGAGGATATAAGGAAATAGAGTTATAGAATAGATATATAGGATAGAAATAGAATAGAAATAGAATTTTAATACATAACCATAGTGGCGCACACTGGGACAACTTTGGAGACCAATTTGGCAATAGCTGATAACGTCGAAAAATCTGTACGTTGTACTGATCAGCAACTCCACTTTCAGATACATACTATAGAGAATATTATTTCTGTACAAGGAGATGTATACATATATGCCCACAATAGCATTGTCTGTTACTGCCAAAAGGGATGGAGGGAGGAAAAAGCTTTAAATAAATAGATAAATAAATTGTAGAATAGTCTCACATCTGTTTGAATGAATGGATACTCCAGATCCGAATGCTTCCCTGTGGATAGATCTCAAAGACAATATTGAATATTTTTTTAAAAAGACAAGATTCAGACTGATTTATAGGATAAACTGATACTTGCATAAAATTTTAAAATACAAATATGAACCAAATGTTTTCATCAATGTAGACAGACATCCATAGTAAAAGATATAAAATCTTAGAAGGAAAGAATACCCAGCAATTTCCCAGTGGTGCTGTGTCCCAAGATAGAAGGGGGAGAATGGGATGGCATGAAAAAGACGATGTCTCTAATTTCTATGTCTTAAAAAAATTTGAAGCAAATAAAACTCATTGTTAATATGTGTTAATTCTGAATAGTGAGCCCCCACGTTTTTGTTATAATACCTTCCAGGCTTTCTGTGAGTCTAAAATTTTCTAGAATAAAATAACCAATAGTCTGTTAACGTAGGGAAATAAAGTACGAAGCAACTCTGTAAAGACAAAATACAAAAATGTGTAAATTTTGCTAGGGTGACAAAATCGACTAAATAAGGTGTCTGTGTGCGTGTGTGTGCACGTGTGTGTATGTGTGTGTGTTTGAGAGAGAGAGTTTCAGGCACTAGAAGCAGCCAAGTTGTGTTTCTTTGAAGAGAGATCTCATAACGACAACTTCGGTGACACATCCAGTCCGAGATATCCCTGGACAGTCCGGTGCCCAGTGTATGTTTGCCTAGGACAATGTGTGCTGCAGTCAACTAAGGGCACTTCCTGTCGCTCTTGCAGAGAAAGCAGCCAAATGACAAATCCAGAACGAAAATCATCACCCATTCCTGACTCACCCAACATTTTGCATAGATCCTGGGTTCACTTATTCACTTGTTGACTTAAATCTGATATAAGACGTAACATTATTGATTGAATCAAACAGATATTTAGATTGCCTTTGCTATTATAATTACAGCTGGAAAAAAGTGATCTCTGATTCATTTACCTTGGAGGCCATTTCGTGACACCAGCTCATGGTTTCTGAAGGATAACAAATGAAGAATGTTCTCACCACTCATCTGATCTGCTGTTGATTTTCTGGGCTGCACATTCTAAATTAGCATTCAAACAGCCGTTCAGAAATGACAAGTCATTGACCGAGGGGCCAAGAGATTTCAGCGGCCCTGCAGTTCAGATTTCTTCTTGGTGCAATGCGTCCAGATCGCTTGCTTTCTCAGCAGGCAGGAACGCTTCAATTACACGCTACTTCTGCAAACTAATAAACACTCCTTCCTAGTGCAGAGCTAGCTGGCAGAAGCCCTGACTTAGTGTTCTTGGGTTTGGTTTTGTTTTTTTAACCTTACCACAGGAGATAAAGGAGGGAATAATTCTGTTTCTAAGAATCATCACAAATTTATAAATATTGCGTGCCAGTAAATGCTATAGTAAGATGGGATTTCTGGTTGGTCGGATTGGTGACTGTTATATGCACAGCAGTCTTTCTGAAATAAGGAGAGTACTTACTCCTTAAGCAGAGTAAACAGTAAAATTCATAGCACTTTCCTGCACATCTCATCATTCAAAATTTTCTAGAACACAAACTTTCTTGATAGAATAGAAACTCGGGGTCAGGAACTTGATCCTACTTACTTAGCACAGAGCCCGGCACCTAGTTGGTACCAGGTAAGAGTAGTGCAAGCATCAGGTGATCACAGGAATCATGGGTTACATCATCTACCCAAGACAGAAGAAGCATCCATGTTCTAGCCTCTAGTCTTAGAAGACTGAACAACAAAAATGAAACTATACTAGGATTCTAGGTGCCAGTTAAGAAGACGGAACAAAACAAAAACAAAACTATACTACGATTCTAATCATCCTCAAAAAAACCGTCTTTTCACATAGGAAGAAATCCTAAGTGCAATGATTGTAATTTGGAAACAAGACTATCTCACACTAAAATCTATAATGATAAACAGCTCATGAACAATTTACCCATTAATTTCTGAAGAACGATTTTTTATAATGAAGGCCCAGGATGAAGATCCTAATTTTTATATGTGTGAATATGCAGGCTTACAAAACAGGAAACATTTACTTTCATTTATAACTCTAAAGCTTCCAAACTTTAGGTCGATGGGCCATGGTACCTAAGGGAGACTTTCCTTGCTAAGCACCTCAAGGGTCCAGGGGTGTAAATTAAGGCATAAGCAGGACGGTAGAGTGGAATAGTTCTGTGTAATAGCAGAGAGAGGATTTGCAGTCTGAAGGCGGTCAGTGCACAGCAGAAATACCTTTGAAAAAGAGAAGAGCTTAAAACACTGGTTTTAAGAGCTTTTTTACAGAAGAAAGATCAGAGAGAAAGTCCTGTAAAGACATGGCCAAGGACCATGGGTCCTTGGGAAATAATTGTCTAATTAGTGTTTAAGCTGTTTGCTATGAGATTTATGACATAAAATGCCTCCCCCATCTTCAGTTTACGTTGCTAGATGAGTGAATGCTATTTAAAGATCTGAGAGACATGCCAAGTTCTGTTTCTTTTCTTTTTTTAAGTTTTACTTATTTATTTTGAGAAGGAGGAGGGAGAGATAAAGAGAGAACAGGAGAGGGGCAGGGAGAGGGAGGGAGAGAATCGCAAGCAAACTCTGTGTTGTCAGAGAAGAACCCGATGTGGAACTCGATCTCATGAACCATGAGATCATGACCTGAGCCGGAACCAAGAGTCAGATGCTTAACCATCTGAGCCACCCCAGCGCCCCTGAGTTCTGTTTCTGGGTTTATATGGAGCAGAAAAGAGAAAGGACATATGGACAAAGGAGGTAGAGGATGACAGTTCATCCGATTCCTAATAGTCTCTCTTGGATGTTTTACAAGAATCTCAAACTTAACATGGTCAAAACAGAACTCTATTCTGCTCCTTTCCCAGGCTTCTTCATGTGATCAAATGGCACCACATCCTCCAAGCTTCTCAAGCCAAATACCTGCATATCTGCTTTCCTTCCTCACCTTCTCATACTCCTTCCCTATAATCCATCAGTAAGTTCTACCAACTGCACCCCACAAACATATCCATCCACTTGGCCACCCTTGTCCAAAATCCTGGGGCGCCTGGGTGGCTCAGTCGGTTGGGCGGCCGACTTCGGTTCAGGTCACGATCTCACAGTCTGTGAGTTCGAGCCCCACATCGGGCTCTGTGCTGATGGCTCATCAGAGCCTGGAGCTTGCTTCAGATTCTGTGTCTCCCTCTCTCTTTGCCCTTCCCCTGCTCATGCTCTATCTCTATGTCTCTCAAAATAAACGTTAAAAAAAAAATTCAAAATCCTATGTCTGTCAGGAGCTACAGCAATAGCCTCCTAACTGATCCCCTTACTTCTGCTTTTACCAACCACACCCACCCTGCACTGACTCAGTTTCTTCTTCATATAACAACTATAGTGACCCTTAAAACTCAAGATCATATCATGTCCCTCCCATGCTTAAAGCTCTCCAATATTTGTCCATCCTACTGAGAATATGATCTTCCTTCACAATGGCCCACAGATGTCCTCGTGACCTGACCCACTCCTTCGGTCACATCTTACCCCACTCTCCTGTTCCTTTTTTTTTTCATCAGTGCTGCATTATTTCTGTTTCTCATGTGCCTTTGCCACAAGAGCATCCCCTTTTCCTGGGATATTCTTCCTCCAGATTTTGCACAGCTAAGCTCCTTTTTAAAATAAAATCTCAGTTCAAGTGATACTTCCTTAAAAAAATTTTCCCTATTCTAATGCGGCCATCCTTTCCCTAGAAACTCTCTATCACATGACCCTGATTTATTATTTCCATAGCACTTATCACTATTGGAAATTTTTTTCACTTCAATTTTCTACCTTCCCTCATCAGAATGCATGGTTCATAGAGGCAGAAACTGTATTGTTTACTACTATGTCTCAAGACAATGCTTGGCACATAGTAGAAATTTAGTAGACACTAGGTGAGAGGTAGCATAGCATAGTGGTTAAACATCTGAACTCTGGCAGCACTGCCATTTACTAGCTGTGGAAACTTAGATTGCTAACTTAACTTCTCTCTCTCTCTTCATCTGTTAAATGAGATGATGATAATAGCATTTGCCTCATAGGGTTTTTGTGTGGATTATGTGAGTTAATCTATTTTAAATGTTTAGAGAAATTCCTGGCATATAATAAGTACTATATGGCTAGCTATTATTCACTTACTCTGATCTTCCCTTAATTTCTTCTGCAGAAGAAGAAAAAAATTCTTCATCTTCAGACTTTTAATTCATTAATAGCCAGGAACATACACCACATTATTTCTATACTCTCCTAGAGCAGCCTAGAAATGAACTAACAAAGGGGCATGAATGTTCCCACTTTGTAGTTGGGAGAATATCCCAAGAGCACATGACCAGAGGCATTTGAGGTTACAAACCTTACAAAACGTTAAAGAGTCAGGAGTGTGAAAGTAGGAGCCTCAGCATCCTTCCCTTGTAAACTGTTAGAGAGCACATGACCTCTTCTGCAGGTGTAACAATCAGTTATTTTCAAATGTATTATTACTGGGGTGGAATGAACTCTACCACACTTACTACATATCCCTCCCCGACCAAGGAAGCTTCTTGTCGGTAGGGTTACCAGATAAATCACAAGACATCAATAAATTTGAACTTCAGATAAACAAGAAATCATTGTTTTAATTCATGTTTATTTATTTTTGAGAGAGACAGACAGAACATGAGCAGGGGAGGGGTAGAGAGAGAGGGAGACACAGAAACTGAAGCAGGCTCTAGGCTCTCAGCTATCAGCACAGAGCCCCATGCAGGGCTCACACTCACAGATCATGAGATCATGACCTGAGTTGAAGTTGGATGCCCAACCAAATGAGCCACGCAGGCACCCTGAAATCATTTTTTTTAATCTGAAATTCAAATTTAACTAAATGACCTATATTTTTATTTGCTGCATCTGCATGCTGGGCACTGAAGGACGCTGGGCCTGGTATCAGGAATGGGCTTTCCAACAGACAGATCTGGGATCAGATCTGAATTCTTGGCTGTAATATGGAAGCAACTTGAGCAAGTTACTTAACTCTCACTGAGCTTCAATTTCCTCATGTATAAACAAACCTACCTTAAAGAGCGTCTATGAGGCTCTATGAGGTAGGCATTGGGAGAACACTTAGCATAGTGCCAGAGGGATGGATAAATAGGAGATTTGCAGAAAGCATTAGTCTGTCTTCCTTCTCTTCTGATGCTTCAGGTCTGATCTCTGGCTGAAAAGCTGAGAGCCAATTTTTGTCAAGGATAATAAGGATCAGCCTTAAGGATAATTGAATTAAAGAAATAAAATGATATTTAAACATCACATTGCCCTGTACCAATTATCTATTGCCATAATAATCCTGTATAACAAACAACTATGAAACTTCAGTGGTATTCAACAGTAACACCTATTCTTGCCCATAAGTCTAGGGGTTGGCTCAGCAATTGGGCTGATATGAGCTGCTAATTGGGCTCACTTATTTATCTGTGATAAGCTCTCAGGTTGATGGGGGCCTAACTGGCCTAGGATGACCTCAGCTGGGATGACTTGATTCTGTGCTACCTGGTCTCTCATCCTGCAAAAGGCCACCATGAGCCTGCTCTTAAGAAGAGGATAAGAGTCTGAGAGAAGGAGCAAGATATATGCAAGTGGTTTTGTAAGACCATTTGTCCTATTGGCTAATAGGTCAAGGCCTGTGACCAAGGTCAGATCTGGTTAGAAAGGCACTACCAAAAGTGTAAATATATAGAAGAATGAAACAGTGGGACCATTAGCATGATCAATCTACAACACCCCAATGCATGGACTTTGTAGAGTAAAATTTTACACTTAAGAAGTTAACAAATGAACAATGTAGTAGACACTGTTGAGAGGCCTGCCCCATCCCTCATCTCTGAACCACAGGAGTGGGTTCCTGGCAGCCTTGCTTACGCTATGTGATCCTACAACCTGGTTTTGAGTTGTACAGGGGGAACCCCTGATCCAAGCTGACCTGGTCACCTTCTCTTTTTGGGATTTGGGAATGGAACCAAGAGAATTGAGCCAGAATCTGTGTGTGATGGCACCTGCAACATGTAACCATGGGACTGTGCTTTCCACATGATCTGAGGAGCAGAGAAAACAGCCAGTATCTTAGCCAATAAAGGAAGCAAATGTTGTATTAGTCTCCTACTGATGCGGTCATAAATCACAACAAACTTAGCGGCTTAAACAAGCCAGTTATTATTTTACAACCCTGGAGGTCGGAGGTCTAAAATGGGTTGGCAGGGTTGCATTCCATCCGGAGGCTCGAGGGGAGACTCCATTTCCTTGCCTTTTCCTCAAGGTTGCCTGCATCCCTTGGTTTGTGGTTGCAACACTACAACCTCTGCTTCCATTGTCGTGTCTCCTCTTCTGACGAACTCTCTTATCTCCCTTTTTTAAGGACCCTTGTGATTACACCGGGCTTACCTGGGTAATCCGGGATGATCTCCCCCTCTCAAGACAGGGATCCCAAGATCTTTCACTTCATCATATCAGCAGAGTCCCTCTTGCCACGTAAAATAGCATTTTCAAGGGTTTCAGGGATTAGGACATCTATGGGGGCCATTGTCCTGCCCACCACATATGCTCATGAGGGAGGAACAGAGATGGAAGATAAAGAAAAGACTTCAAGAGCCTTCTGCTTCTTGATCTAGTCACAGTATTCCTTCATTCCTGCCTTTGGGTGCCATGACACACTCTAGTATCCTTAAAAGAAGTCTTTTGGGTGATGGCTTCTTGGGGTACCCTGTTGAGAAAAGTTCTGACGACTTATTGGAATGAATGATCATTAACAATGTCTGACATCTATTTGTCACAAATTCGTCATCCTTGCTCTAGATTAGAAAAAGTAGAATTAGCACATCTGAGGGTGAAGGATAATTTTTTCTTATCAAAATAGGGCTTAAGCTATGAAAACTTAAATCCTGGTCAATGATGCTGACCCTGAATTAAGGGACAGCCTGCAAGAGAATGTCTGTGACAAATAACTTGGGGGCTATGGGTGGGCGGCATTTTACCACGCACCAGACCTTAGAAGACAAAAAAGAAAAATTCACCTTGGTGATTCTTCTACCCAATACCTTTCCCTTTGAACAAAATAGCTGGGGCCCAGTCACAAACCCACATAGAATGCCTCCTCCTCAGTAGCATGGCCACAGCCAGCAGGCAATCGTTGTCACCACTCAAAACATTTTTCCCTGTCAAAGCATCTTCTCACACGGGAAGGTCATTGGTTTCAGGAGCTCCAAGTTTTATTTCTGTCAGTTTTGTTTAGTACTGTGTGCCAGGAGCTCACTTATGCCCAGTTCCTCGGTTTGGCTTTTATAGGGAATTCTGCCAAGTGACCCTTAGTGACTTTACTGATCTGTCACTCCAGGGTTCTCAGTGACTTGATGGCACTGAAATTACACTGTCTCACCAGAAAGAAAGAAAGATAAGAAGAGCCCATAGTGCCTAGGAATTGAGGAGCAAACATAGGGTGGGCTAGAGGGCATTGTTCTGTTTTTTAAGAGGCATCAAGAATTCAAACTCTCTCTGAACCAGTAAGAACACTTAATAGGAGATGAGACAGACCAAATATCCTTAACAAAAGAGACTCCTTCCGTTAACTGCCCGGATGTTCCCTTCTCTTGACGAATTCTTTCCTCTCTGAAGATTTAAGGAGGGACCCGTGATCTAATCCCCCACCATAGCTTTTAAACTCTGTAGAATGAGTGTTTACAAAGTAGGATCTTTTACTAGATATTGTAAAAGAGATGTCTGTGAGTATGTTTTGCCAAGAAATTAAATTTCAGGGTTTGCCAAGGCGCATAAATACACTTGGCAGAATCCAGAGGCTCAGTA
Organism: Paguma larvata; assembly: GCA_030068075.1. Taxonomy (NCBI): domain Eukaryota; kingdom Metazoa; phylum Chordata; class Mammalia; order Carnivora; family Viverridae; genus Paguma; species Paguma larvata. The sequence continues at coordinate 2,983,689 of CM057827.1, forward strand.
GCAGAGATAAAAGTAATTGTTCCCTTCAGCCGATTGCTCACACTTACTACAAAACATTTGTCTTCCCCCGGGGTGGATTTTCTCCCCTCTTACCGTCTGCCTCTGGGAGATGTTGTCCTCTGGCTCTGGAAAAGCCCATGAGACAAACTTTGAAGTGAGACAGGCTGAGCCACATAATTACTTCTTTATGCAGTTTCAGATGCGGAGAGACTGGCCAAAAGAGGCTCAATTACTGGCCCGAGACCTTTCATCTCAGTAATCTGCTACTTTCCCCTTCCATAACGGTCAATGGTTAAGAAAGACATTGGTGTTTTAACAGCGCCATTCTTTCCAGGGCTTTAAAATCTGATTTGAGTCTCAGCAGCTCTCTGGGCTTTATATAAATGTCACTAAGCTGACTGGTTGTCAACACTTGGACCAGTGATCAGTTAACAGGAGATTCCTTAGCTTTACATTCAGTGAAGCAGCTCAGGCACTGCTTCTATTAACATTCTGATACTTTTCAGATTTTTTTTCCCCTCAACCGCCGCATATGTCCCCGAAGACTATCACCCTGGGAGGAAAACACAATGGCCGGACTCTGAGCAAAACCTCTTTGTTCTTCCTTTTACTGTGACCTGTGCCCAAAACAACCAATTATCAGGAAATGAAACTTTTCCCTACACCCCAATTTAAGATTGATTCTTTTGAAACTGGAGAGAACATGTTAACGTGACTGAAAGGTGAAAAAAGCCTAACATTTCAGCAAGAGTATGAGTCAACATCCGTAACTCAAATTTGATGCTACTTCTCGACAGTTCGTTCAATTCCCTCTTTGTACTTGATGATCCTACAGCAGTACTTCTTTTAAAAAGAGTCTAAAAGCTTATTAAATTACTCTTGTATTTAGTACTATAGTTCTTTGGGGGCTTCTCTCCCTTTTCCTCTGAACTACAAGTTCCTAGAGGGGGTACCTCAAAGCGTTGCCACGCATGTTCCTTTGTCCTTCAGGAACTTAGGCAATAGGAGAAGGAAACCCTACACACGGAGCTACCCTCATCTTCTTATGACACCCTCTTTTATCTCTTCTTCTGTTTCTTCTTTCAGTCACTGCTGCCCTTGTGAAAACCATAAACACTTCTTATTCATTATTTACCTTTTGACAAAAGCTTCCACTAAATAAAAAGAAGTCACCACAGACCATTTATAAAAAAGGGTAATATGGGGCGCCTGGGTGGTTCAGTCGGTTAAGTGGCCAACTTTGGCTCAGGTCATGATCTCACAGTCTGTGAGTTCGAGCCCCGCGTCAGGCTCTGTGCTGACAGCTCAGAGCCTGGAACCTGCTTCGGATTCCGTCTCTCTCTCTCTCTCTCTGCCCTTCTCCTGCTTACACTCTGTCTCTATGTCTCAAAAATAAGTAAACATTTAAAAAAAAGGGCAATGTGCATTATACATCATTCCTGTAAATCATACTCATAACAGGAAGGCTACCACTTGGAATTCTTAGGACTAGGAGGTGGCATAGAAAGAGGAAAGAAGGAGTGTTCTTTCGAGGGCATGACAGAAGCAGGCCATTTGGCACCATTTTGACAGCGTGGATCACACTTTAAATAGAAGTTGCACATGGCAGATTTTAGATTATAAATTAGTTTTAAAAGTCAAACATCCTCGGCAAACATTTTTGGTCTGTTTTCCCGCAAAACTACACATAAAAGGGTATGAAATATCACGGTTCTTCCCGCTTTATGGTCTTGACAAGAAGTTATAGTTACACAAACCAAAGTCAAGTTTATTCCAGGAAAAAGAAAAAAATAAAATAGGAACAAGTTGAAATCGACCGTTAAGATTTTCAGATGATAAGCCACTTAATAACTACCTTTCATCTTTCTTTAGCAAACATAATACGCCAAACTTGAATTTGTACAAACAGTAACCTAGGATATACTTCTTCTTTGACGACATGGAGTAAAGTTTAAGTATCCAATTTTTCTATTAAGCAGTTTTTAAACATAATTTAGTATTGTATGTGTGACGTTAAATGAAGTATATAATGGGAAACAGCCTCCCTTATGAGTAAAACACAAATCTTCCAAGATTTTAGCAGAAAACAAAAGTCCCAGAAAGTCACCCCAGGATGGGAATCCCCTTAGGTTTTCCACATGTTAATTCCCAACCAAAACTCTGACTCAAGAATAGACACGCCCTCCATTCTTTAGTTCCCCTTGACCCAGTTGAAACTGGTTTGATTTTTTTGTACTCATAAACGCATAACTGTGTTGCTCTCAATTTTGTTGCGGTTTATCACTGATATTTTAAAAAACACTTGACTAAATAAGGGAGAACATGAGAAATAATTATGGAAAATCCAAACCAAAAAAATAGGCACGTTTCCAAAGCACATATTTCTGATCCTAAAATAACCTCCCTTTAGCCCTGAAAGACCAACAGAACTTTGCAGACACCTTGCAAGCGGAAGGGAAGGTGCCCGGTTCCCACCTTCCATTTCCTGCATTTCCCACATTTGCCAAGAAGTCTTGGAAGCTACAAGAACCAATCTAGAACGACTGACTTCGGACAACAAATTTGACCTTTTCCTTTTCTTTTCTTTTCTATCTTTAAATTTCCTTTACCTCCAGATTTTCCACTTACATCTCGTTTCCCATCTAAGGGACACAAACGCTTTATAGGGACATGATAATTAGAATAATGAATTGTCCATCTCTTTCTAGCCTAATTTACTGGCCCTGCCCACTTTCGTAAGAGGCAATGATTCTGACATTTCACCAAATGTAGACCAACTGTGTGTTGTCTCTGAACTGACAACAGCCATTGCATGCACACAATACCATGGCTTCCTCCACACCCCTGGCCTTGGAAGGCATGGAACTCAGGGGAACCCAGGTCGCCCACATCTTATCCATAAAACCATTCATATCAGCTGAGTATGTGAAGGACAAAGCCCCCCAAAACTGCAAGAACAAATGACACGACACACTTGAAAAGAAAGGAGCCAGAGCATTGACCATTTGAGCAGCAAAGGGTGGGGAGTGGGAGGGGTGGGTGGTGGGTTTGGGGGAGGGGAGAAGGGGGTGGGGGCATCAGGAAATGAAACTTCAGGCTAACAGCTCAGGGAGAAATGGGATTTGACTACATGTTGTTTATGTCTCAATGTGGAATGTTACCAAATTCCACTCGACGGACTTTTATTCATATCTGAAACATAAACTAGGGGAAAGAATCCAAACAAACAAAAAAAAATAGCAACAAATTCTCTGTAATTAGAACAGGTTCCATATTTCTGCTTTGGTAGGAAAACTATAGCTCAAGAGTGGTAGTTTCTTATAAACTAATTAACTCTTGGTATCCCAGAGAACATAGCAGAAACCTAACATTGATGAGTTTTCATTTTTTCAGATGGGTCCTTTTCTGTTTTCTTCTCTTTGCTGTCTTACTCCCCCTTGTCCCAAAGAGAGATATGTTTTGAGAGTAAAGTCTTAAGGATGATGGTCTTTTTACAAAATTAAAAAGTCCTGACCTGCAGACTTGCTACAAACATAATCCCTTTCACAAGAGTCAAGCCATGCTTTCGCCATGCTGACTGTCTTTCTCCTTAAGCCTCCCACCCCCTCTTAAATTCCAATGGGCAACTCCAACCCAGATATTCACATTATCTGACCGTCAGAATTATCTTCCATGAAGTGCAGTATGGATGAAAGTAAGATTTTCAGTGTTTAAACATCGTATCTTTTTGATTTTTTTAAAGTAATCTTTACACCCAATGTGGGGTTCAAACTTACAACCCCGCAATCAAGAGCTGCACATTCTGCCAACTGAGCCAGCCAGGTACCCCAAACATGGTATTTCTGAGATTTTTTTCTTCAATGGCTTGTGACATTAACATTTTTAACTATTTTCATGAGAAAATTTTCTATCCACTTAGTTATTCAAGTGTCTCTTACCAGAAGTTGAATAGAAAAGAGCCTGAAACTGGTAAGATTTTTATAATCTCAGCGTGAGCATTCAATACATTTTCACTAAATTATGATGCTTCCAAGAGAGGCCCTAAAAATCACTTTACTCTGTGATGAAATGAAAGAGAGAAGACTGCATTGAGTCAAAGTTGGCATAAGAGGAAATGGATCCACGTCCTGAAGCTTTTTAATCAAAGTTTTTGATCATGAACAAATTGGGCCTATGCTGGGGTCTACACTGGCTTTCACCTCCAAGGAGCACACATTCTCATTGGCTTGTTTCTTAGATAACATGATATATTCAGGAAACAGATCTCATTCTTCCTGATCTAGATATTAAGCCAGACACTACCAAAGAATTATGTTCTCACAATAATCCTACTGAGAATTGTTTGGGAGTTGTTTATTTTTGTTCTCTTTTCCTTTTGAAAGGTTTTAAATATACCAGGTAGTTCTGTGCTCTGATGCTCATGAGATAGTGCTTTTCTTTTCATCACTGGCATTTTGGCGTGCATGGAACAGAACCTCACAGCGCACGACAAAGTAGCCCAAGCTGTTTATTGCTGGAGTCAAGTACTTCTGCAGCCGGTTCCCACAATGTGAGCTTCCTCTGAGCCACTTAAGGTGAACTTTCCTTTGGAGAGGCTTCTACTCTCTATTTTACCAATAAAGACTCACAGCCCTGCTGTCTTTCTCCCCAGAATGCATGATTTTGAGTTTGCCCATAGGCCTAGAACAATGTGAAATGCCGATGTCCTGACCCCACAGTCTGTGCCCGCTTTCGGTGTGGGAAGTAAGGCATGATGAAGGACGGCTTCCTTCCGTAATGACAGCTGCTTCCCCAGTTATGCAGAGCACCTGAACCTTGACTTCTAGACTTGTGGCTTCCCAGAACTGTTATTCTTACAAAATACCTAACTTTTATGGAGTGCTCATAATATGCCAGGCATTTATACAGACAGCTCGTTAAATCTTCACCACATTCCTACGGGGTAGGTTCCTCATCTCACAGATGAAACACAGAAGCTCAAAGAAGTTCAGAAAGTTGCTCAAGGTCATCTAGGAATTAGTAGCGATGGGGTTCAAATACAAGTAGTTTGACTCCACATCCCGTAACCATCTTTTGGGCAGAAGTTCACCCTTTGGAATGAAAGAATATAATTAGACACAGTACTTGGAATGAAAGAATATAATTAACTAATTAATTAAACATGTATAAAAATAATAACAACAGTGCCTACAAGAGTTCTTTAACTGAGGACTTTATGTGAAAACCAAAGAAGGATTAGTTGAGAATGACTGAGGTTAATTTAAAATATTCCATTAACTATATAAAAATGTATAGTGAGGTTCTAACATCGTCTTCTGATTTCTCCTCTCTAGGGAACTGATGAAAACCTTCACCAGGTGGGGTTAAGAGAATCATCTTTCTTCTTGTCCACTCTAAATGTCCCCGTCCCTGTTCGCTCTCCCAGATTCTCTTATTTCACGGTGTTGTTGCCCCAGAATGATTTGGAGTCATCCCAAATGATTATCAATGGGTTACTAAGGAGGTTTGCAAAGTGCCTGCCATAGATACTCTTAAACTTAGTACATGGTTTCTCTCTCTTGGTCCCCCTCATCCCATTCCCTACTGCATTTGCCAATCCTGTAACACTTCATTTATACCTCTGTTTTAAAAAGCTCTATACCTTACATCTGTTTCCATGCTATGTTGTGCCCTCCATGGCAATGTAACAATTATTGTATCTTGTTTCTTTGGGCATGAAGTGTGGTTTTCTGACAGAGATCTATGGCTGACACCATTGGTGTCCCATCCATATCTTCTCAGCGTTCACCTCACTGATGACTAAGAACACTTGTCATTCTCCACCGTAAGCCTTTCTTCCTGGACAGGGAGTAAGCTTACAGGGTGAGCCAGTAGCGCCAGAGCCAATGACCCTGAGCACAGTGCTCAATCCATTGATAGATGGGGAACAGGCAGAAAAATACTTTAGCTTCCTCACTTCTGGTTGGTATAACTCAGAGGTGTGTTCTACACCATCTCCCAGGGTTCCTCAGGTGCCATGCCAAATCCAAGTACTACCATCAAACATACCCCTAGGCAGAGCAATTCCAGTGTGTTTCTGTCAGTCATTTCACAGGAAGGCTCGGCTCAGTGAGGAAGAGAGAGAAGCCAGCCATGGTAGGCTGGTGCCAATGTCATTCAAGTATCCTGTTATGAAGATTATAAACATTGATTCTATACGGTGTCAGGGAGCATGTGAGAAAACATTCTCATTCATGCTTTGCTGCAGTGGGAAATGATAGAACTCTTTAAAGGCAGTTTGACGTTATCTATCAAAACTTCAACTGTGTGCACACGCATTGACCCAGAAATTCTTCTTTTAGGAATTTATCCTGCAGAAATGTTTGCACATGTATGTCTAGGAATTTTCTTTTTCTTTTTTAAAATTTATTTGAGAGAGAGGGTGAGAGCCGGGGAGGGGCAGAGGGAAAGAGAAAGAGAGAGAGAAAATCTTAAGCAGGCTCCACACAGAGGGGACCTCCATCCCACAACCCTGGGACCATGACCTGAGCTGAAAATCAAGAGTTGGTCGCTCAACCAACTGAGCCACACAGGCACCCTAGGAATTTTGAAAACAGCATATTTGTAACAGCAAAAACAATAGCCATCAAAAGCACACAAATAAAGAGAAAGCCCTGAAAACATAATCTATGTCCATTACAAACAGCTTGTGCATAAACTCTCTATTTCTACAATGGCAATTAGAGGGGGAAGATAAACATTTATTGTGCCTTTCCTGTACAAGAATATTTTATATTCGCAAGTATCCAAGTAGTACTAATTGATGTCAAAAAGTACTGTTTTATAGAGCACTTCCAGCTGAGAAGTATAGAAGAAATGATAGAATCCAAAAATATCTACTTTACAATCCCTAATGAAATAATTGATTTGGGTTACAGTCATCAACAGATCATGAAACTCTAGAAGGAAGCCCAATGGGAACTCGCTATTGGTAGAGTGCCAAGCACTGATTACTTGTTGGTTATAAAGAGGAAAGAAAATCGTTCTCTTGGAGGGAACAGGCTGTCACCTTGATCATACTAGTGAATCTTCTCGACCCTAACAGTGAGACTGGCTATGACCCTCCTCAGATGATACAGTCTGAAGGACACGGTGCCGCTTACAAAGTATTCTGGCCAAAATGTTGATCCTGAAACTAATCAACTGCAGAAAGATATTTGTTACAATTGTAAAGAGGCAATCAGGGAAACCGAAAACAGACAGATGTTAGCTGGAGGAATTATTGTCAATTCTGTTAGATGACATTAGGAAAATGAGCTTCTCTGGCGGGGGAGGAACTGTATAGTATTTAGGAGTGAAATGCCCTGATATTTCAAATTTGGCTTAAATACTTAAGATGAAATATGACAAATTGTGAATCACTGTTAAGATTTTTACAGAGATATTCACATTAAGCTCATCATAATCATCTATCTTCTGAATGTATATTTGAAATTTTTGGAAAAAATTAAAAAGAGACTTTTGTAAAAACTAAAATTTTAGTACATTCTTGTTCTTTATCTATATACGATTTTCTGTTTATAGAGAAAGTTTAATTTCACTCACATAGTTATTTTTTTAATGTTTATTTATTTATTTTTTTAATAGTTTATTTTCAAATTGGTTTACATATAACATCCAGTGTTCATCCCAACACGTGCCCTTTTTAATGCCCGTCACCCCCTCCCTCACCTCCCTCACCTCCCTCACCCTCAGTTTGTTCTTAGTCTTTGAGAGTCTCTTATGTTTTATCTCCCTTCCTCTCTGTGTCTTTTTTTCCTTTCCCCTCTTCACCTCCCCCTGGTTTTCGCTAAGTCTCTCAAAATCCACCTATTCGTGGAAACATATGGTATCTGTCTTTTTCTGACTGACTTATTTCACTTAACATAATACCCTCCAGTTCCATCCATGTTGCTACACATGGCCAGATTTCATTTTTTCTCATTGCCACGTAGTAGTCCATTGTATATATGTACCACATCTTCTTTATCCATTCGTCAGTTGATGGGCACTTGGTCTCTTTCCATGATTTGGCTATTTCACTCACACAGTTATTAATCAATATGTGTATTCTGTGACTAGTGTTGCTCATCTTGATGGGAACATAATCCAGCTCTCATGGAGCCTATGGTACAGCAAAGGAAGCAAACATTAAACTAATTGTGAAATTAATTATGTGACTGAAGCTAGAATGAGACCTCAAAGAAGAGGTCCAGGCTATGAGCAGAGCATCTAATATCAGGAGGTCTGGCCTCATCTGGGGAAGTAATGACCAAGCCAAATACAAGACAGATTTATTGTTTTCCAAATGCGGTAGAATCTTAGGAGTTCCTGAAGAGCGCCGGCTAAATTGTTGGCAGCAAGAAAGGACTTAAACGTTAGGGACTAGAGCCAGCTTCCAGATGGGCCCAAGGTTCAGTCAGGTATGGACAATGTCCAAAGGCTCAAAATCTCTAGGGACCCGCACAGAGGCCTTGTCCTGTGTTAATCTAGCAGGAGAACTGACTCCTACCGAAGCCTGACCAGATAGAGGTGAGGAGGCAGGGAGAGAAGCTGGTTTACAGACTTCCTGCTTGGAATCACTGGAGCAGCACTTGCAGATGGAGAGAGCTGGAGGGCCAGCTGGGAAAAGCTGGGGAAGAGGAGGGCCAGGGAAACTGGGCAGGACTCACCCAAATATACATAAACTTGGATAAAAAGTCAGACTCCAGTTTATTTACAAACAACAGTGCATTACTTGAATTCCCCAAAGCAATTCTCCTGAAGTATTAACTATTAAGTGGAAGTCCCTCCAGATTGCAAACTTCTTTCAGAGCAATAATTAAGTATCCTGTTCCTCTGTCCAAAGGAAGAGATTGGATTGCTCTTGGGTTTAGCCAAGTAAATGTATCCTCCTTGGAGCAGCCAGGTGGAGCATGCTTTTCTGTTTCCTTGCCCTTTATTTATTTATTTTTTCCTTGCCCTTTAAGATGGAGCAAATGTAGTGAGTCTAAAAGACAGAGTACCTATTAATTAATCCTTTTAGAAAAAGTATGAAATATTGTACATGAGAAGTGCAGAGAGTAATATACCATACCTTACTTACTACTTGGAATTGTTTAAATTTAATATATGATTTATATGATTAATATATTTATTATTTAAGAATAAAACTTCACATACAGTTGAAGTTCCTTATATATTCTTCCCTAAACCTATTCTCCTTCCCACCTGGAGACAAATACTTTCCTGAATTGATCAGTCACCTATGCTTCATATATCTATCATACCTTGAAAATTATATGAAGGTATATATATATTCATATATATATATGTATATATACATAGAAAGTATGCATCCACAAATAACATGTAGTATGGTTTTGTGCACCTTAAGACAATTTTTACAATAAATTACCTAAGTCTTATCAAACTATAAAGGGTCAGTCTGCAACTTGCAACTTTTTTTTGTCACTTAATATTGTTTTCTAAGGTTCATAAATGTAAATCTAGTTTATTCAGTTTAATTATTGGATGTATTCCATGTGAGACCATACTACAATTTATTCATCCATTTCTCCTACTGCTGGGTGTTTTAAAATTACAAACTTTGGGGGCACCTGGGTGGCTCAGTTGGTTACAGCATCCGACTCTTCCAAATGTCCATTGATGGATGAATGGATAAAGATGTGGTATATATATACAATGGAGTATTACTCGACAATCAAAAAGAATGAAATCTTGCCATTTGCAATTACATGGATGGAACTAGAGGGTATTGTGCTAAACAAAATTAGTCTGAGAAAGACAAATATCATATGACTTTTCACTCATATGAGAACTTTAAGACACAGAACAGATGAACATAAGGGAAGGGAAGCAAAAGTAATATAAAAACAAGGAGAGGGACAAAACATAAGAGACTCTTAAATATGGAGAACAAACAGAGGGTTATGGGAGGGCTTATGGGAGGGGGGATGGGCTAAATGGGTAAGGGGCATTAAGGAATCTACTCCTGAAATCATTGTTGCACTATATGCTAACTAACTTGGAAGTAAATTTAAAAAATAAATTAAGAAAGAAAAGAAAATATTAACCAAAAAAAAAGGAGAAAGAAAGAAAGAAAGAAAGAAAGAAAGAAAGAAAGAAAGAAAGAAAGAAAGAAAGAAAGAAAAGAAAAAGGATCCGGTTCTTGATTCTGGCTCTAGTCATGATCTAACAGTCGTGAGATTGAGCCCAGAAGCCCTGCCTCAGGATCTGGGCCTAGCATGGAGTCTGCTTAAGATTATCTCTCTTCCTCTCCTTCTTCCCCTCCCCGACTTGGGCTCACTCTCTCTCTCTCTCTCTCTCTCTCAAAAAACAAAATTACAAACTCCCAAGTATTACAGATCATATGATGCAGTGAAAAATCCTTGTGCATTACTTTGGGTATACATATTGATATCTTGTGATCTAAGATTTATACCAAGAAGTGCAATTTCTATGGTTCTATTTTTTAATCTAAATAACTCTAGCGTGCTTAGGTGCACAATCCATCTTCAAACTGCTCTGACCTTGAGGGTAATGGAGAGATTCATAAAAACAATGATTGTTGATTGGAGCTATCGTCTTGTGGAATAATTAATATACGTTTATTTGTGGGATATTTATATACTGCTTTACTTATTTATTACAATTTTGATAATCATTGATGACTATGCATATGGGTTTGTGTATTATAATTTACCTACCATAAATAACTTTAGTTGTAAGTTTCTATTTTGTTGGTATTTACTCCCTACATCCTAGGCTATCTAGTAAAACAAAACAAATCTTAGTTCCTCTGGAGAAATCTCAGAATCACATCTTCTCTGTATCTTTCATAACCCATGGACAGTTTTCCTATTAAAGTATGTATAAATTAATCTGTATTCTTATATTAATAAGAACTGCTCAATCCAAGTTTTGGATCTTTACAAGATATCTATATTATCATACTGTGTTTATCGCATTTCATCTGTAACTCAAGAATTTTTAATACTTCAGCTATTCTGTGATTGCTTCAAGGAAACCTGCTTCAGTGACATCACTGGTCTAGAACCCCGTTGAGCTCACCTATAAAACCCAAATTTTTGAGTTAATAAACAATTGTAACTTAACATATTAAAACATTCCACTTTAAATATTTATATGTGCAAATCATATATTACCTAGAAAGATGAGGAGAAAATAACCAAGTGTTAGGAGCAAAGTAAATTAATCATTAGTGCAAATTATGAATTGAGGAAGAGCTTTTGACGAGTTAATAGCTAGATTTTTTCCTTCTCATCATTGTCTTATTTTCCATCTATAGAGGAGATATGCAGTGACTTTTCCATTGACATTTTCTTGGGAAATATGTGAGACTGACATGTTGCTTTAGTCAGACTCATCAAGTTGTCAGATCTATTTAATTCACTTAATTCAGTTAGTCAAGAGAAATCACATTATCTCAACTTAGACCACCATTAGATGGTATTATCTGGCAAAAAAAAAAAAAAAAAAAAAAGGGTTAGACCAACCAAACACAGCAGGAATGAGAGAGTCTGTTTTCTATCCCTGACTATATAGATATCCTCTAAACTTTAAATGACCTGATATCGTTCCAAAATGGGCTGGAAACCCTGGATTCTCCTGCATTTGGGATTGTACTGTTGAAGCAGCACCGACAGGAAGCCACCCACGGTGTGTATATGAACACCAATATTATTGCATTGAACAAGCAAGTTCTGAGGGCCACAGTGGAAAGAGATAAGGAACACTTACGCAGCCCTAGGATACTTTCAGTTTCTGTGCAGACAATATATGCACTTTGCACGTTTCAAAAATGCAGAGGTACAGTTCCATAAACAATCATAGACACAGGTGTTCATATTTCTGAGAAGAAAATGTATGTTTTCAGGCATTCCCTAATGATGCTATTTGTGTGTGGTCAGTTTTGAGGGGTAAGAGTCCATGTGGGAGAAAATTTTGTTTCTAATTTACACTTAGATTGAATCCACCAGTTGAGAGTCACTGACTTGAGCACGTACTGAGGCAAAGGGCTTCTCTGCCCATCATCACCACGTATATGGCAGCCTCTGAGATTTAGATCCAGACCCAATAATAGCTAAGGGTTTTTAGCACCTCCTGTGTGCCAAGAAGTTTTATGTAGTTTCACCTGTATTCACCAAATCCTCACTTTACTGCATGGGATAGATGCCATTATTATCCTCATTTCACAGATAAGGAAATTGAGAGATAGAATCAGTAACTTACCTAAGTTACACAGCTCCAGAGCTTGTGCTCTTAAGCACTAGACCTACTGGGTATTTTACATAGTTCCAGTGGGACTAGTCAGATACACACCGGATGTGGTCTCAAGTCCTCAGGGAAATGGATCTCTTCTGGAGCATTCCAGATTTGGGGATCCCACTGTTAGACTCGAAATACAGAGGGAAATACAAAGAAAATCAAGAATTGGACCTGCCATTCACTCTGAAGTGGCATCAAGATGTCCTGGAGATTCCCCAAATCAAAGCCAGTTTGGAACCAGATCACTCTTCCTTAGTTTATCTCCAGGCTAGAATTTCATAAACCAGGTAATGCCTCTTCAAATCCTGATACGTAAACTACTAAAAGATAAGGGGAGATGTCAAATAAATTAAAAAAAGAAAACCAACATTCTACTGAAATTCACAAGAAATCATAATGGATATGAATATATTAAAGATTTATAGAAATTATGCAACAAAGAAACACATTCAACTTTGCTTAAGCAAGCATTTCCCAAACTTGTACCCCTTAACTTTTCATGGAACATCATTTGAGACCAGTGCTCCAGAATGAGTTGACCAGTGACACCTTGAGATAGAGCTACCTGGTCCACCAAGTCTTGAAAACACTCTACAAGAGATATTAAGCCCCCTATCATCCTTCCTCCCAGCCTGGCCTCAGGAAGGCCTTCTCCTCTGAGAACTTTGGCAGGGCTTGGGTTCTGAGGTTGGCACTCCATACTCCCAGGCCTAGGCTTAGCTTCCTAAGTCCCTTTGGACTTTTCTATCAACAGCTTGATGTGTGGCCCTGAAGCAACTTGAAAATGAGCCATTCAGTTCTGATCTCAAAACCAGGGAGTAAGACATTTTGTTTGGATTTTTGGAAGATCTTTGGCAACTTTCCATATAAGTGGTTCCTCAATAAGCAATGAATCATAAGCATCCATTATGGACAGGAGTGGCTGGGTAATAATAGAACAGACACATGCTGTCCTTATGACCTTTCCTCCGAAGGGAAGCTCAATTGAATCAAGTCTGTTCCCACAGTATATTACTCAACGTTTCTTAGGGATATGAGAAACCTGGAAATTACAAGGCAAACCACAAATGAATTGCTGCTCAGTCAAGTCACACAACTAGTAGAAAGTTAAATTCCTCCATGGCCAAACACCGCATCTAGTTCCCAATCTATCAAAGAAAAACAAGCCAGGAAAGTGACCATTTTACAAGTATCTACCCTTCCACCCAACCGAGGGTCTCAGAACATTTTAAAAGTAGAAGCTGGTGAGGATATTCCTCTTAATGGAGCAGAATGGAATATAGGCTAGGGAAATTTTATGACATCCCCCTCATCCTCATCTTTTTCTGTTGGTAGGGAAGGTGGGAATTAGGACTGACTTTATTTTTAAACCTACCTGATTGCGGTATGACTGACATCCACCAGAGGTATATATTTAATGTACACAAAAGTTTTCTCCTTCCCTCTTTGTCGTTGTTATTTATATTGTTATTATTATTTGTTATTATTCTTGTGTATGTGGTAAAAAACATTTCACATAAGATCTACCCTCTTAGCAAATTTTTAAGTATATAACACAGTATTGTTAACTTTAGGCACTATGCTGTACAAGGACATATTTATCTTGCATAACTGAAATTTAGTACCCTTTGACTAGTATCTCCCCATTCACCCCTTCCTGCAGCCCCTGGCCAAAGCCACTTCATTCTCTGCCCCTGAGTTTGACTATTTTAGATTGCTCATATAAGTTGTATCATGTAATATTTGTCCTTCTGTGCCTGCTTTAATTCACTTAGCACAATGTCCTTCAAGTTCATGCCTATTGTCACAAATGGCAGGGCTTCCTTCTTTTAAAAAGCTAAATAATATTCCATTGTATGTATATACCACATTTTCTTTCTCTATGCATCTATCAATAGAAAGATAGGAAGAAATGGTCTAGGCTTTTAGTTTGAAAATGAAGGAATTATAGAAAGAAATTGACTCAGGAATTCCCCAACATGGACAGGCCAAATGCAGTAGCAGAGTCAGCAGGGGTCTACCACTGGAGCAAAGCCTGGAAATCAGGAAACTCTGAATGATACCAGATACCCAGTGCTGAGTTCCACAAAGCAGAAGTAGCACAGATGCTAAGAAGGATGGAGGCAAGCCTGTTTGCAAGGCCTGCTATGTTGGCCTAGTCCATCTGTAAGGTACATTAAGCTCCTTGGGCTATTCATAAACACAAGGCATTGAATGAATAGAGAAAAGGAAGGCAGCTTTCCACGCTTAGTGGATTCTCTGCATTTTATACTTCACACAACCAAGGAAAGAGACAATAACACCAGGTGCTCTATGTGCACTATTGCATTTAATTCTCACAACAATCATATGAAGTAGGCACTATTCTTCCAGTTTCTCAGGAAACTGAGGCTTAGTGACGTTTATTGCTCAAGGTAGCTGGAATCTGGATCCAGTCCCCCACACCCCTAAGCACTCTCTGACAGTGTATGCCAACTTTCAGTAGACATGCGCTGGGTGCTGTATCAGACCTATGGAGGCTAGAAACATGATTTAGACATATTTCCTGTGTTCAAGGAGTCTATGAGTTAATAGGATAAATAGAATCCAGTCAAGGAGGTATAATACAAAGCAGAATTAAGTGCCATAAGAAATACGTACAACTATAGCAATTGGAGACAGTATAAATAGTATTAGTCCTTGTGTCAGAGAAGGAAAGCAAAAGATGGACACCAGGAACATTGATTAATTCAGGGCTGCTGGGAAGAGAAAGCTTGAAAGGAGGAGGAGGGAGATATAGTCGTAATGTGTCAGAATGGTAGTTTGGGCGGATAACAACGAACTCTAAATTTTTAGCCCGAATTTTATTGTATTCGTTCCAGAGAACAATGGATGTTTTCAAGCAGGAAGAGTGCTTTAGAAAAAGAAGGCAGGAAGTGGTCTGCAGTGAGGATTGAAAGTAGATCAACTCAAATGAGAAAGGACATTAAGGAAGCCGGAAACTATGGAGGCCAAGGACTCCAGCCAGGAGGTATTTAGAAAACATTTTCTCTTAGAAGAAGGAAGGGAAAGAAACAAACAGAATATTAGGTCTCAAATGTCAAGAGGGGAAATTTCAAGAAAGAAAAAATGGACATTTTGCAGAGAGAATTAATTTGTGGTAATTATTACATAAACATTTATCAAGTGCCTTGGACCTGCTAAACATGGAACAGAAGACCAGCAAGAGTGTCTACTCTGGGGGAGCTTACATTTCAGTAAAAGGAAGCAAAGTAAATAAATTCAACAAGATAGTTACACACTGCAATAAGTACCATAAAGAAATAAACAGGATGAAGCAAGGAGAAGGTAGAGAGACGAAGAAATCTTCACATGGCTTCCAGGTAAGACCTCTTAAAGAAGTGACATCTGAACTGAGGATGTTCAGCTATTGTAGAGCAGAGAGAAGAATGTTCTAGGGAGGAAGAACAAGTTCGAAAGCGTGGAGTCATTAGAAAGTGCCATTCGAGGAACGGAGAGGAGGCCAGTGTGGCGAGTGCATATGGAACAGACAGAATCGTGGCATGTAATGAAGTCAGTGCTCCAGCAGAAAGGAGATATGACTTGGCCTTGGGTTGGTTACAGAGAAGACAAAGAAAGGGCCATATCTGGAATTAGAACCAATAGATTTGTTGAGAGCTATGGGAGATGAAAGGAAGGGGGAATCAAAGATGACTCTTAGCTTCTCCCTGAGTAATCAGGAGGATACTGGTACCATTTATTTTGATGCATAAGAGTGGGAGACAGATACACTAGAGGGAGAAGGTGCTCAATTTTAGATACGTAAAGTTTAAGACGCCTAGGTGAATAGTATTTGGATTATCATATAATGGGTGTGAGCAATAAAGAGGTCATTGGTTTCTAGTCAAAGATGTGCTCCATATTAGTTCTGGGGTAACATCCTTATAGTCACTTCCCTTCTAGCTTCAACAGAAAGTCTCTGTGAATAATCCACTTGGTGTAACCTGGGCCCAATGTCCAAGTGAAAATAGACTCCTAAGACTGGATCCTACCTATTATATTCCCATTCTTGTGACTGGTGAGCAGTAGGGGCTAGAGAAAATATATAGGAACCATTACCAGAAAGAAGGTGGAAGGGTATGCCGCACAGACAACGAGAATAACTACCAAAGGCAGAAGAGTTGGCCCTGCTCCTACCCATGTGGCAACTTTTTCTTTCTTATATCTTCTCCACTAAAACATTACAATTATTTGTCATTATGCTTCATTAGAGACAAAAGCCACACTGCAAAATGGTAGCTGTGTATAGGATGCCAAAACAGGCTGACTTTGATGATACAACCACTTGGTCATCCCTAAGTGATTCCCACTCAGAGGCAGGAAGGCTAAATAGTAATTTTCCTACTTGACCTACTTAATTTTTCATTAAATAATCATACCTTAGTTTCTTTATATGTGCCAGGAGATGCGGGGTATACATAGGTGTATAAGAGAAAGCCTTTAATCCTGTGGGGAAGACTGGACATGAACACAAACAGTAATACAGAAAAGAAGGGGAGAAGTGCCATTTTAAACAAAGTAATCTCTAGAAACCTAGGTGTGGTGACTTAAGAGGGAGGTGGTAGTATTTATGTAAAGGAAAAGAAAGATGAAAGAAAAGGTTTTGCCAAAGTATGGAGACAGGAAGGACAAGGTGGGTTTGTAGAATGGTCAAAATATCTGCTGAACTGGATTCTAAATTTCTATTACAAAGAAATAGGATTGGGGGTTGAAAGGTAGGTTGGGGCCAGATGACGGAAGGCTCCGAATGCCCAACTTAGAGCACTAGATTTGATCAGACTCCTCTCAATGTTTGAGTGGAAGAATGATGGGACCCAAGCAGTGCCTTAGGAAGGTCGATTTGGTGAGAAGCTGGGGAAGCATTAGACGTGGGGTGACACACGGGAGGTATCAAGAGGTCACCACACCACACATGAGTGATAGAACTGAGCTAGGGAGACGGTAACACTAGAAAAGAAAAGATGAGTGGAAAAGAGGGTATGAAGAAATGTTTGACTGGACTGGAGAATGGTAGGTAGGGAAGAATTTTAGGAAGGAAGGAAGAGAGAAGGTCATCCAAAGTGACTGAGGTTTTTGCTTAGTGAAAAGGAAAAAGGCAGTTTTGCTACAGAGACGAGAGGGTCTGGAGGTTTGGGGAAGACATGGCTAGTTGACCTTAGACATAGTTTATTAAGCCTGAGTCACCAGGAAGACAGACCGGAGTAGATTTTCAGTAGTGTGTTTGGCATGTAGCACTGGACCCAGAAAAGCCACTGGCCTGAAGACAACAAACTCTTGGATGTCATTAGCTAGCAGATGTGATAGCAGAAGAGGTCCCTGAGCAGAAAGTGTGAACGACAGGCTAGGTCAGAACCTTGGGAATTACATTTAGGAATCAGGTTGAGACAGGAGTCAGTATGAAGTCTGAAGAGAGGCCGGAGAGTAAAAGAGAAAATGTGGTTATGATGGAAGCCAGAGAATGAGCAGCCATGTCTTTCATATTGATTGACCTGATGTCAGAGAAGCAGTGACCTTGTGGCAAGCTGAAAACACATATTCTATCCTTCCTCAACTCACAGGGCCCATCCTTAGGCTGAGTTGAGATTTGCACATGAAATATGCCACCAGTTAAGCAAGATTTGGCACTCTGGCTTGGAAGTACGTTTGTCACATGAGTTAGAGCAACAGAGAGGGCAGGCCTTGACCCCACAGGTCTGGTCTGGCCTGACCTGCTGTGGGGCTTCCTCCCCAGACTCGATTCAGGAATGGAGTGGGAGCTGGAGGAAAAGGAGCCAGGGAATTTGAGATTCAAACAAAGGAAGTTCAGGCAGAGGCAGATTGGAAGGGCAGATTTTTTAGGGAAAAAGAGGAATTTTGGGCAGGGAAATTAGAAAATTGCATCTAGAGGCCATTTCTCTCTCTCTCTCTTTCACTAAAAGGGAGAGAAAGAATTAAAAATAAAAATTAAAAAGTGAACTAAGAATGAAAACAATGATGTTGTCAGATACTTAATTTAGTAAATTCCATTTTCTCATTCAGAAACTTTCAGATTAAAAAATAAATTATATGTGAATTTCCTGCTTTAAAAAGTAACTGAAAGTCACTTATTTCTGAGAAAATAATGTGCCTTGAACCTAGAAAGTGTGGAAATACAAAAAAAGTGCAAAAAAATAAAAGCAGTTTACCTCTAACCCAAAGAAACTTCTTTTAAATGTTGATGTTTGCAATTTCATCTGGAATTGGACAACTAGGCAATCTCCAATCTTTTACTACCATAAACAATATTATGATGAATACTCTTATACATTTACTTTTGAATACTTGTTCTAATATTTTCTTAAAATAAATCCCTTTAAGGAGGCTTGTTGGGTTAAAGGAAAGGCACACTTTTCAAAGCTTTCATTAAATACCGCCAAATTACTGTTCAAATAATTATACACATTCGAACTTCCGCCAGTGATGTAACAGTGTCTGTTTCCCACAATGTTCTCATCAAACTTTTTGTATTAATTTGTATTTCGCTACATACATAGCTAGATTGAAGTTTTTCCCAAATATTATTGACCCCCATTGGTATTTCTCCTTTTGTGAGTTGCTTATCTGTGTCTTTTGGGTATATTCCTCCTTTTTTTTTTTAAGAGTTTTCTATTTAATGAGGATATTCATTCTTTATCACATACATAGCAAATGCTTTATTCACAATTTTCTATCTCCTGGTGTTTGAATTAATTTTATAGTTTTTTTTTTTTCTTTAACGTTTTTATTTTATTTTTGAGAGACATAGAGACAGAGCGTGAGCAAGGGAAGGGCAAAGAGAGAGGGAGATACAGAATCTGAAGCAGGGTCCAGGCTCTGAGCCGTCAGCACAGAGCCCCACGCAGGGCTTGAACTCACAGATTGTGAGATCATGACCTGAGCTGAAGTCAGCTGCTCAACGGACTGAGCCCACCCAGGCGCCCCAATTTTACAGTTTTCTAAATGTATAGAAATATTTACAATTTTTAAATATATATGGTAAAATATGTTGCTATTTATGGTTTCTGCTGTGAGTGTTATGGGTAAGTCTTCCCCACCTATATTTTCTTATGGTTTTTCATTGCGTATGTGTGTATATAAGGGTGTGTTTCATATATAACATTTTGAACTATGCAGGTTTTATTTTTGTATTTTGTATTTCTGTATGTGAATAGTTAATCAGTTATCCTGAATAGCATTTCAAAACATTTGTTATGAGCACTTCTGTTCAGGGAGATGCAAACTGGTGCTGTGACAAATGGGTCCTTAACTACAATGCCTCTTTTAGGACTTGTTAATAATCATTAGCAATCTAATAAGGAATCCTGATTAACTTCAATTCAGTGCTTTATACATGTGTTTGAACACTCTCTTTGCACTCAACTATTAAATTCAAGCAACTATGCAGTGCATGTCTCCTTATTAGAATTAACAGAGATTTAAAGGTGAGCAAGAGAGAATCTTTATCCTCACAAGCTTAAACCAAAAGGGAATTATAGTCTAATATGGACTGTTTTAGAGGGCAGGATATGATGCTTCCTGCTAGAAGGGGATAAAGTCTTTAGGGCTTGTCAACTGAATATATATGGGTTGAGGAGGTAAAGGTCAGACAAGAGTCCTGGGGGCTGGCAGACGATGCCATGTTGAGTCCGGACTAGCTCACCTTGGACTGCGATGAAAATATAGAATAAGAGATTAGGGGAGAACAGAGATATAGATTTGGAAGACATCAGCAAGATGAGATATGGAAAACCCTTAGGGTAGATTAATACTATAAGACAGAAGAGCAGAGAGCCACAGCAGGAGTCCTGGTGTATGGCAACACTCAGGGAGCAGGGAACAGCAGGAAGAGCTAGGGAAAGCAAAAGGTGATAGCACCAGAAAGGAAGAGGGAGAATCTTGAATAAATTTAGAAGTCCTTGGAGTAGGTTTGTTTCACAGGATCATTCTGAGATATTTTATTAAAAATGAATTGGTAATTTCCTGGGTGGGAAGCTTGGGACAGAGGGTCAAGTGACATGCTCAGGGGACCATTATGAATCAGCAGCTACATATCGGTCTGCCACAAACGAAATGCTAATGGAAATGCAAAAGCTGAGAAGGGAAAGAAAACTGAAATCCTACAAATTACATATCAGAACTATATCCTTTAAAAAAATGCAAAGTGTTTTTAAAAATGCATGGCTGTAATTTCTAAACCGTTGTGACTACATTTAAAATGGCTCTTTCTGCTTTGGGAAAGGAGAAGGAAGGCTCGTGGCAAAAAGATGGTGCGTACTCAGTGAACTGCGCTATCCGAGGTTAGTAGACGACTCTTCAGTTTTGAAGGGTGGTGAGTGGGCAGAGGAGCTTACCAATAATGAGTAAAACCGCAAGAAACTCCAGAAAGAGTTGACAGAATCTCAGAACGTGAGGGTTTGTGAGAAATGTTTGGTAAGCCATAGGCAGAGGTGCCCCAGATTCTGATGTGGGAATCGAATATTCCAAATTGGGTCACAAATAAAAATCCTTTCTGCTTGAAACTGTTCTCGAGACTTCCATAAGGGCATTCTTCTGTGGTGTGCCTTCTTCCTCTCTGGTTGCTTGTTCCTTGACTTATCTTTCTCACCCATTCCTTAAATTCCATGTTCATAAACATGGTTCCCTAATTCCAAGTCTCAACCTTTCGATCTCTTTTGCTTAAACTATTTTCAGAAGATATTTTCATCTTATCTCCATTCATTGTCTCTTCTTTGCCCATAAACAAAACCAACCTCCTCAGCCCTCTACTGCCAGCTATCACCATCTGCAGAAGCGTTTCCTGAGGGTGTGGAGGCTCAGGTGGGGCAGGATTTGGGAGTGATGCTGGTACTGGCAGAAGCGATGGGGGTGGCACCTCAGTTAAGCCACCACGTCCAGGGTCGTACACTCACTCAGCCTCCCTTGCTTAGGTGCTGGATGATTTTTAGTGCCTCCAAAGATGATTCCTTATAGGTCGCCACTTTAATTTTTGAAATGAAGTCCTCAGCAGTTAACAAGGAATAGTTAATATTAGAATTAACATTCACTGATTGCTTACTATGTGCTAGTTACTGTTGTAAAAACTTTATATATATCAACGGATTTAATCATCATTAACTCCTCTTTAAAGAGGGGAAAATGGGGCACCTGGCTGGCTCAGTCAGTGGAGCCTGCAACTCTTGATTTCAAGGTTCGAGCCCCATGTTGGGTGTAGAGATTACTTAAAATCTTTAAAAAATCAAAATAAAAAATACATAGATAAAGATGGGGAAACTAAGGTGAAAGGAGGTAAATAATTTGCCCAGCTGGTAGGTGGAGAAGTCAGGATTCAAGCCAAACTGTGTAAACTCCTGACATAGCATAAAGAAAGCCTGGGCAGAAAGCGAGGAATACAGTATTCAGAACAGTCAAATGGTTCTAGCAAGTGCTAAGAGATGGTGTTGAGTGTAAAGCAAAAGAGATGGGTATAATGAGGCAGGTATGGGCAGGGAAGCAGACTTCCATCTGCTAGAAAATGACACCATCGCTTTGACTCAGTCATTCTGCCAGACTAGTTCCCTCCTCCTTCCCTTACATGCTGTCCTTGCTTCCTGTTAGTCTCCTCCCAGAATGCCCTTTCTGTCCAATTTCCCTGTCCACACCCTGTCCAGCCCAGGAAAACCCGCTCTGTCTTCATTACATTCACTTTCCATGACCACCCAGCATCCTTACATGTGTTTCATGACTCACTTAAACACATAACCTCACACTGCCTTATACTGCTACTTGGCAGTCTGATGTGTTTCCAGCTTATTCCTCCAAATCAGTGAAGGCTCTCTAAGTCAGGGACCATGTGTTGGTAGGGTCCTTCATCAGTGCCCCTTCCCAGCCTCCACCATCCCCTCCCCAAGCTGCCCACATAAAAGGCATTCAATACTTGTTTACTCAAATCCCATTATTGTGGGAAACCTTCTAAGTGACCTTTG
The DNA here is from genome assembly GCA_030068075.1 of Paguma larvata. Lineage (NCBI taxonomy): Eukaryota > Metazoa > Chordata > Mammalia > Carnivora > Viverridae > Paguma > Paguma larvata. Next base: position 3,005,996 of record CM057827.1, read on the forward strand.
TATGAGTAAGTTCTCAATCTTTAACTTTCTATTTGTATGTGGCACGCAATAGAGATCCATTGTTTGAAATTACATCCAGAACTTCTGTTTACTAAGTATGGTTTGAGTTATTTTGTACAGATAAAAGAGAGAGAGACAGACAGACAGACAGAGACAGAGAGACTGTTTTGCTTCCGGAAAACATTTTTTCTAACGTTATTATTGGCAACTCATGCTGTCATGGAACTACTTCTTTATTTTGGCTGAACTTTGAACACAGATTTACATTCTCCAAGTTTCCTTTGGAGTCAACTTTACTCTCATGCAAACTTCCGAAGGTTGCCAGCTACATCTCTCAGTGTGAAGCAGAAAGGGCCATGTGTACAGAAAAATGATCTAGCTAAAAGTCCAAAGTCTGTGTTTATTTTACTGCTTTTAGTTAAAATGTGCAAGTCTAGAATTTCCAAATGCTCACCATATGTGTAAGCCCAAGTAAATCAAACAATTTTCAATTATAATTGGGTAATAATATGGTCTACCTTCTGTCTCACTATTTGAGCTTGCAATGTGAGCAGAAGCGGGAAAATATCAGTTCTCAGTTCTCATTTCTCAGGCCAGTATCACTCCAGAATTTATGGCACAGAGTACCCAGAATTCTGCACATGCCAATAATTGCCCCATTTTCCCAATGTCTTTGAAACTCATTATGGAGTTTTCTTTTCTTAACGATGATAAATTCTCATATTCCAATCTTGTAAAGTTACTCAGCTTTCTTGTATTTGAATTCAGTCTTCCAATTCTATTTCAAACGGTAAGTAAATAAACTATTTTTAACACTCCTTTGTCTCTTCTACAATGCTTAATTCCAATGCCTTGAAAACAACATAAAAAATGTAATTGACTCGTGAACAACTCAACAAAAGCTTACGTGGCTTTTTCCATCAGAGATTGTAGGTATTTTTTGGTATTCTGTACTCAGAGAATGTGATCATCTTTTATAAATTTTACTTTTAAATATTTATCCTATATTTAGTTAGAAGGTTACCTAGACTTAAAAAAAATAGTTAATAGGGGCACCTGGGTGGCTCAGTTGGTTGAGTGTCCGACTATTGATTTTGGCTCAGGTCATGATCCCAGAGCTGTGAGTTCAAGCCTCGAGTCGGGCTCTGTGCTGACGATTCAGAACCCGGAGCCTGCTTCAGATACTGTCGTCCTCTCTCTCTGCCCCTTCCCCACTTGGGTTCTCTCTCTCTCTCTCTCTCTCAAAAAATAAATAGACATTAAAAAATTAAAAATAAAAATTAATTAATTAATTAAATCATTAATCGAAAGTAGAAGGTACTAAGGTACTTCTATATATGTTCGATTTTTTAAAATATATTTGTGAAATTACTGACCTATTCATTAACTTCTGTCCCAGGCCTAGACCCATCTCAGAAAATTGTTCTCCTTAAGCCAATGCAAAGCCAGCTGGACGTTTTATAAAGAGCATTCTTACTGACAACTTGTTTACAAATAGGCTATTACTTCCACCCGTGTCTGACAGCTAAGTCCCTAGTGGCTGGTAACACAGACAGTGATCTCGAAGACTGTTCACATGAAGAAGCTAGGACCTACTGATCCCTGCTACCCAGATTAATGTACCCCGGGTTCCTCTATCTCCCGAGGGTACAGGTAGCCACTGGCACTCTATTCCATGCTGTGTACACCAGCCAGCAGGCTCGGCCCTACTTCACATCTCTCTCCTTTCTTTTTCTTTCTCTCCTCTCCTCCTTTCTGCTCTCTCCTTCCCTCTCTTCTCTTCCCCTTTTTCTTTTTTCCTTTCTGGACCCCTCTTTCTTTCTCTTCCTTCTTTATTTCATTCAATATTCATTAACAAATTTTCTATTATTTATGGGGCCCTGTGTCAAGCAATGGGGACACTGCATTAGAGTTTATGGTTGCATAGAGAGGTGAATATTAAAAAAATTATCACAAATAATGATGCGTCCTATGAAGACAAAGAACAGAGAGATACGATAGCAGGCTCCAGAGACGTGGTCTGATCTGGAGTGTTGAGAACACAGGCCTAATTTTACACTTAGATCTCAGAGATAAGTTGTATTTATTCATTTATTCCCCTTTTATCTTCTTTATTTCACTTCTGAGAGATAAATTCTCCCCGTGTGCCGACTGCTGGCACCTCGGGCCCAATGTAATGTTGTTGTTGTTTTATTTACCTTCTCTCTTGCTATGCTAGAATTTCCCCAATAATCAATAAATACATCCTGAAATTAGGGTTTGGACATGTACTTGATATTTAACAAGTATAAAAATGGTGTCAATGCAAAACCGACCTTGCTTCTCCCCCATAGACTGGTAGCCCCATGACATATGTCCTCCCCTGCCCTTCTTTCCCTTCTAGTTGCCTCAAATTGTACACCTCCTTGGTTCCCATCACTTGGTTTGGGGCTGGCCTCCTCCGCCACACCCCAGGCTGGACTTGACCTTTGTAGGCTTCCTCACTCCTATTTCTTCTGCTTCCTGTTAATTTTTCCCTAAGCATCTCTTTAGTGAAAGACATCAAAACTCTTACGCATTAAAGAAAGTTTCCATTGTTGCCAATGTGCTTACTATATTCTCTCTGAGGCAGAAAAGTATGTTTTATTCATATTTTTAATAGCAAGAGATGACTCGAATCAGTTTTATTGGATAAGGCTTAATGTTGGCAAAGATGTGGGAAAAATAGGAATTCTGATGCAATGTGACCGACCCTGTGCAGGTTTGGGGGATTTATTGTCAGTATCCTACCAAAAATTTCAAATGGGCGTGCTCCTTGACCCAGCAGATGCTTCTCTGGGACATGCTTCTCCAAGCTGCACAAAGACGAGTGGAGAAGAATGTTCACTGCTTCTATTATAATAACAATTTTAAACAACCAAAGGGGATCGAAGGGGATTGAAGAAATAAACCATGGTTCAATCATATACAGGGACACTTGCTGCCAGTGTAATCAGTGAGATAAAGCAGCTTGGAGTGACACGGAAAGGTTCACAATATACTGACAAGTGGAAGAAGTCAAGGTATAGGACAATACAGTAATATGATCCTATTTCTGCAAAAGTAATCATAAATAGCAATCACTGGTGGGTAGTGGGATATCCCGGAACATTCGTTTACTGATGCATCACCTCTGCAATGGTTCGGCTTTAACAGGTCAGCATGTGTTCTTTTGTAAAATAAGTAATCACGGCTACATAATAGTTTTATATACTAATTTACAGCGGGGTTTCCCTCCTCCTACTCCCTTCCCTTTACTTGAGCAGTTTCTGTTTTCTCAAGGAATGTAACGGAACATAAAAATAGCCTTTCCAGTCTTTCTGGCTTTTGTGTTCCAGAAGCATAAGCCCTTAGGGGAAGGGAATTTATTACACGTGTAAACAAAATGTTTTATTCAGCAGTGAGGGGAAGGCAGCGTGTCCTCCAGACTAGGAAGAGACACCACCTGAATGTGGTGATGCGGGAAACAGTGTGAGAGGCCATCCGAGGGAGGAGGAGGTCTTTTGAGTTACTAGAGCAGAAATAACACACACACTGTTCTCAGGAGCTGGTGGAAAGGGCAAGGGACAGGGGTGGGAATAGGTAAGATTCCAGAAAATAAATGTCTGTATCTAAGCCAGGAGTTATATTACAACTCAGACACCTACAGGTGTCCTGGGGCGAAATGGCCCACCTCGCGGGACAGCTGTAACTCACAGTCTGCCCCCTGCTGTCCACCAGGAGTGGGGGCCCAGCGTTGCCCGACCTTCCTATTTTTCAAATCCAGAGTCTAAGTTACAACTTACTTTTAACTGGCTCTTACTTTTTTAACTCTTACTTTTTTAACTGGCTCAGTTCCGCAGGACAAATTAAACGTACCTGTAGTCCATTTGGCCTGCTGTAACAAAAATGCCATAGACTGGCTGGCTTGTAAACAACACAACTCTATTCCTCACAGTTCCAGAGGCTGGGAAGCCCAAGATTCGGTGCCGAAAGATTCGGTGTCTGGTGAAGAACTGCTTCCTGGCTCATAGTCACCTCTCCCTCTGTCTTCGCTTGTGGAATCTGAGAGAGAGCTCTCTGGGGTCCCTTTTATAACGGTACTAATCCCATCACTAGCACTCCGTCCTCAAGACCCAAGCACCTCCCAAAAGCCCCACTTCCAAATGCCATCACCTCGAAGACTAGGATTTCAATGTATGAATTTGGGGGGACATAAACATTCAGTTCACTGTAGTACCTGTGGGTTAAACCCAACCTACAGGCCTCACGTGTGTGGACTGATTGAAGAAGAGGCAGCCGCACAAAACGATTCCTGTGCTCCAAGCACGGGCCAGGTAGCTGGCGCCGTGGGCGCTTCTCTTCACAGATGCCAGTGTAGACCAGGACCAGATGCTCCTTCCCGCCTCCAGTGCCTTCTTCTTGAGGCCCACAGCCATAGATGCTGGATTAAAGAGAGGCGAGGGGACAAGAAACCCTACGTCTTGATGTTGTGGTTTTTGTCTACCAGGGCAGGTGAATAGGGACGCAGTCAGAAATGAAATGGAATAAAGAAAGAATCGTTAATATATGGATTATTTTGTGTAGTCCTTGCAGGAAAAGCAGAGGCTCTCTGCCAGGCTCTGGAGAGCCAGCCCTTCTGTGAGAACCACTGCCTTGGCCACCTTTCTTCCCTTCCAGCCCCACCCACCCCAGGACGTCCCAGTCCCCACCTCCCACCACTGTCAGACGCATGAGAAAGCCAGCCCCGTGCCGGTGCGGTTGGGGGTGACGGGCAGGGAGGGTGCACTTTTATTTCTGGGATTGGAGAAACATGAGTTCCTGGAATCCTCAGTTGGAACCTGGAACAAATAAGATACAACATAGTAAGGAGGTATTTGTTTCTCCAGTGTTGCGAATATTATAGTTTGGCCATATTAAGTCATGTTGTGAGAACTGGCCTGGAAAACTAAAACGACTCTTGATTAAAAAAAAGAAATGAGAAGGGGCTCTTGGGTGGCTCATTCGGTTGAACGTTGGACTTCAGCTTATGTGAGGTCACGATCTCACAGTTCATGAGTTTGAGTCACCCATCAGACTCTCTGCAGTCAGCACAAAGCTCACTTCAGATCCTCTGTCCCCTCCCCGCCCCTCCCCTGCTTGCGTTTTTTTTCTCTCTCTCTCTCTCTCAAAATAAATAAAACATTTTAAAAATTATTTTAAAAAATGAGGGGAGGCATTTGAACACCACTAACCTATGATCAAACCTAAGGGTCTCCTCCCCTCTTTCCTCTCTTCCATCCCTCCTTTCTCTCCCTTATTTAGTCCACTGATTCCTAGAGCTTCAATTCACACCTTTACACAGATATGGCAAAACCTAGATCACAGGTTCAGCTTCTCTGAGCACCAGACACACACTCTCCCCAGCCTGGAGCACGCCTCCGCCTGGGCTATGGGTTTCCCAGAGACCAATGGGAATCTTAATAAGGAACTCCCCGGAGGTGGGGGGCGGTGAAGGAAAATGGGAGAAACGTGAGAAATGACTGCCCTTGGCTCCAGGGGAACAGAGGTATGGATCACCAGGCCAGAGCACCTGCTGAATTTCAACTCCGGGGCTGGGCGTTCTCGTATGGAGTCTCTACCTCCCATCTTCCCTTTTCTGTCACTATTTTTCTAGTCATGACTCGACTAGACATCCCCTGATAAGCTAGGTGTCAGTTCTTCCAGAAGGTCTTTCCTAACCCTGTAAGTTAGAATCAGGTGCCTCTATATGTCATATGCTTCCCTCCCAAGAGCGCTTAGTGTACTGAGGTGGAAAGCCCTGTTGTTTGCGTTTTACACTCTATGGTCCCTGCCTTGCTATGGTTCGACTTTACAATGCTGCAAAAGCAATACACATTCAGTAAGAACTGTATTTTGAATTTTGGATCTTTTCCCAGGCTACTGAAATGCAGTACACTCCTTGTCCATGATGCTGGGCAGCCGCGGGGAACTGCAGATCCCAGGCAGCCGCGTGGTCAGGACAGTAAACAACCCACACGCTGACAACCACCCCGGACGCATCCAGCCGTTCCGTTTTCACTCTCAGGGCAGCATTCGATCAATTACATGAGCTAGTCAACACTTGTTTATAAAGTGGGCTTTGTGCGCGATGAGTTTGCCCAACTGTAGGCTAATGTAAGTGTTCTGGGCTCGCTGAGGGTAGGCCGCCAGGCCAAGCTTCTATGTTCAGCAGGCTCGGTGTATTAGATGCCTAATTTTTGACTTAAGATATTTCAACACTTGACATTTTCACCTTGCAATGGATTTATCAGGACAGGAGCCTATTAAAAGGTGAGGAGGATGGGGCGCCTGGGAGGCTCAGTTGGTTAAGCATCTGACTTCAGCTCCGGTCGTGGGCTCGAGGTTCATGAGTTAGAGCCCCACGTGGGGCTCTGTGCTGACAGCTCAGAGCCTGGAGTTTGCTTTGGAGTCTGTGTCTCCCTCTCTCTCTGCCCCTCTCCCTCTTGCACTCTGTCTTTCTCTCAAAAATAACGATTAAAAAAATTGTTTTAATAAAAATAATTTTTAAAAGGAAGTCGAGGAAGATCTGTACTTACAGAGAAGTGGGAGGAAGGAAGAAACTTAGCTGCCTTCTTTATGTGCCTTTTAAGGCAGTGCTCTTATTTCATTTTTTATTTATGGTTTAGACAGTTGACCAAGAAATACTGGATTTCCTTATTTTCCTCGACCAATTTTTTTTTTTATTCTGAGCCCCCATCCTGCCATGCTGGGGTATATTTCCATGTCAGTCATCCTTGGTACTCCCTGCAGGACTAAGTTCCCAGGGATGCTCCTCTGGACCACAGTCCTCCCATTGCCACAGCCTCCCACCGTGGCTCTGCTGATTCTGGGCTATGCATGTGGGCACTGGGCTCCTGGCAAAGCCAAGAGTCCTGCAGCTCTTTCCCTGAGGTCTCCCCACTTCCAGGGAGCACCAGCTCCATATCTCACCCTTAATCCCACCCACTCACCCCCAAGGCGAGAAGGACCCCCTCCCTGTCTCCATGTGTCCCTCTCAGCTCTCCCTGAAACACGCAGCACAACTTCTCCAATGCGCTTAGGCTTTTAAAAATCAAAAGTTGGAAAGGGAACAACTTCTGCTTCCTGCCCCTCCCTTTCAGGGAGGCAGGTCAGAGCATGGCTCCCTGCTTAAATGAGGGAAGATAAAGAATAAACTACAGAAGGGCGCCTGGGCGGCTCAGTCAGTTGAGTGTCTGATGTCAGCTGAGGTCATGATCTCGCAGTCCATGAGTTCAAGCCCTGCGTCGGGCTCTGTGCTGACAGCTCAGAGCCTGGAGCCTGCTTCAGATTCTGTGTCTCCCTTTCTCTCTGCCCCTCCCCTGCTCACGCTCTGTCTTTCTGTCTCTCTCAAAAATAAACATTAAAAAAAATAAAATACAGATAGAAAAACAAATTTGTATCCCAGAAAGTTTTTCAGACACTTATATCTTATCATTACATGTCTCCTCCTGGCAGCCCTGTGGTGAAAAGAACCCCTAGCCAACGGTGCCCACATCCTAATCCCCGAACCTACGAATATGCTACCTCACATACTAAAAGGGACTTTTTGGATGTGGTGCAATTAAGGATGTCAAGATAGGGAGTTTATCTGGGATTATTTGGGTGGGTCGCACGTGACATCAGGGTCCTATTAAGAGGGAGGCAGGAAGGTCAGGGTCAGAGAGAGAGGACATCTGGACTCTGGACACAAGCAGAGAAGGGAGGAGATCCACTGCTGGCTTTCAATATGGAGGAAGGGGCTATGAGCCAAGGAACACAGGCAGCTGCTTGAATCTAGAAAAGGCAAAGAAATGGATGCTCTCCTAGAGCCTCCAGAAGAAATACAAGATTCCCACCACTTTGATTTTAGCCTGGGGAGACTGGGTTTGGGCTTCTGACCTCCAGAACTGTTAGTATATTTGTGTCGTTTTAAGTCAGTAAGTCTGTGGTAATTTGTTACAGTAACAATGACACTGTAACTAATTACACCTGAAGGCACGGACAATGTATACATATCTCCCATAGGACTTTATGAAGCTTCTTGTACAGAGTACTCAAAAATTGTTTGTACAAGATTCTCTGCCTCTCATAAATAGAAGCCTGAAAAATGGAAGGACATTTAGCCTCCTGGACTTAAAAACATGGTTCAATCGGCAGGATCTGGGCAGGGTTGTGTTTCGGTTTAAAAACATATTCCGAAAGTGCTGCTATGAACATTGGGGTACACGTGCTCCTATGCATCAGCATTCCTGTGTCTCTTGGGTAGATTCCTAGCAGGGCTATTGCTGGATCATAGGGTAGCTCTATTTTCATTTTTTTGAGGAACCTCCACATCGTTTTCCAGAGTGGCTGCACCAGTTTGCATTCCCACCAACAGTGTAGGAGGGTGCCTGCTTCTCCACATCCCCGCCAGCATCTATAGTTTCCTGATTTATTCATTTTAGCCACAATAGCCGAATCATGGAAAGAGACCAAGTGCCCATCAACTGACGAATGGATAAAGAAGTTGTGGCACATATATACAACGGACTACTACGTGGCAATGAGAAAAAATGAAATCTGGCCATGTGTAGCAACATGGATGGAACTGGAGGGTATTATGTTAAGTGAAATAAGTCAGTCAGAAAAAGACAGATACCATATGTTTCCACGAATAGGTGGACTTTGTGAGACTAAGCAAAAACCAGGGGGAGGGGAAGAGGGGAAAGGAAAAAAAGACACAGAGAGGGAGGGAGATAAAACATAAGAGACTCTCAAAGACTAAGAACAAACTGAGGGTGAGTAAGGTGAGGGAGGGGGGAGAGGGGGTGATGGGCATTAAAGAGGGCATGTGTTGGGATGAACACTGGGTGTTATATGTAAACCAATTTGAAAATAAACTATTATAAAAAAAAAACGTATTCAGGGGCGCCTGGGTGGCTCAGTCTGTTAAGCGTTCAACTTTGGCTCAAGTCATGATCTCGCTGATCTCTGGGTTCATGAGTTCAAGCCCCATATTAGGCTCTCTGCTATCAGCACGGAGCCCGCTTTGGATCCTCTGTCCCCCTCTCTCTGCCCCTCCCCTGCTTGCTCTCTCTCACTCTCAAACAATCATTAAAAAAAAAAAAGTATTCCCAAGTTTTACCCCTTGCTCTTCTCTCTACCACCCAAATAGTACTAAGGACTTTCTCTGTAGGACAGTCTGGAAAGAAGAAGACTCTTTTCTGCACCTGACTTTTGAGCATCTGGGGAGATCCTCATCCAGCTATACAATTCTGGCATTGAGGTAAGAAGGAGTCTTTTTAATTAAAAAAAAGAATATATATATATATATATGTGTATATATATATATATATGTATATATATATGTATATATATATATATGTATATATATATATGTATATATATATATATGTATATATATATATGTATATATATATATTTCCTTTCTTTTTTTATTATAATAGTTTATTTTCAAATTGGTTTACATATAACACCCAGTGTTCATCCCAACACGTGCCCTCTTTAATATCTGTCACCCCCCTCTCCCCCCTCCCTCACCTCCCTCACCTCCCTCACCCTCAGATTGTTCTTAGTCTTTGAGAGTCTCTTATGTTTTATCTCCCTCCCTCTCTGTGTCTTTTTTTCCTTTCCCCTCTTCCCCTCCCCCTGGTTTTTGCTTAGTCTCACAAAGTCCACCTATTCGTGGAAACATATGGTATCTGTCTTTTTCTGACTGACTTATTTCACTTAACATAATACCCTCCAGTTCCATCCATGTTGCTACACATGGCCAGATTTCATTCTTTCTCATTGTCACGTAGTAGTCCATTGTATATATGTACCACATCTTCTTTATCCACTCGTCAGTTGATGGGCACTTGGTCTGCTTCCATGATTTGGCTATTGTCGAAAGTGCTGCTATGAACATTGGGGTACACGTACCCCTATGCATCAGCATTCCTGTGTCTCTTGGGTAGATTCCTAGCAGGGCTATTGCTGGGTCATAGGGTAGCTCTATTTTCATTTTTTTGAGGAAACTCCACACCGTTTTCCAGAGTGGCTGCACCAGTTTGCATTCCCACCAACAGTGTAGGAGGGTGCCTGCTTCTCCACATCCCCGCCAGCATCTATAGTTTCCTGATTTACTCATTTTAGCCACTCGAACCGGTGTAAGGTGGTATCTCAGTATGGTTTTGATTTGTGTTTCCCTGATGATGAGTGACTTTGAGCATCGTTTCATGTGTTTGTTGGCTATCTGAATGTCCTCTTTGGAGAAGTGTCTTTTCATATCTTCCGCCCACTTTTTCACTGGATTATTTGTTTTTCGGGTGTGGAGTTTGGTAAGTTCTTTATAGATTTTAGATACAAGTCCTTTATCTGATATGTCATTTACGATTATCCTTTCCCATTCCGTCGGTTGTCTATTAGTTTTGTTGGTTGTTTCCTTTGCCGTGCAAAAGCAGCTAGGGATAAACGGGCCTTGACTTATATTTCCTTTCAAATATCGAGAGCCACTGGGTGATATATGGAATTGTTGATATAATACTGGAATTATTATAATCCTGGAACTATACTGGAATTAAAAAGGTTTTGATTAGGAGTACCTGGGTGGCCTAGTCAGTTAAGCATCCATCTCTTGATTTCGGCTCGGGTCATGATCTCACTGTTTGTGAGATCGAGCCCCATGGGGGCTCTGCACTGAGCATGAACCTACTTGGGATTCTCTCTCTCTCTCTCTCTTCCTCCTTCTGCCCCTCCCCCTCTCATGCTCTTTCTCTCAAAATAAATAATTGTTTTAAAAAATTAAATAAAATTTCTTTAAACATCAAGAGCCACAAGCTGGCCGAATTAGAGCATTGAATTTATACCATGAATGGTGGAATAGAAGAAATGTGTATGTATGTAAGAACAATTCCCACCAGAAAGAAAGGCATTCCAGGAACAGGAAGGCAAGAGAGACTCCTAGACTCTGAGACTCGGCTTCAGCTTCTTTGTGCCTCTGAAAAATGCTAGTGCTTTGCACTCTCCCTCTCTGGGCCCAACCATGAAAGGGGTGGGAAGAACAGGGCAAATTTGCTTGCAGACAAATCTAGAACAGAAAGGAGAATTGGGACAAAGCAAATGTAGGTCATGTGACCCGAGGGCGGCAAGCCAAGCTGACACCCGATATGTCGATGAGACTGGATCATGTGATACCCTCTGACTACAAAGGGACAGCATGGGGTGCCTGTACCTGCCCCAGTGCCAAACATCATAGAAGCACCGTTGCCCTCATCCTCATCCTTCATGGGGAGGAAATGCTGATCTTTGCCTCTGCGTTTAATCCAAGGAGATGGTTTGATCAGGTGACCCTGATTTGACAATATTAAGCCTTCCACCATCGCGAGAACTGAGTGCTCGGCACTCATATCGGCAGAGCGAAGTAACTTCAGTTCTGGAGGCTCATACAATTCTATCTCCTCACATCCAAGATTTGTAGCCTGGTAAAAATTTATACCAACAAATAATTTTAAACGGAACTGAAATGGAAACTTTCATTGGAATGAAACCCAACCTTTGCTGCTTAAGATGTTTTATCCAACTTCTATTTTATAGCTTCATACGTAAAGCATTTTTTTATTTCTTAAAAAAAGGGATTTTTCAGTAATTATCCTACAAGTTTTTCTTTGAGGCCAAGGTAAAATTAGACTTTATGGATCAATTCTACTTGTAAGGTATATATTTTATCTTAGTCTTTCCCCCTTTTCCAAACATGAGGTGATCATTAAAAGCCCCATTTTCCATCCCACAGCCTGGAAACATCCTTGTTACAGAGGAAAGATAACAATCTGGATCCGCTCAGGCAAAGAAACCCGCAGTAATTTATTTTCATGGCATATCGGCATAATGCAGTGGAAAAGTCACAGGAATCGGTACACATGGCCTCCTGGCTTCCGGTGTGGGAGTTTAGTCTCTGGGTGGGAATACTGTCAGCTTGTTGGGACCCTGTTTCCTTTCCCCCCATTTGTGAAATGTAGGGGCTGATAGAGATGATCTCCGAGGCAGTGCTTCTCACACTTTAATGTGTAGATCCTGCCCACGTGTGTAGATCTAGAGGCCAGCCTGATGTTCTGAATTCTCATCAGCTCCCAAGAAGCAGGTGATGTACATTCGCAAACCACATTCCAATGTGCCTTGAGTAACAGGACTCCAAGGACAGCCCACACCCAAACCGTTCTGTATGTCATTAACTCATGCCTGTCCTCAGAGTACGGTCGTCGCTCGCATTGTTTTTTAATTACATGTTGAACAGTTAGAAAGGACCCGTATTGTTCATGTTTAAGTTAATTAGGGATCGGGATCACTATTGTGGGTTGCCGGTCGCTAGTAACAGACGCATAAACACACACCTTTTGTTCTGTAGCCCAGGAGTTCTGGCTCTAGCAGCACCTTAGCATCACCTGGGGTGGTTGCAAAACCTATTAGTGCCTGCCCACTCGCCTCTATTTACATACACACCAGAATACAATTGAACTGGCAGGGGAGGGGCCTAGTCACCTGAGGTTTCTCAAACTCTCTGCTTGTCTTGTGATTCTACTACGGGGCCAAGATGGAGAACCATGGCAGGCCGGCCTGTCCGACTCTGAAGGCATTCCAGGTACAGTCAAGTTGTTTGCAAGACTACTCACGGCTGTTATCCATTAACCCAGGGCATTCTTGTGGAAAGCTTAGTTAAATTATACAACTCACGTAAACATTTCTCCTCTGAACTTGTAATTCAATAAAGGTTCTGAGCAAGGGAGATGATACAGAGAAACCTCTAGCTTTGTTTGATTCTTTTTTGAAAAAAGGAAAGTGGACCAGCTTATAACGCACGCTTTGGCTCTACGGAACACAAGGGCGTTAGGGGAGATTTTGTCCACTTTCTCAGTTGCAGGGCTTAACTTTAAACAGCAAAGTTTTATGAAATCAGCAGAAGCCAGCAGAGGCAGTAAAAGTTCCTGGAAATTCAGATGTCATCAGAGCCATCCCTCCCCAGAGAACAAGTCTTTCCAGAATGTTGCCACGGTCAGGAAGCCACATGGTCAGTTGAAATCCTGGCTACGTTTTCTAACTATATGACCTTGGGCAATTTTCTTAACACCTGGGTTTCTGTCTTGGTAAAACATAATGAGGATTAGGTTATAAAGATTAAAATGAGCTAATGTATATGAAGTGTTTCTTGTACACTGCTTGTTACCCAGTCACTATTACCATCTATGCCGAGATGAGAAGTGGGACATTACTATTTCTGCCTTTAAAAATTACATTTTCGGGGCACCTGGGTGGCTCAATCAGTTAAGCGTCTGGCTCTTGGCTTTGGCTCAGATCATGATCTCAGCGTTCATGAGTTCCAGCCCTGTGTTGGGCTCTGCACTGACAGTTCGGAGCCTGCTTGGGATTCTCTCTCTCCCTTTCTGTCTGCTCCTTCCCTGATCACGCTCTCTCAATCTCTCTTAAAATAAATAAGTAAACTAAAAAATAAAGTAAAATCACATTTTAGCATTGCTTCAGCAAGACTATAGTGTATATTTGTTTAGAGAATGATGAAAATAGTATGGGTTTGGCAGGGGTGAGGTAGTTGCAAAGACAGAAAGGTAAATGGAGGCAGGTTTGTGGCAGACTTTATAGGCGAGGCCAAAAAGTCTAGATTAATCTTGTTGGCAATGGAGAGCCATTTAAGAATTTTGAGACAGAGAATGACACAATCATTTTTCTGTTTTAAAACAGACCATATGCAGAGTTCAGATGGGGTTTGGAAGTATCTCCCCTCTTCTTGAGCTACAAGAATTTCTCTGCCCTACTTCTGTAAGTGATACCACCACAATAGTTGCATTTGCAATTTGTGGTTTTTCTGAAGCAAAGAGGGACTCTCAAACCACTGGTGTTTCCATTTCTGCCCCAAGAAAATGACCGTTGAACAAAACCTCGAAGTTCCCAAATACATTCTAACAACTTCCAGCCAGCTACAGCCCTGAAGTAATTTTATTTTTCTCTTAAATCTTTAGGTGGATATTCGTATTAGCTCAGGCACTTGGGAGATTTCCTTTCCAGTGCCCCAGCAAGACCCAAATCAAAGTAAAAGTGCAAGGTAAAGGAATAAAGTCTTGGATCTTCCGGGAGCGGTTAGCCCCCCCCTCCCTGAGATACTATGAGAATTTCATATAATTGAAAGAAATTACTAGCCTACTGTCACGCAGCTTGTGGGTTTAGGGTCAAGGAGTTTATACCTGAGACTTGGGGCTTGGCCAGACATGATGCAGAATGTGAACATTTTTACAGGCTAAGAATTTTGCCCAAGTCACCTCCTGTATGTTAAAACCAGAGTATGTAGGGGCACCTGGCTGGCTCAGTCGGTAGAGCATGCAACTCTTGATCTTGGGTTCATGAGTTTGAGCCCCACATTGGGCATAGAGATTACTAACAAAAAAAAAAGCATAATATATGAAATTAGGTAGCCTAACTCTGGGCTTCTACTTAAGAAAAAGACAAAGCACTCTTAAATAAAATAAATATAGTCCTTCCAACTCAGAAGTGGGAAGTATTTAGAAAGTAGATTTGAAGTGATGTAACTCCTAAACCCAATTTGGGGAGACTCATTTAACACTAAAATCTCTTTTCTCCCTAAAATAAAGTTCGTAACAGACTCTCAATCATCCGGATGTGCGAAAGTTCAACAAATGCTTGCTGAGTGCTTACTGTATGCTAGTGCCCGTGTTTTCATCATTCTTGTCTACCAGAACCCTCCTGACTGATACCATTAACCCCATTTTGCAGATAAGGATACCGACAGGTAGAGGGGTTAAGTAACTTGCCCAAAGCCACGAGAGCTTGAATGTGGCAGAAGCAGGATTCAAACACTGAATCTAGAGACTGTGTGGCTACAATAAAATGCTATCACTGCACTGCACAAGCTGAGATCCTCATGGGGAGAAATCAGAGTGGATACAAACATGCTTACGACTGTCTCTGCCAGAAATCAAAAAGACATTAATGTTAAGGTAGCACGAGGAGGGAGAGAGAAGACTGTGATTCCAGGGTCAAAAACAGCTTCTGAGAAGGTGGTATGGAAATGGGGCTGAAAAAGCGAGTGCATAGGATTTCACCTGGCAGAGAGAGTGAAGACGTTTTTGGTGGAGGAATAAGTGTGAACAAAGACACAAAGGCAAATATCAGGCGTACTTGGAGAACACAGGCAAATATCAGGCGTACTTGGAGAACGTAACTACTGTGTTTTAGTAAAGGAGTGTGACAGAGACATGGAGGTCAGATCCGCAGAGGCTGGGAGAGTAACAAGGGTCTGAACCAGCTGATAACTGGAGGAAGAGGAAGTAGGAAGGAAATTTAGGAGACATTAACTGAGGAAAACTGGTGAGAATTGTTCCTCTTTAAGGCTATGTCTAATTCAGCTTTGTTTTGGGGGTGCCTCACTTTATCTCTGACCCAGAGCGCACTCCGAAGTCACGTTTGCTGAGTGAACAAAGGGGAGAAAATGTCAAAAAAGAACCAAAGATGGGAGAAGAAGTAGACTAGGTATAAATAATTCAATAAATGTGATCAAAGAACTTTGAGGTTTCATACATGAGTAAATGGTGGATCCGTGAACTTCAATAGAAAAGTCCAGAAGAGAAACTGGTTTGAAGAGTGGCCAGTCTACTCACAAGGTTCTGGCAAAGGTAAAAGCAAATGAGGTTAGTAAAATACTCTGTAGCTCTATCTGAGGTATACATGTTTGCATTTATTTATTCACTAAACGTTCCTGAGTGGTTTTTGTGTTGGGTATTCATTCAAAAAGTATTTCAGGAACGTCTATGATCTGTGTTATAAAGATGGATAGAACAGAACACGTGTCTGAGAGACTCACTGTCTAGTGGTTGGCATAGAAATGAAACAGTAATAATAGCCAGTGCTTATTGGATATTTACTATACGCCAGACAAAAGTATTTTGTGTATTGACTCATTTTATCCTTATTACAATCCTGTGAGGTATATGTTACTACCATCTGTGGTAAGTAGAATACTAGCTCCCCTCAAAGATGCCCATATTCCAATCTCTGGAATCTGTGAATATGGTGAGTTATATGGCCAAGGGGAATTAAGCTGCAGATACAGTTTTAAGGTTGCTCATTAACCGACATTGACATAGAGTATCCTGGGTTACCCCGGTGAGCCCCGTGTCATCACAAGGACCTTTAAAAGTGGAAGGGGTGGGGGAAGCCAAAAGGGAGGCAGAGCCAGAAAGAGATGAAAGCAGGGTTGGAGAGACGTCACATCTCAACCTGCAATTGTTGACCTTGAAGATGGAAGAGGGCTATGAGTCAAGGAACGCAAGCGGCTTCTAGAAGCTAGAAAAAGCAAAGAACAGATTATCCCCTAGAGCTTCCAGAAGGAGGACAGGCCTCTGACGTATCGACATTAGTCAGGTGTAAAAGACCTGGTTTGGACTTCTGACCTCCAGAAATGTAAGATGATGTATTTTTGTTGCTTTAAGCCACTAAGTGTGTGGTACCTTGTTAAAGCGGCGATAAAAAACTAACACATTACTCTTTTTTAATTTAAGGAAAAAAATTATTGATTTATTTTATAAAGTTTTGTTTTAGAGAGAAAAAGGAGGCACAGAAAGACTGTTTTATCCCAACTTTGATTACTTAAACATTGTTCTTTCTTGAGGGCTTCCTGGTCTTTCTTACCTCTCTGGCCGCTTATTCCCAAGGCTCCTTGCAAGTTCCTTTACTTGTAACCAGTCTCTAAATGGTTGTGTTTTTCAGGGATTTTTTTCCGAAATATTCTTCTCTTCTTGAATTGTTTTCCTAGGTGATCTCATCCATTCCCAGAGTTTAAAATACTGTCTATAACCTGATGATTCTCAACATGATATTTCTAACTTCGTCCCTTCCTCTGAGCTCCATGCCAGTAAGCTTGTCACCTTCCAACCTGACATCTTTGTTCAGGTAGCTCACAAACATTCCAAACCTAACACATGTTCAAAGCAATCAGTTCCTACCACAAATCGGATCCCCACTCCCATGTTCAATTACATTTGTCTCAAGTCGAAAAAAAACTGAGTCAAGCTCATTTCTCTGTCTCTCCCTCCACCTCCATGTTCACCCCATGGTGGATGGAACCCATCCATCCTTTCCATTCAACCCATCCATGTCTTTCTCCCTTCACTACTATGAAACTGGCCCAAACCACCACCATTTCCTACCTCAAAAACCATAGTAGCTTCTCCATGTCCTCTGGGTCTATCCGTATTCCTCTGTGCATCTGTTTTCTTCACCACCTTCTTAGACAGCAAATCAGGTCTCGTCAAGTACCTGTTTAACATGCATCAAGGGCTTTCCTTTGTACTTAGAATAAGATCCAAACTCCTTTTCAGTGACTCCTAGAGCTCTGCACAGTCGAGCTCCTACTTACCTTGCCAACCTCACCTGCTACCACTGCCTCTCATCCATTCACCTTTTTCCAACCCCACCCAGGGCCTCTCTGAAGTTAACCTCTGAAGTTCTTTCCTGCAGAGCTTTGTATCTGCACCTTCCTATTCATGGGGTACACATGCTCTCTCTCACATACACACATACACACACACACACATTTTGCCTATATATTACCCATTCTTCAATTTTCAGATTAAATATCCCCCCCTTATAATACCCAACACCAAACCATGCTGTCTAAAGCATTTTTACTCTGCCACCCACCCCCTCTCCAACCTGTTTCTCTATCCCAACTCCCATTCATTTCCCTTTAACACTTACTGCACCTTGCAGTAATTTGTCATTTTAATCACTTGGGTTTTTTTATTGCTTTTTGTCTTTCTAGTATGTTAGTTCCATAAGGGCAGGAACCGTGTCTGCCTTGGTTATCAGTGTAACCCCAGAGCATATGTCTAACACATAGTAGATGCTCAATAAATATTGGCTCGAGCAAATGTTGTACATACAAAGTTAGTAATGTTTAAAATGGTACTGATACTCTCTATACCATTATCTATAGCATATCTATAGTAATGCTCCGCGATTACTTAAATGGTGCATTCGACTTTAAGCCAATAACTGATCGCTAGCCAATTGAACTTACATTTTATAATATCCTTTCCATTGATTGTAGTTATCTATACATTAAATCAACTATGCATTTAAAAGTAAAATTTCATGTGAAATTTTTTTTCATTTTTTAAATGTCATGACAAATTTTATATAATATGTTATATATAATATATAAGTTTTTTTTCATCTAAAGACTTTGGGTCAATTAGCTTTTTTTGGCCTTTATACTCGTAGTAAAACTACACGATGCAGATTCAGAGTAAGACAATCTATATTATAATAGATCAGACCAGGACACACATATTTTTTTCCAAAGTTGGAGGTGCCAAAAAGAAGAAATCTACATGCCAGGTATGGTTTCTAGGAAATCTCCAATGAGAAATAAAAGTAGAATATAAATTATTCTAATTATATGTAGCAAATTACTAATGCTTCTCAACTAGGTATCTGGAGATAGGCAACAAGTGATCAAATATAGTAGCAGGCAAATGAGGAAAGAGTGCTGATTTTTAAACTTTAAGTAAGGCTGTATTTGGAGTAAAGAGCCTACTCCTTTGAAAAATATGTGGAATGAGAAAGAAACACCTTCATTCTTCTTCCACTCTTCATTAAAGCAAAGGATACCCAATCCCCCATAGAGGACCAATGGAAACGTGGGATCTGTAAGTTCGAAGGATAATATTCAATTTGATCAGTAAATTTTTTTATTTTGAGGTTACAGGATAATAGGTGGTTTTGAAAATAAGCAAGACAAATGAATCACTGGACCTGACTTTATATAGGTTATAATCTCATTGGAAAAATAAGACGAAATATGTGAAGAGTCAAGCAACAAACACATCAGGACCAGAGTACTAACTAACTAACTAATTACACATGTCCCTTCAAGAGAAGACATGGTGTCAAATTCTGGCTCTAAATCTTTACCAGCTGTACAACTTTTGTGAAGCTACACAACCTCTGAACCCCTGTCCCTCCTCTGTCAGAAGAGGATTATAGAAGCATACTGTGCCTCATAGGGTCACAATAGGACAAAATGAGATCATCTTGGCAGAGTGCTTGGCATTGAGCATAGCACAAAGTAAGCGCTCACTAAACATTAGCTATTGTTATGACTATTTTAGTCTTTTGTAAGTTATATGAGAAATTGTTTATACAAATGGAAATGGAGAAAACCTCTGTTGAAAAGTATTATTTGCAAACCGTGTCATTTGTTGTAAAGGATTTATCACAGACTTACTCACATCATTGAGATGAACCCCACGGTAACATTTGCCAGAAGTTTGCAACTTTGAGGTATTAATTTTTGGAGTTAAAAGGCTCTTTTCTTAGATGGCTTTCTTTTGATTAAATTCTGCCCCAAGTGAGAGGTAGAGGAATCTTATTTATGATCACATGGCCTATTATAAAAAGATAATTATTCAACAAAAACTTATTTTGAAGGACAAAAAATGTCACACAGGGCCCTTGCACTTTAAAAAGATACATAGGGGCAGCTCGGTGGCTCAGTCAGTTAAGCATCCCACTCAGTTTTGACTCAGGACATGATCTTATGGTTCCTGGGATGGAGCCCCACATTGGTCTCTGCGCTGACAGCACGGAGCCTGCTTGGGATTCTCTCTTTTCCTCTCTCTCTGCCCCTCCCCTGTTTGCGCTCTCTTTCTCTCTCTCTGTGTCTCTCAAAATAAATAAATGTTAAAAAGATACATAGATGTAGATATATAGATATATATAATCTGTCTCCCATGGAGAGAAAGCATGCATACCAAAAACTGCATTATAAATCAATAAAGAAGTACATGTCATATATCATTCTGTTTGGGAATTCCTCCTCTCTCGTGGTTTTAACTGCCTCCTTCATTCTGATGACTTCCAAATCCATACCTGAAAACTGAACCTCTCTTCTGAGCCATTGTACGTTCAGATGAGGACTGGATAGCTCCATTAAATGTAGCACGTCCAGAACTGCACTCACCATCTTGCTGCCAGGTATCTGCTTCCCCCCTTTATTACTACTTATCAACCAGTCAGGCCAGGAACTCGGAGCCTAAGTTACTCTTTCTTCCCTCTCCCTAAATGCTATTCTTTTTTTTTAATGTTTATTTATTTTTGAGAGACAGAGCAAGGGAGGTGCAGAGAGAGAGGGAGACAGGTTTCTGAAGCAGGCTCCAGGCTCTGACCTGTCAGCTCAGGGCTCTAACTCAGGAACTACAAGATAATGACCTGAGCTGAAGGTGGATGCTTAACCCACTGAGGCCACCCAGGCACCCCTCTCCATAAATACTATTAATCCTTCAGCCCCTGATTTTGCTTTCTATGTTTTCCTCATCTCTATCCCCTCCTCTATGCTGATATCCCCATTATCTTGATTTGGGGTCCTCCTTTTCTCTCATGTATATTAAAGCTGGGAAATTGCTCTCTCTGCTCCCCTTCCAAATCCTCCACGCCTTGCAGAATCGTCTGTCTAAAAATCAATCCTGATCCCTTCTGTTTTAATACCTTTCCATATCTCCCTCTGCTTAATGACTCCCCAGTATTGACAGTTATGAGGTAATGACTCAGTTATTTGATTTTTACTGACTGCTGACTATGGAATAGAGACTGTTATAGGTGCTGAGAAAAGAATATTACAAAAGCAGCCAAGATTCTCAACCTCATAACTATATATTCTAAGAGACTTCCCCCCCACAAAGTAAACAAAGACCAACTGTAAGGTCAGGTAGTGACCATCAATACAAAGAAAGGTAAAGCAGGATATGGGGAAAGAGCCAGATGAAGGTGACTATTTTAGGTATAGTAATTACAGAAGGTTTTTCTGAAGAGAGAACTCTTAAGCAAGATTTTAAGGAAGTTAAGCAACGAACAATTTAAAAATCCAGAGGGAAGTGTCTCAGACAGGAGAAATTGTGAAAATTTCCTGAGCTTGGAAAGCTTGAGGAATAGACAGAAGACCAGTATGACTGAAACAGAATGTGCAAAGAAGAAAGTGACAGTAATGAAGACAAACAGGTAGGCAGGACGCACGGTTTAGGGCTTTGTAAACTATGCCAAAGAGCAGGATTTATTCTAAGAATAATAGAATACCCCTGAAAGGTGCTTTTTTAAAGTCAAGTATATATTGAGGTATAACTTATATACCAAAAAATGTATTTTTTAAGTGTACCATTTGTTGAGCTTTGACATGTTTTGAGCATGCCATCACCATAACAGTCAAGATAGGAATGTTTCCATCTCTCCAGAAAGTTCTCTTGTGCTCCTTTGGAAGCAACCACACCCTTACTCTCAGACCCTGTTAACTACTGATCTATTTTTTGTTCTTCTGGTTTTGCCTTTTCTAGAATGTCCTATGAATGGAATCATATTGGGTGTAGATTTGTGTGTCTGCCTTCTTTCACTTAGTACAATGCATTTGAGATTCATCCCTATCCTTACATGTATCGGTAGTCTATTATATTTTATTCCTGAGTAGTTTTTCGTTATGGGTGTGCTACAATTTGTCCAGTTGATGGCATTTAGATTGTTTCCAGTTTGGGACTGTTACAAATAAAGCTGCTATAAACATTCACATAAAGGTCTTTTTGTGGGTGTATGTTTTCATTTCTCTCAGGGAGATATCTAGGAGTAGGATTGGTAGGTCATATGGTAAGTGTATGTTTAATTTTGTAGGAAACTGCCAAATTGTTTTCCAAAGTGTCTGTACCATTTTGCATTCCATCAGCAGTGTGTGAGAGTGTCAGCTGTTTCATGTCTTTGCCAACTCTTGATATTGTGAGTTTTTATTTTTCATTATAGCCAACTTAGTAGGTGTGTAGTGGCATTTGTTGTGACTTGCATTTGCATTTCCTTGATGATATTAAGCATATTTTCATGTGTTTCGCCACAGCCTTGCCAACCCCTATTGTTTCATCCATATCTTATATGAGTAATGTGTTCAAATCTTCTGCCCATTTTGTTATGGGTTGTTTGCCTTTTAAGAGTTCTTTACGGCCTGGATATAAGACATTTATCAGATATGTATTTAGCAATTATACTCTCCTAGTCCATGGTGGTCTTTTTGTTTTCTTAACAATGTCTTTCCAAGAGAGGAAGCTTTCAGTTTTGATGAAGTCTAGTTTATCAATTTTTATTTTGTTGTTCATGTTTTTTGTGTGTGTCCTGAGAAATCTTTGTTTAACTCAAGGTCACAAAGATTTTCTCCTATATTTTAAAAGTTTTATGGTTTTTGGTTTTATATTTGGTCTCTGACCCATCATAAGTTTTCGATTAGTATTGTTACAAAATCTCACATAAAAAATAACTGTAATATAGAGCATAGACCATAGTATTCCACACTATGGTAGTTCAGAGCAGTAGTGCACAGACTGATTAGAAGGAAATTACAGTAATTCAAATTGAGAGATTTTTTTTTAATTTCTGGTAATGAAAGTGGTAAGAGGTAGCCTGAAGAAAGACACATTTTTAAGTTAGAACCAAGAAAATTTGTTAATGAAAGAAGAAAAATCAGGGTATTACTCCAAAGTTTTTGGACTGAACAACTGAGTTGATAGTTGGTATAGGTTGTAAAAAGATTTGCCGTTTTCTAAGTTAAAAAGACTGAGAGAGAGAAAATGAAGAGTTGCGTTTTGGATCTATAAAGCTTGAGATGCCCATTGAAACCCCGGGGGTTGGTGAGGCTTACATGGGCATCTGTTGCTTTTGCTTCCTATTGTCCATTTGCCTTTCTTCTTTTTTTAAAAAGTTTTTATTTAAATTCCACTTTGGTAACATACAGTGTTATATTAGCTTCAGGTGAAAATATAGTGATTCAACACTTTCACATAGTGCTCGTGCTGATCACAAGTGCACTCCTTAATCCCCATCCCCTATTTCCCCCATCCCCCACACCCACTCCCATCTGGTAACCATCGGTTTCTTCTCTATAGGTGAGAGCCTGTTTCTTGTTTGTCTCTCTGTCTCTTTTTTTCCCCTTTCCTCATTTGTTTCGTTTCTTAAATTCCACATATGAGTGAAATCATATGGTATTTGTCTTTCTCTGACTTATTTTGCTTAGCATTATACTCTTCAGCTCCATCCATGTCTTTGCAAATGGCAAGATTTCATTCTTTTTATAGCTGAATAATAGCTCACTTTGTGTGTGTGTGTGTGAGTGTGTGTGTCCATGCATTCATCTATCCATCATCTATCAATGAACACAGACTGCTTCTGTATCTTGGCTATTATAAATAATGCTACTATAAACAGGGGTGCATGTATCCCTTTGAATTAGCCGTTTTCTTTGGGTAAATACTCAGTAGTGTGATTGCTAGATCTTAAGTAATTCTGTTTTTAACTTTTTTTTAACTTTTTGAGGAAATTCCATACTGTTTTCCACAGTAGCTGTACCATTTTGCATTCCCACAAACAGTACAAGAAGATTCCCCTTTTGCCACAGCCTTGCCAACCCCTATTGTTTCATCGTGGTTTCGATTTGTATTTCCCTGATGGTAAGTGATGACAAACATCTTTTCATGTGTCTCTTGGCCATCTGAATGTCTTCTTTGGAAAAATGTTCATGTCTTCTTCCCATTTTTTAATTGGATTATTTGGTTTTTTGGTGTTGAGTTGTGTACATTCTTTATATATTTTGGATACTAACCCTCTATCAGATATGTCCTTTGCAAATATCTTCACCCATTCCATAGGTTGTCTTTTAGTTTTGTTGATTGTTTCCTTCACTGTGCAGAAGCTTTTTATTTTGATGTAGTTTCTGTAGTTTATTTTTACTTTTATTCCCTTGCCTCGGGAGACACAGAAAACAGTTGCTGCAGATGATGTCAAAGAGATTACTGCCTGTGTTCTCTTCTATGATTTTTATGGTTTCAGGTCTCACATTTAGGTCTTCAATTCATTTCGAATGTATTTTTGTATGGTGCAAGAAAGTGGTCCATTTTCTTTCTTTTGCATTTCGCTGCCCAGTTTTCTCAGTACCATTGGTTGAAGAGACTGTCTTTTTCCTATTGGATATTCTTTCCTGCTTTTTTTGAAGACTAGTTGACCATATAGTTTTGGGTTTATTTCTGATTTTTCTATTCTATTGACCTATGTGTCTATTTTCATGCCAGTACCATACTTTTTTGATCACTACAGCTTTGTAATATAACTTGAAGTCTGGAATTGTGATGCCTCCAGCTTTTCTTTTCTTTTTATGTATTTTTTTTAAAGCTTAAAAGAGAGAAACCATGAGTTTCTCTTTTTATTTTTTTATTTTGCTTTATTTTTTAACAGTTTATTGTCAAATTGGTTTCTGTACAACACCTGGTGCTCATCCCAACAAGTGCCCTCCTCAGTGCCCATCAAGGTTGCTTTTGCTACTTGGAGTCTTTTGTGGTTCTGTACAAATTTTAGGATTGTTTGTTCTAGCTCTGTGAAAAATGCTGTTGATATTTTGATAGGGATTGCATTAAATGTGTAGATTGCTTTCGGTAGTATAGACATTTTAACAATATTTGTTCTTCTAGTCCTTGAGCATGGAATGTTTTTCCATTTCTTTATGTCCTCTTCCATTTCTTTCATCAGTGTTTTATAGTTTTCAGAATACAGGTCTTTCACCTATTTGGTTAGGTTTAATCTTAGATATCTTATTTGGGTACAATTGTAAATGGGCTTGTTTCCTTAATTTCTCTTTCTGCTGCTTCATTATTGATGGATAGAAATGCAACATATTTCATGCATTGATTTTGTATCCTGTGACTTTACTGAATTCATTTATCAGTTCTAGCAGTTTTCAGTAGAATCTTTCAGGTTTTCTACCTAGAGTATCATGTCATCTACAAATAATGAAAGTTTGACTTCTTCATTACTGATTTGGGTGACTTTTATTTCTTTTTGTTTTCTGACTGCTGTGGCTAGGACTTCCAGTAGTATGTTGAATAAAAATGATGAGATTGGACATACTTCTTCCAAGCCTTAGGAAAAGCTCTCAATTTTTCCCCATTAAGAATGATGTTAGCTATGGGTTTTTCACATATGACCCTTATTATGTTGAGGTATGTTCACTCTAAACCTACTTTGTTGAGGGTTTTTTTTATTATGAATGGATAGTATGCTTTGTCAAATGCTTTTGCTCCATCTATTGAAATGATCAGATCATTCTTATCCTTTCTTTTATTGATATGATGTATCACCTTGATGTGATTTGTGAATATTGAACCACCCTTGCAACCAAGGAATAAATCCAAACTAATAGTGTTGTATGATTTTTTTAATGTGTTGTTGGATTCAGTTTGCCAGTATTTTGTTGAGGATTTTTGTTTCTATGTTGATCAGGGATATTGGCCTGTAGTTTGTTTTTAGTGGCGTCTTTATCTGGTTTTGGTATCAGGGTAATTCTGGCCTCATATAATGAATTTGGACATTTTCCTTCCTTTTCTATTTTTTTGGAATTGTTTGATAAGACTAGGTATTAACTCTTCTTTAAGTGTTCGGTAGAATTTGCCTGGGAAGCCATCTGGTCTTAGACTTGTTTGAGAGTGTTTTAATTACTGATTCAACTTCTTTGCTGATTATTGGTCGGGTCAAGCTTTCTATTTCTTCCTGTTTGAGTTTTGGTAGCTTATATGTTTTTTGAGTTTACCTATTTCTTCTAGGTTGTCCAATTTGTTGGCATATAGTTTTTCATAATAGTCCCTTATAATTATTTGTATTTCTGTGGTGTTGGTTATTTCTCCTCTCTCATTTGTTATCTTATTTATTTGAATTCTTTATCTTTTTTTTCTTGATAGTCTGGCTAGAGGTTAATCAATTTTATTGATTTTTTTTTTCAAAGAAACATCTCCTGATTTTGTCGATCTGTTCTATTGGCTTTTTAGTTTCCTTATCACTCATTTCTGCTCTAATCTTTATTATTTCCTTCCTTCTGTTGGTTTTAGGTTTTGTTTCCTTATTTTTCTAGCTCCTTAAGGAGTAAGTTTAGGTTGTTTATTTGGGATTTTTCTTGTTTCATGAGGTAAGACTGTTTTGCTATAAACTTCCCTCTTAGAAGGGAAATGGCCTATTCCTTCTCGGTGACAGGGCAGAGGGAGCAATGAACAGACAGTGGAGTGAAGGCATGGAAAACTGGAAGGTGGGTGCTGCTGGCTCAGCTCTGCCATCCCCAGGACTGAAAAGCTTAAAGCAATGATCAGAAGAATACTCACTGAACTTGAGAAAAGAGTGGAAGACACAGTGAGACCCTTAACACAGACATAAGATCAACACAGCAGAGATAAAGGGCTCAACAAATGAAATGAGAAACATGCTTGATAGAATGAATAGCAGGATGGAAGAAGCACAGTAATGAATTGGTGACCTAGAAGACAGAGTAATGGAAAGTAATCAAGCTGAATAAAAGAAGGGAAGAAAAGAATTACGCAAAATGAGAATAGACTTAGGGAATTCAGTGACTCCATCAATGTAACAGGATTCATATTATAGGAGTCTCGATGTCAGAGTTTAGGCTCTTAGATCCAGCTGTGTTTAAATCTTACCTTCAGTATTTCAATTATGTCAACCATTAAACACCATTTTTGATTGTGCCAATTTGGATTGGGGTTTTTGTCACTTACAACTAGTAAAGTCCCAACTAATATATAGAATATCTCAAGTTTTTCCACTGATATAGCTCTAATTGCAAAGAAAAATAAATCAGTAGTAACCTGATAATGTAGTCCAGAGAGGGTCAAAACCTGTGTTAAATGTCTTTAAAAATCTCCTATCCTCTTAAAATTTAATGTGAATTTTACATCACTCTTCTTTGTAGAAAGAAAAAAGAGGTGTGCCTTGGTGGCTCAAACGGTTAAGTGTCCAACTTTGGCTTGGGTCATGATCTCATGGTTTGTGGGTTTGAACCTTGTTTTGGGCTCTGTGCTGGAGCCTGCTTCAGATTCGGTGCCTCTCTCTCTCTCTCTCTCTGCCCCTCCCCACACTCACACTCTGTCTTTCTCTCTCTCTCAAAAATAAACATTAAAAAAAAAAAAGAATACCCTCCATCTGTAAACAAAAAGTAATACTTCATAAAAATATACTATTTTTTGCCTGTGGCTCTACTTACCCCATCTTGAGGATTGTTCATGAACTCAAGTGAGCTAGACATCATCATTGGAAGTGGATGGAGAGGATTGAGATCAAGAGAATCATGTTTATACATTTGCCGGATGACATTTTAAAAGTTTCAGTGTCCACATTGAAAACTAGACCTGCATGTTCTATTCTCTAACACTCTGTAATTTTCAGCCCTCCCTACTTCACCTGGCTACTGTAAGGACCAATCTAGTGGTGACATAATGCCCATTCTCCTTAAGATGATTTAGAAATCAATGACCTCTATGAGTCAGCATGGAGTGAGAGCTCATCATAGTTCTTAAAACTGAAAACTTGATTTTTTGTTAAGTGGAGTTATTAGTAACCGTATTTTAACACAATTTGGAAATTAATGGAGTATCTTAAATATACTGTATCTCGATTTTTAAAAAAATTTTTTAAACATTTATTTATTTTTTGAGACATAGAGACAGAGTGTGAGCAGGAGAAGGGCCGAGAGAGAGGGAGACACAGAATCCGAAGCAGGCTCCAGGCTCTGAGCCAGCAGCACAGAGCCCGACGCGGGGCTCGAACTCACAGACCGCGAGATCATGACCTGAGCCGAAGTCGGCCGCCTAACCGACTGAGCCACCCAGGCGCCCCTGTATCTCGATTTTTAGAAAACATTTGATAAAGTTTCTCATAGTATTTGTATGGATAAAATGACGAAAGCTAATGCCACTGCAATGCTTAGTGGATGTACAGCTGATTGAATAATACTTTGAAAGAATATTGATTACTGGTTATGAAAAATATTTACTTAATGGCATACCACCTACCCGTCTCTGTTCTTGGTCCTTTTCTATTAATAATATGAAAGCAAATTACATTTAATTGATTAACACAAACAACCAGAGATCAAAAATGATCCTGATATGCTAGAATATTACACAGAAAATTTTAAAATAATAATCAAACAAATGGTAAGTGACATTTAGCTTCAGGTTAGGAAATTCTGGACTTGAGAGCAAATCTTGTTCAATAGACCTGAGTATATAGGTAATTACAAATACAAAATTAGTTGGAGGAAAAGTGTGGTTTCTTTTCAGCTAACTTAGCTTGAGGTAGCAATAGAAGTGTAATACCCAGAACTCAGGAAGTAATGGATCCCTCATCATTCAGCACTGATGAGATAATATCTTAGGTTATATTCTGAAGAGAGATGTAGTAGAAAAACTAGCCTGTGTCCTGGAAAAAGTGACCAAATGGTGGGAGATATGGAAACATGGAAGCTGAAGGGGGTTCTGTACTGTGTAACTGAGGAGAACAAGGACTGGGGGAGATGTGTCCATCGCTTCCTTCTAGGCTGTCATGGAGCACAGGCTGTAGACTTGCTCTCCTACTAGAGGGGAGGGCCAGGACCAGGAGGGAAATGGGGCAGGTGAAGTGGGCTCTGGTTCAGGATGAGAACGAACCAGAAACCACGGAGCAGACTCCCCAAAGGCACACCCTCTGTCACAGGCTGGTCTTTGACAAGGACTGCGTGCTCTTCATCCATCTGCTCATTTGCTTATCTGGCAAAACTAGATTAGAGAAATTTGTGGTTCCTTTGAAACCTAAGTTTATGTAATTTATTATAAATTATTAAGACAAGAAGTTAAATCATACAGACATCAGCCCCTGACAATGTATACATTTTCACAAATGTGAGGTGAGACAGGAGGTGCCCACGGGTGTCTTGTCTCACTATTTGCGTTTTGCAGCAACTGTTTTGCTTCAGTCACTGTTGGCAACCAAACTGGAATTTATGTCTGGTTTTACTCCATTTGTATATCAGTGAGGAGCATGAGCTAGAGACAGACTAGAGACAGACTGCCTTTGCTTGAATTTTGGTTTTACAGCGTAGGTTTGGGGTATGTTATCTGAATCTTCGAGCCGCTTTTTCCAATCTGAAAACTGGGAATAATTGACGTACACATGGGGAGGTTGTGAGAACCAGATGAGAGTGCGTGTAAAGCACTCGGTGCGGCACCTGCAACCGAGCAAACCCTCAGTGAATGTTACTGTGATTGTATCATCCGTAGTAATAAGCCGTGCCCACCTCCGCAATGTAGCTCTTGGGTTTTACCTTCAAATTTACTCTACATACTTTAGAGGCTGAATAACTCTGTTTGGGTTATTGTCCTGCTTTGGAATAGAAGTTGAAAAATACGAAACGGGGCTTCTTAAACAGATAAGGGGCAGTGTGGTGTGGTAGGAGCAGGAACCTGGTCCCAGTCCATTCAGACTAGCACTGGGACTAGACAGACCAGTTAGGCTTTACATAAGTACAGTGAGAGGATTTTGTTCTTTCCTGGCTAAAATGTTTTGTCCTAAATGAGGCCATGACTGGAAGAGAATAATAAATCACGAGGATAGACAGAGGAATGGGAATACTGAAAAGCCTAAACATTGACTATTTAGAGTAGTTTGTGAACGAAAGAACCTCCTTTACAAGCTTCAATGTGAAATTAATGGTCCTTGTGAGCTATATAAAACAAGGCAATAATAGCCATGTCTTCCAATCACTTCCAAATAGAAATCACTAAAATCCCCTAAAGTTTAATAAGAATATACTTCATTCAACTGAGGTGAAGTTAAAGGTGACACCTGTCAGACATTGCCATGCTAATCACATATAGTCTTTCTTATAGGCTGGCATGCTATGTTACAGGGTCACAGCCAGATGGAATGGATGATTGCCTGTTGTTAATTTGATTTGCACTGGAATTCTGTAAGTTGACTACAGGATCAAGAACAGATGGAGTTAAAAGAATCCTTTTATTGCCAGATGGCCTCCCGAAGCTTTAACCCAGAGCCACACACTCTCTGAATCAACGATAGCCCCAGTAATCAAAGGCACAAGTTTTACCACACCCCCACCCTCTCCTTCCTCTACCCTCTTACCAAATTTATCCAGCACCTCCAGTGTGAATGCACTGTGCATACAAGGAATAAGATGCTTCATTTGCCAAGAATTCAATGTCACAGTGAAAAATAGACCCATAATTCTATTCTGTCTATAAGACAATTCTTATATAATGGGATAAGCGAAATGTAGAAATGTGTACAGAGCAGTGTGGGAGTGTTAGAGGTGATAGCTCAAATGAGGGATTGGGGAGGCAATGTAAACAATAGAGAAGACCCATCATTGGGGGATGATAGATACTGATTTGTTAAAGTTAAATAGCAATTAGCCAGGGAAATAAATGGAACAGGGAAGGGCGGGCCTTCTAAGCAGAGGGGGAAACAGGAACATAGGTATGGCAACAAGAAACAGCATGGTGACCATCACATGCACTCTAAGCAGTTCCACATTGCTGAATCACAAAGCACAGGGCGGGAGGTAGAAAATAATTAGACAAAAGAAGTTGGCGTGGACTAACCTAAAAAGATCCATTTGTGTGCCGCTAAGTAGCCTAGACTAGAGGTTCACAATATGGCCCATGGATCAGCAGTCTCGACATCACCTGGGAATTTGTTGTACATGTGAATGCTCCGGTCCTATCCTGGAACTACTGAATTAGAAATTCTGAAGGTAGGGTCCATGAATTGATGTTTCCACAGTTGATTCTGAGGTACATTACAGTTTGAAAAACATTTGTGTAGACTTTATCCTATAGTAGGAAGGGAACTTTCGAAGAGTATTAAGAAGAGTGCCATGGACTCTTCATGATATCAGATATGCCTTTCCCATGCCTTTTGTGATTTTAGAGATTAATGCTCTAATGAAAGACCACTCAAGATGGACTTGCATCTGGGAAACAAAGTCAGTTACATTCTCTTATAGATCTATAAGACTATACAGCTGGATAGAATCAAGCTATTGGGAAGGAACGTATCCTGAAAAATCCTTATCATAGAAATAATATCTTTTTTTAAAAATAATTTATTGTCAGATTGGTTTCCATACAACATCCAGTGCTCATCCCAACAAGTGCCCTCCTCTGCGCCCATCACCCACTCTCCCCCCTCCCACACACCTGTCATCCCTCAGTTTGTTCTTACTCAGTTTGTTCTTAGTCTATAAGAGTCTCTTCTTATGTTTTGTCTCCCTCCCTCTCTGTGTCTTTTTTTTCCCCCTCTTTCCTCCCCCATGGTTTTCTGCTAAGTCTAGAGATAATATCTTGATAGGCTACAAAAGATATGTTTGGCACACTTTGAGATCTTACTT
This sequence comes from Paguma larvata, assembly GCA_030068075.1. Taxonomy (NCBI): domain Eukaryota; kingdom Metazoa; phylum Chordata; class Mammalia; order Carnivora; family Viverridae; genus Paguma; species Paguma larvata. Next base: position 3,037,314 of record CM057827.1, read on the forward strand.
CCTCAGTCAAAAATTACACGAGAAATTGTTGTTAAACTCATTCAGATACCATATATATGTTAACTCTGAGAAAGTGGCCCATCCTATCCATAACCCTATCGAAACCCCAAGCTTTATTTTTAGCAGTGGAATTTTTTTTTAAAGAATCACTTATATCATCTTCCAATTAAAAGTCAAGTCACTCTGGCTGAAGCTGAGGAAGAGGAGCACTTTACTTGTCTCCTTTGACAGTTTCTGAGATCCCACCATCAAGCCCATTGCTTTAGAATCATTGATCTATTTTATTCCTGGTAGGCATGAATAATCCCACTTCATTAATCAGGCTGATGGTGGCTGTATCACTCAGAATTTTCTAGAGAAACAGAACGAATAGGATATTTGTATATGAGTGTGTGGTGTATACTAATTCACTAGTCTGTATGGTTGTGTCATGGACACATACACAAACAGAGAGAATGGAAAAGAGGGGGAGATTTATTATAAGGAATTGTGTGATTGTGGGGAACTGACAAGTCTACAACTGGCAGGGCAGGCCAGCAGCCAAAAACTCTAGCAAGAGTTGACATTGTCCAACTTGAGTCCAAAGGCAGTCTGGAGACAGAACTTACTTCTTCCTTCAGGGACCCCTGTCTTTTCTCACCTTCAACTGATTATGTGAGGCCCACCCATGTTATAGAGGATATGTTTCACTTGGTGTCTACTGATTTAAATGTTAATCATGCCTTTAAAAGCCTTCACAATAATATCCAGGCTACATACTAATATATAGGCATAGTCTAGGCAGTTTGACAAAGAGCTGAAATAGATGGTGCTGATTTTCCTAGCTACTACAGTAATAAGAAAGGTTCTGAAGAGCTAGGTGACTAGAGACAAAAACCAAACATCTTAAAGTGCAAATGTGTTCAAAAATGTCTTTGAAACGAATAATGTACCTAGAGGTCTAGCAAGTGCCATATGAGGAAAGGCAGGGAAAAGCAAGCCTAACTGGGGTGAATTTGTCTTACCTCAAAAACAAATTATAGAGTAGAAATTAGTCACCAAAACTCTGCCAAAAACTACAAACTTTTCATTAAAGAGCTATTAACATTGAGGCTGATACGGCAGCAGATTGGAGAACTCCGACCTATTTCCCAGCAACTGGTTCTTGTTACCAGGGGTATTAGTGAAGGAAATGAAACTCTTGCCTGTTGAAAGCTGAGCTCATGCCAAAAGAATATTAGCTCTTCAATTTAAAGGAAAGTAGTTCAGAAAGGAGTGGCAGAATGATAACCAATACAGGTCATGCAGCATTTAATCACTTAGCCAAGTGTTTGGACTGTAAACTGTGATCTCGTGCACGGCACAGCTCACATCTCAGAATGGACCTTCCCTCTAAATCCACTGCCAGGTTGGACTGTATGTGGTATGAGGCTGGTACCACCTTCATCAATTTGGCCACAGCCACTGGGTCAGGGCAGCCATTTTGTACATCAACAACCTATGAGGTAATTTGGCACACAAAAAAGAAAACTCCACCCCACAGAGAAGATAGTGACTAATTAACAAATCTAATTCTCCCTTTGAGAAAGTTTGGAGTCCTAAAAAGAAAGTCACTCAGAAGTAGCTGGTAAGGAGAACAAAGACTAAAAGCACACAGAGAAGCCAGGGGATCAGAGCACAGAGATGACCAAAGTATAGAGCATGACTTCACAATATAGAAGAGGGTCTGACAGAAAAAGAGAATTATAATACCATGTGATAAATGTCACAATAGCAAGACATATAGAACACTATGGGGAAACACTGAAAAGGTACTTGGAAGGCAACTAAGAATGGCTTTTTGGAGGAGACCATACCAATAGCACAGTAGTAATAATGGCAGGGCACTGTCAAGGATTCCATAAACTGCTATTGAGGGAGTGACTGATGGCTCTCTAAAGCCAGAATTGGATCTCGAGAAATAGAAACCTTCTACTTCTCAAATTACACTGGATTGGCATATAGCCCAGTCCTGTGTCTGTGGCTATCTTTACGTGACTTCCACTTCTCTTGCTGATACTTAGTTCCCATATGGCCCCAGACACTTCTTTTCCTTATCCTTTTTCCATGTGTATTTGCAATAAGACCTCTGGCAATCAAGAGAGTTGATGTTACTTGTAACATGAAAACCAAATACGCCACCTTGGGTTCATTATTTATTATACAGTTAGGAAATTTTGCAAATCAAGGCCAAAACAATCTAAAACCCAAAATTTGGGTTCAGAATAAAACAAAATGTCCTTAAAATTCAAACTTATAAAACGAAAATAAAAGACTTATCCCATCTAATTTTTTATTTTAATCCCTGAAAGATTTTACTTACATAAATTGTCACTGATGTGTGATAGACAAATTAAGGGGAATTTATACTGTCCTCCTTTCCAGTTAGGGATTGGAAACCATGAGTCAAAAATCAAAAGTTAAAAAAAAAAAGGAAAAGGAAAAAAAAATGTAGTGACTGGGTGGCTCAGTCATTTGAACATCCCACTCTCAATTTCAGCTCAGGTCATGAAGCCAGGGTTGTAGGGTTGAGCCCCACATCACACTGAGCACGGAGCCTGCTTAAGATTTTCTCTCTCTCTCTCTCTCTCTCTCACCTCCCTTTACTCCTCTCTCCCACTCAGGTTCTCAGCTCTCTGAAAATTAAAAAAAATCAGAAGTTTCTGTCCCTCAAACCATCTTCAAATGTCAGATTTTCCACAAAACGCTGAATGAAAATGAAAATAAAACACATATGTACATACACACATACTTTCTGAAAACCAGAATTATTAACTGGTATATCGTCTGGGTCCACCTCTCCTTCCTGTTGGGTTTCCTTAGTTGTCAAACTGCTACAGGACATAAAAGCAACACAACATAGACAACCATTGAAGAATGGCTAGAAATGTATTTCCCTTTAATTCAGCCATTAATTGTAATAGTAATTGTAATTCAGCCATTACAGTGATTGTACCAAAGAGTGATGTTAATGGTTCTATCAACTGTGCAAAATTACTTGCTAGTAGTATCTTGCAAGAGATAAACTGAGTTAAAACTTTGAGCATCTAATAACTACAAAGGATGAATTTTCAGTTTACTGAGCACAATGTAACATCCCTAATGGAAATGTAGGCAAATTTGCATTGTGTTAACTTGAAAAAGCGGAACTTCAAACATCAGTAAAATTCTATTTTCAGCACAAAATTAGGAACAATGTAAATCAAATTTATTAACCTTGAAGAACTATAATTTTAAGTTGGAGGAAGGATGAATAAATTATCTACTGTGTTTATGGTAGTGGCATATGTCTTAGCCACTTTTTAAAAATTTTTTTATAGTGTTTATTTTTGAGAGAGAGAGACAGAGTGCAAGCGGAAGAGGGGCAGAGAGAGAGAGAGACACAGAATCTGAAGCAGGCTCCAGGCTCTGAGCTGTCAGAACAGATGTCTTGGCCACTTTTGATCTTAAACTTCTTTGTCAGTCCTATGAGAGCAATTCAACAGGAAATATGCCAGTTTTGAATTTTGCCAAGTCTTTAGGAACACATCATTTTCATAAAATGAAACTATAATGTACATTCTCTACTTTAATGATATGCCAGTAACATTCATGTCAATAAAATTTCTTCAGTTTATTGACTGGCATCTGGGTCTAACCAGGCAGAGAAGTCATCATAAGTTTATATTTCAGGCTATTAAGCTCTGATGGTTAGTTTTATGTATCCACTTGATTGGGCTAAGAGGTTACTGGTAAAACACTATTTCTGGGTGCGTCTGTGAGGGTGTTTCCAGAAGAGATTGGCATTTGAATTGGTGAACTGAACAAAGCAGCTGATCCTCCCACTGTGGGTGGGTGTGATCCAGTCTCTGAGGACCTGAATGGAACAAAAGGTAGGGCAAGGGAAATTCACTTTCTCTGCTTTTCGAGCTGAGACACCCATCTTCTCCTGCCCTCAGACGTTGTCACTCTCTGGTTTTCTGACTTTGGGACTCGGTTTGGGATGTATACTTTCGGCCCCCCTATTCTCAGACCTTCAGACTTGAATAGCTGTCCTACTTCTCTAGACTACAAATCAAGGAATTTTTTGGCCTCCATAACTGTATGAGTCAATTCTGATTGGTTCTATTTTTATAGAGAAATCTAATATATAAGTGATATTTAGAAAATCTGAAATACATAGCTCATTGGATATAGTCATCCCATAAGTTTCTAGTTCTAGTAGATTTTCTTTTGCTTTTTTTGGGTTGTGAAACCCTTTGAAAGTCTATGACTCTAACCTCCAGAAAAACGCATATATGCACTGGTACACTCCATCCTGCCTACATGTATCATGGACCCCAAATAAAGAATCCCTCTTTAGATAGACAATATTTGTGAAACAGAGGTCTGGGTAAGCAGGTACATGCACTCTACCCCAAAGGAGCAGCAGTTCAGCACTCAGTCCATTCTATGCACATGTATAGGCAGAATGTGGTTCTGGTTTCAAATTAGTTTCAATTACACTTCCTTCAACACTCTTTAATGTCCTAGAATTTCTCTTTGTATTAAGGATCAAAGACTTTTAGGCCATTAAGCCAAAGATGAGACTAGGTTCCTGACATAGTAAATATTTGCAAATATTCTTTTTGGTCACTATTAGAGAATAATAATGATAAAAAAAAAGTTAAAACACAGAAACAACAAACCACACTCATTGTGCTAAATTTGTTATAATAAAAGTAAAATATGAGAGAACTAATCAAGGATATTTTTTTCTCTTAAAATAGTTTCTTAAATCAACTTATACCAAACACACACACACACACACACACACACAGATACATATATACAAGCTCTGAAATGACATGAGCATACATAGAATTTGTTAAAATATATATAATATATATATAATATACATTATATATATTAATGTTTATTTATTTATTTTGAGAGAGAGAGAGAGTTTGAGTGGGGAAGGGGCAGAGAGAGAGACTTTCAACTAGGTTCCATGCTGTTAGTACAGAGTCAGACACAGGGCTCAATCCCACGAACCATGAGATCATGACCTGAGCTGAAATCAAGAGTCAGATGCTTAACCCACAGAGCCACCCAGGCGCCCTCCGCATATATTTTTGATTATTGTTTGTTAAGACTATGCCCTTCTCTAAAAGATAGCAAGATTTGAAAATCCAAAAGATAACATAAGGATTTGTGGGTGAGTTTTTATTTAGAAAGCAATTCTTAATTGTCTAAGCAAAAGAAAGATACAAAATGGTTTCTTTTTTTTTTTTCTAAATATTTATTTACTTTTAAGAGAGAGAGAGAGAGTGAGTGTGAACAGGGGAGGGGCAGAGAGAGACGGAGACACAGAATCCAAAGCAGGCTCCAGGCTCTGAGCTGTCAGCACAGAGCCCGACGACGGGGCTTGAACTCAGGAACCCCGAGATCATGACCTGAGCCGAAGTCAGACGCCCAACCGACGAGCCACCCAGGTGCCCCCCAAATCGTTTCTTTAACTAGAAGTTTTGTCTATTCAATTGCCTGTCATAAGGAAAGGCATTTGCCTATAGGATTATTCATTTGAAAAATGCAAAACGTGACTTGAAATATATCCTCGAAGGAAAAGAAAGCCCTATTTTAAAGACATTTGAGAGCTATAAAAGTCATTGTTTTCTCTAGTAGATGAAAATCTAAAGACCATTCTCAAGGGGAACAGCAGCAGTGGACAGATCGTGAACTCTCAGATTCCCTGTTGTGTTAGTGGGGATGGAAAACCTCCATTTTCTGAAGTTAAGATTAGAGCAAGTGTTAACAAAATAAAGTCAGCTACACATTGAAAAAAATTCTGATACCAATCCATTAAGGGAACAAGGGAATTACTAGAAATAACTCTGAAATTCTTTCCCACCAACACTGAACTTAATTACAGACAGGCATTGGAAACAGGATCTATGAGAAGAAAGAGCAAAACGGGAGAAAACAAAGAAATTCCTACATAGTAAGTGTTGTTTTGTTTAAGGGTTTCATTATGAACAAATATATTTTTTATAACTTTTTTTTTTTTTGTTTTCGAGAGAGCACAAGCAGGGGAAGGGCAGAGAGAGAAGGGGATAGAGGATCCACAGCAGGCTCTGCGCTGACAGCAGAGAGCCCAGTGTGGGGATTAAACTCATGAAAGGTGAGACTATGACCTGAGCCATAGCTGGATGCTCAACTGACTAAGCCACCCACGCATCCCAAACAAATATGGTTCCTAAATGTTATATTCTCAATGTTAGACACATCTTCTATGGTTGTAAAAATGAGGTGATTTCTAGGGGCTTGGTAAAGAACAAACTAGTTTATCAGGTTTGCATTTACTTTTAGAAAGGCAAATCAGGGGCGCCTGGGTGGTTCAGTCGGTTGGGCGGCCGACTTCGGCTCAGGTCATGATCTCACGGTGTGTGAGTTCGAGCCCCACGTCGGGCTCTGTGCTGATGGCTCAGAGCCTGGGGCCTGCTTCCGATTCTGTGTCTCCCTCTCTCTCTCTTCCTTCCCCTGTTCACGCTGTGCCTCTATGTCTCTCAAAAATAAATAAACATTAAAAAAAAATTAAAAAAAAAAAAAAAGGCAAATCATCTCATGTTTTCCAGTAAGAAAAAGATCATTGTGAATTATTGGGTCCTTGCTCGTAAAATACCAGATTGCCTTCTCTTAGGAAAAACAGATTAGGATCAGAAAGTTTTGAAATCAGAGAACAGAGCTCAGTCAGGAATTCCTTCCAGGGACTATGGGAAGCAACTGAGAATGAATCACTCAGACTGAGGAAGTTTCAGGTACTAGCTGTGTGTTCAAGGTTTTCCTGAAGCCACATTCCAATTTATGTAAGACATGCAAGGCATGCAAGCTCTGCCTTGAATCTTAGCACTCGGGAGGTCCTTTGGAATAGAAATGAAAAAAGGGACATAGTTTCTGAGGGAAGCTGGGCAACTGTGGATTACTGACTGGAATAACTTTGGGACAATGTAGAAAAAAGGAGCATTATTTAGAAGGAAAAACAACAACCCATTGTATAGATTATCAAAGATTAAAAATATCAAAATAGGGGCGCCTGGGTGGCTCAGTCGGTTAAGCGGCCGACTCCAGCTCAGGTCATGATCTCACGGTCTGTGAGCCCCGCATCAGGCTTTGTGCTGACGGCTCAGAGCCTGGGGCCTACTTCAGATTCTGTGTCTCGCTCTCTCCCTGCGCCTCCTCTGCTCGTGCTCTGTCTCTCTCTCTCTCTAAAAAATAAACATTTAAAAAAAATTTTTTTAAATACAGATTCTAAGTGCTATAAACACTTGAAATCAGAAAGTGCTTGCAGCCTACTACTTAAGACGGCATGATCTAAAGCAAAAATTCTTAACAGGTGATAAGAAATTATTTAAAATGTATCTTCCTCCAAATTTGTTTTTTAAAATCATGCCTAAGGCTGAGATTTTTTTTATTGACTTCTGAATAAGAATTTGTTAAGTCCCAATGTGAAATGTGCAAGAAAAAATTTAATGATCATAGCTCAGTGGTGTTCTTCCGTGATAAACATGGGAAGCAATGTTAGCTTCCATCAACCTCACGGAATGGATTGTAGGATGCGTTACCTAGGCCTTCCTTTAGTCTCCTAGCGTTTACTTGCCTTCTCTTATGGGTTCTTCTTTATACTGCCATGTATTAGGGTCCCAGTTTGGTAGAAAACTTGAATCACAGCTTCAAACCTCTTTTCGCCCACATATTCGCCAAACATCTTATGCAACATCCTTCACTTCTCTGAGCCTTAGTTTCATTATTTGTAACACAAAAATGAAAATATCTACCACTCATATCTTCCTTCCTAGGGCTTGAGTATAAACACCTCTTCTAAAACATGCAATATCTTTTCCCTGTATATCTGGGAAATTACTTCAGTTTGATAGCTCTATTTTCTCTTAGTTATGCTCTCAATGTTAGATGTCTTATATGATTATAAAAATCGCATTTGAGGGGATTTCTAGGGGCTTGGGAAAGAACAATCATATGGTTTATAGGTTTTGCATTTACTTTTAGACAGGCAATTATTTATCTTCAACCATCCACTTTATTATGGATTTTTTTTTTCCACTTTGGCTCCTGAAAAGATACAAAGAACAGTCCTATCATTCCCTCCGTCTCATTTTCCCACATTTCTTGTTTTCATGGGTAGAAATGGTTTCTACTCATATCCATACTGACAACACGACCTTCCCTCTTTCCCATCGTCCCATAAAATGTTCTCAGTCTGAAAATTTCAGACCATTAATCCATATTCACTTAAAACATACTTTTAAGGAGAATTGCTTTAAGATTTATCTTTCTACCGTCAATACGCATCCACCTGCAACCATCCCCCCAATCCCTGCCCCCATCCCCTGCTTCTACCTGACTTGTGATCCATGGGGATCACCTTTGACTTACAGTCAGCATCTCTGATTTCAATTCCGATTTTATTCCTTAAAAGCTCTAGAAAAATCCCCTTAATCAGAGTTCCCAGTTAGGTTCACAATCAGCATTATCTGGGTAGCCTTTTAATTGTTGAAGTAGAGTCTTGGGGGTTGAGTTGGGAATGAAGCACAGGAGTCTATTTTATGAAATGCGCTCCTAGGTGATGCAAATGAAGACGTGAGTTTGGGATCTAGTTGCCAAATCCTTTGAGTTACTTTCTTAGCCTGCAAAATGCCAGGTCTATTTTATAGTGATATCATGAAGGTTAAACAAGGCAATGTATGGAAAAAACATTATAAATTAAAAACAATATAATACGAGGTATTCTGAGTCAATCTTCTTGTGGAATTTAGAGTAGAATAAGTCCATTGACAACCATTTCTGCCGCCACATACACAGAGGCTGAGCAACAAACATTATCAACTAATGATCTGAAATGCTCATAGAATAAAATTCTCAGGATAGACCAGAACACAACTTGAAAAACATATAAAGTAATTTTAAAGCCAACAGACAAAATATTTTTTACTGTACTTTCAAATAAAAAACATCGAAAAATAAATTTCACCCTTTCTGTCTTCTTGAATTACATTGACTTCATTGTGGGAATTTACTTCTCAAAATCCTAGTATTGTAGGAAACCAGAGAAACATTGGACCCTTTGAAGCTAAATTAAAGAAAGAAAATTGATGTGGGAATACTGGTCTCTGTTCTTCCCATACCTAAGTTGTTTGCTGAAACTATAATAATTGAGATGCTAAGGGAGGTATACTAACTCAGTTCCCATTTTGTGCATTTTATGTTGCAAGGAAATAAATGGTACTCTAATAGCTCGGAAAAAATACTGCAGGAAATGACTTCATCTTTGGAGAGTTTCTAATTCATTATAATTTCCAGGATAAAACATTTACCTACAACTTTTAAGTCCCCGGAGAGTTTAATCTACTTAAGCTAATGCAAGCAGACAGGCTGGTAGAAAGGGATTATTACTCTAAAATAATTGGCATTGTCATTTTGGAAAGATCATGCCTTTACATTCAATCTATCACAGATGTTTAATTTTACTTTTTCAAGAAAGTAGAAACATTTGAAGTTTATTTTTCCATTCTTTGGGGGGAGGCATCTCATAAACCTATAATCTAAATTCATAACCTACAATCCAGAGTTCAGCCTCATCAATTCGACAACACTTTACAATACCTGGCTCCTAGTTCCTCTCCGGTCCCCTAGACTTCATTTCTCCAAATACCCTTCATTTTGTATGGAACTCCTTTTGTTGTTTCTGCATGTACCAGTCGTGTGATGAACTGGCAGGTGCAGAATCCCCTGGTGTGTGCAGAAACAATGCCATGAGCACCCTGTTATCACCCATCCTCTCTCTGGGAAATCCTTCAGCAGCTCCTACTCATTCTTCAAAGTTCGGCTCAAGGATCCTCTCTCCTAGAAAGTTTTCTGACCCTAGCCTGATTTAGCCGCCCCTCCTCTGGGATTCCCTACGGTCCTTGGCACCCCTCTGCCCTAGCACCGAATACTATAGGCGAAAATGATTTCTGCATCTCTCCCACATGCTAGATGCTAAAGATCCAGGTAATGGCCCATGCCTAATTTGACTTTGTATCCACAGCTCTTAGCTCAGGTTCTGGCACCACAGATGTTTGTTGGTCGAAAGAAGTTTCTGTAATGAATAAGTGATATGATCTAAGATGTATTACATGAAACCTCCAAAAATCAATTATGCCACTTGTAAGTATTGCAGTTATTGCATATTTTCCAATTTTTTGGTGTAGCTAGGTTGTTTTTTTTTGTTAGGTGGGAGAAGGTGAACTCCACCTCTCTGGTAAGCAAGTAGGCAATACAAACAGTCACCTTGGATGATATTCCTCACTTTGTCAGTTGAATCATTCTTATATGCAAAGCAAATATAAGCCAAGTTCCTCTGCCTATAGAAAAGGACAACGGAGACCACTCCTCTTTGAAATGCGAAATTCCAAGAAGGAGTAAACTTATTTGCACAAGGATCCCTGGCCTTCGAAAGACCTTCCCAATGGACCAGAGTACCCCTGAATAATACTTAGGGACAGGGAAGGACAGGAAAGGAAGCATCCCCAAAATAAACCTTGAGGGTGGAAAATACTGAACTGTTAGGTGAACTCAAGACTGAGATGATAGAGAAGAGCAATAAGGATGCTGGGTCAACAGATGCCAGATGCCAGAACTTCATCAACCCAGCCTCAGGGAATATTTGGAGCCTGGCAAGTAGCTATGTATGAACCAAAGTGGCTAGTTCGTAAAGGCTATAACAATTGGGGGATCCTGGTCTTCTCCTGGCACAGAGTTTCTAAATGGCAAGGTTCTGGGTCATCTTCACTGCTATGAAGGGCGTGTCTTCATACCAGCACCAACAAGAACAAAGCAGAATAGTCTTAGCCCACCCCATCATCTCCCACTGCCCCTCCCGTGCCAGAGGCTACAGATTGGTTAGACCATTTTCCATTGCTGTTTTCCACAGTAGCGATTGGAAAACCAAATCTAGGACTTGCTTCCCAACTCTTTTATAGGTAGGAATGGTTGTGTGGCCCTTGTATGACATACAAGCAGAAGTCTCCCAAGGGACTTGACTAAGCCTTGTTTTCTATATAAGATGGAGAAAGATAAAAATAAACCTGGTACCACCTACCTGCCTTTATTCCTACCTTGGATCCATGCTCAATGCTTGATCTTCAGCAAGCATCTTGCAGTCTAGAGTAAACAAGCCATTACACTACAGATGGCAAAGCAAAAAGAACCTAGGACATTGATACTATCCTGGGGCTGCTATGTCGGCTGACTTCTTGTCACTTAAATAAAATCGTATGTGTTTAAGCTGCTGTTAGATTACCTGTTACAAGCAGTTAAAGCATTCTTAACTGATATAATATTCACACCCACGGTCCTATTCATCAGATACTAGTAAGCACAAGTGAAACCTAGACGCCTGGGGCCGGGGTGGTGGGGGGTGGGGATGGGGGTGGCCCTTAGCAGGACATCTGATGGAGTGCTACTCAGTACAGAATCCTGCTCTCAAGTATTGCGTTTTGGGATGCCAGAGGGATGGTCTTTTTAGCCAAACAAAGGACAGTGTATCTATGAGTATGTTAATTTTTAAAGTTCAGGATTTGAAGAGCAAACTCCAAATACCGGCAAGTGAAAGAAAAAGTAAGCTGAATTAAAAAAAAAAAAAAAAACACTTGCTGACATAGGCATCTCAAATCCTAGAATAAGAAGTAAAACTTTCAAAAGGTCAAATACAAACCACATTGTTAATAGTGGTTACTACTTGATGCTGTAGTTGGAGTTGGAAGGAAGTGAGGCAGCGACTGCATTTTTAATATGTTTTTGTATATTCTGTATTCTTTTAGTTTTTGTTACAAGAATGTATGGCTTTGCTAATAGGAAAAAAAAATCTGATAAATAACCCCACCTTTATGATGATATCTATCAAATGCTTACTTTGTGCATTCTTCCATTTAATCCTTAACACTATGCAGTGAGCAGTTTCTTTATTTTCACCAATAAAGAAACTAAGGACCTCAAGTAACTTTACAGTATCATACGGCTAGTGCTTGAGGGAATAAGGACTCAAAGATTCCTCAATCCAGATGCAAAGTCCATTTTCCACCCACTGTGCATAATGCCTCTCCTAGATGTTTCCGGATAGGCAGATATTCTTTGGTGTTTTTTTTTTAGCTATCTGATTTATTTTTTATTTAAATTTTAGTTAATACACAGTGCAATATTGGTTTCAGGAGTAGAATTCATTGATTCATCACTTACATACAACACCCGGTGCTCATCACAAGTGACCTCCTTAATATCCACCACCCATATAGACCATCTCCCATCCACCTCCCTCCTCCTTCAGTTTGTTCTCTATCGTTAAGAGTCTTTTATGGTTTGTTTTCCTCTCTTCTCTTCCCCCTGTCCACCCTCCCCATATGTTCATCTGTTTTGTTTCTTAAATTCCACATGTGAGTGAAATGATATGGTATTTGTCTTTCTCTGATTGACTTATTTCACTTAGCATAATACACTCTAGTTCCATCCACATCGTTGCAAATGGCAAGATTTCATTCTTTTTGATGGCTGAGGAATATTCCATTGTGTGTGTATACATATATAAAACAAGAATGAGCCTACCTTCTTTCAGTGTCTCATTAGGGATTTGCTTACTGTTGTTAAAAAAGAAGACTAGGGGCGCCTGGGTGACTCAGCCGGTTAAGCGCTCAACCTTGGCTCAGGTCATGATCTCACAGTTCAGTGGGTTCGAGCCCTGCATCAGGCTCTGTGCTGACAGCTCAGAGCCTGGAGCCTGCTTCAGATTCTGTCTCCCTCTCTCTCTCCCTTCCCCCCATCCTCTGTTCATGACATGTCTCTCAAAAATAAATAAATGTTAAAAAAATTTAAAAGAAAGAAGCCTAAAATGAAGTCATTTGCCCTCAAAGACAGAAAACCAAGACTTAATTACAGTTTCAATCTTTCCCAGAATGTAATCTTTTAACATTCAGTCTGAAATGTCCCGATCAGCACTAATGCTGCATGATAAAATCCTCCCTTGCTTTCCTCCCCAGAAGAAGATGTCTTGGTCTGAAACAATCCTTTTTTTCCTTTTACTAATAACTTCTTGCCCCACCCTTCTTCCTATAAAATCCTTCCAATTTGTACACTTCCTCAGAGCGTCTCCCCACTTGCCAGATGGGATGCTGCCTGACTCATGAAGCATTGAATAAAGCCAATTAGATCTTTAAATTTACTCAGTCGAATTTTGTTTTTTAATACTGTTTACATTTGTCAAGACCATCTAGGGCTAGTGTATCCCTGGAGTCCGATCCTGGTAACTTTGGGGAAAAGCTTTAAATGCATTAGTCACTGAATACAATAAACCAGACATTCAGAAGGAGTTTCATGGCACAAAGAATTGGGTGGCTGGTTATACTGTATCTCTAATAAGGAAATATGTTTAAATGTGAGGAAAATTAATTCTTCAAAAACAGGCATAATAACTATATAAAATATTAGCATGAGAAGCAAACCAGACTGCATCTAATGTCAGAGGAAATGAGTACTTTATTTGATTAAAAGACAGACGTGAAATTTTGCCTAGTATAAGTCAGGAGGGCTGTCTGGAATATTTCACAAGACTCCAGATTCTGCATCTGATTTTTAGAGCTCTTGAGGTCTATGTAAGGACTTGACCCCGGGTTATCCAAACTAAATCTTGGGTAACCTTCCATTAACTTATTTGCATAAGGCTTATTTTAAGAGACCTATGAAATTACAACCTACAACCGTAAAGTATTAGAACATAAATCACCTCTAAGTGGGAAAGATGTTTGAATTCTCTGCTTATTCAATAATCCAGTATTAGGCCATTTAAGTATTATTTTTATGAATTGTATATATTCTCAATGCAGGAAGAAATGTTATGGAGAAAAGACTTTATATGGTATCAACTCCTTAAATGGCTGTGAAGGAGAGTCAGGTTTAAGTCCAGGTTTTGCCATTAATAAACTCTATGATACCCAGATTTTTATCTCAAACTCAGTTGCATATACAGCTCCTTAAGTTTACATGTCTAGTTATGATTTTTAAATTGCACCATGATCAGAGAATATATTCTGAAAAATTTTAGTCTTTTAACAATTTTTGCGACTTGATTTATGGCTCAGAATGTTCTTGTAAATGTTCTTATGCGTGCTTAAAATGAATATATACTCTGCAGTTGGGTGAAGTTAGGTCAAGTTTATTAATGATATTATTTACACCTTCAATAACTTCCCTTATTTTTTTCTGCTGACTCCATTAACTACTCAGGTACTTAAAAATCTAATATGATGGAAAATTTGTGAATGTCTATTAATCAAAAAAATTTTTTATGTTTGTTTATTTTTGAGAGAGAAACAGAGCACAATCTGGGGAGGGGTAGAGAGAGAGGGAGATACAGGATCTGAAGCAGATTCCAGGCTCTGAGCTGTCAGCACAGAGCCAGATGCAGGGCTCAAACTCAAGAACTGCGAGATCATGACCTGAGCCCAACTCAGACTCTTAAATGATTGAGCTACCGAGGTGTCCCTATGTTTATTAATTTTTGCTTCATATAATTTGAAACTGTGTTGTGATTTTTAAGTTTATTTTGAGAGAGAATGCGGCGCGTGAGCACAAGTGGAGGAGGGGCAGAGAAAGGGAGAAACAGAATCCCAAGCAGGCTCCACGCCATCAGCGCATAGCCTTATATGGGGCTCAAATTCAAGAACCTGTGAGATCATGACAGATCAAGAGTTGGCCGCTTAACCGACTGCGCCACCCAGGTGCCCCTGAAACTGTTTTATTAGGTGATTGCAGATTTACAACTGTAATAACTTCCTGGTGAATTGAATGGTTTAGCCTTATAAAGTGACCTTTTAGCATTATCAACAACAGTCAAACTGTGGAGAGAGCCCAGAGGTTGATTGGCTGATGAACAGATAAGGATGTGGTAGGGGCGCCTGGGTAGCTCAGTCAGTCGGGCGTGAAGTTCCTGATTCTGGCTCAGATCACGATCTCACAGATTTGTGGATTCAAGTCCCACTCTGGCTCTCCCCTGACAGGGTAGAGACCGCTTGGGATTCTCTCTCTCTCCCTCTCTCTGCCCCTCCCCTGAGTGCATGCTCTCTCTTTTAAAAATAAATAAATATAGGGGTGCCTGGGTGGCTCAGTCTGTTAAGTGACCAGACTTTGGCTCAGGTCATGATCTCACAGTTCGTGGGTTTGAGCCCCACGTTGGGCTGGGTGCTGACAGCTCAGATCCTGGAGTTTGCTTTGGATTCTATGTCTCTCTCTCTCTCTGCCCCTCCTCTGCTTGTGCTCTGTCTCTCAAAAATAAATAAAAGTTAAAAAAATTTTTTAAATAAATAAGTAAACATAAAAGAAGATGTGGTATATATATATATATATATATACCACATCTTCTTTTTTTATGTTTGTATATATATATACACATATACATATATATATATATATATATATATATATATGCACACATACATACATACATACAATGGAACATTACTCAGTTACCAAAAAAAAAAAAAAAATTGAAATCTTGCCATTTACAACAACATGGATGGAACTAGAAGCTTTTGTGCTAAGCGAAATAAGTTAATCAGAGAAAGACATTGAAGATTTCCTGCCAGAGAGGGAGGGAGATAAAACATAAGAGACTCTCAAAGACTAAGAACAAACTGAGGGTGAGGGGGTGAGGGAGGGGGAGAGGGGGTGACGGGCATTAAAGAGGGCACGTGTTGGGATGAACACTGGGTGTTATATGTAAACCAATTTGAAAATAAACTATTATAAAAAAAAGACAAATATATGATTTCACCCATATGTGAAATTTAAGAAACAAAACAAATGAACTTTTGGGAAGGAGGATAAAAAGAGAAGAAAGGGAAGTAAACAAACCACAAGAGAGTCATCATGATAGAGAACAAACTGAGAGTTAATGGAGGGAGGTTGGTGGGAGATGGGCTAGATGGGTAATGGTGTTAAGAAGCGCACTTCTTAAAAAAAAAAAATCACTGAAATCTCCTGAAACCAATATTGCACTGTATATTAACTAAAATATAAATAATAAAGTGATCTTTCATTTTTAATAATGTTTAATGTCTATCTTATCTGACACTAAGGCTATCTTATCTGACCAGCTTTCTCTTACTTAGAAATTGAATGGCGTATCTTTTTTCTATCCTTTCACTTTCGACCTTTCTTTTCTTTCAGTTTAACATGTATCTCTTGTATGTTTTATATAATTGACTTTTTGATTCTGTGTGACAATCATTACCTGGAATATTTGGTCCATTTGCACTCATTTACTGATGTTTCAAGGTTAAATCGCTATCTTATTTTGTGCTATTTCTCCCACCTGTTCTGTGTTTCATTTACTTTCCTTTCTTGCCTTCTTTTGGTTGATTATTTTTTATAGCTACAATATTTTTGCTTTCTAGTTGAAAAGTTTCATGTTCTTTTAGTGGACACTCTAGAAATTACAAAATGCATTACTTACTGCCTTTTATAACCTAAAATTAATCAACTTTATCTTTTTTCCAGAGAACTTATAATACATTTCTCCTCCTTTACCTACTTACGTATTGTTGTGTATGTGAATTTCATCATGTTTGTTTTTTAAATCGCATAAGACATTATTTGTTTTATGCATACACTGCTCACACGGATTTAACTACAGACTTACTAATGTGGAAATATTGGAGTTCGGAGCCAGCGGCCAAGAAAGGATTACTGAGATGCCTTTCGTGCAACAAAGTGGTTTTATTAAAGGATGACGGCAGGACCCAAGGGCAGAAAGCTGCACTTGGGGTGACAGGTGACTGATGATATACTTTCAACTTGGGAGGGGATTAGGGATAGCATAAGTCTAAGGAATTTTGGAAGCAAGGTTTCCAGGACCTTGAGGGGGCTAGCTATTGTTAGGAAAAGGTCATTTATTTCTCTTCAATAAACTTAGTCATAAGACCCTTCAGTTGTATATCAGTGGACCATACGCTTGGAGGATGATGGCTAACATGTATTAGGGGGGGCGGGGTTAGAGATAAAGGAAATTTCCAAGGAATTTTTATATATTAAGGTAGACTCACAGGATCCTGGGGGATAGGGATAATGTTAAGCTAAGATTGCCTTTTGCCCTTGGCAAAGCTGCTCAGAGATAGCTGGGCTCATAATGGAAGGTCACTCCGCCTGTCTCAAGGACTTGTCAATGGGCTGTGAGTTGTAAGGAAATTGAATTTTTTTTCTTTTGCCTTTGTTTCCCACATCGCTTACCACTTTGCTCCTCATTCCCTTTTGCTTCTCTGTCCCCCAGTCTGGGAGCTCTTTCTTCCCATATGAAGTGCTATCCTGAAATGTCGTTGTCTTATTCCTTTCCCTTGAAAAATATTTTCACTGAATGTAAAATTTTGCCTTCACAATTATTTTTTTGTCAGCCTGGTGAAAATATCATTCCGCTGTCTTTTTGGTTCAGCTATCTAACTGCCACTGCTTTGAATGTAATCTGTCTTTTTCTCTGTCACTCTTTAAGATTTTCTTTGCCTTTGATGCTCTGTAGTTCCACTGTGTGCCTAGTGTGGGTTTCTTTTTTATTTAATCTGTTTAGGAATTTTTAAGCTTCCTGAATTTGTGAACTGATATTGTTGGGGAGAGGAAATTTTTTTCTACCCTTCAAGTGTCTTTTGGCTGATCTAAGAATTCAGTGGATACAAGACAGATAAACAAGAGAAAATCAAATTTAATTATGTGTGTATGGGGGCTCCATTAGTACATGGAACTCACAAGGAGTCAGGCAATTGAGGCTTATATGCCGTCCAGAGCTAAGGAGAAGTGGATAGAGGTCTAGGACTTCAAAGAGATGAAGGACAATTCCCAGGAAAAAGAAAATGAATAAATGTTGCTGGGCCATACAAAAACAGTGAAACATAGGGGAATCTTAACAGACTTAACAGACTTCTGTCTACTGCCTCTAGTTCATGTTCACTATAGACATCTATGGCGATTGCTCCCTTCCTGGAGCAGGTCCTCTGTCTAAATTCTTTTAGAGAGTTAGGGAGGAGGTCAAAGGTTCTTCCTGAGCCTGCTGTTTCTTAGATAGAATGACTCTAAAATGAATCCATGTGCCAAAAGGACATATTTGAGAGTGGCAAAGTTTGTCCCCCTGTGGTAGCTTTCAGCATTCTGAAAAATCTTCGGCAACTGTCTCCTCATTTGGAGTCTTGTCTCCATTCTTTCTCTTTCCTCTCCTTCTAGAACTCCTAGTACACATATGTTAATCTGTCTCACTCCATCTCTCCCGACTGTGAATCTCTTTTCTGTATCTTTCACTTTTTTGCCTCTCTGTGGGTGTATCCTGAATAATATCTGTCATCTATCTTCATTAGACTCTCTCATTCCAGCGGTGTCTAATTTTAATTTTTTATTTTAGTTATTGTATTTTTTTATTTCTAAAAATTCTGTTTGGATCTTTTTCAAACCCACTCTGGTGCCTTCTGTAGCAGCCTATTTTCTCTGTTTCTTGCCTTTTATTTTCTGAAACATAGTAAATATAATTGTTTTTATAACATGTGTCTCCTAATATTAATATCCGAAGCTTTTATTGGTTTGTGTTTGCTGTGAGCTCAAGCTAGTTCTCATTCATAGTGTGCTTGGTTTTTCCTTGTGTGCTTGCTTATTCTTTACTAGAATTTTTTACTAGAATTATACTAGAATTATTCTTTACAAGATCATCATCTTTGAAAAACTTATTTGGAGGAATCATTTGAGGCCTGTATGAAAGTGGCTTTCCCCCAAAAGGATATGTTTTTTCCAGGCTCCTAGTGTCAGAAGCTGTTTGGGACCATTTGAATCTGAATTCATTATTTGAGGTTCTCTTGAACCATATAGATTATCAATTTGGTTTGCACATCTTCTCAAGGACTAGATGTAATTCTGGATTCTGAGGGGGTGGTTTTACTTTCGGGGTTTGTGTGGGGTTTTCTTTTCTTTTTTTTACTTATTTGGTATCTAAACATCTTTGTAGTAGTCAAGGGCGCAGAGATGGAGGTTGTTGTATTTCCTACTTTACTTTTACCCCACAGGTGTAGCCCTTTAAAGTCCCAACTTTTCATCATGAGGGCTTTGACTCTGGCCTCCATGACAAAGCTGAAATTCAAATTAGCTCATATGGACAAATGCTTTTCAGGGATAACACCTCAAGCGTTTCTTTTGCATCTCTGATTTCCTATTACTTAGATTTAAAAAAAATTTTTTAATGTTTATTTTTGAGAGAGAGAGAGAGAGAGACAGAGCACGAGTCGGGGAGGGGCAGAGAGAGATGAATACACAGAACCGGAAGCTGGCTCCAGGCTCTGAGCAGTCAGCACAGAGCTCCACGAGAAGCTTGAACTCAGGAACTGTGGGATCATGACCTGAGCCGAAGTCAGACACTTTACCGACTGAGCTATCCAGGCGCCCCCTTAGATTTTTGATCTGGTAATTTCTTCGTCTCTTGTCAGTCCCTCGATCCTTTCAAAGATTATTTTTAAAATTACCTCCCATTTTTAACTGTATTCAGTAACGGGATTAATCCAAATGACATAGGCTGCCATATCCTTGGAACCACGTGGTAGTAGTTATTTTCAATTGAGTATTTTTTCAGGTACTTGATTCATGCCTTCATGTGTGGATATCCTAGATGACATTCTGGTTAAATGGTATTAAGAGCTTGTCAGTGGGTCCTTCTCTGCATTCCTTACTTAACGGTTGGCCAAATTGCCCCCCAAATATTGTCTCTTTTACATTAATACCAGCAAATAGATTTACATGAAGTCTTGGTATCTTTTTACTTTTTTCACACCTTGATCTCTCCTTATCTGATGCTAGTGAATAGTGACTTTTGAGAAGACACTCTTCTCTCTTGACTAAGGACACTAAAGTGATAACATGTTCCCTTGGTATTCTTCCTACCTCTCTAACAGCTGCTTAAAATACTTGAGTTCCTGTATTCCTTGAGTAAATTTCTAGCATTCCCACCAACAGTGCAAGAGGGTTCCCATTTCTCCACATCCTCTCCAGCATCTATGGTCTCCTGATTTGTTCATTTTAGCCACTCTGACCATCGTGAGGTGGTATCTCAGTGTGGTTTTGATTAGTATTTCCCTGATGATGAGCAACGTTGAGCATCGTTTCATGTGTCTGTTGGCCATCTTAATGTCTTCTTTGGAAAAGTGTCTATTCATGTCTTCTGCCCGTTTCTTCACTGAGTTATTTGTTTTTCGGGTGTGGAGTTGGGTGAGTTCTTTATAGATATTTGATACTAGCCCTTTATCCGGTATGTTGTTTGCAACTATCTTTTCTCGTTCCATCAATTGCCTTTTAGTTTGGTTGATTATTTCCTTTGCAGTGCAGAAGCTTTTTATCTTGATGAGGTCCCAATAGTTCATTTATGCTTTTAATTCCCTTGCTTTTGGAGAAGTGTCAGGCAAGAAATTGCTGTAGCTGAGGTCAAAGAGGTTGTTTCCTGCTTTGTCCTCTAGGGTTTTGATGGTTTCCTGTCTCACATTCAGGTCCTTCATCCGTTTTGAGTTTATTTTTGTGTATGGTGTAAGAGAGTGGTCTAGTTTCATTCTTCTGCATGTTGCTGTTCAGTTCTTCCACCACCATTTGTTAAAGAGACTGTCTTTTTTCCACTGGATGCTCTTTCCTGCTTTGTCAAAGATTAGTTGGCTATACATTTGTGGGTCCAATTCTGGTTCTCAATTCTATTCCATTGGTCTATGTGCCTATTTTTGTGCCTATACCAAACTTTCTTGATGATTATAGCTTTGTAGTAGAGACTAAAGTCTGGGATTGTGATGCCTCCCATTTTGGTTTTCTTCTTCAATATTACTTTGGCTATTTGGAGTCTTTTGTGGTTCCATACAAATTTTAGGATTGTTTGTTCTAGCTTTGAGAAGAATGCTGGTACGATTTTGGTTGGGATAGCATTGAATGTGTAGATTGCTTTTGGTAGTATTGACATTTTAACAGTATTCTTCCAATTCATGAGCATGGAATGTTTTTCTATTTCTTTGTGTCTTCTTCAATTTCCTTCATAAAATTTCTATAGTTTTCAGCACATAGATCTTTTACATCTTTGGTTATGTTTATTCCTAAGTATTTTATGGTTTTTGGTACAATTGTGAATGAGATCAGGTTCTTTATTTCTCTTTCTGTTGCTTCATTATTGGTGTATGAAAATGCAACCAATTTCTGTACATTGATTTTGTACCCTGCGACTTTGCTGAATTCATGGATCAGTTCTAGCAGACTTTTGGTGTAGTCTTTCGGGTTTTCCATGTAAAGTATCATGTCATCTGCAAAAACTGAAAGTTTGACTTCTTCTTTGTCAATTTTGATGCCTTTTATTTCATTTTGTTGTCTGGTTGCTGATACCAGAGTGCTGATGCATAGGGGCATATGTACCCCAATGTTTATAGCAGCACTTTCAACAATAGCCGATTCATGGAAAGAGTCTAAATGTCCACCAACTGAGAAATGGATAAAGAAGATGTGGTTTATATATACAATGGAATACTACATGTCAATGAGAAAGAATGAAATCTGGCCATTTGCAGTAATGTGGATGGAACTGGAGGGTTTTATGCTAAGTGAAATAACACTTAGAAATATCTGTCAGAGGAAGACAGATACCATATGTTTTCACTCCTATGTGGATCTTGAGAAACTTAACAGAAGACCATGGGGAGGCAAAGGCGGGGGGGAAAGTTGCAGAGAGGGAGGGAGGCAAACTATAAGAGACTCTAAAATACTGAGAACAAACTGAGGGTTGATGAGGGGTGGGGGAGAGGGGAAAGTGGGTGATGGGCATAGAGGAAGGCACTTGGGATGAGCACTGGGTGTTGTATGGAAACCAATTTGACAATAAATTATATTAAAAAAATAAATAAAAATAAAATACTTGAGTTCCCTGGGACTCAGTCTATTTTCATTCTGCATTTCTTCTCTAGGTAATCTCATCCTTCCTCAAGGATTTAAACACCATATATATGCCGAGGACTCCCAAACTGATCTCTCTGACCCCCTAACTGTTGGCATGCCCTAAGTTTAGCAATTGAAATGCCTTTCTGTTCTACCTACATTCATTCCCTTGTCTCTTCATTCAGTCTTATGGCTTTAAATATTACCCATACCCTGACAACTCCTAAATCTTTAGATCAGATCTCTCCTTTCAACTCTTGATTTGTATATCCAGTTGAATGTCTAATAGGCATCTTCAACTTAACAATTAAAAATTAAACTCCTGACTCCCCACCTACCTCCCAACTTGCTTCTACTGTTTATCCTATCCTAGTTGATGGTAATTCTATTCTTCCAGTTGCTCAGCTCCAAGATAATGGGTGTCATCCTGACTTGTCTCTTTCCCTCATACCTCACATTTAATCCATCAGCAACTCCTGTCAGCTATACTTTCAAGATATATCCAGAATCTTCACCATCCTAGGTCAAGCCATACCCTCAGTGCTTATCTGAATTGTTGCAATTGCCGTCCAACTCTTCTGCCTTCTGTCCTTACTCACCTACAGTCTATTCTCAGATCAGCAGTCAGAGTAATCACTATGACTGAAAAATTAGATCATATCACTCTCCTGGATACTCAGAGCCATCTAATGTCTTCCCATCACACTTACAAGACATCGAATGATACGATCTTTGACTGTACCTCCAACCTCATTTTCTACTATTCGCTCCTCACATTCTAGCCAATGACTTCTTTGGTGCTCTTCAATCATGTCAGGCTTTTTCCCAACTCAGGGCCTTTGCACTTGCCTTTCTGTCTATCTGAAACATTTTTTTTCTTTCTCACAAAGAACCTAAGTCTTGCTTCCTTGCTTCTGTTTTAATTTTCTTTTCAAATATCTTCAGTGAGGTTTTCCTTTAACCACTCCCCCCCATTAAGAAAAAATTCTCCCATACCACTTCCTGCCCCCTTTGTATTATTCTTCTTCATAAGAAGTTCTCATCACATAACTAACTGTGTATTTACTTGTTTATTTTCTATCCCACATGCACTAGGATACAACTTCCATGAAGGGGAAGGGGCTGTGTTTTATTTGCACTGCCAAAAACAGTTGCACACATTTTTTAATCTCACAATTTCTGTAGGTCAGGAGTCCCGGCATGAATTTACCGTGTGTTCTGCTCAGGGATTCACAAGCTGCATTCTTACCTGTAAGTGCAATGAGGATGAATCCACTTCCAAATTCATCCAGACTGTTAACAGAATTTATTTCTTTGGGCTACATGACTGAGAGCCCCAGGTTCTTGGCTGGATGCTGATCAGAGGTCACCCTCAGGTCTAAGAGACTGCAAGGTCTAGAGGAATTCCTACTTCATTAAACCCGCAAAGACTAGCTCTAAGTGCCTGTTAGCAAGATGGATACGTGTATATATTTTATATACATATTGTAATCATGGAGTGACACTCATCACCTTTGCTATATTTTATTGGTTGGAAGCAAGTCACAGATCCCACCCACACTTGAAGGGAGTGAATTATATAGCATGTGAACATACAGTGGCCACCCTGGGTTCTGTCCACTAAATTAGTGTACAACTGGAAAATAGACGAATTAAGCTATAATCAGTTTATTTACATGAGGTTTTTAATCCAGAGTCCCTCTTTGCTCAAAGATAAGGCATCAAATATAAATTATTTTGATATTTTAAGGTTCCCACAATTCTAGCCAATTTTTGTTTTGGGAAAACTCAGATGATTTGTCTGTATTTGTCAAGTCACAGTTGCCAAGATAAATGACTTTCCCATATTTCTAAACTTCAGTCAGCAAAATATTTTTGCTGACTTAGTAGATTTGGCTATGAAAAGAACAATGGCAATTTCTCCATGTCTTTTAATTTCAATTTTGTCATACTTTTTCTTTTCCCTAATTCAGCAGGTTTAGTAGTCACATTGACACTTGGGGAAAAAAGGGGAAGGCCAGTGTCAGTTAAGAACGTCTTTGATGGGGCGCCTGAGTGGTTCAGTCAGTTGAGCATCCGGCTTTGGCTCACATCATGGTCTTACAGTACACGGGTTCAAGCCCTGCATCAAGCTCTGTGCTGACAGCTCAGAGCCTGGAGCCTGGTTCGGATTCTGTGTCTCCCTTTCTCTCTGCCCTTTCCCCGTTCACGCTCTGTCTGTCTCTCTTTCTCAAAATTAAATAAAGATTTTTAAAAAAGTTTAAAAAGAATGTCTTTGATGAAGCAGTAAAATTGTTAATGTATTTGATTGAATTTTGAAACTCTTATGCGTATCTTATTAATGCTAAATGACAAAATGGCAAGTACACATAAAGAACTGCTGTAGCGTCCCAAAGTGTGATGTTTGTCTTGAGGAAAAACAATTGCGTGATTGTATCGAGAGTTGAGCTAGCCAAGGTTTTTCGTTTGTTTTTTTCAATAGAACTCCATTTGTCCTGGAAAGAAAGAAGGACAAACTGTAGTTATCTAGACTTGGGTATTTGGCAGACGTTCTCTAAAACATTAATGAGGTAAGCCAAAGAGTACTGAGCCAACCTGGCATCCCTGATGTAATCCCCACTTACTCATTACACGCTAACTTTTTCATATATTGTTGGATTCGATTTGCTAATATTTGCTAAATATTTTGTGTACATGCCTATGAAGAATATTGGTTGTTTTATTGTAATGATTTGGTTTCAGGATAATACAGACCAAGTCTATCCTTTTCTTCTGTTTTTGTTGTTTGTTTTTGGAAGGAGCTTATGTAGGGTTCATATTATTTCTCCTGAAATATTTGAATAAATTTGCCAGTGAAATAGTCTGGGCCTAGGGCTTTCTTTGTAGGAATAATTATTTTTATTTTTATTTATTTTTATTTAGAGAGAGAGAGAGCACGAACTAGGGAGAAGGTAGAGGGAGAGAGGCAGGGAATCTCAAAGCAGGCTCCATGCTCAGTCTGACTGCCTGAGGTGGAGCTCAGTCCCATGGCCCTGGGATCATGATCCAAGCCAAAATGAAGAGTCAGGCAATTAATGTTACCTATTTCTTCTTGAGTGAGACTTGATATTTGGGTCTTTTAAGGAATTTCTCTAACTTATCTAAGTCAGAGGTTGACTTTTTTTAAAGTGCTACATAATAAATATTTTAGGCTTGCAGGATACATGGTCTCTGCTACAACTACTCAGCCATACACAATATGTAAGCAAATAGGCAGTACTGTATTCCAATAAAACTTTATTTACAAAACAGGCAATAAATAACCTGCCTCTAAATTACCAGATTTATTATATTAAGTTATTCATAATATTACCTTACTGTCTTCTTAATGTCTATAGAATCTGTAGTGATGTTCCCTTTCTTGTTCCTAATATTGGTGATCTGTTTCTTTCTTTTTTCTTTGACTGCTCTAGCTGGAGGTTTATCACTTTTATTGGCCATCTTAAAAAAATCAGCTTTGGTTTCATTAATTTTAGTCTATTGTTTTCCTGTTTTCAATTTCATTGCTTTATGCTTTTACCTTTATAAAGTTTTTTTTCCTTCTTATTTTGGACCTAAACTCCTCTTTTTCTAATTTCTCAAGATAGGGGTTTAGATTATTCAGATCTTTAAAATCTAGGTATTTAGTGCTATATCTTTCCCTCTAAACCCATTTATAGCTGTGTCAGACGTCTTGACATGTTTGCTTTTTATTTTCATTCAATTCAAAATTTGTCTGATTCTTTGACTTTTTCTTTGACCCATGGTTATTTAGAAGAACATTGATTAATTTACAGAAGTTTGGAAAATTCCCAAGTATCTTTCTATTATTGATATCTAGTCTAATTCTATTGTGGCCAGAGAACAAACTTTGTATGTCTTTCTCTTCAATTAGTTTAGATTTATTGCATGACCCAGAATATAATCTACTTTGGTGAATATTTCATGTGCACTTAAAAAAGAAATGTGTATTATCTTGTTAGATGGAATGTCCTGTAAATGTCAATTAAGTAAAGTTAATTATTGTTCAGGTCTTTTAGACCCTTGTAGATATTTTATTATTATATCAATTACTGAGAGAGTGTTGATGTCTCCAGCTATTTAATGGATTTGTCTTTTTCTCCTTGCAGTTCTGTCAGCTTTTAAAGAGCTCTTTTTAGATGCATGTGCATTTAGAATTGTTATATCCTCTTAACGAATTGACCTCTTTGTCATCATGTAACCTGCTTCTTTTTCCAGGCTAAAAGTTCTTGTTCTGGTCTATTTTGCCTGATAGGAATACAGCCACCACTCCTGTTATATTTTTTGATTGTTGCTTGTAAGTTATATCTCATCTCATTATTTTTTAACTTATCTTCATCTTCATATTTAAAGTTGGGTTTTTTGTAGAGTATATAATTCTTTTAAAATCTCCTCTGACTGGGGTGCCTGGGTGCCTCATTTGGTTAGGTGCCGAACTCTTGATTTTGGCTCAGATCATGATCTCACAGTCATGAGATCAAGCCCCGCATCAGGTTCCACACTGGGCATGAAGTCTGCTTACAATTCTCTCCCTCTCCCTCTGCCCCTCCCTTGTTCATGCTCTCTCTCTCAAAAAAAAAAAAAATCTCTGACAACTTTGCCTTTGAATTGGGGTATATTGACCATTTACATTAATATATGTATTGCTATGGGTATATTTAACTCTATCATTTTGCCAGGTTTTTCTTATTTGTCCTATTTTTGTTATAGTGTTGCCTTCTTTTGGATTATTTTTTATAGAGTTGTATCTTTTATTATTTAAGTGTATCTTTTTTTATTTTTAGTGATTGCTCAGGGACTTATCACAATTTACCTCTAAATAGTACTATATTACTTCACATAAAATGAGACCTTCACTGTATTTCAATTTCTTCCCTCATTCTTTGTGCTGTGTTATTGTCAGATTTTTATTGTCATAGATTTTACATATATATTTTTTTATATAAAATATAAATACATATACATATATATATATATATATATGCCTGTCACTGAGGGGTCTCTTTCTACCAGGCTCCTGCTCTAGGGGCTCTCACTAGTACCCAGTGAAGGTTTATAGGATGGAACCCTGAGTGAATGAATGTTAATTACTGTCATATCAGGGCTCCCACTTATTCTAAGGGTATATTTTAATCCACGTTTGACCTTTAAAGATTACTCTAAAAATTCAAGTGATTCCTGTGGGGAGACAATTATTCCAGAGTCTCCCATTTCCAAGTGATTTATGAATAGAAGCACTGACTGTCTTTGTTTTGGACTACCTTTTCAGCCTGGGAAAATACAGACAGGTTTGATTACTGTCTACTATCATAAAGATGTCTCCCTCCACAGCTAAGGGCAAGCATGCTTAATACCTATTACAAAATATTTAGGTTCCCTGAGCTCAGGGTTCCTCACTTGCAATGCAACCCACTGCCTACATAGGTGTCACCTGGCCCTCTTCTGATGGCAGAACTGGGGATCAGGGATCTAGTATAAATACTGACCCTCTGATAAATGCTATTACAGTGAGTAATAAAGTCCTTTTTCTCTGATTCAGGAAACCATGGCACACTAACTTGTAATTTGAAGGTACAGTAAAATCTTAAATTCTTCCAAGTCCTCGATAATTTTTACTTGCTTTAGTATTCTATTCTCTGCCAAAGGGGAAACCATTCATGTATCCTATCTCCCCTTGAAAGGTCTTATTGAGTTCCTTTGGCTACTTTCTATGATGGGTATTAAGAAAAATTATGATTTTTGGGGTGCCTGGGTGGCTCAGTCAGTTGGGTGTCTGACTTTGGCTCAGGTCATGACCTCGCGGTTCAGGGGTTCCAGCCCTACATCGGGCTCTGTGTTGACAGCTCAGAGCCTGGAGCCTCCTTCGGATTCTGTGTCTCCTTCTCTTCAGCCCCTCCCCTGGTCACATTCTGTCTCTCTTTCTCTCTCAAAAATAAACATTAAAAAAATTTTTTTTAATTATGATTTCTTGCTCTTGGGACGGGGTCCCATTTTCTTGCAGCTTTCTACATCTTAAGGGGAGGCACAGCTCCGAAGGTATACCTATTTGATTACTTTCTATTACCAAAGATAGACACTGATTTGTACAGTCTATTGTTCTGCTAATGTACATGTTTAGTTTTTTAAAGCAGTGTAAGCTCAGATGAGCAACTCTAAGAATTTTGAAAAACTGTCCATGGGATGTTTCATCACAGAGCTGGATGCAGATGGACCAAGAATGTATATACCTTCCAGCATAGGTGAGGCCAGAGAGGGTGAAAGAGTCTGATTCATGAGAGACATTCTGTAGAATTTACATGTGAAATGGCCCCCAAGTTTTCTAGAAGATCAGGGTGGGGGGACATTTAGGAAAACTATGACCACTTAGGGTTAGAGAGAGAGCTTTTGAAGCTCTCAAAAATGAACAGGAGGATATGACAGAAAACCTTGAAAAGGATACAAAGAACAGATAGAAGAACAGCAAGTGGTATTGTGAGAAAACTCACTACGTTCACTCTTTCTGGCAAACAGAATCTAGATTTCTTTTTTTGGTTGTTGTTTATTTATTTATTTTGAGGAAGAGACACAAGGGGAGGGGCAGTGAAAGAGGAAGAGAGGGAATCTCAAGCAGGCTCTGTGCTGTCAGTGCGGAGCCCAATGTGGGGCTTGATCTCATGAACTGAGAGATCATGATCTGAGCTGAAATCAAGAGTCAAGTACCCAACCAGGTGCCCCCAGAATCTAGATTTCTTTTGTGAGATTTACCTCTTCTGCATTGTGAAAGTCTTGTTAGGGCTCCCAATTAAAGGGCCCACTCTTGCCTTATCCAAGTTTCCCAGGATTCTCAGAGTCACAAAAGATAGAAAAACAGTTGGAACTGATTCATTACCGAGCTGTTAGTTTCTCATACATAGATCCTAGAACAGCCTTGGTTCCCATCTTTTTAAAATGTGGCTCAGGGGCGCCTGGGTGGCTCAGTCGGTTAAGCGGCCGACTTCAGCTCAGGTCATGATCTCACGGTCTGTGAGTTCGAGCCCCATGTCGGGCTCTGTGCTGATGGCTCATCAGAGCCTGGAGCCTGCTTCAGTTTCTGTGTCTCCCTCTCTCTCTGCCCTTCCCCTGCTCATGTTCTGTCTCTGTCTCTCAAAAATAAATAAACATTAAAAAAATTAAAAATAAATAAATAAATAAATAAATAAATAAAAATGTGGCTCAATTTTTCTTCTAACTCTGTGAATTACCCAATATTCCCATTTTGCTTAAGTTTCTGTTACTTGCAACCAAAGAAACCCAATTGATACATGGTGAGTAGTCCAAGAGAGGGCATGACAGGGGTCAAAGGAAGCTTTTGAACATAAGTAGCCTGAAATCTAGACACTTTATTTGAAATTATTAAAAGAACATATTATTAACAATTGTCAAAACAGCTGGGTATGGTACAATAACTAATTGATTTTATGTTTCTGTGTGCTTATAGTTAATTAGCATTTTCTAATGGTTAGGCTAATGTTATTTTATTACTACAAACTATATTTAGAGTTCATTTTCATATCTCCCATGTTAGAAATCAAAACAAAAGAGAATGAACTAAAATAATATGCATTACATGCTACAGGAAAAATATCAAGAAGGGGGTGCTAACAGTAGCAAATGATCTATGTTACAACGAAATATAGTCATTTTTGCTTTTTAAGATTCCAGTTATGAATTCAGTTGTACTACGCAAATCATATGTGCAAAAAATTTCAAGAACCAGATACCCCAAGTAGGTATTAAAAAGGAGAAATACAGTGGAGCACAAGGTACGATGTTCTCAACAAATGTCTCAAAAATATGCATGAAGCAAAATGAGACAAACTGTTACAAACAGATCGCCCTGTCAAGTAAGTGCTTTTGGAATGAAAAATTAATTTTTTGGCTAATCTTTCCCTCTCATTATATAGATGAGGCTCTATGGCTTCTCTCTCATTATTTAGATGAGGGAGACCAATTGATTTGTCCAAAGCTTACAAAGGTAGATTTTACACATGGCTCAGATGGGGGAGACTCCTTTTGTGGAAAGGATAGCAGAATGTTTAATCCTCTTCAATTAGCAATATAACTTGTAGAATTAAGAGCAGGTTTTAAGATTCTCTTATACACATTTTATATACATACAAGGTTATACAGATTGTCATACATAACTATATATAATGTATATGATAGTTTGTGTATAATCTCACTGAGTCCTTTTTATGGTTATCTCATTACTGTTCAAAAACATAAATATAAATTTATAATAAAAGATACATTGTGTCCAGATAATAATTAGGATAATTAGGATAAGACCACCTAATATATATTTATCTTTAATGTCCAAGATTTTTTTCAAATATAACTAAGCAGAACAAGAACATTGCACCACAGGTTAGTTTCAAACAAGATTACTCAACCTTGGCACTACTGACATTTGGGCAGGATAGTTCTTTGTTGTGAGGGGCTGTCCAATGCATGAGAGGGTATCTAGCAGCATCCCTGGCCTCTACCACCCCTAGATGCCAGTAATACCTCTAGTCACAAGCAAAAATGTTTCTGGACATTCCCAAATGTCCCCTGGGGGCAAAGCTGCTCCCTGGTTTAAAAACACTGGTTTTAACATCATGTCTACAACAAATCAAATACAGCTTCCAGCTGTGTTAACGCTGTGAAGTCAACTATGATTAACCTGGGGTTACATTTTTATTCTAATTCAAAATATTTCATGGATAGACCCAAATTAAATTAATTATACCAGGTTTTATCTAGAGCTGAGCTTCCAATACAGTAGTCACTAGCCACATCGGAAGGGAGATGTACAGTAAGGGTGAAATACGCACTGGACTTTGAAGACTTGACAGAAAAATAGAGTGTAAAATATCATAATCTTTATGTTAACTGAGCTAATTTGGGTATACTTACTGGGTGAAATATTAAAATTAATTTCACCTGCTTTTACTTTTTTTAAAGGTGCTACCATAAAATTCCAAGTTACATATATGGCTCACACTGTATCTCCATTGGACCTATGAGACTGGAAGTGATTTAATATTATTTTTTAATAAATTTTTCAGTCTACTAAATAAGTTACAAAGACTTGGTAAAGCTCTCCACAGCCCTATGAAACCAGCTCATAACTCTTTTAGGCATTACAATTCTTTATTATCATGCCTAAATGATTTTTCTCCTTCTTTAAACCAATTACTTCTATTCCAATGCTTTATTCTCAGTGTTTCAATTGGTTCTTTTCTGATTGCTGATTTATCTTCATGTTGTTTTTTATTCTCCTGCATGTTGGTTTCTTTTGTACACTCGGGTTCTTTCCTTGTGGGATGTTGAGATGCTGCAGCATCCATCATACTTAGAAAATCATAAGCAGGAAGAGGAGGTTTCCATTCCTGATCAGATAAAATTGCTGGAAGGAAGATACAACCAAAGGTTAATAATGAACAGACATAACATTATCATACAAATACACTAGAAAATATTTTATTTTGAAAAATGCATGTGTACGAGTAAAGGTGTTATCAGTTTTTACTTGTCTAAACAAAACTAGATATTTTGTCATTGTCTAAAAAATTTGATACATCTGTCATTACTAGCCATTTTCATTTTTTATATTACATTTGCAAACTATTATATTCTAAATAAAAGTATTAATACAAATAAAGGCAGTCCAGAATCTCCCTGCTAGTTAACCCTTCTTGAGGTTAAAAAAAAAAAAAAAAAAAAGCAATATGGTAATGAGATTACCTTCAGACAGATACAAGTTAAAATGAAAAAGTCTCCTGTTTCCCACCTTACCCAACTTTATCCCAAAGCACTGAAACCTTTTTTTTTTTTTTTAATTCCAGTATAGGTAACATAGGGTTATATTAGTTTCAGGTGTACAATATAGTGATTCATCAATTCTACACATTACTCTCTGCTCATCATGCTAAGTGTACTCTTATAATCCCTTCACCTAGTTTGCTGATTCCTCCACCCACCTTCCCTCTGGTAACCACCAGTTTGTTCCCTATAGTTAAGAGTTTGTTTTTTGGTTTGTCTCTTTTTTTCTTTGTTCATTGTTTTATTTCTTAAATTACACATACGAGTGAAATCATATGGTATTTGTCTTTCTCTAACTTATTTCACTTAGCATTATATCTTCTAAGTCCATCCAAGTTGTTGCAAATGGCAAGATTTCATTGTTTCTTTATGGCTGAGTATTCCATTGTATGTATATACCACATCCTCTTTATCCATTCATCTATCAGTAAACAGTCTGTTTCCATAAATTGGCTGTTGTAAATAATGCTTCAATAAACATAAATATCACATATCTTTTCAAATTAGCATTTTCATATTTCATGGGTAAATACCCAGTAGTGGAATGACTGAATCATATGGTAATTCTATTTTTAATTTTTTGAGGACCCTCCATACTGTTTTCCAAAGGGGCTGCTCCAGTTTGCAATCCCCCAAAAGTGCATGAGGTTCCTTATTCTCTGCATCCTCATCAATATTTGTTTCTTGTGTTGTTGATTTTAGCCATTCTGACAGGTGTGAGGTGATATCTCATTATGGTTTTGGTTTGCATTTCCCCAATGATTAGTGATATTGAAAAGAGCATCTTTTCATGTGTCTGTTGACTATCTGGATGTCTTCTTTGGAGAAATATCTGTTCATGTCTTCTGCCCATATTTTAATTGGATTATTTGGGTTTTTCTGGTGTTGAGTTGTATAGTTCTTTATATTTTTTTGGATACTAACCCTTTATCAGATATGTCATTTGCAAATGTCTTCTCCCATTTAGTAGATCGTCTTTTAGTTTTGTCAATTTTTTCCTATGCTATGCAGAAGCTTTTTATTTTGATCAGCCCCAAGAGTTTATTTTTGCTTCTGTTTCCCTTGCCTCAGGAGACATATTAGAAAAATGTTGCTATGGCTGATGTCAAAGAGGTTATTTCTTTTGCTTTCTTCTAGGATTTTTATGGTTTCAGGTCTCACATTTAAGTCCTAATCCATTTTGAGTTTATTTTTGTGTACAGTGTGAGAAAGTAGTTCAGTTTCATTCTTTTGCATGTAGGTGTCCAGTTTCCCAACACCATTTGTTGAAAAGACTATCTTTTTCCCATTCCATATTCTCACCTCCTTTGTCAAAGATTAATTGACCATATAATTGCAGGTTTATTTCTAGACTCTCTATTCTGTTTCATTGATCTGTGTGTCTATTTTTATGCCAGTACCATACTGTTGTGATTACCACAGCTTTGTAGTATATCTTGAAATCTGGAATTGTGATACCTCCAATTTTGTTCTTTCACAAGATTGCTTTAGCTGTTTAGGGTCTTTTTTTCTGGTTCCATACACATTTTAAGGCTGATTTAGTTCTGTGAAAAATGCTGTTGGTATTTTGATAGGGAATACATAAAAATCTATAGATTGCTTGGGTAGAATGGACATTTTAACAATATTCTTCTAACCCATGAGCATGGCATATCTTTTGATTTGTTTATGTTGTCTTTGTTTCATCAATGTTTTATAGTTTTCACAGTATAGTTCTTTTTACCTCCTTGGTTAAGTTTACTTCTAGGTATTTTATTATTTTTGGTGCAATTTTAAGTGGGATTGTTTTCTTAATTTCTTTAAATGGAATTGTTTTCTTAATTTCTCTTTCTACTACTTCATTGTTACTGTATAGAAATGCAATATATTTCCATATACTGACTTTGTATGCTGCAACCTTATGGAATTCATTTATCAACTTTTCAGTGGCATCTTTAGGGTTTTCTATATATAGGATCATGTCATCTACAAATAGTGACAGATTTACTTCTTCCTTACCAATTCCTTTATTTCTTTTTCTTGTCTCACTGCTGTGGTTAGGACTTCTAGTACTATCTTGAATAAAAGTGGTGACAGTGGATATCCTTTCGTGTTCCTACTCTTAGAGGAAAAGCTCTCAATTTTTCATTGAGTTCAATGATGTTAACTGTGGGTTTTTCATATATAGACTTTATAATGTTGAGGTATGTTCCCTTTAAACCCACTTTGTTGAGACTTTTTATCATGAATGTATGGTGTAATTTGTGAAATGCTTTTTTCTGCATCTATTGAAGTGATCATACAGTTTTTATCCCTTGTCTTGCTAATGTGATGCATCATGTTGATGATAAGTTGCAGATATTGAAGCATACTTGCATCCCAGGAATAAATCCCACTTGATCATGGTGAATGATTTTCTTATGTATTGTTGGATTCCGTTTGCTAATATTTTGTTGAGGACCTTTGTATCTATGTTCATCAGAGATATTGGACTGTAGATTCCTTTTTTTGTAGGGTCTTTATCTGACTTTGATATCGCAGTAATGCTGGCCTCATAGAATAAATTTGAAAGCTTTCCTTACTCTTTTATTTTTTTGGAATAGTTTGAGAACAAGGTTCCTTAAATATTTGGTAGAATTCACCTGTGTAGCCATCTGGTCCTGGATTTTTGTTTGTTGGGAGTCTTTTGATTATTGATTCAATTTCATTGCTGGTAATCTGTTCAATTTTCTATTTTCTTCCTGATTCAGTTTTGGGAAGTTCTATATGTCTAGGAATTTGTTTCTTCTAGGTTGTCCAATTTGTTGGCATATAATTTTTCATAATATTCTCTTATAATCCTTTGTTTTTCTGTGATGTTGGTTGTTATTTCTCCTCTAACATTTCTGATTTTATGTGTTTGAGTCCTCTCAGTGTTTTTTTTTTCCCATGATCTGGCTAAGGGTTTATCAATTTTGTTGCTCTTTTCAAAGAACTAGCTCCTGATTTCATTATCTATTATTATCATTATTATTATTTTTTTTTGGTTTTCTGTCCTTTATCTGCTCTGATGTTTATTATTTCCTTCCTTCTACTGGTTTGGGTTTTGTTTGTTCTCTTTCTAGTCCCTTTGGGTGACTTTAGGTTGTTTATTTGAAGTTTTTCTTGCTTCTTGAGGTGGGCCTGTATCGCTCTAAACTTCCCTTTAGAACAACTTTTGCTACACCCCAAAGATTTTGGACCATTATGTTTTCATTTTCATTGTCTCTCTATATTTATTTCCTTTTTGATTTCTTGGTTGGCCCATTCATTGTTTAATAGCATGTTACTCGACCTCCAGGTAGTTGTATTCTTTCCATATTTTTTCTTGTAATTGATTTCTAGTTTCATAGAGTTGTGGTCAGAATAGATACATGGAATGACTTTAGTCTTTTTTAATTTCTTGAGACTTGTGTGGCCTAATATGTGCTCTATTCTGGAGAATGTTTCATGTGCCCTTGAATGTGAATTATGCTGTTTTAGGATAGAATGTTCTGAATACATCTATTAGATCCATCTAGTCCAACGTGTCGTCCAAAGCCAATGTTTCCTTGTTGCTTTTCTGTTTGGATGATCTACGCATTGATGTAAGTAAAGTGTTAAAGTCCCCTACTATTATTGTATAATCTCAATTACTTCCTTTATGTTTGTTACTAGCTGCTTTATATATTTGGGTGCTCTCATGTTGATGTATAAATATTTATAATTGTTTATGTTTTCTTGGTTGTTTTCTTTATGAATATATAGAGTCCTTTTTTGTCTGCTGTTACAATCTGTTTTAAAGTCTATTTTGTCTGATATACCTGTTGCTACCCTGGCTTTCTTTTTACTTCCATTTGCATGATAAATGCTTTTCTGTCAGTTCACCTTCACTCTGCATGTGTCTTTAAGTTTGAAATGAGTCTCTTATAGATAGCATATTGATGGGTCTTGCTTTTTTTTAATCCATTTCCTCACCCTGTCTTTTGAATGGAGCATTTAGTCCATTTACATTCAAGGTAATTATTGATAGGTATGTACTTATTGCCATTTGATATTTGTTTTATGGTTGTTCTGGTAGTTCTCTGTTCCTTTCTTCTCTTGCTTTATTCTCTCATGATTTATTGGGTTTCTTTAGTGACATACTTGGATTCCTTTCTTTCTTTCTTTTTTTTTTTTTTTGCATATCTGTTACTGGTTTCTGACTTGTTACCATTATATATATATATATAAAACATCTTATGCAAATAGTAGTCTGTATTAAGTCTATATTAATTTTGAACTCATTCTTTACTCTTCCCCACCCATGTTTTAGAAATATGGTGTCACATTTTACATCCTTTTGTTTTGTGAATCTCTTGGCTGATTTTTACAGATAAACTTAATTTTACTGCTCTTGGCTTCCTACTTTTCTTACTCCTGCTCATGGGTTTTCCTTTCCATTCAAAGAGACCTGTTTAATATTTCAGGTAGGCTTATTTTAATGGCCATGAATTCTTTTAACTTTTATTTGTCTGGAAAACTCTCCTTCTATTCTAAATGATAGCTTTGCTAGATATTCTTGGCTGCATACTTTTTCCTTTCAGCACTTTGAATATATTATGCCACTCCCTTGCAGCATGCAAAGTTCCTGCTGAAAAATCCGACAGCCTTAAGGAATTTCCCTTGTAGTAACTGTTTTCTTTTCTCTTGATGCTTTTAAAATTCTTTACCAGTCCTTTATGCCATTTTAGTTATTATGTGTCTTGGTGTAGGCCTCCTTAGGTTTATTTTGTTGGGGCCCTTCTGTGCCTCCTGGATCTAGATTTGTTTCCTTTCCCAGATTTGGGAAGTTTTCAGCTGTTATTTCTTCAAATACATTTTCTGCCTCCTTTTCTCTCTCTTCTCTTTCTGAGATCCCTTTAATGCAAATGTTATTACACTTGATGGTGTCCCTGAGTTCTTTATGTCTATTTTCACTTTTTATTATTTTTTCTTTCAGCTTAATTGCTTTCCTCCAAGTTGCCAATCCATTCTTCTGCTTCTTCTAGACTTCTATTTATTCCATCTAGTGTGTTTTTAATTTGCTATGGAGTTCTTTATCTCTGATTGGTTCTTTTTGGTTTTATACATCTTTGTTAAGGATCTCACTGACGTCCTCCAATCTTTTCTCAAGTCTAGCAAGTATCTTTATGACAATTACTTTAAATTATCTGTGAGGGATATGACATATTTCCATTTTGTTTAGCTCTCTTGCTGTGATTTTTGTCTTTCATTTGGGACATATTTTTCTGTCTCAGTTTTTTGAACTCTGTTTCAGTGTGTTGAGAAAGTCAGGTATGTCTCCTGCTTTTGAAAATAGTGGCCTTGTGAAGAAGAGGTCCTATAGTGCCTTGGGCTCCAGGGTCCCTGGTTCACCAGAACCTGGTGCTTCATGGATGTTGTTGTGCCCAGCTGTTGTGGTTGAGCCACTTTTGCTTCAGTGCAGTTGTCTCCAATGACTCTGACTGCTGTGGACAGGGCAATCCCTGTGTTGTTAGTGGGCCAGTCTGGGGCCACTGTGGGCTTCAGTTGAGCCAGACCAGGTATTTGCCAGAGATGCAGTAGCATAGGGCACTTTCCCTATGTTGTGCCCTGAGAAGTTTCTGTTGGTGGGTGGGCCTGCAGTCTGACCAGCTGGTTGCCTCTAGCCCACTGCTGGGGCTGCAGTTGGACTGGTGTTTGTAGTTATCTTCCTTTCTCCCCAGGACAGAAATTATTTTGAAGTGATGCTGGTCTCTGTCAGCTGCTTGCACACTGCCATACTTGTGGCACCGCTTTGGATGGGCTCCAGCCAAGGGCATACTGGAGGGGCATGTCCACAGGAGAATGCAAGGGAAGATTAGCAAGTTAGGTGGAGAGTGTTGGCACTGAGCTGTTTCTCCTAGGCTGGGCGGGGGGAGTGGGGTACAGGGGAGGGAAATGGTGCCTGCTAGATCCTTTTGTTCCTAGAGAAGTCTCCTAAGGATCTCTGCCACTCCAGTACACACTGAGATTAGTAAATAAATCTCCTTCTGACACAGCCCAAGTGTTTTTCAAACTGCTGCTTCTAAGCTGTATCTCTGCTTGGCTGTTTGTTGTGCTGTCTATTTAAGGGTGGGGACTCCATCCTTCAGGTTCTCCCAGAGAACTCACTGAATTTTAAAGTTCCAGGTGTTAAGCCCCACTGGTTGTAAGAACTCACAAAATTAGGCTCCTCTGGTTTTCAAAGACAAATGTGGGGATTTGTCTTCCCCATGCCTGTGGTGCTTTGTGTGAGGGTCTGTTTCTCTCTCTTCTGTGAGCCCACAGGGTCTCTCCCTCCTGAGGACAGTCTCATGGGTCTCTTTACCTCCCCACCTTGTGTCTGCCCTTTATACCTTCTTTGCTGCCCTTCTCTACATTTAGCTGTTGAGAGTGTATTCTGCCAGTCCTCGAGTCATTTTCTGGGTTTTTACGTTGATATGGGTGTTATCTAGTAGTATCCACGGGATGAGGTGCACTTAGGATCTTCTTACTTTGTCATCTTCCCGAGAAGTTCCCCTGGAGCTACTTCTTAGGAATCATTACAGAAAAAGTTTTTGGAACATACACATTTATTGTTTAGACAAGTGTTTCTTTACATTTTAAAGCATTTCGTTTTGGAAACTTTTTTCCTTAAATTTGAGTATAGTTGACACACAAAGTTATTACATTACTTTCAGGTGTGTAACATAGTGATTCAATAAATTTATATGTTATGCTATACTCACCATCATCTGTCACTGCACAATTCTATTACAGTATCACTGAGTATATTCCCTATGCTGTACCTTTCATCCCATGACTTATTCGTTCCATAGCTGGAAGTCTGTA
Organism: Paguma larvata; assembly: GCA_030068075.1. NCBI lineage: Eukaryota > Metazoa > Chordata > Mammalia > Carnivora > Viverridae > Paguma > Paguma larvata. Next base: position 3,075,996 of record CM057827.1, read on the forward strand.
TCTCCCACTTCCCTTCACCTGTTTTTCCCATTCGCCTTCCACCTGTCCCCTCAGGCAACCATCAGTTTGTTCTCTGTAGATATAGGTCTGATTCTGCTTTTTCTTTGTTCATTTGTTTTGTTTTTCAGATTCCACATAGAAGTGGAATCATATGGTATTTGTCTTTTCTGACTTATTTCCCTTAGTGTAATACCCTTTAAGTTCATCTATGTTGATAAGCATGTGGAAAAAAAAGGAACCTTTGTGGAATGTAAACTGGTTCAGCCAATGTGGAAAACAATATGCAGGCTTCTCAAAAAATTAAAAATGGAAATACTGTATGATCCAAAAATTCTGGTACTAGTATTTACACTAATTTGAAAAGATACATGCACCCCTGTATTGCAGTATTATTGACAATAGCAAAGATACAAACCCAACCCAAGTATCCATTGGTAGATGTTTTTGAAGCTTTTGATTTCTAGTTTCCATATACTTTATGAAAACAATTCATTTTATAAAAATAACTATAGACGTGAATACTTAAAAATTGCTATAGAATCAATTGTACTATAAAGAGACAGTGATTGGATAGCATCTTAGATAGGTTTCATGGTAGTGAATTTGAACATTATTTTAAAATGCTGGTCAGTAGAAGAGAAAAACTGATTTAATCTGATAACATAAAAGTAAATTAGCTAACTCTTCTGTCTCCATTTAGTAGACAGGCTTTACAAAAAAAATTTAGAATGTAGTTGCTCATTTTAAGTAATATTTTAAGAAATAAACTAAGGAGTGGCTCAGTCAGTTGAGCGTCTGACTTTGGCTCAGGTCATGATCTCACAGTCTGTGGGTTCGAGCCCCGCATCGGGCTCTGTGCTGACAGCTCAGAGCCTGGAGCCTGCTTTGGATTCTGTGTCTCCCTCTCTCTCTGCCCCTCCCCCACTCATGCTCTGTCTCTGTCTCAAAAATAAATAAACATTAAAAAAAAATTTAAAAAAACAAAGAAATAAACTAAGGAAATGTGCAAGTAAACCTTTAAAAATTAAATTCCAGTGAAAAAATCTCTACATTACATGAAAAAAAAAATAAATGTTGATAAAATACAAGCCTGAGCATGTCTCATAAATGAAATAAATACCTTTAAAAGCTTAGGAAATTCATATAAATTCTAATTTCCAGAGACAGAGTAAAAGCTCCAACAAAAATCTGTATAAATACATATGCAGTTTATCTATATATGATACATAATTTCCTCATACAGACTCAATGATCTGAAATCCTAGTACATGGTATATAGTGTGGTATTAAATTTAGGCTACACCTGTAGTTGATGTTTAAAGTTACTGTGGTGAGATTAGCAGATTCAAAAGTGACCAACAGATAAAATCTTTTCTTGAATATAAAAGGTAAGAGGTAAGAGTGTTTGTTGTTTGCAAAATCCAGATGCAGTATGTTTATTAAAGACATTAAGTTATCTTTAAGGAAAGTCCAACTTGAAACATAACAAATACTTAGCATATTTATTTCTAGGGAAGGTAAACACTGCAGCCTAGTGGTCTGACATGAAGGCAAAATGTCTGTAAGTAGGCATTTCAATTCTGCTAATTATTCGCTAAGAAAACTCTATAAAGGTCCCAATGTTTTCAATTGCAAGTAAAACTGTACTCTCATCATGTATGAATAATAAATGCTTTATTATCAAATTAGTAATGACAATAGCTAACATTTATTGAGTCTTTACTGTATACTAGACATTATTCTTTTAATCTTTACAATCTTGTGAAGTACATATAATTTTTATCCTAATTTTATAGATGAGAAAATCAAGACCTAAAAAGGCCAGTGAACTTGAAGAAGGTTAAATGGAAATCTCAAATAAGAACAGCAAGTCATCACAGTTTCACAGAAATCAAGATGTGCAACAAGCATGGTAAAGCAGACCCACATGGCACTGCATTACAGATTCAGGCTTTTCTAGGAGTAGTTACAATACCCCAGTCAGTCTCAGATCTGCCTCTCAAAGAGTGATGAGAGCAGTTCCTGTTGGCACAGAAGACAAGACCCAATATACCAAAGTACTACTCAGTTTGCTTCTTTCCTGCTTCAGAGGCTGCAGGAATAATTTAAGAGTAGGAACACTGATACAAAGAAAGAAATAATGGAAACACCTCAAAGGGTGACTTGGCAAAGGCATTAACAAAATTACAATGGGAGATACACCACTCTCAGAAAACTAAAAAAAATAATTCTGATTCTTTCCTCTTGGTAATGTTGAGTTGAGGAATCAAAGCCCTACTGATGCTCCTTGTATGAAAGGATCTCTAGAGGAATAATGATAATGCTTTAGATTTTACACCTTACAAAGTGCTTTTACATGCATACTTGATTTTTAAAATAACTATGTGACATAGAATAGGAACTATTAATCTCATTTTACAGTTGCAGAGGAGGAAACAAAGACTTGCCTAGAGCCACACCATTAGTCATCAAGGAGGTCGGATAATGAGCTCGGGTTTCTGTACCTTTGAACATCATCACCTTTTTTACTTATTTTTTTAATTGAATTACCGCTGACATAGAATATTAGTTTCAGGTATACAACAAAATGATTTGACACTCATATATGTTATGAAATGATCACCACACATCTAGTTACCATCTGTCACCATAGAAAATTAGAACATTATTAATTACATTCCCTATGATGTACTTTTTATCCCCATGACTTATTTTATAACTGAAAGTTTGTACCTCTTAATGCCCTTTGTGTATTTTGTCCATCCTTCCTCTAATCCCCTCCCTTCTGACAACCAGTTCTAGGTCTGTTTTGTTTGTTTTTTAGATTCTACATATAAGTGATATCACACAGTATTTGTGTTCCTCTCTCTTATTTCACTTAGCATAATACTCTCTAGGTCCATCCATGTTGTCACAAATGGCAAGATTTCATTCTTTTTTATGGATGAAGAATACTCCATTGTGTATAAATATCACACCCTCTTTATCCATTCATCTATCTATGGACACTTGGGTTGCATTCATGTCTTTGCTATTGTAAATAATGCTGCAGTAAACACAGGAGTGCATATATCTTTTCAAATTAGTGTTTTCAATTTCTTTGAAAATACTCAGAAGTGGAATTACTAAATCACATGGTATTTTATTTTTAATCTTTTGAGGAACCTCTATACTGTTTTCCACAGTAGCTGTATCAGTTTACATTGTCACCAGCAGTGCACAAGGGTTCGCTTTTTTCCACATCCTTGCCAACACTATTTTTTGTCTTTTTGATATTAGCCATTCTGACTAGTATGAGGTGATATCTCATTGTGGTTTTGATTTGCATTTCCCTGATGATTAGTGATGCTGAATATCTTTTCATGTGTCTACTGGCCATCCATACGTCTTCTTTGGAAAAATGTCTATTTAGGTCCTCTTCCCACCCTAAGTTGGATTATTTGTTTTCTTGGTGTTGAGATATATGTGTTTATTATATATTTTAGACATTAACTCCTGATCAGACATATCATTTACAAATATCTTCTCTTATTCACTAGGTTCCCTTTTCATTTGTTGATAGTTTCTTTGTGCAAAAGCTTTTTAGGTTGATATAGTCACAACTGTTTATTTTGCTTTTGCTTCCCTTGCCTGGGGAGACATCTAGAAAAATACTGCTAAGGCTGATGTCTGAGAGTTTACTGTATATGCTTGCTTTCTTATTTTTTTAAAGCTTATTTGTTTTTGAGAGAGAGTGTGTGCATGTACTGGCAGGGGAGGGGCAGAGAAGAGAGGGAGACACAGAATCCAAGGTAGGCTTCAGGCTCTGAGCTGTCAGCACAGAGCTTGGTGCAGAGCTCAAAGCCACAAACCATGAGATCATGACCTGAGCTAAAAAGTCAGATACTTAACCGACTAAGCCACCCAGACGCCCCTGCCTATGCTTTCATTTAGGAGTTTTATGATTTCAGTTCTTACATTTAGTCATCAAGGAGGTCGGATAATGACCATTTTAAGTTTTATTTCTTTATTTAAGTTTCCATTTTAAGTTTATTTTTGTGTGTGGTATAAAAAAGTGATCCAGTTTCATTCTTTGGCATGTAGCTATCCCATTTTCCTAACACAGTTTATTGAAGAAACTGTCTTTTTCCCATTGTATATTCTGGTCTCATTTGCTGTAGATTAATTCACCATATAAAAGTGGGTTTTATTTTTGGGCTCTGTCTTCTGTTCCATTGATCCATGTGTCTGTTTCTGTACCAGTACCATTCTGTTTTGATTAATATAGCTTTGTAATATCGTTTGAAACATGACATTGTGATACCTCCAGCTTTGTTCTTCTTTCTCAAGATTGCTTTGGCTGTCTTTTGTGGTTCCATACAAATTTTAGGATTATTTGTTCTAGGCCTGTGAAAATACTGTTGGTATTTTGATAAAGACTCCATTGAATCTGTAGATTGCTTTGGGTAGTATGGACATATTAACAATATTAATTCCTCCAATCCATGAGCATGATATATCTTTTCATTTGCTGTCTTCAATTTCTTTCATCAATGTCTTCAGAGTACAGGTCTTTCACTTCCTTGGTTAAATTTATTCCTAGATATTTTGATGCAGATGTAAACAGATTATTTGCTTAACTTTTCTTTCTGGTAGTTCATAATTAGTGTTTATAAACATAACAGATTTCTGAATATTAACTTTGTATCCTCCAACTTCACTGAACTCATTTACCAGTTCTAATAGTTTTTTGGTGGAGTTTTTAGGGTTTTCTGTATATAGTATCAGGTCATCTGTAAATAAAGACAGTTTTACTTCCACTTATCAATTTGAATGCCTTTTTTTCCCTTGTCTGATTGCTATGGCTAGGAAAGTGGTGAGAGTGGATGGACATCTTTTCTTGTTCCTTATCTTAAAGGAAAAGACTTCAACTTTTCATCATTGAGTATGATGTTAGCTGTGGTTTTGATGTATACAGCCTTTATTATATTGAGGTACATACCCTCTGTACTCATTTTCTTGAGAGTTCATTATCTTGAACAGATGTTGAATTTTATCAAATACTTTTTCTGCATCTATTGAGATGATTATATGATTTTTATCTTTCATTTTGCTAATGTGATATAGCCTACTGATTGATTTGCAGATACTGAACCATCCTGGATTCACTTGGGGCTCTCTGGGCTTCCTAGATCTGCCTGTTTATTTCCTTCCCCAGGTTAGGGAAGTTTTCAGCTATTATTTCTTCAAATGATGTTTTCTGCCCCTTTCTCCTTCAAGCATCCTGTGCCCCCATAATGCAAATGTTAGTCTGCTTGATGTTTTTGAGACTATCCTCATTTTAATTTTTTTTTCTTTTTTCTTTTCAGCTTGAATGATTTGCACTACCCCTGTCTTCTATCCATTCTTTGCATTCTGTAATCTACTTTGAGTCCTTCTAACATATTTTTTTCGTTTCAATTGTATTTTTCAGGTCTTATGAGTTCTTTTTTAGATTCAAGTTTTTATTTACATGCTAGTTACTTAACATATAGTGTAATATTAGTTTTAGAAGTAGAATTTAGTGGTTCATCACTTACATTTAACACCCAGCGCTCATCACAAGTACCCTTAATACCCATTACTGCTTTAACTTGTCCCCCCACCTACCAACTCTCAATTTGTTCTCTATAGTTAAGAGTTTGTTTTATGGTTTGCCTCTTTTTTCCCTATGATCATCTGCTTCATTTCTTATATTCCACATGAGTGAAATTGTATTTGTTTTTCTCTGTCTTATTTCGCTTAGCATAATATACTCTAGCTCCATCCATACTGTTGCAAATGGCAAGATTTCATTCTTCTTGATGACCAATATTCCATTATATGTATGTATGTATACACACACACACACACATCACATTTTCCTTACACATTCATCAGTTGATGGACATTTGAGCTCTTTCCATAATGTGTTTCTTATTGACAATGCTGCTATAAAAATCGAGGTGCACATATCCCATCAAATCAGTATTTTTGTTTCATCTGGATAAATACCTAGTAGTGCAGTTGTTGGATTGTAGGGTAGATCTATTTTTAATTTTTAGAGGAATCTCCATACTGTTTTCCAGAGTGGCTGCACCAGTTTGCATTTCCAACAACAGTGTAAAAAAGTTCTCCTTTCTTCACATCCTCAACAACATCCTGTATTTTGTGTATTGTTAATTTTAGCCATTCTGACAAGTGTGAAGTGATATTTCATTGTAGTTTTGATTTGCATTTCCCTGATGATGAGTGATGCTAAGCATCTTTTCCTGTGTCTCTTAGCCATCTGGATATCTTCTTTGGAAAAATGTCTATTTATGTCTTCATCCCATTTCTTAACTGGGTTATTTGTTTTTTGGGTGTTCAGTTTGATAAGTCATTTATAGATTTTGGATACTAACACTTTATCAGATATGTACATTGCAAGTATCTTCTCTCCATTCTGTAAGCTACCTTTTAGCTTTGCTGTCTCCTTCCCTGTGCAGACCTTTTTATCTTCAAGTCCCAAAAGTTCATTTTTTTCTTTTGTTTTCCTTGCCTTCAGAGACATGTCAAGTAAGAAGTTGCTCTGGCCAAGGTCAAAGAGGTTGCTGCCTGTGTTCTCCTCTAGGATTTTGAGGGTTTCCTGTCTCATATTCAGGTCTTTCATCCATTTTGAATTTATTTTTGTGTATGGCATAAGAAAGTGATCCAGTCTCATTCTTTTGCATGTTGCTGTCTAGTTTTCCCAACACCATTTGATGAAGAGGCTGTCTCTTTCCAATGCATAATCCTTCCTAGTTTGTCAAATAGTTGACCATATACTTGTGAGTTCATTTCTGGGCATTCTATTCTGTTCCATTGATCTATGTGTCTGTTTTTATGCCAGTACCATACTGTCTTGATCGCTATAGCTTTGTACTATAACTTAAAGTCCGGTGATGCCTTGAGGTTTGATTTTCTAAAATTGCTTGGCTATCTGGCATCTTTTATGGTTCCATACAAATTTTAGGATTATCTATTCTACTTTGTGAAAAATGCTAGAGTATTTTGATAGGAATTGCATTACATGTGTAGACTGCTTTTGATGGTATAGATATTTAACAATATTTGTTCCTCTAATCCTTGAACATGGAATATTTTTCCATTTCTTTGTGTCCTCTTCAATTTCTTTAAGTGTTCTATAGTTTTCAGAGTACAGACCTTTTACCTTTTGGTTAGGTTTATTCCTAGTTATTTTACAGTATTTGATATAGTTGTAAATGGGATCAATTCCTTGATTTATTTTTCTGCTGCTTCATTATTGGTGTATAGAAATGCAACAGTTTTTTTTTCTTTTTATTAAATTTATTTTGAGAGAGAGAGAGAGAGCATGAGCAGTGAGGAGCAGAGAGAGGGAGGGAGAGAATCCCACGTAGGCTTCATGCCCAGTGTGGAGCTCAATGTGAGGCTCAATATTATGACCATGAGGTTATGACGTCAGTCAATATCGAGTCTTTCGCTTAACTGACTGAGCCACCCAAATGCCCCAGAAATGCAACAGATTTCTGTATGTTTATTTTATATCCTGCAACTTGACTGAATTGTATATCACTTCTAGAAGTTTTTTGGTGCAGTCTTTCAGGTTTTCTACATAGAGTATCAAGTCATCTGTGAATAGTGAAAGTTTGACTTCTTTGCTGATGCGGATACCTTCTATTTCTTTTTGTTTTCTGATTACCGAGGACTTCCAGTATTATGTTAAGTAACTGAGAGTGGACATCCCTGTCTAGGTCCTGACCATAGAGGAAAAGCTCTCAGTTTTTCCCCACTGAGGATTATGTTAGCTGTGTCTTTTGTATAAGATCTTTATGATGTTGACGTATGTTCCATCTATACCTACTTTGTTGAGGGTTTTTATTAAGAATGAAAGCTGTACTTTGTCACATCTTTTTTCCTGCATCTACTGAGAGGATCATACAGTTTTTAATCCTTTATTTTTTATAAATTTTTTTAATATTTATTTTTGAGAGAGAGAGAGAGCACGTGCACAAGGAGGAGAGGAGAAGAGACAGAGGGAGAAACAGAATGCAAAGAAGGCTCCAGGCTCCGAGCTGTCAGCACAGAGCCTGATGCAGGGCTCGAACTCACAAACATTGAGATCATGACCTGAGCCAAAGTCAGACGCTTAAATGACTAAGCCACCCAGGAGCCCCATCCTTTATTAATTTAGTGTGTATCACATTGATTGATTTGTGAATAATGAACCACCCCTGCAGCCCAGGAATGAATCCCACTTGATTGTGGTGAATGTTTCTTTTAATGTACTGTTGGATTCGATTTGCTAGTATTTTGTTGAGAATTTTTGCATCCATGTTCATCAAAGATATTGGACTGTAATTTTCTTTTTTAGTGGAGTCTTTATCTGGTTTTGGAATCAAGACAATGTTGGTTTCATAGAATGTGTTTGGAAGTTTTCTTTCCATTTCTATTTTTTTGGAATAGTTTGAGGAGAATAGGTATTAACTCTTCTTTAAATCGTTAGTAGAATTCCCCCATGAAGCCATCTGTCCTTGGACTTTGTTGGGAGATTTTTCATACTGATTCAATTTCTTTGCTGGTTATCAGTCTGTCCAAGTTTTCTATTTCTTCCTGTTTCAGTTGGTAGTTATATGTTTCTTCGAATTTACTCATTTCTTTCAGATTGTCCACTTTGCACATAATTTTTCATGATATTCTAATTGTATTTCTGTGGTGTTGGTTGTGCTTTCTCCTCTCTCATTTTTTAAAAATTATTTGGGTCCTTTCACTTCCTCATTTACTGGTTAATTATGTGATTTTGAACTAGTTACCTTACTTTTCTAGAGTAACAACAATACTTCCTATGACTCTTAGGAGAATTAAATGAGATAACACATGTGAATCACTTAGCATTGTGCTAGATGCCAATTAAGCATTCAATAAATGTTAGTTACTATCATTAAACCTTAATGGTATTTATTTTCTGGGAGTAATAAATACCACAAAAAGAACTGTCCCATGGATAATTCTATCAACATATTAATATTTAGGATACTTATAAACATTATAATTCAATTAATTCTAGCAATCATTAGCTATAATTCAAGTTTAAAAATCTATGAAAACATAGAACTTTGTATATTAAAACAGAAAACTTACTGATATGACTCTCAAGTCCTGCTTCTAACTTCTTAAGCCACGATAAAAGGTTTTGTTCGGTGATAGCCTCTTCTGAAGGAAATGTAAATACTTGGCCACCTGAATGCACATTCACGACAACAATAAGAGGAAGGGGAGGCAGAGTTTCAAAATATCTCTGCAAGATTCCTCTTCCCGCTGGAGTATTCTTTCTACAAAAGGAGGCAATTGAATATGTTAGTATTTCTTTCTACAATAAAATTATGAAAATAATAGTTTGTAGAACATTAAACTTTAAATATAGTATCACAACATTAAGTTTATAAAAAGATGTCCTAAAAACTAGGAGGTCTATAACTATGTTATTAGTAACCAGATTCTTAATGAGTTTCTTTTAACATGGGCATTGTGTTTCTCTTAGGAGAAAAAAAGGCAGCCAGTGATATTTTCATGAAAGCCAGACACATTTCAAAGATTTATCAATTTAGGTTGATATAATCAATAGGTTCCTCCCAAGTTGAGCTAAGTGTCTGATCACATGTCAACTCAAAAATTAAATGGTTACAAACTATAAAATAAAATACTTATAATAAATACTCCAAATAAAATTGCTTTTCCTCAGAAAAAAGGAGAAGGAGTTAATTTCAAATTAAAAATATTTTTTAAAGTTATGATCAAACATGGAAGTCATAACTTTTAAGATACCTAGCTTTCCTGGGGCACCTGAATGACTCAGTCGGTTAAGTGTCCAACTTCTGTTCAGGTCATGATCTCACAGTTCTTGAGACAGAGCCCTGTATCTGAGCTGTCAGCACCGAGCCTGGAACCTGCTTCAGATTCTGTGTCTCCCTCTCTCTCTCCCCTTCCTCCACTTGCATCCTGTCTCTCACTCTCTCTCAAAAATAAATAAACATTAAAAATTTTTTTAGAGGCACCTGGGTGGCTCAGTCCATTGAGCATTCGACTTGAGCTCAGGTCATGATCTCACAGTCCATGAGTTCAAGCCCTGCATCAGACTCTGTGCTGACAGCTCAGAGCCTGGAATCTCTTCAGCATTCTGTTTCTCTCTCTCTCTCAAAAATAAACATTAAAAAAAATTTAAAAAGATTTTTTTTAAAGATGCCTAGCTTTCCTAAAACATCACATTCCACATTATGGAAAATACTGTTTTACTCGGAGATACCTACAAAGATAATTACCCTGAGAAAAGTTTTTCTTAAGCAGTAGACTGTTAATGAACTTTTCACAGAAAAAAATGCACACTGCCTCAGTCTTGTAATTTTTCAAATAAATTAAAAATGAACTTTTCAGGGGCGCCTGGGTGGCTCAGTTGGTTAAGTGGTCGACTTCAGCTCAGGTCATGATCTCGTGGTCTGTGAGTTCGAGCAGAGCCTGGAGCCTGCTTCAGATTCTGTGTCTCTGTCTCTCTCTACCCTTCTCCTGCTCACGTTCTGTCTCTATGTCTCAAAAATAAATAAACGTTAAAAACAAACGAACAAAAAAATGAACTTTTCATCTGATGCATTTGAATAATGGATAGTGTGTATATATGTGAACTGTGTTCACAGATATTAAATTCACACTCTTTTTCTCTCAAAATAAAATAAGAATATAAAAATATAGAAAAAAAAGAACTGAAAAAAAATGCCAAAGTATCACAATGTTTATTTTTCTGTATTTGCCAAATTTTCCTCAATGGACATCAATTACCTTTTTTTTTAAGTTTATTTTCAGAGAGAGAGAGCACAAGTGAGGTAGGGGCACAGAGAGAGAGAGAGAGAGAGAGAGAGAATTTCAAGTAGGCTCCACACTGTCAGCACAGAGCTTGATCCTGGGTTCAGTCACGAACCATGAGAGCATGACTTGAGCCAAAGCCAGACACTTAACCCATTACGCCACTCAGGCACCCAAATTACTTTTAAAATCAGAAAAGTTACTACTTCCAAAAATCTGTATGACACCAAAGCAAAGGCAACAAAAATAAAAACAAGTGGGACTCCACCAAATTTAAAAGCTTCTGCATATGGGGCGCCTGGGTAGCTCAGTCGATTGAGCTTCCAACATCTGATTTGGACTCAGGTCATAATCCCAGGGTCAAGGGACTGGGCCCCATGTCAGACTCCATGCTGAGCATAGAGCCTGCTTAAGATTCTCTCTCTCTCTCTCTCTCTCTCTCTCTCTTTTTCTCCACTTGCTCATTCTCAAAATCTTCTACAGACAAAGGAAACCATCAATTAAAGAAAAGGTAACCTTTGGAATGAAAGAAAATATTTACAAATATCACGTATCTGATAAGGGGTGAACATCCAAAATAACTAAAGAACTCACATAACAGCAAAAAACACAAATAATCCAATTAAATAATGGGCAGAAGAACTGAATAGATATTTTTACAAAGAACACATACAGATGGCCAAAAGGTACATGAAAAGATGTACAACATGACTAATCTTAGGGAAATGCAAACCAAAACCAGAATGAGATCTCACTCAAACCCGTTAAAATGGCTAGTATCAAAAAGACAAAAGATAACAAGTATTGGTGAGGATGTGAACAAAAAGGAACCTTCGTGAACTGGTGGTAGGAATGTATACTGGTGCAGCCACTGTGGAAAACAGCATGGAGTTTCCTCAAAAAATTGAAAATAGAACTACCATATGATCCAGCAATTCTACCTCTGGGTATGTACCCAAAGGAGATAAAAACAAGGCAGTGAGGAGATACATGCATTCCCATGTTTACTGCAGCATTATTTGCAACAGCCAAGATACAGAAACCACCTAAATGTCTGTCAACAAATGAATGGATAAAGATGTCATACACACACAATGGAATATTATTCAGCCATGAGAAAGAAGAAAATCCTGCCATTTGCTACAACATGGATGGACTCTGAGGGCATCACACCAAGTGAAATAAGCCAGACAGAGAAAGACTGCATGGTATCACTTCTGTCAAAAATCTAAAAAAGTCAAACTCACAGAAACAGAAGAAAAGTGGTTGCTGGGGACTGGGAGTTGAGGGTAATAAGGAGAGGATGGGAAAAGGAACAAACTTTCAACTGTAAGATGAATAAGGTCTAAGGATCTAATGTATAACATGGTGACTACAGTTGATAATACTACATAACTGAAATCTGCTGAGACAACAGAACTTAAATCTTAGTTCCCCCCTGAAAATTATATATATATATATATATATATATAAAATACATATATATATAAAATACATATATATATATATATATATAAAATACATATATATATATACACTTTTTAAATGTCTGAGATAATGAATATGTTAATTAGGTGGAAGAATCCTTTTGTGTATCAAATCACGACAATGTATACTTTAAATATCTTAAAATTTTGTCAATTACATCTCAATGACCAAAAAAAAATACCACTCAACAAAATTAAAAATTTATTGTAGAAAAGAATTCAATCTCAAACAAGGTCATCCTTTAGTCAGTAAAATATCATGATAACATATACACTGGTCCCATAATATTAACTCCAAAGGTACAGTTAGAGAGTTTCATTTCCTAATGAAAATGTAGTAATTACAGTTTCTTACCTTTTGCATATTAAAAAATAAAGATATACTTACATATTTAACCAGCAAGGGGTAAGTGAGTCCAAGTGTTTCTCCTTGACCAGTGTCAATATTGCTTTTTTATACTGAGGATTCATGTTGCCATCACTGAATAAAATAAGCAATGGTTTCTTAAGTCTTAAATAAAGGGGAAGGTTCTCCACAGTGATTTCTGGCTATTAGAAAAAAGAAAAAAACAAACCAATGGAAAATGATGAGGCATAAAATAGAAAATAATGTTCAAATCACTCATCCAAGTTTAGTTTGTAAAATGTAATTGAAACATTTTAAGTGGAGATTTTGCTTTACTTACTAAACCTGTGACTATCAAGAGCTTTTTATTTTTTTTAAGTTCTTTTAAATGTTTATTTTGGGGGGGGGGGGCAGAGAGAGAGAGAGGGACACACACACAAAATCCGAAGCAGTCTCTGAGCTGTCAGCACAGAGCCTGACGCAGGGCTCAAACCCACAAACCTCCAGATCATAACCTGAGCCAAAGTCAAATCCTTAACCAACTGAGCCACCCAGGCACCCCTCAAGAGCTTTTTATTTAAGCCCACTTTATCTTAACGAGTTATTTCAAAAAAAATACTAATTTCAAAATAACTTAAATGAGTACCCTGTTTTACAGGATGTAACACTTCGAATAATTTCTTATGCTGAAATCTGAACTAGGTTAGCCAACATATGACATACAACAAACTCTTATTGTATCTAACATAAAATTTTTGAAAAGAGGAATGCTGAACTTTAAAGATATAATCTTTCAACATCTATGATTACTTAAAATAAAAATTTTATTTTGTTTCAATATTACAGATTTTAGCATAATTGATATTATAAATAACATGTTTAAACAAATAAAAATATCAGTCTCGTTTCATTTCTTTTTGGTTTAAGCTCAAATACCAGGCTCTAATATGTACTTTTCCTTATTTAGTTCTCAAAGCCCCTTTCCTCTGCCAATTCTTGTTTTTCTTCTAATTCTTTCTCCTACACGCTCAAAATCCTCTTCTTACATGTTTTCTTTCATGACTTAGATCTTAGATCCCCTCTTCTCCGAATTTCCCTATGTGTCTTCTATTAACTATCACCTTTCATCTTCTGTATGATTTACATCCCCTTCTTAAAACTGACAAATCCCATCAGGCCAGCAGATCTCCTCACTCTGAAAAGATGTGAAGCATTACGAAAGAGGGAGCCACTTGAACTACAAAGTTCAAGATGTTATGCTGGATACTGAAACAAGAACTAAGTTACTTTCCCTGCTCTCAAAGAGCTCATACTTCAGAGGGGGAGACAGGTATATAAACTGCTGTGATTCAAGAAAGAATTAATGTATGACAATAAAATTAAGCTAAGAAAACAAAGTAGGGAAGATCATGGATGATTTCAGAAGTGATCTGACCTTGGGGAAAAAAACAAGATCTTGACAGAAGAAGGTGTGTGCCAGAACCAGGATTCCAGATATAGGGAGCATCGTGGGGACGGGCAGAGAGGTGTGAAGGCATACGTGCCATCTGGTAACAGGAGGAGGAGAGCATGCCAGCATGCCAGACTTAGGCAGCAAGAGGCAAATGTGGTTGTAAGACCAGATGGTAAAATGCCTTGATGGTATTCCTGGAAGCTAGAAAACCTGACAAGGTTTTGTATCAAATGAGTGATATGGTTAGGCCTGTTTTAGAAAGATGACTAACTACCTAGAATACACATTTGTGAAAGGACACACAGGTGACGCATTTCAGGGAAGAAAGATCAAGATTTCTGTGAGTTTAAGAGAAAAGATCAGAAACTCAGATTTAGGAATCATTAGCTGGTATAAGGATAGTAAAAATTATGGGTATGGATAAAATTTCCCAAAGAAAGAACAGCACAAGAAGAAAGGGGGTTGGAGATATAATTCTGGAGTGGCTAGAGGATTGAAGGAGGTATCTGGAATTGCAAAAGCCAGAGGAATAGAGAATTTTGAGAAGGAAAAGCATTGTCAGTAATTTTGGTTGCTACTCAAGGAAAGGTCATCAAACGTGGTAACTTTGGCTATTTGAGCATACAAGAAGCTGTAACTTATGTATAATAAAACCACAAAAGAGGAACTCAATGTATCTGAGAAAAGTGCTAGAACTATTTGTTCAGAAGTATGTTTAAATATTATGACAGCCTTGGATAGATCATTGCTTATGTAGTTAATTATCGTGTTTTTCAGATTTGGGCATTATTTCCCTGGCCTAGTGTGTCATCGGGTTCATGCCATACAAAAAATGTTTACTGTCTGGTCGTCCAGTCCTCTTCCCTATCCACATGAAGAAACCAAAGTCTCTCAAGTACTTAAGTGCAGGCCAGGAGATGAGCTTGCAGCTCATTTAAGTCCCCAACACAGAGCAGCTTTAAGGAATTTAATAACCACTTGAGGGCTTTAGAATTTATGGAAAGGTCGTAAACTAAAAGCAAAACAATTTTTATTATAGCTGTTCAGTTTTTAGTTGAACGCTGCAAACCAAAACACTGTAAACTGAAATACTGCCACATTGCTTATCACATGTGCCTTAAAAATAAACAGATTCTGATAGTTGTTAAGTTTTCCCAAACTTTCTCAGCCATAAAGAATATGGCTTAACATATTCTTAACAAAAAAACAGATACCAATTTTTATATATCAGTTAGGCAAAGATGAAAGAGTAAAATGTTAAAACTTTCTCTTGTACAAAATAGGAATAGGTATCAGCAGCCTTAACCATGTACATGTCCTTTGGCCTAGCAATTCAAATTCTGTGAATTTACCATGATTATGTAATCATGGAAACACCCAAAGATTATCCTCAAGATTGGCCCCCGAGTAAAACAAAACTAAAGATAAATATTCATCAACAGGAAATTAAATAAATTGTGGGTTTTTAATACGACAGATTATGTAGATACTAAAAAACCAATATGTGTATCTTCATTTCTTGATGGAAATATCTCTTAAGATAAAAAGACAACCACATATATACACATGGAATTATTTTTTAATTTGGAAAAATATTTCCCCCAATTTAAATTTGATAAAAGAGGTTACAGTTGATTCCAATTTTCTTCTTTCATAGCTTTCTGTATTATCTGGGAGAAAAGGGAATTATAATAATTCCAAATATTTATTTCAGAATATAATATTCCAAAAATATTACACTATGTTTATGGCTAAAGAAATATTCATTCAGTATGTCATTAAAGACAAAAATGTTACTTCAGTAATTTGGAAAACTACATCATGAAAATATTAATGATTTGACTAATTATAACTTTAATGGGGGAGGGGAGGGAACAGAACTAACGTCACAGAGACTTAATAAAGGCTATAGCCATTAATTTAAGCCTAAAATGTAATGTCATTTAGGTTATCATGGCAAGAAACATAATAGGAGGCTACTCATTATTATCGCTGATTATAATGCTTATGTCACTTTAGAAATACAGAAAAGCATAAATTTGTTATATTCTAGCTTTGTTTAATATAAATGCAAAAACAACTGAAATCAAGAAATGCACACTAAAATTATTATGCTCTTGAATGCACTATTTTCAAAGGAAGCAGTGGAAAAGGCCTTTCATTAAGACATTATTTTGTTATAAAACTGTATAAATAAGAATCCTGGCTAACATTTATTTAATGTTTACCAGTGGCCAAACGCTACCCGAAAACACTGTACACATGTCTCATTTGGTCCTCATGGTACGACAGCAGGTACTAGTACCACCTGCATTTTACACATGTGGAAAGTAAGGCACAGAAAAGTTAACGAAGAGCCAGTAAGGAAATAAACGAGGATCTGAACCTAGGCAGTCTGACTCTCCAGAATCCATGTGCTTCATACCAAGTTTCAGCCTAGACTGAGTATATCCTTCAACTGGCCATCAACTACACTAGTCTCTGCAGTAAAAAAATAACCCAAAACCATGTACACTTTTGGCAGTGGACTAGAGAAGCTATATTCATAATGAGCGAACAAAACACAGCAACCCAATGAATCTTCAGCTCACAAAACATCATGCCTTCTACCAACAAAAGGTGGAAAACTGTGTATTAAAATATACTATTTTTAACTCATCTAGATTCTCTATTTCAAACAATGTCCTTATTATAAAACATACTCACAAATGTCTCCAGTAATGCATTTGTTACTATTTGAACTATGTCTTGTGCATGAGAGTTAGCTAATGGAATGCTCTCTACTTCGCCCTCTTTGTGTCTGGCCAGCAGCACAGCTGGAAGTGTTGCCGCATATTTATTTGACCTATGGAGAAATGCAGTATTAAAATTTCCAATAAAATATAGCAAGTCATCAAAAACAAACAATTACACCAAGAGGTCAGATTGGAAGGCAGCAAAGGAGAAGCCCTACTACTGAGGAAGAAATGAACTCAATTTACAGGCAAATTTATCTTCTATGTAAGGCTGTCTGAGGAAATTCAGGAGCCTTGACAACCTAGATTAAAAGAAAGCAACAGATAATAATCTGGACGGATTCTTTTTTTTTTTTTTTCCTAGACAACTTACTCATCAAGAAAATGCCTAAATAGGATTAGGAACATACTGAATGGTTCTCAACCTTTTTGGAGCGCTCACCATACTGCTGAGCAAGGAGACAAGCATTTATTAGAAACCTACTATTTGCCAGGCACTCTTTTAGATGCCTTTAGTTTTCATTTAACCCCCATAACAGCCCTATAATGTAAGCCCTATAATGTAATGAGGAAACCAGGACTCAGAGAGTGATAAACGGCAGACAGAGACGGGATTCAAACTGATGTGCCCCAGAAATAAAGTCCATGCTCTGTCCACTGTAACACTGCCCAAATCTGCTCCTTCTAACCACCACTTTTGCTAACTAAACCTAAAGAGAAATCACTAAACAGAAAAAAATGATATGTATGAAACTACTAGTGAAGTAGTCACATTTATAGGATGTAAAATCTTAACTGATGCTAGAACGAAGTATAGACATTATAATATTATAAGCATTAGTGGACAGTCCAGGCTTCAGATTACCTCGTAAGTTGATCAGCTGGTTATAAATAAAACATACTCTGAAAACTACTGGTCTAGCTCTTTGAATCATAGCTAAATGCATAATGACAGCAGAACAGAAGATAGTGGGTGACTGTCCATGTGTCAGGTGACTAGGTCTCTTATTTCTTAAAGATCTGGAGTTCAGTATTTACTTTTCAAAAGTCTGATTTCATGGACAGAAATGGAGCTTGATCATCAGAAGTATATATCACCAGAGTTCATGGTGAAAGATTTAAGCTCAGAAATGACAATTAGGAATACTATAATAAGCACGACAAACTGGGGGGGGAGGTGGCTTACCAACTCCATTTGGACCTGAAAACAAGCTGTTAATGCAGAACATGATATATATGTATTACTGTATGTATTATATATGTAATAATCTCCAAACGTTCAGTTCAGTCCTTCATTCGGAAGCAAGTGAAATATTTGATAGTTCACAAGAGTTCCACATTCTGCAAATAAAGCAATTTATGTGGCTAAAAGAGCAATAACTTAAAATTAGGTAGAATGGTCAGGTACAGTTATATCACCTAAAACTCTGAGAGAAATATGGGAAAATTCTCATTTTTATATATACTTTGGTGGCAAATGAAAACCCAGACACTAAAGAAGTAAAATTCCCCCCAAAACTATGACAATTCCAATTCCAAAGAACCAATAGAACCCAAAGAAGAAAATTTTTACAGGAAGATAAAGTATTATGAATCCAAGGTTGCCCCTGTAAGAGTTCTAGCCTAAACCAAAAGACTATCTAAGAATTCTAAATAGCCAGATTGCTACTGCCCAGATCTTCTTAGAAGGAAATTAAAAATTGAATTAAAAATCAAAGTTAGTTATGTTGGTGCTCTATTTTCCTTCAACTGTGTAAAACCTAGCAATGTATTATTTGCAAACTTCTCCCTCTCTAAAATTAGAAGAACAATAAACTTACAGTGTCAAAACATCTTCTTCAGAATAAATTCCAGTGATAACACATCCTCTTAGGTAGTTTCCTGCTTCAGTGAAATCTTCTTTTACTATAAATACATAGACAAGACAAAAATCTGAAACCTTTAAAATTATGTGTGCAATTTAACTGCTGGACAGTTTATAAATGATTGTGCTTTATTATCAATTAACTATAAAGATAAATATTTACAGGTAGATCTTATATAACTTAGCGGTTCTAAAATCTGTGTTCTTTTTATGACATTTGATTTCTACAGAAATGTAAATTGATATAATATAATTATGGTTCCCTAAACAAATGTACTTTAAATGTGGTTTATCAGATTTATAGCACTCTAATCATACAGAGTTACTGAATAAATATTTGTTGCTTTATAATTTATACCCTAAGGTGGGTAAATAGAGACGGTTCCTTATATATAGTCTGGGAAGAGAAGCAATGTGCACATTATTATTAAAAAATCTAAGAGTGCCTATATGCACAGAAAAATAGAAGATTAGAAATTCTAGTCCTTTAACAGTGTCTGTGTTAGGATTCTGCAATTATGAGGGATTTTTGTCTTTTTTTAGTTTCCTGTATTTTCCGTAATGTGTTTTTGTTACTTTTGAACCTTGATTAACTTATGTATCAGTCTTTTCTCATTTGTTAGGATATTTAAAAATTATTACTTCTGTAGCTTTCTGAATACAGTATCATAAGTAATACTATATTCTGGGTCATTTTAATGACTATCTTAAAACCAAGAAGCAACTCTGAATTAAATGCTCATAGACTAATAAGAAAAGAACAGAGATAAACTCATATAAATGATGTATTCTTGCCAAGTGAAGAACAAATGATAACTTACTCACTATAAGGAAGGTTCATGGCAGTTCAAACAGAAAACTCATGATGGAAGAATTGAGTCATAAAGCACTTTATGCCTTGGACATACTGAACCCAAAAGATCTGCACCTTAGCAGTCACGACTATATCCCTGGTGTGAGCATCAGCACTCTTACCATCAGGTAACCACAAGGTTATGTTCTCTAAAAAGGATGCATACTTTCCACAAGACTGAGAAACAATGCAGGAAAGTCAATTTGCTTAAGTGGCACAGTCAGCCAGTAGGCAGCATTCAAAGCTATTTATAATCATGAATTTAATGAGAAATTATTACTATTATAGAAAACTATTTTCTATAGCCTGTGTTACACCAAAGTAAAAAAGGTTCATATGAAAAAAATGGAAAAAACTGAGTGCCTATACTTTCATTTCTAAAACAGAGCTAAATTCTCGTCAATAACTGATGATCATTATCTAAAGCAATAACATAATGGAACCTGTTTCAGCTTCTTTTCTTTTTTGGTAAAGGATAGTGGAAACTTACACTAATATTTCCATGTAATTTCCTCACACAGAACCCTCTCTACTCATGAGTATGTTTCTTAAAAGGCTCTTCGCAATACTACTTGCTCATAATGGAAGCATTTAAGACTGCAGAAACACATCCATTTCTACTAAACCGAACTGTCAACATATTCTCGTCCTTGGTGAAAACTGCATACATGTCAGAATATACTGCAACTCCAAGTATAAAATAATAATCAGTTAATCTAAATAAAAAGGTTTTTAAATCACAATAAGTATATTTGGGATATAATATTAGTTACAATATTTAGTTGTGTGACTATAAACATGTTTTAACTGCATAAAATAAATACAATAGTTTAGCAATACTGTTTTCCCACTACCACATTTTATTGAATGTTACATTTATACATGCACGTATGAACACATACTACTATACAGACACTTATTTTTTAGCTCTTCTGTCAACAATAGCTGAGAAACATGAACACTCTAGTAACTAAAAGCATGCCTAATACCTAGATCTTGGTTTCTGAATTCAATGTCCCACTAAAAGGAACCTAGACTCTTGGAGAAATGGCTGATTCCACGAATGAAACTGGGAACATCTTATGCCAAAAGGACATATTCGAAGAATGATGGAGACATGTCTAAAGGACACAAGAGTCAGATTGAAGAGGCTCCCGCTGACCAAATCTAAGACTTTAGCAAATGAATGACTGTAACTGATTATAACCCACTGAATAAAATAAGAACTCAAGTGTCCATACTGAAAAACAAATGAGAAAGAAAAGCTCTTACAATAGTAGGAGAACTATTTTAGTATGTACACAGAAGGAATAGGGAGTTAGAAATTTTCCATTGGAACTAATCTTTGACAAAGCGGGAAAATGTATCCAATGGAAAAAAGACAGCCTCTTTAATAAATGGTGCTGGGAGAATTGGACAGCAACATGCAAAAGAATGAAACTAGACCACTTTCTTACACCACTCACAAAAATAAATTCTAAATGGATAAAAGATCTGAATGTGAGACAGGAAACCGTCAAAATCCTAGAAGAGAAAGCAGGAAAAAGCCTCTTTGACCTAAGACGCACCAATTTCTTACTCGACACATCTCCAAAGGCAAGGGAATTAAAAGCAAAGATGAACTACTGGGACCTCATCAAGATAAAAAGCTTCTGCACAGCAAAAGAAACAACCAACAAAACGAATAGGCAACCAACGGAATGGGAAAAGATCATCGCAAATGATATATCGGATAAAGGACTAATATCTAAAATTTATAAAGAACTTACCAAACTCCACACCCGAAAAACAAACAACCCAGTGAAGAAATGGGCGGAAGATATGAATAGACACTTCTCCAAAGAGGACATTCAGATGGCCAACAGACACATGAAACGATGCTCAATGTCTCTCATCATCAGGGAAATACAAATCAAAACCACACTGAGATACCACCTCACACCAGTCAGAGTGGCTAAAATGAACAAATCAGGAAACTATAGATGCTGGCGAGGATGTGGAGAAGTAGGCACCCTCCTACACTGTTGGTGGGAATGCAAACTGGTGCAGCCACTCTGGAAAATGGTGTGGAGGTTCCTCAAAAAAATGAAAATAGAGCTACCCTATGATCCAGCAATAGCACTGCTAGGAATCTACCCAAGAGACACAGGAATGCTGATACATAGGAGCACGTGTACCCCAATGTTCATAGCAGCACTTTCGACAATAGCCAAATCATGGAAAGAGACCAAGTGCCCATCAACTGACGAATGGATAAAGAAGTTATGGTACTTATATACAATGGACTACTACGTGGCAATGAGAAAAAAATGAAATCTGGCCATGTGTAGCAACATGGATGGAACTAGAGGGTATTATGTTAAGTGAAATAAGTCAGTCAGAAAAAGATACCATATGTTTCCACGAATAGGTGGACTTTGTGAGACTAAGCAAAAACCAGGGGGAGGGGAAGAGGGGAAAGGAAAAAAAGACACAGAGAGGGAGGGAGATAAAACATAAGAGACTCTCAAAGACTAAGAAAAAACAGGGTGAGGGGGATGAGGGAGGGGGGAGAGGGGGTGATGGGCATTAAAAAGGGCACATGTTGGGATGAACACTGGGTGTTATATGTAAACCAATTTGAAAATAAACTATTATAAAATTAAAAAAAAAAAGAAATTTTCCACTGGGCACCCACCATAGTTATAGCTCTTTCAGGCAATGGATTCTAAAACTGGAGTGCAAAAGTATAACGAGAGACAAGACATTTACAAAGTCTTAAATTCTATCCCCACAACATACTATTAATTACAGAGGGGAAAAAAAAAATAGACCTGGCAGATATAACAATGAACAAAGAGACATTTTAGCCCTCACAAATTCACATTAATTTTTAAAACAATAAATCAATATCTGATATAAAATAAGTGCTCAGTAAGTGTCAGTAGTTAGCTTTATGAGTAAAATGCAAATATACATAAAATGTTAATGAATTCATAATAGCTTTTATTGTTACACATTTTCTCATTCAAAGAAAGTCCAGTAACTATCACCTGGACATCTGCAAAAAACAAAAACAACAACAAAAAAGAGAAACAATACCTGACTGAAAAGTCTGAAAACAATTAATGTAGTGAAATAACAAAAAAGCATCGTCTCCAGATTATATCATTCTGGCACACCAGAACAATCTCTATAGTTTAACACTATACTTTTGATTTGTGTTGAGAGATAATTACATGTAAATCTTATCATTTGTACAGAACTATCATAAAGTGTGCTGCTCCTTGTGCCGATCTCTTACATAAAAAATATATGAAAAATCCATCTCAGCATTTACAATCAGGGAAAAGTTTTCTCTGTGGATGAGTCAGCATCCTAACTTTTATGTTGCCATTTATTATACGATGATGATAAGCTGGCAAAAATTTCATCTTTGTGTTTCTGGTTGCTGCCAGACTGCTTAGGATTAAGTTGTATGATCAACTGCAGTGTTTTCTAAATATCTATTTATGGCTTAACTCTTATTCGTGTTTTAATGACTTTATTGTGTTTATGCTTTTTATTATCAAAGCCCTTAATTCTTTTTGGAAGGAGGCCCAGAGTAAATAATTGATGACAACTTTGGGGCACCAGGCACCAGAGGTAGATAGAAGACAAAAGTCAACAGTGGAAGCAAAAGAAAGGTAAAGATAGAGGAGTAAAACACAGACTCCCTCACTTCACAATTTTTCATAAAAAGAATACAGATGAAAAAGCTTATCCCTTCTGGGATTTTGCCTTCTAAGATGGGAAGTCACAGAACACACATTCATATTCTTATCATTTCTTTCTAGTAAGTTATGTTGGCTTTCATTTTAAAAGACTGTGAAGACCAGGTGGAGGGGAAAATTACTAGACAGAAATTTGTAGAAAGCAAAACTTAATAAGTAGTTAACAGTATCTGCTTTCTATAAGTTTGATGCTAGATATGGGGATATTCTTCCCATAAAAATATCCTCAAAAGATTTTATTCAGAATTTGAAATTCATCTTAAATGAAAAAAAAATAAGAGGGAAGGTTTGCTAGATAAATGCCAAAAGCTAACGTGATGAAAAAAAAAAAAACATTAAGGGTTTTGTTACCTAGTCAAGAAGACATCTGTATGCAAAGGCAAGAGAATAACATTCTAAGCAATGTTACTGGTTAGGAAAAATGCCCTGTGTATTCTTTCTTTAAAACTTACTGTAAGACATTCCTATGAAGCTAGAAAAAAATAGTCTAAAAATAGAGAAGTTGTGATATTAAAAGAACACTATTGCTTGCGATGCTATGTAAAACTAACAAGGTAAAATTAATTGCTATCAGCAATGTATCAAAGCTGAATGAAAAAATTAATTTGAAAAACATCGAAAATGAGATGAATTAATTGATAGATGGAAAAAGGATGGATAGATGCACAGGCATGTGCTAAATCAAGTACAAGCTAAATGCTAATAGGAGAAACTAGCTGATGGGTGTATGGCTGTTTACTATAAAAGCTTTCAACTTTGCTATATGTTTGAATTTTTTCATAATAAAATGCTAGAAAAAATGCAAAAAAAATCTGAGAGAAATATATAATGCAAAAAAAGTTCAAGAATAATGATAATCTGAGTTTACAATACAAGACTATAGAGGCCCATATAGAGAAAAAGATGACAGAAGAAATTAAAAGCATCCTTTTCTTTCATAGAAGGAGTCAAAATCATTTAAATGGTCTTCACGTTTATAGCTTCCAATATTTTTGTTGTTTTTTTTTAAAGAACATCTTCTCTAGTCATGGGGAATATAAAACCAAAAGAAGCATACTCCATGTAGACTAAACTAGCTAAAGAAATAATAGTGAAGCATAAAACAAGCAACAGACATACAAATAAGTTTAGATAATATGTGTAAATGACTGAAGTTCATCTGGAAGAGCCAATAGGCAAAAAAACATAGAGTTGACCCAATTATATATTCACCATGTATTATAAAACTAATAGATTAGATAGATAGGGAGACAAAAGTTAATAAAACAGAAAACATTTAAACAGATATATGTATGTTGGGTTGAGCACTGGGTGTGTATATAAGCGATGAACCACAGGAATCTACCCCAAAAACCAAGAGAACACTTTACACACTGTATCTTAGCCAATTTGACAATAAATTATATTAAAATAATAAACAGATATATATACACACACACATACAGCAGGGATTTAATATAGTGATGGCGGAATAAAAAAAAGGGGAAAAAAAGAACAATTATTTAGACAAAACTAAAGTTGGCCCCTAACTTCAGACCATGCACAAAAATATCTAAATGGTTAGAAGATCTAAAAAGAAAAAAGTCAAAGAACACAATCAACAGGGTGGAAAGGTATTCCATGGAACAGAAAGAAATATATGCAATTCATATGTGATAAGAAGTTAACTTCCAGAATATATAAAGAATTCCTGCAACTCAACAACAACCTGATTACAAAATGGGCATAGGACTTGACCAGACATTTCT
Source organism: Paguma larvata (assembly GCA_030068075.1). Classification (NCBI taxonomy): domain Eukaryota; kingdom Metazoa; phylum Chordata; class Mammalia; order Carnivora; family Viverridae; genus Paguma; species Paguma larvata. Next base: position 3,101,085 of record CM057827.1, read on the forward strand.
CCAAAGAAGATATACAAATGGCCAAGACATAAAAAGATGCTTAATATCACTACCTATTAGGAAAGTGAAAATCAAAACCACAAAAACCTAACATCCATCAGGATGGTTACTATCAAAAAAACAGAAAATAACAAGTGTTGCTAAGGATGTGGAGAAATTAGAACCCTTGTATACTATTGGTGGGAGTATAAAATGGTACAGCCACTAGGGAAAATAGTATAGTGGTTCTTCAAAAATTTAAAAATAGGACTATCATATGACCCAGGAATTCCACTTCTGGGTATATATCTAACAGAACTGAAAGCAGAGTCTTAAAGAGATATTTGAACACCCATGTTCACAGAAGCATTATGCACAATAGCTAAGAGGTTAAAAACAACCCAAGTGTCCATCAACAGATGAATGGATAAATGTGTCATATACATACAATGAAATGTTATTCAGCCTTTAAAAGGAAGGAAATTCCGACACATGATACAACATGGATGAACCTTGAGGACTCATGCTAAAAGTAAGCCAGCCAATAAAAGACAAATACTGTATGATTCCACTTATAGGAAGTACCCAGAGTACTTCATAGAGACGCAAAGTGGAATGGAGGCTGCCAGGGGCTAGGGAAACAGGGAAATGGAGAGTTGTTGTTTAACAGGTAGGGAGTTACAGTTTTGCAAAAGAAAAAGTTCTAGAGATTAGCTGTACAACAATGTAAATATACTGGACACTAAGTGAACTATATGGTGACAAGTAGTTAAGATGGTAAATTAAATTTATTTTATCACAAAATATTCAAAGCAAGAAGATAATGCAGAGTAAGAAAATATAATAAATTAAAAAAATATATACAGGTGAATATTAACCGATAAAGATAAGAGATTTTCTATAATTGAAATTAATGGAAGAAATATGAAAATCAATAGATTAGAAAACAAATTTTAAACTGATAAATATAAAAATATTAAACAAAGCTAAAAACCAAACTGGGAGAAAATAAGTGAAACAAATATTAAGAACTTAATATCCTTAATATATAAAAATCTCATAGTAATTCATTAGATAAGCACTAAAAGCCCATTTTTAAAAATGAAAAACATAACACGCAACTTATAGAAAACATGGTTATTCTCCTATTGGGAATCTATATCCATTAAGTAGTCTAAATTTCAGGGGCGCCTGGGTGGCTCAGTTGGTTAAGCGGCCGACTTTGGCTCAGGTCATGATCTCACGGTCTGTGAGTTCGAGCCCCACATCGGGCTCTGTGCTGACGGCTCAGAGCCTGGAGCCTGCTTCAGATTCTGTACCTCCCTCTCTCTGTGCCCTTCCCTGCTCATACTTTGTCTCTAAGTCTCTCAAAAGTAAATGTTAAAAAAAAAATTAAAAATAAAATAAACTCCACATGAAGATGCATAAATAAAAATACTCTTCACAGCAAAAAGAAAAAAGGAAAACAACAGATGTTATTTGTTGGTAGTTAAATAAATTACGGTATTTTCATCCAAATATACAGCCATAATGCTTTTGAAGAATATTAATCACATGGAAAAAATGCACCCATGTAATATTAAATAAAAACAAAAAGGCATTAACCTAGATACACAGTACTAGTCCAATTATATTAAAACACATATTAATATGCAATATATAGGTACACAGAAAAATGAGGGAAGGAATTACATCAAAATTTAACAACTCTAAATAATTTTGGATTTTTATTTTTTCTTCAAATTTCTCTGCATTTTCAAAATTTTATAATTTGAATTCTCTACAACTAAAAAGATCCTACTTCCTTTTTAAAAGTAAAACCAGTAAGCAAGTTTTTCACTATCTATTACATACTTTGAAAGTTCACTTCTACTTACCTGTTGTCATGTTTGGGCTAAACAGTCCCAGCACGAACACACTAGAGTAGGGGATCAGGTCCTTATATAATTCCCCACTTAAATATTCTTCTGCTTCTTGGACAGACATTATGTTCACTGGGCATGAAATCCTGTTGCTGGATGAATATATAACTACATTCAAAATTAATTTTTAAAGATACTTTTCAGCTTGCGAAAAAAATAAAACATATCGAACTTAGCAAACACTATATTCCACAGGATAAATATCTGACAAAACAAAGATGATTAAACACTCTTGTAAAAAAAAAAAAAATCACTCTCATTAAATAAAATTTCTGTCTCCCCAAAAGTGATATGGATAGGCTCTCCCCACCAATGCTCATCCTGTGATCTCAATTCATTACTCCTTAACCTATTCAAAGTATGTCAACAAAGCATGGGAATTAGAAGGTTTACAGACCTAAAAATGTAAAAGTCTTAGGGAGAATCTGAATACTTACAGCAGGATAAATTTTAGGAGACCTTCAGTTCCTAACATACCAGCGTAAGACACCGGAAGCTTGCCTTCCTTGTACATCTTTACAACCGGAAAGTCAGTAACATTTTGCTTAGTACATAAGTCAGACCAATCTGCACAGTTCACTCTAGTAAGCAGCATAGTGGATGTGCCTAAACAAAAGGAAAATGCACATTTTATAAATATTAATGTAGAAAACTCAGGTGGGTAGACTTGACGATATTTTTATAGTCTATTCTTATTTTACCTCTCATCAGCATGAACTGTTTCTGCTGGATGCTCTCTTCCCCTGATTCTTGCAACACCTTCCCCTACTGGCTTATTTCCCCACCTCCTCTGCTGCTCTGTTTTGGTCCCTTTTGCATGTTCTTCTGACGGCAGAGCTGGGAGTGCCTCAAGGCTCAGTTTAAGTTGCTTTCTCTTCTTCTTGTACACCCTCTTCCCAGACAATCTCAGTAATTATCAACAACAGAATGAACCCTATATTTGTATCTTTGACCCACCCTCTTCCTGACAGTTCTGAATCCATGTATCCTTACCACCTTCTCTATTTCTCTTTGAATGGAAACATCCTCAAATTCGATACATCTAAACCCAAATATGGCTTCCTTCCTATAGGCTGCCATTCTTACATTAATGAGAATACAAAGTATCCCCTTTAGTGTCACCCCATTCCTAAGCTGCCATATCTAGTCAAATAGTCAGTATGTCTTTTTCATTGTATCACCTAAACATTATTTTATTAGTTTTGAGGGTTTTTTTTTAACATTTATTTATTTTTGAGAGACATAGAGACAGAATGTGAGCAGGGGAAAGGCAGAGAGAGAGGGAGACACAGAATCTGAAGCAGGCTCCAGGCTCTGAGCCATCAGCACAGAGCCCTATGTGGGGCTCAAACTCACAGACCATGAGACGCTTAACCGACTGAGCCACCCAGGCGCCCCTCAAGTTTTTATTTAAATTCCATTTAGTTAACATATAGTGAAATATTAGTTTCAAGTATAGAATTTAGTGATTCTTCACTTACATACAACACCCACTGCTCACTCAGAAAATTAAAAACAGAACTGCCCTACCATCCAGCAATTACACTACTAGGCATTTACCCAAAGGATAAAAAAATACTAATTCGAAGGGACACATGCTCCCTGATGTTTATATTTATAGCAGCACTATCAACAAGAGCCAAATTATGGAAAGAGCCCAAGTGTCCATCGACTGATAAATGGATAAAGAAGATGTGGTATATACACACACGCACAATGGATATTACTCAGCCATTAAAAAGAATGAAATCTTACCATTTGCAATGATGTGGATGGAGCTAGAGAATATTATCCTAAGCAAAATACGTCAGTCAGAGAAAGACAAATACTGTATTGTTTCACTCATATGTAGAATTTAAGAAGAAAACAGACCACCTACACTTTAAATACAATTGACCTTTGAACACGGGTTTGAAATGCACAGGTTTACTTACAAGTGGATTTTTCAATATGGTACAGTACTATAAATGTATTTTCTCTTATGATTTTAACATATGATTTTCTCTAGCTTACTTTATTGAAAGCATACAGTATATAACTAACGTAACACATAAAATATATGATAATTGACTATGTATATATCAGCAAGACTTCCAGCCAACAGCAGGCTTTTAGTAAAGTTTGGGGGGAGTCAAAAGTTACATGAGGATTTTTGACAATGTGGGGGAGTTGGTATCCCTAACTCCCACCTTATTCAAGGGTGAACTGTATCTCTTATCCATTTTTCATTACTGACTGTACTCTAGTCGTCATTTCTCCTGCATAATACAATAGGCTCTTACTTCATCTCCCTTAATCTGATTATGTCTCTACCCTGAAGCTAGAGATATCTTTTCAAAACTCAAGTCTGTTTTGTGACCAGCCAACTCCTACCAACCTTTGCCATTAGGTCTCTCTCATCCCTTCAGATCTCTGCAGTGTGATTACTACAAGAAAGCCTTCTTAGAACCACTGATCTACTTCAGTTTCCTATGCTCCTACAGAACCTTATGCATCTCCTGTCTTTGTCTCATTAGTTAACTACATACTCATTTTTGTTGTTATATGACTAATGTCTGTCTCTACCAAGAAAACTTCTTGAGAGTTGGGACGGTGTTTGTTTTACTCAACACTGACTTTTCACATCTAGAGGAGTCCTTCTACATGAAATACCTAAATAGTATGTGAATAAATGACATACATGAGACTCATCTAAGGCTTCAGGTACCCCATCCTATCTAAAGACTTTATTTTCAGCCTAAAAATATATAGTAGAATCACAAATACAGATTCTTACTTGTTCTATAAATATGTAAAGTTTTCCAAAATATGTAAATTGTTAGGTAGAATGAGATCAAAACCCAAATAAAACAGGAACCACACAACTACTGAGAGGAAAAAAAATACATTCTAATAAAAGGAAACCTTAATATTATATGAAAGAAGGAACTTGTATATCAATTTGGGATATTTCCTAATGTAGGGTCTAATCTAATCATATTGCTAAAGTTGTAAGCTGAAATATTTTAATACTTTGTCACCAAAATTTTAAATACTAAAAATTTTATATCTTAAATAATTCTAGATTATACCACTCAGATGCAGTAACATCACTTCAGCTTTAGTGTTAGCAATCTGTTTGATAACCCATACGGGGTGCAGTCTGTCTTACTCACCACTACATACCTGCTGCATAGCACAATGTCTGTTACTTGGTATGTACCCAGTGAAAATGTGTGGGATGTACCCTGACATTTCTTCATGAACAAATTTTCAACATTAAAGTATATTAAACCTGAATACTGTATGAACATATAAACGAAAATAATCCCTATCCCTTTTAAAATTAGATCTGCTAAATGACTTCTCTACAAAGTTCTTTGTTCTTTTATTTTAATCATTTAGTCAATAAATATCTAATGATGCTTATTCCTGCAGAGTTCCATATTATACAATGCCACCCAAGGATGGAACATAATACTATTACAAATGCAGGTTTTTTCCGTCAATAGGCATTCTCAACAGGTCTATCACTGCTAAAAATGTTACTATTCCTTTGTCCCTGCAGCCCAAGTTGAAAATTTTGGTGTTATCTTTAAAACTGAAAAATAAATAAAACTGAAAAAATAATGTTGACACACATCAGTAAAAGTGATAAAGCTAACTTATATTAAAGTTATCAATTTAAAATTTTATTTTTCTTTTCTATGAAACAGTTTCAATATTTAGGGGCACCTGTGTAGCTCAGTTGGTTAAGCAACTGACTCTTGGTTTCAGCTCAGGAAGTTCATGAATACAAGCTCCGAGCTGGGCTTCACGCTGTCAATGCAGAGCCTGCTTGGGATTCTCTCTCTCTCCTTCTCTCTCTGCCCCTCCCAAGCTGTCACATTCTTGCTCTCTCTCAAAATAAATAAACTTAAAAAATTAAATAAAATGGTTTCAATATTTAATCACGTTTCAACTGGAACAGTCTAATATTTTAAGATGCCTGCAGTATTACATCCTCTATACTTTATCAATGCAGTAATTTCAAACAGTGTTCCTAATTTAAATGAAAAAAAAAAAAATCAAACAAACAGGTTCTCTAAGATACAGATACTAAGTATAAAAACTTGATATTTGCTGCCACCTTGTGACTGAGGATAAAATATTCTTCATCGTCTTGGACTAAGATGAAAAGTGGCTTTTTCCCAAGAAGTCAATGTGAAAGGTTATAGGACTAAATGCCCAAAGTATTAAAATATTCTCCTAATTTACAAGGTTATAGTATGGGCTTTAGTGCAGACATAAAACGCTACAGTTACCTATACTACACGTCTCTACATTAAGCCCCCTGAACTTCTAAAATAGTCCATTTATCCAATATCTAATTACTAAAAGGACTGTTACTCAAAAAGAACATACTAAATGAAAAGGGAAATCACGTCTTGGGTTGCTTATCTGCTTTTTTATTCTATAAACACATACAACTCAGAGTCCTTGAACTGAGGGATCAGGTAGGTAGGTTCTTCATTTGATCTTTAATAGAGAAGAAAGTAAGGGAATCTTTTTCCATTTTCATTCAGTATCTGACAAATGGGCTGGATGGAGGGACAATTCTATTATTCAGGGACATTATCTAATTATTACTTCAATATGGTTTATATTTCCCCCCTTTTACTCTCTTCTAATATTTTGCCAATGAACCTGGAGAACCTAAAAGAAGAAACTTAAATCTTTCCATAGATTGCAAGTATAAAGGAGAATCTGAAAGACAGTAACAGGATTTGCTTTTTTTAAAAAAGGTTAGGAATCACAATATCCACAGACTTAATAATCTCTTCACTTGATATAATCAAAAGTTGGATCAAATGTGGTTGAGAAATGAACTGAGGAGAAATGGTTCAAAAGTGATTTTTAAAAAAAATTTTTTTAACGTTTATTCATTTTTGAGACAGAGAGAGACAGAGCATGAGTGGAGGAGGGACAGAGAGAGAGGGAGACCCAGAATCCGAAGCAGGCTCCAGGCTCCGAGCTGTCAGCACAGAGCCCGACGCGGGGCCCGAACTCCCAGACCGGGAGACCATGACCTGAGCTGAAGTCGGACGCTCAACCGACTGAGCCACCCAGGCGCCCCCAAAAGTGATTTTTTAAATCTCTGATGTTTTTATAAATATAGAACGTGTTATATTTAGGATTGGCTTTCTGGAATCAATTTCTTGAGTTCACAAAAGTCCCCAATATATAAATAAGTTGTATACTAATAGACATTTCCACTAAATTCTACTATATTAGTTTATCCATTTATTCAACAATTACTAAAAAACCAAATATTCTACAGTGTGAGGCAATATGCCAAGTCCAGTGAGCTAATAAGTATAAGCCATGTTACCTATCCATAAAGAACTTACTAAATAATGAAAAAGAAAGAACCTGTAGGTTAGTGCTCCGAAAATCTAAATGGTAGATACATTCATAGAACAGCTATGAGAATAAGCCTATTTAACTAGAATAACTTCTATTTATTTACAAGAAAAACAGTAGGAGAAAATCGTATTACAGATACAAAGCATGATACAGTCAATGATTACAAAACATTATCCTAATCCATCATTATCTCTTTCTTACTAACAATACTCCCTGCGTCTTTGCTGGGATGATGGCATAAATATTTTGAGTTCGAGTCCATTCCTTGGATTCTTATTTGCCTACCACTGGATCAGGTTTCATAGAATAGTTAAAAGATCATGGCTATTAAGAAAGACCGTATGGGCACCTGGGTGGCTCAGTCAATTAAGTATCTGACTCTTGATTTTGGCTCAGGTCACAATCTCATAATTTGTGAGATTGAGCCCTGCTTGCAGCACAGTGCTAACGGAGCAGAGCCTGCTTAGGATTCTCTTTCCCTCTCTCTCTCTGCCACTCCCCTGCTCGCTCGCTCGCTCTATCTCAAAATAAATAAATAAACATTAAAAAAGAAAAAAAGAAAAGAAATATCCTATAGAGCTAGAGTGTATAATGCTAAATGAGATAAGTCAGTCAGTGAAAAGAAAAATACCATTTGATTTCACTCATCTCTGGAGTTTAAGAAAGAAAACAGATGAACACAGGGGAAGGGAACAGAAAAGGAGAGAGAGGGAAGCAAACCACACAAGACTCTTGACTATGAGAGCAGACTGGGGGTTGATAAAGGGAGGTGGGTGGGGGATGGACTGGATGGATAGTGGGTAGGTGTTTAGGAGGGCACTTGTGGTGAGCACTAATGTTGTAAGTGGGTGATGAGTCACTAAATTCTACATCTTCAGATGCTACATATGTTAACTAACTAGAATTTAAATAAAAATTTGAAATAAAACATATCCTAGTCCATGAGGAGCTAACTGTATAGCTTTAAGAACTCTGAGATCTTGGATCTCTGACTAAACTGTGAGACTGAGTCTTACGTGTCAAATTTTTGTTTAAGTATATTTAGTATGCATTTAATAGTATTTAATAGTAACTGGTTCAGAGTAGCCACTCAATACATGAATGAATTCAGCCAAAAAGATTACTAGATTAACTGTGTGACCTCTGGTACTTAATACATGGGCTCTCTACTTTCCACTGAAGATAGTTCTATGAAGAGAGCCACGATGAATGCTTCTAAGCATTTTTGAAACACATGGTTCATTAATGTAATGTTAAAGACACAAATATAATAACCTAAAATTTTATGTGGTTTTATTCATCTTTAGCATGATCTGGTTTTACAAATAGCTATAGCTCAGAATTAAGAAAATAAGCATGCATACCGTATTACAATACCTTTTAATTTAATTGCCAAATCGATATAGGACTGCAGAAATGCCATGGACACTGCTTGCCCTACATTGAAATAAAAAATTCAACAGATATTGCAACATGCACGTCTCCAAAGCATCCACACCTATACATTAACAAACACATAGATTGGTGGGGTTTCCCAAAATTGTTATTTCTTAATAAGAAATTCTAATATATAGTACTCAGTATTGTGCAAACATTCAAGAAGATTCCAAATGCAACTAATTTTCTGCACTCATACTGCAAGGAATATAGTTAAAGGGCTATTATTTGAAGATAAAAGCAATAGATTTCCTATAGATCCACAAGAACTGTTAAAATATTAAAAATCATTAGCCTGAATCACAATAATTTATCTAAATGAGTAAATCTTTCAATATGTGCAGTCTACCTGGGAACTATGAAAGCTATATCATTTTACAACGTGCAAATACAGAAACACAAAAATAAAATTCATCAACTTTAAATGTTCTAATATGTTATTCTGTCTCCTTTAAAGGTTCATACTCACAACCAGCATAAAAAAGCACTATGCTATCAGAAGCCACTACTGTCGCATTAAAAGTCTCTTCTGTTAGCTCCACTGTGAGTTCCAAAGGCAACTGTGTCTTCCTATGTCTGTAAACAGTTTCTGCCACTTCATCATCTTGAATATCTAAAATGTTCAAAAATAAATTAATGTATATATAAATGAATAAATTACATAAATATAAATTCCACTATAGAAGAAGCACTGTGATGGACACTAGGGAAAATAGTAAACAAAACAGATATAGTCCCTGACCACACAGAGCTTCTATTTACTGAAAAGTCAGATAATAAACTGATCACTGACTAAACATATAGTTATAAATTGTATCAGTTTAAGGAAGGAAAATAGTACAATGAGAGCCTGCAATAGGGAGATTTAGATTGGGAGATCCAAAGCTTTCCAGCTAGAGAATAAAAATAAAAGTCTTAGGCAAAAAGAATAATCTATAGAAAGGCTCTAAGACATAAAAGAGCTTAGTATATACTAGGTACTGAAGGAAAGCAAATTTGACTTAAGCAGGATGGGATGAAGGAATAAATGGTATGAGAAAACTTTAGGGCAGGAAGTAGCTACATCATAAGAAGCCATAGGACCCAAGAATTTTAGATTTTATTCTAAGTGCATCAAGTTATGTGGATTTTGAATATGTAAAAACCTTTTGTTAACTGAGACCGACCGACCGACCAACCAACCAACCAGTGGACTCATCGATTTATCCATCCATCCACCATCCAGGTATGGGGTAAAAAAAAAAAACACATTTTGAATTTGTAAATATTCTGTTGGAGGTTTGTACAGATTATATGGACACACTGAAGGGGCACCTAAATTGATTAGAGAGACAATTAAAGTTTCCTAGAAGTGTTGACACTAGCTGAAAATTAAAAGAAAATGAAACTTAGGTAGGCAGTGAAAGAAGGCAGAGGAGGCACAGGGAGGAAAGGGAAAAGCATGTGTAAAGCCACAGTGGCATGAAAGGGCATGTAAATGGAAACGCAAACACTGACTGGCTATCTGATGATTTTAAAGATTACTGTGAATTTTTTAGATGTAATAATCCTTATATTTCTGAAATACACAGGGATATATTTTGGGGTAAAATTATATATTTAGGATTTGCAACAAAATAATAAGGGGTGGGCCATGAGTGACTGGAACAGGATAGCCATGGGTTGATGGTAGTTGGGTGGAGCCAGGTAATGGCTACCACCAGGAGATCTGTTCTATTCTCGAGTCTACTTTACTGTAAGTTCATAATTCTCTATATAACACATTACAAAGAAAGGAGGGAGGGAGATAATATAATAAAAAATGAAAGTATTACTTTCATATGATTTCAAATGCTCTAAAATAAAATACTAGATCTGGACTATAGTACATCTCAGCACGTTTCAGCCGTGTGACTAATCAGTCATGTACTCTCCGGGTCTCAGTGTTCAAATCTGAAGTATGATAGTTGTACTACACTAACTTAAAGGAATTTTAAAATACCACATTTCATGACACTAACAAGTTATGACTCCAATACCAAAATTAATAAAAGCCTATTTTCTTTTTTACTGTATTTTTTCCTTTTTATTCACATATTTACATTTCCTTCCAGTCCTTTCATATTTCCCAATCCATTCTTGTTCTTCTCTTCTTCCAACACTTCTTTCCCTTTTTCCTATCCTCTCAATAAGCTACTCTCACTTGTAAACTGACCACTCTTTAACTCTTTCACCAGTTCATGTATACATACACACTTTCTTTTAAGCCATACACGTTTAATCTTTTTTCCATACTATCCTTTTATAGAATTCAGTTGATTTCATTCTGATTCGTTCTGTGCCTATTTCCTTAGAAGGACATTTTTCTTTGCATGGTGCTCTTATATGGCAACAAACTCTTTCCTAATTCTCATATACAAATGGGAATAAAATAAGGTTGGGAGGGGATTATGTATATGGACATGACTATGTACACTATTATGGGCCAATATGGATGATAGATGTAGAAAGTTAAGACAAAAAAAAAAACCCTACAACAAAACAAGACTCAAAAGGCAAAGGTGTCAAAGGAACTAGGCTGGGGAGAGAAAGCAGAGAGAGAGTCAGAAGGAAAAGGCCACACCACAGGGCAAACTAGGGCCGGACAGTCAGGAAGCAATGCGGGGGATGTAGCAATAAGGAAATCTTGACACGAGCAATTCTCACTGAGGACAGGAATCTCATTAAGCTGACACAGGGGCAAGTCCCTTGACTGGAGGGTGGAATATATGAACCATGATAGGAATAAAGCTGGGAGCAAGAGACCAGAACACAGGTCCCAAGGAATGACGATACTATGGAGAACTCTGGCTTAAACGAGCAGTTCCAACCTCTGCATATTAGAAAAAGACTAGAACGTAGCTCAATCCAACACACTGGTCACTGGTAACTGTTAAAGCTCAGAGCCCTTATTAAATTCATAATTTAGATTTTGATCAAAATAATGAATGGACTTCATGAGAAGAATAAGTAAATTATTCCTTTCTTAAAGCTCATAATCATACTATGTAAAATATTCAAGTATATACTAAATGCAATACAAAAACAAACAAGACATAATCCCTACTTTAGAGATAGAGAGACTAGTGGATAAGAGAGAAAAGTAAGCAAGCAATTACAGAATAGTGTTAATCTTATGAAGAAGTATCAGTAACAATAATGATCATAAGTAAGATTTCAAGTCAGAATGCTTAAGTTCTAGTCCAGGCTCCATCATGTGCCATTTGTGCGACCTTGGATAGATCACTTAACTCTGCTAAAGAACACAGATTCATCTACAAAATGAAGGTGACATCAGCTGAGTGGGTAACAATCAAAGTAAATAATATTTAGAGGAATAACCTTGAAACTACAGAATACCTCAAAAATATAAGCAGTAAGAATAAAAAAAATATAACGTGTTACAAAAAGTTTTAAAATGTTACTGAAATTTACTTCCAAATTGTCAATAATCAGATTTATTTCCAACTACAAGAACAACAATATTTATTCGAATTTCATTTCGTAATAGAAAAAATAAAAACAAAATACCATTTTGTGTCTCCTGGGTCATTTTTAAGCGCGGAGTAGACCAGTAGGGCTGGAAGAACTGATGTGGAAGATAAAGGCACAGATGTGGAGAGCTAGAAGCCTGGCATGCAACAATGAAATGTACCACACTAAAAATACAGACAGCATCCTTACCTTTGCCACCAAATCAACTTGATAAAATGTAATTTGAAATGTGTTTCTTCAGGTTTTTTTCATAGTCTTGAATGTCAAAATACTCTATGAGAAAGTTAATTCATTGAAATGTCACACACCTCATGGGTGCTGAGCAGGAATGAGGGGAAGTGGGGAAAAGAGCATCGCAAAACGTATTACCCATATCTGGACTTTCCACGTCCTCATCTTCATCTTCTTGTATTTCTTCAATGTGTGTATTACTTTCCACACGGGATATTATTAAATCAATATCATGTAACACCAAAAACTCCACTGGTGCTCCCTAGAAATACATGAATTTTTAAAAACATGGCTAAAATATAACAAAGTGATTTAATAAAAATGCTTTACTTGTTTGATATTCAAATGAAACTAAATCTTTGAACCTCAGTTTTAAAATTAAATACAACAAGGGGGCGCCTGGGTAGCTAAGTCAGTTAAGTGTCCAACTTCAGCTCAGGTCATGATCTTGTGGTCTGTGGGTACAAGCTCTGTGTCAGGCTGTGCTGATAGCTCAGATCCTGGAGCCTGCTTCAGATTCTGTGTCTCCTTCTCTCTCTGCCCCTTCCCTGCTCACACTCTGTCTCTCAAAAATGAATAAATGTGGGGCACCTGGGTGGCTCAGTCAGTTAAGCACCGACTTCAGCCCAGGTCATGATCTCACGGTTTATGAGTTCGAGCCCCGCGTCGGGCTCTGTGCTGACAGCTCAGGGCCTGGAGCCTGCTTCAGATTCTGTGTCTTCCTCTCTCTCTGCCCCTCCCCTGCTCATGCTCTCTCTCTCTCTCTCTGTCAAAAGTAAATAAAAACATTAAAAAATAATAATAATAAATATTAAAAAATTTTTATAATAAAATTAAATTCAACCAAAAAGGAAATTAATCCCACAATCACTATAAAAGGTATCCAAAGCATACTTTATATAAAGATAGTGTGCAATACTGAAAAAAACCTGGCAAAACAGAACTGAAAGTCTCACTTGCTCCTTGTCACAACTTCATTATTCAACTGAAGTCTGAAACATTTCACACATAATGGCATGTCGCACCTCAATATCAAACGGATGTATGCAATTGTATTGCAAGCAGGACCAATCAAAATTATTCTGATATTCCACAGAAATATTCAAAATAATATCTCATCCTGAAACAATTCCACTAAAATATTCAATTGCCTGTTCAGCTAAAAACGTAAAACTAGTACCTGCACCCAGGTATATTAAGAATACTAAATCTAGTCCATTAAGATTAGTCCATTACAATTTCTTTCACTAATAACCAACTATCGCATTTTAAAAACACGAAGTTTTAGGCTACTAGATTACTTCAGTAAATTAGCCCTGGCTATAACTATACATTTGAATAAAGGTATAAAATAACCCTATGTGTATTCTCTCATATCACATATCTTCATCGTTTTAATATTACATTCAAAGCAAGCAATTTTTGTCTTCTACAGAAATATAATGGAGTTAAAAGTTGAGCAATCAAAGTCAAACTAAATTTGTTTAAAATACACATGGATATTGTAGTAAATTTTTGTATTCAAATACAACATCCACACAGGAAAGAACACAATTTTAAGTAGATAGTTTGATGAATCTTTACAAAGTTGACACACTTCAATAGCCACCACGCAGGTGAGATACAGAAAATTACCAGCACACCCGGAGGCCGCCTTCTTGCCTCTCCCTATTATTACCCTCCTCCGAAAGTAATCACTATTCTGACTTTCATCACCATCAATACATTTTGGCAGTTTTTTTATTTAATGGAACTACACACAGTTTGTACTTTTCTGGACCACTTGTTTTGCTCAACACTATTTGTGAGGTTTACGTTTAAAAGCAATTTATTCAGGGCACCTGGGTGGCTCAGTCAGTTAACTGTATGACTTCGGTTCAGGGCATGATCTCGTGGTTCCTAACTTTGAGCCCCACACTGGGCTCTGTGCTGATACCTCAGAGCCTGGAGCCTGCTTCAGATTCTGTGTCTCCCTGTCTGCACTCCCACCCCACTTGTGCTCTCTCTCTGTCTCTTAAAAATGAATAGACATTCAATAAATAAATAAATAAATAAATAAATAAATATGTTTATTCTTTTTCAATGCTGTAATCATTATATGAATACAATAGTATGTATATACGTACGTATATTCATTCTATTGCTCATGGACTTGTATTATTTCCAGCTTGGGACTGTAATAAATACTAATTGCTATGAACATTACTGTAGCTGCTTTTGGCACATATATATTCGCATTTCTACTTAGGAATGGAATCGCTGGTTCACATGCTATAGGTAGCTGCAGCTCTAGGAAGCAATGCCAACTACTTTTCCAATTTTTGTTGTACCAATTTTCTTTTTTTATTATTATTAAAAAATTTTTTTAATGTTTATTTTTTGAGGTAGAGATAGAGTGCAAGCAGGGGAGGGGTCAAGAGAGAGGGAAACAGAATCTGAAGCAGGCTCTAGGCTCTGAGCTGTCAACACAGAGCCCGACATGGGGTTTGAACTCATGAACCATGAGATCATGACTTGAGCTGAAGCCAGATGCTTAACCAGCTGAGCCACGCAGGTGCCCCTCATTGTACCAATTTTCAATCCTACCAGCAGTATGCAAAAGTTCTTGTAACTCTACCTTCCTAAAGGTCACTTGGTATTGTTACTTTTTACATTTTTAGCCCATTCTGGTTGAGTGAATATTGGTATCTCTTGTTGTTTTATTTGCATTTCTACCTACAGTTTATTTGCTAATTGGATAGGGGAAATGCATCTTAGGATGGAGAGAATGAATTGTATCCACCTTAACTCAGTATTCAAATGTGGCATCATTAAGTGAGAAAACCAGACATCACCCACTTTAGGATAAGATAAAAAAATAAACCAGCACTGTGAAAATACAAATAAACCAACATCTTATCCAAAATGTTTAATGGAGCTAGGAAATCTAACTTCCTGTTTTTAAAAAACATAAAGGAACAGAGGAACAAGGCAAATAACAGCAAAAGGAAACAGACAAACCCAGAATGAGGAAACACTGGCCCATTTAGCTAAACAACATGGTCATGAGGGAAAAGGAGAGGGAGTGTTAAGACACTGAGATTTTTAAGAAACATACCAAATGTAATTCATAATTCTTAACTAAATTTTGGTTCCCAAAAAACTATCTATAGGTAATAATTTTAGGGTGAGAAAATTTGAATATGGACTGGCAATGAGATTAGGCTATGGTATTAACAAATTACTATTAATTTTGTCAAGTGTGGTAATAAGATTGTGATTATACACAGAAGAGTAACAGCAGTTTTTAGAAATTAATGCTAGATATTTATGGGTAAATGTCATGATATCTAACATTCTTCAGAATGTTTCAGAAAAAATTTATAGGTAAAGCAAATATGATAAAATGTTAGTTGCTGAATCTAGGTAGTAGGTACATGGTTGTTCATTTTATTTTCCTGTCTTTCATTTTGATTTTATTAAAAATTCCAAAGAAAGGAATTAAAAAACTTAGATTTTAAGATTTTAAAAACTTAGATCCTAAGAAAGATTCTAGGCACTAATACTATCCTCATAAAACTATGCTAATCCACAAAGAACTCCTCTCAGAGCCTCTGCACGTGTGTCCTCTCAGCCTAGAACATTCTTTCCCCACATATCCACAGGCATATTCCTTTGCTTTATGGTTACTAATCAGTAAGGTCTTCCAAGTCTACTCCCTCACCTTACCTTGAGTTTTTTTCCCATTGTCCTTAAGAACAACTGACATTCTAGCAACACTGGTTTTGTATCTGTCTCCTACCACCAGTATATTAGCTCCATGAGGGTAAAAACTTGCTTTTGTTCACTACTATATCCTCAGAGCCTAGGACTGTGCATGAAACAAAGCAGGTATAAAATAAATACTTAAGGAATGATTGAATAGATGAATAGTAGTATTTACTGAGCATTTATGAATGTATTGGGCCCTGTGCTAATTTAGCACTTTATGTATATATTTTAATATACTGACCCAACCACTCTTTAAAGTAGATATTATTATTAACCCTACTTTACAATGAAGAGAGAGAGAGAGAGAGACATAGAAATCAAGTAATCTGCCCAGAGTTATGAAGCAGTATTTGAACTAGGTAGTAAGACTCTAAAGCATAAACTCTTAATACTATATTGCTAATCACTGCCATAGGAAAAAAAAATCAGAAGAACTAATGCAGTCCTAACAGATATGTTTTATACCTTACTATACACTACAAGGCTTGTAATGTAGTAATATGAGTATACAATACTATCTCTGCAACCACTTCTATACTTTAAGGACCCTCAAAACCTTTGCCTAGAAAAAGAGAAAGAATGATGACTACACAATCCCGGGATGAACATTATGGGCCTGATGAGAAGGTTTAAAAAAAAAAAAAAAAAAAGATTTACACTGAACTCAATAAAGAGACTCATACAAAAGATTATTCGATCCTTTACAGAAAACATCTTTGCAGAGACAGCTATCTTATAACCTATCTTCCTTATACTATACAAAATTATTTTATTTTGACAATTTAACACATCAAAACTGGGAAACCAGCATTAACTTTTCTATAAAATCTATTTCCCAATAATAAATATTACAATTTCTTATTTAAAGATGTTGATCGATTAGCAAAAAAAAATAGCTTCAGAAAGTATTCTTTCCATGACCTGGCCAAAAAGCAGAGCATACTAGCCACATACTACACACATTTGAACAATACTACAGTTTTCAAAGTATTTTCATATTTTGTCTTATAAAATTTCTTATAAGTTAGATGGGAAGGTTTTATGAGTATTTCACAAATGAGAAAACTGAGCTTGGAGAAGTTAATTCATTTATCTGGCCTCAGAACTAGAAGGAACACCATCCAAGTCTTGTGACTCTTAACCCAGTATTCATGCCATAGACTTAGAGAGAATTTAAGCTTAAACTGTCTGGCAGTTCAAAAACATCAATTTTTAGCATATTTATATAATATTTTGAAATGTTCAGAATTAAAGAGTTCTTATTAAGAAAAATTTAAGAAAAATATAAGAGAAAAGAGACAATCACAGAAATTTACACAGGAAATATAAATGGGAAATAAGCCTTTAAAAATGTTCAACCTCACTAATAATCAAAGACATGCAAATTAAAACAAGAGCTTTGTCTATAGAGAAGATTTTTATTTTAAGATGGTAACGCTCAGTAGTGGCAAAGATTTATGAGGAACATGGAATTCCAAACCCTGCTGGTTTCTGGAGGATAATTTGACAATGTATTCTATAACCATCCTTAAAAATTCCCATTTCCTTTGACAAATTTCACCTCCAGAAATTTAGCCAAAAGAAACAGTCAGTGATGTTCAAAACAGTAAGTAATTAAATATAATTTTATGTGAAAAGTAGGATATAGGGCATGATCCTAATTTTCTTTAAAAAAAAAAACATATACATATGTTTTGTTTATATATATATATATGGAAAGAGACCAACAAATGGGGGGGGAGGGGAACAACACCAAAATGTTAACAGCAATAATCTTTGAATAGTGGCAATTTACAGAATTTCTTTTCTATAATCATATATTTGACTATATGTATTAACTTTCTTTAAATAAACAGACATTGTAGACTAATACATAAAATGACTAACCTCTTCAGCTCTTCTGAAGACCACATTAGTGTGTTGAGGAATGTCCACTTCCAAAGAGTCCCTTTTTCAAAATGGAAGTAAATGTTTTATATTGCTAATCTGAAGAATAACAGTCATCAGGATGTCAATATAGAAGAGAACTCTATGTCCTTATGCTAAACACAATTTATGAAAAAAGATTAAAATTTCAGCGAGTCTGAGAAATCTCAGACATAAAGACAGACCAGATTTGCTAGTCTCCCTCTTGATCTAGATCTTCATTTAGCGAAGTTTAACGGTCTAAATTTTAATCAAGCTACTAATTAATGTACAGACTTTAGCTCAGCAACCGGTTCTAACTGTATAAGAATTGACTAGAGATTTGAGTTTATTGACAAGTGCACATATTACCATATTTAAAAAGCAGAAAAATATTAGTATTTTGTAAAATAAAGTGAATATTTAATGGTTAAGATACCTTAACAAGAGGAGAACTCCCGCTTTCCCCAGAAGACGCCAAGCAACCCATTCTGCGGTTGTTCTGTCAGCTTCACGTGTCGCTTGCTGACTAACAATAAAAACCAGTGGTAATCCTAGTTGCAGATGAACGGTTGAAACCTGTTGAGGGTCTTCGGCAACTTCGGTCTTCATTTAAAAAGAGAACAAAGTATATTCACCATGAGGGAATACAGTTCGAACATTTGGATGTAAACTTTAATTCTAATTAATAAAGTCATGAGTAACAAAAAACCAGTCTGTGAAATAAATCCAATGTTAACAGAAATGATCTCAGCATTTCCTGAGGTTAATCCTCCCAACGTACCGATATAGTTCAAGCATGATAAAACTAACACATTTACAAAGAGTTAAATATGAAATTACAACGACAAGGAATAAGCATACTATAAAGAAACAAACAAACAAAACACAATAAATAAAACAGCGTGGTACTGATAAATAGAGATATTTCAAATGAAATAGAATATGGTATAAGTCCTTTCACATAAGAATTTAACATATAAAAAATGACAAAGAACCATGAGGAACATCTGAGTTTGGACAGCAGCTTGAATATACACATCTAATTTTACTCCCTCCAGAAATCCCAGGAAAACTACAGCAGAAAGATTTTTTTTTTTAAGAGATAAACATACATATGTGAAGAAAGGAAAAGAGAAAAGGCAAAAAAGCTTCTGGAAGCTAAAGAACAGAATAATAATGGATTTAGGAGAGTCTAACAAGGCAAAACCATAAGCCATGAAAGAGAAAGCTAAGAAACAATTCAATTTTAACTGGCAGAATCCTACAAATGCTCGGGATTGGTCAGTGCCTGGTATCTCTGGCACCAGAAGAGAAATACTAGAGGAGGAAGTGGCAAAAAAGGCTCTAAAATAAGGAGGAATAGGTAAAAGCTTTGGAGAAGGAATTAGATCCAGAGATTCCTCTCCCTGACTCTAAGAGTTTAGGCAACTGTCCCTCCCTCACACCAGAAGAAATCTGGAGGGACCTCAGGAAAGCTCAAAGTGTGAACACCATGCAAAAAGCGGGGGGGAGAAGTAAACAAATGCTAAGACCCTCCCAGTTCCCTACCCACTCAGTTCCCAGAATATAGTGGCCAGACTTCTGTTCTCCCAACAGAAGACTGGAAGATCCTTTTCCAAGAATTGTGAATAACCCCGAGAAAAAGCCTGAGGATACTGGCATTGGAGTTCACCAAAAAGAAACACAGGTCTAATCACCCTATAGAGCTCAGAGTTAATGAGTCTCATCTACAGTCTCAGAATTTCCAATCAGCTTTTTAGTTCATATTCTAACTCACAAACAGATATCTAAGGTAACAAATATCTGAGGAAGGCCTCTAACATAAGAGACCAGAAAAAACAGAAAAACAGAGAACATGCAGAAAATACAGACTATTCAGGAGGAAGGTTCAGAAAACCGCCTCTGATAAGCTCAAGGTGATTTCATCCATAAAGAAATAAAGTTTAATAAATCTGACAGAAAGTACAACAAAAGATGAAAAATGGGAGAGAAAATGGAATAAAGGTGAAGGACTGGTTCAAGATGTTCAATGTCCAACTAAGAGTCCTGGAAAGAGAGAAGGGAGAAAATAGAAGGGGAGAAATCATCACTGAAATAAACACGAAAGTTTCCAATGACTAAAGGAACATGAACCGCCAGACCAAAACAGCCCACGCAGTACCCGAAGAGTGGATAAAAGCACATACACAGGAAGATGTATTCTTGCAAGCTTTGCAATTATTGAGGAATTTTTTTTAATTTTTTTTTTAAGAGACAGAGAGACAGAGTGGGGGGAAGGAAGGGCAGAGAGAGAGAGGGAGACACAGAATCTGAAGCAGGCTCCAGGCCCTGAGCTGTCAGCACAGAGCCCGATGTGGGGTTCAAACTCACGAACCGCAAGATCGTGACCTGAGCTGAAGTTGGACGCTCAATCAACTGAGCCATGCAGGTACCCCTTATTGAGGATTTTTTTTTAATCCTAAAAGTTTCTAAAGAGAAATCAGTATCTACCTATCGTACGCAGAATCCTAAAATGGCCCCCAAGATTCCTAGCATACAAATCTTGTATAATCCCAATTCCTAAGATAGCCATTCCTTGATTACATTATAGAAGACTGTCGTAGCACGATGCAGTGAGACTGTCCTGCTGGCTCTGAAGGAGGAAGCCACAGTTTTCTGAGAAGGCCATGTGGCAAGGACCTGAGAATAGCCCATAGGAGCTGACAGCAACACCAGCCAACAAGCAGCAGGAAAGTGGAGACAACCTACAACCACATGGAACTGAATTATACCGAAGCTTGAATGAATAGAACAGCATGAAGGAATAGAAAGACCTGCTATCTTCTTTGTGTATTTGGAGAACTATAAGTAATTCA
Source organism: Paguma larvata (assembly GCA_030068075.1). NCBI lineage: Eukaryota > Metazoa > Chordata > Mammalia > Carnivora > Viverridae > Paguma > Paguma larvata. The sequence continues at coordinate 3,122,065 of CM057827.1, forward strand.
GCATTAAAAAGTAAAAAGAAGGAATAAGCAATAAGGATGGAGATCTAGCAAGGGCCCAAATAATTAAAAACCATTATATCCTCCTAAGAAAGTAGAGCTTTCTTCTCTAAGTAAACTGAAATCACTTAGAAACTCTAAGGGGGGTGCCTGTGTGGTCAGTCAGTTACACATCCGACTCTTGATTTTGACTCGGGTCATCATTTTGCAGTCGTGCGATCGAGCCCCGTATCGGCCTCTGTGCTGAGCATGGAGCCTGCTTAAGAGTCTCTCTCTCCCTCTACCCCTAGCCCACTCACACATGCATGTGCACATACACACTCTCTCTCAAAAAAAAAATTATAAAAAAAGAAATTTGTAGGAAATATTGTAACATGTATGTTTAAAAATATTACTCTGACAGCAATGGTGATTATGAACTTAATGTGAGTGGAAAAAAAGGGAGGACCAGATCAGTTACTATTACTAAAATAGAACGTGAGAGTTGGTGAAAACTTCAATTAAGGCATTGGCTATTAGAATGAAGAATTCAAAAGATATTTAGGATGTAACATTAGAGGTAAGGAGATGCAGGAAATGAGAATGATTTCCCAGGTTTCTGCTGCGAATGACTAGGTAGTAAATTAACCAAGATAATGGAGAAAGAACAGATGGTGGAGAAGGACAACACACTGATGTTGGACATATTGAGCTTAAGGAGAGATACATCTAATTAGTAGTTAGACATATGGGTCAGGAGGTCCAAAGAAAAATTTGACCTGAAAGTTCAGATTTGAGAATCAGTGTAGTTAATGCCATAGAAACAGATGAGATCACTTGGAGGGTATATTCTGAGCATCTATCACTGTGTATATAGCAGAGTTCTCCAAAACCTGATGGCTTAAAATAACAAGAATCACTAATTTTGTTCATATGTCTGCAAGCTCATCTCTGCTCCATATGGCATTAGCGGGGCACCTGGACTGGACCCAGGAGGTCGCTTTAAAGATGGCTCGTTCATCGGCTGGCAAGCTGATGCTGACTATTGGAGCTCAGCTAGGGCTGTACACTAGGGGCCTCAATTCCTCTTCACCAGAGTTTCTCCTCAGATTTAATCTCACAGCATGAGACCAGGGTTTCAAGAATGAGTGACCAAAAAGAGCAAAGGAGAAGCACAAGGCATTCTGTGACATACAGCCTGAGAAGTTATACATCATCACTTTAGCCCCATTCTGCTGGTGAAGGCAGTCACAGAGGCCCAACCAGTGTTAAGGAGAAGGGCAGAGACTCTACCGGATAGGTGCAGTGATAAGGTCAGCTTATGGATAAGGAGATGCTTATGGAATGGGAGATATTGTTATTGCCATCTTTGGAATATAGATCTAAGTCTGATGAGATGAGGCTTTGGAGATCTTGGAGAGAGGAATCAGTGTATTTTGCAAATGGGAGAGATGTGAACTGTTATAGTCAGTAGTCTACCCTCTGGCTGTAACAATTCACATCCCACCCATATGCAAAACACACTGTCTCCAAGATTCTCAGGCTTCATCCCATCAGACTTTGAGATCAATGCAAAGTCTAAGATCTCATTCTCTACATTCAGGTCCAGGGATAGATGAGGTTCCTCTAGTGTGGTCTCATGGATAGAGCAGCTTCAGAACTGTTCTCAAGCTGAAGACCTATGAACTAAAGAGATAAATTATTTGTCCCTACTACATACTCGACAGACAATGACTGAACAGGCATGGGATAAGAACTATACACACTCCTGTTTCAAGGAGAAAAAAAGGAGCCACACGGTAGTCATTATTTAGTCCATCCAGGTACATGTCGCCAATTAATTGATTATGGCTCAGTCCTACTCCTTAAGGGTTGTTCTCTGAGGCTTTTAATTATAAACTCTGAGCCCTCTGTCCCCAGCTCATCCTTTCTAGTTTACAAAAAAGGTGCTGCGTTTGCAGCTGAGTAGATTTCTCAGTCTGTTTCTGCCAAAAGAAATTTGGGGATCCAAAGAACTCTTCATTTTGTGCTGTTTCTGTCCCTTTCCACATAAACTGGCATAATTATTTTAAAAACTTGTAGTTTCTTAATCATAAAAGTTATAAACCCTTCCATGAGACAAAAGACAAAATCAAAAAAGTCCTTGATAGGTAGAAAAAGTAACAGAGTAGTACCATAAAAATTGCAATTAGTAATATATCATAAAAATACTATATACTTTATATAAAATATTATAGTATTACATATTTTATAAAACATTATAGCATACATTTTACATATAATACATATTTTTATATTTTATATTTTTATAAAATATTTTATGTTTTCATAGGATATTCTTTATTTTTTATGTAAAAATATATAAATATATTTATTTTTATGTAAAAATATATATATAAAAATATATAAAATATATATGGTGAAAAAACATACAAAAGTGACAAAAACATTCTTGTAGTGGGGGGATTACCAATATTTTTCTAAAATTCATATATTACTATTAAATTACTTAGAAATTAATTTTTGAAAACAGGATATAGAGGCAAAAACTATTCTAAGAGGTGCTATGAACTACTATACACCTATACTTTGGGTAAACTAGAAGACATGGATGAATTCCCAGACACATATAATCCACTAAGACATGTAGAAAATAGAAAAAATGAACTGACATATAACAAGGAGATTGAATCGGTAATCAATATTTTGATTCTAATTTTACAATCTAATATTACAAAGAAAAGCCCAGACCCGGATGGCTTCATTGAAGAATTCTATCAAATATTTAAAGAAGAATTCATGCCAATCCTTCAGAAACTCTTCCCAAATACTGAAGAGTAGAGAACACTTCCAAACTCACTGTAGAAGGCCAACTACCCTGATACCAAAGCCAGGCAAGCTACTACAAGGAAACTACAAGAAAATATCCCTGATGAGTACTGATGCAAATATCCTCCACAAAGTACTTGTAAACTGAATTCAATAGCACATTAAAAAAAAACTAAGCCCATGACCCAGTAGAATTTATCCCTGGGGTGAAGGGTGGTTCAAAATCAATCCAGGTAATACACTACATTGTAATATACTAATATCAGGAGGACGAAGGACAAAAATCACAAGATCATCTCAAGTGAAAAAGTATTTGATAAAATTTAACATTCTTTCATGATAAAAACATTCAACAAACTAAGAATGGAAAAAATTACCTCAGCATAATAAATGTTATATATGAAAAGCACACAGTTAAAATCATACTCAATAGTGACAAATTGAGAGCTTTTCCTGTAAGATTAGAAACAAAGCAAGGATGCCGACTCTTGCTACTTCTATTTAACACAGTAACTAGTTAACAGAGCCAGCAGGCAAAATAAATAAATAAATAAATAAATAAAAAGCATACAAATTAGAAAATAAAAAGCAAAATTATCTCTGTTCACAGATGACACGATCTTCTATGTAGAAAACCCTAAAGATTCCACAAAAAATACTGTCTGAACTAATGAATGAATTCAACAAAGCTGCAGGATACAAAATCAACACTGAGAAATGAGCTGTGTTTCTACACGCTAACAAAGAACCATCAAAAAAGGAAACTAAGAAAATAATCCCATTTATAATAGCATCAAAAAGAAAAAAATATTTAGGAATAAGCTATAACTAAGAAAGCAAAAGACTTATACATTGAAAACTATAAAATATTCCTTAAAGAAATTAAAGAAGATGCAAATAAACATAAAGACATCCCATCAGGTGTCTAATCTTGGATTGGATTTAATATTGTTAAAATGTCCATACTACCCAAAGTCATCTACAAATTTAATGCAATCTCTATCAAAATCCCAAAGGACTTTTTTATAGAAATAGAAAAAAAAAATCCTAAAATTCATGTGGAATCTCAAGAGACACCAAATAACCAAAACAATCTTAAGAAAGGATAAAGCTGGAGGCCTCACAACTCCTGATTTCAAAACATACTGCAGTCAAAACATAGGCCAATAGAACAGAATAGAGAGCCCAGAAATAAGGCTTTGCATACATGGTCAAATGATCTTTGACAAGGGGACTGAGGCTATACGATGGGTAAAGGAGAGTCTCTTCAACAAATGGTACTGGGAAAACTAGATATCCACATGCAAAAGAATTAAGATAAATTTTCATCTTACACCACATACAAAAATAACTCAAGATGGACTAGCAACCTAAATGAAACTATAAAACTCCTAGAAGAAAATGTAGGGGAAAGCTTCATGACACTGGAATGCAAAAGATTTCTTGAAAATGACATCACAGGCACAGGCGACAAAAGCAAAAATGGACAAATAGAACTACATCAAACTTAAACAGGTCTGCAATGTGGGAAGAAATAATCAAAATGGGAGAAAATACTGCAAGCCATTATCAGATAAGGGGTTAGTATCCAGAATAAAAAACTCCTACAACTTAACAACAACAACAACGAAATAACAACTTAAAAAAAGGCAAAGGACTGGAATAGGCATTTCTCCAAAGAAGATATACGTATGACCAACTGGCATGTGAAAACCTTAACTGATCATCAGGGAAAAGCAAACCCACAATGAGATTATCAAAACCACTAGGATGGCTAATTTTGAAACAACAATAACACAAAATAACAAGTGTTGGCAAGGATATGGAGAGATTAAAAACTCTTGTACGCAGTTGGTGGGCATGTAAAATGAAGCAGCCACTATATAGAAAAGTCTGAAGTTTCCTCAAAAAATTAGAAACAGAACTACCATATGATCCAGCAAGTTCATTTCTGGTATATATCCAAAAGAATTAAAAACAAGATCTCAGAGATTTGCAAACCCATGTTCACTGCAGCATTATTCCAAGATGTGGAAGCAACCTCCTACTCATCACAGACGAACGGATAAATAAAATGTTATATACATGTAAAGCCCTCCAGAAGGGAGGTGGGTGCAGGGATGGGTTAAATAGGTGATGGGGATTAAGGAGTGTACTTGTTGTGATGAACACCAAGTGTTGTATGGAAGTGTCAAATCACTATATTGTACACCTGAAACTAATATTACATTTTATGTTAACTAACTAGAATTTAAATAAAACCTTTTTTTAAAAATGCCAATATTCACAACATAAAAAAAAAAAGGTAATCCTGACAAATACTACAACACGGGTGAACCTTGAGGACACTATGCTAAGTGAAATAAGCCAATTATAAAAAGACAAATACTGCATGATTCCACTTATAAGAGGTCTCTGAAGTAATCAAATTCAGAGAAACAGCAGAATGATTGCCAAGGCTGGAGAGATGGGGAAACGGGGAGCTGTTTCTCAGTGGGTACAGAGTTTCAGTCATTCAAGATGAAAAAGTTCTAGAGATCTGTTTTACAACAATGTGCATAGAGTCAACAGCGCTGTTTTATACACTTACAAGAGGGTAAATTTATGTCATGTATTTTTTGCCACAATAAAAAAAAGGAAATGAGGCAATAATGAAAGGAGCCACATGAGTCTTCAAGGAATAATAGAAGCTAAATGAATAAACCATAACAGCATCCTTCTAGTTACCTACAGAAAAGAGTAGGTTTAATTTAATTCAAGTATCTAGAATCTGAGACAGAGAACCATCTCTGGTGTCACAAACAAAAAAATTGACATTTTCAGACAAATTATATGACATTTTTATCTATTTTTAAACATTTTATCAGATATTTGGACTTGAAGAGTCTCCTTGGTATCCAGATAAAAGCTTTATTTCTATCTACCACAATAAACTGAATCCAATATAGAGAAAACCATCAGCATCTAAAATGTCCTTGGTATTAGCCAACAGGATAATAACCAAATCATCTTCCTATCTGTTTTCATCACTGGGAGCCTTACAAAGCCATGTGGGGTAACTCCGTACCTGCCAGAATGTCTCTTAATCAGTTCAAGATTGAAACCCACTTAAAAATTATATGCTCAAGATTTATTTTCAGTGTGTGAGGATTAAAATGACATGCCCACAACCTGATTGTAAGACATAGTCGTGTTACGTATCTACAATGATTAAGTGTCCAAGCACCCTATCTACTTAACACACATACACACAATCCCAATCTGCACCTATTTTCATATGCTTAGAAGTGCAATAATAATGTCAATCATTGCGATGATCAAGCACACAAAAAGTCTGCAAAAAATCCCAGTTTATATTTTTATTAATGTTCACAGATAATGTACACAGACGAATTATTTCAGATTCTGGACCCAGGAGCCAAGGCTAGTTTACAGGGCACCTATCTAACCATACAAAACCTAACCGTGATTGAACCCCAAAAGCCAGTATATAGATTAATGTGGAAGACAATAAAGGAGGAATGGTTAAGAGCAATGTCAGAGGGGAAGACGAGCATCAGTGGGGCTGTGAGAAAATAAGAACAGAGTAAGAAACACTAACCCAAGTAAACTATACTAAGTCTGATAGTTAAGAACTTGTAAGAAGTAACTAAATTTAGATACTAACTTTCAGGACCCCTCTATATCCCCTATCCTCTTTAGCTTACTATACCATCAAAACGCATAAACCAGGTACATCAAATCTTGTTCTAAGAGGTGTTTTCTATCACAGTGGTTGTCCTCATTTTGTTTTTTAACCTCCAGTGTTTTCTCCAAGAACAAAAACAACCTCAAATACTGATTCAGCCAAATGTTTGAAGTACCAAAATGTAAAAGTGACCAAACTAGCTCAGAACCCTTTAGTGTCTTTCCATTCCTGCAAGGGTAAGCCTTAGCCATCCCACCAAGAGTCTCAGGGAACCTTTCATCAAGGCTTGTCTGTCTCCCTTTTCTGTACTTTGCATTCATTTGCTCTGTTCTGATGTGGACAAATCCACTAATCTGTGCTTTCGGCCTGCCAAGTCTTTCTAGGCTGACGCCAAGGTTTAGATTCTCAGCCTGGCTCTCCAGCCTAGCACTGATTTTCAGTTCTGTGTTTCATATCTTTCTTGGCTCCATGTTACGGGTCATTCCTACCTATCCCTGTGTCTAGCCAGGCTTCTGGAACCTCTGCCTGAACCCTACATTCCAGTTCCCTAGTTGTCTAAAGGAAGTAAGATGCTGAGACAATAAGACACTGAGGCATCATTTTGTGAGAGTGTTGAAACAAGCCCCAAATATTTTTTTATTTTTTTTTAAATTACCTATTTTTTATTTACTATGAATATGTTATATGTACACAAAAGTAGAATGCATGCCAACTAATGAGGAATATAACGATCTCCATGTGACACCCATCACACAATTCCAACCGTTGTCCACTTGTTTTTTTGTTTTTTGGGATTTTTTTAATATATATAATTTATTGTCAAGTTAGCTAACATACAGTATATACAGTGTATAAAGTGTACTCTTGGCTTCCGAGGTAGATTCCTGTGTTTCATCACTTATATACAACACCCAGTACTCATCCCAATGTGTGTGCCCTCCTCAATGCCCATCACCCATTTTCCCCACTCTCTCCTGACCCCCCAACCCCATCAACCCTCAGGTTGTTCTCTGTATTTAAGAGTCTCTTATGGGGGCGCCTGGGTGGCTCAGTCGGTTAAGCGGCCGACTTCAGCTCAGGTCATGATCTGACAGTCTGTGGGTTCAAGCCCCGCGTCAGGCTCTGTGCAGATGGCTCAGAGCCTGGAGCCTGCTTCAGATTCTTTATCTCCCTCTCTCTCTGCCCTTCCCTTGCTCATGCTGTCTCTATGCCTCTCAAAAATAAAATAAAAACGCTAAAAGAAAAGAAAAAAAAAGTAAAAAAAAAAATTAAAAAATAGCACATTTCTATAAAAAAAAAATAATAAGAGTCTCTTATGGTTTGCCTCCCTCTCTGTAACTATTTTTTTCCTTCCCTTCCCTTCCCTCATGATTTTCTATTGTTTCTCAAATTCCACATATTCATGAAACACATGAAATCTGTCTTTCTCTGGCTGACTTATTTGACTTAGTATAATACCCTCCAATTTCAACCACGTTGTTATAAATGGCAGGATTTCATTCTTTTTCATTGCTGAGTAGTAATCCATTGTATATATATCCCATCTTCTTTATCCATTCATCAGGTGATGAACATCTGGGCTCTTTCCATAATCTGGCTATTGTTGATAGTGCTGGTATAAACACTGGGTCATGAGCCCCTATGAATCAGCATTTTTGTATCCTTTGGATACAATAGCACTAGTAGTGCTACTGCTGGGTTGTAGGGTAATTCTATTTTTTCTTTAAGTTTATTTATTTTGAGAGAAAGCAAGTGGGGAAGGGACAGAGAAAGAGGGAGAGAGAGAAGCCTAAGCAGGCTCCGCACTGTCAGTGTGTAGAGCCCGATGTAGGGCTCGAACCTACGAACCACGAGATTATGACCTGAGCCAAAGTCAAGAGTCAGATGCTTAACCGACTGAGCCATCCAGGCAGCCCTAAGGGTAACTCCATTTTTAACTTTTTGAGGAATCTCCACACTGTTTTCCAGAGTGGCTTTACCAGGACACAAACTCCCAATTTAGAATAGACTTGCATTGCCAAACTAGTTATTACTTTTGGGTGAATAGTGGCTTGGGGCAGGAGCACCTGCACTACACGGTTCCAGGAATACCATTCACCTTGTTGTTTCTAGAACGTATGTTCCAGGAGCTGCCATTCACATACAATATAATATAAATGGTGTGCATGGGATTGTGCTTTCAAGGAAGCCATGTTTCACTGAATACCAAGTCATTATGAAGCCTTCAACGTTTCTGTTTTTTAACGTCAAAACTAGCATTACAGGGGTACCTGGATAGCTCAGTCGGTTAAGCGTCCGACTTTAGCTCAGGTCATGATCTCATGGTCCATGAGTTCAAGTCCCACATCGGGCTCTGTGCTGATAGCTCAGACCCTGGAGCCTGCTTCAGATTCTGTCTCCCCCTCTCTCTCTCTCTGCCCCTCACCTACTAGCACTCTGTCTCTCTCTCTTAAAGATCAATAAGAGCCCAAATGTCCATTGATGGATGAATGGATAAAGAAGACATGCTATATCTATATCTATATCTATATCTATATACACACACACACACAATGGATGTTACCCGGCATTCAAAAACAAAGAAACCTTGCCATTTGCAACTATGTGGATGGAACTAGAGGGTATCATGCTAAGTGAAATTAGTCAGAGAAAGACAAATATCATATGATTTCACTCATATGGGGACTTTAAGATACAAAAGGGAGAACAAAAATATAAGAGACTCTTAAATATGGAAAACAAACAGAGGATTACGGGAAGGCTTGTGGGAGGCAGACAAAAGGGAGAACAAAATATAAGAGACTCTTAAATATGGAAAACAAACAGAGGGTTACGGGAAGGCTTGTGGGAGGCAGATGGGCTAAATGGATAAGGGGCATTAAGGAATCTACTCTTGAAATCACTGTTGCACTGTATGCTAACTTGGATGTAAATTTTTTAAAAATAAATAAATATTAAAGAAAAAAAGAAGGGTAAGAGGAGTTAAGATGGAAATAAATATATTAATTTAATATTCTTATTTTTCACAGCAAAAAGTAAATCATTTCTATCTAAAATGAAAATGTGTAGTTTTTAAAAAAAATTATTATTTTAGTTTCTTAATGTTTTTCATAATCATTTTCAACATTTAAAACATTTCCTAAAGAGCCCTCAAATAACAAATGATATACCAAAACTTCCATAACCACTCTTTTCACATCAGCTTCTTTTCCCTTTGCTAAATTCAAATAAGAATATAAATTTCGTACCATCAAGTACCACATGCAATAGGATGTGTCCATCAATCCACACACCCACAGACACTTTATGTATCTGTATGCGTGCAGACTGGTGTGATGGTCACCTATCAGTTCATTTCTCAGTGACAGGATTAGATGGCTTTAAAACATTTTTTTCCTTATATTTTGTGGCACTTTTTGGATTATTTATAATACACACGCATCATTTTTATTTACAAAGGATGTACTGAGTGAGAAGGCCTGCTGAAGGTTTTGTACATGCTCAGGACAATCCTTCAAGCTTTCAGAGAGAAAGGTCTGATGATCACCATCACTTATTAATAAGTCTCCATAAAATTCTTCTTTCCACCAAGGAAAGTGGGGCACCATAAATGCTATAGTCCAATATTTACCAACTTTTAAAGGAGTCATCAAAACTTTCACAAAAGAAGTCTTTCCTAACCATGATACGATCTTTATGATCTTGGGAGTAGCTGCAGTTCATTATAACTACCACAGAGGGGCGCCTGGATGGCTCAATCAGTCAAGTTGCTCACTCTTGATTTTGGCTCAGGTCCTGATCTAGGTTCATGAGTTTGAGTCCTGCATCTGGCTCCACACCATCTGCTTGGGATTCTCTCTCTCCCTCTCTCTCTGCCCCTCCCCTGCCTGTGTTCTCTCTCTCTCTCTCTCAGAAATAAATAAACTTAAAAAAAAAGAAATATTTATTAAAAAAATCCAAACTACCACAGAATATTTCCACTAACACGAAGCTATATTTGGATTTCAATGTAATAATACTTTAATACCAGGCATTAAAATATCATTTCACAAATAGTGTATATTCTATTCTACCTTTAATAAGTAGCTGCTCCTAAATCACCCTCAGTGAAAGAAGTATGTCCAAAGAAAAGGGAAAAGACAGCTCATCTAACTAAAATTTAGCAAAGCTGTGGATGAAAACTTAATAAATTCTGTGTATCAATTATCTAATATATTAAAGTAAGAAACATACCAGCAGAGGTGCTTCCATAGTCTTAATAAATCGATGAATGTTTAGTGTAGCCAGTGGCTGTTCCATCAGTGTTCTTCTACATGGCTGGGTCAAATCCAAGACTTGTTTACAATGAAAAAAGTAGAAATGTGCATTTTCTATAGCCTCAGTGCTGCAAATTAAAAATTAGAGACAGACTCACTTGAAGAAGTTCAACGTGTGATCTACCATCCAGAAAGACATAGTTCCAAGTATCTTTGCCTTTAAGTCTCATGCTTTTGAATTACCTTTTAAGTAAAATTCTAAAACAGTAAAACAAAATAAAATGGACCTGAGCGAAAAGGAAGATATGAACAGTTTTTGAGTTGCATAAGCAACTTTTTCCCTGAATCCTTTGATATAGTAGCTTCTAAATTAGATTATAGGCAGGTCTACACAATTTTTTTTTTAACAAAAGACTGTCACCTTGAGGACAAGGAGATTATCTTCAAATGTAGTTGCTTTTCTAGAACTATGCTAAATAAAGCCTTGTAACACAAATTTTCTAGGTTTAATTTAAACTCAAATCTGTTTTGAATAAACTTCAGCCAAAACATGCCTTAAGATAGAAACCATGTGACAGTTTGTGGGAGTTTGTGAGTTTGTATCTGAAATATTACAAAACTCAGCAAATATGGCTTATAAATTGAGTTCTGGCATCCCATCAATATGACAATTCAGAGGTAAACTTATAGTGGGGAAGTAAGGGTTGCCAAAATTAAAATAGCATTTTAAAAATCTCCATATGCCATTAGTAGGGTTTGGCAAAAATGGCAAATTTTTATTTTTAAAATGTTACTTTAATTCTTGATACATGCTTAAACTGAGATCTGAGGTTCTGATCAGTTTGAAATCTGAACTGATTTCAAATTTAATGACAAACCAATTTCTAATAGATTTACTGATGAAAGAAATGATCACTCAAATTACTTAATGTATACTAAATACAAAAGACTAAGATGAATAAGATGATTCAAATACTCGAGGGGCTTAAAGTAGATATTTTTAGTTTTTTTAATGTAGTTTGTAAGTCCTGTAACATGCAAAGTGCTATGAGAAACAGAGAAATCTTTCATTCTGCCTCAAGTCAGGGAGAAGGAAGAAAGGGAATGGAAGATCACAGAAATTAAAAACAGTAAAAGGAAAGAATGACTTCTTCAAGAAGATAAGACAAATGGGTACTTTAATAAATGAACTATATAGCCAAGACCCAATCAAAGTATGTAATTTTTTTAAGGAGAATGCTAAATATACTGAAAGTAAAATGCTGAAAGCAGGACACAGCTGAGGTCTGACCTCATATCGTAACCTCTGAAATAATAAAATAATACTAGAAAGTTACTTAATCGGAGATCATGGGTTGTAGGTAACAGAAACCGAAAAGGTTGGGGGGTACTTATTGGAAGTATAGAAGTATATTTTACAGTATACAAGGAAAATTTAAGTGGATCAGAGAATAAACATATAGATCTGAACAGCAAGAGTTCAAGGGACCTTCATTTTGCCATTAATACTTTTCAGTTCCCAACTCTCTATAAAGACAACTCTCTCAGGGTGCCTAGGTGGCTCAGTTGGTTAAGCACCGACTTCGGCTCAGGTCATGATCTCACAGTTAGTGAGTTTGAGCCTTGCGTCAGGCTCTGTGCTGACAGCTCGCAGCCTGGAGTCTGTTTCAGAATCTGTGCCTCCCTCTCTCTCTCTCTGCTCCTCTCCCCCCACTTACGCTCTTCCTCTCTTTCTCCTTCAAAAATACAATAAACATTTTTAAAAAATTTAAAAAAAAGAAAATTCTCTCTGCTTTACTTCTACATGGGCAAAACATTCCTATGAGCAAAAGAGCCAAAACACCATATAATCTAGTTTCTCCATGTTCAATTCCAAGTTCCTCAGAGGGGACCTCATTTGCTCAGGTAAGCCAGTAGGCTGGCTGACCCTGGATCAAATGGCCACCTCTGATTTAACTGACAGTGATATATCGGGTGAGGGGGTAACATGTTCCTTTGTCTATACAGATTCTAAAGAAGGGAGTATGGGGGGAGGTAACAGAAACTACTGGTGTCCCTACAGCATGCTACCTCTTATACTACCTATCATATACACCTTCCTTACCCAACATATAATTTCAAACAAGTTCAGGCCCAATTATGTAACAACTAATATAACTAGACTTATCCAGGGTTACAGCCCCAGCAACTGGACTAGAGCCTACCACTCAGAAGGAATTCAAGAAATATTTGTTGAATAAAAGAATGAACAAACGAAAGAAAAAATGCATTCACCTCTCCTCCACTAAGACACAACCCAAAGTCATAGCCAACTACTTCATCTAGAAGTCATGCCATATGACTACTGTACTCTGAATCCACAATACCTAATGTCATATCAGATCTAGGTATAACTCCTCACCATCTTGCTATCCACGAATAAATGAGTATTCAAACATCCCCAATGTATCATATACTTGTAAGTATATAAAAAAAATAACTGGATATCTTAAAATTCTCATTTTAAAAATAGGGGAAAGCAAAAACCCTTCTAGAACATTACCATGTTTAGCCATAGATCAGAATATATACTATGTATATAGTATATCTTGCTGAACAGAGTTTGTAAGATAAATAACAGAACCTATATAAATAATAAATAATTTAATTTAAATTGCTAATAAACATCCCTCAGTGTTTTAAGCATGTCACCTTTATTTGCAACTATAAAGTTGCAAATAATATAGAAGCTAGTGACACACAGAGAAAAGTACAAACAATTAAGCCTCAGAGAAACTGTGGAGCTAGCACAGAACTGCCATGAGATGAGAAGAGGAAGGCTTCCTCCATTCTGGGATGGGGAACTGGCAGTCTACACTGGGAGTAGCAAAGCTGCTGCTCATCGTTACCTCAAGACTCAGTGACTTACGGCAAAGCTTTGTGGTACCGTCAACACAAGTTTTAAACTGTTAAAAATAGTAATTTTTATATAAGCAGTAAACATGCATCAGAGTTTTAATTCGTTAATGAGGGAACCAGCAGAAAGACAGTTCACGAAGAGACTAAGGTAAAGGGAACAGTAGCTAACTTTGTACAGAGCAGTAAAATCAAAACTTCTCTTCGCAGGAGCTTTATTCTCTGCCTACCCACTCCTCTCAAAAAATCATTTCACTTAATCGGCTTTCCATGCTCTAAACTCTGAATTTACAGAGTTGTAAAATGTCTGGGATTTAATTAATTGTGTACAGTATATCAAATAGTCGCTGTCTTCTAAGAGGTTATCAAGAGGGCTCATTAAAAACTCTTGCATGGCGTAAGTCACACAATCGCCATTTTGCTTTGCTTTGGGTTAATTTTCCTGAAGAGCATTTTAAAGCCACATCTTTAAAATACATAGCTATTCCCTGTGTCTGTAAGCACTAAAGGAAAGAAAAACTTCAACCCTAGGTTGCCCAGGCAAAAAGTCAAAAGAAGGTCTCTGTCTAAAATTGTAAGCTAGAAACTAGACAAGAAAAATAAACATTTAAAACATGCTGCTCAAAAACTGTACTTAAATAGATTTAAGGGTATTCTGACAAAGTAACTTACAGAACTCTCAGAAAGAACTTGTGGAGCTTAGTTATGAAAGCTGTTATTTTATCACCTATCTGATCACTGTGGGAGATCTATTCCTAAAATACACTTGGCCACTTATGGATCACATCTTGTGGTTTATCCATTTTGTCTCTGTTCACCTATGCCTAACATTACCTCTGTATATTTAAAATCATTTTCAGACTGTAGAACCACAGACAATAGTAATGAAGGGGATTTCTGGTTTCATTTATATATTCACATCTGCTTACAATTCCTTTCGGGTAAGTCCACAATATGAGTCTGATGGAGATGCTGAGTAAGTAATGTGAAAGAAGCAAACTTAAAACTGTTGACAGATGCCTCTTGTACATACCCAATACTTTCCAAAAGGGCAATTTCTGTGGTTAGGACAAACTGGTACGTGGTCCCATACACAAAAGCAGCTTCCATGACCGCTCTGTGCTCTGAAGAAGAGATAAGGGAGTTGGGAGACATGAGGAGCCAGTTTGTGTGATTTTCTTCTAAATATTGCCCTACAGCCTTTTAGGCTCTATTATAAAGAAAAATCTCTTGTAGGGATCCCAGTTGGGAAAATGCAGGCAGTTAAAGCAGTTATGAAAAGTCTATTCTATTCAAGGAAAGAGAAGAGTTAAGAGGGAATAAAAATGAGTAATACCTGAGAATATAACATATGACAAAACTGTGACAGTTTCTTCCTTATAATAGGGAAGAGATTATGCATCCACTATCCAACTTTTACATATTTTATATGTGTATATGCCTGCTTATTGTTTCTGGCTTGGTTATCTTTTGTTCAACCTTATAGATAGTTCAAAAAGAAACAATTCCACAAAGCATATTAAGAAAAATGACAATTTCTCCCCATTTCCAATTCCCAAGAGACACCTGCTTTCAACCCTCGTTCTGTTCTTTTGGTATTTACCTCCAAGTCTATATAACATTCTCACAGTTGTACTTCCTGATTTTTTTTAAGTGTTACTGATATTACCTATTGACTTCCCACTATGGCAGATGACAAATTAGCTCTTTCCCAAAACCTCACCTCACAAAGACACATACTTCTATCCCCTCAATAATCCCAATATAGTTCTAATTTTTATTAGTTCAAATATCTGTATTTACATGGTTGTAACTCAGCAAATATTATTTACAAGTGAGACAAAGTGTATAAAATGAACACTTCTCCTTTCTTGAACATTTTCCACAAGTTATAACTTTTTAATTCCTATTTAAATTTCTTCCTAATTTCTTTCTAAATTCTTCCACAACTGGCTAACGCTCTCAATACTCCAAATGGATCAGGCACACTATCGGTCCCCTCTTCCTGGAGACATTTCTGCACAGCCTTCTGGTTTGCTGCAACGTGGACTACACTTGACGTGCTGCTGGCTTTCATCTTAGGAACTCACTCTGACATCTTCCTGGGAATTTTCTTACTCTTTCTCTTGTGTTGGGTTCTGTAGCCTGTTACTCACATCATCTTCTTCTTTTTTTAAAATATAATTTATTGTCAAATTGGCTAACATACAGTGTGTACAGTGTGCTGCTGGTTCTGGGGGTAGATTCCTGTGGTTCATCACTTACATACACCTAGTGCTCAACCCAACAAGTGCCCTCCTCAATGCCCATCACCCATCTTCCCCTCTCCCCCATCAACCCTCAGTTTGTTCTCTGTATTTAAGAGTCTCTTATGGTTTGCCTCCCTCCCTCTCTGTAACTTTTCCCTTTCCCTTCCCCCATGATCTTCCGTTAAGTTTCTCAAGTTCCACATATGAGTGAAAACATATGATGTCTGTGTTTCTCTGACTGACTTATTTCACTTATGATAATACCTTCCAGTTCCATTCACGTTGCTGCAAATGGCATATTTCACTCTTTCTCATTGCCAAGTGGTATTCCATTGCATGTTTAAACCACATCTTCTTTATTCATCAGTTGATAGACATTTAGGCTCTTTCCATAACTTGGCTATTGTTGACAGCTCTGCTATAAACACTGGGGTACATGTGCCCCTATGAATCAGCACTTCTGTATCCTTTGAATCAATTCCTAGTAGTGCTATTGCTGGGTCGTACAGTAATTCTATTTTTAACTTTTTGAGAAACCTCCACACTGTTTTCCACAGCAGCTGCGCTAGTTTGCATTCCCACCAACAGTGCAGGAGGGTTTCCGTTTCTCCACATCCTCACCAGCATCTGTTGTTTCCTGAGTTGTTAATTTTAGCCACTCTGACTGGCGTGAGGTGGTATCTCAGTGGGGTTTTGATTAGTATTTCCCTGATGATGAGTGATGTTGAACATCTTTTCATGTGTCTGTTGGCCATCTGGACGTCTTCTTTGGAAAAGTGTCTATTCACGTCTTCTGCCCATTTCTTTACTGAGTTATTTGTTTTTCAGGTGTTACATTTGATAAGTTCTTTATAGATTATTGATACTAACTCTTTATCTGATATGTCATTTGCAAATATCTTTTCCCATTCTGTCGGTTGCATTTTAGTTTTGTTGATTGTTTCCTTTGCAGTGCAGAAATTTATCTTGACGATGTCCCAATAGTTCACTTTTGCTTTAATTCCCTTGCCCTTGGAGATGTGTCAAGCAAGAAACTGCTGCAGCTGAAGTGAAAGAGGTTGTTACCTGCTTTCTCCTCTAGGGTTTTAATGATTTCCTGTCTCACATTCAGGTCTTTTTTTTTGTGTATGGTGTAAGAAAGTGGTCTAGTTTCATTCTTCTGTATGTTGAAGTTCTCCAGTTCTCCCAGCACCATTTGCTAAAGAGACTGTCTTTTTTCCACTGGATGCTCTTTCCTGCTCTGTCAAAGATTAGTTGGTCATACATTTGTGGGTCCAATTCTAGGTTCTCTATTCTATTCCATTGGACTATGTGTCCATTTTTGTGCCAATACCATACTGTCTTGATGATTACAGCTTTGTAGTAGAGACTAAAATCTGGGATTATGATGCCTTCTGCTTTGGTTTTCTTTTTCAATATTACTTTGGCTATTTGGAGTCTTTTGTGGTTCCATACAAATTTTAGGATTGTTTGTTCTAGCTTTGAGAAGAATGCTGGTGCAATTTTGATTGGGATTGCACTGAATGTGTAGATTGCAATGGGTAGTATTGACTTTTAACAATAATTATTCTTCTAATCCAAGAGCATGGAATGTTTTTTCATTTCGTTGTGTTTCCTTCAATTTCCTTCATAAGTTTTCTATAGTTTCCAGCACATAGATCTTTTACATCTTTGGTTATGTTTATTCCTAGCTATTTTATAGTTCTTGGTGCAATTGTAAATAGGGTCAGTTTCTTTATTTCTCTTTCCATTGCTTTGTTATTGGTGTATAAAAATGCAACCGATTTCTGTACATTGATTTTGTACCCTGTGACTTTGCTGAATTCATGTATCAGTTCTAGAAGCCTTTTGGTGGAGTCTTTTGGGTTTTCCATGTAGAGTATCATGTCTAATCTGTGAAAAGTGCAAAGTCTGACTTCTTCTTTGTCAATTTTGATGCCTTTTATTTCATTTTGTTGTCTGATTGCTGATGCTAGGACTTCCAACACCATGTTAAACAAGAGTGGTGAGAGTGGACATCCTTGTTGTGTTCTAAGTTTTCCCCTTGAGGATGATATTAGCTGTGGGCTTTTCATATATGGGTTTTATGATGTTTGGGTATGCTCCTTCTATCCCAACTGTCTTGAAGGTTTTTATTAAGAAAGGATGCTATATTTTGTCAAATGCTTTTTATGCATCTATTGACAGGATCATATGGTTCTTATCCTTTCTTTTATTAATGTGATGTATCATGTTGATTGATTTATGAATACTGAACCAGCCCTACAGCCCAGGAATGAATCCCACTTGATCATGGTGAATAATTCTTTTTATATGCTGTTGAATTAGATTTGCTAGTATCTTGTTGAGAATTTTTGCATCTATGTTCATCAGGGATATTGGCCTGTAATTCTCCTTTTTAGTGGGGTCTCTGTCTGGCTTGAGAATCAAGGTAATGCTGGCTTCATAGAATGAGTCTGGAAGCTTTCCTTCTGTTTCCATTTTTTGGAACAGCTTGAGAAGGATAGGTATTAACTCTGCTTTAAATGTCTGATAGAATTCCCCTTGGGAAGCCAGCTGGCCCGGGTCTCTTATTTGTTGGGAGATTTTTGATAACTGATTCAATTTCTCCACTGGTATGGGTCTGTTACCCACATTTTCTTTACTGATTTGCTCCCTTGTTCCCATTCTCTAGCACCTTCCTGTGAGAGGATATAGGAAAAATACACATGTTTTGAGAACTTACACTTCTGAAAGTGTCTTTATTCTATACTGTAACTAACTATAGTTGTCTGCATATTGAATTCTAGGTTCAAGTCATTTCCCCTGAGAATTTTGAAAGCAGTGCTCCATTTTCTTCAGTTTCTAGGGCTGCAACTAAGAAGTCATATGCCATTCTGAATCTTGATCCTTTAAATATATACTCTTTCATTCTTTCTGGAACATTTTAGAACAGTGTTGGTTCCCAATAGTCTGAAACTGCAAAATAAAAGGCTTTGGCGTGGCTCTACATTCATCCATTATGCTGGGATTCAGTGAGTCCTTTCAATTTGGAAGCTCAAATCCTTCAGTTCTGGGAAATATTTACAAAATATTTATTTGAACTATTTCTTCCCTTTCATTTTATTTTACTTTCCCTTTTCTCCTCACTGCCATTTCCAGGCAGTCATCTTCCCCTTCCCCATGGATCTTCTACCATTTGAGTCGATTATCATCAGAGTATTCCCCTCACCATTCTGCCTTGTGAGTCATCTACCACCCCAGCTAGAGATGACTCCCCTCAATTCACACACACACACACACACACACACACACACACATACACACACCCCTAAAATTAGCTTCTGTCACACTGTCACTCTCTCCAGTACTACTCCCATCATAATCATTTGTGATTTTATTATCCCCATAGATGATCCTTGCAAAATCCTAGCGTTTCAGTCTTTGGTATTCTCTAGAGACTTCTGTGATCTCTCTTCAAACCTACTTTTATTAACCACTTGCTGCTATGATTCCACTCCAGGCCTTGGAATAACTCAATCACTGTAAACCCCTCCAAAATCTCAATGGCTAGTATCTTCACTACTACCTCTTCCCTCCATAAGTACACACACCCCTCCATCTCGAGGTTCCTCTGTGTAGTACATAATCCTCCATTTTCACTACTGTCCTACCATTTTCACTGTCCTTCACCCCTTCAAGCCTTCTCCTTCCTCTTATTCCAGGTTACATTCCATGGTCGATCTTTATATAATCACTACCCTGCCTGCCTAGCTAAAAGACAATCCAGGTTAAATAAGATACTGTGCCTATTTGGTACTTACACCTATAAAAGTAAACATGACTGGAGGGGGGAAAAAAAACAAAAAAATCTGTTAACATTCCCATACTACTGCTCTCACTTTAGATTACTGATATCAACTCTTATTGCTGCCTAGCAACCATTCTTTATTTTCAGGCCTTCTAGAACAACTATTTAATCTCTTCTCTCCTCTAACTCTCTGATGATTTTATTTCTAGTTCACTGAGAAAACACAGCCAATTAAAAAGGCAAAACCAAAGAAACTTCCATAAGCATTATATTTATCTACCCACTTAACAAAGTTGATGCTCATATTCTTTGTCTTCCCTCCTTTTACCATAGATGAATTTTCTGTCCTCCCAGCAAAGAACCACCGCTCCCCTCATTCACTAGATTCCGTCCCCTCTTGTCTACTCAGAGATGTTGTTCCAGTAATTATCCCTACTTTTCCCTCCATGCTGTATGTCCCCCTTCCTACTGGATCTTTCTTGTCAGCACACAAATATGCTTCTTAAGACATTCTTCACTTGACTCACATACTCTTCCAGCCACTGTCCCATTTTTCTAGAAATTTCTCTAATAAGTCTCCATATTCACAGTGTCCAATTGCTTTCTACCTATTCTCTTGTATCCCCACCAGGCGTTTACCCTTAGCACTCTATAGAAACTTGTCAAGGTCACCAACAAATTTCACAGTGCTAAGCATAATGGCCAATAGGCAGCTCTTAAGTAACCCTTCAGCATCATTGACACAACTGTTCCTATCTCTTCCTCAAGACCTTGCCTTTGCTTTGTTTACAGGGCATCCCTACTACATAGTCCATTCCTTCTGTCTCTTTACTGGTTCCTTCTCACTTCAGTGACCTGTAATTGTTGGCGGATCTAAACATTTCAGTCTTCTCTTTTCCATCTAGCATCATTTGGTTTGTGATCTCTTCTGGTCTCACACCTTTATCTCCCAAATTTATAACCCCAGTGTGTATCTCCACCATCATCAGATGCAGACTAGTCATATCCAACTACCTTGCTGATATCTCTTCTTGGATGTATAAAGCGTATTTCAAAAGTACGACATTCAAAAATTCCAGAGCTTCCTCTCCAAACTGTCTATTTCCAATCTTCCCCAATTCAGTTATCAGCAATTACATCTTTCAAGGAACTCAGGCTAAAACCCCAGAGCCACCCTTGTCTCTGCTATTTCTTCCTCACTCCATATCCAATATGTCAGCAAATTCAGTTAGTCCTACATCCAAAATACTGCTAGAATTCAAATTTATTGCCACCTCCACTGCTCACACCCTGGTCCAAGCCACCCACCATCATCTCTCGCCTGCCTTATTGGAATAACTACCTAATTTTCCTTCCTTATTCTACTGTTGCTACTTCCAGTCTATTCCAAACATAGAAGTCAGATTGATTCTGTTCAAATATAAATCAGGGAGTTCTGCTTCCACTGTAGCAATGTAAACCCTCTCTAGTTCATCTCTCTCATTGATGACAAATATAAACTACGAGTCTACAGCCATACCACCCTGAACATGCCCGATCTCGTCTGATGACAAATATAAACTATGAACAATAACCTGAAAACACTGACATGTAAAAACAGGCTGATTGTAGAGTATTATTTTACAAGTATATTAAATTCAGTGGCATGCTATGTAGCCATCAAGCTTTATGTTTATAAAAATTGTGATTTCTGGGGCACCTGGGTGGCTCAGTTAAGTGGCTGACTTTGGCTCAGGTCATGATCTCACAGTGTGTGGGTTCAAGCACCAAATTGGGCTCTCTGCTGTCAGCATAGAACCCATTTCAGATCCTCTGTTCCCCTCTCTCTGCCCCTCCCTCTCTCTCTCTCACTCTTTCTCAAAAATAAACATTTTTTAAAAAATTGATTTACAATAAATGATGTTATTTTCTAGAGCACGTGCGATTTTTAAAATGTCTTTAACAACATTTTATATTAACATGATCAAGTTATAACTATTAACAAATTAAAGTCCTGAAAGCATAACTATACTTTGTTCATGTTTATAAACTTCTTTACTACAAAATTACATATTAATGCTAAAGATGATGCTGTCAGAATTATACATTTTTTAAATCAGGAAAAAGTCATAAATGGCATATGTTAAAATAAAAAAGGAAGGCATTTAGTCAACATTTATCAAGTACTCTAAACTACTATATCAGGTACCATCAGGACTATAAGGAAATAAAAATAGTAACTAACACAAAGCACTACTATATGCCAGGAACTATTTTAATTATTTGAATTCATTTTATCCTCATAATAACACTAAAAGGTATACACAAGTTATTTTCACCATTTTAGTGATTAGGAAACTAAAGTTACATTAAATTGTTCAAGGTCACATGTAAGTCATTGGGGCAGGGTATCTAACCTAGGCAATCTGGCTCCAGAGTTTTTTTTCAACCTCTATACTATGCTGCTTGTTTAAAGAAAGAAAACATACTGGCAAGGATGCTATTTTGAGTCCTCCAACATTCTCAGACAAGTGCAGAGGCACAGCAAAGATTAAAAGAAAAGTTTAATACCTGGTGTTCCAATGGCTCTTACATATGAGAATGCAATGTTTGCTTTTCCTTTCAGAGAATTTTCTATGTTCTGTAGGTCTTCCAGGGTAGTAATATATTTTACTTCATTAAAAAGAAGAGCACTGAAATAAACAGAGATGTAATTGGTAGAAACATCTGATATATACTTAGTTATTTAATACATATTTTGAGTAAGTTAAAGAACCTAATCGAAAAGTCTTTTGAACAAATTATCAGTGGTAAGAACCTAAGCATTTTAATATTGAATTAAAATCACTCTATCATTTGTCTGTCCCTATGAACATCAACTGGGAACAGTTGTGAGAAATGGTGCTCATTCTCTACCACAACCACATTAATATATTTAAGTTGTATTCACTAACATCCTACTCTGGCCAAATAATCCCTTACGAGTCTCTAAGACACTTAAGCCCCTTACACATTTAAACTGAAGGCTTCATTTCACAGTGTATATACGGCTCTGCCAGACCTACTTCTCCAACTCCATACTGTTTTACCATTCCTCATGTCTACATACTTTCGGCACACCTGAGGGCCTTTGCACACACCATTCTTTTTGCTGCAAACTATTTCCTCTGCTCCTTCTCACATATCTGGTCTCAGTTTAAACATCATTCCCTCAAAGGAACCATTCCTGTTGGTCCTATGTAAGTAGGTCTGTAGCATTTTTCTCTTTAATTTTAATTTATCTGATCCTTCATAGTTCTTATCACAATTTATAATTGTTTATATATTTACTTGTTTACCCTGCCTTTCTTATTGAAATGTATCCTTCCTTTGTCAGTACCTTGCCTATTTTATCACTATATTCATAATAACTTAGAATAGAACATAGAACACTATAAGCAAACAATAAATATTTGTTGAATGAAAGAAAGAAAAAGAAAGGTGGGAATTATTTATTCCCATTCATTCAAAAAGTGCAAATCCAAAACAGGAAAAGAGCTTACTTATTCAAAAATACATTTATAGAATTGAGGAGCCAGGAACAGAACATAAAACAGGTCTCTTCATTCCTAATTCAATGATCTTTCTACTTGACCATAATTCTTCCAAATCATCTTTTCAATGTGTAGATCAGACTAATTAGTCATATTTTTTCATCCAAGAGTCTCCTTTTTAAATTGTCTACTTCTAAATAAATTATCTAATTTATCCATAACAACTCATTCCACTTAATCCCCATGCAACGTGTGTGTGTGTGTGTGTGTGTGTGTATTTTTGTTAGGGTAAACTTAAAGAATTTTTTAAAATCGTCCCAAGGTCACGTACTTAAATAAGCAAACTATCTCCCATAGATTAGTCAACCATCGTTTCCTCTTAACAAAAACATGGTACTTTCTGTTTTACAACAGTTCTCAAATTCTTTGGTCTCAGGATACTTTTGTACTTTTAAAAAAATCACTGAGCTCCTCAAAGAGCTTTTGTTTAGGTAGGTCACATCTATTTATAGTTACCAAAATAGAAATTAAAGCAGCAATTTAAAAATATTTGTTAATTCTTTTAAAAATAATAAATACCATTGCATAGTAACACTTTATTTTAAAATAACTAAATTTTCCAAAACAAAAGAAAAATTTGGTGATAAGAGTAGCATTGTTTTACATTTTTGCAAGTCTCTTTAATACGTGGAGTAACAGAAGACAGCTGGATTCTCGTATCTGCTTTTTCACTCAATCTGTTGTGACATCACAGAGAGTATCATATAGCTTCTGGAAACTGAATTCATAAGAGAATGAAAACGAAAAAGGCAAATAATGTCTTAGTATTATTCTAAAACTACTGTAACTTTATGGGTACCCTGAAATAAGTACCCTAAATTACACTGGCGTACATCTACATTATAGATTTCCTCAATTTTTTAAAAGAAATGTAAAACTTGATACTCTGTAATATAATGTTATATTACAGAATATAATATTCTCGGGCTCTTTTTTTATTTTTTTAAATTTTTACATTTTTTTAAAAGTTTATTTATTTATTTTGAGAGAGACAGAGCATGAGTGGGGGAAGGGGCAGGAAGAGAGGGAGAATCCCAAGCAGGCTCCACGCAGTCAGCACAGAGCCCGATGTTGGGGCTCAAACTCAAGAAACCATGAGCCACCCAGGAGCCCCTCCTGTTTTGTTTTTAAAAGAAATATTTACTAAGCATTACTCATTATATGCTAGATATTTTCATGTTTTCATTTAAATTTAAATCCTCAATGGCATTATTTAAATATTCTTTATTATACACACACACACACACACACACACACACACACACACACACGTTTGAGGGATTAAGTAACCTGTCCAGGTCATAGTGAGAGTCACTGTAGAGCTGAGATTCAAATACAGATCTTCTGGCACTAAGGCCAGAACTTTCTAAACTATGTTATTGCTGACCACTCATAAATGGGAAACCAGGTGAAAATGGAGGTATCTAATGAACAGCAAGGTAGTCTTGGTGGCAATCTGGGTTGTTTGCTGCTTATACATTTTGGCTTGCCTGTCCAGAATTACCCTTGAGACATTTCAGTCTGTGGGGAGGTGCCACCTAGTGAACTCAACTGAGCTACCATGTAAACTCTAAGCTTGAAATTACAACTGCCCATTCACCTTTATTGCTCTAGCAACTCTAATCCATTTGCTTCAAAAACCATATCTGGGAGTAGAAATCCCCTAACCTTGCTTCTCAACAAAACTGGCAAATTAAATTAAGAAAAGTCAACATTTGGGGGGCACTTACCATATGTCGGGCATAGTACTAAGCACTCCATGGTAATGGTAATTTTATCAGTTTGGGAACTGCTCAGCTCTGAACTTCTCTCTTTTGCTTTAGGGATTTCCAGTTTTCTATGTATTCAAGCCTCCCCCCCCACTAAAAACTAATAATATCATAAACTTGTTCTTCTAGGCTTTCTGCTGCAAGGCATGACCATAAGACCCAGAATCACTTACCTGACCCTCTGGACCAGAAGCTAGTGATGTAAAGAATAAGGGACGGTACATAATTATTTTAAGAGGCAGCAAAGCTACAGTCAGCTTTAAATGACAAGGGCGCCTGGGTGGCTCAGTCAGTTAAACATCTGACTCTTGATTTCGGCTCAGGTCATGATCTTCCAGTTCATGGGACCAAGTCCCGCGTCAGGCACTAGGCTGATGGGGCAGTGTTGGGAGCCATTTTGGGCTCACAGGTTGAGACCCCTTCCTGTGTGGAAAAGGTGGTTGAAGCAAAGCTCCGGCCGGCCAAAATGGCGCCTAGTCTTACCTCCTTCTAAATAATTTTTCAGTCTTGAATTTCTTGAGCTACTCTCTTTGGCCCCAAGGAATGTAATGTTCTTTTGTTTTATGGCATTTAGATAAAAGGGAAGGACCTGGAGCATGATGTTTTGATGGATTACATCTGAATGAGAGTAGCCTGGCCAGAAGTAACCTTAAAGTTGCATCTAGGGGATGGGTTACAAAAATTGACAGCAGTTACTGAGCTGGCTGAATATTGGTGTGATTTGCTTAATTCCTGGGCCGCTACTATGTAAATTCACTCATTCACAAGCAAAGGACAAGCATTGGGAATTCTGTCCTTTCTGGGTGGGTTGCACTTCCCCCATTGTAGTTGGAAGAATAGGCAGAATGACTCCTAGCCTGTTTATAGATAATTAACATTAACATTAAGGCCTTAAGGAAAAACTCTGTTCTCTCGCCCCACCCTAAATTTATATGTTAATTATCCTGAAACCAACATACAAGATTGAGGAAGTTGCCACCTTGCTGGTAAAAACCGCATTATTGTTAAAGAGATCAAACTATGGAATGTCACTCATTGATGTAATGTCACTCACTACCTTTAAAAATAAAGACACTGAGACCAGCAGGGCAGAGATGCCGCAATTGCCAGAACTGCCTACTTGGTCATCAGACTACATCTCTCTCATTGCTCTTTCATTTCCTGTCGCCTGACTGTCCATCCTTCGGGGACCCCTAGATTCGCTGGAACTGGACCCTGGCAGGGCAGAGCCTGCTTAGGACTCTCCCTCTCCCTCTCTCTTTGCCCCTCCCTACCGGCGCTTTCTCTCTTCCTCTCAAAATAAATAAATAAACCTTTTTTATAAATGTTAAAAGCAGGAATGACAATAGTGTCAATGACAGCCCCAGCCCAGGTGATGCCAGCTGTGGCATCTGACACTCAGCAGTAATGTAGCAGGTCACCCCCAGTCTGGTTGTGTGTCATGCTTTTGACTGTAATTTAGAGCCATATTAACTCTGAGTCCAGTTCTCCAGCCCTTCTAGAGAGTCTGACATTTCTTATATCCACTCCAAATCCTTTTCTGCTTAAGCCAGTCAGACCCAGATTCAGTGGTTTATAACCAAAAACACTCGCAAATGCACTCGGTCTTGCTTAATTTTCATAGCAACCATCTGAGATCAGTACTATCATTAACTCCATTTTGCAGATAAGGTCATGGGGCTTAGAGAGGTTACCTTGCCTAATGTCCCAAAGCTCATTAAGTAGTCATTATCCATGAGGTAATAATAACCAGAACTAATGACATTCATAATCAAATGATCTCCACGATTGTTCCCAGTGGCTTCCTAACTTTAATATGTTTTTAATGTTAATTTCCAGAATATGGGAACATCGAGGGATCTCTAGGATCCATTCACAAGCCTGTGTTCTTTCACTCAAGTCACGAAGAGGAGAAAAACTGACAGAAATGGGTAAGAGGAAACGTCTGTCTTGGCATTTTCTTGTTTAATGATGCGGTCAAACAACCTGGGGTTGCTCTGACCTAGGCGGTCTCCCTACTCTAGAAAGGCCTTCCTTTTGCTTGGCATTCTTTTCCTGAGACCCTCCTATCACAACGATTAGGTACATAAGATACATGACCTAGAACTAAATAGGTATCGAAAAAAAAAGAAACTGAAGAGTCTACTTGACCTTGCTTTTGGAGCAGCAGGCCGTTCAGCCTTTTTTTGGAAAACAGACTATTTTTACATTATGTTTCTGTCATTACTCAGATTCTAAAAAGCCAGTAAAAAAAGGAAATAGTCTCTTCTATTTTGCCATACCAAAATCCCTGTGACCAAAAAAAAAAATTTTTTTTTTTTTTTTTAAAGAAAAGAGGGGTGCCTGGTGGCTCAGTTGGTTGAGCATCCGACTTTGGCTCAGGTCATGATCTCACAGTTCATGAGTTTGAGCGCAGCGTCAGGCTCTGTGTTGACAGCTCAGAGCCTGGAGCCTGCTTCAGATCTGTGTCTCCCTCTCTCTCTGCCCCTCGCCTGCTCACTTTCTCACTTTCTCTCTCCCTCTCTCAAAAGTAAACTTTAAAAAATTAAAAAAAAAAAACCAACTTGACAAGTTAATTGAAATTAACATATTTGAATAAATGCCAGTAAGTTTGGGCTCAATAGTTTCTTGCCTAATAAACTGCTTAACTTAAACTTAGAAAAATTACTTACATATAACTATACACATACTATATAATATACAATATATACGTATAGCTCTTATGTACATAGTATCAGATAATTGTATCTTAGAAAAAAAGACAAAGCTCTTATGTATATATTTAATATCAAATAACAGTGTCTTAGAAAAAAAACTTAAGGATAAAAACATAAATAAATGTTTAGCTCCAGGTAATGGGATTATGAAGCATTTTAGGTGAGATTTTCATGGCT
Organism: Paguma larvata; assembly: GCA_030068075.1. Classification (NCBI taxonomy): domain Eukaryota; kingdom Metazoa; phylum Chordata; class Mammalia; order Carnivora; family Viverridae; genus Paguma; species Paguma larvata. The sequence goes on from CM057827.1 coordinate 3,149,983, forward strand.
TTCTATAATTTCTCATGCATTCTACAATAAAGATATGGTTCCTGTAATCTAACAGGAATTTGTTTTTCCAGTCTTTTATTTTAATGTTTGTTTATTTTGAGACAGCAAGAGAGTACGCTCCAAGTGGGGACAGGGGCAGAAAGAGAGTGCATGCCATGGAGGAGAGGCAGAGAGAGAGAGAGAGAGAGAGAGAGAGAGAGAGAATATCCCAAGTAGGTTCCACACCATCAGTGCAGAGCCCGACGCTCTAACCTACAAATGACAAGATCGTGACCTGTGCCAAAACCAACTAAGCCACCCAGCCGTCCTTCAAGTCTTTCATAAAATAATAAAAATTCAATAAGATCAAAAAGTACAAATTTAATACACAGATTTCAGTATTCGTGTTTATATATATTATACATACAATTATACATTATTCTTCTATCTTTCATATATATGTATGTTATATATACATATATGCACATAAAATATCAATGTGTATATGTTAGAAGACAATGAAAGAACCCATTTACAACAGAAAATGGAGAGATAAAATACCTAGCAATACATTTAAGTGTCCAGTCATAAATGATAAAAGTATTAAAACACTACTGGAGGATAAAAAAGAAAAGTTGAACAAATGGAAAAACATCAGGATCTGGGATAGGAAGATTCATTACAGAGAGGTCAATTGTCCCTAAAATAATTTCTATAAGTTTAATGCCAGTAGGATTTAGTTGGGGGGGGGAAGAAACCGAAGAAGCTAATTTTAAATATCAAATATAAAAGAACACAAATAAGCAATTCTAAAAACAGAAATATGAAGGGCCTGGACCATTCAGATATTATATTATAAAGCCTTAGTTATTAAAGCAATGGTACTATGATATACATAAATGAAACAGAAAGTCCAAAAATAGACCTAAATAGATATATATGAGAGTTGAGTATAAAAGTTAACATCTTGAATATGAAAGATCCAGTATCTCAGTTGTGTTGAGATAATTATGCAGCTACCAAGCTAATATAGAGCTAAATCCATTCCTTATACTATTCACTAAGTTAAATTCCAAACATCAAAGATTTAAATGTAAAATTGAAACTATTCCAACACTAAGGTAATAAATATACCCACACAAATAAAGCGAAAGCAATTTAATGGAGAAAGGACAGCTAAAACAACTGGACATCCACACGCAAACATATGAAATCTGACAGCGGCTTTACACTTTCACAAGAATAACTCAAACGGATCGTAGATCTAAAAGTAAAATGTTCAACTATAAAAACTTCTGGAAGATAACATAGAAGAAAATCTTGATGACCTTGGATTTGGCAATGAATTTTTAGATATAACACCAAAAGCACAATCTATGAAAGAAAAAAAATGTTAAGCTGGAATTCATTATTATTAAAAACTTCTGCTTTGGGGAAGATGGGTGGCTCAGTCAGTTAAGTGTCTGAGACTTTTTTTTTTCTTTTCAAATTTTTATTTAAATTTCAGTTAACATATTAGTGCAATATTGGTTTCAGGAGTAGCATTTTTAAGTGATTCATCACTTAAATGCAACACCTAGTGTTCATTATAAGTGTCCTCCTAATACCCATCACCCATCTAGCCCATCTCCCACCTCCCTCCCTCCATCAACCTTCAGTCTGTTCAGATCATAAAGAGTCTCTTATGGTTTGTTTCCCTCTCTTTTTTCTTCCTTCCCACCCTCCCCCGCAATATGCTCATCTGTTTTGTTTCTTAAATTCTGCATGTTTTTTATAAATAATTTATTGTCATGATAGCTAACATACAGTGTATACAGTGTAGTCTTGGGCTTTGGGAGTTAATTCCCGTGATTCATCAATTACATGCTATACCCCATGCTCATCTCAACAAGTGCCCTCCTCAATGCCCATCAACCATTTGCCCCGCCTCCCCAACCCTCCACCACCAATTCTCTGTATTTAAGAGAGTTTGCTCTGTTTGCTCTCTGTATTTAAGAGTCTCTTATGGTTTGCCTCCCTCTTTGTAACTTATTTTTCCTTCCCTTCACCCTGGTCTTGTTAAGATTCTCAAATTCCACGTAGGAGTGAAAACAGGATATCTGTCTTTTTCTGATTGGCTTATTTCACTTAGCATAATACCCTCCAATTCCATCCATGTTGTTGCAAATGGCAAGATTTCACTCTTTTCCATTGTCGAGTAGCATTCCATTGTATATATATACCACAGCTTCTTATCCATCATTAGCTGATGGACTTTGGGGCTCTTTCCATAACTTGGCTACTGTTGATAGCATTGCTATAAATGCTGGGGTTATATGTGCCCCTATGAATTAGCAATCCTGTATCCTTTGGATCAGTTCCTAGTAGTGCTATTGCTATTACCCAATCATAGGGTAAATCTATTTTAATTTTTTTGAGGAACCTCCACACTGTTTTCCACAGTGGCTGCACCAGTTTGCAGTCTCACCAACAGTACAAGAGGGTTCCCCTTTCTCCACATCATCGCCAACATCTGTTGTTTCCTGAGTTGTTTTAGCCACTCTGACCGGTATGAAGTGGTATCTCAGTGGGGTTTTGATTAGTATTTCCCTGATGATGAGTGATGTTGAACAGCTCTTCATGCGTCTGTTAGCTATCTGGATATCCTCTTTGGAAAAATGCCTATTCATGTTTTCTGCCCATTTCTTCACTGGATTGTTTGTTTTCAGGTGGAGTTTGGTAGGTTTTTAATAGATTTTTTTTTATATTAACCCTTTATCTGATATGTCATTTGCAAATATCTTCTCCCATTCTGTTGGTTGTGTTTTAGTTTTGTTCATTGTTTCCTTTTATGTGTAGAAGTTTTTTATCTTGATGAGGTCCCAGTATTTCATTTTTGCTTTTACTTCCTTTGCCTTTGGAGACATATCAAGTAAGAAGTTGCTGCGGCTGAGGTCAAAGAGGTTGTTACCTGCTTTCTCCTCTAGGAATTTGATGGCTTCCTGTCTCACATTAAGTCTTTCATCAATTTTGAGTTTATTTTTGTGAGTGGTGTAAGAAAGTGGTCTAGTTTCATTCTTCTGCATGTTAGCATCCAGTTCTTCCAGGACCATTTGCTAAAGAGACTGTCTTTTTTCCACTGGATGCTCTTTCCTGCTCTGTCAAAGATTAGTTGGCCATACATTTGTGGGTCCAATTCTGGGTTCTCTATTCTATTCCATTAGTCTATGTGTCTGTTTTTGTGCCAATACCATACTGTCTTGATGATTACAGCTTTGCAGTAAAGACTAAAGTCTGGGATTGTGATGCCTTCCCGCTTTGGTTTTCTTTTTCAACTTACTTTGGCTATTCGAAGTCTTTTGTGGCTCCATACAAATTTTAGGATTGTTTGTTCTAGCTAAGAAGAATGCTGGTGCAATTTTGATTGGGATTGCATTGAATATGTAGATTGTTTTGGGTAGTATACACATTATAACAATATTTGTTCTTCCAATCCATGAGCATGGAATTTTTTTCCATTTGTGTCTCCTTCAATTTTTTTTCATATGCTTTCTACAGTTTTCAGCATATAGATCTTTTACCTCTTTGGTTAAATTTATTCCTAGGTATTTTATGGTTCTTGGTGCAATTGTAAATGGGATCCGTTCCTTGATATTTCCTTCGGTTGCTTCATTATTGGTGTATAAAAATGCGACCGATTTCTGTACACTGATTCTGTACCCTGTGACTTTGCTGATTTATGGATCAGTTCTAGCAGCCTTTTGGTGGGAGTCTTTCCGGTTTTCCATGTAGAGTATCATGTCGTCTGGGAAAAGTGAAAGTTTGACTTCTTCTTTGTCAATTTTGATGCCTTTTGTTTCATTTTGTTGTCTGATTGCTGATGCTAGGACTTCCAACACTATGTTAAACAAGAGTGGTGACAGCAGACATCCCTGTCCTTTCCTGATCTCAGGGGGAAAGCTCTCGGTTTTTTCCCCCTTGAGGATGACATTAGCTGTGTTTTTCATATATGGCTTTCATGATGGTAAGGTATGTTCCTTCTGTCCTGACTTTCTTGAGGGTTTTTATTAAGATGCTGTATTTTGTCAAATGCTTTTTATGCATCTATTGACAGGATCATATGGTTCTTATCCTTTCTTTTATTAATGTGATGTATCACCATGATTGATTTGTGAATACTGAACCAGCCCTCTAGCCCAGGAATGAATCCCACTTGATCATGGTGAATAACACTTTTAATGTACTGTTGAATTAGATTTGCTAGTATCTTGTTGAGAATTTTTGCATCTATGTTCATCAGGGATATTGGCCTGTAATTCTCCTTTTTAGTGGGGTCTCTTTCTGGTTTGGGAATCAAGGTAATGCTGGCTTCATAGAATGAGTCCAGAAGCATTCCTTCCATTTCTATTTTCTAGAAAAATAGGTATTAACTCCGCTTTAAATGTCTCATAGAATTTCCCTGGGAAGCCATCTGGTCCAGGACTCTTACTTGTTGGGAGATTTTTGATAACCGATTCAACTTCTTCACTGGTTACGGGTCTGTTAAAATTTTCTATTTCTTCCTGTTTGCGTTTTGGTAGTGTGTGGGTGTCTAGGAATTTGTCCATTTCTTCTAGATTGTCCAGTTTGTTGGCATAAAATTATTCATAGTATTCTCTAAATATTGTTTGTATTTCTGTGGTGTTGGCTGTAATCTCTCCTCTTTTATTCATGGTTTTATCTATTTGGGTCCTCTCTCTTTTCTTTTTGAGAAGTCTTGCTAGGGGTTTATCAATTTTGTTTACTCTTTCAAAAAACCAGCTCTTAGACACATTGATCTGTTCTACTGTTTTTGGATCACATATTGTTTATTTCTGTTCTAATATTTATTATTTCTCTTCTGCTGGCTTGGGGCTTTCTTTGCTACCAAATGAAATGAAATGAATGAATACTCTATGCAGAGTATTAATGTGTAAGAGCTGCCTATTCCAGGATTTCTCTAGAGGCTGGCAAGCAGCCTGAACCAGTTGCCATTTCTATAGTGCTGGTCTGACAGGGTTGGGAAGGTCTAAGCCTTAGGACCCACCTTCCCTTCTTACTCACAGTTTTCTTACCAAAACACTGTGTGTCGTTAATTGCCTTGCACTGGAAAATGGTTTGCATTTACAACTGTAAATTTATTCATCCTTTTAATTTTTTATGTAAAGTTTTATACATGATTCTTGATTCTTTAAGACAAAAAATTTTGGTTTTCTACTGCCATATGAGAACATTAGGCCCCAGCAACACATCACTATCTCAGGAAAATAAAGTGCTACAGCATAAAAATAAAGTCATGGCGATGTAATGTACAACATGCTGATGGAAGTCAACAGTATTATAACAACTTTACACAGTGACAGGTGGCAATTAGACTCATTGCTGGAATAATTTTGCAATGTATAAAAATACCAAATCACATCATGTCCACCAAAAACTAATAGGATATTGTATGTCAATTTTACTTCAAAAAGAAATATGATTAAAAATTAAAAAATAGAGATTCTTGGTTGTCAAAAAAACCACAAAACTCAACAGTAAGAAAACAACCCTTATGTGACAATGAGAAAAAATGAAATCTGGCCATGTGTAGCAACATGGATGGAACTGGAAGGTATTATGTTAAGTAAAATAAGTCAGTCAGAAAAAAACAGATACCATATGTTTCCACGAATAGGTGGACTTTGTGAGACTAAGCAAAAACCCGGGGGGAGGGGAAGAGGGGAAAGGAAAAAAAGACACAGAGAGGGAGGGAGATAAAACATAAGCAGACTCTCAAAGACTAAGAACAAACTGAGGGTGAGGGGGGTGAGGGAAGGGTGAGAGTGGGTGATGGGCATTAAAGAGGGCACGTGCTGGGATGAACACTGGGTGTTATATGTAAACCAATTTGAAAATAAAGTATTATAATAAAAAAAAAAAGAAAACAACCCAGTTAAAACATGGGCAAAAGATATAAATAGATACCCCACCAAAGAAAATATACAGATGGCAAATAAGCATATTAAAACATGTTCAACATGATATGTAATTACGAAATTGCAGATTAAAACAATGAGATACCACAACAATTGGAATGGCTAAAATTTTCTAAAAAGTTGACAACACCAACTACTGATAAGGGTATGGAGCCAGAAGAACTCATTCGTTGGAAGTGTTCATGCAAAATGGTACAGCCACGTTGGAAGACAGACTGGTAGTTTCTTAGTAAACTAAACATAATCTTTCCATATGATCCAGAAATCATACCCCTAAGTATTTACCCAAATTAGTTGAAAACTACATCCAGTAAAAAAAAAAAAAAAAGGTACACACCAACATTTACAGAAGCTTTATTCATAAAGGCGGAAACTTAGAATCGACCAAGATGTATTCAATAGGTGAATGGATAAACAAAGAGTGGTATAACTATGCAACAGGATACTATGTAGTGATAAAAAGAAATGAGCCATGCAGAAGAAATGAAGAGACATTTCTCCAAAGAAGACATGAAGATGGCCAACAAACACATGAAAAGATGCTCAACATCATCATCAGAGAAATGCAAATCAAAACTACAATGAGATATCACCTCACACCTGTCAGAATGGCTAAAATCAAAAACACAAGAAACAAGTATGGCAAGGATGTGGAGAAAAATGAACCCTTGTGCACTGTTGGCAGGAATGCAAACTGGTGCAGCCACTGTGGAAAAGAGTAGGAGGTTCCTCAAAAAAATTTAAAACAGAACTATCCTACAATCCCATAATTACACTATTGGGTATTTAGCCAAAGAATACAGAAACACTAGTTCAAAGGGATACATGCACCCCAATGTTTATTGCAGCATTATTTACAACAGCCAAGTTATGGAGCAGCCCAAGTGTCCATCAATAGTTGAATGGAAGAAGATGTGATATATACATACAATGGAATATTATTCAGCCATAAAAAGAATGAAATCCTGCCGTTTGCAACAACATGGATGGAGTTACAGAGTATTATGCTAGGTGAAATCTGTCAGAGAAAGACAGATACCATATGATTTCACTCATAGGTGGAATTTAAGAAACAAAAAAGGCAAGTAAAGTGGGGAAAAAAAGAGAGAAACAAACCAAGAAACAAACTCTTAACTATAAAGAACAAACTGATGGTTATCAGAGTGGAGATGGGTGGAGGGATGGGTGAAAAAGGTGATGGTGATTAAGGAGTGCACTTGTGATAAGCACCGGGTGATATGTGGAATTACTGAATCACTATTGTATATCTAAAATATAGCACCAAATGCTAATTACACTGTAATTAAAATTTAAAAAAAGAAATAAGCCATCAGACCATAAAAAGACACAGAGGAAACTTAAATACATATTGCTAAGTAAAAGAAGTCAATCTGACAAGGCTATGTCTGTATGATTCCAACTATATGACACTCTAGAAAAGGCAAAACTACAGAGACAGTAAAAGATAGTGGTTAGGGAGTGGAAGAGAGAGATAAATAGGTGAAGTACAGGAGACTTTTTTAGGCCAGTGAAACTATTCTGTTTGATACTCTAATGATGAATACATGTCATTATACGTTTGCCACTCACAGAACTATACAACAGGAAGCATGAATCCTAATACCAACTATGTACTTTTGTTAATAATGTGTCATTATTGGTTCATTAACCAATGGTACCAAATGTAACACACGAATGCAAAATGTTAGTAAAGGAAACTGAATACAGAGGAGAAAGGAGGTATACCAGAATTCTCTGCACTGTGTGCTCACTTTTCTCTAAACCTAAAACTGCTCTAAAAAAACAAAATCTAGGTCATCCTCTAAACCTGGAAGGGTAAGAGACTGGTAGTGGTGTCTTTTACACTAGCAACCATATCTCAATCGAAGATAATTCCTAGCACCATGGGCAGAAATTTACAAATTGCAAAATCTAGGTTTGATTTACTAATTCTTCTCTTCATTCAAGTTTGTTTTGCACAAAATTCTACAAATGGAAAAAATGGAAGAGGGAGTAGCAGGAGGACCCTAGGCTTGCCTCATCCCTGAAACACAGCTGGATAAATATCAAATCATTGTAAATACCCAAGAAATTGACCTGAGGACTGACAGAATAAACTGTAAAGCTAGACGGGGAGAAGAGGCCACATCAGGGAAAGCAGGAGGTTCGGAGACATAGTTTGGGCAAGAAACAGATGGCAGGTGCTACGGAGGGACCTCTGTCATGGACAGAGTCAGAGACACAGACAGAGAGACAGAGAGAGAGAGAGGAGCGTGCAGGGGTTCACACAAGGAAAAAACTTCCCCAAAGCCTTTGGGAAAATGAGAGGGACTGATTTTGTGAGCTTTTACGACCAGTGGGGCTCAAAGACTGGAGTTTTGGAGGTCCTCGGCAGGACTGATGGAGCCCGGCAGGCGCTACAGTACTCCTGTGAAGGAGGACAAATAGCCTCAGGGCAGACAGCAGGTTCTGAGGATCCCCTGGGACTCGCTGGGAGAGAGGGTTCCCCATTCTCAGAGCATATGTGGGAGACATGCCAGTGCCACTCCAGGGACAAAAGAGCCAGCAGGCACCATTTCCCTTCCACGCCTCTCAGCATAGGTGCAGAGACACCTGCTGAGACTGGCTAACCTGAACACCAGCTTTTTGCTGTGCTTTCCTCCAAACTCCACACCCCTGTGCTTTGAAGCGACTGTCCTTCTGGGACAGACCTGCATCAGTCCCAGAGTGGCTAGACCCTCCCCCAGAGGACTGGTGCAAATCCCCACCATGCCAGATCCCTACAGTTTGGAGTTTTAAAACTCAGTGGCCTGCTTGGATAGACCCCAAGGTGCACTGTGTTACTGGGTGGGCAGACAGCCTAGACCACAGACAGGGATCTGAAGGATGCCTGTGACACATGAGGGGAGATTGTTCACTCTTCTGGAAGGGCTTCCCAGACAGCGGTGGGCTCAAATTCCCCTCTCCAGGACTGAGAGAAGAGGCTGACCCCATATTCCTCCCCAACCCCAAAACATAAACTAACTTCACTACTCAACACAGCAAAAACACTGGCAGCCTAAACCACTTACACCAAGCCCTATCCCCTACCTGCAATGTGCTCTGCTGTTTCTTAGGTAAGTGTGCCTGAGAACCACAGCAGTGGGCCCATCCCACAAGGATCAGCACAAACCCCCTGAATGCACCAGGTCTAATCACCATAGAGTTCTGCAAAGCTTCAGCTCTAGTGGAGATAGCATCAGATCTCTTTAAACAATGAGATTAGAGCACACCTAGTTAAAACTCGCCACACTCTGGCCAAGGTCCAAACATTCCCCACTGCAGGTAAGGAGAAACTCTGGAGAGGACTAACCTGAGAAAAGAGCCACAAAACACAGCAGCAGAGTGTTCAAGCACATATACCAAACACACATCCTGAGGCGTCAGGCCCTGGATGGTATATGACCTCTTCTTCATAAAGTCATTACTCTCAGGAGCAGGAAACATAACAAGCTTTCCTAACACACAGAAAAAGACAGAGACCTAGACAAAATGCCAAAATGCAAGAATTCATCACAAAAGAAAGAACAAGAAAGGTCATGGCCAGCGACCTAATAGAAAGAGACATAAGTAATATGCCTAATCCAGAACATAGAGCAATAATCATAATGATACTAGTTGAGGAAAGCAGAGAAGGCACCAGGAAGTCCCTTGCCACAAAGATAAAAGACCTAAAAACCAGTCAAGCCAAAATGAAAAATAACTGAGATTCAAAACCATCTGGATGTAGTGACCACAAGGATGGAAGTAGAGAATGAATAAATGATGGGCTCAAATTCCCCTCTCCAGGACTGAGACGATAAAATTATGGAAAATAATGAAGATAAAAAGAAGAGGAAAAGAAAAATATTAGATCATGAAGGTAGACTTAGGGAACTCAGTGACTTCATAAAGCATAATATCATTCATGTGATAGGAGTCGTAGAAGAGAGAGAGAGAGAAAAGGGGGCAGAAGGTTTATCTGAAGAAATGAGAGCTGAAAATTTCCCTATCTGTGGAAGGAAACAGACATCCAAATCCAGGAGGTACAGAGAACTCATCAAAATAAACAAAATAAAAAATTAAACAGCAGGCCAACACCAAGACATATCACAGTTAAATTTGCAAAATATTGACATAAAGAAAAAAACTAATAGCAGCAAGACAAAAGAAGTCCTGAAATTACAAGGGAAAACAAATAAGGTTAGCAACACGTCTCTCCATAGAAACTTGGCAGGAAGAAAAAAGTGGCATGAGATATTCAACATACTAAACAGGAAAATTATGCAGCCAAGAATACTCGATCCAGTAAGGCTGTCATTCAGAATAGAAGGAGAGATAAAAGGGTTTTCCAGAAAACAAAAAGTAAAGGAGTTCATGACCACTAAACCAATCCTGCAGGGAACATTAAATGAGACTCTTTGAGTGGGAAAGGACGACCAAGGGTGACAAAGATTAAAAAGGAAAAGAGAAAATTTCCAGAAATGACAAAACAAGTAATAAAATGGCACTACATTCATATCTACCCATAATCACTCTGAATGTAAATGTACTAAATACTCCAATCGAAAGACACAGGGTGTGTGAATAGATAAAAAAGTAAAAATAAAAATAAAAGACCCATCTATGTGCTGCCTACAAGAGACTCATTTTAGACCTAAAGACACCTGCAGATTGAAATGTGAGAGGATGGAGAACCATCTATCATGCTAATGGACATCAAAAGAAAGCCAGAGTGGCCGAACTTTTATCAGACAAACTAGATTTTAAGCCAAAGACTGTAACAGGAGATGCAGAAGGGCACTACATCATAATGATGGGATCCATCTAACAAGAAAAGCTAACAATTGTAAATATTTATGCCCCCAACTTGGAAGTACCCAAATAAATGAATCGATTAATAACAAACATAAAGGAACTCACTGAAAATAATACAGTAATAGTAGAAGACTTTAACACTGTGGCTTTTATCAATGGACATATGATCTAAGCAGAAAATCAACAAGGAAATGATGGCTTTGAATGACACACTGGACCAGATGGACTTAACCGATATATTTAGAACATTTCATCCTAAAGCAGCAGAATACACATTCTTTTTGAGGGCACGTGGTACCTTCTCCAGAATAAGTCACATATGAGGTCACAAATCAAGCCTTAACAAGCACAAAAAGATTGAGATCATACCATGCATATTTTCCTATCACAGTGCTATGAAATGTGAAGTCAATCACAAGTAAAAATTTAGAAAGATCACAAATATATAGAGACTAAAGAATATCCCACTAAAGAATGAATTGGTCAACGAGGAAATTAAAAAGAAAATAAAAAATACAAGGAAACAAATTAAAATGACAACAGGATGGTCCAAAACCCTTCGGATACAGCAAAAGTTATCATAAGAGGAAAGTGTGTGTGTGTGTGTGTATATATATATATATATATCAATACAGGCCTACCTCAAGAATCAAGAAAAATCTCAAATATACAACCTAACCTTACACCTAAAGGAAGTGGAAAAAGAACAACAAATGCAGCCTAAAGCCAGGAGAAAATAGATAATAAAGATTACAGCTGAAATAAATGATATAGAAACAAACAAACAAAAAAACCCAGCAGAATAGATCAATGAAACCAGGAGTTGATTTTTTTCAAAAAAAAATTAATAAAATTGATAATCTCCTAGCCAGACTTACCAAAAAGAAAGAGAAAAGATTCAAATAAATAAAATCATGAATGAGACAGGTGAAATCACAACCAACACCACAGATATAGAAACAATTATGAGAGAATATTATGAAAAATCATAGGCCAACAAATTGGGCAATGTAGAAGAAATGGATAAATCCCAAAAACATAAATTACCAACTGAAACAGGAAGAAATAGAAAACTTGAACAGACCAATAACCAGGAATAAAATTGAATCAGTAATCAAAAATCTCCCAACAAACAATAGACTAGAGCCAGATTTCTTCATGGGCAAATTCTACCAAATATTTAAAGAAGAGTTAATATCTATTCTTCTCAAACTATTTCAAAAAATAGAAAACGGAACAAAAATGTCCAAACTCATTCTACAAGACCAGCATTACCCGGATACCAAAACCAGACAAAGACCCGACTAAAAATGACAACTACAGGCCAGTATCCCTGATGAACATGGACATAAATATTCTCAATAAATAATAGCAAATTGAACCCAACAGTATATTAAAAGAATCATTCACCATGATCAAGTGGGATTTATTCCTGGGCTGCAAGAGTAGTTTGCAAATCAATCAGTGTGAAACACTACATTAATAAAAGAAAGGATAAGAACCATATGATCTTCTCAACATATGCAGAAAAAGCAGTCATCAAAATATAGTATCCATTATTTTTTTTAATGTTTATTTATTTTTGAGAGGGAGAGAGTGTATAAAAGGGCGGGGGGGCAGGACAAAGGATCTGAAGCAGGCTCTGTGCTGACAGTATTGAGCCCAAACAGCATCCATTCTTGATAAAAACCTTCAACAAAGTAGGATAGTGGGGACATAACTCAACATCATAAAGGCCACATACGAAAGACCCACAGCTAAAATCATCTTCAATTGGGAAACACTGAGAGCTTTGACTCTACAGTCAGGAATAAGACAGATGTGTCCAGTCTCATGAATGTTATTTAACACAGTACTGGAAGTCTTAGCCTCAGCAATCAGACAATAAAATGAAATAAAAGGCATCCGCATTGGTAAGGAAGAAGTCAAACTTTCACTATTTACAGACAACATGATATTCTATGTGCAAAACACAAAAGACTCCACCAAAAAACTGCTAGAACTGATACACAAAATCAGTAAAGTTGCAGGATACAAATCAATATACAGAAACTGCATTTCTATACACCAATAATGAAGCAGAAGGAGAAATCAAGAAGTTGATCCCATTTACAATTGTACAAAAACAATAAGACACCTAGGAATAAACCTAACCAAAGAGGTAAAAGATCTGTACTCTGCAAACTACAGAACACTTATGAAAGAAATTGAAAAGGACACAAAGAAATGGAAAAACATTCCATGCTCATGGATTGGAAGAACAAATACGGTCAAAATGTCTATATTACCCAAAGCAATCTATACACTCAATGCAATTGCTATCAAAATACCTCCAGCATTTCTTGCAGAGCTAGAACAATCCTAAAACTTGTATGGAACCACAAAAGACGTTGAATAGCCAAAGCAATCCTGCAAAAGCAAAGCAAAGTTGGAAGCATTATGGTTCCAGACTTCAAGCTCTATTAGAAAGCTATAGTCATCAAGACAGTATGGTTCTGGCACAAAAACAAATACATAGATCAATGGAACAGAACAGAAAACCTAGAAATGGACCCATGACTATATGATCAACTAATCTTTGACAAAGCAGGAAAAGAATATCCAATGGAAAAAAGTCTCTTCAACAAATGGTGCTGAGAAAACTGGACAGCAACATGCAAAAGAATGAAACTGGACCACTTTCATACACCACACACAAAAATAAATTCAAAATAGATGAAAGACCTAAATGTGAGACAGGAAACTATCCAAATTCTAAAGGAGAACACAGCCAACAACCTCTTTGACCTCAGCCAGAACAACTTCTTACTAGACATGCCACCGGAGGCAAGTGAAACAAAAGCAAACATGAATTACTAGGACTTCATCAAGATAAAAAGCTTCTGCACCATGAAGGAAACAATCAACAAAACTAAAAGGCATCCTATAGAATGGGAAAAGATATTTGCAAGTGACATATCTGATAAATGGTTAGTATTCAAAATCTATAAAGAACTTATCAAACTCAACACCCAAAAAGAAATAATCCAGTTAAGAAATGGGCAGAAGACATGAATAGATATTTTTCCAAAGACACACAGATGGCCAATAGACACATGAACAGATGCTCAATATCACTCATCATCAGGGAAATACAAATCAAAAAACCACAATGAGATATCACCTCACACCTGTCAGAATGGCTAACATTAACAACTCGGGCAACAACAGATGTTGGCGAGGATGCAGAGAAAGAGGATCTCTTTTGCACTGCTGGTGAAAATGCAAACTGGTGTAGCCACTCTGGAAAACAGTATGGAGGTTCCTCAAAAAATTAAAAATAGAACTACCCTACAACCCAGCAACTGCACTACTAGGTATTTATCCAAGGGATACAGGTATGCTGTTTTGAAGGGGCACATCCACCCCAATGTTTATATCAGCACTGTCAACGACAACTAAATATCCATCTATGGATGAATGGATAAAGATGATGTGGTATATATATACAATGGAGAATTACTCGGCAATCAAAAAGAATGAAATCTTGCCATTTGCAACTACTTGGATGGAACTAGAGGGTATTATGCTAAGCAAAATTAGTCAGTCAGAGAAAGACAAATATAATATGACTTCACTCATATGAGGACTTTAAGATATAAAAGAGATGAACATAAGGGAAGGGAAGTAAAATGATATAAAAACAGGGAGGGGGACAAAAAAGGGAAAAAAAAACCTATAATGAGTGGGGCGCCTGGGTGGCTCGGTCAGTTAAGCGCCTGACTTCAACTCAGGTCGTGATCTCATAGTTCACGAGTTCGAGCCCGGTGTCCGACTCTGTGCTGACAGCTCAGAGCCTGGAGCCTGCTTTGGATTCTGTGTCTCCCTCTCTCTGACCCTTCCCCACTCACGCTGCCCCTCTCTCTCTCTCAAAACTAAATAAATATTTAAAAACAAAACAAAACAAAAGAAACCTACAATGAGGTATCACTTCACACCTGTCAGAATGTCTAAAATTAACAATACACAAAACAATAGATGTTGGTAAGGCTGTGGAGAAAGGGGAACCCTCTTACATTGTTGGTGGGAATGCAAACTGGTGCAGCCACTCTGGAAAACAGTATGGAAGTTCCTCAAAAAGTTAAAAACAGAACTACCCAACAGCCAACTGCACTACTAGGTATTTACCCAGAGGATACAAAAATACAGATTTGAAGTGGCACATGCACTCTGATGTTTATACCAGCACTATCGACAACAGCCAAATTATGGAAAGAGCCCAAATGTCCATCAACTGATGAAAGGAGAAAGAAGATATATACACAATGGAATATTACTCAGCCATCAAAAAGAATGAAATCTTGGCATTTCCAACAACGTGAATGGAGTAAAATACCGTATATGTTACCTAACTAGAATTTAAATAAAAACTTGGAAATAAATAAAAGCAGTTAAGTATTTTTTAAAAACTCAAAACTAAAAAAATAATAGGTAAAACTGGAAAAATATTTTAAAAATAAAAAATAAATAAGAAACCAAAAGCTATTTTTTTAAGTGGGTAAATTCCTTTGTAGCAATGGCATAAACCACAGTAAAACTTATCATCTACAAGTCAGAAAAGATAAATTTGCACAGATAACTCTTTAAAGAATAAGGAAATTCAGAAGATAAATGACAAACTTGGGGGAGGAAAGATAGTTTTGTTTCCCTCACATAAAGTATCTAGAAGTTAATAAGAATAAAGTTCAAACATGATAGAAAAATGGACAAAAGATACCAAACAGTAGGTCAGTCCCATTTCGATGATCGGTATGCAACTGCAAAAGAGTACGGGAAGGAGAAACCTTGCCAGGTACTGGGAATTTCAAACTCATGTTTTTAGCACATAAAAGTAGGATGATAGAGTGAAAGGCGTTTTTTTCCTCATAGTCATTCGGAAGGTGCAGCTATGATATGGCACAAGATTTAGCACAGTTCTTCAACATTCTAAATATCATTAGAATATTGAATCATTATCATTAGAATATTGAAAATTTTTGCAAAATACTATATTCCACAAGTCATTTTTCTTATATTTTAAATTAAAATGAGGACATTGACTCTTTGCAATTTTTCTTTCTTGAAATTTATTTTCCCCGTCAGTTTCTTCTTCCCGTAAGTGCTGGTCTTCCGTAGGATGCTCCCCGGATAACCTGTATGTCAACAACACCTAGACCTGTACTCCCCAGGGGCTCAAATCTCCACAGCTGTCTACTCTAGACTCAAGTCTGATGGGCAATCCCCTTCTTAAAGTAGACTCCTCCTCCCCTGTAAATCTGTCCTTCTTCCTTGCCTACTTCAGATGCTGATAAGAAAGGATTTGGGATAGAGTGACATTGGATAGACAGAAAAGAAGAGACTAGGGATTAACTCTGCTGACTATAACCAAATTAACTTTTACCAAATCCAGTTTATTTCACCTGCTAAGCATGAAAAAGAAAATCCCCTCTTTGCTATCTTTATTCTATCTCTCTGGATTATATAATGGACAATGGTTTCTATGTGTGCTTGGACTTCACAAATCTGTCTCACACTCACCAGAAAACGCTTTCAAGTACTAATCAGATCACATCACTTATCTGCCTAGGATCCTCTGTTGAGCAACTGGGTGTTGAGGTGGTCAGTGAGCCAAACTTAAAGTAACAATCAAGCTTTTATTCACCTACTGTGACAGCATGAGCCAGAGGCCAAAAGAGAGGCACCAGCTCCACAATGTTCCATTCCTTGCCCCACCGGCCATGGGTCAGCATTAGGGTCAGACGGGTGTAGTGCAGGTGCAGGAAGGCATCTCATTCCTAGGGGCCCAAACAAATGGCTTCTGACTCTTTATGGACTCAGGGGCTGAGGGGAAAGAAAGGAGGAAGAACCAGAAGTGGAAAGGTACTCAGTGGAGAAAGTGTCTCAACCAAAGACTCTTGATAAGGAGGTCTTAGTGGAAGTACCTGGGAGATGCCTCAGCCAAGGTCCCCAGTAATGAGGCCTCTGAATAGAGACACTTGGGCTAAAAATACAGGTGCACACATGAGCATGTCTGAGGGACTGAGCGTGGTGAGGTGCCTGATTCTTAGACCTTAACTTTCTCTAGAAAACTGCAATGCAGTGGGCATGCACCAAGTCTGGTGTGGGCAGGACACCTGCCACCAAGGACCTGCCAGACAAAGCTTGTAAATGCCTGTGGTGAGGCCTGATAGATTACACAAGGATTTTGGCCTGGAGCTGAACTTCTCACCCTTCAGTGGCTACCCCAAAGCCTCAACTTCTTCACATGGTAAACAAAGATCTCTTCATCTGACCCCATACCTACTTTTCTGCTCTCATGTTTGCTTCACATTTCATACTCCAGTAAAAACTGCCCCCTCCAAACTATTCTAACTTCTCTGCATTTGCTCACAGTCTCCCCTGCTCTTCCCACCTTCTGTTTCTTCACCGAGCAAACTCCCACTTATCCTTTAAGAGTCATCCCAAGTGCTACCTCATCAGGAAGCCTTCTTAACAAATATCCACCCTCATTCTAGACACAAGTAACCATTCTCTATGCTGTGGATCCTTAAGCCATTATGCATCAAACTTATATATACTTACTACATAGTATTTTCTGTTTATGTATCTGTCTATCTAACAAAACACTAAATTCCTAGAGAACAGAAGCCGTATCTTTTTCTATTATGTATCCCCAGTGCCTACTGAATATCAGGCACGTAGCAGGAACATGAGGAATCATCTACTTATGGAATCAGTATTCTGTGAATCGGCATTAGCATAGCACTAGGAATAGGACACTACTACAGCAGGACTGAATGACACAAGTCTCATGGGCTAACCAGTTCCCAGCACTGACAGCCTCTCCACACTAAGGGCCAATTGATTCAAACCCACTTTGTCAGCAGGTTGTCCAACATGGACCCACTGCTCCAGGACTTACTATCAAACTTGTCAAAGAAAATCTTAGTACCACCTCCCTACCCCTCAAAGAATCTTCTTTCTCTGTCTCTTCACTCTCACTCATATCTGGGTCAAAGGCTGTCATCGGGTATCCACTGTAAAAATAGCAGAAACTAGGGAGCTTCTGGAGAACAAACATGATGTCTATTACCAGGACTTTGCCAAGCTTTTTATGACTCCCACCCTGAAAACAGTCACCCTTCTCTAGGGGAGAAGCCTCCACAATGCCTAGCAGCGCTTTGGAATTCCTCTCCAAGAGGCCATCATTCACCCTCTACAACTGGCTTTGGTCTACAGGCCTTAGACTCCATGGTTGTCAGGGATTCCTAAAAACTTTTCATTAATATATAATTAGTAGTGGAACATTTAAAGTCCATTTGCAAAGTAATAACCACAAACTTTCATCCGTAAGTTTTGTGTCCTGTTGTTTAACTTTCACTCAATTTTTACGGGAACCCAGTCAGAGAGAAGAAAGAGGGGAGCCAAGCAGAAAACAAAACCACTCAATGTCAGCAAAGGTCCTAGTGGTCAAGAATCCAGGTGCAACATTAAACTGGAAAAGTCCATGTAAACTTGCATCCCTAGTGAAGTTGTAGTTTCCAGCTGTGTCACCAAAGAGAGGACCAGACTTCATTCAGCGGGAGACTGCACAAATGGATTCCACATAGGCCTAAATCCCAGGCCTAAAGATTCCATGCCATGGAAGTTAAATTTAGATTCACACACACTCTCTCTCTCAGTAAACACTATGATGTGTGCGGAAAACTATCTGTACAATTTCTGCATGTGTACTGAGCAGGCACAGAGCTACAGACTCCAGAAAAATCAGGCTGGGGTCAAAACCATGCCAGACATTTTAAAAATCCTAGTGAGAACAGCAAAGGCAAACTTCTTACCTGGTAAAATCCTTACTTCACAGGTACATTTAAAACCAAAAGCAATACTAGGACCACGTGGTCATGCTGTGTCCTCTCCTACTTTTATACAAAGATGTATATCTACCCTTTGCCAGTCAAGAAATTTTAGATCCTCTATATAGAAAGACAGACCAGTAGTTTGTGTGAAATTAATGCCTACGAATATAACATTAAAACCCCAAAATATTTTAATGGATTGTGGCTTTCTAAAATGAAATCAAGAGATTGATAACAATAAATGAATGAGTACCCCCAATACTTACAAGAGAACATGAGCAACGATGGCATTCACATCAAACAAGGTATCAGTAGGGAATTCTCTGAGTAAGATGTTGCCCCTATAAAAAAATTTTAAAAAGTATTATAGAAATATTTCCCTGGAATTCATTTTCCTTATCTCTCTAATATGGTGGGTTGTAAGTTCTTTGATGTTACAACCTGGGTGTTATCCATTATCCCATTCACCTATCAACATGTTGATCATAAAACATGCACAAATATTTACTGAATATACACTCAATAAATATGGTGACTTGGAAGAGCTTAGGCCTGTGACTTGGTAAAAAAAACAACTAGGAAAACACATGAGTCTCAACATAGCTTCCTACCAACCTCCTTGTCACATACACATAGATTCCCTAAATGGGCTGAGAAGGAGACAAATAGGAGAGACAAACAAGTGTCCTTAGCAATTGGTCTGAGCAGACAGGATCTGTCCTCACTCTTAGGCCAAATCCCAAGGGATTGGGAAAAAGATTTTGAGAAACCTCAGAGACACTAGCAGACCAAAGTGGAGAGGAATCTGTAACTGGCACATTGGCAAATCTCTAAAAAATACATTGCTTTCACACCCAAATATGGACTTGACAGATCTATTCGAAACACTAAATTTGTTAAGTGCTTACTTTCCAAGCACTTAGAGTAGTAGTTTACATAAGAATTCTCATGTAATATTCAAAACAAGCCTGTGAGGTAGGTTTTATAGCTATTTTATCTCATTTTATAGAAAAGGAAACTAAAGTGCAGGTAGCAAATATAGGACTTAGACTGGTTGCTAAACTTCATATAATCTCCCATGCATACAACTTTATCCTGGCTTAGTGATATTTTATACATTTTAATATTCTAGAAGTATAGCTTTAATTTGTCTATCACACTCAAAAAAATAGTTTACCTGAATAAATACACTTTCATCAAATCCTTTTCTTTTCCACAGTATCTTGATGTTTCTTCTTTGACACAATTAACCTTTAAAAGATAATATTTAAGGTTTAGAATATATATCAAAAGGTCAAGTTTCTTGGTTATGTAAACAAGAAGGAAAATTAAACACTACACTCTGTCTCCAGGTCAAATTTTTTTTTAACTTTTTTTAATGTTTACTTTTGAGAGAGAGAGATAGACAGACAGAGAGAGAGAGCACAAGCAAGGGAGGGCAGAGAAAAAGGGAAACACAGACTCTGAAGCAGGCTCCAGGCTCTGAGTGGTCAGCACAGAGCCCAATGCAGGGCTTGAACTTGTGAACTGCAAGATATGACCTGAGCCAAAGTCAGACCCTTAACCAACTGAACCACCCAAGAGCTCCTCACATTTTTTATTTTACTTTTCTTTCTGATTAGTATCCTATAATTGCTCATTTATTCAAGTGGGTTATCTCAGAGAAAGGAATTGTTTCTACACCTAAGACTTTATTTAATTATACTTAAGAGGGGCGCCTAGGTGGCTCAGTCGGTTGAGCGTCCGACTACGGCTCAGGTCATGATCTCACAGTCCGTGAGTTCGAGCTCCGCGTCGGGCTCTGTGCTGACAGTTCAGAGCCTGGAGCCTGCTTCGGATTCTGTGTCTCCCTTTCTCTCTGCCCCTCCCCCACCCATGTTCTCTCTCTCTCTCTCTCTCTCTCTCTCTCTCTCTCTGTGTCTGTCTCAAAAATAAATAAACATTAAAAAATTTAATTATACTTAAGAGTTTAAATTTAATTCAATCTTATGGAACAAATACAAGGTAACCAGGTTGAAAAGGAAAGAAATAATTTAGGCAGGACAAAAAATCATGAGCAAAAACCAAGAAGCAGAAATAAGTGGGAAGTTGAGAGCATCAAAGCATCTCAGCAGCTGGAACAAAGGTATGGCAGATACTGCTGGTTTCTATTTTTCTTTTTTTAAAAATATTTATTTATTTTGAGAGAGAGAGAGAGAAGCAGAGAGAGAGAAGGAGACAGAGAATCCCAAACAGACCCCACACTGTCAGTGCAGAGCCCATTATGGGGCTTAATTTCAGGAACCACAAGATCATGACCTGAGCGAAATCAAAAGTCAGATGCTTAACCAACTGAGCGACCCAGGCGCCCCACTGCTGATTTCTTATGCAAAATTCATCCTTCCCTTTTCTTTTATTAACATAACTTCTCTAAACACAAATGACCCCAATGAAAGACTTTTCCAGGTTCCCCAACAGCTATAGATGGCCAAACAGTGTTAGGAGAAGTCACTGGGATCGGATTAAAGAAGGTTCTTAAAGGAGAGCTGACTTACACTTTTCCCACTTCTTCCTGACAAAAAACAGACAAGACAGTGTGGTGGCAGCAGTAATTATGGACCATGAAGCATCTTTAAAGCATCTTTAAACTCTTGGTGAGGATGATGCAACAGAAAGAATGAACCTGAGTTGTCAAACTGATGGTGCTCAGGTAGCCGTAACCGCCCTTGATAGTTTATAACCTAGACTCTGTGTGAAAAATAAAAGGACAACCCTGGCAGCAACATGAAGCTATAATGGAAAGCAAGGGAACACAAAGGAAGCAGGAAAATTAAACGAATATCACCTCAGTACAGGGCAAGGATGAATGAGATCTGAAGTAAAGCAGAAAAGGACAGAAGAGATTTGAGAGATTTCTCACCAATACGGTAAGTAAAACTGGTTTTGTAGGTTTTTGTTTTGTTTTTCTTTTAAATGAGTTGGCTGTTTTGTACGTGTGTCATTCAATTTAATTTTAATGGAGTTAGAGGAAGCAGAATGCAAACTAGGGAAGCTACATTTGTTTTCAAAAGCTACAAAAGGAGAACTGATACTCATAAAAAATACCAGGAATAGAGAAATTAGAATTAAAATTTGGAATACTGCCATAACCAAAAAGAGTGAATTTTAGCATATGTAACTTTTTAAAGAATTTTTTTAGGGGTGCCTGGGTGGCTCAATCAGTTGAGTGGTCAACTTTGGCTCAGGTCATGATCTCATGGTTTGTGAGTTCAAGCCCCACATTGGGCTCTGTGCTGTTAGCATAGAGCCTGCTTCAGATCCTCTGTCCTCCTCTCCCGCCCCTACCCCTTTCCTGCTTGCATTCTCAATCTCTCTCAAAAATAAATAAATGTTAAAACAAGAATTTTTTTTTAACATTTATTTATTTTCGAGAGACATAGAGACAGAGCATGAGCAGGGGTAGGGCAGAGAGAGAGGGAGACACAGAATCTGAAGCAGGCTCCAGGCTCTGAGCCATCAGCACAAAGCCTGATGCGGGGCTCGAACTCACGGACCGTGAGATCATGACCTGAGCTGAAGTCGGTCGCTTAACCGACTGAGCCACCCAGGTGCCCCAAAACAAGAATTTTTAAAGTCAAAGCATAGGGGATGGTTGACATCAGGACAATAGATTTTTTTTTTCCATTCATCCGTTTAACATATATATGAACACCTACCATATGTTAGTCACTCTTCTAGTCACTGGGGGTACAGTTAAGTTCCAAATAAAGATCTTTATCTTTAGAACTTACATTCTAAAAGTAGAGACAGACAATTTTAAAAACTAATTAATATGTAGTGTTAAGTCCCACAAAGAAAAAAACAATAAAGGGATAGTGTATGAAAGGACATTTTAAACAGGTAATCAAGGAAGGCTTGGGAGGGGGGTGACCTTTTCCCAAAGAATAAAAGGAATGTAGTGAAGCATATCATTATATAAACATGTGGAAGAGAGGAGTTCTAAGCAGAAGAGAAAATACTTGCAAAGGCCTTGTAGAAATAACGCATCTAGCAGGTTAAGGTAACAAAGAGATGACGTGCAAGTGTCAGGAACAAACTGAGCAGGTTGGAGGGGCAGAAAAAGAAATAAGTGAGCAAGCTACTGTCCACAAGAGTGAAAAGTTTTAATTTTATCCTAACTATAACAAGAAGCCTTTCGGAGTGGTAGCAATGTGACCTGATACATCTGACTTATGCGTGGAGAAAAATTTAGTGAAAAGAGTGAAAGGAGAAAGGCCAATGATTAGAAGGCTACAGTAGTTTCCCAGATGAGAAGTGATTAAGGTTTGGACAACAGGGGGTCAAAGTTGGGGTGTAGGAAGTACTAAGATTTGGGAAGTTTTGATAGTAGAACCTAAAGATTTATTGATGGATTGGTTATGACAAAAAGTCAAAAATGATTCAAAGGTTTTTTTGTATTAAAATCTACTTTGATATAGTAAGATAGTATACCAGCCTCCTTTTGGTCATCACTTGATGATACATCTTTTTCCTTCCTTCAATACTTTGAAGATGTCTGAAGACTTTATTTTAAGATGCATTTCTAAGTAGCATACAGTTAGGTTTGGTTGTTGTACCCAGCTAACCAATCTCTGTCTTAACTGGAACATTTAGTCCATTTATATTTTAGTGTTTTCTTCATCTATCTCTGCCTCCTGAAATCTTAACTTTTCAAGACAATCTCACTAGACAGGCGCTTTAACCAACTAAGCCACAGCGCAGCCCCAAGATAATCTCACAATGCTACTTTTTGTAAAGTCTTTCCCAATACCATACATGACCTTTGCCCTGACAATCAGATATGAGCTTCCGTTCCTTTAAACCTCAATGGCATTCTATCTGTATCTCTTACTGTTGGGAGCCACCTTGGGCTCACAGGTTGACACATCTCCCTTTGTGGAAAGGCAGTCGAAGCAAAACTCCTGCCAATCAAATGGTGCCCAGTCTTACCTCCTTCTAAATTATTTTTCAGGTTTGGATTTCTTAAGCTGCTCTCGTTGGCCCTAAGGAATGTAATGCTCTTTTGTTTTATGGCATTTAGATAAAAAGGAAGGACCTGGAGCATGATGTTTGATGGATTACATCTGAATGAGAGTAACCTGGCCAAAAGTAATCTTAAAGTTGCATCTTGGGGATGGGTTGCACAGATTGATAGCAGTTATGAGCTGGCTGTATATTGGTGTGACTTGTGTAAATGTTGAGCCCCTATTATGTAAATTCACTCATTCACAAGCAAAGGACAAGCATTGGGAATTCTGTCCTTGCTGGATGGGTTGTACCTCCCCCATTGTAGTTGGAAGAACAGGCAGAATGACTCTTGGCCTGTTTATAGGTAATTAACATAGGCCTAGGCCCTGTTCTCTCCCCCTGCCTTAAATTTATATGCTAATTAACTTGAAAACAACTTGCAAGATTGAAGAAATCGCTGCTTTGCTGATAAAAACACATTACTGTTCAAACTGTGCTTACTGATGGAATGTCACTCATGGCTGTAAAGTCATTTACTACATTTAAATAAAGACACTGAGACCAGCAGAGGGGAGATGCCAGAATTGCTGGAACTGCCTGCTTGGGCATCAGACTACATCTCGTGGCTCTCTCATTTCTTTCATCTAACCATCCATCTTTCGGGGACCCCTGGACTCGCCAGAGCTGGACTCCAGCATCTTACTACAATGATCATGTTCTGCTAGTTATTGAAGTAATTTGTGTTTTATTTCCCCTATTTAGGATCTAAACCCTCCAAAGAGATGGACTGGGCCTTCGTCACATATCTATCTAAAAAAGTAAATAAAGTAAGCTCATTTCAATGTCATAAACATTTACCAAATATCTATTATGTGCCAGAGAGTGAGCTAGGTACTTAATATTTGTCTGCCTTATTTACCGGTCTTCTTTCCACATAGCTTAGCATCCTCAACTGTAAAATCAAGACTTTGCTTTTGTTAGTTCATAAAGGCAACACCCTAGGCATGAATCTTAATATTCTACTTTAGTTACTAAATATACAGTTACTAGTTACTAGATAAAAAGCATGATTATCCCTTTTGAATGTTACACCAACCTAGTATTTCATTTCTAAACTTTAGTTTAGAATTTTATCAAAAGCTCCTCAAAGATGAGCACCATTATCATTCAAGAGTGTAATCAGCTGCTCAAAGTTAACAAAGTTACATACAGAATTAAGAAAAGATTTTTTGAAAGTATTGAGCAGTGACATAGAAATATAGAATTGGTCTTTGTCCTTGGTTCCTCACACATTCCTTAAACCCTTGTTATTTCCTGAGTGACAGGAGTGCCAGGAGTATCTTTTGTTCTAACACTTGGTCTTTAACCCCAGTTCCTTATAGAAGAGCTTCTAAGATGCTTGGAAACTCCAGGAGTATCTTTTTGCATGCTAAAAGACTGACCACTGGGGGGGCCTCTAGATAGCTTCAAGATGGGGGCTGCTCACGAAAAAGGCAAAGGCATGATTAGAAGATTGAACTTTCTGCCCCATCTCCCATCCTCTGAGCTAGAGATGAAGCCAATCACCAATGACCAATGATTTAATCAATCATGCCCACATAATGGAACCTCCATAAAAACCCTAAACAGCAAGGCTTGAAAACTTCCAGGCTGGTGAACGCATCTAAGTAATGGGAAGGTGGAACATCCCAAACTACATGAGGACAGAAGCTCCTGTGCTCAAGGCTTCCAGACCTTGCCATATGCATCTCTTACATTTCACTGTTCCAGAGTTCCATCATGTATAATAAACCAGTAATAGTACACAAAGTGTTTTCCTGAGTCCGGAGAGCCATTACAGCAAATTATCGAACAAGTTAGGAGGCAGTTGTGAGAGCCCCCAGTTTATAGCCAAGTCAGACAGAAGTGGTAGGCAACCTGGGATTCCTCTCCCTATGATTGGCATCTGAAGTAGAGGGTAATCTTACAGCACTAAGCCCTTACTCAACCTGTGAGATCTGGGCTACTTGGCTGGTCACTATCATAAGTGACTAGGGTAGAAAACTCACACATTTGATGTCAGAAGTGTTCTGTGGGTAGAGGGAAGAGTTTCCCTTTAACAGGCAAGGTTAGTTAACCCTTCAACGCTTCCTGCCCTGGGAACTCTACCTGCAGGGACCAAGTGGGTCAGCAGCCATCTCTCAGACGCAGAAGGCTAATGAACTAAGAAAGAATAAATATACACAGAAAGGCAGATAGAAACTAATCTGAGAGAATTTAATAATTGCTGGGTTACTAATCATTCAATTTTCTGAGGTACAAGTTCTAAGATTAAAGTAAATGAAAAGCTCGTATAGCTAACTAATCCATGATGCATGTGAAATTTTCCATAATACTCTATGGCGAGTTTGAACTTTTTTTGAGAAAAAAATTAAGTATGTCATTTCAAGTTAGCTTGTTTTGACTTTGTTCTAAAAATAAAGGAAAAACTGCAACATAAGCTATCATAAAGACTTAGAAGAATAGAAAATGAAAATTACTTCAATTTTGATACTTCAGTTTGTGCTCCTAGAAATTTAATAAACAGTTGAATGTGGACTACTACTATATTTGTCAGGCAAACAAAACAAAACAGCCTAACTATAGCACTGAAAATTGAACTACAGCTCCAATGAAACAGTTTACAAAACAAATGATTCTAAGCTAAATAATTTTGAAGTTTTTTTCTTAATCTACATGTATTAATTTACACGATAATCTGGAAGTATCTTTCTGTGCTTCTGTTTTTTCTTATGAAAAAAAGGAGAAAAAAATTATTTTTTCTGTTTGGAAAAAGATGTGAAACATAAATATTTTTAGATACTCAGCATTAAGTCATACAATTACAAAATGTTTGGTCACTAATAATTTAGTAACAAAAATATCTTTCTACCTTTGCAACTGAAATTCCAAAGTCCTGGAGAGGTTTAATAGCCTCATTCAGTTCTTCAAGAAATACGGAAGTTCTTGGAGAATCTAAAATAAGAAATGTTCTATGAATGTTTTATGGCTCGCTCCCTAGGAAAGATGAATTTTCAAAATTAAGGCCCAATGCTGCAAACTGAAGAAGAAATGGATTGGTTTGCCCAACAAGTATATTTAATACAACCAATAATCAAGTAAACACACCTGGTTATATAATTTTATACCCTTACTTCTTATTGCCTCATTATTCTTATTTCTAATGTTTTTATGATGATTTTAATTTCGTAAGTGAATTTTTAAAATTTCTTAAAAAAGAATAAATAAATGTTTAATTCAAAGCTAACATTTGGCATTATTTTTCCGAGTTTCCATATACACAACACACATGTACAGATGCACAAAGCTTTCAAAATGATTTTAAAATACCATTTTCAAATCACAATTATAAAAGAGCCAACAGAATGTGAATTAATTTCACTTACTAATTCCAAGAATAGTATTTTTTAAGGCATAAAGACTTAAGTGAGACCATAAAAGTTATGTTCAATGCTTACATTCGTTAGTCAGTGTAATTAAAGGTACACTAAAGCAGAGTATTAAATAAAAGCATTATTAATGCTTCACTTAACGTTTTAAAATACTTTAAAAATATTCACTTGCTAAAAATATCAAAAAGTATACTTTCATAAATGACTAGATGAGGGGCACCTGAGTGGCTCAGTCGGTTAAACATCCAATTTCGGCTCAGGTCATGATCTTGTGATTTATGGGTTTGAGCCCCAAAACAGGCTCTTGCTGACAGCTGAGCTCCTGGAGCCTGCTTCAGATTCCGTGTCTCCCTCTCTCTTTCCGCTCTGCCCCTTCCCCACTCACACTCTGTCTCTCTCTCTCTCTCTCTCTCAAAAATAAACATTATAAAAAAAATTTTTTTAAGGATTAGATGAAATTCAGGTGTTCCTCTACTAATAGCTAACTCTCACTAGTATTTACTATGGACTAGTCACATGAATAAAGTCATTTAATCCTCACAACAAATTTATAAATTATTCTTTCCTCATCATGGATGACAACAAAAACACAGAGAGAATCTAGGTGATTTGACCAAAATCACCCAGAAGGTCAACGGGCACAATCAGGATTTAAACTCAAGCATGCATACTTTACTAACAGCTTTATAGCACATAATACTAATCCTGACAGTAAATTCCCACTGATACTACTGATTAAACAGCAACAGAAACATCACAAAAATCATATTAGAATACAAAAAAATACTTACCGGCTTGACAAAAATAAGCTAAGGAGGCTTTTCCCGGTTGCAGTGTACTGAAGTATTTCTGAGGGCTCAGTTCTGACAGAGAGTCTACTGCTGATTTATAAAAAATGCACATCATGACAAAAGAGATGCCAAATCTGTATATATTGAAACTGGAAGACATCATCAGCTGTAGTTGTACATGGGCAGGAGATTTTTGTCTGCTTTGTTCACTGCTGTGTTCTGTTGCCTAGAATACCTAGCAAGGGTAGGTGTTCAACAAAGTTTTGCTGAATAAATTTGTCACACAAATGAATGAAGTAAAATCTGCAAAAAGAATAATGTAAGGCATTACTTATATATTTGATTTTGCTCGTATTTTCCTTGTAGTAAACATTTGAGAGAGATGATCTATAATAATATTGATTTGATAATACTATTGATTTTGGATACTTGCAAAAGATATCAAAGATATCCAGAAAATGTAATATGAAATATTTTAAGTTTAACAGATCTTTACTAGAGTATGTTTAACTAATTGTCATTTTTAAGGGTTCTAAAACTAATTCTCAAACCTTATCCAATTGTTGTTTTAATTGGGCATTTTATCTTTCTCTACCCAAAGTAGATTTACAATAAACACTCAAATAGTTATTTAAAATCGTTACCATGGGGGCGAGACATCCAAACCCTACATCTACTATGTTTACATTCTTTTTACTTTAAATTTCCTAGAAGACAGCTATTAAGACTATTTAAGGGGCACCTGGGTGGCTCAGTTGGTTGAGCGATCCACTTTGGCTCAGGTCATGATCTTGTGGTCATGAGTTGGAGCCACATCGGGCTAGCAGCTATCAGTGTGGAGCCTGCTTCGAAACCTCTGTCTCCCTCTCTCTCTTCCCCTCTCCCACTTATGAGCACATGTGGATGCTCTCTCTCAAAAATAAATAAACATTAAAAAAAAACTAAGAATATTCCTTCTCAATATAGTTTTTATTTTATTTTTCAATAATTTTTTAATGTTTATTTTTGAGAGAGAGACAGAGCACAAGCAGAAGAGGGACAGGGAGAGAGAGCAAGAGAGACGCTGAATCTGAAACAGGTTCCAGGCTTGAGCCATCAGCACAGAGCCCAACGCGGGGCTTGACCTCACCAACAATGAGATCATGAACTGAGCTGAAGTCAGAGGCTCAACCGATTGGGCCACCCAGGCGCCCCTCAACCCATGATTTAATTTAACTCTACCTTCTGAACTCAGACTTGTTTTAATATCCTCCTCTCTTCTTCCATGCTGCACTTACTTCCATGCTGTCCTCTGCATCTGTTGCCAATTCTTTGTCTTCTATTTTGCCATTTTCAAGTTTCTCTTGAACAATTTCTTCTTTCAGGAAGTTTTCTACTGATGATCTATAATATCTAAGTTCTAAAAGAAGACAATTTAGGAAAAATTAATATAATATAAAAATATCATACTTCCAGAAGGGAGCGATACACCCACAGGTATAGATGAGATTTTCAATTTTTTTTTTATTTCAAATAGAACCCCTAGCTTTCAAACAAAAGATCTCTGTCTCAAAACAAGAGACAGAAAAAAAAAAAAGCAAAAAATTACTCATAATGAGAGAGGAAGACTTTTTCAGTAAAGAATAAAATAATAAAAGAATGAAAATTTAGGGAAAATTGTACTAAATTGAATACTTATTCTGCTCTTTCAATATGATCAGTAAGCATATAACACCTCTCCTTAAAAAGCAGGTATCCCTAAAAAAGGAGCTAATTACTAATTACTTCTTAACATTCTTTTCACTAGAGCTAATTTATACCAGTGAACAAATTTGCCATCGATATTTAATGAGCCAAGAGTTCAAAAATTTAAGTAGAATGAGGAGTGAGGACTGTGAGAGGTATATAAAAGAGTAATTTTAATGATATAATTAAGGGGTATCCTTGACATTAACATTGATTACACCTTTAGCCATTTGAAACCAGTGTATTTTAAAGCCACTTTATATTAATGAGGATGGTTTAAAATAGGTCATTCAATATTTTCTTTATTGGGGAGAAAGGAAATGCATGCATCCTGAGGCTAAGAGAATAACTATATAATGTATGTTACTATATGAAATAACTAAAACCTAATTAAAAATAAACCTTTTAAGTAAAAGTACATTTGAACGAGTCAAGTATAAAAATAATTTTTCCTGGGCTTGTGGTTATAATTCAGTTATTTTAACGCTAAATTGGACAGTACAGTTAACATATTATTCTTTTCCCCTAGAATGAATTTTGTAGCAGTAAAAGGTCTAACTGCACATTCAGTGCTAGAATACCTTTCCACATCTATCTCATTGGACAAATAAAATTACAGATGTGAAAATACTACGCAGTTGGTCAATTAGAGATGTTGGTGATTATTCTTACATACATATTCTCAGAGATAGGAATTCATTAGTAACTACAACCTTTGCAATTTTTCCATCTTTGATCAATTTGATTACTTAATTACTTAAAGCAGAGAATATTGCACAAGTCAACCAGAAATAGAGTTTATGTGGTCTTAATAAAATAAACACTGAATAATGATTTAACCAAATCTATGACAACCACAGTTCAGAGGATGGGGAGACAGAAAGTAAGGGAACACGCAGTGTGAGAAAAGAAATAAAAGAGAGCTACATTTTCACCTTCACAAGACCAAAACCCAAGTTTATTGGAAACAGGAAGATGGATGCCAAAAGAAATAGGGAACAATTGAAATAATTGCTTCTAAGGAATAAGAAATTGGAGGGGGAAGACACCAAGGGAACTTTCGAAGTCTTATATAAAACCATCTGACTCTTAAAATACCTTTTTATTTTGGTTGAAAAGTTAAAGTCATTCTATTTGGACTATATCAAAATAAAAAGCTCTACTTTTTTATTTGTTAGCTCAACTAACAAAACTAAAAGACAATCTACCAAATGGGAGAAGATTTGCAAATGACATATCCAAGAAAGGGTTAGTAATTAATCAAAATATATAAAGAACTTATACAACTCAACACCAAAAAACAAACAAACAAAAAAACCCGAAGTTATCCAATTTAAAAATGAGCAGAAGATATGAACAGACATTTCTCCAAAGATGATACACAGATGGCCAACAGACACATGAAAATATGCTCAACATCACTCATCATCAGGTAAATGCAAATCAAAACCACAATGAGATGTCATCTCGCACCTGTCAGAATGGCTAAAATCAAAAGTTCAAAAAACAACAACCGTGGGCAAAGATGTGGAGAAAAAGGAACCCTCATGTACTGTTGGTGGGAATGCAAACTGGTGTAGCTACTGTGGAAGACAGTATGGAAGTTACTCAAAAAATTTTAAATAGAACTACCCTATGATCCACTAATTGCACCACTGGGAATCTACCCAAAGAATATGAAAACACTAATTTAAAAAGGTATATGCACTTCTATGTTTATTGCAGCATTATTTACAATAGTCAAATTATGGAAGCAGCCCAAGTGCCCCTCCATAGGTAAATGAATAAAGAAGATGTGGTATGTGTATGTGTGTACATACGTATATATGTGTGTATACATATGGATATGTGTATATGCGTATACATACATATACACACAATAAAATATTATTCAGCCAAAATAAACAATGAAATTTTGCTACCTGCAATAACATGGATGGATCTACAGGGTATAATGCTAAGCAAAATAAGTCAGAGAAAAACAAATACCATATGATTTCACTCATATGTGACATTTAAGAAATAAAACAGAAAAAAAGAGAGACAAACCAAAAAACAGACTCTTAACTATAGGGAACAAAGGGTTAGCAGAGGAGAGGGTGGCAGGGGGATGAAACAAGTGAAGGGGATTAAGGATACTCTTATCTGGATGAGCACTGAGTAACATACAGAATTGCTGAATTGCTACGTTATACACCTCTTTCAGGCAACAGTTTAACAGCCAGTATGTGATAGGGCAGGATTTATTTTCTGTCACAGTCATTAAAAATGCTCAACTGTGCCTCAGCATGAATCCCAGGACGAGCACAACACAGAGAACCCTCATTGATACGCAACAAGCATGTGACAAAGGAGGAAATCAACCTTATTGCCTTAAGCTACTGGGATTTGAGGGGTCATTACTGCAGCATCATCTAGTTTATCTTCACTAGTATACAAACTAGAATGAGGTGCTACCTTAACAAGAACCCCAAAACACTGTCTCAGGGGCCAAGGAGCAAGGATTATCCAGGGCCTAATCAAGGAAACTTTCATTGGAGACTGAAGCTTGGCAATCCACCGTAAGGAGTGACAAAACATTTGATGAAACTGTCATAATAATAATAATAATTTGGCGGTGACACATACTCGATGAATTTATAATGAGCATGTATCCACACTTGGGTGGCTAATGAACTTCTTTACGGACCTAAGAGAAGAGGCTGGTAGTCAGAAGATGAGCACTGTGTGATAGTCGCTGTTAATTATGTTTAAAAAGGTATTCAAAGAAAGGTACTCAAAGAACCACTGCTGTCCAAGAGACTAGCTGGTTAATACTTACACAATCTTTTAGCCTGCACCCTTCGCACCCTTCTATCGTCAGAAAGCAAGCTGACAAGCTGCTCAGCCATGGAAAGGGGCCATACTCTCCAAAGCAACTTCGGATGTGGCCAAAGATAATAAAAATGGAAGGACTTCTTGCAGAGTAAAGCCAAGGACCATGGAGAACTATGCCCTAGGGCATGTGCCAGAAAATGAACTATTTGTTACTGGTCTACAATAATTAGATACACAAAAAAATTGAATATAAATGTCAAAAAGCTTTTGTAGTCCTTTTTACACAGTAGTTTTGTGTTTTATGTTTCTAAAAATTTTTTAATTGGGGTTGTCATGTGATATGTGTTTTCCTTTCATTTTTCTTATAATTCATTTTTACTATATTTAACAAAAATTCATAAAAAGGGTATTTGTTGGGATGAACACTGGGTGTTATATGTAAACCAATTTGAAAATAAACTATACAAAAAAAAATTCAAAGTAAATTGGAATTTTAAAAAACTGGTCCTTCGTAACAGCTAGTTTGAAAGGCACTGACCTAGAGAATCCAGTGAACAGAACAAGAGCCCTAGCAGTATCTGCCCAGTGATATTTCAAAGTTGCTACAGTCTGAAGTCTGGTATATGTCTTCCATTCTTCCCCTCTCCAAACTGGCACATGTATTATAGTTATTTGTCCCTACACTATCCTATGTGTCCAACTGGGGGTGGGAGACAAATAACATAATGTCCTGACTGAGAAGAGATGAACACTACCGGGCGTTACTTAGAGATCCTGGACTGTTGAGCCTGGTACAGCGACTGGATGGGATTTGGGGGCTATGTCCATTGGGAAGGGCCAAAGATTAACTGCATGTAAGAAGGAGAATATTTGTTGACAAAAATGATGGACTGTCCAAATGTTTCTAGTGCTCTACACATGTTCCTTGAAGTAGGAAGTGACTTGATTTGGCCAATGAAATGTACAGTGACATCTGTAAATCATGGGAACTTTTAAGAGTCACTACACACAGGGGGATCTGGATGGCTCAGTTAAACATTCGACTTCTGCTCAGGTCATGATTTCATGGTTTGTGAGTCGAGCCCCAGCTCAGAGCCTGGAGCTTGTTTCGGATTCTGCATCTCAATCTCTCTCTCTGCCCCAACCCGGCTTGCGCTCTGTCTCTGTCTCTCAAAAATGAATAAACGTGAAAAAAAAATGAGGCCTTCTCTGTTGAACCAAGTCTCAGAAAGAGGACGACATAAGGCAAAGCTCCCAGCTAACCCATACTGAACATAAAGTAAACACCTGTTTTGAATCTCTGAAGTTTGGCGGTTGTTATTACAGTATAACCCAGCCTAGCCTTGTTGGTTTTAATAATGGCTAAGGGGAGAGTGACTTGAACAAAAATACGTATTCTAGTTTTTTAAAACAGGAAATGTCAAAGAATTCAAAGAAATTTCAAGGAAATTTGAATTTGAAATTCAAATTTCAAAGAAAATTGACCCAATTTCACTATAAGAAGATTTTAAAAAAGAGGACTCTTTCAAATGCAACGGACTATAACCACAACAGGTGTCAATACCAAAGAAGACGGAAGTCATAGGCAAATGTTTGCCAATAGTACAGACATCTCCCAACTACATGCAGACCCATACACTTTGAGCCTCGAGGGGCCCCTCAATTCATCAGTATAATGTTCCTGTCAGCACTAATCAGAGTTGGTATGCCAAGATATAAGTTTTGCTTCATCCCTAAACTCTAAACAAGTATGCCTGCACGAGTCATTTAAAACTTGGAAAAAGTGTGTGACAATTAAGGTCAAACACAAAAGGGTGACAAACACTATAAGCATGGAACAATGAGACTGTAGTACAAAAAGGGCTAAAGGTTGCAAATGCATCAAAATTTTGTTCAATACCAGAATACTGAGAGAGCCCCCAGAGGGCAATACGGAGGAAAAATTTCAACAGAAAAACTCATCTCCTTGCCAGGTAGGGGAGGCGGAGGGCTCTGCCTTCATGTTTTCCACAGCTGGAACAGGTGGTAAGCGACTCTTTGGGATTGGGTCCTATTTATAATAATATTGGCAAACAGTTCTGCTTTCAGATGTTTGAAAGACCACTGTGCTAGAGTACTGCACCCTTCTAGAACAACAATATTCAACTACTGTGCATTTGAACACTTTCGAATTTTAGAATATCAAGCAGCAAGCTTTCTAGAAGACTTTGGTAAGTTTCTCCTTTATGGACTCAAAGTTTCCTTATGATTAACAATAAAACTAACGGTTTTCCCACTCAAGAAAACGAGGAAATTAACAACTGTAAACATTAAACAAATTATACCAAGATCGGTGGGCATCCTTCTCTGGGAAAAGACACATTTTATATTTTGCAACAAATGGAGCAGATAATGCTTACAAACTTCCTGTAAGAACGTTCTGGCAAAAATGTGCCTACAGTTTAATGCTGCTATTAAAGAAAACCTGCTCACTGAACCGGCCTCAAATAAAATGTTGATTAGCTCTCATCACAGTTTATCAGTTAAGACTCAATGGAGGCCAAAAAAGGACTCACCGTCTCTCCACTTCAGAGCCCCTTCAAGGCAGTTGGGGCAAAATCCTCTATCTGCCCAAATGCATGCCCATCATGCATCCCCAAAAAAGGAAGGAGAAAAGAGACACCTATCTGACTTGCTCCGGGATAAAAAATTTCACAAAACTATTTCCTACTAGCACCAGTATGGGTACTATCCAGATGTTGTTTACTATAACTTTGAGTAGAGACTATAGGAGAAAAAGACTTTCATGGTGAAAGTCTGTTCGTGAACTGAAACACATCCCTCATCATCATGGAAGATGCAAAAAAAGGCATGTCAGGGAATAGGAGGCTCCCCTGATTGTGAGGAGTGCCTAAAATGACGTAACTCTGAGTTCATGCTTAATTTATGTGCTTAAGCACATAACTGCCCACCTCACTTTAACTCACTGCTGCCATCAGTGCCATCCTTTCAAAAAGAACTGTGTACTGCCCTAACCACATTCTCCTAAGTATCCATGAGGTGAATCTTGTAAATTTCAAGAAACATGAGATCCTTCTCTAAAGTGTGGGTGTTGGATTAGACCTATTAATTTCTTTCAACAAGCTGTACCCTACTCTAGGCTGCAATGAACACCCTGCTCAGAGGACTGCTTCATCTGAGGGATCCACATAACTGGGCCAGGCCTAAACACACATCGCAGTGTGTCCTATAAAGAATCCAAAACACACCAGTGTCTGGTCCCTGGGTAAACCGCTGTCCCAGAATCTGTAGTACAAAAGAGACTTTTAAAGTTCCCCTGAGGATCACTTAGCTCGAAAGAAAGTAGCAACACTCTTATTGCACAAAGCATTAGGACAAAGTATGGTGAGGTAGGCCAGTCAGAGTCTTGGTGGCACCAGTACATGCAGCAGTGCCTTTCACAGGGATACTGAATCTGTGACGTGCCACTCATTCTAAGGATAATACAAAGTATTTTCTCATCATTTTGCATCACTTTGCTCATTTTATTACCAAACACAAGAAAGAAAAAATAATAATAAAGTCAGCAATGTCGTGTCAGTCCAATATAGGCTGGAAGTTCCCTCACTTATTTGCAGCAATAACATAATACAGCATTTGTTTTGTACCTCTCTGAGGCCCAAGAATAGTGCCACCATCCATCGAAAACAGGACTAAGGCTTGAAGGAATACATGTGGAATTTAAGGAGTACAAACTATTCTACTTCTTCCTAGACAGTACATTCATCAAGACTTACAGTTCTGTTTCTGCCTTTTTTCCCCCTAAACTTACGCCCTAAGCATCTTTTCAAATTCTAAGTTTCAAAGATCCACATTCCACCTACTCACTTCTCGCTTGGACTTCCATCTCATCCTAATACCCTTCTTCCTTTAAGAGACATTTTCCGAGGAAAAATTTTGTTTAAAGCTTCATTTCACCCTTCTCTTTCCATCCTGTCTCCCCACAAACGGCTCACGGTTTTCTCGCCGCTTATGCAGGGGATAAAAGAAGAAAGCAAAGCGCCCCTCGGAAGGATCCGGGTGAGGCCCGTTTTAAACCAAACTCCAGATCTCGGTGGTGCGGCCCTTGCTGGGGGAGAGCTGCCCGGCTGAATCCCCATCCGTGCTAGCAGAAACCATAGCCCCTCGACTATAGGACACGCGCTGCCACTTACCTGCGGAGACCTGCAGTCAAGACCTACCCAGAGGGACCCAGACTGTTCCCGCAAACAGTTCCCGCCACGTGAAGAAAAAGCAGAAGGCGGGGCCGTGCCCCACCGGCGGGCAGCAGCGTACCGCTGCGCCTATTTATTAGAGCGCTGCACCCCAGCCCCTCACACTTGGGGCCACCACCGCACGATAGGGTCGGCCTGCTGAGCAAAAAAAAAAAAAACAAAAAAAAAACACACAAAAAAACAACCCCCAAGGTTCCTCCCTCTCCTCGTGCTCCTCACGTGCGGCCTCTCTACCCAATGGGAAGCGTAGGGGGCGGAGCGAGAGCCGCCCCAGGTGACAGGCGACTACCAAGTCCTCCCGCCGGCGCGAGCCGGCCGTGTAGTTGCCGGGCCAATCGGCAATGTGGGTGGGAAATAGAAGGAAGGGAGAAGGCGAGGAAAGCGAGTGCCCAATCAGATCTCAGAGCCTTCGAGCGACGGGTCCTGTGGCCCATGGCCTTCCGAGTGCGGCGCGCAGGGGGCGTGCCTGCCTGGGCCAATCGGCGCGAGCCCACGGTGCGGAGCGAGCGCCTCAAATGCTCGGGTTTCTCAGCTGATTGTCTCCAGCCGAGAGTTGTTTTTTGCAGCTACCAAGCGGAGCCGCAGCAGGAGGAGCTGAGACCCCCGGGGGGGTGGGGCGGGGAGAGGAGGCGGGGTCCGGGGAACCGCGGCTGCTCTGCTCGGGGCTCCGGGTCCTGTCACGGCGCTTCCTGGGGTTGGAGGTTGGGGTGGGTGGGGGGTAAGGGGGAAATCCTTCTCCCCCTCGACGGCGGCTCTGAGTCCGGCCCCTTCCTTCCCGCGCTCTCTCGCCCGCTCCCCAGCCCCCTCATGAGGGTGCCCGTGCCCGGTCCGGCGGCCGGCCGCGAGCCCTCGACGCCCGGAGGCGGAGGCGGAGGCGCCGTCGCTGCCGCCTCAGGCGCCGCGGTGCCGGGCTCGGTGCAGTTGGCGCTGAGCATCCTGCACGCCCTGCTCTACGCCGCGCTCTTCGCCTTTGCCTACCTGCAGCTGTGGCGGCTGCTCCTCTACCGGGAGCGGCGGCTGAGTTACCAGAGCCTCTGCCTCTTCCTCTGTCTCCTGTGGGCAGCGCTCAGGACCACCCTCTTCTCCGCCGCCTTCTCGCTCAGCGGCTCCCTGCCCCTGCTCCGGCCGCCCGCTCACCTGCACTTCTTCCCTCACTGGCTGCTCTACTGCTTCCCCTCCTGTCTCCAGTTCTCCACGCTCTGTCTCCTCAACCTCTACCTGGCGGAGGTAAGGCGGGAGGACCGGCATGCGGGGCCGGGCGGGTGAACGGGGCCGCCGCGATCAACTAGGGCTGAGGGCCGGCGGGGGGGAGGGGGGAGGCGGACCGGGCAGTGAGAGGCGGACCCGAGAACAGCATGGGGGAAACTGAGGCACTCCTGAAGTGTGCGCCAGCATTCTCGCCCTAAACTTAAGCAGCGGATTGACTCGGTTTCTGTGAGGCTGGCGGGGTTGAGCGAGTGAGAGAGTGGGTTCTGACAACTTAAAACAGGACAGCCCTTTGTTCGGTGTTTTGACCCTCCAAGGTAAGGTGTGGGTGGCACCAACAAAGTGGCATCGCAAGAAGTAGCGGCCCCGGTAGCTCTGCCGAAGCTGGACTGTGTTGAGAGAGGTTGGATGCTGAGGTAGCAGCAGCTCTGCTGAAGCTGGACTGCTGCCAGCCATTACGTCACCAGGCAGAGCTGTTCCTCTGCTATTGTTGCTGCGTTTCTTTTATTAGAAGCTTATATTCCCTCCTGCATCTCCTTTCCTGTGTCTCGATAAGCCTCACACAAATTCCGTTTGATAAGTTCCCCAGCAGGGTTAATGATCAATAACCGATGCCGAGGGTCGGTATAAAGACCTCCATAAAGCTCTTAATGTTTGCCCCACTTGCTCCATGCGTTGGCTGTATATCCTACCTCTTACAGCCTAGTGGGTTTTTTTTTTTAGAGCTAATTAAGATAGAAAATAGGAGCTTAACCTATGACTGTTGCGGCAACAAACCACTAAACTGTTTTTGCAATAACTTGCTTAATAGCTGGAACCTAATCACACCCCCTTTCTCTTTTATGGGGAATTGCTGGTTGGATTTGCATTGTTCTGCAGCGCTTAGGTATTTGACCCATTTCAAACAGGTTTGAGAGTGGAAGGTTGTCAATCATGTGTGTCAGCGAGTGGTATTTAAGCCACAGAATTTTGAGAATTGCCCAAAAACTCTCCCTTCCCCTCCCCCTCCAAAAAAAATAGCTAGAGGAGGGGTGGAAACAAGGTGACATCATATGCTTAATACTGACTAATATAGAACAATATTGGTCTATGCAGCTAATCCTCTCAAAGGCTTTTGGAGGTGATGAGAATTAACATAGTTCTGTGCAAAAGTAGAAAAAAACATTTGAGGCAGATTGTTTTTATTTCCTGTGTAGACCAACTCTTTCTTCCCATAATAGATGGGAAAGTAGAATGCATAATTTTAAAATTACAACCATAACTTCAGATTTTTACCACACTAAAAACTACAGTTGCAAATAAGTAACAAAACTAATTTAACTCGAATTCTTTTCCTTCCCCACCCTTTGGAAGTCCAAGCAATGTAATGACAAAACCTAAACAATAAAAAGCAAAAATAAAAACGGTGGGTAATCATGAATCGCATAATCATGCCGTAGTCATGTCACTTATTTGATGATGTTCTCATCTTCTAGTTGTCGTTTAAGCTGTTTTAGCATTTCTTTCCTTTACAGTTAATATATTGTGTTCTTTCTGACACCATTTCTGATAGACTACCAGAGACCTCTCATTTGCTTTACTCTAGCTTCAGATATAATTTACCTGAAAGTGACTAATAATTCTCATGCCATGATCATCAGATAATTCGTTTTTCCCTTATACATTTTGACTTATAAAATCATATTAATAATTCACTGTAAAATATTAGGCACTTCATAAAGTAGCCAAATACTCATTTTCTTTAACCTTTTTTGAGATATAAGATATGCCATAAAGGGCATAAATCTTAAGTGTACAGGTAGGTGAAATTTTATGTATGCATACACTCATGTTACCACCACCCAGACTAAGACAGACAACATTTCTGGTGCCCAGGAGATTCCCTCGTGCCCTCTCCCAGTCATACTTCTCACCTTGAGGCAATCACAAAGTGGCTAAATACTATCACAATAGTAAAAGCATCTATAGTTAAGCTCAAAATTCTAAAGTATGCTTCTACGGGATAAACTACATGATATCTAGATTGGGTTTTCATATTTTCAATTGGCGATATTCCAAGGTAAATGAGGAAGAATTAAAAATCTAAAAATCTTCCTGCTAAGTGAATCTTTCGTATGGGTGATATACTTTTCAAAAAGCAGTAAAACACAGTAAACCAAGAAAATATAATTGGGAAAGAAGAATAAAGCTTTTTACTTTTGTAGTGTCTCCTAAAAAGAGATAGATTATAGATTGTCTATGCTTCTCTTTTTATAATCAAGTTAACAATTTTAAAACACATAACTGTACTTAAAAGAACAAATTTTCAACTGAGAGAGGTATCTTGACCAGAAATCATTTTGTTATTCATTAGAAAAAATCCAGAGGAATCTATATTTAAAAGAGTATTTGAATTCAAATTATTAGAAGTATACTTTCTTTTTTTTTTTTAATTTTTTTTTTGACATTTATTTATTTTTGAGAGACATAGACACAGAGTGTGAGCAGGTGAAGGGCAGAGAGAGAGAGGGAGATACAGAATCTGAAGCAGGCTCCAGGCTCTGAGCCAGCAGCACAGAGCCCGACGTGGGGCTCGAACTCACAGACCGTGAGATCATGACCTGAGCCGAAGTCGGCCGCTTAACCGACTGAGCCACCCAGGCACCCCTAGAAGTATACTTTCGATTGATCATTGTGAATTAAGGAAGCTTTTTCAGTGAGTTCTTGGTATTATAGAAGGATGGTAGGGAAAGCCTATGTGATGACAAATAACAAAATATAACATTTGACTTTTTTAACCAAAAGGCCCTATACCTGTTTTGAATAGTTGTACTTCTTGATTACCAAATCACTCTCTTTACTATCTGTCATTAAATACCAATTTCATTTTACTGTCAGCCTCTTTAAAGCATTTGTTGCATATATTTCTCACTGATTAAAAACAGTCTAACTTTAAGGAGTTAGCTACAGAGAGCCATGGAGCAATATAAAAATAAAGTTAGAAAAGCAACCATTACTACTTTGAATGCATTTTGGTGATTCTTCTAAAACTCATTTAGTTTTCAAAAAGTTAAGACTACTTAAGTCACTCTTTGTTTTGTTGACTACACTTGAGTGAAATTGAGATAAGCACAAGTAGCCTTTTTGAAATAACTAGACTTTTCAACATAACTATCTGCTTTCCAGCTTTTCCTGGAAGCAGATAGTTGAAAAAAAAAACTGTACATTAATCTAAAAACACCTACTAAAACTAAAACATGATCAATAGATCATGTACTTTGCCAAAGAAAGGTTCACACTCCTGCACTTTTACCAGGGAAGACTTTAAAACAGATTATCTGGGGGCGCCTGGGTGGCTCAGTCGGTTGAGCAGCCAACTTCGGCTCAGGTCATGATCTCACAGTCTGTGAGTTCGAGCCCCGCGTCGGGCTCTGTGCTGACAGCTCAGAGCCTGGAGCCTGCTTCGGATTCTGCCTCCCTCTCTCTCTCTGCCCTTCCCTTGCTCACTCTCTGTCTCTATGTCTCTCAAAAATAAAAATTTAAAAAAAACAACAACAAAAAAACAGATTGTCTGATAAAATGATGCTACCTACTTCTGGAACAAGTAAAAGGATTTAAGATGAGAGTTAATAGTATACTATCCTCAGAGTATCGTTTTATACAGCAGAATCAATGAGTTCATCTTCAAAGTCCATATTAACATTTTTTTCTTGCAGTTTTATAACATGATTGCCAGTTGCTTAATTGGGATAAAATATGGTGACTTAATCACAATGCCAAAACAACTAGGAAAAGTAAATTCAGGAAAATTAAACTCTTACATTCATGGACACTATTGTGCCTGACAATACATTCTTCTGAATGCCGATAATAGGTCAAATAACGTGTAGTTTGACTTACATGTACTTGGGTGTCGTTATAATGTTTTGTGATTTCTCACAAAAGCATTTCACCACATAAATTGGAAATTTTTTAAGGATAAGTTACTTCATTATATTTTAATCTTATAGCAACTAGAACAATGGCGAATATATTGTTGAATGATAATCTTGAAAAGGCCAAATCTGAAAAATATTTAGTCATCTAAAATTTGGGGGTTAGCTTCATTTTGATGAACATTTAAGGTAAATTATTAGTATACTCTCTAAGATCTTTACATTATCTACTGAAAAGATTGCGTATGATATGAATGCCAAGAGTCTTTTGGATGATTATGACTCAATTAGGTAGAAGTTCATTTGGATTACCACAGGTAAAATATTAGTAATGAAACCACTTTAATATATCCAAGTTTTGCTTAGCAATACTATTTTTATATCATGGCAAATGGCCCATAGTAATTAGGACTTTGCTAATTTAGTTTCAACAAAATCTATTAAATAGAAAATTCTATAAAACAAGTCTTACATCGTGAGTCAGTTACTATTTGCTGGAAATAGTGGTTTTAGTTCAATGTTGGATTTTGTAATACTTGTCTTCACAACCTGCACGATACAGGTAGATACAAACAGGGTGTGATTTGTCGAAGGTTATATGGCTAATATGCATCAGATGTCAAGCTACCATATAGCCAAAGGCTATAAAGTCTTATCAAATGATCTATCCTTATCTGTTCTGATGATCACCACCAACTTTTCAGTATTTAGTACTTATTATTTAATTTGCTTTCCCACTTTGCCCCATCTCAAACCTTTCCTCTCTCCAGCAAACTCTTTCTTCCCTTCCCCCTTCATTCTCAGCATATAAACCTCAGCTCCTAGTTTATAGAAGTAGAAACCAGGGCCATCTGGCTGAACAAAAATTCAGAAAAATCCCTTAAAATGCTGCAGAGAGTATTCAGTCTTTTTCAAAGAATGATTGAGCTGGTAAGTGAAGAAATTCCTCAGAGGCAAAAAACCACAGACACATACACACACATACACACAAACACAGAGTGAATACAGAATGTTAAAGTACCACACAGATGTTTGCCTTGAGGTTGGGGTTGGTTAGCT
This sequence comes from Paguma larvata, assembly GCA_030068075.1. Taxonomy (NCBI): domain Eukaryota; kingdom Metazoa; phylum Chordata; class Mammalia; order Carnivora; family Viverridae; genus Paguma; species Paguma larvata. The sequence goes on from CM057827.1 coordinate 3,192,829, forward strand.
GGTACCTGCTAGCCTAACGCTTGGATGTTAATTTTATGTGTTGGGGGTCTGGAAAGGGGACATTGGAGACAATACCTTGTGATAAAGACAGGCTAAATGAAAATGAATATAGAATATAACTTCAAAATAATACAAAATATTTTTTAAACAACTGGACAGAATGGCTAAAATAAAGAAACAACAAGCGTTGGTGAGGATATGGAAAAAAAGGAACCCATAGGCACTGTTGGTCAGAATGTAAACTGGTGCAGCCACTGTGGAAAACAGTATAGAGGTTCCTCAAAAAAATAAAAATAGAATTGTCATATAATCAAATAATTCCACCACTGGGTGTACAAACCACTAATTCAAAAAGATACATGCACTCCTGTGTTTATTGCAACATTATTTATAATAGCCAAAGTGTCCATCAATAGGTGAATGGATAAAGAAGATGGTGTGTGTATATACAATGGAATATTATTCAGTTATAAAAAAGAATGAAATCTTGCCATTTGCAACAACATGGATGGACCTAGAGGGTATAATGCTAAGTGAAGTAAGTTAGAGAAAGATAAATGTCATATGATTTCACTCATATGTGGAATTTAAGAAACAAAACAAATGAACAAATGAACCAAGAAACAAACTACTAACTATAGAGAACAAACTAATGGTTACCAGAGGGGAGAAGTGGGTGAGGGAATGGGTGAAGTAGGTGATACGTACTGAGAGATATATAGAATTGCTGAACCACTATATTGTATACCTAAAACTAACATAACACTGTTAACTACACTAGAATTAAAGTAAAATAAATAATAAACATAATATTTATTAAATTTTTAAAAATTAGAGAAGATACTACTAACAGGAAGAAAATTAGTTTGAGTGTTGACATTTCATTAACAAAAGAATTCAAATGACAGTGAAACATCATTAAAGTGATGAGAATAAGAAACCAGCAACATAAAATTCTACTCACAATGAAACTATCAACAATAAGGGTGAAATAAAAACCTTGTCAGGAAGAACATCAGCAAGATGGTGGAGTAGAAAGCCATGGACCTTCCTTTCTCCTGCAAAAACACCAATTAAGCAACAGTTCATAGTCAAATTCCCTTTGTGAGAAATTCGGGAAACTAATTGAAAGGTTCCTGCACCCCAGCTTGACACAAAACCTGAATCACCAAAAGGAGCAGGGAACCAGTCCCTGACCCCAGTGCAGTACCATACATTTGGGAAGAGTCCTCGTAGTTCTCACTTTCTTTCAGAGGAAGGAAGGTTTTGTTCATTCATCAGCAGCCCAACTTTTCCTAGGGGGTTCTACAGATGCCAAGCTTCTGTCTTGCCAGTCTTAGAGCTCTGATGGGTCCAATATAATCTAACCACCTGGGGGAGAACAGAGACAACAACTTGAACTAGTATGTGATATATCTCCCCTCCCTCAATTTCAGCACAGACCAAGCAAACCAGAACTACAGCTTCCCACATTTCCCTGAGGAGGAAAAGAGTTGTTTAAAGGGCCCCAGAATCTCTGGACAACTGGGTTGGTGAGGGTCTTCTCTTGTATGAGGATAGTCTGTGAAGGCTAAGAGAAGTGACTGTTTTGTCTGTTGCAGAGACAACAGCACAGAAAGTCAAGAAAAATGAAAGAATCAGGCAAAGATGTTCCAAATAAAGCAGCAAGATAAGTCTTCATAAGTCCCAATGAAACCGTTATATAATTTACTTCCTAGAGAATTCAAAATAACTGTCATAAAGGGAACAAAGCATGTACAATTTCAACAATGCATGTGAATTTCAACAGTGATAGAAAATAATTTAGGGACGCTGGCTAGCTCAGTCAGTTAAGTGTCCAACTTTGGCTCAGGTCATGATCTCGTGGTTTGTGAGTTTGTGCCCTGCAATGAACTCTCTGCTATTAGCACAGAGCCCACTTCAGATCTTTTGTCCCCCTCTCTGCCTATTTACAATTTCTCTCTCTCAAAAACAAACAAATATTTTTTGTCAAAAAACCCCCATGCGTGCATGCGTGTACGCACACACACACACACACCTATAGAAGTTAAAGTAAAAGAGAAAGGAATCAAAGCATATCAGTACAAAAAAATCAACAAATCACAAAGTCGAATAGCAAGTGATGAAAAGACAGATCAGAGAATGACAAGACTAACAAAAATATCAACAAAATGGCAATAGTAAATCCTTCATTATTAATAATTACTTTAAATATAAATGGATTAAACTCCCAAAAATCTGATGTGAAAAATCCATTTGAGCGTTCATCAATAGACTAGATCAAACAGAAGAAAGGATTAATGAACTCAAAGACAAGTCATTGGAAATAATTCATTCAGAAGAGCAAAAATAAAATTGAATGAAAAAGAATTAACAAAGCTAAAGAGACTTGTAGTACACCATCAAACAGACCAATATATACATTGAGTCCTAGATAGAAAAGAGAAAGGACCAGAAGGCTTATTCAAAGAAATAATGACAGAAAACTTCGCAAATCTGGGGTAGGAAATGGACATCCAGATCCAAGAAACCAAAAGATTATTAAAAAAAAGAGGAATCCAAAGAGAGACAAATTACCCTCAAATTGTCAAAAGTCAAAATGATTTTTGAAAACAGAAAAATAGAGACTTTTCACATACAAAGGAATCCCTCTAGGACTGTAAACAGATTTTTCAGCAGATATCTTGCAGGCCAGAAAAAAATGTGACGATCGATTTAAAGTGCTGAGAGAAAGATACTGCCAACAAAGAATAGTATTTACTTTGTAAAACTATCTTTAAAATTGGGAAAATAATGACATTTCCAGATAAACAAAAAGCTGAAGGAGTTCATCACCTGCCTTACAAAATACAGACCTGCCTTACAAAATACTGCCAAAGAGAATTGTTCAAGTTGAAACAAAAGGGTGCTAAAAAGTCACACAATGGCATAATTTTATAACTCATGTAAAGATAAATACATAGACAAATACAGAATTGTATTATTGTAATGATGGTGATTAAATCACTTTTAATTCCAGTATAAGTGTTAAAGATTATTAAAATAATAAAAATGTTAAAAGATAAGAAGAATAGATACTAAGTGTGACCAAAAATATGTTAAAGGGGAGAAGTTAAAGTATAGAGTTTTTGTATACAGTTGAACTTAAGTTATTATCAGCTTAAACTGTTATAACTATATTTTTTGTACACCCCAAAGTAACTACACATACACGCACGCGTGCATGCGTGTACGCACGCACACACACACACACACCTATAGAAGTTAAAGTAAAAGAGAAAGGAATCAAAGCATATCAATACAAAAAAATCAACAAATCACAAAGTCGAATAGCAAGTGATGAAAAGACAGATCAGAGAATGACAAGACTAACAAAAATATCAACAAAATGGCAATAGTTAACCTTCATTATTAATAATTACTTTAAATGTAAATGGATTAAACTCCCAAATCAAATCGTTTAGAGTTATTGAATGGATTGAAAAATAATAAAAGACCCAACTATATACTATCTGTAAGAAACTTCAGATCTAAGGATACATATAGACTGAATGCAAATACTGACAGAACTGAAGGAAGAAGCACAATAATAGCATAGTGGTTAGAGACTTCAGTACTCCATTTTCAATAATGGTTAGAATACCCAGACAGAAGATCAAAAAGGAAACAAAGCACTCGACTAATACTATACACCAAATAAACCTAACAGATATACACAGAACATTTCACCCAACAGCAGCAGAATACACACTGTTCTCAAGCACATATGGATCTTTCCTCAGGGTAGATGACATGTTAGATCACAAAATAAGTCTTCACAAATTTAACAAAATTGAAATCATACCAAGTGTTTTTTCTGACCACGATGAAATGAAAATTAGAAATCAATAGCAGAAGTAAAACCTGAAAATCCATAACTGTGGAAATTAAATAACACTCTTGAACAGCCATTGGATCAAAGAAACAAAAAAGGAAATTAGAAAATATCTCATGAGAGGGGCGCCTGGGTGGCTCAGTCGGTTAAGTGTCTGACTTCGGCTCAGGTCATGATCTCACAGTTCATGAGTTTGAGCCTTGCATTGGGCTCTCTGCTGACAGCCTGGAGCCTGCTTCAAATTCTCTCTCTCTCTCTCTCTCTCTCTCTCTCTGTTCCTCCCTTAGCGCTCACTCTCTCTCAAAAATTAATATCTCATAACAAAGGAAAATACAACAATTAAGTGAACAAAAGTAGTACCAAGAAGTCTGTAGCGATAAATGCCTAAATTATCAAAGAACAAAGATCTCATATGCACAGTCTAAACCTACAATTCAAAGAGCTAGAAAAAGAACCAACTAAGCCCAAAGTTAGTAGAAGGAAGGAAATAACAAAGGTCAAAGTAGAAATAAATGAAATAGAGAATAGAAAACAACAGAAAAAAATCAGTGAACGTTGGGGTTTTTTTGACAACATAAACAAAAATTTTTTTAACAAACTCTTGATTAATTTGGAAAAAAAGAAAATAGAAATGAAAGAAGAGACGTTACAACTAATGCCACAGAAATCAAAAGGATAATAAAGGACTACTATGAACAATTATACACCAACAAACTGTATAACCTAAAAGAAATGGATACATTTCTGGAAATGTACAGCCTACCAAGACTGAATCATAGATAGAAAGTCTTAAAAGACCTATACCTAGTATGGAGAGTGAATCGGTAATCAAAAACCTTCCAACAGAGCAAAGCTTAGACTCAGATGGCTTCACTGGAGAATTCTACGAAACGTTTAAAAAATTCATAACAGTTTTTTTTAAACACTCCCCCCAAAATTGAAAAAAACATTTCCTGGGGCACTTGGGTGGCTCAGTCAGTTAAGCATCTGACTTCAGCTCAGGTCATGATCTCACAGTTTGTGTGCTGTCAGCACAGAGCCTGGACCTTACTTCGGATTCTGTGTCTCCCTCTCTTTCTGCCCCTCTACTACTCATGATCTGTCTCTCTTTCTCTCAAAAATAAATAAACATGAAAAAAAAAAGAAAGAAAACATTTCCTAACTCTTTTTATAGGGCCAACATCACTCTGATACCAAGTCAACCAAAGACAATACATGAAAAGAAATCTACAGGCCAATGTCCTGATAAATATAGATGTAAAATCCTCAAGAAAATGTGAGCAAATTGAATCCAAGAGATTCTGTGTCTCCCTCTCTTCCTGCTCTTCCCCCACTCATGTGCATGCGTGCACACACTCTCTGTCTCAAAAATAAACATTTAAAAAAATAAAGGAAAAGTAATTAGGAAAAATAATAGCAAATATTAGCAAATCAAATCCAAAACTGTACATAAAAGATAACACATCCTGACCAATATGTTTTATCCCAAGAATATAACATTGACTTAACATTCAAAAATCAACATAATAGGGTCTCCTAGGTGGCAATTAAGCATTCGACTTTGGGTCAGGTCATGATCTCACCTTTCTTGGGTTCAGGCACCACCTTGGGCTCTGTGCTGATGGCTCAGAGCCCGGTACCTGCTTCATATTCTGTGTCTCCTCTCTGCCCCTCCCGCAATCACACTCTGTCTCTATCAAAAATGAACAAAGGTTACAAATTTTTTTTAAAAAAATCAACGTAATAAGCCTTATTGGCAATGTAAAGGAGAAAATCATATCCTCTCAATAGATGCAGAAAAAGAATTTGACAAAATTCAACAACCATGATTTTTTAAAAATCAACTTTTAGCAAAATAGGGAAAAGAGAAATTCCTCAATATAGCAAAGAACATTTACAAAAAACTTACAGCCAACATTATACTTAATAATGAAAGGTTGAAAGATTGCTTCCATTCCTGGCTGGCTCAATCAGTAGACCCTGTGACTCTTGATCTCAGGGTTGGGACTTCAAGCCCTACATTGGGTATAAAGATTACTTGAAAGAGAGAGAGAGAGAAAGAAGACAGAGAATTAGAAGGAAATAAATAAAATTGCCTCCATTTGTAGGAGAGAGAGAGAGAAAGGAAGGAAGGAAGAAAAGAGAGAATTAGAAGGAGAGAAAATTGCCTCCATTTGTAGGAGAGAGAGAGGAAGGAAGGAAGGGAAAAAGAGAATTACTCCCTAGGACAAGAAAGTACTTCACTTCTTGTCTTGGCTATTGTGCTAGAGGTCCTAGACATTGCAATAAGAAAGAAAAAAATACTTAAAAATTACAAAGAAATAACACCAAGAAAAGTCCCCAAATAATCCAATTAAAAATGGGCAGAAGACATGAACAGACACTTCTCAAAAAAAGACATACAAATGGTCAATATACACATGAAAATATGCTCAATATAACTAATCATCAGGGAAATGCAAATCAAAACCATAGAGGTATCACCTCACACCTGTCAGAATGGCTAAGATCAACAACAAAAGAAATGACAAACACTGGGGAGGATGTAAGAAAAAGGAACACCTGTGGAAATGGAAACTGGTGCAGCCACCGTGGAAAACAGTATGGAGGTTCCTCAAAAAATTAAAATAGAACTACTATACCATATAATCCAATCCTATGTATTTACCCAAAGAATATGAAAGAATACAAAAACCCTAGTTCGAAAAGATATATTCACCCCTGTGGTTATTGCAGCATTGTTTATAATAGCCAAGACATGGAAACAGCCCAAGTGTCTATCAATTGATGAATGAATAAAGTAGACATGGTATAAATATATACAATGGAATATTACTCAGCCATAAAAATCAATGAAATCTTTCCATTTACAACCACATGGATGGATCTAAAGGGTATAATGCTAAGTGAAATAAGTCAGTCAGAGACACTCAAATGTGGAATTTAAAAAACATTTGTAGATAATGTGATTGTTTAGGTAAAAAATCCTATTAAATCAAAAAAAATTGTTGTAGCTAATAAGTGATCTTAGAAGCTTGCACGATATGACTATATTTTATATACTACCAGAAAACAATTACAAAGTGTAATAAAAATAGTGCCCCACAAATTAAAATGCTTAGGAATATATGTAATAATAGATGTGCAAGTCTTCTACAATGAAAAGAAGACAACTACTGAGGGAAATTAAAGAAGTCCTAAGTAAATTATAAAATGAATCCTGGAAAACTCATTAATATGTCGTTTGTCCCCCAAATTCATCTATACATTCAATGCAATCTCCATTAAAATCTCAGGATTTTTTGGTAGTGATTGCCAAGATGATTTAAAAACCACAATGAGATGCCTCTAAGTATAGAGTAGAAAGACCAAAATTAAAAACACTGCCTATACCAAGTATTGACAAAGATGGAGATTAATTGGAATGCATGCACTGACGATAGGAACATAAAATTTTACAACCACTTTGGAAAACAGTTGACAGTTTCTAAAAAGGAAAACAAACTTGTCATAAATCTAGTCATTACAGTCCTAGATACTCAAGAGAAATGAAAGCATATGTCCATACAAAAACTCGAACATGCTTTATCAAACTGGAAATTAACCCAAATGTCCAACAAAACCAAAGGGATAAACAAATGTGGTATGTCCATACAAAGGCGTTCTATTCAGCAGTAAAAGCCATTGATAGACACAACAATGTGAATGAATCTAAAAATCAATAGGCAGAATGAAAGAAGCCAGACAAAAATGAACTCACACTATATTACATTTATATTCAATTTTATATAATCCAAACTCGGGGCACCTGGGTGGCTCAGTTAAGTGTCCGACTTCGGCTCAGGTCATGATCCCACAGTTTGTGGGTTTGAGCCCCACATCAGATTCCATGTTGATAGCTGAGAGCCTGCTTTAGATTCTGTGTTTCCCTTTCTCTCTGCCCTTCCCCCACTCACGCTTCTTCTCTCTCTCAAAATAAAGAAACATAATAATTTTTAAAAATTAAAATAAAATAAGATAAAATGCAAACTAACCTGTAGTTATAGAAACTGGATCACCAGTTGCTTGGGGCCTGAAGCAGAAGGGAAGTACAACAGAGGTATAGGATGAAATTTCAAGGGTATGGAAATACTCTATATTTGATTGTTTTGGTGGTTTCATAGGTTGTATATGTATGCATAACAAAACTCATCAAACTGTGCACCCTAAATACATGCATATGTTGTCCATATATTATTCCTCAATGAAATTGACTCCCCTCAAAAAAAGAAACAACAACAACAACAAAAAACTCAACCCACTACAGAATTCTGCTTGCAATTTACTCCAAGAATGAAACCTAAAGTAGAAAAGAAATGTAAAAAGTCCAGGTCCGTCATGTATCAGGTCTACATGTTACTTGGGTAAATTATTTAACTTCTCTGTACCTATTTCCTCATTTGTAAAAATGAGAATAACAATAGTACCTACCTCATAGAATCATTGTGACAACTAAATTACATAATTCATGTAAAATCTTTTAGAGTGAGTGGCACCTGGCTTATGTGTTGATTATTAGGTATTATTGTTAAATTTCAAAGACTTAGAATTTCATAGACCATATTCTTTCACTACCAAAACATTGTTTGAACTCAGTAGCAAAAATAATGTGTGAAACTTTATTTGGTAAAACTTCAAACACATATGAACACATGGATAAATGACAGAATCACAATAGAATTTAGAAAATATTTAAAACATGATACTTAAAATGTTACATAACAGAACTTGAATGAAGCAGCTAAGTTGGCATGCAAGAAGCAAATCTAGAACTTTAGATGTTGATCCTATAAAAGAACCTGAAATTTAACAAGCTAAGCATCCAGTTTATGTTAGAAAAAGGAAAATAGGATAAGCCCAAAGTGAATAAGCAAAAGAAAATGAATGTAGAGATCAAGAAGATGGAAAACAGGCAAGAAAGAGGCTTAACAAAGCCAAAAGCTACCCCCTACCTTTCTTCATAATCAGCTTCTTCAGAGATGACCATGCATGTGGTCACCAACTTCTTCAGCCACGCGAATGTGTCTTTGCCCTATCGCTCTGCCAAAATAGCTGTTACCTTAAGATCCACCATGAACTTCATGTCAACAAGTTCATTAGACATTTTTCAGTCCTCACCCAAATTAATCACTCAGCAGCAAATGACCATATTTTTCTAACACGTACACTGCCTAGCACATTTGCTAGCACACTTCTGGATTTTTTTTTTTTACTACCTTACTAGCTGTGTTCAATCTCCTCTGCCTCTGCCTTGCCAACAGAGGTTGAAGTTTAAGACCTCAACCTCAGCCCCCTGTTCTTCCCAAGTGATCACATCCACCTTCATGGCATCATGCCACCTAAAAGAAGATGATTCACACAAATCCATGATCCTAACAAAGACTGCTCCTCTGAGCTTAGGCTTTTTGTAGTCTATACCTATTTGACATATTCTCAAGGATATCTGAAGCCCTCAGATTAAGCATGCCACAAACTGACCTCATGGTCTTTCCTTCTCTCTCCTCTTACTGCACACCTATCTCCCCCAAAACCTGATCCTTCTCTTGTGTTTCCCATTTCAATGACTGGCACTGCTAGGCATTTATTAATATAATTCGAAAGTCTGTGAGTCATTGATATTGCCTTCCTCATGCTTCACATTTACTCTATTACCAAATCCTGTCTACGTTACCTTCAAACATCTCTTAACATTCTAACATTCACTTCTCTCCATCCACAACAGCTGGTACAAGCTACAACTAACTATCTATTGCAAGTCTATGGCAGTTAGCTTCCTAATTACTGTGCATATATCCTCTTGTTGCCACCATTCCATTCTGCACACTGTTGTCAGAGTTATCTTTTTAAACAAAAATCTAATGTATTATAAAAGCCCCACCCCCAGATTCCTCCATTGGCTCTGATCACTCTTAGAATAAAGACAGACTGTCTTGTACATGTTAGAAGACACTTCATGGTTCCAACCTCATCTTGTACTATGTTCCTCCTTATTCCTCATCACTTCAGCCACATTTAGCATTCTTTCAGTCCTTTGTACTTGCCATCTGCCTTCTACCACAGAACCTTTCCATTTTCTTCTCCCTCTTCATAGAATGTTTTTCCCTTTGCTTAGTTAACTCTTAGCTCCAAGGTGACTCTTCTTTAGGAAAACCTTCATTCAACTATCCAACTAGATAGACTCTCAGAGCATTATGCTCCTTTCCTTCATATCATTTGCACATTTGTGATTTTACATTTGTGTGATTTATTTGTGAGAGCTTACTGGACTCTAAGCATTATTGGAATAAGGACCAGTCTATTCTTGCTGTACCCCTAGCACCTAATTTATCACCTGGCATGTGTTTGGTGTTTAATAAATATTTATTGAATGAATAAAGCCCTTATTCACCATATCTTAAATATTCTGGGGTGAAGGAATCCCTGAATATATAATTTCACAGCAGAACTTTCTCTGTTCATTTTTGATTTTCCTCTTTTTCCTCTTATCTACCTCCTCCCGTCAAAAAGGATGTTTGCTTTAAAACAGGGGTCTCAAATTCAAATATCTAGAGAGTCCTGGACACTACCATTTGAGAGTTAACAGGGAGTGGTAGGTGACTGTTGTCAACTAGAAAGCATATATCTAAAGAGGATAGCCACATTAATTCAGTTCCACCTGTGAGCTGGCATTGCCAAGTCATCTGATTTTTCATGAGAAATCAGAAGTTTGGATTTTTTAAACGAAAAATCTACCATTTAAATAATGACAAGATATTGAAAGTATTTTTCAAAATACCATAGGGTAACACTGGCTAAGCCAAACAAAACATTTTGTGGGTCAAATTCAACCCATGGGCTACTAATTTGTATTTTCTTTTCCCCATTTTACTTCTTCTGTGTTATCTTGCTTAAAGGAATAAAATGAATCAAAACAATCTTGTTTATATAATTTCCATATAACAAAGCTGAATTACATTTAGTACCCATTAAATGAACTCTGAGTAAGGTACACCTGAACTTAAGAGAAATATATGGTGTCCTAAGTCTGACCAATATAAAGCACCACATATCACATGACATACCATCAGTGTCAGCCTCCTTCCACTATACTATATGTTGTTTAGGTCAGCCACTATTGTATCTATATTTTGAAGGAAATTTTGCATGGGCTTAGGAATCCAGTACTGTTATATATGTGATCAATGCAATGATTCAAGTAGTTGAGCAAATTAATGGAGTTTAAAGAAATGTTTCCCTCTCTTTAGCTACACAAATAAAATCAGAATCTCTAAGTCAAAAGTAGAAATTTTCATCTAATTTGTTTTAAATAAAGACAAACTTTTGTAAATTGTGTCCTTGTTACCTTGTAATTTTAACTTTGTTAAAACATCTGTTTAAAGTAGTATAATTTTAGTGGCCCTGAACTGGAAGTCTGGTAATCTGAGTTCTAGTCCAAATTCTGTTTTATTTGGCTAATTGATATTTGCCAAATCACTACTTTTCTGGGCCATTTGTTTTATTTGTTAAGTGATTAGTCTCTGTGATATCCAAGACACCTTTAATCCTGATAGCCCGACACTAATAATCTAGAATTTGAGGGTTTTAAAAAAAAAGAACTTCTGGGGCACCTGGGTTGCTCAGTCAGTTAAGTGTCCAACTTTGGCTCAGGTCATGGTCTCACGGTTCGTGGGTTTGAGCCCCTCATCGGGCTCTGTGCTGACAGCTTGGAGCCGAGAGCCTGGTTTGAATTCTGTGTCTCCCTCTCTCTCTGCCCCTTCCCCATTTGCGTTCTGTCTCTCTCAAAAATAAAAACATTAAAAAAAATTTTTTTAAAGAAAAGCTTCTTTATGACTTGGTTCTAAGACTTAATACAGTGTGATTGTGAGTTCTGTGAGTTGTGAATACACTGTGACTTCTATCTCTGAGATATGAATTCCATTTTTAAAAAGTTAGACATATTATGTTAAAACTAATCAAAGCTTAATTTGTTTAGGACATAAATACTTAAATATTCAAGATCATTTGTTTTGTAAGAGAAGGTACAGCTGGATACTTCAAATCTTTATAACTTTTAACAAAAATTCAGTTATAGCAGCCATTTTTCATTAAGATATTGATCATACTTTAGAATTTTTTTTCAGGTTCAGTCTCAGGATAAAAATGCTTAAGTAATATTTTCTTAAACTCCTTTGCTCTTTCCTCAGTTATTGTATAGTACTTTATTCAACTAATGATGGAAACACTTGGGCTAATTTAAGGTGATACAGTGTACTCTAGGGACTTTTCCATCATAGCATGGAATTAAAAGATTTTTAAGCTAATGTAATTACATTATATTCAAACTGATTTTGTTCAAACTGTTACTGTTTTTAAGAAATCAGGATAAGAAGGAAGTAAGCAGTGTTCCTTCTGCTTCTTCCTTACCTGGGATATTCTATTACTTTTTCTGATATATTATTCCCATTTTTTTCTCCACCATTATCAGTCAGACCAATATTCTCCAATGAATCTGGCTCTCTTTCTCTATCTTTACAAAAAGCAATTCTGCTATGTTCCTAGTTCAAAAAGTATGAAAGGCTTTATGAAAAATCAGTAATATACAATGGGGGATTTAGTGTTAGAAAAATCTTTTTAAAGGATAAAACAGTTTCAGCACAAATTCAATTTAAATTGGTTTCCTAAGGAGTCTAAAACTATGAGTGGGACTTAGTTCAAAAATAAAGTCTCAGGGTGCTTGGGTGGCCCAACTGGTTGAGTGTGCAACTTTGGCTCAGGTGATGATCTCCTGGGTTGTGAGTTCAAGCCCCACATCAGGCTCTCTGCTGTTAGTGCAGAGCCCTCTTGGGATCCTCTGTCCCCCACTCTGTCTGACCCTACCTCACTTTCTCTCTTTCAAAAATAAATAATAAACATTTTCTAAAAATTGAAAAAATCTATATGTTCCTTAACATAAAATATGTTAAATTATCTTCAAAAACTGTCCAGACTAAGCTAATGAACAGGCCATAGTAATCTGTTATGTTTTAGGGTGATTTTTAATAGTGAAAGCTCATAAATTTTTCTTCTCACTCATAAAATTAATACTTTATCCCTAGAAAAATTGATTTATGCTTAAAAAAATACTTCTGGTTAAGTAAAGGGTATGGTAAAGCTACTTGATAACATGCAAAATAACACAAAATAAGGCGTTAAACTGCTTTAGGTCGTTACATTTTACTAAATTCGGTTTCTGAATATATTTTTTCCTGGACATGTTAATTATTCAAATCTTGAACAGCTAATAAGCAGTTGCTGTGACATACAGATGACACCACTATTAATAAAGCAGTATTTGTCACCGTAAAAATTAGGGAATTAACTTGAACTATATACCATCAAAGATCTAAATGTGCAACTATATCAAAGAAAACAAGGATTCATATAAGCCTTGAATTAGGAGTCAGGACATCTGGATTTTCATTGTTTTCAGTGTCCTATGTGTTCTTGGACAATCCATTTAATCTCTAAAACTCAGCTTTGTTATTTGTAAAATTAAGTTACTGAATTAAATCTCCAAGATTTAGTCCAGGAGAGACCAGGGACAAGCTCAGGTTGTTCTCTTCCAGCAGAGTCTTACACACATTTATTCTCGTAACATGTGGCACCTGTGAAGTATTGCAACCAGGAGAGCTTGCCTAAGACATGGTGTCCAGAGTTTTTATTGGGCATCAGTGATGTAGGCATGGGGTGTCTTTGGGGGTGACCTTTGTTTCTTAATCTCCAGATTGATACCACATGGCTCAGGGCTTCCACCGTTAATCACATCATTAGCATAGACCATTTTTTGTGGCTGAAGGCTCCAGGTAACTCCAGGTAAATAGACACATGCAGAACTTGGAAATTTTCTTCCAAGAGCCAGGGAAGGAACAGATCTTTCTTTGAAATGTGCAGAGTTTAGGCCACTCAGGCGGGCTGAGTTAATCCTTCACTGTATATCTTGGTTCAGTGAAGTAATACATTAGTACCTCCTTAAGAAAGGGTGCTTGATGAGCAATTTTTTGAGGCTTTTCATGTCTGAAATATTTTTATTCTACTGTCATATTTGATTGATAGTTTAGGCAGCTATAGAATTCTAGGTTAGAGATAATTTTCCCTAAGGATTTTTAAAATATTGCTCCACTTCTGTTGTTATTGAAGCTTGAAAGCCATTCTGATTCTTGATCCTTTATTTGTGACTTGTTTTTTCTTTCCTGAAAACCATTAGATTTTTCTTTGACCCTAGTGTTCTGAGATGTCTCATCATATGAGTCTGCTTTCTATCCATTTCGATGGGCATTGAACAGGCCCTTTCAATTTAGTCACATGTATCTTTTAGGGAAAAATTCTTTCATTTTTCAATGATTTTTCTCTCCTTTGTTTCTGTTCTCTCTTTCTGGAACTCCTAACATTTGGATGTTGGACCTCCAAGACAGATTCTTTTCTTACCTTCTCTTTTATTTTACATGTCTTTTTACTCTACTTTTTTGAGGTGATTTCCTCAACTTCCAGCCCTTCTCTTTTTCACTTCCACCAGCATGTTTAATTTCTATGAGCTTTTTTTTATTCTCTGAGTTTTTTATTAACAGAATCTTTTTTTTTTTTCAAGAGTGTAGTATCTTATCTTTCTGTTAATGATTATTTGTTTAGGTTTTTTCTTCCCGTATAGTTTTATTTTTCCTTGTTTGTTTTGATCTCTGTCTTTCATTAAAAACTTTTGGGCTATCTGGTTATTCTTGGATGTTTGTTCATAATTAAGAATGGAAGCTCTAAACGTGGGTGAGGCATGTACGCATTGTAGGGTGATCTGTCTGGTCAACTCACTATGGAACCACTGATGCTGGTGAGTTTAGGACTTCTCTCTTGGGATGATGAGATTCTTCATGGTGAAAAAATATTCTAATCCTTTAGAGAATAGAGGTCTAGTTTATAGCATTTTGAGGACCTAATTGGGGAAGAAGGTAAGGAATGGGAGAATCCCTATACTTGGTATTCATCGTTAAACTCTCTGTTTTTAGCATGATGTCAAACTATCAACTGTGACTGCCATCTAACTTTCATACTCCAGGCCAGAGTAGTCTCTCCAGAAAGTAAGCACCCAGATATCTGTCAGGATGAAGAAGGGGAATTTACCCAGGGGATGGACTAGTAAAAGAGATTTAAACGTTAACTGCTGTTAAATAAACTTTATCTATCCCTGTTTTAACCACCTCCACATCTCCATTTCAGTGGTATTTGGTTTTCTTGGCTTCTATATTTTTGAATATTCCAAAATGTATAGTAGGTTGGTCCTTAACCCTCCCCACCACTGCCTTGGGATTCATCTTTCTTGGATAATCACACATTGTGTTGGGAATTTCCAAGACTACTCTCAGCCTCAATTATTTGTTAGAAGGACTCACAGTTATTACACTCATGGTTAAAGTTTATTACAGTGAAAGGATAGAGTAACATCAGCAAAGGGAAAAGACACATGGAGTAAGATCCAGAGGAAACCAGGCACAAGCTTCCGAGAGTCCTCTCCCAGAGGAATCACAGGATATACTTAGTTCTTTCTGTAATGAGATGTGACAACACATGTGAAATGTTACTTACCAAGGAAGCTTATTAGAAATTCAGTGCCAAAGTATTTTATGGGGATTGAAACAAGTAAGCACTCCGCCAAAGCATACAAAAATTCCAGACTCCCAGAAGGAAAGCAGATGTCGAGTATAAATTATATTGTTTGCACAAACAGTTTAGACTCAGTGAAACACCCTTATCATGTAGGGAATGATGGGAATCCTCCTGAAATCCAAGTTCCCAAATACCAGCCAAGGAGCAACCTTACAAGTAGGCTTTTCTAAATTAACAGCCTCAAGCACACTATGTTAACTTTTCTCCACACACACCCATCTGCTTTCTAGCTTCTCAATTTTTGTTTTTGTATCCTTTCCCATTCTACTCAAACTTGGGTATTAATGCCTTTTTTTCACGTTTATTTATTTTTGAAAGAGAACAAGGTGGGGGGCGGACAGAGAAAGAGGGCGACAGAGAATCTGAAGAAGGCTCCACACTAGCAGTGAACCGTGAGATCATGACTTGAGCCTAAGTCGGATGCTTATCAGACTGAGCCACCCAGGTTCCCCGGGATTTATGCCTTTTAAGAAAATTCTTTTACTGTTGTTTTGGTGGAGTTTCAGTTGATAACAAATTTAGATATGTACAATATTAACCTGGAACTTTATTTGATTATAAAGCAAAACTCCTCCCGTTTTTAAGCAACTTGAAAGAAAACAGATGAAGCAGTGAGAAAAAACTTGTTTTAAAGTTTTTATTTTAGGGACACTTGGGCAGCTTAAGTCAATTGACCATCTGACTCTTGATGTCAGCTCAGGTCATGATCCCAGGATTGTGAGATCAAGCCCCGCATCAAGCTCTATGCTGAGAGCGTGGAGCCTGGTTGGGATTCTCTCTCGCCATGTCTCTCGGTCCGTCTCCTGCTTGTGCTCTCTCTCTCTCTCTCTCTCAAAATAAATAAATAAGCATTTAAAAAATAAAGCCTTTATTTTAATTCCAGTTAACATAAAGTGTTATATTAGTTTCAGATGTACAATATAGCAATTCAGCAATTCCATATATCACCCAGTGCTCATCATGACAAGTGCACTCCATAATCCCCAATCACCTGTTTAACCCCTTCCCCATCCACCTCCCCTCTGGTAACTATCAGTCTGTTTGCTATAAATCCATTTCTCCATTTATCTCTCTCTCTCCCTTTTTTTTTATCCATTTGCTATTTTCTTTTTCTTAAATTCCACATTAGAGCAAAATCATATGGTATTTGTCTTTCTCTGACTGACTTATTTTACTTAGCCTTATACTCTAGCTCCATCCATATTGTCGCAAATGGCAAGATTTCATTTTTTTTTGTAGCTGGATGATATTCCATTGTATATATATACCACATCTTCTTTATCCATTCATTAATTGATAGGCACTCGGGCTGCTTTCATAGTAAATAATGCTGCGGTGAACATGGGGGTGCATGTATCTTTATGAATTAATGTTTTTGTATTCTTTGGTAAATACCAGTCATGCAGTTACTAGATGTAGTGTAGTTCTATTTTTAACTTTTTGAGGAACCTCCATACTGTTTTCCACATGGCTGCACCAGTTTGCATTCCCACCAACAGTGCACAAGTTCTTCTTTTTCTCCACATCTTCGCCAGCACTTGTCGTTTCTTTTGTTGTTGATTTTAGGCATTCTGACAGGTGCGAGATGATATTTCATTGTGGTTTTGAATTGCACTTCCCTGATGATGAGCATCTTTTCATGTGTATGTTGGTCCTCTGTATGCCTTCTTTGGAGAAATGTCTGTTTGTGTCTTCTGCCTATTTTTTAACTGGATTACTTATTTTGGAGGGAAGTGAGTTGTATAAGTTCTTTATATTTTTTGGATACTAGTCCTTTATTAGATATGTCATTTGGAAATACCTTCTCCCACTCAGTAGGCTACAATTTGGTTTTGTTGACTATCGACTTCACTGTGCAGAAGCTTTTTATTTTTTTTTATTTTTTTTTATTTTTAATTTAAAATAGTTTATTTTCAAATTGGTTTACATAAAACACCCAGTGTTCATCCCAACATGTGCCCTTTTTTAATGCCTATCACCTTCTCTCCCCCCCCCATCTCCCTCACCCTCAGTTTGTTCTTAGTCTTTGAGAGTCTCTTATGTTTTATCTCCCTCCCTCTCTGTGTCTTTTTTTTCTTTCCCCTCTTCCCCTCCCCCTGGTTTTTGCTTAGTCTCACCAAGTCCACCTATTCGTGGAAACATACCAGTCAGAGTGGCTAAAATAAACAAATCAGGAAACTATAGATGCTGGCGAGGATGTGGAGAAGTAGGCACCCTCCTACATTGTTGGTGGGAATGCAAACTGGTGCAGCCACTCTGGAAAACGATGTGGAGGTTCCTCAAAAAAATGAAAATAGAGCTACCCTATGATCCAGCAATAGCCCTGCTAGGAATCTACCCAAGAGACACAGGATTGCTGATGCATAGGAGCACGTGTACCCCAATGTTCATAGCAGCACTTTCGACAATAGCCAAAACATGGAAAGAAACTAAGTGCCCATCAACTGATGAGTGGATAAAGAAGATGTGGCACATATATACAATGGAC
The DNA here is from genome assembly GCA_030068075.1 of Paguma larvata. Taxonomy (NCBI): domain Eukaryota; kingdom Metazoa; phylum Chordata; class Mammalia; order Carnivora; family Viverridae; genus Paguma; species Paguma larvata. The sequence continues at coordinate 3,210,900 of CM057827.1, forward strand.
TACTATGTGGCAATGAGAAAACATGAAATCTGGCCATGCGTAGCAACATGGATGGAACTGGAGGGTATTATGTTAAGTGAAATAAGTCAGTCAGAAAAAGACAGAAGCTTTTTATTTTGATGTAATCTCAATAGTTTATTTCTGTTTTTGTTTCCCTTGCCCCAGGAGACGTATCTAGAAAAAAGTCACTACAGATAACGTCAGAGAAGTTCCTGCCTGTGTTCTCTTCTATGATTTTTATGATGTTAAGTCTCATGTTTAGGTCTTTAATCCATTTTGAATTTATTCTTGTGAATGGTGTAAGAAACTGATCCAATTTCTTTTCTTTTCATGTTGCTGACCGATTTTCCCGGCACCATTTGTTAAAAAGACTGTCTTTCTCCCAGTAGATAGTCTTTCCCACTTTGTTGAGATTATGTGGCCATAAAGTTGTGGGTTTGTTTCCAGATTTTCTATTCTATTCTTTTGACCTGTGTGTCTTTTTTTATGCCAGTATCATACTGCTTGAATACTACAGCTTTGTAGTATTACTTGAAGTCTGGAATTGTGATACCTCCAATTCTGCTTTTCTTTTTTGAGATTTCTTTGGCTATTCAAGGTCTTTTGTGGTTCGATACAAATTTTAGGATTGTTTTATCTCTGTAAAAAATACTGGTGCTATTTTGATAGGGATTGCATTAAACGTGTAGATTGCTTTGAGTAGTATAGACATTTTAATAATATCCTCCTAATCCATGTACATGGAATGTCTTCCGTTTCTTTGTGTTCCATTTCTTTCAATTTCTTCCATCAGTATTTTATAGTTTTCAGAGTACAGGTTTTTCACCTCTTTGGTTATATTTATTCCTAGGTATCTTTTTTTTTTTTTAGTCTAGTTGTAAATGGGCTTGTTTTTTTAATTTATGTTCCTGCTGCTTCATTATTGGTGGATAGAAATGCAATAGATTTCTGTACATTGATTTTATATCCTATGACTCTACTCAGTTCATTTATTGGTTCTAGCAGTTTTTTGGTGGAGTCTACAGGTTTTCTATATAGAGCATTGTGTCATCTGCAAATAGTGAAAGTTTGACTTCTTCCTTACCGATTTGGAAAATGACTTTTATTGCTTTTTCTTGTCTGATTGCTATGGCTAGGACTTTCAGTACTATGTTGAATAAAAGTGTTGAGAGTGAACATCTTTGTCTTTTTCCTGACCTTAGGGGGAAAACTCTCAGTTTTTCTGCTTTAAAGATGATGTTAGCTGTGAGTTTTTCATATATGGCCTTTATTATGTTGAGGTATGTTCCCTCTAAACCTAATTTGTTGAGGGTTTTTATCATGAATGGATGTTGTACTTTGTCAAATGCTTTTTATATGTCTATCAAAATGATTATATGATTCTCATCCTTTCTTTTATTGATGTGATGTATCATGTTGATTGATATGTAAATATTGAAACAGTTTTGCAACCCAGGAATAAATTCCACTCAATTATGGTAAATGATTTCTCTAATGTATTGTTGGATTGAGTTTCCTAGTATTTTATTGAGACTTTTTGTATCTAAGTTCATCTGGGATATTGACCTGTAGTTCTCTGTTTTTGTGGTGTCTTTATCTAGTTTGGGTATCGGTGTATTGCTGACTTCATAGAAAGAATTTGAAAGTTTTCCTTCCTTTTCTGCTTTTTGGAATAGTTTGAGAAGAATAGGTAGTAACTCTTCTTTAAATGTTTGGTAGAATTCCCCTGTGAAGCCATCTGGTCTTGGACTTTTGCTTGTTGGGAGGTTTTTGTTTGTTTGTTTGTTTGTTTGGGTTTTTTTATTACTGGTTCAGTTTCTTTGCTGATTGCCTGTCTGTTCAAATTTTCTAGTTTTCCCTGTTTCGGTTTTGGTAGTTTATGTTTCTATGAATTTATCCATTTCTTCTAGGTGTCCAGTTTGTTGGCATATAGTTTTTCATAATATTCTCATATAACTTTTGTATTTCTTGGTGTTTGTTATTTCTCTTCTCTCATTTGTGATCTTATTTATTTGAGTCCTTTCTCTTTTTTTCTTGATAAGTCTGGCTAGAAGTTTATTAATTTTTTTCAAAGAACCATTACTTGGTTTCATTGATCTGCTCTATTGTTTTTTTAAATATCCATATCATTTATTTTCTGCACTGATCTTTATTATTTCCTTCCTTCTGCTAGTTTTAGGTTATGTTTGTTGTTCTTTTTCTAGCTCCCTTAGATGTAAGGTTAAGTTTTTTATTTGGGTTTTTTTCTTGCTTCTCGAGGTAGGCCTATATTGTTATAAATGTACCTTATAACCACTTTAGCTGCATCTCATAGGTTTTGGACCGTTGTGTTTTCATTTTTATTTTTTTCCATGTACTTTTTAAATTTCTTCTCTTATTTCCTGGTTGACCTATTCATTGTTTAGTAGCATGTTATTAACCTCCATGTATTTGTGGTCATTCTAGATTTTTTTTTCTTGTGGTTGACTTCTAGTTTCATAGCATTATGGTCAGAAAAGATGCATAGAATCTCTTTTTTTTTTTTAATGTTTATTTATTTTGGAGTGTCAGAGAGACAGAGTGCAAACAGGGGAGGGGCAGAAAGAGGGGGAGACACAGAATCCAAAACAGGCTCCATGCTGTCAGAACAGAATCCGATGCAGAACTCAAACTCACAAACAGTGAGATCATGACTTGAGCCGAAGTCAGATGTTTAACCAACTGAGCCACTCAGGAGCCCCTAAAATCTTTTTAATAGATCATTCGATCTCCATCAGTTTGTTTGTTTTGTAAGCTAATATGTGATTTATTCTGGAGAATGTTTCATGTGCCCTTGTAAAGAATGTGTGTTCTGGAGTTTTAGAATGGAATGTTGTGAATATATCTGTTAAATCCATCTGTTCCAATGACATTCAAAGTCACTATTTCCTTACTGATTTTCTGTTTAGATAATCTGTCCATTGATGTGAATGAGCTGTTAATGTCCCCTACTATTATTATATTATTATCAATTAGTTTCTTTATGTTTGTTGTTAACTGTTTTATGTATTTAGGTGTTTCTATGTTGGGTGCATTAATATTTATAATTGCCATATCTTCTTATCGGATTGTCGTCTTTATTCTTATATAGTGTCCTTTTTCTCCTGTTACAGTCTTTGTTTTAAAGTCTAATTTGTCTGATACAAGTATTACTATTCTGACTTTCTTTTGACATTCATTTGTATGTTAGATGTTTCTCCATCTGCTCACTTTCTATTTATTTTTTAAGGTAAGCTCTACGACCTAAGTGGGGCTTGAACTCATGACCCTAACATCAAGAATCCCAGTCAGATGCCCTCACTTTTCAATCTGTAGGTGTCTTTAGATCTAAAATGAGTCTCTTGTAGGCAGCATGTAGATGGATTTTGTTTTTTTTATTCATTCTGTCACCCTACACCGTATATCTTGATCAGAGCATTTAGTCCATTTATATACAAAGTAATTATCAATAAATATGTATTTATTGCCATTTTATTTCTTGTTTTGTGGTTATTTCAGAAGATTTTCTCTGATCCTTTCTGGTCTTTCTCTCTTTCATGGTTTGCTGGTTTTCTTTAGTGATATATTTGGATTTCTTTCTCTTTATTCTTTGCATATTTATTGGTGAGTTTTGATATGTGGTTACCACTCAGTTTGTATATAAAATCTTCTGCATATAGCAGTCTATATTAAGTTGATGGTCATTTAAGTTTAAACCCATTCTTTACTCCTCTTCTCCCCACATTTTAGGTTTATGGTGTCATATTTTATATTCTTTTATTTTGTTACTTTCTTGGCTAATTCTTTACAGAAATAGTCATTTTTACTGCTTTTGTATTTTCTACCTTTATAACTGTCACTTTTGGTATCTCTTTTCCACTCAGAGTCCCCTTTAATATTTCTTGTAGGGCTAGTTTAATGGTCATGAACTCCTTTAGTTTTTGTTTATCTGGGAAACTCTTTACCTCTCCTATTCTAAATAGTAGACTTGCTGGATAGAGTGTTCTTGGCTGCAGATTTTTCCCATTCAGCACCTTGTACATATCATGCCACTCCCATCTGTCTTAAAAAGTTTCTGCTGAAAAATCCCCTCTCTTGTAAATTACTGTCTTCTTTTGTCTTTGCTGCTTTTAGGATTTTCTTTATGAATGTCTTTTACCAATTTAATTACAGTATGTTTAGGTGCGGATCTGCTTTTGTTGATTTTGATGGGAGTTCTCTGTGCCTCCTGGCTCTGGGTATCTGTTTCCTTCTCCAGATTACAGAGTTTTTCGGCTATTATTTCTTCAGATAGATTTTCTGCACCCTTTTCTCTCTTCTTCTTCTTCTTCTAGGACTCCTATAATACAAATATTACATTTGATGAAGTCACTGAGTTCCCTAAATCTGTTCTAAGTTTGCATATTTCTCTTTTCTCTCTTTTGTTCAGCTAGATTACTTTGCAATACTCTGTCTTCTAAATCATTAATTCATTCCTCTAATTCCTCCATTCTGTTGTTCATTCTGTCAAGTGTGTTTCTCATTTTGTTTATTGAGGCATTTATTTTTGCTATATTGTTCCTTATCTCTGTGTTAAGTGTCTCACTTATATCTTCCACTCATTTCTTATGTCCATTGAATATCCTTATGAACATTGCTTTGAATTCTCTATCAGGCATGTTACTTCTATCTGTTTCACTTAGAACTCTTGCTATGTCATTGTCCTGTTCTTTCATTTGGGTTAAATTTCTCTGTCTCCTCATTTTGTCTGCCTGAAAGAAGAAAGTTAAAAAAAAAAAAAGGCATTAGTATCCTAAGAGAGAGACAAGAACGTATTGTATTGTATGTATCCCAGAAAGAAGAGGCCGCTGTAAAGAAAAATATGCTTTGAAGGTTAAAAAGAGAGAGAGTGAGTTCTTAAAAATGAAGTACAGGCATCGAGAGGGAATATCTAAAAAATGTCTGGCTATTCAATTTATAGCTAACGTAGCTAAAAACTCATTTTTTTTATATGCAAGCAGTCCAGTGGTAGGCTTAAAAATGGTGCCCTACTCTTCATGGGAACGTAAGGAATTAAGATGGAAACTATGGATAACTCTCTGTGAAAGTAATTGCATCAATGCCAAATTTTCCAATAAAGTTTCCACTTGAAAATTCCAATGAAAATTCCATTTAAACTTCTATTTTAAATCAACAAAAGTGGAAAAATCAACTTGAAAAAAAAGAAATTCTGTAAAATGCATCCATTCTATAAGTTTTTCAGTCCCTAACATCTGCATTCAACATGGGTGTGCTTGCAACAGAAAACAATAAATAATATATAGCTGCAGTATAACTCTTTCTCAAATCTTGGGATACCTGTATTAATTATACTTACATTAGATAACATTCACAAATAAAATATATCTGATCTTTCTTCCCTTTATTTGAGGAGTTCAATAGGGAGACAAAATATGGAAGTTGACATTTTAAAATGGAAAAATCATTTCAAATTACTTATAAACAGGTTGAAATTTTTTAGTAAAATAAAGTGTACTAAATGATAACAGTATTTTAAATATTCATTAATTCAAAAATTCTAAATCAGTATTTTCTAAACAAGGGGCTACCACTTTGTGTGATAAAGGTGGGTTATATAATGAAAAACATTTGATATCCGCCAACCCATAGAATTCTTCATACTTTCATAATAAAGAACAATATCCTTCTGTAAGTGGCTCATTTATTCAGTTTCTCTGGTATTAAGAAAGACCTGGAAAGATATGGTCCCTCTGACATAAATTGACATCAGCAAGTCATTTAGATATATGTTATTTACCATTCTAAACTTCAAAAAATCTATATGAAGTACATGTTTGTTATGTTTCATGAACTACCCTTCACTATCTTAACAAATAAAATATAATTCCTTGACATTTTTTATATTACTAATTTTTGTTCTATTCAAGGTCATGTCCTATTACCTATATTCTATAAAGTATATATTCTGCATTCTACTAATATCAGATCATTGTTTTTAACCTTATTATACTCCAAATGTGATTTAAGCACCTGATTGTATTTATGATGCATTTTAATATATTCCGTAAATCTGGGCTGATAGCTGACCTTTGATTTTTTCCTTATTCTTCTCAACCCCTCTTACCCATTTTTTTATCCCTGTACATGACCTATAACCTTATTATACTTCCCACTTTGTCCCCATTCTCTTCTTCATCTGCAACTTTTAAATACCTTCACTGAAATTGAAATCTAGCTTTCTCCAGATGACACTTTGTGCCTTATAAACTCCCCCATCTCAATTTGTGGGAAGAGCAATCAGCCTATTTTATGTTTCCCAATGCTACTTACTGATGTTATACCATCATCATCTCTGAAATCCATGCCATCTGATTAGATCATCATTGGCTATAATAATAACTTCCACTTTCCTGGATGAATCAGCACTTTCTTTCTTCTGCCCTGATCTGCTGTTATATAGGGCTTTTTAGAGCCCATCTTAATAATCCATCCAATGAGTCTCAATTCAGTGGCTTCTCAGAGATCTGAAATCCTCCCTTTCTATTTTAGCCACCCAAAAGCAAGGCCACACCTTGGGTCAACTCTTGAAAATGAAGCAATTCTTTCTAACCAGTGTGTTCTCTCTCTTTTCCCTTATACATCTTGAAATCATCATTTTATCTGTTTCTCAACCTCATCCTAACTTTAATCACTTTACTACTTCTGTTTTCCCTGCTCCATTAGCTACTTTGTGATGTCTTTTGCACTTAGAACCTTTGATCAATTTAGTATTACCCTTCCTTGACTTTTTGCTGTGCCAATATAATTCACTCACCCATTTTTTCTTTCTAATAGTTTTGCATGTTACAGTTTTAAATTATTACAATGAAAAATGCATTCTAGTTATTTGAACTTTTTATAATGGCATCCATTTTCTTCTATTAGATTTTTTTCAATTTTAAAATTAGGAAATCTTGCAAACTGTATCCACTGACAACTGCTTGACTTTACCTGGACCTCTCTCCTTCTCAATATATTCCTTTATAACCCTTCTATTCATGTGTTCCAAATGTTTTCCATATTACCAGTGCTTAAATCTAACATCCCTTCCCAGGATATGACCTTGCCTCCTACTTTACTAGAAAAAAATAGAATCCATCTGCCCAATTCTCTCATCCATCTTCTCTATATCAAAATGTTTGTATTCATGCTACAGCTACATCTAAATTTCTTATTTTAACAACTGGTTTATAGATTATTTTAAATTTTCTATGCAGACCTCCAGGTTTTTCTTCAACTATTTATTCTAACCTCTTGACTCAAAAGTATGTATTTTCCTTTTCAAGGCTAATCTGCTTCTTCTAGAGCCTTCTTTAATGATTGAACTCTCCTTTCCTCTCTCCCGCTCCTCATTTATCATTTCACTCTCTCTACTTTGTTTCTGACCAGCAGATTATTAAATCAGAAACAATGAAATTTTACCTTACTTGCAAGCTAACAGATTAATTTTCCACAGTTGTATATACATATACTAACAGAAAACACAACACCCATGGGTCATTACTCATTGAAAAAACAACAACCAAAGCAATGTCTTGCATCAGGTCCCTAGTCCCAATTTCCATAAGGTTAACAGAGTGAGGGCCAGATGTTGCCTATGCCTGCAGCAGGGTATGTTACAGGGGAAGAAGCGTAAAATAAGGAAAGGAGACAAACAGTCAGACTTTATCTTTATTATAGAATGGAAGCCAGGAAAGATAGGAAGACTTTACCAGCCCTGAATGTTCCCACAGAGTAAGATGTTCTCTGTCTTTATTCTATTAGTCGGGAAACAAATCTTCCCTTTGGTCTTAAGGTAGACACTATCTCTAGTTTTCAAGGATGTTTGCTATGCAGAGCCCTTTGTTCAGAAGACCTAGACCATACAGAAATATACAGTATTTATTTAAAAAGGTCTTTCAACATGGATTTTCCCAGGTTTCTCTTATCTTCAAACATATAGAGTCTATACTCACTGTCTTTGTTGTCGTACCCTCTATTAACTCCCTGTACATTTGTTCCATTATTCCACTGAAAACTATTATCCTCAAGGTACCAATGACATACTGGTAACTCAACCAAATGGCCTTTTCTTAGACATTTTTTATTTTCTGCAGAATTTAATAAGGGCTATACATGCTTCCTGTTACCTCTAAACTACTCTACTGTTTTCTATGACTAGTTTGATTCTTAGATCTGTCTCCTTTGCCCACCTCTCTTTTCCTCCCTCTTTGGTTTCATTCTGTTAAATGTGAACATATCACAAGTCGTCTTCCTATTCTACACTGCTTTTTCTTCTAGCCTGAGTTTCAGCTGTTACCTCTGTAGGTGGCTGTAATTTCCTTCCTGTATTCCAAAACTCACCTGTCTTCTCAATATTTCTGCTTGTAATGAATTTTAAAACTAAGAATAAATTCCACAACCTGGCTTTTTAAAAATTGTTGTCAGTGGGGCCCTCATTATATCAGTTTTTTATTCTTTTTTTTAAGAAAAATTTATTTCTACAGACAACAATCTACACACATTTGCAAAGGATTATGGTGAGTGAAAAAATCCAATTCCAAAAGGTTACATACTGCATAATTTTATTCACATAACATTCTTTTCTTTTTTATAGAGTATAATTAATGTACAGTGTTCCTTTGGTTTCAGGTGTACAATATAGTGATTAAACAATCTTAACATTACTCAGTGATCTTCACAATAAGTGTACTTTTAATTCTTTTTATCTATTTCACCCATCCCCCCAGTCACCTCCCCTTTGGCAACCACCAGTTCGTTCTCTATATTTTCTCTAAGTCTTTTTTTGTTTGTTTGTCTCTTTTTTTTGTTGTTCATTTGTTTTGTTTATTAAATTCCACGTATGAGTGAAATCATATGGTATTTGTCTTTCTCTAACTTTTTCACCTATTTCCCTTTAGATCCATCCCTGTTGTTGCAAATCACACAATTTCACTGTTTTCTATGGCTGAGTAATAATTCTATTGTTTTTTGTACTATATCTTCTTCATCCATTCGTCTGTCAATGAACATCTGGGCTGCTTCCATGTCTTGTCTATTATAAATTATACTTCAGTAAATATATACGTGCATGTATCTTTTTGTATTAGTGTTTTCATATTCTTTGGGTAAATACTGAGTAAAAGTACTAGATCGTATAATAATTCTACTTTTATTTTTTTTAATGTTTATATATTTTTGAGAGAGAGTACAAGAGACAGAGGGGCAGAGAGAGGAGGAGACACAGAATCTGAAGCAGGCTTGAGACTCTGAGCTGTCAGCACTGAGCACGACATGGGGCTCGGGCTCATAAACTGTGAGATAATGACCTGAGCTAAAGTCAGAAGCTCAACCATCTGAGCCACCCAGGCGCCCCTCTACTTTTAATTTTTAAAGGAACCTCCATACTGTTTTTCACAGTGGCTGCACCAGTTTGCATTCCCACCAACAATGCACAAAGGGTTCCTTTTTTTTCTACTTCCTCTCCAACATTTTTTTCTTTTTTTTTTTCTTTTAGCCATTCTGACTGGTATGAGATAATATTGTGGTTTTGATTTGCATTTCTCTGATGATTAATGGTGTTGAGCATCTTTTCATGTGTATGTTGGCCATCTGTATGTCTTTGGAGAAATGTCTGTTCATGTCTTCTGCCCATTTTTTAATTAGATTTGGGAGATTTTTTGGTGTTGAATTGCATAAGCTCTTCACATATTTTGGATATTTACCCCTTATCAGATATTTCATTAGGAAATATCTTTTTCCATCCAGTAGATTGTCTTTTTTGTTTTGTTGATAGTTTCCTTTGCTGGCAGCTTTTTATTTTGATGTAGTCCCAATAGTTTTTTTTTTCCCTTACCTGAGGAGAAATACCTAGAAAAATGTTGCTATCGCCGATATCAGAGAAATCACTACCTGTGCTGTCTTCTAGGATTTTTATGTTTTCAGGTCTCACATTCAGGTCTTTATATTCAAAACATGAAAATATGGTTGAGTAGAATCACTCAAGTTCAACAGAATTTTGACTGAGTTCTTTATACCATTTTAATCCATTTTCTACACTTTACGTAAGAAATCACTCAAACATAAAATCATATTACAGAGTTTGTGGGAGTTAAAGACAATTCTTTAGAATTTTTACACAAGGACTCCATGATTGGGCAACTGCTTGCTCCTCCAATTTCAACTTGTTCTGCTTTTCACATACTCACCCCACATTATAACAACATGCCAAAAGTACTTGCTTTGACATAAATTTACTATTCATTTATTCCAGCATTTTGTGAAAACCTACTATGAACCAAGCATTATACTAGGCACTGGAGCTATAAATATGAGTAAATTATGGTCTCTCTTAAGAGGGAAATAAAAATGTAAATAAATACCATAAAGTATAATTAGTAAGGCAAGGATACAAATTGATTTCTCTTTTCCTAAGGCACTTAAGGTGACAATGTAAAAGATGACTCTCAAGTAAAATCTTGGGGGATGAGTTGGAATTTGTTATATACCAAGAAAGCTTATTTCAGGTAAAGTAAAAAGGCATATGAAGGCACAGAGATGTGAAACTGAATCCCTTATTTGAAGAGCTGCAAATATTCCATAATGACCAGACCATAAGATTGAATATGAGATAAACGGATGCGATGATGGGAAGGCGGGGTGAGATGATCAAAGACCTGTTATGTCAGAGGAGTGTGGGCTTTGTCCTGGAACAATATGATCAGATTTACTTTTTAAAATAAAATCGTTCCATTATAGTAATAATTTTTTTCAGGCAATAGGTGCCAAAACTAGTGGAGGAAAGTTTGAAGAACAAAAGGTATTTACATAGTCTGTAAATGTCTCTCCACATTGTACTCATTACAGTGAGGAAAATGGTAACTTAGTGGAGAAACCTGGTAGATACCACCTTAACCATTTGCTCAAAGTGAGCATCATAGTCATGGGACAAGTCAACATCTTGAGCCTCCTCGTGTAATTCACTGAGAACACAGCACTATCACTTCTGTGGTACTCCTACCAAAATGCATCTCCTGAACCTAATTATGATGAAACAGATAAACCCAAACTGAGAAGCATACTGTAAAATCGCTGAAAAGACAAAAGGAAAAATAGGAAATCAAAGGAGATTAACTGCACAAATTAATGCATAATCCTGGAATTTTTTTCCAGAAGTGGCATTTTGAAACAAATGGCAAAATCTGAATAAGGCCTGAAGATTAGATAATAATATTGTATAAATATTCAATTTTATAATTTTTGTAATTATATCGTGGTTATGTAAGATAATTTTATTTTTTAAGGACGTATACATTAAAGTACACATTTAGGATTAAAGAGGCTTCACATATACAATTTACTGTCAAATGATTTTTTTAAATCATATTAAAACATTTTGATATAGGGGCGCCTGGGTGGCTCAGTTGGTTAAGCATCCATTTTGGGCTCAAGTCATAGTCTCATTGTTCATGAGTTCGAGCCCCACATCAGGCTCTGTGCTGACAACTTGGTCCCTGGGGCTTGCTTCAGATATCATGACTCCCTCTCTCTCTGTCCCTCCCCTGCTCATGTTCTGTCTCTCTGTCTTTCTCTCAAAAATAAGCATTAAAAAAATTCTTTTTAATGTTCATATATAGAATGTATTACTTATAGCAGCATTATTCACAGGATGCAAAAGGTGGGAGCTACTCAAATGTCCATTGACGGATGAATGGATAAACAAAATGTGGTGTATACATACAATGGAATCTTACTCGACCTTAAAGGAGAAGGAAATTGTGACACACTTTACAACGTGGATAAACTTTGAAGACATTATGCTAAGTGATATAAGCCAATCACAAAAGAACAAATGTTGTATTATTCCCCTTATATGAGGTTACTAGAGCAGTCAAATTCACAGAGACAGAAAGAATGGTGGTTGCCAGGTACTGAAGGAAGGAGGAATGAGGAGTTATTGTTTAAGAAATACAGAATTTTAGTTTGGGAGGATAAAAAAGTTCTGGAGATGGATGATGGTTATGGTTTGCACAGCAGCGTGAATATACTTGATGCAATTGAACTGTACACTTAAAAATTAAATGGTGAGTTTTGTGTTACATATATTTATAAAAATAATTAAAATTATATGGAGACAGCTGAGAAAAAAGGAAATGTAGCTTATCATCTAAAGAGTAAAGAATAGAAGCAGAGAGACAAACTAAAAAGCTGTTGTAATATGTAGCTTAGTAGTGGAGAAAGAGAAGATGGATACATCCGAAAATGATTTAAGTGGTATGATTTGGACTCCTGTATCACATCTCCCTCGCGCTTAACCAAAATACAACGGATATGAGTAGATACATAGGCTGCTATCTTTGCCTGAGCATTTGCCTAACACTCATTTGCCCTTCATAACTTGGCTCTGCCTCAAATGTAACGTCCTTTGAGAAGTCCTCCCTGACTCTACACAGTCTTTCCCCTTTTTCCTCACTTCTTACCATTTCTTGGACTAAATTAGTGTTTCTCCCTTCCTAGATGTTGTGATAGCATCTTTGGAATGGATATCACAATGTGTTAAAATAAATAGTTTATCTATTTCTTCAATACACTGAGCTCCGTGAGAGCAGAAACAGTTACTATATTTATGAACCCACAACATCTTTCAAAATGTGTGCTCAATAAGCTGGAGTGGAACACTATTTTCCTTTATAATGCTTTATACTTGCCTCTTTCTTTCCATGCCCCCAGAGTTTGTACCCTATTTCAGTAGTCTTTAACTAGTCTTCTACTTCAAGTTCATAATTCGTCTGTAGTAGTCTGTGTATTGATACCATATTAATGAAATTTCATATTTTAGAGTATCTACATAAAAAACTTCAGTATCTTCCCATTATCTAAATAAATAAAGTCCAAATTCACTAGTAAGATATTAAAACCTTCCACACTATGCTCTCAGAATTTACCATGTTAATTTCAAATTGTGCTTACCTACATACTTAATTTTATTAAACAAGTATTTGAGAACCTGCCCTTTGCAAGGCTTTGCGAAAGAAGGAAGTTTACAGGTATGATATATGCTCATTCTCATTGTGTTCATTTTTTGGTCCCCTGTTTCCTTTTACTACTTCATTTCATCTCAGGGGAAATGAGTTGAAATCTCAGAGAATATTCAGTCACTTTCATATTTAAGTAAGTAGTTCCATTTTAAGACAAAATGTAAGTAATATAATGAAGTTTAGAAATTGTGGCAAGCTACCCAGCACAACATCTGGCTCATAATAAAAGTTCAATAGATGTTTAAGCTGAGTTCATTCTGTTTAAAATAAAGATAGAAACTTTAATTTGAGACAAAGAAAATTATTATTGTTTTAAGCCTTTGGAAACCTGCTTGTTTTTGCTTCATGGTAGTGCAAATGTTAACATTTGAGTTTATTTAACTATTATTATTTGTAACATTATTTGTAGTTTATCACTTTGAAACACAAAGTCAAAACAAATTTAAGAATACCATATTGCACATATTTTCAAAAACCTTCTTTCTATACTCTTTTTATAGGTTGTATGTAAAGTCAGATGTGCCACTGAACTTGACAAACACAAGTAAGTTTCGTGAGTAGCAAGATCTAATTTCCTTCACAGTAGACTTCTCAAGGTAGAAGGGCATGGTAGTTGAGTGTGCTGTAGCAGTTTTAGAGGAAGTCCAGTGTTAAATTAGCACATGGGAAGTGAATTGAGTAACCTATAGTTCTCCCCCTTCAGCCATATTGCTGCCTAACACCTGTTTTTGCTGTTCGGCTACTGTCCTGCTTTAGATGTCAGATCTAGTTTCATAGGGCCTACACATACTAAAGTTAGAGTATACTATTTGGGGCAAGCATGTACAGCATAGTTCTATGAAATAAGGAATGTTTCAGTACTGATTAACGTCAAAAATGAGAGTGTTAAACTGGGGAGTTAGGAGACTTGGGTTTCAGAGCAATTCTCCCGCTAACTCATTGGCTATTCAACTCATTTAACCTGTCTGTATTTTGGCTTCCTATACTATTTTAATATCACACCTTACATGGAGAGTTTTTATTCAGTGGTCTAATTTTTCTTACGGGGATACAGTTGAGCATTTTTTTTTCTTTTTTTCGTTTTTTTTTTTTTTTTTTTTAGTTTTTTTAATTTTTTTTTAACGTTTATTTATTTTTGAGAGACATAGAGACAGAGCATGAACAGGGGAGGGGCAGAGAGCGAGGGAGACACAGAATCGGAAGCAGGCTCCAGGCTCCAAGCTGTCAGCACAGAGCCCGATGCGGGGCTCGAACTCATGAACCATGAGATCATGACCTGAGCTGAAGTTGGCCACTTAACTGACTGAGCCACCTAGGCGCCCCTTTTTAGTTTTTTTAATGTTTATTTTTGAGAGAGAGAGATAGAGTGCAAGCAGGGGAGAGGCAGAGAGAGAGGGAGACACAGAATCTGAACAGGCTCCAGGCTCTGAGCTGTCAGCACAGAGCCTGATGCAGGGCTCAAACTCATGAACTGTGAGATTATGACCTGAGCTGAAGTCAGATGCCTAACCCACTGAGCCCAGGTGCCCCAAGGATATAGTTGAGTATTTCATTTTCAGAGTTCCTCTGTATGCATAGTAAATACACAACTTTATAAGAAGCTGAGGTATTGATGAGATGCTGGAAACTCTGCATATATTGTCCCTATGTTCTTTTTTAGACATGTTTGAAAGTGATGTTTGCTATGGATAATCAGAAGCTCATAAAAATTGAACATTATTTAAAACACATTTCCCTCAACCTCTTTAAAATTAAATTAATATTTAATTTATTTCCCTCAATCTCTTTAAGTTTAAATTAATATTAAAATTAATATAGTGATCAGTTTAAATTTAGATAGAGTATATTAATTTTCCAGGCAAATTATAAAAGCCTGGTAATCCTTAGAATGAAAAGGTCAATGAAAACATGTCTAGTAGTTATAAAAATGAAAAAGGCAGAATTACTTGAATTAGTGTTAAAATAATCTTATATTTATTCTTCCTGGTAGAGGCAACTGAATTCAAGTCCACATGAGATTATTTTTAAATTAATATTTTAAAACCTAAACCATTTTAAAAAGGTTTAGGTACTTATTTCATAACAGCAAAGATATCTCAAGTAACTCTGATTAGTAAATTTGTATTTAATTAATTTATAAAGATTTCATATTGAAGGAATGATTGTACCTAAAATAACACACTAAGTCAGAATTAAATCTAATCTCTCATTAGTATATAGACATCTAATAAATTTATTTTTTTCTTTCAGAATTCTGTTGCATTTGGGCTTCATATTGGCAAGCCTTCTTTTTTTAGTGGTGAACTTGACTTGTGCAGTGCTAGTCCATGGAGATGTCCCAGAGAATCAATTGAAGTGGACTGTGTTTGTTCGAGCATTAATTAATGATAGCCTGTTTATTCTTTGTGCCATCTCTTTAGTTAGTTACATATGCAAAATTACAAAAATGTCATCAGCAAATGTCTACCTCGAATCAAAGGTAAGTGTATTTCTTAAATTTACACTTGAAAATATAACTTCAAATCCTCATCCTATGAAGTATATTTTAAGTATATACTAAATATATTTTAAGTATATATTTTAAGTATACTTCATAGGATGTATGAAATAATTTAAAATATAATAGAAAGTTTATGTGTTTTTAAAGAGTATTTTGAATATAAGGTACATTTTTAAGCTTGAAAGAATGGTCACAAGATATTAAAATGCATTCATAATTTGGCCTTTACTAAATAATAGTTTTTTTAAAAGTTTTCATTGAGCGTACTATATTTTCTGTGACTTATACCCTCTACATTGGAGGATAAATGAAACAAACCAGAATTTACATGAATATATCACAAAGGGTCTAATATGTAAAGCCACACTAACAACTTAAGATTTCATCAGTAAGAGTGGCAGGATTGCCATTAAACAATTTACCAGATTATGTCTGCACATATACTTCTAACGTGGTGTTTATTTGTATAAAGATTTAGAAAATGTTACTTCGCCCATGTTACTTCACTTCATGTTACTGCATGTTATGAAGACCCTATGATTTTGAAACAGCTAGTCTTGTAATTAAATTTATAAATGCCTTGCTTCTGCCTTTCCTTATACTTTTTGTTTGGATCAGCAAACAGAAGCCAAATGCTAATCTATTAACAAAGAACCATAGAAGTTTCTACCGTTGATTGATAGTGTGGTTGAGCAGTGAGTCAGTCATCACAGTGTATATTTGATCTTGGATGTGAGGATATAGATGTGTGGATTTGGGGGGATGGTTTACACATACACATAAGCTTACTTTAATTTGGCATCATTACCTGTTTGCTGAAGATAAGCCAGATAGTGTCTTTAACAGAACAGTTCTCTGAAATATACTTAGATTTCTATATTGTTGTTATCCTTCATGTAATCCTAGTAAATTAAGGTGCTTTAATTCAGTGTATCAACTTGTCTATTAAACTTAGGTACGGAGTTTAATTTTACTATTTAAACATGTATTAGTAGAATGCAGAATAAATATAGAAATAAAAATAAAAATATATATGCAATGAGAGAAAGAAACCTTCAAAAGTATTAATCTTTCCTAGAAAATTATTGTATTAAATTAAAGGTTTAATTGTATTCTAAAAGGTTAGTTCAGAAAATTTAAATGTTTTAGCTAATTCTAACTCCAGTTTAAGTGTTAAAAATAGTATCGTCACTGTTACAGTAGATAATCTTCTGGTGTAGCAATAGCATCTTCACTTAATGTAATGACACCACCATAACATTCAAACCTGTGCTTGTCTCGTGATAGAGCAGAAATAGATGTGTTTGAATTTACAGGGCTTCTTTTCTAGATATTTAGCAACTTTTAAAGTTTGGTTTTACTTACTTGGAAATAGATGTTTCTCTGAATATAGTAAAGTTGCAAATCTGAGAAGAAAAGCTCATCTGATAACTTCTCCAGAATTACTTCAAACATCTTTCCCTAACTATGATATTAAAGGTATTCATTTTTTTATTATTATTTTAGAAGTTTTACATTTAAAAGGTGCATGGATTCAGAATTCTCTAAGAACATTACAGAGGGACATGCTTAAATACATACCTTTAAAGGTAAACATAATAGATCATTTGTATTACATTGTACTGTTACATAGTTCTTGGTCTTCCTAACTTGGTTATAAACTTATTTATTCAAAGAGTACACCATCTGGCTTTCACATTCTCCTCATAAAATCACGAGGCTCATTTTTATTTCTTGACTTCTGTACAGTAATAGCCGTTTCTTTTATTCAGGCCACAATATTGCCTGAGCATCTACCTCTTCCACTTTCAAACTGACCCTGTTTCCTACTATCCCTGAGAGCATTTCCTTAAAGCTCAGACTTTGGTCTTCTGTTTTTCTTTTTATTCCTCCTTCCTTCTCCTGTCTATATTCATTGATAATGAGATCTTCCATAATTTGTTCAACCACATCTTACCTACCTTATTCCTAAATGGCACACAATATTCTTTCCTGTCTCTGTACCCTTAGGCTGTTTCATTTTCCAGGAATGTCTCTCCCCCACCCACTGCTCTGTTCCTGTTTGTCCTAATCTTACCAAACTTTAAAGGCAAAACTCTAATGTTTCCCCTTTTTATGAACTCAATTCGATTGTTTCCCCTTCATCTCCAAGATAAAATTTAGAAATAATTATTTGAATTCTCTTAAAAAATTTTTTTTAATTCTTTCAGCAGCTAGAACAATGCTGTGTATTGGTTCTCTTTTTCAAAGTAGCAGCTCTCACTGGGTTTTTAAATATTAGTTATTGTCAATTTGAATAGTTTATTTATGCTCTTTTATTTTTGAATTTACTTATATATTTAATGTTTTTACTTTGTTCTTTGTCTATGTTCTTATATAGATACATGATTTATTATTTTGTAAACTAATAAGGTATTTAGAGCAATATGTTTTCTCAAGTACTGCTTTGGCAGCTTTCCATAATCTTGTTATATTGTACCAACATTCTTATTTAACAAAAAGGAAATTTTCTTTTGAATTTAAGCCATGTCTCCAACATTGCGTATTTACATATCAATGTGAATTAGATATTGTCTTTATATATAGGTCTTCCTTCAACTTACTTTGATGGAAAGTCTAAAATTCAGACATCTACCCTATTCAGGTTCCCTAACTTCCTTAAGAAGCTATCAGTTTTACCCTCTGCTTGACTGTGTATGCATTTCAACCTAAACAATATATAATTTCTGTACTCCAGGTTCTTAAACTCTCAACTGTTAAATTCAAAAGCTTAATGGCCAGAAAAATGACCAGAATTTCTCATCTGTCCATTTCCATATCTATTTTACATTTTATCCTCAACCCAATGCAGATGTTTTGTACATACTTCCTTGTACCACGGATAGAATTGTCTGTTCTGACCTGACATCATGCTTTGGCCTATATCAAGAAATATGTAAGAACATTTATCTTAAAAATCACTATTGTATAATGTTGAGGATATTGTCTTCATAGTGTTTCCCAGAAAAGATCTTTTTCTCCGATTCAGTCCCAGGTAAACACTATTAGTTAAATCCTTCTTTTCTCTGGCTGCTATGCCATTCAGAGGTAAATATGTGGTTCACCCCTATTATCAGTCATGGATGACCTTATGATATCCACTCTTGGTTCTGTCTCTACCTCTAGTTTTATTTCACTTTCTTATCCCCCCCACCACCACACATACATTACTGTATATTTTTTATTTTGTTTGTATCTCTGTAACTACTTCAAATTCTCTTTTGTAATGAGGGTGGTATAAATAAAAAATGGCATTGGATATACTTTTGGATATGTTTACATCTCTTTTTTCAGTATATCAAATTTTAATTAATTTGGAAAGGCCTTACTGAGAGACAATGTATCATAGTGATTAAGAGCTAGAAACCTGATTGGGCACCTGGGTGACTCAGTTGGTGGTGCATCTGACTCTTGATCATACCTCAGGTCATGATCTCAGGGTCCTGGGATCCAGCCTATGCCGAGCCTCATGTCGTTCTGTCTCTGCACTGAGTGTGGAGCCTGCTTAAGATTCTTTCCTTCTCCCTCTACCCGTCTCCCCTGCTCGTACACTTTCTCTCTCTCTAAAAAAAACAAAAACAAAAACAAAAAAGCTGGAAACCTGAGATCAAAGAGGTAAGGCAATAAATCCCATCTCTTCTATTACTGGCCATGTGGCATTGGACAAATAACAGCATGTCTAAGTTTCATTCAGCTTATCTGTAAAATAGAAATAATGATAGTGTTGATCTGGTAGGTTGTTATGAAGCGTTGTACCTTCTAAGGTGGCTATAAGGATTAAATGAAATTTCATATAAAGTACTTAATATAATGCCTAGCACTTGGGAAGTACTTATAAATGTTAGCTATTATGATCCTAATGTGTACTAAGGGATGGTAACATAGCTTCAGAAAGTTCTTGAATACCTGAAATAGTTGGCAAAATTTATCTGGAGAGGGGTCCTATACATGTAATCAAATTCTCAAAAGGAACATCGATCCAAGAAAGAATAAGAATCACTGAAGACCTGAATTTCTCTTTTAAATATTTTTATTTTACTCGACTGCATATTATTTATGTACCATTTCACACAGATTTTGATAAGGGTTGAAGTCTCTAATAGGTTACATTTCATCTAATACTTAACTAACTTTTCTTTAAAAATTTTAGAACAAATATTGTTGAAATTATGTAATGGCATTTTTAATAATAATTTTTGTTCTGAGATCTACTGTAGTTTTTATTACAATTTCAGTTTTCTTTTATTGGCATGCTCATGATAGACAATGCTATCTTTTAACTTTTTATCTATTGCTAACATTTCAATTGTGTCTCATTAACTTAGACAAAATACAGAATTGTTTTGTCTTTTACAAACCTTTTATACGGTAAATAAATGGTCTGTATTTATTGACCTGATTGCATGTTACTATTGGTCTTTTTCTCCCATTAAGTTTTTTTATTGCTATTTGCCTCAACTTCATTTGTATGATTTCTGTGATATATTTGAATTTATTTACTTTTTCTCAGAATTACAACATAACCATTAACATTAAAATGCATACTGATAAAATTATTTTTATTCAATATTCCTTTACATTTAAAAAAATAATATTTATAAGAATATAGAACATAATGGACAAAATAACTTCTCTGCGCAAAAAGATTTAAACCAATGTAGATAGATGCTTAGTCCCTGTAATGACAGATTGGGATTATCTGTATAAGAACATTCAAAGGCAGGATGGGAATAAGTTAAGCTTTTAGGTTTATATCTCTGGTCAGGGACATGCACAATTTTATATCTGATAAGAGTGTAAAAGGAATAATTGATACTTAAGATCAGCTTGTCTCCTAGCCCAGTGGGCCATTTGCAAATAATGCATTCTCTCTCTCTCTCTCTCTCTCTTTCACTCACTCTCATTCTCACTCTCTCTCTCATGAATTCCTTACAGTTTTAATTATTATGTAAACCTTTCTGTCCAATGTCCACTCAACCTTTTATCCATATTAATTTAATGTATTGAAATGGAAAACAGCATCTTGCAGAGACACAGTAACATTCAATTAGACTGATTTTTTTTGAGAGAGAGAGATAGAGAGATAGAGAGCAAGTGGAGGAGGGGTGGAGAGAAAGAGACAGAATCCCAAACAGGCTCCACACTGTCAACACAGAGCCCGATGCCGGAGTCAAACTCATGAACCCTGAGCTCATGACCTGAGCTGAAGTCAAGAGTTGGACACTCAACAAACTGAGCCACCCAGGCACCCCTAGACTGATGTTTCTGATCTCTCATGCAGACTAGCTGATCCTATAAGACCAAAGCAGTGATTTATGGTAATTTAAGCCATAATTAAAGAAATAGGCTAAAATACTATGAGCGTCTCCTTCCATCACTCTGAAATATTATTTAAGCAGAATTTGGGAGGATGATGGTAGAGAAATAGAGAGTGCACCATCCTCTGTAATAGGTATGATTGCCACCTTCCCAATACTTTGCTCTGATTTCTCTCTTGAATTATGAGGATTTACTCTATCCATCTTAAGCTGTGGCACTTGACTGCCTTTGTTACTCCAGTTCTTATACCCCAAGTCTTATTTCCATTTCTGTTGCTGAGCAGACCCACCACACACTTGTCCCATTTTTAAAAATCCATAGGAGTCAGAGATCTAATTTCATTGTCTCAGAAGCATGAAACTGTTTGTGAACCTGTTTAGATTTTATAATTATCAAAATACAGTTGACCCTTGAACAACAGAGGGACTAAAGGCACCGACCCACTGCACAACTTAAAATCCATGTATAACTTTGACTCCCTCAAAACTTCTTTTAATGTCTTTGGTTTTTGTTTTTTTTTTTTAATCGAAGTATAGTTGACACACTGACTCCTCCAAAATTTAACTACTATTAGCCTACTGTTGACTGGAAACCTTACTAATAAGAGAAACAGTCAGTTAACACATACTTTGTATACTGTGTGTATTATATACTGTATTCTTACAGTAAAGTAAGCGAGAGGAAAGATAATGTTATTAATAAAATCATAAGGAAGAGAAAATACATTTACAGTACTGTATAGTATTTATCAAAACAAAAAATCTATGGCTAGTGGACCCATGCAGTTCAAACCTGTTGTTCAAGGGCTAACTGTTTATTTTTTAATTTACTGAGAGTACTTTGTTTTCTTATTTTTGATCCTTAGTTTGGCATTTTAATTTCAAAATGGAAATAACATTTGTGAGATATTTTCCAAAAATATATGTAAGATTCTGCTTCTGGTAATGGCTAAGTAGCTTCTATTGGACAAACTTTCCACAGATAGCAATGATAAATTCTGGACAAAATATAAAAAGCACTGAAGGCACTGGAGAGCAACCACTTAGAAGAAGGAAATAACACTGAGTGAGTTTCCTGTTTTTTACAGCTTCTAACCTGAGGGAAGTTCTCATCTGCGGGGCAACCAAAACTAGAAGAGAAAACCTCTGTTTAATTTGCTTTGAAGAATCAGAAGACAAAATTCAAGTAACAGATGGAAAATGAGTGGGAAATTTCAGGAAGACGACAGCCAGATAGAGGAAGCCCTAAATTCTGATGATAAAGTCTACCAAATTCTTATCTGATACTGAACTATACATGAGCATGGAAGAATTCAAGCAGCACAGTCAAGAAATAAGGAATTGAACTGATATTTCAGCTCCTTTCAATGTGTCGAAGACAGTTTGGGATTTGAGTCTAACCAAGTTAGTTTTTGCCTGAAAAGGGAAAAAAGGAAAAGAGAAAAATCAATACTTTTTAGAAGAATATAACAGAATCCAGACTGTCTAAAACATGTCACTCACAAGGTGCAGAGCACAATCCAAGATTACTAGATATATGAAGAAACAGGAAAAATATAACTCACACTTAAAAAAGCAAAAAGTAAAACTCAAAAAGCAATCATTGAAGGAAATCCCCCTTCCAGATGATGTAGATGTTGGCTATATCAGACAAAGATTTTATATTATGCTTAAGTATGTAGAGGAAAATATACTTTGATAAATAAATAGTAAAACTCAGGAGAACTAAAAACTATAAAAAGAAATTCTAAAATTAAAAAATACAATATTTAAATTAAAAAGTCACCAGTTGGGCCTAACAGCAGATTGGAGATGAAAGAAGAAAAAAAATCAATAAACTTAAATCAGCAGAAAGTATCCAATTTGAAGAACAGAGGAGGTTAGGGGAAAGATGATAATAAAATAAACAGAATCTCAGGACCTAAGAATGTATAAATGGAAAAGGAAAAGAGGGAGAAAATGAGGTTGGAAAAAATATATGAAGAAATAATGACTGAAATTTTCCAATTTTTGATGAAAGACATAAATTTACAGCTCAGCAACCTCCATCAGGATAAATATAAAGAAAGTGTTACTTAGGGTACAGCCGAAGTGCTTAAAACCAAAACTAAAAAGGAAATCTTGAGAGCAGAGAAAAATGACACATACATAAGGGAACATTGAATCAAATGATCACTTGCTTCTCATCAGAAATAAAGGAGCTCAGAAGATGTGGAAACAATATCTTCAACATGCTGAAGGAAAAATGTTCTCAACTCTGAATTCCCTATCCAATTAAAATATTCTTAAAGAATGATGAAGAAATAAAACATCTTCCAGTAAAACTAAGAGGGTTAGTTACCAGCAGACCTGCTCTACAAGAATTGTTAAGAAAATTCTACAGCCTGAGGGGAAATAAAATCAGCTTGAATTTCATCTCTCCAGGAAGGAATGAAGAGCACAAGAAATAGTAAATATTTGGGTAAATATAATTTCTTAATTTCTAAAAAAGAAATATGACTGTGCACAACAAAACGTACAATGCGAGGCTTACATATGTAGATATATAATTCTCTCTATAGTATATATAACAACAATAGCAACTATAGCGTAACGGACAGGGGATAAATGTACACATAATGTTGCAAAGTTACAGTTTATGTCAGAGTGGTATGATATTAACTATTAGACCCTGGAAGTTAAGGATATATATCATAATCTCTAGAGTAGTGGTTCTCAAACATTTTGGTCTCGAGACCCCATTACATTTATGAGAATTATTGAGGACCCCAATATTTAGTGTTGTATCTACCTGTATATATACATTATTAGAAATAAAAATTGAGAAATTCTAAAAATATTCATTTCTTAATTCATTTAAAATAACAATAATATATCCATTATGTTAACATGAATAACATGTTTTTATGAAAACGAATTGTATTTTCCAAAACAAAAATAAATTAGGAGATCGACATTGTTTTACATTTTGCAGATCTCTTTGATTTCTAACTTAATGGAAGATAGTTGGATTTTCATGTTTGCTTCTGCATTCAATCTGTTGTGATATGTCATTTAGGTTGAAGTATATGAAGAAAATCCATCCTCACACATATATATAGTTGGAAAATGGAGGAGAATTTTAATAACCTTTTCAGATAATTGTGGATATTCTTCTTTAATACTACACCAAAAATCTGAAGTGGAGGTTTCTTGAAGGTTAGTTGCCATGTAGAATCTAAAACCATATTAGTGAACTTTCTGTACTACCATTGGTCTATCTTACACTTTGAATGATTGTGTAATATCATGCATTTACCATTCGAAGAGAGTGGTCAAGATCTTCAAAATGATGATACGTTTCATTGGACAATATTCAAAATCACATTTATTAATATTACCTCCAATGTCATCAGAAAAGTGTTTAAGTTTTTAAAAGCTGCCATGCCAGTATTATCATGGACGTAAGAGTTTACAAGTTTTCAAAAATACTAATTTTTATTAGGAAATTTATATTTCACCATTGGCAATAGTGTCAGAGATTTTCTTTGAAGCAACAGGCCAATTTCACTTATTTTTAAAATATATATATTCCTAGTAGCCAAGTATGAATAAGCATTGTTTGTCTTCCATAGTTGTCTGTTAATTAAAAAATGGTGTTCCATGAAAAAAGTGGCTACTTCAGGTCACAAGCCAAACAACCACATAAATGCTTTTTCTCAAGACAACCACTATACTTTAGTATGCTGCAGAATTGTTTAAAGTGCTTGTCTCATGTCATCACACAGAATTTTTTTTTTTTGTTTATTTATTTTTGAGAGAGAAAGAGAACAAGCATGAGTTGGGGAGGAGCAGAGAAAAAGGGAGGGAGAGATAATCCCAAGCATGCCCACACCATCAAGGCAGAGCCCGACATGGGGCTTGATCTCACAAACCGTGATATCATGACCTGAGCCTAGATCAAGAGTCAGATGCCTAACCGACTAAGCCACAGGCACCCCTCATCACACAGAATTTTAAATAGACACATATTCTAGATTGACAATTAATAAATATTTTCACTGCTTCATCAAGTATATTCTTAAGTGACACTGACTTTCTTTTTTAATTGAGAGTATATAGTAGTAAAGAATACAATACAGTTTGGGGCCACTGCTTTGCTTTGTACTAAGGCCCAGAAGTTTTACCTACCATTACTTTTGTACCTTAGTGAACATATCAACACAGTTGACCCAGGATAAACAATCAGAAGAGTTTTCAACACGTTGGAAATTTCATTTCCACTTATGTTTCTTCTCAGACATTGACATAAACGAATACCTTCCTGGATGATTAGTTGATGCCGACACTGGATGAGTACAAACAAAATTAGTCTTGCTTCATCAGGTTCATTTATTAGTAAGACAAAAATGTAAATCTATAGATAAGATATTAAATCTTTGTTTTCGGTTAAATCTTCAAATCAGTGAATTTCTGTATTATTGTAAAATGGGAATGCCATAATTTATTGAATGGGCTCCCCACCCAGCAGGCACTCAGTACTGTCAACTGTGTAAGACTTTACTGGTTTCTCAGCTACTGTATGTGCTTTCTCAGTCAATGCAATACAGTAATGTAGCCTGTAAATGTTTGAATGGTGTTTTCATTTCTAGTTTGGAAAGTTACAAAAACAGTGTTTAGTGTTTAAAGTGCTCACCACACCTGCATTTAAATTTCAGTTCCTTTTGCTTTTAAACTCTGATTTGTCTCAAAATATCTCTGCAACCTAACTTGGGCCTTAATACTATTCAAAAGTGTGCTGTCATAGAGGACACAATAAAGTAAATTATTAACATTTGAAAAGCCTATTGAAAGATAGTTTTCATTACATTTCATTTGATAAAACAAGGAATCAATTTCATCCAGTTCCTTTGAGGTAGATTCCTTTCTTTATTGTTCCTTTCTTTATTGAGCCAGAAAATTATAATCACCATCGTCTTTCACAGCATCTTAGAGATAAACAGGGAACTTGTGTGTTAAAGATATTTTAATTACAGTAAAATATATATAACATAAAATTTACCATTTAATCATTTTTAAGTGTACAATTCAGTGGCATTAAGTACATTCATATTGTACAACCATTGCTATCTATCTCAAGACATTTCATTATCCCATAGTGAAACTGTATTCATTAAAAAAATAATTTCCCATTCCTGAGACAATAATCCATTCTTAAATATTAAAAAATGTTTTAATTTTAGAGTAAAATATTAATCTCTAATGTGAGTTTAATATCAAATTTTTAAAGGTTTTTGAAGAAAGTCCTTGAGAGAGAGACAGAGTGTGAGTGGGGGAGGGGCACAGAAAGGGAGACACAGAATATGAAGCAGGCTCCAGGGTCTGAACTGTCAGCACAGAGCCTGACATGGGACTTGAACTCACAAGCTGTGAGCCGAAGTCAGATGCTCAACCGACTGGGCCATCCAGGCACCCCGAAGAACGTTCTTAAATATTGTAAAACAGGGGCACCTGGGTGGCTCAGTCGGTTAAGCGTCCGACTTCAGCTCAGATCATGATCTTGCGGTCTGTGAGTTCAAGCCCCGCGTCGGGCTCTGTGCTGATGGCTCAGAGCCTGGAGCCTGCTTCCGATTCTGTGTCTCCTTCTCTCTCTGCCCCTCCCCTGCTCACGTTCTGTCTCTATGTCTCTCAAAAATAAATAAACGTTAAAAAAATTTAAAAAAAATATTGTAAAACAAATCTGTCAGATGTACCAATTCTTACGCTATTTCCATAGAGGTACAAGGATTTCAAAATAAGTACTTACTGGATGATAATGAAGTTTCATCAGATAAAGCAGATATAACCAAAGAAAACTAATAAGAACCCAGTAAAATAAGAGAACAACCTGAGTTCATTTTTGAAAATGCACATATTTATACCCTAATTCTATTATATCAGGAATTTTATAAAACACAAGAATATACATGCACACAAAGTGACATCATCCCTTATCATGTAGCCTCTGGAAAACTCTGCTGTACATTCAAAAGAGAATTAGAGTATAATAAGTAAATAACATCTTAGTATTTTTTTTTAATCATTTTGATTTTGATCTTTAAGTTCCCAGGGCCACACTTTAGAACTGCTATCCTACATCACTTAAAGCAAAAACAAAACAAAACAAAAACTAGAAAAGTATAGTTAAAAATCCAATAGATAAATTAAAATGGAATTCTAAAAATAGTTAACCCAAAAGAACCCAGGAAATAATACATAGAGGAAAAACAAACAACACCAACAACAAAACACAAGTGGAGCAAACAGAAAACAAGTAGTAAAATGTAAGATTTCAATCCAAACATATCACCAATTATATGAAATGTTAATGGACTAAACATTACCATTAAAAAGTTGAGACTGTAAAAATGGCACTTTATAATATAAAAAAAGATACATCAAAAATAAATAAATGGAAACTAATATACTATGCATTCAGTAAGCATCAGAAGGCCCTTTAATATCAGATATGATAGACCTAAAGACTAAGCATTACCAGATATAAAAAGATACCTTTCATCAGGAAGCAAAGAATATTAGCCAATATAAAGAAGTACATTTCATCAGAAAGTTATAAAAATTATAAATGTGTACATGAAGCCAAAAATAAGAGGAAATAAAGCAGAAAAAAAGATTTACCAAGTAGTGAGACATAAAAAGGGGAATTTGTACAATTATAGTTGGAGATTTTGATGCCCCCCACTCAGCAATTGATAAAACAGTCAGTACAGAAAATCTTAGCAACACTATCAACACCCTTGAGCTAATCGACTCTCAATAATTGGAGGATACACATTCCTTTAAACTGATCATGGAAATGGTCATCAAAATAAACCATACAATGTGGTCATAAGAAAAGTATCAATACCATTCAAAAGAATTGAAATCAAAGAATGTTCTCTAGCATAATGCAATTAAATATCAACGATATGATATCTAAAAAATTCAAATATTTAAAAATTATACAAAATAATTCTGAATAACAAATAAGAAAAGGAAGAAATCACAAGAGAAATTAGAAAACATTTCATATAGAAGGATAACAAAATACAATTTATCAAAATTTGTGGGATACTGCTAAAATAGTGCTTGAAGAGAAAAATATATCTTTAAATGCTATATGAGAATGGAAGAAAGATAAGTAATTATGACCTAGGATTTCACCTTAGAAACTATGGAGGAAACTAGGACAAAGTTTAAAAAAAAAAAAGTCCAAAGCAAGTAGGACTGAGATAATAAAGTTAGGAATAGGAATCAGTGAAACAGAAAATAAACAATATAAAAATTAAAGCCAAACGTTATTTCTGTGAATAGATCAACACATGTTATGTACAGAAAAAAAACAGAGTGAAAATACACATTGCCAATATTATGAATGAAAGAGGGAATATCACTATATATCTTAACAGGCATTAAAAGAAAAATGAAGGAATATTATGAACAACTTTTTGTGAGTAAATTTGAATGCTCAGAAGAAATGGACAAACCACTTTAAAAATGTAACATAAATTGGTGGAAGACAAGATACTAATTCTGAATTGCTCTATATTTATTAAAGAAATTTAATATGTTATCAGAAATTTCCCTCAAAGAAAACTCTAGGCCCAGATGGTTTCACTGGTTAACTCTATCAAATATTTAAAGATAAATTAATACCAATATTAAACTCTTTTGAAAAAATAAAAGGAAGGAACTCTTTCCAACATATTTTATAAAGACAGCATGATACCAAAACGTGACAAAGATATTACAAAACACATAAAAACTACAGACTAGTGTCCCTGATACTTAAAGACTCAGAATCTAAGCAATATGTAAAAAGGAAAATAAATTATGACCAAGAAGAGTTTATCCCAGAAATGCAACATTGGATTAATATTGAAAATCGAATCAGTTTAGTTCACTATAGTAGGAGAACAAAGGGGGAAAAAAACAAATAATAATTTGAATAGATGTAGAAAAAACATTTGATGAAATTCAGGACCCTCCATGATTTAACAAAACACGGAACTCTCAGCTAATAGGGAATACAAGGAATAATCCTCAATCTGATAAAAGGAATTTATAAAAAACCTTCAATCAATATCATACTTAAAGTATTGTTTTGCCCCTAAGATTGGGAACAAAGCAAGGATGCCTAATCTCACCATTTCTATTCAATATTCCAAGAAAACAAGAAACAAAAAGTATAAAATTGGAAATAAGAAGTAAAACTATCCCTAATTGCAAATAACAAAATTGTTTTGTAGAGCATGTTAAAGAGTCTGCTAAATAATTACTAGAACTTATAAGTGAATTTAGCAGGTTCTCAGGATAGAAAGTCAAAATACCGAGAACAGTCAATTAGAAGATAAAATTCACATCCGCATTTATGTTAGCATCAAAAAACAAAATACTTAGGAACAAAATTTCCAGGGCACCTGGGTGGCTTAGTTGCTTAAGCATCTAACTTTGATTTCTGCTCAGGTCATGATCTCATGGTTCATGAGATTGAGCCCAGCATTGGGCTCTGTGCTGACAGAGTCTCTCTCTCTTTCTCTCTCTGCTTCTCCCACGCTCACACTCATGTTCTTTCTCAAGATAAATAAATCAACTTTAAAAAAAGGAACAAATTTTCCAAAAAACAAGCAATATGTCTATACTTAAAACTACAAAATATTGCCAAATTAAAGAAGACTTAAATCAATGAAGACTATTGTTCATGGATTAGAAGATGCAGAATTGTTAAGATGGCAATTCTTCCCAAAATGATCTACAGATTCAAAGCAATCCTAATGATAATTCTACCATGAGGTTTTTAAAAATAGAATTTGGCAATTTTGTTCTAAAATTTATATAGAAATGAAAAGGACCTAAAAATACTTTTAAAGTAGTGCTTTCTAATAGAACTTTGTGTGATGATGAAAGTATTCTATATCTGCATTGTTCAGTATGGTAGCTAGCCATATGTGACTACTGAGCACTTGAAAGGTAGTTATTGTGACAGAGGATCTGATCATTTAATGAATTTAATTTAAAGGTAAATAATCAAATGTGGCTAATGGCTATTGTATTGAACAATGCAGAAAGAAACAGTGAAAAAGCAGAGGACTTACACTACATGGCTTTGAAATTTGGTATAAAGCTACAATAATTAAGACACTGTGCTACTGGCATGAAAAAGGCAAACAGATCAATGGAACAGAATAGATACCCTAGAAATCAATTTACGCATAAAGGTCTTTTGATTTTTGACAAAGGTGCTAAAGCAATCCAAATGGAAAAGGAAATCTTTTTAACTAATGAGGCTGGAAAAACTGGATATCCATATGAAATATGGTGAAGCCCAACTCCATCTTGTACTGTACCCACACAAAAATATTTCAAAATGAGTCGTAGACCTCAATATAAATGGAAAAACTCTAAAGCTTCTGAAAATAAACACCGAAGAATATCTTTACAACTTGAGTATAGACAAAAATTTCTTAGGTCATAGAAAGTAATCAGAAGGAATAGGTTAAATTAGACTTAATTAATTATTTTAAATTTCTCATCTAAAGAAAAGACTAAGAAAATGCAAAAGCAAGCCACAGACTTCAAGAAAATATTTGTATATTTCTGACAAAGGACTCATTTCCAACATATATAGAGATCTCTTACAACTCAATAATTAAAAAAAAAAGACAACCCAATTTAGAAGTGGTCAATGATATGAATAGATTTTTCACAAAGAAAATATACAAATGGCCAGTAAACAAAATGTCATTTGTCTTCGGGAAATGCAAATTAAAAGATTGAAAACCCCTAATGTTGTCTAGGATGTGGAGCAACTGGAACTCTCATACTTTGCTGGAATTATAAAATTATACATCCATTTTGGAAAGAGATCAATTTCTCATACAGCTGAATTTATACCTCCCATATGACCAAGTAATTCTATTCTTAGGTATTTACCCCAAAGAAGCGAAAGCATATGTCCACAGTAAGATATATATAAGAATATTTATAGAAACTATTTATCAACAGAAAAAACTATCATGTAAACAATCTCATGTAATTATAAGTGGAATTAGTGTGATTAACTGTTCTGGTTTCTTTGGAACTGAGAAGTTTTCTGGGATGTGGAACTTTCAGTGCTAAAACTAGGAAACTCTTGAGCAAACCAGGAGGAGTTAGTCATTCTAATTATCCACCTCAACAACACAAAGACCAAATTACTAAAACGGCCAACAGCATGGATGAAGCACAAACCATTATGCTGAGTGAATGAAATCTGCAAAAGAGTTCATATTCTATAGTCCTATTTATATGGAGTTCAGAACTAAGGTGTGGTAAAAACAGAAGCAGGAGTGTGTATATACATCTGAGAGTTTGGCTAATGGGGAAGGGGCATGAGGGAACTTTCTGGAGTGATGGTAATGCTCTCTATTTTGGTAGAAAATGTGGATTACACTGGTGTACACATTTGTCAAAACTTAGTGAATGGTAATTAAGTTTCTGCATATCTGCATTTTAAAAATACCTGTAAACAAATATTGAACTCTAATGACACACATACCAATGTGTTAATAATATGCATACTGGAGTGAGGTGTGACTCTTCTTTCCTTGTCTGGCATGGAATTTCTAAAAAAAGTGATGTAGATGTAGAGATGGAGGAAGGGAGAATAATACCTTGAGGATTGCTCCTGAGTGAAACTGTCTGTTAATGACTCCATTCATTTTAGAAAGATTTTCTTTAACTTTTTGACAAGAGCTTCTATGTTGCTGAATCCATTTTTTGTTTTATTTTGTTTTGTAATCCTGTGTTTTGCAGGAAGAATTTCATTTTGTTTTCTTTATCAGTGGGCTTCTTTCATTGTTATATATATGCAATCTGGCTGTAATTTTGCTTTTATTAAGTGCCTCACTGTTATTGATTCTTTGCTCTTTTCTCACAACCTTTTTTTTTTTTAGCTTTTATGGTATTTATAAGTATAAGCAGAGTCTCTCCATGTTATGTCTTTTTAGCAGTCATTTTATTTCTCCATGAATTTACTTACAATTTTTTTAAAGGATGGTAGTGCTTACAGCATTCTAACTTCTTGTTACCTAATGTTTCTTTAATAATATAGTACTTTTAAAATTGGTTCTGCATTGGTTTTAGATTAGCTTTTTATTAATGTTTATTTTTAAGATAAATATTTTAGAGAGACAGAGAGCACAAGCACAGGGGAAGGGCAGAGAGAGAGGGAGACACAATGCGAAGTAGGTTCCAGGCTCTGTGCTGTCAGCACAGAGACCAACACAGGGCTTGAACCCACGAACCATGAGATCATAACCTGAGCTGAAGTCGGATGCATAACCAACCGAGCCACCCAGATGCCCATAGATTAACGTTTTTATTAACAACTTTTTTGGGTATTCACAAAAATAATAATGTACACTGTAGAAAATTTTAGCCTTGATTTTAGAAAAATTTAATCTTGCCAGGGTTTTACTTATTTTCACACATACTTTTTGTTATGGTAGTGAGTTAGCTCAAGAGGGTTCTCTCAACATCTTTCAAGGTATCTTTTATCTTTTAGTTCTTCTTCTTCTCATATACCTCTAAAATGTGTTGTTCTTATAAAGAAGTCCGTTATAATAATGGTTCTCAATCCTACCAAACCCAGTGCGCCCTTCTAATAAGGTTTTTTTTAGTTTATTTTTTTGAGAGAGAGAAAGAGAGAGAGTGCTTGCACACATGCGCAAGTGGAAGAGAGGCAAAGAGAGAAGGGAGAGAGAATCCCAAGCAGGTTACTTACTGTCAGCGCAGAGCCAGATGTGGGGCTCAGATCCATGAGATATGAGATCATGACCCAAGCAAAAATCAAGAGGCAAATGCTTAACTGACTGAGGCACCCAGGTGCCCCTCTAATAAGTATTTTTAATAATTTTTTTCTATCCTGCAATTAATAGATTTAATCTACCTACACACATAACTTCAAAAATTCAACATAAGTGCCCTTAATGTAAAGAGAAAATAAAAGGAAAGTAATTAACAAATATTGCAATATGTAAATTTAGGGGCATGATATACTGGTCAGGTGCTTGTTATCTATACATGGAAACTGAATGGAACAGCTACAATGCAATGGGTCTCTTTGGCAGTTGTGTCACTTCTCAGAATAATGTCTTGAATGCATAAGATAAATAGGATTACAAAGGAAACCAGTCATATTGAAATACAGACCCCTGGTTACGAATCCCTGCAACTCCATTGAATATGAGTAGTAAATTATGAGTGAGTACTAGATTATAAGAGTTTTCTATTTGGGGAAACAATGGAAGCCTCAGTATTAAAATGTTATGGATTCAAAAGTGCATTTTAGTGCCTGCATCATTTTGTTGTCAACATAATGACATCAATAGGGGATTAACTAACATCAACTCTCTAACAGAATGAAGCAAATAACATAGGAGCTGTATTTCTTTTCTAATTTTGTATCTCATTAGAAATTAAGTGCATGAAATGGAATAATGCTATTTCCTATTCTTTTCTCATTAGGACTAAACTACCTCTCTGATTAATATCAATTTTGCCAACTTATTTCTTCATATTACTTAAGAGAGTAAGGTAACCTTGGCAGGACAAAGTCTTCCTCCAGCTGCCATCGGGCAAGTTGGCAAATAATTTATTTGTTTTAATAGGGTAATTTAAACCCAAGTGGTTCTAAGAATAGGAATCATAAAGCAGGATAATCAAGAGTTTATTTCAACAGGTGCTCGCTCAGTGTTTTCTAAGAGTGCATTGCAAGAGGTGACTCTGTTGTATGTGTATGAACAGCTTGTTATGACAAATGTGCAATGTCATGATGATGAGTTTTATTTCTTTTAGGGTATGTCTCTATGCCAGACCGTTGTCGTAGGCTCTGTAGTCATTCTCCTGTACTCTTCAAGAGCATGTTATAATTTGGTGGTGATCACCATATCTCAGGATACATTAGAAAGTCCATTTAATTATGGCTGGGATAATCTTTCAGATAAGGTAAGTAGCTACCATGTGTTGCTAATCTAATAATGTAATAATGAAGTTAGTGTTAACTAAGAGAACATTTTAAGTGTTTGACTTACAAACCCTTTTATGGAATCTCTAGCTACAAACAGTAATCATACTTAAAACTTTATGTTTAGAAATCTTCATTTCCATGTGTCACTTAAAATCATTCATCAGAGTATTTTCTTTTCTCTTTGCAAATAATAATAATAGTGACATAAACTTATTGGTCATAAATCTATTTTACTAATTTTTTTCAAGGATAGTGTTTACCTCCAGATAAATGGATTGCCTGTCATTAGCTAGTGAATATGGGTATGTCTTTAACTTGTTAGGATAAAAGTTCTTCTCCCAAACCCAAGACCTACATATAACCTAAATATTTTGTTCAGTTTGTTTAAATAATGACTTTAATGAAAATCCAGTATTATCAGTCATGTTAATGGGAGAGCATTCATAATTCCTTGGGTGTCCAGGTGTTTGCTCTAGTAATTCTCAGTACTCTATATTTAACCTCCCAGCATTTTCCATCCCTTCCTAAAAGTGCAATTCCACATAGCTACCTGTCATATATTTATATTAATTTAACTTTGTACTGAATTGAAGGCATTCTCGAAAAGCATTTTCTAAGAATTTCAGTTACCATTCTAAAGAAAAGGAATTTTCATATGTGGAGTCTCTTCACTCCTTTTGCCATTTTCCTCTCCCAACATCTAGTAGGATAAAAGCAAATTCAATATGAAATTTAGGCCCAAAGGCATATTTTTAAATAGCACCAGAGGTGAGCAACTTGACATATGACATTTCTCTACTGGTGTAACTCCGTAAGTGCTATTATGTTGCCCATGGAGTAGTTAAAACCAGTAGTCTCTTTTATAACTCTCTTCAGACTTTGGGGCTGAAAAATGAGATCATTTCATCTTATCCATGTATTAAAAGTATTTTCATAAATTGATCCATTAAAAAATAGTTTTTTATTCTACTTAACAACAAAGGACATTTTTACATCTTTTAAAGGATATGAAACCACGAAATACGGAAAATTGGAGATTTATGTGCCCGTGGTTGATGTGTTTTCGCTTACCCTACCTGAAGCAAGTTAATTGTGGAGGGTGACTATTTACACATGAGACAGACTTAAACGCCATCCTGTCATGCTCTGTTACAGGCTCATCTAGAAGACGTGGGTGGAGAAGAGTTTGTCGTATTTGGAATGGTCCTCTTTCTGTGGGAACATGTCCCAGCATGGTCGGTGGTACTCTTTTTCCGAGCGCAGAGACTAAACCAGAATTTGGTATGATATCATAATATTCCACCAATGCCTGTTAAAAACAATGGAACATTTATATTGATTTCTATTTTTGTCAAAGTTTAAGACTAAAAAGCATTCTAGATCTCAGCCTCCTTTCTTAGTTGAAAAGTAAATCTTCCTACCTAATACTTTGTTCACAGGCACCTGCCGGCATGATAAATAGTCACAATTATAGTTCCAGAGCTTACTTTTTCGACAATCCAAGACGATATGATAGTGATGATGACTTGCCAAGACTGGGAAGTTCAAGAGAAGGAAGGTAGGTATACCGAATTAGTACTCAACAGATTGAAAAAGAACAAACCTCAGCTTTTTAAAAAAATGTTTAATGTTTATTTATTTTTGAGAGAGAGGAGAGAGAGAGACAGAGCATGAACGGGGGAGGGGCAGAGAGAAAGGGAGACACAGAATCTGAAGCAGGTTCCAGGCTGTGCTGTCAGCACAGAGCCCAACACACCAGGCTTAAACTCAGGAACTGTGAGATCATGACCAGAGCCAAAGTTGGAGTCTTAACCAACTGAGCCATCAAGGCGCCCCAAGAACAAATCCAAGCTTTGACCCAAATATGTAAAAAGTGATTTGGTGACATACATCAATAAATAAGATCGTTTAAACTGGACCTTAGAGCAGTAGATGTCACACTTATAGTGGGACCTGTACTATAAAAAACTATCATATGACTCTAATACAACTGTTATTTGAGAAATGCCTTTGAGGGTAAAATGGTACCATCTTATTTCAGGATCTCATGTTGGTTCAAAGCTGGCAGAAGTTGGTGAGCAGGGAAGGAATACAGTTAGAATGATTTATGTATTTCCTTATCTATAGTGATATTCAAACCCCAAAGGGGAACTCTAGATGAACCTCTTGGGAATCTTAGATACTATAGGCAATCTTCTCGTGTCCTTCTTACTCTAAAACCACTGCAGCTCCATACTATTAGCTGTGTAACAGGGCAAAGTGAAAAGCTACAAGCATACCTTCATAATACTTGGAGCTTGATATAACATTTTCTGTTAATTCTCATTTCATCTGGACAAGTTACTTAACCTGTTTTTTTTTTTAGCCTGTTTTTCACCTATAAGAGGGATAATAGAATTAATCTAATAGGATTGTAAAAATGAAATCAGGTGTGTGTGTATACATTATTTTACATATATACACAAAAACATGTCTTAGAAAAGCCTAGTCCATAATAAACACTATATTGTCTTCTGATAATCAATTTCTTATTCTGACATATTTATTCCTTTTTAATATGTGATATAAAATCAAGGGTATTAAAGTCATTACATTTTGTAGAAACCCATTGTGCTACTTGGCAAAGAATATGTTTCAATATATTTGATACTGTATTATAAAATTCATTGAACACTAAAATGCCAATATATCTTACATCCTGATCACGATCCTATCGCTTTTCTGCCTTTTCTTGTTGCAGTTTATCAAATTCGCAAGGTTTGGGCTGGTATGGCACCATGACTGGGTGTGGTAGCAACAGCTATACAGTGTCTCCCCACCTGAACGGACCTATGACAGACACTGCTCCTTTGCTCTTTACTTGTAGCAATTTAGATATGAGCAATCACCATAGCTTGTATGTAACACCACAGAACTGATAGCATTACCAAGACATGATTCTTCCATCATTTTTCATGAACGTGTATATTCGATGTGTTTAAATGCCATCTACATAAACATTCCATTATCTGTTGCAACTGAAAACAAAGCCTGGAAATGTGGTTCAGCAGAGAACACACCTGTTACTTTTGACCTCTTCGTAGCAAAATGAAGTAAAATTGGAAGTTTGGAGTGGGAGAAAAGGATTAGATCTCAAGGCGCTTGATGGCTGCAAACATCCTGACTTTGGAACATCAAATGCATATTTGCACTTTTATCTTTGTTCTGAAAGAGTACACTGCAGTCCCCAAAGTCACACTCTAGTGTTCACATTGGGATACTATATTGTACACCTAAATAGAAAGCAATTTCCCTATGAAAATCAAAGCCTGTATATTCAGTGGTGTATTCTATGTGGAATTCTTGCCCAATAAAAATTGTACAGTGTGAACAGTGCACAGGATTAAGGCATAACGATGTACCATTCTTTTTAAAAATCTACTTAAAAATATGTAATCACTGAAGATAGTTCTTTTAAGCATGATTGTAAAATACCAACCGAAATTATTCTTTTTTTTTTTTTTAAACAACAGTAGGAATCCTTTACAATGATGACCAGCAGTGTTCTTTGGAAAGCCACAGTCACTTCTTCAAGAAGAAAGTATACTGGTGAAAATGATGTGGCTACTTTGAGTAGAATTGGTCAAGTGATCATTTTGTATGATTAAGATATAGTAGTTTAAGCATGGCTCTTCAAGAAAGCAATAGTGATTTTTGCATAGGGAGATTTTGGTAGAAACTTCTTGGGACTAAACACGTTTACAGATGCATTTAAGAATTATTCATAAAATGTACAATTCTAAGTTAAAACGAATACATTTTCAAAAGCATTCGATTTAGCTGAACAAGATACAGCTGATCGTTCCTATCGAATCAGGATTGTCCTCAGGTAAATTAAGTCATGATACATTATTGCAGTAAACTCAAGTGCAATACTTTGTAAGATGTATAATTCCTCCTTTAGTTTTCTCATTTTTATATCTTGTATATGGGCAAAGCCAGATTAAATTTAATTCAAATTAATTCCAACTCTAGACTAAACAAGAAGACTGATGTAAAGGTACTAACTAGGTAAGTACAAAACCAGTGTTTAACAATATTTGAATACTTCTAGAATTATATTAAAATTGTCTTGAATGTCCTATCCCAAGTCTTAAAAAAAAAAAAAATATATATATATATATATATATATGGTAGGCTAAGGTAATAAAGGATTTTAATATGCACTTTCTACCAGTATCTATGTGGAAAGAAGTAGATGCTGAATACCTCAAGATGCCAAGGGAACAGGCAACATTGGGAAGTTGTCACAACTGACCTTAAAGAAAACTAGCTACATTGTCTGCTGATCTATTTCTTCAGAACTGCAACTAACACAACTGTCCTCTTCTGTCTTTGACTAGAAAGTTATGTTTTATTTCTACTATCACTTAAAATACCTTTCAAGGTTTTAATAATTGCTTATTCAATAATTTCATAAAAGTATAACAGGAATAAATGAAATTTTTAATGCTTTCGATCTTTCGGGAGGCTGGTATACAGCCAAAGAAATTTCTTCTTTTTATCATACAAAATGCCTTTGAACTCAATCAGAAGTATAAACCTATAGTTACAAATGTTACTTTGGGTCTGTTTATAAATTCTCTCATTGTAACCAAATTACTTAAAAATTTATAGTACAGAAGTTAACCTTGGTATTTACATGACAACATAACATACACTTAACCGAGTATATTTTGATGACAACTTCAGTTCTTATATTTCTTTTCAGAATGCCAACTATTTATTTTCCTAATAATGTTGGGTATCTAATTACCTAGCACTATCTGAAAAGATGTATCTCTTTTAATCCTTGGGGTTCAAAGTAAATAAGGTAATTTTTTTTTTTTTTTTTTAGTGTTCCTATTTGACCAGATAAGCAAAGATTACTTTGAAAAAAAATTCCAGATAAAATATCTTGGTTCTTTCAGCGGCATTAGTTGATTCTTCGAAATTTCCGATTTGTAGATTTATTCTTATCACTGACTTAGGGTACCTGAATTCTTGCATTTGTCCCCTTGTACACATCTCCCACGATACATCACCAAAGACGAAGAAAGATGAGCTTCTGGCCCAATTTTTGCTTAAAAATTCCAAAGCACTAGGAGCACTTTAAGTTTGGTCTCGAAAGAAGGAGCTGTTTATGAAATCAAAGGGCTACCGATTCCCTGCTCATCCTGCACTGAAGCACATGATGACAATTTCAAACCCTCCCTTTTGGTTCATTAATTAGAACAGTGGATTTCATTGCTTCTGTGTGTGATTCTACAGTGATTAGCAGTACTTGTTTTTATCGTTTCATTTGGGTGGTCATTAATTTTGAAACTCTTACCACTCAGTATAGCTGGTTGTAGTTTTATGAAAGATGTAATTTATAGCTAAAGTGGCTTTTTTATGCATAGCTGCCTTTTTTATTGTTTAACAGTGTTTCTCAGCTATACAATCGGTTTCAAACTGGTTGTAAAAGTATAGCTGTGGCCAATGAATGTATTTATTTGTTGTTTCACTAAATTGTAACAAAACACTACTGTTAAGAATAAAAGTGTTTGTGCTTTTATTTGGAGGTCTGGTTTTCTTAAACGTCTCAATTGACAACACTGACTTCTGTCATATAAGCATAAGAACCCTGGTGCTACCAAAGAAAGAAAAATATCAGGAATTACAGATGATAGTTTGTTGTTAGTGAGCTTGCATTTATATCTGGACATCATGTCCCCTAATACTATACACTAATTTGACATGAAGTGGCATATGCTTTATTTAAAAATACCAAAATGATTGTGATAGTACATTTATTCAACATTTAGCTAAGAAAAATCTTTGTAAGGGGCGCCTGGGTGGCTCAGTCGGTTAAGCATCTGACTTCTTCGGCTCAGGTCATGATCTCACGGTTTGTGAGTTCGAGCCCCGCAACGGGCTCTGTGCTGACAGCTCAGAGCCTTGGAGCCTGCTTCAGATTCTGTGTCTCCCTCCCTCTCTGTCCCTCCCCCACTCATGCTCTGTCTTTCTCTCTCAAAAATAAACATTAACAAAAATAATAAAAAGAGTACAGTGCTTAAAAAAAATTTTTTTTTGTATGAAGCAACTTATAACACCTCTCTCTTTCTCTTCAGGAATAAATTTATCTAGCCCATAATCTTGGGCAGCTATTCATTGATTATTTGAAAAATTCTTCAGTGATGTCGCCTTTTCCCCTAAAAGAGTTCTTACTATTTTTTCCATAATAGAACCCCCTTTATAATTTGCCAAAATCACACCAAATTTTGAAGGCAATATCAAGGGATTTACTGACCACCCCTCCTTAAGTCCACAAATCCTTGGGAATCTAATAACTCTTGTTGTAAAGAATATTTGGAGTGAAATATTGACCTCTAATACAATAAAGTTGTCATTTTAAAAGTAATTTATTCAACAAACATTTATTAAGAGTTCATATGCCAAAAACTATGCTGTGGAGATGCAAAAATGGATAAAGTTCCTTTTCCTGCCCTTAAGGAGCTCACATTCTAGTAAAGGAGGCTTAAAAAAAAATACAGTACAATAAGTGACACAGTAGAGGTAGGTTGTAATTACAGTGGTGACATTTAAGAGGAAATTAGATCCTTCTTGGGTGAAATAAGGAAGATTTCACCGAAGCAGGCTCTATGCTGGCCTGCAAGGAGACTTGCAAATTTTCCAGGTAGGGAAGGATGGCTAGAGTGCCGGATGCAAAAAGCACAGCATGCATCAAGGTGTGGAGGCCCGATCCTGGTACACTGGAAGAAGTAAGTGTTCCATCAAAGCATGAGGGCTGGAGGTGGCACTGGAGACACATCAGAGGACCTTGTTAGAGTGCTTCTAGAAAGCCTGCTGTGGCAGCATTGTGGGGCACATGAGGGGAGACAGGTTAGCATAGTGCTCTAGGTAAGAGCAGAGAAGAGGGAAACACAGTGATACATCAGGGAACTGGAGAAAAAGTCCACAGCACTTAGACACCAACTGGATAGGGGAAGATGGAGAGGGGTGAGCCTAGGGAATTAAGACGATGACTACAGAATCAAGACAATGATTCTGAAATTAGCCAGAGTAAGGAACACGGGCATAAGAATAGATCTGGGGGGAGACTGATTAAGATACACAAGCATCTGTGGGACGACAGTGAAGACGTAGTAAACAGATGGATTGACAAGTGTGGATTAATAATGAGGATTTAGAAATCATTGAATTGGAATTACCCAAGAGTGAAAAGTGGTGGCGATTAAGAGCAAGAATGAAAGAGGAATAACATTTAAGGCATTAATGAAAAGAAGCTACAAAAGAAGCATCCAGGAGTGAAAGATAAGGAACGCTGGGGAAAAATGACTTTTTAAAGACAGGACCGCCAGCAGTGTTGAATGCAGGAAAAAAAGTCAAATAAGAAATGGCTTGTGAACTGAACTGTGAATTTAGAATTTGAATTTCTGACTTCAAAAGAAGAAATTGTTAGGAACTACAGAGCCAAAAGCAAGATTTTGGTTACGGATCAAGTGGGAGGTGACAAAATGATAGGAAAATTCTTTCAAAATGACTGACTTTAAAAGAGGGCAGGCGCATGACATGAAAGTTTGAGAAGCATACAGACAAAATTACCATTTAAACGCATCTCCCACACATTCAGATACTACAAATTGTCCTTTAAACTTTTACACATGGTGCTTACTCCATAGTCCTTTGAGTCTCCAAGAATATTGACTTAATTAGTAAATGTCTTTTCTATTCAAATGAGGTGTGGGGAGAAAATAAAACATATTGTTAAACTTAGCTCTATGATTATTCATTTAGAATATACTGAATACATATTAATACATTCATTCAACAAATATGTATTGGATACCCCACTATGTGCTTACTATGTGCTTGGCACTACAAGGGCACAAAAACGAAAAAGTATACAGCATTATAAGATGATATTCCTAAACCGTTATATAAATAAATCCTGCTTTATTAATAACGTGACATCTCAACATGATACACCTGCTAAAACGCATAGGGGGCACATCATTTTGAGGTATAGTTTTTTTCATTCACAATTACCATGTGACCAAAATTCTTAACCTTCTTCAAATATTTTTATCACTGAAGAACTGCCACTAATGAAAACCTCCTGAAATTGGTTTAGTTTTAGGGAGAAAAAGGTAATGAACCTCATGTACCAAAAAAAAATTATATGCCCTATGACTATACAAATCAAGCATTAAAAGGGCAACAAACTCAAAAAGAACTTTACACTCAAACTCAAAATAATCCCTTATTCTACAGCTTACCGTATTATAGTTCCACTTCTTTTTTTCCTGAAAAAGTCATTTAAAAAAATTATTCAGTATTACACACTGAAGTATTTATAAGGTTCAAAGGGCATGATGCCTGGAATCAACTTTCAAATGATTTAGGAAAAAACAGTATCTGTATATATATACAGAGAGCCTGAAAGATGAAGCAAACGTGAACAATTAGTGAATTTGGGTAAAAGAGTTCTTTGTACTAACCTGGAAACTTTTCTGTAAATTTGAA
Source organism: Paguma larvata (assembly GCA_030068075.1). Taxonomy (NCBI): domain Eukaryota; kingdom Metazoa; phylum Chordata; class Mammalia; order Carnivora; family Viverridae; genus Paguma; species Paguma larvata. The sequence goes on from CM057827.1 coordinate 3,253,383, forward strand.
ATTATGTAAAAATAAAAAGTTTCCCCCAAATTTAATTCAGCACTAGGTGAAGTATTAGAATAAATATATAAATCTATTCAACTTTTCACAATGTTTAGAAATCCCTTATGTCTTTGAGTTGGCATTGTATCTTGCTAGACACCAAAACAAGCCAATCAAAATACCAATATAATTCTAAAACAGATTAATTTCATACCAATGCACTTTTTGGGTTGCCAGATAAAACACAGGACTCCCAGTTAAATTTGAATTTTAAACAGGAAATAATTTTTGGTATAAGTATATTCCAAATATTGCCTACAACAAGCTTACATTAAAAAGTTATTCATTTTTTATCTGAAAGTCAAATTGAACTGGGCATTCTGTATTTTTATTCACTAAATCTGTTAACCTTCAATGTATTGAAAAATTTTAGGCTGTTAATTATGGATAATTCATGAGCCTCCTTAGCATCTTCCTATAAAACGCTCGACACACTGACCATGGCTTTATTTATATTACATCTTCTTAACACAAAATTCTTGAGAGGCTCAGAACATTTACTTAGCTGTAACATATATGAATTTGATAATCCTGATTTTGTTCAATGTTAAACTTTAAAATTTATACCACGTCATCAAAGTATTACTTTTACACACAATAATATTATACACAGACTTAACACAATTAAAAAAAAATTTACTTAAAACAATATAATTCTCCTTTTACAAAAGCAGCTTTATATAAAATGTTTGGCTTAAGAATGTCATTGCTCATATGCCTTTGAATGAAATTCCACTCTTTGGCCTTCATAGTCCAGACACAGGCACATTTCAACTTGTTTTGTTTTCTTTAATGAATATTTTGTAACAAATTCCTGAAGTTTTCTAATTCTTTCACACTCGTGGAAATTCTGTAAACAAAAAAAAGTTCCACTCAGAAACTATCATAGATACCTTTCCTCTATTATTCAACTCTGCATTTTTATTTATTTATTTATTTATTTTAATTTATTTTTGAGAGACATAGAGACACAATGTGAGCAGGGGAAGGGCAGAGAGAGAAGGAGACACAGAATCCGGGGGCACCTGGGTGGCTCAGTCGGTTAAGCGTCTGACTTCGGCTCAGGTCATGATCTCACAGTTCGTGGGTTCGAGCCCCGCATCAGGCTCTGTGCTGACAGTTCGGAGCCTGGAGCCTGCTTCGGATTCTGTGTCTCCCTCTCTTTCTGCCCTTCCCCTGCTAACGCTCCACTCTGTCTCTCAGAAATGAATAAACATTAAAAAAAAAAAAATTAAAAAAAAAAAAAAAGAATCCAAAACAGGCTCCAGGCTCTGAGCCATCAGCACAGAGCCCAATGTGGGGCTCGAACTCACAGACCGTGAGATCATGACCTGAGCTGAAGCTGGCCGCTTACCAACTGAGCCACCCAGGCGCCCCTCAAATCTGCATTTTTAGAGCACAGAAAAATTTTCAAGTAATTTATTTCAGTAAGTTTAAAGATGAGTAAACCATTTAGTCAATTTTGATGTACTTGAGTTCTTAATTTGATGTGGTAAAACTAAGATGATATTGCCCTGAAATTAGTTACTTTTAAGTATCGAAAACTTACTATTAAAGTTTTAACGTACAGAATTATAAAAGTACATACACTAAAATACTGAGATATTTAAAGTATTCATAAGTATATTCACATGCTTAGCATTTAAAGTACATAAGTGTAACTCACATAAACATTAAAATACGTATTTTAAATATGCCTAAGTATATGAATAGTGAAACTGATAAATATTCCATATTTAGTAAATACACAAAGAATCAAAGCTTTTGAACTATAGTGATAATAGTAAATGTGTGACCAAATTGTTTTCATTACTTTCTATAATTTAAAGTGTATTTTATTCTGCTCTCCACCATGAAAAAAGTAGAAGAATTCTCAATGAACTAAAATGTTAAGTTTCTGTGTACTAGAAATAATTGACCTTCAGTCAATTTTATTCTGCTCTCCACCATGAAAAAAGTAGAATTCTCAATGAACTAAAATGTTAAGTTTCTGTGTACTAGAAATAATTGGTCTTTAGTCAATTATTTCAAACTCAAAATATTTAATCATATTTTTTTAGAGTGAAGAAACACCATCCTTAGAAAATGTTGTTTGCATAAATCTCTGCATTCTCTATGTATGATGGCAACAGGAAATGCATCTACACCTAAATTTTGTAATGTAAGTTCCTTATTTCAAGATTATCTTCCAAACATTTTTACAAAAATTATTTTTAAAGAATTATTAACCTTTTTACATAATGGTGAATCCACAAAGAAATCTTATACATATACCTATTTTAAACAACATGATTGTTCCAGGACCTTCAAAAAATATGTGGGCAGCAGAAAAACTACTTTTAAATAATTAGAAAAATATATAAAATTCAGTAAGATGAATACTGAAGTCCAATCAATAAACTGATCATAATTATAAAAATCAAGAGATGAAAGTAAAGATACCATCTAATGATTATATGTGCCTACAAAAAAGTATTTCATAAGATCACAGATTTCTGTAGTGAAATAATTTCACTAAAAAGGATATTCCTTACCCAGTTTTATCTGAGAGTATATGTGTTGCATTAGACTTACTTGGCTAACAGAAACAATTTCAGTACATTCAAACTAACCTTCCAAATGCATTAAATAATGATACTATTTCTTGTCGGGTTAGATGGAACTCATAGCTTGGCCCACTTTCTGGCATATTTGCTATCAGCTTCTCAGAAAACAAAATCTTCAGAGCAGTACCCAAACCCTGAATCTACAATAGAAATAAGAAAAAAAGAAAAGTCAGAAAATTCTTTGTGCAAAGAATAAATGAAAAATAAGATTGAGCTAGATTTACTTACCTGAAGCTTTCCCCACAGTCGACATTTAAAACAACCAACACAATCCATGATTCTTGAAATATTTCTAAAATGCAGTCGAAAGTCCTCCTAAAAACAATTTAACGAGATTGTATTTAGATTTAGCATATAATCAAACACTAAGTTTTCTGAGTGCCTTTTATGTGCCCGGCACCGTGCAGGGGACCAGGGGGACTGAAAAAGGGGGAGAGAATTAAAATGCACATTCACTGAGCACCCCTGCGTACCAGTATCTACATACACATCTCAGCTCAGTTACCTATGTGTATATTTGTAGACACTTTAGTTTCTGAGTCAGGCAGTCCAGTTGCTGTTTTCTACATATGGGAATTTAGGCAACCTAACCTCTCCGAGTCTTGTTTTTTAATTCATGTAGATTATAATAACGTTTACCTTTGGATTTGCGGGGAGGATAAAATGAACTTTCAGTTTACTTACATTGGGTTCTTTATGCGTAAAGAAGTTAGTTTCATTTTGTATTTTAAAATACATCATAATGAAAAGTGGTTTTCCTAATTTAGCTTTTAATAGTTCTACATTAATATTTTATCTTCTAGAGCCCATCCTTCGAAGAAAAATTGACAGAGTATAAAGCAGATTAGATATTTTTTTGGGGGGGGGAACAAGTGAGTGAGGGACAGAGAGAGAGAGGGAAAGAGAGAGACAGAGAGAAAGAAAGAGAGAATCCCATGAGTGCCAGAGAGAGAGAGAGAGAGAGAAGCGCAACTCACCCCAAGTGGGACTCAAACTCACAAACCATGAGATCATGACCTGAGTCAAAGTCAGATGTTTAACCGACTGAATCACTCACATGCCCAAGATGACATTTTAAAATGAACTTATATATACCCGAAACTAATATAACACTCTATATTAATTATAAAAAACAATACTTAATGTGACTGTTTAAATCCATTGTGTTCACCATAAACTACTTTAGGAAAGTAACTCTCTGACAGTAACAAATTTTCTTGGTTTTTTACTTCTTTATTGTAAAAGAATACAGAAATCTGAATTCCAAAAATAATTCTGTTAAACTCCATAGGACATCAAAGCTGAGAGTTTCAAATTAAAACATTGTGAGAAGTATTTCTAATCTGCACCATATAAAAAGAGTTGATGCCAAAACACGCTCTGATAAACCAGCAAGTATACTAAAAATAAGGAAGACAGTGAAAATAGCAGAAAAAAGTCCTTTTACAGTATCTTCCCCCTCACTTTTAAGTTCCTGGAAGCTGCTGGGGAGGTTGTATAAGCAGTGAAGTCTGTATTTCTAGCAAGAATGCTTTCAGTAGGAGGTAGATGAGAGGTCAAAAATAACTATTATTTCACAGCAAAAAAAAAAAAAAAAAATGAGTGCAGAAAGTATTTTTGTTTGCAAACTGCATAAAATCAGGTTCTTTCCCCATAGAAAGAAACAAAGAATAACGAAACAGAGGAGTATTGCCATAAATAGTCCGAAGAAATCAGATCGAGTCCAGAGCTCCTGAGGGCCACCTGCCTTTACTCACCTAGAGCTTTGGAACAGAGAACAGTAACATAATTGTACTTGAGTGCCCAAGTAAACTGGAAGTCTGCTGAGGGTAGGAGCCGTTCCTTCCTTTAATGACAAGAATCCTATTTTGCACATAGTGAGTGTTGGATAAAGCTTCCCAGTAATATTTTTATTTGTAGGATTTTGATGCAAATATACACAAAGATGGTCTTTGCCTGAGCTAACACCGTTATTAAAAGACAATCCTGATAGTAACAAAATTTTGTAGGGTATCATGTCTTTCCTTACCGTGGCTCTGTGCTGGCCTTTTTAAATACCTTTAATTCCTGCTGAATGAGATGAATGACAAACACTGTGCCCTCTCTCCCAAAAGAGGATCTTGTAATTTAACCAAAACCATTTTCAGAATTCTCCTCAGCAAAAGACAGATTAATATTATCATTCGGGCTCTAGGTCCCTTTCCCTTAATTTGTAAGGTCTGTCTGCTATGAGACCATCAGTGTGAAGGCCATATGTAAAGTGTGCTGTGACACACAGGGTTCAGTCGTTAACTTTGAACACAACACAAACTAGACGTTAGGCTGACCTGCCTTTGGACTTCCTTTTATGGAGGAAAAGAAAGAGTATGACTCTGGCTTTTCTTATAATCTCATGTTTATATAATAAGATTTGTTGTTAACTATAAAAACACGGGCTTATATTCATACTTGCATAAGAGTTTGAAACTAAAAATTAAGTTAAAGTATAAAATTGTTACCTTTAGTTTGTTTGCTTCTTTTTTATCCCCAGCAAAAAAGGAATTCTCATCAAAATGCAGAGGAAATGACCTGCATTTCAAAACAGAGAAGACTCATTCTCAGGTATTATAAGATATTAAAAGTCCTGCCAGTACCATAACATTTTACTGGTCAGTGATGAATAATACAATTAAAATAGAGGAGACAATATAGTAAAATCAACTCTCTGTTGCCCCAAAACAAATTCTCATCCTAAAATCTATAACAACTACATAAAATAGAAGTTTGGTCCCAAACCCAGTGTGTTCAACCAAATATGAAAATAATGTTAGGTATCAACTACTACGAGAATGATTTTTAAAAGTAAAAACTTATGGCTTTTAGTACCTAAGTCAAAACAAAAACGAAACCCAATTCTAAAAGACCTATGAGCAAAATTAGCTTTTAATTATTTTTTTTAAATAATTTTCCATTCTCTAAGTTGAACGTTCAAGAATTGAGCTTCGGATACCACCTATCACTCTTCTATTAACGTTTTAAGTTGTACAAGTTGTAATATGTATTTACTTGATTTCATGAAGTATCTCCAGAAGTAACATTTTGTTTTCTGCATCCTGATCTTTATTTCCAGTGAAGAGTTGAAAATCTGGGCGCTCGAAGAATGGTACCACTTTAGATAAAGCCCTTAATTCTATTAAGTAGAGAAAATACAAGTTCTTAAGCCTTCTTGGCCCTTCTCCTTCAGTCAAAATTCCATCAAACCGCTGCTGAAATTCTGTAATGTTGTGTCCCCATTTCTTTTCCAACCACGTTTCTAAGAAGAAAGAAAATTAAATAACATTAAAATCTGAATTTTAAAATGAACTTTTAGTTTACTTACATTGCGTTACTTATGCCTACAGAAGTTAGTTTCATTTTGTATTTTAAAACACATCACAATGAAAAGTGCTTTTCGTAAGTTAGCTTTTAATAGTTCTACATTAATATTTAATCTTCTAGAGCCCATCCGTCAAAGAAAAATAAATTCGCTGTTTTACTGAGAAATATGGTTTCGCAAAAATCAAATGTTTGAATATAAACATATTTATAAAACCAAAATGCATAATTTAAACACGACTATCCAAAATTACTAATAAGTTTAAAGCCTTGTTTAAAATTGAAGTTACTATATTTTGCTCCTGAGACATAGGGATACTTTAAATCCCAGAAGAAATAGGTTACCGATGAAAAGCGGCCATGGGCTTGTTGTGCAACAGGATTTTTAAAGCATAAAGAGAAGTGGGAAATACTTTTACCCAGTGAAGTCCAGGCCTGAAGCTGGCGCACAAATAAGAGGGTTTAACACAGTAATATCTAATGAATAACAAACTATACTATTAGGAGCTATTTTAACTCCCATAACAAAAGATATTTCCAAGGTGACGTGTACAATTTTGAGCAGCTTCTTAAAAGAAGGTAAAGAGAGAGTGGATCAGGCTGAACACGTCCTCATAACATCTAAGGTTCCTACATTCCTGATAACTACCACGTAAGAACGAATTTTTACTGCCTGATGTTCACTGGGGTCAACTTTGTCCCATTCAGGTAAACTCCAAAACATTTTAAGAATATCTGAAAATAAGTGTGGTAAAACAAGCAACAGTGAATGTCACATACCTTGTAGAAGATATCGTGCACTCAAATGCACATTGATGCTTGCATGCAGGCCAGATATAAGTCTGTAGAATGCTCTTTTTTCTACACAGAGGCCTAAAAATAGTAATTTGGTAATAGAAATTTCATCTGTGATACTCGAACCATTATAAAATTAATTTCATATGTCTTTAAAAATGAGAAACATTTTTAACATTTAAATTTGCTGAAAAGTTTCCAATTACCTTCTAGCCAGCTGTAAAAGGTGTTCTCTGAAATTAAAAGCAAAAAATAAGTCACAAAGCTGTAGAAATGCCAAAATGTAAGTTTTTTTATATATAATAGCAAATTTGTACCAAACAGTGATTTAAAAATTAATGAAAGTTCCAATTTTTATTTGAAATTTCTCCAAAGGAAAGAGATAAGTTCGTGGTGTGGATTCCATTAAATACCATTCTCTTGCCCAGTCTTTATTTTATTTATTTTATTTCTAATTTTTTTTTTTTTAATAGGCTTCCTGTCAAGTGCAGAGCCCAACACAGGGCTTGAACTCATGACTGTGGGATCAAGACCTAAGTTGAGATTAAGAGTTGGATGCTTAGGGAAGCCTGGGTGGCTTAGCCGGTTAAGTGTCCAGCTTCAGCTCACGTCACGATCTCACGGTTCATGAGTTCAAGCCCTGCATTGGGCTCTGTGTGGACAGCTCAGGGCCTGGAGCCTGCTTTGGATTCTGTATCTTTCTCTCTCTGCCTCCGCTCTCTTTCTCTCTCTCTCTCAAAAATAAACATTAAAAAAAAAGGAAAACTATTTGGATGCTTAACCGACTGAGCCACTCAGGCACCTCCTCACGCCTAGTCTTTAAAAGGCGTCAGCATTGCCTTAGGTAGTCTGGGTCTCAAAACTTTCCACGCAAAATATTTTATATAAGGTCAGAACACAGGTGATGCTTTGAAAATTAAGAACTCATTATATGTGTTTCTAAATTTGAAAGTAAACAGAATTTATGAAATAGAATTGGGGTGTATTATTTGCATGTAGCTCATGGTATCTTATGCCACGCAATATTTCAAAGAAGCAATATATGGAAGTGTTACACTACCAAATATCGCTTACACTCCATGACCCAATAAGATCACTGTTCATATACTTAAACCTGATAATTCTGCTTTTAGAATTATGTTCTAAAGAAATAACTCAAATGGTGAAGGAGTAGATAATTTGTATGATGACATTATGTGTAATTTTTAAAACCTGAAATAATCAAAATGTACAATTTTGAATTTGTTACTTTAACATGACAGAATACTATATAACTAGGTAACATGCTAGAATAATATAAAACTATTTAAAATGGTAAGAATGTGGAGCATGACAGTACATGAAAGTGTTTATCTGAAATAACATGAAAAGCCATGGGTATAATTTTTGTAACTATGTAAAGATTCTACGTATGCATTTACTACAGATGGCAAACACTGTACTATGCAGTTCTTTTGATTAAAGTTGCTTGTAGGTATATTTAAATTTGAACTAAACAAGCATAAAAATAATAGAAGGAATGACAAAGAGAATATGCAATAAATTAGACTATCTAAAAACTTAAAACATCTATTTGTCAGAAAGCCTCACGGGCAAAAGTAAAAGGCAAACAACTAAGTAGGTAGAATGTACGTTACAAATACAACCAAGGGAGAATATCTTAAATACATAAAAACCTCATAAACTGAATTAAAAATGCTAAAGTGCTTATATAAAATGGGCAAATAATAGCAGAAAATTCACAAAGGATAAACAACAAATGGTAATAACTGATAAAAGTTAATTCAATTTCCCTAGTAATAAAAAATGCAAATTAAAACTATAGATATACCAGTTAAAAAATTTTTTTAATGTTTATTTACTCTTGAGAGAGAGAGAGAGAGAGAGACACACAGAGTGCGAGTGGGGGAGAAGCAGAGAGGGAGACACAGAATCTAAAGCTCTAAGCCACCTAGGAGCCCCATAGATACACCGCTTTTAACAGTAAAGATAAAAATATGACAATACTGGGGCGCCTGGGTGGCTCAGTCGGTTAAGTGTCTGACTTCGGCTCAGGTCATGATCTCACAGTTTGTGGGTTCGAGCCCCCTGTGCTGAATGCTTGCTCAGAGCCTGGAGCCTGCTTCAAATTTTGTGTCTCCTCCTCTCTCTGCCCCTTCCCCACTCATGTTCTGTCTCTCAAAAATAAATAATAAAATGTAAAAAACAAAAAAAAATTTAAAAAAATGACAATACTCAATGCTGAAAAGGGTGAGGTGAAACTAGCTGGCACACTGATTGGAAGGGATGTAAAAGAGCACACCCTTTCAAGGACAAAATGCTATCTGGTGATATGTATGAGGAGCCTAAAATGTTCATAACCTTTGATCCAGTAAATCCATTTCTAGAAATTGAGATTGTTTTGGGGGCACCTGGGTGGCTCAGTTGGTTAAGTGTCCAACTTCAGCTCAGGTCATGATCTCATGGTCATGTGAGCCCCATGTCAGGCTTTGTGCTGATAGCTTGGAGCCTGGAGCCTGCTTCAGATTCTGTGTCTCCCTCTTTCTGCCCCTCCCCCGCTCATGCTTTGTGTGTGTCTCTCTCTCTCTCAAAAATAAACAAACATTTAAAAAATTTAAGAGGGGCGCCTGGGTAGCTCAGTCGGTTGGGCGGCCGACTTCAGCTCAGGTCATGATCTCGTGGTCTGAGAGTTCGAGCCCCATGTCGGGCTCTGTGCTGACGGCTCAGAGCCTGAAGCCTGCTTCTGATTCTGTGTCTCCTTCTCTCTCTGCCCTTCCCCTGTTCACGCTGTGCCTCTATGTCTCTCAAAAATAAATAAACATTAAAAAATTTAAGAAACAAAATAAAGAAATTTAGGCTGTAATGGATTAATATATCCCCCCTAAAATTAATAGTTGAAGCCCGAACTCCCTGCGTGATGGGATTTGGAGGTGGAGGATTTGGGAGGTGATTAGATTAGATGAAATCATGAGGGTGGGGTCCCCATGATGGCATTAGAAGCTTCCTATAGGACCCAGCAGATCCTAGAGTTCTCCTGGAGGAGTAAAGGAGAGGGCGTTTTACCTGACAGAGGCCAGGGGGAATGTCTAGCTTCCTTGTGCAGTACGTAAAATGCACAAGTGAATTGTAAGAGGCTGAGGCAGGTTGTCTCTACTGCCTGATCGCAGGCACAGCCAATTTTCTCTTAATCTGTGCGTTCACCTCCAGAATCTTAGATAAACAGGAGTCTCAGAAGTAGGAAGAAAAGTTTGCCAAGTAAACATCTGAATGTATCTGCAAACATATGTCTATATAATATATGATAAAGAAATTATATTTACCTTCACTTTTCCCTGAAAAACAAAACAAAATGTTTATTATTGTAAAGTCCTTCCAGATGTCACTTTACCATGCTATACTTCCATAAAAATAAGACTCTGAATAATAGTTAGTTTTAGTCCATCGGTTCACCCACCTAAGCAAAATCTGACAGCAAGACACTTGTGACAGCAACTCTCTCTAGTGGCAATGGGAATTATGCCTGCTTTGCCTCAAGGGCATCATCTCCAAGAGCCTGGATAAGGAGTGGTTTCAGCTCGTACAAGATTTAATATGGGCTGACAGGAGACACAAATCTAATCTATCATCTGAGAGTACTCTCAAGTGTCTCAAGGACTTACTGTTATTTGGTTGGCAGAGCCTTTTTCCACATGTATCCTAAATCTATAACACAGTTTCTGCTAAAGATTTGTGTTCTTACTTTGAAACCTCCAGACTGACACTGTGAAATTTTACCTTATTCGGGAATATTTTTAAAGACTATTAGTTAAGATTCAAATTATGCACAGTTCAGTGGTTTGTAAGCAGCTGCTCATTTACTATTAAAACCCTGTCTTCATTTTGCCCATGCTTACTTAATGCCATCACTGTTTGAGTATTAAAATAACATATGCTCATTGCGAATATATATTTAAAAAAAAAGAGGACACAGATGAAATAAAAAATGTTACCCATAACTCCTTCTGCCCTATATAAATACCGTTTACATTTTGGTAAATGTCTTCTTCTTTGCAAAAAGATATTTAGATATTAAATGTTTTTACAGAAGTATATTATAATGCTGTATACATATACACATACATGTACATATATGTATATTGTATACATACTGTTTGATACTTCAGTGTGCAATTGGTCACTACTGACAGAAATGAATACAAATTTCCAGCAACATTTCTACCAGCTGCAGTCTACCACATGAGTAAGCCATAAATCATCTATCCAGTTCCTTAATGATAAACATTTAAATTGTTCCCACTTACCTTTCAGATAAGTGAGGGTGGTTAATTAATTTATCAGATCATACTGTGAGTTCATAGTGAGAATCACCTCATACCTAGGAATTTGCATTTCATCTGATAGTAAATCAATAGCTTCCAGTGAGTTACCATATGGGACTCCACATAAACCCAAACCCTTGTTTAAAGATGTTCTTTCATTTCGAATCTAAGAAAGACGAGTCTGCCAACATTTAGGGAATGATGCAATCCTATTGCTTTCCAGGAGGAAATTTATGTTTATTGACTCTATGAGATCAGCAGCTTTTCAAATGAATTTTAAAAATGAAAACCTTACAAATTTGCTAAAAGCACATCAAAGATTTCATCAGTAAGCACATATTATGAGAACAGGGATATATATTTTCTAAGCAAGAAGTCTGAAATCATTTACTGAAATGGTTTATTTAACAAACCATCCTGCCTGTTATAGACTGGGCAGGGTTTCTGAGTTTCAATCTTACACTTCCTCTGCACTTTCACAGTGCCTAGCGCACAGTACATGGAGGGTAATCATTTGTTGAAGGAACAAATGATCTTCACGACTATAGACAAGACCATTAAATGAGGCGAGCAATTTTCATCAATCATTTATGTAACAAACTACCCCATCTGCTACGTGTCAGGTTCTCTCCTAAGAGATGAAACCATAAATACTCCCCTTATGTCCAAAGTACTAGGTAGATCAATAGATAGATAATACTAAAATAATGCCGGACAGTGGAAAGGTGGTAAGAAAAACAAAACATGACACAAGACCACTTTATGAGGACAGAGAGGTTTCTTCCAGTTAGGAGGGTCAGGGAAAGTGGAAAAGGCAGCGTTTGGGCAAGACCTTGAGTATAAGGAGAAAATGAAAAATGTTAATGAAACATAAAGACATGTGAATTTAAAATCAGACTCCCAGTATATACAATGATTTCAAGTTCTGGGAAAGATTTGAGGCAGAAGGTTTTTAGATATTCGTTTAACTGGAAAAATGAGTAAAAATAGTAAAAAACTAAACACAGACATTATATAAAAATGCCTAGAAGAATAAATATTTAACCCAATCTCCATCCTATGATAATCTAATACCATGAACTTCATTACACAAATACTCCTTACTGCAGTATAAATATTTTAAACACCAATTTCTCTGTAAGGGTGAGGCACAACTTCTAGGAAATAGGAATATATGATCTCAAACGCTCCTGCCAACCCTTACCTGGCCTTCTCCTTCCTTCTAACCAAAGTTCACTGCCTGATAAATAATATAACAGTGCAAATAAATAACTCACCTTGACCAGAAGCCAAAGGATTTAAAGGTCTTTTAATCGTCTGTGGCCTAGAAACAAAAGAATTCAATTATAAAATATAATTATGTTACCTATCATGTTATAATTACTTAAATAAAAGTGAAATTATCTCAGAGAGTTTCTTAATGACTACATCCAAAAGCAAACTGTTTTATTGAGCTTATAAAATATTTAGTTTTCTCTAATTGCTTTAAGGGACGGTGGTTGTAATTTGTTTTAGCAGTAATAGTTTCTGATCTTTTCCCATTGTAGCAGCCAGAAAGTCATTTCTTAATCGCTTCTTCAAACAAAGGAAGAAAATACCAGGCAAGTTCTTCTCCTAGAGCCATAAATGTTTTTATATATATTTCATATACATATACATGTGTGTGTGCATGAATATGTGTGTGTGTTTGTGTGACACAAAGCACACTCCAAAATGAAAGACGAACAAACAAAAAATGTAAATATTCAAACCAAGTATTAAAATAAAAAGGGAAAAAAGTATTTCCACTTAGTAGTCTTAGCTACATCAATTTGCCCTGTGGCCACCAAGTTTATTATGATTTCAGTAAAAGGTGTTTTTTTTTTAAGATTTATTTGGTTTTTGAGAGAGAGCACAAGCTGGGAAGGGGCAGAGAAAGAGGGCAACAGAGGATCTGCAGCGGGCTCTGCGCTGACGGCAGCGAGCCCGACGTGGGGCTGGAACTCAGCAAATCGTGAGATCATGACCTGAGCCGAAGTCGGACGCTCAACCGACTGAGCCACCCAGGCGCCCCTGTTTTAGTGCACTTTAAAAAAAATACTCCTCAGGGGCACCTGGGTGGTTCAGGTGGTTAAGCATTCAACTCTTGATTTCAGCTCAGGTCATAATCTCAGAGTTCATGGGTTCAACCCCAGCATTGGGCTCTGCACTGACAGTGCAAGGCCTGCCTGAGATTCTCTCTCTCCCACTCTCTCTGCCCCTCCTTTGCACACATGTGCTCTCTCTCTCTCTCAAAAATAAATAACCTTTAAAAAATAAATAAAATAAAAATTTTTTAAAAACTGCAGGAGCACCTGGCTGGCTCAGTTGGTAGAGCATGTGACTCTTTTTAAAAAATTTTTTTTTAGTTTATTTATTTTGAGAGAGACAGAGAGCACAGCAGGGGAGGGGCACAGAGAAGGAGAGACAGAATCCCAAGCAGGCTCCGCACTATCAGCACAGAGCCTCATGCAAGGCTTGAACTCATGAACCTTGAGATCATGACCTGAGCTGAGATCAAGAGTCAGACACTTAACGGACTGAGCCACCCAGGCACCCTGAACATGTGACTCTTGATCTTGAGATTATAAATTTGGGCCTCAAGAATGGTAAGAGATTACTTAAAAATAAATCTATGGAAAAAAAATAGCTTTAAAGTGGGTCAATATGTCAAACATTCCTAATAATAAACAAGGGAATTTAAATTAAACACATGGCAGAAATGAGTAAATAATGAAAACTCTCCATTTCAAAACTGGAGAAATTCAAGTCAAAAAAAAGAAACAGACTGACACACAGTGAGTGTTCAAGTTTACCCATTACAATTATTCTCTGAAATTAATTTAACTTGAAAGCAGGTAAAATAACTATAGCCACAAAAAGACAAATACAGAGCATCAAAAAGAGAATTAGGAGTGATCTAGTCTATATTACTAACTATACGATCTTGGGAGTGAAGTAAACCTGGCTGGCTCTAGGCTATTTCATCTATAAAATGATATTCTATAATCCAATGAAGGAATATGTGTGAAATGTGTACAGTACTCCCGAAAAGTCTAACACTATTCTGTCTTATAAAGAAGAAAAAAATATGTGTTGAAAGTCATGTCCACATGTTTCCCCAGAGAGGCACTAGATTAATTAATAAGTATTTTCTATGTCCAAATACATCCCTTAACAGACTGAATGTGATTTGCAATTTAGAGTCATTAGGATTTTGTCTGGTAGAAATCACTGTATCTTTCAGGATTTCCTAAATGAAAATGACACATACTTAAAACAGTTTTCTTCATAGATGACATTCCATATCTTCCAAGCATCTGGTCCTTTGTAACCTGTGTAGCGCTCAGGATTAAGGAGCAAGTCTACGTATTCAGCATCAGGAGACTGTATGTCTGTAAAATAAAATGTTTCATTAAATCTTTTTCTTTAGTTACCTTAAAAAAACTAGTATAATAGACGATACTCCACTGATTCGAAGGCACTGCAAATGTAACCATGCATCCAGACGGATCCTTTAAAAACAGCCTCTTACAAGAGAGATAAGAGAAACAAAAAAGGACGGAACAGCCACATTAAATGTACTCACTAGTTGCAAAAGCATCGTGCTTTTAAAAATGGTGAAAAATAGGAATATGTGAATTTTAGAATTGAAGAAATATGGTAATTCAATCCTCATAAGCCTGCCGGGCAAAGAATACACTGCATGTTTCCCCTCCACTTTAGCCACAAGCAGTTCAGCAGTAACTAAGGTAAATGAAGACGCAGGACTACCACACAGTGTTTGTTGCCAAAAACTTCCTTCTTACACGGGCACCATCAAGATCCACTACGAAGCTGTCCCAAAGGTATAATCCTAAACATGCAAAAGGTTACAAGCAGGATATTAGCTTCAGCACTATTTATTGAAGGGAAAATCAGAAGCAATCTGAAACATCCAACAGAACAGAGCATGGGCTCTGGAGCTAGAGTGTGTGGGTTAGAATCCTGGCCCTACTCCCTACTCCGTGTGGAACTCAGGGGAAATTACATATATTGCAGGCATTGCTGCCAACATTTATAAAATGGTGATAATACTCATAGCACTCCCATGGCTTAAGTTTCTATGTGTAGAGTGCTTAGAACAACAGTAAGAATATAAGACATATTAGCTAGTGGTATTACGACATATCTTAACAGACCATTATAAAATTGTTAAGTACAAAGGCTATCTAATAAAATGAAAGATAAGCAATTAGACATCAATGAAAAACATACAAATATTGGTGGCAGGGACACCTGGGTGGCTCAGTCGGTTAAATGTTAACTCTTGATTTCGGCTCAGATCATGACCGCATGGTTGTGAGATCAAGCCCCGCACTGGGCTCTGCGCTGAGTGTGGAGATTCTCTCTCCCTCTCACTCTGCCCTCCCCCACTCATGTGCAGCACATGCTCTCTCTCTCTCTTAAAAAACATTGGTGGGATGCTAGTTTCTCATATGTTCTATAAATTTGTATAATTTATTATAACTTTGAAAGCAAAAAATGGCCCTAGTTCTCCACAGACTTTGGGAAATTCATTAATATACATCAATCCCTAATTCATTTATATTTTCAAAATTTCTTTTGAGAGAGAGAGAGAGCAAACAGTTGAGGCAGAGATAATCTTAAACAGGCTGAGCCACCCAGGCACATCCCCCTCCCCCATTATTCATTTATAAAGTGTAACAATGTGAATGAATAATAACGAAGTGGGCAAAATGGCCTCAAAGCAGCCAAAGTAGATGATAAAAATCTGAGTACACAGGTGCTTATGTGAAAGTCCATCAAGCTCTCAACGGCACCTACTTCTTATTAAAAACACAATGACTAGCATGCCTGGATGGCTCAGAAGGTTGGGTGCCCAACTCTTGATTTCAACTTAGGTCATAATCCCAGGATCATGAGATCAAGCTCCGTGTCAGGCTCCACACAGAGTATGGAGCATAAGATTCTCTCTCGCCCTCTGTCCCTCCCCCACCTTCTCTCTCTCTCTCTCTCAAATAAAATTTTTTTAAAAGAAAACACCTAAAAACACAATGACAAAAACAAAAATAAAACTAAGTTTGGTTAATTTTATCCTAATTGACAGTATACTTGAGACATAGAGGAAATTCTGCTTCTAAAAGTAGCACAGTGATAACATCTAGAAATTACTGACAGTCCATGCAGAAGTGGCAATTTAAATAACTAGAAAAAGTAGAAATAAAAACTTAAAAACAAATTTGCATAGGTGCACCTGGGTCGCTCAGTCAAGTTAAGCATCTGACTCTTGATTTCAGCTCAGGTCATGATCTCACAATTCATGGTTCAAGCCCCACACCAGGCTCTGCACTGATGGTGCAGGGCCTGCTTGAGATTCTCTCTCTCTGCACTTCCCCCACTCATGCTCTGTCTCTCTCCCTCTCTCAAAATAAACATTAAAAAAAAATTTGCATGGACTCCTCTAGTTGAGAAACAGATGTCCTGTTCATCTCAACGAATACTAAAAGTATTGCCACAGTATATATAGCAAATAGTAATAAATAAAAAACTCTCTTTTAAAAATAAATAAATAATGGCTCAGCATCTAGTACTTTAAGACAGAAAGCTAATCACCAAATGATTAAATTTTAATATTCTGCCTAATTCGACATAAACATTAGCTGACTAGTAATTTTACTTATAACAAATACTTCATCTTGCCTCTTTTTAATAAAAAATGATTATTATGATAACCATATTTTACAGATGACAGAAGCTCAAATTTTTTTTAATCTTTATTTATTTTTGAGAGAGAGAGAGAATGCAAGTAGGGGAGGAACAGAGAGAGAAGGAGACACAGAATCTGAAGCAGGCTCCAGGCTCTCAGCTGTCAGCAGAGCGCTCGACGCGGGGCTCAAACTCACGAATCGCAAGATCATGACCTGAGCCGAAGTTGGATTTTTAACCGACTGAGCTACCCAGGCGTAAAGCTCAAATTTCTAATTAAAATGTATAAAATGCCTTCTGTCTTCTACCTATCATTTACACACATTATTTCTTCCTTATAAATCTACCCTTTTCTGTTTTAATATTGACCCTCCTTGAAGAGAAGAAACAAATATAAATGGACGAGTGATTCATCCAAGATAACAGAACTCCACAGATAAGAAATGAGTTATTGATTCTCAGCCCTTGCCACACAAATATAAGTATGTAGTCTCAAAAGGATACTTTGGTAAACAAAGTTAAAATATTATTGCTCGTTCTCTAGCATTGCCAGTCTAAAACAAGTGTGCTGCATGTTAGAAGCTTAATTTTATCTCACATAGTAATGTTCAGGCCAAAGAATCTTTGCGGAAAAGACAGTAAAATTAGGGGGTTATCTCCCTATGTTTACTAGTCTAAACCTTGGTGTAAGTCCACAACTCCTTATCCAACATCCCTGGGGCCAAATGTGTTTTGGAATTCAGAACTTTTCAATTTTAGAAAAGTATTACAGTATCCACAACACACAATGAATATTATTACTCCAGCAGGAACTGGGAAGCAACTTTTAATCAAACGCCAAAAATATATTTCTGTAACGAAACGGGTGAATATTCACACTAAGTGAGTCTTAGCTAAACTTAGGGGGAAATACTCAGTTTCAGAGCTTTCTGATTTTGGAATTATGAACCAAGGATTATAAATATTATCTGACAGAACATGGTCATGTTTTAGAGTAAGGGAAGCATACGTTTCTTTTTTTTTTTTTTCTTCCAAAGTAAAACCACAAAGTTAAAAATAAGTACCTTCCCTTTGCCTTCCTCTTTTTGGGGAGAATTGCAGGATTCTACTCTCACTTGCAACTGAAATGATCTCTACCACTCTTTTTGCTAGTATTTCAAATGATCATTAATCTGCTGCAAAAGACACCACTGAAGGATATCAAAATTCCGTTTGATTTTGTTTAGCCAATTAAAAGGCTGACCATTGAAGTTAGAAAAAGGAAGACACTAGGAAAAGGAAGACTAGGAGAGTCCATTAATCCAGGAGTAGGGCTCCTGGATTTGCACACGACCAGCACCTGGCCCAGCTCCGCACGCCTCAGATGCAACTCATGTTTCATTCTTCTCTTCCCGAAAGTAATACACACCACCATTGCGGAAAACATGTAACAATCCAAGGCCAGTACAACAAAAGCAGGTTTTTGCAATCTCTACATTTGAGCTATTTACGCCAAATGCCTGTTTATATTACAAGAATTATACGTACATTACTGAGATACACAGAATGGTAATTTTTCTGGTAATCTTTTTCCAGAAACTGAGGTGTTGTTTTTTTTTTTAACTGCGGTAAAACACACATAATGTAAAACTTACTGTTTTAACCATGTTTAAGAGTTGTGCAACTGTCACCACAACGGTTTCCAAACTTTTCTATGACCCCCGACAGAAATTCTAGAACCATTACACAATAACACTCCGTTCTCCCCTTATCCTAATCTCTGGTTACTCTATCAACTTGCCTATTCTAAATATTTTATGTGAGTGGGATCAGATGATAGTTGTCCTTTTGTTTCTGCCTTATTTCATTTAGCATAGTATTTACAAGGTTTATCCATGTTGCAACACATATCAAAACTTTGTTTCTTTTTATAGCTAAATAATATTCCCTTGTATATATTTATTATATTCCATTTGTCCATTCATTAGTTGATGGACATATGGGTCATTTCTACCTTTTGGCTGCTGTGAATAAGGCTATCATGAATATGGGCATACAAGTATCTGTTCCTCTGTCTTTAATCTTTTTCAATATATGCTTAGGAGTTGAATTATTAGGTCATATGGCAATTCTGCCTTTAGCTTTTTGAGGAACTGCCAAACTTTTGAAACTGAGTTCTAGAAACCATTTGAAGGGGTACCTGGTGGCTCTGTCGATTAAAGCATCAGTCTTCGGCCCAGGTCACGATCTCATGGCTCGTCGGGCTCTGTGCTGACAGCTCAGAGCCTGGAGCCTACTTTGGATTCTGTGTCTCCCTCTTTCTCTGCCTTTCTCCCGCTCATGCTCTGACTCTCTCTCTCTCTCAGAAAAAAAAATAAACGTTAAAAAATTTTTTTTTAAAAATTAAAACCATTTGAGAAGATTTTTCTTTCCTCAGGCACGATTTGAAACAAAATGCACACTATAAAAAATGTTATACCATCGGCTTCACAGAAGCTGTCTGAGGAGTCATCATGCTTGGTCCACTGAAGAACAGCCTTCTGCGTCTCCTCACTTCAGATAAAGAAAACAGGTAATGTTATCCTTTTTTTTAAGTTAATATTTCACAAGAAATAAAATACAAAATACTAAGCAAAAAAAAAAAAAAAATCAAACCTCAGCGATTCATCCACAGCGCCAAGTCGTTCAGCTTGCTCACATTCTTCAATGAGGTTATTGGCTACCTCGGAATACTAAAAGGACAAGAGGAATGACTAGATTACAATTTACTGCATTTTTAAAACTTTTTAAAGAATTTCAAAGTTATTTGAGGTTCGTTTATACCTAGCACCATTTCTGTGGCTTCAAAACTTAAAAAAAAATAAGGCACCTCAGTGGCTCCGTCAGTTGAGCAACTGACTCTTGATTTCAGTTCAGTCATGATCCCAGGGTTGTGGGATCGAGCCATGTGTCAGGCTCCAGGCTGAACACAGAGCCTACTTGAGATTCTCTCTTTCTCTCTCTCTCTCTCTCCCCCTCTGCCCCTCACCCCGACTTGTGATCTAAGGAAAAAAAACTGAAAAAACTTAAGCCCTCATTTCCTCTGAAGCTAAAAAAAATGAGTAAAAGGCATTGCCTCTTGCTTTTGTTGGTGAAGACATTTACTATAATGCTCACAAAATAAAGGATATAGTTCTGATAACTCATTGCAAGCTGTACGAAGAAAATCTCTGAGGTAGAAGGAGCACTGGGCAAGGCATCATGAGACAACATGAGGCTGTATATATAAAAATTTTCATAGTAACATACATATTAAAATTTTTAATTTAGAACAGTCATTTACTCTAAATGAAAAACCACATATACTAGAAAGATACGTAAACGCACCACTACAGCTGCACATGTTAAGGTATTGTTCTTAGACATACTCTTCTTAGCCAACCGGTAATTTATAAAGTAGGTGCTTTGGCTCTGTAAGTAGATTTGTGTGTTCTGGTGTTTATGTGGCCAGAGGTATTTCTATGGCCCTTGCAGATGGTAAATGATAACCTTTTGTGGAAGTGACATATCATCATCAACTGTGGTGAAAAATCTAAATTTAATACTTTTTCATTAAGTCTGTACTTCTTTGTTTCTTTCTTAGTTATTTTGACCAAAAAGATTCATTGTAAAATTTTTAATTACTAAATAGTAAAATAATTATAAGCTGTCGATATGCACTATACAAAAAAAGATAAAACCATTATAGAATGACTACTCTCTCTATGCAGGATTGCTCACCCGCTATTTCCTATGTATATTTAAATAAACCTAACCTATAATTTGCCAGGTTTCTCACTGACAAGTCAAATGGCAGCCTGGCATCTTAGGATATATCAGAGGCCACAGCACAATTGGCTGCTAATTCCAAGAGACCAGAAGGGCACAGTGTGCGATGATGTTCCCTCCACTTCCCAAGACTGTAAGGAGTTAGCTGTCCCCAGCCATTGTGTCTCCTGCAATTATTTCATAGGCAGGTATTTTATCACCCAGTATACTGTCCTTAGAAAATCATTTATTTACATCTAGAAAAGGTTAGAAAAGGAAGCACAAGTTATTATTGGTCAACTTCGTATTAAAGTAAGAACTCTTGGGGCGCCTGGGTGGCTCAGTTGGTTGGGTGGCCGACTTCAGCTCAGGTCATGATCTCACGGTCTGTGGGTTCGAGCCCCGCGTCGGGCTCTGTGCTGACAGCTCAGAGCCTGGAGCCTGCTTCGGATGCTGTGTCTCCCTCTCTCTCTGCCCTTCCCTAGCTCACGCTCTGTCTCTATGTCCCTCGAAAATAAATAAAAAACGTTAAAAAAAATAAAAATAAAATAAAATAAAGTAAGAACTCTTTAGTGCACATATATCTCAAAGGAGATGACAAAGGAAGCTAGAAATACAAAGCATTTGGTCAATCAAATCCATCTTAACTTATTTTAATTCAACTATTAATATTTTATTTAAAACTCAGGACAAATGATAAATTATTCAGGATGCTAGGGGGTCTGCATAGCTCAATCAGTTAAGCGTCTGACTTTGGCTCAGGTCATGAACTCACAGTTTTTGAGTTTGAGGCTTGCATGGGGCTCTTTGCTATCAGCACAGAGCCTAGAGCCTGCTTCAGATCCTCTGTCTTCCTCTCTCTCTCTGCCCCTCCCCCACTCACGTCTTTCTTTCTCTCTCTCTCTCTCTCTCTCTAAAATGAAAATAAACATTTAAAAACAATCATACAGGATGCCAGAACAACAGGCATAAACCAGTCCTGCCTCAGGCACACCTTGGCAGATGGTCCCTTGACGTACTCTTGTTACTCTCTAAGTGCTTTGGATTTTACTTACTTCAAGAGAGATGGAACACATGAGAGGATTTTTAAACCTAGGAGAGATACAATCTTTCTTTAAAAAAAAAAATCGCTTTGGCTGGGGTCTTTAGAAGAGACTATATGGGAGCAAGGGCAGAGTAGGCAGACCATTTAAGAGGCTACTATAATAATCCAGGCAAAAAAAAAAATGATGACATCTTTAAATATAGCAGTAGCAGTAAAGATTGTTAAGATTCTGGATATATTTTAAAGCTTTTTAATCACGAATTGAATTTGTCCTACCAAATAGGCCTTGAAACAGTAAAAACCCAGTAACATTTAGCACCCCTAGGAGCCAGATTATAATCTCTACACACCATTTGCCACTAAAAGAACCAGGACTGTTTAGAAAAAACATTTATAGCAAAAAGGTTAATTCCAAGCCCAAAGTAAGAAACGTACAAAATAAGCCTAGGAGATCTTTTCATTATAGAAAGCAAAAATTCTAGGGGCCCCTGGGTGGTTCAGTTGGCTAAGCATTCGATTCTTGATTTCGGCTCAGGTCATGATCTCACGGTTCGTGAAATGGAGCCCTGGTTTGGGCTCTAAGCATGGAGCCTACCTGGGATTCTCTCTCTCTCTCTGCCCCTCCCCTGCCCTCTCTCTCTTCCTGTCTCTCTCTCTCAAAATAAATAAACATTTAAAAAAGAAAGAAAAAGTCTACTAAGACTACTAAGATCATCTCAAAAGGCCACAGTCACTTACTTGAAGGAGCACCTAGTGGCCAAAGACAGAACAACTCAAGCATCAAAAGGAATAATAAAAAATTACTACAATAGAGTCCAACACATTGAATATGTAAAAACTCCTAAGTTCATAATAATACTTAAAAATAAAAACCTTATTGGGCATCTCTGGAGATGCTAGAGCACCAAACTCATAATTATTCTGAAAACTGGAAAGCAAAGGAAAAGAATAAAGCATTTAAACTGTGTGCCCTGCATAAACTGTACTTGAGGACATCCAAATAGTTGACAAGGAATGATTTTAGAGAATAAAACCAGATAAGTATGAAAAGAATGTTATTAATATGTTTTCAGTCATAATTGGAATTTGAGAAACAACAGAAGACCATACAGGAAGAGAAGGAAAAATAAGTTACAAACAGAGAGGAAGGCAAACCATAAGAGACTCTCAAATACAGAGAACAAACTGAGGGTTGATGGGGGTGGGGCGTTGGGAGGGGCAGGGAAAATGGGTGATGGGCACTGAAGAGGCACTTGCTGGGATGAGCAATGGGTGTGATATATAAGTAATGAATCATGGGACTCTATTCCTGCAGCCAAGACTACAGTGTATACATAGCTAACTTGACAATAAATTACTCAAAAAAAAAGAAAAGAAAAAAAATGATATAATTAGAATATCAGCATTTTCAAACCCTTAATGAAAGAATGCAACAAGTAATAATCATCAAAGCGGCTAATAAAACTTTCAGTTAAAAAGCTAGTGGGGAACTTTATAACATATATAATGAACCTAATGACTGATCTTAACATCATAAAAAATGAAAACCAGACATTATGCATCTTCTGATATGATTTAATACTAATAAGCACACAGCAACTCCAATCAATATGCAACAGAAAATGAATCTGAAAGCCTTAATACCTATTTGTCAGTTTATAGTGAATACAGAAATGTGTTAAATGATGTGACAGGTATACAATCAACTAAATACATAATGTGGAAAATTCTATAGGATAGTGACTCATTTCCTTCAACACATAAGCTTGCAAAGAAAGAAAAAAAAGAGGGAAAGGGAATGGACATGGATTGAAAGACACTTAAGAGACAGAAACATACAAGTAGTACCAGAAAATAAGGAATTGCTAAAAAAAAAGAGAAAAACCACAATGATGGAAGTATGTCAGTTCCCAATAGGCAGAATAGAATGATTTGAACAGTAAAATAAAGTCATACTTGATTATAATCCAAAGTATAAAATAAATATCCATGATATAAATAAATGATTGAATAAATAAGTAAATGGAAGGAGATAAAAATCTCTCATACTGAAAATACCAAACAATTTATATCCTCAAGAAGATAAAGCCCTCCTGAGGTACGGGCTGTGCATAGTGAATTCCCTTCGAGGAATGCAGTGTGGAAAGTGTAGAAAACAGTAAATCTACAGCAGAGAAAACCTGACAAAAATTATGTCAGCCAGGTGATCAAGGTTAACATTAACAGTAATAAGTCATGTTGATAGTATGTACCCTTGATATGAAGAAAATGGCACGTTAGCTCTGTGGTCTTCCTCCCCAAAACACAAAATCCCAGTGTAACCATGACAAAAACATCACACAAATCCCAATTTATGGACATTCTACAAAATACTGAGCAGTACTCCTCTAAAACACCTTACCAAAAACAAGGGAAGTTTGAGAACCTGTCACAGCTAAGATTAGCCTGAGGAGACATGACTACTAAATCTAACACGGTATCCTAGATGGGATCCTGGACAGAAAAAGGACATGAGGTAGAAATCTGAACGAAGTATGGACTTGAGTGATAATATATCAATATTGGTTCGTTAATTGTAACAAATGGATCACAATAATATAAGATGTTAATTATAGATAAAACTGATACAGGGTATATAGAAACTCTGTATTATCATCACAATTTTTCTGTAAATCTGAATGTATTATAAAACCAAAATGTATTTAAAAAAGAGAGGGGTGCCTGGGTGGCTCGGTCAGTTAAGTGTCTGACTCTTGATTTCGGCTCAGGTCATGATCCCAGGGTCGTAGGATCAAGCCCCACATTGGGCTCCACACTGAGCACTGAGCCTGCTTGGGATTCTCTCCCTCCCTCTCTCTCTGCTCCTTCCCAGCTCATACACTCTCTCTCTCTCTCTGAAAATAAAAAAAAATAAACATTTTTTTTAATTTATAAAAAAAGAGACAGAGAAAGAGACACAAAAGAGACACATGAACCAAACGCAATGTGTGAAATACGTTTGAATCCTGTTTCAAACAAATGAATTATTATGAAACGAGTAGAGCAAACTGAACCCTGACAGTGGTTATATTTTTTTAAAGTATTTTTTTATCTTTAAAATGTCTATGGGGGCGCCTGGGTGGCTCAGTCGGTTGCGCGTCCGACTTCGGCTCAGGTCATGATCTCGCGGTCTGTGAGTTCAAGCCCCGCGTCAGGCTCTGTGCTGACAGCTCAGAGCCTGGAGCCTGCTTCGCATTCTGTGTCTCCCTCTCTCTCTGCCCCTCCCCGACTCATGCTCTGTCTCTTTCTGTCTCAAAAATAAATAAACATTAAAAAAAAAAAATTAAATTAAAATGTCTATGAAACTTTTGTAAACAAAATGATTTATCTGTGGGTGGCTTAAAATAATTGGGAAAATGGAGTGCAAGGTACAGATGAAACAAGATTGACCATACACTGATACTTGCTGAGGCTCCTTATTTATTAGGTAGAAATCTGAGCAAAGTATGGACTTGAGTGATAATATATCAATATTGGTTCACAAATTATAACAAGTGCTTTCTATAATAAAAAGCTGAACACAAGAAAAAATAAAGAACTAGGACCATTGAGTACAAATGACTCTCCAGGGGGTTCACTGTGAAGGACACTAGAGAAGTAGGGTCATGCCTGGCAGGGGAAATGAATTTTACGAGTTTTTGTTAAGATACTAGACACATTAGTAAGTATATGTACATACCTTGTAGCTTGCAGATTTAATTCCATCAGGAACTTCATCCTGAAAAAGAAAAAAATGCTTTTGTATGACATTTAGTCTACCTTCTGAAAAAAATGTTATTTCTATGATTTATGAGATTATTTTTATTTAAGTTTATCTTATTTATTTCAAGTAATTTCTACACCCAATGTGCAGCTTGAACTCATGACCCTGAGATCAAGAGTTGCATGCTCTTCCAAACTGAGCCAGTCAAGCACTACTATGAGATTATTTTTTTTTAATTTTTTTTAACGTTTTTATTTATTTTTGAGAGACATAGAGACAGAGTGTGAGCAGGGGAAGAGCAGAGAGAGTGGGAGACACAGAGTCTGAAGCAGGCTCCAGGCTCTGAGCCATCGGCACAGAGCCTGACTCGGGGCTCGAACTCACAGACTGCGAGATCATGACCTGAGCTGAAGTCGGCCGCTTAACCGACTGAGCCACCCAGGCGCCCCATGAGATTATTTTTAAACTGAGAATTGTTAGGGGGCACCTGGGTGGCATAGTTGGTTAAGCATCTGACCTTTGATTTCCGTTCAAATCTACAAGATCATAACCTGAGCCGAAACCAAGGGTGAGATGATTAACCAATCGAGCCCAGTGTTGGGCTCTGCACTGAGTGCAGACCCTGCTTGAGATTCTCGCCTGTTGCCCCTCCCCCACTGGCATGCTCTCTCGCACTCAAAAAATAAAGATAAAAAATAAAATAAAAAACAAAATAAAGTGTTTTTAAAAATTGCTTAAAAAAAGATAAGATTCAAATTTTCGGTAATTATAAAACCATTTGCTTGTTCTGACCAATGTTACTAATAGCCCTTTTATTGTGTAAGTATAATTAAATGCCTTTATTATCTACCATATTTTGAGCATGTTTAATAAGCCATATAAATAAGTTATTGGCAAACTTGAATTTCCCCAACTAATGTTTACTATTACTAAATATAAATGCTAGAATTTAGGAAATAAAATAAAACATTTAAATCGATAATATCACTTTAATGATATTATTATAACAGAAGTTGTTTCACAAGTTAATCCATGATTTTCAAAAAGTTTGTCTGAGGATGAATATACTAAAAACATGATTCTTAATTATCTAATGATAAAATACCCATAAATAATATTTTACATGTGCTTTAATTCCCTATGCCAGATAGGTCTATATAGCAATATTTATACACATAACAATAAACCACTCAAAACTATAGCACCACTTCACACTCATTAGGATGGCTATTATCCGGAAAATAGAAAATGCAAGTATGAGTGAGGATATAGAGGAGCTGGAAGTCTTGTGCATTGCTGGTGGGGATGTAAAATGCTGCAACCACTGTGGCAGAAGGCATGGTGTTCCTAAAAAAAATTACACCCAGATTTACTAAATGATCCAGCAATTCTTTTTTGTTTTAATTTTTTTGAATGTTTACTTATTTTTGAGAGACAAAGAGACAGAGCATGAAGGGAGGAGAGGCAGAGACTGAGAGGGAGACACAGAATCTGAAGCAGGCTCCAGGCTCCGAGCTGTCAGCACGAGCCTGACATGGGGCTCGAACTTAGGAACCGTGAGATCATGACCTGATCCGAAGTCAGATGCTTAACCAACTGAACCGCCCAGGTGCTCCTGATCCAGCAATTCTAATCTTGGGTGCAAACCCAAAAGAACTGAAATTAGGAATGCAAACAGATACTTGTACACCCATATCCAAATCAGCATTATGCACAATAGCCAAAAGACAGGAATAACCCAAAAGTCAATCAACAGGTGAATGGATAAATGAAATGTAGATGCATAACAATGCAATGGTATTCAGCCTTAAAAAAGGAATAAAATTCAAATACATGCTACTATAGATAAAACTTGAAAACATCAGGTTAAGTGAAACAAGCCAGACACAAAAAGACAAATTGTGCAATAAATTCTCCTTATATGAGGTACCTAGAATAGTCAAATTCATAAACAAAGTAGAACAGTGTTTGCCAGGAGCTGGAGGGGAGGTGGGGGGAAGGGAGTTATTGTTTAATGAACATGCAGTTTCAGTTTGTTAGGATGAAAAGATCTGCATGGGATGGTAGCGATGGCTGCACAACAGCGTGAATGTACTTAATGCCACTGAACTGTGCACTTAAAAATGGTTAAAGTGGTAAACTTTATGGTATGTATATTTTATCACAATAAAAAAGTAAAATAGAATCTCATGCTTTTAAAGTGAAAAAGAAGGCTTCATGGAAAATGTAAAATTCTCTGCTTTCAGAGTAGAATACTTCAAATTTTAAGGCTCTGAGAATTCTTTTCTTTTTTTTTTAAGTTTATTTATTTTAAGAGAGAGAGAGTGAGCACGTGAACCAGGAAGAGGGAGAGAGAATCCCCAAGCAGGCTCCATGCCTGTCAGCAGGGCTTGATCCCACAAACCAGGAGATCATGACCTGAGCCAAAATCAAGAGCTTAACCGACTGAGCCACCAGGTGCCCCTAATACACTGAGAATTCTTAAGCAACACCAAGTGTTTTGTTCATCCATTCCCTACCCAAGGAAAACAATACACCATGAAAAAAGGAGGGATTTTGTTTACACTTCAATTAATTTCATTTTGCTATACTATAAACACAACTTTGGATAAGATGTAAGAAGAAAAACATCCTATTAATCTCACTAGTAAGTCAAAGGATTATATTTATCACAAAATTTAAATTCTATTATCATGAAAGCAGAATAAGTCAAAATAGGTTTTATATTAGTAAGTTGAGATTTTTAATATGTACATATTACACATTATATTTAATCTAAGGATTAAAGAGTTACTTTAATTGCCCCCTTTTTAAAAATCGCAATTATTTGCAAACAGATGTAACGGTTCTTAAATGTATACTTGGTTCTTACCGACTGACATGGCTTGACAGCACAGTCTCTTCGTCCACACTGGTTGATATCTTTCCAGAAAGGACACGGCCTCTTCAGGTTTACCTATAGAATAATAACAGAAAAAGTTATAAAAGTAAGAATCTTGAGATTATTCAACAGGTGTTGAATAATTACAATGTTATAACCTGTTCATGCTATCAGCTGCAATTATTCTTTTTCTTCACTTACAGGTTGCCACGTTCCAGTGATTGTATCAATGTGTAGCTTGTGTAAGTAAATTGGTACACTTGTTTAGAAACACACAGAATAGTACTAAACAGATCCTAAACAGACGGCAAGTAGGAGCCAAAGTAGCTCATATCATCACTGCTAGGCTGATACTCTTTTTAAGCAAGTACCAGGCAATTGTGAACTCAGACGATAACCACATATTCCGATGATCGGATTTTCTAAACCCTTTTGGTAGATATCTCAAGATAAAACATCACAAGTGACCAGTTAAAATAATACCGGTCAGAATAAAGTCACGCTTCAAAAAAAAGTGACTATTTTAATTAACTAGAGTCAAGACAGTATTTTAGAAAAGTATGAATTCAAAATTTTGATAACAATATAATAGTTTCTGTTCTGACTTCAATTAAACCAACAAGTTTCTAACTCCAGAGTGCAAAACTCAGTTGCTGAAATTAAAAGTATCCAGTGGATGGTTTCAGAACGACACTGTTTACTCTTGTGAATTGAATTTTAAATAATGGCCACAATTTTGAAGCTTAGTAATTCCTAAGAAAATATAATTATCCATTTAAACTTTAAGTATTCTTATACAAAAAAATTAAAAATAAAAATACCTTGTAATATCTAAAGTAGTCGCTTTCAAGAAGTTTTTGTAGTCTTGGGAAAAGCCTGTAGTTATTAAATTTATCGATGGTTTCAACATCACAGGTACAGTCATCCAAGTAACCACTGACCTGTCACAAAGAAAATAAAACAATACATCAAAATACCTTCGTTGCAACAGCGTTCTTTTTCCTCACAAGGTTAGGACTCCAATAACTCTTATCTTCCCTTCTCGTAATTTTCTGAGATGGGATATGACAGTAATCTAATAATGCTACTGCTCTTGCTATATACCTAAAGGAATGCAGTGGATATCTTTTGTAGGGTGCACTGAGCTCATCACACATGTAGGAAAAGAGTTGGTCCCCTGCAGCCACTTTGTACCCCTGCCCCAGTCTGACCAGGGGTGGGCATCTAACCCAAACCAGGTCTTGGTCCCTGCTTCAGGAATCTGGACATGAGAATAAGAAGAGATGTCTCTCCCTGCAGCTAGACAACTAAACGAATAAACTCAGACCATATTCCCTCAGGTGAACTAACTGAGGAGCACATGAGCCAGTCAGCAGAGAGAGGAAAGATTTTAAAAGACACACAGGGAGGCAGAGACAGGAAACAGAGAACATCTGATACATGGATACCCTGGGGTCTTCCAGTTCCTACTTCCACCCAAACTTCTTGAAGCCCAGTTGCATTCCTATCCTTGGTTTTCCTGAGACTCCATATTCCTAGGATTCAATTATCTCTGTATTCCCTTTTAAGTTTCCTACAGGCTGTATAAGTAGGGGACAAGCTTGGTGCATATATAAAAAGAAGTGATACTGAATTTATAAGAGAAATAATAATTCACTATTAGGATTTACCGACTCTCAAATATTATAATGGCCATGGGACAATTTATTTGTACAGGTTTGAAATGGTGCTTAGAAATCACTTATCATTAGCAGCTCAGAGATAGCGAATTGACCACAAACCCAATTCTGATCTTCAAATGCTTAAAACTAATAACTTAACCATAATTACAATCAAACAAGGTTATCAGAAGTGAAACTAAAAGTCTTAGATGTCTGAGGCTGGACAAACATCTACCAGAATTAATTAAACATTGCTAACATTGTAAGTAACAATTACATCATGATTTAAGAACAGTAACTATTTTTTTTAATATTGGGCATGCCACAGAGGAGAGATCCTTATCATACTTCGGTCTGCAGATTTGCTTTATAAACTACTTCAGATTACATTTTAGGGAAACTTACTGTCAAAAAAATTTTTTTAATCTACTGGTAAGGAAGCAAATAATACTTTATTGAAATATTGAGTGTAGGTGTTTTCCCGTTGGAATATGTAAAATCCTACACTATCTTTTAATTTTAAAATGTCACAAACAGAAATGTAAAATTTTCACCTAAAAGTAAATACTATTGGATGATGAGAGAGAATACTTTGGATAATGACAGCAATATTTAAGAACTAAGATTCTGTACCAATTTGTGAAGCCTTATTTGTTTTGGACTAATTCAGGTTCCAGAAATCTGATCTACATATTTTGTTACTGCAATAACTACTTATTTTCATTTCATATGCAAATTTGTCCTTGTTTCCTGCTAAAAATTCTCTGAGTATACAGAAATCTTCAGGTCCTAATTTGGGGTACCAACAAAAGTGCTTTTTTTTAATTTTTAAAAAAAGTGTTTATTTTCGAGAGAGAGAGACAGAGCATGAGCAGAGAGAGTAGGCGACCTAGAATTCGAAGTAGGCTCCAGGCTCTGAGCTGTCAGCATAGAACCTGATGCAGGGCTTGAACTCATGAGCCATGAGATCATGACCTGAGCTGAAATCGGATGCTTAACCAACTGAGCCACCTAGTCGCCCAAAAACAAAAGTGCTTCTAACCTAGATGGTTTGATTTTTCACACCTCTTTCTTTTGAGCCTTAAAAGTAGAACATCCAAGGATATAAAATAGCTTTTTTCCCCCTCTCGGATACAAATTATTACACAAAGAAATAATAGGCACAAAGACTACAAAAAGGCCAAAAGGATACATGCTTGATAGAGACAGTAGGTCACAAAAAGAAACAAGCGGGTTAAAAAAAAAATCCAAGAGAATGGTTTTGAAGCAATTAATTTTTCCCCAGAGGTAATTCATTTTTAAGGTAAAAATCTATCTTTGAAACTCCAGCTCAGGCATCATCTCTTTGGGAAAGCGACCCCAGGGCAGCACTCACCCCCTGCTGTCGCTCCTACGTGCTCCCTCCCTCGGCACTCCACACTCCTACACAAGGATTACCTCACGATATCGAATTTATGTATTTCACTTCCTCCCTCCAGAGTTTACGATCCTTGAGAGCATATCATGTTTGTTCATTTTGTATTCCCAGTGCTCAGCACTGTACTTCTAGAAAGCACACACTAGATGCTCAATACTTATTTGTGGAGTGGATGTGGGAATGAATGAATGAATGAATGCTGTTCACTGTCATTTGCTGGAGACCAGGCCACAGTCTAATGATGACTATGTACCACACGTCACCTACGGTGGTGCTCAACGCTCCAGCCCACACAGGCCCGAGTGGCAGGAATGCACTCGGAGCAAGGGAAGCAAGCAGCAAAGGTAAATAACCCATCGCATCCAACATCTACCCATCTATGCCTTAACTCCAAAGGAAGCTAGAAGCCACAGATAGGTGGCAATGCAGGAATGGAATGCAAGGTGCATTCACAGCAGAGATGGCTTTGGCCCAGAGACCTCAAAGAAGGAAGACAGGACAACGGTAGATTGAAAAATCCTCTGACCTTTACCTAAGAAATTGAGTAGGAGGTATTTCCAACTACAACAAAAGGTAGCAGGGCAGCTAAGGAGGTAGAGCAGGGGCAGAGGAATTTCAAAAGATGGAGGAGGCCCAGCAAAGCAGAGACAGGAAGATACTTGGAAATCCAAGCCATGTGACCGTTCAGATAAGCCTGCCAACAGGCAGAACCTGATCACTGGAAATCTAGTGGGTATGATGCCAGGCCCAGTTCTAGAAACTAGAGAACTGGTTATGTTACAGGAATACAGTCTCAAGAAAAGATTAAGGAAGACATGCAGTTAACAGACCCAGAGCAGAATCTTGGAAAACAAAGCAATGTCTTAGTACCTAAACTAAGACAAAAGGTGGGTGCCGATCTGGTACAAGGATGACCTGATACTGCTCCAGCTTCAGGACGTGCTGATAAGGCTGCTTCTAAACTGAAACGGAATTCCGGTCCTACCATAAGAGTCTGAATTTTTAAAATTTTTATTTATTTTTGAGACAGAGAGAGAGAAAGAGAGAGCAGGAGAGGGGCAGAGGGAGAGAGGGAGACCCAGAATGCGACGCAGTCTCCAAGCTGAGCTGTCAGCACAGAGCCCGACACCGGGTTCAAAATCACAAACCGTGAGATCATGACCTGAGCTGAAGTCAGACGCTTAACTGAGTGGGCCACCCAGGCGCCCCAAGAATCTGAATTTTTTTTAAATGCACCCCACACTCCCACCACACACATACAAAAAGTGACTGATGCATGCTAAAATCAAAGCTCGCCGATCCATGCTTCAGGTGATAAGCAGCCTTGGATGGGCACCAAACTAATAGGTGGCAATTAGAAGGCCCTTGCTGAGGAATGGTAGATATAAGGACCAGGGTAGGCCTGACAGAACATCACCCAGGTTAAAGTCCTAGTCTCTGACCAGTTGAAAAGCTTTTGAAGGCCCTTCTACTGTAAACTCCCAAGCACACAACAATCTCCTCCTGTGTACTCTGAAGGAGGCAGCAAAATATAACAATGGTTAGGGGCACCTGGGTGGCTCAGTCGGTTAAGCGGCCGACTTCGACTCAGGTCATGATCTCACGGTCTGTGAGTTCGAGCCCCACATCGAGCTCTATGCTGACGGCTCATCAGAGCCTGGAGCCTGCTTCAGATTCTGTATCTCCCTCTCTCTGTCTCTATGTCTCTTAAGAATAAATAAATGTTAAAAAATATTTTAAAAAAATATATATATAACAATGGTTAGCACGTGGGCCATGGAGTCAAGGCTTCTTGGCGTTGAATCTCATCTCTGCTACTTATTAGTTTTAAGCATACCCAAGTTTTTTAACCTCTCCAAACCTTAGTTTCCCATCTGAACACAAGATAGCAAACTAATAGTTCCCATCTCGAAGAGTTAATATCAAGAGGAAATGACATAGAATAAATGCCAATGTGAGTAGTACCCTATCGCTGCTTAAATGCTTCTGGTTAAAGGGGTCTTATGATTGCCCTAAAGCAACTCACATTTTTTTTTTAATGGATAAGACAAAAAAGGTCAAGTTTGCAGCTAAAACTTTCTAAAAATTCTACATCTGTCACCCCACTGGACCAGCCAAAAGTCAGCTGCAGGGGGTAGCCTCAATTACTTTCTCCATGGACTCTGACCAGTTTGGACCAAATACTAAAATATAAAAGGCAAGAGAAAAGAAAATAACATGGACCTGCTTGTTCCCTATTTTCTAGTTAAAGGTACTTTTTAATTTACAATGAAAGATGAAAAAAACAAACAAACAATTTCTAAATAGTTTCCTTATGTGCCAATAACTTGTAGTCTTACCAGACTAGCATTTTTTTCCAAAGCACTGTGAGGATATATTCCTCATACTTATATGAAATATGAAATACCTTTTAAAAATGCTCAAAGTGTCTTTTTTTGGCAAAGACCTTTAGTTGTATTTAATTTTAGAGTGTTTTGTGACCATTAAAAAGAACATGATAACTATTCATTGAAAAAATTGATGGAGGTGCCTGGCTGGCTCAGTCAGAAGACCTTGGAACTCTTGATCTCAGGGTCCTGAGTTCAAGCCCTATATTAATAAAACTTTAAAAAGGTAGGGGAAGCGCCTGGGTGGCTCAGTTGGTTGAGCATCGATCAGACTCTTGATTTCAGCTCAGGTCATGATTTCACAAGTTCATGAGTTCAAGCCGCTGCCGCCGTGCGCACACCACACAGGGGCTCCTAGCTGACAGCATGGAGCCAGCCTGGGATTCTCTCTCTCCCTCTCCCTCTGCCCTCCCCAGCTCTCCAGTGCACACACTGTCTCGCTCTCTCTAAATAAACAAACTTTTTAAAAGTTTAAAAAGAAAAAAAGAAAGTTGACGGAGACACCTCTGCTAATGGAAGCAAGGAAATGGCAAAGATTCTATACTGGGTAGTTCCAAGGACATGGAATGCTGGGAGCTATTTCTGCCTTAAAGCCTTAGTATTTACAATATTAAATTGTTGTTAAATGACCCAACGTATAGCAACCAACGAGAAACATGCTTTGTTCCACATGCCTTGTTCGCAAAGGCCTGGAATGCAGGACGTACTCAGAAGCAATGGACATCTCTCCAGTACAACCTGTTTCAAAGATCCCTCTGACTAAGTTTTAATCCAGGCTTATTTCCACCTACCATGCAACATATTATCAAGTGTCTCTTCCATGGCCCAGCCACTCTAACAAAAGCTATTTTTTAAAGTGACCTAAACAAGACACTAGACAGGTAAATCTGCTGAAATACATATATGCAAGTGTATCTACGAAGCACTCCAAGTGAAATAATCCATCTTGACATAGTCATTTTGGAAGATCTGAACTATTCCCCTTTCATTAGCCTGATAGAGATGTACTACACTCAAATAAGTGGATCTGTGTGTTATTAGCACTAGCCATAAGAAGATCAATAAAACATTTTGACTACATGGGAGTTTACAAACTCGTTTCTAATTAATTTAAATGAAAAACACGTCCATAACCGCCTCCGTATCTGGGCTTCGGTATTTCTTCTGAGGGTTATTTCTGGGATTCCATGCATTAAGACTAAAGTTCTGTTACATTCATTCTCTCTAATGGTACATAATGTGGAAAAGGAAGTAAGAAATTCTGTCAAAAGGAAAACAAATCTTGTCTGAAGAATCTTCATTTTCGGGGCACCTGGGTGGCTCAGCCGGTTGAGCGTCTGACCTTTGCTCAGGTCATGATATCACGGCTCGTGGGTTCGAGCCCTGCATTGGGCTCTGTGCTAACAGCTCAGGGCCTGGAGCCGGCTTCGGATTCTGTAAGTCCCTCTTGCTCTCGAAAATAAATGAACATTAAAAAAATTTTTTTAAGAATCTTCATTTACTTGAAACTCGTATCTACTACAACAAATACTACAATTATTATTTTGGTTTAAAGACAGGGTAGGTCATGACCATGGGGTTCTTTACACAAACCGTACAGGCTTGTATACCAAAAGGGAAAGAAAGGCCAATTTTCTGTGTAAAATTTAAAAAAAAATTTAAATAGAATGATAAAATAAAAGTGGGAAGCTGTATAGAAGGAAGATTTACGAGTCCAAGGCAATTTATCACTTATTTGCAGCAACTCCACGGAATCACTGCTATCAAAAGAACTTACAACATACAGTGAAAATGGCTTTAGTAGGATTTGATGTCAACAGGCATATGTAGTAACTAACTTCAAAGATTCATTTGGAGCCATCCACCCATCTAAAAGATGAATTCCAGAAAAACATGCAAATGGCCCGCTAGGCTGAATAACTGAAAGAATATATTCCTGCTAGCATAGTGCTAACATCCTGTATTATAACTTGCCTAATACTTGCTAAGCACCAATTATGTACCAGGCTCAGTACTCTGGAGTATCAAGAAATGGGACTAAATTCTTAAACTTTTAGTTTATTTTTTGATCTCTTAAAATTTGTTCACAGTAGGCTTCAATACACACTTATTAAATTTTTTTTATGTTTTTATTTATTTTTGAGAGCAGGAGAGACAAAGCATGAGTGGGGGAGGGTCAGAGAAAGAGAGGGAGACACAGAATCTGAAGCAGGCTCCAGGCTCTGAGCTGTTAGCACAGAGCCCAACTCGGGGCTCAAACTCACAGACTGTGAGATCATGACCTGAGCCGAAGTCGGACACTTAACCGACTGAGCCACCCAGGCACCCCCACACTTATTAAATTTAACCTGATTATTTGTAGAGCTTTGTACATTTTTACGTCAGTGACTTTCTAAGGCCAAAGAACCACGTGTTGCTTTGGCTCAAATTAGAGTTAATATTCTATTAACTGAACTCGTACACCAGGTCCCCATGCAAGAGTGTGATGAAGGATGACGAAGTGGTAATTCAAGGCAGAAGTCGTGTGAGAGACTGGCAATAGACAGGGAGAAAAAGTCTATTAAAACAGATTCAACAGACTTTGCAGCTAATTGAGTACTGCAAAGAGAGTAAGATTTTAACTCGAAATATTTTTTTAAACTGGATTTTTTTTTAGGTTTTATTTACCTATTTTGAGAGAGAGAGAGAGTGAGAACAAACAGGGGATGGGCAGAGAAAAATTTTTTGTTAATGTTTGTTTATTTTTGAGAAGAGAAAGAGAGAGAGAGAGAGAGAGAGAGAGAGAGAGAGAGCAGCAGAGAGGAGGACCCAGGATCTGAAGCAGGCTCCATGCTGACAGCAGAGTTCCCAATGCAGGGCTTGAACTCGAATCATGACCTGAACCGAAGTAGGATGCTTTAACTTCTGAGCCACCCAGGTACCCCAGGAGAGAAAGAGAATCTTAAGCAGGCTCCATGCTCAGCTGTCAACCGAAGGCCTGTCTCGGGGCTGGAAGTCACGAACCATGAGATCATGACCTGAGCCAAAATCAAGAGTCTCCAGCTTAACCAACTGAGATACCCAGGTGCCCCTTTAACTTGTATTTCTAAACATCAGGTCAACATTTAGTTTTTGATTTCGTGTCTAGCAATATTTACTAACTTGTTTGCTTTAAGATTTTACTTTGTAAGTAATCTCTACACTCAACATGGGGCTCCAACTTACAACTCCAAGATCAAGAGTCACAAGCTCTACTGACTGAGCCAGCCAGGTGCCCCTGCTAACTTGTTTTATTTTGTTTTTTAATATTTATGTATTTTTGAGAGAGAGACCACAGAGCAGGGCAGAGGCAGAGAGAGGGAGACATAGGATCCGAAGCAGGTTCCGCATTGTCAGCACAGAGCCCGATGTGGGCTTGAACTCATGAACTGTGAGATCATGACCTGAGCTAAATTTGGATGCTTAACTGACTAAGACACCCAGGCTCCCCTTCTCACTTGTTTTTTAAAATGCTTAGGATCTCTGCCTCTCCCCAATCTCCAAAGAACTTTATTTACTAACTTGTAAGTTCTTAAGGGCAAGGATCACACCATAGTTATCTCTGTATTCCAAACACTTGGGTCAACACACACACTGTGTATGTTTGTTGAATGAATAATTTGCACCATTCATCTCCCCTTATCTTTTCTTCCACCATTTATTTCCTTTATTTCTGTGTGTGTCTCATTTCTGTTCACATCTACATGCTTGTCTCCAATTTTCTCTTTATGTCTATCCATTGCTTGTTCCCTCTCTCCATAACCTACCTTATCCCCCCCTCTTCCATTACTGACCACAGAACTAAAATGTATTTTTGCTTCAGTCTATTGAACTGAAATTGATGGCCTCTGTTCTTAAGTCGATTTAAATAGATCATTTTAAATTTTTCTTAAATTTTTTTTTTACTATGTGATCCTCAACTTATTATTTTTTAAAGTTGATTCTGAAAAGAAAAACTGTCACTCTTGTTCTAAAAGGAAAAGAAAGGGATCTAACAGAGTTCTGTGTTGGAGTAGTCAAATCTTGAAAACATTACAAAAGGAGGGGGAAGCTTAAATACTAATCAGAAGGAAAAAATGTAAAAAATTTAAAACTCTCCAATTTTAATCAGATATCTAAAAAGGTTATTGGAGGGGAAGTGAAAGTTGAAAAGCTCAATATGTACTTTTATCCCATTACCTAAAAATCTATAGTTGAAAATGTTGTATTGGACAACTACCTCAACACTAAATACCTTATTTTGAAGTCTCTTATTTCTACTTTATTTATTTTTAAATGTTAACACTTTGTGTTACGTTATATTTGTACTCTGAAGAAAAATGAACCTTCTTTCTTTTAATTACTTGATTGTATGCAGTTTGCAAGGTAAAGGAGATTTTCCTTCTTAGTTGTAAAGCAGCAATTTCCTTTTAACCTTTTACTCAGACCCAGATAACTAACCTCAACTCCCAAATCACTCAGCAAAACAACAGAACGCAAGACTATAAAACAGTGAAAGACACAGTTCTTACTCCCACAATATGTAAAGCTGTTTCTTTCCTCTGTGAAATAGTAGCCTTGCCCCTACACAAATAAAATGTTATTTCTGATCATAAAATAATAGTAAAATCCACTTGAAAGGAAAAAAATTTGGATGGCGACCTCAATTTTGTACAAAATGTCATTTTTATCAACAGAAGCCAACCAAAAGGTGATTTTAAGAGTAATGATATTAAAATGCAGAATCCTGTGGACCTGAAAACCTCTAAATTTCCTTAATTTTTTTTTCCCTGAAGGAACCCACATCTCTTGCTAAAAAAGGATAATGATCATAATAAGCTTGTAATCAAACTTGGAAGTTTGAACTAGTAAGGTTCATCCTCCCAATTCAGACCAGCCAAATCGGTGTCACGGTAAGAATCTCATTACATTTAGGAGAAAGGACACACAGGGCGAGGAGCCACAGTGCAAGCCGCGGCCTCAAAGACACAAGGCAGTTGGGCTTAGAAACAGAAAAGCCACACGAAGCCATTCTCCTGCCTGACTACGATATCTTAGAGTAGCCCCCCTACAAAAGCGTGCCCAGCCCAGGAAGGACGACGAAGGCACCTGACATAAACACATCGTACACAGTTCCAGGTCAAGTTAGAAGTTAGGAAGACCCAGGTTCCGCGAAAATAACAAACATTGAGTGTGCGTGCACTGTGTGCACGCCCTCCCCGGGCAGGGAAGACCAACGAAGATGCATAAACCAAAACCAACTCGGGAAAATCATACAGCACGCACCCACACCTCTCGCCCCACACTGGATCCGAAGCGCCGCAGGGCACGCCGAAGTCCAGGCTGCGGTGGGAGATCGGTCCACACCAAGCCAGGCGAGCCGCAGAGGGACTCAGCCCGGCCAGGGAGCAGAAGCTCAAGGGGCTCATCCCGGAGGATGGAGACGCAGAGGCACTCCTAGCCCCTCACCTGCCGGGGCGCTCGGGACCAAGCGCAGGGTGGAGGCGGGAAGCACCGGGAGCCGCAGCGCGGCCGCGCACAGCCCTCACCTGGCAGAAGCACCTCTGCGCCGCCGTCTCTGGGGGCTGCTGCCCACCGTGACCCGAGCCAAGCAGCCACACGAGGCCGATCAGGAAGCCCCAGCGGTGGCCCATAGCCGCTCCCGCCGCTAGTCGCCCGGCGCCTCCCGGTCCCAGCACTCGGGCGCAGGCCGCGCGTCCGCAGATTAAGCCCGCGCGGGCCGGCCCGGGGCGGCGCCCCACCTCCCGGCCGCCTCCCAGGCCCGCCCTCGGCTCTCCCGCCTCTCAGCGGCCGCCACCTCCCGGCTGAGCCTGCGGACGTGCCCAGGCGCCCGCGCCGGCCGCCCGGGGCCTCGAGTCGGCTTCCTTCCCCGCGCGTGAGGCTGACGCACGAGCCCGCTTCCCGGTTCGGCCCCGCCCGGCGCACCCCGCCTATCGCCGGCCCCCAACGCCCGGTGCCCGGAGCCTGGCCCCCGCGTGTCTGCCGCCACCCCCGCGCGGGCGTCGGGGTCCTTCCCGCCGCGACGGCGGGAGCGAGAGAGACACCCGAGGGGTCTGGGTCTCCCCGAGGGGCCCGCCCCACCCTGCGCAGTCCCCGCCAGTCCTTCGGTATATCTCTAGACGAGGAAGTCAGACCGTACCAATTACGCGTCCACCGTGTCCCTGACAGCCTTAAAGCCGAAGGGGATTATGAGTGATAACCTAGACCAGGGCTGCAGAGATAATTTAGTTTCTAGTTGTCACATCGAAAGAGCAGAAAGAAACAGGTGAAGTTCATTTTAATAATCTATTTTCTTTAACCCAACAAGTGCAAAACATTTCAAAAGACGCTCAATATTATTAATAAAATATTTCACGTGTGGTTTTTAAATCTTTGAAATCCGGCGTGCATTTTATGCAAACTAGCCACATTTCATAGTCAAATATAGCGAGCGGCCACTGTATCCGTCAGCACAGGTGGAAACTACCCTCTCATTTCATAGGAGGAAACAGGCCCAGAGTGAGGCCATGATGTGAGCAAGGGGCCAGCTGGGTAGTGAGAAAGTCATGTCCTCTAAATGCCAGCCATGGGTCTAGTCAGAAAGCGTTTTTTCTCTCCCCCACCCACCCCACCAAGGAGAAATTTTCATGGTGAAACCAGAAAGCTTCCCAACACCTTACACATTAAAATTTCAAATATTTCAAATTTAAATTTTTTTGGTATGTCATTTTTTAAAAAGCCACCGTTTATCGAAGTAGCTTAGGATATGGTAGAGCCAAAACACATATTACGTTTGTTTTCTAGCTAAGAAAAATAAGCATAGAAGGTTTATATATGTCACTCAAAGTCACATGATATGGTAGAGGTGAGACTCAAACTCAGATATTTCTTACTTCAATGCCCATAACCTGTGGTCTGTCCATCACTTGTAAAGTGGACTGACAAACAGTAAAAGTCATCTACCATCTGAGATGCTGGTGGGCCTGAGAAGTTCTGATTCTAATATCTACACATATGAATCCAATCTTCCTCTTTACCTAGGAAGTCCTTTTTCGTCATACCTGTGTGCAGGTCCACTTATCTCTCCAGGGCCAAACCCAGCTCAGTCATTCCCTCTTCTGTGTGGTCTTGGTTTCCTCTTCACCCATTTCCAGTCTCTAAATGAATTTCGATTCAATAAACTTACTCTATGCCAGACCGAGCTTGACATTACAGATATAAAGATATAGAAGGCCCAATCCCTGCACATGGAGAGACACCCCACAGAACTTGGCATGTGATCTTTGATGACGTTTCTACTTCATGTTTCTACCACTGAATTGTAATCTCTTTAAACTCCTTCAGCAGGGATTATGTCACGAACATAGAACATACCCGTGACTCTCAATACCTTAACAAAGGTTCTTTGCAAGTGTTTGTAAAATGAATGAATGTTTTTTGTATGTATGTATTTTATATGTGTACATTAATACTGACTACAGTATTAATATCTGAAGATACCGAAATATCTATCAAAAATAAGAGACATAATATGAAAATGGAGGAACTAAACAGTAAAGGCCAAAACTGCAGAAGGAAGCAACCTGAACATGAATCAGCTCTGGATTTCACGCTGATGCAATAAGCCTGTAATTTGGGAGAGCTTAAAACTGTCAATGTTCCCAGTATGAAAGCTTCCATTCCTAAGATTTGAACTCTTGCCCACAACAAATTTAGCAAACTTGTAATCAGAAGCAATCACCATATAAGACAATTTATTTTTTTATTTTATTGTTTTTTCAGCTTTATTGAGGTATAATTGACTAATAAAATTTAAAGTGTATGCCAGGATGATTTGGTATGCAGATGCATTGTGAAAGGATCCCCCCATCAAGTTCACTAACACATCCATCATCTCACATATTTACCCTTTCTCCCTTCTTGGTGAGAACACTTAAGTTTAACTCCCTTAGCACATTTCAATTATACAATATAGTGTTACCAACTACAGATACCATATTACACACATTAGATCCTCAGAGCTTGTTCATCTTATATTAGAAGCTTTGTACCCTTTTACCAAACTCTCCCTATTTCCTCCATCCCGCAGCCCCTGCTAAATACTTTTCTAGTTTCTCGTTTCTAGGAGTTTGACTTTTTCCTTTTTTCATTTCACACATAAGTGAAACCACGCAGCATTTGTCTTTCTCTGTCTGGCTTATTTCACTTAGCATGTTGCTCTCAAGGCCTATCTATCCATGTTGTAGCAAACACCGAGATTTCCTTCTTTCTCATAGCTGAAAAATAATCCACTATATATGTTTACCACACCTCTTTATCCGTGTAGCCGTTGATGGACACACAGGTTGTTTCCGTACCTTGGCAATTGGGAATATGCTGCAATGAACGTGGGAGTGCAGCTCTACCTTTTCAAGATAAGGGTTTCATATACACCCAGAAGTGGGTTTGCTGGATTTTACTTTACTATCTTCATAATTATCATTTTTCCTTTCAGATTTGTAAGGGACTTTAGAATGTGTAAAATACAGTTTTGTGCACCTGATATGACAACCACTGACACTTCCCTAAGAATCCTTCAAGTTGATCCTTTGTGTGAGTTCACTTTTTCCACGCTACCTGCTCTTGCAATCATCTCGCCTGTGTTAGGGCCTAGGACATAACTGATTAGTCATTCAATAACTTTTAAGGAACACCTACAAGGAACATAGTTCAACCTTTGCTTCCCAAAAGTCTAGCCTCCCCTTTATTATACCTTAGCTAAACAATATTAAATTTTTTAGAGATGAACAAGGTCACAACCTTGTTTTTCTAATACTAGTGATTATAACAATAACATAACTTAGATTTAGTGTACACAGCATTTCTTGATGGAATTCTGATTACTGTATTAACAACAGCTATTATTTTTATTTTTAATGACCAAAGCAGGAAATGGCTTGAGTCCAATTTCTCAAAATGGGGCATGGAGATTTCCGTAGGGAACTTCTCAGTACCTCAACATTTTCTGGCACTGAATAGGCTAGAAGGAACTAATTTAAAGAGAAAAATTTGGCCAAGGAAAAGGAATATTATGACACTCAAGAGGAAAAAAGACTAAGTAAAAACCTAAGGTTTTATTAGATCTATTTATCTAATATTCATTCACTATAAATGTGCACATGGTACATTGCTAGAATTTTCTCTCAAGATGCTTGAGATTACTTGAGTTGGGGGAGAAATACCACCTAAGCTCTCTCTTCACCTCCTTTCCCTCATATTCCTGGAAGAGCAAGCTACATATAGTAGTAACCGACTTCGTAAGTTCCCACTTATATGTATCT
This sequence comes from Paguma larvata, assembly GCA_030068075.1. NCBI lineage: Eukaryota > Metazoa > Chordata > Mammalia > Carnivora > Viverridae > Paguma > Paguma larvata. Next base: position 3,296,441 of record CM057827.1, read on the forward strand.
TAACCCACTGTGCAGTCTGATTTGCAACTCTACCTTCCTGCTTCTCTATACCTGGCCTTCTTATGGCCAAATATAATTACCATTTTCATGAGATCATGAAATCTCTGCTGCATTTTGACAATACTGATTTCCCCCTCCTTCAATTCAACTTCCTTTGTACCGAGCACTCCAGATTCTTTATTAAAAACATGTTTATTTATTTTGAGAGAGAGAGTGTGTGTAAAGAGAGAGTCCCAAGCAGGCTCCATGCCATCAGCACAGAGCCCAACACGGGGCTTGATCCCATGAACTGTGAGATCGTGACCTGAACTGAAATCAAGAGTCAGATGTTTAACTGAGCCACCCAGGCACCCCTCCCTCCTTCCACTTTGCTAGTATTATTTAACTGTCTCCTTCACAGGCTTTCCCCTGGCCCACCTCTAAGATGGGAGTGTTCTCCAGGACTCTATTCTCTGTCCAGTCCTCTTTTTCTATATTCATCTATGGAAAAACTTGACCCGTCTCATGATTTTAAATACCTCCTCTCTGCCGATGACTCTCAAATCTATTTTTCCACTTCAGATCTCTCCCTCGAGCTTCAAAATCCAAATGCCTACTGGACACAACCATCTGCTTTTCTTAGAACTGTTTGGTCACACCACCATCCATATCTAGACACCTAGAAAGTAGGAAGCCACCGTCAGTTTCTCCCACTTTTTCACCAGGCAATAGATTGGTTGATCTATTGATCAACCAAGTTCTGCCAGTTCTTTCTTCGATTTAGTCCCTCCTCTTCATCTTTATGACCAAGGACTTAGTTTCAGCCATAATCGTCACTCACCTGATTTATCATCACAGTTTCTTAAATGACCACCTAGCCTCTAGGCTTGCACCTATCTCAAACAGCCTCCATGCTAGCCTAATTTCTCAAAACTAGAAATCTGGGGCACCTGGGTGGCTCAGGCAGTGAAGCATCCAACTTGGGCTCAGGTCATGATCTCACAGTTTGTTGAGTTTGAGCCCTGTGTCAGGCTCTGTGCTGGCAGCTCAGAGCCTAGATCCTGCTTCAGATTCTGTGTCTCCCTCTCTGTCTCTACCCTCCCCAGCTTGCTCTGTTTCTCTCGCAATAAATAAATACATAAATAAATATTAAAAAAATAGAAATCTGACCATGTCACACTTCTGTTTAAAATCTCAACGCTCCCAACCATCTGAGGACTCAAATTCAAAAATTCTCAGCATGACATTCAAGGTCCTCATGATCTGGCCTCACCTCTTTCTCCTGCTGTATCTCCAATACCTCTCGGCCTTACCATCACTCGACTATTATCGATTCCCCATGTAGACCTTGTTTCCACCTCCATGTCTTTACTTGCCCTATTTCCATTCCTGAAACGTCGTCTGCCCTGTCCTACACCGACTGCTCTCACTTCACCTGGCTAACTCCTTTAAGACTCAGCTCAGGCAACTGCTACCTCCATGAAGTTTTCCCTAAATCCTCTGTGCCTGGATTCGGTTTCTCCTCTTTGGTTCCATAAGCTTATATAATTGTGCTTATTAGCACACGGAATCAAGTAGGTATTTATGTAGAATTTCTCCTCCTTTCAATAGAGGGGTAGGGAACTTGCCTTGGCAGCCTCGGGTTGCCAGCACTTAGCATTTTGTGTGTGTTTCACAAGATGACTTCTGAGTGAATTAATGTCTGTACACATAAATTAACTAATGACCTTGAAAAGATAACAGCATGAGATGTCACAGGGCAGTGTGTGATTACATTTTAAGCAAACACTATTAGCTTACAGAGAAAGCAATCATTTGGGGCGGAAGTAAATCTGGATGGGACAGAGGACACGATAGAATTGGAATTGACAAGAGAAAATTCACAAAAGGTGTGGATGTGGGAAAATTGATGACAGAGTAGGAGCCCAAATACTAGCTGATGGATTAGAAAGGAGTAAAAGAGACTTATCTAAAATTCATTTAGAAAACATTTCGATATTGAGATTATCCAGTCAAGAAACAAGAGTGGCTCCAAACTCCGGGACTCTAGACTCAACATGATTCTAGGAAGACCAGACAGAGTTCCAAGGTGAAAAAAGGATGGAGTAACTGAAGGCCCTCCCTGCTGAATGTTAAAACTCCTCCCCTACCTCCAGCAGACCACAAGTAACTCTCAGCTCCAAAACTGCAGGCCTTATGCATCCCCGCTTTCCACTCACTGCCTCATGCTTGATCCCTCCCTCACCCATTCTAAAAGGAAAGTAGAGAATTCTTCCAGGAATAAACAACAGCATCAGAAACAACAGAAGTGTTACTCTCCCTACTCACACATTCATAATTCTACTGCCTTTTTATTTAATGCCTCAGTCTATGGTCAGAAAACCAAGGCTCACAGCATTGTTAACGAAAGCCTCCAACATGACATAGTTCAAAACAAACAAGAAAACAGGACTTTGAGGAAACAAAAAAGGGAAGAAAGGAAGAAAACCAAAAAGTTATAATCAATAGCATCAAACATGTAAGAACAGGAGTCTATAAAAAGGAACAATTAGAGAGCAAGAAAAGAGATCTTGGAAACTGTATGATAGCCAAGATAAAAAGTTTCGACAGAAACATTAGAAGAAACATTGAGGAAATCTCCTAAGTAGTGATATAAAAAGATTAGAGAGGTAGAAATAAATGAAAAGAGATGGGAAAAATAGAAGGTTAATTAAAGGAGAACAGAGTCTGACTAATAAGGATACCAGTAAGAGAGAATATGAAAACAGAGAAGAAATTATCTTAGAAGTTATTCAAGAAAATAGCCAAAATTGAAGGAAGGCTATCTAGACTAATAGGAGTTCACTGGAAAATGCCCCTAACAGAGATAAAATTTTCAGAAATAAAAGCAAAACAACTGATCCCCTACAAAGAATTAAGAATCAGAAAGGCATTACAGAAGCGCGAGGACAATGGAGGAAGGCCATTTAACCAGTCAAGCTATTAATCAAGTCTGAGAATAGAATTAAGATATTGTCATATATGAAGAATAATGTACATCCTTAAATCCTTTCTCAGAATATTATGGGAGGATATGATCCAACCAAAGGAATAAACCAGAAATGAGGAGACATGGGTATCCAGAAAGAGAAGAGAGCACCCAAGACAGGACTTAGAGAAGTTCTGAGAAGATGGCCCTAGAGCCCAGATTAGAGAGGAGGGAGGCCTCAGGAGGAGTGTCGCCATGTGAACTGGAGGGACACCTGATGTGGCTGACTTTATGGGAAACACTATTCAGAGGAAATTAATAATTATATTGTAAAGTTGGGGAGAAGCGATTTAAAAAAAAAAGAAGAGCATTTAAAAAAAGAGGTAGCTTTTTAGGGCACCTTGGTGGCTCAGTGGGTTAAGGGTCCAACTCTTTGGCTCAAGTCATGATCTCCAGGCTCATGAGTTCGAGCCCCATGTCAGGCTCTGTGCTGGTAGCATGGGGCCTGCTTGGGATTCTGTCTCTCTCTCTCTCTGCCCCTTCCCCACTCGCTCTCTATGTTTCTCTCAAAATAAAAATAAACTTTAAAAAAATGAGGCAACTTCTAATTCCAGGGCGTTCAAACAGCTTTACAATAAAACAAATGTAACTATTGGATATTGCTTGATTTCTATAGCCCCACAACGAGACAAATATGGAACGGTGATTTAACCAAACTTGTATATATTGTGTGTATGGAGTACAGAGGTAGGGAAAGTAGGGATCTAGAATGATATAAGAGTGTTAAATCTTTATCTTCCTTATTAGCAAGTGAAAAGATAAATCCTGAAATTGATCTATCAAGAAATAGAGCATAAGCATACTATTTACAAAGAAAATATAGAAGAAACATGTTAAAGAGTTGGGGAGTGGGACCCAGGGGTAGAATAGGGTGGGGCAGTGGACTCCTCTTTTTCAATCTGAGTGTTGTAGTACTTTTTATTTTTTTATTTTTATTATTTTGAGAGAGAGTGTGTGTGTGTGCGTGAGTGAGCAAGGGAGGGGCAGAGGGACAGAGAGAGAGAATCTTAAGCAGGCTCCACACTCAGTGAAGAGTCTGAGGTGGGGCTGGATCTCACACTCCTGGGATCATGACCTGAGCTGAAAACAAGAGTCAGACCCTCAATCAGGGTACCACCCAGGGGGCCACCCAGGCACCCCAAAGTGTTGTAGTGCTTTTTTAAAAATGTCTTTATTGGGGTGCCTGGGTAGCACAGTCGGTTGAGCGTCCGACTTCAGCTCAGGTCATGATCTCGCGGTCTGTGAGTTCGAGCCCCGCGTCGGGCTCTGTGCTGGCAGCTAAGAGCCTGGAGCCTGCTTTGGATTCTGTGTCTCCCTCTCTCTCTGTCCTTCCCCTGCTCATACTCTGTCTCTATATCTCTCAAGGGTAAATAAACGTTAAAAATTAAAAAAAAAAAAAGTCTTTATGCATTACTTTATTAAAGAAAAGTATTTCCCAGAAGCCTAGGAATTCTAACTTCTATTCCTACCTCAACATCTTACTGCTTAGCCATAGATACACTGAACTATATGCATTCTGGAAGGCATCTAGGGAGAGATATTTAGGATGACAACTTTCCAAAAACTCAAGTGTTGTGGCTGATGTGCAAACAAAAGTAGTCGCTACTTGCCTATCTGGTAGTGTTTCCCAGTTTCTCTCTAGAAAAATATCAATTCCTGTCCTACTAGTTATTTATCACTGGGTAACAGATTACCACAAAACTTAATGGCTTAAAACAATAAACATTTATCACCTCACAGGTTTTGTGGACTTCTGTGCAATTCAGGAGTAGTCGAACTGGGTTGTGTGACTCAGTCTCTCACCATGTATCAATCAAGACTAGGGCTTCAGTTATCTGAAGGCTTCTCTAAGGCTGGCAGCTGTGCTTCCAAGGTGGCTTACTCATATTGCTGCTGGCAGGACGCCTTAGTTTCTTGCTGACTCTTCCTTACATGTGGGCCTTTCCATAAATCGGCTGATGTTTCCTCCTGGTATGACAGCTGTCTTCCCCCAGAGGGAGTAAGGGAGAGTAAGGAGGAAGTCCCAATACCTTTTATGACCTAGTCTCATTACTCGTATAATGTCACTTCCGCTTCATTCTACTCTTCTAGAGCAAGTTGTTAGATCCAGGGAAGGGGAATTAGGCTCTACTTCCTGAAGTAGGAAATATTAAAGAATTTGTGTATGTATTTTAAAACCACAACACCCATCAATGACACATTACAGGTAAGTAGATTAGGAGATTATCCTTAAATATTTTTTTGAAGATCTACATCTATCTCATCACTGTTTGTTATGACATCATTTTAAGTGACTCCCCCCCAAACTAAGATATGCCTAATTTTCTGAAAACTCTTTTTCTCTACTGTATGATATTTTTATTTTTTATATTAATTTTTTTAACGTTTATTTATTTTTGAGAGAGAAAGAGAGACAGAGCGTGAGCAGAGGAGGGCAGAGAGAGAGAGGGAGATACAGAATCTGAAGTAGGCTCCAGACTCTGAGCTGTCAGCATGACAGAGCCCGACATGGGGCTCGAACTCACAAGGTGTGAGATCGTGACCTGAGCTGAAGTCGGAAGCCTAACTGACTAAACCACCTAGGCACTCCTCAACTGTATGATATTTTAAGTCCTAGAGTACTGATGACATTTCTTAGTCTTTTTGTATCTGCTTACCTATTATATTGTCTGACATATTCACATATTTATTCATTCAGTAACTTATATGTACAATCAACTTCTGGGGATACAATAATAAGCAAAAAATAGTCACAGTCCTTGTTTTCCTAGAACTTATAATCTACTGGGTGGAAAAGACACTAAACATTTAATCACACTTATGAATGTAAAATTACAAGTTGAGGTACATTTTCTGATTAAGAGAGATACGGTCTTATGAGTGCATATAAAAAAGAAACAGGGCTGTTCTGAAGCAGTCATGTGGAAAATAGGTAGGTTCATCTGGAGTTGGACTTTTGCCAGATGGGCGAAACTGAGCTGTCTTTTTTCTCTGTCTCATCTTCTCTTCCTTACTTCTTAGTGTCGGATGTGATATATTTTGGTATCGATGGGTTAGTTTGACCAGACTAGTTGTAGCTGAGCAGGAGAAGGGACTATGCCTGCTCAATCCATCTTCTTTGTTTATTATCTACTCAATTTCCAGTTACATTCAGAAAAACAGAACATAATATTCATACAATACCCTTAAGATATTTTCCTAAGAAACTTGAAGACATCTTTTATGTGACTTCAGTAATTTAATTCACATAAATTTGCACTTTATATGTATATGTAGAACATACCTATTTAAACTCAAATATCCAGGACCACTGTATTAGATGAGATCAAATGAAAGAGATTGGGGGACTCTGACTGAGTCTATTGAACGACAATAAATTCTCCCCAGGAGCCATGCTAGAAGAGGTGCAGCAATGGGGACCTGTTCTGCAAAAACTGAGGTCATTACTACCCTTAAAGTAAATAATTTAAAAATCACTATTTAAGACACTATTGAGTGCTTACTGTGCCAGACATTGTGTTAACAGAGATATATATTATTTAATACTAATACTCATGATATCCCTATGACATAGGTATGATTATTACATTTTACTGAGATTTTTAAAAGATTAAGTGATTTGCCCAAAAGCACAGAAACCTGACACTTCTGTCAGACTTCCATCTCCTGCCTCAGTCTACATCAGCGTCTTTATCTTGTGCTCCATATCTCTATAACCCACCTTCTTCCGGTGTCATTGGCCTACTTTCTGTTCCTAGAAATCAGCCAAACTCTTTACCTGAAGATCTTCGCACTTACTGTTTCCTCTCTCTGGAAGTTTCTTCTCCACTTTGTTGCATGGCTGGCTCCTTATCTCAGATGTTCTTCAAAATTAGTTTTCCTCACCTTACTCTATAACATCACCATGTTTTATTTCTATTACAGTATTTATTACACCTTGAAATTATTTTTTCAGATCATATCCTTGGTACTTCATTCACTGAATGAATGAATGAAATCGCCTACTCCTGTTCCTGGAGGTCCTTGATAGCACTGTGTTACCAATAGGCTGTGTTATCCTGATAGTCCACTGGAGCTATTTAGAGAGATTGCACATTGCATATTTCACTGCCATCTCAGTTTATCACAAAGTCTTTCGTGGTTTCAGGACAGCAGTGGTCTCACAGTATCGAGACCTCTCAGGGGACGACAGGACAACAGCTTCCGGCTTTACCCAGCTCGACCTGCAGGGGACGATGTCGCTGGAGGCTTCCTTCCGCGCACGCCGGCGCCATAGGTGAACCGAGACGCAGAAGTGGGTGAAGTGGAGTAGAGAGGCGAGGCCAACAGGAAGGGGCGTGGTCGCCCACGAGTACGCCCCCCCCCCCACGGAGGCTTTCCTCCCTCGCTCCGCCCCTTCCCCCGCCCGGGCGGCCATGGCCATTCCCGGCATCCCCTATGAGCGACGGCTTCTCATCATGGCGGACCCTAGAGATAAGGCGCTTCAGGATTACCGCAAGAAGCTGCTGGAGCACAAGGAGATCGACGGCCGTCTTAAGGAGTGTGAGTGCATCTTTCTTTCCATACAATCCTATGCCTGGACCTGCATCTGTCTCTAACAAAGCAGAGGCCCTTGGCCGAGCCCGGCAACCGAGCTCCAGGGATAGGAAGGCCTCGGTCCAGGGACAAGGCGCTTTGTCATCCGGCCCTGAGCTTGGGAAGCACAGCCTATTGAGAAGTAGAAATGGCCCGGGCTGGGCCAGGGGACAGAGAGAACATCCCTATTTCTGAGATGGAAGTGGAAGAGGACTAGAGGAGGAGTGAGAAAGAAGTGAGCCAGGGATCTTTGCCAGTTTGGAGTGCAAGAAGGGCGGTGTAGATGAGTCCTGGGACCCAGAGAGGAGACTTGAGTCATGGAAGCTCAAGCAGTAAGTGAGACTCGAGGTGCTGGCTTGTTACTGGGGTGGAAAGCCAGAGCGGAGCCCATCGATGGGACACAGTAACCCTCCTCGTCTTTCCTCGTATTTTGAGTTGTACTCCATCAGGCACGCAAGTTTCCCTTACCTCCTGAACTAAAAGGGCACTTACGTATTTTCGTAGTGCACCTTCACTGAAAAGCCTGAATGGTTTGATTAAAAGAAGAAAGATCATAACCATATAATTCTATGGATCACTGCACCTGTTGACCTTACTTAGGGTTGAAAGCCATAGAGTAATAATCCATGTAGGTAGGTGCAGAGATGGGGAAGGGTCTAACTCTTTTATCATTTGGGTTTGTTGTCGCAAATCCAGAAGTGTCAGTGGCGCTCTCTGTTAACAATGTATCAATGTTACGAATGTGCTTGAACAAGTATTGCCAATCAAGAAAATAAAAATTTGGTGCTTTCAAACTGTAACACTTCGGGGCACCTGGTTGGCTCAGTCGGTTAAGTGTCCGACTTCGGCTCAGGTCATGAATTTCACAGCCCATGAGTTGGAGTCCCGCCTTGGGCTCTGTGCTGACAGCTCAGAGCCTGGAGACTGCTTCGGATTCTGTGTCTCCCTCTCTCTTTGCCCCTCCCCCGCTCACACTCTGTCTCTCAAAAATGAATAAACGTTAAAAAAAAAATAAAAAAAAAACCTGTAGCGTTTCATTTTTAAACATGTCCCCTGCAAATGGCATTATTTCGTTTGTGGTTTCATATAATGGATATAAACTATATGTAAAGTGAAATAGACTGAAACAAACTTAAATAAAGTAATACTTAGTGACTTAAACTCACTAAGATTATTGTTTAATTAAAAATGTTTAAATTATATTATTTCAGTAAGGGAACAATTAAAAGAACTTACCAAGCAGTATGAAAAGTCTGAAAATGATCTGAAGGCCCTACAAAGTGTTGGGCAGGTAGGTAATGGAGTTTGGGGTGTAGGGAGTGATGGTAATTTGTTTTTTAGTTATTGGCAAAAAGTAATGCTTTTTTTCTTTCCCAGATTGTGGGTGAAGTACTTAAGCAACTTACTGAAGAAAAATGTAAGTGGATTGGACTGTTAATTAGTAAAGAAAAAGAGTGGGCTCTCCTTCCTCCCACCATGAACTTTTGAAATGCTTATTATTTTAATGACAGTAATGAACGTAGATGAAAATCTTGCATAGACTTAAATTTTCTTTCAACTATTGTCTTCTTGGAGGACAGAAATAAAGCTCAACCTGCCATCAATGTGGATGTATTTATTTTTTACGTTCTATTTTTCAATTTGTCCTTTCATTTTCTTCCTCTAGTCATTGTTAAAGCTACAAATGGACCACGATATGTTGTGGGTTGTCGTCGACAGGTAACAGTTTACATTTGTATAGTGCTTTATGATTAAAGTGCTTTTGTATATATGTTATTTAATTCTTGAGGTATACAGGTCAAGCATTATGCCCATATTCCTAAAGGGGATTTGTTCAGATAATAGCTAACAAAACTTGAACTCAAACTGTGGGCATTGACTCTTGGTATTCTCTACTTTCTATGCTTATCACATTGTGTCTGTCAACTCTGCATATTTAGAAATCTAAGAATTTTGGAACTGAAAAATATCTCAGATCATTTTGCTTTATGTCTTTTTTGAAGAGACTTAGAACGTATCAATTATTTATGTATTGTATTTAAACATTCGGAAATATTACTCAAAGACTTTTCTGTAGCCTGAGTTGATTTTGTGTACTTTCGTTTAGATTAGAATAGGCAATTGAAATAACTGCCAATTTCATTTTCAGAATGCATGTCGGCATTCAAAAATGCCAAAAAATGTCTGAATTCAGTAGCCTCTGAGGCCAATTTATGTGGTATCCCATTCTTTAGGAAGTATCTTAGAACATTCTTAAAAATTCATTGGAAGAGCTTTTTCTGAGTTATTTGTCATATCAGGTTCACATTTGAAAACTGATACAAAATGGCCATAGAGTAGAATTTAACCCAGGGACTAAATCTTATTCTAGGATTGTGCCTAGCAGTTAAATGGGAAGACGTTTTCTAAATCAAAATATTAAATGTCTAGCCTGACAGAAGATTTTTATGTCCCTTACAGGGCCCTCTGGATTCCAAGAGTTGGTATTTCTAAGATATTTCATGATCATATGAGGACTAGAGAGTATTTGAAAACTGGAAAATCTTAGAAAGGCCAGAGTCTATATTCTGTATAGATACAAATGTTGAAATAGATTTACATTGATTTTTGTTTGGCTCTTTTTCAAGTACCTCACTTGTTAGCAACTTTTTTTTAAGATTTTATTTTTAAGTAATCTCACTCAAGGTGGGGCTCTAGCTTACAATCCTGAGAGCAAGAGTCACATGCTTTACCCACTGAGCCAGCCAGGCACCCCACTAACAACTTTTTAAAGTTTAATTGTTTATATTAAAACTAGTATTTTTGTCTATCTCCACTTCATTTTAATTGGCACTAAATCCTGAACTTAGAGTTTTTTTGCAAAATCCTGTGAAAAGTAGTAATTTGTATTCTGAAATTGTATTGGCAAGTTGTTTTTTGAACTATCAAAAAGTAACTTAATTTTGGAAAAGTAACATCCTGAGTATGAGGTGAATCTGTTGGATAGACTCTATCTAATTCTAGTCAAATAAGTTTCCTTGCCTGAATGTGCCAATAAGTTGTTTAGTATGATTCAGCCCAATATATGATTTATTTAACATGTTATCTGGCATGTAGCAAAAGCATGAATGATGGTTGCTGGAGGTTTTTGTTTTTAGCATTTTAATAAAAACCTCTAAGGGGGTATAGAATAAGTACATTTTTCCTATAGTCAAGTAACATGTTCTTCCCAAAGCTGTAGTTTTTAAAATAAATGTAAAGGCATATTACCATACATAAATGTATCAGAGTAACACTGTAGACCTTAAACATACACACTGTTATATGCCAAATTTATTTAATAAAAAAATAAATAAAAATAGATTTTAAAAGAAAAAAATAAGGGACACATCTTTAAAGCGCTTCCCTTTCCTTACCCCAAAGCATTCACCTACAGATTTCTGTATAAATGCTTTGGTACCATTTGCCAAAGTCACTAAGTTACAGTGCCTGAATCAAAATGAAGTATGAAATAGCCTTTGAAAGTAAAATACGAATATCCATTTTTTTCATTAAAAGCAAGGCATTTTCCAACACAAACTTTGTATATTAGTGATTTCACATTTCACACTGAGATTGAATAAATGGCATTATTTTTTTAAGGGAAATAACTTTGAATTATTACCTTTACAAGCCCTTCTGCTGGCATGGTGTTTATAATCTAATATTAGTGTTCTCTCTGAAGGGTAAATTGATTATTTGGCTTCTAAATATAGTACTCTTTCTTGTTAGAGTATAATTTCCCCTTTTAAGTGTTTATGTAACACTTTCTGTTTTGTAAAATTAGCTTGACAAAAGTAAGCTGAAGCCAGGAACAAGAGTTGCTTTGGATATGACTACACTAACTATCATGAGGTAGGTTTCTTATTCTATTTAGTTTACTTTTCTTTTCACAGAGGGAAGTTTTTATCCAAAGTATATGCTTCTTGAGATCAGTGAATATTTGCCACTTTTTCCCTTTTACTAATTTCTAATTAACGTAAACACATTTTTAAAAGATCATCTACAGGTGCTTACATAAGCAAGTCATTTATACTTTGTCCGTAGGCTGAGACAAAGTACAAACATCTTGTAAAAGAACAATACATACCCTGTCATTTTAGATATTTGCCGAGAGAGGTGGATCCACTGGTCTACAACATGTCTCATGAGGACCCTGGGAACGTTTCTTATTCTGAGATTGGAGGACTATCAGAACAGATTCGGGAATTAAGAGAGGTTGGTAGTGTATGCTTTGGTCTCTGTAGTACTGGTTTTATGATACCCAAGGGGAGAAAGAGAATGAAAGATTTCTTTGTCCAAATTAGTGGTTACTGAATATTATACATTTAATATTCTTGCCGAGAGAATAATAGTACTGAATTTCTAGCTATGAAAATTACAGGTATTAAAAAAAAAAGAAAATTATACGTATTGCTAATTTGGAGATAATTTGGTGTTAGAAAAACCCTGCGGTTTTTGTGACAAAAAAAGAAGAAAAGCTAATAATTGATATAAATTCAATGCCCATGCCATCTGTGGTTTTGATTATCATAGGTTGCTGGGGTCAGAGCATATTTAGTTTAGTTTTTCTCATAACCTCATTAATGTTAGCTTCCCATCCTTAAAGTCAGTTACCTGTACTTTAAATACATTTTTTTTAAGATTAAAAAAAATTTTTTTTTAAGTAATCTCCGTACCCAAGGTGGGACTTGAATTCAAAACGTGGAGACCAAGAGTTGCATGCTCCACTGGCTGAGCCAGCTGGGCTTCCCATACCTTAAACATATTTTGATAAAGCTGTTTGCTGTCATTTAAGGAAAATACTGGCTTTTGGGTGACATAAATCTTTTAACCTCTTTGTATCAAATCAGGATTGCCTTGCTTCATGGCACAGATGGCTTTTTTTTTTTAAATGTTTGTTTATTTTGAGAGGGAAGGGATGGAGAGAGAGGGAGAGAAGAATCCCAAGCAGGCTCTGCTCTGTCAGCGCAGGGCATGACTTGGAGCTCAAGATTATGACCTGAGCCAAAATCAAGAGTCGGATGCTTAACCGACTGAGTCATCCAGATGCCCCACAGATGACTTCTTAACAATTCTCTTAAAGGAAATTACATTGCCCCCTTGGTTTCATCCTAATTTAGGAATGCAATATGTAGGAATGAATGAGGATAGTTGGTATAGCTTACATCATCTGATATAAGCCTTAAGCCAGTAGTTTTCAGATATCAGCATATTAAGTTTTCTGGAGTGGGGGCGGGGTAGAGAGAGGGAGAGAGAGAATCTGAAGCAGGCTCCAGGCTCTGAGCTGTCACCACAGAGCCCGATGTGTGACTCGAACCCATGAACCATGGAATCATGACCTGAGCTTAAGTCAGACACTTAACCAACTGAGCCATGCAGGTACCCCGAAACCAAATTACTTTTTAAAAATCTTTTTTTTTTTTTAATGTTTATTTATGAGAGAGAGAGATAGAGACAGAGCATGAGCAGAGGACAGTCAGGGAGAGAGAGGGAGACACAGAATCCAAAGCAGGATCCAGGCCCTGAGCTGTCAGCACAGAGCCCGACGTGTTACTTTTGACCATACTTGAGGAAGCACTAGCCTAATTATAAATATTATAAAAGTCTATTCTCACTTCGTGGCTGATGAAAGGGCAACAGGAAGAGCAAGTGCTTCATGGAACTGAAATCTCGTCTTTTACAGTGATTCGCTGCATCAGCCATGGGAGCAGAAAGAAAGTCCCTCTCTCTCTCATAGTCCACTGAACATGCACAGGCACTACCCTTTTCCATCTGCAGACACTAAGAATATTGATTTCTTACACTTTTCGCTTAATCACACCTCGTGAACACAAGTATTCTCAAGTTACCGATATTACAAAGAGTTTAAGTTGGGCATCAAACCTTCAATTATTCTCTAACTTTGTTTCCTTAATTCAGTCTGAGTAGGACATTGAGAGCAGACTATATGGTTCTTTTCTTTTTTAAGTTAATTTATTTATTTTTGTAATCTCTACACCTGTCATGGGGATCAAACTCATAACCCTGAGATCAAGAGTCACATGCTGTCCCAACTGAGCCAGCCAAGTGGCCCGAATATATGGTTCTTTTAAGGCTGCTATGACAAAAGGACAACATATGAAAATTTTCTATGCCTTTTCTTCTAATGGCAGTTCTAACTTACTAAATTTCCCCATTTTATAATTACTTTGTGTTACATTCCCAAATGCAGAATAATATAGATCTTTTTTGCTTACCTCATTTGTTTTGTAGTGTCATTTTTCATTTAGGCATGACTTTTGTTCAGTAAAATGCACAGATTTTTTTTGTGTGAAGTTTATTTATTTTGAGAGAGCAAGAGCGTGCATGCATGAGCAAGAGAGGGACAGGGAGGGAGGGAGAGAATCCCAAGCGGGTCCCCTGTTGTCAGCTGTAGAGCTTGACGCGGGGCTTTAACTCACGAACTGTGAAATCATGACCTGAGCTGAAGCCAAAGTTGGACGTTTAACTGACTGAGCCACCCATGTGCCTCTGGAGATGTTTTTAAAAGTTTATTTATTTATTTTGATAGAGACAGAGCACGTGTGCCCACGCACACGAGTTGAGGAGGGGCAGAGAGAGAGACAGAGAGAATCCCAAGCAGACTATGCACAGACAGCGAGATCGAACTCCCGAACTGTAAGAACATGACCTGAATCAAAATCAAGAGTCGGACACCTAACCGACTGAGCCACCTAGGTGCCCCTAAAATGCACACATTTTAAGTGTACAATTCAAATGTGTTTTGACAAATTATATGTTTGGGTAACCATCACTTTAGTTATGTGTATAGTTTGTTAAAATAACTACTACAGACTTTTCAATTAATTTTTACATAATTAAAAAAATTTTCTTAAATCTACCTGAAGAATAATTTCTAATATAAATATCTTTATAGTGGTGCCTGGGTAGCTCAGTTAATTAAGCATCTGACTCTTGATTTCGCCTCAGATCATGATCTCAGTTTGTTAGATCAAGTCCCAAATCAGGCTCTGCACTGACAGTGCCCACCCACACATGCGCATGTTTTCTCTCTCTCTCAAAATAAATAAACTTAAAAAAAATATCTTTATATAGCATGGAATTCTAGATCTATTATGAATTACAATATGTACACCTAGGGAAAATGCTGATATTTTACTTGAAGTATTTTAAAGTTCATCAAAATCTTTACCAACTTTTTAAGAAACATGTAACTTCCTTTCTAGGTAATAGAATTACCTCTTACAAACCCAGAATTATTCCAGCGTGTGGGAATAATACCTCCAAAAGGCTGTTTGTTATATGGACCACCAGGTTAGTGTTGAATTATATCTGACCTACTAATAAATGAATGCATGAAGGAATAAAAAAGTAAGGTGAAAATTTAATGTGGGCTGTTACAACCTCCACTCTATTCAGAGTAGAGAAGGTCTAGGAGATCTGTGTCTACTGTTCTCTCAGGTATGCTTAGGCTTCTTGTGCCTCATAGGATATGCATCTTAACATGCTGTGTGATTCTAGTGCATTGGTCCTGTGTGGTTCACAGACCTCTGGCTGTTCCTGAGACACTTTCAAGGAGTCTGCAAGGTCAGACCTTCCTTTCATAATACTAAGACATTAGTTGCCGTTTTCACGGTGTTTACTTCTGTGCTGATGGTGCAAAACAGTGTGGGTAAAACTGCTCATGCCATAGCATGAATCAGTGAAGTCAGTGGCATGAAGTGGTACTATTGTCATTGTGTCACTGACTACTCACACTTGTAGTGTTAAAAAAAAAATACGAGTTTTACTTCAAAATGTCCTTGTTGAACTAGTAAATATTATTTTTATTAAATCCTGATCTTTGAATGTTTTATATCCTATGTGATGAAATGGAAAATACATGTAAAGTACTTCTGTTGCATAATGAATAGAGTAGTTATATCTAGGAAATCACTTGTGCAGTTATTTGAGTTGCCAGCTGAATTAGCTGCTTTTCATGGAATATAATTTTTTTTAAATGTTTATTTTTGTGAGAGAGAGAGAGCAGAGAAGGGGCAGAGATAGAGGGGGACAGAGGATCTAAGGCAGGCTTTACACTGGCAACAGAGAGCTTGATGCAGAACTTGAACTCACCTACCGTGAGATCATGACCTGAGCCAAAGTTGGCCGCTTAACTGACTAAGCCACCCAGGTGCCCCTCATGCAATATCATTTTTTCTTTAAAATGTGATTTACAGACATTTCTGTCATTGTCAGGCTGGTTATTGATTATTCAGACTGGTTATTGCTTATCTGGCAAACATTTTTTCAAAAATGATTGAAGTTAGCCTGTTACGTTAAAACAATTAACACCATCTGTAGCCAGTGATAAATTTTGAGCTTTCAACCAAAATTAGTTTTTGAAAATTTACATCTGACAACTTTCTAATGCTAACACTTACAAGAGGAGATGAGATTGGTGATATTCACAAATGTGATTTTTAAATAATTATATATTGAAAAAAGCCAACATTTGGAAGATTTTCATAACTTACTGAACCAATAATTTCCAAATAAACAATACTTGATGTTATAATATGTGTAGGTGAAAGATCCATTCATTCTGCAGGATAGACCAATGGTTTATCAGGCAACAGGCTTCTATTGTAGTGTCTAAATAGAGGTTGAGATATTTTTGAAGATAGGTATTCAGTATGCTTAGAATTTCAAGGGATATTTTGAATAAAATTAAAAATTTTAATATTGAGAGTAGAAGTGCTTTAGAATTTTAAATGGAAATTCTCTTTAGGATTTAGCATTCATTTTGTAAAATTTGCTATCTGAAGGATAACATTCTTAAAAGGCTTTTGAGAATTTGTTTTGCTTTTCATCTAATTAGGACTTCTCTTGTCATTTTAGGTACAGGAAAAACACTTTTGGCAAGAGCCGTTGCTAGCCAGCTGGACTGCAATTTCTTAAAGGTAAAGGAAAGATTCTTTTTGTAGCTGTGGAAATTAAATTTTATTTGAATCATCTTACATTTATCCTAATGTTTTTTCCTTAATCAGGTTGTATCTAGTTCTATTGTAGACAAGTACATTGGTGAAAGTGCTCGTTTGATCAGAGAAATGTTTAATTATGCCAGGGATCATCAACCATGCATCATTTTTATGGATGAAATAGATGCTATTGGTAAGAATAACACTTTTTAAAATTTATTATAAATGTTTCTTGAAAGTGTTAGGACATTTTTAAAAATCTAAAGGAACTCCACTTCCCCCGGCCCCGCCATCTTCACCTCTAATTGCAATTTGTATGAAGTAGCAAAATGAATTGACTGTTACTTTAAAAAAAAATTCTTAAAGAAATTTAATTTTGACATTGACAAAAGGAGACGTCATACCAAAATCAATTCTAACTTTGTTAGTATAATTCTTACTATTTAATTCTTAATGTTTTTAACTCCAGATATTATCATTCTTTTCTTAAATGATCATTGTAAAGGAAAAGAGTAACGCATGAGTTCCCATATCATTATTTTAGGTGGTCGTCGGTTTTCTGAGGGTACTTCAGCTGATAGAGAGATTCAGAGAACTTTAATGGAGGTAATACTTGGTAAAGGGGATTTAAAAAGAAGTCTGTATATATTAATTGAAAACATGGGTATTTGAAGGTCAAAATATGTACAATGGTCTAAATGAAAAACACACTTAAGTATGAAATTTGAAAATATGATCAGGAATAAATACGTTTCTCTACCAGTCTCTAGTAAGAAAATGTCCACCAGAAAATAATAGGGGTATCTATAAAATTCCATTTGATGTATAGCTATACCTTCCATGTATTTTGAGCAGACCAACCATTTAGATATTTAAATTGTATATTGTTCTCCTGATAATCCACATTCTGTGAACATGATCTTACTCTAGTTTTGTTAGGACGTTTTACGAGTAATGGACATATTAAAACTGGCAGCAGTAAATGAGTTATAATTATGAATAAGACTGCTCTAAAAATCACTAATACTTTCCTCTCTTGCTTTATTGCTGAGAATAAGAAGAAACTAAAATAGTTTTGCTAATTGAAGAAGATGGATAATGGAATAATATTAGAATGTATACAAAGCCTTTTCCCACTCCAAATTCTGTGAAAGTGATGGCAGTATCCCAAACACATTTTTCAACTTCTACAAAGACAAGTTAGGTAGCATAGGTAATAGAGTGTCAAATTCTATCTCAGTAGGAGTATTTGAAAATTGCTTTTTGTAAATTATAATGATCTGCTCAGAAAATATACAGTATTTTCAAGTTAGCCATAGACTCTCTTAGAAACCTTAAATGGAGGTTATTTAAGACAACACAGATGCTAGTCTTATTCAAGTAACTGATATGTTATCAGCTAACATATTTTGAAAAAGAAATAGACATATTGTTATAAGCTAGCTATATTTAAAAATTTTTTTTAATATTTATTTATTTTTGAGAGAGAGAGAACATGAGCAGGAGAGGGGCAGAGAGAGGGAGAGAGACAGTATTTGAAGTAAGCTCCAGGCTCTGAGCTGTCAGCACAGAGCCCAATGTGGGGATCAAACCCACAAACCACGAGATCATGACCTGAGCTGAAGTCGAATGCTTAACCGACTGAGCCACCCAGGTGCCTCATGCTAGCTATATTTTAAAGAGTTTATTGAATGCAGTTAGGCTTTTCAATATTTATTCAAGAAAACATTAGGAATTGAAGGAAATGCATTTAATGTCTCAGTATTTCTATGTATAGTAGGATTATTTGAAAGCTATTTAATAGATTTATTATCACATTTGTAGAAATGTCATTGTATCTGTTTATCTGAACATAAATTTTATGTTTGGCTAACATAATACATACATTAGATTTTATTAATAGTATTTATTTTTAAAAGCAACTATGAGAACATTTTGAATGTTGGAAATTACATCCACATAGTTTTGTTTTATAACTCTTGACTAGATGGAAGCCTTCAGATTTATTAGAACCCTTTTGATAGCTATAAGAAGGTACATAATTAAATAATCTATCTTGGAACTTTGAGGCTAGAAAATAATATCCCTTCATAAGGGAAAGAAAAGATACTCCATCAATTGGTCATTCTGAAGATTGCATACTATCTGTAGACAATATATTTTATGATATGTATATTAAAATTTGTGTATTGTTTATTTTTTAATGGTCGGGATGTTTTATAAAAGGCTGTCAATGATTTTTATTTATAAATATGTTAGTTACTGAATCAAATGGATGGATTTGATACTCTACATAGAGTTAAAATGATCATGGCTACAAACAGACCGGATACACTGGATCCTGCTTTGCTTCGTCCAGGAAGATTAGATAGAAAAATCCGTGAGTTAAAATTCTTTACCTGCTGTTTGTTCTTTTTGTCAGTGTCCATTTCTCTTTCCATTATCTCTTCCTCATTCCCTACTTTAAAAAACAAAAAACCTGACTGCAAAAGAATTTTTTATAATTTTTTATTTTCAGATATTGATTTACCAAACGAACAAGCAAGATTAGATATATTGAAAATCCATGCAGGACCCATTACAAAGCATGGTGAAATAGGTAAGGAAATAACATATTTTATATATATTTACATTTGGTAAATGAAGCAAAATGCTATTGGATATTGCTGATAGTCAACCAAATCTGGTTTTAAATTCAGCAAATGTCTTAAAAAGAGCTAATATTTGTTGAGCATCAACTTGATGCTAGGAATTATTCTAAGTGCTGGGTTTATAACAATGAACAAAACATGACAAATTCCTGCCATGTAGACATTCCTGTCAGGAAAGACAAACTTAGTAAAATATACAGTATATTAGATGACGATATGTGCCATGGATAAAAATAAAGCAAGAAGAAGGAAATAGGTCATGTGAGGAGACAGAATGAATATATACATATTTTTAAATGTGTATTTATTTTTAATGTTTATTTGAAAGGGAGAGACAGAGAGCAGAGTGAGCAGGGGAGGGGCAGTGAGAGAGAGAGAGAGAATCTGAAGCAGGCTCCAGGCTCTGAGCTATCAGCACCAACCTGATGTGGGGCTCAAACTCACAAGCCGTGAGATCGTGACCTGAGCTGAAGTTGGAAGCTCAACTGACTGAGCCACCCAGGCACCCCATAATGTATGTTTATTTTTGAGAGAGAGAGTGCAAGAGTGCAAGTGGGAGAGGGGCAGAGTTGGGGGGGTAGGGATTGGGGTAGATGATCTGAAGCGGGCTCTGTGCTGACAGCAGACAGCCTGATGTGGGGCTTGAAGCCACGAACTGTGAGATCATGACCTGAGCCGAAGTTAGACACTTAACCAACTCAGCCACCCAGGCGCCCATGATTATATACATTTTTAAATGGAGGTGGGGAGGAGGACACAGAGGGTAGCCTTACCAAGAAAGTGATTTTCAATCAATGACCTGAAAAGGCGAAGGAACTAGGTGTAGATATTTAGAAGAAAATCAAGCAGAGGGAACAGCAAGAGGAAGACCTTGAGGCAGGGATATGGCTGGGACATTCGAGGAGTAGCAAAGAGGCCAGGGTGCCTGTGGCAGTGTAAACAGGACAGTAGTAGCAAATGAAAGAATAGAAATAAAGGGGAATCAGATTGTGTAGAGCCTTATCGAGGCCATTGTGTAGGAACTTTGGCTTTTATTTTATTTTTGTCATTGGAGGATTGTGAGCAGAGGAATGATTGATCTTTGTTATTTTTAATTTCATAATGTAGAAAATTAAAAATTCATAAAGGTGGAGATAAGAGAATAATGAATTTCTAACCCTAGGTACTCCTCACCCACCCAGCTTTAATAATTAATAACTCTTGGCCAATCTTGTTTCATCTGTAATCTTTTCCACCTCTTCTTACCTTCTGAATTTTTAAAAAGCAAATGTCAGGCATTATATCATATCATATGTAAATATTTTATAATTAACTTATGTTAAATAAGATCATTCTGGTTGCACATAGACGGGGAAGGACAGAAACAGGATGAGTTAGGATATTTGAATAATCCGGGCAAAGGATGGTAGTGTGGTTCAGGGGCGTAGCAAAGTCTTACAATTATGAGATTCTGGACATATTTTGAAAATAGAAGTGACAGGGCTTGCTAATGAGTCAGATGTGTGGTATAAGGTAAAGAGAAGAACCAGGAAGACTTAGGTTTTTGACTCATGCAACTGGAAAGATGGGAGTTGTCATCAATTAAAATGGGGGAGACTGGAAAGATTAGGTTAAAGGGAGAGTAAAGAGTTTGATTCTAAATATATTAAATCTGAGATGCCAATTAGAGATTGAAATAAAGTTGTTGATTGGTAATTCTGTATGCATCCATAGTTTATTGGGAAGGTCTTTGCTAGAAATATAATTGTGGACAATAACAGTATAAAATTATTTTTGAAGTCTTGAGATAAGATGAGATTTCTGAGAAAGTAAATGTAGATAGAGAAGAGGTTCAAAACTGAGATGAAGGGTGCTTGAGTGGCTCAGTTGGTTGAATGTCCGACTTTGACTCAGGTCATTATCTCACAGTTTGTGAGTTCCAGCCCCATATCAACCTGGCTGCTGTCTGCAGAGAGTCCGCCTTGGATCCTCTATCCCCTTCTCTGTCTGCCCTTCCTGTGCTCATGCTCTCTCTCTCAAAAATAAACAAACATTAAAAAAACATCTGAACTAATTCCAATATGAAAAAATTGAGATGAAGAATCATCAAAGGAAACTGAGAAGGTATAGAGGGAAGTTAAACCAGGAGCTAGTGATGTCTTGGAAGATAAATGAAGAAATTGTTACAGAGAGGAGTAATTCCCTGTTAAATACTGACAGTGAGTCAGATAAAAAGAGTTCTGAGAATGGACCTTTGGATTTACTATGTGGAGGTTATTGGTGACCTTATCAAAACAATTTCTTTGGAGTGGTGAGAGTGAGAGCCTACCTCAAATGGGTTTCAAGGAGATTGTAGGGAGGGGCACTGTTTTTAGACGTTTCTTTTAAGGAATTATGCAGCAAAGGGAGAAGAGAAGAAATGTAGCTGTAGTGGAAATGGAGGTGAAGATTTGGGTGAGTTTTCTTTAAGATGGAAGAATTTACAACACTTTCTTAGTGCTTAATGCAAGTATTCTAGGAGAGAGAGAGAGAAATTGATAATGTACTTTCCTTGAAGAGAGATTGGCCCTGTCTATGAGCATAGACTTTTCATTTATGAGGATAGGAAGGAAGGCAGAATAAATAGATGCTGATGATGGCAGTATCCGAAATATGGCAGAAAATTGTAGAAGTTTTCTTCTGAATGCATTTATTTTCTCAGTGAAATAGGAACCAAGTTCAGAGTGAAGATGGGGAAACATTGTTAGACATCTGAGGACAGAGGAAAAGTTAAAAAGTAGTTCGCTACAGTAGTGAGGGAGTGGACTCTAGGATAGAGGTCAGCAAACCATTGATGCAGGGCAAATTCTATCTGACTTCTCTTTTTGTAAATAAAGTTTTATTGTAACACAACCACTCCCAATTTTTTTATATATTGTCTATGACTGGTTTCCCACTACATTAGCAGAAATGAATAGTTTTGACAGAGACTACATGGCCTGCAAAGCCTAAAATATTTACTGTCTGGCTCATTACAGAAAATTTGCTGGCCCCTGGACGAGGGGATTCTCGTATAGTTGCCAGGCAGCTTTATAGACCCGTAGAAGTTAATGGTCCAAGAATAATTATAAATAGGTGATTATTGCCTCTCACTAACTTTCTCATTGCTTAAGTAAATATAGTTTTGAGCTAGAAAGACTGAGCTTAACTAGGGATGCCAATTTATATGTTTCTTCAATATTGAACTCTTGCTAGGTGCCAGATATTACGCCGACCTTGGCAATCCCTGCTCTCAGGAAGGTTATATGAACTTGGACCTGAGTGAAAATTAATTAATGAGTATCTGTCTGACCTTAAAAAGAGATTGACATATTCTAGATTGCCTGGCAAAGGGTGTCTCATTAGAATTACATTGTAGTAGCTCATGCTCTCTCATATTTCTCTCCTTATTCTACATCAAGTCCATAACTGCTATTCCAAACCAATAGCTCTTCATTTCAAGTCCGTCATGTGGATAAGAGGAGGTAACCATTCCTGTTACCATAGATCTGATACCTCACCACTTGGAGCTTGCACAGAAACCAGAAAAGCTAGCCATTTTTTAAAATGGTTATTTAAAAATATATGAGGGGCACCTGGGTGGCTCAGTTGGTTAGGTATTTGACTTCGGCTCAGGTCATATCGTGGTTCATGGGTTCAAGCCCTACGTCAGGCTCTGTGCTGACAGCTTAGAGCCTGGAGCCTGCTTCAGATTCTGTGTCTCCCTCTCTATCTGCCCCTCCCCACTTGTGCTCTGTCTCTGTCTCAAAAATAAATGAACATTAAAATGATATGATAAAAATGTGAAAATTATTTCTGATATTCGTTTCAGGTGTATTTTGTATTAATGTGAATAAATTCCATTGTGGTTACAGTTGATTTTGAATATCCTAGGTTTATTCAAATTAAAGATTTTGGTTACAGTTTTTTTAATTAAAAATATTGTTTAAATTATTTTTTGAGAAAGAGAGAGAGAGACAGAGCTGTCTCTGTCTTGCTTCCGAAGCAAGCTTCAGGCTCCAAGCTCTGAGCTGTCAGCACAGAGACCAATGTGGGGCTTGAATTCATGAACTGTGAGATCATGACTTATGCTGGAGTCTGATACTTAACCAACTGAGTCACCCAGACACCCCCAGTTACAGTTTTTATAAGAGTCCTGGCTTGACAGATATCTCGAGTTCACATGTGCATAACTGTTTCACTGCATAGAAACAGGTTAAGATGCTTTCAGATCTTGATGTTATTTCTTGGTTTTAAAATGTCAAAAGTCTGTTTATTTCTGCTTGGTGCTGTTTACTTAATAGAAGTATAATTTTTGGTGGTTAATATTGTGGAGGAGTATTGACAGAGATGATGCCTAGCTGATCAAATTCAAAGCAAGATTCTGCAGTTAAATTTTCTGTGTGGTCATAAATCAAGAAAAAGTCTAAATTTTTAAAATTAATTTCCAGTATTTTTTCCTGAACAGATTATGAAGCAATTGTGAAGCTTTCAGATGGCTTTAATGGAGCAGACCTGAGAAATGTTTGTACTGAAGCAGGTATGGGTTTAAAGTACAGTTTTTATTATGGATTTGCATTTATTTAATTTGCTAAACATGTGTTTGGGGTTGTCCAAAAGCAGAGCCTGGGCTTTACAAGGATTTGGGTACTTGTTTTTGTTTTTTTTTTTGAGAATTGAATCCAAGAAGCAGGAGAGAATAGGAAAGTGCAATGGAAAGAGGGAAATCTATTGTAAGGTAAGGTGGTGTAAGGGTGCACCATTGAGGTAGCTGCTGTAGATGAGTGGGATTTGATTTGATGACATCTCAGACAAACATACAATATGCCTTCCAGGATTATCCGGCTGATCTGTAGGAGACTGGAGCATTTATTTACAAGCTCCCATCCCCCACTGGATGAGAATTCCCCCTTCAGGATGCTAACTCCTTTATACTTTTAGATGCCCTTAGTGCAGAACGTGGAAAGACTTGCATGTGATAGCACACTGACCCCCTGAAGTAAGTCTGAGACTGTACAGAAGTGTCTGCCACAACTGTGGCTGAAATTAGACTGGGCTGGCACCAGAAGTATCTGCTGCAAAGTGGTTAACATGTTTTCTGATACTAGTTCTGTTAGCAGTAAGCTTTGTAAGACTGATTTATGAATTTTGTGATCATGCAACTTGTGTAAAATGTAGTTATTTTTTAATATAGGTTTCTCTATGGATTGTGTGATCCTATTTTTTAAAATTTTATTTCTGGTACTAAGTGGCATTAAAACCATACAGAGAGTCATTTAGTCTTTGTCCTCCACACAGAATCTTAAAATTAAAAAAATTAATTTTTGCTGTAGTTTTTATAGTTACTGACACTCCTGGGTTGCAGATGAACAGTTTTTTGTTTTGTTTTTTTTTTAAGTATTACAATATGTCATTTCCTCTTGTTTTCCCATCACCTTTAGCATTCCTTATAATTTTAACAGTTTAGAGAGGCTCCTCAGATATGGCTTCTGAAAGCAGTATCTTTATGGGTATACTGTGACTCAGTAGCTGGATCAAAAATCTGCAGGTCTAGAAACTCTCTCAGTACGGATCAGAGTAAAGCATGCTCACAAAGACCTCCTAATCAACAAAACATGTTAAGCGGTAAACTTTGATGTGGCTTGAACTACTTGGAATAATTTATGACAGTGTCTTTCCAAAATCTATACTGGACCAAATTATTAGAATATTGCTTTGATGAAATTGGAATCTAAACAAAAGCAATGTCATAATCCTAAAGGTTCATACCATCAAATGATGATATTTGCCTTTTGTTTTTTGCATTTTTTTCCAGTTTCATCGACAGTTAATTGACACACATCACTGCATAAGTTGATGTTGTACAGCATGATGGTTTGGCTTACATATATCATGCAATGATTACCACGATAAGTTCAGCTAGCATTTATCTTCTTCCCTAGATTCAGTTAGAAAAAAGGAAAAATATTTTCTCCTTGTGATAAGAACTCTTAGGATTTACTCTCTTAACTTTCTTATATATCGTATAGCAATGTTAGCTATAGTTCTTACGCTGTACATTACATCCTTAGTACTTACTTATCTTACAACTGGAAATTTGTATACCTCACATATTGTAAAAACATTTTTAGGTGGGGTGCCTGGCTGGCTCAGTTGGTAGAGCATGTGATTCTTGACTTCAGAGTGATGAGTTGAAGCCCCATGTTGGGCCTAGAACTTACTTTAAAAAAAAATAATGATTTTAGCTATTTCCAGTAAAGAGCTATAACTTCGGTATAGCTTACAATTTTAGCTTTTTAAAAAAAAAATTTTTTTTTTAACATTTATTCAATTTTGAGACCGAGACAGAGCATGAGTAGGGGAGGGGGCAGAGAGAGAGGGAGACACAGAATCCGAAGCAGGCTCCAGGCTCTGAGCCATCAGCACAAAGCCCGACGCGGGGCTTGAACTCATGGACTGTGAGATCATGACCTGAGCCAAAGTGGGACGCTCAACCGACTGAGCCATCCAGGCGCCCCTCAATTTTAGTTTTTTAAATGACCTAGGATGTTCATATTTGGAGACACTGAAATTCTTTAGTTTTGTTATTATTAGACTTTAAGCTTTTTTTGCTAACATATCTTTCTGCAGTTAAAAATAATTTTGATTCAGTTATATTTGTCTTTTGCATTCAAATTCCAAGATTACCATCCTTTTTGGATTAGACTGTATCTCAGGCTCAGCCATTCACTAATGGTTTGGAAACAGTTATATGCACAAAGTTTGGAACAATAATTTACCAACTTTAGTTGTAACTGAAAAAACAGGTTTTATTTTTTTTTTATTTTAAAGTTTATTTATTTGAGAGACAGAGAGAGAGCTGGGGAGGGGCAGAGAGAGAGGAAGGGAGGGAGAGAAAGAATCCCAAGCAGGCTCCACACTCTCAGCACAGAGCCCAAGCCCAATGCAGGGCTCAGTCTCATGAACTGTGCGATCATAACCTGAGCCAAAATCAAGAGTCAGACGCTTAGCAGACTGAGCCACCCAGGCACCTCCAAAACAGCTTTTAAAAAACTTCACTAGGGGCGCCTGGGTGGCTCAGTCGGTTAAGCGGCCGACTTCAGTTCAGGTCATGATCTCACCGTCTGTGAGTTCGAGCCCTGCATCGGGCTCTGTGCTGATGGCTCGGAGCCTGGAGCCTGCTTCGGAGTCTGTGTCCCCCCCTCTCTCTCTGCCTTTCCCTTGCTCACAGTCTGTCTCTATGTCTCTCAAAAAATAAAATAAAAACGCTAAAAAAAAAAATTAAAAAAAAAAAAACTTCACTATTAAAAAACTAGAAATTTCCATTCACTCCATTTCTGAGTACAACATAGAGTGACTGTTTCCAGGACTATGTAGAAATCTTGGAAGATAGTAACCCTTGAAATTTTCTATTCCACTCATTTTACATAAATGAAAATTCAATGTAAGCAGATCTTTAATGAAAATATTAGTACATAGTGATAACTTACCAGCTTTAGCTTATCATGAAATTGGGATTGTCTCAAAATCTTGGACCCATATGTATGTCAAGTAGTATTTGCAAGTAACTTATCAATAACTTGAAAGAAAAAGTTGAATTGTGATACTTAAATATGAAATTCATATAAAAATATCAATGTGCACATAAATAAGGTAAATTTTAATTACGTGATTAATGTCACTGATAAAACCCAGTGTTGACTTTTCTTTAATTCCTATTCTTTAAGCTTTTGATTATTAAGAAGGAAAGGCTGTCAAAATTACTGAAGGTGTTTTGTGTTTTCCCAAATTATACACACGTTCCCTCCTTCCAGGTAATTGTTGTCTATAGAGTTAAGAAACTACTGCTTAAGATGTATATGTTTTATTGATAGTTGGGTTTTATTTGTTTTGCTTTTTCAGAATGTCATTGGATACAGGGACTGTGTGAGCTAGATTTCAAATATCCAGATAGTTTTCTCATTGTTGTCTAGATTTTGATTTGGAAAATAATACTCACCATAGCTAAGCAAATTAATTGAACAATGATGGTTATTTTTAACAAATTAGAACTATTGGCTCAGAAGTAGTAAATCTAGAGGCAGCTGGCTGGCACAGTCAGTGGAGTGTGTGACTCTTGATCTTGGAGTCATGAATTCAAGACCCACAATGGGGTAGTGTTTACTTCCAAAGTAAATCTGTACTCCTTCACATTTACTCCAGAGATTTAAATTAGTTAATTTTCCTAAAGTTTTTTTTATCGAGATAACAATTGTCAAATAATATTATGTTTCAGATGTATAACATGATTATTTGATGTTTATATATATCATAAATGATCACTACAATAAATCTAGTTAACATCCATCGCCACATATCATTAACAAGGTATTTTTTTCTTATGATGAGAGCTTTTAAGATCTACTCTCAGCAGTTTTCAAATATACAATACAGTATTATTAAGTGTAGTCACTATGGTATATTGCATCCTCAGGATTTATTTTATCATTGGAAGTTTGTGCCTTTTGACTACCTTCACCGATTTTGCCCACTCCCTCTTAGTTTTCTTACAATAAATTATTTACATGTTATATATAGCAGTCACGTGTTTGTTCTGTTCTCCACAGGTATGTTTGCAATTCGTGCTGATCATGACTTTGTAGTACAGGAAGACTTCATGAAAGCAGTCAGAAAAGTGGCTGATTCTAAGAAGCTAGAGTCTAAGTTGGACTACAAACCTGTGTAATTTACTGGAAGGTTTTTGATGACTGCATGACAGATCCTGGCTTAATGTAAAAATAAAGTTAAGGAAAATTATGTATTGGCAATGATCTCATTAAAAGAATATAAATAAAAATATGTATGGATAACATTGTAAAAATTAGTAATTTAGTAATTCTACTTTTAAGATTGGTACGGAAAAAATTTATATGTTTGTTAATATTGCATTTATTGCAGTAAAAGTTATGAGTATGTTGAAGCTTTTCGTATTTGCTGTGTGAGCATTTTATAAAACATTGAAAGTAGTTTGAAATCGTCGTACAAGAGAGCATTTCTTACGACTTATTTTATATCATTTGTTTTCCTCATCCTAAAAAGTTGAATAAAATCTGTTTTAGTTCTACATATATTTTTGTCTTTTTTAAGAGTACATTTATGATGGTCCTTTTATTAAATAAACTATTTAATAACCAAAATAAGTTCTATTTAGATTATAGGCTTTTGAATTTTAAAACCATACACAGTGTTCCTAATAGCGTCCTGTTATATAAAGCATAGATGTGTATGTCTATATGGATAATGGAAGGTCTTTATTTACTCTTCACCTACTATGATTAGATCATGTGATAGTTAATTGAAATAGTACATGCATGTCCATAACCTTTTTTTAGATTATGATTAAAAGTAATATTTGCTAACAAATGTGACTTGGTTTTCTTGATTTATGTGAGATGATAGTTCCCTTTTCAGAATAATGTGTGGACCCTCTTCCCAGAAAAAGTCAAATGTACGTACACACAGTTTTGCATATACTAAAATTTCAGGAGATTTATTATTTCCCAAGCTCACCCATTGACTCTGTAGGTATCTATGGATACCAAGCTAAGAGTGTCTGATGTAGGGGATGTTGATGTCAGAAATGTTCAAAGCAAAAGTTCTGTTACCTACACACAATTCTTCTATCATGTGGAATTAAAGCTTTAACAGATTAAAATAGGAAATCATTGTCCGATGTCAACTGAGATTATCTTATTAAAGGTGCTGTTTAAACAAAAGCGACTTCACTTTCATAAATACTAAAGAATGTAATATATGACGGGTAATTATACAATCATTTTTCAAATCAAAAAGTTACTTGCAGAGTATTGTATGTCTTTTTATAACTTGAAAAGGTAGAGAATAGTTTACATAGTGATAGAGAAAAATGGAGCACTCAAGCTAGCCATTTTAATACTCAAGTTATTGAACGGTTCTATTTCTATATATGTTGGCAGTGTTTCATAAATAGGACAATATAAAAATAGTATGTCAAGGGGGTCTAGGTCAAATATCCATGTGATTCTTTTAACTTTATTCGTTGTAATTTGCAATTTAATGACTTTCTCGCCTTTTTACTTTGGTTTGTTGTTTGGTTTTAAGAATTAGTTTGGTTTACAAATCTTGAAAGTTTAAGTGTGGATTCTTCTGCTTCTAAGTTTAATATTCCTCATCTGTTTCAATTAAATGGATAACAGTATCTCCCTAGGCCCAGAGAAAGTGTATACCTCACTTCTATTAACAATATAGTATTAACAGACTCAAACTCCTTGTTAAAAATACTTAAAGCCATGTAGTTTATTAATATATTTATAATATTTCAACATAAACTTAGCATTAAGGGGAGAAACTCCTTCAGTATGATGTGTAATTTACTGAGTGAGCTATCAGTTGTTTCCATTTGCCTTTATTTCTTGAGATTTTCTAGCTGTCATATTCCCAAATATTCTTGAGGGTCCACCATTTTAATATGCTTAAAAGCGATGGGTGTTTCGTTTTCTGTGTAGCATAACAGTTTTAAGATGAACTCTTCATTTATTACTCTTTCGGTTACAACCTCACCACAGATTGCGCAGGATTCTGAGGGGACAAACTACAGTTTTCCTTTCGGATGTCAGTCTCTGGTGGGTAGGATGTTGGCCCGTTCTTATACTACAGACTTGCGTCCTGTCCGGGAAAGGGTAGAACTGGTGCGGTTTGTCCCACTGCCTTTCCCAGGACCTTCAGTCGTTGCTTCCCTCCTGCCGCAGCCCCACCTCCTCCACACCCGGTGAGCTTTGGCCGTTGCTTCTCCGAGGCCCCGCCCCGCCGCGTCTGCGCTCTGGCGAGGGGGCGGGGCAGCGGCGCGCTGACACCTGGCGGCCGCGGAGGGCGGGCCGAAGGCAAGCGTGGGCTGGGATTGGCTGGGATAGCGAGGGGTGGGCGGGGGGGAAGGAGGGGAGACGGTTGTAGGGCTCTTGCTAGTGCCCGAGCCTGTGCGGCCTGAGGGGCGCGGGGAGTCAGGGGGAGGGAGACGGCAGCAGCATGGCGGCGGGGTATGAGCCGCCCAACCCTCCTCTTCCCCACTGTCGCCGCCGTCGCCGCCGGAGTCGCTGGGACCCTTTAGTCTGCGCGTGTTAGTTGTAAGTCCGCTGCCCGCCCGTCAGCCCTCCGGCCCACCCGCCCTCCTCCCTTTCTCTGTCACTGGCAGCCCGAGGGTCGGGCGGGCCGGATAAAACTCCTACTCCCACCCCGCCCACAAGCCCCGGGGCCGGGACCATGGAGGACGTGAAGCTGGAGTTCCCCTCGCTCCCGCAGTGCAAAGAAGACGCCGAGGTGAGTTTGTCCGCTGACTGCCACGCACAGGCCTCCCCGTGCGGCTCTCCGGCCGCGGGGCGACCCCAGGCCCCAACCGTCGAAGTCCTCAAGCTCCACCGGAGCCCTGTTGCCTCCGGAGGACATCCTGGGACCTTGGGGAGGAGCCTCACTCATTGAATTCCTTTGATCCTCCGGAGACCCCGGTGGAGGGGCTGCTGGGTCTGGTCCTTTTATTTAAATGGGAAAGGCACAATTAGTCCTTTCTCCCCCAGGCTCGGTGTCGAGGACTTATTTTGAGTAAGGTTCCCCTTTTTATTGCCAAGGCAGTACGAGGGTAATGTTTTAAGTCTCAATTTGAGGGATGTATTTGGTGTCATCATTTCGCATGTGGGACACATGGCCCCACATGTGAAATAGATCTGGGGCCTGAACTTTCGAAGTGCGCCTTCAAAAAGTTTCGAAAGTAGTTGTTTTGGTTTGTTTGTTGACGTTTTTGAGAGAAAGTCGTGACCCGCAAAATAAAATGTCACAAAGCTAGCTCATTTCAATCTAAAAACTTAAATCATGAAACTTGCCCTTTGGAGGGGAGTCGTTACTGAGAATGAAATTGTTTTTAACCTGTTCTGATTTCTGATTTGGGTTCTTTTTACTCCACCTTATTTCTTCCTCGACTAACGTTTGTATTGAGTTTTTTCCCCATCTATTGCTAGTTTAAAATACTTTGTGATGTTGCAGATTACTAAATGAAATTTTCTGAAGACTAAAATAGCAAAAAGACAAGGATACTCAAAAAAAGACAAGGATACTCAATTATGCTCTAGTAGGATCAAGAAAGAAATTAAAATTTCTGGTTCTAAATATTTTAAAAATAATTGGAAAATAAAACTTTTTAAGAAACCATTCAGTTTTTGCCAAATATTCTTTTGAATATCTTCATTTGGGGTTCACATTTTTTATTTGGGGGGATCCTTTGCTTGTAGTAGTAGTCTTTCAGAATTTCATATTTTAAGAGTAGATTCTTTAATAGGAAAAAAAAGTTGAATTTAGGTTAGTTAAATATGAATTTGCACTTTTTCGTTGTTTAATATGGAATAATGTGAATGAGGAATATGCTTTTTGTTTTTAAAAACGATTCAGTGATTTCAGCCTGGGAACCACTTTAGGAATAATGTAGAGCATTCTCTCTTTTCAGGTGAAGAAATTGTAGTTTACTGAGAATAAGTGATATGCCAAGGTACACAACAGTAGCATAAGACACAGTTGAGGACCTTGGTATCTTGGTTCCTAATTCATTGTTTTTAATACACCTCGATTTTTCCCTGCTTTTAAAAATTCTAGTTTATAATGTTTGCAGACTTGAATTTAATCTTTTATCATGTATATAATATGTCTTATCCCTGTGAAAATGATAAACTCTTA
Source organism: Paguma larvata (assembly GCA_030068075.1). Classification (NCBI taxonomy): domain Eukaryota; kingdom Metazoa; phylum Chordata; class Mammalia; order Carnivora; family Viverridae; genus Paguma; species Paguma larvata. The sequence continues at coordinate 3,328,384 of CM057827.1, forward strand.
TTGGGAATATAGCTTTCTTTCCTGTGTAAGGACAGAAGTAATGCTTAAAGGCCAGTAGATAATGATGCAAATGTTATTTACTGAAAGCCAGTTCATTCCTTTTTACATAGTGTTGGGTGTTTGTTTTCTTTTGGTTGCAAGTGACAAAAACCAGCTCAGACTAACTTAAGCAAAAAGAAAAATAATTAAATCCAGAAAGGTAGGGATGCAGCTGGTCTCAGGGACTTACTAGACAGTATTATGCTGCATCAAAACTGCCTCTGCCTCTTATCAGGGCTTGTCTCTACTTTCAGCGTTGCTGCCTTTCCTCTGGCTTCTCCACAGATACGGGGTTTGACTGTCAGCTCTTCAAGGTCATGCCCTTAGCAGAGCTTACACATTGAAGAGTAATGTCTCTGAGCTTTGGTATTTAAAGTCTAGAGGTTGGCCTCACTTAGGTCATGTGCCCATCCTTTGGGTCAGTCACTACAGCCAGAAAGGGGCAAATAGAGTGAGGAGCCCAGTGTAGGTCATATATACCCACTTGTGGGCAGGGGAGTGAAGTGTATACCACTAGTAGCCCTCCCACCAAAATCATAGGAGCATTTCCACAGAAGATGGAGGGTGCTTTCTGGGCGGACAGAACTAGAAATAACCATTAAATAGGGCATATAGTTACTCATGATAAACTAATAAAAGTGTTAATTTTCTAATTTGCCATGAAATATGTAAAGTATCAAATGGTCTTACGTAGTTATGATGACCAGCCAATAAGAGTGTTGTTCTTCCACCTAGGAAGCATTTCAAGGACACCTAAATTACAGTCCAAATATTACTGTAATAAAAATGGAACTCAAGTAGAGAGATTTAAAAAAATTTTTTTTTAATGTTTATTTTTGAGAGAGTGAGTGAGAGAGCACGAGCAGCAGAGAGAGAGGGAGACAGAATCTGAAGCAGGCTCCAAGCTCTGAGCTGTCAGCACAGAGCCCGACGTGAGGCTTGAACCCACAAACTGTGAAATCATGACTTGGGCCGAAGTCAGATACACTCAACCGACTGAACCACCCATGCACCCCTCAAGTAGAGAGATTTTTTATGCATGCTCTTAATGATTGATATGATCAAGCCATGACAGCTCGATCCTATCATCGCTGTAAGAATATTACTTCCATGTTTCTTGAAATACTGGTCAGGGCATTCTTTTACGACAGTGCCTGCGAAAATTTAGCTGTGTTCAAATTGGTTTGGAAAAAGATTGTCACTCCTTTGTTCAAAACTTCACTGTGATTCCCCATTGTTTTGAGGATGAAGTTCAAACCCTTAACTTTAAATAAAATTTCTTTTTAAATATTTATTAATTTTAGAGAGAGAGAGCGCACGCGCACCAGCAGGGAAGGGATGGGGGAGGTTGGGGGGGAGGCAGAAGATCCAAAGCTGGCTCCACACTGACAGTAGAGAGCCCAGTGTGGGGCTCAAACTCAGGAACAGTGAGATCTTGACCTGAGCTGAAGTCGGAGGCTTAAGTGACTGAGCCACCCAGGTGCCCCCAGACCCTTAACATATGCAAGGTTGTGTGTGATCTGGCATCTGCCTCCCTTTCTCCCTTTTTTTTTTTTTTTTGAGTTTATTTATTTATTTTTGTTTTGAGAGGGAGGGAGAGAGATAGAGAGAGAGAGAGAGAGCGCGCGCGCGAGAGAGAACGCGAGAGAGCGCGCGCACCAGTGAAGGAAGAGCAGAGAGGGGGGGAAGAGAAAGAATCCCAAGCAGGCTCCAGAGACCAAAGGAGGAATCAATTCCAGCAGGCTCCACATCATCAGTGCAGAGCCCAGGGTGGGGCTTAATCTCAGGAACTGTGAGAACACAACCTGAGCCAGGAGCCTAACCTGCTGAGCCACCCAAGCGCCCCTCCTACCTTTCTAACCTCGTTATGAGCTACTCTTCCCTTTGTTCCCTTCTCTGTTTGCCCTAGCCATGTTCATCTTCTCTCAGTTTGGGGGATGTTTTAGGTCCCACCCCCACCACCCCAGGACCTTTACATTTGCTACTGCTCCCTGCTCTGGCTGCCAGCACTAACCTTGCCCTCACCTAATTAACTGTTTGCTCTTGGATTAGATCTCAATTTAGGTAACATTTTTTTCAGAAAGGCATTCCCTGATGTTGTCAGTTCTGCCTGTTCACTGCCCCCTCCCCCCAATAGTTTAATCCTGCAGGTACACAAGTCTCTGTAGCACTTGGTATTTTTTATACCTGCCTTGTAACAGATATACTGATGGTTTTCCTCAGTGTCTGTTCTTCATGATAGACTGAAAGTTTCAGAGGGAGTTTACTCACCAAAATGTTCCTGCTTATTCCCAACTGTTTCTTGCACTTAGCACAGTATATACCTTAAGCTTAACAAATGTTTGTTGAATTACTGCAAAAATCTTGATTGGTTTCGATAGAGTCTTGTGACAAGATTATCGTAGTTTCTTTTTAGATGTGAACAAGAGAGCAGCTTACAATACCGATTTTTAAATAAATTAGTTGCATAGTTAGGGCTGTTGGTTTTATAATTCAAAAATTGTTTTCTTTTCAGATAGAAAGTATAATTTATTTCAGTTGCAATTTGGCAACTTAAATTTTACTTTTTCTGTTTTCTCTTTTGATTCCCTTACACAGAATAAAAAATAGGAATTGCCTAATATTTCTGACCGAAGATCCTTCAGGTGTAGAATGTTGCTGTTTAAACCTGACTATAGAGTAGAATTACCCAAGGGGCTTTTAAAAAATAACTATTCCTGGGCCCTATCATTACCTTCTCTGATTTAACTGATCTGAGATGGAGCCAGATAATTCTAATGGCAGCTAGGTTTATGAGTAACTGACCTAAAATCATCTTACTTGAATGCCCTTCTGCCTCTCTCTATCCCTTTAACCTTTGTTTGTTTGTTTAAGGGAGAGTGCACATGCATTTATAATCTGTTTTGGTATTTTCTTAAAAAATTTTTTAAGTGTTTGTTTATTTTAGAGAGAGGGAGGGATTGGGGCAGACAGAGAGGGAGGCACAGAATCTGAAGCACTCTCCAGGCTCTGAGCTGTCAGCACAGAGCCCAACACGGGGCTCGAACCTACAAACTATGAGGTCATGACATGAGCCAAAGTTAATTGACTGAGCCACCCAGGTGCCTTTATTTGGTATTTCTAAAGGTTATAGGTTTTGGCCACCCTGATCCATGTGATGATAAGAATTCAGTTTTGATTTTATCTAATGTTTACAGCCTGTATCCTTTGCCGAGTTTGTTTATTTACTTACTGATCTTTGAACATTTTTATAACATTTCCTATCCCCTAAATTCAATTTCTGTCCTCTAACTGCAATTTTATAGCTTATGTAACTGCATTTGTATGAGAAGAAGAGAACCTGAAAGATGTTTTAATATGCCATACCTTCTAGGTCATATTGATGATTGAAGGATTTTTCATTTGTGAATTAATTTTCACCAGAAGCATGGTGTGTATCACAATTAGGGATATTTTGGGTTAGCTGGGTTGCTTTGGTTTGAAAAATATAGTTGGACTGCTTGACTAATCATCTGTGTTGGGAAACCAATTCTACTAATTAACTATAGTAGTAACTCACAATAGATCATTGGGAATCTGTCCTGTTACTACTTCCATATCTAAAGTGATGGATTTTAACAGCAGGCTGGTCAGGCTGAATTAAGATTGAATGTACTATAGGCTTGGTTGTAATGTAAGACTTGGTTGTTAGAAACATGTTCAGACAGATGGATGTCTGGTAGAACAAGACTGTGAGCATGAATGACTTAAAATCTTGGTCTAGTATTCTAAAGGCATTGGCAGAATTGGTAGACAAGGCAGGATTAAGATTTGTTTTGCAGAGTAATAATCAGGGTAGGTAAAAAAAGATGATAGGTGCTTGAAATCAAAATCTAATGCTAGCACTAGGAATAGTGAAACTTTCTGTGAGAGAAAGCCTTTTAGATTTAAAGGATCCATACCTATTGAAACAAGTCTAATGGTCACAGAAGGAGGCTATGTGCTTATTTGTTGGGTGAGTAGGAATACTTTTTCATTCTCTCCTGCTGTACAACTTTTTACTCCTGTAATATCTTCCTTATGTAAATATAGCATACACGTTCTATTGTATACAACCTTTTGGAAGTTCAAAATTTCTTTGAAGCCTCTTGTTTTACTTAAAACTTAAAGTAAATTTTGCACTCTATCCCATGTGGTCATGTTTGTTTTAATATAAAAAAATTTTAAAGTAATGGTCACTGAAAACACTTTCTCTAAAAAAAATCTCTCGGTAAAATTGATATTCCTAAAGGAAGCACATTTATCTTGTGTCTTTGAGTGCCTTCTGGCGTATTTATTGCCAGATATTCTCTGGAATATATGTACACCATTTCACTATTTATGTCCTGTTTTTCTTTTTTAGTGCATAATTTTTAGAGATTTCATTTTAGGTAAACTTAAAAGTACACATTTCTTTAATCACTTTTCTTCTTTTTTTTTTCTTTTTTTTTTTTTAATGTGTATTTATTTTTGAGAGACATAGAGACAGAGTATGAGCAGGGGAAGGGCAGAGAGAGGGGGACACAGAATCTGAAGCAGGCTCCAGGCTCTGAGCCGTCAGCACAGAGCCCGACACGGGACTCGAACTCACAAACTGTGGGATCATGACCTGAGCCGAAGTCAGCCGCTCAACCAACTGAGCCACTCAGGCGCCCCACTTTTCTTCTTTCTTGAAGCTCTGACAGGTTTCTTCAGGAAGATAAGGCTGTCAAACTAATCAAGAAATTTTTTTTTTTTTTAAGAAAGGGGTGAAAAGAAAAATCCATAGAATGTAGTGCCGTATATCTCCAAAATGCATATCTGTCATGTGCTTATTCTGTGGCAGGCACTATGCTTAGTGTTAAGGGTACCATGATGAAAATGACAGCGTTTAGCCTAAGTGCTTTAAAAACTTTTTAATGTAAAAGGTTATAACATATTGGTAAGCTGAAGAAGCACATAAACATTCGTTTTGCACAAATTGATTACATTTCCCCTTCTTGGCTTGGAAATGATATACTTTATTTCTGTTAATCCCTATTTTAATAATAAAATAATCATTTTATGTAGTCAATGTTTGTTTGAATACTATGTTTGCTATGTAGTTCCTTCTTGCATTGAGAGGCTGTATGGCGTCAGTGTTTCTGGCATCGGACTGCTTTAACTCAGTTACTTAGGCTCTCTGAGCCTAAAGTAGAAATGTGAGGTAGAGAAAACAGTATCCTTTCAAAACAGCTTCTGGCAGTCCCTTTAGTAGGAAAAAACTCTTGTTTTTGTTTGTATGGAATCAATCTTATATTTCATTCCTGTTCTTGAAAGATGATTTTCTGAGCATATATTCTAGATTCACAATTATTTATTTCACTACTTTGAATGTATTATTCTTCAGTCTTATGGCTTTTATTCTTGTAGTTGAGAAGTCAAGGACAGTCTAAGGGTCTTTCTTTTGTATTTAATATCTTGGTTTTGTCTGCATGCTCTCTTTTCTTAAGTAGGAGTAAAATTTACATAGAGTGTAATGCACAAATATTAAGTCTGCAGTTCAGTAAGTTTTGATAAATATATACACCAGTGTAATCCTACTTTTATCAAGATATATACTAAGTCTGTCAGTGTAGAAAGTTATTTCGTGTCCATTTCCAGGCAGCCTCTACCCTACTTCACAATAGGCAGTGAATATTATGATTTCTGTAACTATAGTTTAGTTTTAACTGTTCTTGAACTTTAAATAAATGGAATCGTATAAAGTGGACTCTTTTGTTTATAGCTTTTTTTATTGACATATAATACCTATATGAACATATCCCTGTGAAATTCACCTATATTGTACTTATGAGTAGTAGTAGATTTTTTGTGGCTGAATATTATTTCATTGTATGAATGTACAATAGACATTTGGATTTTTTGAAGTTATGATGAATAAAGGTGCTGTAAATAATCTTATATAAGTCTTTTTGTGGACATATGTTATTTCTCTTTGGTAAATCCTAGGAGTGCAATTGCTATATTATAGGGTAGTTGTATGTTTATCATTTCATTTTACACTCCAATTAGCAATGTTTGAGAGTCCTAGGTGCTTCACATCATGACTAACATTTGGTGTTGTGTTTTTAACTTTAGCCATTAGTGGTTATGTAATGGTATCTTGTGCTTTTAATTTGAATTTCCCTAATGACCAATGATGTTGTTGAGCACCTTTTCATGTGCTGTTGGCCATTTATATATCTTCCATTTTGGGATGTCTGTTCCATTCTTTTCCCGTTTAAAAAATTGGGTTATCACTTTATTGTTGATGCATATTACGTATTTGGGATATAAGTCTTTTGTCGAGTATATAAATTACAAATATTTTCTTTCAGTTCGTTGCTTTTTTGTTTTCTTAGTGTGTATTTCATTGAGCAGAAGTTTTTAATTTTCATGAAATTGAATTTATCAATTTTTTTTCTTTATGCTTAATACCTTTTGTGCCCTCTTTAAAACATCTTTGCTTTTCTCAAGGTTGCAAAGATATTCTACTTTCTTCTAGAAGTTTTATTGTTTTGTGTTTATGTTTATACACTTACTCTTTTTTTTTTTTCATTTATTCAACAAATACGTATTGAGTACCTACTATGTGCCAGGCACTGTCATCAAGTGTTGAGAATACATACAGCAGTGAAGACAGGCAAGATGTTTGTGTGTGAGGAGGATTCAGAGTCAGGGGTGGTGAGGAAGGGTCAAGATCAAGATTTATTTTATTTTCCAGATATTTTTCTAATTGTTCCAGCACCATTTGTTGAAAGATTTTTTTTTTTCTATGTTGAATTGCCTTCTTATCTTTCAGGAAAATTGAATGCATATATGAAGGTCTTTTGGACTCTGTTCTTTTCCATTTCTCTGTTTGCTTTAAGTGTGGAAAAAGAAATTCTTCTCTTTATGTTTGGTGTGCTGCTACTTACTTTTGTATTTCTTTCCCTTATCTTGTTTGGGAATTCTTGGGCTACTTATTTCTGGGATGTGGTGTCTTTGAGCAGTTTTGGAAAATTCTTATTAATATCTTGTGTAATATTATCTCTCCTGTATTTTCTCTCCCTTCCTTCTGGAACTTAGAGGAAGTTAGACTTTTTAACTCTATCTTAGTATGTCTATTAACTGATCATATTTTTCAACTCTGAATTTAGGTCTTTTTTTTTTAATTTTTTTTAATGTTTATTTATTTTAGAGAGAGACAGAGACAGAGTGTGAGCTGGGGAGTGACAGAGAGAGAAGGAAACACAATCCAGAGCAGGCTCTAGGCTCTGAGTTGTCAGCACAGAGCCCAATGTGGGGCTTGAATTCACGAACCGTGAGATCATGACCTGAGCCGAATTTGGATGCTTAACTGACTAAGGCACCCAGGCGCCCCTAGATCATTTTTCCAATTCTATTTTCCAGCTCACAAATTCTCTTTTTATTTCTGTTCTTCTGTTTAGTCTATCCACTGATTGATTGAATGATTGATTGATTTTTATTTTTGAGAAAGAGAGAGAGAAAGAGCACCAGTTGGAGAGGGACAGGAAAGGAGACACAGAATCCAAAGCAGGCTTCAGGCTGACAGGCTGTGATAGGCTGCGTGCAATCTGTCAGCACAGAGCCCGACGCGGGGCTCAAACCCACAAGCCATGAGGTCATGACCTGAGCTGAAGTCGATGCTTAACCAACTGAGCCTCTGTCCACTGATTTTTAATTTCAATTGTACATTTTCATTTCTACATACTCCTTTTGGTTCTCTTAAAATAAATTTCTTAATCGTCGGTCATGACTTCTGATGCTCTCATTTCTTTGTATATTAAATGTATTATATTTTCCTCCTCTTAAAATTTGATTCTTAATTGTGAGCTCATTGGAATTAATCTTTGTTAATTATTTCTGATCTAGGTTTAGCGTATGCTTCTCCAGAGAGAAAATGCATTTGTTTTTTTCAAGAACTCAGGGACACGATCTACCCATGACCACTTGACATTCAATTTTCACTTGACCTCACAAAAACAATTGAATTCTAATGCCAAAGTTGAGCAAAGGCCCACCCCACCCCACCACTACCACCACATTCTACTCAGACCAAAAGCTCAGAAAGGCAAAGGTATTCATTCTCTGGGGATGAGATGGGTCGTCCCCCATACCCCCAACCTCCCCAGTTTATCATTCACTGTCTTTTAGGTGTTTATCATTCACTATGAGTGTTTATCCTCTGAGAGTGTTGCTTTTTGGTGTTGATCTGACTTCCCTCTTGATCAGGTCTTAGGCTTTGTCTTCTATCTCACATGTACAGTGTTATTTAAGGCCTTGGTGAGGGTGTGGAACAGCTAGAACTCCCATACATTGCTGGCGAGAGTGTAAATTAGTTTTGAAAAACTTTTGGTAGTGTCTAATCTATATATCCAGCATGGAGCTTGAACTCACAACCCCAAGATTAAGAGTTGCATGCTCTTCTGACTGAGCCAGCCAGGTAAAACTCCATTGATACTTTTATATCCAAGAGGAAGAAACGCATAGTTGCATCAAAGGACACATAAAATAATTTTCATAGCATCTTTATTCATATTTGCCCAACCCGGAAGCTACCTAAGTCTCCACCAAAAGGATAATGAGTAAATTGTGGAATATTCATACAATAGTATACTGCACAGCAATAAAAAGGGCCAAACTACTAACAACACAACAACATGGATCTCACAGGCATTAGGTTGAGTGAAAGAAGCCAGACATAAAATAGTACTATTGTGATTCCATTTATATTAAGTTTACGAATAGGCAAATCTAATCTATATTGATAGAAGTCAGTGTCACCTTCGAAAAAGAGGGTATTGCCTGAGAAGAGAAAGGAGGGAACTTTCTGGAATGACAGAAATCTTGATCTGGATGATGATTACATGGATATATTGCTTATAAATTTAAATTCATTGACCTTTACCTTCATATTTGGGCATTTTAACACCTCATTGTGTATTCTTTTATACTCCCATTTTATTTTATTTATTTTTTTTAAACTACCTTTTTTTTTTAACGTTTATTTATTTTTGAGAGACAGAGAGAGACAGAGCATGAGTGGGGGAGGAGCAGAGAGAGCGGGAGACACAGAATCCGATGCAGACTCCAGGCTCCAAGCTGTCAGCACGGAGCCTGACGCAGGGCTCGAACTCACCAATTGTGAGATCATGACCTGGGCCGAAGTCGGGCGCTCAACCAACTGAGCCACCCAGGTGCCCCTATACTCCCATTTTAAAAGAACAAAAGTAAATAAAGCCATGAAAGATCATTAGATCTTCTCAGGACATGGCTTCTCGGGTTTATAGTCTACTTCTGCTACATTGCCAAGATCCATTTTCAACATGAAAGACCAAAAATACTTTCTCTTCTTTATTAAAAAAAATTGCTGACTGTCATTGCAGGAATACTGTTCTATCTTTTCTGTAGCCAAACTCAAGAAGTTTGCTGCTTGGGGTGCATTAAATTGAACACAACCCAAGGAAGTATTGAAAGCAAAGAGTTTTTATTACTTGTCACAGGTAAGGAGACAGGGAAATGGCTCTCAAGAGCACTGTCTCCCCTTGAGGTTCATGCATGAAGCTTTTGTTCAGTGTGCTAGGGAACAGAGCCAGGGCACTTGATATATTAAGGAACTTACACATGTTTTGTTACCTAGGCACTTGGGTTCAAATTTGCGTGCATATGCCAACATACTAGTGCATACATATGTTCAAAAAATGGTTGCAAAACCTTGCCCATAGGAGATGTTAGTATTATAATGAGCCAAAGGTAACTTTAGGGCATCTCAGGGCACTTGTACGTAGGTCAGAATCTCCAAACTGGCCCAAACTGGCTCACGCAAGGGGATATCTCTGTTGAAACACCTAGCCATAGCTGCGTGTTCTGCAAAACACCACATTCTTTCCTGCTTTCCTTGCTTTTCCCCCCTTCCCATCTGCCGATAGCTTGCCAGCCCTCTGATAGGAGTAATTTCCCATTGCATCCTAGCTAAGATTTCCATTATAGATGTATAATATTTCTACCTTATGTGTTAAAAATACTTTTCTAATTTGGAAAATCTAGGTGAAGGGTAAAGGGAATTCCTTGCACTATTTTTAACTTTTCTGTAGTCCTAAAATTATTTAAAAATGAAAAAGGTTTTATCTGTTTTAAATGAAGCGTATTTGACACACAACATTATATTAGTTTCAGGTATAGTACATCGTGATTGGACATTTCTGTATTTTTAAGTAATCTCTACACTCAGTGTGGGTGTACATTACAGCCCCCAGATCAAGAGTCTCATGCTCTACCAACTGAGCCAGCAAGGGACCCCTGGACATTTCTATACATTATCCAATATTCACATTGGTAAGTGTAGTTAACCTCTCTTACCATACAAAGTTAATTCCAAATTATTGGCCATATTCCCTATGCTGTACTTTTCAAACCCATAACTTATTTTACAATTGGAAGCTTGTAGCCTTTGATTCCTTTCCCCTGAAAATAAAAGTTGGTGGTTTTTTTTTTGTTTTTTTTTGTTTTTTTTTGTTTTAACATTTATTTATTTTTGAGAGACATAGAGAACAGTGTATGAGCAGAGGAAGGGCAGAGAGAGAGGGAGACCCAGAATCTGAAGCAGGCTCCAGGCTCTGAGCCATCAGCACAGAGCCCGACGCGGGGCTCGAACTCACAGACTGTGAGATTATGACCTGAGCTGAAGTCAGCTGCTTAACCAACTGAGCCACCCAGGCGCCCCCAAAAGTTGGTTTTTTTTTTAAGCGTTTCCAGTTTTAAGTTTAGAAAGCTCATTTCTATTTATAATTTTGAGTTTTAAGCAATTAAGTTAGAAACTTTTGGAATGCAGTCCACTTACAAATTAGGATTTGATTCTTCATATCAATTCACTGTAATTGCTTTTTTCTTGTCCCAACTTTTAAAATGTTTTCTGTCTTGCCATTGGCATTTTGCATTATTTTCCAACTTTTTTATATTGGTCTCCATTCCAAAGACAGAATGAACTCTATACTTCTGGGAAACTATTTAAAGGGAATTGAACTAAAAGACAGAATCTTCAGAGCAAGTAAGATATGAGAAAGCCTGTATGATAAACATCTACAGGTTTAGATCAGGAATGGCTAATACCTATTACTTAACACTCTTTCAGTCCCTTGCAGATATTGCTCAATATCATAGTACTCTTCTTTCTGAGTCTTTGCTCACAGTGTTTTAGCTATCTACTGTCAGTTGATTAGAGTTAACATGAATGACGAAAAGGCTATTTGACATTTCCAATTTGGCAGATCAGTTTTTGGGGAGAAATTTCTGGAATATCTATTCTTTTAATTAATGAGCTATTCCATCTGTTGTATGAAGTAACATAATCATAATTTCGGAAGCCCAGTTATCTAAAGAATACCTTAATCATTGTTTCTTGTCACTTAAATTTTCAGGTTTTTGTGAAGCCATTTGAATCTATTTATAGAATATTCTTAAAGTATAATGTATGGTTTTTTTTTTAAATTCATACACTTGTATGTCACATCTTTAACTTTTAATTGGGTAACAGTTTTCATAATGTTATTTATTTTTATTCTTGTGTTTTCTTTCCATTTTAAGGAATGGACCTACCCTATGAGACGAGAGATGCAGGTAAGATAACCTTTTTGTTTATTCACGCCAATCCATATTATTATTATCATCAAATAACTGATATTACAGATGATTTGAGACCCTTTGGCTCATGATCTGTAGGTTCATTATTGAGTATTTTAAAAAATCAGCATATTTAAAGGTTAACATTAAAAAATGGGAAATGAATTGTTACCTTTCTTTCTTATAGTAGAATCATGGTAATCATATATATGTGCTGAATGAGTCACTCTGTTTTTCCTTCTCTGAAAATTTGGTACACTCTTTGTAATTCTTTTGAAAACAGTTTGCTTTCTGTGTTTGGCTGGTTTAGATAAGTCGAGAAGAGTTGACTATAAAGCAAATCACTTTTGAATAATTGTTTCTCTTTGCGTCTGGTTTCCAGACACAACTTCCATATTGAAGTCCTCCAGAAGACTGATTTGAATACTCCAGATATGTAATGATAAAGCGATAGCTAACCCTCATAGCAATTTGTTTTTCTTTTGCATTTCTTACTTACAGTCACTCTGCTAGCCCCAGAATCAAGCAGTGTCTCCTGTTTTGGAAATATCTTGACTTTTAAAAATGTGTTTCATTTCTTTATTAGTGAAAGTTCTCTTTTAAAAAATATCTTAGTACCTATGAGGCATTTTACTTGGTGCTGGGGGAAATGCAAAGATGAGTAAAATGTAATTTGTGCCCACAAGAAGCTGGTAGGAGAAATCAGACAGATGTATACGCAGTGTTGTTGTGCAATGATGTTTCATAGAACAGAACTACAAAATTATACTGTATTATTATCTAGGATATGAGATAGCTCAACTCAAATTTCTATATTGAATTCACATAGAAAAATTTTAATTTAGCATTTGGAAATTATTTAAATTGCTGAAATTATCAATACACAAACAGTTGATATTGGTCTTTTTTAAACTTTGCAAGAATACTTATATTAACTGAAGGAAACAGTTCTAATCTTGTTGTAACTTGTGCTACTTTTGATTCGGCTGAATAAGGTTTTGTGTAATTCCAAAGGGGTGATTTTACTTTATGCCCACTTTATTTCTAGACTATAGCAGAGAATATAAGTAAATTAAGAGATGTTTTATTTATTAAAAGTCAATCATAACAATATGCTAATTTTACCCAAACTGCTTATAAAAAGCACTATGGAAGTTCAAATATCTGACTTTTCAGAACTGTATTTAAACTTTAAATGTTTCATTTGATATATAAAGCAAATCTGTATTTCTCTTTCTAGTCTTTACTCAGTGTGGCTAGGGTATGCCCCCTCAATAGCAAACTTTTTAATAAATTATTATAACAACTATGAAAACACTCCACAAGGCCACTAATGTGGTACATAGTTTGTATAGATTTAAATTGTTGATGGTAAATATCTCAATTTTTTTTCTAGGAAATTTTACCTGGATTGTTTTTAGGCCCATATTCTTCTGCCATGAAAAGCAAGGTATGAACTTTAGGTTAGGTTCATCAAGAGACTTTATTAACTAGCTTGTTTGGGATAAATTTTTTTAGTTGTAAGAGTTTTATTTGAGGGAAGGTCCACAAATATCGCATGTCACTCTGGAGTACCTGCCTCTTTCCAAATTTTATCGGACCAGTGATTCTCAAGTATTTCACCATAAATCACAAATGAGCTTTTATATATTATTACTTTTCATGAATCCATGTGTTTTAAAGATTTACCAAATAATTGACCATAATTTTTCCTCCAAAAGATTAGGTATCTGTCAAATTGCTAATCATATCTTCCGAACAGCAAGATATAATTAAAGCCCAAAATAAGTGTTTTTAACGTTTTAATTATAATCTTTCCTTATCGAGTAAATGTGTGTGTGTGCGCGCGCACATGTGTATACATGTGTTTTAACTGTTAAAATCTTACTTCTTTTTTTCCAAACTTTGGAGACCTGGGTGTTCCAGGTTGTAAAGTATTATACCACATACATATATCTGTTTCTGTATCGTCAAACTGAAATGGATTTCTTTAGTTACACATTTAACATGGTAGATTCATTTTAATATATATAGCAATGTTGGCACTTCCTCCAGGATTCAGTCTCAGGGATTATGACAGTGCTACTAAATTGCTGTGAATTATGATGTGAAACATTGTATCACAAATGTTTTCCCCAATACTTTAGAAGTCAGTATTCTTGTGTATGATATCTACTCTACTTACGGTAAGTTTTGTAAAAAATTGTAGAATTTTGTTTTCTTTTTTTTTTTGGAGAGAGAGAATACAAGAGGTGGGGAGAGAGAATCTCAAGCAGGCTCCATGCTCAGTGCAGAAGAGCTTGACCTTGGGATCATGACCTGAGCTGAAATCAGGAGTAGGACCTTCAACCAGCTTAGCCACCTAGGCACCCCAAAAACTATAGAATTTTTAACTCTAATGATTTAATTTAAGGCATTTATGATTTTTAGGTGATTGGGAGTTTTGTGGGTTTTTTTTAATGTTTATTTTTGAGAGAGAGAGAGAGAGCACGAGCAGGGGAGGGGCAGAGAGAAAGGGAGACAAAGAATCAGAAGTAGACTCCAGGTTCCAGCTGTCAGCACAGAGCCCAGTGTGGGGTTTTGTGAGATCCCCTCTGTGAGATCATGTGAGATCATGACCTGAGCTGAAGTTGGACACTTAACCGACTGAGCCATCCAGGTGCCCTTTGATTGGGAGTTTTTTAGAGTTAGAGCCATTTCTTTGAAACTGGAAAGCTTTTTGACTATTGAGGCATATATAAGAGTAAACTTAGTTTTGATGGTCTGCAGCTGGGTTGGAAAGGCAGGGTGTTGCTAAAACAAACAAACAAACAAAAAACAAACAGAAAGTACCAAGTAAAGGATAGAGTAGATAACTATAGACCTAACTGTGATTTACTTAAGACAAACTAAAGCCAAATAATGTAGTAATCACAAAAATTTTTAGATTATTTCCTTTTTGTATTCCCACAGCATTTTATAAATATATCTGTTATAGTGTTTGTCCATTAAATTATAAGTATTTGTTTATAGATTTCCTTAAAACCTCTTCACCATCAATTTCACCATGGTCTAATTATTAGATGGAGGAAAAGTGTCCACGGTGAATTTGATTATTTGTCATTCTGAATCACCATAGAACAGCTTGTATTCCTTTTCATACCATCATCCTGCAGATATGTAGCAACAACAGATAGTAAGAGAGATAAATCTTAGGAAATAAACTCCCTTTCTACTACTTGTTTAGTTGGGCCTATTTTTTTATTATATTCAAATACAGTTTTAATAAAAGGGACAAATTTAGGTTCTTTGTCAGTAGTGAAATGTTTCTTTTTATATAATTTTTTCTGTAGTTTGTAGATATGAGTAAGGTCATAATTTGCTTTATATAAATGAAAATCCATTGAAAAGTAAAAACATTCTGTGTGCTATTACATTTGGGTCCTGTTTTGTTAAGGTTTGTTTTTTACTTAGTAATAGTTCAAAAATAGTTCAAAATTTGTATTAAAGCAGATTTTTATTCATAGTTTTATATATCTTCTTGTGATTTCTCACATTAATAAAGTAACTTTATATATCACAGATCAAGTATAAAAAAGAGTGGTTGTTGAATACATTTTGAAAGTTTAATAAGTGTGAATATGGAACATTTATTAAATATTAATCCTACCACGTGTTTACCTCCCTTCTTTTAACTCAGGATACACTCAGGAAATACAAAGATAGTTAAACTCTATCAGACGTAGGAAAACTTGCTGCAAAAATTAATATTTTAAACTTTTGAAAACCACATTTTCTTAGGCTGCTGTAATAAAATACCATAGACCAATGGCTTGAACATCAGACATTTATTTCTTAAAGTTGGAGTGGCTGGGAAATCTGAGATCAGGGTGCCAGCATGGTTAGGTTTTGGTAAGGGCCCCTCTTTCTAGCTTGCAGATGGCTGTGTTCTTGCTGTATCTATACATGAAAGAGAGAGTCCTGATGTCTGTTCCTCTTTTTCAGAGCACTAATTCCGTGATGGGGGCTTTACCTCATGACCTCCTCTAAGTCTCTGATTACCTCCCAAAGGCCCCATCTCCTAATACCATCACCTTGGAGGTTAGGGCTTCAACAAACAGATTTTAGGGAGATAAATATTCAGTCCATAACAAATATAAATTATTCTTGGACTTCTCTGATGGATTATTAGCATTATTGTTCTGGACTATTTAATGCAGAAAGTAGGAATTAAATATATGAGTATAAGTTGAAAATTTCATAGAAAACTCAAAATTAGGAATTCTGATTCCTCATACCAGCATGATTTGCTAACTTACTTAGCAAGCAGTTATTGAACAGTTTATATGTTCAAGGCACTGTTATATGAACTTAATGTGAATCTGAACAAAATCATTGTTCTTGGAATTTACATTCTATTAAAATAACACATCATTTTATATATATGTGGATATATATTATGTCATATATAGTATATGTGTATAACATGTTATATTAAATATTAATATATTTACTATATTAAATTGATTTAAATGTTATATTAAATTGCTTTAAATATATAGCCAAAAAGATACCACAGAATATAATAAGATATCATTTGGAGTTGCCAGTTAACTTGAGAAAAAATTTTAAACTGAAATGTTAGTCTGTGAACTGTATAAGTTAATCCTGGCTTGTAGTAGAAAAAGTATACTGAGAGAAGCAGGGAGATTAGGGCCCTGGTATTGCTATTAACTGTGTCAGTGATGTTCAATAACTGTTTATGTCTTAGTGGTCCCTTGTAAAGAATAAAGGTTGTAGTCAGTATATGTAACTACCATTTACTGAACACTTGCCATGTACCCCAGGCACCATGCCAGACATCTTACATGTATTATCTTATATAATTCCTCCAACCACTCAATGAAAAGGTTAGTACTGAACCACAAAGCTCAGGTCATTAGCAGAGCTGGACTATAGAGCTTGGGATTCTCTTGACTCTAGAGCCCCTGCCTTTAATGACTATAAAGTATTGTTTCCCAAATAAATTATCTTTAAGGTCTCAACAAGCTCAAAAATTATGGATGTACAATAATACTATTAGCCTTTTGAGGATATGTAGTAATATTAATCTTAAATCATTGAAATATCTTACCCATCACTTCAGGTAAATTATTATAAAATTAGCTTTAATACCCTGTACTTGAGGCTCAGATGTGGGTATGTAATTCTTTTTTTTTTCCAAAATACAGTACAAATTTATTGACTCCAATCATTCTTAGTTGAGATTTAAGCAAAGGAAACAGACAATGGAATTGGATACAAAAAAAGCAATGGATTAACATTAGATAGAAATCCTATTTTACCATGAATTTTCAGTTCCAAAAAGCTCATTCTTAAATAAAACTGAACAATGATTTAGTCTGCTAAGGCATCTGACAACAAAATACATGCAATTTGTTTATAACCACATATGCTTAATAATAAGCATTTATTCGATAAAAACTTTTGAAGTACTGGATTAATGTCAATAAGAAATGATCACCTTTTGAAAATTAACATTAACCGGGGAGAACTTTGTGGACAATTCGAGAACAGCACTAATAAATGACTTAGGAGCACTCAATTCAATTATTTTCAAGATTTACAGTAAAATACTTTGGTTCCCAAACGATGGTCCCTGAAACGAATTTCTTAAGAAACCTGACATTCACCCATGTTTCCTCCAGGTAAGCATGACTGCTCGGTGTCCCCCCACCACGTGGAAGTGGCACTCGCAGGGGCACACACGGAGAAGCACCGAGCAAGCACGTTAAAAATTACGCAGTTATAAAATTTCTTAAAGTGCTAAAGCAACAAAAGAAAACGCTATTTTTTAAACTTAAGCAAAAAAATAAATAAAGCCAGTGTTAAAGAACTTATTAAATGTATTAGCATTATTTATTTAAAGAATAATGCTTTTCACAATTATTACAAAAACATCAATGAGAATTCAGAAATTGACAAAACAAACTTGTAATGTTCCAATACGAATTAGTGCAATTTATAAAGAACCTCTGTTATACGTGAAATCTAATTATTTTTGTAGTTAAAAAATTCAAATACCTTTCCTAGTCCTAAGGTTCTGGATTCTGGTCGTGTACACACACACACCGTGGGTATGGAATTCTAATGTTCAGTCCTGTGTATTTTCAAACATCTCTGTTACAGCAAGGTGATGTTTTGTATTTTAAATTATTTCTTTACCTTGTCCCTCTTTTTTTATAGCTACCTATACTACAGAAATATGGAATAACCCATATAATATGCATAAGACAAAATATTGAAGCAAACTTTGTTAAACCAAACTTTCAACAATTATTTAGGTAAGAATTATGGTCGTGATATATTAAAATGTTATGTAGCAAACGTGTATTTTTATTTCAAGTTGATTTTATTATAGCAGACTTCCGTACATATCTGTTTTAAAAGGATGGTCATATAGGTATATCACTTAAAAAATAAACTTCCTTTAAATTCTTGAGAAAGCAACTAATGCATATAATGCAGAATTTTAAAGTTTCAAAGGCATATACAGTATACTGAAAATTGTCCCTATCCTTACCCATTAGATACTTGGTTCCTCTCTAGAAGCATTCACTGTTACTCTTTGAGTACCCTCCCAGGGTTATGTTATGTATGCAAACATATTCCTACTGAAAACTTTTATTTTTTACACTGGTTTAAAGATTTTTTTTTTGTTTTAGTTTTAGAGATTGCTCCATATCATTACTTAGAGAGCTGCACTGATTTTTTAAAGTTTCATAGTAATCCTTTGAATAGCTATACTAAAATTTATTCAACCTGTCTCCTATTGTTGGGCATTTAGATGGTTTCTAGTCTTTACTAATATCGCAGGTATTTCAATATGTGTCATTTAATTCATGTGTGAATATATCAATTGGATAAAGTGTAGAAGTGGGATTGCTGCATCAAAGAATATGAGCATTTAAAATTTTAATAGATGTCGCAAATTGCCCTCCAATGAGTTGTATCAGTTTACATTCCCACAATGAAGTGACTGAGAAGAGACTCTTTCCTTGGTATCTCCAAGACAAATTATAAAACGGTTGTAATTTTTCTCGATTTTCTAGAGTAAAAATGATGTCTCATGTAGTTCTAATTTGCCTTTCTCATTTATTTTATAATGAGTGTGGTTGAGCATCTAATGGTTTTTAGTTTTATTTAACTTTATTTTGAAAATAAATAATATATATTACAGTGATATGAAAAAGGGTGCAAAAAAGGTATATAAATAAAGTACATCTCTTTCCTCCTGTAAACCCAAGCCCCAGCTCCTCTTCTGGGAGGCAGCTACTATTAACTCTTAAATGTTCTACAGCTATATAAAAGCATATATGTTAAAAATATTTTAATGCTCTGATTTATTGTTTGTAAAAATGAAAGCAACCTGATTGTCCATCAGTACAAGACATTCTAAGATATATTGTGTAGGGGTGCCTGGGTGGCTCAGTTGGTGGAGGGCTCAACTTTGGCTCAGGTCATGAGCTTGTGAGTTTGAGCCCCGCATCCAGCTCTGTACAGTGTAAATGTACAATAGAATACTATAACCATGAAAAAGAATGAAATATTTCTATGTGTGTTGATATGGAGTAATCATTAAGATTTTATTTAAAAAGCAAGGTGTACAACCAAGTATATATATATTCTCAATGTGTTCTATATGTGTAAAATAAAAATTCTATATGTGTAAAATATATACAATACATTAGACATATGTTCTTGTTTATGCATGGAAAATTTCTAGACTAACAGACCAGAAATTTGACAGTGGTTGCTTCTGAGAAGAGAAATTTAGGGTCTGGGTTGGTAGGGGGTCTACTTTTTTATTGCAAATATTTTTATACTGTTATAATTTTTTACCATGTGTACACATTTTTCAGTTAATAAAAACCATTTTTTTTTAAGTTTTAATGTTTATTTTTGTGTGTGTGTATGAGAGAGAGAGAGAGCATAAGCAGGGGAGGGTCAGAGAGAGACAGAGAGGGAGACAGATTCTGAAGCAGGCTCCAGGCTCCAAGCTGTCAGCACAGAGCCTGATGTGGGGCTTGAACTCATGAGCCACAAGATCATGACCTGAGTCAAAGTTGGATGCTTAACCAACTGAGCCACTCAGGTGCCCCTAAAAACTTACTTTAAAAAAGAGATGTCTATATTCTAAAATAAAATAGACTGAATTTTTTTCTATTTGGAAAGAAATCCTTGTTCTTTATAGATACTATGGAAAGTACAGAATGACCCCAAGGAAAATATAAAATCATCCACAATTCCACAACCCAGAGAAAACACTTAACATTTTAGCATATTTCTTCTAAATCTTACTGTTATACATATGTATATTACGTATACACACATATAGGCTTACATATATTAAAATGAAAGTGTGATATTTTAAAATGCCATCCTATCTATACATTTCTAATTTGTGTTTTTGTTTTTAGTACCAAAATGTCCTGTGTGAAGCTATTTTAACCTAATGGAAGAACTCTTTCTCCTTAGATTTGGAATATTGGCTTATAGATTAATAGTTCTGCTAATAGTTTTTGACACTCAAAATGGCATGCAATAAAATATTTTAGATTGATGTTGAATTAACCTTTTTTCCATGAAGCCATGTTTTATGTAACAGTTCAGTTTACACAATCACTTTAGGATACAGCCATTGTCAGAATCCTTTTGGTTTTTACATTGGATTATCCTTGGATACTGTGTTTGGCTTCTCTGATAAACCCCGAATTTATTGAAGTTGTTAACCACCTAAATGATTACTAAAGGACTGTAATTTTTAAGGCATATTGACTTTAAAAATTAATTTTGTAACTTAATTCCTATAGTTGTATTGATAAACAGGTAGTCTTGGACAGGTTAGAAATGGAAGTTTTTCACAAAATAAAATAAGACTAGCATATGAATAATATCTTACTTTCAGTGTTTTCCAAAGTGTAAAATTGTAGGACAGGTAGTCTCTTGGTTGGTTTTTGCTCTACTGAAGGTTAGTTCAAGCACTGAGTGTTGGACTCCATCAGTCTGGCTCCATCAGACTTCTATTTTGATCACCTTCTTCTCTTTGAGACATTGGGCTTCCTCTGGATTGTCCTCTGTAGGGTTGTGAGGAGAGTTCACATAGCCACTGAGAGAAGAATCTTCTAGTCCACGGGGAAGTTAGTAGAAATAGAATAACAATAATGAATAGAGACACTTTTCGTCTTTATTATCTAGGTCCGCTCTGATGTAGAGGAAAGTTTCTGATTTCTTGTGATTTTTCAGTTTTAACCAGATAAATTTTTTTATACTATAAAATATCAGAAGAATGTTAACTGGTTTTTTTAAGGCTAAAGCATTTAAAAATGCTATGCATTTAAGCAATATAAAATCTATGACCCTGTTCTTGGGAATATGACAGTTTGAATGTTGTTTTGCATTGTTTTCTTGGTTGCCAAGAAATTTTGAAAATTTTTTAAACATAGAATTTTATCTGAAAGTGTGCTTATCACAAAATATTCTATTTTCAGATATTTAGTCTTGGATATTGCAGATAATCCAGTTGAAAATATAATACGTTATTTTCCCATGGTAGGTATAAAATATTTTAATATTTAAAACTTGTGGTTTGACCTCTTCATTATGCTTCGAAAACTTAATGAAACTTATTCCTTCGTATACTATTACTTTGTTATGACTGAAAATTGTGGGATTATATTTAAAGAAAATTTATTATTAAAACCTTTTTATGATCTCCAAATATCTGAGAAATCACACTTTGAATTTATTAAATTCAAATTAAATTTTAGCTCCTATATAATTCTAAAAATTTGTAATAGTCACATTTGTAGTATTTTGGAAGTTCTTGAATTAAGGTAATTTGTATTCATATAAATTAGCTGGAATTTTTTTCAATAATTTTTGTTTTACTGTATGTATGTGTATATTTATGCTTATATTAATCCAGATGTTTTATTAAAACACATTGTCTTTTGCCTTCAGACTAAAGAATTTATTGATGGAAGCTTACAGACTGGAGGTAAATATTTTCTTTATGTAGCCAGTGTTTATTTTCAAGAGATTATGTGTTATATTTAAGTTTTTAGTTACCATTTGACTTAAATGCAGAATATGGAAGTTGGAATTATATGTAATAGACTATTCCCAAATTTGTTTTTTCCTAACTCCTTATTTCATTTGGATAGGCTTTCTTAAGTGTCCCTATATAACTATTCGAATTCTGAATCATCTTTAAATATCTTTAATTTCAAAGTCTAAGTTAATATAAATTTTAAAGCTGAAAGTTAATATCTAGGTGGTATGTATAAAATATAAAATGTTTAAGAAAGGATTTGTCTTACTATGGTATGGTATGTAGTTTCAGTATATTTTAGTTGCTGAATTAGACATATTTTTTTTGTCAGAATAACTATTTCTTGTTTTTCAGGAAAAGTTCTTGTCCATGGAAATGCAGGGATCTCCAGGAGGTATGAAGTTAGAGATTATCTTTTTTTCCTCTAGCATTTAATTAATGAGTTGTGTTTTCTATTTTTTTCTAAAATTTTTTCCCCCTCTTCAGTGCTGCCTTTGTTATTGCATACATTATGGAAACATTTGGAATGAAGTACAGGTAAGAAAGTACTCTGAAACCTAGCCAATTTAAGTTCTCATTAAAATGAAGCTTAATGGAAACAGTTTGGGAGTATTCTCCTCATTTTGTCATCTAATCATGTTCGATTAGACAAGCTCTTATATTCCCTGGTTAGTCTCTTAACCTTTGTAGCTTGTATACATTGTGTAGATATACTTTAAGCTAATATTTTGTGGTTTTATGTAACTAGTGCCAACTGTTATTTTAAGAAGCCATGACAGTTACAATTGGAAATAACCCCTGGAAAATTATTTACTACTAGAGAATTGTTTAGTCTGAGTTTAAAAACTCTTAGACACACACACACACACACAAACACACAAACTCTTACACACAGGTGTTTATTGCTTCCCGTGCTAATTTATTACATTTTCCTTTAATAGTAGTTGGGTGAAAAATTGTTTCATCTTCTATTCATAATTCGATGTAGTCTTTCTTATCCAGTTTAACTTTTCCAAGCATACTACCTAGATAAAAAAGAGAGAGCCCCAGAACAAAAGAAAAAAATGGCCACTGCAGAGTGTTTCCTTTTCTTATTGTGTCTTATACAAGTTAGAAATCTTGTCATTCACTTCTCATCTCCCAAACTGACCCTTTCATTACCAACCCGTTTTATGTCCTAAAATAAACCTTGAATCTGTCTCGTTATCTTTTTCTTCATCATCATTTAATCTCCTAATCCGAGCTCCAATAATTTCTCTCTTGGATTCTTCCAGTGGTAGCCTTCTTAGTGGGTTTATGTATTCTTTTCTTTCTCCAGTCCATTTTTTTTCTGCACTACAGTTGGAGTGATCTTTTCAAAAGATAAATCTGATCTTAGAATCACCTTACCCCAAAAAGCTCTCAAAGATTTCTGATCCTTAATAATTCTTAACATGGCTAGTGAAACTTTGTATGATATGCCTGTATCAACTTATCCCTCATTATACCATGTTCCTTGCTACTCTCTTCATTTGAGCTGTATTCAGCATTGGATCCATATGACCGATACATACTAGACATTCAAATGCTTGTTTGTTTGGTATCCTTTGTGTTTAAATTTCTTAAAAATATCAGTTCTTAGGGATACCTGGGTGACTCAGTTGGTCGAGTGTTCGACTCTTGATTTTGACTCGGTCATGATCCCAGGGTCACGAGATCAAGCCCCATAGTGGGCTCTGCACTGGAGCCTGCTTAAGATTCTCTTTCTCTCTTTCCCTCTTCCTCTGTCTCTTCACCCCCCCTGCTGGCACACTCTCTCTCTGTCTCTCTAAAAAAATAAAAAGTGTCGGTTCTTAATATTATTTGATACAAATGCTTCATTTATTTAATTGAAAAAGATTAATGCTTGATAGACTTTGTTTTATGTATTCTCTTTATTATTTGATGTCTTGTCAGTAATAATAATAATAGTGAAAATAAGCTTCCATTACTGTGGCAGGTACTATTCTAGGCTCTTATATCTCATTTCTGCCTTACAACAACACAAGGGAAGTAGATATAGTTCTTCTTGTTTAAACAATGGTAATATTTTGAGCATATACTGTGTAATAGATGCTATACAAAGGTGCTTTACACTTATTATCTTTCATTTTCACAGTAGTCCACAAAGATAGGAATTATAATACCCAATTTACAGATGAGAAAAAGAAAGTTTAGAAAGTTGAACAGTTTCCCTTAGAACACAAGCTAGTAAATGAGGGATTTTGATCTTTCATCTGACCGTTTTGTCGATCTTTCTTCTACATCTCCCCACCTCTCTGTAGTACAAGCTATATGATTATGATTTCCTATTTTAGGTAAATTTTTGGATAAGTTCCTGTTTTAGGTACATTCTGAAAAAAGTGATTAATTCATGAAATAATCACTTCACCTTAGTTTTCTTTTTTATTTTCAGAGATGCATTTGCTTATGTTCAAGAAAGAAGGTTTTGTATTAATCCTAATGCTGGATTTGTCCATCAACTTCAGGTAACTTCTCTCTTCTTCATCTTTAAGGTAGTCAGAAAATAAGAAAATTAAAATCTTTTGCTCATGTAGTTTAAGTGTAGAATTTACTTTAAATACTTAAAAATTACCAAAATAAATCTAATTATTTATTTAATTTAATTTATTTTTAACTTTTTAAATTTATTTTAAGTATAATCTCTATACCTAACATGGGGCTCAAACTCAGGACCCCGTGATCAAGAGTTGAACACTCCCCCAACTGAGCCAACTAGGCACCCCTAATTTGATTTTTTATTCAAGTTTACATTTTCAGTTAAAAGTATTTTCTTCTTCTTCTTCTTTTTTTTTTTTTTTAAGTTTATTTATTTTAAGAGAGAGCGAGGGAAAGAGAATCCCAAGCAGGCTTCACAGTGTCAGTGCAGAGCCCAATATTGGGCTTAAACTCACAAACCATGAGATCATGACCTGAGCCAAAGTCAGATGCTTAACCAACTGAGCCACCCCAGGCACCTCTCAGAAGTATTTTCTTAAAAACTGCTATTACTGTGAAAAAAGGGTTAAAGGCACATTGTTAAATGTAAGGTAAAATAATTGATGTTACATATTTCCTCAGTTTTTTCCTCTATTTTGATTATACTTACAGAGGTAACAGTTTTGATTCTAAGTATTCTATGTGTAGCAGCTTTTATATGCTATTTTATAGGCTTTATCTTTTCCATATTTCAAATTTTGTTGGTGCTTAGAAGATGAACTAAAAAGACAGTAAGATAAACCTGTAAAGTATCTGATTAAACTGGCTTATTTAATTTTTTCCAAAAGGGAAAATTAGACATCAAAGAATGTCCTCTGACTGATTCCATCCAGTTACGCAGGAATAAATCTCACATTGAGACATCAAGAACATTACAAAATGGATTGTCTCAGTTACCAAGCTTTAAATTTTACACCATTTTTTTCTTTCATTTTAGTTTTTACTTCACTTACTTAAAACAGAAACTGGTAGCTCTTTCTTGTTTATGTAAAATGTTTCTTTTTACTGCATTTTAATTGTGTTATAAAATACAAAACTATATAAGTTTCTTTGCCTTTTAACCCTGTTGTGTAAAAATGTCTTTTTAAATTGATTTTGGTATTTGAAAAAGACATATTTATATATACTTATGGTAATATGTACTTGTGGTTAAATTCAACAATATATATACAACTGTAACAGCATAATATTTTTACATGTCAATATATGTATATGTATATATGCATCATAACTTCATATGATTGATTCCTATACATAAACCTTTAGATTATCTCTAGCCTTTCATGATTATGAGCAATACTGGGAAAAGTATCCTGGTAGGTACATGTGAATATGCCTGTAAGACATACACATATATAGAGAGGAATTGCTGGGTCAGAGGCATTTGAAATTTGATGCTATCAAAATAGTGTTTTAAAAGGCTTAAATAATGTAAGCCATCAGGAAACAAGGAGTACCTGTTTTCCAATACCCCATTAGTGCCAATAGCCAAAAGTATTTTATCAGATTTTCTGATCATTGCCATCATGGTGGTAAAAGTGGGAACTTCAGTGGTTTGCCCATTTTTCTATCAGATTATTGGTCTTTTTCTCATTGGTTTGTAAGAGCTCTTTATATATTAAGGAACCTATTTTTAGCCAACTGATTTAATATGCCATTTTTATTTTATACTGAACTCTTACCTATATTTGGGGCTATTTCTGGACTTTGTATTCTGTTCCATTTCTCTCCTTACTGCTGTAATTATATCAAACAATTTTAAATACTATGATATTATATAAAAAACTTATGGTGTAGCTCAAGATTCCGATATTAATGTTCTTCCAAGACTTTCCCTGGCAAGTTTTTAACATTTTTTTACATGAACTTTACTGGAAAGAGCCTTATATTTTTTATATTATACCTATGTTTACAGTTCAGAAAGAATTGACACCTTACATTTTTAGTCTTTGTCTCTAAGAATATATTCCACTTATTCAAATCAATTTCAATGGCCTTTAGTGTTTTAAAGTTTTCTTTTTGGAGGCACCTGGATGACTCAGTTGGCCTCTCTCTCTGCCCTTTCCCTGCTCATGCTCTCTCAGTCTCTCAAAAATAAATAAATGTTAAAAAAAATTAAAAAAAAGATGAATCTAAGCCTTTATTATGGAAGATACAAAAAAAACTCCATGAGATTTAAGGGGAATAAAATCAAGTTGGGTTTTGGTTACGTAAAGGTTGAGAGGGCTGTTAGACAATAGGCAGTTATACACATCAAAGTCCAGAGGTCATGGGAAAGAACCATATATCTAATATCATTATATACAGATGCTATCGAAAGCATCAAGACTGGGTAAGATCACTAAGGGAATGTGGATAGAGAAGAATTTCCAAAACAGAACCCTGATGTACTCCAACATATAAAGGGTGGGGAGATGAGGAATTAGCCATAAAGATTGAAAAGAATGGCCAATAAGATAGGAAAAATATCAGGGTGGCCTGTTTGGGAAGTCAAGCAGAGTGTTTGAAGAAGTAGGGAATGATCCATTGTGTCGAAGGCTGATAATAGGTCAAATAAGATAAGGATTGAGAATTAACATTAGGTTAGGAACATGAGGTCATTGGTGTCCTTGACAAACAGTAGAAGATGAAGGATGAACATAATTGCTCAGAGTTCAAGGAAAAATGGGAAGAGAGGAATGTGAACAGCAAGAAGAGATAATTCTAGAAATTATGCTTTGAAGAGGAAAACAGAAATGACAGCTGGAGGGGAAATTAGGGTTATTAAGGGGGATTTTGTTTTCTAAAGTCTATCATATTTGTTGTCTGGGACAATTCTAGGAGAAAGAGGAAATTGATATTATGCCAGAATTGGATAGTATGGTCTTTTCTCTTTGTTGATTGTATTATATTTATTATTTCTGTGGTTTTTATTTTTTTTCTCCCATTGAGCTCTGAGAGTTGATATGTCATTTCTTTCATTATTACATTTCTTCCATGAGTCCTTTTAGCTCTCTTTTGAACTCATTTCAGAAATGCCATGTTCTCATTGATTTCATGGAGAATTAATCATTTTCATCTAATTCATGGAGTGATTTTCATGCTGTGTTCTTCATATGACTTTTGGTTATAATGTTGCTTTTTTTTTCCCCTTGTGACATCTTTATGCTAAAACCTACTGTGGTTCCTTTTTGATTATAAGTCATCTCTGAATTGGAAGTATTCTTCTTAGATCAGCTATTTGCCCAACAGTAAAGTTGTGGGAGAGGAACCCTGGGTAGTGATTGGGGAAGGTGACAGCTTTAATTTTCCCTGTTGTCTTGGAAGACTTTTTCACCAACATTTTTCTCTGGTGGTATGACTACGCAGTGAAGTAGGAAGAAGAGCACGCCTGTGTCCAGGTTTTTCTTGTTTAGAGTGGTGAACACCTCATGCACGTTAGAATCACCCAGATGAAGCTAAACTAAACCATTAAATGAGAATCACTGAGGGTGAGACTTTGTGTGTGTGTGTGTGTTTACACACACATACACATATACAGAGCCTGATGTGGGACTCGACTCTTGAACCCTGAGATCATGACCTGAGCTGAAGTGGAATGCTTAACTGATTGAGCCACCCAGGCCCCCCATGTATGTATTTAAAGCTTCTCAGGTAATTTTTAGGTATAGCCAGACTTGAGAATTACTGGTTAAAGCTTTTATTTTTAATTAAGATCAGATGCTTGGCTTCATACTTCACCTTACTATCATGTAGCCTATTTCTTGCAAAAATATCATGTATGGACATTTACATTTTCCTTAATATGCCCTACCTCATCCCACCCCCACTTATATTTCCTGACTATCCTACTACTCAAGAGCTTATCAGTTTTATCATAGGCCACCACCTTTTTTTGAAGAACTCTGAAGTGTACCTATTCTGCCTGATTTCTGCAGTCAGGCATCTTGTGTCCGAACTCGGTCTGGTTCCATTTTTTTTTTTTAATTTACTGTGAAATATAATACACATAAAAAATGCATAAAATGTAAATACACATCCATGCAACCACCATCAAGTCAAGAAACTAAACCTATGGTAGGATCCCAAAAGCCTTTGCGATGCCCCTTCCCAATAACAGGCACTCTTTCTCCTTTTATAAAAGTAACCAGTATTCTGACCAATTTGGTAATTATGTCTTTACTTTTCATTCTGCTCATATTTATGGTTATGGTTGTTTCCTAGTTTCATCAAATGAGGTGTTCTCTATTGTTTTCAGAAAGGGGAGAGGGAGAGAAATGCCTTTATTCTTCCATGTTTGGAAATAAAGGATTATTAATTTTAAGGGATTAGAAAACCAAATACATATTTGAATCCATTAAATGCCTTATATTAGTTTCATTAGCACTGACTGGGTGCTCAGTCGGGTGAGCGTCTGACTTCAGCTCAAGTCATAATCTCGTAGTGAGTTAGAGCCCCATGTCAGGCTCTCTGCTATCAGTATGGAGCCTGCTTGGGATCTTCTGCCCTTTCCCCTCCTGTGTGCGCAGTCTCTCTCTCTTTCTTTCTCTCTCTCTCAAAAATAAATATTAAATACATAAATAACTCTTCTCCAAAATAGGGAGCGATACAGTATTAAGGGGAAATAAGGAGGAGTAACAAGTTATATTTAAAAAGATAATAATAAAGTATTTTATGAACTTTATAAACTTTATTTCATTTTATTCTTACCGTCATTTTATGAGATTGCTTGTTTGGGTTTGTGGTGGTGGTGGTGGTGGTGGTGGTGGTGGTGGTGTGTGTGTGTGTGTGTGTGTGTGTGTGTATTTTAACAGAGGAGGTTAGAGATCATGTAACACCCCAAAGGCTTGTGTTTTAACAGAGGAAGTCAGAGATCATATAGCTAACGGCAGAGAACATGTACTATCAGTTCAACATATGATACCCTAGTACAAGCAATTAGGTTGACTTGATTTTAGTTTCATCTGTAAATGTGAAATTATGAGGTATGAATTTTAAACCTGCATTTCTCTTACAACAATATGGCACCAGATTTTTCAGTATTAACTAAGAATACCAATAATGTACATGGTAACCACTGTTCTGGGTACCCAAGAATTTAAATGTATATTCAAGTTAATTAAATCTTTTTTAGGAATATGAAGCCATCTACCTAGCAAAACTAACAATACAGATGATGTCACCACTCCAGATAGAAAGGTCATTATCTGTTCATTCTGGACCCACAGGTAAGGATATTTTTTCATTTTGGAAAAGGTTGGGGAGAGAGATGATGATTTGAAAAGTAGAAAGCATCATTTGCTTTATACTGGTTATACTGAACAATTTAAATTGTTTAGAAATCTTTGGGTAGACTATTGAGTTAAAACAAGGTAACTGCAAAGTTTAATTTTATACTGAATACATGTGTATTATATTGAGTGAGCTTCTACTGTGTAAACACCACTGTACCTCGTTAATAGAATATGCTAGTTGGAAGATCAGATTTCTGCTTGGTTTTAGTTTACGTCTTTAAGTAGTATAACTGCTATAAAGATTAAGAGAGATCTGGAGAAGGGTCTTAAAGTACACTCCATGGTCTTATTAAAAATAAAAGATGGTTAATAAATGAAAGCATGTTTCAAGTTAAGTAGGGTGACAAAAATGTGAGCTACCCCAGTTTTCCTCTTGTCACTAATATTTCAGTCCTTTCTCCCTTTCTTCCCTTTTTCAGAGGCATCTCTCCTATTTTCAAAGTTAATGATCCAAGCATACTCTCAAAATCTTTTAACCTTATCTTTCTTTTCCAAGACCTTGTTACCCTTGTTTCCCTTGTTTCCCTTGTTTGTCTCCTTTCCTTTTTACTCAATCTCAGTCTATTTCAGTTCATACTGGCCTCTTGTCCAAACTCTAACTTGGTTTATTCTGTACGTTCTTGCCAGATTTTTTGCATAAAAGATAGTTCTAATGCATTTTTTCCTGTACAAAAGCCTTCATTGGTGTAATTCCTACAGAAGAAGACATAGTGTCATAGTAAGTAAAGGTGCTTCTGATCTTGGTATCTCTCAGAGCTCCTCCTTATGTATGCATTCCAGAAAACCGAACTCATGGTTTCATTTGTGTTTTCTTTTCTCTACCTAGAGTGCATCACATTCCGTCTCTCTACCCTTAAAAACTTAGCTCACACGTTATCTCCTCATGAGAAATGATGATTAACTTAATCTTCCTCCAGTCCCTAGTTATTGGGAACTCCTATACTCTAGAGCTTTATTTGTACCTCCTCGCTTTCTGCCTGTGTTAGTTATTTGTGTCTCTTTTAGATCCAAGTTCAGTACTTCCTCTGAAACTCAGCTATAGCAACTATATTTAGCTTCATGGCTAGCATATTTTCTTTTTCCATTACCTGGATATTATACTTCTATATTTTATTAATCTTATATATATAATCTTATAGTGAGACATTAGGTTCATGTTAGAATCCACCCTCTGAATTAACATTATTACCATGGTTTAGCCAAACCTTTTGGGCATAACTTTAAGCCTGTGCCATTGTGAGGCAGATAGCAACACAGTAGACCAGTTTAATTGTTCCCCTAAGTTTTCCTCCATGGAGACTCAAATTTCTTGATTATAACTATTGGCTACAGGGATAGCTTATTTTATGTGGAAAATTTCCGTACTAGCAGAGTCTGATGTAAAGAGTAGGTAAAATAAAATCTCTTCTTTATCTGCTCCATGACATCCCATCCTTACTCCTAGTTCTAGACTTTTTGGTAATAAAACCACAGCTTCACTGGAAAAATATTTTCAGCAGTGTCTATGAAAGCAAAAAGATAATCATATCTACAAAATAAGATTATACAAATATAAAATCAATGTCTTAAATTTTATGTTCTAAGTCACAGGCTTATGGTACCTAAAAAACAAACTTGGCAACCAAACATTTAGGTACCATTATCTCTTTAAAAATTCTATTTTCAAGCTATTTTAAAAATTGTTTGTGGGGACACCTAGGTGCCTCAGTCAGTTCAGCATTTGCCTTCAGCTCAGGTCATGATCTATCTCACATGAGAGATTGTGAGTCCGAGCCCCAGATTGGGCTCTCTGCTATCATTGTGGAGCCCACTCAGATCTTCTGTCCCCCTTCTCTCTGCCCCTCCCTTTCTCTGCCCCTCCCCTGCTCACACTCCCTCTCTCTCTCTCTCTCAAGATAAACAAATAAATAAAAATGATTGTTATTTGTAATACCTAAGACATAGTTAATTCTCAAGAGGGGAAATATATCCTGTCATGAAGATATAAAGTTGTCTGGGTAATTTGTAACAAAAGAATTTACTAACATTCACTAAAAATTCATCATGGAATTCTCATCGTGCATATACACGGTATATACATTTATGAAAATGAAACTTTTACTGGACCTAACTTTGTAACAAATGGATTTACTTAAGTTCCCATTATATGTTATATTCATGCAATAATTTTTAGGCAGTTTGAAGAGAACACATGAAGAAGAAGATGATTTTGGAAGCATGCAAGTGGCGACTGCACAAAATGGCTGATTCAAGAGCAAGATTATAGAGGATGTGAATTTCTATTTGGGAAGAAGAAAATACTAGAGACAATAATAATGTAAAATGATAAAAACACAAGTAGTTTTTTTTTTCCTATTATATGTTGCTTCCAGACATGTTTCTCTGCAACTCGTTGAGCAACATTTTAAGAAGATGTTGGACTTATGCAGTAGATGGCACTGATGGTTTTACTTTTTTTCCTTTTTTCTTTTTCATTTCTTTTTTTTTTTTTTAACACTTTACAGTTTTATTATAAACCAAGAATTTTGGACTTGCAAAGAGGTATTATTGCAATAATGCACTTTTCATACTTGAAATTTATTTGTATGATATAAAGTTATTACTTTAAACAATATGTAAGTTAGGGGGGATTTGTTTATAAAATCTGGGTAATTTATAACGAGAATTTCCTAAAGTTTGCTAAAAATTCATTTTGTGTTCTTATATATTACATTTTAAAAATAATTTTACAGTTCACTTTTATGATGGAACCTCTTACGGAAACATTAACAAATGCAGAAATCTGCCACATATCTGTTTTAGTATAACTCAATAGCTTCATTACCTTTTTATTTTTTTAAACTTCTTTATCCCTTATTAATAGTTGAATCATGACATTAGCCAACTCTTCTTACTTTAACATGATCCAAGTTATGCTTCCGTTCCTATTATCTTCCTAATTTGTTTATTCTAAAGAAAAAAAGTATAATGAACAAAGGAAGATGTTTTGCTTGGTAATACCAGATACTAAAAAACAAGGAGTTCTAGACTTTCACGTGACTTTCCTTTTTTCCTTAAAAGCCAAATGTTGTGTTTGTTCTTTTTAGAGTTGTTTAGCCCATTTTTATTTTGTCCAAAATAGTTCTAAATAGAATATAATAACCAATGTAGCACTATTTTTTTCTAAATGAAGCCCAAAAGAGAAAAGTGCCTTGCATTATTAAAAAATTAAAAATAAAAAAAATAAATCTTCATGACCTCTAAATTAGTATGTAGAACGGTGAAAAGTTTTTAACGTTCTTCTGTAATTTCTTTTTCTTTTTAACCACAAATTAGTTAAAACAGAGTCCGAGGCTTAAAGAAACCTCAGTAAGTTACTTAATGTGAAATATTTACTCCTTTATTTTATGTTGTCTTAATGATTCTGTGAGGTTGTTCTTGGCTCAGACAGCAGCTTTTGTTGAAGATGCATTTATTGAGGAAAGTGATTTGTGGGAAACCTCATTGTATTTAAAATTAGTGTTTTAATTTTTTACGTTGAGTTAATCCAAACTTCCCCATAATTTGCATTAACAAAGTCATTTTATGGATCCTTAATTTCTCCACATTTTTATTTGTACATATAAAGATTGTTCCAAGAAAAACATTTTTGCTACTTTAAGTATGCCATGAGGGAGGAGAGGAGTGTTTTTAACTTTTTATAGTTGATTTAGGGTAGCACAAACAAAACTCCTTTGTATCTCTTTTCAGTCCTCTCTTGAGGTGCTTTACTGATGGGAATGATTTCCATACATTCCCTTGGTACCAACAGGTACTATGCAAGGTAACCCATTGCACCAAGTTACTTGCTTTGCTTTCCTCCGTACAATGTAATATAATACAGTAAAAAGCTTTTTTATCCAGCATAGCAGGAGAGTGGAAATGAATTAAAATTGTTTTATTAAGAGTTAATTCCTATTGACCAAGGTGGTATTCTTCTTCTGATTCCCTTCTCTTCCCCTATTTTACCACCCTGAGAAGAGCCTATTATTAATCCCATTGTGGTCTTGTATTCTGTTGTGTGATTAGGTCATGGTGTGGTAATCTAGTAGAGCCAAGATTTGCATTGTGTTCAGAAATTTCCATTTGGCACAGTGCCAGATAACACAGCTTTCCTGTATATAGATCACTATATAGGTCAGCAAAGATCTCTCACAATCTAATAATCTGTGATGCTTCTTCATTCAGCAGAAACTCTGCTTAAAACAATCTTCATAATACTACATTTGGGTTTTAAAATGAGGGAGTTAAGATTTTAAAATTAGTTTCTTAAATACACATATCCTCTCTAGTCTGGACAAAAATACACATATCCTCTCTAATTTTAAAATTAGTTTCAAAATACACATATCCTCTCTAGTCTGACAGATTTGGTCATTTATTAATTTAAAGCTAGTAATTTTCCACTTTTTCTAACCACTGTAATTTTTATGTTGTCACTAAAGTGCCTGCCCAGCACTGTTAAAGACTGTCTCTTAAACACTAGGAAAAGGGATTATCATCTTCTTGAGTACAGTACTAATGGGGACAAAACATGAAGTTTATTTTTCTTTCATGTAAGAACACCCCAAGTTTGCTTTACCTAAGTTTAACTAGTTCTGGTAGCTCTTCTAGTCTTCTATTTAGTTCCATTTCGTTAATTCTTTTATTTCTACAGATGTTTTGTGATAGTTACCAATAATACATTTAACCAATCATGATTTATTTTCTAGACTATATGAATAATGTGTAAGTGATGTAGCACCCAATTTTAAACATTAAATATGTGATCTGGGCAAGGATTTAAACTGAAATTGCAGGAAAACTGCTTTACTGTCCACTTTAAAAGTATGTAACAAGTATTGAAAATATTCAAACTGGAATGGCAGTATTCTTACCTTCTAATTAATTAGTTCATGTTAATTTCTTATTTATTAGGTGTTTAAAGAGCAGTTACCTTTATTTGTATCTACTCTATTGTGGAAATGTTAAACCATAATAGCTTCTGGCTTCTGATACCAACTCAACCACTTAACTTTTAGAGCAGAATATTTGTTTTGGGGGTGGGGGCTGGGGTGGGATTTGTGCTTCATCCGAGTTTAGAAGTAATGTCAGAAAATGTTAAGCATGTCCTTTTTAAGAAAATATAAGGTTTCTAACTGTCTAATTACCATGGTAATTCAAGTGAATTAGAAGTATTTAACTGCAATCTTGAATTATAAAGTTGGGATGTAGATATATATGTGTGTGTGTGTGTGTGTACGTGTACACACACACACACACACACACACACACACATATATCAGGATCTCAACTTGATGTAAAGTAAATGAGCAGTTACCTGGCGGATTTTTTTTTTCATAACTGGTTTAATCCATAATTCCATAACAAACTTAGCTTCACTTCAGTATTTACTTTATCTTTGTCCATCTAAAAATGCTCCAATATGGAAATAATAGTAAATAACTAAGAATTACTAAAAGGTTTTATTTTGTTTTTAGAAAGATAAGTTTCTAGGATCTTTGAATGCTGGATTTTTTTGTCTTACCCATCCATGGCAGCTAAAAAAAAAAAAAATCAAAATATTCAGGTTTACATGTTAGCTCTCTCATAGGGAGTTGCCATACCTCACAGTTCAAAGTGTATTCTATAGATCAGTAACATATACTGACATGTAATTGCAATTTACTATGCAGCAAAAATGATTCAAGAAGAAAAATAACCTACAGTGTCTATTTACCTTTGTATAGGCAATTGCTTAAGTTACTCTGCTTTTAACATTTGTACTTGGATAAAATGCTTATGTATGTATAGGAATGTCACAGTGCAAGATGCTGCTAGCCCAGGCACAAAGTATTAAAATTATTTTGTGAAGATTGGTGGTTGTATTAAAACTGTTGTGCCATTATACCTCAAAAAGATTGTAACGTTCATTTATATTGCTTATGCTCCAGAACTTCTTTAGATTGTTGTCTTCTAGGTAACAGTAACACAGTTTTACTACCTCAGATTAATAAGGATGAATGAACATTGGATGTTGAGAAGCACTTAAGATACGTATCTTCCAAAAACACTATGGTCACACACACACAAATTATGGTTAGTAGTCCAGGCAAGGCCTGAACTTTAGCTGAAGAATATTTCTTACGGATTAGTAGAACAAAGTTTGAATTGGAAATGAGTGAATTCGTGTCCAAAGGAAAGCACATAGGTCATCCACAGAGCAGCTGCTAGCCCGTTAAAAACAATACTTCTTGTGTTCACGGTACCATATTCCCCGTCAGCCTCCATACTACTCTTGATCAAATCTAAGATGCTATCACTACACTGTTCTTTTAGATACCACTAAAAAGCAAAATATTGTTGAATAAACTGGCAAGCCATTGATCATAAAATGCATCCTGATTTCCAAAATGTTAGCATAAAAAATGTGCATCTTAGAGATATAAAAATACAAAATATATGAGGCATGATAAAAATTGCAACTATCACCTCATTCTGTCTTTTCAAAGCAAATAGTGCTTTAAAATGTGAATATTTGGTTTATATATTATGAAACATTTTATGCAGTTTTTTTCTCAAGTTTATTCACAATATGGATTAGAAAGTTTTAACCTTACTCTGGCTAACTTTAAAAAAAATTTTTTTTATGCTTTTTTTATTTTTGAGAGAGACTGAGTGCAAGCAGAGGAGGGGCAAAGAGAGAGAGACACACACACACACACACACACAGAGATCTGAAGCAGGCTCCAGGCTCTGAGCTGTCAGCACCAAGCCTGACGTGGGGCTTAAACACATGAACCATGAGATCATGACCTGAGCCAAAGTCAGATGCTCAACTGAGCCACCCAGGTGCCCCTCTGGCCAGCTTTTAAACGCTAAATACAGGGGCGCTTGGGTGGCTCAGTCAGTTGAGCATCTAACTCTTTCAGCTCAGGACATGATCCCAGGGTCGTGGGTTTGAACTCTACATGAGGCTCCACGTTGGCTGAGCATGGAGCCTCCTTAACATTTCTCTTCCTTTGCTCCACTTCCTCACTTACATGCTGAGGTTAAAATAAAATTTTAAATAAAAATAAAGCTAAGTACAGATCACTGTTTTCATCAATGACAATTTTTATAATCTTATTCAAATAATTTATTTTCAAATTGGTTTCCATATAACACCTAGTGTTCATCCCAACAAGTGTCCTCTTTAATGCCCGTCACCCACTCTCCCCCCTCCCTCACCCCCCTCATCCTCAGTTTGTTCTTAGTCTTTGAGAGTGTCTTTTGTCTCCCTCCCTCTCTGGATTTTTTTTCCTTTCCCCTCTTCCCCTCCCCCATGGTTTTCTGCTAAGTCTCTCAAAATCCACCTATGCGTGGAAACCGATGGTATCTGTCTTTTTTTGACTGACTATTTCACCTAACATAATACCCTCCTGTTCCATCCATGTTGCCACACATGGCCAGATTTCATTTTTTCTCATTGCCACGTAGTATTCCATTGTATATATGTACCACATCTTTATCCATTCATCGGTTGATGGACACTTGGTCTCTTTCCATGATTTGGCTATTGTCGAAAGTGCTGCTATGAACATTGGGGTACACATGCCCCTATGCATCAGCACTCCTGTGTCTCTTGGGTAGATTCCTAGCAGTGCTATTGCTGGGTCATAGGGTAGCTCTATTTTCATTTTTTTGAGGAACCTCCATACTGTTTTCCAGAGCTGCTGCACTAGTTTGCATTCCCAACAGTGTAGGAGGGTGCCTACTTCTCCACATCCCCACCAGCATCTATAGTTTCCTGATTTATTTATTTTAGCCACTCTGACTGGTGTGAGGTGGTATTTCAGTGTGGTTTCGATTTGTATTTCCCTGATGATGAGTGACTTTGAGCATCGTTTCATGTGTCTGTTGGCCATCTGGATGTCCTCTTTGGAGAAGTGTCTATTCATATCTTCCGCCCATTTCTTCACTGGATTATTTGTTTTTCGGGTGTGGAGTTTGGTAAGTTCTTTATAGATTTTAGATACTAGTCCTTTATCCGATATGTCATTTGCAATTATCCTTTCCCATTCCATCGGTTGTCTGTTAGTTTTGTTGGTTGTTTCCTTTGCCGTGCAGAAGCTTTTTATCTTGATGAGGTCCCAATAGTTCATTTTTGCTTCAAATTCCCTCGCCTTTGGAGATGTGTCGAATAGGAAATTGCTGCGGCTCAGGTCAAAGAGGTTTTTTCCTGCTTTCTCCTCTAGGATTTTGATGGTTTCCTGTCTCACATTCAGGTCCTTCATCCATTTAGAGTTTATTTTTGTGAATGGTGTAAGGAAGTGGTCCAGTTCTCCCAGCACCATTTGTTAAAGAGGCTGTCTTTTTTCCATTGGATACTCTTTCCTGCTTTGTCCAAGATTATAATCTTTATAACTCTTATAGGGAGGGTTTAAAAGATCTTAAAAACACTATTTAAAAGGATTTATTGAAATACCAACCTCACAATTTTATTTCAAACTGTTCAGAAAAATGGTAAAGCATTTAATTTTGCCTATTAGGTTTACTTTAATATGGGTTTTAATTACCATAACATACTTAATAAAGCTACTGTCGTACTAAGGTTGTAGGACTCCTGAAAAGGCAAAAGCAGGTTCGTTGCTTTATTACTAGAGACAGAACAATTTATAAACATAGGTCATGAGCAGGTAGTAGTGCACCCTCTATTGGTGAAGGGTTTCTGTTGTTTCAGAAAGCTAACTTTAGCTGACTGCAAGGACAGAAATCATAAATCCAGTTGAGGTAGGTGTGAGAGAGAGGGATGAAAAGTGGTCGGTCTTTACTTTCCCAGTTAATTTTACAAAGAGTACACAAAACTAAAGTCTTCTGATCCAGGATATAACCTAACTCAAGAAAAACACAGACTTAGGATTCTAATGAGAGACTTTTAATCATATGAACACATTTAATGTAACATGGAATGCAAAAGATTAGAACCATTAATAAAATATCCAATTTTTCAACTTAAAAAAATAATTAAAATAAATAAAATCATAACAAGATAGTGACCAGAATAATAGTACCATGACAATCACAGTAAATAGAAAAGCTTCCATCAACATTTTAAGGATATAACAAATGCAGTAGGATACATATTTAAAATATTCCACTCAATTTTGTAATCGATATCTTTCATAAAAATGTTACTTAGAAGACATCGATGAAAAGATGAGAAATCAGGTTAGAAATACATAATATGCCAAAATTTGCTAATTCACTGTTAAAAAGTAAAAAGTATATTTGCTCTTAGGTATTTTGAACAAATGAGTAATTATATTTCACATATAAGGTAGTACCTTATCTATATAAGAATTATATAAACTTTTAGATGTATACTTAAATTGTTTTACTTTGCATCTTGTCACATATTATAATCTTCATTTCTATTTACTGAAAGGCTGACCAGGTTGTTTGCCAATACAGTATTAGGACCAACATATGTTGGCCTGTGCTACATTTCATTATCTTACCCAATTTCACATAATATATGGAAAAATGATTAACACTTCTAAGTGATTTCTGGTGTTTCTCTGAAACAAAAATATTAATTTTGTGAATGTGATATAACCTTATTCATGGTATGTTTTTTTTTTTTAATGAGCAGTACAGATAGCAGACACAACTCTGTACTACCTATAGTCTAACTACAAAGAAATAAAGCCAAACTTTAGAAAAATACAATGCAAGAAAAGATTCAAGTTAAAAATATATTCCTTTGGTTAAAAATCATCCCATTTATAAGACTCATTTGTAATCTAAACTCACAGCATGTCCCACAGGCCAAAGTAATCTTCTAAGTGTCATTATATTTGTTGAATTACAATGTTTTTTTCAATCCAGTATTTATGGAGGTCACTGGGTTGCAGCAACAAAATAATTTAACTCTAAGAAGAGTATTGCCTTGTTGCATTAGCTCCTTTGACAAATGTCTTTCTTAAAAGATGTTTACTTTAGAAACCTCCGACACATGTAGTTTTCTTCAGATACTGTATATCCAAACTTTTTATAGAAACCAACATTTTGTGGTAGACATTCAAGGGTAATCTTATAACAGTTCAGTTTCTTGCTTAGCAAAGTAAGGGTTGATAACAACCTGAAATTCAAAAAGCAGGGGGAAAGCATAGAGCATTTGTTAATGAAAATGCACTTGAATAATTTCATATGAAAAAATAAATATATAAATAATATTTCAAATTACATTAAAAATGGGTTTAGGTAAGACCTTTCTCACTATATTCATTTAAATATTCAAATTGTAAGTGGAAAAATATTTAAATCACCCAAAGCATTTTATTGTTTCAAATATAATTTATCTAGTAATCTCTAGCACATTTATAGAACAATATTAAATTCAACCTAAACTCTCTTTAAAAATAGGGTTAAGATTAATGTTAACACTGGGGCACTGGGTGGCTCAGTTGGTTAAGCCTCTGACTTCAGCTGAGGTCATGATCTCATGGCTTGTGAGTTCAATCAAGACCGGGCTCGGGCTCTGTGCTGACAGCTCTGAGCCTGGAACCTGCTTCAGATTCTGTGTCTCCCTCTCTCTCTGCCCTCCTCTGATTGTACTGTGTCTCTCTCAAAATAAACAAGCATTAAAAAAATTAAAAAGGATTCATGTTAACACTAAAAACTCAACTTTTTAAAAAAATACAGCCAAGGGGCGCCTGGGTGGCTCAGTCAGTTGGGCGGCTGACTTCAGCTCAGGTCATGATCTCGCGGTCTGTGAGTTCGAGCCCCATGTCGGGCTCTGTGCTGACGGCTCAGAGCCTGGACCCTGCTTCCGATTCTGTGTCTCCCTCTCTCTCTCTGCCCTTCCCATGTTCACGCTGTGCCTCTATGTCTCTCAAAAATAAACATTAAAAAAAAAAAACAACAGCCAAAATTTTGAATCTTTTTCCTAAATCTATTTAAACTGCTTAGGAGGGGCGCCTGGGTGGCTCAGTCGGTTGAGCGTCCGACTTCGGCTCAGGTCATGATCTCACAGTCTGTGAGTTCGAGCCCCGCGTCGGGCTCTGTGCTGACAGCTTAGAGCCTGGAGCCTGCTTCACATTCTGTATCTCCCTCTCTCTCTGCCCCTGCCCAACTATGCTCTGTCTCTGTCTCAAAAATAAATAAACATAAAAATAAAAAGAAAATTAAAAAAAAAAAAACAACTCTTCTCTTAAAAAAAAAAACTGCTTAGGAACAGTCAACATTTCCACATAAAATGAGTCAATAATAGCTTTGTTCTGTATCATTTTTAAAGCTAATATTTGTGAAAGTATGTATCAGATTACCTCTGGATTGCTCTAATTAATATGAAATAGAAACAAAGCAAAGTATACATTTTTCAAATCCTTAAAAGAATCCACAGTATAAGAATGTGATCCTAACTGCCTTAGGGAGTAAAATCTAAATCTACAGGGGCATCTGGGTGTCTCAGTCGGTTAAGCCTCCGACGTCAGCTCAGGTCATAATCTTCCTGTCTGTGGGTTTGAGCCCTGAGCCCAACGTCGGGGCTCTGTGCTGACAGCTCAGAGCCTGGAGCCTGCTTCAGATCTGTCTCCCTCTCTCTGCTCCTCCCCTGCTCACACTCCGTCTCTTTCTCTCAAAAATAAACATTAAAAAAATAATAAATCTACAAAAATTTACCCAAAGGATTTTCTCATCTTTGCACAGACTGAAAAGTTGTATTGTTTTCAAGACAGAACATATTGACTGAAGTTAGGAAATTGTAAAAGGTATGACAAAATTAAGTGGACTAGAATACTAGAAATTGGTTCACTGATGTATCCCAAATACCTCAAATAATATCTGGCACATAGCAAGTCCTAATTTACTGAGTGACTTCCTTAAAATTCAGAAGATATGATATTAAGCAAGTTAAAAGATTTAGATAGGGATGCCTGGGTGGCTCAGTCGGTTAAGCGTCTGACTCTTGATTTCAGCTCAGGTCATAATCTTCATGGTTTGTGAGTTCAAGCTCCACATCAGGCTCTGCGCTAAGTGTGGAGTCTGCTTGGGATACTCCCTCCCCCCGCCTCTCCCCTACTCACACACATACACTCTCTTTCAAAATAAATAACCTTAAAACAGATTTAGAGAAATACATAGAGAATTATACAGGAAAGGCTATTTTAGTATATGTTTCTAAAACATAAGAGACTGAGAACATTTCCTTTGTTTTTAAATATGATTGGGAAATGGGTGAATCACTTGACTCGGCCAAAAGTTTGTCTCCTACTAGTATGAAGATGTTAAAAGTTAATAAAAGTGTTAGTCTATAAAATAGTATACTGTCCATTTCCTACCTTCATGATAAAACAGAAAATACTTTTTTCTTTCATTAAATTTAAACTACAGAATGAGCTAAAAAGAACTTCAATCAGGAAAACATTTTTTAACAAATATCTGGGTAAAAAACTATTAACTGAAACAGAAAAAGTATTTTAATTTAATTAGAGTTACCTGGTTTCTGCCTACTTACAGTTTGCCAAGCTGCTTTCCTCGGCATTCATCACTAACAACAACATCTTCTACTCTTCCTCTCTGAAAATATTTATAGCATTTAAGGAACTAAGCATGTAGTTTTGTTTTTTGCTACATCAACAAATGACAGTAAGAATTCAATGATAAGAATATTTTGTAAACTTGGAAGTTCACAAAAAACAAAATGCAACCCTTTTTTACCTATTATAGAGGAAATAATATAAGGAACCAATTTGTAGCCTAATCTTGTTTTGTCTATATCCAAAATCTTCCCACTCCATTGTTTTAAAGGTTTCAGAATCCACAGAACCAAAATGTAATCCTGTCATGTTCTGTACTACATCATCTTACTCCTTGCTTAATATCAATTTCTTTCAAACATCCAAATACAATTTACTAATTTCTAGTAAAGAAACCCCACCAAAATTCATACCTCAGAATACATCTGAAGTGTTTATATCTTATTTTCCCTGGATTCTCATGTGAGTCATGAGTGATCAGGAGTTAGTAACATCACAGAACAGAATTCAGCTGAACAACATGCAATATTGTAAACGCTGTTGTCATTATGATTTACTAACACTTCTTTTCTCTGGGTGCCTGGGTGGCTCAGTCATGGCCTCAGCTCAGGTCATGATGAAGCCCCACATCAGGCTCTGGGCTGACAGTGCAGAGCCTGCTTGGGATTCTCTCTCCCTCTCTCTCTGCCCCTCCTCTGCTAGTGTTCATTCTCTCTCGCTCTCAAAATAAGTAAACTTTAAAAAAAATAGTCATATTTTTTTCTCTAGCTTGCTTTTAACATAACATAGTCAACTGTTTATATTGTCAGTAATGCTTCCAGTAAATAGTTTTAGTAGCCAGATGTTACATGCAGATTTTTCATTGCAGAGTGTCAGCATCCCTAACTCCAGTGTTGTTCAATGATCAACCATATAATACTCTGAGTCTTTTAGTGCTTGGAAACTGATGGGAATTTGTATTAATGTGTATACAGTGTTGTTGTTTCTTAAATAGCATTAGGGATTCTAAACATTACTGCTAAATTTCATGATCCTGACTTGGTTTCCCTATGACTATACCAAACCTAACACCTTATGGAACAATGTTTAACAAACAATTCAGAATGTTAATACATCTTCCTCCTACCTCTCAGAGAATAGATAAATGTTACTAAGTGATCTCTAAGAAGCAAAACTTTTTCCAGGGGAATACAGCTCTCATTTTATAATGAAAAGCAGTGAGAAAATAGATTTATCTAACAAACTCAAAGTTGGTTTTGCTAGAAAACACTTGTTCATTTTATTCATAAGCATTTACATGAACACATACCTTAGCACAGGAATGGATGAATTTATGTTCTATTATCAGAGTTGCTGTAGCAACAATTTGTCCTAAAGTCACATCTTCCACAACTGTAACATAATAGTCCCCAGATTTCTTCATGTGCTCAAAAGATTCTGTGGAAATCAGACAAGTGTTATGTGGTAGACTTTAAACTTTACTAGGTGCCATAAAAATACTAGGATTAGCTGACTTCATTATTGAATATTTAAAGTCATTTCACTGTGGCAATT
Source organism: Paguma larvata (assembly GCA_030068075.1). Classification (NCBI taxonomy): domain Eukaryota; kingdom Metazoa; phylum Chordata; class Mammalia; order Carnivora; family Viverridae; genus Paguma; species Paguma larvata. The sequence continues at coordinate 3,372,018 of CM057827.1, forward strand.
TACTTTGTTTTCTAAAGAAAATATTAATTATTATGGGGCGCCTGGGTGGCTCAGTTGGTTAAGCATCCGACTCTTGATTTTGGCTCAGGTCATGATCTCAGGGTTCGTGGGTTCAAGCTCCATGTTGGGCTCTGTGCTGACAGTGCGGAGCCTGCTTGGGATTCTCTCTGTCTCTCTGACCCTCTCATGCTTGCTTGCTAAAGAAAGTATTAATTTTTAAGAATGACCAAGTGCTTGAAACATCAACAACTACTATCAATTGGAATATGGTCCATATATTTAAAAAATCTGCTAGCAAAGTACCACTATTAACAGCTATGTTAGATGAATGGCACTTACAATACAAATAAATTGTAAATGCTACCACTTCTGCAACTAATGAATGAAAACTTTAGTATCTTCATTACTTTAAATACATTTGTTTAACCTTTACAATCAATATTCAGAAAGAATAAAACTGCAAATTTATTATTTTAAAAATTTTTTAATGTTTTATTTTTGAGAGAGAGAGAGCACAAGCAGAGGAGGTGCAGAGAGGAAGACGGAATCCTAAAGCCCAACATGGGATTTGAACCCTCATGCGATGAAATCATGACCTGAGCCAAAGCGGGACACTCCACCAACTGAGCCACACAGTGCTCAATTTACATGAGCAAATTTTGATAATGTTTTTATGGCTGCATTCTGTAATTTTTAGTGTTCTAGCTTCAAAATATTTTGACAAAGTAGTTTTCAGTTTTCCCCCTTGTGATGTGGTTTCATGAGTCTATGACTTGCTTTTTTAGAAACAGAATCTGGGGCATCTGGGTGGTTCAGTCGGTTAAGCATATGACTCTTGGTTTTGGCTCGGATTCTATCTCCTTGTTTCTCAGTTCGAGTCCCACACTGGGCTCCGTGCTGACAGTGTAGAGCCTGCCTTTCTCTCTCTCCTTCTTTCTCTGCCCCTCCCCGGCTCACTCACTCTCTCAAAAAAAAACCAAAACAAATCCATGTTTTTGTTTGCTCTGAAAGCACCTTGTGAGGTAGGTAAAAGATGTTTCCATTTCTAAGTAATCCTCCCACAGTCATGTGGCAAATGGGAGCAAAGACGAACACTTTTCTCTCAAATGGATTTTTAGTACTTATACTGCCAAGATAATGGGTTTTGCATCTCATCAGATACATAGGCAAACAGGAATTCAGGAATAAAAACTGAGCCTAATATTCTCACATAGGGTTTATTTCCAGTCTCATTCTAGATAGGGTTCTGGAGTGGGAAGAAGAAATAAATTCAATGAAGGAAAACAATGAGAATCAAAAAATAGTGATCTTCATCTTGGGAGGTTCAGATAGAGTACAAAACACAATTCCCTGGACAATTCTAACAGGAAAGACTGTTAGAGCACTGGATGATATCAGGAAAGTTCTAGTCCTTTCTTTAACAGTAACTATCTGTGATCTTAAGCCATTTGACCTCTCTGGATTTCCACTCTCTCATATGTATTATAAAAAGGGATTGAACTATAAATGCTAGACACCAGTTGACCTTAAAATTCAATACAAACTAAATAAATTGAGAACATAATCTCTGAATTACTCTTTTTTATTTGGTGATGAAACTTCCATGAATCATCTAACCACATGAAAAATACTACAAAGGGTGCCTGGGTGGCTCACTCAGTTAAGTGGCCAACTTTGGCTTGGGTCATGATCTAGTGATCTGTGAGTTCGAGCTCTGTGTTGGACTCTGTGCTGACAGCTCAGAGCCTAGAGCCTGCTTCAGATTCTATGTCTCCCTCTCTCTCTGCCCCTCCCGCCTCCCCAGCTCGTGCTCAGTCTCTCTCTCAAATATAAATAAAAAAAAGGAAAAAATCACTACAATATAAAACAATCTGTAGAGATGTCACCTAGATTTAATACTATGATAATTACCTAAAAGTCAGGTATTTTGTAAAACATGAGAATTGTTACATTTGGATTCTAGAACAGGTAACCACATTAAACATTTAAATAAGAAAATAGGGGCATCTGGGTGGCTCAGTTGGTTAAGCATCCGACTCTTGATTTCGACTCAGGTCATGATCTCACAAGTACATGAGTTCAAGCCCCAGGTAACAGTATAATAGCACAGAGCCTGCTTGGGATTCTCTCTCTGCCCCTTCCCCCCTGGCCTCTCTCTCAAAATAAATACTTTAAAAAATAATAGCTAAGCATTCTATGAATAATTTCCAGCTATTTGAACACAAACACAAGCAGACACTGAACACAGCTCTAAATGAAAAGTCTTGTCTCCCCTTTATTTTTCAATCAGGAAAAAGATGCTATAGTACTTACTCATAAATTGTTCGGGGCTGACAACTCCAGTCTCTGTCAGCTGACCTAGTACTTTAAAAAAACCTAGTTTTGAAAAACAGATTTCAAGTCATAAGAAGACCAAATGAAAGATCTATCAAAAGAAACAATGTGTGAAGGTGGTGGGATTATGGGCACTTTTGTTTTCAGAACTTTCTGTACTCATTTTGAAATTAATCATTTTATTATTTAAAAATATTAAGCTACAACCCATTATTTCTATAATCACTACATAAAACAAAGGATAAAAGATTTTACCAATGTTTTTGCTTGGAGAAGGATTTTTTTAAGAGGTTGGAATAGTGCAGACCTTTATTCAATATTTATAAAACAAGCAGTTATATTTTTCAACGTAATTTGCATTAAATTTGATGCAGGGAATGCCAAATTTTCCCAAATGTGGGCTTTGGCTTTACTTAAACGTGCAAGATTGTCATGGTCAAATATATTATTTTTAAAATAAAATATAAATAATACTGTTGAGACTAAGTTTTAAAGAATACTGATTAATTTCATTAATGCTAAATTAATGTAAACATTTGAGAACTTTGAGAATCTTAACTTCTACACACTCAGTAGTTAGTCTGATCAAAATTAGTTTCTTCAGATTTCCTACTTAAAAAGAAAACTAAAAAGTTGATTTTTTATTACCAAAAGTTAAGGAACTCATTTTGGAGAATTTAGATTTAAAAAAAAAGAAATATATGTAAACAAAACCTTTGCAACCTTTCCAAGTAAATTATCTCCATCCTCATTCCCCATCCAGCCTCTTAGAGAAGATTCTTCCTTAGTGTCATTATAGATGATAATTTCACCTTTAAGAAAAGTCTTTTTGGATTCTTAATTAGGAAGGAGTAGTTTGTTGTACTTAAGTCATTTGAAATATCCAATATGTAAATAAATATGTATCCAAATGGTCTTGGACCATTATATATACATACTGGAATTGAGGGTCTCAGTCATTTTAAAAATTAAGTACAAAAAATAATCCAAAAGTCAAACATTATTTTTTAAAATTCTCACTAGCAGCATGTTTTGCGGAGAAAACAGAATGCTAATTAATTACAGTTGACTCTTGAACAAGACAGGTTTGAACTGTGCAGGTCCACTTGTACACAGATTTGTTTCAGTAAGTACATTACAGGACTGTAAATGCCTTTTTCTTATGATTTTCTTAATAACATTTTCTCTAGTCTACTTTATTGTAAGAATATAGTATATAATACATAGAACATAAAATGTGTGTTAATCAACTATTTCTGTTTTTTGGCAAGGCTGCCAGGCAACAGTAGGCTATTAGTAAGTTGTGTTTGGTGAATCAAAATTTATACACAGATTTTCAAATGCACAGAGGTCAGTGCCTCTAACCCCCATATTGTTCAAGAGCCAAGTGTATAATTCTAACCAAGATCTGGAAACCAAGTCCCTACCTCTATTTAAGTCAGCAGTACAAAGGGGCCTCAAAACCAAACCTTCTCCAGGATGTGTTGGGGAAATGGCTGGAGAAAATGTAGCTGTATTCTGGCTCCAGTCCACTTCTTTGAGTAGACTTGGGTCAAACATAGGAGTTTCATCAGGTTTCATCTTTGTAGTAAGGTCTAAAATAAAATTTTAAATAGTAAGGCATTTATTTAATAGGGAATTACGACTGGTAAGAAAGACTATTAATAAAAGTTAATGCAATTAGAAAATTCTTTAATACATATGCAATATATGTTCTATCCCAAATCTAACACATGCCACAACCACAGATGAATAGAAGACTCATGGTTAACAGGAGATAGTAAACAAATGACTAAATTTCTAAGTTTTAAACTTTAAAACCCCATTTTCTAGCAAGTCTTCCAAAACATTTTTCCTATGGGTTGGTGCTAGCATAGCACTGTGATTACCTGACTTTTCATGGGCTTTTACTTTTTTTTTATTATTGGATATTACTGGGCTAAGAGATTATTTGTTGGTCTTACCACTAAGAAACACTTATTGGGCATACTACTTGGTTTTTTATATGAACCATGAACAGAGGATAACTGATAAACTGGCTTAAATTATTTATTCCACATTCATCATAATATTTGGTCTCAGCTATGAAAGATTCATACTAAGGGTATCTGTTGGATTTTGTTTTCACACCAGATTTTCTAAGAACCTATAATGTAAGTCTCTCAATTGCAATTAGTCAGCGTAAGAATAGCCATGTTTTTCATACTATTAAAAAATAATCTGTTATGGTATTACCCTCTTTTCTGAACATTCAGAAATGGGTAGATTCTTACTAGGTGTGGTCTAATAAACAATAGATATAATAAGGATAGAATGAAAAAATTCTATAAAGCATAAAAATGGCAATGGCACATCCGTGGAACCCAGAGTTGCTAGAACAGAATCTTCCTAACAATTAGTAAGAGACTAAAGCAACCCCTAACTTTCATTTCTATCCCTTTACCCAGTTAAATAAACTATTCTATTTGATACTTGCTTCTAGCTCTTCTTTGAAACAAAGATTTTAAAGATATATATCCATAACATTACCATAAAACAAGGAAAAAAAACAAACAGGAAAAATTAAAGTCTATTTGATGACAACAATTTTCCCAGTAACCTCACTCCCATTAGGTTCCTTATTTCCTAACTCACAATGTGCTTAAGGGCATAAGGGCAATTAGTCTTAACTTTTCCTTAAAGGTCGATTAAACCTCTGCCTGTGTAACCGACAACCATACAGGTAATGCTGCACTTAGAGGAGAGGCTTTGGGAAGGTAGTGTGGTGTGATAACAGAAGTTAACATTTGTTTAGCATTTACAATAGGTCAGGCGTTATTCAAAGAACTTTACACATTACTAATTCATGTACTTCAACAATCCTACAGGACAGGGATGATTATCATCTCCATTTTAATAGACTAGGAAATGAAGGCAAACATGTTAAGTAACCTGCCCAAGATCACAAAATTAGTGGAGTCAGGATTTAAACCTAAGATGGAAAAGAGCATGAGCTCTGGAGTCAAACTAGTGTTCAGATGTCAAATGCGATTATGGCTAATGCCGTCAACTTTAATGATCTGTTTACTCATTTGTAAAATGGAGATGAAATTATTAGAAGGACGTTAATTACCATACACAGCACTTATCAGTGCCTGGCACACTGCAAGTGCTCAACAAGATATACTGTAGTTAGTAACCAATTAAAATTTCATGTTATAAATTTTTGTTAATTTTTTTCATCTTAAATGAATTCATGAGTTGGACACTGTGCTAGGTACAGGCAGGGGCTACAAAAAGGATGACAGGTTATGTTTATGTTGAAATGAAACATTCTTGGTTAGGAAAAAAAGAAAAAAAAATCATAGTTTATTATGTAGAACACCAAGCCGCTTTTTTCCCCCCTCAAAAAGGAGTTAATTATGTTACGCTGTAAAAACAAAACAAAACAGAACAAAACTATCTGGTTCTGAGACTAGTAAGGAAAGGAGACAAATTGCAATGATTAAAATATTAAAACAGCCATTCATATTGGGGCACCTGGGTGGCTCAGTTGTCTGACTCTTGACCTCAGCTCAGGTCATGATCTCATAGTTTGTGGGATGAGCCCCACATGAGGCTCTGCTGTCAGCAGAGATCCTCTCTTGCCTTCCCGCTCTCTCTGCTCTTCCCCCACTTATTCTCTCTCTCTCTCAAATAAACATTAAAAAACAACAACAACAAAAAAACCACACACACAATCTAGGGCGTCTGGAGTGTCCGACTTCGGCTCAGGTCATGATCTCACGGTTGTGGGTTCAAGCTCTGCTGTCAGCACATTTCAGACTCTGTGTCCCCTCTCTCTCTCTGCCCCTCCCCCACTCATGCTGTCTGTCTCTCTCAGAAATAAACATTAAAAAAAAACACCACCACAATCATCCATATCAAATTTAACAAGTTTACAGTCCACTTGAAACAGATTTTGTATAGGTTAACTTTCATGCATGCATTAATTACCAGTGTCTGTCCCTGATAATTAATTGGATCCCTGAGGCTTTTGGGTCTACTCTCATCTCAAAGATGAGTTAACAACATTGTTTTTCAGGTATGCAGATAAACAGGCTAAATACTTTTCAACAGAGTAAAATGTATATATTAAATACAGAAGACAGAATGTGTTAAAAATTTAGTTCCTCAAGGCAACACACTATTTAAATAGTTTGATGTTCATTTTATTTAACATACAGCTGTAACCAGGAAATTTAAAGAAAGTCAAAAGGGAATGTAGATGAACATTAGAACAATTGATTACTTTTTCCTATAAAGTTGCCTGAGTTTACAATAAACTGTAGTCTCGAAAACACACAATATACAGTTAATAATTTCCAAGAGAGAAAGGGAGAAGAGGTACACAGGAGAAATAGGATTACAAAGCCTTTAACTACTGAATTTCAAACCGTAAATACTAATATTTTCCTGTGCTTTTCGTCCTATTCCATGAATGATCATAAAAATAAATAATACTAGCTAAAATTTATTTAGTGCTTTGTATTTGTTAACTCATAAAAATGCAATGAGAGATCTTTCATTATTATCCCATTTTACAGACCAGGAAATAGGCACAGTAACTTACTCAAGATAACAGGGCCAATAAGGAACAGAGTTAGGATTCAAACCAGGCAACAGAGCCAGCTTCATAGGCACTGACCCAGCTGCAGGTGCCCTGGCCTCCATATCTGCTTTTACTCTCTGCTGCCAAAGAATTGTAATTTTTTTTTTTAGAATTGAAATTCTTAATAATTTTTTTAACAAAGAGCCCCCACCCCGTTTGCATTTTGCACAGGTTACCACAGATTATGTGGCCATTCCCGCATGACTCCAGATTCTGTACCCTTTAGTAATGAAGATGCACTAGTGAAGATGAATTCCCTACTTCATTGTGCGAGTTAAAAATTTAGTCAAAAGCGACACCTGTAAACTAGATTTGGAAAATAAGAGTATCAGACATGTCAAAATACATTAAGCAAAGCATTCTGGATAGAAATAAGAATCCATTAACTGGGCAATCGGAACATCAAGTGTTCTGATGAGTTATTTTACAAAATAAAGCCATAATACTTAAAGTTACTTTCCTTTATCTTACTCCGTCCCCATTTAGTAAAATTCTGCTGGTGCCCAATTAATAAGCTGAGAAAGTGAAAATAGGATGTGATTTGATACCAAAGTTCGAAAGATTTTTAGAAAGGAACGAAATAGCTAAATTTGGTTTACAAAAGAAAAATTTTAGGATCTTAAGGTGCCCTGAAGTATTGCAAAACTAGGAAATTTCAGTAAATAGAGTTGCAGTTGTCTGCGGCTGAATCTCATTATCACTCGGGTGACTGATTTTAAAAAGTAAACCCTAAACCTCCCTAAATATTTCCCCAGAACCTTTCCAATTTAACTGCGAAGTCAGCATGCATTTACAAGGCCTATATACACCTAACGGCCCAATAAATGCCTGGTGAATGAATAACAAATGGTATAAGACTTACTCGAAGGTCACATTTTAGAAAATCCAAAAGAAGAAAGATTCCCAAATTGCCACAAATGATATCACAAAGAGCATACATCAAATTCATTCTTACTAGGACCATCAAGTTTTTGTTCAATTGGCTATTCTGTGGGCAATTTCAACAATTTCGGTTCCCAACTTCTGCAGACTAAATTACAAGTAGGGAGGAGATATTGCTAGAAGCAAGCAATTGAGCGCAACAAGTAACAGACATTGGGAATGAAGATTTTTAAAGTTGATATAAAAATTTAAAAAGCATAATCCAAGCCCAAATCTACACTGCTTTACATATCTCAAGAGCTCCTAAGTCATGACTACCTTACTTCAGTACATGGTGAATGGGGGAAGGGGAAAGTTTTGCTCTTTGAGACCTTAGGGTTTGTCTACATACACTTCACAATTTCGATAATAATTTGACTAAATTTTCACTCTCAAGAACACTTTATTCGCTGATGATTTTTAACACACCTGGCCATATTTATTAAAGTTTGCAATTATACTTTATCTGAGATCTTTAAAAAGTATTTTCTGATTGTTAATTTGAACCCTATAATCTGGTACTATTTCCCAGACTACCGATTAGGAAACTGGCGCATGTGGAGCCTCAAGGTAACACTGCAAAAGCGTGAACTAGAATCCTATCTTGTTTTCCCATCTTGAGCACTCCATAGACATCAATCTTTACATCATCGCACCAGACGGGTAGCTTTAATTCTAAAAAATATCAGCGAACTCTACCTAAAGGGCTGATTAAATGCTTTCTTGAGACCCATTCTAAGATTTGTTAACGAGTGTATAACCTAATAAAACTAATTCCATAATCGCCCGTTTCAAATTCTGCACGAAATTTTAAGAGTTCGGTTTACATAAACATCAGTTCCTACTATAAGGGAAATCATATAGTGCTCAGTGTGTCTACGGGTACAAGCCCCGGGGAAAGAGACAAAGGATGTCCTTCCCTTCCGCAGTAGAAACCCCAATTTAGTCAGTGTAGAAGGTGATCTTCGGGGCAGGAGCATGTCCTCAAGTGGCTCCCGACCGCCGCGGGGTGCACCTCGGAAAGGAACAGAGAAAAGGGGGGTCGGAGCATTCGTACCCGTTCAAAACTGATGGCGGCAGGGGCTGTGAGCAACTGTATCCGTTCCCCCAGGTTAAAGCCTGGTGAGCCAAGAGTTAGTTTCGAACCCAGACCCTGTGCCCGCCCTGCCCGGGCCACCCCTGTACGGCTGGACCACTGGCCCTCATCTCTAACCTCTCTCTGACCCAGGCGCCAGGCCGCTTAACTTGCACCGAACCGCACTTCACAACCACATGTGCACCCACCTGGCGAGGCTAAACGCGCGGCTCCCGGAACAGACACCTCCCACCCGGGCCTAGCTCGCCTCGCCCGGGGACAGCGGTCACACCTGTTTGATAAATGTGAAGGCAGGCCCACGACGGCCCCCTGGACACCCGGCGCGGCCCCACTTTCGCTCCCCGGTCCCCAGCCTCCCTCACCCGTGGAGGCCTCGCGGTCGGCGCTCCTCTCCAGGCCCGTCGGACTCTCACCCACCCGGGTACACAGAACCGGATCCGGATCCGGCTTCAGCGCCAGCCCCACCTCCTCCTCCACCTCCCGCGCCACGGTTGCCGTCTCGGCCGCCTCTGCGCGAGCCGCCACCGGGACGTGGCAGCGCCGCCAACGCCTCCGCCCCACCCCGTGCCGCTTACGCACGGCCTCGCGCAGGCGGGCGGAGGCGCTCTGGGGGCGAGGGGCGGGCCGGGGCGGGGCGTGCGGCGGGCTTTCGCACGTGGGGCGCGGCGAGGACCGCCCCCGCGGGGACTCCGCCTCCCGGCGGCGCGGGGCCGCACCCGGGCTCGCTCCCTGCGGCTTTTCCCGTGGCGTCCGGCTCTCGGCTTCTCGGGAAGTCACTCTGCTTCGGAGTCAGGGAAACACCGTAAGTGGTGATAGTGTGGGCCTCTTGCCCTCCGCCGTTGCCCCTTGTTGCCCCTTCTTGTAATTGTGCATTTCATTAGGATTTCGGCGACTCGCTGGCAGCTGGACGCTCCTCACCCCTAGTTTTCTGAGTCACTTCCGTGAAGTGGGGCCACTGCACTCGTATCAAATCCTTTTTGGATGAACCATAGGGTTAAGACCCCGATTCTCAGCTGTGGCAGTTTCGCCTCCCAGGAGAGAGTTGGCGGTGTCTGGAGCTTTTCAGCCTGTCTTTGGGAGAGATGTCACTGGCATCTTTGTAGATGCTACAGGGTAGAGACCAGATACGCTGTTAAACGTAAAATACACAGCGCAGGGACCCACAACACTTCAACCTGGTCTGCAACGTTAGAAGCTGAGGTGGAGAAACCCTGGGTTAGACAGGAAAAAAATGACTTCTTTCTGAGCTCCCATTTCCAAAACACAGGTCTTCATTTTACTGATTGGGAAACTGAGGTGCAGAGATGTTAATTTACCAGAGCCACATAGCTAGTAGCACCACTGCCTTGCCTTAAATTTCAAGTTACTGAAATTGCAAAGTATTTTATTCTCAAACAATACTGTTCGAAGAACACTGTACATAGTCTGCCAGAAATGATATTTTCTGCTTATTTGTGAGATTTAAATTTCAGTTAACACTTTTACTGGTTCTTAATTCTCACACCTTCAAACGTCACTGAGGCCGATGGCATCCACATTTCTGTATCCATCCTTTTTGCATAGGAAAAGATGTATAAGACATAAAAAGAAATAAACACGACAAATCTTAAACATAGAGCTTTGTTTCCTTGTATCACACTTCTGGCCATATGTTTTCAATGAGTTTCATCTGAGCAACAAAAACTGTAAATTTTACAATTTAGCAAAAGGTAAAGCAATCAATTATGCAATTTATCACAGAACATGGTTCTAAGAGGTACCCCAAAAGATTTCCCTCATTTCGGATATATTCCTCCTTTTCCCTTTTCCTCAGGAATGCAATTTCTCCTTAATAGTCACTCTAGCCAGTACAGTGCCCTCTTCCTTTGCCTGTTGGTTTACTTGCAATGAGGTAGCCAGGTGACAATCTCAACTTCTAGTTTACTGGAATCATTGGTGTGTTCTCTAGTGATTTTTATTTATTTTTAATTTTTAAATTTTATTTTAGAGAGAGAGCAAGTGAGCAAGCAAGTGAGGGAGAGAGGCAGGGAGAGAGAGAGAGAGAGAGAGAGAGAGAGAATCTCAAACAGGCTTCTTGCTCAACATGGAGTCAATGCAGGGCTTGATCCCACGATCCTGGGATCATGATCTGAACCAAAATCAAGAGCTGGACGCTCAACTGACTAAGCCACACAGGTGCCCCTATTTTGTTTTTTCAATTGAGATTAACTCGGATATAACATAACAATGATTGGATATATGTGTGTATTGGAAAAATGGTTACGTTGACAAGGTTAATTAACTTTCCTCACCATACATAGTTACAAATTTGGGCTTTTTGTGTGTGATGAGAACTTTTAACATTTACCCTCTTAGCAACTTTCAAATATACAGTACAATATTGTTAGCTATAGTCATCATGCCTACGTTGTATCCCTGGGAGTAATTGAACTTCTAACTGGAAGTTTGTGCCTTTTGACTTCACTCATTTTACTCCCCACCCCCCACCTCTGGCAACTACTAATTTTTTCTCTATACCCATGAATTAATTTGTTTGTCTTGTTAGAAGATATAAGTGAGATCATAGAATATTGTTCTCTTTCTGACTTATTTCACTTACCATAACGTATTAAAGCTCCATCTGTGTTGTAAATGACAGGATTTCCTTTTTATGGGTAAATAATATTCCACTCTTTGTATTTGTGTTTATATATATAGATTCTTTCTCCTTCTCCCTCTCCCCCTCCCTTCCTCTCAAAATTAATTAATTAATTAAAAAATAAATGTTTGCTACAATTTGAAGCCATCTGATCCTGAACGTTTATTTGTTGAGAGTTTTTCTGATTACTGATTTAACTTCGTTGGTGGAAATTGGTCTATTCAAATTTCCTATTTCTTCCTGATTTCATTTTGGGAGGTTATATGTTTCTTTATACATTCATCTAACATTGGACACTTAAGTTATTTCCGTGTCTTGGCTATCACTAGTAATGCTGCTATGAACATGTGGTTGTGTATATCTTTTCTGGCTGGTGGTTTAATTTTCTTTGGATAAATACCCAGAAGCGAACTTGCTGGACCATATGGTAATTTCTGTTTAAAAATTTTTGAGGAACATGTTTTTGTTTGTGTTGTTTAGAATAGTTTTTAAATTTTTATTTTCATTCTAGTTACATTGTTATATTAGTTTCAGGTGTACAATATAGTGATTCCACAATTCCATACACCACCTGGTGCTCATCACAGCAAATGCAATCCTTAATCCCCATCATCTATTTAACCCACTGGTTACTGATAACCATCAGTGCTCTGTAGTTAAGAGTCTGTTTCTTGGTTTGTTTCTTTCTCTTTTTACCCCTCTATGCTCCTTTGTTTTGTTTCTTAAATTCCACATAGAGGGAAATCAAACGGTATTTATCTTTCTCTGACTTATTTTACTTAGCGTTATACTCTCTAGCTCCATCGATATTGTTGTATACGGCAAGATTTCATTCTTTTTTTGGCCGAGTAATATTCCGTTGTCACATCTTCTTTATCTACTCATTAATTGATGGACACTTGGGCTGCTACCGTATCTTGGCTATTGTAAATAATGCTGCAGTGAACATGGGGTGCTATATCTTTTTGAATTAGTATTTTTGTATTCTTTGGGTAAATATCCAGGACTGCAATGGCTGTATCATAGAGTAGTTCTATTTTTAACTTTTTGAGGAACCTCCGTACTGTTTTCCATAGCGGCTGCACCAGTTTGCATTCCCACCAGTGGTGCAAGAGGGTTCCTTTTTCTCCACATCCTTACCAACACCTGTTGTTTCTTCTGTTGTTGATCGTAACCATTCTGACATGTGAGGTGATATCTCTTGTAGTTTTTATTTGCATTTCCCTGATAGTAAGTGGTGTTGCACGTCTTTTCATGTGTCTGTTGGCCATCTGGATGTCTACTTTGGAAAACTGTCTGTTCATGTCTTCTGCCCATGTTTTAATTGGATTATTTGTTTTTTGGTGTTGAGTCATATAAGTTCTTTATATATTTGGATATTAGCCCTTTATCGGATATGTCATTTGCAAATATCTTCTCTCATTCAGTAGTTTGCTTTTAGTTTCATTGATTGTTTCCTTCACTGTGCAGATGCTTTTTATTTTCATGTAGTCCCAGTGGTTTATTTTTGCTTTTATTTCCCTTGCCTTAGGGGACCTATTTAGGAAAAAGCTACAGATGATATCAAAGCGGCTACTGCCTGTGTTCTAGGATTTTTATAGTTTCAGATCTCACATTTAGGTTGTCAATCCATTTTGAATTGATTTTTGTGTATGGTATTAGAAAGCGGTCCAGTTTCTTTCTTTGGCATGTTGCTGTCCAGTTTTCCCAACACCACTTGTTGAAGAGACTGTCTTTTTCCTGTTGGATATTCTTCCCTGCTTTGTCAAAGATTAACGGACCATACAATTGTGGGTTTACTTCTGGATTTTCTGTTCGGTTCCACGGATCTTTGTGTCTCTTTTTGTGCCACTACCATACTGTTTTGATTACTCCCTCTTTGTAACATAACTTGAAGTCCAGAATTGTGATGCCTCCAGCTTTACTTTTCTTTTTCAAGATTGCTTTGGCTATCTGGGGTCTTTTGTGGTTCCACACAAATTTTAGGATTGTTCTAGTTCTGTGAAAAATGCCGCTAGTATTTTGATAGGGATTGCATTAAATATGTAGATTGCTTTGGGTAGTAAGGACATTTTAACAATATTTGTACTTCCAATTCATAAGCTTGAAATGTCTTTCCATTTCTTTGTGTCCTCTTCCATTTCTTTCATCAGTGTTTTATAGTTTTCAGAATATAGATCTTTCACCTATTTGGTTAGTTTTATTCCTAGATCTCTCATTATTTTTGGCACAATTGTAAATGAGACTGTTTTCTCTTTAAAAAATTTTTTTTAGATTAAGTAGGCTCCATGCCCAATGTGGGGTTGAATTCATGACCCTGATATTAAGAGTTGCATTCTTTACTGACAGAGCCAGCCAGACACCCCTAAATGGATTGTTTTCTTCATATCACTTTCTGCTGGCTCATTATTGATAAAAATGCAGCAGGTTTCTATACATTGATTTTGCATCATGTGACTTTACTAAATTTATTTATCAGTTCTAGCAGTTTTTTGGTGGAGTCTTTGGGTTTTCTATATATAGTATCATGTCATTTACAAGTAGTGGAGGTGTTACTTCTTCCTTCCCAATGTGGATGCCTTTTATTCCTTTCTCTTGTCTGATTGCTATGGCTAGGACTTCCATGCTGTGTTAAATAGAAGTGGTGAGAGCAGACCTCCTCGTCTTGTTCCTGACCTTAGGAGAAAAGCTCTCAGTTTTTCACCCTTGAGTATGATGTTAGCTATGGGTTTTTCATACATGGCCTTTATCATATTGAAGTATGTTCCCTCTAACCCTATTTTGTTGAGGGTTTTTATCATGAATGGTTGTGGTACTTGTCGAATGCTTTTTCTGCATCTATTCAAACGATCATATGGTTCTTGTCTTTTCTCTTCTGGGATGTATCACGTTGATCGATGTGAAAATACTAAACCACTCTTACATCCTAAGAATAAATCTCACTTGATTGAAGTGAAAGGTTTTTTTAATGTATTGTTGGATTTGGGTTGCCATTATTTTTGAGCATTTTTGCATCTATATTCATCAGAGATGTTGGCCTATAGTTTTGTTTGTTTTTTTTGTGGTATTTTTTTTTAATTTTTTTTAAACATTTTTATTTTATTTTTTGAGAGACACAGAGACAGAGTGTGAGCAGGGGAAGGTCAGAGAGAGAGGGATACACAGAATCCAAAGTAGGCTCCAGGCTCTGAGCCATCAGCACAGAGCCCGACGCGGGGCTCGAACTCACAGACTGTGAGATCATGACCTGAGTCGAAGTCGGCCCGCTTAACCAACTGAGCCACCCAGACGCCCCTTTTTGTGGTATCTTTATCTGGTTTTGGTATCACGGTAATACTGGGCTCATAGAACAAATCCAGAAATTTCCTTTTCTATTTTTTGCAATAGTCTGAGAAGAATAGGTATTAACTCCTCTTTAAATATTTGGTAGAGGGGGTGCCTGGGTGGCTCAGTCAGTTAAGTGTCCAACTCTTGACTTCAGCTCAGGTCATGATCTCATGGTTGTGAGATCAAGCCTGGTGTTGGGCTTCACACTGGGCATGGAGCCTGCTTAGGATTCTCTTTCTCCCTCTCCCTCTGCCCTCCCTTCCTCTCAAAATCAATTAATTAAATTAATTAAAAAATAAATGGTAGAATTTGAAGCCATCTGATCCTGAACTTTTATTTGTTGGTAGTTTTTTGGTTACTGATTTAACTTTATTGGTGGAAATTGGTCTGTACAAATTTCCTATTTCTTCTTGATTTCATTTTGGGAGGTTATTGTTTTTAGGAATTTATTTCTCCTAGATTGTCCAGTTTGTTGGTGTATAAACTTCCCTCCTAGAATTGCTTTTGCTGCATTCCTAGGGTTATGATCCATTGTGTATTCATTTTTGTATCCATGTACTTTTTAATTTCTGCTTTTATTTCTGGTTGATCCATTCATTGTTTAGTAGCATGCAATTTAACCACCATGTATTTGTGGTCTTCCAGATACTGTGGTTGACTTCTAGTCATTGTGGTCAGAAAAGATGCATGGTGTGATTTTAATCTTTTTGAAATTGTCGAGGCTTGTTTTGTGGGCTAATGTGTGATCTATTCTGGAGACTGTTCTCTGTGCAGTTGAAAAGAATGTGTATTCTGGAGTTTTAGGATAGAATGTTCTGAATATATCTGGTAAATCCATCTGTTCCAGTGTGTCATTCAAAGCCATTTTTTCCTTATTGATTTTCTGTTTAGATGATCTGTCCATTGATATAAGTAGGGTGTTAAAGTCTCCTAGTATTATTGTGTTATTATCAGATTAGTTCCTTTATGTCTGTTATTATCTGTTTTATGTATTTGGGTGCTTCTATGTTCGGCTTATAAATATTTACAATTGTCATATCTTCCTGTAGGATTGTCCCCTCTATTATTATATAGTGTCCTTCTTTGTCTCTTGTTACTGTGTTTGTTTTTCATTTGGACAAATTTCTCTGTTTTCTCACTTTGTCTAACTCTTTGTGCCTGCTTCTGTGCGTCAGGAAAGTCAGATATTTCTCCTATTCTTTAGGGTAATGGCCTACGAAGAAGAGATCCTGTAGTGCCCTGCCTTGTGGTGTCCCTTATTACCCAGGGCCCGATGTTTCTGAGAGTGTCTCCAATGTGTCTTGCAAGTGTTCTGCTGTTATGTCTTAGCCAATTTTTCCTTAAGGCTAGTCATCTACAGAGGCTGTCTTTGCCTGTCTTGGGCAGTATTTGGTCCCTGGCCTGAATGTGGCAAGTTTTAACTAGGTGTGCTCTTGTCTGCTTGTGAATAAGACTAGCCGCCAGAACCGAGGCCCTGGAAGACTCTAGGGTTGGGAGATAGGGTGTCGGGCACTGTTGGGAGATAGGGTGGGGGCCAGTCTTCTTGGGGAGGGGGCCCACCTCACTGTGACTGAGGCAAGCATAACTGGGAAGGGTGATTCTACCAGGGCTTGGTGTAGTAAGTTAGGTAGCAAGGGTCAGCTCGGCTCTGTGCTGGTTCCCACAGGTGGCCCCGTGCTTATGCTGAGCAGTGAGGGAGGGATATGTCACCTGCCAGTTCCTTTGATCCTGGAGGGATCTCTCTATGAATGCTGCCTCTCTGGGACACACTCCAAGAAGAGCAAATAACCTTCCCTGTGTGCCCCACATGCCCTTTAGATTGCTATTTCCATTCTGTATGTTGTAGGCTGTTTTGCCTGCCTTCTCCCCAAGAGCAGCTCCAATGCCTCTGGGATCTCCCAGAGCCAAGCTCGCTGATCTTTAAAACTCCAGGCTTTAACCACCACTGGTTGTAAGAACTCACGAAACTCAGCCCCTCTCACTTTCCAAACCAATTGCTATGGGGAATCATCTTCCCTGTGCACTCCCCTGTATGCTAGTCTCTCTCTCGCCCTCTCCACAACTGTGACTCCCTCCCCACCACAGTGGCCGGGATCTGTTTCTCTCCTAAGCCATCTCTCCACACCTCCTACCGTCTTCAGTGTGGCCTCTTCTCTGCCTTATTTGTGGAGTTTGTTCTGCCAGTTTTCAGGTTGATTTCTGGGATGTTTAGGATGATTTGATACTTACTGTATTTATGGGACGAGGTGAGTCTAGGATCTTCCTACTCCACTGTCCTCCTCCCTCATCTCTCTGTTTTTGTTTTTGTGAGGAATGCTCTTTTCCACAGTGGCTACACCAGTTTACGTTCTCACTAGCAGTGCATGAAGAAGGGTTCCCATTTCTCCACATCTCACCAACACTTGTTATCTCTTATCTTTTGGATAATAGCTGTTCTAACAGGTGTGAGTTGATAGCTCATTGTGGTTTTGATTTGTATTTGCCTGATGATTAGTGATATTGAACATCTTTTCATGTGTCTGTTGGTCATCTGTATGTCTTCTTTAGCAAAATCTGTTCAGGTTCTTAGACCATTTTTTAAATCAGATTGTTTGTTTTTATTACTATCAAGCTGTATGAATTCTTAGTTTATTTGGGGTAGTAGCCCTTTATTAGAAATATTTGAGGGACACCTGGGTGTCTCAGTTAAACATCTGACTTCAGCTCAGGTCATGATCTCATGGTTCATGAGTTTGCGCCCCCTGTCAGGCTCTGTGATGACAGCTCGGAGCCTGGAGCCTGCTTTGGATTCTGTGTCTCCCTCGCTTTCTGCCTCTTCTCTGTTCATGCTCTGTTTCTCTGTCTCTCTCAAAAAGATAAGTAAACATTAAAAAAAAAATTTAATATGATTTGCAAATATCTTCTCCCATTTGGGAGATTGCCCCTTTGTTTTGCTGATAGTTTCCTTTGCTGTGCAAAAGCTTTTTAATTTGATGTAGTCCTAGTTGTTTATTTTTGCTTTTGTTGCCTTTGCTTTTGGTGTCATATCCAAAAAATCATTGCGAAGACTGATGTCAAGGAGCTTACACTTTATATATTTTTCTTTTCTAGGACTCTTAAGGTTTCAGGACTTATGTTCAAGTCTTTATAATCCATTTTGAGTTGATTATCATGTATGATAAAAATAGTGGCCCAGTTTCGTTCTTTTGCATGGGGTTGCCCAGTTTTTCCAGCACCATTTGTTGAAGAGACCGTCTTTTTCCTATCGTATATTCTGGGCTCTTCATTCTATTTCATTGATTTATGTGGCTGTTCTTTATGCCAATACCATACTGTTTTGGTTATTATAGCTTTGTAATATAGTTTGAAATCAGGAAGTGTGATGCCCACAGCTTCGTTCCTCTTTCTCGGAGTTGCTTTGGCTATTTGGGATCTTTTGTAGTTCCATTACAAATTTTAGAATTGTTTTTTCAATTTCTGTGAAAAATGCCATTGGAATTTTGATAAGGATTGCATCGAATCTGTAGGTTACTTTGGGTAGAATGGACATTTTAACAATATTAATTCTTCTAGTCCATGAGCATGGGATATCTTTCCATTTGTGACTTCTTCAATTTATTTCATCAATGTCTTAGAGTAGGCATTTTATTCTTTTGAAGCAATTATAAATGGAACTATATTCTTAATTTCTCTTTCAGATAGTTTGTTATTAGTATGTAGAAAGTCAACTGATTTTTTTTTTAATGTTTATTTATTTTTGAGAGAGAAAGAGACAGAGTGTGAGTGGGGCAGGGGCAGAGAGAAAGGAAGACACAGAACCCGAAACAGGCTCCAGGCTCTAGCAGCACAGAGCCCGACGTGCGACTTGAACCCACGGACCACGAAATCGTGACCTGAGCCGGAGTCAAATGCTTAACCGACTGAGCCACTCAGGTGCCCCTCAACTGATTTTTTTATATTGTTTTGTATCCCACAACTTTCTGAATTTTTATTCTAATAAGTTTTTTTGGTGAAGTTTTTAGGGTTTTCTATATATAGTATCATGTTATCTGCATATAGAGACAGTTTACTTCCTTTCTGATTTGGATGCTTTTTTTTACTTTATCTTGCATAATCCCTCTAGCTAGGACTCGTAATAGTATTTTATTTTAAAGTGGTGAGAGTAGACATCTTTGCCTTGTTCGTGACCTTAGAGGAAAAGCTTTCAGTTTTTCACAATTGAGTATGATGTTAGCTCTGGGTTCACTGTATATTGTCTTTAGTATGTAAAGGTATTTTCTCTCTGCGTTCACTCTGTTGAGAGTTTTTATCATGAGTGGATGTTATGTTTTGTCAAATGCCTTTTCTGCGTCTTTTTAATGTATTGTCGAATTCAGTTTGCTAACATTTTGTTGAGGATTTTTGCATCTGTGTTCATCAGGAATATTAGTCTGTATTTTCCTTTTGTTGCATGCCTTTATCTGGTTTTGATATTTAATGCTGGCCTCATGAAATAAGTTTGAAAGTACTCCCTCCTCTTCAATTTTTTGGAAGAGTTTGAGAAGAATTGGTATTTATTCTTTAAACATTTGATAGAATTCACCAGAGAGGTCATCTGAACTTTGGTTTGTTGGAGGTTTTTGATTACTGATTCAATCTCCTTATTAGTAATTAGTCTGTTCAAATTTTGTTTTTTCATTATTCAGTCTTTGTTGTATGTTTATAGGAATGTATCCATTTCTTCAACATTGTCTAATTTGTTGGTATAAATTGATCATAGTACTCTCTTATTTGTACTTCCGTTGTGTCAATTGTGACATCTCTTTCATATCTGATTTTATTTTGAGTTTCCTCTCTGGTTTTTCCTTGGTGAGTCTTGCTAAATGTTTATCTTTTCAAAAACCAGCTCTTTCATTGATCTTTTCTTTTTCTTTCTTTTTTTTTTTTAGTCTCTCCTTCATTTATTTCTGCTCTGATATTTGTTAATTCCTTCCCTCTACTAACTTTGGGCTTAGTTCTTTTTCTGGTTTCATAAGGTATAAAGTTCGGTTGCTTATTTGAGATCTTTCTTATTTCTTTTTTTTTTTAACCACTTTATTAATGAATGATTGACTCTTATTTCTTAACATAGGTGTTTATCACTATGAACTTCCCTCTTAAAACTTTTGCTGCATCCCATAAATTCTGGTATGTTATATTCTCATTTTCATTTGTCTCAAGATTTGAGTTCTATTTTTATTTCTTCTTTGACCTGTGGTTGTTTGGTAGGATGTTGTTTAATCTCCACATAACTTGTCAATTTCCTAGCTTTCTTCTTGCAATCGTTTTCTAGTTTCATACCATTGTGGTTGGAAAAAATGCTTGATATGATTTTAGTCTTCTTAAACTTGTTAAGATTTATTTTATGATCTATCCTGGAGAATGTTCCATGTGTGCTTGGGAAAAATGTATATTCTGCTGCTTTTGGACAGAATGGTCTATAAATGTCTGTTAAATCCACCTGTACTAACATGTTATTTAAGTCCTATATTTCTTTGTTGATTTTGTGTCTGGATAATCTATCCAATGATGACAGTCAGGTATTGAAGTCTCCTACTATTATTGGGTTGCTGTTTATTTCTCCTTTTAGGTCTGTTAATATTTGCTTTATCTATTTAGGTGCTTCTGTGTTGGGTGTATGTAAATTTACAAATGTTCTATCATATTATTGGATTGATCCCTTTATCTTTATATAATGAACTTAAAATTTTTTTTAATGTTTATTTATATTTGAGAGAGAGAGATAGTGGGGGAGGGGCAGAGAGAGAGGTAGACACAGGCTCTGTGAGCACACATAGCTCTGTGAGCACACATAGCTCTGTGAGCTATCAGCACAGAGCTTGAAGCGGGGCTCAGACTAACGAACCATGAGATCATGACCTGAGCTGAAGTCAGACGCCTAACCAACTGAGCCACTCAGGTGCCTCTATATAATGAACTTCTTTGTCTCTTATTACAAGTTTGTCTTAAAGTCTCTTTTTTCTCATATGAATATAGCTACTTCAGCTTTCATTTGATTTCCATTTGCATACACTATCTTTTCCCATTCCTTCCCTTTCAGTCTATGTGTGTTCTTAAAGTTGAAATGAGTCTCTTATAGTTAGCATATATTTGGGTCGTATATACATATACATATACATGTATATATGCATATATATTTTCAATCTCTTTAGCCACTCTCTCTTTTAATAGGAAAATTTAGTCCATTTACATTTAAAGTAATTATTAAAAAATTTTTTTTTGAACGTTTATTTATTTTTGAGAGACAGCGTGTGAGCAGGGGTAGGGCAGAGAGAGAGAGAGGCAGACGCAGAATCTGAAGCAGGCTCCAGGCTCTGAGCCATCAGCACAGAGCCCGACATGGGGCTCGAACTCACAGACCATGAGATCATGACCTGAGCTGAAGTCGGCCGCTTAACCGACTGAGCCACCCAGGCACCCCTAAAGTAATTATTGATAGGTATGGACTTATCGCCATTGTGTTCATTGTTTTCTAATTCCTTTATTTTTTTCCCTTTTCTTTTGCTCTCTTCCTTTGTGACTGGATGATTTTCTGTATTGGTATGCTTAGATTCCTTTTCCTTTATCTTTTGTGAATCTAGTATAGGTTTTACTTTGTGGTTACGGTATGGCTTACATAAAACATATTTGTAACTGTTTATTTTAAGATGATAACAACTTAAGAAATTTTTTAAAATATTTATTTTTGAGAGACAGAAAGTGACAGAACACGAGTGGGGGTAGGAGCAGAGAAAGAGGGAGACACAGAATTCAAAGCAGGCTCCAGGCTCTGAGCCGTCAGCGCAGAGTCCAATGTGGAGCTTGAACCTACAAACCAACAGTGAAATCATGACTTGACCTGAAGTTGGATGCCTAACTGACTGAGCCACCCAGGTGCCTCAAGTTGAGAACAACTTTTAAGTCCAACTTCATTATAAAGCTCTACATTTTTACTGCCCCCCCACCTGTTTTATGTTTTTGACTTAACAATTTATATTTTTTGTCTGCGTATCCATTAACAAATTATTGTAGTTATAGTTTTTTTTTACTACTTTTGTCTTTTAACATTCATACTAGATTTATAAATGGTTAACCTATCTCCATTACAACATTAGATTATTGTGAATTTAACTATGTATTTACCTTTAGCAGTGAAATTTATACTCTAATATTTTCCTGTTATTAACTAATCCCCTTTCATTTCAGCTTAAAGAAATTCCTCTCAAATTTCTTGTAAATTCAGTATAGTGGTGCTGAACTCCTCCAGCTTTTGCTTGTCTGGAAAACTCTTTTTCTTTCCTTCAGTTTTGAAGTTTGTTTTTTTTTTTTTTGCCAGGTAGAGTATTTTTGGTTGGCAGATTTTTTCTTTCAGCTCAGCGAATACATCATGCCACTCCTTTCTGACCTGCAAGATTTTTGTTGAAAAAAATTTGTTGGTTGTCTTATAGGTATTTCATTATACATAACAAGTTGTCTTTCTCTTGCTGTTTTTAATATTTTTTCCTTGTCTTTAACTTTTGGTAATTTAATTATACTGTGTCTTGGTGTGGGTCTCTTTGAATACATCTTCTTTGGAACTTCCTGGATCTGGATGTCTGTTTCCTTCCTCAGGTTAGGGAAGTTTTCAGCCATTATTTCTTTAAAATTTTTTTTCTGCCCCTTTCTCTTCTCCTTCTGGGATCCCTATAATGTTGGGCTCTTGATGTCCTATTAGTCCCGTAAGCTGTTTTTTTTTTCTTTTTCTCCTCTTACTAGATGAGTTCTGCTGCCGTGTTTCAGAGTGTACTGATTGTTTTCTTCCACTTCATTTGCTATTAAAACCTTCCATTGAAATTTTCAGTTCAATTATTAAATTCTTCAGCTGTGTGATTTCTGTTTGGTAGTTTCTTACATGTTTTATCTCCTGTTGAAATTCTCACTTTGTTCATACATTGTGCTCTTGACCTCAGCAAGCATCTTATGACCATTGTTTTGAACTTTTTGTCAGGTAAATCACTTATCTCTGTTTCATTAAGGAATTTTTCTGAGGTTTTAGTTTGTGGTTTTGTTTGGAACATGTTCCTCTATTCATTTTTATTTACCCTCTCTATTGATTTCTGTGCATTAGATAAAACAACCACCCCTGGGTCATGAAGGGGTGGTCTCATTTAGGAGATGAGCCTCGTTATTCAATCCTGACTTCATCGTGGTTTTCTCTCAAATTTTTGTGGTTGTCCAAGTGGCCTTCTATGTTCTGACTGACTCCCAGTAGTTGAGGGTGTGCCAATATTTCTCGTTGTCCCAAAGGGGAAGATCTCAGTCAGCACTAAATGCAGACTGATTAGAAGCAGACTCTCAGGCAGCATCTTTTTTGTCTTTCTTTAAAGAATTTTTTCATACTGAGCTCAGAGCAAGTGTAGCAACCCTTATAGTTGGAAAGGTCTGTAGTAAAATCTTTTCATCATTGATCAGAACTGATTAAATGTCTTTCATACACATACATACTACCCCCACCATATCTCACTTGTCTGTCAACAAGTTCTCATTATTTTACCGTCCCTTTTATGAATACACATCCACACACACACATGCACTCCCAACTCTAGACATCAGCCCTTATTGTTTTAAATTACTTTTGCTTCTCGGCACTACAAAGATCATCCATCAGGTAGATTGGAAGGCCTTCTGATGCTCAGATTTGGGTGTTTTCATCATTGATCCACTTCCTTTTAAAGTATGGGGGCGCCTGGGTGGCTCAGTTGGTTGAGCGTCCGACTTCGGCTCAGGTCATGATCTCATGGTCTGTGAGTTTGAGCCCCACGCCGTCAGCTCAGAGCCTGGAGCCTGCTTCGGATTCTGTGTCTCCCTCTTTCTCTGCCTCTCCCCCACTCATGCTCTGTCTCACTCTGTCTCAAAAATAAATAAACATTAAAAAATTTTAAAATAAATAAAGTATGTAAATACACCTCTTGGAGCACTTGGATGGCTCATTCATTTAAGCGTCAGACTCTTGATTTCCACTCAGGTCATGAACTCATGGTTCGTGGGTCAAGCCCCTGCATTGGGCTCCACACTGACAGTGCAGGGCCTGCTCAAGATTCTTGGTATCCGTCTCTCTGCTCTTCCCCCATCTCTGAAAATAAATAAACATTAAAAAAAAAAAATGCTCTCTCTCCTTTTCTCTTTGCCCCTCCCCTGCTCATGTTCTCTCACTCTCAAAAAAAAATATTAATTAAATTAAGTATGTAAATATACCGCCTTCAGGGACAGACTGGGAGATGTGTGTTGCTGTCTGCTCGCTCTGCACATCAAGCCCTGAGGGCGATAGACAGTTAAGAATTGTTTCTTTGTTTGCTACCAATCCACTGAATGCATGAACACAAGTCCCACTGGCTACTAATGCCAGGTTATCAAGAGACGTGTCCTCTGGGTGGCAGCCACAAAAGCCAGGATGGCAGCCATTGTGCATAAGCTCCTTTCTCAAAGACGTAGGTAATCTAGAGTGGGACAAAGGGAGAGCACAAAGATGGTCCTGCTGGCCTTCCTGGGTTTCTGGAGAGGATGGCAGTTGGCCCCTAGATGTGTGTTATAAGAGAAGCCTGCCCCTCAGGCCACAGCTTTTGAGAGAGAAGCTAATAGGCCTCTTTCACAAAAAGACTGTGTCAATCTGCTGCCTCTGCACCATGCGGTGGAGGGATGGGTACCTGCTTAAGAACGGTTTCTCTCTTACAGTCTTGTGGTGCCTGCCAACATAAGCCCCATTAAAGGGCTTCCTTTGGCAGCAGCTGCAGAAACTGGGGCACCGGACACTTGGAGGAGCTCCTTTTTGGGAGATACTGATGACCTACCTGGAGTGAGGCAGAGGAAGAACAGAAAGATATCCCTACCAGTCTCTGTGGTCTCTGGAGAATATTGCAGTTGGCCTCTAGAAGTGTTTTAAGTTAGAAGCCTCTCCCTCAAGACAAAGCTGTAAAGGTAAGCAATAGCTTCTTTATGGGAAGACTGGGCATGTTTCAGTCTGCTGCCATTGCATTGGGCTCTGAGGGCTAAGCCATGGGGAGTCCACGCAAACCCTGTAGGAACTATTAGTTCACTATAGACTGTGAATCTCGTGGATGCGAGTCTGTTGACTTTCAAAGCTAGATGTTTTGGGAGCCCATTTCTCAGGTAGAAGTCTTAAAAGTTGTGGTTCCAGCTGTGGGGTCCAAACCCTGCACTCCTCAGAGAGAAGCTGGGTGTTGTGAGTTCCCTCCTAGCTGTGTGTCGCTGCTCCAGGGATGAGATTGTGTCTGAGGCTTTCTGACTCATTTCGGTGTGGGTTTTTTTCTCATTTGCCTGATATGTAAGAGTCGCCCAGCTAGTTTTCTAGATTCCTTGCAGAGGGAATTGTTCTGTATGTAGCTGAAGATTCAGTGTGTCTCTGAAAGGAGGTGAGTTCAGGGTTCTCTTTTGTCACTGTCTTGAACCAGAAAAACAATTTGTGTATTCTTATAAGAAATGCTGTGTCATCTGTGTTTCCTCTGGCAAGGATCATGATATTACGTGGGAAAACATGGCTGTCGCGATTGAGTTGAGAAATGATTTGGGAATGTTGGGTTCAATGAAAAGTTTTAGCAATACCTTAACCGGGGCGGCTGGGTGGCTCAGTCGGTTAAGCGTCCAACTTCGGCTCAGGTCATGATCTCACGGTCCATAAGTAAGCCCCGCGTCAGGCTGTGTGCTGACAACTCAGAGCCTGGAGCCTGCTTCAGATTCTGTGTCTGCCTCTCCCCAGCTCATGCTCTGTCTCTCACTCCCTCAAAAATAAAGATTAAAACAAAATTTAAAAAAAGAATAACCAATTTATTAACCAATTTATTTCATTCATATTTTTCTTGTAATATTTGTGTAAGAATTATACATAACAATCTATGTCTACTTATATAAATGTCTCTTTTGCTAGGTTATGAAATAGAATTTCCAAGTGTTAAGAAAGTATGTGTTATAGTTTTTAACTGGCCATATTGTTTCTTTTTTTGTGGTATATAAACTAATGGTTATGTCTTACAGTAGATGTATCTTAAGATTTGATGAAATATGGTAAGTAAGTATCTTAAACATGTTCATGTTCATAAATTATTTCATTTGATCCTTATATTAATACTGAGAGATAAGACAGGCATTATTATTCCCATAAGACAAATGAAACTCAGATGATTTTCATTTTGCTATAGGTGAGGCTGTGTTATATTTTATAGACTTTTGAACTTAACCTAATAAGATAGTTCTGTAATTTGTTTTTTATAATCTTAAACCACAAATTCATAGCATTTTTACTGTTGAGTAGATCATGTTTTGAAAGTGTGATGTTCTAAAAGAAAGATGATGGTGGTGAAGCACAGGGATATTTATGCATGGGGTTAGGGACACTCAGATACGACAGCAGTTCCTGTAAGGGAAGCAAAGGATCAAACCTAGGAGAAATGTGGTGGTGTGGAAAACATCTCAAATCTGATCGAACTGCAAAGTGTATTTATTATCATGTTATAGATAACAACGTATCTCTTGTCGTTTAGACCTTCAAAGGTGGCTCATTTTCCCCAGGTACTGTGTCTTCACATTGTATAGTTGCCTGTAGCTACTGCTTGGTAGTCAGGTTCTTGCTTCCAAGCAATAGAAACCACCTGTGGAAGGACTGTTAGTTTACAGAATCAACGGGAAGTCTGGAGAACCAACCAGGCTCAAAAAATGACAGAGGCCAAGAGAGGCGAGGCAGCCAAGAACAGCTCGCTGCCCAGAGTCTGGGGCAACCAGTATTTTGGTCTTTCAGTTTCCTCCTGTCACGAGTTACATATTGTTGAATTTCCAAAATCAGATCCTGGGCAGCCAGAGAAAGCACGTGTACACTTGATTTTAATGTATTATTCCATTTATATTTTGATTAAGTATGATTGAATGGAACTTTTAAAATGTACATTTAATGAGGCCACTTTTAGCTATAAGGAATTGTTTTATTATTATTACTTTTCTTTAAAGAGTGCTATTAACTATTGGAAAACCTGGAAAACATTCCCAGAACCACAGCATTCATCCTGCTGTTGGCACAGCCTATTTGATTAACTCCTTCCTTGCTGAAAGTTAAAATATATATCAGTATCTCCTCTTGCTCCCGCCCAGAAACTAAGCCAATTTTATTGTGAAATATTTTATGATTCCCCTTACTTGCTGCAATTCACCTATAAAACCAGGTATGGCGATGAGTGGCAGAGTCATTTTTAGGCATTCCTTGAGTGTCACTTGACTTCCATCTCTGATTTCAGTCTTTAAGTATCAAACATATAGTTTGTCTACCCATTTATTTGTTTATTGCTTACTGCAAAGGTAATGAATGATTTTTTAAAAATCTGTGACATTACAGAAACACAGAACACAGAGTGACCAGTCCCCATAATCCTGCCCTCGGGGATTATGTTAATATTCCTGTTAATAATATGTTAATATTATGTTAATAGTTTGGTAGAACTCACCCAGACTGCCTGGGTTCCATTTCCAGCTTTTCCATTTAGCCGGCCACCTTGGACAAGTTATTTGTCCTCACATTGCCTCAGTTTTTTCATTTCAGCATAGTAGTACTGGCTTACAAGGGTTTGTAAGGGTTTAAAAGATAAGATGTAAAGTGTTCAGCATAATTACTAGTATATAGTGAGTGCTTGGTAAATGCTAGTTTGTGTACGTGTATTGTGTCAGGATAGGCTAGATTATACTGCAGTAAGAAACAATCCACCCAAATCTCAGTGGCTTAACACAACAAAAATTAGCAGGGCATTTTCTCCACATAGTCACTCAGGGGCCCAGGCTAATGGAGGTTTGACAGTGTTGCGACCACGCTCTGCAGTACGTGGTGCTTTTAGTCACCATAGCAGTGAAAAGAGACTATAAAATCACACATGGATTTTTTACTGCCTCAGTCTGTAATTGACATACTTTACTTCCATTTACAATTTATTAGTCATAACTAATAACCACGACTCTGCCCTGCTGCAAGTCAGCCGTGGCATGTGGAAGTGGAAGGCAGAATATTTGGTGAGTGCTGTTACCTCTGTCAAGGCCATCCCTCCCCCTGCTCCCCAATATGGCATAATATCCAAAGCATGTTGCAGGGTTTTTTAAAAATGCAATATAGCATGAACATCTTCGCATGGCAATATGTATTAATTCATTGATTATTAAGTCCTTCTTTGTAGCAGGCCTTTTCTGGGTACTGAGACTGAAGAAGACATTTGATAAACTCTGTTTTCATGAAATTTATTGGATTGCAAACAGATAAGAAATAAAATATTTTTTAAAATATAATATGTTAGAAGGTGATAAATTTTATGGCAAGAAAAAAGAAAGGGAAGAGGCAGAGGGAGTTTGGGTGGTACAGTTTTAGTTAGAGTGGTCACAGAAGGCCTTTGTGAGGTGATTTGAGTTAAATTCTGAAAAGTGTGAGAAATATCTTGTGAATATCTTTATGAGGAGAACATCCCAAGAAAATAAAACTGTTCACATGGCTTGGTGATATGGACATAAAGATGCATTTTCCTATTTTTGTAGATGTTTAAAATTTTCCATGAAAATAATTAAAAAGGAAAAGTAAAGCTGGTTATAAAGCTAATATTCAGATTTTATATCTGCATTTTGGAAAAGAAAAATCAGATAAAAACTTTAATAAATATTGCCAATTTCTTAAAGAAAAAAGGTTTTACCAATTTACCTCCTCAGAAGCAAAGCTGTAACTTGTTCCTTTGCAGCCTCACTAACTAGCTCCTGTACAACCCAGCTCTTGATTACTGCTGCTTCCTACTGTATAATTGTGTAGTCTTACCTTTCCAATTGTTTGTTAAACTTTTAACCGTATCTTACTTTTTATCCCTCCTGTCATTCCCTTTAAAGTGATTAGACATATAATAAATTCCCTATAAAAATTATAGATTGAGAAGTAAAACTTAGTGATGACTTCATTAAATATAACCTCAGTTGTTAATAACTCTCAAAGCATTTTGCGGTGTTGAGAATGAAAAAAATTAAGCCTCACAAAATATAGCCACAAGCAATTTAAAAGTTTGGAGTGTTAGAGAACTGGTTTAAAAATACTCTAAGTATTTTTTCAAGTAATTGGTCGGATGTGAAGTACAGTTTGAATAGAGGCATTTCTTAGTCACATACTTACCATGATTCTTTCACTAAAATATTTGTTTTTTCAGTGACTTACTCTCTGTTGCCATACAACCAGGCTACATTGCACAAACATTTTGAGTAACTTCTGTCCGTCTCTCCTTAAGATGACGGAGACTCATAACAATTAGATGATTGTGATTGAAGCAAAAAATGAAATCAGCCTCGTTCAGCCCAAAGAGTTTATTGAACTCTGTAAGTGTTACTTGGCCAGATTGTGAGATAACGCCCAGACACTGATGAGGAGTATGTCTGAAAGATCACTCGTTTAGAACCACCCTCTCTTTAGGGGAAGTGGTGACAGGCTGGTCAAGGAAGACATTTGTTAAGACAAATTTGTCAGTGTTAGTCACACAACTGGAACATAATGTTTAGAAGAAAATGCATGACACTGTTGGGAAGCTATGTTGGAAAAGCTGTGGCCAGAGAAAAGAGAATTACAAATTGCACTTCCATGGCAGAGATAACGTGGAAACACGCATAAAAAGTTTTGTTTCCATAATTTAGTTCACCCTAGCTGTGATCTATTTTATGAGGCGGACTCTCCATTTTGAGAATATCATTACCTCAGGAAGGAAGGATTACTACATTGTGCTGATAGTAAAATAGAAATATTTTTAAATTTCGGAATGATTATTTTTTCAGTATCAGACTGTCTAATCATATGTCTTATTTAATCATTAAAAGTGGCCACACCTTATTGTCAAACACAGAAAACATGGCATCATCATAATTCACAGGTCACCAAACTACTTTTAGACCATAAACAGTAATTTTGAAGTCCGAACCTCAATTCCCTCATCTGAAAAAATGGGGACACAGATTACCCTCCTTCAACATTTTACTGGTTTGTTTTGAGTATACCAAATTCGTGAGCCTCATTCTCCTCAGCAGTAACTTGAGCAAAGAGAAAAATAAAGAATAATAATAGAACCATTCTTGGTGCCCTTGAAACAATGTTCCCCATGTTAATTGCTAATCCGCCTCTCTGAAGTGAGAGTTTTCTTGTATTTCCACCTGATTACTAGAGGCACTTTACACCGCGCTGTCCTGCCTAGCACACATTCTGTGCTCAATCATCATTTTTCTCCCATTCACGTTGGTCTTTCACCAAATATTAAGATCGTACTATGTGTCAGCTAGGGACTGGAGATACAAAGAGGGATAAGATGGTTCCAGTTCTTATGGAACTGATTACAAAGCAAGGGAGACCATCACTACAAGTAGTTACAAATGCACTGAGTTTATGCAAAAGTAGTACAGGATGCTATGGGAGCTTTCAGCAGGGGAGTAGGTAACCTATTTTAGATCAGAATGGGTTTTAGAGACCTCAAAGCTAAGACAAGAAAACTGAGGAGGAGTTGGCTAAGCAAAGAGTATAAGGGAAAGTGATTTAGCAGAAGGAATAACACTGATTGACTCTGAGGTACTGAAAGGAAAGCCAACATGGCTACAATGTAGAGAGACAAAATCCAGATCTTGGAGGCCTTATAGTTTGGTCTTAATTCTGAGATTAATGGGAAGCCATTGAAGTTTTTGTTTGTTTTTTGCTTTACATGTTTAAGCAGGGAAGTGATCGCTTGCATTTTTAAGACATCATTCTAGGCACGATGTGCAGAATGGTGAAGAGAAAGGCACACAGTAATACATGTGAGGAAACAGGAGACAATTGGAGGAAATGAATTAGGGGGTTGGCAAAGGAGAGGAGGAAAGAGTGGACTGACTCAAAAGATATTTAAGAGGCAAAATCAATAGGATTTGATTGTGAGGGAAAGATTAATCAAGGATGACTTACAGATTTCTGTCTTAAGGAAATGAGTGGTTGTCATTTATTTAAATAAGGAATACTGGAGGAAGAGAAGGTTTGGGAAGGAGAATCATGAATCATAGTTGACCAGTACATAGCATACACAATAAGCCACTGAGGATACAAAAATCTCATGGTAGAGATTATACATAGATAGGCAAATACAGGTTCTCATCAAAATTATACTCATAACTTGATCCCTAAGTCTTGCCTTTTAAATTTGGATGATGTTTATATCCTTTCAGTGGTCCATTTCAGTCCTATTTTTGGGCATTTCAGATCCTTTTAGGCCAGGTCTTGGGTGTTGTACTGGTATCAGCTTTAAATTACACAATTTAAAGCCTCCTCTTTCTTAATTTTTTCCTCTTTTTCTTTTTTTCCTCTTCTTTATAGATTGTAAAACCATAACTTCTTCTTTTCTTCTATCCTATCATCTCTCATGTAGGATCTGATTTCATCTGAAGATCATTCCTGCAGCTTGAATTTTCTTCATTTGTTACATATTTTTTCCTCCATTGGGTTCTAATAACTCAATAGCTTCCTTCCCTCCAACTACTAATCTTCCCTGTGTTGTACCCATTTCCTAAACTGAACAACAACAACAACAACAGTAAAACTATCATGAAGGAAGAAGCATATTTTATTGCAAGCCATTATTTGCCAAATATTGCTGGAGAACACCTGTTTACAGTAATGAAACAGGATTGAACTGAATGTGTACAGATATATTTCAGTCTTTTTAAAAGATACAAGTAAAACGTAAGAATATAGAAAAATTGAAAATAAAGTAGTAGAAAATAGATATTACGTAAATACTAAGTAAAATAAAGCTAGTATAAATCTATTAATATCAGAAAATGTGAGATTTTAAAGCAAAAAGCATTATTAAAGAGAATCACAAGAGATAATAAAAGGATCAAATCACCAGGCACAACAAGGAGTTAGAGACAAATCCCACAATTATAATGAGAGATTTCAACACCTATTTCTCAGTGTTATATCAAGCACACTAAAAGTAAAATTGAAAAGATTGTTGAAAACTTGAACAAAACAAATTAATATGCTCGATTCAATGGACATGTATAGAACGCTCCACCAAAAAACTGCAGAATATATGTTCTTTCAAGTGAAATACTTTTGATAATATTTGTGACCATATATTGGCCTGTAAAGGAAGTCTGAACAAATTTAAAGGAATGATATCATACATACTACATTCTTTGATCACAGTAGATAAAATGAAAAATCTGTACTGAAAAAATAATTATAATGAGTTCATATATTTGGGGGTGCCTGGGTAGTTGGTCATGATCTTGCAGTTGGTGAGTTCAAGCCCTGCATCTGGCTCTCTTCTGTCAGCGCAGAGCCTGCTTTGGGTCCTCTGTTCTTCCATCTCTCTGCCCCTCCCCTGCTCTCTGTCTCTCTCTCAAAAATAAATAATTAAAAAATATATTAAAGTTCATATGTTTAGAGACTAAGAAACATATTCATGAATAAATGAGAAAATGGAAATTTAAAGATCTTTGAACTGAGGGATAAAAATATTGCATATTAAAAAACAATGGAGATTGCTGCTTCTAGACATGATGGTGTAACTGGTATTGGACTTGGCCTTGTGTCACCAACAACTATAAAAGTAGCAAAATATGTGAAGCAACTGTTTTCAGACAGTGGATGATAGCACAGGGAAATGGTCCTTAAAATAAAGGAAACCTGTAAGGTGACCTTGATGTTTGCCTTTCTGAGTGAGGGCACTTTCTGGTCGTGGTATGGGGAGGTGAGCCCAAGTTAAAAACAGCAATACTCCTAGGTAAAAGAAGCAGCCATCCGAGTTTGGGCTGCTGATTTCTAAGCCAAATCGATAGGCTTAGAAAATATAACTTCCTGCAGAAGTTCTTCCTATCTCAAGAAGAAATCGAATCTCTGAATTATAGTTCTATAGCCATGATATAAATTGTCAGTAAGTTAAAATCTTCATGCAAAGCAAACTTGAGACCCAGAGTTCTACCAAAGATACTACAATTCCAATATTATACAAATTATATATGAGAATAGAAAAAGATCAACTCTCTTTTTTTAATAAAGCTAGTATCATCTTGATATCAATATGTCAGTATAACCTAAGACAATAGAAGACTTGTCGTGACCTTAGTGAAAATCCTAAATAAATTCGGATAGAAAATGGAATCTGGGGGCGCCTGGGTGGCTCAGTTGGTTGAGTGTCCAACTCTTGGTTCCAGCTCAGGTCATGATCTTACAGTTTTGTGAGTTTGAGCCCCATGTTGGGCTCTATGCCAGCAGCTTGGAGCTTGCTTGGGATTCTCTCTCTCCCTGTCTCTCTGCTCCTCCCCTACTCATGCTGTCTCTGTCTCAAATAAATAAATACAAACTTTAAAAACAAAGGAAAAAAAGAAGATGGAATCTGACAGTACGTAAAGGAGGTGATACATCATTACCAGGATGAGTACATCTCACAGATCCAGGACTCATTTACTATTAAAAACAAAAAATGTTTGATAAAATTCAAGTTATGATTTTTTGAAAAAGCTTCTTAAAATAATAAAAGGGACCATTCCAACAAGATAAAAGTTACCTACCAAATACAGGAGCTAACGTTATTCTTAATTCGATGTATTGAAAGCATTCTCATTAAGCTCAGGCAGGTAACAAGACAAGGAGCATAAAGGAGAAAAGATCTAAGTGGATTTTGGGGTGAGAAAGACACCCTGGGAACTCTGCAACACTGGCACAATCTAAGTAAACAAATTATGTTTATTGATTATAAAACCCAATATTGTTTTTTAAAAATAATGTCTTCCCAAAATGGCCTATAAATTCAATGCAATTCCAATCAAAATCCAAATGAAATTAGTGTGTGTGTGTGTGTTGTGACTTGTTAAACTGTATCTGTAATTTATATCTAAGAGCCATAAATATACCATATAAATATGCCATATAATATGAAGCCATATAAATATGAAGAAGGATAAGGTGGGGAGATTTCCATAGAGGTTACCGTATTAAAGAGCTATAGTAACTGAGCCTTTTGGCTCCCTGAACCTTGTCATGGCAGTTGGCAAGAACAAGCACCTTGCAAAAGGTGGCAGAAAGGGAGCCAAGAAGAAGGTGGCTGATCCATTTTCTTTTTTAATGTTCATTTATTTTTTTGAGAGAGAGAGAGCACGAGTAGGGGAAGGGCAGAGAGAGAGGGAGACACGGAATCTGAAGCAGGCTGCAGGCTCTGAGCTGTCAGCAGAGACCCCGATGTGGGGCTCAAGCTCGCAAACCATGAGATCATGACCTGAGCTGAGGTCGGACGCTTAATCGACTGAGCCACCCAGGCGCCCCGTGGTTGATCCGTTTTCTAAGAAGAATTGGTATGATGTGAAAGCACCAGCCATGTTCAATATAAGAAATATGGGAAAAACACTAATCACAAGAACTCAAGGAACCCAAATCGTATCTGATGGCCTCAAGGGTCGTGTTTTTTGAAGTGAGCCTTGTTGATCTGCAGAATGATGAAGTTGCTTTCAGAAAATTCAAGCTAATTACTGAGGATGTTCAGGGCAAAAACTGCCTGACTAACTTCCATGGCATGGATCTTATCTGTGACAAAATGTGCTCCTTGGCCAAAAAATGGCAGACCCTGATTGAAGTTTATGATGCTGATGTGCTTCATCTGATGTTTGTGTGCTTCATCTTTTCTGAATTGGTTTTACTAAAAAAACACAACAGTCAGATTTAGAAGACCTCTTATGCTCAGGATGAACAGGTCCACCAAAATTCAGAAAAAGATGATGGAGATCATGACCTGTGAGGTGCAGATAAATGACTTGAAGGAAGCTGTCAATAAATTGATTCCAGACAGCTTTGGAAAAGACATAGAAAAGACTTGTCACTCTCTTTATCCACTTTATGATGTCGTTGTTAAAACTGTAAAAATGCAGAAGAAGCCCAAGTTTGAATGGGAAAGCGCATGGAGCTTCATGGTGAAGGTAGTGGTTCTGGAAAAGTTACTGGAGATGAGACTGGTACTAAAGTTGAATGAAACCTGTTTAAAATTCAGATGTTTAATGGTGACAAATAAAACATTTTGCGTGTGATGTTTAAGAAAAAGTATAGGGGCACCTGGGTGGCTCAGTCAGTTAAGTGTCCGGCTTTGGCTCAGGTCATGATCTCACAGCTCGTGGGTTCGAGCCGCACCTCGGGCTCTGTGCTGACATCTTAGAGCCTGGAACCTGCTTCAGATTCTATGTCTCCCTCTCTCTCTGCCCCTCCCTTGCTCTTGTAAGCGCGCAGTGCTCTCTCTCTTTCTCTAACTGATGAATAAACACTAAAAAAAAAAAAATTAAAAAAAAGAAAAGGTACAGTAATTAAGGCAGTGTGATACTGGTTTAGGGATAGAAAAAGTGACCAATAGAATAGAACAGGATACCTAAACAGAACCACACCTATATGGAAACTTGATCTGTGACAGATTTTTTTTTCTTTCAGTGAAAGAAAAAATGGACTTAAAAAAACGATATTAATATAATTTAAAAGCACGACATTAAACCCCTACCTCTTACCATGCACTAGAATAAATTCCAAATAGATCAATGATTGGAATGAGAAGGGCAAATGACAAAACTTCTCAAAAACCATATAGAAAAATATTTTCTGGCTTTGGAGTCCGAAAGGATTTCCTTTTTTTTTTTTAATGTTTTTTTATTTTTGAGTGAGAGAGAGAGACACAGAGTGCAAGTGGGGGAGGGCAGAGAGAGAGGGAGACACAGAATCAGAAGCAGGCTCCAGGCTCTGAGCTGTCAGCACAGAGCCCGATGCTGGACTTGAACTCACAAACTGTGAGATCATGATCTGAGCTGAAGTCAGATGTTTAACCGACTGATCTACCTAGGTGCCCCTGTCCAAAAAGATTCCTTAAAGAAGATTCAAAAAGTATAAATCAAAAAGCAAAGATGACAGCCAAAACAATCTTGAAAAAGAAGTCCAAAGTTGGAGGATCCACACTTCCCCGTTTCAGACCTTACTGCAAAACTACAGCGATCAAGACACTGTGGTGATGGCATGAGGAGAGACATGCAGATCAGTGGAATAAAACGGAGAATCCAGATGTAAACCTTTCCATTTATGATCAGTTGATTTTCCACAAGGGTGCCAAGATAATTCAATGAAGAAAAAATAATCTTTTTAAAAACTGTTGCTGGGACGACTGAATATCCACATGTGAAGGAATGAAATTGGATTCCTACCAGAACCTTACACAAAAATTAACTAAAAATGGACCATAGACCTAATGTAAACAAACAAACAAACAAACAAACAAAAACTGTAAAACTGCAAGAGGGGTGCCTGAGTGGCTCAGTTGGTTAAACATCTGACTATTTCAGCTCAGATCATGATCTTACGGTAGTGAGATCGAGCCCTGCATTGAGAGTGTGCTGGGCATGGAGCCTGCTTTTGATTCTCTCTCTCTTCCCTGATTGCATTTGCTCTAAAAACAAAACAAAACAAAACCCCAAAAACCACACACACACACACACACACACACACACACACACACACACACACACACACATTTAAAACTACTAGAAGAAAACACAGGGGTAAATCTTAGTGAACTTGGGTTAGGCAGTGAGGTCTGAGACACAACTCAGAAAAGACAAGTGATAAAAAAGAAAATTTGAAAAATTGGATTTCATCAAAATTAAAAACTTTTGTGGGAGAAACTATACCATTGAGAAAGTAAAAGAGAGGGGTGCCTGATTGGCTCACTTGGGGGAGTTTGTGACTCTTGATCTCAGGTTGTGAATCTGAACCTCATATTGGGTTTAGAAATTATTTAAAAATAATAATCTTTAAAAATAAAAGAGGGGATACCTAGGTAGCTCAATCAGTTAAGCTCCAACTTTTGATTTTGGCCAGGGTCGTGTCTCATGGTTTGTGAGGATCCCTGCCTCAGGCTCTGCACAGACAGCATGGAGCCTGCTTGAGACTGACTCTCTCTCTCTCTCTCTCTCTCTCCCTGTCCCCCTCCCCTGCTTGCAAGAGAGAATGAGCACTTTCTCTCTCAAAATAAATAAACAAACAAAAATAAATTAAAAGACATCCCATACAGTGGGAGAAAATATTGAGTGAGGTTGATAAAGAAAGCCCTCTGTCAGAGCACAGATGCAAATACTGGTGGTCAAGAAAGCAAGCCCTGTTAATATGAAGGCCTGAAGGCATAGGGGTAGGGCACCAACAGTATCTGCTACACAGTCCCAGGCTGTCTTCAGTAGAATTAGGCAGGCCTTAGTCTTAGCTCCAGTTTCCCCCAAAAGTATACATTACCTGAGGCAAATGACTTATGTGCTATTACTTTATTAGGGCAAGCGGTTCCAAGAAACAGGGTAGGAAAAGAGAAATGAAGCAGAGGAGGGAGAACCAATATGAAATTGCATTGTGGACTTAAGCCATTATTAAATGCCATTGATTGCTTGATCTCTTGGGTAAGTCCTTAAGAAGCCTTAAAAAAAACCCTTGGACTTTTGCACTTGAAAACCCAAAAAGCACCTGAATACAGTTTTTAAAAGACTGGTTTTCCCCCACAGGTAGTTAGTTGATATCTGCAAATTAAGACTCTCTTAGACCTCATTCATACCTCAGGTTCTCTTTAATCAGCATCCAGCACATAATTGGTGGTAATGGATAGCAGGGATAATTGAAATCCACAGAATAATAGCTACCATTTAATAAGTACAAGGTAGTTTTATATAATGTCTAATCCTCACAAAGTAGCTCTTGTTATATTGGTTTTATTAATGTCCAAGCTGAGATTCAGCGAACTTAAGGAGTGTAGCAAGTAGCAGACCAGGTTTTGGAACCGTCTTTTTTTTTTTTCTAACTCCCATAAACAATGCTCTGTTTTACCAGGATGCCTCATAGAAGAAAGGATTGAGATTCCTAAATCTGCTCTTAACCAGTACTTTTAAAAAATGTTATTTATTTTTTAAATAGGTCATACAAACACATGATTTAAAATTCAAGAAATACAAAAGCATATTCAGTGAAAATTCTCCTTTAAACTCTGTCCACCAGTCATCCAATTCCTCTTTTCAAGGGCAACTAATTTTACCAGTTTCTTGTGTATCTTCTCTAAAATATTTATGCATAAATATAAATACTATTTTTTACCCTTTTATTTAAATGTTTGTTTATTTTTGAGAGAGAGAGAAAGAAAAGAGAGAGCTCAAGTGGGTTAAGGGCAGAGAGAGAGGAAGACAGAGGATCCAAAGTGGGCTCTGCAGTGCCAGCAGAGTGCCCAGTGCAGGGCACCATGAGATCATGAATCATGAGATCACGACCTGAGCCAAAGTCAAATGGTTAACCGACTGAACCACCCAGGCATCCCTATGCTTTACCCTTTAAACAGAAATGGAATTATTCTACAAAATGTAGGCTGTTGTTAGACATCTTAGAGTATAAAAAAATAAATGATTGTAACATTTTAGGCTTTGTGTGTGTAAGAGTATGTAAAAAGCACTTTTCCAAGATGGATGTTTCTGATGTATTCTATTCAAGCTTTAATTTATTATTGTCTGTCATGTCTATTACCTCTGCTCAATATAGCTTTATTTACTATTTCTTTGTCTTGAAAGAGCCAGATAGTAAATATTTTAGGCTTTGTGATCTGTCATGACTACTCAACTCTGTTGGTATAGCATAAAAGCAGCCATTGACAATACATAAACAAATGGGCATGCTGGTTTCCAATAAAACTTTATTTACAAAAACATATGGCAGGCCAAATTTGACCTGTATGTCATAGTTTTCTGACTCTCTAGGGGATGTTTTTCTTAAACTAAAAAAAACACAGTTGAGTACCAGCATTGTACAGGCACAGCAGCATGATGAAATAAACCCCCGAATTGTACTGTTTGTCAATTTCTGTAGTGTAAACACTCCCAATAAAATGGCTGACTTCAAGGTCCCAGTAGTTTAGCAATCAGATTGCAGAATTCCTAAATATTTAACAATTGGGTCTCATGATCTGGTGAGAGACCATTACAGCACACCACTGAATGCAAAACCTTGAGATACAGGATAATGTACTAGGAGTAGCTAAAGCCAAAGAAAATATAGGGAGAAAAAAGTTTGCTTTTTTTAAAATTCTTTTTATTTTTTTAATGTTTGCTTTTTTTTTTTTTTTAATTTTTTTTAACGTTTATTTATTTTTGAGAGACAATGAGACAGAGTATGAGCAGGGGAAGGACAGAGAGAGAGGGAGACATAGAATCTGAAGCAGGCTCCAGGTTCTGAGCTGTCAGCACAGAGCCCGACACGGGGCTCGAACTCACAGACCGTGAGATCATGACCTGAGCCGAAGTCGGCCGCTCAACCAACTGAGCTACCCAGGCGCCCCTAATGTTTGCTTATTTTTGAGAAAAGGAGATAACTTGAGTGGGGGAAGTGAAGAGAGAGAGAGGGAGACAGAGGCTCCGAAGCAGGCATTGCGCTAGCAGAGAACCTGATGCAGGGCCGAACTCATGAAAGGTGAGATCATGACCTGAGCCAAAGTTAGAGGCTCAACTAACTGAGCTACCCAGGTGCCCTTTTGCCCATTTTTCTTTTCTTTTCTTTTTTTTTTTTACTCTTAAAGGTTTTGATACACATGAATAAACAAAATTTGTAGAATGTTCCTCTCCATACTCACTAGCATTTTTGTTGTTTTTGTTTAATTGTAAAACATGGAGAAAAGAAAATTTTATGTAGACAGAGATCACTTTTGTATTATCAGGAAATCTAGTGACATTGACACTGAACTTAAGTGTTAAGTGAAAAGGGCTGGAACAAAAAATATACATGTGCGTATGTAAAATATGTATATGTGTGTATATAATATATATATATGAATATTATATATGTTTAGTATATTTTGAATACACATATTTTATGTTACATATAATTTTCAGATCCTTTTCTGATTTAAACTTTGTGCTTTTTTTCTATGTCTAGTGATTTTTTATTTGCTATCAGGTGTTCCAAATGTTATGTTGTTAAGTATTTGCATTTTGTTGTCTTGTTCTCAGTTTTGAAGTTTATTTTGGCGCACAGGTTATTAGGTTAGTTGTAGATCAACTTGGCATTTTCAAGGATTATTTTCAGCTTTGTGAGAGTGTGCCTAGAATAGCCTTTACTTAAGGGCTAGTTTAACTTTAATATTACACCTTTACCCCTCTGATTGCCCTGTCACTCAGTGAGTTCTCTATTCTGGCTGGGTACAATTTGAACATCTCAGTCCTCTCTGTGCTCTGAGAATCTGCAGCTTACAGCCTCCGGTAATTGTCCAAGAACAGTCGTCTCGTATCTTTTGTCCAGGTTTCTAGTTGTTTACTGTTGAAAAGCAAGTTCCATACCAGCTCCTTCCTCAGGACCAGTAGTGGAGCTCAACATCTTGACAATGTTGAATCTTCCAATCCCTGTATATTTAAGTCGTCTTTGCAATTTTAAATGAACTATTAAAATTCTCTCCATAAATTCTCTCCATACAATCTAACATTTAGAGTTAGCATTGTTCCCAAGTCTTCATGCTTTTATTCCATTGCACATGGTATCCTTTTAAGATTTTTATTTTCAGGGCGCCTGGGTGGCTCAGTCGGTTGAGTGTCTGACTTTGGCTCAGGTCATGATCTCAAGGTTTGTGATTTCGAGCCCCACGTCGGGGTCCGTGCTGACAACTCGGAGCCTAGAGCTTGTTTCGGATTCTGTGTCTCTCTATCTCTCTGTCCCTCCCCATTCACATTCTGTCTTGCTCTCCCTCAAAAAGAAATAAAAACATTAAAAAAAATTTTTTTTAAAAGATTTGTATTTTCTACCTGCTAGTTGCTAGTATAAAGGAAAAAAAATATTGTATATTGATTTTTCTAACCAACAACTGTGTTTGATTTTTCTATCTAGTAATTAAAGTACTAATTATTTTGAATTAGAAATCATTTTCAAATAAGGAATAATGTTAGTTTTGTTTTATTATTTTTTAAGTTTATTTATTTATTATATAAGTAATCTCTACACTCAAAATGGGGCTCAAACACGTGACCCGGAAGTCAAGAGCCTCATGCTCTTCTGACTGAGCCAGCAAGGTACCCATGGTTTAATTTCAATCTATCTATCTATATATATACATATATATATCAATCATATATATATATATATATATATGGATATGTATGTGTGTATGTTCTTGCCCTACTTCACTTTTTAAGAGGTTTAACTAACTACTGAATAGATGTTCCTTTCTATTTCTAGTTAGCTGAGATTTTTAAAAAATTTTAATTCCAGGGGCACCTGGGTAGCTCAGTTGGGTAAGCTTCCAACTCCTGGTATCGACTTAGGTCATGATCTCGCATTTTGTGAGTTTGAGCCCCTTATCAGGCTCCACGCTGACAATGCAGAGCCTACTTTGGATTCTCTCTATCCCTCTCTCTCTACCCCTTTCCTGTTCACTCTCTCTGTCTCTCTCGAAATGAATAAACTTAAAATTTTTTTTTATTTTAATTCCAAAGTAGTTAAATACAATGTCATGTTCGTTTCAGGTGTACAGTATAGTGATTCAACAATTCCATATGTTACTTGGTGCTCATCAAGAAAAGTGTACTCTTCAAAAACACAAGGAACAACAAGTGTTGCTGAGGATGTGGAGAAAGGGGAACCATCCTGCACTCTTGACGGGAACACAGACTGGTGCAGACACTGTGGAAAACAATATGGAAGTTCCTTAAAGAATTACAAATAGAACAACCCATGATCCAGTAATCACACTACTTAGGTATTTATCCAAAGCATACAAAAACACTAATTCAAAGGCATATAAGCACCCCTGTGTTTATTGCAGCATTATTTACAATAGCCAAATTATGGTAGCAACCTAAGTGTCTGTTGGTAGATAGATAAAGAAGATGTTATATAAATACATACATGTATATGTGTATACACACACACATATACACCCACACACACACACATATATATGGGTTCCTTTTTCTCCACATCCTCACCAACACTTGTTGTTTCCTGTGTTTTTTATTGTAGCCAGTCTTATCAAGGTGTGAGGTCATATCTTATTATAGTTTTGATTTGGTTTTTCCCTGATGATGAATGCTATTGAGTATCTTTTCATTTGTTTGTTGGCCATTTGTATGTCTTCTTGGAAGAAATGTCTGTTCATGTCTTCTCCCCATTTTTATTTTTTATTAAAAAAATTTTTAATGTTTATTTTTGGGAGAGAGAGTGCAAGTGGGGGAAGGGCAGAGAGAGAGAGGGAGACAGTATCTGAAGCAGGCTCCAAGCTCTGAGCTGTCAGCACAGAGCCCGAAGTGGGGCTTGAACTGGCGAACCGTGAGATCATGACCTGAGCCAAAATCGGACGTTTAACCAACTGAGCCACCCAGGTACCCCTTCTACCCATTTTTAAATTGGATTTTTTTTTGTTTTGGTGTTGAATTGTATCAGTTCTTTATATATTTTGACTACTAACTCTTTATCAGATATATCATTTGCAGATATCTTCTCCCATTCAGTAGGTT
Organism: Paguma larvata; assembly: GCA_030068075.1. Lineage (NCBI taxonomy): Eukaryota > Metazoa > Chordata > Mammalia > Carnivora > Viverridae > Paguma > Paguma larvata. The sequence goes on from CM057827.1 coordinate 3,414,507, forward strand.
GCCTTTTAGTTTGTTTCCTTCACTGTGCCGAAGCTTTTTATTTTGATGTAGTCCCAACAGTTTATTTTTGCTTTTGTTTCACTTGTCTCAGGAGACATACCGAGATGTTGCTATGACTAATATCAGAGAAATTCCTGCAGTGTTCTCTTCTAGGATATTTATGGTTTCAGGTTTCACATATAGGTCTTAATCCATTTTGAGCTTATTTTTGTATGTGGTATAAGAAAGTGATCTAGTGTCATTCTTTTGCATGTAGCTATCCAGTTTTCCCAATACCACGTATTGAAGATACTTTTTCCCATTGCATACTCTTGCCTCATTTGTTGAAGATTAATTGACCGTGTAATTGTGAGTTTATTTCTGGGCTTTCTATTCTGTTCTCTTGCTCTACCTGTCTATTTTAGTGCCAGTGCCGTCCTGTTTTGACTATTACAGCTTTGTAATATAACTTGAAGCCTGGAATGTGAAACTTCCAGTTTTGTTTTTGTTTTTCAAGATTTCTTTGGCTATTTAGGGTCTTTTGCAGTTCCACACAAATTTTAGGATTGTTTGTTCTAGTTCTGTGAAAAACGCTGTTGGTGTTTTGATAGGGATTGCATTAAGTGTGTAGATTGCTTTGGGTAGTATGGACATTTTTTTTTAAGCAATCTCCACACCTAACATGGGACTCGAACTCACAACCCTGAGATCAAGAGTCGCATACTCCCCTGACAGAGCCAGCCAGGCACCCCTGGGTAGAATAGACATTTTAACAGTATTTGTTCTTCTAATTCATAAACATGGAATGTCTTTCAATTTATTTGTGTCATTTTCAATTTCTTTCATTAGTGTCTTATAATTTTCAGAGTACAGGCCTTTCACCTGTTTGGTTAGGTTTATTCCTAGGGATTTTGTTATTTTTGGTGTAATCATAAATGGCATTGTTTTCTTAATTTCTGTTTCTGCTGCATCATTATTCATGTATAGAAGTGCAATTGATACCTTGATTTTGTATCCTACCACTTTACTGAATTCATCTATCACTTCTAACAGTTTTTTAGTGAAGTCCTTAGGGTTTTCTGTATATAGCATTATGTCATCTGCAATAGTGGAAGTTTTACTTCTTCCTTACCAATTTGGATGCCTTTTACTCCTTTCTATTATGTGATTGCTGTGTCTAGGACTTCTAGTACTATGTTGAATAGAAGCGGTGAGAGTGGACATCCTTGTCTTGTTCCTGACCTTGGAGGAAAAGCTCTCAGTTTTTCACTCTCGAGTGTGATGTTTGCTATGGGGTTTTTCGTATATGGCCTTTATTATGTTGAGATAGTTCCCTCTAAACCTACTTTGTTGAGGGTTTTTTTCATGAAAGAATGTGATACTTGTCAAATGCTTTTTCTGCGTCTGTTGAAATGATCATAGGGTTCTTATTCTTTCTCTTATTGGTATGATGTATCACATTGATTTGTGAGTAATGAACCACCCTCGCATTTTAGGAATTACTCTCACTTGGTCATGGTGAGTGATTTTTTTAAAATGTACTATTGATTTCTGTTTGCCAATATTTTATTGAGGATTTTTGCATTTATGTTCATCAGAGATATTGGCTTACAGTTCTCTTTTTTTTGTGTGCGGTGTCTTTATCTGATTTTGGCATCAGGGTAATGCGGGCCTCATGGAATTAATTTGGAGAGTTTCCTTCCTCTTCTGTTTTTTTGGAAAAATTTGAGAAGTTTAAATGTTTGGTAGAATTCACTTCTATAGCCGTCTGGTCTTGAATTTTTTGTTTTTTGGGGGGTAGGGTTTTTTTTTTATCATTATTAATTTTTGAGAAAGAGCGAGTGCAAGTGAACGAGGGACGGGGGGGGGGGGAGAGAGAATCCTACAAGGGGGAGAGGAGAGAGAGAAAGAGAATGTGCAGCCGGAAGCAGGGCTCAGGCTTACCTGAAGCATGCAGGGCTCGACTTCACAAACTTTGAGATCATGACCTGAGCCGAAGTTAGATGCTTAACTGACTGAGCCACCCAGGCACCATTTTTTGGGAGTTTTTCGATTACTGATTCAATTTCATTGGTGGTAGTTGGTCTGTTCAGATTTTCTATTTCTTCCTGATTCTGTTTTGGGAGGTTATATGTTTCTAGGAATTTTTCCATTTCTTCTATGTTGCCTGTTTGTTGGCATATAGTTTTTCATAATATTCTCTTCTCCATTGTTTGTATTTCTGTGGTTGGTTGTTATTTCTCATCTTTCTGATGTTGTTTGAGTGCTTTCTCTCTCTCTTTATTGTTTCCTTCCTTTTGCTGGGTTTGGATTTCATTTGTTCTTGTTCTAGCTGTTAGTAGCCATCTATGACTGGAGTTCGTGAAAATTTTGAACCTCTTTATCTCTCTAGCAGTGCTTTTTGCCTTAAAGTTTATTATGCCTCATATTAATATGTCATACTAGCTATCTTTTGGTTAAAATATGTATGATATATGTATTTTACCATTCTTTTAGTTTAAACTTTTCTCTCTGCCTTATTTTAGTTTTTTGATGTCTTTCTTTCAAAGAGAATACCATTGGATATTTAATTTTATCTCATCTGGCAATCTTTTTTTTTTAAAATAATTTATTGTCAAATTGGTTTCCATATAATACCCAGTGCTCATCCTGACAAGTTAGTCTGGCAATCTTACCTTTTAACTGAAGCATTTAATCCCCATTATCATTTAATATCATTTCTCATATATTTAGGTTTCAGTCTATTATTCTACTATGTGATTTATATTTCTTTAGTTTATTTTTCTCTCCTTTATTGAATTCTTTTGGATTCATTAAGGTTTTTTTGAATAATCATTCTATATTTTCCCCTTTACTTAGGAGTTATGCTATGTTTTTAGTCTTTTTTTTAAAGTTTATTTATTTATTTTGAGAGTGTGCGAGCACACACCCATGAGCAGGGAAGGGGCAGAGACGGAAGGAGAGGCAGAATCCTAAGCAGGCTCCAATTCAACCACCCAGGCACCCCATTTTTCTCTTCTTTTTTTTTAATATTTATTTATTTTTGAGAGAGGGGGAAGGGACAGAGAGAGAGAGAGAGAGAGGAGAAAGAGAGGGAGACACAGACTCCGAAGCAGGTTCCAGGCTCTGGGCTGTCAGCACAGAGCCTGATGCAGGGCTCAAACTCACAGACTATAAGATCATAACTTGAGTCAAAGTCAGATGCCGAACCAACTGAGCCATCCAGGTGCCCCCAATTTTTCTATTCTTATACTGGGAAACAGTATTAGTTATTATGCTGAGTGGGGGAGGAGCAGAGAGAGAGGGAGACACGATTCCGACAGGGCTCCAGGCTCTGAGGCTGTCAGCACCAGAGCCCGACCGCGGGGCCCTCGAACCCTCACAACACGCGAGATCATGACCTGAGCCGAAGTCGGACGCTCAACCGACTGAGCCACCCAGGCGCCCCTAATTTTTATTTTTCTATTTAGAGAATGTGTGAGTTGGGGAAAAGGGCAAAGGGAGAGAGAGACAGAATCTCAAGCAGGCTCCATGCTTAGGGTGGAGCCCAGTGTGGGGTTCAGTCCCACAACTCTGGGATCATGACCTGAACCAACATCAAGACTTGGATGCTTAACCAACTGAGCCACGTAGGTACACTCCTATGGCTTGAAAATAATTCTTAATATCTGGCAAGATAGATCCTCCACCTAGCAAGCCTGAGTTTTCCTAGCCTCAGCCCTGGGGCTAGGGAGCTCTCCACAGTCCTGTAGGTGAGGATTGAGAGAGGATATAGACAGAGAATGTAAGCTACCTAAGTTTTCACTTTGCTTGTGCGGTCAGGTCCTGTTGGGTTCAGTTCAGTTGTGTTGTTTCTTCTTAATCGCTGGAGATGCCACAGGCTATAGCTGTTTGGATCAGAAAGCATCCACTTTGTGGCACTGCCTAGACTGAGTCATCAGCTGTGGTCCTTTGACCTCCATAGAGCCTAAGAGATGTCTCCATAGTTGGAACATTTGACATACCCACTTAGTGTATTTATTGAATGCCTACTGTATGCTGGCATTGTGAATGTTGTAACAACCCAACAGTCTGTGTTCTCATGACATATATTCTAGTTTATTAAAAGGAAATTAGTTATTTTTGTTGAGTACAATGCTTTACTTAAAAAATACTAAGGGCCGTCGACATGATTGTTAATGAGGTTTGGTCCTTTATTGGTCTTTGTTCTCTGCATTTCAAATACTTCTGAAGACATGTTAATTTGAAAAATACTTGATTGCTGGTATTGCAGTCTTCAACAGAGTTCCATGTTTTAGTGCGTACAGGATTCACTGGATAAAAGTTTATGGATATCTGTGTAATGAAGCCAACGTTAGGGCAGGCAACAACACCTGCAGGAGTGGAAAAGGTTGCCACCAAAACCTGAAGACACCCTGAACGTACCTGCCCCCCTGCATCCTTCCTGAAAATACCTTACCCCCGAGAACGTACATCTTTACTTTCTCAGTAAAGTGGAATGTCTGAAAAAAAAAAAGTAAATTTTGCAAACAGTGTTATTAATAGTAGCCTTTTATAAAAACCAGTCACACAGAGAAGTAACTGAAATTTGCACTTTTGGATACATGCTGACTCCGGGAAGGGATTGGTAGGAATTTCTTTCAGTTCAGGCTTAAACTGTTTCCCTTCATAGAAAATCAAAAAGGTATCACACCAAGCTGAATGACTCCATTGTTCACCTTAAATGCTAGTGGGTGACTTACAAAGTTGGCTTATTTTAACAACTGGAAGGCAGAACTATACATTTCTGTACAAGATTGGTGTAATTAATATTTATCATGGAAACTATGAGTTATTTCAGATTCTTCATTACATGTCATGGAAATTATAGTATTCATAGTAAAAGTCATTATTAATCATTTTTTTCTAAAACAGTTCTTTGACGAATATGTCTCTGAGATTCTAAAAGATACAGGCAAAAAAATCAGAGCACATTTTAATCCAGTAAAGACATAAATGATTTACATTCTTGCCAGATGATGCTTTTCAGAATGTTTACCGAAATGAGGCTGCATTCAGTGCCCTCCGTCAGCTCCTTTGCAGTGTTCTGTATATCCTGTAAAGATTGGCCTGTCGTAACTCACAGAGTTTAAAATATTATTGCTCTTTATTTCTATATCTTTATGTGGATCTGGGTTCTCAAAATTATGTGACCCAAAAAAGAAATGGCCTAGATTAGGGGGACCTGGCTGGCTCAGTCAGTAGAGCATGCGACTCTTGATCTCAGGGTTGTAAGTTTGAGCCCATGTTGGGTGTAGAGATTACTTAAAAGTAAAATCTTGAAAAGAAAAGGAAGGGAAGGGGAGGGAAGAGAGGAGAGGAAAGAAAAGAAAAGAAAAGGAAAGGAAAGAAAAAGAAAAACAGCCTGAATTCTCACTCTGGCATTTACTTTTGGCTTCCTTTAAATCACTTTTGGCCAAATTTGCTAAAACCTGTAGCCTGATCAAACAAAGGAGAAACTTTTCCTGGGTGGCTTAGTTGATTGAGCGTCTGACTTTGGCTCAGGGCATGATCTTGGCTCAGGTCATGGTATCATGGTTCGTGAGTTCAAGCCCCACATCAGGCTCTCTGCTTTGATCACAAAGCCTGCTTCAAATTCTCTGCCCCTCCTCCCCAAAACATAAATAAACAAATAGAACAAAAACAAAACATGGGGCGCCTGGGTGGCTCAGTTGGTTGGGCGTCTGACTTCAGCTCAGGTCATGATCTCACAGTCTGTGAGTTCGAGCCCCGCGTCGGGCTCTGTGCTGACAGCTCAGAGCCTGGAGCCTGCTTCGGATTCTGTGTCTCCCTCTCTCTCTCTGACCCTCCCTCACTCATGCTTTGTCTCTCCTGGTCTCAAAAATAAATAAAAACATGAAAAAAAAATTATTAAAAAAAAAGAATAAACAAAACAAACAAACAAACATGTCAAAGGAGGGTGGCGATTAAAAAAAACATTTTTTAAAAAATATAGTTTATTGTCAAAAATGATTTCCATACAACACCCAGTGCTCATCCCAACAAGTGCACTCCTCATGCCCGATATCCACTCTCCCCTTTCCCACACGCCCCCCCATCAATCCTCAGTTTGTTCTTGGTATAAAAAAAAACATTTTTTAATAGTAGAACAAAAAAAGCATATATTTAATAGATTCAAATTGGCATGAATTATAGTTGTTATCCTGGTTGCTTCAGACAGCTGATGGTGGACTATTCAGTTGTTTCCACCAAAGTGCCCAGAAAAGCCAGTGAGTGTGAATGAGAGTTACCTCTGCCTCAGTGTTTTATCACAGCAGATTATGTAATTTACCATCATGTTTCTATTGTAGTTTTTCCACTGGAATGGACAAGCACACAAGGTTTCATTTATTCCAGGTATCTATATATTAGTATCTAGTATGTTCAAGGCTGTGTTGGGTTCTGTAAATATGATGGTGAATAACTAAAATACATCAGAGTGTTCAGAGGTAAGCACTTTATCACCATTTTATAGAACAGCAAACACTTCTCATATTTTCTTATAAAAATTAAATACGAAGTTCTGTGTAACCTGGGACAGAGTAAGTGCCCAAAACATGAGTACTCTAACAACGACATGAGATATATGCAGTGTATGAATCTTGATTAGCTCTCAATTAAATAGCAAATAAACAGCTCTAAAGGACAACATTCTTGGGTCAGTTATAAACATTTGAATTCCAACTGGATATGAAATATTAGCGCATTATTCATTTTCTTCAGTGGCAACAACAATGGGATTATGAAGGAGAACGTCCTTGGCCATAAATGATGCTCGAGGAAGTATTTGGGGTGAAGCATCATGATGTCTGTAGCTAGTTTCAGTGTTTCAGAAATAAATACAGTCCTATGAGGAAGCACATTAACAATGGTTACATGTTGGTGGTGGGTTATGGATGTCCATCATCCAGCTCTTTCAACTTTTCTGGATGTTTGAAAACTTCCAGCATAAAAGTTGTGAAAAACGTTTAGTTCCTTTTTCTCTCTCTTCCCTGTTAAGAATAATTTACGATTATGCAGTTCCCCCAAAGGGAATCTATCCCCCAAAATACGAATTAGAAATTAGAGACCATACAAACTTAAGACCATTTCAGGAAGGATTTTGTTGTTTTTCTTTTAAATCTAAGTTACCTCAATCAAGGGTAAATGCAGATCTGAGGCAACACTCTACCTGAACTTTGTCATAATGATTTAACTTGTATTTGCCTGAACTCTGTTTTACCTTGTACATTCACCTTTGCCAGAGGAATCGTGTTTTCACAGTCACTAGCAAGGTACTTTCACTTAGTCCACACAAACTTTTACATTATAGCACACAGGCGGTCGGGGGAGTGTGGAGCCAAGATTATCAGAAGATACAGTTTCACTTGGTGAGTTTACAGTTTTACTGGAGGGTTAAACATGATGAAGCTGAAGAACACAGAACAATTTAAAAAGTACAAATTAAAATACTACTGTTTCAAGTGGGCTTTATAAAGAGGAAGCTGTAGCTAACATCAGCTTAGAAACAAAGCTGTCACAATAATCTAGATGTTAACAGCAACTGGACATCCATTGACTTCAGACCTTCCCGTAGATTAAATTTTTCTTCTATTCCCACCTAAATTCAGGGCACCACCACTGAGATTTTCTGATGCTACCCTCTTTTCCAACTCAGGCATTCTTTTCCCTGAAGTTGAAACCAGGGAGTGACATTATATATGTAATCATAGAGAAATTGTTTTTTGACTGTGGTTTTCATCAAGTCCCCAAAGCCCCAAAGAGTAGAGAATGTATTTAGCATGCGGAATATATATTGTTTACTGCAATAAAATACAATATTAAGTCCTTCGAGCCAGACTTAAGAGAGTATCATTGATTTTCTCAAGCAATGCCCGAAAAAATGATTGATCCCCTAAAAAAGTGATGGTAGGAAAAAATGAGCTCAATTTATAACAGGCACTAAAAACTTCTGCAGAGTCTATGACAGATTCATTAAAAATGTTTGTCCTGTCTGACCGAGGCTATTAAAATAATGATATATTTGCTCAGGCAACTTCCGCTAATACAAAATTCATCACCCTGATAAAAAAATTTTGCTGAAAACTGAAGATTCATTTTTAACTAAGGGAAAATGTAGAAAAGTGTTTCTTTTTACCTCTAGGTGGTGCTATGTATTGTATTATGTAAGCACAAGCCTGCCTAGTTTTGAGGATGGAAAGCTTGCTAAAGATTATGCATCTTATTTTACAGATGGACAAACTGAGACTCATTGAAATCTTGCCTCTTTACGGTGAAAATTCCAGTTAGAGGCAGATCCCAAGACTATAGCCTCTTTTTGTAAAATGTCTAATATATGATGTATTAAAGAAAATATTAGTCATTCCATAATTAACTCAGGTAGTTTTATAGTGTTGTGACAGGTTTAAGAGTTTATTTTACGGATTCATGAAGTCTTCTTTAGAAATTTCTAAAAGAAAATTTGCCTGACTTATATGAAAATAGATTGTAAAAAAAGATGATAGGCTACATCTAAATTACTTTACCAAAGAGGAACTCCCAGTGGTGAAAGGACATGTTTAAGGAGATAATTCATCTAAAAGGAAACACAAATTGTTAATAGTTATGTGAGACTATATTAAAACTCACTGGGGCGCCTGGGGCGCTCAGTGGTTTAAGTGTCTAACTCTTCCTTTCGGGTCAGGTCACGATCTCAGGGTCATGGGTCAGCCTCGAGCTCCATGGTGGGCATGAAGCCTGCTTGGGATTCCCTCTCCCTCTCTCTTTGCCCCCTCCTGCTCACCCTTGTGCATGTGCGCTCGCTCTCTCTCTCTCTCTCTCTCTCTCAACAACAACAACAACAACAAAAAAGAACCCACAACTCACTAACAAAACAAAACTAAAACAGCAGTGTGGCACTCCTTTTTTCTTCAGATCAGCCAAAAGTCTATGGTTATCGTCAGAGATACTGACTGAGGCAGTGGTAAAATAGATGCCTCACCCCCTTGTCAGTGGGAGTGTGAATTGGTACAACTTTTCTGAAAGTTCATTTGACATGTATTATCAGGAACCTGAAATTTTTCAAACTCTGACACCTAGTAGTTCAGCTTCTAGGGTTTTGCCTGTAGGGTTAATAAGAAATGTAGACAGTGAATTATATACAAAGATATTAATCACAGCATTATTAATGGTTATATAAATGAAATCATTTTATAAATTAGGGTATGGTTATGATATCAGGCAGCCATTTACAGACTGCTTGTAAAAATTTTAAATGACATAAGAATATGTTCATGATATTTTCCTAAATTAAATAGGAGGTTAAAATCTATAAATCTGGTGTTTCCTCAGTTATACAAAAACATTAACCATACTTGGAGAAAAAGAAAGAAAAACATTAACGGAGGTTATCTGGATATGAGAAAATGAGTACTTTTCTTCTATTTTCTCCCTAGTTTTCAGGTTTTCTACAAATTATACTTTTTACCAAAGCAATCTAAGAATATTTATAGGCAGATTTTTTTTTTAAAGAAGTAAGTAGCACTCATTCATTCATTGAAAGTAAGTTCTGTGCCCAGCATGGGGCTTGAACTCACAACCTCAAGATCAAGAGTCACATACTCTACTGACTGAGCCAGCCAGACCCCCCAGTTAAGTGGCATTTTAAATGATTTTGAAACTTGTCACTCTGTAGATCATCTGAGGCTGGGAGATTCTCTGTCTTCCTGGTTTGCTCCCTGGTACTGGTAGTCAGAATAAGGAAACCCTACAGCGCTATTTCCCAGAGGCAGAAATGGCTGACTCACTTTCCCTTTTAACTCTTTGAGTAAGAGTGAGAAAATTTCTGGGGCACCTGGGTGGCTCAGTCATTGAGCATCCGATTCTTGATTTCTGCTCAGGTTGTGATCCCAGAGGCTGCAGTGAACATGGAGTCTACTTAAGATTCTCTCTCTCTGTCCCACTGGCCCTTTCTCCCACTCATGCATGCTCTCTCTTTCTCTCTCTCTCTCTCTCTAAAAAAATGAAATAAAACAAATTGAGAAAGTTTCTAAACCCTGAAGTCTAAAGTTCATTTTTTTTTAATGTTTATTTATTTTTGAGACACAGAGTATGAGCGGGGACGGGGCAGAGAGAGTGGGAGACACAGAATCCCAAGCAGGCTCCAAGCTCTGAGCTGTCAGCACAGCGCCCCACGCGGGGCTCGAATTTGTCAATTAGGTGATCATGACCTAAGCCGAAGTTGGATGCTTAACCCCTGAGCCACCCAGGCACCCCATGTTTGTTTTTTGAATTTTTTTTTTTTTATTTTTGAGAGAGAGCAAGTGAGTGAGCATGATTGGGAGAGGGGCAGAGAGAGAGGGGGACACAGAATCTGAAGCAGGCTCCAGGCTCTGAGCTGTCAGCCCAGAGCCCAATGTGGGGCTTGAACTCAGGAACCACGTGATCATGACCTGAGCCAAAGTTAGACGCTTAACCGACTGGGCCACCCAGGCGCCCCCTAAAGGTCATTTTAGACAGGACCGAAGAATCATCATGTCTAAACACACCTCCCTGAATATATGTTGTTCACTTTTCTTCTTCAAGATTTTAGTTAAAGAATGAAATCTGGCCATGTGTGGCAACATGGATGGAACTGGAGGGTATTATGCTGAGTGAAAAAGTCAGGCAGAGAAAGACAGATACCATATGTTTCCATGCATAGGTAGACTTTTCGAGACTTAACAGAAAACCGGGAGGTGGGGAAGGGGAAGGAAAAAAAGCCACAGAGAGGGAGGGAGACAAAACATAAGAGACTCTCAAAGACTAAGAACAAACTGAGGGTGAGGGGGGTAAGGGAGGGGGGAGAGTGGGTGATGGGCACTGAGCAGGGCACGGGTTGAGATGAGCACTGGGTGTTCTTGTATGGAAACCAATCTGAAAATAAAAAATTATTTTAAAAAAATATTTCACTTCTCTCTTCTTTGTTTTAGTCTATGGTTTTTGTTGACTCAATTTTAAAATCTATTTTTGTGCATTATAATTCATATTATTTTCTAATATGAAGTTCATACATTCAGGTGTCTTGCTAGCTGCTCCTTAGTTCATTCATGAATTGGGTACGGAAAGGTGCTCAGTTTAACTGAAGAAGCCACTTGCTAGCTCCCAATCCCCAATTTAAAATCATTCATTCTTGTTCTAGGGAAAAAAAAGATGATGGCTCATCTGGAATTTCTCTTTGTAATTTGTCTTGTAATGATGCAACTCATAAAAATCATATTCGGTATTATGTAGTGAAAGGAGTCTAGAATTAAACTGCAAGAGACCTTGACTTTTGTCCCAGGGATTGGTTAGCAGGACAGTGAGGAATGAATGCTTTAGCTCTTCTGTCTGGCACTAATTACATGTGTAATCTTTGGCAAATTATTTATCCTCAGTTTCTTTGCCTATAAAATTAAAGTGGTGGTGGCCCGATGACCTGACAGAGGAGCACTTGAAATTGTGCTTGCTTCGGAAAATCCGGGGCATGTGACTCCCATCCACTTAAGATCCCTTCTGATTTTGAAATGCTTTTCTGCTCACCATGTCCCTTCATAAACAGCATCTGCAGCAAGGAGCTTCCTGGACCCTTGTCTCTCAAATTTGATCCTAGATCCCATAGTTTAGAGGCACTGTTGGCTTTCATTTTTTTGTTACTCAGATAAGGCAGTGCTTAAGTGTTGGAGTCAGGGCCACAGAAGCTGCTACTGAACTCCTAAAATAATGCCTCGTGTCAGCCGCAGCCATGAAAGCATCTGGAAGAATACAACAGCCGTATGTGCAGATGTCCCTTTGTTTTGCACAGGGGAATGTTAGCAGAAACTCTAGTGTGTACCGGTTCTCTAATCCTCCCATCCAGGGCCTGCCTTAACCTGGGTGGAATACATGGCTGGCGACCTTCCACGAAGCATGATTTGAGGGGATACCAGACAACGTACTTCATCCAAAAGTACCTTTTCCACTGCCAGTTAGTCCAGCGTTATTGAGCTTAACTTTGGCTTTTGAAAACTACCACAGATGCTTTAAAAACACACCTTTCAAAAATGGAAAGAAATCTAGGAGAACAAGGAACACTCATAGTGTATAATAGGTCAAGTTCAAACTAAAACTTTGGTGCGGCTAACAGTGAAACGGTAAGAAAGATATTTCTGTACATTTCCTCTGACAGGAGGCCAGGCATCCACTTCTAACACCGTGAATGATATGTTAGCATCTTCACATTTCACATTCTCTTTATTCATTCCTAGGTTAGCAAGTGTACCACTCTTTACTGGTAAGTCTCAAAGACGTCTCTCAATTTGCCTACTTGTGTTTGAGTTGCTGTTGAAAAATAGATTTCAGGTCAAGATTTACTTTGTGCCTATTTTTAAAATTTTTTTTGATATGAATCATATTATAGTTTTTGGCCGTCATTGTGTTTATAGGGAAATTTATATTTCTTTCTGGGTTCCTTGTTAAACAACTACATTTAAAGGCAATAATAATGAAATAATTGAACTTTTAAATAAGAGATTATGAAAATGTATTTAGTATAGGGGTTATTTCTATGCCTTGGCATTGTAAACTGTAAAAAAATGAACAGGCTTTCTTTTCTCTCAGAGTTCTTAGAGCTATTCATAGTTTATAAACATAGCGATGGTATTAGCTTATAACGTAAACCTATCATCTTAAACTTAGTTTATATTAATTAGTGATGAGGACAAAAGACTCTGAGAAAACAGAATTCTGAGCATCCCAGATCAATGGTATAACATGATCATGTTTGGCCACAGCTTGCCTTGTGGGATTTACAGTATACTTGACCCATTTTGTTGATATTTTTGTGATTCCTCTTCCTCTGTACATTAAAAGTATTCTCTCAAGTTTTAGATACTTATCCATGTGTTCAACAAATTATCTGTTAGGCACTCACTGTTTTCTGGGCATTATGCTTGTGCCCAAAACTACAAAGATGAATAAAAGCTCTCAGCGTTAGTGGGAGACAGAGACAATTGCAATGTAAAGATGCACAAACAAAATCACGTTTGAAGTTTCAAGAGGTCTCATGGGAGGGAGCTCGTGACTCTGCCTAGGAATGTCAAGGAAGACCTGCCTGAGGAGGGGATGATTACCGGAGAAAGAAATATGTCCCATCCTGGTTGAGTGAGAGAGAAAGGTGTGTGTAGGAAGTGCCAGGCTGAGCTGCAGAGTACCTAGCCAGAGAGGTTCTAGGAAGCTGTTTGGAGAAGGACCCACTAAGGGTTGGAGGAGAGATACGGAGTAGGAGAGTCTTCCAGGAAGGCAGAGCAGAGGCGTTGGCTTCCCTTATTCAGGGAATGGCAAGTACTCAGAAAGGCCAGGGAGACAGGATTTGTGAGGAAGTGGATGAGGGAGGGGTGAGGAGAAATAAACCTGGGAATGATAGCAACACCTAAGACTTACTGAGTTCTTGCCATGTGCAGTGCACCATGCTGAACACTTAGCATATATTAGCTCATTTAATACTCATTTAATTCCATGAAATAGTTACCATTATTATCTCCATTTTACAAAGGAGGACATTGTAATAGCATTAAAATATGTCTACGAATTCTTTGATACACTTCCCTTTAAGATGTAGACCTAATTCCTCTCCCCTTGTTGTGAGCTAGTTAATGGCTTCCTTCTACCTAATATGACAGAAGTGACAATTCGTGACTTTTTTTTTTTAAGTATATTTATTTGTTTTGAGAGAGAACACAAGCAGGGGAGGGGCAGAGAGCACAGTCAGCACAGAGCTTGATGCAGGGCTTGAACTTACGAACCGTGAAATCATGACTGAGCCGAAATCAAAAGTCAGTCTCTTAACCGACTGACCCACCCGGACACCCCTGACGATGTGTGACTTCTGACACTAAGTCATAAAAGGCATCGTGGCCTCCTTGCTCTCTATCATTCACCCTGGAGGAAGCCAGCTGCCATGTGTTGAGGACACATAGCAACCCTATGGAGAGGCCCGCATGGCAGGAAAATGAGCCCTCCTGCCAGTGGCCGTTATGGAACTGCGGCCTCCTGACACCCGCATGTGTGGGAGCCTTTCAGAAAGATCTAGCCCCAGCCAAGCCTTCAAATGACTGCGGTCCCAGCTTCGACGGCAGCCTTATGAGAATTCCTGAGCCCAAACTACCTAGCTAAGCCCACTCCCAAATTCCCGACTCCTATAACACCTCTGGCACAATAAGTGTGTGTTGTTTTTAGCTATTAAGTTTTGAGGTGATTTGTTAGGCAGCACTGGATAACTAATACAGATAAGGAAGCATCAACATATTGAATAATTTTTCCAAGTTCACAGAACTCATAAATTACAAATTTGAAATTGGCACCTAGACATTCAAACTCCTGAGTCTGTGCACCTAACCTGTACCATTTGCCTTAAGAAGTAGGTGGGGGCCTGTCTTTAGAGATTCAGTGCTTATATTACACTTACACACACACACACACACACACACACACACACACACACACACTTTCCATGTTGTTCTGTTCTGTTCTTTTTCTTTTCTTTAGGGAACCACTGAAAGCAACTGCATTTTAGAAACACCTTTTGGTGTAGAGGCCTGATTGTAAGGGGCCACAACAGGAATTAGAACAGTGTCAAGTACTCAAAGTAATCCAGACAAGGAATGGTGAGGTCTTGGACTAAGGGATGAGACAGAAAGGATTAGACAGGTTCAACAAGTATTTATGGGGTAGACCTGAGAGTCTAGACTAGATATCTGTGCTGGCCTGTGAGAAGGCAGGAGGGGCAGTGGGGGACTTTCAGAACTGAGTCCGTCATGGTGCCACAGCAGATGGGTTAGGTAGAGGATATTGGCAGCCGGGGGGACAGTGGGAGAGGATCATGGGTTCTGCCCTGGACATGGTGAATTTGAGATATCTTGGAAACATTTAAGAGACACTCAAGAAGTATCTGTGCTGGACTGGCACTGCAGAGGAGCGTTCTGAGCTGAAGTGGAGATTTGGAGGTCACCAGCCAGCCTTTAGAGGATGTCGAAGTGACAGCACAGAAGCTTGCACCCTGGGAGAGTGTGTGCAGTGAGGGGGAAGAGAGCCCTCTCCAAGCAGAGAGAAGCCAGAACCAGGACAAAAATGGCATCAGAAGAGGAGAAAGGGAGTTCAGTTAGGGTGTCAAATACAGCCTTGTTTTCTGACACATGCCACTTTCTGAGTCCATGGAAACCTGGCCGCTGTGACTTCTGGGCCTGCCAGGTGGAAGAGCACCTGTGGAGAAGCTTCTGCACTGTGCTCTGAGACGTCCCTGAAAGCTCCCTGTGAACTTCCTATGTGCGCCTGGCCTTAGCTCATCCACTTACTGAACTCATAATAGGCTCAACATTTGTGTAGAGTTTTAGCATCCAGGATGCATGTAAAATGAGTTTGTTATTAATAAATGCTTATTAATAATGAATGCAAGGCAGTGGGTAGGGCAACGCTCGACTGTATTTGCACATGCACAAGTAATGTAAGAAGACCTCTTGAAGAGTCCCATTGACTCATATTAAGTAGCTGAAGATTTTAATGAGGGTTTGATGTTTCCCATAGAGACACAAAATTTTATTTCTCTTTATTTCTGTCTCATTAGTTAACAATAATATAAGAAGGAGCTCAAGGCCTGGGATTCCAAAAATTTTCCTGATATTTTTAAGATTGAGTATCCAGATGCAGTTTGGAAAGTTAACACAGACTAAGCTGTGGGGCACACTAGGTTAACCTAGTTGGTTAAGCATCTAAGCATTTTGGCTCAGGTCACGATCTCACGGTTTGTGAGTTCAGGCTCCGCGTTGGGCTCTGTGGGGACTGTGTGGAGCCTGTGGGATTCTCTCTCTCCCTCTCTCCTCCTCTTCTCTCTCTGCGCCTCCCCTCAAAATAAGTAAACATTAAAAAAAAGATTAGGGGTGCCTGGGTGGCTCAGTCGGTTAAGTGTCTCACTTCAGCTTAAGTCATGATCTCATGGTTCATGAGTTTGAGCCCCACATCAGGCTCTCACTGTCAGCACAGAGCCTGCTTTGGACCCTGTCTCTCTCTCTCTCTCTCTCTCTCTCTCTCTCTCTCTCTGCCCTTCCACTGCTCTCTCTCTCTCTTTCTCTCTCTCTCTCAAAAAATAATAAACATTAAAAAATACATTTAAAAAATAATAAAAAATTTAAAAGGAGTAAGCTGAGATTCTAAAGAGGACTTCTTTAAATAAGTTTCTTTCACTGCCAGCCATTCTAATGGTAACTTCCTGTCTATCTGGGAGTCATTATTTTTAAAAGTTGTATTTAAATGAAATAATGTCAGTGTTTAAACTTTTTTGGTAATTAGATATAGTGATTAGCTTCTTTTTAAAAATTATGCTTGGATTTTCAATTAAGAAAACCACACACAGTCATAAAATAATGGGCCCATAATATAGTTTCAAAAGTCCAAAACTTTTACAGACTAAAAAATATCGAATTAAAAAAATTGAGTTCCATGGCTTTCATATTGAAGGTAAGCAGAAGTTTCCTACGTATTTAAATAATTAAGCCAGTTAGAAAACTTTAAACCAGGCTTTCAGTGCTGTAGCTCTTTATAGTATGAAAGTTTGCTGTAAATCTGCTGGGTATTTTAACTGAGGACGCTCATTTATTAGGGCATTAAGCCCTATAATATAATGCTGCTTACTGAGGGCTTGTTTTGTTTCTTTGTTTTAAAACTCCCCAAAAGTAAAAAGACTGGGAAGAGAAAAGAGTTAATTGAGTTCATCTGGAAGAATCCCCCCATCTTATCCCCCAGCATAAACCTTCTTAGCCTTCAATCCTGCCCTACTTCTTTGTGTCTGAGCCCAATCCCCTCCCCAGGTCCTTCTTACCTGCCTTGAAACTTATGCTCTGTAGCTGGGCGGTGAGGCTTTCATTCTGTCATTTTAAATTATTCTGCAGTTATTTTATGGGTACTTAGAAGAGGTTGGTTTCTACAATTTACTTTTCTTGAAGACAACATTCTAGGCTTTATCTCCATTTTCCCAGAGTGGCTTAAACAATGACGATCCCTGAACTTCCTGTTTTGAATACCGTGACAGTTAATTTATGGGTCAGTTGGGCTGGGCTATGACACCCAATTGTTTGGTCAAATACTAGTTCAGATGTTTCTGTGAAGGTATTTTTTAGATGTGGTTGACACTTAAATCTGTAGACATTGAGTAAAGATTATGTGATTATGTTAGTTGAAGGCCATAAGAGCAAAGACTGAAGTTCTCAAGACCACAACATAGAAACCCTGCCTGAATGCCCACCCTGCCACTCTGTGGATCAGACTCCAGACTGCAGTACCAGCTCTCCCCTGAATCTCTAGCCTGTCTGCCTGCCGCCCTTCAGATTGTGGATTTGTCAGCCCCCAGTATCAGATGAGTCAATGCCTTAAAATCTCATTGTCTCCTACTGGTTCCGTTTTCTGGAGAACTGTGACTAATACAAGCATGAAAACTCTACATTAAAGGATATATGTGATTGTAAGAGATTTCAGTGGGCTGTGTCATTTTTATAGTGATCCTTTGAAGAAAATACCATCTAGCAATCAGTTTGCCTGATAGTGATAATGCCTTAAAAGAGCCTTAAAAACTTAACCAGTCAGCCATTGTCCCTGTCTCCAAACTGTATTAAACTCATGCCTCATTGAATTTTTTTTTAAAGAGAGAGAACATAAGAGTTGGGGAGAAAGACAGAGGGGGAGAGGGAGAATCTTTTTTTTAATTTTTTTTAGCATGTATTTATTTTTGAGAGACATAGAGACAGAGTATGAGCAGGGGAAGGGCAAAGAGAGGCGGATACAGAATCTGAAGCAGGCTCCAGGCTCTGAGCCATCAGCACAGAGCCCGACACGGGGCTCAAACTCACAGACCGTAAGATCATGACCTGAGCCGAAGTCGGCCGCCTAACCATCTGAGCCACCCAGCCGCCCTGAGAGGGAGAATCTTAAGCAGGCCCCACGTTCAGCATGGAGCCCAATGCAGGGCTTGAGCCCATAACCCTGGGATTGTGACCTGAGCCCAAATCAAGAGTCAGACTCTCTTGCCATCCAGCTGCCCCATGCCTCATTGATTTTTAAAAGTAATTTTATTTGGAAATAATTTCAAACTTACAGAAATGTTGCAAGAGTAAGAATAATACTGAGAAAACCCAAATACCCTCTACTTGGCTTCATCTACTTTATCCATTTAACTTTATGGTTGTGCACGTATTGTCTCTCTCCCTACACACACACACACACACACACACACACACACAGAGACACACAGTTTCTTTTTCTGAACCATTGGAGAGTAGGTTATGTATACCATAACTCTTTACTTCTGAATGCTTCCATGTGTATTTCTTAAGAATAGGGATATTCTCTTACTAATATAATACAGTTATCAACAAAAGTAAATATTGATATAATACAAGTATTCTGTGATCTGTATTCCAATTGTATTCTTTGGTCTAATATTGTCTTTTAAGGCATTTTTCTTTTCTTTTTTTTTTAAGTTTATTCATTTTGAGGGAGATAGAGCGAGCAGTGGAGGGGCAGAGAAAGGAGAGAGAGAATCCCAAGCAGTCTCAGCGCAGAGCCTGATACAGAGCTAGAACCCACAAAACGCAAGATCATGACCCCAGCCGAAACCAAGAGCCAGATATTAAACTGACTGAGCCACCCAGGGCGCCCCCACGCATTTTTTCTTTAGTAGAGGATCAAGTTATCATGTTTCTCTATTCTGGAAGATTTCCATAGCCTTTCTTTGTCTTGTATGACATAGGTGCCCTCACATTTCTGTCAATTTGATGCAAAATTGTTCAACTAATGCTGGTTTTAACAGAGCTCAGAGTCAGAGATAAATCAATATACTATGTAATTTTCTTTCTAAGACTTCATTAGGATCACACAAAATTCTGGCTAGAAAACACATACCATAATAATACCTGACTAATCAGTTTGATGGTCCTCTCTTCCCTAATACACTTTGCTAATTTAAGTTTTCCTTTTCACCCTGGGCACAGGTAGTGTATAAGACAGACCCTGCGTCTGAGGTTCTATGACTAAAGAGCTTTCCTGAATTGAGCTGGGCTTGGGAATTAGAACCAGATCTGCTTTTCAGTTAATTAATTCATAACATAAGAGAGAACTAAGAGCTTGAGTTTTTTAAAAAGTTAATGAGAAGACACTGAAGTCACTTGGAACAGGCTTTTCTAAAATATGTTCTCTTCAGCATTATTTAATATATTTCCTAAAAAAACTAATATAATTAAGCTAGATTTAGCCCATAGTAACCTTTGGCTTTTTCTTTTTCTTTCTTTGTTTCTTTCTTTCTTGCACAGAGGGGAACATTTGATTAAATTACTATAAGTTGAAAATACTATTCTACGGAGAAAACACCATAAGATATATAAAGACAGATAACATTAAAATAGTTCATTGGGAACAAAGGATCGAATGATGTAATGCAGATAGCTAAGAAAAGAATTCTTTATTTTGAAATACATTTTTGTGCAATGTCATATAGTCTAGTTAAAATCACTGTCATGGTACCTTTTGGTCCAAAAATGGAAGTCATACAGTATATCATGTAACATCTTCACTTTGGCTGACTCACTGTCTGGCATTGTTTTTACTGCAGATATATATAGAGAGGTTCATCTCATACTTTGGAAAAATGTCTTTGGACAATAGAGCAGAAAGAACATAGTTAAGGAGACTTCTGAATTCCTAGATTTTTTTTCAAAAAGAGAATTTATTTATTTTTTTTTAATTTTTTTTTAATGTTTATTTATTTTTGAGACAGAGAGAGATAGAGCATGAGTGGGGGAGGGCAGAGAGAGAGGGAGACACAGAATCTGAAGCAGGCTCCAGGCTCTGAGCTGTCAGCACAGAGCCCGACGCGGGGCTTGAACTCACAGACTGCAAGATCATGACCTGAGCTGAAGTCGGACGCTCAACCGACTGAGCCACCCAGGCGCCCCAAAAAGAGAATTTATTTAAAGGCATAATCTGTGAGCAATGAACATAACTTATTTTTTTAAACAGGAAAAATAGTAAATTAGAATTTGATGAGGTGTAGGGTGGGTTGTATATGTTTAGGTGATTAAAATTAGCTAATGTACCAGTCAGAAATCCCCAAAGAAGTAGATGTTACTTCTGTGAACATGGAAGCTTTTTGTTGTTGTTGTTTTACTTAGAAAATTTGATGAATCAAATGATTGCCATTTTAAAAAACTTAATACCATTCTCATTTAGAAACCGCCTGATTGTGGGTCCTATAACCAAGGTCAGGAAGTTGAATAATAAAGTTTATTAAGACAGATGGCTCACTTACCCAATTCAGTCAACACCCCTTATTAGGAAACCCAAATGGCCTTGGCTCAAAGGAAGGTCTCCTTATACTAAGTGTAAAACATCTCTGATGAAACAAACATTTCCAGATGCATCTCTAAACTATTTTCCATACAGGAGGTTAGATGTGGTGCAAACGAAAAACAATTATTTTCTGTTAGCGAGAGCCACTCAGGCTTCCCTGGGACACCTCAATAAAAGGCAAAGACAGACTTCTTTCTCACTGACTAAAGAGAAAAAAATTGTTTCCTTCTGAATGAGACTGAATACAGAAAGCAGGCATGTGCCAGGGTTAAGTTCTGGCCTTTAGCTTCCTGCTTCTTCCAAGTGGTTTTCCACCCCTTAATGTATCTAAATGGAATTTGGAGAGGCTGCTGCCTACTTCCTCCCAAAGAGACAACTCCTCCAATGAGTCATGCAGACACACACTCTGATGTCTCGGGCATTTTCTTGTCTAAGCACAGACAGGATCGCATTGCAACAGTATCCCATGTACAGCTTCAGCAGCCTCCTCCGCTTTCTCAGAGTGCCATGGCCTAGTGCCACAGCCCCGAAGAACCAGGGCATGTGTCTAGGCATCCTACGGAGTGGAAGGGAAAAGCAGGTAATCGATGCCTGTTTCAGAACAAGAGCAGCAGCTGTGTGTGTTTTGCTGAGGCTGGAGGC
This sequence comes from Paguma larvata, assembly GCA_030068075.1. Taxonomy (NCBI): domain Eukaryota; kingdom Metazoa; phylum Chordata; class Mammalia; order Carnivora; family Viverridae; genus Paguma; species Paguma larvata. The sequence continues at coordinate 3,435,531 of CM057827.1, forward strand.
TTAGGGTGGGTGAGTGGGTAAAAGTGTGTTGGATCTGGGGTGGGGTAGACAGGTGGAACTGGTAAATGGGTCTAGGGTTTGGGTTGCCTGCCACAGTATTTCAAGCCTTAGGTATTGCTTTTTAAATCACCATGAATAATTTCTTTTCCATTCTCCCAAGAGAGTTCAAATATGACCATTAAATTTTCTAGCTTTTAGAAGATTATGAACCCAGGGCTCAACCACTATTGGATTTTATTTACCAGAATGCAGTTAGATGATTGGATAAATTATCGGCGACTTCGCCAGTAAGTGATTCCTGTGGGATTATTTTTGAAATGATAATTTTTTTTAACTTTTAAGGTTCCTGCTGATATGTGTTAAAAATTATTCTGAAAAATTATTCTAAATTATAAAATTCAACTTAAATAATTTTAAAATTATTTTCTTAAGATCTATTTTTGTTAAAATACTAAAGAAGACTACATTCAGGACTCTTGTAGTAAGAGCAGTGCTGTAGGATAGAGATTGAGAGCGCTCAACTCCAAATACAATAAAGACAGCTGGAGAGTAATAGCCAGCGAGCGAGAGAAGGGTCAGTGGATGGAAAATTACCAAGAGGAGACATCAAGGATGGGGGAACTTGCCAAACCACCTTAACAGGATTCTTGCCAAAGGTAGGACAAGGACAGACACCCAAGAAGTAGGGGGTGGGGAACTTGATCCCGGCAAGGATAAGGAGGGAGACTGGAGGCTGAGGCCTAGTCGAGAAAAGGTCTTAGGGGAACCTGACTCAAGTTTGGGCAAGGAGAGCCTTTGTCATACGTACTGAATTTGGTTGTCCACTGCAGAAAGGGGAGTGAGGGCTCTGGTACAGTTAATCTGAGAGGGGGGAAAAGCCCTTCTCAGACTTGTAGTTGGGAGATAATTCACACAGGGTTGCTATGAGAGGGCCCAGTTCTTCTCTTTTGAAGGGTGGCCACAAATGCCGCAGTGGGGAGCGGGGTCAGCAGCTGGGCCAGCCAGACCTTACAGACCTTCCGCGCACTCTGGCCCCACACCATCTAGTCCAGCCAAACAATTTGCTGTGAAACTGGATCCAAGGATTATTTTTGTATGTGCAGTAAGAAAGTGGTTTCTGTCTTTTGCATGTAGCTTTCCAGTAGCTGACCACTCTTACACTACACAGAAATAAACTCAAAATGGATTGAAGACCTAAATATGAGACCTGAAACCACAAAATTCCTAGAAGAAAACATAGGAAATAATTTATTTTTCGTTGGCCATAGACACATTTTTCTAGATATATCTCCTCAAGCAAGAGAAACAAAAGCAAAATTAAGTATTGGGACTACACCAAAATAAAAAGCTTTTGTACAACAAAGGAAACCATCAACAAAAAGGCAGTGTATTGAATGGGAGAAAATATTTGCAGATCAAATATCCAATAAGAGGTTAATGTCTAAAACACAAAGAAGTTGTACAGCTCAACACCAAAAATCCTGAATAGTCTGAATTAAAAGTGGACAGAGACCCTGAATAGATATTTTTCAGAAAAACACATAAGGATCGCTAACAGACGCATGAAAAGATATTCAGCATCACTCATCATCAGGGAAATGCAAATCAAAACCACAATGAAATATCACCTTATACCTGTCAGAATGGCTAGAGTAAAAAAGACAAGAAATAACAAATGTTGATGAAGATGTGGAAAAAATGGAACCCTCATGCACTGTTGGTGGGCATGTAAATCAGTGCAGCCACTGTGGAAAACAGTATGGAGTTTCCTCAAAAAATTAAAAATAGAATTACCATATGGTCCAGTAATCCCATTCCAGAGTATTTGCCCAAAGAAAACAAAAACACTAATATGAAAAGATATGTCCACCAATAAGTTCATTGTTGTTATTTACCATAGCTGAGATATTGAAACAACCTTTGTCCATTGATAGATGAATGGATAAAGAATGGATAAAGAAGATGTGTATATATGTGTGTATGTATGTATATACATATATACAGAGAGAGAGAAGGAGAGAGAGAAAATTATTGAAACATAAAAAATAATAAGATCTTGCCATTTGCAGTAATGTGGATATACCTAGAGGTTATAATGCTAGAGCAAGGCAAATACCATATGATTTCACTCATATGTGGAATGTAAGAAACAAAAAGACAAAAAAACCAGACTCTTGGGGGCGCCTGCATAGTTCAGTTGGTTAAGTGTCCAACTTCGACTCAGGTCATGATCTTACAGCTCGTGGGTTCGAGCCCCCCATCCATCTCTGTGGTGACAGCTTGGAGCCTGGGGCCTGCTTCGGATTCTGTGTCTCCGTCTCTCTTTGCCTCTCCCCCACTCATCTTCTCTCCCTCAAAACTAAATAAACATTTAAAAAAAAAAAAAAGACTCTTAAATACAGAGAAGAAACTGGTGGTTACCAGAGGGGAAGCGGGTTGGGGGATGGGTGAAATAGATAAAGGGGTTCAAGATGAGGACTCAGTAATGTGTAGAAGTGGATTTTTGTTTGTTTTGTTTTTAGATTTTATTTATTTTTTAAAGTAAATTCAGGGGCGCCTGGGTGGCTCAGTCGGTTGGGCGGCCGACTTCAGCTCAGGTCATGATCTTACAGTCTGTGAGTTCGAGCCCCGCATCGGGTTCTGTGCTGATGGCTCAGAGCCTGGAGCCTGCTTTGGATTCTGTGTCTGCCTCTCTCTGTTCCTTCCCCTGCTCGCACTCTGTCTCTCTGTCTCTCTGTCTCTCTGTCTCTCAGTCTCTCAAGGATGAATAAACATTAAAAAAAAAAAAAAAGAAAGTAAATTCTCCACCAACGTGGGGCTCAAACGTATGACCCCACGATTGAGAACCACATAACTACCAATGGAGCCAGCCAGGCACCCCAATGTGTAGAAATGTTGAATGATCATATTGTACACCTGAAACTAATATAAAACTATGCTAGTTATACTTAAAAAAAAAACAAAAACCTAGGGGCGCCTGGGTGGCTCAGTCGGTTAAGTGGCCGACTTCGGCTCAGGTCATGATCTCGCGGTCTGTGAGTTCAAGCCCCGAGTCGGGCTCTGTGCTGACAGCTCAGAGCCTGGAGCCTGCTTCTGATTCTGTCTCCTTTTCTTTCTGCCCCTCCCCCACTCATGCTCTGTCTCTCTCTCTCTCAAAAATAAACATTAAAAAAGTTTTTAAAAAACTATATCCAGGGAGACTTGGAAGTATTGTTGCATGTCCCAGAGTCAAAATAGAAGAATCAGATCACCTTTTACTAGGATAATGTATTTTTTTATTGGAAATACATTTTTAGATTATAATCTTGATCTTGTATGTAATCACCTCAAGAGCTTGTTCAATTTCTGTGTGTGTCATAAGATATGCATAGCATAAAATTTATCATTTTAACTTAAAATTTTTTTTTCATTTTAACTTTTTGAGTATACAGTTCAGTGGTATGAAGGTACATTCACAGTCACCACTCTCCATTTCCAGAACTTTCATCACCCTAAAGTGATTAACACTAAACTGCCAATTCCCCCTTCTCCTTAGTCCCTGGCAACTTTCATTCTACCTTCTGTCTCTCTGAATTTGACTACTCTAGGTTGTGACTGGCTTATTCCACTTAGCATGATGTCTTCAAGATTCATCCCTGTTGTTGCATGTGTAAAAATTTCCTTCCTTTGTAAGGCTGAGTCATATTCCATTGTATGTATATACCATATTTTGTTTATACATTCATCTGTCAAAGGACATTTGAATTGCTTCCAGCTTTTGGCTAATGCTGCTGTGAGTGTGGATGTAAAAATATCTGTTTCAGTCCTTTTAATTTTGGGGGGTGTATACTAGAAGTGAATTGGTGGATCGTTTGGTAATTATATTTCTAATTTCTTGAAGAACCATCATACTGTTTTCCACAATGTCTGCACCATTTTACATTCCCACTAACAACGCACAAGAGTTCCAGTTTCTCTATATCCTCATCAACATTTGTTCTTTCTCTCTTTTGTTTGTTTTATAGTAACCATTCTGATGGGTGTGAAATGGTATGTCATTGTGGTTTTGATTTGCATTTCCCTGATGATTAATGATGTTGAGCATCTTTTCATGTGATTATATGTACCATTTATATATCTTTTTTGGAGAAATGTCTGCTCTAGCCCTTTGCCTATTTTTAAATTGACTTGTTTGGTTTTTTTGTTGGTGAGTGTAGGAAGTTTTATATATTCTGGATATTAATCCCTTATCAGACACATGATTTACAAATATTCTCTCATTCTTAGGTTTCCTTTTCACTGATGATAGTATCCTTTGATACATAAAGGTTTTAAATTTCTTTTTTTTTTAATAATTTTTTATTGTCAGATTGGTTTCCATACAAGAACCCAGTGCTCATCCCAACCCGCGCCCTGCTCAGTGCCCGTCACCCACTCTCCCCCCTCCCATACCCACCTCAACCCTTGGTTTGTTCTTAGTATTTAAGAGTCTCTTATGTTTTGTCTCCCTCCCTCTCTGTGGCTTTTTTCCTTCCCCTCTTCCCCTCCCCCCTGGTTTTCTGTTAAGTCTCTCAAAGTCCACCTACGCGTGGAAACATATGGTATCTGTCTTTCTCTGCCTGACTTATTTCACTTAGCATAATACCCTCCAATTCCGTCCATGTTGCCATACATGGCCAGATTTCATTCTTTCTCATTTCCGCATAGTGTTCCATTGTATACCACATCTTATTTATCCATTCATCAGTTGATGGACACTTAATCTCTTTCCATGAAGGGTTTTAAATTTCAGTGAAGTCCAACTTATTGGTTTTTTGTTGTCTGTGTTTTGGTGTCATATCAAAGAATTCATTGTGAAATTCAATGTCATGAAGCTTTGCCTTGTATTTTCTGCTAAGAGTTTTATAGTTTTAGGTCTCGTGTTTAGATCTTTGATCAATTTTTTTAATGTTTATTTATTTTTGAGAGAGAGAGGAGGGGAAAGGGGTAGAAGGGGGTGGGAACAGAGGCTCTGAAGAGGGCAGAGCCTGATGTGGGGCTCAAGAGCCATCAGAACCATGAGATCATGACCTGAACAGAAGTTGGCCACTTAACTGACTGAGCCTTCCAGGTACCCGGGGTGTTTGATCCATTTGAGTTAATTTTTATATAGTGTAAGGTATGGGTGCAGTTTCATTTTTTTGCATGTGGATATTCAGTTTTCCCAGCACCATGTGTTGAAGGCTGTTTTTTCCCCATCGAATGGTCTTGGTACCCTTGTGATTGATCATTCAGTTTTATCTCATATTGAGAAGAAGAAATTGCTAGAATTATATCACTTTTAGATGTGCATTTTACTTTTCAATAGGTTTTCAAAATCTATGTATCCACCACAGTTTTTCACCAGCCCTTTGTTAGGAAGTCACTGGGAGGTAGTGACTTTACCTTTATTAGATGTGACAAGGCCTGGCCCTACGAAGGATTCTGCTGTTCTGATGTACTTCTTTGGTTTGAGGAAACTCAGACCTCTCCAAATTTTCTTTGTTAGATATCCTACAGATTGGGCTTTCCTCCTAAAGAATATATTCCTTTAGCTTAACAAACCTTTAGAATGCCAGTACATGTGGGAGGAATAAAAAACATTAGTCATTTACACACCAGTGTGAATTCATTTACAAGACTACATTCCTCATGGTTGATTACCTGAGAAGAAGGGAATTTTAACTTATACTTTATTGGAGGTTTGGGGAGAAGGAAAAACAGTACTTTAAGGAAAAGGCCACATTCCAAGGAAGGCAGGCCTGGGTTTGGTGCTACCCTGGGCAGCACCAGGCATTGAGCCAAGAGAAAACCGTAGCCCAGAAGGGGAAGTAGGAGAATCTAAAGATAAATTTTGCCTACTTCACATCTGTGTCAGGGAGAGGTTCTGGAAGTGAGCATGAGTAATCCATTGATGTCCATGTGCATGACCTAGACCCGTCTCTTTTGTGTTTATTTTAAAGCAATAGCTCATGTTCTCCAGATCTGGCAGCATTTCTTTTAGTTATTGTCTGAAAACATCTAACAGAGAATTTTCTTTCTGTGACCCTCGCCTCTACCTCCAACACACACACACACTCACACACACATTTCTCTCTTTAGGATTTGTTATGATTTTGTAATGATTCGAATTTGCATTGACTGTGCATATTTAAATAGTAGATACACTGAAGCTGGTAAGTACTGGATATTTTATTTTATTATATTTTTTGAGAGAGAGAGAGGGAAGGTGCAAGTGAGCGAGGGGCAGAAAGAGACTCCCAGGAGGGGCAGAGAGGGTGAGAGAGAGAAAGGGGTGGGGGATGAAGGGAGGGAGGGAGGGAGAGAAAGAAAAGCGGGGCTCACCCAAAGTGTGACTCAAGTTCATCTGATATGGGGCTCGAACTCATGGACAGTGAGATCATGACCTGAGCCGAAGCCAGATGCTTAATGAATGAACCACTCAGGTGCCCCTGGATGTTTTAATAGTTACATTCATACATTTCAAGAATTAGAATGTTTTTTAAATTATTGAAAAGTGGCGTTCTGCCCTTTAAGCTTCTGTTTCTAGCCCAAATCATCTCTACTACACACTAGAGAAAAGCAGTTTAAAACTTGGTTCAGTTATCTCTAAAATACCTTTTATTCACAAAGGAAAAGATGTACCCAGATCACATTCAAAGTTTGTATGTCATCAATACTTTAGTCTTATTAATGTGACCGCAGAAGACTTCACCATTGCTGGATGTAAGTCTCAGAAAAAGTACCACTGAGACCAGATACACTCTTTCTTAGTTCGCTACTAAGGGTTTCCCCTCTTCTCTTACGGAACTACTTCTCTGTCACTTCTTGGTCTTTGTACTGTTATACGAGAGTGGACTTGTGACAATAGAGTATAAGATACCACATACCACTCTAGCCAATGCTTTTCCTCTAACAAATCACACTTGACTGTGTTTCAGAAGTTAACGAGAGGCTGTCTTGTGCTATATTATGAGGAAGCTGGGATTTCCACTTTCCGTTATCTTTTAGCTGGCATCTACTTTCTTTTTTTTTCTTTTCCTTTTTTTTTTTTTTAACTTATGTTGTCCAACTTCAGGACCACAAATCTCGTGACTAATATACCCTACTCTTAAATAGCCTATATGACCATACCTTGAAAAAATGTATACAACAGAGAAAAACGTTCTTTAGCACAGTAGTGGTCATCTTGCTTGATTAGCTTATATAGTTCCTTTATTTACATTTTGAGGAATGTGATTTTCCCTCTTTGGAATTATTGCTATTATTTGAGGTAATCTCTAACTAAAATAATACAGTAGCTAATAACTTTTTGAGTAGGGTAGAATGTAATAGAAAGCATCTTTAACCCTGGGATAAGGTATTTTTGATAACATTTTTCTTTTAAGATTCCAGTGTGGCACCATGGGTATATCATATGTCCCAACTCACCAAATTTTGCACATTAAATATGTGCAGTTTTCTTGTGTATCAGTTATGTCTCAACTAAGCTGTTTATTTAAAAAAATAGTAACTTTGTTTTTGTCAAATAAATACTCAGTCTTGCCAAAAAAAAAAGATTCTAATAAATGGAAAGATAATACTGTATTCATGGATTGGAGGGCTTAATATTGTCAAAATGTCAATTCTCCCCAAAGTAGTGTAGAGATGGAGTATGATCTCGAGCTTCATTCCAACAGGGATTTTAAGGTAGGACGTGACAGAATGTCAGCTGTCATTGACAGGATGTGATTCTAAACTCTCTATGGAAATGCAAAGGATCTAGACTTGCAAAAACAATTTTTAAGAATAAAGCTAGAGAACTTAAGTTATCTGAGTCAAGATTTATAGTATAAAGCTATTCTAATCCAAACAGTGGGATGCTGTCAGAGGAGAGAAAAGTGTAGTATAAGGACCGAAATAGATCATCACTCATGGGCAATTGATTTTTGTCAAAGGAGCAAGGTAATTCAATGAGGAAACAACAGTGTTTTCCACAAATGGTGCAGGAATAACTGGATAAGCGCATAAAAAAAGTGAACTTTGACCAATACCTCACATCACAAAACTTCATTTATGATAGATCCTAGACCTAAATGTGAAAGTTAAAATTATAATGCTCTAGAAAGAAAACATAGAATACATTCATAAACTAGGGATAGGCAACTGTTTTTTACCTAGGGCTCAGAAAGCAATAACCATAAAAGAAAAATTTATAAATCATAGTTCTTCAAAATGCAGTATTTTTGTTTATTAAAAATAAATAAGCAGGGGCACCTAGGTGGCTCAGTCAGTTAAGCATCCGACTTCGGCTCACAGTTCATGGGTTTGAGCCTTGCATCGGGCTCTGTGCTGACAGCTCAGAACCTAGAGCCTGCTTCGGGTTCTGTGTCTCCTGCTCTCTCTGCCCCACTCCTACCCATTCTCTCTTTCTCTCTCTCAAAAGTAATAAATAAGCATTAAAAAATAATAAATAAATAAATAAATAAATAAGCAATCAATAGCCTGGAAGGAGTGGCAAAATGTATATCTAATCTAATAAAGGACTTATATCCTGATATCCTGAAAAAAGAAATATATATATTAAACTGTATAATTTGGAATAAAACAATCCACTTTTTAAAAGAGAAACAAAAGCCTTAAACCAACGTTTTACAAAGGAAAGTATATGAATGGTCAGTTAGCACATGAAAAGATGTTCAACATCATTAGTCATCAAAGAAATGCAAATTAAAACCACAATGAGCCAGTCCTATATACCCATAAAAATGGCTAAAATTGAAAAGACTGACAACACCAAAGCTGGTGAAGCTGTAAACAACTCTTACACATTACCAGTGGAAATCTAAAATAGTACATCCACTTTGGGAAAAGGTTTAGCAGTTTTACTTACCCTTTTTTTTTCTTTTAATTTAAATCCAAGTTAGTTAGCACATAGTGTAGTCTTGGCTTCAGGAGTAGAACCCAGTGATTCATCTCTTACCTATGACCCCCAGTGCTCATCCTAAAAAGTGCCCTTCTTTTTTTTTCTTTTTAAAGGAATGAAATAAAGGCTTCTAGTGTATTTGCTTCTCCTCCACAGGCTTAACAAACCTTAGCAGAACATAAGAAAGTCAGTCTGCTGCACTGTAGTGTCTTCTCTTGCGGTCCAAAGTGCAGTATAAATGAATCTGGAATAATGTGTTATAAATTTTTTTTAATTTTTTTTTAATGTTTATTTATTTTTGAGAGACATAGAGACAGAGTGTGAGTAGGGGAAGGGCAGAGAGAGAGGGAGATACAGAATCTGAAGCAGGCTTCAGGCTCCAAGCCGTCAGCACAGAGCCCGACGCGGGGCTCGAACTCACAGACCGTGAGATCACGACCTGAGCCGAAGTCGGACGCCTAACCGACTGAGCCACCCAGGCGCCCCTGTATTATAAATTCTTTAAGCCAGAGGTAGGTAACTGAGAGCTCATCATATTACGTTTTTAAACTTTTCATTACTGTGGTCTATTTCATTCCTATTTGACCCATCCCGCCCCACCCCCCACCTCCACTCCATCAGCCCTCAGTTTGTTCTCTGTATTGAAGAGTCTCTTCTGGTTTGCTTCTCTCTGTGTTTTATCTTATTTTTCCTTCCCTTCCCCTATGTTCATTTTTCGTGTTTCTCAGATTGGCAATTTTACCTACCTTTTGACTTCGAAATTCCACTCCTCAGAGAAACGAACTACATGTTCACAAAAACGCTTGTACAAGGATGTTTCTGGTAGCTGTATAATTCCAGAATGGAAACATCTCTAAAGTGGATCAATAGAGAATGGGTAGACAAATTGTGTTGTATTCATACTAGGAATGAATTAATGATACACTCAACAACATTGGATAGTTCTCAAAAATATGCTGAGCAAAGGAAACCAGATACAAGAGGACATTTTGTGTGATTCCATTTATGGAAATTCTAGAAGAGGCAAAAATAAGGTAGAAAAAAACAAAAGCAGTAGTTTCTTCTGAGTGCCGGGTTTGATGAGAAGGGACACGGGGGCACTTTCTGGGGAGACAGAAATGTTCTGAATTATAAGGGGAGTATGGTTTACATGCAGGTATCCGTTTGTCAAATGGTGCAGCTATTTGTGCATTTCAGTGTATGTATATTTTTACCTCAAAAAGCTGTAACAGTAATAATTGAGCGAGGACTTGTTAAAGATGGTTCAGGAACTGCAGGATATTGGTGATTGTTAAACCTGTGTGATGGGTATATGGGAATTCTAGTTCATTTACTTTTATCTATGTTTGATTATAATAAAAGTTTTAAAGCATGTTTATAAAATATAAAAAGTTGGGGTGCCTGGGTGGCTCAGTCGGTTAAGCATCCAATTCATCTCAGGTCATGATCTCATATTCATGGGTTCAAGCCCCACGTCCGTCTCTGTGCTGACAACTCGGAGCCTGGAGCCTGCTTCAGATTCTGTGTCTCCCTCTCTCTCTGTCCCTCCGCCGCTCTTGCTCTGTCTCTCAAAAATGAATAAATGTTAAAAAAAATTTTTTTAATATAAAAAGTTAATTGGGTGGATGAATCATGGATTGCTTTTGCTGCTGTACTTTTCTTGGGTAATATTTGATTATCCGTATTAAAGGAGCAGAACAACAGTGGCTTAAGATCACAGGCTTTGAAACCGTTTATTAGCTGTGTGGCTTTGAGAAAATTCCTTGATTTCTCCATAGTCCAAGCCCCTTTGTGAGGCTTCAGGGAGACGAAATATGTGTAAAGTACTTTGCCAAGTGCTTGCTCAATAAATGTTGGTTACTATTACTGTTGGAGGGAAAATGTGGCAGAGATCACCCTAACAAAATTTATTCTTCTTTGATTTGTTTTCTGTTTAATTTGAATGGAACTGTGCCTGCTATTTGGGGGATCAGCACAATGGAGTCACACTGGGGAAGGTGTGGCTGAGGAGAAATTACAAAAGGAATTGTAATTCCTTGCCCTTGCCGGGAACTCTTCTGCTTCAGGTTTAACTTGACAGGTAACACCTACACTTTATCTCCATGAGACTGTCTTCAAATCCTTAACATAAAACTCATAAAACAGTAACACAGACAATTCTGAAATCTTGTTTTCTTGTTCGTTTGTTTTTTGAATTTGTATTTGTTTCTTTTGAGGGCACCTGTCTCTGGGATGTTTTGCTTCGGCTAGTATTTAAATTGGCTCCGTTTTCTACTTCAAAACAGCTAGTGGTAGGGAGAGAAATCTAAGATTTTTGGACCTAAAAATAGCAAAGTAAATAATCCCCAGCTGGCTAATAAAAAAAGCAAGCATATAACCATACTCAATCTCAGGCCTGGGGTACGGTTCCCTCCGAGTTTCTTCCCTGGGCAACTCTCCCCTCCATGTTTTCACATTGCCGAAGGCTGATCCTTATCTGTGTGCCTGGAATTCTCTCCCTCATTCATTAAAGAAACACTTCATAGGCCCTGGGAGGTATGGCTGAGCACTGCCCTCTTAGTTCCAGGGCCGGGAGGTACTTGGAAAATAGTAAGTAACTTGGGGCGACACAGGGCAGGCCTCCCCAAGAGGTCATGAGTGTGGGCCCTGTCCGACGGGAAGGGCTCCACTGCTCTCTTTTTCTTGCTTTACGTAGTGTTGGTTATCGTGTTTGCTTTAACATTTTTCTTGTCATTTCTCTTTAGAAGACCTAAATGGAATTTGCCAGAAAGAGCTGGCTTTGAAGACTTAGTTGTGGCGAGAATGTTTCCAAATCCCTCACAGAAGTTTCTCTGAGCACCACAATATATTTTGTTTCAGAAAAGCAGATTTAGGCACATCTGCTCAGGGTCGAAGTTCTCCGCACACCCCTCACCGTGCTGCCGAGATTCCCACGCTTCAGCAGCCTTGCCGGATGGGGGTGACTTCCCTCCTTCCCTTCAGACCTCCCCTGAGGACGTGCTCACGTGCTCATGGCTGTTTCTGGCCCTCCTCTTCCTCATCCCCAAACGTAGGGAGCATCTTTTAAAATGGAAATTGGCCTTCCCATGGGTCTTCCCACATCTTGTTCTTGGAAGCTTCAATATGTTAAACTCCTTTATCTTGTACTTTTTTAAACTTGTTTTGTTGCGTTCTCATCTGTGTTCCTCTGCTGTTTTTTAATAATACAAGAACTGACGCTAATTAAAGTTATAGCCGACCCTTCACACTTCTGTGTTTCCTCAGGATGATTTTCAGTTGCTTGTCTCCGTCACATTCTGGCTTCCCCGTCTGTACTTCTGAAACAGTTGGCTTAATTTAACTTCACTTGAATAATTCAAACACATACTAAAGTACTTCACAGGATCTAAGTATTTTAATCAGTTTCTTTTTCTAAAAAAAAAAAAAAAGTCACTCTTTGACGGACAAAATATTCAGGGATTAAATCTTTAAAAAATGTTTAGGAATTAAATATTTCCACAAATATTTATTGAGCACCTACTGCTTCCTCACGTTAAGATTGGGATTTTCTCACTGACCTTCCAACCCTCCTGCCTTCGTGCCCTCCACCTGCGCTTCTCTCCACATCCTTCAAGGCCCATCTGCTGTGGTCCCCTCCGTCAGGTGGTTTTCTAGGGCTGCTCTGGCCACCAGCTTTCTGTGACCCGTGAGCCCTTATCACCTCCCTCAGTCCCTTGGCAGTTAGTCACAAATGGCTGTGTGGCGTCTACCAGACTTCTTGTGTACATATGCCATCTTGCATGATTATAAGAGTCTTTTCATCTCTGGGCCCTTAATATGCTGTTCTCCTTCTGAGTGCTCAAGATACTGGATTTATTAAACCGATAATAGCTCCTTGCCTTCTACTTCTCCATCTTCAGCTTCAGCAACGCACTTTGGTTTTCAGCCCTCCAGAAACATGTCTTCCATTTCTGAAAAGAATAGCCAACCGTGAATCAGCTTTATCTGCCTCACTGAGGAGCGCATCTGAATGTGCAGATCTCAGAACAAAATGAGCTGACTGGCCTCCTGGGAGTTTTGACCTCTTAGCAACAGAACTCAATTAGTTATGTGCCAATCAGTTATTGTACACATCTCCCCCCCACACACCCCCTTTTAAAAATAGTTGCCTAACAGATTGCAAAAGACTCTGCCCTGGGCTCTTATGGAGCACAGCCTCTTAGCATAATTTCTTAGAATATAAATCAAGAGCAAGGTTTATCATCAAATCTCGTAAGTTTAGAAGTCATTTTTTGTTTAGAGATCAACATGGTTTGATCTCAGGCAGTTCTTGGGACTAGAGGAAACAATGTTAATTCATGTTGTTTGTCTTAAAACAAAAAAGCAAACAAAACCAGAAGCTCTGCATTCCCCAGATTTGTCTTAACTAGCGACGATTAAAGAAGACATCTGTCCGGTTCCCTCTTTAAAGATCTTCAGAGGAGGAATTCTGGGCATGTGACGGTCAAGTTGACAGTGTAGACCTCCCTCTACAATACAGCAAGGCCTGGACAGGGCCTCGCAAGGAACTTAGAATTCCCGCTAAGAATAAGTAGAAAGTACTTACTCTTCATTATGTGGTTGCTTTCCACAAAATTTATGAGAAAGCAAAAGGAAGTTTCTAAACCCTCACCAGATGCCAAGTATTTGGAGCACTGGAATGAGACTCAAGCCCAATCAGAAAAGAAAGATAACACATTTAGGACAAGACAGTCGGGCCTCTTTTGAGAACACCTGACACTGAAGCTTTTGCAAAACTTGTACAAAGACATAGGCTGATTATACAAAATTATTTCTTGAGTTGGAGATTTAGGAATAAAAGTCAAACCTGAGTGACAAAGATGACCTCAAAACAGTCTATTTGCTGCCTATTCTGTGCTCTTGTTAAGTGAGTTTCTTTCCTGTTGAGGCTATTTTTGAAGAACTGGCTTCCTTTTCCCCATCTTTGGTGCAGATCAACTGGTCCTGTCCGCCCCGGAACAAAAGGTGGCTTTTCAAGATGTCCCCTTGTAGGAGAATATCTATATCGGTCTCACTTAGTTCACGACACCGTGTGCCTTTCCCTTTCTCACTGAAGCTGCCCTGAAAGAACTTCCCTGATTTTTTTCAGAAAAGCCTTCTAACCGTTTTACCTAGCTATCACTCCTTATCTGGTACTTTTTATATGAACCAGAGACATTTTCAAAATAAACAAATCAAAGTCGACTCCAGGCATTTTCGAGATTGTTCTGCTACATAGCAATGGTTTTTATCTACATTTCCCATCCTGTTGATTTCACGTTCATACATTTATAAGGCACTCTCAAATCACGAAAGCCTAATTTCTGGAGAATCAACATCTCGTTCAGAATTGCCCCCTCAACATCTCGTTCAGAATTGCTCCTTCGCAGAGTCAGCCTCCAGAGAAGGCGCTTTCTCAAGTACAGGAACATCTTCTGTACTCATCCAGGCAGCGAGAGAAGGTATCAGTAAGTTCCGTGGCTCCTCTGCTGTGACCCGGATGGTTTAATACAATTTGGGTTGACATCTTCACAACTGCTTATGAGAAACGACGCTGTCATGTGTATACTGACCAGAGCCTTGAGCTTAAAGTTGATTTTCTAGTTGAGCTGATAGATCTGTTCTTCTCTTCTTATCCAGCCCCTCTTGTGACTAACCCTGCCCATTTACAGAATAATGGTGGGGCTGTGAGCATGAACAGAGCAAAGCCAGCTGGACCACAAGGGGACTGAACCCCTGACCCGGGCTCATTAGCTCCATTCTGAAACTAGGGCAGCCAAACAGTCAGCCAATTAGGATTCACTTGGCAACACGGGCCAGACTCATGTGCTGATCTAGTCCAGACCTAGGAAAGGATACCAGAAGCAGAGTGGTGGCTTTTCAGTGGTCAAGAGTAAGACCCCTGTATTCCCATTAGGTCACAGTGATTTTTAGTGTCACACTAAATTTTAGAATCACCAATCATGTATCTTTTACTCTCCAATACAAGAGGAAAATATTTGCCACTTCCTTTTTTTTAGTGTTTCAGAAATCTTACACATTTTTCCAACTTTAATCATACTGTGTGTTCTGCAGCTAAACTTTTGGTTCAGCATTGGGTTGAGATTCATCTATGTTGTTTGTGTATTGGAATTTATTCGCTGCTATTTTGATTCCATTTTACAGCTGTCTTCTAATTTATTTTACTCCAATGGACATTTGATTGTTTCCAGGTTTTTGTTGTTATAAGTCGTTTGGCTATGCATTAATTCTTGTGCGTGTCTCCTGGTATGCACATGCAAGACTTTCTCCAGGGTATGTACATACCTAGGATGGAATTGCAAGGTCATAGGATATACCTTTAATTTTATCAGATGATGTCAAAGTGTTTCTGAAGTGTTTGGTTCCGATTTACACTCAAACCAACAGTAAGTATCCCAGTGGTTCCACGTCCCAGCCAGTACTAACCATTGTCAGACTATGAAAATTTTACTAATATGGTACATATTAAATGCATCTTAAATGTATTAAAAATCTGCATTTTCCCCCCATTTTCTAGAATACTAGTGAAATTGAACAGTTTTTGTAGACTTACTGGCCATTCAGTTTTCCTCTTTCAAGAAGTACCCATTCCAGTGTTTTGTCCGTTTTTCCTTTGGCTTCATCACTGAGGAGGTGTATGTATTTCTGTTCTAGATGATAACCCTCTATCCATTATGTGTTACAAATACCTTCTCCCAGTTTGATTTGCCTTTTTACATTTTATGTCTTTATAGTTCTCATTTTGATACAACTAGCTTGTACTTCTTGTTCTTTGGTCATACACAAAATCTTTCCTCAGTTTGCTTTGCACATTTAAGTCTGCGATTCATTTGGAATTGACTTGGACACTACATACGTGTATCAGGTAGTACCCCAAATACTGTTTCCTAAAGGCAGTCAGCAGCACCATTCACAGGGAAGTCCTGTTACGCACCCATCTGCAAGGCTGGCTCGCAGAAAGCCAGTTTCCATCTGTGTGCAAGTTTGTTCCTGGAGTCTCCAGACTCTGGTTATTTCCCTCACCCTGGAGCCAGCACTACACTGAGTCCAGTGCAGTGTGACTTCTTGATTCTGGTGAGGTTTGTCCCCTCCTTGCCTGTTGGTCTTTGGGAGTGTTTTGGCTATTTGCCCCTTGCTCTCCTGGATTAGAAGAAGTGTGTTTCCAAATGTTCCTTTGAAGAGCTAACTGAATTTATAATTAGGCCAGGAAGATAGAAATAAGGTTTCGATATTCTGATCAGTAAACCTGAGAGTAAATGTGTTTACCTGAATTTTATTTTGGTCATAAAAATAAAACTCACAAAATTTAGATTTGAGATGAGAATTTGTGCTCATAAAAAGTGTTTTCTTTATCATGCAGTATCTACAAACCATATTAATATAGGTATGTTAAACTTGTTTGGTTGGCTGTGCTGTTTTCATCACAAATTTAATTAACATTGGACTTGGACCACTTCCCTGAGCAGTAATACAGATAATGCCTGGCCAGTGAAGCCACATGAGACTATAATTAGATTTCATGAAATAATGGTCTCAAATTATTTTAAGTGCTTATATTTTTTAGTAATATGGAAGCCCAGGCACAAATATCAAAAGGGAAACTCAAGTAGGAGCGTATGTGTGCTGGTAACTGTTTAATAAAGGAATAGAGGATTTTAATGTACACATTCAGCCTGGGAAACTGTATTGTTTATTAAATAAAGCAGAGAAAGCCAGAGAAGAGTCAGCACAGTGGGAAATAAGGTCACCAGATAAGGCTTTTTTTGCTACTCTGCTTCCGTTCTGGGTGGCTCTGCAGTCCACTCTGAGAATGTCGTTCCTTTTACCCAGATTGAAAGTTTCCCATTTCCTGTCGCTCTCTGCCACCTCCCCCATTCTTGAGCTGCCAAACCAAAGCCCTTCAAACAGATAAAGATGCAGTTAATTTGTTGGAGAGTCCAGAGCTTGCAGTAAACAACTTCTTCCTGGATGTTACTGTGTAGGGATGACCGGACCTTTATCGGCAGATTAAGAATTGACCAAATTATGGGGCGCCTTGGCGGCTCGGTCAGTTAAGCATCAGACTTCGGCTCAGGTCATGATCTCACAGTTGGCGGGTTCAAGCCCCGTGTCGGGCTCTGTGCCAACAGCTCAGAGCCTAGAGCCTGCTTCGGAATTTGTGTCCCCCTCTCTCTCTGCCCTCCCCCACTCTCACTCCGTGTCTCTGTCAAAAATAAACATTAAAAAAAAAAAAAAAAAGGAATTGACCAAATTATTGTACCATGTCTGTTAGGTCTGGGCTCACTCAGCACAACTCGCCTTGCCTTCTTCGCAGCTCCGTAGAGCCTCAAAAAGAGGAAATGGCTGCAGTACCTGCAAAAATGTTTTGAGGAGGTGGTTGCAACAGGATTTTTTTTTTTTTTTAGACTAAAGCAGAGCACGAATGGCAGCTGCGCAGGGTTACGCGTGTAGGAAAGGCTTCAGTAAGGATCAGTGATGATGCTGTCACAAAGGGCCGACTTCAGAAAGCCCTGTTCTCTTAGGAATTCTCCAAGCAGTGAAGATGTTACCATGTTTTTAGTGATTAGCAGTAGACCTTGTCAGACTTAATTATGAGGGTGGGAACAGTTATGAAAGGAAAGGATAGGAATGCATCTTAGAGGATCAGAACAAATTTTGAGTTAAAAAACCTAACATTTCACTGGGAAACTATAATCAATGTAGGCATAGTGTTGGGTACTTTACACATTTTTCTTTAACTGTGTGTGGGATTTCTTCCAGATAAATTAAGGGTCAGAAACCCAGGTTGGTCTGATCCCGTTACATCACTAACTGGTAACTAATTAAAAGCACCATAAGAAGGCTTTTTTTTTTTTTAAGTATGGTCGACACAATGCTATGTTAGCTTCAGGTGTACAACAGTGACTTGGTAAGCCTGTATATTATGCTGTGCTCACTGGTGTAGCTACCGTCTGTCTCTGTCACCATACAGCGCCGTTACAGTCCCACGGACTGTATTCCCTGTGCTGCACCCTTCATCCTCGAGATTCACTCCATAACCGAAGCCTGTCTCTCCTACCCTCCTTCATCCATGTTGCCCATCCCTCACCCCCTTCCCCTCTGGCAGCCATCAGTTTGTTCTCTGTATTTATGGGTCTGTTTCTGCTTGTTTATTCATTTCCTTTGTTTTTAAGATTCCAAATATAAGTGAAATCATATGGTATTTGTCTTTCTCTGTCTGACTTACTTTATTTAGCATTATACTCTGTAGGTCCGTCCATGCTGTTGCAAGAGGCAAGATGTCATCCTTTTATGGCTCAGCGGTACTCCACTGTGTGTGTGTGTGTGTGTGTGTGTGTGTGTTTTGTACTGCATTTTCTTTATCCATTCATCTATGGATGGACACTTTGGTTGCTTCCATAGCTTGGCTATTGTTAAGTAATTAATGCAGTAAACATAAGGGCAATATTGTTATAGAATATTTTTATTTTCTTTGGGTAAACACCCAGTAGTGGAATTACTGGATCATATGGGATTTCTATTTTAAAATTATCAAGGACCCTCCATACTGTTTTCCACAGTGGCTGCACTAGTTTGCATTCCCACCAACAGTACATGAGGGTTCCTTCTCCACACCCTCACCAACACTTGTTTCTTGTACTTTTGAATCTAGCCATTCTGACAGGTGTGAGGTGATATCTCATTGTGGTTTTGATTTGTAAAGACTTTTAACATAAAAAAAGAATAAAAACTATGTTATACAGAATGCAAAACGTACAATCTGCCACAGTGCTGCTTTTTGGTTTGTCTAAGAGCAGAGGGTCAAAAACCGCCAAGTGGCTTTCCTTCTACAAGGTTGGTGTCTCTAGCAATGTGCTAATTAATGACAATCCTTTCATAATGTATATATACATATATATCAAATCACTACATGTCCACTTTAAATATCTTACAGTTTTGTCAGTTTTACCTTGGTAAAGCTGAAAAACAAAGTAAGTTCATGTCTCTAGGTCTCTGACCTTTGAAGTTCAAGGTTCTATAAAAAATAAATTGTACCAGTTAAAATTACTGATTAACTTCATCATCAGCAGGTCTCTGACTTGCTGACTTAAGAGAAATAGAGTTGGGAGAGAGCTTGGTAGGTCTCCTGTCCCCAGTGCCTTCATGTTTACATGAAACTGAGCTACAGAGCAGAAACCTAAAACTGTGTCTCTGGAGGCCCTGGCCAGTGTTCTTTTCATGGACTGGTATCGTTTCTGTAGAGGGACTATTACCAATGGAGTTCCCTGAGATTCATGAAGGGTTTAACTGGGTAGGAAAAAGGAGATGTGGGATCCAGAGTTCTCTAGCTCTGCCTTCGCTCTAATTTATTATAGCTGGGAGACTTTGAACAGGTCACTTGGCCCCTCTAGAAAATGAGGATGGGTTTTCGGACTCTTTAGAAGAGACTGTGTATGTGGAAGTACTTAGCATGCCTCCTAACGTATAGCTGGTGTGCAAAAACTATGTTTCCTCCATACTAAATCATGCTGAGGCTGTAAGAATTCTAAGTTGTATTAATTCCTTGATTTCCAAATAGCCATCATTATATTCAATGAAGAGATACATGTTAACTGATCCTAGGTAGAAGCGATGAGGTTCAGACCCAGTCCTTAAGGAAGTAGCTTATCATTATGGGCAATAGTACTAAGGATGATTGCTGTTAAGTTCCAAAAAAGACCAAATTCAGTGGCTCTTCACAAGTAAGAAAATTTTTGGTTGCAAGGAAACTTAGAAGTGTTTACGGAAGAAAGAACCCTTGAGCTTTTTCTAAAGTTTCTAAAACTGTAGAAAGATGGGATTTGAGCAGGTGGGAGATGGGAAGAAAGTCTGAGGAATGTCATGGAGATGGGCAAGTGTAAAGTGTGTCCAGAGAACATGGGCCACCCAGTTTGGGATGAAGACTGTTGGAAGATGAGAAAAATGTGGGCTGGGATACAGACCATAGGAGACCTCTTAGCACCTGCCTGGGGACTTATGGCTGTTATGTTGAGGTCAACCAAGGTCATCAGGGTGACAAACAGCCAGGGCTGTGCTGGGACTGAATTAACGTCAAAATCGTCAGGATGGCAAGTGGCACAAAACTGAGAGAAAAATCAGCAATCCGGAGAGAGGCTATTCTTACTTGTGCAGAGACCTTGAGACTCCACAGGACTCGGGTATGCCTTGGTCTAAATCTGTTTCAGGGCTTTTACCAAGTGACTACACAAGTTGGTGACCTGTATTTAAGATGAGAAAAGGGAATACATTATTTATATGTTGTTTTCATGGGAAGGAGCCCTTATATTTTGGAACAAGGATTGTTCTGACCTGGTCTTAAGAGTACAAAGAAAAGCCATGGAGAAGGTGATATGGGCTTTGCTTTTAGAGGCCTGGCATGGTGGCAGGCCCGGGACAAAGAACTGAATTCAGGTGTCTGTGATAACAGTGACAAAAGTTTGCTTGAGGGAAAAATCAACCAGACTGGCCTGATTAAATGCAAGCAAGAGATAAAGGAAAAAGTCCAGGACTGAAGTTTTGCATCAGAATGATGATACAATAGCAGTAGCAGCAGGAAGCAAATTCACACATGTGAGTTGTGGTCTTTTAGACCAGAAGTCATTTTGCCGTTTAAAACAAATTCTGCCCAAGTCAACCATGTCTATTCATCTGTCATATTTCTATTTCTATTTCTAGTATTTAAATATTATGCAGTTCATTTTTAAGTAGTAGAACAAAAAATGAAGGGGTGGAAGACTCTATCCTAGAGATAAAGTATCAACTATCTGGTGATACTCTGGAATACCAGCAAGTTGTTCTCTTAGCACAGGACGCAGGCAGAATGCCCCCAAAGGCAAGAGTTCATTTCTACAGTTAATGCTGCTGTATAAATAGTAAAAACACAAAGTACAAAAAGAAACATAAATAAAAGATTTTGCTTTTATTTAAAATAAAATGCATTTATACAGTCTTTAAACCATGGATTATTGGACAATACTGGTAATCACCCCTCCCGGCCCCCTCTGGGTTATGTGAGCTAGGAATTTTGACTATAGCACCAATGCGGACTGTAACAGCGCAATAGACAAGAACATGGCCAGTCCAGGCTTTAGAGTTAAGGACATTGTGGCAAATCATGACTATAATGAAGTCATTCTTAACTTAGCAGATATGAAAACTGCACATTAATTGTATTTTTAAAAGCATATAATTAATGCAAAGATGCTACATCTAAGACATTTTTGCTAGTTGTGAGTAGTTTTTAAAAAACTGTACAATTTATAAAATTTGTGTTTGTACATTAGTTACACAAAATGCATACTTCATAGACCTTTACTTCATATTGTAATGCAAAAGTTGCATTATTTTAGGCAGACAGTGAATATGCTGGTGAATACTAAAAGTGTTGTAATACAACAGGTGTGAAAGTAAAAACACAAGACAATATACATACATGCTTATTCAAGGACAGAAACAAACCAAGCATAAGGGACCGATAGCATTTTCCTTCAAGGTCAAAAATGACATTACTGAATATCAGGCATCTTCTGCAGGCCTGATTTATTTGGGGATGGGAGTGAGGGATGGGGAATCAATGGCTACCAGAAAGTAGGTATTTTTAAAACACATGATCAAATTAAACATACATTAAAACACATGCATTAAACATGATAAATAGACTTCCTATAGTTTAAGCCCTGGATAGCTTTAAAGTAGATGGCTTGAGTTTCTTAGTTTGGCTAGCTTAAATCAGTGATGTTTTGTTCCTGACTTGCCCACTACTTTCGTTTTCCAATTCCTGGCCCTAAGGAATGTGTGCCATATTCAAGTCCATATATTGTATCATGGTAGCAGATTAATAGTCGTGCTTGTTAGTGCACATATTAACTGGTCTGGTAAGGCAAAAAAGTTTTCATGATAAAATGATAAATTTCAAGCTTACTTTATTAAGCAGCATATAACAAACAACAGCTTTCAAAGTTAAATATTGTTATGGCCATGGAGTTTCATCATACAGTAATCCTATTCACACCCAGCCACTGGTAAGTTTGTAGAACATCTCTTCGTCTAAACTCTCATTTTGGTCTTTTGCTCGCGTTGACAGAAATATGTAGCCACCAATGAATTCATGAACCACTTTGCAATCTACTTCAGTACATATGAAGGACAATCGTACTTCATCTGCAAACTCTACCGTGACCTGGAACAAAGACCAAGAACCGTCAGTCCGGATAAAACTCCACAGGGTTAGGCACAAGTGACACCACTGTGCTACTTAATGTCTACCCTATCACCGACTATTTGTCGACCCTCAATGTTTTTTTTAATCCTGAACTAATAATGCCTTCAGTTCCAAAAGAATACAAGTTGACTAGCCCCTCCCCCACTCCTTTTTAGTTTTCATGTTCTGAAAAGGAAGCCTGAATGCAAAGGGTTTTTAGGTCATTATGTTCCCAAATGGTCTCTGGTGATTCAATTAATGAGAATGTCTCTCTTCAAGGCCTGGGAGAAAACCTACTTCCTGCATTTAATATTTGCTTCAGATACTTAACCTTTAGGTATCATGTTTGAATACAGTAGCAACCCCCCTTATCCACAGGGAATATATTTCAAGACCCTAAGTGGATGCCTGAAACCATGGATGGTACTGAACCCTATATACACTATGCTTTTCTTTCCTTTACAGATATACCTATGATAAAGTTTAATTTATAAATTAGATTCCGTAAAGAGATTAACGATAACTAATAGAATTATAGCAATATACTATAACCAAGCTATGTGAATATGGTCTCTCTTTACATATCTTATTGTACTGTACTCACCACCCCTGTGGTAATGAGAAATGATGAAACGCCTATGTGACGAGATGAAGGTAAAGGATACGGTGCCGTGACACAGTATTAGACTACGACAGTACATCAGGAGGAGGATGGGTCACCTGCCTCTGGATCAAGGTTAACCACAGAAAAGTGAGGGATACTACTGTATTTCAGAAATACCAAGATTCTATGCAGTAATAGGAAGCGATACCACAAAACCTAATGATCCTAAAACACACAGCTTATCAGTAGAAGATTGTTTAAATGATATTTATGTATTTCAAGGCTGGGGGCCGCATGATACACAGTAGTAGCTGTGCCAAGTTTCAGAGCCCCTGAGCATCTGAGTTTGAATCCTGATTCTGTGACTAAGTGTGTGCTCACAGCAATCATGGCCCCCTCAGGCCTCTAAATCCGAGTGTTCACATTGGTAAAGGAGGGACAATCCAACTATCCCGCACCAGGCTGTGGTGAGATTTAGAAATACCATAGAAATACAAAAACACCTAGAGTCATAAATGGCACAGAGAAAACAGTAGCTGCTACTAGGAGTGGAAGGGATTTAGCATTACAGGAAATCAGCCTTCTAAGCAGATCATTATATTAGAATTCTAGTAACTGGACTAGTTATGAAATAGGCAAGCTTAAGTGGGAAATGAATATCCAACCATGTTTATACTTTAAGAGGTAATGGTACAAATGATCTATAGGATTTATAGGCCTTTTAATTCTTTATATATAGCCCTTCTGCTAAAAATTTATATATATATATATTTTTTTTTAATTTTTTTGAAGTTTATTCATTTTTGAGAGAGGGGGCAGAGAAGGAGGGTCACAGAATCCAAAGCAGGCTCCCGGCTCTGAGCTGTCAGCACAGAGCCTGACACGGGGCTCAAACCCACGAACTGCAAGATCATGAACTGCGCCAAAGTCGGACATTTAACTGACTGAGCCACCCCGGTGCCCGCCCCTAACTTACCATTTTTATTTCCCAGTTTACATTCCACTGTTTCATGTTACTGAAACGCCATGTTTTAATCGCGTCTCCTGTGCTGGCATCCATCCTAATCAGCCTGTTATATGCAATTCCAATAAGTTCTTCTTTTTTTCCTCCTTGGAACCTATAATATTAAAACATAAAAAATGTTTAAAAACACACTGGGGGGGGGGGGCGCCTGGGTGGTTCAGTCGGTTAGGTGTCTGACTTCAGCTCAGGTCAAGATCTCACAGTTCGTGGGTTCGAGCCCCGCGTCAGGCTCTGTGCTGACAGCTCAGAGCCTGGAGCCTGCTTCAGAGTCTGCGTCTCCCTCTCTGTCTGCCTCTCCCCTACTCATGCTCTGTCTCTCAAAAAAATAAACATTAAAAAATATTAAAAAAAAAAAAACACACTGGGGGGCGGAAGGACATGTTGCTCTGTTTGTTTTTTTAATAGAAGATGCAAGTAAGTTAGGGGCAGAGAGAGAGAAGCGGGGCTCACCCGATGCAGGGCTTGAACTCACAAACTGTGAGATCATGACCCGGGTCAAAGTCGGATGCTTAATCGACTGTTTTTAAGATGTGCTCTTTAACTCTCAAAAAAAGTGATATTCTTATATAAGTAAAAATAGAAATGCAATCAGTTTGAATTTTGGGGGGCTGGGAGAGAATATGCAAGTGGGGCAGGGGGAGAGAAAATCATAAGCAGGCTTCACGCTCAGTGTGGAGTCCAATCCCGTAATCCTGGGATCACATCATGACCTGAGCCGAAATTAGCTGGACGCTCAATTGACTTAGCCACGCAGGCACCCCAATCGTTTTGAATTTTTAATGTAAAAATTACAAAAGTAGAAAATATGTTTCAATATTCTTTACATTTTACTGTAAAATTGCTTAATGGATCTCAGTAGGTACTTTAAATGTTAATTGAAATAGATTAAGTAAAAAGGTACAGGTTAAGATTTATACAGAGGTGTTTAGTAGCAGAACCACTGACCTTGCAATAAAGTGTGTGATGCCAAATTCTGGTAATGACTGCCATGCTTGAATAAATCTCATCTTGGCTTCAATTAGACTCATCTGAGCTACGTTCTGATGGGCCTCCAAGATTCTCGCTGTTATCTAAACATGATTAAACATCACCTTTACCATCAGACAATATTCTTTCATGGCAGGATCAAAACAAAAAGTAAAAGACTGAACTATATGCTCCACCCCACAATCACGTCTAAGAGTTGGAATTAGGAAATTTGGGAATTTTAGTTAAATAATGACTCCTCAAAATAAACCTTGATATATTTCCTCTTAATTTCAGTTTCCATACATCCAGAAATAAAAATACTAGTAGGAGTAATAACTCCCACTCTTGAGACATAGTCCAAGGACACACACAGATGTTGCTGCCTTTATGAAAGGACATGTTCTAATCCTATACATGACGAGTTTTAAATTTAGCACCAAGACACAATGTCACAATGAGTACCTGGAATATAAATTCCTAGTAGACTACTTATTAGCACCTTTAATACTTGAAACCACCATAAAGACTTTTTAGTTTTCTAAAGGTATCATTAGAAAAGTTAACTTTTAATTTCAATTATACTCACTTTGGGATAACTACTCCCACAAAGAGTGGAAGGAAATTAAACCATGAAGGGGTGGGAGGGGGGACTGTAAATAGGGACTTTAAATATTTTATGTATTTCTTTTCTTTCCTTTCTTTCTCTTTTTCTTTCTTTTTTTAAATATGGAGAACTTACCAAATCTCTTATATAGCCTGGCTGTAGATGGCAATGCGAGGAAAGAACAAAGGAAGCAGAAAGAAAAAAAAAGGCAATCAGAAAAAATGGCAATGAAGCAAAGAAAAAGTTGCGGTAACCTGCAAACCAAAATTCCAGCCAAAAACCATGCAAAAAAAATTACTTCAGGTGGAAACCAAGCAAAGTAAATGCAAGCATGAAAATGAAAATGAGAAAGCAGCGATTACTTTCCACTTAGAATAATGAGAAACACTTCCATATTATTTTAGATTGTTAAGTGTTAACTAAAATTATGGGTAGAAATTTGTAGGAAAAAAATAAAAAAGAGCAAATACCCTTTCCCTGCTCATTTACCAGTTCTTACTGGGTAGGACACAGCTAATGATTTTAGTAGCAAAATCAAAATTAATATTAAAAAATCCTTAATGTTTTCAGATTGAGTCAGATAATATGACCCATGCACCACTTTTCAGAAATAAGTTGAAGGCACAGAGTAAGTGCAGTGACCATACTGTTTCTTTATTTACACAAGAAAAGCAACCCCCTCAATTACCATCTGTTTTTTGCATCCTTTTTCCTGGAAGGAAAAATGAAGACATGCTATATTCTACACTAGGAATGGTGGCTACACACATAGTAGTCTATCTATTTCATAGTAGTCAATTTGTATTAACATGGATAAAACACACAACTCTTTTCTCTAAAATATAAAAACCCAGTTTGGATGTCACAATCATATAAGGATTTATATAGCAAATTTAAGTTTGGGGATTAAAGTAGATTAAATACAACAAATTCTCCATATTGGTGGGCCCAAAGGAAATCTTATGCTCATGCTCTGATAGGAACAAAGGCCCCCATCCTAATGGATTCCTGAACACCACTGTACTACATGGTTTATCAATTTTTAAGCCCTATGCCCAACAATTACTACAGCATGTGACACACAGCAGCTAAACTTCTGCCCACCAGCACTTACTAGGTGTCAGGGCAATCTGTGGTCTCCACCTTCTGGGAACAACCTATAAACTTAGTTGGGAAAGGAGGATTACAAAAGAATGCGAGTTTGATAAAATGCCAAAATGGAAGACAAGGCTGGAAGAATCCTTAACCACGGACCACACACACTGCCACCCCTCCAGTTGAAGACAGTCAAATATTCACTGTTTTTGTCCTCCAGAGAATTTCCACTTGACAATCTAGCTGAAAAATCAGGGCTGGAAAACTATCTTTTTAAAGTGAAAACTATCATTTGAGAGGCTTCTGAGAAAACAATTCAGTACCCAACTCTGACAGCTAAACCAACATTTGGCAATCTTCACAGTTCCACTTTAAGATCTTTTTTTCCTGATACCTCACAGTGAAATGATAAGCTTACTAAGATTTGAAACTGTTTTTTGCCTTTGAAGGCAAATGAGTCCACTTTCAGAAACAAGGATTTTTTTTTACGAGTAATTTTTAAATGAAATAACAGAGAATAAAAAAAATTAGCACTTGATTCACTTTCCCTTTTTAACTTACAATCTACATTCCACACATCTCCCCAGGGCAGCATTTCCTCCATTCCTCACTACTCCCACACTGAAGGGCTGTGGGATAAACAATTTCCATGTAGCTTACACAACCTCTGAAACTTAAAGACAAATACTTGGTAATTGGTAATTAAAACTTCAACTTCTGAACATTTCTAGCTAAGTGATTTCAAACGCATATGGTAAATATTATATTTAAAGTTAAGAATTAACAAGTGTTCTGGGTATTTCATTGGGCCCTTTCAGTAATGTTTTAGAATTGTTCTTTAACGGAGATAAAAATGAAACTAGATAGAAATGAAATATTTATTTTAAAGGTCTTCTTCACCCCCCGCCTCAGACTGAAGCCTTTGCCTTTTACGGAAAGATGTTTGGTGTAGAGAATACTGGGGGCTATCCCAAGTGAAATTCCCCTGCAAACAACCTTTTATGTTGTACTCGAGAACCATTTTCCTAAATAGCAATCCTTTTATGGTATTAATTTCCAGGAAAGGAATTCTAAACCAAGTGAACAAAAGCAGCGAATTTAGTTAAAATTTACCAAACTCTGTCACATCACGCGAATCTTGGTTTAGGTTTCTGACTGTTAAGAAAAGACAGTGTTAAAATGTAGACTATTTCTACCCTTGTAAAGTTTATCTCCAAAGCTGGAAAAGTCAATTCTGACAGTGAGAACAGTTGTTCTAGACTTTGTTGGGAAATGCTGGCAGTGCTTTATACCACATGTACATAAGGAATAAAGCTGCATGAATTAAGGAACTCAAAGCATCCACACCATTTCAATTCCCTGAAAGAACACCCTGAACAGAGTGGTTTCCTTCGGTTGTTTAGAATTAATAAGCTTCCAACTCTTTTACCTTATGATCTGTCCTAGTAAAATGATAAACATTTTTTAAAATGACTAAACTGAAGGCTATCCACATCCTATTTTATATTCCAGCCACCTAATAGGAAATTAGGACCATCATTAAGGCTAAAGAGTTTTAACAGGAGAAACGAAATTTAAAGTACATGTACAAAATCATACTAGAGGAAAAGAGATGAAATAAAATGAATCAAATACCTGTTTGTTCTTGTACTTTTTTAGATAGCGAGGGGACACCAAACATTCTGGATTTATATCAGTCGTGATCTGCTCTGGTATTAACTGAGGATCTGGGTTTAAATGCTGCATCTTCAGAAACGAAAGAATATTTTGAACTTCTAAGTTGTAAGAACTGTCTGCCATGGTCTTGCCTTTGGAGGCTAATCTGCAGGCTGCCATCCAGTGTGCATACTGTTTTTCCTGTTGAAAAGAAATAGTGAAATATGAAATGTATCACACGAGGGCCCTTTGAGTATAAAATGTAAGGATGATTGGTCAACTCACTAGGGAATCGAAGAAAACTGAAGTTCACACTTTTAATTGGAAAACTTACATTGTCACAACGAAGCCAGATTTCATTCATGCCCTCTGCAACTGGAATCAGGAGTTTAATGTTAAATTTTTGGCCTGAAATGTTTACATCTGGGGTAACTTCACATCCTGTAATAAAAAAATTATTAAAATGGTAAAATTTACCTTTAAGAAATTCCAAGCCAATACAGGCATCTCTCATTTTATGGTATTTCAACATGCTGAATTTTGCTGTTTTGGAATCTTTAAATTGGGAAGCAAATTTTTATTGCCCAATAATTATTGGAGGTGGAGCAAAAGAGTCAGATCTAGTATAGACAAGAGGTATAATGCAGTTTGTGGTCCTCACAAAACTTCACTGAAGAGAAGGGTCCTGTGAGGGATGTTACCAAAAAACACCATTCCACAAGTTTGACATTGTGTTGTTTTACTATCATTCAGTTCCTGAAATCTTAAGGTATTTGGGATTTTTAACTTGCTAAATGTACAGGGATAATGTTTTGGTAAGAACGACTAACCAAACGACTAAAAGAATAAGTGACTTTTTAAAGTAACGTCTCTGCCCAACGTGGGGCTTGAACTCATGACTGAGATCAAGAGTCGCCTGCTCTACTGGCCTGGAGCCCAAAGAATAAATGACTTTTATGATGCCTTTTCGGTTAAGCATTAGCTAGCAGCTTTACAGAAGAGCACGCACGTGGACGGAACATACACTCCGTTGGATGCGGGACAGTGGCTGGCATAAACCAGCAGTAAGCAGTGTAACGCAGCGGCGAGGTGCCTCGCAATCTGACCTCGTTCCACACTTCTCTGTCATTTAATTACTGACGTTTTGTTGAACATCTCTAAGCCCAAATTTCCCAACCTTAAAACTCTACCTCACAGGAATGCTGTCAGGATAAATAAGATAATAGACATGTCCGAGCTTTCTAAACAGTATTCCAGTTATCACCCTCAATGTGTCTTAAGACCATCAAGTAGACTCCTAGACTGTTAGCAGGGCCTGTGATCACTTTGCTCTGTGTCCCGGAGCAACTTCTCTCTACACAGAGTATAAGGAACAAGATAATAAAACTCTATATATCCACCAGAAAGAAAGAACAAGTGTAAAGTTAAAAAGCACTGTATTGGAAGAAACAGAACATTGTACTTTTTAAAATGTTTATGTATTATTCTGATAAAGAGAGAGTGGGCATCGCATGCACATGCAGGAGAGGGGCAGAGAGAGAGGGGGAGAGAGAGAATCCCAAGCAGGCTCCATGCTAACAGTGCGACGGTGGAGCACGACCAGGGCCCAATTCCATGAATTTCCTGAATTTCATGAATCATGACCTGAGCCAAAATCAAGAGTCGGATGCTAAACCGAGACTGAACCACCCAGGAACCCCAAGAGACAGAACGTTTTAGATAAATGGGAGATCCTTTCCAGAAATGCCTATCATGAATTTAGTGGACTTTCTCCCCCTGTGCTTTCTTTTAAAAAATATTAGCTACGGCATTTAACTCTTTCTGCACAAGTATTACAAACTATCAGGAAATTGTGTGGTAATGCATTTAATCTGCAAAGTTAACACAAAGAGATGTTTGAAGACATGAGATCTTTTGCATATTTCATTAATCATTCAAGCAGACTTAAAGTACACAATCCCATAATAATGTCTTTTAAAAGTAAAATACCAAAAAAACCTAAAAAGCTCAGAGAGGCAAAGTGAGCTGTAACTCAGGTGCTAGTGTAGGCGCAGAGGCCCCATCAGGCCACATCTCAGACAATATTCACTCCGTGCCACCTCGGCTACCCACAAGCCTTGGCAATGTGCCACACTTCACTGCAGCCCAATTACTGCTCCTCTGACATGTTAAATGCAAACAGCCCATCCTAATCACTGTGCGAAGTGGTCATATGGCTTCCTGCCACCACAGCCGAGAAAGCTTGTTGCCCTCACGTCCACAGTGGGACGGATCTCTCCTATCCAAGTGGGCCAAGTTTTCTGGCATCCCAGGAACCTCTGTCACACAGATCGTCTTCCTCTCCCAGACACTAGTTCTCCTCCTGTCTATTTCTAGTGTAATGTTTCCATCAGCATTTCACTTCCTTAAGTCTCTCCAATCTTGAAACAAAATGCCTTTCTCCTCCACCTTCTACCTCTCTGCTGTTACTGTCCTCTTTCCTCCATCCTCCTCACAGGTAAGGTTCATCAAAAAGCTATCTTTGTTTCCTATTGACTTCTCAAAGACTGTTGTCCTTTGGCTCCCATACTCAAAAGGCCACAAATCCTCTCCAATCTGTTCTGCATCAAGGCCACTAACCTCCTCCAATGTGGCTAAATGCTATGGAGGCTTAACAATCTTTAACTTACTTTTCTGTAGTATTGATGCTAATGACTACTTTGTCCTTTCTGAAACAACTTTTATCTTAGTTCCCACCATAACTCATTTCCATGGTCTTTGTAAGCATTTTTTGGTTCCCTTCCTCTAATCTGCCCTGTACCTCAAACAAAGGTGTTCTGTAGGGTTCGGTTCTTAGCCTTTTCATGTTACGGACAACCATTCTAATGGCTGCCATTTATCATTAATGCCAGAACTGCTACCATCGGTATCTGTGGTGGGGATCTCCTGGGATCCAATGGCTTACAAGTTATCTCCAACAGATATCCCACAGGCACCTCAAATTTAAAATAACCCAAAATTAAACTCATTGTCCCCGAACTCAGCTCTTCTATATTCTCAACTCTATTCATCCAACTTGTACGAGCCAGAAACCAGTCCCTCCCCAACAGCCTATCCCAAGTCAATCACCAGGATGCTTGCTGACTGGGCTTCCTCAGGATCTTCTGAATTTGCACCCTTTTCTCCATCCATATTGATCATCTTAATCTAGATCACTGTCACGGCTCTAAAATTACTCCTCTATACTGTAGCCAATATAAATAGGATGGATCCTGTTATGTTCATGTTAACACTCAGTGGCACTTCATTGCTGCCTGTTTAAAAAACAGTCTCTTTGGGGCGCCTGGGTGGCTCAGTCGGTTAAGCGTCTGACTTCAGCTCAGGTCATGATCTCACAGTTCATGAGTTCAAGCCCCACGTCAGGCTCTGTGCTGACAGCTCAGAGCCTGGAGCCTACTTCAGATTCTGTATCTGCCTCTCTCTGCCTCTCCCCTGCTCATGCTCTCTCTCTCTCTCTCAAAAATAAACATTAAAAAAAATTTTTTTTTAAGTCTCTAAAACGTGCCAATTTCTTCAGCTGTTGTCCCTCATCTATGTAGGACTCAGTTTCAACAGCCACGAGGAATCCTTCATCCTTCCCCTTGAACTCTACATTCCAGCAGCACGAAACCCGCTGTGGTTGCTGATGCTTTTCTCCAGGCATTTCTGCATACCAGTCTCTGCCTAGAAGGTTTTAACCAACTCTCCTTCCTTCACGGGCCTTGAGTTAGACACTGGCTCTAACTGGCATTATTTCCCCCAGGATATGCCCCACAGTCGCTGAACACGGAGATGGCACGCACCTTTACCTTTGCTCTTCCTCTGACCTGTTACTTTTTAAAGTACTATCTATTGCCCAAATTGTCACAGTTTATCTCCCAAGATGCTCTAAACACCCAGAGGGGGGTCTGTAACCTGTTCCTGCTCATGTCCCCAGGATCTAGCACAGTTTGCGGCACTGGAATTCAATCAGTATTTGCTGAACTGGATTTTTTTAGAACTTTTCATTTTAGATGCCCAAAGGCCTTAGAGAGCATCTAGTCCAAAGTCCAAAGGCAGGGAGAATAGCCAAACGGGCTATTTTTCTAAAATCACAGGGCTTATTAATAGCAGAGCAGAATGTAAGCCACTTGATTCTTAGGCTAGTGGTATCTTCATTAGTGTGATGTGTGGGGAAAAATGCTCTTTTGGGGGGACCTGGAAGAGGCCTGGAAGAGCGCGACAGCATGCTGTAAGCTGTTTTCCATAACAGGACTTGACTTCTCAGTCATGCAGGGAGAAGGTTAAGGATGTAACATGGTCAGAGGGGGCAGGGACCAGAAGACAGATCTAGTCTCTAAATCAAGAGCAGATAATCTGGGCTGGTCCTGGGCAGCTGAGGAGAGAAGCAAGAACAAGAGCTGCAACAACAGATTCTAAGAGTAACAAATAACAAAAATGATCTAAAAGTTAACTCATGGGTCTTGGAGAGAAAGGCAATGAGCCTAATTCAAAGTTTTGAGAAAATTACAGAATTCTAACACATGGGCACAGCAATCTTCTACCCAGGACAGGGGTTTCCTATTTTTTAAAACACCAGTTCAGGTAACTACTGGGCAGAGATTTGGATATTTTGTTGAAATATATGAAAAATAACCTAATGTACTATGGAGAAAGGAAAATGAAAACTACAGATCAGAGAAAAGCACGTTCATATTTTAAGCGACGAATGAAATTATTTTGAGAGTAACTTTTGTGAATGAGTCAGGAGCCCCCTTCTTGGGTACTTTTTCCAAATATGGACATTCTTAGTTAGAAAGCATATTGCTTACACATAATGGTAAATGTACATGCAGAATGTAAGCCAGAGGAGAAACGGGCTGGGCCGATAGGAACGGACTCCTTGAACATCTGGCCTGCCAAGGGAACTGCAACCTTTGCTATACCCAAGAGGCCAGGAAAAGAGGAGGCTGCCCTGCAGCTCTACCGCCTGGAAACACCTTGCTTCTTTCTCATTTCTGCCTCCAACCCCTTAACTTAGTTGGGAATTGAAGCCTTACATGAATGCATCGGATTGGAATCAAAATATCACTGGAAATGAGTCCAGAAAATGGATTTTAGTTTTCTAGCCTTTGCTGTAAATAGTGTCGAAGAGTGAGAAGCCAATCAACCACATTCTCCACCAAGCATGCTGGTGCCAAGGGTGGGGTGAGTGTGGTGTGGGCTTGTGGAAAAGCAGTTCTTGCTGGAAGTGAGCCAAGTGGTTTTAGTGACTATCCCCACAAGTGAAGAAGGGATGATCAACCATCTGCAACACCCTGCAGAAAAATCACGGCAGGAGGCAGCAAGATGACCTCCAGCTGTAGAAGAACCAGACCAACCCGGACAGGAAATTCTCCTTCTACTTGAGCCACTGCATCAGTCAGATAAAAGAAGTGAAGGAGCAGTGTGAAGAACCAAAGAAGTCACCCAAGTGGGAGTG
This sequence comes from Paguma larvata, assembly GCA_030068075.1. Lineage (NCBI taxonomy): Eukaryota > Metazoa > Chordata > Mammalia > Carnivora > Viverridae > Paguma > Paguma larvata. Next base: position 3,469,122 of record CM057827.1, read on the forward strand.
AAATGGAAAAAGAAAAAGACCAAAGCCAGTAGCTCTGAGCCCTCAGCCAGGATCAACCCAGGCCACAGGAAGGTTGCCACAAGGGAGTGGAAACATGTCCAATAACAAGTGCCTCAAATACCAGCTCCTAGTGACAGCTCTGGATTTAAAGAAACAAGAGGAAACCAATGAGATTCAGGTTGTCGGCGAGGGGGAGCCTCAGGGGTACCCTACCCTGGGACTACCCCAGGAGCCAGACTGAGAGCAGAGTGTTGAACAAAAACATGCAGGGAAGAGGTGCTGCGGGAGGGTGAGACCTTGGCCAAACCCCACAAGTGTCTGCTACCCCACTGCTGAGCCAAAAAAGAGACCGGGGCTCTGAGGGGGACCAGCTTATCATCAGTCAAAGTCAGGAAGAAGAGTAGGATGCTGATGAGGAAGGGAGAAGCCAGCACAAACGGAGAGAACTACCACACAGATGAGAATGAGGAAAACCTGAATGACTTAATGCTGAAGATGAGAAGAGGTACCATGGATTTACTGGTGGTACAAGAAGAAAAGTGGAATCACTTCAAATGAGGATTGCACAAAGAGATTACAACAAAATATTCATGTGAAATGGAATGCTCAAAATTGTGACAAAAACTATGTACCAAAAAAAGAACCTAGACCTAAAAAAGTATCTAAAGGATAATGTATCTGCTGAGAAACGCACCCCTGCCCCACCCAGCAAAGTGAAGTTTATTGACTATTAGCCATCAGAAATCTCTCCATCAACACTGGTCCCTCCAAGGCTTTCTTTCCTTACCTCTTAGGTTCATCTGATGAGCTGGTGTGCCACTGGATTCTTCTTTGCTCTTGTAGCAAGAAATGGATGTATCTTTAAAGGTGCACCAATATTGCTTGTAACCTTTTAGAGTCAGCTTTTTTGGCCTACGTGTCAAATAGAATTAAAGTGATTTCAGAAGTGGTTTTTTTCTTATCAACAGTATGTTTTAGCAGCAAAGTTTCACAACATTAAAGGTCTGAGGCCAGGTTTTACATATATTGAACGAAGTTCCCTTGGGCCAGCATGTTCTATTTAATGTTGCTGTTACTGGGTTTGTCCCTTCTTGATCAATCTACTCAGGAAGATCTCACAAACAGTGAGTGGGTACTTCTGTCAGTGGTAGCCATCTCTATCATTAGCAGGTCACATGGAAGAACAAGAAACAAAAGGTGAAGTAAATGTCACCAACTGGAAGGCTCCTCGGTCCTATGATCACCAGCAGGTTCATTAGTGTGGGCAGGGCTGCCTTTGGAGCTTCTCTGAACAAGCAGGCGCACCTAGCATTAACCGAAGTGAGGAACTGCTGGTCTCTCTCAGGGTGTATCTGAATGATGCTTCAACGTGCCACCCCAAGGCCAACATGAAGATGACAGAGTAGTCACGACGGAGAGTGGGTAAGGAAAGGTGTGTACTGGGAGAAGAAAGGGGGTAGGAAGCAGCATGCCCTCATCTTAGAAACGTTCCATATGTTACATGTTTAGCTACAGTAAATGGTTTATTCCATAATGGCTTCACGCCTTCTATTCCACATCGCCTCCTCTCCTTTCTCCCCTTTCTGCTTTAATGCCTAGATTCTGTGGACTGTGCCCAGATTGATAAAAATCTAGATAAGATACACAAGAGCCTTATTATAAAACATTCCATGAACAAATGAATAAAATTCAATACACTCTGGGGCTCTCAACAAGGAAATAACTGCTGGCAATGAGAGTTCATTATGCCTTGCTTTCACCCAGAGGGGATGCTTTATACTAAAATGCCACTGTATGTTTCAGTCTACATGATGCAATCTAGGTCACGTAATCTTTGTTTTTCCCCTTTAAGAAAAATGTTTATCATATGAAACAACTCATGAGTACTGCAATTTTAATTTGGTAAAGATGGTTATTTTCTCTCATAATTCAGTGCTCCTCTGACTAGAACTAGTAAAGCTTTTATAGATGCATTTGCTAAAGTAAATTCCAACATGAATATGACTATAAAATTCATACTTGTCATTCATTAATATTTGGAATTCCTCCCCTTATTGTACTTACTTAAAAACTTTAATATAGTCAGCAAGTTCAGGAATAGAAGTGATGTCACCCTAGGGAAAGAATTAAATCATTTTTTTCTGATTTTTCTTGAAATTTGAAACTCTAATATTTAGTATCTGCTATTGAGTATCAGTTTATCGAATAAACAAAATTATATAAAATATAGATTATTAAGGTTTTAAAAGTACAATCATACTGTATGATCATTATGTACAAAGTCATTTTTTAAGTTTATTTATTTTGTGCGAGAGACAGAGAATGAATCCCAAGCAGGCTCCACACTGTCAGCGCAGACCCCAACATGGGGCTTTATCCCCTGAACCATGAGATCATGACCAGAGCTGAAACCAAAAGTCTAACCAACTGAGCCGCCCAGGCACTCCAAAGTCATTTTTAATTTTTTTTTTTTAACATTTATTTATTCTTAAGAGACATAGAGACAGAGCGTGAACAGAAGGGCAGAGAGAGAGAGAGAGGGAGACACAGAATCTGAAGCAGGCTCTAGGCTCTGATGAGCCGTCAGCACAGAGCCTGACGTGGGGCTCGAACTCACAGACCGCAAGATCATGACCTGAGCCAAAGTCGGCCGCTTAACCAACTGAGCCACCCAGGCGCCCCCAAAGTCATTTTTAAATGGCATAAAAAGCTAATAAAAATTTGATCAAAATGGAAGTTCATATAACCTCTAAGAACATATTATTGATTCTAATTCAGCTAAAATTGTTTGTATCTGCATATGGAAATTTTGTAAAATCCTAACAGCCCTTAGGTAAGTGTTTCTTCTGTAAGAAAGAATTCCTAAGCTTTAAAATCAAACTTAGCATTTAAAATTTTTCCCAAGTTCTATTTTTCTCTTTTTGTAACATTTCAAATGTGCAATTCACTGAGTGGATTTTACCATGACTTCACGCTACCTTTTACTTGGCATCTCCCACTGCTTGTGAGAGAATGTGCCGGTATCACAAGAGCTATCTTTACTGTACTGGAAGGACTAAACCCTAGAATAATATTAATTTAAAATTCTTCCCTGAAAGTTTCTGAGAAGTCAACACCTGCATTGTAGCATTAAACTACAAAAGGTAAGAATCAATTCAAACTAAACTAGTAGGGGAAAAGATTCATCCTACCAAAATGGTTGATGTTTTCCCTCCTTCCAGAGTGATCTCCAGGTCTGAAAGAGCAGCATCAACTTCATCTACTTCTTTCTCACTGTTGTTCAAATGATTCTCTGATGTCATGATCGACAGCTTATTGATGTGATACTGAAAACAGAAATGATACTTTACTTAAATGACTGGTTTTTTTTTTTTTTTTTTTACATTTTATTTATTTTTGAGAGACATAGAGACAGAGCGTGAGCAGGGGAAGGGCAGACAGAGGGAGACACAGAATCTGAAGCAGGCTCCAGGCTCCGAGCTGTCAGCACAGAGCCCGATGGGGGGCTCGAACTCACAGACCGTGAGATCATGACCTCAGCCGAAGTCGGCCGCCCAACCGACTGAGCCACCCAGGCGCCCCTTAAATGACTGTTCTAACTTTGGTAAAACTTTAAAATGGGATTACTGTCTGCATCTATATTGAAAGCTTTTCATCACCTAACTAGAAAAGATAAGTGTCCAAGAACTAGAACAATAGGAAAGTAAATGGCATTGCACCTGAAATCAGTGTCCTAAATATCCCAATAAATATTTATCCAGGATATATAAAAATGACTTGGTTTGGGGAGCCCTAGGACTTAGAGTTAACAGGTCGTCCACTAAGCTCCACAGGAGCAGAGATTTTTTTACTATTTTTTCCCACTGTAGTATTCCGTGTGTCTAGAACAGGTCCTAAGACCAATGATACTGAATGAATTAACAGAAGATGCATCAGGTCTTTTGTAAAAATGTATGAACACTGATTACCTTATGTTACTACTGTTAACCCTGCAGAGGAAAATTAGTTATTAGTATTAAGTTGAAAGCTAAAGCTCCTCTTCCTCCAGCCCCCCACCCTCAACTCAGTGCTGAAAACATGATCAGAGGAAGACGATGTTTGTATTCTCAGTTATGTAACAGTTGACAAGATGGATTACATTTATATGTGAACGCGCACACACACATATTTGTGTATATACCATGAGTAGTGATAAATGCTCCTTATGTAGATAGAAAAATCTCTGCATAAAGAATAACTAGTCATGACTTTCAATATATTTAGATAAGTGATTTTGATAAACCTTACAGAGGTTTTAGACAAAGGTAAGTAGAACTTTTGAGTCAATCAGGTCCTTTTTTTTTTTCCTTAAAGTTTATTTTGAGAGAGAGAGAGAGAGCATGTGCATGTGAGCACAAGCAGGGGAGGAGCAGAGAGAGGAAGACAGATCTCTGGCAGGTCTCACAATGTCAGCGCAGAGCCCGATGCAGGGCTCGAACCCACGAATTGGGGCTTGAACCATGAACCATGAGATCAGGACCCGAGCTAAAATCAAGAGCTGATACTTAACTGACTGAGCCACCTAAGTGTCCCTAATCAGTTTCATTTCAAAGCATTAAATAGCACTCCAAATTTCTAAAGTATTCATTCACTGAATACAGTCTATTCATGGGAACACTGAATGAACTAATCTGAGGCCAGTTGTTAGTGTTCCTCTATACTTTAAGATTTAGTGAATTGATAATGAATAGTCTCTGGGTATATCTTCAATTGTGCTGAAATGAGATCCCTCCAGTGACAGAAACTTCCATGTTCACAAATCACGGGGACTGTGGTAGGTTGAGGCCCTCAGAGAGTTGGTTAAAAATACATATTCTTAGGTTCACTCCACAGAGATTTTAATTTAGCAAATCTGGAGTCCAGCCCAGAATCTTCATTTTTATTAAGTGACTTAGGTGATTCTGATGCACAAAGTCCGTTTAAGTTATACTGGAGAAAGCCTGGCTGTGAATGGGACTGGTCATAAAACCCCGGCTTTGCTTTCAGAGGAGCATGGGTTATCTCTTAAATGTTACAATACACACTTGGACCTAAATACTTTAAAAACAGTGTTATTAACCTTTCTGGTTTTGATCCATACCTCCTTCCTTTGAATTATTTCTTTTTACTATTGTAGATTTATGTTACACAGGGAACCAGGAGCCCCAATTTCAGAGTGCAGGATAAAATAAAAATAGTAGGCATTTCCTTGCCATCTTTTCAAAGTTTCCCCTTCTGTACTGGATGGATTCTTAGAGCCTTCGGTTCAGTTTCTGGGAAGGCTTCTAAGAACTCAGGATTTGTCGTTCAAAATTCTCTTATTAAATCTAGATTCTAGGGGCACCTGGGTGGCTCAGTTAGTTAAGTGCCCAAGTTTGGCTCAGATCATGATCTCATGGTTTGTGGGTTCAAGTCCCAGGTCAGGCTCTGTGCTAACAGCTTGGAGCCTTGAACCTGCTTCAGATTCTTTGTCTCCCTCATTCTCTCTCTCTCAAAAATAAACATTAAAAAAAATAATAATAAATCTAGATTCTAAAATGGATCAGGAGAGCTATGCTTTGAGACATTGTTTCCACAAATTAAAATTCATGTTTGAGGTGGTTTCTACTGCACTAAAATGGACTGTATCTATTGTACACTGGGGGAAGAAAAGCTACAAAATAATCCTGTTTCTGTGAAAATAAAACTGTGTATATTTGACCCATGAAAAATATGGAGCTACGGGCACTGCCTCCCCCAAACCATACTAATATTCTGCTCTTGACCAGAACCTTACCAATAACAATTAACACGTTATTTTGTACGTTACTCATTTATCCTAAAGCTAGAGAAAAGAAAACGTTAGGAAAAACATAAGGAAAATACATTCACTGTACTGTATTTATCGAAAAAAATCTATGCATAAGTGGACCCATGCAGTTCAAGCCTGTGTTGTTCAAGGGTCAGCTATATTCTCACTCGGCAAATTTTTTTGAGCACTTTCTGTGCACTCATAGGTACATATGTATCTGTTGGTTTTTTTTTAAAGTGCATTATTTTTATAATAAAAAGATAAAAAGAAATACTACATAAGAGAAATCTGTGATTTTCCCCATATATATATGTACTATTATTCTGTCATTGGCAAAATCTTCTAGAACATATGAGGCCATATTCTAAGTGAGAAAGATGTAGATAGAAAACCATAAACCAAGTGAAGTACTTTGAATAAAATTACTCTAGAATTTAATTCAAGAAATTCTTCAGATAGTCTTAATTATCCAGAAACACAATAGAAGACTCTTAACTAGCTGATTAAGCAAGTCTCTGTCTAAACTAATTCATTGGCCATCAGAGATTTTTCCTTGTTTAAGCTTTATTTCAATTCCCTTCTTTCATCATATAAACTGAGGAGAAATGAGCTTTCCTTCCATTATAAATAGGACAATCATTTGGAAGACTGAGAGAATTTTTATTTGTGTTCTAAAGAGAAGAAAATAAAATCCTTTTTATAGTGAAAGCTTTTCATAACTAAATGTCAACTTTGCTTCCTGTACTTAACACCAGTTTTATCAGGACTTTAGGCAAAACCAGAATTCTACCATAATCTGGGAACACTCACCAAAACTCCACTCAATTATCTGAAATGTAAGAATAACTAACCTAGTGGTCAGCTGGTTCTCAGTGTCTCTAAGGAGGGAGATTTGTGGATGCCACCCCAATGTTATTTTATTAAAGGGGACAATTTTTTAAAATATAAGCACTACTATATTCTGAAAAAGTTGGTATACAAGAACTACCATTTGCGAAAACACTGATTTAATGTAAGGAAAATATTAACTACCTACTTAAAAACATTTTTTTAAATGTATGTATTTTGAGAGAGCGAGAACGTGCGTGCCCGCAGGCAGGTGAGGTGCAGAGAGAGAGGGAGACAGAATTCCAAGCAGACTTGCACTTTCAGCGCAGAGCCAGACGCAGGGATCGATCTCATCAACCATGAGATCACGACCTGAGCTGAAATCAAGAGTCAGACGCTTAACCGACTGAGCCACTCAGGTGCCCCTAACTACCTACTTCTTTTTTTTTTTTTAATTTTTAATTTTATTTTATTTTTGAGAGACATAGAGACAGAGTGTGAGCAAGGGAAGAGCAGAGAGAGAGGGAGATACAGAATCCGAAGCAGGCTCCAGGCTCTGAGCCATTAGCACAGATCCCGACACAGGGCTTGAACTCACAGACCGCGAGATCATGACCTGAAGTCGACCACTTACTTAACTGACTGAGCCACTCAGGTGTCCCTAACTACCTACTTCTTAAGGATTATCACTCTGAAAACTAATTTATGTTTAGTTTTAGTAGTCTATTAAGGTCTATTTATCACCTTTAAAATGTATTATTTTTGCTAGAGCCACTTAAAAAATAGTATCATCCCCAGCTAATTAGGAAAAATTATGCAAGTAATAAGCTTCATTTTAGAAATCGGACTTTCAATGTAGATCTTATATCTAAGGCAAAACTGGGTAGCTTTAAGCTAATATATATCTGGGGGTGGGAGAATATTTTTCTCCTATAGGATACAGAAAAATAACTGAAGTATACCACTAAACTCTGAAAAGACAAAAAATTAAATTCATGTATTTATTTTGCCTTCTAAATGTATATTCCTTTTCGACACAGCGAAAAGTAAACACTACCAAAATGCTACTGGAATTACAATACAACTTTACTATTTACAAATAATCCCCTATCCTTCCCATCCTTCCCATTGAAAAGTCCCATTTACCAATCCTCTCCACTACCTGCAGGGCTGCAAACATCATCATTTCTTCTTCTGTGCACTCAATTTCTTCTAGGAGAATAGCCCATTTGGCCTGCTCATAAAGCTGATTGATTCTGATTGCATCATACTGCAGCAAGAGAGACATAATCCTTTTGTAACACATTACCTTTAACATAAAAAAACTTGAAAACTAAATATTCACTTTGAAAGCTTGACAAAAAAACTTAAATATACATTTTTACTAGGATTTTTATTTAGTATGAAATACTCAATAATGAGAAAGATACTTAGAGGGTTAGTTATGTCTATATATACCCACATCTAATTTTCCATTAAAAATAACATTAAAACATGCCAAAATATTATTATTCAGTATTAGAAATAGATTCTGTATGTTATTTTACAGGGAAATAATCATTTTCTTAAGAGAATGAATCTGACTTGAAAGAAAGGTAAAAGTGACTGCTTTTTGGTATTGTTACTGCAACCTGCCATACTAAAATGTTATAATCAGAGAGTAAATTATTTCAGGGAACTCCACTTGCGAGGGAAAAGCATGCTTAGTTAGACAAAGTGTCAGGTCCTTATAATAGAGTAATTATATTAAGAATCTGAAATAAGAGTGTACATATGTACTTGCAGGAAAGACTTATTTATATATTACTGAATTATCCATTTAGTTACATTAAGAAAAATTAATACTAATGTTTTAACAGTACTATTTTAGGATTTTAACAAAACATCCAGTATCCCTTTCCCCAGCTAATGAAACTATGTATCTAAAACAACTTTGGTTTTACTAAAATGAGACATGATATGGCCTAAAAGGGTTTAAAATTATTTTTATACTTCCAATGTATACATTTTACTGTTACATAAAGAATTACTTAAGCACATAATAAAAAACGAGAATTATGTACATGAAAATCCAGACAAGAAAAGGATAAGAGGTAATTCAGAGAGGTTCCCCTCCTCCTAAGGATGATAAATAAGGAAGCAAAATATCCCAATCTCTGTGCCATATGTATTCTAGGGAAAAGTACTTGAGATTCTATAGCAAATTATTCTTAGAAAAGCAAACTATTTCAGTAGCACAGATGATATAATCATTTGATATTAAAAACATATTACAAGGTTTGGCTATTATAATAAAGAGTTAAAGAATTTTTCATTGAAGCAACAATTTATAATTAGAAATATGAGAGTAAAAGAAAATGTACTATTTCAGAAAACTCTTCTTTTACAAAAGGCACAGCTGAAGAGAGGTGTAAAAAAAACCAAACAAACCTAAAACTAACTTTACCAATTCTGTAATACCAAGCTAGTCTTTTAGAAATACAAATCAACCGAAAATCCAATTATTTTAACAATAAAGAAAAAGATTTAATTATGTTTCCAACTTACTAACACAATAGACTTATTTCAAATACAGAGGGCTTTGGGCTCTTAATATTATTTAGACTTGCTATATACAAATGATTCTTCACCAACCAACTCTAAAAAACAAACATCCAAATGAACAAAACAAAAAGGAAAGAAGAGATCCCTCTGAAACCCTCGGTACCTTTGGATTCAAATCAAAAAAGCTGTAATACTTGAATCGGAGAAGCAAGGCCTCATTTTCCTTCACATCTTGTTCCATGAGAGATCTTGAGGAATCAAGCCACCTGGACAGATTAACAAGAGCAGTGGAACAAAGCAAGACAAGATTAATAAAACATCTCTACCTCTCATTGGAGAAAGAAATTCTTCAACAGATCTGTATTTTAAAACTTACCCTTGGTTGATTTTTGCTTTGTCAAGAAGAGCCTGGGGCTTGAACATTTTCGCCAAGATTTCTGGTGATGTGATTGGCTGACTGACAGCAAGTATACCAGGGTTGCCTTCTGACAAAGCACTGTCACCGAACCAAGCAGAAGTTGGTGACAAGGGACTTCCATCATGAGCATCATAAGTGGGGGTCATTGTTTTACTATAAAGTCCTGGGCTTGAATATATACTTCCTAATAAATAACATGAAAAATAGGTAGTAAGTATGAAGTACAGAATCTTAGTGTTCAGTAATACATGCTATAATGATATAAAGCAAATTGTGAAACAAAAGCTTCGTTCTGGAAGGAAAGCTTAGTACATTATTTGACCTGTCTTGAAAACACGTAAAATTAACTCTACTTGTATAACATTAAAACATGTAGTAACAAGGCCAAAAGAATATAATTAAGTTGACAGAAATTCTGGGGGGAAAAAAATCAGTTCAAGAGAACTAGAAGGATGATAAGGTAAGGATATAGCTGAAGCAGACAGACCAAGTTTTTGTTTTTAATTGTGGCAAGGCTCACCTTTCAGAGGGCCAATGTAAAGAACATCAGTGCCTATAGGAAAGGAAAGAAAGGAATTCAGAAGGTAAAGGAAAGGCAACAATAGAAGACAGAAACAAAAGAATGAAAAGGAAAAGGAAAGGGGAAAAAGAAAAAAAGATTTTTCCTAATATGAATCATAAACCAAAGCATTTTAAATTAATTTAAGAGTAAAGAACTTAGAAAAAACTGTAACCTAAGTAAAATAAATGTTTTTGTCTAATCAAAAGAATGAAGTTGTACTCAAGTCAAGTGTCCACGGACAAACATATCCACATTTATCACCTTTTAAAATCCAAACCCTGTTTTAAGGGCTCAGTGTAACTGAATAAATGCATATAAATTAAGAGAATGATTTTATGTTGTTTTCTCAGTGAATAGCTAAACTGGTTCCAAAAGACTTATAAATAAGATATTAAAGCAAAGGGGTAGATAAAATTTTGCTAACAAAGATACAGTTTATAATTAAGCCCCTGAAGGCAGGAATATTATATTTTCTAATTCCCCAGTGTTCAATAGGGCCAGACACAAAGTACAGACTACATAAATAAAAACTTGAATTAATCAACTGACACTATATCCTCTCTCGTTTAAACTATAAAAATTAAGTTCAAAATGACGTTAAGCAAAAGCACCTCCCCTTGAAGTCCTAACTCTGTTGATATTTTGTCTTCAGTCAAAATTTAAAAATGTGTAAATGAGTATCACACTGTTTATGAATGATGGAAAGAGAATGGCTGTTTCCCTAACCTAATTCAGGAATACGCTTAGGAATTTCCTTTCTACTCTAACAATTCCTCCTACAACCTCACCCCAATACAATGATAGAAAAAATTACCTACGAAAAATTGTTGACCGTGCTAGAGACTTTTGTAGTTGTCATGACCTAGTCCAGGAAAAGGACACAAAGCAAAAAAAAAAAAACAACAACAAAAAAAAACTTGCTAGCCACAGGGAATCTGATTTGACGTCCCTAGTAGGTAATCTTCAATGTTAGTGACTAAAGCAATTGCAGAATCTAAACATTGTTAAATAAGCAACAAAGAAAGCTGTCAACTCTCCTTTTTAGCTTTAAAGAAGAACACCAGGATATTAAGTGATATCCTTAAAAGCTAGAACTTTTACTTGGGTACCCATACTTATTAAAAGGGCTGAAAACATTACTCCAGCTCAGCCTGGCAGAGAATAATCCTGCTGTAGACAGCATATATGTAAATAAGGGATAGAAAAACATCATCTTCTAGGCAAAATCTTATGTATTTCAAAGACTTAGCAAAATAAACCTTTTACTAGGAATGTCAGAATATTGAAAATTCATTCCTAGTATGATGGGCCGTAATTATGATTCAGAGTTAAAGTTAGAAATGATACTTCTTTATGAAGTTTCTAAAAGGAAATATATTCCCCTAAGTCACACAACATTTAATAGAATCAGACACCCAATCGATCCTCTTCCCACTCAATTTCCTATACTTTGTATATTCTACACTTTATATTTGATCACTTCATTGTTCCTATTCTTCTTTTGTTAGGCACTCCATGGTCATAACTCATTTAGTGTTTCCAACAATCCTATTATTCTCATTTTAGAGGAGCAAATTGAGTCACAGAGAGGTTAGGTAACTTGTCCAATGTCAAAAGCTATTAAGTTTCAGAGCCAAGCTATAAATCAGCCAGTCTGACTGCCTCCTGGGCACTTAACTTACTTAAGCCATTTCCAATTGGTATGCATTTATTTGTTTAAAATTTTGAATTCGCCACTGCTACTGCAAACATGCCTTCCAACAAATACCTTCCAACAGTTGTGTTTGTACTTATTTCCCAATTCTATCAACACTGCTGGGACAGAGGATACATGTGCATTTTACACTCCTTCTAAGTCTCAGTTCAGTCACAATCCCAACTACCCTGTATTCCTGATTGCCCAACTGAAAACATATTTGAAAAAAATAAATAAAACTTACTTGAAGCAGAAAGCTATTACAGGGCAAGATGAAGTAACATATTTAGTCAGCAACAAAATAGGAGTCTGCTGAACTATATGGTATGATAACAAAAACTGAGGAGGAGAGAGAGAGTTCAACCAGTACTACATTTTAGGGACTTACTATAAACATTAAAAACCCCATGTAACTTTAGACTCTGCCTCATAACTTGGTTATTATAAATTATATTCTTATATATTCTTTTTTAAAAGAGTACTAAAGTATTTAATACATTTTAGATAATTTCTCATCAAAATATCAATCTCATACCACACTTAGAAAACAAATTTCAAGTAAATTAAAAATTAAAGTGTTGACATATAAAGGGGTTAAAATATATAATGAAATAATTACATAAAAGCATAAAAAGGAAATGCATACAATTTTTATATATTTGTGAAGATTTCCTTAACCAAGAGTGAAAAACTCAGAACCATAAACAGTAAATTCGACTACATAAAAATGTTAAAACTTTGGCATAGTAAAAAAGACCACAAAGAAAATTAAAAACAAAATGCCAGTATAGGGAAAATATCTAATATCATTAAAACAGAAATATAAATAAAATGGACAAAGTCCATGATTTGAAACTATTTAATAGAAAAAAGAGTAATGTCTAATGTATATTATTCAACAATTATTCACACTAGTGTTTATCAGGGAAATTAAAAATGTAATTCTGAGACACTATTTATTGTCATATTGGCAAGATTCCATAAAGATTTAGAACATTTAATATAAGGCAGAAGGTAGGAAAAGGGGCATTTTCATGTACTGCTGCTGGAGCGTAAAACTATTACTTTTACAGTCTTTTTTAGAAAATATACCTGAACCTCTGGGAAACTTTTTGGAGTATATTTGATAAAAAGTTAGATACTACCCAGGTAGAGAAACAGTTAAATATACATTTTCTAATGGAAAGTTTTGACGCTATTTATACTGAACTAGGGAGACCTTTTATTCCAAAAATGAAAGATCACCAAAACATACTGTTCAATGGAAAAACTCAATGGGAGAACAATATATAATACACACTAGACTCTCATTCATGTTATAAAAACAAAATTAGACACACAAGTATAAACACACAGAAAAGGTACTGGCAAGTTTGTATTCCAACTGTCTACAACATAGTCACGCGGCAATCAAGAAATGGCTACTTCTTAAGAGGAAGTGGAATTTTCACTTGCAGTTTAGTTCATTTTCTGTACTATTGGAATTTTTTTATAACGAGACTCTATGAATTCTGTAATTAAAGGAAGATAAGATCCATAAGTATGTTATTACCAAGTGAGAAAACACAAGTTAGAAATGTATAACACAGCCCAACTTTCATTAAAAACAAAAATGAATACATAATTCTATAACATTTGAATTTTTACATGCAGCATGCATTACTTTTATAATTAAAGAACAGTTTAAAAAAAATGTCTTGAGGAACCATGAAGTGAACTACAGGAAGATCCCAGCCCTGTATACGTGGGGCAGAATCGGCCAAGAGGCAAGGAGAGGCCAGAGCTGTCCTTCTGTACAGCCCACGGGAGGGTGTCTCCCAGCCTTCAAGAAAGTGCTTGGGTTGGGGAAAGCAAACCCTCACTCACTGCTCCTTTTTCATGGGGAACATTTTAGGATTGGACCAGAAGAAAGACTGTGTTCCGTCAATGAAACCTCACAGGCTCTGAGCAGACACCTGTGGCTCCTTCAGTGAAAGATGTGAACCTGTGTCTACACACTTGAGCCTTCCTAATGAGATCTCATTTCCCTTGTATTGTGGATCACCCAGTGCCAGAAGGAAGACTTTTGAAATATGAAAAATTCACCCAGTGCCAGAAGGAAGACTTTTGAAATATGAAAATTACTTTTCAGCCTCAGAAAGACTCTCTTTAAAAAAAAAAAAAAAGCTGAGTTGGTATAGAGGATGTTAACTCAAAGCCAGACTGAAGTGTTGGAAAATGTCTTCAGAGTAAACTGCTATCCTGGCATTGATATCGGAGAAGACTTAGCTAAAAAAATGAACCTAGAGCAAGAGAGAATCCAGATCTGGTTCCAAAACTGGCGTGCAAAGGTAAAAAGGTCCCACAGACAATCACTGTTTTTAATGGTGAAAAAACTTTCAACACAAATCTCCTGGAATAGACAGAAAACTAAATGTGATGTTTTCTTTTCTGCATTTAGTCTGTTGTCATTTTTTTCTGAAAATATATTTCCAGTATTACTATTATAACATGGTACCTATTATATTTGGGCACTTTTAGTTACAATAAAGGGCTTTCTTGTATATTTTAATAAACAATTTCAGAAGAAGCCAACTATTTTTTTAAGTGAGCAAATTTAGTAATTTAGTTTGCTAAAGATAAAAATTAAAAATATTTAAATGTCTTAGTGCTTAAAATAGCAAACTGCAAATAGGAAAAATGGCATCTTGCTTAAATGATTTTCCTGACAGTGCCAAACAAGTGAAGTATTGTATATTTTAGGACCCAGAATTTTCCTTTGTGTCAGCTGTCTTTAAAATTTTTAAGTTTCTAATGAGATAATTTTCTATTTCTATTTACATAGTAAATCTTAAATTAGTAATTTGTTACGTCAGTACTATACTGTAAAGTTAATTCTTACTCAGAAAAACTCTTCCCCAGACCTGGGATCAGGCTAGTTCAGTGCGTTCCCTCCCTCATAGGAAATGAGAGTTCTACTGTTTTCCTTCTTACGGCTAGAAAGAGGTGAAGCACTCAAGAGCATACCATGTGAGCACCGCTGTAAGAGCAAGCGAGGCATTTAAGAACTCATAAAATTTTATAATTCGGTTGTAAGAATTTGACTCAAGTCTGAGGATCGATTCACTCATGGTACTTAACTCTTGGAACATTACTTTTTAAAAAATTAAGCCTTGTTGAAGTATAATTTACATGTTAATGTTTTATCAAATGTTCCTATTACTATTCACATAGTATTTATTTTAAATATTGTAAGTGGAGAGATATTACGTAATGCTTAGAAATATGAGTGTTGGAGCCAGCAAGTCTGTATTTGAATTCTAGCTCTGCCCCTTATAAGCTTGGGCAAATCACATAACTCTTGTAGTTCTTACTTAAGGTTCTTTCCTTTTAAGTAAAATGAGGATAATACCACCACAATCCACGGGGGTTTCTGAGGATCAGACAAAAGATAAAGCACGTATTAAATAACAGTTATCATTTATCGAATATGTATGTTATTGTTGACCATGCTCACACTGAGATGCTCATAATTCAAAAAGCATGCAGGAACTAAACTGAGCCTGAAGAATCTATCTAATCCTTACCATACCTGCAGCAGAGAAACATTTGTAAAGCACAGTCTCTGACATCCTGAAGATGTCACCTATTGACATACATCGGCCTGCTGCTATTTATTATAGACACAGTATACAAGTGATCATATTTTTCAGTATTTGGTCCAATAATTGACCAAGGTGCTGACAAATCATAAAAGCATACAAACTAAATGAAGTATACATCTATAAATATTCTCTGTAATTTAAAATCTCTCCAGTTTACTGTATATAATACCCCCCCCCAAAAAAAAGAAAAGAAAAAAAACAAAACAACTGCAGTTACTTAGTCCCACTTACACTCACTATAAACTAACTGAAAGCAGGGATGGTGTCTATTATCAGATGCCTTCAGCCATATAAATCAATCACCATGTATAAATCAAATTTTAGGATTAACTTTGCCCTAATGAAAGACAGACTACCTCCTCAATTTCTAGGCTTCTTGCCACTAGTCACAACCCTACTCACCTCATTCCCTCCTCCACATTTGGCTGGATATAAACTTGCTCTCTAAAATAATTTATTTTATAACATATTCAGAAACCAATGACTCTACAATACACTGTCTAAATTCCTCAGCCTGACATTAAACACCCTCCAGAGTCATCCTCAAGTTCCTTGGAGGTCTTTCTCCCATGAATTGGCTCAGCTGGTTTATTCACATTGGGTACTATTCTTTTGCCAAAGTGTTCTTTGTCCATATCATTCTGCATGGATTGCCTTTACTTACCATCAAAATCCTACCCAGTGGAACTTTTTAAAAGCTTAAGTCACAAACTCAGTTTCCTAACCTATAACTAAATATACCCTATTTGGAACTGTTTTTGTTTTCCAAATTCCTGTAACAATATTTTCTACGACATTTATATATTACCTCCTTAAATAAAATAACCATGTTTTTCAATTAGCCTATAAACTTATGAGTAAGAATTGTCTTATTTTTTGGTATCTCCTAAGTGCAATCGGTAGATGAATAAGGACATAAAAGTTACAAGTTATGTGACCTTAGACATTCCTAACCTTACCATGCCATTTCTTCAGCCTTAAAAGGAGTAATAATATAATGTAATGAGTTGTAGTGAGAATTGAGTTTCCACAAGTAAATTATGCTAAAGTAAATTTCCATGAGCATAATGTGTAAGATGGGCATACACTAAGCACTAAATTGTTTGTTTTCATTATTGTCATCACCCCAGAATTTTAAAAAACCAAGAATGAACTAAATTAGTTTACATATTTGATTGAGGGACCTATTTCCTAAGAAATGGGTTTATAAAATGTGTGGCTGATAGACACATGGGTAACTCTAATGTCCAATCCCTGTATATGCCCAGAACTGAAGAACCATGTAATTTTTGGTCAGCTGGCTACCCGAAAGACCCTGCCTATGCGCCTGCTGGATGCCACATATTGAGTTAGGTTCTGGTAACAAAAACCTGAGAGACAGTTCCATCATGCAAGGAACTCACAATTATTAGGTAAGAATATGCAATATAATACCAAACACAGAAAAGTCCAGTGACTTAAGATAGAAGGATACCTAATTCAGGTTGGGGAGGTAATGAGGAAATTTGAGAGAGGTTCTTAAAGGAGCAGCAAAACCTTAATAAAGGAAAAAGGTGGAAAGGCAAAGGAAACAGCGTATGCAAAGCATAGAGGTTTTAAGTAGCCTGCAGAAGTAATAATGTCTTAACTAAGTAATCGTGGTCTTCACAGAATACAGAAAAAAGGAAATAAGTACTAAAAAACTGTCCGTTTTTGCAATGCAAAGAACTGAGCCCAGTTAAGGCACTGCCCCTTTTTGACTATTCCTGAGCAGAGAACCAGCCTGCTTTTTGTTGATTCAACTACTAACACCCGACATGATGATCTGCACATGACAGGCCCTGGTGGTGATTTCATGATTGAGAGGAAAAAATGCTGCAGGTGGGTTTTTTAAACTTGACCACTCTCCTGACCTTTGTAATCCATTTGTCAAAAAGACATAGGTATACAGACACATCCGTGGTTCTCACACTGAGCCTCTGAGTAGTCAAGGTCTCACCTGATCCAGGAGTGATAAGAGGCCCCTCTAATTCAAGTGCCTCATCTTCAGACTGGTCATCTAGCTTTTTCTTTTTCTTCTTTGTTGGATCTCTGGGTTTTTTCAAGAGAGAAAGTTCTTCAGGGTGTCTGATATCTGTTAAAATAAGAAAAAAAGATTATTTTACTAGCAGAGTATAAAATTTAAACACTTCACATCTGGTAAATCCATCTATTAATCCATTCCAATGTAAGATTCATAATTTTCCCCTGATGAACATGGATGCAAAAGTCCTCAACAAGATATTAGCCAACCGGATCCAACAATACATCAAAAAAAATTATTCACCACAACCAAATGGGATTTATACCTGGGATCCAGGGCTGGTTCAATATCCACAAAACAATCAATGTGATTCATCGCATCAACAAAACAAAGGACAAGAACCACATGATCCTCTCAACAGATGCAAAGAAAGATTTGACAAAATATAGCATCCTTTCTTGATAAAAACCTTCAAGAAAGTAGGGATAGAAGATCATACCTCGAGATCATAAAAGCCATATATGAAAGACCCAATGCTAATATCATCCTCAATCGGGGAAAAACAGAGATTTCCCCCTAAGGTCAGGAACAAGACAAGGATGTCCACTCTTGCCACTGTTACTCAACATAGCATTGGAAGTCTAGCCTCAGCAATCAGACAACACAAAGAAATAAAAGGCATCCAAATTAGCCAGAAGAGGTAAAACTTTCACTCTTTACAGATGACACGATACTCTATATGGAAAATCCAAGAGATTCCACCAGAAAACTGCTAGAACTGATCCATGAATTCGGCAAAGTTGCAGGATATAAAATCAATGCACAGAAATCGGTTGCATTCCTATACACCAATAATGAAGCAACGAAAAGAGAAATCAAGGAATTGATCCCATTTACAACTGCATCAAAAGCCATAAAATTCCTAGGAATAAATCTAACCAAAGAGGTGAAAAATCTATACACTGAAAACTATAGAAGCTCATGAAAGAAACAGAAGACACAAAAAAACGGGAAAATATTCCATGCTCCTGGATAGGAAGAACAAATATTGTTAAAATGTCAATACTACCCAAAGCAATCTACATATTCAATGCAATCCCTGTCAAAATAACACCAGCATTCTTCACAGAGCTAGAACAAGCAATCTTAAAATTTGTATGAAATCAGAAAAGACCCTGAATAGTCAAAGCAATCTTGACAAAGAAAACCAAAGCTGGAGGCATCACAATCCCGAACTTCAAGCTGTATTACAAAGCTATAATTATTAAGACAACATGGTACTGGCATAAAAACACTCAGATCAGTGGAACAGAATAGAGAACCCAGAAATGGACCCACAAACGTATGGACAACTCACCTTTGACAAGGCAGGAAAGAATATTCAATGGAATAAAGATAGTCTCTCCAGCAAGTCGTGCTGGAAAAACTGGACAGCGACATGAAAAAAAAAAAATGAACCTGGACCACTTTCTTACACCATACACAAAAATAAACTCAAAATGAATGAAAGACCTAAATGTAAGCCAGGAAGCCATCAAAATCCTCGAGGAGAAAGCAGGCAAAAACCCCTTTGACCTTGGCCTCAGCAACTTCTTACTCAATATATCTCCAGAGGCAACGGAAACCAAAGCAAAAATGAACTACTGGGACCTCATCAAACTAAAAAGCTTCTGCAAAGCGAAGGAAATAATCAGCAAAAGTAAAAGGCAACCAACGGAATGGGAGAAGAGAATTGCAAATGGCATATCAGATAAACGGTTAGCATCCAAACTCTATAAAGAACTTATCAAATTCAACACCTAAAACACAAATAATCCAGTGAAGAAACAGGCAAAAGACATAAATAGACACTTCTCTGAACATCCAGATGGCCAAGCGACACATGAAAAAATGCTCAATATCACTCAGCAAAGGAAATACAAATCAAAATCACAATGAGATACCACCCCCCACCAGTCAGAATGGCTAACATTAACAACTCAGGCAACAACAGGTGTTGGCGAAGATGTGGAGAAAAAGAAACCCTTTTGTATCGTTGGTGGGAATGTAAACTGGTGCAGGCACTCTGAAAAACAGTATGAAATTTCCCAAAAAAAATTGACAATAAAACTACCCTACGACCCAGCAATTGTACTACTAGGTATTTATCCAAGGGTTACAGGTATGCTGTTTTGAAGGAGCACATGTACCCCAATATTTATAGCAGCACTATTGACAATAGCTAAGTATGGAAAGAGCGCAAATGTCCATTGATGGATGAATGGATAAAGAAGATGTGGTGTATGTATATGTGTGTATCTATACACACACACACACACACACACACACAAAATGGTATTACTCAGCAATCAAAAAGAATGAAATCTTGCCATTTGCAACTACATGGATGGAGCTAGAGGTTATTATGCTAAGCGAAATTAGACAAACGCAAGTATCACATGACTTCACTCATATGAGGACTTTAGGATACAAAACAGATGTACATAAGCAAAAATAATATAAAAACAGGGAGGGGGACAAAACACAGACAAATATGGAGAACAAACAGGATTACTGGAGGGATCTGTGGGAGGGGGATGGGTTAAATGGATAAGGGGCATTAAGGAATCTACTCTTGAAATCACTGTTGCACTATATGCTAACTAACTTGGATGTAAATTTAAAATAAAAAAGCACACATACAAAAAAGAATTCGTAATTTTCTTCTGTGTACACACGTTTGTGTTGGGCCAGATATTAATGCCATGCAAAAAACTGAAGTATGGCACTTCTGAAAATAATCTACCAAAGCATTCAATTCATAACTATGTATAAACAGAGTAACCTTAAGTGGAGAAAAAACAATCTGTTAGAGTACAGAAAGAAAATATTAGAACTCTTATTTACATATTTATTTTTTAAACTACAACCATAAAAAATTAAGATTTATATCCTAGACATAGCAATTAGACAAAAAAAATAAAAACATACCAATTGGAAAGGAAGAAGTAACACTGCTACTATTTACAGATGACATGATATTATATATAGAAAACCTTAATACTCTATCAAAAAACTGTTGGAACTAATAAAATTCAGTGAGGTTTCAGGGTAAAAAAAATTAGTATATAAAAGCCTATTGTATATTTATACATAAATAACAAACTATGAGAAAGAGACATCAAGAAAACCAATCCCATTTAAGTATGGAATAAATTTAACCAAGGAAGTGAAAGACCTTTACACTGAAAACTACAAGGAGGTGATGAAAAAAAAATAGATACAAATAAATGGAAAGATACTGTGTTCATGGATTAGAGGAATAAGTATTATTAAAACGGCTATATTACCCAAAGCAATCTACAGGTTTAATGCAATCCCTATAGAAATTCTAATGATATTTTTCACAGAACTAGAACAAATAATTCCAAAATTTGTATGGAACCAAAGAAGACCCTGAACAGCCAAAACAATCTTGAGAAAGAAGAACAAAGCTGCAGGTGCACGCTGCCTGATTTTAAACTATACTATAGGGGCACCTGGGGCTCAGTTGGTTAAGCTTTTGATTTCAACTTTTTTGAAATTTTTTGAAATTTTTGATTTAAACTTTTGATTTCAACTCAGGTCATGATCTCATGGTTGTGAGATCAAGCCCCAGGCTGGGCTCCACACTGAGCATATAGCCTGCTTGGGATTGATTCATCTCTACCCCCACCTCGGCCTCTCCCCCACTCATGCACACGCAATCTCAATAAATAAATAAACTATACTACAAAGCTACAGTAATCAAAACAGTACAGTGTTAGCACAAAAACAGACCTATAAATCAATGAAACAAAATAAAGAGCCCAGAACTACACACAAATATATACAGTCAATTAGTTTATGACAAAGGAGCTAAGAACATACAATAGGAAAGGAGAGTCTCCTCAATAAATAATACTGGGAAAATTGGACAGCTATATTCAAAAGAATGAAACTGGAAAATATACAAAAATTAACTTAAAAGTGTTTAAAGGGGCACCTGGGTGGCTCAAATGGTTGGGTGGCCGACTTCGGCTCAGGTCATGATCTCACGGCTCGTGAGTTCAAGTCCCGCATCCGGCTCTGTGCTGACAGCTCAGAGCCTGGAGCCTGCTTCAGACTCTGTGTCTCCCTCTCTCTCTGGCCCTCCCCAACTCACACTCTGTCTCTCTCTCTCTCTCTCTGTCAAAAATAAACATTAAAAAAAAGTGTTTAAAGACTTGAAAGTTAGACCTGAAACCATAAAATTCCTAGAAGAAAACATATGGTAATAAGTTCTTTGACATCGGTCTTAGAAGTATTTTTTTGGCTCTAACTCCAAAGGCAAGAAAAACAAAAGTAAAAATAAATGAGACTGCATCAAACTAAAAAGCTTCTGAATAGCAAAGGAAACCAATAAAACCAGAAGGCAACTACTGAATAGGAGAAGATATTTGCAAATCATATATTCAATAAAGGGTTAATATGCAAAATAAGTAAACAATTCATACTCAATAACAAAAAAACAATCCCATTAAGGATCTGAACTATTTTCCCACAGATACACAGATGGCCAACAGGCACATGAAAAGATGCTCAAGACCACTAATCATCAGGGAAATGCAACTCTGAACCGCGGTGAGATACCACCTCACACCTGTCAGAATGGTTACTATCAAAAAGACAAGAAATAATATGTGTTAGAATATGGAGTAAAAGGAAACCTTATGCACTGTTTAGGAATGTAAATTGGTACAGCCACTATGGAAAACAGTACAGAGGTCCGTTAAAAACTTAAAATTAAAACTATGATATGATCTAGCAGTTCCATTACTGGGCATCTATCCAAAGAAAAAGAAAACACTAATTTGAAAAGGTAGCTGTTCACTGCAGCATTATTTACAATAGCCAAAATATGGAAGCAAGCTAAACGTCCACTGATAGATAAATGGATAAAGACGATGTGGTGTGTGTATAAATACACACACATGCACACACACTCTGGAATTATTACTCAACTACAAAAAAAGAATAAAATCTTACCATCTGCAGCAACATGGATGGACCTAGAGGATATTATGCTAAGTGAAATTAAGTCAGAGAAAGACAAATACCACAATTTTACTTATACGTGGAATGTAAAAACAAAACAAAAACAAGATGCAATGATACAGAAAACAAACTGATGTTTGCCAGCAAAGAGGGGAGTTGGGGGTGCACTAGGTGAAGGGGGATCAAGAAGTACAAACTTCCAGTTATAAAATAAGTAAGTCACGGGGATGTAATATACAGCATGGGAAATACAGTTCATAATATTGTATTAATTTTGTATGGTGACAGTAAGTGAACTGTGATGATCATTTTGCAATGTATACATGTGTTGACTCAGTATGTTGTATACCTGATACAAATGTAATACTGTATGTCGACCATACCTCAATTAAAAAAAACCTTTCTATTATTTGATAGCCATTATTCATTCTGTATGTTGTAAGTTACACATGATACATGAAGTAAACATAAGTACTTTCGTATCATTACCAAATCTCAAAGTTTTAATTAATTCAAACTTTTCTGTCTTGTATCAAATGGCTATAAATTTCTGTGTTTATCTTACTAATTTTCATGTGAAGAATCTGATAAGAGGCAAATGGCTAAATGAGAGACACAAAAGGAATGAGCAGCCCGTATAAATAGATATATAATATTATGTTACATACCCTGTCCATGGATTGTTGCAAGAATTGTTAAGAAGTCAGTTTTCCCTAAATTGAGCTTTATGAAGATTCAATGGAATCTTTGTCAAAATTCCAACTTGATCTCTATACAAGATGATGAGCTGACTGTAAAATTTGTATGGATATGAGAACAATCCTAGAATAGTCCAAGCAATTTTTAAAAGACTAAAGTTGGAGGACTTACACTACCCGATATCATACAGCTACAGCAATTAAGACTGCAATTATTAGCTACATGATAACATGTATATATGAAGAGGACCCAGAAACAGACCCACATAGAAGTAGTCAATTATTTTGGACAAAGGTGCCATGGCAATTCAAGAGGAAAGGAAATCTTTTCAATAAACAGTGCTGAATGAGAGATTCAGACATGAAAAAAAAACACATTAGCCCTTATCTAAACACAATATATAAAAATTAATTCTAAATGGTCATAGACTTATAAGAAAAAAAAAGTAGACAAAGATTTCTTACATAGAACACACACAATCCACAAAAAAATGTCCTTTATTAAAAAAACAAATAGTGGCACCTGGGTGGCCCAGTTGGTTGGGCATCCAACTTCAGCTCAGGTCATGATCTTGCAGTCCGTGAGTCTGAGCCCCATGTCGGGCTCTGCGCCGATAGCTCAGAGCCTGGAGCCTGCTTCAGATTCTGTCTCCCTGTCTCTCTGCCCCTCCCCTGCTCTTACTCTGTCTCTCTCTCAAAAATAAAAACATAAAAACAAAACAAAACAAAACAAACCCTGCTCTCTGAAGGATACTGTTAAGAAAAAAATGCAAGCAATATTTTTGGCAAGATATTTTCAAAACATATTATATATATTTGAAAAAGGACTCGTATCCAAAATATATACAGCTAAAGAACAAGCAGACCAATGAGCCAAAGATTTGGATGGGCACTTCAGCAAAGAATATGTAATGGCCAAGAAGCACAGAAATGCTCAACGTAATTGGTCAGTGAAATGCAAGTTAAAACTATGAGATGGCATTATGTACCCAAACAGTAGCCAACATTAATAAGATAGATAATACCCAGTGTTGGTGAAGATGTGGGGAAGGAACTGGAACTCTCATACTCAGCTGGAGGGAATGGGAAACATTTTTGAAAACCATTTGGCAGTTTCTTATAAAGTTAAATATATAACCCAATCATGCCACTTCGAGTTACTAACTGAAGAAAATTAAAAGCATATATGTAACAGCTTTACTCATAAAAGCCAAAACTGAAAATAACTCGAATTGATAAACAAATGCAGTATTTTCAGGTCAGTGGAATACTACTCACACTTTGGAGCACAACTCATGAGTGAAAGGAAACAACCGATACCTACAATAACATGAATGTATCTCAAAATCATTACACTAAGTAGAAGAAGCCAACCAGAAAAGCAAATATACTATATAATTCCATTCATAAAATTCCAGAAAATGACAACGAATCTGTAGTGACAGAGCAAATAAATGATTGACTAAAGTTTGACAGCTAATGCAAATATCCTCTATCTTGACTGTGGTATCATCAAATTGTATACTTTAAGTGGGTACAGTTTATTGTATACCAATTACCAAAATTAGGTTATTTAAAAAATAGAGTGTAAAGAGGAGAGCCAAGAAAAAATGAAAACGAAAAATAGAGCAGAAAGGAGGAGAAACCGGTCTATGTATCTGCCAGCACTACACTCACTGTATGTCAGGGTCTGAGTAGAACAGATGATAAAATGCAAAGCACTGCATAACTGGTGACGCTACAGACTGCTAAATTACTGAATCGGAGTTTTATACGTGGCAGTTTGTACCTTCCAGAGCTCACAATATCCATTAGATTCAATCCCATATTACAAATTCAGCTTTCTGTTTGTAGGGGACCTGAAACTAGGAACGGAGCAGCCGGCTGTAGAGCTGGTGAGACACAATCTGAGGCACAAGCGCACAGCCCAGCTACCTGGATTCTGATCTCAGCTTCACCGCTTATTAACTGTGACTCCGGACAAGCTACTCAGCCTGCCAGCGTCTGAGTTTTCTCATCTGTGAAATCATAGTACCTCAGAAAAATTAAATGATTGATATGGGTAAAGTTCCTTGAAAAAGGCTTGGCATGTAACAAGTACTTAATAAGTATTAGGTATGAATGTTTTTCTCTAATTTAAAAATTATGGTAGAAATTTGGAAATTATAAAAGTATAAATAAATGAGTCACTTAAAACCTATTCTTAAAAAATGGAATAGGACTATGTAAATAAATGATTATTTTAATAAATGTATAAAATTCCACTGTGTAAATGCAGTATAATTTAACAATTCTTCTAATACTGAACCCATTAGAAATAAGGATTTATTTTTTTAATGTTTTATTTATTTTTGAGATATAGAGAGACAGAGTATGAGCGGGGGAAGGGCAGAGAGAGAGGGAGACACAGAATCCGAAGCAGGCTCCAGGCTCTGAGCTGTCAGCACAGAGCCCGACGCAGGGCTCGAACCCACAGACTGTAAGATCATGACCTGAGCCGAAGTTGGCCGCTCAACCGACTAAGCCACCCAGGCGCCCCAGAAATAAGGATTTTACAAATATCTGTGTACATATTTTTCCACATTTTATTTCTTCAAGAATTCACTGGAGTGGAATTACCAGATCAAAGGTTATAATAATTTTAAGGCAAAAGTAAAACAAGATGGGCATATGTGTTATTTTTTAAAGCTTTGGATACTGGAAAAACAGTGTATTTCCTTGTTTTAATTGACATTTATTAATCGTCATGTTGGATATCTCAAGAGTTTTTAGCATTTGTATTTCCTTTGCTCATTTTTCTATTAGGTTTCTTCAAATCAAAGTTAATTTGCATGTAACTGCATGGTAACAATCACTGCAAACTACTCTGGACCTTTTTTTTTTGAAAAATGTATTTTATATATACCATATCCCATGTTTAAAAAATAAATCCCCAAAAAAATCTTTCAATAGCTATACGGTTTTTTAGTTTACTCTGTTGGTTACTTGAATTTTACTATTAGGAACACTCTGGTATAGGTCATGTTTTTGTTTTATTCTCTATTAACAGGCTATTTTCTAGGGAATGTTTTTCTGAAATACAAAAACAGAATTACCAGAAAAACTGTCCTGAACAGACATGTTGCCAGAGAACAGGTGAACATAACTGGTCTTTAATTATTACTAAATTTGGGGTAAGTACATTTTAAGTACTAAGCAGCAGAAATCATGTTAAAAATAAATGCTTGTTCCTTAAATTCTCCCTATCTACCTACCTACCTACCTACCTACCTAGAGAGGGAGAGAGTGAGCACAAGCAGGGGAGAGGCAGAAAGAGGGAGAAAATGCCAAGCAGGCTCCACGTTGTCAATGCAGAGCCAGAATGTGGGGCCCAAACTCAGGAACTGTGAGATCAAAACCTGAGCCAAAATCTAATAGAGTCAGATGCTTAACAAACTGAACCACCCATGTGCCCCAAATTTTGTCACTTTCTTTAAAAAGTTTTTTTAAAAATATTTATTCGGCTTCTCGGCCTTATGGCTAAGATCAAGTGTAAAAATATTTATTCATTTTTGAGAGAGAGAGACAGAGCACAAGAAGGGGAGGAGGCAGAGAGAGAGGGAGAAATAGAATCTGAAGCAGGCTCCAGGCTCCAAGCTGTCAGCACAGAGCCTGATGCGGGGCTTGAACTCACAAACTATGAGATCATGACTTGAGCCGAAGTCGGACACCCAACCGACTGAGCCACCCAGATGCCCCAAATTTTGTCACTTTCTTAAAACCTTCCGGGAATATCTGATTTCTTTTTAAAGTCAAATATATTGCAGCATATTCTTTAGCTAAAGTTACCCAATGAAAAATCGGATTCTCTTCATTCTTGTTCATTCAAGGTAAGTTAATCAACTTATCTTCCAATGCAATTTTTGAAGTTTAATGCATTAGCACTAATTGCTGATTATGTAGATTCAGAAACTCTTAAGATATTTAAAGTATATTTTTTGAGCCACTGTTATCTTATTAATAGAACTGAATCATCATTTCCTAAAGTACTTTTAAAAGAAACAAGATTTAACATGCTAAGAGAACAAATTACTTACGAGTTACACTTTCAGTTCTCAGTATACCCTCAGCTTTAAGTGCCATCATTGCCATGGTGGGAGAAAAGAAAGGCATTAGACAATTCCAAGCTTCTTAATAATCAGCTGACTATACTACTTCAGTGTCAAGTGGGGGCAGGGTGGTGATGGTAATCTATCTCTCCACCTATTTGTTCCCTAGAGTAAATCATGTGCTGGTACAGGGTGAAAAATCTAGAAAAGTATAGAAGAACATACAATGAGTCACACCTGAGAGATAGGACATGCTTCTATCACAATTCACCATAGTCGTGTAGTGGAAGAGGGGAAGGCAAGCATGTTTAATATGAAAAGGCGTCCCAAATGTTTCTGGAATGTCCCTTCTGCTTGAGTATCACTATACTGCATGATTCATCCTTTGAGATTTTTGTTCCTAGGTCATTTCCTGTCCAGCTCACAAACCAGCTATTAATGTTATTAGAAGAATGAATACTGTTAAGTGTAACTAGCTTTCTGGTCAGTCATAAGCATATAAAAAAGGTCATAAGCATGTAAGAAAATCATAACCATATGTGTCCATGACAATTGCTTGTGAAGTTAAAAATAATACTCAAAATATATGCTTTGGTCATACCCCCATACACTCTTAGTGACTCAGGACTTCCAGCAGCTTGTTTTATAAAAGCTCTAGTGATGGATGTTAACTAGACTTACTGTGGTGATCATTTTACAATGTATTCAAATATCAAGTTATTATTTTATATACCTGAAACTGTTATATGTCAATTATATCTCAAAAAAAAACCACAAAACATTAGAACAGGATAGCCACTGGTATACATGAAGTCTATGAATAAGTGGTTTTCATTTCATTATAATAACAAAACCAAAGTAAACCTACACCCTCCACATAAAATACCAATTATTTCATTCATACAGGAATTTAGGACTGATTACTTACCATGTCTTACATCAAGAAAGACTAAACTAGTGAATTCTGAAATCTGAATCACATGAAAAAGTGGGCCAGGTGAAGAGCATAACTAATTACAGTTTATACTTAAATGAAATATACCTGGAGGACTAGGAGATATAAAAACTTTAAAATACAGTGTTTTCATTTATACTAAATTTTATAGTTCAATAAGAAATATAAACTAGCATTTATGAGTCACTCCTCAAAACAATGATCTAGGGCTTTTTTATAACACAGATATACTATATAGCAATGAAACATAATGTTCAAAATCAATGTTATCAACTAGAAGACAGAGCTGGTGGAATATAGACCATATAAATGCTATATACATGTATCAGAAACTACAGGGATTGGGAAATGGGGAGCTGAGGAGTAAAGAAGGATTTTCAGGTAAGATAATCAGATTTTAGTTTAAAAATAAATTTTGTCTTGAAGTCTTTCTTATTACACATGTGCATTGAGCCAGTGCATTAATTCTCACTTCTCTCCAAAATCATAGAAAGAAAGAAAGAAAGAAACAAAGAAACAAAGAAAGGAAGGAAGGAAAGGAAAGGAAGGAAGAAAAAGAAAGAAAGAAAGAAAGAGAGAAAGAGAGAGAGAGAGAGAGAGAGAGAGAGAGAGAGAGAGAGAAAGAAAGAAAGAAAGAAAGAAAGAAAGAAAGAGAAAGAAAGAAGAGAAAGAAAGAAAGAAAGAAGGAAAGAAAGAAAGAAAACATGTACTTACAAGGACAAGGACAAAAAGAATGGGAGAAAACATCACATAAAAGTCAGAAAAATTTTGGGAGACAGAAGCCAGATTGGGAGAGTAGTAAATGACATAACAAAGTGGAGAAAAATAAAATTAAGGTATTTGCAAAAGGAGATACCAATGGGAAAACACGCTAACTCACTGTGCCAAACATCAAGCATGACCAAGGACTGGAAATAGACATAAAAATGAATCGGTCCCATACTGGATTAAACCTACCCCTTAGATACATGCCATTTAGGATTCCTTAGAAGAGAATCTAAACAGCCCCAGGGAAAAATCTTTTAGATAGTGACATCTGATAAATCTTACTGGATATCTAAATACCCTACAGAGGGGTGACAAGCTAAACCTAATGGTATTTGTAGTGCCTCATTATTAAATATATGAATGGACCATCATGATTGATAGACACTTGATAAAGGAGTCTGTGGTAGGTCTACAATTCTAGAGATAACTCCTCAATTCTAGAGAGAACTCCTTAAAATTTCTATCCCTGGTTATATAATCATACACTAATCTAGGGACTGCTATGAAGAGACTTTGCAAATGGAATTAAGGCTATTATCTGATTTAAGGGAAATTATCCTGGATTCTTTCTGGGGGTCCAATGTAATCATACGAGGCCAGCCAAACAGAAGAGAAAGGCAGGAGAGCGAAGCACAGGAAAAAGGAGACAGAAGGGGGGGCCAGATGTGAAGAGTAAGAAGGACTAGACTTGCTATTGCTGGCTTTGAGGATAGAGGAAGGAAGCCACCTGTTCAAGGAATTTGGGATGCCTCTAGAAGCTGAGAATGACCTCTGGCAGACAAGCTAGGGGAAACTCCAGTCCCTACACCCACATGGAACCAAATTCCACCATTAAGAATTCTTTCTCAGAGACTTCAGGAAGGAACACAGCCCTGCTGACGCCTTACTTTCAGCTTTATAAGACTAACTAGAAGGCCCAGCTGAGCCACACTGTGCCCAGACTCTTAACCTACAGGAACCATGAGATAATAAATTTGTGTTGTTTTAAACTAAGTTTATGGTAAAATTTGTTATGGCAACAATGGAATGAACTTACAGAGCTTCTAATATGAAAAAGACCAAGTGAAAAGAAAAACAATTTGTGAAACCAGAGATAATGCAGAAAACAGAAGAACAAAACAAAACCTTCTTAAATACAATTCTTAGTAAGACAATGACATCTATGACATATGAATAGGATGTTATAAAGAATAGCTAGAGATTAAGAAAGAGATCTTAGGAGATGCAGTGAAAATGGTTCTAAGAGAGAAATATATACTAATATATACCTCAAGAAACAAAAAAAAGTCAAACATTCTAATCTCACACATAAAAGAACTAAAAAAGAAGAACAAAGCACAAGGTGAGTAGAAGGAAGGAAATAAAGATTAAAGCAGAAATATATGACACAGAGACTAAAACAAAACAAAACCAAAATCAATGAAATGAAGAGGTGGTTCTCTGAAAAGATAAACAAAATTGATAAACCCTTAGACCCATCAAGAAAAAAAGAGAAAGGACGCAAATAAATAAAATCAGAAATAAAAGAGGAGAGGTAACAACCAATACCACAGAAATGCAAAGAATTATAAGAGAATACTAAGAAAAATTATAGGCCAACAAACAACCTAGAAGAAATAAATTCCCAGAAAAATACTATCTTCTAAAATTGCACCAGGAAGAAATAGAAAATCTGAACAGACCACTTGTAACATAACTGAACAGGTAATCAAAAACCTACCAAAAAATAAAAGCCAGGACCAGATGGATTCATGAGTGAATTCTATGAAATATTTAAAAAAGAGTTAATACCTATTCTACTCAGAGAATTCCAAAAAATAGAAAAGGAAAGAAAGGTTCCAAATATATTCCATGAGGCCGCATTACCCAGATACCAAAACAGACAAAGACACCACAAAAAAAGGAAAACTACAGGCCAGTATCACTGATGAACAGATGCAAAAATCCTCAACAAAAACTACTTTCAATAATACATTAAAAGGACCATTCATCATGATCAAGTAGGATTTATTCTGGGGATGCAAGGATGGTTCAGTATTCACAAATCAATCAACATGATACATCACATCAACAAAGCAAAGGATAAAAATCATATAACCATCTCAACTGATATGGAAAAAGCATTTGACAAAATTCAACATCCATTCATGATAAAACTCTCAACGAAGTGGGTTTAGAGGGAACATACCTCAACATAATAAAGATCTATGAAAAACCCATAACTAATATTATACTCAGTTGAAAAAAACTGAGAGCTTTTCCTCTAAGATCAGGAACAAGACAAGGATGTCTTGTCTCACCACTTTTATTCAACATAGTATTAGAAGTTCTAGAAACAGCAATCAAAAATAAGAGCCATCCATATTCAGTACAGAAAAGGTTAAACTGTCACTATTTGCAGATGACATGATACTACACATAAAAAATCCTAATGACTTTAACGAATAACTACTAGAGGTAATCAGTAAAACTGTAGGATACAAAATTGATACCCAGAAATCAGTACTGTTTCTATATATATTTCAATAACAAAATAACAGAGAAATTAAGAAAACAACTCCACTTAATAATTGCACCAAAAAGAACAAAATACCTAGGAATAAATGTAACCAAGGAGGTGAAAGACCTATACTCTGAAAACTATAGACTGATGAAAGACACCGAAGATGACACAAACAAATGGAAAGATATTCCATGCTCATGGACTGGAAGAATTAATATTGCTAAAATGTCCATACTACCAAACCTATCTAAAGAGTAAATGTAACCTCTATCAAAATGCCAACATCATTTTCACAAGAATAGAATAATACTAAAATTTGTATGTAACCATAAAAGACCCTAAATGTCCAAAACAATCTTGATAAAGAAAAAACTGAAGGTATCACAATTCCAGATTTCAAGATATACTACAAAGCTGTAGTAATCAAAACACTATGGTACTGGCATAAAAGTAGATACACTGGTCAATGGAACAGAGAGCCCCAGAAATAAACCCATGCTCATATGATCAATTAATCTGTGACAAAAGAAGAAAAAAAAGGGGGGGGGAGAGGAGGGCGGGAGACAGTCTCTTCAATAAATGGTGCTGGGAAAACTGGACAGCTACATGTCAAAATAATAAAACTGGACTACTTTCTAACACGGTACACAAAAATAAACTCAAAATGGATTAAAGACCTAAAACCATAAAAATCCTAAAAAACAGTGCAGGCATTCTCTGACAATGACCATAGCAACATTTTTCTAGGTATGTCTCCTGGAGCAAAGGAGACAAAAGCAAAAATGAGACTACACCAAAATAAAAAGCTTTTCCACAGCGAAGAAAACCATCAACAAAGACAACCTACTGAATGGGAGAAGATACTTGCAAATGATTTATCCAATGAAGGGTTAACATCCAAAATATATAAAGAACTTATACAACTCAACACCAAAAAACAATCCAATTAAAAAATGGGCAGAAAACCATTTGAAAAGACCTTTTCCAAAGATATACCGATGGCTAACAGATGCATGGAAAGATGCTCAACATCACTAATCTTCAGGGAAATGCAAATCAAAATCACAATGAGATATCACTGAACACCTGGTCAGAATGACTAAAATCAAAAAGACAAATAACAAGTGTTAGCAAGGATATGGAGAACAAAGAAACCCTCATGCACCACTGGTGGGAATGTAAATTAGCATACCCACTGTGGAAATCAGTATGGAGTTTCCTCAAAAAATAAAAAATAGAACTACCATATGACCCAATAATCCCACTACAGGGTATTTACCCAAGAAAAATGAAAACACTAATTTGAGAAGATATATACACCCCTATGTTTATTTGCAGCATTATTTATTTATAAATGCCAAGATATGGAAGCAATCTGTGTCCATTCATAGATGAACAGATAGGGAAGATGTGGAGTATATATGCATATATATATTACACATTATATATCTGTGTGTATATGCATGCACACACGCACACACAGAGGAATATTATGCAGCCATAAAAAGGACGAGATCACCCATTTGCAACCACACGGATGGACCTACAGCAGAGTATTATGTTAAGTGAAATAAGTCTGACTGAGAAAGTACAAATACTATATGATTTCATACATATGTGGAATCTAAAAAAAACAAATCAATAAACAAACAAAAAGCAGAATCAGACCTATAAATCCAGAGAGCAAACTGATGGTCACCAGAGGGCAGGGGGTTAGAAAGGATGGGCAAAATATGTGAAGAGTAGTGGGAGATACAATAGCATAATGCATAAACTTGTTGAATCACTATGTTGTACACCTGAAATTAGTGTAACATTGTGTCAACTACACTCAAAAAACTTAAGAAAAGATCTTGAGTATTAAAAGTGGGGGAGAGGGTTCTTTTTAATTCTTTTTTTCTTTTTGAGGTTTAACATCTATATAAAGTCCACAAATCAAATGTATTCATGAATACCTGAGTAACAAACATCCAGATAAAATATAAAACATTGGAAATTCAAATTTGATAGCCACAATGAAAAATTTAATAGAAGACATGTTAAGTCAGGTAAAAGACTCAATCCAACAACAATGCCTAAATCAGTTACTAGTAACAGAGAGAACAGAAAAAACAAAGAAGAATTAGGGCATATTACCATGAAATTTCAACATGGCAGAGTAAAGAAAAGATCCTGAAATTAGTTTCCAGAGAGAAAAAAGTTTACAAAAGGATGAAAATAAAAATTAAGAACACTGTCAGTACTATTGATAGCAACACTGGAAGCCAAAACACAACTTAATAACACTTCCCAATTTTGAGGAAAAATAATTTTCAAACCAACAGTTCTACCAAAGGATAAAATAATGGTAACATCTCAAAAATTTACATCACATTCACTTTTGTTCTTACTGTGCAGATGATATAGTCCACCAAAATAAGTGAGCACATCAATATTGGGGAAAATGCAAGGATGAAATATGAGACAGGAGAAGACAATGTCTGGACAATGGTAAAGGAAGTCCTGGAGTTACGACTATACACTTTAGCCTAGAAAACATCCACGCAGATTGGAACAGTACTGAGCGACTTCAGAGTGTGTCTAAGAAGAAAGAAGGGAGGGGACGGAGGAGATGATATGATATCACAGAGAAATGTAGAATGCGGAAGAATCAGCAACCGATACAGGTTGCAAACTAAGCAAATGATAAACAAGAAGGCATATGAGAGGATAAAGTATACACTTTGGTTCACCAAGTAAAAATATTTACCTTGTTGAAATGTAAATAGTAATTATTCAGTCAAAAATTATAATAGTTATGATAAGGGGGAAAAGAAACATTTGAGCAAAAAGAACTGAACAGATATCTAAAGCCGATAAATCAAGAAATAATGGTATACTATTTAGAATTATGGAACCAGGGGCGCCTGGATGGCTCGGTAGGTTAAGCGTCCAACTTCAGCTCAGGTCATGATCTCACAGTCTGTCTCAGAGCCTAGAGCCTGCTTTCAATTCTGTGTCTCCCTCTCTCTTCCCTTCCCCCACTCACACTCTTTCTTTCTCAAAAATCAACAAACATTAAAAAATAATAATAATAAAGAGAATTATGGAATTAAAAGTCAGAAACAATAAATGAGTAGAAAGTGGCACTAACGTGAATAGGAGCTAGGGAGAAAGAGAGCAGAAAAGTGATTTTATGTTATAAGCCCTTTTTTTCTTTTTCACATTTTAAAATTCCAGTTAGTTAACATAAAGTGTACTATTAGTTTCAGGAACAAAATTTAGTGATTCATCACTTACATACAACACCAGGTGCTCATTACAAGTGCCCTCCTTAATATCCATTGCCTATCTAACCCATCCCCCCCACCCTATAAGTCCTTTTTGACTTTAACTCTGTATCTCCTGCTTCAATTAAAAAAAATTCAAAATCTTTCTGCTTACTGTGTAAAGACTATATTGGAAGAGACAAGAATAGATAGAGGAGGCTGTTGGAACACTCTCTAGGGGAGAGATGGTAGTGACAGAAAGATGGGAAAAGATTCAACATCTATCTTGGAGGCAAAATGAACACTTCTAGGTGACTGATGAGATGAGTAGGTAAGAAAGACCGTGGTGCTAAGGATGACTCCCAAGTTTCTGGTATGTTTATCTGGGATGATGGTGCCTTTTACTGCTGTGAGACTTCTGAGGGACAGAATGCAGAAGTGGAAATACACAGATTTCTGAAGGAACAGCATGAGCTCAGTTTTGAACATGTTTAATTTGAAATTTCTGTGGGAAGAAACGGTTTATTATACATAATGCTTCAATGAGCAAATGATGTCTTTCTAAAAAGGTATAATGCTAGAAGAAAATGAAAGATAAATTAAGAATGGAGGGATGGAGTAATAGGAACTTGATTTACCTATGGCTTTATTTAAACAATAAAGAAAAAGTTTTCAGATATTAGACAAGGAGCAAAAGAAAGAAGAGAAAAAAACCAGGATGAGTCTTTAGAGTATACCAGCTTACTGCCTAGAAGTATACTGTTCAGGATGGGGAGGGGCACACAGAGCCAGATCTCATTACTGAATTGAGAGATTTGAGACGGAATTCAGAGAGGCCAAGATGCATGTAATTTGTGAGTCAGAATACTAGACAGAAGGGAAAACTATGGTGAGAGCCCTGGAGATCTGTGGTTATCTACTAGAGTTTGTCTGAATACTCGTCTGTGCATATTTATGGGGGAAAGGTCTCCTAACACACAGGGTATTGAGAAGAATCCTCAAAAGGAAATAAGCTAATGGTAGCGCTGGACCTACCCTAACGAAAGCTTAAAACCTTTAAAGCAAATATCAAAAGGACCCAACTGTTTCAAAGTAATTTGACTACTGATCAGGCAAAAAAAAAAAAAAAAAAAAAATAGCCAACACTACTTAAAGGAATACAAACCTAGCCACCAAAAATATAAAATTAATAAAGCCTAGCATTTGATCAAACGTTACCATATATAAAAGAGGCAGGAAAATAAAACCCCTTACTAGCATTGCAGGGGAAAAATGAAAGTAACAGAAGCAGAATTAGTCTCATTTGTGAGAATACTTTTCATTAGGTATCCTTTTTCTTTTATCTGAAGAACTTCATATAACCTTTTCATGGTTCAGGTCTGCTGGTGATGTTTTTCACCTTTTGTTTGTCTACAGATGTCTCAAGTTTTGTCTTCATTTTAAAAAGATTTTGCAGATGGGTAAAGAATCCTAGGTTTTTTCCTGCAATAATTTTCAGATGCCTTTGTATGGTCTTGTGGTTCATATACTTTCAGAAAAGTCTGTTACTATTCTTTTATTCGTTCTTCTGTACGTTTTCTCTGTTAGACTTTGAGGAATTTATTCTGGTTTTCAGCAATTTAATTCTGATGTGTCCTGGCATAGTTTTCTTTAGGTTTATTCTGTTCTAGGATCATTGCATTTGGGATCTGTGGGTTTATGGTTTTCATCAAACTTGGATAGTTTAAACCATCAGTTCTTCAAATAATTTTTCGTGTCCCTTCCTCCAACTCCCATCCTTTATGGGACTGTAGTTTCATATATGTAGACCGATTATTATTGTTTCAGAGATCACTGATATTCTATGCTTCATTTTGGATTGTGTCCATTTCCATGTCTTCACAATCATTTGCTGTTAATCCTATCCAGTGTATTTTTCATTGCTAGGCGTTTGATTTTGGCCTTTTCAAAATATGTAAATCTTTCATTTTTCTCATTATGTTTATTCTTTCTTCTACTCAAATATATAGAATATATTTCTACTAGTTATTTTAGTATCTTTGATTACTAAGTCCATCATCATAGTTACAGAAGGTCATTTCAGAGTGTTAAACACTGAGGTCTTCAAGAGGACATAACGATTTTTTTTAATTTATTTTTTAATGTTTATTTGTTTTTGAGAGAGGGAGACAGTGTGAGCAGGGGAGAGCGCAGAGAGAGGGAGACACAGTATTTGAAGTAGGCTCCAGGCTCTGATCTTGTCTGCAGAGCCTGATGCAGGGCTTGAACTCATGAACCATGAAATCATGACCTGAGCCAAAGTCGGATGCTTAACTGACTGAGCCACTTAGACGCCCCAAGGATTCAACAATTATAAATGTGTACACCTACTACCTTCAGGGGTACCTACCTGGGTGGCTCAGTCAGTTAAGCATCCAACTTTGGCTCAGGTCATGATCTTGCAGTTTGCGGCTCTGTGCTGACAGCTTGGGGTCTGAAGCCTGCTTCAGATTGTGTCTCCCTCTCTCTCTCTGCCCCTCCCCACTCATGCTCTCTTTTCAAAAATAAACAAACATTAAAAAAAAAAAATCTGAATAGGCCTGCATCTATTCAAGAAATTGAATCAATAATTAATAACCTTCCAAAACAGAAAGGGGATGCCTGCATAGCTCAGTCAGTTAAGCACCTAACTCTTGATTTTGGCTCAGGTCATGATCTCACGGCACTGGGCTCTGCACTGACAGCTTGGAGCCTGCTTGGGATTCTTTCTCTCCCTGTCTCTCTGCCCCCTCTGCTGCTTGCACTCTCTCTGTTCTCTAAGTAAATAAATAACATTTAAAAGAAATACAAACAAACAAACAAAGAAACAAACAGAAAGCACTAGGGCCAGACTGGTTTATAGGTGAATTTCTCCAAACACTTTTTTTCTAATTGTCCTGAGATACTGACATACATCACTGTGTAAGTTTAAGGTATACAGGGGGCGCCTGGGTGGCTCAGTCAGTTGAGTGTCCGACTTCGGCTCAGGTCATGATCTCGCGGTCTGTGAGTTCGAGCCCGGCATCGGGGTCTATGCTGACAGCTCAGAGCCTGGAGCCTGCTTCGAATTCTGTGTCTCCCTCTCTCTCTGCCCCTCCCCCACTCGTGCTCTGTCTCTTTCTGTCTCAAAAATAAACAAACATTAAAAAAAAAAAAAGATATACAGAATAACTTGACTTATGTACACTGTGAAATGATCACCATAGTAAGTAAATCACTACCATACCGACACACACACACACACACACACACACACACACACACAAATCCTTGTGATTGGAACTATTAACAACTTTCAAAAACACCATACCAGCGTTAACTATGGTCATCATTGTTGTAAATCACATCCCCAGTACTTATTTATCTTATAACTGGAAGTGTGTACCCTTGACCACCTTCATCCACTTTCCCCACTCCCCATCTCCTGCTTTTGGTAACCACAAATATGATCTAGGAGTTTTTTTTGTGTGTGTGTGTTCCAAATATAAGTGAGATTATACAGTATTTATCTTTCTCTGACTTATTGTACTTAGCGTAATGCTCTCAAGGTCTATCAATGTTGTCACAAATGGCAGGCTTTCCTTCTTTTTTATGGCTGAAGAATACCTGTGGGTGTATACCACAACTTTTTATCCATTCATCTATCAGTGAATACTCAGGTTGTTTCCTTGTCTTGGCCATTGCAAATAATAATGCTGCTATGAACATGCATGTGCAGATATCTTTTAATGATAGTAGTCTCATTTCCTTTAGTTATATTCCCAGAAGCAGAATTGCTGAATTGTATCACAGTTCTATTTTTAATTTTTAAAGGGACTTCCATACTGTTTTCCATCGTGACTGGGTTCCATTTTCTCCATATCCTTGACAACATCTACCTCTTTGTCTTTTTGATAACAACCATTCTAACAGGTATGAGGTAACACTGCAATGTGATTTGATTTGTATCCTCTAATGATCAGTGATGTTGAATACTCTTTCATGTATCTGTTGACCATTTGTGTTTCTTCTTTGTAAAAATGTCTATTCAGTTTTTTTACCCATTTTTAATTGGATTACTTATGGGGTTTTTTTTTTTTTGCTATTGAGTTGTATGAAGTCTTTCTATAATATAGCTATTAACCTGTTCTCAGTTATATGATTTGCAAATATTTTTTTCCTATTCAGTAGTTTTTCATTTTGTTACTGTTCCTTTAGCTGTGCAGAAATTTTTTGGTTTGATATAACCCTATTTACTTATTTTTGCTTGTGCTTTAGGTGTTATATCCAAAAACTCACTGTCAGGACCCATGTCAAGGAGCTTTTCTCCTATCTACCAAACATTTAAGGAAGA
The DNA here is from genome assembly GCA_030068075.1 of Paguma larvata. Taxonomy (NCBI): domain Eukaryota; kingdom Metazoa; phylum Chordata; class Mammalia; order Carnivora; family Viverridae; genus Paguma; species Paguma larvata. Next base: position 3,508,270 of record CM057827.1, read on the forward strand.
AATTATACTAATTCCCTACAATCTCTTTCGGAAGATAAAAGCAGAGGAAATATTTCTAATTCATTCCTAATTCAACATTAGTCTAATACCAAACACCAAAGGCATTATAAGTAAACTACAGGCCAATATCCATGCAAAAATCTTCAACAAAATATTAGCAAGTAGATTCCAACAATGCATAAAAAGAATAATACATTGTGACCCAGTGGGATTTATGCCAACTATACAAGGGTGGTTCAATATCCAAAAACCAACATAATCCATCTCATCAAAAGACTAAATAATTAAAAAAAAATCACATGATCATATCAAATGTAAAAAAAAAAAAACCATGACAAAGTCTAATACCCATTCATGATTAAAATCTCTGTAAACCAGCATACAGAGGAACATTTCTCAACCTGATAAAGAATACCTACAAAAACCCTTTAACTAAGGACATACTTAATGGTGATAAACTTGGAAGTTTTCCCACTAAGATCAAGAACGAGGCAACAATATCCTCTCTTACCACTGCCTTTCAGTATCTTACTTGAAGTACTAGCTAATGCAATAAGAACAGCAAATAAAAGGTATACAGACTGGGACAGAAGAAGACTGTCTTTACTTACAGGTATGATCATCATCCCTATAGAAAATATGAAGGAATCAACAATAACTCCTCAAATAATTATAGAAAGGTTGCAGGACACAAAGTAAACGTACAAAAGTAAATTGCTTTCTTATCTACCAGCAGTGAACAAGTGGAATTTGAAATATAAAACACACTATTTACATTAACATACACAAAACAAAATACTTGTGTATAAATCAAACAAAAATGTATTAAGATCAAAATGAGGAAAACTACAAAAGTGTAATGAAAGAAATCAAGAAATAAATAAATGGAGAGATGTTCCATTTTCATGGCTATGAACACTCAATATTGTTAAGATGTCAGTTCTTCTCAACTTTATCTACAGATTCAATGCAATCGAAATCCCAGCAAGTTATTTTATGAATATCAACAAACTAATTCTAATATTTATATGGAAAGGCAAAAGACTCAATAGTCAACACCATATTGAAAGAGAAGAACAAAGTTGGAGGACTGAGGCTACATGACCTCAAGACATACTATAAAGCTAACATAATCAAGATAGGGTGCTACTGGCAAAAAAAAAAAAAAAAAAAAAAAAAAAAAGGCAAATAGATCAATGGAACAGAATATAATGCCCAGAAATAGACCTATATAAATACGATCAACTGTTCTTTGACAAGAGAGCAAAGGCAATACAATGGAGGAAAGAAAAGTTTTCAATATACGACGCTAGAACAACTGGACATCCACATGCAAAAAAAAGCCTCTAGACCCAGACCTTGTACCCTTCACAAAAATTAACTCAAAATGGACCACAGTTCTAAATGTACAATGAAAAACTGTAAAACCCCTAAATAATATAGGAAAAAATCTAGATGACCTTTGGTTTATTGAGGATTTCTTAGATATGATGACAAAGGCATGATCCATGATAAGCTAGACTTCATTAAAATTACAATTTTCTGCTCTTTGAAAGAAACTGTCAGAGAATGGAAAGATAAACCAGAGAGTGGAATAAAATATCTGCTAAAGGAATATCTAAAAAAGTACTGATATCTAAAATAAACTAAGAACACTTAAAATTCAACAAGAAAACAACCTGATCAAAAAATAGGCCAAAGACCTTAACAGACACCTTACCAAAGAAGATGTACATAAGGCAAATGAGCATATGAAAAGATGCTCCACATCTTATGTCATCAAGGAAATAAAAATTAAAATACCACTAAAATGTCATTGTACATTTATCAGATTGGCCACAATGCAGAACACTGATACCACCAAATGCTGGTAAGGATTCAGAACAAGAACTCTCATTCATTGCTGGCATAATACAAAATGGTACAGCTACTCTAGAAGACAATTCGGTGGCTTCTTAAACAACTAAACCTTTTTTTACCAGGTGATCCAACAATCACATTCCTTAGTATTTACCCAAAGGAGTTAAAAACATAGGTCCATAGAAAAGCCTCCACACGAATGTTTATAGCAGCTTTACTTATAACTTCAAAACATGGAAAATATCTAAGATACTCTTCAGAAGATAAGTGGATAAATAAAGTGCAGTACACCCAGAAAATGGGATATTACTCAGTGCTGAAGAGAAATAAGCTATCAAGCTATAAAAGATACAGAGAAAACTTAAATGCACATTACTATATACAAAAGAAGCAATCTGAAGAGACTACATAGTGAATGACTCCAGTTGTAGGATATTCTAGAAGAGGCAAAACTATGGAATGACTGTAAGGATATTAGTGGCTGCCAGGGGTTGGGGGAGAGGGAAGCATGAACAGGTAGAGCACGGAGGATTTTCAGGGCAGTGAAATGAATCTGTATGATACTATGATAGATACATGGCGTTATGCATTTGTCCAAACCCACAGACTGTATAATACCTAGAGTTAATGCTAGTGTAAGTCCTGAACTCTAGATGATAATGATGTGTCAGGTGTAGGTATATCAACTGTGCCATTCAGGTGTGGGATGTTGACAGCGGGAGGCTGTACATGTGTGGGGACACAGAGTAAAGGGGAACTCTGTACTTTCTGCTCAATCTTGCTTTGAACCTAAAACTGCTCTAAAAAATAAAGTTTTTTTTCTTTTCCTTTCCTTTCTTTTTTTTATTTTAGAGAGTTAGAAAGCATGTGAGTGAGGGGCAGAGGGGGAGAGAGAATCCTAAGCAGGCTCCACACTCAGCACGGAGCCCTGTACAGGGCTTGATCCCATGACCCTAGGATCATGACCTGAGCACAAACCAAGAGTCAGATACTCAACCGACTGAGCCACCCAGGCTCCTCTCCTCTAGTTTTTTAAAACAAAAGAACCTTAGATGGCTAATACAGAAATGAAAACATACTTAACTTTATAAACTAAAATGAAATACTGTGTTTTTTCACTCAAAGAACCAAACACTAAAAACTGATAATATTCAAGTGTTAGTGACACTTTGGAACAATGGGTTTTCATATGCTGATGGCTGGAATGTAAATTGGTACAGCAGTTTCCTCCTTATTCATGGTTTCATTTTCCATTGTTTCAGTTAACAGTGGTCTGGAAGCACATGATCCTTCTCCTGTATCATCGGAAGATCAGCAGTAGCCTAACTCTATGTCACAATGCCTGTATCATCTACCGCACTTCGTCTCATGTTGTCATTTTATCATCTCACATCATTGCAAGAAGGGAAAATACAGGACAATAAGATATCTTGAGAGAGAAGCCACATTCACATGACTTTTATTACAGAATATCTTTATAACTGTTCTACTTTATTATCTATTGCTGTTAATCTCTTATTGTGCCTGACTTATAAATTAAACTTTATCATAGATATGTATGTATAGGAAAAAACATAATATATATAGGGGTACTACTATCTGTGGTTTCATGCTTCTACTAGGGATCTTAGAACATGTCCCCTGTACATAAGTGGGGCACTACTGTATAACCAACCACTTGAGAAACTCCTGCATATAAATACAAAACTGCAAAACCACCCACAGAGCAATGGCAGCAACTTCTTGTTTATGGATATATATACACACAGAGATATGGATAAATGTATATGCATGTGTATGTTAATGTATTTTTAAAAGTACTAGAAGAATACACACTAACTTATGACAGTGGTAGCTTTGCAAAGGGAAATTATGAGAATGTGACTCAAGAAGCTTACCTATGTTATTGTGACTTTTTAATTCTTTATACTTTTCTGTATTTTTTTCCAAAAAAATCCATTAAACATAAAAAAACACTGTAATTTCAGTCATTAGATCAAAATAGTAATGTCCTAAAGCTGTCCTAAATCTATGGTACAACAGAATTATGTACCAGTGATAATGACAATAGTTCACATTTTCTCTGATGGTTGAATACTTTCCGTCATGACATAACTGGGTCAGCCAAAAGTAATCCGCATTTCATTTCAGAAGGCATAAACAGAATTACTACAAGAGAGTTCGAGTTGTAGACTGCTTAAGGAAGACAATACTCATAGTCGTTTCCTTAGTGCTGTGTCAGGACCTTCAGTAAAGGAAGTGACACAACCTGCCTGAATCACTAAAATCAAATAGTGACTTACACGAAGGAAACACTGCGAAAGCTACATCCTGAAAATGTCTTTTTTATACTTCCCAAGAAATAAATTAAGTCATCATAATGAAGTATTACATAATAATATATACCCGATACACTTCTAGTAAGGAAAGAACCTACGTTAGACTCCTCCTGTTCCACCTTACCTCAATGATTTCTTTATCTTAAATACAAAACCTTAAAGAATACAGTAAAAAACGAACACACACATACAAACATAGATAGCTTATTTCATGGAGTAGGGAATGGGGTGAGCTAAGTGTCAATATCAGTCATATATACGTCACCCAACTCATACTTTCATGAAGAATTTAATACTTACTAAAAGTCTTACAGATGTCAGAAACAGCTTTGAAGACTCTATCGGAGAAATTCACTTTCACCTTCACATACTTCATGTTGGGAAGTTGCAGGCGGAGAAGTTTGTGCTGGGGGGTGAACTGAAGCTTGGCATCTGCCTGAATGCCATACTTATCCAAGGTCCAGTGTGTTTTAAGAAGCCAAGTTCTCTTCTTTTCCCACCAGAGAGCATGGTCAGACCAATCTTTTTTTACATCTATAAAAAAACAAGCAATAAATAAAACACTTAAAAATCACTAAGATTACCTCAGGACAAATTACAAGAAGAAAACTAAATTGGGTGTTTAATACAAGTGACTAACTAAATACTAAGTGTCTTCTATGTTATAGGTACAAAAGAAATACTAAACAGCTGAGAAAACACACTCTGTGCCCTTGAAAGGCCATAAACAAGGTAGCTGAGGCCATATACAAGGTAACTAATAATGCTTATATTAGTGCAATATGGGACACACAGCAATGAAGAGGGAATAAATACACTATAGTCACTCAGAGAACAAAGAGAACCCTGGGGACTGGACTCAGAAAACTTAACAAGGTGGAGTTGGTAGGTTCTGAGCCCAGCATTGAGAAACGGACACTATTCTGATAGGGCAGGAGAGAAGGCTGAGGTTTGTTTATGAGGCTGCAGATGCATGCTGAGGTGCGTAGGGAGTACTGAAGAGTAAGATGCGGAATCAAAGTGAACAAAACCAGTATCCTAGGTAAAGAAGAGCATGTGAAAAAAAATCCATGAGAAAGAGGAAACAACAACAACAACAAAAACCCAAAAAACTATATCCCAACTATAAAAGCTGTCCCAAATACATTCTAAGAAAAGTAACTTTTAAGTTACACTGACCCAACTCCCCCCTCCCATATTTTCATACAGGCATAACAGAAAACATTAATACCTGTTAAACTGTTTTACAGCCTTATACAATTAAATTAGATGAAATCAAATTAAAGAATAAACACAAGATCTGGCTTCCCTCAATAAACCAGATCATAACAATAAACCTGCAAAATAAAATCCAACTTCAGCTAGTTTTTAAATAGCAATAAAAGTAAAGACTTTTTAGATTAATTATGCATTAAACTAAGAACAAAAAATGGGGGACAGGATATTAAAAAAAAATAGCCAAACAAAGCCTTCCAGGGGAAGAAAAAACCTGAAAAATGGCATTCTTGCAAATAAAAACAAAGACTATTATGATTCTGATAAAAAGCTCATTTTAATACAACTTTAAAAAAGCTAGTTAATATTAAAACCATAGCTTAAAAGCATATACTAATGTGGAACTTCTTAAAAAAAAGTTCATTTATTTATTTTTAAAGAGAGAGAGAGAGAGAGGGAGAGAGCACGCACATCAGGAAAGGGGCAGAGAGAGAGAGTAGGAGACAGAGAATCCTAAGCAGGCTCTGTGCTATCAGTACAGAGCCCAACGAGAGGCTCGAGCCCACGAACAAACCCATAAACAGTGAGATCATGATCTGAGTCAAAATCAAGAGTCAGACACTTAAATGAGCCACCCAGGCACCCTAAATATGGAACTTTATAAAAATACAACTTGTATAACTGAAAGTCTCATGTAGTAAAAAATAAAATTCCCACATTGATTATGTGATTAGAAACACCTTCTCTAAATGGTAAAATACATCACATGATTGAACTACTCATTATGAAAGAAAACACATCACAAGTGGAAAAAGACTTTAAATTCCCTAGATGTTAAAAAAAACATTAATCAGTAAATACTTCAATGGGAGAACTATGCTACTTGTGTTATGTTGCCATTTTGAAATTTTAACATTTTTTTTGGAAAGCCCAATTATGTTATTTGACATTTGCTGTGGAAATATATATAACTCTTATCTTATAAATACTCACTTAAATGTGACACAATGTACCTTAAGCTTTTTTCCAGCACAGAATTTGTCAATTAGCTTTTAGAAACAGCTAATCTGTTCTAGCTCCCAGGAAATCACCAAGGTTGGGACCTTTTCATTTACTGTGAGATAAATTGTCACACATGTTATATAGACAGTTTACTTTTCTCTTCCTGAATACAGAACCGAACCTGAAAAGAATGAACCAAGCTGAGTAAGGCTGAGATGAACTGAGTTAATGGTAGGTAGGCATATAATACTTTCTTCCCCATACCTCAATCCATTCGCTATACTGTACTCTGGTGCCAATGTCAAGCATTAAGGAAGCCGTATCTCCCAATAGGAGGAGAAGGGAAGAAAAAGCTGTACCCTACTAACTACAGCAATCGTCTGCAAAAACGAATTTTATATCATTTGAATTCCCCCAAAAGGCAAACCTGAGATGAGAACTTTGAGGGGAAGCACACTTGAGGGGATTAGGAATGGTGAGGGCGGATAGAGAAAAGTCTATTACGGGTTCCCTGACTGGTGTGGATAACTGGAGTTTAGTCTTGCCCGAGACCCTCTGAGGAATTATGTAGAACATGTCTAAGAGTTGTCCTGCTAAGGAAAGAGAAGCTGGGGTATCTAACCGCTTTCATGGTTAAAGATTGCCCCCAGAACCATTAAATTCCTAGTATTTTCTGGCTGTCATGCATGTAGCTGGCCACCATTCACTTGGGCAGAGCAAACTCAAAGCCCCAAATATTTGTATCAGGACTTCTAAAGAAAAACTTGGTAGGACCTTGATGCATGAAAATTCAATCTTCCTCTTTAAAAATCAGACCCTCCCTGTCTATTCCCCCTCCCTTTCTCACGACAAAGGAGCAGTCCCCCTGCATCCGGCAAGAATAAACATAGATAAGATCCGAAGTTCATGTACTCAACATCCTATTAGTCTGTTTACCTACAGAAGAAAATCTCGTATCGACTGTAAGACCAGTCTTTTTTTTAACCACAGAAAACGTGATTAAGTAACAATAAAGAAAAATTACACAAAATAAAAGCAGAAACAGGATGCTGAAAAAGATCAGAAGTGTCAACAGTGCACATGCCAAGAGAAAAAAAAACAAGAAAAGCAGGCACTCTGACAGCAAAAACAGTAGATATGTTGGAAGATGAGACGGCTGGATCCTGGGAGACTGTGACGTAATGTTCAAATAGGATTTTCAGTAGCATTCTTAAATAAAAACACCAGGAACCTAATTGCCTTTAATTGTAGGGTAATCGCTACTACAGAATAAGAACAAACAACATCTATGAACTATTAATTCAACAAATATCCAGTGAACATGTACAATGTGCCAGAAGGTACTGTAGCAATGATGCTAAGAACAAAGTCCTGGCATCTTTGAAGAAGGCCAATATAGTAGAGGGAGGAAGTGAAGAAAATAGTAGGAGGGGACATCAGAACTAGTCAGGAGCCTTGTAGATTATAAAGTGGTGTATCTTTTATTATGAGAACGAGAGAAGCCATTAAAGCAGTGGCTTTTGCCTGTCTGATATTAGAATTATCTGAGCAACTTCTCAAATATACTAATGCCTGGACCCGTCCCAAACCATTCTTGGTGTGTGTGTGTAAACTGGTTTTCAGCAGGAGTGTTATGTTTCAAAATCTTTACCAATAATTTTGAAGAAATGCAGGGGCACAGGTGTGCAAATTGAGAGTCACATTGAGAGACTATGTAAGAAGTTAATGTGGGAGTGGAAATGATGAAAGTCTGAGTGCAATGGCTGGACAGTGAGGAAACCGTAATAAGGAATAGAGAGAGCTTTTCCTGAGTATTTTGTTACAGTAAGGAGCACAATAATGGATGGCAGATGGATAGAAAGGGGATGGCAAGTCCAAGGGGTATTTTTAGTTTTGTTTTTAAGAAGAGAAAACTATTACAATATCATTTAAACCGAGGTTGGAATAATCCTGTAAAGCTTAAAACACTTACAATTATCATCATTCCTTAATTTGCTCTTCAGCTTCACTGTGTTGCAGTTTTTAGAGACTTGACTGAGCTCTCTTCAATATGCAAATCAATGTTTTCTCACCTTCTAGAAAATCTTCCTTTGGGGCTGGCTTTGTATTATACTTATGTATCATACTTTGAAACTAATATATATACATCAAGTCCCACAACTGGCTTCGCCCAGGATATCACAATAATATAGCTATTCTATTCAGAAGCAGCAAAAACAAATTTTATACACTGATCAGAATCCTGAGAAAAATATACCAATTGAGAATCATTCACCAAGGCAAGCATAAGGGCCAACTGTAAAACTGAACAAATTTTCTCTGTGTATAAAGCAGTATATCTTGGTGCAATAGCTACTGAAAGCACTTAAGTTATCCAGTACATTACAGTACAGCTTGTCTCTCTACACATACGCAACTGTAACTGGTATAATCACTATCTGCACAAGGGTAGATTTCACATAACAACACGTATGTTTACATATTCCTCCAATTAAAGACTGAGTAGAAGCATAAAAACGTTATGCTGATTTTATTTATTTGAGAGAGAGAGAGAGATAGAGGGAGAGAACAAGCAGGGGAGGGGCAGAGGGAGGGAGAATCTTATGCAGGCTCCATGCCCAGCGTGGCTGACTCGGGGCTCGATCCCATGACCGTGAGTTGAAATCAAGGGTTGGACGCTTAAACCGACTAAGCCACCCAGACATTCCTATGCTGACTTTAAAAGTAAAATGGACATGTATAAATAATTCTGAACAAATAATGAAAATGCTGATTAGTAAAATAATGGTTTTATTTTTCTTGTGTGGTATTAGGATTTATAAAGAAACATTTGCATAATCTAAAACTTGGGAACAACTTTCCATGTATGTAAATCCCTTCTACATCAAAATCTGGGCCCTGTGCCAAGTTCAAAACAAACATTTCTGATTTTTCAGAATAGCAGCCTTGGTGCTTCAAACACAGCATCACATAACTGAACACACACACAACTGAACACACTCACACACACACACAATTACAAACATACACAGGAATAAACAGCCCGGCACCTGCCATGCATGGGAGGAGTTAGCAAGCATCACCATAAAGGGGACTTGTTTTATCAGCATTACAAAACCATTCAAGGGGCAGATCATTTTTCCAAGTCGCAATCTTCGACTATGCTCTAATAGTCCATTTTTCCAACGTCGCAATCTTTGGTTATGCTCTAGGTATAGTGTAACCACCTTATTTTATTTGGTATATTGTGATTTTAAAATTTTTTTATTTCGACTGTCAGAAGCAACATACCATAAATACAAACTTTCTCAGAAAGAAAACCTAAGGAGAAAATGTACCATAAAGTCACTCTTTTCTTTCCTGAGGGACAAAAATATTATTTATTCGTAAATTTTGCCTTTTTAGTAATTTTTCAGAATTCAAGAACTATTTACATTATAGTTTCATATACCTAATAAAGGTCTTCTATAATAAATTTTAGCAATATGTGCTAATTTTTCAAAACATTTTGCCAGCACTGAGGAATGTATAGAATTGCTGAATCACTATCTTGTACACCTGAAACTAATGTAACACTGCACGTTAATTATATTGGAATTTAAAAATAAATAAGCTTTTTATTTAAATTAGTTAATAAAAAAAAACATTTTGCCTAGATTCTGGAAAGAATTATTCCTGTATTTCTCCCTTATTTAAAGGATCCAATCATGTTGTGCTCTGTTCCACATAAAAATAACACTATCTGATAGGCACTCAAATTCATGTCATTAAAATTGCAAATGGCTAAAACACTAACTGAATCAATAAAAATCTTCCCCCTTGACTGCAACAGAATGCTGCTCAAATTCAAGAAGTAATTGAATATTTATCCTACAAAGACACCATGTGTATTCTAAGGAACAGAAGGCTTAGGGTTTCATTATTGGGGTGCTAAGTATACAAATATTGCTTATTCTACCCAATGGCTGTTGAGGCATTCACCAGCTCCATGACTCACAAAAGAAAAGCAAATATTTCAAAAGCTTTCTGCTAGGGAAAATATTATGTCCCTCTTTATGCGATGACAGCTACCTTACACTCTAGAAAATATGAACACAGAGAAAAGGGATACGTTATTAACACCCTATTTAACCTTGTCCTAATAAGGGCCATAATTCCTTCTTGACCATTTTGATATGCAATTCTAAAATGCAATTATTTACTTTCATTTTTAAAAAATTTTAGGGGCACCTTGGTGGCTCAGTTGGTTAAAATGTCTGACTCTTGATTTTGCTCAGGTCATGATCTCACGGTTCATGGTTTGAGCACTGCACTGGGCTCCAGGCTGACAGCGGGGAGCCTGGTTGGGATTTTCTCTCCCTCACTCCCTGCACCTCTCCTGCTCCTGTGCTCTCTCTCTCAAAATAAACTTCATAAGTAAAATAAAATAAATGAAATTAAAAATTAAAAAATTTAATTGTTTAAAAAGCAAAAAAAAAAGCCAAATAGAAAGTTAGCTGAATTAACTTATTCAAGTACTCACATTTAAAAAAATAAGTAACTAATTAGAAACAGTTTAAAATAAACAGGAAACAAGATGTTACTTTTAAGCAGCTTAGATTTCTGGTTGCAAATTTAAGAAATAATATTCATTCGGGAAGGAAATACAAAATTTGTTTAGCATTATCATAACTTCCATAAACCAGAAGCAAAGTTTATATTAGATAATCTTTGTTAACTCAACATTTTATTTTAAATTAGAAGTACACAGACACTTTCTGGGCACATGCCTTATTTTCTGTAAATAGATATTTTTCTACCACGCTAATATTATATACACTTTCTGCTGTTTCCTCTTGTTTTGGGATCTTCTTAAAACCCCAAATTAGGTAGTAATAACTACTGCATGTCAAGAATTTACCCTGTCTTTACTGATGGCAAAGAACTCTCAAATCCTAGTAAGCTATTAACAAAGCTACTAATAAGCAACTGGTTGTGACACCACTGCAAGCCAGCCACGCAAACCGACGAGACCAGTCAACATCACAGGCCAGGGTCCTCTGGACCTCCAAAATAAGACTTCCGAACTTCTCCGCTGCACCGTTTGCTTACATCACCTAGTCACTCACCTACCAGACTTAAGAGGATCTTCCCTCCTTCATTTCACAACCAGACTGACCCAACCTTGTTTTATTGCACTTGCTTTGTGGCAACCCAGCTTTGAGCAAATCTGTTGGTGCCATTTTCCCAAAAGCATCTGCTCACTTTGTGCTTCTGTCATATTTTGGTAATTCTTGCAGTATTTCAAACTTTTCATTTTTGTTATGGTTATCTGTGATTAGTGATTATGACTTGCTGAAGGCTCGGAGGATAGCATTTTTTAGTAATAAACTATTTTTAAATTAAGGTATGTATATTGTTTTTTAGACATAATGTTACTGCACACTTAACAGACTACAGTGTAAACATAACTTTATATGCACTGGGAAACCAAAAATTTCATTGGGCTATTTTATTGGGATGTTCATTTTATTGTGGTGGTCAAGAATCGAATCCAAAGTATCCCCATGGTATGCCTCTGTCATAAATTTTATGATCAACGGCGTCTAAGACACCACTGGGCAATCTAGGTTTCTTTCATCCACTGCTATATTTCAACCTTCACAACCTTCCTAAAAGTCCTGACTATCCTCCATCCTTCTAGGTTGATAATCATGGATTCTACTTCAGAAAATACCAAAACTATCAAGATTGGAACTATTTCGCCTACATGCCAACCAAATCTACAAATCCTCTTGCATCTGTACATTTACAGGTCTTCTGCATTTGTATTGTGATAAAAAAAAGTGTCTATTTATCTCAAACCCATCCTATTAACTATGCTCTGACACCCTTCCCACCTTCTAGGCACCACACACTTCTTACACTGGCTCTGTAGGCTATCTCATCCATTTCCATGGCATTAAATGGCATCTGTACACTTAACATTTCTAATTTTTATCTCCAGCCCCACTTTCTGCGTAGAGCACCAGTTTATACAACCTACTGCCTATCCCATATCTCCATCTGGATGTCTCGCAAGCATCTCAAACTTAACATATCCGAAACAACCCAATATTCTCCTATCCCTACTGTCACTAAATAGCACTAACCAACAAGCCAGTTTGCTCAAACCAGAGTCTAGAAGTAATAGATTCTTCTCTTCCCACCATCCCCCACAGTTATCAGCAATCCTTTCAGTTCAACTTCCAAAACTCTCCACTTTCCAGTGGCATGAAATTTCGTTCAGGTCACTATCACCTCTTCCACAGATCACTGGACAGGCTCCTAATCAGTCTCCTGATTCCATTCAGCACTTTCAATACAACATCCAAGGTGATGAACTCAACACTCATGTCATTCCCCTGCTGAAAAGACTTTAACAGCTTCTGAATGCACTCAAAATAAAACCCACTGCCTTATCACAGTCTACAAAGCCCCACACAATATGGGCTATCTACTCCTCTTAATTTACAGTGCTACTCTTTCTCTGCTTCAACCACACTTTCCTCCTTCTATTCCAAGACGTAATAAGCTCTTTCCTCCCTCACTTTGCACATGCTATTCCACTCTGAATGTCTAATTACCTCTCATCTTTCAAATTTTAGTTTAAATTTCATGTTCCCAGAGAAGCCTTTCTTAACCACCCTAAAATAAAGCTTCCAATGTCCTATGTCTCTCCAATATCCTCTATTTCAGTACACTGATGATCAAAATTTGCATTCATTTTGTTTGTTGCTCATGGGAGGAAAAAGTGTCTTCTTCCCTACTAGACTATAATCTCTGAAATAAAAACAATGTCTATTTCAATCACCATTATATTGCTAGCACCTAGCACACTGCCTGGCACACAATACCTGATAAATCCTCACATTGAAAAATTTAAAGATCCTTCATTACTACCCCAAAAAAGTCAACCCCAAGGAAATTATCCTTAAACCACCAAGAAAAATCATACAGAAGATTAATTTAGTTGTATGTTTAAAAAAAAACATTTTGTCTTCAACTTCGGAACTGAAAACATGCTTCTACACTAACCAGAAGCACAACAGAGATTTCCTTAGACATGGGGAAACCAAACTGAATTGACTTCCTCTTCTTTCTTTTCTTTTTCTTCTAAATTCTTTCTTTCCTTCTAAAAAGAATGAATTACTTTGTCCAAGACAAACCCTACTGTGTGAAATGATTATGTTCCAAAAGTTCATTTACCACAAAGAAACATTAAAAACAATAGCTAGGTTTCAAATCAGACTGTTAGGCAAATCTAAAATAACCCAAGACATATTACTAACAATTATTATACCATACCAAACATGTCTCACAAGTTATTTTTGTGAAATATATGGATAGCACTTCAACTTGAGCTGTTGTAAGGAAAACTGCTAACGGTGGCACCCGCAGAATCTGGGTTAGAGAGGGAAGAGAAGGCTGCCCACAAGCTGTGGGAGTGACAAGGGCCCCCTGACAAGGTAAGGTCCTTGGCTTCTCCCTGTCCTCTTTCCTCAATTCCAGGAATTAACCTGCCTCCATCCTCTTTTCCAGTTGTAATTTGTTGTTTTAAGCCAAGGTTTCTTACATTTACTAAGCTACTGACAGTAAAAGAGCTTTAGTTTCTGCTTTCCTCTCCAACAGCTGAAACGAATATACAAACTCTCGTGATGTTTCTAATGAAACACCAATAATGTGTAAAGACAGGGTCTATACGTAATATTAATGCTTTAGTAAGTTTTCAAATTATCTCTATGATGTTACCCCCAATATCTACTGAAATGTAAGGACATCAGATATTAATTTCACTATTCAATCACATATTCCTTTGTCCCTGGCTCTCCTTCCTCCCAAACTTCTTTTAATTTCAGAGGTGAGTATGCTGAGAATCCCCCTCCCATGATTTTAGGATGTTTCTTCTTGTTCTTATATCTTTAATTATTTAGACCTTCAAGAAGGCAAAGAGGAAGCAAAATGGATGAAGAGTGTTATTCTTAAGGTGCACAATCGACAAATGAATTAATAAACATTTTCCAAGTATTTACTATTTGCCACACTAAGGTAGGCCATGGGAATATAAAATTAGTAAGAATTCCCATTCTAGAGAAACTTACCGTCCCAAGTAAGGGACACGGACAAGTAAAATGAACTAAAATGATAAAAGAACAAAAATGCCACACAAGAAACCAACTGTAATGTAAAAGATGAACTGGTCTTTGAGGAAGAGGTGACATACTGCCTGGGACTTAAGATATGTGGGAGTTCCAACACGAGCTAAGAGGAGCTATGCTACAGACCATGGAGGCTCTAAATCAGATTATTTTATGAAAGTAACTATCATGAGATTATGGAGAATAAATTGGAAAAAGGAAGAGCCTAGTAACAAGAAATTTACCGCAACGTTCTGAAAGCAGGATCCAATCTAAGGCAGAAGCCTAAGAAGCCAAAAATGATGAACATATATAAGTTAGAATCACAGATCTTAATGACAGTGGCTATAGATGAGAGAGGACAGCTGGAAGGGGGAGAGGAAAGCTAGAAAGATCCTTACTTGAGAATTAAATGGACAGTAACAAAAGCACTAAGATTTGTTTATTGAACATTTAATACATACGGCTAAAACTTACCACATTCTCACAAAATACTAAGCATTAAATACTACTATAATCCCTGTTCTAGAAATGAGAAAACCAAAGGATACAGGAGTTACATAACTTGGCCAAAGGTCATAAAGCTAGTATATACAGAAGTTAAGACTTTGAATCCAGATCAGTGTGGCATTCTTGGGGCGCCTGGGTGGCTCAGTCCGTTGGGCATCCGACTTTGGCTCAGGTCATGATCTCACACCTCGTGAGTTTGAGCCCCACACTGGGCTCTCTACCGACCATTCAGAGACTGGAGCCTGCTTCTGATTCTATGTCTCCCTCTCTCTCTGCCCCTCCTCTGCTCGTGCTCTGTCTCTCTCTCTCTCTCTCAAAATTAAATAAACATTCAAAAAAAAAGGAGGAAGTGGCATTCTTTCTTTTTAAGTTTTTATTTTAATCACCGGTGCCCATCACAAGTGCCGTCCTTAATCCCCATCATCCATTTTACCCATCCCCCCACCCACCTCCTCTCTGGTAACCATTGGTTTGTTCTCTATAGTTAACAGTCTATTTCTTGGTTTGTCCTTCTCTCATTTTCCCCCTCTGCTCATTTGTTTTGTTTCTTAAATTCCACATGAGTAAAATCATATAGTATTTGTCTTTCTCTGACTCATTTATTTCACTCAACATTATACTCTTTAGCTCCATGTCTTTGCAAGTGACAAGATTTCATTCTTTTGTATTACAATAGAATAATTGTATATTGTAAATGATGCTGTCATAAACTCAGGGGTGCATGTATCCCTATGAATTAGCATTTTTGTATTCTTTGGGTAAAGAGCGGCATTTGTAAACAAACACTCCATTAACCAAGATAAAATTATTCAGAAGAGAAGCAGATTTGGACCTGTTAAATGGAGGACAAAGGACTAATGTTAAGATTTATTTACATTTCACAGTGAAATCCTGATCAGGAATCCTGATTCCTATCCTGCTGTATAGGAAATATGTATTTAGGAGTGAGAAAGAAGGTAGACTGGACATCTACAGGGAAGTAAAGAAGATTATTAAATACAGTGGAAACACCAGGTCTTCCCAGAGGGAGCAATGAGAAGTGAGACAGGCTTCATATGGGGAATGTATTTCCTCCCTTCCCTTCCTTAGCATCCGCCTCTCCTCCCTCAGAGCTAAGTGACCTGCACTGGTAAGAATACTATTTAGGGGAGATTTCAAAAAGTCTTGAAGGCAAAGGGCTGCAGCAGAGAGTAAAATTCTGGTGAGAGTTTCAACAAACATTCCACGAAGTCTAACCTCACCAGACCTTACTACAACTTGTTTAGCTTGTGCCTTTCCCCCACCAGTTATCACAGGGCTGCTGTGAGGCTCGTGTAAACTGGGAACTGAAAATGTCCTCAGAACTCAATCCAATCCAGGACACCTGGGTGGCTCAGTCAGTTAAGTGTCCAACTGATGGTTTTAGCTCAGGCCATGATATCACAGTCATGAGGAGATCGAGCTTCGCGCTGAGGCCCAGCGTGGAGCCTACCTACGAGTCTCTCCTATGCCCCTAAGGAAGGAAGGAAGGAAGGAAGGAAGGAAGGAAGGAAGGGAGGAAGGGAGGGAGGGAGGGAGGGAGGGAGGGAGGGAGGGAGGGAGGGAGGAAGGAAGGAAGGAAGGAAGGAAGGAAGGAAGGAAGGAAGGAAGGAAAGACAGACAAGGAAGGAAGGAAGGAAGGAAGGAAGGAAGGAAGGAAGGAAGGGAGGAAGGGAAGAAAGAAAGAAAGAAAGAAAGAAAGAAAGAAAGAAAGACAAGGAAGGAAGGAAGGAAAGAAGGAAGGAAGGAAGGAAGGAAAGGAAGGAAGGAAGGAAAGGAAGGAAGGAAGGAAGGAAGGAAGGAAGGAAAGGAAGGAAGGAAGGAAGGAAGGAAGGAAGGAAGGAAGGAAGGAAGGAAGGAAGGAAAGAAAAAAAGAAGGGAAGAAAGGAAGGAAGGAAGGAAGGAAAGAAAGATAAGGAAGGAAAGAAGGAAGGAAGGAAGGAAGGAAGGAAGGAAAGAAGAAAGAAAGAAAGAAAGAAAGAAGGAAGAAAGAAAGAAAGAAAAAGAAAGAAAGAAAAGAAAACCAACCTAATCTAAATTCTTCCTATGGATAAACCAGCTCCAGTGGAATTAGTGACTTGCTTGAGCTCCCACAGTTCCTCAGTAGCAGAGATGAGATCAGAATTCAGTTATCACAGATATCTAACTGATACGTCAACTGAATAGATGGTCAGCATGAGAAAATGAGTTCACAGACTAAATTTATGTTCACCCAGTTCTGCCCAAAGTAAACACTGTCTCCCTGACATAGAGAAACCTTGTCACCAGAGAGACTGCCATTTCATTAGGGTCTCCAAAAGCTATGTGGAATAAGTCACTGAAACCATTCTAGTTCTTTGTTCTAATACTATCTGTATATTGGAGTATCAATTTGATATATGATGGACCCCACCACACGCTTACCAAGAAGCAAATCAATTCAAGATATACAGTAAGAAAATAAGAAATTACACCAGAAAATTATGAACTAGACCATGAAAACTGCAATTCAAGTGAAGGAGGGGCTGGTCAGAGGAGGTCCTGCCTAGAATCAGCCAAAACTGCACAAGGGTCTCATCAGGTCATTCTCTAAACACCAAATGTGAATATTTAAGTCACGAATGCTTCACACTGATTTAATAACAGCGACTATAAGCAAATCTCATTTTATTGTGCTTCACTTTACTGCACTTCACAGATAACTGTGGTTCTTAGAGATTGTATGTTTGTGGCAACCGTGTGTCAAGCAAGTCTATCTACATCATTTTTCCAACAGCATTTGCTCACTTCATGTCTCCGTCACATTTTGGTAAATTTCACAATATTTCAAACTTTCTCATAATGATACTGAATTGGGCCAATAACAACCCTGTTATGCCCTCTAAACATTCAAGTGAAAGGAAGCATTACACATCTCCCACTTTGAATCAAAAGCTATAAATGATTAAACTTAGAGGTGAAAGCTAGACCTCTTGTGCCACACAGTTAGCCAACTTGTAAATGCAAAAGAAAAGTTCTTGAAAGAAAAGTGCTATTCCAGTGAACGCAGTAATGATGAGAAAGCAAAACAGCCTTATTGCTGATACGAAGAAAGTTTTAGTGATCTGGATAGAAGATCCAACCACCCTCAACATTCCCTTAAGCCAAAACCTAATCTAGAGCAAGGCCCTAACTCTTCTATTCTGTGAAGACTGAGAGGTGAGAAAGCTGACAGAGAGAAATTTGAAGCTGGCAGAGGTTAATTCTTGAGGTTTAAGGAAAGAAGCCATCTTCAGACTATAAAAAGATGAAACAGCTAGAAGCTGCAGCGTTATCAAGAAGATCTAGCTAAGATCTTTAACAATGGTGGCTACACTAAACAAATTTTCAACATAAACAAAACAGCCTTATATTGGAAGATGTCTTCTATGACTTTCACAGATGGAGAGAAGTCAATGCCTGGCTTCAAAGCTTCAAAGGACATGCTTACTCTCGATAGGTGCTAATGCAGCTGAAGCCAATGCTCACTGACCATTCCAAAAATCCCCAAGGCCCTTAAGAATTACGCTGAATCTACTCTGCCTATGCTCTATAAATGGAACAACAAATCCTGGATGACAGCACATCTATTTACAATATGATTTAGTGAATAGCTTAAGCCCAATGTTGAGACGTACTGCTCAGAAAGATTCCTTTTTCTAAAAAATATTTTAATGTTTATTTACTTTTGAGAAAGAGAAAGACAAAGTGTGACTAGAGGAGAGCAGAGAGGGAAGGAGACACAGAATCCGAAGCAGGCTCCAGGCTCTTGAGCTGTCAGCACAGAGACTGATATGTGGCTCGAACCCACAAATGCAAGATCGTGACCTGAGCCGAAGTCGCACACTTAACCAACTGAGCCACCCAGGTGACACAGAAAGATTCCTTTCAAAATACTACTGCTTACTGAATATGCACCTGGTCACCCAAGAGCTCTGACAAAGATGTACAATGAGATCAATGTTGTTTTCAAGCCTGCTAACACAGCAACCATTCTGCAGCCTGTGGATCAATGAGTCATTTCAATTATCAAGTCTTATTATGTAACAAATAGATTTCATAAGGCTAATGCTGTCATGGACAGCGAGTCCTCTGATGGACCTGGGCAAAGTAAACTGAAAATTAACTGGAGAGGATTCACCGTTCTGGATGCCATGAAGAACACTCCTGATTCATGGGAAGAGGTCAAAATATTAACATGAACAGGAGTTTGGAAGAAGTGGATTCCAACCCTCTTGAATGACTCTGAAGAGTTCAAGACTTCAGTGGTGGATGAAGTAACTGTGGATGTGGTAGAAACGGCAAGAGAACTAGAATTAGAAGAGGAGCCTGATGATGAATTGAGTTGCTGCAATCTTGTAATAAAACTTGAACGACAAAGAGCTGCGTCTTATACATGAGCAAAGAAAGTGGTTTCTTGAGGTGGAATCTACTCCTGAAGACGAAAACAAAATGTCAACAAAGTATTTAGAATAGGACATAAGCTTACTTGATAAAGCAGCAGGAGGGTTTGAGAGGATGGACTCCAATTTTTAAAGAAGTTCCACTATGAATAAAATCCTATCAAATAGCATCACAATCTGCAGAGAAATCATTCGTGAAAGGAAGAGTCTATCAATGAGGCAAACTTCATTGCTGTCTTAAGAAATTATTTAAGAAATTAAATGTGGCTTGCACCCCAATGTTTATAGGAGCACTATCAACAATAGCCAAAGTATGGAAAGAGTCCAAATGTCCATCGATGGATGAATGGATAAAGAAGATGTGGTGTGTATATATATATGTACATACACACACACACACACACACACACACACACACACACACACAGACACACATAATGGAATATTACTTGGCAATCAAAAAGAACGAAATCTTGCCCTTTGCAACTATGTGGATGGAACCAGAGGGTATTATGCTAAGCAAAATTAGTCAGTCAGAGAAAAACAAACATCATGTGACTTCATTCGTATGAGGACTTTAAGATACAAAGCAGATGAACATAATGGAAGGGAAGCAAAAATAATATAAAAACAGGGAGGGGGACAAAAACATGAGACTCTTAAATATAGAGAACAGAGGGTTACAGGAGGGTTTGTGGGAGGAATGATGAGCTAAATAGGTAAGGGGCATTAAGGAGTCTACTCTTGAAATCATAACTAACATTCATAAGTTACATCCATAACTAACTTGGATGTAAATTTTTTAAAAATTAAATAAAAAAGAAAAGAAATTAAATGTGGCCATACCAACCCCACCATTTCAGCAACCATCACCCTGATCAGTCAGCAGCAATCAAATTCAAGGCAAGATCCAACATGACTTACCAAAAGCTCAGACTGGGGATTAGCATTTTTAGCAATAAAAGTACTTTTTTAATTAAGGTATGCGCATCGTTTTTTTAGACATAATGCTATTATTGCACACTTAATAAACAACAGCATAATGCAAACATAACTTTTAAATGCACTGAGAAACAAAAAAATTCTTCTGCTTTATTGCAATATTCACTTTATTGCAGTGGTCTAGAACCAAACCAGCAATTATCTCTGAGGTATGCCTGTAAAACTCAAAATGGTTACTGTTAGCAACTATTTAAATATTTCAAGAATGCATATACTAATATGCAAAATTAAACTGAACTTAAAACGAGTGAAAACCAGGGTGCCTGGGTGGCTCAGTCGGTTAAGCGGCCAACTTCGGCTCAGGTCATGATCTCGTGGTCTGTGAGTTCGAGCCCCGCGTCGGGCTCTGTGCTGATGGCTCAGAGCCTGGAGCCTGCTTCGGATTCTGTGTCTCCCTCTCTCACTGACCCTCCCCCACTCATGCTTTGTCTCTCCTGCTCTCAAAAATAAATAAAAGACATAAAAAACAACAACAACAACAAAAAAAAACAAGTGAAAACCATAAACAGATATCAACAGCAAACAAGCAATCTAGAAAAATAATTTAACGTAACCACTTTTGGTTTTGTATTTTAGATTCATGTTATTATAAAATGAATATCATCTAAAAATAATTGGAATACCTTCCAAGTCATTTCCTCTCTTCCTTCCTTGTTTAATCTTATTTCAGAGGATAACCCTCCCCTCTTCCAGAACTACTCTTTAACAATGTAATTCTCAGCAGTGCATTCTACACTCCATCACAATATCATCATCTAAGACTTAAGTTTCTATAATACAATCATTAATATTCTAGAAAGAAGTGTATTTCCGATTTTCCATAGCTATGAAAAACAGAAGCAGACTGCATAAAGAAAGTACCAACATTACCTTCATTGACATTTTGTTAATCGATAAAGTGGAAAAAAAAAAACCCACCCCACTGGCAATGAAGCATGCATATATTTCATGACTCCGTAATTGTCCCCCATCCTACTCCACTCCATCCAATAAGTTAAGGGAAGACTACACCAAGATCATGCATATAGTAATTATATTAACCTAACTTTAAAATCCTTGAAGTTGGATGTATCTCCTCAAGTCCTATTCTGTTTCTTCCTCTCCTTCAGTTTTTCTTGGAATTTACCCCTTAAGCAATTGTTGATTTTGTCCCTTCCCCTCCTTTTACATTGCCTTACTTCAAGTTCTCAACATTTCTGGCCTGAACTACTATAATCCCATCTTTTGCAAAACTAAGTTATCTTTTAAAATGCAAATTTGGTAATTTTACTTCTCTACTTACTTAACAAGTTCTCCTCTTGCTAAAGTGTTGTTTAAGATCTTAGTAGGTTAGGGGCGCCTGGGTGGCTCAGTCGGCTGAGTGTGCCACTTCGGCTCAGGTCATGATCTCGTGGTCCGTGAGTTCGAGCCCTGCATCGGGCTCTGTGCTGACAGCTCAGAGCCTGGAGCCTGCTTCTGATTCTGTATCTCCCTTTCTCTCTGCCCCTCCCCCACTCATGCTCTGTCTCAAAAACATTAAAACATTAAAAACATTAAAAAAAAAAGATCTTAGTAGGTTATACAAATCTTAACCATCTGTGCCCCACATCACTCTAGCTGTCTCCAGCTACAACTCATGCTCTGGCTCACTCTGTGGCACAACTAGGTGTTTCGGAGCTCCTGGCCTGGATACCTTTCTCTGCCCACTCAGAGGCAATAAAATCCTACAGAACAATCAGCTCAAATACTACCATCTCTGAGTCTTCACTGTGCCTCCTGTTAGGTACATCTTAGCACTCTGAATAATACATTACACTTCATTATATTTTACATAAATAACTTTGATTAAGGGTCTTTGGGCTTATTCATCTTGTATCTCAAAGATAGAACCCAGAGTCTGGCACACAGAATTAAACCAATAGATATGTATAACAGGGGTGCCTACGTGGCTCAGTCATCTGACTCTTGGTTTTGGCTCGGATCATGATCTCATAGTTCATAATTTCAAGCCCTGCATCAGACTTCACACTAATAGCACAGAGCCTGCTTGGGTTGTCATTCTCTCCCTCTCTCTAGCTCCACCCCCCCAGCTTGCTCTGTCTCTCTCTCAAAATAAACTATAAATAAATAAATAAATAAATAAATAAATGTGATATACAGGCAACATGTTAAAAATATTAATATGGAAAATTGTAATTACTCCATGACAAAAGTTTTTGTCAAAGACTAAAAACGTGGTCAGTTTTAGGTGAAATGGGGAAATGAAAAAATAAAAAAACGTATTAAGTGCAGTATAATTGAAAAAATTAGAAACATTGAGAACTGTTACATTTCTTTGTAAAAATTTATCAAGAGTAGTTTAAACGGTGCTCGCCTATGCTTTGGCAAATTGTTGTACTCCCTTTAAGTTTGGGACAACTTCCAACATTTTATCCTTTGCACTTTCAATGTCATGAAATACCTCTGGGAGTTCCTTTAATACACAATTTTTTTTGCCTGTGTCACTTTGAGACATTTTCATCCTCTTTGTCACATTGATTTCCTCACTTATGTCAATTTATTTGCCTTCACTAAATCTCTTTGGCTCCAAGTCCAGCCTTCCCAATGGCGACAGCATCCAGAGTCCATGGTGAGCTCTTTTTTCTACAACTTCCCATCTATGTGTGATTCAAATTTCATCTCTGGTAGTATCATTTTTTGTTTCTTTGCTGTATCTTTATCTTTTTTGGCCAATCCCCTCTTTAAATGATCCAGTTTTGTAAAATACCTCATGAGTTTATTAGTGGGAGACAAAAAGGCAACACCGCTACACACTGTGCCTATGCGTGAACTGTGTAACAAATATACAGTGACCACTCACGGACAGACTTGGAAATAAGTGACATGAGCAGTCACTGGGTCTTGATGCACACCTATTATTTATATAATGAAGAACAAAAAGGAGTTTTTACTTCAAGCAATTACTCATTCTTAAAGTATGGTGGTAACTAAAATGTGAACCCTATTGTTGGATGGCTGGTACTACTGACCTAAACCACGATAACTGAAATGTGTATACTCAAAGTGTACAAAGCACTGATGGTTTCCAAAAATCTACTTGGTATGTCCTATTCTTTTAAAAATGGTTTGAATCTGTTAGCAGATGCTGTAAACTGCTTCAAAGTTTCCATATCTTTCGAACTGCCAACATATTCCTTTTTTTCTTTTTAAGGAGGCTTCATGCCCAGCATGAAGCCCAACATGGGGCTTGAACACAAGACTCTGAGATCAAGACCTGAGCTAAGATCAACAGATGCTTCACAGACTGAGCCACTCAGCACCCCCAACTGTCAACATATTTCAGTTAAAGTACCACATTCAAGGGGCACATGGGTGGCTAAGTTGGTGAAAAGTCTGACTCGTGATTTCAGCTCAGGTCACGATCTCAGTTTGTAAGACAGACACCCCCCCCCCAC
This sequence comes from Paguma larvata, assembly GCA_030068075.1. Classification (NCBI taxonomy): domain Eukaryota; kingdom Metazoa; phylum Chordata; class Mammalia; order Carnivora; family Viverridae; genus Paguma; species Paguma larvata. The sequence continues at coordinate 3,532,206 of CM057827.1, forward strand.
AAAGGGTTCTGTGCTGACAGCATGCAGGCTAAGTGGGATTCTCTCTCTCCCTCTCTTGCTGTGCCCCTCCTCTGCTCATACACACTCAAAATAAATAGACATTTTTTAAAGAAATTAAAAAATAAAGTACCCCATTCAACTTTAAATTTAAAAAATGATTATTTTTACATTAAGACTTCAATGACTGACAAAAGCAAATGGACTGACCGATTATAGAACACACTTGGACACTAAAAAGTCACAAATTGTATTTCTTTGATATAGCTAACTGACTAAAAATTTAGGAATTCACTCATCAAAACAAAACAGCATCAATTAAGCTTATAAATTGCCTTTTGAAGTTATTCACAAACTCAAAATTATGTCTATCAATGTCAATTTGTTACTTAAAACTACAAAATATACTAACTCAAAGTAGTTAAGAAGCTTTATCAGATCACACAAACTGTGCATGCAATTACACAATGCCCACAAATAGAAGAAAGTATGCCAACTATTCATTTCCAGTGGGTGGGTAACTTTCTATACAATCCTAAAGGCATACTACTAACTTGGTTCACTTGGGTTAGTTCCTAGAAGACTAGACTGGGGAGTCCATGAATTATCAACATCTGACAGATTCTAAGAGAGTAACATCAGGGTTGAATTCACCAGTTACTAGTTGATGTACTAACTGTTTTTGTCTTTTAAAGGTGATCAAAGGTGCTAACTATTCTACAGTTTAAAAAAGAAGTAATTTAGTGAGAATATTTTATTGACTTTGACATTTTAAATTTATCTCAGAAAATACTAGCAAATCTTAATACAGGAGTCTAGACTACTGAAATAAGTATTTCTTGGAATCCAAGAGATCTTTATTACTCATGTCTTATGTTACTGACATTCATACTTGAATGAGCTTCGAATTGGTAAAAATCTGAGGTCTCTCCCTGTTTAAAATCTTTTATTGGTATCTCACAGCTCTTAGTATGTTTAACACTAAGTTTTTTAAACCTGGTTTATAAAGCACTTAACCACTTATTTCATACGCCTGTCGAGCCACTAGTTCCCCAGGACTGCTCTTCCATCATCATTAGGCTTCTTTCAGTTCCTCAAATGGCCACCCTCTCTCACTCCACCTCTCATGCTGGGACTTCCCATCTTCTCCCAATCTGTTCTTCTTCCACCCCATGCCCTTATACTAACATCCTTTGCCATTCTTCTGGCTAATTCTCACTCCACCTTCAGCTCTCAGCTTAAAAGTAATTTCCTCCAAAAATCCTTCCCTATATAACAGAGGTCAGGTAACCAAGTAGATACTCCCATAACTATCTCAATTATCATCAGCACTCATCAAATTACAGCAATTTCTTAAACACTGTCTTGCCCCTATGACAACAAAATGAGTGAAAATAAGGAACGAGTTAATTTTGTTCACTTCCTGTCTCTCTCATTTGTAGTACAATGTTTAGCATTCAGTAGATTCTCATTTAAAATATTAAGTGGGTGAGTGAAGGAATAATAGAAAAGAATATCATCTCCTTACCGAGCTGTTAGGTTTCCTCTCTATAATCTTATCTTCTACTTCTCCAAGCTATTATCCAATACACCATAAATAGTGCAGTCACGATATTGAATGCCTTTCTTCCTTCCTAACTTTTCACCCTGGCCCTCTTCAAATAAGACCAGTCATTGCTCATCCTTCTAAATCTCCATCATCTTCCTGTACTGCTTTTTTTGGCACTTCACAACCAGACTGTCAAGTTAAAGCAATCTTCTGTTTTCATTTTGCTACTAGAAAGCTGCTCACATTTTAAGCAAGGACTATGCCCCATAACCAAATATAATGCTTGGCCCTCCATAAATGTTTGCTGCTGCTATTACTGATGAGGTCAAGTTTATGTACCTCTTCTATCCCCACAAAGTCTCCTGCTATATACGGTTATAACCTATCAAAAATAGAGTGTGAGTACACAAAATTATATTTATGCAGGAATGTTTACACACAAATGTCCCATCTCACTCTAAAGTTTTTCTTTCCCTGTCTGAGTTCTTTAAGGCATGTATTTATTCCTTAAACCCATAAGGTAAGATACTTAATAGTGAGATATTACAAAGGTTCATCAGGATCCTCAATAAAATTACAATTATTATAAACTAGTATTTACCAGGTACCCAAGAACTGTTCTAAGTACTGTACACATATATATTCATTTAATCCTCACAATAAACCTATAAGGAAGTATATAATTACCCCCATTTTACTAGTAAGGAAATCAAGACACACTACTGTTAAATAACTTGGCCCAAGGTCACAAAGCTTATAGAGAGTGAGGCCAGCATTCAACCCAGGCAGTCTGGCTTCAGGTAATGTATTTGGATAGTTCAGAACCATTCAACAAAATTTACAAAAGCAAGAAAATAAGGTATTTCTGGTTAAATACTACATACAGTGAAAAAAAGTAGATAGATTACTTCAATCTACAAGTCAAGTTTACATTTTATGTTTACATAGTATTTAAAATATAACTGATAACATTTTATTGAGCTCTTACTAATTACCAGGGATTCTGTTAATCCTTTTAATACCATACTTAGTTCCTATATTAACTCCAAGAAACAGGTAAGTAAACTAAGGTTAAGTGAGATTAAATAATCACAAGTAAATAACATGCCAAGGTCACATATAATGTAAGTAGCCATGACTTAGACTAAGTTCTTAAACTAACAAAGTTTACCTTAAAAAAATTTTTTTTAATGTTTATTCATTCTTGAGAGAGAGAGAGACACAGAGCATTAGTGGGGGATGGGCAGAGACAGAGAGGGAGACACAGAATCTGAAGCAGGCTCCAGGCTCTGAGCTGTCAACACAGAGCCCGATGTGGGACTCAACCCACGAACCGTGAGATCATGACCTGAACTGAAGTCAGATGCTTAAATGACTAAGCCACCCAGGTGCCCCCCAAAATTTACCTTTTAAAGAAAGCATCTGCCTAAACCAAAATTTAAATTTATTGGAAATATCTTCCATTTCAGCATAATTTATCTATACTTTTGTATACACTGGTACACAAAATCTACTGCTTCTAAAACATTCTTGTCATATTTTCTTTATACTACCACCAATAGTGATGCAAAGTAGTACAATAAAGTTAAAATACATTCCTGGGGCATCTGGGTGGCTCAGTCGATAAGCGACCAACCTCGGCTCAGATCATGATCTCACGGTTCATGGGTTCAAGCCCCTCATTAGGCTCTGCGCTAACAGCTTGGAGCCTGGAGCCTGCTTCAGATTCTGTGTCTCCCTCTCTCTCTGCCCCTCCCCTGCTTGTGCTGTCTCTGTCTCTCAAAAACAAACATTAAAAATAAATAAATAAATAAATAAAAACATTCCTAATATGGTAGAGAGTAAGTACTATTTGGTTTACCTTTATAAAAGGCACATTCTTTATCTTTTATAAAATAGCATTATTTCTCTAGTTCAGTAAAAGGGAAAAATTTACATATCGCTAAAATAGCCTGGACTACAATCATTATTATCATTACTGCATTTACAAAGGTTATTCTGAAACACTTCATATTCATTCATGAAGTTAATCCTTTAATAATCCTATGATAAAGTTACTATTATTATCTTCATTTTTCAGATGAGCAATCAGAGTCACAGACAGGTCACCCAGCACAAGGCTGTACAGCTAGAATACAGTAAAGTCAGGACCATCACAACAGCAGGCTGCCCCCCCACCCCCGTCTATGCTCCACAACAAGAGCATTCATCATAGCAACAGAATTCAACACCCTGCATAAAACCATAAGTTGATAACAGCAATCATTTGCTCTTTTTCCAAGTTATTTCTAATTTCGAAGATTATGAAATTCAGGAACTACATTAAAGAGTATTAAGCTGGGAAGCACTTATCCAATTGACATCTTCATCTATCATATTTAATGCTGGCACTTTGTTGTTTTATTCATAACCCTGAGTGTTCCATTCAGAAAAAGATATCTAGGGGCGCCTGGGGGGGCTCAGTCAGTTGAGAGTCCAACTTCAGCTCAGGTCTGATCTTGCCGTTCATGGGATTGAGCCCCACATCGGGCTCTGTGCTGACAGCTCGGAGCCTGGAGCCTGCTTCAGATTCTGTGTCTCCCTCTCTCTGACCCTCTCTTGCTCACACTCTGTGTTTCTCCCTCCCAAAAGTAAACATTAAAAAAAATTTTTTTAAAGAAAAAGATATCTAAATCGTCATTACTGATGCTTTGAAATTACTATCTTTGAAATGCTTGATACAGTTTTTAGTTACAGCATAAAATAAAAATTAGATAGTTAAATACCTGAGAAAAGGTTCACTACAGATCATAAAGCAGATTTCATCTCCTCTGGGCTAGAGGTTATCAGCTTCCTAATCCTGAAAACCATATAAGGTTGCCCAAGAAAACACTGAAGATGGCTGGCCCTCATACAACTAGATAGTAAATCAAGTCCAAAAACATGAATCATCAAAAGAAAGAAAATCCAAATATAACCTCACATTTTAAGCATTTACTACTTATCTTCTTCTTTTATATATAAGAATTCACTTAAAAGCAGAATTACTGGAACTGAGAGAAAATACCACAAGACATAATTTTCAAAACTTTTTTCCAGGTAACTCTAGGTTAGTAACTATGAATAAACAGTATATTACCTTCTGTGAAGGAGACTAGACCAGGATTTGAATAAGGACCCTTTGATCCACAACAGGATTATTTCAGAATGGTATATCATCTAGTTGAAAGAGTTACTACATTTGAAAAACAATGATCAAAGAACTCTAATAAAATTACAAAGAGAAGGAAACAAATTTAAATGAAGGCTTATTCTGTTTACCTATAGTGCATGGATAAGGAAATTGAGATTCTGAACATTTGAAAACTCGGACTAAAAAAAAAATGTATCACAGCTATTAAGTGGTAGGATTAAGGATAGAACCCAGAGTTCATTCCTTCTGTAACATTCCTATAACATTAAATTCTGAAACTTTTCTTTGATTACTCAAAGATACTTCACTATAGTCAATATTTGTGACTGAAGTTCTAGAAATCTAAGTTTTCTAGAAGATTAATAATAAATTGGTTTTCATTGGATACCACAGGTTAGGCAGATTTCTTACATATGACAACTTTAACAGGCTCAATCCAAAGAAAAAAATTGATAAAATGGACTTTATCAAAATTAAGAACTTCTGCTCTTTGAAAGATACTGTGCTAAGAAAATGAAATGACAAGTGGTAGACTGGTAAGAAATACTGCAAAACACATATCTGACAAAGGACTTGTATCTAAAATATGTAAAGAATTCCTAAAACTCGGCAAGAAAACAACCCAATTTTTTAAAAACAGGCAAAAGGTATGGAAGACATTTCACTAAAATGATATACAGATGGTATATATGCATGTGAAAAGCTCCCCATCTTTAAGAAAATATGAATTAAAATCATAAAGAGATACCCCTACATATTTATTAGACTGACTAAAATTAAGAAAAATATAATCAGAAAGACCTGGCAATGCCAGTGCTGGGGAAAGACTCGGAGCAATTGGAACTCTCCAACTTATTTTTTTCCAGTTCTTACACAGTACTGACAGGCATACAAAATAATGTGGCCACTTTTGAAAAGGTGGCAGTTTCTTACGAATTTAAATATATACTTAGGATACTACCAACAATCCCACTCCTAGTAGTTACCCAAGAGAAATGAAAATATATGTTCATGCCAATGTTTACAGCAGTCCTATTCATAATCTCTCCAAACTGGAAATAATACAAATGCCCTTCAACTGGTGAATGGATAAGTTTGGTAAACATCCATATAATAACTACACAGAAATAAAAAAAGTACCTTTACACTCACAACACAAAGATGAATCTAAATGTACAATGCTAAAAAAATTTTTTAAGTAAATTATGCTAAGTGAAATAAACCAGACTCCAAGTTACATGCTCTCTGGCTCCATTTATAAGACATTCTAGTAAGGGCAAACTATCAGGGGTTTTCAGGAGTTGCGGTTCAGGGGATGGGCTGATTGTAAAGGAAAACAAGGAAACTTCTTGGAGTGCTAGATATATCTTAACTATAGTAATTTTACATGACTATATACATATGTTAAAACTCAGCACATTGTACTAAAAAGGATGAATGTTAAGGTAATATAAATTATACCTCAGTAAGCTAAACATTAAGCAAAAAAATTAAAATGCTATTATGCAAATAATTTGTTACAAATGAATTATAATGGATATGAACTTGTAACCACAAATCCAATGTAGAACATTATATCTCAATTTAAAAAGTTATTTATTTTATTTTTTTAATTATTATTTTTTTAACGTTTATTTATTTTTGAGAGACATAGAGACAGAGTATGAACAGGGGAAGGGCAGAGAGAGAAGTAGATACAGAATCTGAAGCAGGCTCCAGGCTCTGAGCCATCAGCACAGAGCCTGACGCAGGGCTTGAACTCACAGACCACGAGATCATGACCTGAGCTGAAGTCGGCCGCTTAACCGACTGAGCCACCCAGGCGCCCCTAAAAAAGTTATTTAAAAAGATTCCTTTAGAATATTCATTTAACTCAAACAGGGCATATATACCATTTTGTAACATACCATAGCATTACCATTACTGGTTATTTCAGTAATTATTTAAATAAAAATACTGCATACAATAACTTTTTTCTGAAACCAATTTCATTAGTTTCTTTTTTTTTTAATGTTTATTTTTGAGAAAGACAGAGAGTGGGGGAGGGGCAGAGAGAGAGGGAAACACAGAATCTGAAGCAGGCTCCAGGTTCTGAGCTGTTGCCACAGAGCCCAACGTCGGGCTTGAACCCAGAAACCATGAGATCATGACCTGAGCCGAAGTCGGATGCTTAACCGACTGAGCCACCCAGGCACCCCTCATTAGTTTCTAAATGGGCTTAATGCTTTCATGTGCCAAGAAACAACTTTATATCATTCCCTTGTTATAACTGAATAAAAAAAATTGCTCTTATAAAAAAATTAATTTACTACTGAAGACTTCATGGTTATAGATTTTTCAACCTATAATACCATCATCCACTTATTGGTCCATCTGACTTCAGAAATCTTAAGAAAACAGCAGTTAAATAGCTTTTATTACATTTGAAAGAGGTAGGTGTGTGTCTGGAAGTGAAATTAAGAGTGGAATGACAGCTATTTTTCTTGTTGTTTAGAGGGTGAGAACACAAAGCAGCCCCAAACTAAACTCTTTCTGAGGAGTACAAGTCTCTACTTTCAAAGCTGGAACCTATTAAGTAGTCTAGATTACATTTTAACTCCTTTTAAAAGCAGTTCCCTTCCCCCAGCCCCCAATTCTGGTTATTCAGGGGCTCTCAATGCCACTGAGAAAACAGCCCCTCTCATTTGTATAACACTAACAGTTTATAAAGGCATTTTTGCACATATTATCTCTTTTCTCACCAAGACCTATGAGAAAGTGTTGTTTTGTTTTGTTTTTTTAATTTCCATTTTGTAGATGTCAAAACCGACTTGGAAGGTCAGATATTTGTCCAAAGATCACACAAACCAGGTAAGTGTTTGGGCCAGAATGCTGTTTTGCATTACTCTGTGTATCCATGAGCATCTACTACACTCTGAAGACCGCCAACATTATGGGAAAGCTGTACCTAACAATGTCTAATAATATTGGCAATACTTGATAACCACTATGTATATTGAAGGAGACTGAGAAAAGAACAGTTTAATGACAACTAAATGTAGAATGGAATTTTGGATAGAAAAAAACCAAGAGCCATTACAGGAACAAGTGGCAAACCTGAATACAGATGCATATTAGACAAAACAACTGAATCAATGTTTAATTTCTTGAATTCGTTAACTGTAACATAATATGTAAGAGAAAGTCCTTGTTCTTAGGTGATACATATTTTAAGTATTCAGGAATGAAAGGTTATGATATCTGCAACTTACTGAAAGTGATTCAAAAAAATCTATGTATGTACAGAGAAATCAAATGGCAAACTGCTAACTGGTGACCTAGGTGAAGATTATACCATGCTCATTATTATTACTGAATTTATAAGACTTAAATTTCAAAAAATAAAGAGTTGAAGATAAAAAAATAAAACATTAATATTCTCTACGTTTTCTTCAGTAGCGATTAGACATCTCCAATGAGACCTTGGGTTAAGAAATTGAACTAAAAAAGACATTCTTTTTTAGTGCCTCTATAAAGAAATTAACTCTAGTTGAATCAAACGGTATTTGTTCATTAAAAAAAAAAAGGTACAAAACATGGCAGCAAACAACACATAATATTTCTGAGGGACAGCTCATACTTTTTAATGCTATGAAAATCCTTACTAAAATTTATATACTGTCCCTTATTTTTAAGAAGCCTAACATTTGCTAAGAACAGATAAAATCCAATGTCCAGTTCTTATGGATCATTAACAGTATTCCAAAAAGAGCAGACTTGCTGTCAGACTAAAATTCGGTCCATTTCAATATATATGACTTCACCATTGAGTGTTTCTCCCATCCCATTCCGAAAGATTTTTTTAACAAGTTTTTGTAATCTTAATGTATTTCACAATAAATGCAGTGAAGCTGCACCATGTACATATTTTATTTCCACAAATTCAACCATAAGCCCTCAGGAAAAAACACTGTGGATTTCAACAGCACAGACACCATTTCACTAAATAAACATGCCTTCCCCCAAGGAGCACTAAGCCCAAGTATGAGAAGGGAGCTGTCCAGTTACACATGCCTTTCTCCCTATGTACATCTTGCCAAGCTTCACTCCTAGTATTTAAAGAATTTTGTGCAACAGATCCCATAATGCAAGCCAACTCTTCACCTGGTGCTCAACTAAAGAAATTCACTTTTCAAGTTTCTGAAAGAAAATCTAGCTACTTCGCACTTCTAGGAGATGGAATAAATGTATAACATAATTCACGACCACTTTAAGGGATTTTCAAGGATTAGTTTACCTAAAAATCTGTTTTTTTGTCACGTGTACTAACTTCACAACCTAACTCCATCTGAACATGCAACTCCCACATAAATGTCCTCTATTATTTATAGCAAGAACACAACACACTTCAACGCAAGGACTTCTTTCTAAAGGCTACGTTCAGAAACATTCCTTAAACTTTCCAGGTCAACTCCATACATTTCTTTTTAGTTATTCCCGAGTCTACCAATTGGTACTTTTTTTCCCTCTGGATTATTATTTAACCTGATCTAATCCAATTTCTACATTCTTTCTACTCAGAATCAGAGCAAAAAGAAACTCAGAAATCACAGTCTAGGGGCGCCTGGGTGGCTCGGTCGGTTAAGCGTTGGACTCTATGTTGATCTCAGGTCATCCTCTCTCAGTTCGTGAGTTCGAACCCCGTGAACTCACAAACTTGTAGACAGAAGAAAACAAACAAACCAACAAACAAAAGTTTAGAAAAGACATTTATAAAGTGATGCTAAAATGCAGTGAAACAAAGCAGCTCTTTGGCACTTAGAATCCTCAATACTAAGTTCTGAACACTACTGAATAGAACAGCTTTAGTTATTTCTTGATCTGCAGAGGAACATAAGGGAATCCCATAAAATTGGGCCTCTTCCTTACAAAATTTATTTTTGAATACAATTACTTTATCATTTTATTCTCTGATGTCTTATTTTTATAATCCTTATCCCTGATGTTTAATGTATTAACTCTTTTTTTTTTAAGTTGTATTTATTTAAGTAATCTCTACACCCAACATGATGCTCAAACTCACGACCATGAGATCAACAATCAAATGCTCTTCTGAATGAGCCAGCCAGGCACCCCTTATTAACTCTTGATTTTAAAATAAAAAACACTATAGAGGTTTGAAAATTATTTTTAACAAAAAGTACAATAAGTTTTTAAAATTCTGTTTGAAGATTTCAACCTGGATTTTTAAATAAAAAGGTAAAAATAACAATTTTTCATTTTCAGAATGAGGTATAAACATTGAGGGGAACAATGTTAAGATTATTTCTCTAATATCAGCTTAAAGTAAGTCACGGATGCAAAAAATTTTCTGTGACATCAGGATATAATTCCCTAAAGCCCACTTCTTCATAGCTTACACTATTTTCTTTTAAAAGGTCAGTGCAAAATTACATGAGTTTTACACTAAGATTTAAAGGAAACCTTTCAGATCTTTGAATCAAAGTCATAAATCGGAGTCTTGCTTTAATAACCGTAAACTGAAGTGTAAAAGCTCTTTATAAAATTCCAACTAAGTTGGGGCGCCGGGGTGGCTCCGTCAGGTGAGTGGTGACTCTTGGTTTTAGTTCAGGTCAATATCTTGGGGTCAGTGTGTTCAAGCCCCATGCAGGGCTCCATGCTGACAATGCGGGGCCTGCTTGGGCTTCTCTCTGCCTCTTCCTCATGTTCTCTCTTGAAATAAATAAACTTAAATAAATAAGTAAATAGTTGTTGACACTACTAAGGAAGCATTATTTAGTTTTTTAGCTTGCTTAATTAAAGTGCCTAAGTTTGGGCTGAACACTATACCTTCACAATAAGGCTGACCTTCAAGAGCCAAACCCAGGAGTTGTGTCATGATCTTTTTTTTTCATCAGACCTCTTTGAGAATCTAATGAAAGCTAAAAACCCTCTTCTCAAAATATTCCATATATGCACATACATACAAATGAATATTTATTTTTATTTTTTAAGAATATTTATTTACTTAAGTAATCTCTACACCCAGGGTGGAGCTTGAATCCACAACCCCAAGATCAAGAGTCACATGCTCTTCTGACTGAGCCAGCCAGGTGCCCGTGTATAGAATTTTGATACAATTTTGAAGGGAGGAGTCATCATACAATCTATCAATCCCAGGGAAACAATCGTTATCACTGGTTACACAGGAAGAAAGTCTTAAAACTTAATGCTTTTGGCATCCGTACAGATTCTGATGAGAGTAAGAATACCAGACAGGCATCTGGGGTCTAAAGATGTTGGTGAAAGCTGCGATACCTTCTGTCCCATGGTACCGTAACTGCTCCAAAGCCATAGAAGCCCCCATTCTGGGAAGAGTCTGTCCCTGCTCAGCTATCCCAAGACACGTGACCCTGTGCCATCTCCACCTCTTATCATCTAGATTCTGCAAGCTGCTTTGATCTACTGTAGCTGCTGACAAGTCCACCCAGTCCACCCTTTAATACCTTCAGTGACACAAGGTTTCAACTGCAGTTTTTAGGCAACTCTGAAGAAAGTTCCTTTCTAATTTGACTACCCTGGTTTGTAAATTTTAGGTCCTGCCCTACTGAACATCTTCTCTTCTCACGTACCAGTAGGTAACAAAACAGTTTACCATTCAAAGAATCTAATCCTAAAACCAGGAGCAAAAAACCATATAGCTCTACTTTTACCAAACAGGTAAGTCAGAATAATGATGAAAAGCACTTTCAATTTGGAAGTCAAAATGTAACAGATTGGTATTGGTTCAGTTCAAGAAAAATGCAACGTTTCTACATAGGCAGCATCTCCTACTTTGTTGAACTCCTTTCACTGCATAAAAAATTAAAAATGTATCAACATGAAAAGATTCAGATGATACTCAATATTAACATCAGTTCTGTCTGCAAATAGTTTATTTTCTATATTTCTATTTATGTCTGTGATTCTGTAATAAACAGTTCTAATCAATGCAATACAAATATAGAAGTCATTATTTATTCATCAGATAAAGACTGGCTTTCAGGAACTGTTAAATTGTCTCAGTCACCTTCAACAGCTCCTTTTTCATAATAAGAAACATCTCTTATTAAAACCAGTGTATTAATAAGGCCCATTTATCATATATAAGCAATCCCTGATACAAATGCTCGTTTCCTTCGAAAACAAAGGAAACATTAATAATTATATTTGTTATTTTCTTCCTTAAATTATCCCACAGTAGTGCTGGACAAAAAAGATTCACAAGTGTTTTGCAAACAGTGACTGAAGTAGTCAAATCAGATAAGAACAATGTTAGCCAACAGTTAACTGGATTAACAATAGGGCAAAAATCTCACTTTCAAAGGACTACCCAGGGGGGACGGCTTTCCTGGGCTAGGTCTCAGCCAAACAATGCACAGTTCTAAGGAAAAGTCTACCTGCCAAGGAGCTTCTTTTAGGTCCTTCAGTAATTAAACTTCCTGCAGAGATACAAAGAACGTCCACCTAAATGAATTCTGGCCTTATTTTGCAAATTCCAACGAGGCACTATTTCCCTAAATTGGTAGGTATACGACAAACCCTGAGTTAAGAAATATGTTTCCTGATACATAACCACTTCTCAGCTTTTCCAGAGTGGCTTGAAGAATAAATGCTGTGTTTAAAAAAGACTCGCCCCCCCCCCCTCAAAAAGGCAGTGCCACACATCTTATCAGACTGCAAGACATACAAAAGGCACGTTAAGCTCAGGAAGTCACACCTCTGAGCATTTCTCTTGTTACAAAATCATCTATAGAATCATTTCAGTTGATTTTTAAACCTGAAAATTCCATCACAAGCAAAATATGCACAGGAGAATTTTCGTACAGTCCGTATCGTTGGATATCCTATTATTTAAAATTGTGTCAGTTTTAAACCAATGCAGTATATATTTGTACCCAAGCAAATACTATGAATCCCGAATTAGTTTAATTATGCCTGTTTTTTAGCACAAAATTCTCTCATGAGCTTGTGAATATACAACTGAACACTCGAAATAGCTTATTTAAAGCCTGGACTATACAGATAGTCAAACACTGCCCCACCCCTCGTTAAGAGCGGATGACTGGAACATTTTAATACACTCCATCACGTAGTAGCCCAGCTAGAAGAACCTTAATCCTGGCATCAGAATTTGCACATTTTCCAGTACAGTCTATACTTCAAAGAATTTTTGCGCCATCCTTAATACCAGATGTCACCAACATTCAGGTACACTGAAGGTAAGTCACTGATAACCACAAGCTCTGTTAACATCCCTCTTCCAACATAAACTTGCGCACTTCTCTCATTTCTTTTAACGTGAAGTCGCTGAATGGAAAAAAACAAGGTGTTTTCGCAATTTTAGCTGTTTACGCAATTAAGTTTATTAACTGGGAGGCTGGAATCACTACATTATGAAAATCTCAAACAGTAACGACGTAAAACAAGATACGAAGGTGAAAACATATTTTTCCTTAAATACTAAAAGACCTCGGAGTTTTGCAAAGTATTTGCGGGATTCCAAGCAGGATTTCCACCCCTCCCCCAGTCGCCCCCCCCGCCCCCGCAGCCTCGGTCTGGAGGTCGTTATTTTGACGCGGCCGGGATACCACTCACCGAGTTTTTCCACCAACTTGAGCATCACCCCTCCAATGTGCACTTCCCCGGTCACTCTTAGGGTGACATCCCGGTTCAGGTCCGTCACATGGACGCTTAGTTCCCACGTCCCATCCGCGTAGCAGCCATCTGGCATCCTTATCCCGTCCAGAGCCATGGCTCCTTCCTGCGAGCACGGAGGAAATGGCTCTCGTAAGCGTCACTCCCCCAGAGGAAGGCAAATCCCACCGAATTCGCAGGCTCGGCCGCGGGGCGGGAGAAGGTGGAGGCCCCGAGGGTTTCCGCACGAACTCCCGAGCGCGGCGGCGGCGGGGCGGGACTGCGGGCGGGATTCTGCGCCCCTAGCCCTTCCCGGCGGCCGCCCGCACTCCCGCCTCGCGGCGGCCCTCGGCCGCACTCGGCGCCGCCCGCCCTCCCGCGCCGCGCGGCCCCAGCCTAGCGGCCCTCGCCTAGCGGACCGCGGCGGGCTTCACCTGCCATCCTGCAGACCGCACCCCGGCGCAGGGGGACGCCGCCAGCGAGCCCCACGTCCCTCCTCCCCGCCCGCGCTCCCCCTCCGGTCCCGGCCAGGGTCCCGGCTCCTCTCACCGCGCGCTCCTCGCGCTCCCGGCCCGGGGCTCGCGCGGCAACAGGCGCGGGGGCGGTGGCTCGAGGGGAGGCGGCGTCCGGTCCCCCTCTTCTGCCGGCGAAGCGCTGCCTCCCGGCTGGAGCGACTAATGGAGTCCCGTCGTCGCGGCCCCTCGCCTCCCTCCCAGCGCTCCACCCCTCTCTCTCCGCCCCTCACCGGAGTCCGGCTGGGGCTGGGCGCGCCTGCTCCCTCCTCCTCCGCCCCTCCGAGCAGTCGGGAGCCGGCCGGACCGCCTCGCCCCCTCCCCCACCGTCCCCCGCGGCCGCGCCTCGGGCTAGGGGGCAGCGCGGACTCCGACTCCCGGGGTGGGGGGCGGGGCGGCGCGCGCGGTGGGGGGGGCGGGGGGCGAGCCGTGCTGGGGAGGCGGGGGGCGCCCGCGGCGCAGCAATCTCAGCCCCGCCGAGCCGCTGCCCTTTTATGGAAATGAAGGACCGGGAGTAGGGATTGAATCCAACATCCGGGCTCTCGGCGGCGGGACCTGAGGAGGGGGAGCGAGGGGAGCGCGGGCTGCCTGCCCGCGGGGGCGCGGGGGATGGCCGGGCGCTGCATTCCGCGCTCGTGCCTCGGGCTTTGCCAGGGCCCGCGGCGGTGGGTGTCTGTGCTTCCGGCGGGAGAAGGGGGCTTGTCCGTGAGAAACGGCCACAGGAAATTCCCAGGGCAAGGTCGTTTTGAGGGAACAAAGTCCCCCGCCCCCTCCCCACGCCTGGAGCGAGTCCAGAAGTCGCGGGGCGGGAAGAGATGCTACACTCCGGGGAGCTGGAGAGAGAGGGGTTTGGGAAGTGAAAACTTTAGGAAGTAAATGGCCAGGCTAGCTGCATGAACATCCCACAAAAGAATGAGAAAACCCGAAGGGAGGCGAACCGCAAAAATTGCTTTGCAAGCAATGTCCGGCACAATCAGCAACTCCTACCGGACTCCCAAGAGTTTGCGCCGTTAACCCGTCCGCAGAGCTCCAACCCGAAGCGAGTTAAATACCCCCTGCGATGGTCATGTTGGGGGCGGGGGGCGGACGTGGATGCAGTACTTTGGGTTTTACTCAGAAACTTTTCCCAGCGGCTCCAGCTCATTGTATTTGTGTATTTTAATACACAGCTTAGAACTAACAGTCTACTAAGGCTGTTAGATGGCTAAACATCCTCTACCCCACCCTCGGCCACACCTGGAAACAATTTTAATAGCTCGGAAAGGTGCCAGCAGGTACCGGGAAGAACTAAAGAACTTTACCTGTTGAGACTGACTAAAGATAGAAAACGGTCCTCCTGCTTCCTACTCTACTTCCACTTCCCCAATTTACTGCTGTATTCGATTCAGAAACAGCTAGTCGGGGAACCCGCCTCATTGGCAAAGGCGTGCCTTAAAAAATTCAGGTCAAGAAGACGCAGCTGAGATATCTCAGGTCCCGTAAAAGACCCCAGTTTTCAATTACTTTGAAGAGGAACCCCCCTAGACAAATAACCCTTTTGTTCATCGACGCAATTGGGAAACGAGGATAGAGGCCTCAAGAAAAGGGTGGGACCCATGAAAGAAAGGAAAGCAGCGAAATTCAGATGCCAGAGGTTTGGCACAAAAACTAGGGAAAACCACTACAGTATTTTCAGCTAGTCATCATGGAGAAATTGATGCCTCAAGTCTGTAGCCTCTCCACTCTCCAATTATTTCTACTCATGGAGGGAGGTTCCAGACAATTCTCTTGAAAGCAATATGAATGTCCAGAGAGGAGGGAATAGTTGTGTAAATTATGGTGTTGAAAATATACAGGAAAACGTTCTTAATAAAATAGGGAATTGCTCGTTAGGATAAAAAGCTGTACAAAACTGTACATGTTGCTGTAACATCACACGCTTATCTATTCTCAAATATTCAGAGAAAAAAGACTGGAAGGAAATACACCAAGATGTTAAGAAACTGTCCGGGTGTTGAGATCATGGGAGATTTTTTTCGTCTTCAATTTTCTACAGATACCAAAGCTTTGCATTCAGGACTTTTCTATCACTACCTTAAATTTCATCCAGCGTCTCAATTTCTCTGTGCATGCCATTACGTTCACAATGATGGACACAACTGATGGCACAGCTACTGGACTTCTCTGCAGGATTTGTACGGTTTCCTTTTGTATTTTTTTAATATCCCCAAATAAAACATGAGTTCTTTGAGAGTAGGGACTTGAAGTTCTTTGCATGGCCCACAAATTTACAAATAGCTTGAAACAAAGTAAATGGAAAACATGCCGGCATCAAATCAATATAAATGTCAAAGAAACTGTAGGTCGCCAAGAAATTTCATTACCAGGAAAATCCTGGCTTTTACATTTTACGTGTTTATTTCCACATCTTATCCCAAAAAGATTTGTGGCAATGTATAAGGATGCATAAACTATGACATAGGATGCATTATAAATGGCACAAAATGAGGGGGAAGGGAGGAGCAGTCCAGAAATGGAAGAATAGAGATTTAAAATGGAGCCAGGAATGAGACTAAGAATTGTACCTTAGTGACCTTCGTAAGTGTTCCAGTAAGTTCCAAATAACTATTGCTTCTCAAATACGCCTTTATAGAACCAAAAATATCCATGTCCTTTCTGAATATTTCCTTTCCTTCAGACAGATTTGTCGAAGCTGTCATGTCTCAGAAACCCTGTTAACACTCAGTTTCCACATTCTCGTTCTTTTCTCAGTTTCCAGTGAGTTACTTTCGGAACAACCTCTCACCACAGTGTCTATTGCTCTGAGTACTGCACACGTCTGTGAATGTTCCCCACATTTCGTGACAGAGGGGGATGGTTAATACTGTAAATAACAGCTCCATTTCTTAACATTTGAAATAGCTTAATTATAGCGTGACAGGAGACTTTTCCTTTAGACTTTTTCTTTAGAAAATCAGCAGTTTATGTTTGAGCAGTACAGAGCACAGGAAGGCAGTGACCCTCTGTTAAGTACCATTGGAGGAATAATTAGATTAGGATGGGTGCAGCTGGTCTCTTCCGGCCTTCTTTTTGAGTATTTCAAGCTGGCGCATGTTTTGAAGATGAAAGAGGAGTCAGACTCCAATCGCTGAAACGGGGATTTGTTTTTTTCCCAGTTTATCAAGTGAGACTTTCAAGTGCATTTCTTAAATGTTTACTTCTATCTAATGTTTTCCAGTATTTTCATGTGCGGAATCTTATCTGAAATCCCCCACTAGAACCTCTAAGACAATGCAATACTTGTGGTACTTACATCATGCTGAAAAGTAGCCGAGAACTCCAGTGTTTGGAAGAACAGCTCAAGCACTGAAAGCAGCAATATCCAAATAAGGTACCAAGCACTGGTCTTAGATTTAGACCAAATGATACCTCACAGATCTGCCGTCAAATGCAGCCCTCAGACTTGGTAATCCACAGGCTGACTTCAGCTTTTTCTCTGAACCTACCTAAACCGTGCTTTATATTTCTAAAAGGTTAACACAAAACATATCCACCGAGCTTGAAAGAATGAGAGACTGGGTGATAGGAAAAAAATAAGAGAAGGTTTGTGTGAGTGTGAATGTGTAAGGGTGGCTAAAAATGCACTGTAAAATGCCATATGAGGCCAGCAAGATGAAATGTAATGAATTATTCCCGTCAAATACCAGGTGAGCAGAATTCTTTGTCCCAGGGATTGCCAAAAATGGAACATACTGGTAAAGCTGCTAAGAAAGTAGAAATCAAGGGGCATGGAGTGTGAACTAAGAATGGGAAGGAAGGTTGTCAGGGCCATTTTTGTTGTTTTTTTTTTAATATATAGAAGTGGCAGTCACGGCAGATGGCAAGAAAAAGACTGACAAACCTAGAAACAAGGAAGATTGGCTAGGGGTGAGGGTGTTTCCACACAGACCTAAAGGAGGGCTCTGAGCTAGGCAATGAAATCTCTACGTCAAGGGGAAAGTAGTGCTTACTTGTATTTTTGTAGGAAACCATGCTGGGTGATACAAAAAAAAATTTTTTTTAATTTTTTTTAATGTGTATTTATTTTTGAGAGACATAGAGACAGAGTATGAGCAGGGGAAGGGCAGAGAGAGAGGCAGACACAGAATCCGAAGCAGGCTCCAGGCTCTGAGCCATTAGCACAGAGCCCGATGCGGGGCTTGAACTCACAGACTGTGAGATCATGACCTGAGCTGAAGTCAGCCACATAACCAACTGAGCCACCCAGGCGCCCCCCAAAAAATTTTTTTGAACATCATGACATCTTGTGAAATATTCTGTCCTTCACAAAAATATGAAGAGTTCATACACAGGCTCACACAAACAAGGTAGCTAATGGTGTGCTTAGTACAGTGAATGGCACTGAGACAGACGTGTAGACATAAAACACATGTCACATGGCCTTAAACGAACATCTATCTAATGTAGGAGGCTTCTGTTTAAAACACCAGAAAAGATACCCACATGAAAAAAGAATAAATTAGCCCCCCACCTGACACTGTATATAAAAATTAACTCAAAATTGATCATAGACTTAAAATTAAGATCCGAACTATAAAATTCTTAGAAGAAAACATAGGAATAAACTGTTGTAATCTTGGATTAAGCAATGGCTTCTTAGATAAGACATCAAAGCAAATGCAGCAAAGAAAAACTAAAATGGATCTTATCAAAACAAAAATACCTAAGTTTCAAAAGACAGTATCAAATTGTGAAAAAAGAACCCACAAAATGGGAAAAAATTTTGTAAATCATTTATCTTTTATGGGACTTATATCTAGACTATATAAAGAGCTACTATAAATCAACAATAAGGCAACTAACTCAATTAAAACAAGCAAATAATCTGAATAGACAGTTCTCCAAAGAGGATGTACAAATGGTCAATGAGCACAAAAATTGATGCTCAACATCATTAGGCACCAAGGGAGTGCAAATCAAAACCATAAGGAGATAATGAATGATATGATAAAAAAGAGACAATACGTGTTGGCTAGGATGTGGAGAAATTGCAGCCCTCATACATTCCTGGTGGGAATGCAAAATAGCTGGCTGCTTGGAAAAACAATTTGGCAGTTCCTCAGAACATTAAATACAGAGGTACCAAATAACCTAGCAATTGTACTCTTAGGTATATACCAAGAGAGTTGAAAACATATGTCCACACAAATACTTGTATATAGATATTAATAATAGCCAAAAGATGGAAACAACCCAAATATCTTTCCTTTATCACTTAAAAGACATTGGAATGTTTCCATCTTTTGGCTATTATTGACATTTGTATACAAGTATTTAAAGAAATGATTCATGAAAAAAAACCAGAAGGGAGAAAAACTATTGCTCTAACATATACATTGTGAAGTACAAACCCACTATGAGGACTATGATAACCTCCAAAAGAAGGTCATCACTGACATCATGGAACGTCTTATGAAGAAGAGAAATCTAACTGCAGCTGAGGAGTGGATGGAGTCAGGCCTATGGAGAGGAGTAGTGTGTGAAATCACGAGTCAGAAATGAGCATGGTATATATGCTCACTGGTCACAGAGAAGAAAGGAAGAAATGCTAAGGAGATGCTCTGGGGAAGAGCGGGCACAGAGTGAGGCCAGATGAGGTAGGACAGAAGTTTAGACTCTGAGACAGAAAACGGCAAGCCATTAAAAAGTCAGTGCATGGTAGGGGCACCTGGGTGACTCAGTCAGTTGAGCATCCAACTTCTGCTCAGGTCATGATCTCATGGGTTGTGGGTGAGAGCTCCAGGTCGGGTTCTGTGCTGGCAGCTCGGAGCCTGGAGCCTGCTTTGGATGCTGTGCCTCCCTCAGTCTCTGCCCCTCCCCCACTCATGCTTGGTCTCTCTCTCTCTCTCTCAAAAATAAATACACATTTAAAAAAGAACCTTTTTGGGGCGCCTGGGTGGCTCAGTCGGTTGAGCGTCCGACTTCGGCTCAGGTCATGATCTCACGGTCTGTGAGTTCGAGCCCCGCGTCAGGCTCTGTGCTGACGGCTCAGAGCCTGGAGCCTGCTTCATAGTCTGTGTCTCCCTCTCTCTCTGCCCCTTCCCACTCATGCTATGTCTCTCTCTGTCTCAAATATAAATAAACATTTAAAAAAATAAATAAATAAATAAATAAAATAAAAAAGAACCTTTTTTTAAAGTCAGTGCATGGTAGTAATACCATGAAAGCAACATTCAAATAAGATTAACCCAGTATAAATATGCATGATGGATTGGAAGAGCTAGGGACTAGAATCCAGAAGGTTGGTTTGGAATCTGTTCATAACTTAGATATAAGAAAAAGTCTTTGGCTGGTAAGGTAAATAAAAGGGGTTGAGAGATGGAGGGAATTTCGAAAGAGACATTATCCAAAAGCTTTTGAGCATTTTTGATATTCTAAGTACTATGCAGGGCACTTTAAATGTTCCTCACAACAACCCTGAGATTTTATTATTATCCTTATTTAGTGGAGGGTTACCTGATGGCCAAAGAACCAGGACTAAAACCTAGGTCTGAAAAAAAAATTCATAAGTGCTTCCAAGTTTCTATGTTTGGGTGATCAGGCAGGAAGAACAATTGGGCGAGATGGGAGAAACAGAAACAAAAATAGGGAGGAGATGATTTCAGGGAGCAAGGGGGAGATGAGATGTTTTAAAAATGAAATATTGAACTTGGGGTGAGAGCCATATATCCCAGTGGAAACATTTCGAGGGCAATTAGATAAATAAGCGTGTCTATCTTGTGAGAGCCTCAGATCACAGAGAGAAATCATCAGCACAGGGGCAAGCCTGAAGAGATGGTTCAACCCCCGAAGGAGACTGACTGCTCTCTAAAGGCAGAAGCTGGAAGAAGAGTCATCTAAAGCAATAGAGGAAAGGATCAGAGGTGAAAAAAATCAGGTTAGTTCAGTGTCAGGCAAGCCAAAATAGGGAAGGGAAGGGGAGGGGAGGGGAGGGAAGGGAAAGGAAAGAAAGGGAAAGGAAGGGAAGGGAAAGGAAGGGAAGGGGGGTGGAAGGAACCACTTCAAGAAGGAAAAGGTGGTCAGCAGTATCAACGATGCAGAGAAGTCCAGGAGAATAAAGAGTGATTGAAGAAAACAAAGACTGGCAAAATCATTTTACAGCTGACTCAAGACAGGTTTGAACGAGCTGAAGAAGAGAAAGGGAAGCTTATCAGTGAAAGAAAAACAAGAACGAATATGGCAATTTGGAGGTACCCCACAGGAGCAAAGACACTTTTTCAAAACAAAAGAGACTGAACCATGCATAAAGACTATGGAAAATATAGAGAGGAAATAGTTTGTTTAAACCAAGATGCCACTGGGATTTTGGGGGATAATTCCAAACATTCAGGGGAAATAGGAACAGCCCTAACCATGACAGAAGAAATACACACCAGTTTCCAAGGATAGGATTGGGTTATTGGAAGGTTCTGACCATCTTACAGAAGTGGAAACGCTGAGCAAATTGTGCATAAATTTATTATTTTTTAAATGTTTATTTTTGGGGGGGTAAAGAGTGAGGGGCAGAGAGAGAGGATCTGAAGTGGGCTCTGTGCTGACAGTAGCAAGCCTGATGTGGGGCTCAAACTCACAAACTGTGAGATGGTGGCCTGATCCAAAGTCAGATGCTTAACCGACTGAGCCACTCAGGTGTCCCTAAACATATTTAAAGAAGTACTTAATATTAGCCAACAAGGGGGTGTGGCTGGCTGGCTTATTGTGCCGTTCAATGGATGCCTTCCCTGGAGGTCAGATTGGGGCCAGGATGTAAGAAAGGAAGGATATGATTAAGAGATTATTTCAGTACAACTAGGGCAGAGATTCCAAGGCCCATAAGGGAGAAGCAGTGGTGACAGCACAGATGCCAATTTGCCCGGGCACAGACGTGCTCCTGGGGGTCCTAGCCTGGGACAGTATAGTCACCACTCGCAGATCACTGCAAGGCCACAGGCCGAGAGGCCAAGCCCCACAGCTGCCTTCATGCCGTCAATTCCTACAACACACCAGAAACTCTGACTTGCTCAAGAATTCCCCTGTTAATGAACGCCCTCGTCTCCTCCCCAGTTTCACTGTTATTTAGTGTTTAGCGACTCCTCCCAATTTTCAGTGGCAGGTAAACCACTGACTCCCAACCCCCAATCTGCGAAATGATCCCTGCTCTTTTCGTGCTTTGTATTAGCGTCCTCTTCACAGGCATAAACCTTCTATTCTTTCCAACCCAGGAGTTGCACTTCCACTAAAAGAGCCAAACCAGAAAGTCTCCTACGATTCCAATTGCCTTAGGGTCAACCCAGTCAACTTAGGACAAAAGTGCTTTTTATCTGCTTGCTCCTAAGAAGGTGCTCAGGTGACTGAGGATTGGCTGCAGCTGAACATCACCACCTGGTGCCTGGGAGGTGTCACTGCAGATCTGTTCTCTGCCTTGCGCTGCATTCAGCAAACCATTAACAACTTAGTAAACAAATGGAAAAGGCATCCCTGCACCCATTAAAAGATAAACTCTTTATTTTTGATCCCATCCTCTCTTTCGCCCTATTCCCACTTCAGTAATTCTCCCCTTCCTTCCAGATCATTGCCATTGCCCTATAAACCGACTCCAGCGTCTCCATTTAAAGGAAGAAAGAAAAAGGTCTCTCTTGATCACCCAGAACCCTCCACTACCCATTCACTGCTATGGTCCCCTTGAATACAAAACCACTCAGAGGAGATACCTACATGCGACATCTCTACTTCCTCAACCCTAAATTACTTTTTAACTCACCCCCAAACTGGTCTCTGTTTCCACCACTGCCCTGCAACCTTTCTTACAGTCACTAATGACCTCTGTGTTGCAAAACGCTCTCTTTCAAAACGCTAGCTCCTCTTGGAGTTTGGAAATCGCGCTGTCCTTGTTTCCCTTCGACCTCTCTGTCTTCTTTTTCTTTTTCAGTCTTCTTTGCTGGCTCCTTCTCCTCTGGCCCATGTCTGAACTCAGCACAGCGGGTGTGGGACCCTGTCTGGGCCCTCTTTTCTTCTCTGTATGCATTCTCTCTTTGCTGATCTCCTCCTACCTTGAGACTTACGAAGCTGCCTCTGTGCTGATGCTTCCGAAATGTTCATCCCGGACCTGTCCTTGGGGCTCCAGACTTGGAGAGCCATGCGTGACAGGCATTTCAAACTAGCACGTGCAACGTGAAATTGGCTCTCCCCCCGTGTCTGCCCCTGTTCCAGTGTTTTCCATCTCCGTAATCAACACTGCTATCCATCCATTCGCTCGATCTAAAAATGAGGTGTCACCTTGATTTCCCGCCTTGCGTTACCACCCCTCCTCCAGTGACTAATTTAATGCTAAGTCTGTCTCTGAAATATACCCCAAATTGATTCACTTCTCTGCATCCCCACCATCAGCACCCCAGTCCCAGCCACTATCTTCTCACTTGGATTGTTTATTCAGTAGCCTCCTAAGTGGCCTCTCTGCTCTTTCCCTCTCTAGTCCATTTCTTACACAGTAGCTATAGTGATCCTTTACATGTGCAAGTCATAACTTTAACTCTTCTCTTAGAAACATCGAGGGTTTTCCATCAAACTTAGGATAAAACCCAAACTCCTTACAACGGCCTGAGAGCACAGGATCTGGGCTGACCTACCTGGCTGACTTCCTGCTCACCGTGTCCAGTTAGCCTCCTCACTCTTCTGTCTTAGTTCTTGCCATCCCCCCATGCCTCCAACCTTTTCCTTGGCTTTTCCCATGACTCCATCTTCCTCAGCCCCAACATCATCTCTTCAGAAAGCCCACACACTTATAGTAACCTTTGTCCCCACTCCCAAGTTACTTTCTAGTTCTTCATCTACTAATTCTCTTCCATAAAATTTACCAAAATTTGAAATGATCTCATTTGTGAGTTTGCTTGACTCCATCCCACCCAGCCTTCCCCTCTGCCATTACAATGTCAGCTCCTTGAAGGGAACTTCCAATTGTATTGTGACGACTAGCTCCCTGGGCACCTTCAGTGTGGTCGTCCACATGAATGGAGGTCCTTGTGGCAAGCTGCCCTCATCTGCCTTGTTCACAGCCCCCAGCACCTAGCACAGTGCCGACCACACGGAAACTGCTCGGGAGTTGTGACATGAAAGAAAGAATGAAAGGCAGTGTTGCCAGATGATCCCAGATGCACATATCGGATCCATGCCTCTAAGAAATGTAAACTCTAGGAGATTAGAACCAAGAGTATAAATATCACATAGAAATATTGATGTGGGGGCACCTAGGTGTTTCAGTCGGTTGAGTGTCCGACTTGGGCTCAGGTCATGGTCTCATGGTTCGTGAGTTCAAGCCCTGCACTGGGCTCTCTGCTGTCAGCACAGAGCCTGCTTTGGATCTTCTGTCTCCCTCTCTCTCTGCCCCTCCCCCACTCACACTCTCTCTCAAAAATAAACATTAAAAAAAAAAAGAAATGATGTGTTTATCAGGGCCATGTGCATATTTAGTAGCACGGTGCCTCTGATCTTTGAGATGTCAACAAGTGTATCAATGGACTTAGCTACTGTCCTCATCTTCAGAAGAGGACAGCCCATTTAAGAAAATCAGTTTGAATTCAAGCCATGAGGTTTTTTCCTCTCCCAGTATTAAAAAAAAAAAAGCATTCTTCCAATCTTCTCCATTGTCTTTGAGTAGTCAACCCTAGCCCCTTCCCAACGAGACTCACCCCTCCCTCTCCCATGACTTCATCTCCTATTTCCTATTGAACATTGAAACCATCTGGGCAGCCACTTCTTGACCTACGCTACCAAACCTTTAATCCTGCCTGCTTCTGCACAAGGTGCCCTCTCCTCCTCTGTTGCCATTAGACAGAAGAGACATCATGTTCTTATCAAAGATTAATTCTCCTATGCCCTGCATTCCGTTTCCTCCTATTCTGGATTCATAAATTCGCAATTGTCCATCTCCAGGGGCTTCAGACTCCTTAACCCAGGGACTTCGTATCAGCATTTAAATATGCTCAAGTCTTCCCCAACATTTGAAAGGCTGGATGGAGGACAGGTCGTGACTTCACTGGACTTCACTGTCTCCTTAGTTGCTGTCCTCCCCTGTCATAGTTCTCAAAACTTCTCAAAAGCATTTCAAACATGTATTTATTGTATTATCAAACAGTCTCCATTTCCATCCCACTCTCTTACTATTGAGCCAATTTCATCTTGTTTCTGTCTTCCATTCCACTGAAGTAGCTCATGCTGGGGTCCTGAATTACCTCTTACTATTGAATCAATTCATTTTTGTTTCTGCCTCCCATCCCACTAAACTGGCTCATGTTGGGGTCATTAATTACCTCCATGTCACTAACTTTGAAAGGCATTTTAATTTTTTTTTAATGTTTATTTATGAGACAGAGAAAGACAGAGCATGAGTGGGGAAGGGGCAGAGAGAGAGGGAGACACAGAATCCAAAGCAGGCTCCAGGCTCTGAGCTGTCAGCACCGAGCCCGACGCGGGGCTCAAACTCACAGACCGTGAGATCATGACCTGAGACGAAGTCGGCCACTTAACCGACTGAGCCACCCAGGCGCCCCTGAAAGGCATTTTAAACCCTCACCTTATTTGATTTCTTGCTGACACTAATCACTTCATCCTTGTGACACTTCCCTCGTCTCCTGTCACACCAATTTTCCTGGTCCTCCCTTGCTTCTTCTCAGACCAATTTGCTGGCTTATGTTCATCATAACCATGATTTGTTGGATGGAGTCTTTGGGGTTCTGCCTGAATCTCCTTCTGTTCTCATTCAAAGATCTCTTTTTAGGGGTGTCACTCTAAATATTAAATGTTAAAAATTAAATCAGATAAAACATTAGGCAGGCCTAATGCAGGAAATGATCCTGGCCTGGTTTGGGGGAGACAGACTGGAAGGCTTATTGGGGCTTTTCTATTATTTATTTTAAAGAATCTGCCAAGAAGCAAAACCCATCTGCTCAGTTTCTTCAGAGTTCCTGAAGAAACAAGTGTGTTTAATTAGAGGTTGGAGGTAAGGTGTGGGTCCTATTTTGAATGTATTAAGCTAGAGACCCGGACTGTCCAGATCCCACTCATGGGGTTCAAACTCACAAACTATGAGATCATAACCTGAGCCAAAATTGGATGCTTAACCGACTGAGCCACCCAGGCTCAGATACTATTGATGCTCTGTTCCGTAGCTGGTATAGAGCAATGGTTTCCTAAGTACAGTCCCCAAACCAGCAGTATCAGCATCACCTAGGAATCTGTTAGAAATGCATTCTGCAACCCCACCCCAGACCTACTGAATCAGAAACTCTGGGGTGGGCATCTGCAATCTGGGTTTTATCAAGTCCTCCAGGTGATTCCAAAGATTTGGGAATCACTGGCTTACAGCGTTCATATAAGCTTCCTTTGCCTCTCTGCCTGAGGGGAGGCTGCAAGTGCCGAGAATTTAACACCCTTAGAGTGCCCTCTACCTATGGAGGGATGGGAATTGGGGGGTAAATGTTCCAGCCCCACACCCCTTAGTAAGAGTCTTAGGGATAGTCCACAAAGTTTCTAAAGAGTCCCCAGTAGGATTGAGCCTAGTTATGCACAGTGGTAACTTGCTCATTAATGATTTTCCTTCCTTCTTTTCCTTGTCACACTTCCTTACTCATTCACAGAGCTTTCTGGAACCAACTCTTAAATAAGTCACTTGTGCCCAAATCCTCATCTTAAGGTCTGCTTTAGGAGAGACCCAGACTAAGACATATCATACAAATACCCATGTGAAGGAAGCTTTCCCTTTTCCCCAGGCTAGATCAGCTCACCCTGTTACCTGCTCTTTTTGACCCTTTTCTTTTGCATCCCAGCTTTCCTCACAGTTTATCTATTAGATATTTGTGTGATTCCTGGGCTAATGATTGCCATCCCACCTTGAAGGAATGCTGTCTACTGCACCTGTTATATCCTCAACACCTCCCAGTGCCTGGCACAAACATAGACATGAAGTAAATGTTTGTTGAATGAACAACGAATGGGTAGTACCCTGTCACGCATAACTCGCTGAAGGCGTATCTGAAATATTCTCAGGTTTTCTGTCATCTACATTTCAACAAATTTTTCTTTTACATTTCTTCTAGGCTTCTCCTCTTTCCTAGGGTTCAAAAAATTTTTTTTTTCGTTTCATGTTTAGGACGATGGCATTCTCCACATAATATTACTTTGTTAATTTTGTCTGAATTTATCTTTTAAAGTATTTCCTCTCCAAGCAAAACATTTGTCCTTCTTCTCTAACTACGGAAAAGGCTCCTTTTGTAATAGTATTTTTAACTTTCAAATCACAATATGCCTTGACATCCATCTTCAAAGCGTATAAAGGCTTTTCAACTGCAGGCTTCATTAACCTTCTCACTTCCTTTTATTTTTAAATTTTTTTTTATGTTTTTATTTATTTTTGAGAGCAGGAGAGACAAAGCATGAGTGGGGGAAGGTCAGAAAGAGAGAGGGAGACACAGAATCTGAAGCAGGCTCCAGGCTCCAACCTGTCAGCACAGAGCCCGATGCGGGGCTCAGACTCACCGAGTGTGAGATCATGACCTGAGCCGAAGTCGACGCTCAACTGACTGAGCCACCCAGGCACCCCTGGCCTTCTCACTTCTAAAGGAGGTGAACGTAGGAATACATACCGAATACTTTTGCATTTCCGAGATGATTTAGTTTTGTCTGTGAAAAAATGGGGATGAGGACACTGCCTTGCTCAGCTATTAAAGAAGTAGAACTTTGTTTTGCATTTGGCTCTTTCTTTTCATGTGGTCAAGCCAACTGGGTATGCAGGAAGTTTGGTGGCGGATCTGGGCAGTCCGGGTCTCTAGTTCAATACTCTCGAAACAGGACCCACACCTTACCTCCGACCTCTAATTAAACACACTTGTTTCTTCAGGAACTCTGAATAACAGTTTTACAGCGTATGCCCGAAACGGAGCAGATGGGTTTTGCTTTTTGGCAGAATCTTTAAAATAAATAATAGAAAAGCCCCTATAAGCCTTCCAGCCTGTCTCCCCAAAACCAGGCGAGGATCATTTCCTACATTAGGCCTGCCTAATGTTTTATCTGATTTAATTTTTAATATTTTGGATGATGACTTTCACAATTTCCCTGAGGAGGCCATTTCATAATTTAATATTTCTCTCTCAGACAGGGAGTGTTTCCAGTAATCAACCCAAATTTTAAAATTTCATCTTGTTCTCTTGGAGATTATTTCCTCTCTGTGAAAAGTGAAAATTTTCGAATATGGTATTAGTGTACCAATGATTTGCCAGGTCCTTTAAAAAATCAATACCCTGAGCCATTTGTTTTTATTGTTTTTCTGAGCACGTATATTTTTTCTATCCTTTTATTATCTGTTTGAACTTATTTTCTACCAGTGGTCTCATTCTGTTTTTTAGTTGAATACTCTTTATAGTGACTTTTTTTGTGGTAAAATACAGATAACATAAAATTTACCATTTTAGCTAATTTAAGCACAATTTAGTAGCATTAAGTACGTTCACACTGTTGCACCTCCTCCACCACTGTCTCCAGAACTTTCTCATCTTCCCAAACTGAAACTCTGTATCCATGAATACGAACCCCTCCCCTCCCCCCCCCACCAACTTTTCCCCAACCACAGTCCCTGGTAAATACTATTCTACTTTCTGTCTCTATGAATTTGACTATTTTAGGCACTTCTTATAAGTTCATTCTTATTTTTTAAAGAAGGTAACACATCTGGACTCTAACATGCTGTGATTTTAGATGATTACAAAAATAATAATAACTGGGGCACCTGGGTGACCAGTTAAGTGTTTAATTCTTGCTTTCAGCTCAGGTCATGATCTCACAGTTTATGGGTTCGAGCCCTCCATCAGACTCTGTGCTGACAGCGTAGAGCCTGCTTGGGATTCTCTCTTTTTCCCTCTCTCTCTTTCCAAATAAATAAATAAACTTAAAAAAATATTCTTATTATAGCTGTATTAATTCAAGGGTAACATTCAAAATACTTAATGGCTGGCATGGCAGGGGCACAGGGCAATGAGAACAAAGCTCAGCCCAGTCAGGGTGGATGATGGATGGTCTGCTTACAGCTACACGGCACCTCTTTGTCTCCTATATAACTCACTCTGATGTTGCTTTTTGCCTTGTAGTTTTAGATCTTTTGTTTTCATGTAATAATGTGCAGGTGATTCTACTGGCTCTCAGGGTTTTCTGCAGGCCTATTGGAGTCCTAAGCTCCCTAAAAAGTACATGAGAGAGAGGAATAAACTCTATGTTTCAAGGAGAATGCTGTCAGTAGCAACCCACAGAAAACTCCATCAAAGAGTCCTATAGAAGACAGGGTTGGAGGTTTGGCATAAAAGAGCATTCTGATCTGTAAATTTTAATAGAAGTTATAATTTATGGTGATAAACAAAGGAACATTTTGGGGCACCCAGGTGGCTCGGTGGCTTAAGTGTCCGACTCTTGATTTCAGCTCAGGTCATGATCTCATGGTTTGTGAGATTGAGCCCCATGTTGGGCTCTGCACTGACAATGAGGAGCCCGTTTGGGATTCTCTTTCTCTCCCTTTCTCTCTCTCTGCCCCTCTTCTCAAAATAAATAAACATTTAAGAAAAGGAACACATTTTAACAGAGGATACTAGAAGCTATTACTCTAGGGGGAGGTAACGGTATGATTTTCTTCTTACTTTTTAAAATAATTTTCAAAAGTGACTTTCATATAGGGGCACCTAGGTGGCTCAGTCAGTTAAGTGTTTGACTCTTGGTTTCAGCTCAGGTCATGATCTCACGGTCTGTGAGTCTGAGCCACGCATCGGGTTCTGCATTGGCAGCGTGGAGCCTGCTTGGGATTCTCTCTCTCCCTCTCTCTGTCCCTCCCTCCACCCAGAATCAATAAATAAACATTAAAAAAATGACTTTCATATAAATATACAGTGAGTACATGTCAGAAATTTATTTAACTTGTTAATGAAGGAATCAGCAGGATGGTAAAGTGATCTCAAGAGGATCTAGGAAGGTGATATATAGGAGAATGCCGGAGTCAGATGCCAAAATTTGATACAAAACTGGGAAATGTCCTATAGGGTAGTAAAACCATGACCTTTGAGGTTATGTTAATCACTACCGATTTTCTACAAGGCAATATTTAACTTTACTGAGTCAAGGTCCTAACTAACAGTAAACAGTAAATCGAACATTACATTTCCTAGAGAATCAGACTTGTTAGTTCGTCTTGTTAGATAATACTTGGATATTTTTTCTTTACAGCGATGTGCAGAGAGCATGGCTTCTCAAATCTCCCCACTATCCCTTTGGGTTGATGGAAGATTCCGCCTGCCCAGAAGGAGGTCCTATAAGTTGGGAGACGACCTTAGTAGGGGCCCACAAAGTTTTTTGTACCCCCAATCATGTCGCCCTGAAACCTCGGCTTGTACTTAGATACAAAGTCTGCCTTTAACAAGTCACGACATCTAACATTTGGGTTCCAGTTCCAATTTCTTACTGTGTCGCCGGTGCCGGAGAAAAACTGCAAGAGCAATGCTGTGAACAGCCATGTATCCTTTACTTAGACTCACTGAGAGTTAGCATTTGGAAGTTTGCTTGATCTCCTCCCCTTTCTCACACTTCCACAAACACACTTCCCTGAACAATTTGGAAGTTAACTGTATATGTCATGAAACTGCAGTCCTAAATATCATAGCGTATGGTCCTAAAAACAAGGACTTTTCTTTCTTTCTTTCTTTTTATTTTTTGGTAGTGGATACTGCAATGCTTTGTCTAGGTTCCCCTTTGGGATAAAGAACTTCTTCTTTCATACTTTTGGAGTGCCACTGGCATATAGCCCTTAGCTGTTGGTCTTCTCTGGAAATTATCTTGGCTGAAGACACCGTGTAGCCCAAGGTCACACATCCCCAGGGCCATCTGCATCCCATGACTGACTGACGTAGAGGCATGAAGGCCTGGATGCCTTCCTGACTCAGCATAACTCGCAAGGGCCCTTCCAGCTTCACCTCCCCCAGGGTTCATGAGGCCTTCGTTGAGACTGCCTTGCAGCCCAAACTTTCTCTCTGCCCAGAAGTGGGCAGAAATGCTTTTTGTTTTCCCCCTTCTATTCCTTTCCATAGGTATTGATCCGAAGAGCCCTCCCTAATAAAATTCCTGTGTCCTAATCTCCATTTTCAACCTCAGCTTTGAACAGGTTCAAACCTCAACCTGTTTGCTGTTGGAAGTGGCTTGAGAGAGTTGAAACTAATATCAATTTTAGTGACTCACTCCAGAATTTTACCATCATGACAGCTAAAAAGTATTTTCTCATGTTAGACTTAAACTCTTCTGATGTAGTAATGAAAAAAAGCAAAGCATCATAAGCTTCCATTTGTGGGGGAAAAATATGCTTATATTATATTATAATGCTTCATTATATAAGCATATATAATGCTTATTATATTATATTATAATGCTTCATTATATAAGCATTATATATATGCTTATGTGTGCATAGAATATCTTTTTAAAGAAATACAAGAAATCTGTAGTAGAGTTGCTCTGGGAGAAAATATCAGGGGTCCGGGGGTAGAGGACCTGCTTTATTATTATTATTATTTTTTACTGTAAGCCCTTTGATATTATTCTAATTTCGATCATGCACTCTGACTTTTTTTTAAGTATGGAAAATGAGACAAAATGGTAATTGTTGCTAATTTGGGTGGTAAGGATATGGCTTTGTTGTATTGGTTGCAATTTTCTGTAGTTTTAAAAATTAAAATTTCTAAAACCAAACTCATCTGTTTATCTTTTCTTGGGGACACAGGGCCCACCCTACTTACTGAAACACTTTACTTGCTTGTAAGGGGCAATCAAACAATTTCTCTGCCTTTTCTTCTGTGAGTTAACAACCTGAATTTAAACTTTCATTGCAGGAATTTATTATCTGTTGATGTGACGATCATCTTGGTCACTTTGCTTAGAACCTTAAGCATGTTCACTACATTTTTTTTTCAAAGTATAATTATCGAAACTAGATATTAATGCTGTTTACCAAAGATCTAAATAATGCCGAGGAAAGAGCTGATTTTTTAATTTATGGCCTAACCTTGCAGAATCGTGTTCAACTAACGCTCCGTGAGATTTTTTACTCAATGTGAGCACACTCTGAAATTTTGATTAAATCTGTTGAGACTCTTTTTTTTCTTTGACTAAGAAAAGAAATGAGGTCCTAGGCCATAGGCCTATAGTGCTGAGCTTACTGCACAAGGCAGAGCAGGGGAGAATACATCCTCTCTGCGGGCAGGTAGAGGTAGAAGAAGAGAGGAGTGGCCGAGGCAGGGGTGCGCAATGCCTTCAAAACTCACCATCACACCAGTCAGGCCTCCTCCTGTGGTGCAGAAAGATGAAGGTAGCGGGGAAATAACAGTTCCTACCTCAGAGAGTTACTATGGGGACTAAACCTATTAGTACATTGTAACTATTAATAAATGTTAAATTATTTTTATATTTAATATATATCCTGTAATTATAAAACAATATATAAGTACATGAAGTTACATTTAATTACATTAAATTAAATACATTAAAGAAATTAAATTATAATACCATAAATATATAAATATTAATTCATTTAATATTAATTAAATAAATGAATACAAAGCACTTAAAAGAGAGCTAGGCATATGGTATATGTTCCATAAACGTTAGATAGCTTTACTTATTTTTGTATCTAGCACGCAGCACTGTGCCTACCACTTCTTAGATGGGTAGTCAATGTCTATTCATTCATTCATTCAGTCATGTCCAGCCTTTTATTGACTTATTAGGGGCAAATTGCTTCTTATACACTTCTCTGGTTTCTTTCTTTCATTCTTTCTTTCTTTCTTCTTTCTTTCTTTCTTTTCCTTTTCTTTCTTTCCTTTCTTTCTTTCTTTCTTTTCCTTTTCTTTCTTTCCTTTCTTTCTTTCTGTCTTTCTTTCTTTTCCTTTTCTTTCTTTCCTTTCTTTCTGTCTTTCTTTCTTTTCCTTTTCTTTCTTTCTTTCTTTTCCTTTTCTTTCTTTCTTTTCCTTTCTTTCTTTCTTTCTTTCTTTCTTTCTTTCTTTCTTTTCTTTCTTTCTTTCTTTCTTTCTTTCTTCTTTCTTTCTTTCTTTCTTTCATTTTAGACAGAGAGAGTGTACAAGAGCTGGGGAGAGAGGAAAAGGAGGGGGGAGAGAGAGAGAGAGAGAGAGAGAGAGAGAACCTTAAGCAGGCTCCAAGCTCAGCATGGAGCCGATGTGGGGCCCTATCCCATGACCCTGGGATCATGACCTGAGTCGAAATCAAGAGTCAGACGGCCAACTGACTGAGCCACCCAGGTGCCCTATCCACTCCTCTGGCTTCTATGAGGAAGTACCTTCCCAGTACACTTGGCCTCTTGCCACACCCCTCATTCTGACCATGGAGGTGGAAGTGGAATGGGTTAACTGGATGGGGAGTTTGGGAGAGACTCTTGAGGGGGGGTGGTGGGGCACAGCCTGGCCTTGTTCTCCTCTCTCCTCTCTTGGATCCGTATTCTGTTCTTCCTCTCAGAGGCGAGCTCTGTGAGAGGCTGGTCCCATGGGCATGTGTGTTGAGCAAAGACTGGGGGAAGTGTGGCTGCCTGATCTGGGGTTTTGTGTTGGGGATACGAATGTTGCTGCACACCTAAACCTCAGTTTCGACAACTCTATTGATCACAAAACTGATATTTCGATCTCCATCTGATTTTTTTCGTCCCTATATTCTCTCTCCACTGGCTCTAAACCCAGATAGGAAAAAGAGAAGACTCTCTTATGAGTACCCCTCTTCAAGCCCCAATATCATTTAACAAATACTTTTGTGGTTAGTGCTGGGGAAGAGAGAGTCAAGATCTAAAGCATGAATAAGAGTAAACTCCAAGAATATATGGTCAAAATTCCTAGGCCGAAGGACAAAGAGCCTATGGTAAGGAAGATGTGCAGAGAAGAGAACTGGAAAGAAGGCCGGGGAGCTGGACGGAGTGAATGAGGGCTGATAGAGGTAGGCAGGGACACATGCATCCTCAGAGCAGTGGAAACGCCATTTGAGAACTGTGCATTCTGAACGACCTCGTTGGCTGCTCTGTGGAAAACGGATTGTAGGAGACAAAAATGGATGTAGGTAGATTAGTAGGAATCAGATCCAGAGGTTTTAGGCTCTTTGCGTGGATTGAAGTGATGGGAGGAGAAAAGAAGAGGCCAGATTTGAATGGTATTTAGGAGGCAAACTTGTCAAAACTTTGTGCTGGATTGGATGTGGGCAAGAAGAGAGATCGAAGTGTCAACATAACTCCTGGATTTTCAGCTTGCGTAACCAAACGAATGAATGGGAGGCACCATTCAAAGATATCAGGAGCAAAGAAAGACCAAATTTTGAGAGAGAATATGAGTTCAGTTTTGACATGTTGAGTCTGCGATGCTTTTGAAATATCCAAGGAGAGATGTTAAGGCATTGAGTATATGGATCCGGAGTTCAGAGGAGAGAGCTGGGTTGAAACTATGCAATCATGAGTCACTGTGCTATATTTATGTACCCTCTCTCTTCTTTCTCCCTCTCTACTCTCCCCATCTCTCGCTTTCTCTATATAATAATTAAAGTAATATATGCACAGTAATTAGACTCTCCCCGTCTCCCTCTTTCTGCCCCTCCTATATATGTAGTAATTAAATTAATAAATACATAAAGTAATTAAATTAAAATTATATGTAGTAATTAAAGAGAAGGTTTGGTGAGATCATCTAGGGAGAAGGCGTGGTTAGATGGAGGAGAGATGGTTGCTCCACACTGAGCCATCACCTCCAACAAATAGGTCGGATAAAGGAGAGCTTGCAAGACAGACAGAAGCCAGAGAGTGGGAAGAAAAGCAGGAGAGTGTGGAGTCAAGGAAAGAAAGTGTCCAAAGAGGAGGAGTCTGAGTGGCTCAGTCTGTTAAGCGTCCAACTTTTGACTTTGGCTCATGTCATGGTCTCACGGTTCCATGAGTTTGAATCCTGTGTCAAGCTCTGTACTGATAGTGGAGCCTGCTTAGGATTCTCTCTCTTTCCCTCTCTCTCTCTCTGCCCCTCTTCTGCTAGCTCCCTCTTTCACTCAAAATAAATAAATAAATTTTAAGAAAGTGTCCAAAGAGAACATTTGTTGCACTGAATTGAAGATCTATAACAAATGGCCGTGCACTATTTATCCTGATTTTTATCCCTTCTTATCCAGATTCTCAGAGTTGCTTTAATTTTTGC
The DNA here is from genome assembly GCA_030068075.1 of Paguma larvata. NCBI lineage: Eukaryota > Metazoa > Chordata > Mammalia > Carnivora > Viverridae > Paguma > Paguma larvata. The sequence continues at coordinate 3,567,351 of CM057827.1, forward strand.
TCACTACCCGTGCTGGAAAATGCCTTGCCTTTCACATTCTCCATGCTCAATATTTACTGAATGCCAACTCTATCAAAATATCTGGGCTGAATGCCTGAGGCTTATAGGCAGGGCTTCTCACAAGCAAAAGATAGATGGAAAAGAAGCAAGCTGGAGACCCAAAGGGATACACCAAATGAACAGGATGGGAATGGGAAGAGGAAATGGTTTACAAATATTTTCTGTTTTACATGTAAAAGATTGAATTTCTGGGGTAATGGTGCCCCAAATGTTACCATAGTTGTAGCCCTTGAGCACCTGCCCCCGGCATGTATCCCAGGACAGCAAGGTGACACCATTAGGGGAAGACAGAGAACAAGGAGGCAGTGTTAGGGTGTGACAGAGGCTTGGAGTCAGTGAGCAGGTGGAATGTCATTATTCGCCTCTTCTCAATATGTCGGGATGCCACTTGCTAGGAATATGGATACAAATTGGGCCAAAACCCCCCTTTCTCCCTTTTGCTCATTTTTGGCCCAAGGCTTTTTGCTTTTTTTTAGGGAAGAGGGAAAGTGTCAGCCATCGACTTCTCTTCTGTATATATATATGTAGTCATGAAAGCAAGAATTAGAGAAACTAGGTGGTACAATTAATCATAAGTTTCCAGAGAGCGGGAACTTTGTTTTGTTCACTCTTATAACCCCAATGCCTTGCGCTTAGCATGTTGTCCATGAATGAATGCATGGGTGGATGAATGAAGGAGTGAGTGAGACATCATCTTTACCAGTTCTTATCCACACAGGGAAATACATTACCATCTGACACAGGCCACAGGAACAGGCCCCCTGCCAGGGACACAAATGGGAAGTGTCATGAAGCACCTGTTAAAGCCTGCTGGATCCTCTCCCTTCTGCCTCCTGTTTGCTCAAGCTGTGTAAATGGAAGAGCTTGATTAACTCCTCCATTGATGTCACACTGGCTAACGAGAAAGTAGAGCATCAGACCACAGAAAGGGAAGATCCAGTACAAACTTTGCATTCAGTAGATTCCCAGTAATCTTTTTTGACTCACTCATGACTCTCTGACTCACCCTATCTGCCTTGCTATCAATGCATTCAAATCTACAAGGCCTGATGTTTTGCCTTCTGGAATACATCATGAATCAGTTAAGGTCACTGACAGGCTGCTTTGCTAGTGGCAGCTCCCAAGGACTAATACATTCCTGAAAACTGGCGAAAGGCCAACTTCATGTCTTTCTGAATGAAGAATGAACGGGATGACCTTGAAAATTATTAAGCCAGCAGCAATACCCTGAAAAGCAGTACAATAAATCAGCAAAATATCAGTTTAGAAATGCTGAGAGGAGAATAAAGCATAAGGTATGGTTTTATAATAAACGATCCTGTCTGACTCACCTAATTTCCTTCTAGGTAGAGGGATAAACCTGGTGGAAGGAAAGGGAACAATTAATTGAACAAATTTTTAGCCTATTCAGAAATTTCATTTGTCTTACATAACAATTTAAAATGAGGAAAACATATTCCAGGCAAGTATATTAGTAGGAGGATTAAATTCTAAGAAGAACCATTGTCAACCGTATAACAAATGTGTTTGAAAGGGATTTCAAAGGGGCCATGTATTCATTTATTGAAGATGTATTTATTGAACATTTACTGTTTTCCAGGCACCGTTCTAGATCCTGGAGCTACAACACTGAACAAAACAGGCTAAAATCCTTGCCCCATAGAATAGAAACTATAGGGTGAGGAGTTACACTTTTAGATAAAATGGCTATTGGCAGACTTGAATAAGGTGTGAAAGAGAGTCATGCAGGTATTTGGGGACGAGCATTTCCCATGTGAAAACTGCATGTACAAATGCCCTGAGACAGAAACATGCCTGGTTGGTGTTTTACATTGAGGCTACAGTGCAGTGTATAGGAGTTGAGGTCAGAGAGGTCGGAGGGGCCAGATCCAGACAATTTACTACTTTCAGCGATGACTACTGGATGTTCAGTATTGGGTAGCTCTTTGTATTTGCGGGCAACACTCCATCATCGAAGTCTAGGTAGGGAGCAGATTACCCTGAGCCCCAACCTTTAAAGTGGAAGGGATCCTCTCCCCACTTCCTGGTCAAAGACGGGGCAAGTAGACTTGGACAATTGGCTGCTCCTGTTAAGGACTTGGAACCACAAGGGAAAGAATTAAAGCCTCAGGCCCAGGCCCAGTGGCGCCGAGAGCACCGCAGCCTAGTGGGTGCAGTGCCAGCAGCAATGCCCTGAGCAGAGTGTCCTTGTGGTACCACTGGAGATATGCCTTCCTGCCAGACTCTCAAAGGTTTTGTCCGCGTTCTGTGTCTAGTTCTCCAACCTTCTTGTCTCCGGTAAACAACTTGATAAAGCCAATGAAAATTCCTTTCTCCTTAAGTGAGCCAGAATTGCTTCTTGTGCCTTGGAACTCAAAATACTGACTGATACACATGGAACTCAGGATTATAATTCAAAACATCCCTTACAGCTAAAGTACTGATTAATAAGAAGCAGACAGATACACAGGAAGGAAACAAACTAATGGTAGATTCATTACTACTGCCCAGAACTGGGATTTATAATGAATTGCCAGCTAATACAAAACAGGTCTATAAGTGTGGTAGCTCATGTTTTCAAAGAGGCTGCAGTGGTATATCCCATCCCACATCTCTTCTGTGCTGTGACCTTGCCACTCCCCAGTAATTGGGGAAGGTGGAGTATGTTTCCTCTCCTCTTTAATCTGCATTGGTTCTGGGACCTGTTCTGACCAATAAAATGTGACAGAAGCGATGCTATATAATTTCCAAGGCGTGTGTCTCCATCTTGGAAGCCAGCTGCCACATAAGAAGTCCCATCAATGCTGGACAGAGACCAGGAGAGACCAGCAGAGAGACACTTTGAACACTCCAGCCGTGGTCAATCTCCCAGACGAATGCAGCCACATAAGGGTGCCAGGCAATGTCGTATGAAACACAAGGACCACTCAGCTAAGTCCAGCCCAAATTCCTGACCCACAAAATCATGGGTAAATAAAATGGCTGTTGTTTTAAGCCACTAAATTTTGGGGTTGTTTGTTACACAGCAATAGATAACTGACTGAAACATACAAATATTGTCAAAACACATTTTTTTTTTTTGAGAGAGAGCACGTGCATGTGTGTGTGAGAGAGGGGGAAGGGCAGAGGGAGAGGGAGAGAGAGAATCTTAAGATTCCCCATGCTGGGTGTAGAGCCTGATGGGGCTTGATCACATGACTGTGAGATCATGACCTGAGCCGAAATCAAGAGTCAGATGCTTAACCAACTGAGCCACCCAGGAGGCCCCATAATACAAATTTTTAATTAAGCATTAAATTGCATGTGTTTTCAATTAGGAGGTTCACAAAGATAGGTGTCTGTGTGTGTGGGTGGGTGTGGGTGTATGTGTGATGTTAAGGGAAGGTCAAGGAAATGTCTGAGAATATTGAAGAAGAAAGAAGAAAAATGAAAACAGTCAACAGGAGAGCTCATCTTTCTCTCAGGACCATATCTGGATCTGAGAAGCATTGGAAGTAAATGTATTAAAATGACCCACGTTCAACTGTTGATCACACGGAATCTGCATCTACCATTCCATCATCCAGTGTGGAGACATGACTGTACTAATTTTGCTGGTGCATCCCCAAGTGACTAGAACTGGGCCTGCCTAGTAAATGCTTGTTGGAAACTTGCGGCAGGAAATAAACAAACACACATGGAAACAGCAATATAACTTTAAAATTTTACCTAATAAAATCGGAAACATAACAGAGTAGTTCATCCGCATTAGGGTTTCCAAACTCATGACTGGTGAGATGGGAAGAGGCAGAGTGCTCTGGAGAAAGTTCTAGAAATCTGCAAAATAGATATGATACCATTACCAGAGACTGAGAAAGGGCGGTGAAGTCTAAAGTTCAAAATAAAGTCAAGGTTTGTGAAAACTATCCATAACCTATATTCTTTGGCAACAGTTCTCTCTAATTTAGACCTCTAATTTTATCTCTGTCTTTTTCTTTTGGTTTATTTTCTTAAATCGGGAAAAGGTCTTCAAACTGGAAAGTATAAACTATACATGTAAAGAGATAAAGGAGATAGAGCAACTTGCTCCTCTAAATGAGTTTAGATCTCCAGGCCCCGCAAGAAAGGTCTGGCTGGGGGGTGTGGGGGCGTGGCATGGACTCGTGGAGTGTCCTTGGTTGATTCTATTTCAGGGGGCCCAAAGGTCCATCCTTCCGAAGGGAGATGTATCTGGTCTTACAGGTTTGATCTTAAACCCAGACATTATATAGGCTGAGCAGCTTCGTAACACCCAACCCAGAGTGCCTCCCTTTGTCCCCACCTTTGAGGAAATCAGAAGCCTTTTGAGTAGGTTTTAGTAGTATTCGGTTGGCTCTTTCCAACCTGTCACTGCTCTCCAGTAGATGTAGCGTGTGCCATGCCTGAGGGCTCTTCTCATGAGGCAACCCTGACAACCAGGCACTTAAGAAGGGGCAGCTGGAGGCAATCTCCCTTCGGGCAAATGGAACACCAGACTCCAGAGCACCAGATACGTACGGATTGCCATGCAGCATCCCACAGAGAATTCTGTTCAGTACCGGGGAGCGGTCAGAAAACCCTGGTCTGACCTCTCAGCCTCTGGAACGGGCAGGGTCTCGACACTGATGCATCATGCCCTTCTCCAGAGGCCGTTGGTGCTCTGGATGCATGTATCCATGGTGACCCTTGTCCATTTTGTAAACTTCTGCTGAGTATGATGCATCAGCATACCAAATAATATTAAAGCATTACTGGTCATCAAAAGTACCGAAGTGATTGAGCTTTTTTCCCAAGAGGAGCCCTGAATGCTGCTTTGTCCAAATGACTTTGGCAAAACCTGCAAAGTTTACACATACACTGCCTCTTCTATTAAAATGAACTCATACTCTGCTATATCGTCCAACATTCTTATGGATAAATGCCCAGAAGTGAACTCATAAAATTAAATAAATTTTTCAGGTCATTGATCTATGGTCTAACCTTAATTTATCCTTTAGCAAATGTCATGTAGTAGTTGGTCCACAAATTAAATGGTTTTTGAGGTATAGAGTCAAAATGTTAAAATAATTACACATTGAATAATTACAGCATTGTATCAAGATTAAATGTACATCATTATAAGCATTGTTGCAAAAAAAGATTAGAAGCAACTCAGATGTCTATCAGTGAAGGTTTGGTTAAAGATACTGTGATAATCAACATGCTAGAATACTATGCAGCTGTATGAAAGAATGAGGGGGTAAGGAAAGGTTTCCAAAACATGGTAAGTAAATAAAAAAAGTTCAAAGAAGTGTCATGCTTTGGTAAAGAAGGGCAAAATATAAGAATGTATATTTGCAATTAGCTTATAGGTGCATTAAACAACTCTGGAACTAAGCATATGTTAGAAGAGTGACATGTATGGAGGACAAACACTGGGTTAATGGAGACATGGGTTGGGTGGAGGGAGACATTTTTACTGTATAACTTTTGTTCCTTTTAATTTTTTTAATGTTTATTTTTGAGAGAGAGACAGAGTGCAAGGGGGGAGGGGAGAGAGAGAGGGAGACACAGAATCCGAAGCAGCCTCCAGGCTCTGAGCTGTCAGCACAGAATCCGACATGGGGCTCAGATCCACAAACTGTGAGATCATGACCTGAGCTGAAGTTGGATGCTCAACCGACTAAGCCACCCAGGTGTCCCTAATGTATAACTTTTTATGCATTTCGGTTTTGACCATGACAACATAGTATCTTCAGAAAATGAAATTTAAAAAAAAGATTAAATATGTTTAACAGCAAAACTTCAGTAACTCAGTTCCTATATATTGGGCATTTGTGGAGAACTGGACATGTTAAAGGCAAGGGTGATGAAATTATATCTTCATTCTACGGGGAGGAGGGGATGCAGAGACTCTGGAAGGGAGACAGGGTTGTTTTTCCATGTCTGCAGCTCTTGTGGAAGAGTGATGGGAACAGAAGAGAGGCAGGCCCCTATCCTCATTCCAGCTTCATCCAGGTCCCCCACGGTAATTTCAGTGCACATGCGAGTTTTTAACACAAGCCTGAAAAGATTGGAGGTTTATGCATTCGACAAATGTATATTAAGGACCTACTAGGGAGACACGGATATTAATAATAGTCAGTTCCAAGCCAGCAGCCAGGGGGCAGGAAGGAAAGTGGTGTGGTCGGTAGGTAGGCACAGCACGGTATGAGCACAGAGGAGTGCCGGATCCAGGCTGGGAAGGTATGTATGCACGTGGGTGGGCGGGGGTGGGGGTTGGATATAGATGTCAGGGAAAGAGGCTCCAGCAAGACAGAGGTCAACTGGGTTTTGAAAGACTAACAGGAGTTAAATGAAGAGGAAGATGGGAGGGGGTCCAGAGAAAGGGCTTGAGACATGTAGGGTCAGAGTCTTGTTTCCCCCAGCTTGTAGGGTGGGGCTTGGGGAGGAGATGGCAGCGATAACGCGGGAAAGGAGACATAGACCAGATTCTGAAAGCCCTTGAAGGCAGGGTTCAAATTCTGCCCTAAATGTTAAGGGTACTTATGTATTATTAGGTTTGGTTTGCAGACAGAGGTGAATCCGGAGATGCCATGAAGTTCAAGGTACCACTGGAAACAGAGATGTAAAAATTTGCATGGGATTTTATTGCTTGTGATTGGTATTGACTGCCTTAGAATGTACGGCATACTCCTTTCTGGTAATATGTACAATATTTGTCACTATGATTTCTGACAATGAAGACAAAGCAGGATTGTCTCAATCAGAGCGCTAACAGGAAACAGACGGCCCACTCAAAGTGGGACGATTCGAGGCGGGCTGATTTACAGAGGGCTGATTTGCCCCCTGCAAGGTGTGGGCCTGGAGTCATGGCATAGAATGCTGTGGAAACCTGGGTCTTGTAGGCTGTTATAGACTGAATGTTTGCATTCCCCCTGCAAATTCATGTGAAGCTCTCACCTCGAATGTGATGGGATTAGGAGGTGGAGACTTTGGGAGGTAATTAGGTTTAGACGAACTCACGCAGGGGTCATCATGATGAGATCAGTGCCCTTATGAGAAGGGACCAAAGAATGTTCTCTGTCTCCTTCTCTCTCTCTCTCTCTCTCTCTCTCTCTCAGGGCACAGCAGGAAGTGGCATCTTGATCTTAAACGCCTCTGCCTCTCGCACCGTGAGAAATAAACTTCTGCTGTTAAGCACCCAGTCTGTGGTATTTCGTGGTGGTGGCCAAGCTAAGACAAGGCCATGCGGGCAAGGGCAGGGACACGCTGTTTGAATCCGGGAGGAATGAGACAGTCACGTAAATGGGCCAGATTGAGAAGAGCGGTGAACTTCTGTTAGGACCTCCCAGGGAGTGAACCAGCACAAGAAATATCCTGACCTCTGTCTCATGTCCAGAAATTCAGAAGGCCGAGAGGCCCAGAATGCAGGGCTAAGCGCGGGATGCGGAAGGATAGAGCATGAGTCTAATGGGGCAAATGACAGATGCCCAGCACAAACATTATAATTAAGTTACCCTCAACTTATCCTTCCTCGTGTGTCTCCTCCCTCCCCAAAAAAGTAAAAGAGAAGAATTTTGCTATGAGTTAAGCACGGCTAACTACTATAGCCATGTTTAAGGGCTCAAATACTTCATAGCTTGTTTCTTGCTCATGGAATGGTGCTAGGGAACCCCCACCGGTCAGTGGGGTGCCTCCTCTCACAGTCATGTGAGCACTGGAGCTGATGGAGGCTCTGCTGTCTTTAACTGGTGGCTTCTGGGGCTGCCCTGGTGGTCTTCTGCATTGCCGCCAGCTGCAAGCGGGCAAAGGGCAAGACGGACCAAGCACGGGAGATGTTAATGGCCCAGGCCGGGCAGTGGGACACAAGACTTCAGCTGCGACTCAGTCACATGACCGCTCCCAATGGCAAGGAGGGCTGGGGCGTGTGATATCTCCACGTGCCCAAGGAGAAAGAGCACAGTAAGGAGCAGCTGGCATCGTTGCTGTGGCGTAGAAACAACGTCCTCTAGCAAAAATTGGCTCGAACCACACTACTCTAAATAGATGTATGAATTTTATGTCCAGCTCTTACCCGACATTTTGCAAAGCGTAGTGCAGAGCATGAACTAAATCGCTGAAGATCTGCATTAGCCGAGAACGTCACATTTTAATTTCAAAACTGATAGCTCCTTTATTTTACTTTGCTTACAGGGAAACCGTTCTCTGCTTCCAATTTACAGCTCTTTTTTGATGGTGCTCTCCTCCTACAGCTAGGGGAATGAGTCCAATCAGGTGTTTGCAAGTTGCTAAGGGCGCATCAGGAATATATACTGGCAAGAATCACGGAAGTTGGTCACGTCAGAGGGAGGAAGGATTCTATTTAGATGGCCTCGTGTTATAGTCAGGGTATTGTAATACAGTCCATCATGGATCCATTGACAAAATTGATCACTTAAGGACTTTTCCTGTCTAAGCTGTCCTCTTGAAGGACCCTGATGCTCCCCGGCACGGCAATTCACTCCTTCCTTGCGGGCTGCTGTGTGCGTGCTATTTTGTGTGTCTGGCCCAGAGAATTATACGTCCTCAGTTACAAGTCTGTCGCCATCTTGGGAGCAGATTCCCTGCCTTATTGTTTTCATCCTCAGCCTCTAACGCACCACGAGGCACGTGCAGGCAATACATTTGAATGCGAGAAAGAATAAATGAGTGTCAGTGAGGGCAGTTTCATTTTGAGTGTCTGAAAGTACTTTCTTATTGATGGATTAATAATCATTGTCCCTCAACTTAACATTCACATGTATGCCTGTCTCACCTTTCTGTTTGGGGAAAAAAAAATAACCAAAAAATGCCAAGTGTTCTGGGGTGATGGCCTTTTTTAGTTGTTGGTTTTTTTTAATCTGGCTGTAACAATCATCTTAGCACGCCTTCACCTTTATTCAACCATCTTAACAATCCAAAGTTATAAAAAAAATTAAACAGGTAGAGGGAGTCAAATCTGATTTGCAAACAGATTTCAAGCCCCCAAATCTCACAACTGTTTGCCAAACTGTTATTCGTAATACTGCTGTTCTTTTCTTAAAATATTTTTAATTGAAGTATGATTGACAAACACAAAAAGCTATATATGGTTAATGTATACATCTTGATGAATTTTTTTTTAAACATTTTTATTTATTTTTGAGAGACAGAGCATGAGCAGGGTAGGGGCAGAGAGAGAGAGACACAGAATCTGAAGTAGGCTCCAGGCTCTGAGCTGTCAGCACAGAGCCCGACGCGGGGCTTGAACTCAGGAACTGTGAGATCATGACCTGAGCTGAAGTCGGACGCTCAACCGACTGAGCCACCCAGGCGCCCCTTGATGAATTTTTTTAAGTTTATTTGAGAGAGAGAGCAAGTGGGCAGGGGCAGAGAGAAAGAGGGAGAGAGAGGGTGAGAATCCTAAACAGGCTCTGCACCGCCAGCACAGAGCCCAACGCGGGGCTTGAACTCACAAACTGCGAGATCACGACCTGCGCTAAAGTTGGACGCTTAACTGACTGAGTCACTTGGGCCTCCCACATCTTAATGAATTTGAAGATAAGCATGCACCCATGAAAATGTCACTAAAATAAACAATGCCATAAACTTAACCATGGCCTCTAAAAGTTTCCTTCCTCCCTCTTTTTCTTGTTCTTTTATGGTAAGAACATTTATTATAAGATCTACGTCTTAACAAGTTTCAAAATATACAATATAATATTGTCAACTGTCTGCATTATATTGTATACTTTAGGATTTATTCATCTTGTAAAACCGAAGCCATATATCCTTCGCGCAATAATTGCCTGATTCCCCCTCCTCCAGCCCGTGGTAACCATCATGCTACTCGGCTTCATCACTGTCCTTTGTATAAACAAATTATTTCATAGATATTTGATTTTGATTAAGTGATTGTTGGCTAAATGATACATTAACTCTGTGGAAACTATATCACAGTTTATAGAAGCAATAGGAATTCCATGCTTTTTTTTTTTCTTAATTGTGTGTTTGTGTATGTTTAAGAAAACAATGACACAAGATAAAACTTCAAATAGCACAGGGGTGCCTGGATAGCTCAGTTAGTTGAGTGTGTGACTGTTGATTTTGGCTCAGGTCATGATCCCAGGGTCGTGGGAGGGAGCCTTGGCATCAGGCTCCACACTAGATACAGGACCTGCTTAAGATTCTCTCTCTCTCTCTCTCTCTCTCTCCCTCTACCCATTCCTCTGCTCTCACTAAAATAAAAAATAAAAACTCAAAAAACAAAAAACAACACATGCTTCAAGTAGCGCAAAAGTGATGTATACTTCAAAATACCTCCCTGGTACCTTTGTTCCCCCAACCTAGTGCCCTTCGTCAGAGGCATTAGGTGGTACTGTTTCCTGTATATCCTGAGTTTAGATGGAATTCTAAGCATATACAAGAAAGTTGTTTTTAAAAAAATTACATATAGGAGCGCCTGGGTAGCTCAGGCGGTTAAGTATCTGACTTCAGCTCAGGTCATGATCACATGGTTTGTGAGTTCAAGCCCCATGTTGGGCTCTGTGCTGATAGCTCAGAGTCTGGAGCCTGCTTCAGATTCTGTGTCTCCCCCTCTCTCTGCTCCTCCCCCACTCATGCTCTGTCTCTGTGTCTCAATAATAAATAAAACAAAATAAAAACATTAAAAAAATTACATATGCATTAGCACCATGGTTTTAAAGGACTTTTATTTGGCCTGTAGGATCATGAAAAATTATCTGAGTCATTAATTTTTATGTAAGTCATGGAGATGATCCTCTTTAATAGCATCCGTGAAGAACTTAGCTGCATCTGTATGACCCTCATTTTCAAAGAAGGTCACATTCCTAGGTACTAGAGATTAGGACTTGAACATATCCTTTTTGGGGACACAATTCAACCCACTACAAATCCCCATGTGTAGAAAAGTCACAGGTTCCTCCGGGCCTGCCATCTGGCACCCGGGATTCCCCCAGATCCCCATGGGGCTGGGCCAGATGGAATACACTCTAGACATGAACCAGATCTCCATCTGGAAGACACTAAAGATGTGGAGCCCTACTCTGGGATTCCATCTCCCCTCTTTCTTCTCTTTCCCTATAAGTATTTATTGAGTGCTTATGATATGCCAGTCATAATTCTGGGTTCCTGGGGATTTAATAGTAAGTAAAGCAAAGTTTCTACCTCAATTAAGCTAATATTCTAGTGGGAAGACAAATGATAAAATCTTTCAGACGATAAGGAAAAAAAAATCCACAAAAGACAGGGAAAGAGAACAACGCTACTTTAGCCAGGAAGATCGCAAGAAGCGTCTCTGATGAGTGGAGACCTGAATGAGAGAAGCAGCCAGCCATGCAGTGATCTTTAGCACAGCGGAGAAGAGCAAAGGTCTTGTGATTGTTATAAAAAATATGTCCATGAAGGCATGATACCCTTCAAGAGGAGGAACTTAAGTCCCCTGCCCTTGGGTGTGAGCTAAATTTGAAAATAAATAGAAGAGGACAGAACTGATGGTATGTTACCTTTGCAGTTAGGTTTTATTTTTTAAACTTTCTTAATTTTTAAATTAAAAAAAATTTTAATATTTATTTATTTTTGAGAGAGAGAGAGAGAGTGTGTGTGTGAACAGGGGAGGGCAGAGACAGAAGGAGACACAGAATCCAAAGCGGGCCTTAGGCTCTGAGCTGTCAGCACAGAGCCTGATGTGGGGCTCAAACCCATGAACCATGAGATCATGACCTTCACCAAATTCAGATGCTCAACATTCTGAGCTACCCAGGCACCCCTTGCAGTTAGGTATCAAAGAGATTGCAGCTTCCTTCCATTCTGGATTGTGCATTTTCTCCCATATCACTCTCCACCTGCCAGGAGGGATGCTCTATGCTCTACAGAGAGGCCTGTGTGGCAAGGACCTGAGGGCAGCGTCTGGGCAGCATCCAGGAAGGAAGTGAGTGAGGCCCTTAGTCCGAAAATCCATGAGGATCTGTGGCCTGCCAACAACCTTGTGAGTGAACTTAGAAGGGGATCCTCCCCTAGTTGAGCCTTCAGATGAGACTGCAGCCATAGCCAAAAGCTTCACTACACTCTCATCCAGGACCTCGAGTCAGAACCAGCCAGCTAAGCCACTCCCAGCTTTCTGACCCTTAAAAACTGCACAAATTAATAAGGCTTTGTTATTTTAAGCTGCTCAGTGTATTTTATGAAGCAGGGTGTAATTATTTAGGCCCCGAGACTGCAGCTTGCTTGCCAAGTTGGAGGAATAGTAAGGGGCCTCACGTGGTAAGACAAAGCGGGCAGGAGTGGGCACGGTAGGTGATGAGGTCAGAGAGCAAATGGGAGATGGGCTTGTGGAGATTCTTGTGAGCAGCAATAATGATTCTGGCTTTTAGTCTGAAGGAGGTGAGGATCCTGGTTGCGGAGTTTTGAGCAGAGCAACAGCATGATAAATGGATGGACATGATGGCACAGATGTTTGGGGAGTTGGAATGAGGGAGGCCAGTGGGGAGGCTGCCTGCACTGGTGAGGGCGTGGTGATGGTGCTGAGGGCTGACAGGGCTCCATCAGGCCCTGAAGTCAGAGCCAAGTCGCAGAGAAAAAGATGGCACATTTTTGAAGAGTCTGGCCTGTATGCTAGAATGAGAAGAATTCTGTGAAGCCTCAGGGGAAAAGATGAAGTAATAAAATTGGTTTCCAAAGTACCTGGCAGTTCTCTCCTCTGACCTTTGGGCTTCTTAGGGAGTCTCTTGTCCTCACACATGTTTCTTCATGTTCCTTTTCCTCTTCCCCTTCCTACCTGTGAAAATCTCCTCCCAGGGAAGAATCTATGCAACTTGTTCCCAGTGAGGTATAAATAATTGATGAGATACAAGTCAAGAGCATTTCTTTACACTAGCGATAAGCAACCGGAAAATATGTAACAGAAAATAAGCTATCTTTCACATGAGCAACAAAGGCTGCAAGAGACTCTAGTCATTAAAGAATATACTTGAGCTCTAGAGGGAAAAATTTTAAACTCTATTAAGGGACATAAAAGGCGGCACCTGGCTGGCTCAGTCGGTAGAGCATGTGACTCTTGATCTTAGGGTTGTGAGTTCAAGCCCCAGGTTGCGTGTAGAGATGACTTAAAAATAAAATCCTTTTTTTTTAAAAAAAAGGACATAAAAGGTCTGAATAAATGGAAGGGTATTCTATGCTCATCAACAGAATGAGCTTAACATTATGAAAATGAAGATTCTCTCCAAATTAGTCTATAAATTCAGTCTTATCACAATGGCTGGCTTCATTTTGTTTGTTTATGTTTGAGAAACACTGGAAAGTTATTCTGAAATTTATTTGGAGAAAAAAATCCATGATTTAGCTAAGTCTACTTTGAAAAAGAAAGACTTAGTGGTTATATTTAAGGCATACTACTAAGCCACAATCATTCAGACATTATGATACTGATTCAAGAACAGACAAAATGGATACTTGGAATAGAGTAACGGATGGCTCAGAGACAGAGCTGTGCTTAGATTAACACTTGGTCCCCACATATAAATGTGGGAAAGGACGGACTGTTCACTAGATGAGAAAACTGGCTCACTATATTGAAAAAAAATAAAACCAAATCCCTACCTATTGTAGAGACAAAGGTTAGCTCCAAAAGCGCTAAAGATTTATTTTCAAATGATCATGAAGTTAGCAGAAAATGTAGAAATCATTGTGACTATGTGTGGAGAAGGACATCTTGAAATGCAAAAAGCACAAACCAAGAAAGGAAACAAAATTTGCTGGACATTGTTGAGGTTGCCCTTTCTGTTCCTGCTGTGGCCCTGGAGTGCTGGGCCCCCAGGGTCACCCGTGCAGACAGTGTGATCTGGGCCAACCCAGTAGCTCTCCAGAGTGGTCCACTCCACTGATGGGGAAGTTCGCCCCCAGAGACTCAGGCATCCCGTACTCACTCCATCTGACACACTGTGCAAATGGGACCCCATCTTTGTCAGTTCTAGAAAACCTGTAAACTCTGTGTCTTCCCAGCTACCCAGGCTTGGGGAAATGCTTAGTTCCAAGGTCAGCCTCTATCCAATCCTCCTTTGGACTTACTTACATCAATCCTCCATGCTGGGCCTCAAGTGCAAAAACTCTCTACTTTTCATGGGGAGAAAATAGTAAAGACCACCCAGATTTTTAGAATCAACACACAACACATTAAGCACATATGACACAATGAGTAATCGAGGGGGAGCAAAAAGGCCTATGTGACATTTCTTCCTGCTCTCCATCATCACAATGGGTTGTGAAAATTTAGAGAAGTCTTTACTTCATTCAGGCCCCCAATTTATTTATTCAGGGTGCCATTCTCATTTTGGCTTTTATACTTAGGGCATCTAAGGGCCTTTGGAATCACTCCGAGATTTGGAAATGAATACTGGAGTGTTTCACGTCGGGCACCCGCTCAAGTTACAGGGGTACATACGTTAAGTTGTTGGACAAGGAGAACCCAACCCCTGACTCAAGCAACCCACAGCCCCCAGTAGCAGGTGACTATGGAACACATATGGCAGGAGGAGGCGTGTGCAAATGTGATGTGGGATGTCACCCGCTTCAGTGAGCATGACAATTACTACGAAGCAGAGCTTTCCCTGGACAATGTTGTTGTTTTGCGTTTTGAAGCTAATCCTACTTTTAGAGACTTTAAAATCCTATTTGAACTATTAGAGCTCATGAAAGTAATTAGCAATAGTAGTCAGTTTCAACATCCTCAAAAATAAGTGATTGTAATCAACCCAATGTAGAAGTTACTGAAGAAAAAAAAAGCTGAATAAAAAGACAAGATATAACTTTGACCAAACTAGCACCATCTTTAATTCTGTACTAATTAGGAAACTTTTGATTAAAAGCAACGGCAAGTCTGACTCAGACTTAAGGAAATAAGGAAATTTATTTCCTTAAAATAAGGAAATGTGCTGGGGCGCCTGGGTAGCTCAGTTGGTTAAGCGTCCGACTATAGCTCAGGTCATGGTCTCATGATTTGTGAGTTCAAGCCCTGCATTGGGCTTTGTGCTGACAATTCAGAGCCTGAAGCCTGCTTTGGATTCTGTCTCCCTCTCTCTCTGTTCCTCCCCCCATCCCCACTCTCAAAAATAAATAAACATAAAAAAATTAAGGAAATGTGCTAATTCATATAATTCATATAATAGGGTCTCCAAAGATATGGCAGGTTCAACAATATCCCATCCAGTTTTTTTCTGCCTCTCATTACTGTTGTCCATAGGATTCATCTGAAGCCTGGTTCCCCTTGTGTTTCGAATATGGCTGCCCATAGCAATTTTGGCTACATGATTCTTTGTTTGTATCCACTAGATGAGAGAGCAAATAAAATCCTGATGGGCCAACTCAGTTCATTTGCCTATCTCTGGTTCAGTAGCTGTCACCAAAGGGATTGCCGCATGCTGTTTGGTTCAACCCTTGGTTACCAAACCAAACTCAGCCAAAAGGGGAGAAGGAATTACTGAAATTGGTTTAGGGTAATCAGAGTACATCCCTAGAGCAGAACTAGAGGAGATGGAGTCATATTCCCTTGAATCTCTTGGACTGTATATAAGGGTATTGGATACCTCAAGAAAGTTGGGATTCTGTTAGGAAGGAGGGGGAGGGGAATGGACATGGAGTGGGCAACCCAAAGCGACAACTTCAAGGCTTGATCTACAATAAAGGGAAAGGGCTGGCAAAGACACCGGGAGGGATGCCTGCAGTGTGGGTCTCAGACAGATCCCCCCACATGGTATGCCATGAGAGAAATTTCAACACTCCCTAGTTAGAAACAATGGGAACAGGATGCTTAGGGTGGTTGTGGGAGTTGCCAGCTGGCATTGAGAAGCAGCAGGAGAGGTCGGGTTAAATGAAGAAACACACACTTTTGCCATATTTGTAGGAAGTGGTCTGTCAGTGAAGTATGTAGGGTAGGGAAAAAATACCTATGAATTGTGAATAGCCCTATAGTTGTTCACCACTGTTGACTGCGGAGTAGAAAGGGCTAAAACATCTCTCTCTCTCTCTCTCTCTCTCTCTCACACACACACACACACACACACACACACACAATTTTGTGTTGCAAGGAACCAGAAAGAATTTTTGCCAGCTAAGAATACCAGTTCAGTTCCTCCTTCACCCAAATCTCCTACAAATTCTCTTCCAGGAATAATCCCTCCTGTTTGACTCTGCCACTTGTTAGCTGTATGGCCTGGGAAACTTGTTGAACCTCTCTGTACTTCATTTTGCATTTCTTTTTTTTTTAACTTTTTTTTTTTTTGAGAGATATAGAGACAGAGCGTGAGCAAGGGAAGGGCACAGAGAGAGGGAGATACAGAATCTGAAGCAGGCTCCAGGCTCTGAGTCGTCAGCACAGAGCCCAACGAGGAGCTTGAACTCACAGACCGTGAGATCATGACCTGAGCCGAAGTCGGCTTCCCAACCGACTGAGCCACCCAAGCGCCCCTCATTTTGCTTTTCTGTAAAATTAAGATAATAATTGTACCGATCCTCCTAGGGATACTGTGAGAGCTAAATAAGTTAGTATCTATAAAGCACTTAGAAAAGTCCTTGGAACTCAGGAAGCACAATGTACCTCTCTCTCGATACCAATATAGGTAGGGTGCAGACATTTGGAACAGACCTAAACCCGTGAATTGCTGTGGACGGTGAGCTGTTTTGTCCCTCCCAGGTTCTTCCTTTCTGAATGGGAGTGTTTCTAGCTGTTCCCCTTTGCCTGTCCGCCCACTGCATACTAGGTGCATGGGCAAGTGACAGGTCACACTGTCTCACAGGTCCACAGACGGGCAGGAATTGTGGTCCAGGAGCCGGACTTAATGAATTGCATCCCAGGAGCCTCAGCCACACCTGGCTTGGTCTAGATGAAGAGATTCCAGACTTCAGAGTGATGCTCTAAGCAGATGAGATTTTTGCAGAACTTGAGAGCAGGTGGATGCCTTTTGCTTGTGGGAGGGACATGAATCATTGGGCAGACAAACTTTAGGACGGCCCCCAATGAATACCCACAACCTAGTATTCACTTCCTTGTATAATTCCCTCCTCTTGATTTTAAGTGGGACCTGTGACTTAATCCTAACCAACAGAATGTGGCATAGATGGTGGAACATCACTTCTGTACATTACGTAAGACTGGATAAGATGGTACGCATCTTCCCAGCAGACTCTCTCTATTGACTCTCTCCCTTGCTGGCTTTGATGAAGGGAGCTGTTGTATGGAGAGGCAAGGAACTTAAGAGTGGCTTCCAGCAGCCAGCCAGCAGGAAGCCAGGCCCTCGATCCAACAACCTGCAACAAACTGAATCCTGCATCAGCCACGCGAGCTTGGCAACATATCCTTCTCCAGTCAAGCCTCAGATGAGACCCCAGCCCCAGCTGACACTTGATTGAGCTTTGAGAAAGGCCCTAAAGCAGAGGACCCAGCCAACCTGTGCCTGGATTTCTGACCCACGGAAACTGCAAGGGAATGGGTGTGTCATTTTTGTCACTAAATTTATGTTGATTTATGGTGTTGCAATAAATCACCATACAAATATATTTGAAAACTTAAGTTTCTGATAAAGGTAGCATTTCGGCTTAATGGGGGGAGGACTGGACTTTTCAGTAAGATAGTGTGAACAACTGGATAGCCAGCTGGCGAAACGTGGAGCCTAGATCCTCCCACTACGGTAAATCCTGCTGCGTCACAGATATAAATGCTAAGTGCAAAATAATACATCTTATATAGAAAATATGGGAAATATGCAGGAATTTATCATAATTTCAGGGGAAATACTATCAAATGCTAATCTTTCTAGATGCCAGGAGTAAAAAGTTAACTTCAATAGCAGAAAACTAAGAAGAGTTCTGTATGAAATAAACATTGTACATATGGGGAGAAGAAAAACAAACTGGAAAAAATTTTCTATACATACATTGAGAAAGGGCTATTTTCCTTAATACGTAGAGTTCAACAGATCAGAACCAATAGTACAATAGAGAATGGGCAGAGAACACAACTCACAGAACAGGAAATACCGTTGCCTCTCAAACACGGGTAAAGAGGTTCATTCTTACCAATAAGAAACCTCACCAATAATGAACCAAATTAGGAGGCACCTTCCTGGCTAAGATGGTAGGGCATGTGACTCTTGATCTCAGGGTTGTGAGTTCAAGCCCCACACTGGGTGTAGCAAAGAAAGAAAGGAAGGAAGGAAAGAAGGAAGGAAGGAAGGGAGGAAGGAACCAAATTAGAATTATGAGAGCCATATTTTAACCTATCAATTGGTTAAATAAAATAGTTGGATAATCCTGTGTTGAGGAATAAGGGAAACAGACACATTCATGCATGAATATAAATTGGCATAATCTCTATGAAGAGCAATTTGACAAAATATCAAAATGTCAAAATACGGGGAGCCTGCCTGGTTCAGTCAGTAGTTCATGTGACTCTTGATCTTAGGATTGTAAGTTCACCCCCGAGTTGGGTGTAGAGATCACTTAAAAATAAAACCTTAAAAAAAAACACACAGAAATAACAAAATGTCAAAATATGACACAGCAATCTCACCTCTAGAAATCTGACCTACCTATAGCTCAAAATACCCACTTGAAGCACAGTTTGTAATGGGGAAAGAATGACAGCAAACGACACGCATATTAACAGGGTACTGTTAAATATCCAGTTAAAACGAAGAAATGAACAAGGGAGTTCTATTTGTACTGATATGAAACCCTTTCCAAGGCTGTGAAAAACAAAGAAGGAAACATTGTGTACTGTAAGCTGTTTGTATAAAAATTTACATACATCAGACACGTTTGTACAAGCAAAGACCACTTCTGGAAAAACACACAAAGGAACAAATAACAGTGCTTGCTTCCACAGTGCAGGAGTAGGTGCCGAGGTAGGCAGAAGAGAGAGGGACATGTACTTCTTGTCCATAGTTTTTAGAAAATATTTTGGATTAATAATAAGAATGTATCCTCTATTCAGTTATTTTTTAATTTTTTTTAATGTTTCCTTATTTTTGAGAGAAACAGGGAGACAAAGTGTGAGTGGGGGAGGGGCAGAGAGAGAGGGAGACACAGGGTCGAAGCAGGCTCCAGGCTCTGAGCTGTCAGCACAGAGCCCTACGTGGGGCTCGAACTCAAGAACCGCGAGATCGTGACCTGAGCCGAAGTCGGACGCTTAACCGCCTGAGCCTCCCAGATGTCCCTATTCACAGTTATTAATTTAAAAAAGCTTCAAAAGGGCAAAGTTTTGACACCCGAATGCTCTGTCCAGGTCTTACAAGAGAGCAATACTTTCGGGCAGTGAGAGCCAGTGAATGCCCCCTGTGTTGGAGCAAAGACGAGAGCGCCCACTGCGTTTTTCCAGTGCATCTTAAAATAGTGTGTTGCAAACCCCAGTGAGCTCAGCCCTTCATGATTGTTGGTTAGCGGACTGCCAGGGATCATTTTTCGAAAACCAACTTGCAGTCCTCCATATTCCAGAAGGCTGTTTTTTTCTATGAAAATGTGTAGGACTTAGAGAACTGTGAAGCAGGTGGGGAAGCTTGAGGGGAGCCCCCCCGTCCCCCATGCACCCGTTCTCCCACTGCTGTCTCTCCTCATTGCAGCCAGGGCGCCCGCTCCTCGGTCCGGGGTCCAGCCTCTGACACCCGCCCTGCAGCTGCCTCGACTGAGTCTGGAACGGCCCTTGCTGGCACCTCCGCAGCTGTGACTCATGGCAAATGCTTCGCATTCCGGGAGGTTCTGCGGGGTCTGGGTCTCCCCTGTGGCCGCACGCATTAGGCGAGTTGAAAGGGAGGAGAAGAGGAGGCCCCACAGCTGCCAAAACATTGCAAGGAAGAGGGGAATCTGGTGAGGAAAACTGGAAAGGCTTTGTGCCGGCAGGACCCCGGCCAGCCGCTGCCTGGCTCGAGGCTGCTGGTAACTTGAGTGGGGGCCCGGGACGCGGTGCAGGCCGACGCGGGGCTTGTCTCAGCCCCTGCGAGGCCCATTCACACTTCCAGAAGCACTGGCCGCCATCTGGAGACCGTCTCCGTCTGTCTGGATGAAGCCACTCTCAAAGCAGACATGTGTCTCATCCGGAAAGTTTTCTGTTTCAAATAATTCGTTTACCTTTATTTCGCTGGGATTGTTTTGTTAGCTTATTTTCTCCTCCCTGCCGCCTGTACAGTTGTGCTGCACGCAACTTATACTCGGGTCAGTTGACGTCTACTTTTAAAACGGTGGGGGCGCCTGGGTGGCTCAATCGGTTGAGCATCTGACTTCCGCTCAGGGCATGATCTCACAGTTCATGAGTTCGAACCCCGCATCGGGCGCTGTGCTGACAGCTCGGAGCCTGGAGCCTGTTTCGAATTCTATATCTCCCTCTCTCTCTCTGCCCCTCTCCCACTCATGCTCTCTCTCAAAAATAAGTAAACATTAAATTTTTTTTTTAAACGGTAGTGTTCTTTTCTTTTTCTCTTCCTGAAAGCTTTGGAACTCCATGCTGAGGTCTATGTTAAAAAGAAAGAAAGAAAGAAAGAAAGAAAGAAAAGCCCAACTGTCCAGGTAGGGGCTGGGGGAGAGGAGAGCCCTGTCCAGTTACCTTCACCTTCATTTCTTCCCTGCTGCTCTCTGCGGACTCTAATGGGGCATAATTTAAAAACTCTTTATAATCAGTCAGCTTTATTGAAGCCCATTTACATATAATAAAATATACCCATCTTAAGTACACAGTTTGATGAATTTTGGCAAATATATATATCCATGTAAGGCATAATTTAAAGCCACTGGCTGAGTAGATATGAACACAATGAAATAAATGTACATTATGTTTACTTATTTTTGAGAGAGACAGAGCATGAGCAGGGGAGCAGCAAAGAGAGAGGGTGACACAGAATCCGAAGCAGGCTCCAGGCTCTCAGCTGCCAGCACAGAGCCTGATGCTGGGCTCGAACTCACAAACTGTGAGATCATGACTTAAGCTGAAGTCGGATGCCTAGCTGACTGAGCCACCCAGGTGCCCTGAAATAAATGCACGTTTTTAAAGGGGGAAATCAATAGTATTTAATATTCACTATGCTGTTGCAACCGCATGGGTGTGACATCATCACATGCTAAAGCTCCTTTGCTATCAGAAAAATCATGATAGTCAATTTACTTGGGTAGAAGGAAACGACGTGGATTTAACACAACACAGAATCAAAGCAAGTGAAAGAATTGCTAAATCTCCAGTAAAGTTGTCTTCTCTATGAGAAATACCAGCTTTTGAAAGCTCTTTAAAATTCAGAAGCAGGGCTTTGGGCTTTTGATTTCAGCTCAGGTCATGAGGTACAGCTCATGAGATCGAGCCCCGAGTCGGCCTGGGTGTGGAGCCTGTTTGGGATTCTTCTCTCCCTCTGCTCCTCCCCCCTCTCTTTCCCCTCCCTCTCTCCCCCCTCCCCACTGTACATGAATTCTCTCTCTCTCAAAAAAAAAAATAAAATAAAATTCAGAAATAATTTTGAAAGCCATTTTTTTGGGGGGGGCATTGATTGAACTTTTCTAGAAAAGATGAAAATAATATTCTCACAAGACTCCCCGCTAAACATTGCCTCCCTCTAACTTTTCCATTATTTTTATACTGACATGTTTGTGCCTTAACATTCTCATCAGTGACTGTCCAATAGTTTGTACTGGCCTCTATGTAAGTGGATTTGGTGTTCACCTAGGGCCTTTTATATAGCTTCTCTGTTGCTTTTTTTTTTTTTTTAATTTTAATTCCTGTCTTAACTGCCAGCCTATTGTTATTAAGTAGTTTTTTGAGAGAGGCTCAGGGGTGCTGGGTTTCCTCTCTTCTTCATGTTTTGGAAGGTCTATCCACTAGAGTGACAACTTATTTGTTAAGATATTCTTGGGTTACATGTTAGTCATTGCTCCTGTCTTTTGCCACTGAATTCTGAGGTCAGTACGTCCCCTGCAGATAATTTGATCTTGTTGGTCTGAATGCTTGAAGAATCCCTTCTTTACTTGGGAACTTCAGTCGGTAGGCAAAGATAGGTCTCAGGGTTGAGCAGTCCATGTGGAAGTTTCCTGAAACGCAGCGCGTTTTTTAATTCAGCAGACGCGCTAGGGTCTCAGAGACATTCTCTTCAATATTTTTAACTCGATGGGTTTACGCCTTCAGGACCACCATTTGACGTTACGTGGGATCACTTTTATCCAGTCCCCACTATCTACCTCTTTCTACTTACTTTAATCTCTTAGTTTCTTTTTTTAAAACTGCATTTACTGTGGTTACATCCAATCTTTGTGTTATGTTGTAATTCAAGTTTTAGCTCTTTCTCACTCTGTTCCTTGCTGTTTTTACTTTAATCATTTGTTTTGTAATTATGTTGTTTTTTTGCCCTCATTTTTTTGTTCAGCTCATTCTGCTTTTTTTTTTTTTTATCACAGGGTATCTGAGCTCATGTTTTATTAATTTGTGTCTTAAAATGTTGTTTTGTGGTATAAAGCACTTGTAGGCAATTCCCTTGTTACCGGGGCTTTTCTTTTTCCTTTTTTTCCCCTCAGGTTTTTCTAAGTTGGACCCTTTAACTATCTCTCATGTTTATGCTTCCCCCCCCTCTCTTTGAAGTGCTGAAAAGTATGTTTGTAAAATAGTTTTGTGATTTTTTTTTTTTCCATCTGCTCACATTCTATTGAGATTCATTCCTTTCTGTCTGTCTTGAATCGGGATTATTTTTCCTCTATAAATATCCAAAACACTTTGTTCCAGTGAGTTTTCCTCTCTCTGTCACAGTCTGAGGGCTGGAGATTGTGGGTCTTCACACTTTGCTGTGACCTGAGCTAACATCAGGGGATGGAGGAGAGCTATATCGACGAGGCAACATGCAATCTTAGAAAATTAGTTTTCTGTTTTTCTGAAATGTTGTTAAATATCCTGGACCCGTTCTCTTTCACCCTCTTGGAGGTTTCATCTCCTCCAGGGGGTGAGGGAAGGAATACTTTTAGGATTTAACAATCAGGATTAATCATTTAAGATGGGATTAAATAATCAGTAATGTGGATGACTTGAGAGCCTTACTTGCCAATTATTTATTAAAATTCATGGAATTTGGTGAAGTCCCCTTCTTGTTTGAATACTGTAGGTAAATATTTGCCCTACTCCTTCAAAAAATTATGTGTTCAGGGGCACCTGGGTGGCTCAGTCTGTTAAGCGTCTGACTTTAGCTCAGGTCATGATCTCATGGTGCATGGGTTCTAGCCCCACAGCCGGCTCTGAGCCTGGATCCTGCTTCGGGTTCTCTCTCTCTTTCTTTCTCTCTCTCTCTCTCTGCCCCTACCCTGCTCACGCTCTGTCACTCTCTCTCTCAAAAATAAATAAACATTAAAAAAAATTTTTTTTTAACTATGTGTTCATTTCATTGGGCAGTGGGTTATCATTTTTTTACCTGGAATTCTCTAATAGCTTCTGTTTTTTTTTTTTTTTTTTAAACTAAAAATAGCACTCTGAGCCATGTGGGAACGAACTGTCCTGGAGTTTACTTACCCACTGTGATCATGAAGATTCCCCTTAAACACAACCATGTCCACTGAGACAGGAAAACTGATTTCTTCTATAATCATATTTGGTCTCTTGAGGTTAGTAAAAAAAAAAAATAAAAATAAAAAACATAATTAGAAGATAATTACGAAGAAAAAGAAACACCATAGTTTATTCTTTAATACCTATTACCTTTGAGACATGAAGAATGGAAACTTTATGTTTTAAATCTTTGTTGTCTACCTTATTATCCCCATATCTCTGGTGGCCGCAGTAGCTGGTTGTCTAGACAACCATTTCCGGAAGATTAATGTGTGGTCCTCAAACCACAGGGAAGCCTGGTCACAAGGCTTGCTTTTGACACTATCCTATATAATCCTTGGCATCTAGAGAAATATGAAAAGCTAGCTTACCAAGTCTGTAGCAGCAGAAATCTAGGAATGAAAACTAAGTGGATGACAGAATCCGTCCTTAAAAGATATTATTTGCAAGTAATGAACCCATATTCACAAAATGAAAATTTCGGTGTAATAGGTATTTATAATTTGGGCCGCCCGACACCTAAACTCTTTTCCTATTTAAGAAGAATCTCAAGATAATGACGGGGAAGCAGGCCTCTCTCTCTCTCTTCCACTCTGGAGACGAAAAGGGAAGCTAGCCCCCTGGGAGCACAAGCAAGGACAAGATCTAAGCACAGCTAATCAAACACGGCCACCTGAGATTATATCCTGAAGGGGTAATGGCAAGGCTCAGGTCATTTAGGTATACTTCAGGGTGGCTCTGCAGGGGGGAAGGTGTAGGGAGTTTGGAAGGAGGATGTGCATGTCTAATGACAGTAGAACCAGCACAGGAGTGGTAGGTGTCCTGGTGCCAGCCTTGGGACAGTGAGTACCCTCCTGACAAGTCGTATGTCCTGAGCAGCCTGCTCCTGTGCTGACAGCTCATCTCGGCTCTGCCTCCTTTGGCTCCTATCTAATTCATGTCTACCGTTCTTTGATTCCAAGAGCCATGAGAATCAAAATACAGTCCATTTCTGCTTAAGGAACCATAGTTGTTTCCTGTTATTTACAATCAAAAACCTTGAGAACAGATACAACATATCTGAGTTCAGGATCCAAAAATCAACTGAGAAGACCTCAATGCTTGGCAATTCATGTGAAATAGACCTCGTGCACTGTGATGTAATGGTTGTCAATAAAACAGCATGGCTGCCAGAGGGGTGCAGTGGGCAGGACAAAGATGGTCAGAGGCCATCTTACTTCATCTTCTGCTCTTGTGAATGACAACTCGAGTAGATTTTCCTGTTCAGAGTGTTTTATTTTAAGGCAGACAGGGACAGATTAAAATAGGTACAGTGGAAGAGTGGCCAGGAAGTCGATGTGTCTTTATACGAGGAGCTGGAGAAATCAAACTTAGAAAAGCCATAGGGAAGACATTCTAGATTCTTTCAAATTACATTACTGCTGAGATAATTTTATAAAAATATAATGATACAAAGACATGCAAAATGGCCTTAAAAAATAAAGCAACATCCCCCATGCCAATATTGAGCTCTGTGTGTAAATCACAAGAGGCGAGAGAAAGTGAGGGCTGAGAGTTTTCAGATGGGTCCAGGATAAGAAGAGAGGGTTGTTTGGACACACCTGTCATTAGGAGAGTGAGCCTTGGAGGGACCATTTCCTGGGTTCCAATCTGACTAACACTTTCCTCTTCAGGGCCCTCATTCCTGGGGTGTAGACAGCTTTTACTCCAACGGTATTCCTGGTGTTCCTAAACTAACTATTGTTCCAGAGACTCCAGATGACTCATCTTTTCCACTGTAGAAGAAATACAAGATCTAAATTTACTGAAATATTTCAAAGGTATCCTCTTGTATACTATCGTATTCTTGCTCTGCCTTCTGGTTTCTAAGAAGCCTCAAACCCTGTCTTTTCCCAAAGCTTCACAATATATCTACGGCTGTTTCCATCATCAGAGTGTCCCTGAGGACATTGTTGATTATTTTGAATTAACTGTTCCAAGTGTGAAATAAGAAATGGCATACATTCATATGTTACTTGATTATTTCTTCCAACTTTTATGTGGAATGGAATTGAAATAATTGAGGATATTTTGCATTTTTGAGAAATCAAAACCTCTGAAGGTAATTAAACTCTTCTGCAAGCTTTTGTGCAAACTGGTTCTACCACTCCCAGGATCCCTTGGCATCAAGCATTGAGAGAGGTTAGGAGGAAATGGAGGCCTCCCCACCTTCAACTCTCCTTGGCAGAGCACGAGGGACCAAGACTTCTCCCGGGGAATACAATCAGGGGATTCAATACTGGCAGGGTTTAGAGCGTCAAACAAGAGCTTCATTCAGGCTCCTGAGGGTTGCTACAAGTAATACCGCTGTGAGTATCCTGCTGACTACTGAGCATGCATATTAACCAGCTGAACTTTTGTTCCTTGTTTTTACAGTTATGGCGAATGATCTGGGTTCAGCCATTCCTCCTTCCCTCAGTCCTGTCTTGCAACACATATCTCTGCAACGTCTGATTGAGGCTGGAGGAGCAACAGAACAGGCTGTGGGCTCCTCCGGGTGGGGGTGGGGAGGTGTGGAGACGAGGAAGCATGGTTTATGGAATATTCTCCCTACAGCACTTAGGAGGGTCAAAGCGCATAGTAAAGGACTGCGGGATTGAATTGAACGGAAGGGAATGGAACCGGAACTAGCTGGCTCAGTATACCAAAACCGGGCACGGACAAGGAATACTTGCTAGGGATCTACACTAACAGATAGAGCAACGTTTTGGCAGGGAGAGAAGCTGGGGACGTATTTTTCCTTGATTTTCGTATTATAGCTTGACCCATTGTAATAAAGGAATGGAGGAATGCCATTTTAAAGAAAGTCAATAAAAACAGCAACCTTTTAACTCCTATCATCATATTAGGTTTGTTGCTCAGGAAAAACGAATTGTCAGTAACTCCAAAATCCAAAACTACAAGACAGTTAAATTTATCACGATATTTACACCTAGAAGAAAAAAAGAATTAAGGACTTCATTCCATTTCTCCTCACTAAAATTTTATTCTCTCTCTTTTTTTTTAGAGAGCGAGAGAGATAAAGAGCACAAGTTGGGGAGAGGGGCAGAGGCAAAAAGAGAGAGAAAAAAAGAGAGAGAATCTTAAGCAGGCTCCGTGCTTAGCACAGAGCCTGCCTCAGGCCCCATCCCACAATTCTGGGATCATGACCTGAGCTGAAATCAAGAGTTAGGCACTCAACCCACTGAGCCACCCAGGTGCCCCACCCCACCTCTCTCTTTTTTACAACTGTTTATATGGGAGGGGGGCAATATAAATGGCATATTAATTTTTATTTAAACAATAATTAATTTATTTAAACAACTAACTAAACAAAAATACTACCGATGCAGGAATTGGCATTATTACACTTAGTACTGCAAAAAGAAGGAATGCATAAAGAAAGAATTAGAAAACAGAAAAATGGTAGTGCTGATAAATTAAAAACCAACAAAATTAATAATTAACCTATTTTCTTTTTAATGGAGAAAGCACATGTGGTAAAAATAGGAAATGAGGGGCGCCTGGGTGGCTCAGTTGGTTAAGCGGCCGACTTCGGCTCAGGTCATGAACTCACGGTCTGTGAGTTCGAACCCCGCGTTGGGCTCTGTGCTGATGTCTCAGAGCCTGGAGCCTGCTTCAGATTCTGTATCTCCCTCTCTCTCTGCCCTTCCCCTGCTCACGCTCTGTCTCTATGTCTCTCAAAAAATAAATAAACATTAAAAAAAATAAGAAATGAAAATATATTTAATAGCCACAGACATGGGAGAAATTAAAAGACTTCTAAAAGCTAATTTTGCTGAGTTCTATGCAAATACAAATTTTCAAAAGCACAAAATGGATAATTTCTGAGCCACAGTCAGATGCTTAACTAACAGGGCCACCCAAGCACCCGCAGTAAAGTAACATCCATATAAGGAATGTGAAGATGATTTCATCTTATGAAATATATCTCTACATTTCACCATGTTAGTGTTTAAAAAGAGAAAAATCATAGTGTCATCTCCATAAGTGCTGACAAAGCATTTGAAAATTTCAACCATTCTTGATTAAAATGCTTAATAAAGCAGGAATAATCATTTTATATCACTCACTCACACACATCCTCCATGCTATATAGGGACAACTAGGATGTTACCCTCGCCACTATACCCAACCATCATTATCCTGGAGGTAACAGCCTATACAACTAGACAACAAAATAAGGGAGAGTATAAAAATTAGATTGTAAAGACAGAATGTAAAGATGCACGTTTATTTATAAATAAATTATTTATAGGTAACATGATTATTCACCTGCAAAACTCAAGAAAATCACCTGAAAAAGTGTGACAAACAACATGAGTTTTCACTAAGGTAATTATGAATAAAGTAGACATGAAAGAATCAGTAGCATTGCTATTAGGAAAGCTATATGAGATTGCCAATGTTTAACCTTTTTCGACTTACAGAAATGGCAATTTCGTATGGGTCAGCCTGATTATAGATAAATAACAAACGCTGAGAAAACATAATGGGCAAAAAAGGCCATATGGAATGGTCACGAAAAAGACAAAATACTTCACGATAAAATTAGGACATGTTCATAACTCATACAAAGAAAACATTCCAAAATTCTAAGGGACACAAAACCAAACTTGAATGGAAGGACCTATTTTTTTGTTAGTTAGGAGGCTACCCTGTCAATAGACATTTCTGCATCTTCTCAATTAATCTGGAAATTTAACATGGTCTCAATGAAAACACAAAAAGAAATTTTTTAGAAGTAGAAAAATGGATTTTAAAGTTCTTATTGGAAAGCAAAAAAGCCCTTCAAAGTGAGAGCCAAGAAACAAAAACAAACTAAACTAAAACAAAACTAAACTAAAAAAAGGAGACTAATGAGGGAAAGTCAACCTTACAAGACACACGGTAACATTGTAAAACTGCAAACGCACAGAAAGGGCTTATTGATCATTTTGAATTGAACCTACTCGGGAAAAACTTGGGGCTGGGACACTCAGACCCTCCTCTGTTCCCTTGAAAGCAGGGAACAAATGTCCCTTATGAAAAACAGCATCCCTGTAGTGAGGAGTAAAAAGGCATCGTTATCAACAGAAACAGGGATGTTGAAGTGGAGAAAGCTATAAAATAAGCTTTGCTCCTTTTTTTTTTACTAATTTACTACCTTAGCCCAAATTCCGCTTAGAATTCCTTCCTAATTAAAGTCCCCAAATGGCTGTTTTCCTGAACCTGCAAATTCCCCATCAGTCTACCACCCCTTCATCTAAAATGTATAAAAACTGCCTGCCTTGCTCATTTCCTTGACTCTCAATTTCATTATTGGGCCCCTGTTCTCAAGGAACAAAAATCTGGTTTTTTTCTCCTGTTAACCTGTCTCCTGTAAATTTAATTCTTAGTCCAGCTGGAAAACCTTGAAGGTAGGGGAGGAATTTTCCCGTACCAACAAAGTCAGTGGAATAGATTCCAGAATCCAGAAAGAGACTTGTGAGAATTTTAGCAGAATAAATGTGGCATTTTCGTTCCATAGGGAAAGGATTGATTACTCAATACAAAATGGTTGGACAGTTAACTGAGTGACCATGAAAAAAAAATCACTGTATATCTCAAAATAAATTTGAGAAAGAGCAATGGATTTAAATAGTAACACGGGAATACATGAGAGTACTAGAAAAAAAAAAACCATGGAGAGATTTTTATGAGTAAATACTTAGGAAGAATTTTAGGAAGTTCTTTGGAGGAAGCAAGTTTTTAAAAGATCTCAGGAGAACTGAGAGGTCTTAAAAGTCTAATTTCCTGACCAAGAGCTGGAGATTGGGTTAGCAGAAACCTCTGAAACTTTATTCTTAGAGGAAGGAGTGGGAATTCCAAGTAGTCCCAGTGTGCCGGCTTAATGCTGTTGCTACAATAAACGTATCAGACTATTTCACAATCTCATGTGTAGGTTTTGAGTGGAGGGAGGTATAACCCAGATGTCAGCGGGATTACCTTCTCCTTTGAAAGTCAAAGGAAATTAGCGTGAGCTCCTATGTTCTTCCTCAAGGAAATCTAGGTAATTTAAGTATTTTCCAATTCCCTCAGGTTTCGCAGAATTAATTTATCTAGTGTTCTGCGCCACCATGTGCTGTTAGCATTGTGCACTGCTTTGTCCCCCAAGGAGGAATGGCGGCCCTTTGCCCTCCCTCCGCCTTACGTTATCATTCATACATTTGCATATGGAGCCAACCGTAGAGAAGTTCGCTTGGTTTCCCTTCCCCTTTGAGACCCTCTTCACATCTTGTCACCTTTAACTTACCGGGGCCCTCAGGGTTCTCCAGGCATTAGTTCGGTTCTCTTTACCTGCAGAACTATTTTGATCTTTTCCAGGCTTGCCTTTGTATAGCCCAAAACTCACTGGTATGGTTTCCAAAACTATGGCTCATCTAAGTGAATGTGAACCTTGAGCCTGCCAGGAGTACCACTTTTCTTTTGGGCCCCTGGGTGAAGTAGGGACCAGATATTTCCTCCCTGGTAGGAACAACTGTTCCATTGTCCTTAGGAGGGAGAAGTGGCTATAGTCAGTTTTGGCCTGACATAATTTGCTTCCCCATCATAGAAGAGACCAGATGTCATAGCCATCTGAGTTACAGTCTACCCTTGCCTTACATTACTCACTGCATAAAAGAAACAAGAAACAATTCAAAGGTAAAACACTACAAAATGATGAACTCATTTATGGAGTTCCTAGGTCCTGGGAGAAAAATACTCAATCTAAGTCCCCTTGAGCGTACTTAAATACTATTCCTAAAATGTTCGGATCACATAAAGGCCAGGATTCATGGGCAAGGGTTATGAGCTTTAAAGCCATTTAGGTTATTAGGCTGACTTAATGCTTAGTTACTGAAACCCTTTCAGAATACTGAGACAGAGAGTTAAATTGTCCTTTTAAGAGATTCGGACCCTTTATTCCTCTAAATGTCTGTGTAAGACATTTCTTTCCTATTTCCCATATTCTAAATTTTCCAAAGCCTGCCTCTGAGATTAATAATCATATTCGTATTATTCAATACTCTCAAAAGAATAAGAAACATTTACCTTCTATGGTATTTAGACTGCGGTATGTAAATTTATCAGAGATTATTCTTCATATTATTTTATTTCTGCTGTCGGTGTTATATTGTTTGTTGTTTCTTAAAAAAGAAAAAGCTTTCGAGTCGGTAATTTATGAACACAGTTAAAAAGCCAAAAGACACAAAGACTATCTACAGCTAAAAGTGAGCCTGTCCCACTCTGTCCCTCACTTCTCTTTTGTAGAGGAAACCACGAGGAGTTTCTTATCAGAAAGATATACTATCCCCTCGCCCCCAGGTACACATTGTACACACTCCACATTCTACATTGTGTACACACTGCTCTGCATTTTGGTTTTCACTTAAACATATAGCTGGCAGATGGTTCCATACCTGTACAAACAGGATGGCTTTTTTTTTTTTTTTGTAGACTTGCCTTCTCTTTAATTATCTTTAAGCTGACATCATTCCATTGTATGAAGGTATAATCACTTATTGAGCTAATCCCAATCAATGGACACTTAGATCGCTTCTAATTTTTAGTTCCTGCCACCATTTCTGCAATGAATTCTCCATAAGTAGGCCATTTTACATATAAGAGAGTATTTGAAGGGTAAATTAGTGAAAGCACATTGCAGAGTTAAAGGGGAGGAGCATTCTCAGTTTTGATAGCTATTGCCAAATTGCCCTCCAAAGGCGTTGTGCCTATTCATGTTGCCACTAGCAGATATTTAAAAATACCTGCTCGCTAGTACCCTGATTGTCAGAGCGTGTTATTAAAATTTTCAATTGTTCTTTTTTAAACTTGATTTTTTTTTTTTTTTTTTGCTGTCAGTCTTACAGGTGAAAAGTGCATCTCATACTTTCAGATTCTTCTCACTAAATGATTCAAAATGTCATCTTTATCATATACTAAACTTGTCTCTTTGATGCATTTCTGGGCTTTCTGGTTTATTCCATTGGTCTCTCTTGTCTCTTCATACACTATTTCTATAGTTTCGATCATAGTAGTTTCATAGAACGTTTTGCTTTATAGTAGGTCTAATCACCCTTACTTCCCTTCTTTCCCCTAAGAAATTTCCTGGCTAGTTTTTTTTTTTTTCTATATGAATTTGAAAGATAGTTTGTCTTGCTTCAAAAAAAAAAAATCCTGTTGCATTTTTATTGAGATTTCATCACATTAATAAGTTATTTAGGGATACTACTACTCGCTAAAGTTTATCAATGCAGGCTTACCATTTCTTATCGTTATCTTTTGAGTCATGTCTTCCTGATGCTCATAACAATGATTAATTCTTCACAGCATCTTTGGAAACAGCAGGAAAGATAGAAGATAAAGGATTAGCCCAAGATTATACATGACTAAAAAGTCCTAATCCGGTTTTATATCTACTATTTGGTAATGCCTTACCAGCAGATTTTACACAAATTCAAAAACAAAACATACTCTTCTACCAAGGATGAAATTTTCCTATTGCAAAAAGCCAGCAATGTGCAGCAACAGTTCTGCAATGTATTTCTTGCGTGATGATCTGTGGCCAAGCACAGAATGCATTCCTATCATGGAGTAGCAATTTCAAAAGAATTTTGAAACCAGAGTTGGCTTGGGTGCTGTACGATGACACCCAGGATCTTGGCCTACTTCCCAGATTTTCCCTTTTTGGTTTTCTAGCAAGTTTGGTCATGCCTGGGAATTTGCTGAATATGGCACTTGGATCAGTGACTTCCTGAATGTGACATTGGGATCAACGGCATTTGTCTGCCCAAGGGTTTCTAGAGTATAATTTTTAGACATACTGTAGTTGTAAATAAGTTCTTTATTGAACTGGTGCTTAGGCACAAGGGTGCAAACAGGAAGGACACTTTGTGAATTGATTTTGGAAGGCAAAGAACTTGAGAGAGAATGTTCTATTGTGAATATTGAGTTACATACCTGGGCGCACTGGTGTTCCAGCTGGAGGATCTTCGAGTCCTTAAATAAATATCAAATGGATTTCAGAGCTATCTTTAATTCCGCCTTTGACAAATGGCCACTTACTAAAGGTCAGCCAAGACTTGATAAACAGTGGATTATCTGCAGCATCCTGGGCACTTCCTGCCATCACCCAGGCTCAGTTAACATGGGGAGAGCTGACAAAGAGCCTGCGTGAGTTACTGATTTGCTTAGGACACAAGCACATGTTGACATATATCTGAGTGTATTTTGGGATTACATTTCCAAAACTATTATTGTTCTCATCACTTTGTTTCAGTCAGCACTTTTCTCCTCAATGCCACATATAATTACGAGCCGACCTACATAAAATATTTTAAAAATGTGTAGTAGTATACATACGTACCTATATAACATCTGAGATTATTAGCCAGAACATAAACGAGAACTCTTTAGCTTGTCCCTCTAAAACAAAAAGACTACTGTGTTCTGGAGTGTTATGCAAGAATCTGAATAGCATAGTTTACTGAATGCTCAGCTTGTTTAGCGACATACCAAAGAGTGGGACAAAGGTTGAAAGCAAAAACATAGGGCAAGTTTTAAGCAATGAACTTAAAGGTATATGGATGATGAAATACTTAATTATCAAGGCAGAGACCAGGTTGTAAAATCTAGCTAATGAAAATATACAGATGAGTTATTAATGGGATAGCTGTTTAATTAGATGATTCACTGATTTGTTTTAAGCAGTAAGAGGGTTGCCAAAATCACAAGATTAGATCTCTCTGAACAGAGAACGGGGATGGTGTGGTGTCATCTATCACTTGCCTTTTATTCCTACTATAATGGCAACACCTTAGGATATCAATATTAACTATTTAGACCCGAGGAATTAATAAAGGGTGAGGCAAAATGGGCAGCAAAAGGAAATTGTTATGGTAAATTAGGCATATGAAGTTAGGCAAGCATTTACAAGTCTAGGAAAATGACATAATACACATTTCATGATTCTCCTTAGATTAATAGAATGTCTCAACCAAGTCATATGAGGAATGCTTTTACAAACATGACTGTGCCCCCAAATCTTGAAATTTACATGAAGTATTATTAGATTCTGTGGTTACAGGACTCAACAAATCTCAGGTAAGTGGAAATCTGAGTCCACTAAGCCTCTCAGAGAAATGGAAAGCATGATTTAAACTCAAGGGAATTCTAGTTCCTTTTTTTTTTTTTAAAGATTTAAAAATAATATCTATACCCAACAAGGGGCTCGAACTCTGGACCCCAAGATTGAGTCACATGCTCTTCTGACCAAGCCAGCCAGGTGTCCCTCTATTTCCTTTAAATGACAGTTTTTCATTGAGGATTTATGGACTGCTTAGGGACTTCTCTATAGCTAAGAATCTGAGTGTATATATGTATATGTGTGTGTGTATATGTGTATATATATCTATATCTATATCCATATCTATCTTATCTATCATTTATCTATCACATTACTCACTATACAAAGAGAACAAGAAATAATTCAAAGTTAAAATAACAAACTCATTATGGAGGTCCTAAGTCCTGACAAAGTGCCCAATCTAAATCCTGTCAAGGAGGTTGTTAATATATGTCCTGTGTGTGTCTTTATATTCAATTTGTATTTATTCTGAAAGACTTCAGGGTCTGAATTCTGGAAAAGACTTAAAACCTTAAAACATTAAAAATGTGGTTCCTGGTTGATTATCACAGAGTAACACAGGTTATTTTCAGTCTTCTTAAACCTACGGCATGTGGGTTGACCATTCACAGGATGATTTTATTCCTAGGTAAGAATATTAAGCTCTTGTATGCATTGAAAGAAATAGAGGTAAGATTATACTCACTGAGCAACCCATTTGTCAAGACATCAGCCTTTCTGCTCAAGCCCCGAAGGAGGCAAAGTAGGATGTGATCACCTGGGTCTAGTTTTCCTGTGAAATGTACTCATTTCTATTCTACTTGCAAGCACTGTGGCTATTTTTACCAGCGGTCGAGACCACAAGCAGGGGAGTAAGCTAGAATTCTGACTGAGTCACAATTCCCAGGCCTCTTCCTACGGATATGCATGTGGAGTGTGGTCCGATCTGGAACACTTTCCCACACATTTTGCCTGGAGAGGCCACAGAGCACAGGCTTAAGGATCCCTACAACATGACTACCATCATCTTGTGGCTGTGTGACCAGGGGGTGGTGGCTACCTGAAGCTTTGTGTCTTGATTTCCCTGTTGAAAAGTAAGGCCTGACAACAGTGTTCACCTCATAGAGGTATTGTGAGGGAATGAGGGAATACATCTAAAGCCTCTAGAACAGTGCTAGGTACTAGTTAACAGTGATTTTATATACAACCCACTCAAGTGCGGGTTTAATAAATTTGGCAAACTGTAAGCTTCCATACCTATCTATGTAGACATATCAAATCTTTTTACAGTTGAGAGGGGAAAAATGAGCAGAGAAAACTTTGAAACAGGTGGTGGCGGCACATGTTAGTACTACCACAGATCCAGTTGAGAAAAATTCCCAGGCTTTGATGTCTCAGAAACAAGTGTTCTCCAATTTGGCTCTGACGGCTCCTAGACAAGACACCCCAGTTGTTCCCATTGCCTGAGGAACTTTCCACTGTCACTACCTGTGGGAACAGCTTCTCTCTCAGACCTGTCCTTCCCCTCTGCTGTCTTTTCTCCACAGAAGTCATCTTTAGTGCATGTACTCAACCATTAGAGGCAAAGTTTTGTGTAAGGATGGACCCTGGGACATATTAATATATGGGTTCAAACCTTAGCCCCCCCAAAAAAGTTGTAGTCCCAAAGTTAATATTTGAAACTTGGAGTACACTCCCTATAAACAGAACACTAAAGCAAAATGTTCTAGTCTTTCACACAAATCAATTGACTGATTACCATTTTGATGAACTCCATTTTTTCTCCTT
Organism: Paguma larvata; assembly: GCA_030068075.1. Taxonomy (NCBI): domain Eukaryota; kingdom Metazoa; phylum Chordata; class Mammalia; order Carnivora; family Viverridae; genus Paguma; species Paguma larvata. The sequence goes on from CM057827.1 coordinate 3,602,906, forward strand.
TGTTTTCCCTTCCATTGTGTTTCAGTTGCAGACACAGTAGATTCTAATGTTTATTTATTTTTGAGAGAGACAGACAGAGTGCAAGCAGGGAAGAGGCAGAGAGAGAGAAGGAGACACAGAATCCAAAGCAGCTCCAGGCTCTGAGCTGTCAACACAGAGCCCGACGCAGGGCTCAAACCTACAGGGGTGAGATCATGACCTGAGCCGAAGTCGGATGCCTAACCGATTGAGCCACCCAGCGCCCCAGACACAGTAGATTCTAAATTACTGTCTAGTATAGAGAGAAACAGTCTGCAGCTGGAAGGAACTGGGGAAGCACTGTTTTTTGTTTTTTTCTCAACCATGAATTCAGTGATTACTGACTTCGAAATAAGTAACAGTCCAATAAATGGGAAAAAAGAACACATTCCAGGGTGAAGGGATGGCAAGTATAAAGGTAGAAAGACGTGACCATGCATCGTTATGTTTAGGGAAGAGCAGATGGCAAGAAGTAAATAATTTTTGGTCTCTGTAGGGAACTGCCAGTGAGTGACCATGGGCACAAATCGGGGAGTGCCTGTAATCCCATCTAGCTGGCCATTTTCATTTGGCGCAGGTTATTGGACTATCTTTTAAAATAGTACACTCAAGTTCTATTTTCAACTTCATCCTGACATACTTCCCGCTCCTTTGCCACACCCTAAGAGCTCTTCATTTTGCTTTTTTTGGTCGTGGCAAAAAGCAAGGTCCCTTTTGTCTGAGCCTCTTGGTTCCACGTTGGGTTTGCCTTTCCTTAAGGTTTTTCCCAATTCAGAAATTCCCATGAATTTTCGTTCAGTTTTCCCACTAGCATGCAAATTCCATGAAAGCATGAATTTTTCACATTTTAAAATTCACTGTTATTCCTAGTTCTTAGAATTGAGCTTGGTACATAGTACCAGTCTAGATATCATTCAAGAAATTTAAGAACCTATGATGTGTTGCCCTATGGAGGGTCCATTAAGGTATGCTCTCTACTTTTAAAGATCTTACAAACGAGGAAAACAGATGTGTAACCAAACTCAAAATCAAGGCAGAATGAAACCAATGGAACTCTTGAGGTATACATTGTTAATGGGGGGGGTGCTATGGACTGAACATGTGTCTCTCCCAAATTCATATGTTGAGACCTAATCCCCAATGTGGTAAGAGTTTAGAGGTGGGGCCTTTGGGAAGAGGTTAGGTGATAGGGTGGAGACCACTCAGATGGGATTAGTGCCCTTATAAAAGAGATCCCAGAGAGCCCATACCCTTTCCTCCTCACGTGAATGAGGAAGCAGGCCCTTACCAGACCCCGAATCTGCTGGTGTCATGATCTTGGACTCTGAGCCTCCAGAACTGTGAGAAATGTTTACAAGGCATCCAGGTTATGCCATTTTTGCTAGAGCAGCCTGAATGGACTTCAGCATGGGGCTCACAAGCAATAATTAATTTCAACCACAGGATTGAGGAAAAGGCTTCACACAACATTGTGAAGAAAAGATTCCATTAGGGATGTGGAGGCTTTTTTTGGTCAAGTGATCATTAATTTGAACTCTTCCATTTCCAAGAGACAGAAACGCATCTCGAAATCGTTTACACAAATACAAGGAAAGTGTAACCGGAAATCTGTCTTCGGCTCTCCTGGAACTCTTGACCCTGCTCATGTGTGTATGCTGCCTTCTCTCCCATAGCAGATGGACATGATCTACGTTGCAGGAGGAAGGGGTGGAGCTTGGCCACAGATAGCTCCATGCTCATATCACATTGGATTGTAGTTAACAGCCATAGAAGGCTATCTGCGTTTCAGGGCCAGCAAATAAGATCCCAAGGAAAGCCTTTCCTCAGTCTAGTTTCGGTCATGTGCTTATCTCCAGGCTAATCACTGTACCCATCGCCTGGCCATAGTACAGACAGTGCTAGGACAGAGCTGTGTCAATAGGGACTCATACAAAGCAGAATTTAATTTTAACCAGATATGGGAAGGCTTTCAAGATGACTTTTGTAGGATTTGCAGCTCTATTACAACCATGTAGAGCAGGCAGGGCTAGGGTAGTACTTCATAAGATAGAGAGGACCCAAAAAGAGAAGAAATAAGATGTTGGGCAGAGAAATACAACAGGTAACCATTATACTAACTAAGACGCATGCACTCGTAGGCCAATGGGACCCAGTTTGCTGTGACAGAAATTTGACTGTCAGAGATAGGCAGTGGATCAGGTAGGAGAGTTAGATGGGCTAGGCCGTGGGAGCCCGCTCTGATAAACAGGAGTTGTCAAAGGCCTCAACTGAAGGAACGTTGTGATCAGACAGACCTATGTTACTCTACTTCCCCTTTCTCAGAAACATAACCTCTGGGCTAACTTTTCTGGAACATTTAAGCTGTCAGACTCTCATGCACCAAGTCTTCTCTTCCAGTCCCATTTGCCTTTTCTTTCTCTAGTTCACATTGTCTCGCCTCAATTCTATATAGAGTCCTGACATCCCGGCCACTTGTTTCCCAGTCTAAGGTCAATACCCCATTAGGGAATTACTTTTGTGCAGCACTGAAATTCCTGGATTCTTACAACATACATCTAAAATCCTACTTTCCAGTCCCTGGGGCGTCGACCAGTGGGAGGGGGATGGGAACCATGCTAGCATGTAGCTAATCTGCATGGGTTATTGGGGTTAATTTTCTGTCACTTATCACATACTCAGATTGGCCTGAAAGCTTGAGAATTATGGGCATCTTTTGAATCCTGAACTGGTGAATGGTGAATGGATTATACTGTATAACATCTGAATGTGCCAACCTCTTTCTGTACATGTTCTTTTAGATGTTCTTCAAGGAGTCAGTGTGTCCCTGTGGCCCCCAACCCTTCTAATTAGAGGTGGTATTGTGGCCATAGCTCATGAATGTGCAGACTTTAGTATCTTTTATCCTTCATAAACCTTTGGGGAAAATTACCATAAACTGTATAGGACCAGGGGGATTATGTTCCTAAGAATGCTTAGAACGGCCTGCTCTTTCAGACCGTTACTATAGGGCACAATTGCTTGCCCCTGATGAATGAGATAATGAATGGATCGATTCAGCTAGAAAAACATAGTATAATCTGGGAGAAAACTACGTTTACTCCCCTGCTTCTCTGACATTATTAAATGTGTATGCACTAGCTCCAACTGAGCACAATCAAAACTGAATAATTCTAAAATGAAAATTGCTTTTTTTGCCATGCAAACAGATCTCTGTAGAGATAAAATAGGAATAACGCTTCTGTAAAAACTGAAGTTTCTGAGAAAATTAACCTTTCTTGACTATTGAAAATGAGAGGTAAGAAAGGAAAAAGAAAAAGGCCACCTTCTAAGAGTTGTTACTGCAGTCACTGACAGCATTTTATACTGTTCGGGAGAGTGGGTGAACCTCAGAAGAGGTCGCAGAAACTGAAAAAATGAGACAACATAAGGGTCTCCGGAGAGTCATAGTGCTGGCTGCTTCTGAGAAATGTACCTAGCAGCAAAAAGCAACAAGCTCCCCAGACTCTCACTGGCAGAGTTTGGATTTATTATGACGGCCTTAGAACCGAAAGTGGTTCTATTTTTCTTGACAAATCTCATAGGGAATCAAATATTTCAGAGATCAGGCAGAGAAGAAGCAGTGCGCGTGGGTGTAGTCAAGGGAAGGAATGAATGATGCTCGGACGTTTTCCAGGAGGAGGCATTATAGATGAAGTGCTACTACACTTGTTTTTCATCTTACTCCAACAGAAGACCAGATGTAATCTTCCTAAAGAGTGGCTTCCCAACATATCCGGACAACTGTAGGGTGGGGAGGAAGCAAGTCACCAATAAATGAAAAACCATAAGGTAACAGACAATAGTAAGCACGCTCCCACCCTTATTCAAACACAAAGGCAGAGGAAAAGTTTTCTGCTATCGGCCAAGAGATTATGTGGGGGGGGGGTGGAGAACAAGCACACAGCCACCCACAGCGGCATCAAAATTTTTCCTATTCTCCAAAACCTACTTAAATTAAAAAATTTCTATTAGTTAACCTATGTTAGAACCGTTTTAGTAGGGACTTATCATGAATTGATGAAAGGCCAACAAAGAAACACTAAGGAAGGGAGTGAAAGGAATATCACACATTATTTAACGCTATGCAACTTCCCTACAAAGTTTGCATTTGTCGCCAAAATGGAAAACTAATAAAAGTTTCCGGGGTATCCTTTTTTTCTTATTTAAGTTTTTCATTCTTTTGGTTTTGTTTTTCTTGAGTACGTTGAGTCTGAGACCTGAGAGGCCCTCTCTCCTGATCTGGTAGGGCACTCTTTAATGGGCGCCTTGTTAACGAAGGAAGCCAACTGGGGAATTCACATGCCTGGAGCCACTTGTCAAGAGCCTGCAGCCAGTAAAGCTTCAGGTTACACAAGAGGACATCGGGTGGGGTGGGGAGGATGCACAAAAACAGAGAGAGAGTTTCTGCTCTTCAGAAGTTCCTGATCTACTAGGGGAAGGAAACAGGCAGTACTGGGAATGGGGAGGGCTGGGGGGTGTGGGGGGTGTGGGGGGTGTGGACTAGCTTCTCATTCTGACTCTGTCATTTGGCTGGCCATGTGCTCTTACAGGGTGGGAGTAGTCACTTGTCAAATGAAGAAATCACATGAAGGGGCAAATCTCTGTAAAATGAAGTAATAAAATGTGATCAGCGTTACTCAAAATAGATTTCAATTAAAAAAAAAAAAAGTCTGGTTAAATAAGTTTGGGAAACCTTTCCTACCCTGATCCCACACAGTATCAGATAGATTCTTACTGGAGTTAGTGTATTCAAAGATCCCAAAGTCTTGCTGTAAAGGATTTTTTAAATTTGGCATTTCCCAAACATATTTTCTGAAAAAACATCTGTTGACATTTGCAGAACATGCTTTTGAGAAAACATTGATCTCAACGCTGCTTCCAGCTTTAGAATTCCATCGTTAGTGGTTACTTTTCCCTATAGACTCTGTCACTTCCCTTCTCTGCTGCTCTGTACTTAGTCTTTCATGGAGTCTTTGTGCTGAACCTCACATGCTGCCTCTGGCTTTACTTTTCATGACTTTATGCCATTTAAATGTTCACATGAAACTCAAGCAGGGTTGGACCAAATGGCCTCTAAAATCTGTACAAACCCTGAAATTTTAGGATTCTTTGATAATTATCACAAACATCCCCTGAAGACCGAAACAGGATGTACATAACCAACGCTGTTCTCATCGCAGCACTAACATCTACTAAGTAAGAACTTTGAGATGCAATTCTAGATCCTGCCATTCTGTACAGTGTTCTAAACTCAGCACTATATTTCCTTGCAACTTCTTTTCCCCTTGACCAATGCAAAAGGAGAATATATAGGAAGACAGTGTGGGTTGTATGGGCTCTCTAGACCCATCTAGAGGAAATAGAGTTAAGAGTTCGGCGGGGGTGCTTCCTGCCAAATCTGCTTTTTGTAAGTACAGCAAAAGATTTTCATGTAAGTTATTATAAAACATCAAGAAGTTTTACATACATATTGCCCATACCTAACCATAAAAATATTTAATGGTCTTTCAAATTCAGCCAGAGGACCATCCAATTCCTGGCAGAGGCTTGAGGTCCAGGAATGACAGCAGAATACGGGTAAGAGACAACTTGAAAATATCCACAGAAGTCAACTGGCTGATACTCAGTTTAGTAAAATTCTAGTTCTTTCTCTAGTGTATGATTACTAGATCCTCTTTTTAGCTCAGCCTTGACCAATCCTTAGTGTCGCACATTTCTTCTTTAGCTTCGTTTCCATGCCAAAAGGATTGTTTAAAGATAATTTCAAGGGATGCCCAGGTGGCTCAGTCGGTTAAGCGTCCAGCTTTGGCTCAGGTCATGATCTCACGGTTTGTGAGTTCGAGCCCCGCGTCGGGCTCTGCGCTGACGGTTCAGAGCCTGGAGCCTGCTTCGGATTCTGTGTCTCCCTCTCTCTCTGCCCCTCCCTTGCTACACTCTGTCTCTCTCTCTCAAAAATAAATAAAACATTAAAGATACTTTTAGGACAGGGGCACCTGGCAGGCTCAGTCAGAAGAGCATGCAACTCTTGCTCTCAGTCATGAGTTCGAGCTCCACATTGGGTACAGAGATTACTTAAATAAACTTAAAAAGAGTTAAAGACTTTTAGTACATACTCAATTTTCTCAAATGCCCAAATGTAGTAGCTGAGAAAACAGAAATATTAACCAGCCTAATTGTTCAGAAAGCCATTCAATTATCTTTCCTCTACTGCAGGCTTTACGGTGAAATCTCTAGGTCTGATCTGCTCCACTTTAAGGTGCTTGGGTGCCATCACTGAAACAAGTGGTGAGCTGTAATAGTGCATGGACGGTTTCTTTCCCTGGCTACTCTGCAGGGGAATGCAAACCTGGCATATGGTGTGTGAAATAAATGCCTTGTAGACTAGGATACCTCGGCCCCCAAAGAGGAAACAACAGAGAGAAAGAGAATGAGGATGAATGTTCACTCATCACGGTCTGAAGGCTTCTACCTGAAGAATTCTGAGAATTTCCAAAGGCTGACAGATGCTCTTTAACAGAAAGAGGTAAAAATTAAGATTCATAAGGCTTGCATCACATTTTATAAAGGGCTGGTTCTTGAGAAGCCCAGTATATTTTATAATTATGTTCTATAATAATGTTGGATTATAACATAAGCATAACTACTCTGAAAATAAAGTTATGAGGGGTGCCTGGTTGAGCATCCGACTTCGGCTCAGGTCATGATCTCACAGTTCATGGGTTCGAGCCCCGCGTCAGACTCTGTGCTGACAGCTCAGAGCCTGGAGCCTGCTTCGGATTCTGTGTCTCCTTCTCTCTCTTCCCCTCCCCTGCTCACACTCTGTCTCTGTTTCTCAAAAATAAATATAAAAAAAATAATAAAAAAAAGAAAATAAAGTTATGCAGTAACAAAAGATTTAAATCCAAAACTTCTCCTTATTCTAAGTTTTTGGTAATTCTTGGGACCCTAATTGGCTTAAGATAGAATGATCTGACCAGTACTCAGAAGAATCATCATAGCATGTACACAAAATAGAGAATAAATTTTTAATGGTATCAAAAACAGAACTTTTTGGCCAATTTAGTACTTGCTGGAATAAAGTTGCAAAATGTTACTCAGTAACGGACTTAGCTTCTAAATCAAGCCGGAATTACACATACTCTGTATATTACTTGAGTATATACAAGTACATTCCATGATAACATGCAGAGACATGGAAACAAGAAGAGTACTATCAAATCAAGCTCACCATCTCTACTCTCTATTGATGAAATTAATTGAACAAAACACCTGTTCAGTAGTCCAGAATAGCTAATTTTGAAAAGGGGGTTTTAAATGTTGTTCTTTCCAAGAACTCAGATAAACTCTATGTGGCTAAATTTGAGTTGGTTTTCTCAACATGACAAATGAGAAGCAGATCATCTGGCATAGCCATGGGAACATCTTTTTCTTTTTACTCCCTATCAAATTAAAAGGTTTGATCGACTTACTCTCCCCAGGAAAAAGGACTCTTCACATTGTAGCGGCTGAGAGCGAATCCCTTAAAGCTCTTGGACATTTGAGTGTCACACCACCTACGGCAATGAATGCTCCAAGTACCTTTAATGATACAGTCATATGAGACAGGAGTTTAACTTTCCTGAGAACTAAATTAGATCTATGAAATAAAACAGAGTGTGAAAGTGACCTGAGTGCACAGGAGTCTCTAAATTCGAAAGAGATTGCTTCAGCTTTGCTAAGATCTCATCAAAAGCCTTTTGTAGCAAGAGTCACATATCTGGTCTTGGGGCTTTGGGATCTTTTTCAGCACTAAAACGAAGTGCTTTATGTTGTGCAAATTCAACGAAAGCCCAGGACAAGGGACTGATGGTGCTCAGGAAAACGTAGAGGTCCCACAGATTCCACGACTTTTTGTAAAGGAAGGAGTGGGACAGATGCACAACTGACCAACTTTGCTCCCAGTTTGACAATTATTGTGCAGCTAAGAAAATCCTTGGAAGATAAGCAAAGACAGCACCTTACGTGGAACCTAGTGGAAGCCACTCGGAAAGTGAGGGTTGGTTGGGGCAGAGATGGCTACTGGTCTTCTCTAAGTAACTCCTCCTTTGTACGTGAGAACTAGAGAACATATACGACAAGTAGGGCGAAATACTGGCTTCACAGTCTCTTCTCCAAATTACGCATGTTATTATTACTGTCTGCAAACTACTAAGAGGTCACATGGGAATTACTAGTCACTGAACAGCATATAAAAGAATACGGTCTAGCTTCAATCTGAGCTCTTCTATTTGCTCTGTAATCTAATTCAAGGCACTTTAAAATGTTTTGGTGCCTTAGTGTATTAACAGGAAACAGGAGGAAAACACTCACTCGCTTACCTCAAGGGGTACTACCCAGATGACTGAGGTCTTAAAGCGCTTTGAGCTCCTCAGATGAAAAGCACTGTGGAGACCGTCACAGCAGAGGAAAACTCTTCCAGTGCCTCAGAGTCCTGATCTACTGGGCCTTGTGTCTCAACCATGTTTTCTTAAACACTTCACAAGTAAAATCCGTGAGTGGCGCTCCATCCCTTTATAATTGTTTGGCACACAGATGTTTATATATTTAAAATAGTCGTAGTATTCACCACTCCAAAGTTGTTTACTAATTTTCCCATACGGTTAATGAAATGTAGCCATGATGGAGTGCTTACTGTCAAATTTAGAAAACTTTAGCTTTCTCTGAGGTACATGTGACATAACGAAAAGTTATTTGTATTTCAAAATAATTGAACTAGTGTTATTCTGTGAAACCACAAATTTTTAATGAAAAAAATACTGAAAGTATGCCACAGTGTCTATGTATTCATCTGAAGAGTACAAAGATGGAGTTTTGAGGAAAAAAGGGTCTTAACACCATAGAAAAGAAACATGGTTCTTAAATCGTTCAAAGGAGACATTGTAAAAATGTAATGTTTCATGTATTGAAATGAAGCAGTTAGAGGTAAATTATAAATACAGTAGTTCGAATATTGTTTCTTTTTTAGCATTAGTTTTTCTAAGTTAAGTTAAAAAACACCTTAAAATCTGTTATCCTCTTCTTTCCAAGGAACTGTGCAAATGGAAGCTTTCGTAGAAATCAACAGCAGTGATACCACCTTGTGAACTTTATGTAGACTACACTGGATCTGGACCATTTTAGATTTACAACATATTTTGGTTAATACATTAGAGTCGACTCATTAATGCGCCTTTACACTTGGGAGAAATTAGGTTGTGATTAATAACGTTGTAGTTCACTCAAACTCAATTCCAGGTCTTCCTTGATTCTCTGCAGGGGACTCTGTCAGACTCATAATTGAAAGGATGAGAAGTGTAAATAACTTTTTTCAGACTGAAAAAATATTTGTTTTTTAAATAAAGTGCTTTTAAATCCAAATATTTCTTGCCCTAAACAAAACGGAAACATTTAAACCTGAAACCTCCATCATATCTTGACACACATATTTTAACAGGAAGAAATCAGTTTTGGGCCATTAGTGTGTTCTTCAGGAGTTCAGATGGGATCTAAATTGGGTTTTGCATTATTATCGTGCTCATGTTTGTACATGAAGGTTAAAAGAAAGAGGGCGACATCCAAGGATGACCAATAGGCGGTATGAGACGTGACGGCCGACCAGTAGCGGCTTTCCACAAGGCCTTCTCGGAGCTCAAAATCAATCCTGTGATCCAATTCCACTGAAAAGAAAAGAAAGTCAAACAAATGAATAAGTATTACCAAGTGTTCTATATAGACTTTACCTAGAGTTGAGAACAAAAATTTAGCTAATAGAAATGATTCTCTTAATTATCCTTTTCTTCTTCCTCTTTAAGTGACTTTCCACTCTAATCTCATGGGAATAAAAAAACCACAAAACACCGGAGACAGCCTCAGTAGCTCAGGATTCTATTTGGTAGAGTCCTTTCCTTTGTATGCTTAGGTCAATATGGGATAAAAAAGGACTAAAACAAAAAAACTTCACGTGGTATCACAGAATATATTTGGAGTAAAGAAACTGGGCTCAAATCCTAGCTTTCCCATTTATTCTTTGCTCCTAATCTATAAAAAAAGGAAAACAGCCCTCTGGCAAAAGTGTGGGCCGGGCTTATATGCAACAATGTCTCAAAGGCCCTCTCCATCGCCTCGCTCTGCGGTTACTTTTCGTAGTCCTAGACTGCTTTCCTCCCCGTGTGGCCGCCATGGCACAGCCTGGTCCCCATGCAGTCAGCAGGGCCTCACATGTGCCTGAGACATACAAGTGCTCACTAAATGTCTGTTCGATAAAAAATCCCCTGGGTGCTGGGACAGTTAAACCAGGAGGAATAGTGGTGATCCCTGGGAGGAAGGACTTCTATAGGAAGGACTCCTATAACAGTGCTGTCCTCAAACAATTCAGTGAATTCACTCAAATCTTTTTCTAAAAGCCACAGAAAGTCCTTGCAATACCTGTTGGAGAAAAATCTAGGCCATAAGAGAACTGCAAAGGATTCATTTAATAAGTTCTTAGAGATAAGACACGTAGAAAAATAATACTTGGATCTCTTTAGGAACTCCTTTAAAACTGTCAATGAGCTATATAAGACGTTGAAGGAACTATCTTAAAAACAAAGAACATCTAAATCTTTGCTCCGAGTGCCATAAGATGTAGCAAGTAAAAGGTGGCAAAAATCGAGGAGGCTAGAGAAAAAGCTGGGTTTTGCTTTACACTGGGAATTTGGTTAATTGCACACAGGAAATCACATCACTCTAGAGAATGACTTCATATAAATGTTTAGCTAATGCTTATTTTAAAAAGGTATTTTATGACGATATCTTTTGGTGATTTAAAAGTGCATAGAGTTGTTATTTTTCTATTCAACTACGCCTTTCTGACAAGGAATGCCCATCGATCTAGCTGTATATTTTAAGGTTACCCTTAAGCAGCATAAATACCAATTAGGTTATAAAACACTTGTAAATTACATTTACCATTTTTTTAAACTTCTATTTTCTCATATAAATTACAGTAAGCTAATCCATAATATATGGGAAATAGCTGGAATCTATATGCGGAACAGTGAGGGTAGTAACATCTGAATCGTTTGTCTCTTGTATTCCGTAGGACATGTGAATTCGATTTGTAGGCACATTCTGGCACAAGATACAGGAAGATGAAAAACGAGGAAACTGGAATTCTCAAGCGTGAAGAAGAGAAGTCAAGCTGGGGTTAGTTATAAAGAAAAGAGGAGAAATAAAGGGAAAAACAGAAGAGATGAGAAACATACATTAATACGGCAAAGACCACCAAGTTATAATTTCTACTTTAAAATGCCACTGTGGAATGTCTTCCTAGTCCAACAGCCTGAAGTTGAATTGTTGTTTTAAAGTCAAAAAAAAAGGGGAAATTTTTTCTGTTATAATAATTATTATTTGGCTTTGATTTTATGTCCCTGAAATTTTTTCTTAAATGCTGTTACTGTTGTGAAACACTGCCTTTCATGTATTAGACACTCAAACGCTGAGCTTAATTATTGTCCTACTATATGCCCTTGTCATTCTTATCACCTATAAGGACTTAAGTAAGTGTGGTTAACTAGATTTGCCATCTCTAACCCATGTTATGTACGTCTAGGCTATGTCGTCACAGTGGGAATCAGGGAGCTAGCCTGTACCAGATAAATCTGTTTTAGTCCCTCATTCTCCTTACAAGGTTTACAAAATGTGGTGTGGCTGCCAGCGCAAGTGACCTCACAGGTGTTGGTTCTGCAGGCGGAGGGATGGGATAAGGTGGGCCTATGTCTCATCTCTCTTCCTTTTATGTAGATCATAGAATTCCCAAGGGAGCAAAGGTCTAGATGGCGGTACCATCCTTTATGTGCTGTGAGATGAGCTCTTGGTCAAAGTAGGCCCCATGGAGTTGCCTTGGACCTATTTTCTCATTATGAGCATATCAAAAATGAGGGGCGCCTGGGTGGCTCGGTCAGTTAAGCACCTGACTTCGGCTCAGGTCATGTTCCCTCAGCTCATGAGTTCAAGCCCCGCATCGGGCTCTGCGTTGACAGCTCAGAGCCTGGAGCCTGCTTTGGATTCTGTGTCTCCCTATCTCTCCGCCCCTGCCCTGCTTGCACTCTTGTCTCAGTCTCTCAAAGATAAATAAATTAGTAAAAAACAACGAGTGACACAACACAGCTGGTAGTGTTTTTCTAGTTTTACTCACTGAGTTCAGTTAAAGAGAAAGGAAAACATAAAATCATTATTCTACTCCTTTTTCCCCCTCTTTTGAGTGCCTTTAGTGCTAGAATTCCTCTATCTACAAAGAAAGGAATGAGATCCTGAACTGAAGAGAAGTAAGACTGAGGAAAATACTGGGGGATCTTAACAATCATCAGCAGTTGCCTTATACTGCCTTAAAACCTGGGTTTTTTTCCTTTTCTGGGGAGTCTGGCATAGAAGCCTATTTTCCTTCCTGTTCCCCAGAGGGCACGTCCGCAATTCATGAAGTGTGGAGGTAAAGCGTCACCAGTACTATGCTTTCATCTGAGGACTCTCTGCGCAAGGCTTGCCCACATGGATATGGTATTAAAAAACACAATGCGCGTGAATAGAAAGTGAGTATCCCAATATTAAAATGTGTACTAATTGGACAGGTTTCTACTGTTTAATGGAAGCATCTTAACTTCCTTGGAGAGAAATTTTCAAAGCTTAATCAATCTTAAAAGTAATCTTATTTGTAAGTTTTAATTCTGGCCATAACTGCATGACTTTTGGCTACAGGCAGACACCAAGAAAAATACTAGTAAAGTAAATTGTGTTTTCAAATGACTAGCAAAAGCTTCTTTCATAATAGAAAAGATTATGCGGAGTTCTTGCCGGTAAATTACATCTTCTTATTTCTGTGCTGCCTCAGCGCAAGTATACATTTCATGCGGTTAGATGTCTGACATCAAGGAATATGTACATTTTGTGAACTGTTATAATTTCAAATACATTAAAGAATATTCTCCAACTATCCTTGATATATTATCAAATATACTTAAGAATATTCTGACTGCCCTTGACATGAAAACTGATTATAAAATGAGCTTTATAATCAGTTTTCATAACTGCCAAAATAATTTCCCAACACTAATCTATCCTGAAAGATATTCAAGTTCCTAACGCTTGGTAACAGATGGGCTTTGTGGGTAGATCTTGGATGCAAAAAAACTCCAGGAGATGGCCCTCTCACTGGTTTAGGAGCCTTTTCCAATCATATTCAGAACTGTTCCCTTCCACTCATCCTTGGTTCTTCTCAAGAAAACTACCTACATGCATACCTCTACGTAGCCTGTGCTTTTGCTCATGCTGTTTCTTCCCCCTGCAATGTCTCTTCATCTCTGCATGTCCAAATCCTTCCTCCACAGAGTCTTGTATAATTTTTCTGGGTGAAAGCATTTTCTCATTCCCTAGAACTGACGGAGTCCTTTACCTGTACCTTTGTCATGTGGCTCATCACATCTACCATATATTATAAGTATTTATATTTACGTAGTTATCTACCTCTCCACTAGGTAAATATATATTCTCTAGAAAATGCTCAAGTTCCACACTAGCATTTAATATCTTTATGGGCAGTACTGAAGTCTGTTTCATTTTGGGATCTTTTCCAGTGGCTATCTTGGTACCTTGGCTCATGGTAAACATTTAATAAATAATTGCTAAATGCAAAAAGGCAGAGGAAGAGAAATAGAAGCCATACATATATTACCATTTGAATCAGTTTGGTGTAGTTACGTTTAAACGGCTGGGATGGTTTTAAGAGAGTACATATAAGGGCTACTTGAACGCAGGATAAATGAGTAGATTAACTTCTCTTTGTTGAATTAAATATGCAAAAAACAAGTCAATTTCTTCATGGATATGACTATTACATGAGCAGGGGCCAGAGAGAGCACTTATATAAGACCATTCCTTACGGGAAATTCATGAAGTTACATCAACACAAACTGTTGCTAGGGAGCATAAAAACGCAAATCAGTTTGTTATATTAAAATACTGTTTTGGAATTTTTATCGAGTTAGTTTTGAAAATAGAAAAAATATGTACGGAAATTAGCAATTCCATAGAGAAGTTATAAAATCCGAAGTGGTTAAAAATCCAAGGAAAAACCTGTAACATTTTTTGTTAAAGACAAAATCCAATATTAAAAAAAAAAAAGGAAAGAGAGAGGAACTGTGGAAAAAGGAATGAAAGTTAATGATAAAAATGATTTTAAAATAAGATTAATCCTTAGTGGTACATTTAGAATCTGCTAAAAATTAAGAGATTGAAGATATTTCTTGTATCCAATAATAATTTTTAAATGCAAACCTACCCGTCTTAAAGAACATTAAATATTTGTGTTGAAAGCAGATAGTAGCAGCTACGGCACACATATAGCCCTCAGTAGTACTGATACCTGAAGTGACTAGGAATAATTACATTTCTTACACTACGAAACTTTATATCTAAATGTCTTATATGTAAAGAACAGTGAACCTCTTTGAAGCCTTTGGGACAATAAAGAAGGAAAATGACCTAATGCTCTTCTTCCCTCTCTAAAAGGTTCCTGCTTTGTAGGAACGTGTAGGAATATCATTTTAGCACACTAAGTGACTAATCAATATTTGGGTTTCAGGACCACTACTATTTAAGGTTAGAATACACAGGAAGAAAATGCATATCAAATAGTCTACAATGGAAACATTCAAGCTGATCTTATATAAGAATTGATGCAATTTTTCAGTGAGCAGAAGACCTCTAAGTAGATCATTTTTATTGTATTCTGAATGCTATTCCTGACATATACCATACCGAGGGTATTATCTTTATTCTGCATTACATTTTCCGGAAAAAGAAGTTGTGGGAGATTAAAGAACGATTCCTGAAGTCTGAAATCTGTGAAAAAAAAACATAAGATGCTGTAAAGTGTTGGCTGATGGTTACAAAGGGCCTTCAATGACGTAGCGGCCAAAAGTTAGAACAACACTCCCAAATATGCTGATTAAACCTAGCATACATAAAGAAGTATACACTTTGGTTTTTATGATGAGCTCTTTCATGGAAAATGTAAGCTTCATTAACTTTGAAATACAATGTCACAATCTGTTAACACCCAGATATCCCTGAAATTAATAGCTCATTTAAGTTCTAACCTAGAGGTAGAACAATGCGGAAAAAAATCAAATATTTTCTTTTCATAACATGTTACAAACATCAGGGAGTATAAGAAACGAAACCATAGAGCCACTGTAAATAAGCCTGGACTTTTCGAAAGAAATGAAGAATAACTATCTAAGAAGAATAGCTATCAATATTCAATTTGATGAAAAGAAAGTGCTTTCAATGGACGGCACACACTCTGCAGAGAGAGAAACCCTGACGGATCATGAATTCAAAGCCTGTGTGTCCATCTTCCCTCAAAAAGCAAGAGAATCAAAGTCGGCAGCTTCAGAATAAAGGTTATCAAGAACTGAGGCAATCAATGTGAGCAGAAAGAAGAGAGGAAGGAAGCCAGAATCACCTAACCACAAGGACTAAATCCCAGAAAGGCTTAAGGAAGAAAGGTTTTATGATCTGCAAGACAGAGCCACTAGGGGCATAATACAGCGACTGTGACATAAGAAACGTCCAAATCAGGATTACACAGAAGAGTGTATTATTGAAGCAAGTCTAACAATTAAGTCTAACGATTAGTAAGGCAAATCTTGAGAACCTGATTTAAAAGGTGGAATTCTACTATAGTAGAAGGCTACAATTTAATTTTAATAGTTACATCTATGTCTAGAGGTAAATATATGTAACTAAGACTCATGATTAGCTCATATTTAGTGGAATCTATAGTCGACAAGGAATTTACCATTAGGACCGACAAAAAATTTATATGCAAGAAAATACAAGCAGGAAATGCATCATGTTAAGCTGTCAAAATACAATGATGCAATGCAGCTGAGCCCCTCTATTACCTGTTGTCCTGAAAGAATAGATTTCTCTGTTATCATTTTGAAATTACTATGTTAAGTAGTAAAAAGACCTAAAAAATAGCTTTCTTTCCTCAGATCCTATGGATTCTCTCTTTATGTCTTCATTACCCTTTTTTGGAGGCTCAAATTCCACTTCATTCTTCTTGTTCCCTCAGTCGCCCCAATGTTTACTAGCAACACGTGCATTAACATTACAAGGAACTGTGACTTTTACCGGTCACTGTACAAAATTCTCTGAAACTACTTTTCCTCAGAAACTTTAGAGCTGTGACCTCTGCATGTCACAACACAATTTTGTATTTTTATAGCTGCATTTCTGATTAGGTGGAAGTGAAAGCTTAAGTCAGCGATAAGAAAACTAAAAAATGAATTTTATGCAAATATCAAAGTCTAAAATGAATTTTCTAGGCAGTGTTCAAGGGCTACAATTACAAAACTTTTAATACTCGGTCTCACATAAATAGGATTAAGTTAAAAAATGCTATTGGTCCGAATAGAAATGTCCAACTCAAGAATGCCCAGCGTAATTGCTCCCAGAGTGGGACTAACTGTGGAGAAAGATCCAGCCTCTAGGGCCGGCACACCTGAACTTCCTTTTTAAGTACGTTTGATGGATGGCAATGGATGCTGGTCATTTTAAGATTTAGAGTAGGAGACACAGCAAGAAAACAAGGCCAGAAGTACCTGAAATAAAATCTGTTTAAACATATATAGAGAAAGAAAGGAAAGTTTTCCCCCACTTGCTATTGTTACAAAAAGCAGCTAGTTTCAGAATCCACATTCTTTATACAAGTCAAAGGAAAAATATGACTTATAGTATATAGTAAATAGTCTTATTTTATGGACACTTAAAAAGAAGGCTCAAATTTAGACCCTTGGGATTAAATATATATTAAATGTATAGGAGTTTCACAAGTATTCAAGATTTTAAACCTTAGAAATCTACTGGAAGAAATTAAATAGAGCGCCATTCTAACACTAAGTCCGGCATAACTATCCATCCATTCATTCATGTCTTGAATATCTACTTCACACTAGGTAGCTGGGATAGGATTGGAAACCACACAGCCGAGCCAATACAATATAAGCCTGAAGGTCTTTGTAATTTGATTGGATGAATAGAACTGTGGACTTAGCAGCAGGATGGCTTTGGCATAGTAGCTTTTAAGAAGTATCAAGAATATACACAGCAGAGGTTTGAAGCAATTACATGAATTTTTAAGGCTGAAAAAACCATATTTTTTAAGTCTACTTTATACAAATCAGAGGCGCTTTACTCCAAAGAGATTTTTTTTTTTTAATTTTTTTTAACGTTATTTATTTTTGAGAGACATAGAGACAGAGTGTGAGCAGGGGAAGGGCAGAGAGAGAGAGAGACACAGAATCGGAAGCAGGCTCCAGACTCTGAGCCATCAGCACAGAGCCTGATGCGGGGCTCGAACTCACAGACTGTGAGACCATGACCTGAGCTGAAGTCGGCCACTTAACCAACTGAGCCACCCAGGCGCCCCCAAAAAGATTTGTTTCATGCTCGATGTTTAAGACCCTTGTGCCACGAGGCCCTGATTATTCATGTTCTTAAATCTTAATTCACCAATGCAGAGAGTAAAACTGCATTTACCTGGGAATTATACTTAAAAATATAATCAGGGTGGCTGATTGTCGGGTGGCTCC
Organism: Paguma larvata; assembly: GCA_030068075.1. Taxonomy (NCBI): domain Eukaryota; kingdom Metazoa; phylum Chordata; class Mammalia; order Carnivora; family Viverridae; genus Paguma; species Paguma larvata. Next base: position 3,620,614 of record CM057827.1, read on the forward strand.
GTCGGGTAAGCGTCCAACTCTTCATCAACTCTTCATTTCAGTCAGCTCAGGTCATGATCTCACAGTTGTCAGACTGAGCCCCTGACAGCTAAGCATGAAGCCTGCTTGGGATTCTCTCTCTCTCTCTCTCTCTCTCTCTCTCTCTCTCTCTGCCCCTCCCCTGCTTGCAGGCTCTCTCTCTCAAAAAAAAAAAAAATAAATAAATATAATCAGAGGAAAAGTATGCTTTTCTAAAAAGCTAATTTATGCTTTAGATTTTAGAGTTGACTCTTACTGTTAGTATCTTAATCCTCCCCGCCCTCAAGTTTTAAGAGATATAGTATTAACTTAAGGAAAGAAAAGTATGAACTAACATGCAGAATCCAGAAAGCCAGAACTGCTATGTGGAAGGGTCTGTGTTGCAACAGTGGTAGTGGGAAGCGAGCCAACTGGTTTCTTCTCCTCTTCTATTGAGTCTTTTGATGTCTCAGATGGCTGTGATGTAGATGAACGTCCAAATCTTGAGAACAACATTCCTCCAAGGCCCTTTCCAATGCTAGCAGCCCCTATATTTCACAAAACCGGGCAGTCAGTCTGTTGGAATTACACCACACACCAAGCTAAAGAGCACCATCCATAGTTACAGCCAACTGGCAGAGAAACCAAGCCCCAGTCGTATTTTTCCAGGGTGGGAACATAGGAAAATTACAATTTACATTGTAGGTTTCTAAGTAAAAATGGTATCGAATAGAACGAGAGTTATACAAACTGTAGAAGTATACGGTACAAAGGAATAAAGGTTCTATTTCATCAAGTGATCACTGTTTATTATAGTATTTGGGAAGATTAAAAACTTTAATGAAAGAATCATGCCATTGACATGGGCATATATTTCCTACCAATATGCTTTAATACTGAAGTATGTTATAAAAAGCTATCAATAAACAAACCTGGGAGCATGCTCAAAGAGTGAAATCTCAACGAAAAGCCTATTTATAGTGCCATCTTGTGGCACTTTATATTAAGGCAACCTATAACTAAGAACAAGGGACAAATTCAAGGGGCACGTAAACCAGCACTACCCCGAACATTGTGGCTGGTGCTGGAGATCGTTCAAAGAAATTAAATATCCTTGTTGATCCCAGGACAGACACGGTTTGAGAGACTGTTAAGACATGAATTGGAGGACTGGTTGGCAGGGGTACCCTTAGAACTCAAGCCCTCCCTCATTTTATGGATGAGGAAGCAGACCATTAAAAATAATGTGACTTACCCAAGATCTCATAGTAGGTGGTAGGGCCAAGACTAAAATGAGGGCCTTGATTCCCAGACCTTTCCTTGTCTATGCAGCTATCTCATATTCTAAAACTACAAGATCCGGTCTAGTTAGAGAACTGTTAGAGCCTTTAGCTCTCAAATATGAACAGTGAGAGGGCAGTTAATTCTAAACATGGGGATTAAGTGTTGGATGTTTTGTAATACACAGAGAATTTTCAAGCACCCCAAATGTAATGCCTATCTAAAAAAGTACTTATATTTACTGATAAGAAATAAGAGAAGTTACCTAATATGCTTGCTTTGCCTATATTTGTTATAGATTCCCCATAGTGTCGACGGGACAAGACTGGTGAGGTCACAGGGCTTGGTACTGTTGAAATGCCTTCATTCTCTGAAATTGAGGTAGCTTCTTTTGCTGGGTGGAGAAAGCTTGGCTTCATATGCTCGTAAGGTAGAGGATTGGAAGTATTATACCAGTGGATCTGGACAGGTGAAATGTTGCTGTAGTGTTTCAGTATTAATGGTTCTAATCTATAAGCCTTGATTTAAAAAAAAATGCAAGGAAACACAACATTAAGGCACAATGCTTGGATTTTAGTAAGCTGTTTATTCTTATTCTATTGCGTGGAATTAAAAAAAAACACCCTGGTATTTCTAACATGCATTCCTATTTGTTCACTATTAATAATATGTAATTGGTCTAATTATATATATATCCTTAATGATGAGATTATGGAAAAATCCAATTAGTGTTGGTCTAAGCTAACAGTGTCCATTAATTTGTTTTTCAGAGAAACAGATTCATTTCTATTATGTTCTGATATCACATAACAATTAGATTTAGGTTAGTCTCACCAACAAAGCTGAAGCAATCAACAGTAAACTAGGACACAGTAAACAAGGTCAATCTGCAGTATCTTAGGAGCTTTCAGTAAGCTCTATTTTCAAATAGATTAACATAGTAACAGACGAATTAGATGCTGATACAAGACCATTTGTCTAATGTGCAGAAGGGATGATATAGCAGAAAAGGCAATGAATGGACTTGGCATCCCCAAGTTCACATTCTGACCTCTGTCACTTACTAACTGAATAATATCTACCAAGTCACGAGGTTTCAGAGCCGCTGTTTCCTGAGCTGTAGAAAGGAGATTAACACTTCCTACCTCACAAAGATGTTGGGAAGAACAGATAACATTTGTAAATACTGCCTAGCACAGTTCTGACATAAACTTTATTTTAAAAAACTTTACTTAAAAAAAATCACAGAAAAACCGAAAAATGAATAATAAAAAAATAACTTATTAAAAATGGCTTTGGATCCCTCCTTTATAACAAAAGTTTAAGATTATACCAAGGACAGGGTATATACACCGATCACTCAGAGTTCCCCTACAAACTCAAGTTCACTTTCAAGTTATAAGACAGTGAATAAAATGAATATATATTAATGAAATACTTAATGGCTAGCTGGGTGTTTTCACATATATTTTACTTAATCCTCACAACCTTAGGAGGTAAATTTTTATCATCTGTGTTATATAGATAACAGTCTTAGAAGTGACTTGGCCAAGATTGTGCAGTCTGTGTTTCAATCTAATACTAGATTTTCAATGAAATTTATTTCTTTTTTTTTTTTTTTTTTTTTTTTTTTTTTAAATTTTTTTTTAATGTTTATTATTTTTGAGACAGAGAGAGGGAGAGCATGAGTGGAGGCGGGACAGAGAGAGAGGGAGACACAGACTCCGAAGCAGGCTCCAGGCTCTGAGAGCTGTCAGCACAGAGCCCGACGCGGGGCTCGAACTCACGGACTGTGAGATCATGACCTGAGCCGAAGTCGGACGCTCAGCCGACTGAGCCACCCAGGCGCCCCTATTTCTTAAAGATAGTATTTTTGATTCTTTAATGTATAGGGAATTTTAAAAATTCTAATATTTAATCAATGTTATATTTATTTGGTACTAGCTAAAGATCTTTGAAAAGACTTTACACAATTACATAAAGCTAATTTTCTGAGAATGAAGGCTATTTAAAATAGTTTCTTTTAAATTTAGTTCTATCTAGCCTTGTCCCCAAAAGGATTTAAGAAGCATTTTTCTCATCTAAAAATCTTATTTGGTAGTAAATGGTTTACCTGAATGCAAGATCACTGGAGGGTTTACATTAAAAAAATTATTAACAGTCTAAACATAATAGAGAATGAAAAAATCCCAGATTTAAAATCCTTCCAGGCTAAAATAAATTCTTTCATTTTTTTCAAGTTTAATAGATTTCAAATAGGGTCTACCAAACACATTTCAATATGGTAGCATGCTTTAGAGAAAAAGAAATTAAAAGAGAATTTTCAAAATTTATGGTTGTTGGGTTATTGGTATTACAATTGGTTATGGTTAGACAGTCCAGAAGACTCCTGTTCTTTGCACCATTTGCCCAGAGATACTAGTTTTACATTATGCTCTTTTACTATAACAAAGAGATAATCTCTGAGGTATTTCCTGAGCCCTAAATTAACCAAACACAAATGTCTTAAAGATATGAACCTATGAAAATATCATCAGATAAATGAATTCATTTCTCATTACTTCAGTTATACTTTGCAATATTTCATACAGAGTATTTTATGAACAATTTAATACTGAGGGGAAAATGTAACTGCAACTCACCACTGGATCTGTTGGATGAAAAATATTCAGTAACCGATTACAAATCTCTCTGGGCAAAATATGGTCTTGACTTCCAGTGTTTCCTGGGCGGATGCCACGCAATGCCAAGAAAACTGCTAGTGGGGATCCCATGCAGAAGAAATTCTCAACCTAAAATGATAAAGTCATCGTAAATTTTAAAATTGGTGGAACCGTTTCTCAGCAGAATTTGGGCACAACATAATACATGGTAAAATACGAACAATAAAAGAAAATTATCTTCAAATATGTCCTTTTTCATGAGCTTTGTTCAGACGGTATCTACGTTATTTGTTAATTATATGCCAACCATTAGTTATTCTAAAAAAAGCCATTTTCAGAAGCAACTTCATTATCCTTAAATCTAACAGAAAACAAAAAATGAGAAGAAGAAAAGAAGAAGGAAGACCATCTCATTGTGTGTTTTCACACACTAGTCAAAGTTTTATCAAGCTGCTATTTTGTGTGAAGTAATAGTCTGAGTGCTATGAAGGCTCTCATAAAGACCAATCAGGCAGAGGAATTCTGTGGGGGCAGCAGAATAAAACAAGTGGATAGAGGGAGACTGCTATGAGAGAGGGATCATTAATCCCAACTCTGAGAGCGTTTACACAGGAGGAACCGTTTTTTCCACATTGCGCGGTGTTTGTTTTTTGTTTTTAATTCCAGCATAATTAACATACATTGTTATATTAGTTTCACGTGCAAAATATAGTAATTCCGACAATCCTGTACATTACTCAGAGCTCATCGCAGTAAGTGTACTCCTAATTCCCTTCACCTACTTCATCCACCCCTCAGCCACTGCTCCTCTGGTAACCATCTGTTTGTTCTCTATAGTTAAGAGTCTGTTTTTTGTTTTTTTTTTCCTTTGTTCTTTTGTTTTGTTTCTTAAATTCTACATGAGTGAAATCATACGGTACTTGTGTTTCGCTGGCTGACTTATTTCACTTAGCATGATACCCACTAGGTCTATCCATGTTGTTGCAAATAGCAAGATTTCATTCTTTTTTAATGGCTGAGTAATATTCCACATCTTCTTCATCCATTCATCTATCAATGGACACCTATGTTGCTTCCATAATTTGGAAGCAGTAAATATTGTACATATTGCTGCAGTAAACATAGGGGTGCATTTATCTTTTTGAATTAGTGTTTTCATATTCTTTGGGTAAATACTCAGTAGTGGAATTACTCGATCATATAGTAATTCTATTTTTAGTTTCTTGAGGAGCCTCCATACTGTTTTCCACAGTGGCTGCACCAGTTTTCATTCCCACCAACAGTGCAAGAGTATTCCTTTTTCTCCACATCCTCTCAAAACTTGCTGTTTCTTGTGTTTTTGACTTTAGCCATTCTGACAGATGGGAGGTGATACTTCACTGTGGTTTTGATTTGTATTTCCCTGATGATGAGTGATAGCGAGCATCTTTTCATGTGTCTGTTGGCCATCTGTATGTCTTCTTTGGAGAAAAGCCTGTTCATGTCTTCTGATACACAGGAGGAAGCATTTGGATTGGCCATAAAAAACAAAACGGATTCTACATCTGGGGTTGGGTCACTGGGGCCAGAAAGAAGGACATTTTAGACTGCTAGAATCACATGAACTAAAGCAGAGGCAGGAGAGAATCTGGCTCAATTTAGGGAATATGAGTAGTCTGATAAGTTGAAAACTGGGTGTTAGGAAAATATAACTTGGAATGAGAATGTATAGAATTTTGACTATTTGGCTAAAAAGAGTAGGACTTAATTGATTTTATGGGTAGTAAAGGAGAACAGCATTTTTTTTTTAAACGTTTATTCATTTTTGAGAGACAGAGCATGAGCGTGGGAGGAGCAGACAGAAAGGGAGATGCAGATTCTGAAGCAGGCTTCAGGCTCTGAGCTGCCAGCACAGAGCCCGCCGACGTGGGGCTCAAACTCAGTGACCATGAGATCATGACCTGAGCGGAAGTTGGACATTCAACTGACAGAGCCATCTAGGCACCCCAAGGAGAACAGGATTTGACTCATGTTTTAAGAGGTTAATAAACCTGGTAGTAATGTGTGGGTGAACCGGAAAATTTAGTCTGGCGACTCAGAGACAAATTAGAAAACTACTGAAAGTGTTTAGGCAGGAGAAAATCTGAACCCGGGCAGGACAAGATGTTCCATTCAGAAATGGAAATGGGAGAGAAGAGGGTGGACTCAATATGACTGAATGAAGATGAGGATGAGGAATGAGTCAGAGGCACGTCACGAGCTTTGGGTCTGGCTGACTGGGAAGACAGTGGTTCCATCAACTGCAACAGGAAACTCTAGGTAAGTTCTATGTTTGTTCACAATAAGTTTAAAGTATCTGGAATGTATCTAATAGGGGCTGAAATTTTAAGGCGAGAAATATAGAATTGGACATGTCATCTCTCAAGTCTATGTATCACCATCACAGAAGTGACCTGTAAAACCAAGAGAAGGGGTAAGATGGCCTATGAAGTGCATAGAGTAAGAGAAGGGCTTGGGGCACCTTGGTGGCTTAGTTGGGGAAGCGTCCGGCTCTTAATTTTGGCTCAGGTCATGATCCCAGGGTCATGGGATCGAGCCCTGTGTCAGGCTCTGTGCTGACAGCATACAGCCTGCTTGGGATTCTCTCTTTCCCTCTCTCTCTGCCCCTCCCCCACTGGTTCTTTTTCTCTCTCTCTCTTAAAATAAACATTTAAAAGAGAAAAGGAGGGGCGCCTGGGTGGCTCAGTCAGTTGGGCATCTGACCTCGGCTCAGGTCATGATATCATGGCTGGTGAGTCTGAGCCCCGCAATGGGCTCTGTGCTGACAGCTCAGAGCTTGGAGCCTGCTTCAGATTCTGTATCTCCCTCTTTCTCTGTCCCTCCCCAACTCACACTCTGTCTCTCTCTCTCTCCTTCAAAAATAAACATTAAAAAAAAATTAAAAAAAGAAAAAGAAAAACGGAGAAGGGCCACTGTCTACATTTGATTAGCAGGGGAAGGAGGTAAAACTACAAAAGAGGGGAGGAAAAGGAGAACCAAGATAATGCAGTATACATGGAAGCCACTTGAAAGGGCTTCTAGAAAACTAGTGTGGTCAGCAGCACTGGATTATATACAGAAGATGATACTTTCCCTCCTAAAGTCACCCTACTGCTCTCATATACCCCATTATCCAGATGGGTGAGACATCCCAAATTCATCCTTCCATCTTACCCCCAACATCTAAGAAGTTATTCCACTATACCTCCTGGTCTTTCATCTGGACTGTAACTATATATACTTGTCCTTGCCTCCAATTTTATGTACCTTTAATCTCTTACCCGCACTGCATCTGAAGCAACTCTTCTTTTTTTCCCAAATTAGTGAAAATGGTACCATATTTTGAAAATGGTACCTTCATGTTAAAGAAGGTTTGAGAAAGCTTTTGTTTGCTTTTAAAGGACTGGGTATCTTCAACATGTCTGAAGGCTGCAGAAAATTAACTTGTGTTAAATTAAAACTGTAAGAAAAAGCATTTGAAATGGTAGATAGTAACAGGGCTTCCTGGGTGGTTCAGTCAGTTGAGTGTCCGACTGTTGATTTTGGCTCAGGTCATGATCTCACAGTTCCTGGGTTTGAGCCCTGCACTGGGTTCTGGCTCTGCGCTGACACCGTGGAGCCTGCTTGGGATTCTCTCTGTCTCTGCCCCTCCCCTGCTTGTGCATGCTCTCTCTCTCTCAAATAAATAAACAAACATAAAAAAAAAAGAAAACAAAAGACACCACAGAGAGTGTCATAGATGAAAACAACAACTTCTGAAAGGGTTAAGATAATTAAAATAATAAAGGATAGGGAAAAATACAAAATACAGTTGAAATAGAAGTTAAGTAAATCCTTTTTTAAAAAATGTTCATTTATCTTTGAGAGAGAGAGAGCAAGAGAGAGAGAGAGAGAGAGAAAACTGGGGGAGGGTCAGAGACAGAGAGGGAGATAGAGAATCCCAAGCAGGCTCCATGCTCTCCGCACAAAGCCCAACTGGGGGCCTGAACTCAACAAACCATGAGATCATAACCTGAGCCGAAGTCCTATACTCAACCCACCCAGGTGCCTCAATCCTTTCTTTTTTTAAAACACTTTTTTAAAGTTTATTTTTGAGAGAGAGAGAAAGAACACAAGTGAGCAGGGGAGAGGCAGAGAGAGAGGAGTGAGAGAATCCCAAGCAAGCTCCATGCTCACTACAGAGCCTAACGTGGGCTCGCCCCACAGACCTCAAGACCATGACCTGAACTGAAATTAAGAGTTGGTCGCTTAACTTATTGAACCACCTAAGGACCCCTATGTAAATCCTTTCTGCTTTGGTCAAGCATTTCATAAATGTTTATTAAATTGTTATGAAACTACTTTTCTTCCTTTATGATTACTATGTAGTTTGACAAACACACAAAGGAATTATTCTTTTTTTTTTTTAATGTTTATTTACTTTGATAGAGAGAAAGAGCACAAGTGGGGCAGGGGCAGAGAGAGAGGGAGACACAGAATCCAAAGCGGGCTTCAGGCTCAGAATTGCCAGCACAGAGACTGACGTGGGGCTTGAACTCACAAACCTGAGATCATGACCTGAGCCGAAGTCAATGCTTAATCGACTGAGCCACCCAGACGTCCCATGAAGGAATTATTTTAAGAGTAATGACTGATTTAGTGAAATCTATACCCATCAAAGAATTTTAAAGGTGAAAAAGAGCTTTAGACATTTAGTCTAACCTCCTTGTCCAGAGATGAGTAAACAGATGAATTCAGAGATGTTAAATGATTTGGCTAATGTTACATCACCACTTAGCCGCAAAGTTTTGTAATCACAACCAAATTTGCCCACTCTTCAGACCAATATTTGTCAATGTTTTTTTTTTTTTTTTAAAGTTTAGTGGTCACCTGTAATAGATCTAACACCTGTACTCTGAAAGTAAACTCATCTTTTGGTTAATAGGCATAGAAAGACTTTTGTTCCTTCTACATCTCTGGAGTCCTAAACATTAATTTGCCAATCATCAGATATTCCTTTTTAAATATCAGATTTCTGTATTTTTCCTCTATGAATAATTAAATAACAATTAAAAATCCATATTAGACTACATATGAGTATATATTAGAAGAACACATAATTACGGTGTTTAAGTTCTAGTAATACGATACCGAATTTTGAGACTCTAATATACTTGGTGGATTATACTCAACTCTCCAGTAAAAAAAATCCAGGACAGGAAATACGAGAGTTAAATTTTTCTGTCAGATCAATTCTACATATTTAACACATTGCTCATACATAATAATGGTGGTATAGACATGCCTGGGTGGCTCAGTGGGTTAAGCATCCAACTCTTGATTCTGGTTCAGGTCATGATCTCAGGGTTTGCAAGATCAAGCCGTGCACTGGATTCTGTGCTGACAGCGTGGACCCTGCTTAGGATTCTCTCTCTTCCTCTCTCTCCGTCCCTCCCTCCTGCCCCCTCTCAAAATAAACAAATAATAAACTTAAAAAAAATGGCGGTAGAGATGGGACTCAAAATTCCAGGTGGGATGACTCCAGAGATGATGCTTATATACCTTTTAAATATATAAATTTACCATATGGCTTTTAAATATATAAGTTTTAAAAAACATTCTAAGTCATAGAGGTAGATTCAGTAAGAAAATTCTTACTGCTTTTAAAAAATTTTCTACATCATTGCATTACTTAAGCAGTATGTTAAGTTCTTGTGATAAAAGATTTCAAGAGATAATATAGTACACGCTACGTGCGTATACATTCAAAAGGAAAATGAGTATCAGGGAGCTGATGACATGCTCCATTTCACATTGCAAATTAGTTATTTGTTATTTAGTTGTAGGCTATGTCCTTTCCAACAGGCAGCTCAACGCCTGTCACTTTTTATTCTTCTAAACAACTGCTTTACCACAGCTCCATTCTGATGCTCAAAACCCCTTCATATCAAATATAAGTTCTTTATTTCTAGCTCTTCCGGTTATCCCACAGCCCTCTTGCCCCGAGTCCTGTAAATTCTAGCGAAACTGTTTTGCCTCTCCTGCTCCAAACTAACCACATACACCCCATCTTGTGCTTTTGTCATATACTTCTCACTGAATGAAATGCCAGCTTTCCACCCATCCCTAAAATCATCACTATACACTTCCACTCATTTTTCTTATCACCCACGACTAAGGTTGCTAAGGTTATTTAATTCTAAATACTAAATATTTCCCAAATCTATCTTTATTTTTCTTTCCGCTACTTAAGATTATTTCATGTTTCTTGGAGGTACTATGAAGTCAGACCCCTTCACGTCCCTGTTGTGCTGTTTCTTTTACACAGAATAGCATTCCTCCTTGCCTCTACTTGGCAATATCCAATTTACTGAGATTCAGTACAAATGTCATTCCTTTGTAAAGCTTTCCAAGAAAAATGAAAACCTCTCTCTCATGTATGTATCATTCTAGAGGCTACTAGTAGTAGCAATAACACTGTGTTACACACCCTGAGGGTTGGGGAGCCACCTTGTCCACCCTTTTCCTTGTAAAACCCCCAAACTAGCAATAGTATGAATACATAGTATGTATTCAGTATATATTCATTTGAAAGAAACATTCAGATTTCACTTGAATCCTCATGTCATACTTCAAATGATGTTTGAAAAGAAATGGAGATAAATAATGGAAACCTTCTCTCTCTTTCCTTACCTTAAATTTTAAGGCAGGTGTTTGTGTCACGGATGACGCCTTCAGTCCATGTAGCCGTTCTTCTATTTCTCTCAGCCTGGGAAGCAGTAGGAGATAATGTACTAATATTTATATTCACAATTTTATAAATATTATATGCTCACTAGTTCACTAAAATATAAAGAAGAAAATGATGACCCATTATCCAATCCCTTCAAATTAATCCCCATTGACAGTATTTGATACGGTTATAGTCTATAAACATTTATAAAATAATTAGTAAAAGTAGCTTGACTCTTTATAATAGCTGCTATTAATGGCTTTTTGGGAGGAGCCTTTAGGAAAATGCGAGGCAAATACAAGCATATACAGACCTTATAAAAAAATCACATTGAATGTTCACACCATATACACTGTTCTAGGCTTTCTTTTTTTCTACACTTAATAGTGAATCTTGGAGGTCTTTTCATTTCATTGTCTCCTGATCAACTCCAATCTTTGTAACAGCTGTATAATTGTCCTTCATACAGATCAACCAGAGTTTATTAATCCTTCTCTGCTGATGAACGTTTGGGTTATTTCAAATTTTTCCCATTATTATGTTTCATATCTACTTATATTTAATAAACAATGGAACTTTGTTCCAGGTTTTTTGTTTTTTTAAAGGCACAGTTAATTTTCTAAACCATTTTTTTTATACTGGATTTTATATCTAAAAGGCTGCTCTGTGGTTTGCTGATCTTTTCTTTCAAAACTATCAATTATTTTGACAGTACAAAATATATGTATCTAGCCTATGGTACTTAATATTAGAGATAAAATCCTTAGACAACTACTATGAGATTAAAAGAAATCCAAGGCTTCCTGAATAAAAGTTTAGTCAATTAAATTGGTTGTTTCTACATGACGCTAACTATCAAAATGAGTGACTTTTCACTGTTCTATTAGGAGATGCATTAAGAGGACAAAGGGGCACCTGCGTGGCTCAGTCGGTTAGATGACCGACTTCAGCTCAGGTCAGGATCTCACAGTTTGAGAGTCTGAGCCCTGCATGGGGCTCTGTGCTGGCAGCTCAGAGCCTGGAGCCTGCTTCAGACGTCTATGTCTCCCTCTTCTCTACCCCTACCGCTCCTCTGCTCATGCTCTGCCTGTCTCTCTCAAAAATAAACAAACATTAAAAAAAATTAAAAAGGGGTGCCTGGGTGGCTCAGTCGGTTGAGTGTCCAACGTCAGCTCAGGTCATGATCTCATGATTTGTGAGTTCAAGCCCCACGTTGGGCTCTGTGCTGACAGCTCAGAGCCTGGAGCCAGCTTCAGATTCTGTGTCTCTCTCTGACCCTCCTCTGCTCATACTCTGTCTCTCTCTCTCTCTAAAAAATAAGCCTTAAAGAAAATAAAATTTGATACTTTAAAAAAAAATAAGACGACAAAGAAGATGAAGCATGTAACTATAGATGAAGATAGGAATGCAACAAAGAATTATAAGGTAGTATCAGGAAGGCCACAAGTAATCAAATAATTATAAATCTGCCAAAAATTCGTTTGCCAAGGCAAAAGGGGCTTTAAACTTATTTTCAGAATAATAAGAAAGGCAAAGGCCCATATCTAAGATTAGTAAAAATTACAAAGGATTACACACTGGTAAACATTTTCAGTAAGGATTCTGGGTAGGGATTCAGCTTGGAATAAGTTTTAGATTTCACTCCTAATAAATTCTGAAGAAGAGATGGAAGGAAAACAGTGATGACAAAGCAATTTATTTTATGCTATTGGTACATGCATGGAATTAGCATGAATATTAACAAAATTGTCTCTGGCTGATTAGGCATGTTATCTAATAATCTCCGTACTCCAAATATTATCATGAAAATCTTACAGTTTTCTCTTAAGAAGTCCAGTAATTCCATGAAGACTTTTAAAATTCTTTTAAGAGACTAGGGTATTTTACCGTCGCTTTGTTATATAGAGCTCATCCAGTAGATGTCGTTCTTCATAGCTCATCCATCGCTCATCAGGCAACTCTTCCTCCTTCTGCAGCAACTGTTCATAGAGTCGAACTGGATTCCAGCCAGTCATTATATCATAAGTGATTACACATCCCAAGGAATGAGACACTATTGAGACTTTACCCCCTTTCTCTTCAAAGTCTGGATTCCGAGAACAGAAAAGGGAATATAATCGGTTCAGCTCTTGCTGAAGGCCTTTAACTAGCTGTTTGAAATAAGAAAACATTATCATATTAATCACTGACTTTGCTATAAACTTCTTCTCCAAACCCAAGTACATTACGAAAGAAAAACAGACATTACTGGCCAAATATACCTCGGTTATCAAAATGAACTCAGGGACTGCACAACCTTGCGAAAAATGAAGAAAAGCATACATACTGTGTAATCTATATCATCACTAAAGAACACAGGCAGGTATTACCCATCCAGATCCTTTCACAGTCCTTAAACCAACTATATGAGCCAGCAGTTCCAAAGATTAAAAAAAAAAAGTTCCGTGCAGATTCCAGTAAGATTTCCAAAGAACCCCTTCAAATTTTTTCTTCACCAGAACTTACTCATATGCAATTCTAAATTTTTATACCTTGTAGTTGTAAGCTATAGTAAATTTTAGAAAAAGAATATCTGAGTCTATGATAACAGGTGCACTAATGTGACATATATATTACATTATGTGTTTAGATAAATGTGATGAAAGGCCATTGTATGACTGAAAAAAAAAAGCTAACATTGACCTACTTGATATTCCAAAAGTCCTATCGACTTGGCTATATAGATATGAGTGAAAAGTTGTTTCAATATGGATGGAAAGCAGGGCTTTTTTAAGGCTTAAGGTTAACAACGTGGGAAGTATCTTAAGTCATTTTTCTTTGTAAAATTGCTTTCTTTGAAATTTAGCTCTAATAAATATTAATTGAAATATTTTATAAATCAGAAAAATACATTTGTTACTCAAACCCATATTGGGCCCTTGCCGGATTTTTAAGGCAGTCCACTCCTCTTCCTATCATTGTTTGCTACTATTTGATTATAAATTTCCTGCTTGATATTAATTTCTCATTTCAGTACTTACTATGCCAGCTGGTACTGACATGCAAATATTAGTTATGTGTTGCTTCTATTTTCAGTTTTGTTATTTTGTCTCAAGAGACCACTAGTCTCCAATACATTTTACTGAACAGTTTTTACCTGCTGATATTAACTCTAAATCATCTGAGCATTCATGCATGGCAGGGTTGGCAGTGACATCAACGAAGGCATGATGTTCTCTCTTAATTGCTGGCACTGCGGAATCCTACAAGGCAATTCTACCAAGGTCTGCTTAAAGCTACTGAAAGCATGTGTTGGGTCTGATGAAATATATCCAGCCAATGAAGGCAGAGAAGGAGAGGAGTTGCCAGCATGTGCTGCCTTTCCCCTGGGGAGAAATGCAAAGGTTTTACTTTAACTGGACGTTTCAATTTCTTTCTTGGGAAAAGCCAACTCCAACTTTCAAAGTATACCAGCCATGTGGAGGGCTTGTTAAATACAGATTGCTAGGCTCCATTCCAGAGCGTCTCATTGAGCGGTTCTGGGCACATTTTCGGAACTACTGCCTTAGTGGCAAATGCATATACAACCCTGTTAAGACATGGGTTGTCGCTAATTCCAGGCAATACAGTTTAAGGAGTATGCAGTGTGATACGAAATTTACAGGGCTCTGCTCAAAGGGAGCTATAATGTAATGCTTTGGACTTAGCTTTGATAATAGCAAGTAACCCTTAAAATCTGTAATTTTCTTGATTTACAATCTACATGAAAGGAGGTGCGGAAAAAGCTAACGTTTAGATAAAATAAATTCCTCCAAAAGCAACATTTAATAGCTTTTACTTTTGAAGTCTTTGATTTTAAGCCTCACATCATGCAAGTCTAGAAACACTAAAAGATACATACTTAAGTATTCTGACCAAAGGTACCCAATCCTTTTATTTCTAAAATACCATTAAAACTTTAAAATTAAAAAAAAGATCTACCAGTATCTCTTCCAGTGATTAACCTATTTCATATCAAAACAATTAAAGCATTTCACACTCTGCCCAATGTTTCAGCAATCATATATGCAAAACCAAACAAGGGTAAACATCTGAGACAGAGAAAGTTATTTGACCTTAGAATATTTCGCCGTGAGACAAAACACAGAATGGACAGTTTCTGAAGAGCTGATGCTTTCACCTGTTCTAATAATCATAGACTTGAATAGAAGTGGTCTTTGTGTTTCCTTATTAGAACGGATCTAGATATGGTAGCAATTTTAATCTTTGCCTATAGCTTACATACACAGGAATGTTTGTGTTCCCAAACATTATGATTTTGAAAGCAAAGTTTTAAACAGTTGTGCACTACCTCGAAATGCTTTTATAAATCATCCAGTCAGCAGCAAAAGGAGAAATCTACCTCTATGATATGTCCAAAAAGTCCACTCTAATTGTTTTTTTCTCCCCGCTTTCCTCGCTGATCCAATTATATTCTCCCAGCTATGATCCCTTAGTGACCAAGTATATTTATTTGAGACATATGAGCCAAGATTAATGATATTCCCTATGATATTAAATTTATTAGCTCTACAATATTATCTAATCAAGTCAGCTAACCTCTTAACACAGTAGGCAATGGATGGCTTTTCAAAAGCTCAAGAGTTTTTAATTCTCATAACTGCTGCTTAAAAGTTAAAATTTATTAAGAAAATCAACCCAAAAGGAAAAAGCCAGCAGTTTCAAGAGAGAATCCGCACATATATAGTTTGGCTGAAAAATATAATTAATCTTTTGTCCTTCTCCCTGCTTTAGGAAATTTTAATGACAAAAAGTAATTTAGAGTTTTAGTCATATACATCAATTGAACAACTTTCAAGTATGTTAACAAGATATGGCCACGACCATTCTCTTTATAATTTTTCATTTTTAAAGTCATTGAGAAGAGAGTTCAGGTGTACATAAGATGCATAGTTCTCTCTGGATTTTTCATGATACTTTATTCAGGGTAAAGTAAGGGCCAAAGGCTCTGTGATGAAGTCTCTGAAGTCTGGATTAGTTTCCCTTTTTTTAAATTCGTCCTTGGAAAGTATAACCTGAGAAGTAGTAATTGATACACAAAACTCTTCCCCTGTGCATGGCTTTTTAATGATTATTGGCACAATCACTAATTAGAGTCCTCCCATGAGCATCTCACGATCTCCTGTGGAAAGGGCACTAAGAGATGATCTAATTTAAACTGCTGTGAAGGTAGGAGTCCCCTCAGTGGCATCCCTGATAAGTCACTCACCATCTGAGGATCTCCACTCTAAAGTGGACACTTCTAGTTTTTAAAAACTTTTTTCCAGAGTATTATGATATAATCGACATACAACATTGAGTAAGTTTAAGGTGTACAACATAATCATTTGATACATGTATATATTGCAAAATGATCACTACGAATAAATTTTAGAATTTTTATTTTAACGTTTATTTATTTTTGGGAGAGAGACAGAACGTGAGCGGGGGGAGGGCAGAGAGGGAGACACAGAACCTGAAGCAGGCTCCAGGCTCTGAGCTGTCTGCACAGAGCCCGATGCAGGGCTCCAACTTACAAACGGCAAGATCATGACCTGAGCCAAAGTTGGATGCCCAGCTGACTGAGCCACCCAGGTGCCCCTTAAGTTTAAAATATATCATATTATTTATAATTTTTTCCCCTTGAGACATTTCTCTTTTAAGGCAGGTTTTATTTACTTACAAAGTTCTTCATTAGTAAACAAACATGTTCCTTTCCATATTTTCTATCACTGATCTTTATTCACTTTCTAGAGTTAACAGAGTAGTATGTCTATTCCTTTTTTTTTTTCTTAAATGGGAACCCTTGAAATACATAAAGACAGATATATAATTAATCACAACTTGAGAACTGTACTGGGAACTTTATATACATTACGCCTTTAATCTTCATGACAACCTTTATCAGGTAGGTATCTTGTGTCTGTTTTATAAGTGAGGAAGCTAAGAAAGTGAGAAATTTGATCTAAGGTCACACAGCTAGTTCAGTGGCAGATTGTGCGCCTATTTAACTCCAAAGGCTGAGAGGAAGGGAAAAAAAGGTTCTTTCATATGCCTATCAAATAAACCAAACAAGGTTCATTCACCAGGCATGATATAATCATAAAGATTATCACTAAGGAAACATACACTGTCTAAAAATAATTTCTTCCAGAATATTGTTTAATATCAACCTTGTGCCAAATAGGTTTTGATTTGCAGAATCTGCTTTCCTTTTCTAAAATTCAGAACAGTTTTTGCCTGCTTCTCACGAAGTTTTCTTCTGTTCTTTACAATATCTTCAGCAAGGTTTCCCGAATTTCCCTGATGGTGCCACCTGGGGAACTGTTTTAACACAAATTCACAAGCTCTATGTCAGACCCGCTGAATCAGAATCTCCAGAGAGGGGACTTTGGAAACCATTTTTTTTTTGTTTCCTTTTTTTAACTTTATACCTGGAAATAATTTCAAATTTATAAAATGTGGCAAAACAAAAAAGAAGGATAAAGATCATCCATAAATCCTTTACCCAAGATTTATCTATTGTTAGCATCTTACCCTGTTTATCGTTCCTTCTGTTTGTTTTTGGAGCATACATGTGCCCATATTTTTGTGAACCGCGGGGGTTTGTGAACCACTTGAGGATCTATTACATCATGGTCCTTCATCCCGCAAGACTCCAGTGTATATTTCCTAAGACTAGGAATATTCCCTTCCGTACTCAGAGTGTAGCAATCAATTTCATAAATTTACTTTGAGGGGCACTTGGGTGGCTAAGTCGGTTAAGCATCTGTTCTTGATCTCAGCTCAGGTCATGATCTCACCGTGTGTGAGACTGAGCCCTGCACTGGGCTCTGTGCTGATAGCTTGGAGCCTGATTGTGACTCTCTCTCTCCCAGCGCCCCCTACTCCTCCCTGCTCTATCTCAAAATAAATAAATACACTTAAAAAAATAAATTTACTTTGATATAACATTTCAACCAATCTGATCTACCATCCACATTTTGTCAGATGATCTCATAATACCCTTTGCAGCATCTTCCCCCAGCCAGTACAAGCTGTGGTCTGGGATGAGGTGTTGTCTTTAGCTGCCATGTCTCTTTAGCCTCCTTTAATCTGGAACATTTTCCACAGGCATTCTTTGTCTTTCATGATATTTACATTTAAAAAGAACATAATCCCCGTTCCTCCTTTATTTGAACTTCCTCATTTTGTGTTTGCTTGAGGTTTCCTAATGATTGGAGTACTGCATAAATGATTCTGTATCCTCTGAGTGTCCCTCAGTAACAACAAGTAAAGTGTACTAATTTCTCTACTGTATACCTGTTCTTTTTTTTAGCTAATAAGCAATCTGTGAGGGTATACTTTAAGACTATGCAAATATCCGATTCCTCATCAAAATTACAGCCTCAATTTAGCATCCACTGATGAAACGTGTCCAAGCCTCTTTTATCTGATCCTACCACAACAGCTGCAAAATGAGGGTTTTCCTCCAGCATGGCCACCAGAGAGCCCCTGGCATTTACTGTAAGCAGAGAAGCTTTCTCCCCCATTTGTTATCTATTTGTAATTGAAATGGACTATGAATTTTTCAGTGATTTATAACTCCTTATTATATTATCCTTATAATTCTATATTAAAACTAACTCCTAATTCCTTATAATAAGTAATCATAATTACTTAATTATTTTGGTGCTCAAATTGTTCCAGATTTGGCCAGTGGGGATCTGCTTGGTTAATTTGGCTCCTGTGTCCTTGTGACCTGCCCCATCATTCTTTCAAGCATTTCCCTTTCTGTCATGTTCTTCTTAGAGGGTAATGGCAGTACTGGAGACAAAGGTCTGGGTGCCAGGTGTGCTCATCATCGGGGTGTCTTTGCTTCTTGGCCCTTTCCATGCACACAGGTGGGAAATATATGCATGCATATGTATACGTGTACACTTAAACATATAACTACGCACACCCCAATACTTTCAAAATCATGATTTCACATTAATACCCTCAATTTCAATTAGGCCCATGAGGCTGTTTGTTGGCTGTATTTTTAATGAGGACCCCAAGTAACTATTCTAATTAAGGATGTTTGGGAAACATTGCTCAGGACGGATGAAACTCAGCCGCAAGTTCTTCAGTGCTTTTCCACAAAATTCAACTGGATTAGAAGATAAACTAATTGAAAATGCTAACTGTTCTCCATTTCATTCCTCTTAGCCATTAGTTCCCTCTTTCTACCGAATATCTGTTTTACTCAATTCCATTCAAAGAAAGGATAACTATTTTTGAAGGTGTAAGAGTAAAGGTGGACTTTCTCCACCATCACTAGCTAATTCTAGTTTTTCTTGTTATCAATGTCAACCTAAACCTTTTAAAAAAAAACTTTTATTATTAGTTTTGTGCCTCAGCATATTTTCCCCTTAAACATTCAGGATACCTTCTTAGGAATACTACCAACTATATACCTGTGTTTGTGGCTAAGGTATACCCATGGCATCTGAGTGAGTGTGTGTGTGTGTGTGTGTTATATGCTTTCAGCCATTCTCTTTCCTTTTTTTTTTTCTCTTTCTTCCACCAACTGGTTTCACCTGCAATACTATAGTTCAATTTCTTAACCTTTAGGCCATATCTAACAACGTCCACCATATACTATCGAGGACTATGAACAGGTAAATTCTGTACTTCATGAACCAGGCCTTCTTTGTTCGTTTAGAATGAGGCCCAGAATAGTTTCTTTTCCTGTTATCAGTCAGATCGCGGCAGCCTACTCTGTACTGGTATGTGACAACGAGGCGATACAGAGAGAGGAATGGCAGCTCAGAGAGAAGGAGGTTCTTTGGCGATTAACCAAACACATTTCTGTAGATACGCAAGGGATATCCTGGATGAATCAGGGATGACTTTGAATGAACAAAATCAGAAATTAACTGGCTTGGAGCAGGAGCTGTACTACTAACTACTCCTTGTACCAGTTTTCTCATCTTTCGAATGACGATACTAATTATATCTATCTCATATGGTTTTCATGAGGATTAGACAAGCTAACACAAGCTAGGTAATTAACAAAGTTATTCCTATGAAACAGATTTCTTTTTCTCTTTAAGCATGTTCTTTGTTTTCTTAATATTTATTTTTATTTTTGAGAGAGAGTGAGAGAGAGACAGAGCACGAGTGGTGGAGGGGCAGAGAAAGAGAGGGAGACACAGAATCGGAAACAGGTTCCAGGCTCTGAGCTGTCAGCACAGAGTCTGACGTGGGGCTTGAACTCACAACTGTGAGATCATGACCTGAACCGAAGTCGGACACTTAACTGACTGAGCCACCCAGGTGCCCCAAAATTCTTTTTCTCGTACCAACAAAGTGACAAAATGTATTCAGGAGAGGATCTCTCATCCCTCTGAATAAACTTTTACTCTCACCCCACTTAGGGTTATTTTTATGATGTATCAGCAACATTACTATTTAAGAACTAAATGAATACACTATAGAAACGACACAATAAAAGCAAGTCTATTACATATAAAAAACTTGAAGGAAATTTCTAAATGTCTAAAACTCTTGTGAGGACAGTAATTATAGATATAATCAGATTTATGAAAAGTGATTATTTTTCAAAGAGCTATTTTCTAACCAATCTATTACTTCCAGAATTACTCATTTTATTAAGGGCTTCCCAATGTGTTGAAGACAATCAATTTCACTATTTAATACAGGCTTTTGTAGATTAATGGATTCCTGTAAATTCTCATTTGCTTGTAAAAAAAAATGCATAAAAATTTCACATTCAGAATGCATATGCTATCACCTCAAAAGATACCCAACAGCAACAAGACAATCATTATACTTACTTCATCTCTATAAAGTGGGCTAGTATAATACATTATGTCCATTGCACTGCTGTTCAACATGTCCCTTAAACCTCGTACTTTGTCAGGAGTAATGGAATCAACAGTGTCTACAAATTAAAACAACAACAAAAAAATAAATTTACAGAAGATCTTTGTTTTAGGGAAAATTAATGAAAAAAATTACATTCTCTGAAACAGTAAATCTTTTAAGCTCATGTTTAAGTATTCAAGAGTGGTCTGGACAATAGTATGGAATTTCCTCAAAAAATTAAAAATTGAACTACCCTACGATCCAGCAATTGCACTATTAGGTATTTACTCAAAGGATACAAAAATACAGATTCGAAGGGGTATATCCACCCCACTATTTATAGCAGCATTATCAACAATAGCCAAACTATGGAGAGAGCTCAAATGTTCATTGACTGATGAGTGGGCAAAGAAGATGTGGTATATACATACAATGAAATATTACTCAGCCATCAAAAGAATAAAATACGATGTGGATGGAGCTAGAATATATTATGCTAAGTGAAATAAGTCAATCAGAGAAAGACAAACACCATATGATTTCACTCATGTGTGGGATTTAAGAAACAAAACAGATGAGCATATGGGAAGGGGAAGAAAAGAGAAGAGATGGAAACAAACCTCAGGATACTCTTAACAAAAACAAACTGAGGGTTGATGGAGGGAGGTGGATGGGAGATGGGCTAGATGGCTGATGAGTATTAAGAAGGGCACTTTTTTGATGAGAACAGGGTGTTGTATGTAAGTGATGAATCACTGAAGTCTACTCCTGAAACCAATATTACACTGTATGTTGACTTAAAAAAAGTCTCAAAGAAAACTATTCAAGAGTAGCTTTGAATCTAATAAACTTTCCCTTCTTGCAAAATGTTGTAATCCGTGCCCTCCCCCAGCCCTGCCCCGCAAACACACACACACACACACACACACACACACACACACCAGTAAAAGACAAAGGAGGACGTGGGAAGAAAAGGAAGGAACATTAAGGATGAAAGCCGTTATCAAATCTATAAAGATTTACCATTTTTACCTGCGTACTGGCTTTTGCATCACATTCAGGGGGTACCCAAAGCAAAACCAGGCCATCTCTACTCTTGGAACAAGTGTTAAGGGACACAACCTCACTCTTCCTATACGTCTTTTTCTGTTTCCTTTCTCTTCTTCTTTGGCCTCTGCAGCTTGGGCCTGGCAATACCCATGCGGAATGCCTAGAGCCACTGGTGACAAACTGGCAACAAATTAAAAAGTTTCCCTACGCTTTACACGTATCTCTCTTTAGTGAACCAAAGATGCTATGGGTAGGAGTTGCCAAATTACAAATATGCACAAAGGCAAAATTATTAATGAACATGTAGGAAATCTGTAAAAAGTAAGGGAGTGATGGGCCGTCTCAGTAAACAAGATAAAGCAAGGATAATTTAAAAAAAAAAAGCTACATAAATTGTGCTGCAATTACAGCTAACCTGTGGAAATTCTATCCTGGGAAAATTATTCTATTAAATGCCTAACAAAATGATTAGAGATGCAGAAAACTTTACATTTCTTATAGAAATATAAAGAAGCCCTATACCTGGATGAAGAGCATAACACGAAAGTACAAGGTGGGCAGGAGAAGGCTTATATTTTTATCTTTCAGTTTTTTGCTGCATTGATTTTTATTTATTCCCTACTTTAATACAATCTAATAAGGACTGGAAGACATTGATTCAAGCGAAAGCTAGAAGTCTTTTCAAAGACATAAAGGATATGGGTTGCACAATATATTTACAGCCTGTGCCCATTTTTAAAAAGTAAAAGTGAAAGATATGACTCTCATGCTGATACAAAAAGTTTAAATGTCATTTTAATGCATTTCCCCCAAAAATTTTTACTGTGCAATACACACACATATGAAGAAGGTATTTTATATGTGCATCTGAAATAATTTATATATGGGAAAACATGTTTCTGGCACGTAGATTAACAATATTGCCAGTATCTCTGAAACTCACAGTATATCCCTAAATGATCACATACCCCTTCCTCTCTAAGTAAGAAGTCTGCCCCCCCACGAATAAGAAGTTTGTGTGGAGATGCCTGCGTAGCTCAGTCGGTTGACTGATTGACCCTTGATTCTGGCTAAGGTCATGATCCCAGGAGAATGGGATAGAGCGCTGTGTTGGGTTCTGCGTTGAGTGTAGAGGCGGCTTAAAGATTCTCTCTTTCCCTCTGTCCTTCCCCTATCTCACACACTCTCTCTCTAAATATAAAATAAAATAAAATAAAATAAAATAAAATAAAATAAAATAAAATAAAGAAGTTTGGTTGATTATACTCTTACTTTTCCTTACAGATTTCCTACGTGTTCACTAACAATTTTAGCCATTCTGTAGCATTTACTATGTGCCAGAGCCTAAATATTTTATTTCATTTTGTCTGTTTCTGAACACTATGTAAATTGAATTATTGTCCAATTGTTTGTTTCACCCCCAATACCATGTTTCTGAGATTCACTGATGCTGAGCCAGATAGCTGTAATCCCCTCATTTTCACTGTTGTACAGTACTTCACACACATCTAACAACATACCCATTTTCCTTTGAAAGACATCTGAGTTGTTTTTAGTTTTTTGCTAACATAAACTCTGCTCCTAATAACACTGTTGTGAATGTCTCCTGGAGCACATGTACGGGAGTTTCTGTAGGATACACACAATGAGCAGTGAAGCTGCTGTCATTAGGCACACATGCACATTCAACAATATAACAATATGTCAAACCATCCTCCAAAGTGATTGTACCAATTCACATTCCCACCAATAGTCAACGACAAATGTCAATGCTGAACATCCTCACCAACATTTGGTACTGTCACTTTCTTAAATTTTTGCCTAATCGATGGGTGTTGAAAGATATTTCATTGTGGTTTTAAATTGCATTTCCTTGATTACTAGAGAGATGCACTTTTTTTTATTATATAAAAAAATATATATATACACATATATATGCACAAAAATATACATATATATACACATTATAAAACACACACGTGTGTGTGTGTGTGTGTGTGTGTGTCTGCCTATCGATCTCCATTTGAGTTTCTTGTTCTTTATTCTGGATATTAAAGCTTTGGTGGTTCTATCTGTTGTTCTGTTGCAACATCTTTTCTGTTTGTGGCTTGCCTTACTTTTTACGGTGTCTTTTCAGAAAAAGAAGTTCTTAAGCCATCTAATCAAATTTATCATCCTACTTTACAGTTGTGTTTTCATGTCTTGTTTAAGAAGATATTCTCCCATATTTTTTTCTAATATGTTTTAAAGTCATAGCTTTCATAAATTATGTGTTTGATCTATCTGGATTGTGAGATAGGACTCATTTTCACTTTTCCCCCCATAGGATAACTGGTTATCAAGCACCATTTATGGAACAGGCCACCCCTTCACCAGTGATCTGCAAGGCCATCTCTGTCAGACATCGGGTTTCCAAACTACGCACAGACCCTAGGCACAGACTAGGAGTCCTCTAGTCTGGCGCACTGATCTGTCTGCTCACCCTTCTGCCAATCTAAATTGTCTTAAATACTAAAGCTAAAAAATAGTTCAGTTATCTACCAGGACACGACACCCTTTCCACCCTCTTGTTCTGTATCTCGGCTATTTTTGGGCCTCTGATCTTCTACAGTAATTTCAGGATCAGCTTGTCGAGTTTTGTGAAACTCTACTGGGATTTTGATTGGCATCTGTATGGAATCTATAGGTCAGTTTGGGAGAATTAACATCTCTAGGATACTGAATCATCCGATCTATGAAAACAATCTATCTTTGTCCATATGTAAGTTGTATCAAATATCTTTTAAGTTTTTTTCATTTTTAATATAAGTATATGCATTTTATTAGATTTCTAGGAACCTCAAATTGTTATGCTATTTCAAATAGTTTGTGCTGGGATATAGAAAGGCAGTCATTTTCACATACAGATTTTTTTTTATTTCACAGCCTTGTAAACTATCTTATTAATTCTAATTTTTCTGTAGATTCTTTTGTGTATTCTTATACACAACCATAAGACCTACATAAATGAAAATAGATCTTTTCCATTCCTTAAAATTATTATTTCTTTTCCTTATCTTATTGACTGGTTAAAAGAAATGTTTTCAGTCCTTCAATGCCAATGAGGACAACCATGTTTATTGTAGGTAAATCCTTTTTATCAATATTTTTAAATTTACAAACAATAAAATTGACTCTGAGTTTTAATGCATATATAGTTTTGCATAACCAGCACCACGATCAGGATACAGAACTGTTCCATCACCCTAAGAAACTGCCCTTTTATATTTAAACCCTCCCCTAAATCCTGTAACCACCAATCAGTTCTCTGTCTACAATTTTTGTCTCTTCCAGGATGTCACATAAATGGAAGCACAAATTATGTAATCTTTGAGCTTGGCTTCTATGATATTGTGATACACAGCTGGCCCCCAAACAACAAGAGTTTGAACTGTGGGGGTCCACTCATACATGGATCTTTTTCAATAAATACAGTACAGTACTATAAGTGCATTTTTTCCTTATAATTTCCAAAATAACATTTTTTCTTTTCTTTTTGAGAGCGTGTATGAGAGGGGCAGAGGGAGAGAAAGAATCTTAAGCAGGTTCCATGCTGAGTACAGAGCCTGACACGGGGCTCGATCTCACAACTCTGGGATCATGACCTGAGCTGAAATCAAGAGTCAGATGCTCAACCAACTGAGCCACCCAGACACCCCAACATTTTCTTTTCTCTAGCTTACTTTACTATAAGAATACAGAATATAATACATATATGTAGTAATTGACTATGTTATCAGTAAGGCTTCTGGTCAACAGTAGGCTATTAGGCTATTAGTAGTTTTGAGAAGTCAAAAGTTTTGACACAAATTTTTGACTGCGTGAGTGGAGGGGTCAGTGACCCTAACCCTCCATATTGCTTAAGAGTCAACTATAATAAGGAACATATGTTTGATCTTTGTCCTTGGTTCTTGCCACGTGGTTCCTAAAACCCTTATTATTTCCTGAGTGATAGTGAAATAAATTCTTTTATTATTCATAATAAGCCTCTTTCTATCATACCTGAGTTTATGCTGATAAGGTGACCCTTGAAGGATGGGGGCTGATTGCCAGAGGAACCAACCATATCATTAGAGGTTGAACTTTGTGCCCCATTCCCTGACCTCCATAAAGGAGAGAGGGGCTTGAGACTGAGGTCAATCACCAACAATTTAATCAAGTATGTCTACATAATGGAACCTCCATAAAAACTCTAAACAACAACAGGGTTTGGGGAGCCTCTGGACTGGCAAACACATGGAGATACTGGAAGAGCAGGGTACTCAGACAGGATATGAAATCATCACACTCCTTCCCCATACCTTGCCCTACGTAGCTCTTCATCTAGCTTTTCTACGAGTATATCCTTTGTAGTATCCTTCAAACTAGTAAATATGTTTTAAGCTATTAAGTGTAAATAAATGTTTCCATGAGTTCTGTGAGTCATTCTAGTAACTTACTGAACCTCAGGATAGAGGCATGGCCAGTCAGTCAGAAGTACAGATGACAACCTGGAAGGTGTGAATGCATCTGAAGTAGGGGGGGCAGGGGGAGTCTTGTGGCATTGAGTCCTTAACCTGACTGCACTCTCTCTCTGGGAAGTCTGTGGCAGAACTGAGTTAAACTGCAGGACACCCAGAATTGAGAGAAATGGTTGGTATAGGGAAAAACCTCCATACTTCTGGCATCAGAAGTTTTGAGAAAAGAGAGAAACAGTAGTGTTTTTTCCTTTGGTTTCTTTCACTCAGCAGAATGCCTTGGAGATTCTATCACAGTAGTTTAAACCTAATAGAAAATCACAAATTTGAGTGTTATTAAGTGTTAATTCATCCATGTTGTCTGCATTCCTGAGCAGCCTCGGAAATTTATCTGGGCAAATGGGAAAAGCCCAAAAGATAGTGTTACTCCACTTATGTGCCCCTGCTGCTGAGAAGTCTTCTGTAGTCACTAGCATTTTTTTTTTTTTAAACTCATTACAACTTTGGATGCCATTCTGGTTTATAAGCTATAAGTGACATTCCTAACTGACTATGAGACAGAATCACAGTCCTGGAAGACTCCTTGGAGATCATCCAGGGAGGTAGTCTGGCACAGTGACAAGGGCTCTGGTATCATACAGACCTAGAATCTGCCCGCCATTCTTAAATTTATTTACCTTGTAAGGAGTTTCAGTTTCCTTAGCGTGGAGAAGACAAACAAGGTATATACTTCATAGGTTTATGAGAAAATTAAATGAGATACTCCATGTAAAATGCCCAGGGGAGAGTTCGGCACACAGGCCAAGCTCCATAAAAGCAGCTGACGTGATGTCTAGTACAACTTGCTTTCCAGGTTATGCAAATCATCAACTGAAACATGCTATTCTAATGGCTTAAATGTGAAAAGGTCATAACTCTGTGTAAAGGAAGATGCATATTTTGGGTAACAGTTCTTAAAGGAAGCAAACAAAAATGATTTTAATTAAACAAACATATTGTATAATTTCTCTATGCTAGGTTATAATAACTCACCAGCCTGAGGAATGCAGGAACCACAAAAGAAAATAAAAAACCTGAGATTTTTAATCTTCCGAATATAGGAAAAGAAAATTATTAGAAAGAACATGTAAACTCATAGGGAACTGTGGGCAACAAATATTTTTAGTGTTGACAAATCACTTTCTGTCAAAAACTTTAGACATTTTGTTCCCTCCACCTGCTCCTCCCCACCCCACCCTCATCCACAGAGGGCAGGCATGAAAACTGTGCTATCTGTGAAATCAGCATATGTCAATATAATTATTTTAAAAATCAATGGAATTTATTTTCTTTAATAATCTAGAACAAAGAGTGAGCATACCTCAAGACAACTAAATGAAAGGGGCTTTGTTTCCAATGAGTGAAACTTTGTTGCCACTGACTAAATTATTTAATTTTTAAAGAAACTGTACCTCCATCAAGAGTAAGTTTTGACCGCCACTCAACAGGCAGAAATTCAACGTGTGTTGCATGGTTGGAAAAATGCCTTTCTTCTATTTTTCTTGCAGCTTCTCTCATCCTAAAAAAAAAAGAAAAGAAAAGAAAACAAAATGTTATCAGAGTAACTTCTCATATGTATTTATACGGTATAAAATATCTTTAATCATAAAACTTCTACTTGCTTCTAACTTTGTCCAATTATGTTTTAATTACTGTTACACTTTGCAATAGTTCACAATACTAGGAGTCCCTCATTACAAAGCTATTTCCCTAAATCTGTCATCTGTGATTTCAAATATTACAAGCTCTCACGTTATATTCTAAATAATCATATAAGTTAATCTTGAGTAGAGAGAGCAGTATAACAAATACCCCCCTGTGCCAACACCCTGCTCCCAATATTAGCAAGTCATGGCCTGTCTTATTTCATCCATTCGCCTACTCATTGTCCCCATAATATGAATTTTTAAATTTTATTTTTAAAATTCAGATACAGCAAAATTGACTTTTTTATCCCTTTTGGTATCAGTTGTATAGATTTCGTGGTTAGCATCACCACAGTTCTCTTATCCCTCCAAATTCCCTCACACTGATCCTTTATAGCAGCGTCCTTTCCCCATAATATTTTAAACGGAATCCCAGACATCACATCATTTCATCTGTAAACTGTTTAGTATCTATTTCTAAAACATAAAGAAAACAATCTATTCTGCACTACCATACCAAAACTTTTTTTAATATTTATTTTTGAGAGAGAAAGACAGAGAGTGGGGGAGGGCAGAGACAGAGGAAGACACAGAATCCGAAGCGGGCTCCAGGCTCTGAGCTGTCAGCACAGATCCTGATGCGGGGCTCGAACCCACAGACCATGAGATCATGACCTGAGCCGAAGTTGGATGCTTAACCGACTGAGCCACCCAGGCGCCCCCCAAAACTATTTTTTTAAAGCTTGTTTATTTTTTAGAGTGAGAGAGTGCGCACATGCGCATGAGCAGGAGGGGCAGAGAGAGAGAAAGAAGATCCCAAGCCGGCTCTGCACTGCCAGCACTGCGAGCGTGGAACTGGACACGAGGCTCAAACTCTCAAACTGTGAGATCATGACCTGAGCCCAAATCAAGAGTCGGAGGCTTAACTAACTGAGCCACCCAGGTGCCCCAATCATACCAAAACTTTTAACAATTCTTTAATTTCAGCAAATATGTAGTTCGGTGGTTCCATTTTCCCAGTTAGACTATGTTATTTTATAACATAAAATATATTTTTACATTTGCTTGAATTGAGCTCCAAATACAACAGTCCCCCCTTTACACGTGGGGATACATTCCAAGACCCCCCAGTAGACGTGTAAAACTGTAAATAGTACTGAACCCTATATATACTGTTTTTTCCTATACATACACACCTATGACAAGTTTAATTTATAAGCTAGGCACAGTGAGAGCTTAGTAACAATAAGAAAGAACATTTATAACAATGTAGTGTAATAAAAGTTATATGAACGTGGGCTCTCAAAATCTTATTGCACTGTACTCATCCTTCTTCTTGCGATGACATATGAGATGTTAAAATGCCTATGTGGTGAGATGAAGTGAGGTGAATGACACATACGTCGTGACACAGCGTTAGGCTACTATCATCTGCTTCCAGATTGCAGTGGACCCCAGGTAACGGACACCAGAGAGAGTGAAAGTGCAGATAAGGGTGGGGGAGGGGTGGGGAGATTACTGGATAGTCCAGGCACTGTAATTGGTAGATAGGTCTCTTAAGTCTTTTAATCTATAGGTTCTTCTCTCTCTCTCTGCTTGTTTTAGTTTATAATTTAATTTTGTCCTGTAGAGTTCCTCAGAGTCTGATTTTTAATGACTGTATCCCCAAGGTACATAACATGCTCTTTGTCCTTTATTTCCCATGTCTTGTTAGTGAGATATAGGGGCTTGATCAGATTAAAGTTCTACTGTTTTGGGAAGACCACTACGCCATAGGTGCATACATCTGTGTTCGTCTCTTTCTGCTGAAGCTAGCACTTATGACGACCACTGCTTAGAGTCATTAATTTATTATGTTTCCATCACTCCTTATTTGTTTGTAAAGCTTGTAATTCTAGAAAGATAAATTTCTTCACATTAGATATTTGGCTGCTTTGTAGTACAACCAAATAGTTTCTGTGTGAACTGAGAAAATAAAGGATGAAAGTTAATTCTTCTATTAACAATTTTCAAAATACTGAGTTCTTAGCTTCTATACTTTTGACACCTTTACTAACTTATACACTTAAACACATTTGAAGTGTTTCAATCCACTGTAGTTATTATTCTTACTGATGCCCAAATTGTCTCCTTTTTTGATCCGCAAATCTCTTCAAGTTGGCTTCTGTGTCCTTTTGACACGACCTCACCAGTTTTTCTTTCTGAGCAATTCAGTGGCTTTTTAGTTTGTTCATAGAGTTGTGCGATCACCACTACTATCTAATTTCAGAACTTAAATCCCCTGCAAAGGAAACAGTGTAGCCACAGCGGCCACCTTCCCATATTTCCTCCCCTAGGCCCTGGCAATCACGAATCCACTTTCTGTCTCTATGCATCTGCCTATTCTGGATATTTCACACAACTGGAATCATGTACATGAGGCCTTTTGTGTCTGGCTTCTTGCACTAATCATAATGTTTCAGGTTCACCCATGTTGTATTGTGAATCAGTACTTCACTGCCTTTTACAGTTGAATAATATTCCATTGTATGAATATGCTTTTGTTTATCCATTTGCATTGGAACATCTGGATTGTTTCTATTTTTTTGGCTGTTACGAATAATGATGCTATGAATATTCTTTAACAGGGTTTTGTGTAGATATGTTCTCAATTCCTTTGGGTATATACCTAGGGGTGGAATTATTGGCTGTATGTTAACTCTACGATTAAATTTTTGAAGAAATGCCAAACTATTTTCCACGGCAGTTGTACTATTTTACAGTCGCAACAGCAACATAGGAGAGTTCTAATTTTTCCACGTCCTCACTAACGCTTGTTATTTTCCATCTTTTTTATAAGAGTCAACTTAGCAGGTGTGGAGAGGCATCTCTTTGTGGTTATGAATTGCATCTCCCTAATACCTAATGATTTTGAACGTCTTTTTATGTGCTTATAGGCCATTGGTATATTTTCTTTGGACAAATGTTTATTCAAATCCTTTACCTATTTAAAAAATTTCGCTTTTTTTAATTGCAAGTTCTTTATATATGCTAGATACTAGATCCTTCTCAGGTTATGATTTGCAAATATTTTCTCCCATTTGGTGGGTTGTCTTCACTTTCTTGATAATGTCCTTTGAAGAACAAAAGTTTGAACTTTTGCCAAAGTCCAATTTCTCTCTTTTTTTTCCTTTGTGGCTTCTACTTTTAATGTCGTATCTCAGGAACCACTGCCTAATCCAAGGTCATAAAGATATACTCCTAAGTTTTAGGAATTTTATAGTTTTGGCTCTTATATTTGGCCTTTGATTTTAAACTAACTTTTGTATACATGTGAGGTAGGGTTTAATTTCATTCTTCTGCAGATAGATATCCAGGTGTCCTAGCGCCATTTGTTAAAAGGCTATTCTTTCATCAATGAACTGTTTTGGCACTCTTGCTGAAAATCAATTGAATACTGATTCTATTCCATTGATCTTGCCTTCTGCAACTTATGAAACTGGGAAATGTTAGTCCTCCATCTTTGTTTTTTTTTTTTTTTTTCAAGATTGTTTTGGCTATTCTGGGTTCCTTGCATTTCCATGTGGCTTTTAGAATCAGCTTGTCAATTTCTGCGTAAAAGACAGATAGGACTTTAATAGGATATGGTAAGTACTGCCATCTTAACAACATTAACTCTTCTAATCCAGAAACGTAGGTTATTTTCATTTACTTAGGTCTTCTTTTATTTCTTTCAGTGGTGTACCACAGTTTTCAGTGTACAAAGCTTACACTTCTTTTGTTAAATTTATTCCTAACTAGGTTATTCTTTTTTTTTTTGATATTGTAATAAATGAAAATGCTTTCTTTCTTTTTTTTTAAGGTAAACTCATCCCCAACACAGGGCCCGAGCTCGAGACCCTGCGATCAAAAGTTGCATGCTCTTCAAACTGAGCTCACCAGGCACTCTTGAAAAGATTTAATTTCCAGATTGTTCACTGCTAGTGTATAAATACAATTGATTTTTGCATGTTGATCTTGTATCCTATAACTTTGCTGAGTTCATTTATCAGCTGTGATAGTTTTTTTGTGTGTATGTTTAGATTCCCTAGAATTTTCTCTATTTAAGATCATGTTATCTGCAAACAGAGATCATTTTATTTCTTCCTTTCTATTCTGGATCTCTTTTATTTTTTCTTTTGCTTGCCTAATTGCCCTGGGTGAAACCTACAGTACAATGTTGAACAGAATTGGGAGCGGACATCCCTGTTTCATTGTTGATCTTGAGGAAAAACTTTTCATCTCACATAGAGTGTAATATTAGCCATGGGCTTGTAGATACCTTTTATCAGAGAGAAGAAATTCCCTTTCTCTCTAGTCTCCTGAGTATTTTCATTAAGAAAGAGTGTTAAATTTTGTCAGTGCCTTTTCTGCAACAAAAACCACATTTTTTTCCCACTCTGCTTTATTAATGTGGTGTTATTACTCTTGATTTATTTTAAAAAATATGTTGAATCAATTTTGCATCCCTGGGATGAATCCCACTCAGTTGTAGGGTATAATCTTCTTTACATGTTGCTGGATTCAGTTTGCTGGTATTTTGTTGAGAATTTTTGTGTCCATAAGGAATACTGATTTGTATTCATAAGGGATATTGGTCTATAGTTTTTGTTTTTTTCCTTATGACATCTGTCTGGTTTTGGTATTAGGGCAATACTGGTCTCAACATATGAGTTGAGAAGTCTTGCTTCCCCTTTAGTTTTTGGAGAGTTTATGAAGAATTGGTGCTATCTCTTTTAATGTTTTGCAGAATGTGCCAGTGAAGCCATTTGGTCCTGAGCCTTTTTGTTTTTTTGGAAGGAAGTTTTTTGATTATTAATTCAAATGCTTTACTTGTTAATGGTCAGTTTAGATTCTATTTCTTACTGATCATTGAATCAATTTGGTAGCTTGTATCTTTCTAGGGATTTGCGCATTTCATTTAGGCTATCTAATTTGTTGGCACAAGACTGTGCACAGTATTCCCTTATAATCCTTTTGATTTCTGTAAGGTCAGGAACTATGTCCCCTCTTTCATTCCTGATTTTAGCAATTTGAACTTCTTTTTTCTTGGCCTACACTGACCAAGCTGCGGGTTTCTCAGTTTTGCCAATCTTTTCAAAGAACCATAATAATATATACTGAGCATCCTCATTGTTCTACAACTACATAGTTTTCCATCATTTTCCATCATATAAATAGCCATAGTTTATCAACCAGTTTCTTACTGGTGCACACTGGGGTAATTTTCTATTATAAGCAATGCTGCCGCAAAGAATAACTTTGTGCATATATCTTTTCAAAACTATTTTTGCTGATATTATCCTTGATTCAGAAGTTAAGATTGCTGGGTCAAAGAATAAATGCATATGTAATTTTGACAGATACTGCCACATTCTCTCTTTTCATTGCATTTGACTAGCAGTACGAGAATGCCTATTACCTATAGTCTGGCTAATAGAGTATGTTGTCAAATTTTGGATTTTTGCTAATCTCATAGTCAAGAAATGGCATTTTAGTGCAATTTTAATTTACAGTTTATGAACAGGTTGACCATTTCCTTTTATGGGAATTGCCTATTCATCTCTTTTGCCCATTTTTCTAAAAGGTGGTTAGACATTTCTTTATTTTTAGAAGTTCCCTATATATTAAGGATATTAATTGTTTATCTGTGATGTAAGCTGCATGTTTTCCCTGAATTTGTCTTATTTTATGTGTTTGTCACATAGCTTTCTTGAAAAAAGATATTTATCAATATTTTTCTTAACTGCATCTGGATCAAGTCATAGTTAAGATAGTTTTCTCTATTCTTTTTTTTTTTCTCTATTCTTGAAGTGTAGAATAATTCAAACTCCCCTCAATCCCACCTTTTAAACCCATAATATCTGTAAGGCTTCATTTCTTATGTTTAAATCTGATCCAATAAAAATTTCTCTTAGTGTGAGAAATGGACCCAATTTTATTTTTTTTCTATGGTTACTCTAATTATCCCAATACTATTTGTTAAAAAGTTTATCTCCATTTCTAATATATTTTAAAAGGCATTATTTATATTTTATTGATTGTGTATCCCCCAAAGCTGCTTCCTTTATCATTACTGAAAATATAAATGATAGCCAGAACTTCAGACTTAAAGGCATGATCTCTTTTATCGCCCACAGAATCTAATAAAGTTCCAGGGGTGCCTGGTGGCTCAGTTGATTAAGTATCCCAATTCGGCTCGGGTCAAGATCTCATGGTTTGTGGGTTCGAGCTCTGCATCAGGCTCTGCTCTGACAGCTCGGAGCCTGGAGTCTGCTCTGATTCTCTCTCTTCCCCTCCCCTGCTTGCACGTGCTCTCTCTCAAAAATAACTAAATGTTAAAAATAATAAAGTTCCTTTTTTATTTTTTAAAGCAGATACTCCAGTAATGGTTACAAATACATTTTTAAGTTTCTTTGACATCTTTTCAAATGTTCAGTTTTAAAAAGCATGAGTATGGGGGTGCCTGAGTGTCTCAGTCAGTTAAGTGTCCAATTTCAGCTCAGGTCATGATCTCATGGTTTGTGAGTTGGAGCCCCATGTTGGGCTCTGTGCTGACAGCTCAGAGCTTGGAGCCTGGTTCAGAT
This sequence comes from Paguma larvata, assembly GCA_030068075.1. Taxonomy (NCBI): domain Eukaryota; kingdom Metazoa; phylum Chordata; class Mammalia; order Carnivora; family Viverridae; genus Paguma; species Paguma larvata. The sequence continues at coordinate 3,654,991 of CM057827.1, forward strand.
TCTAGATTGCCAAAAAGAAAATCCCTCTCTCTCCCTCTCTCTCTGCCCTTCCTCTACTCATGCTCTGTTTCTCTCTACCTCAGAAATAAACATTAAAAAAAAAAAAAGAAGTATGAGTATATATAAAAAAGGCTATATTTTAAGATTTCTAATATTATTGTATCCACATATTCATGTTTCATGGCTGTATAGTTCTTATGTATTTCATGATCATTATCCGGTGAGGCATGCCTGAGTAGCTCCGTTGATTTAGTACCTGACTCTTGATTTCACCTCAGGTCATGACCTCACAGTTGGTAAGATCTAGCCCCACATCAGGCTCTGCACTGACAGTGTGAAGCCTGCTTGGGATCCTCTCTCCCCTTCTCTCTGCCCCTTCTCCCCTTATGTACACAACCATGTATACATGTGTTTCTCTCTCAGAAATAAACATGAAAAAAAAATTAAAAGAATTATCTGGTCAAAAATGTTATGCTGATGGGGCTGAGGAACCCCGACTGAGTTATAAACTCAGAAAAACACAATTGCTTAAAAAACTGTCCTCTTCTACAGTAAACTCACACAGTCTCCCACTCCACAGGATCACTATCCTAGTTCTCAATGATCACATATGTAGATACTGGTTAGGCAAGCAGGTAGGTCTACTAAATCACTTGGATGTAATTAATTGGAATTACTCAAAAAAAAAGGGAAGAAAGGGAAAGATGAAAGAAGATAGTATGTAATGGAGGAAAGAGGGGGATAAGGAGAGGGAAAGGAAGAGTAAGAAGGGGGGAGTGGGAGGGAGAAGTTGGCTATGTCCCTAGATTTACCTTACTAAAAATGGTAAAATCTATTTCCTCCATATAGGTCTTGACTACATGAGAAACTCCAAGACCAATGGAGGGTGGAGGAAACAAAAAAAGGAATGACTTAAAAACATTATGCTATAGTCTGAGTTATAACCCATGACTGTGCAGCTATAATGCCATGCACAAAGCCAGTCCTGCTGTAAGCTTCTTAAACTTCAGTGTTCCCTGCTAGGCAACAAATGTTTTACTTAGTGGATATTCTGAAAAAGGAAGAGATTAATAGTCCCTGAGAATTACTGTCCAATTAAAGATCATTAAATAGCTCTGAAAAAATATGTCTTCATAATTCTCAATTAAAAACGTTCAACTGATAGTGAAGAGAAGGGCAGAAGACATGAATAGACACTTTTCCAAAGAAGACATCCAGATGGCTAACAGACACATGAAAAAATGCTCAACATCGCTCATCATCAGGGAAATACAAATCAAAACCACACTGAGATACCACCTCACATGGGTCAGAGTGGCTAAAATTAACAACTCAGGAAACAAGAGATGTTGGCGAGGATGTGGAGAAATGGGAACCCCAACCCCTGTTGGTGGGAATGCAAACTGGAAAAACAGTGTGGAGATTTCTCAAAAAATTAAAAATAGAATTACCCTATGACTAATCAACAGGACTACTGGGAATTTATCCAAAGGATACAGGAGTGCTGATTCATAGGGACACATGCACTCCAATGTTTATAGCAGTGCTATCAGCAATAACCAAATTATGGAAGGAGTCAAAATGTCCATCGACTGAAGAATGAAAAAGAAGATGTGATATATGTGTGTGTGTGTGTGTGTGTGTGTGTGTGTGTGTGTGTATAAATAAAATACACCACATGAAAAAGAATGAAATCCTGCCATTTGCAACAATGTGGATAGAACTGGAGGGTGTTATGTTAAGTGAAATAAGTCAGTGAGAGAAAGACAGGTATATATTTTCACTCATATGTGGAATTTGAGAAACTTAACAGAAGACCATGGGGGAAGGGAAGGGAAAAAAATAGTTACAGAGAGGGAGGGAAACCATAAGAGATTCTTAAATACAGAGAACAGAGTGGAGGTGGGGTGAGGGTGGAGGGGAAAATGGATGATGGGCACTGAGGACGGCACTTGTTGGGATGAGCACTGGGTGTTGTATGTAAGTGATGAATCATGGGAATCTACTCCTGAAGACAAGAGCACACTATATACCCTGCATGTTAGCTAATTTGACAGTAACTTATACTAAAAAAAAATTCAACTGACAAGTGAATTGGTTTTAAAATAATATATAGGTGAGGAGGAAAGTAGAAAATCATGAAAACAATTGACAAGATATACTCTACACAAGAAAGCAAGGTCCAGGCGTGTATATGCTACCTCTGTGTGAAAAAGTCTGTACTTGAGTCAAGAAAGTTTAAGAGAATATAAGTGAATACCACTGCTTTCAGACACAAGGACAATGGGGGTGATGGAGACAGGAATGGGGATCAGACCTCTCATTCTATACATTTTTATATTTTGATTCATGAATCATGTGAATGTATTTCCTATTCAAAAAAATAAATTTTGTTCATATCCTTGTTTGCTGCTGTCTTTCCATTTTTTCTGTACTCACAGGTTTATGCCTACTTTTCTTATGAAAATTCCTTTGCTATCATTTTTAGTGAGGCTTCATGAGGGAAAAAGACAAGCTTAAGTGTTAAATCCACCATGTATAATGGAAAGTTTCCTTATACTCTTCTAAAATTATAGCTTTAACATAATTTATTGTATTAGTACCTAAGTTCAATGAAGATCTCCCTTGTAATAAAACACCATAAAAAGCAAATCCAATTTCAAAGACATTCATCCCTTTTGGTAAACCAAGTCTGATATTCCTAGAAGTGTTCTATAAACTTTCTTCTCAACTTGTATCAATCACTAAAATAAGATAAGGGTAAAACCTCTAATTCTGGGCTTCTGAAACATGATTTCAAGAGGTCCTCAGGGAACAAAAGGTTGCCAGAGGAGTGGGGTCTGGTAATCCCTTACTACTTTGTTCATTTCAACCGCAGTCTCACAGGGGTGCCTGGGTGGCTCAGTGGGTTAAGCGTTTGACTTCCGCTGGGGTCATGATCTCACGGTTAGTGAATTTGAGCCCTGGGCTCTGTGCTCACAGCTCAGAGCCTGAAGTCTGCTTCAGATCCTGTGTCTCCCTCTATATCCCTTCCCTATTCACACTCTGTCTCTATCTCAAAAATAAATAAACATTGAAAAAATTAAAAGCAATCAGCTGTAGTCTCACAAATACAAACAAGATTCAGAATGGTAGTGACAAGGAAGAAGTTAATTTTACTTTTTACAGTTCTAGACTACTATGGAAGGGTACAAAGCAGGGGAAGAGTTAAGAAATCCTCTGGATTTTCCTGTTTATTATTAATCAGAATTCCTTTTTGTTTATTCCTTTTGTTTTTCATAAGAAAAATTCCTTTTGTCTATCAATGACCGGTTTATGTGGGGAGTTTTCCTGATCAAATTACCCTGTCTCTGAAGGAATGATGGCAATCTTCTCTGTAGCAGATACTTGTTTTTTTGAGCCACTTTGGATTCATTTGTCCCACTTCCAATTATAGCTCTTGATTTTTATCTGTGGCTCTACCTCTCCCTCTGGTGATGATGAAGCCAACTTCCATCAGACTCTGGGAGATGACAAGCTCAGCACCTCACACCCTGCATGGCTGCATGTACAGATTCAGGCAGTCAGATGCAACAACACTGGTCACTGAAATGCCCAGACTACCTGGGCCTTCTGGCAAAATAGGCTTACTCTTTCTTTTTGAAGTTGAACATAATATAAACCCTATCTGGAACCACAGGAGATGTCTGTGAATAGCTCAAAAATGAAGGAAAGTAGAGTAGATAGAAACTGGAATCTCAGTTCTCAGGACTGACAAATCTTAGATTTAGACTTCTCAGTGTTATCAACTACTAAATCCTCCTTTTGGCTTATGTCTTTTTGAGTTAGGTTTTCTCTCACTTACGTGCAAAGAAAGCAAGCTGACACCTTCTCATTTATCAACAACTCCAGAGTGAATATGGCATTAAACCCACATCTCAGATTCCTAGGTATCCAAGCAGAAGATCACAGCATTTGAACACAGAAATAATGTGCAACTCATCAGAAAATAAAGTCAGAATCAGAGGGAAGAGATTTTTGTAAGAGAAGCTATGAAGACTGACAAAACATTAGGGCGGCTTGGCAGTATCTGACAAAACTTTTAAAAGCTGAACTGTACTTTTATTCTAATCCATCAGTTGACATGAAGAAGTGTTACAATAAAAGGTGAAACAAAACTCAACATTGCATTGTTGTAGAGATGTTGATGAGCACAAAGGTATCACACAGTATTTGCTCTATAAGGACTCAAGAAATACATTTACTTGAAGCCTCAGAACCAGGTACAGTGTGCTCTGAACCAACTGAGCAGTTTTCATCATATCATAAATATGATTAGATTTTTCTTCATATAAGTTGCTAGTTTAGAGCCAAATTTATGGTGGCTTAACCGTAACATTTCGTTTCAACACGCAAGTCTAAACACCCCCCACCCCCATAACATCTTAGGGTTTTTAGAATAAAAACAGAAAAAAAAAAAGAATAAAGTTGAATAAAAATAAATTAGTGAGGTAAATAATGTACGTGGTATGTTGGAAAACACCCAATGTTCTCTGTGTAAAATTTGGAGTTCAGTTTTTTCTGGTAGTAATTAATTGGCTAGGTTAAGCTGCTAACTGGCAATTTATTTATTTATTTTAAATGCTTATTTATTTTTGAGAGAGAAAGACAGAGAGAGAACTGGGGAGGGGCAAATAAAGAGGGAGACAGAGGATCCAAAGCAGGCTTTGTGCTGAGAGTGGAGAGCCCAATGCGGGGCTTGAACTCACAAGTTGAGAGATCATGACCTGAGCCGAAAGTCAGATGCCACCCAGGCACCCCACAGCAATTTAAAAAATTCTTGGGTTTTTCATAATTATGCAACCTTGCAATTATTCTGTTTCTGCTGAGTTCAGTAAGATACAAACTAAAAATTACAATTTTTCTTTGCTTTCAACCTTAGCATAACGTAAATTAGTAAGTTAAAAACACTTTCTTATTCTTCCTCTTCTCCATGCTGTGGGGGAAAAACCTCAAATATCATCATCAGCAGCAGCAGCAGCATCATCTGGACATAATCACTCTCAAGATTTGGTCCAGAAATTCCATCTATAACGTAAGAGATATTAGAGTACTTGGCATGAAGAAACATGTGGTGGAATTAGATTAAACTCTGTTATACCCCAGACGAAAGCCTGGATTCTAGTGATGGAGAATGTATTCATCAAAGAACTCACATGGCTGTATTTTTGATAATTCTTCCTTGGTCCATTTTCTGCCCAATGCCGTGCACGACAAATACAATATGCGTAGTCTGTGATGGCTTGTCTTCTAACGTGGCTTCTTCTACATAACCTCTATGAAGTCTGGTCCCACTGCTTGATGCTGTGGAAAAACGATGATTCTAAGTTTACTAGTTATTCTAGAAATAACTTTTTGGCAATATATTGAAAGAAATGATAAAGAAAAAGGAGCACTAAGAAGAAATTCCACTGGCCTGGGTGGGGATGAAATTTGTAAAACGATGTGTAGTGACTGGCTCGGATATAAAGTGCTGAACGGTACATGACGCCAAAGCCAGAAACCGTAGGGAAAAGAAAAGGAAGGAGGGAGGGATGGACTGAACATATAAAACTTTTCAAAAGTTCTCTATAAAAAAAATACCATGAAGCAAAGATAAAAGATGAAGGACAAACTGGGAAAAATTTTGCAAAATTCAGTGCATAATGAGTTAATTACTGAGGTGCAAAAGAGAGCTTACTAATCGAAAAGTGAAAAGACAACCATTCGAGGAGCAAAATGGGCTAGAGACATAAGGTGATTCACAAAACAAAGACAAATGACTAGCAAACACGTAAGAAGATATTCAAGTACATCTTGTTATCAAAGAAATTATACAAGATGGAATTGCAAAAAAAATTAGTATCAGACTTAACAAAAATTTCTGAAAAATTTGTTAATAATGCTCTCACATCTTCCTCAAGCACTATTTCCTCTTTTCTTTCATCAAACTTTTGTAAAAAGCTGTCTATTCTTGCTGCCTCTATTTCTTCACCTACTTAGACTTCAACCCATGAAAATCTGGCTTCTGCCCCCTCAGTCCATCCAAGTCACCAATGACCTCTGTATCGCTGAATATAACAGAAAAGTTTTAGTTTTCACCTTCAATTGCCATGTTTTACTTTCACATCACTGCCTGAGGTTTGAATGCTGTTGTGTTTCTAGAAGTATAAAAGATATTTATTAATCTTGTCAGATCATTCTAAATACATGATTACTCACTGCTGAATACATGGACAGATGTGAACTCAATCACCTTAAGAAAAGTTTCATTTAACAGGGCAGTAACTATCACTAAATTTCATACATATTTAAAATATACTAAAAATAGAATCTGAATAGTCCCCTTCGAATACAAGAAAAAAGATTCCCCCAATTTTGACAAACTATATTTAACAATTACCTTTAGAAAATCCCAGTTTTTGGGTAACTGTCCTTGCAATTTTAGAAGTTGTTGCATCACTGTAAAGATACACTTCATCCACACTGTGCCAGTCTACGTGATTTCGACTCAACTTGAAACTATGAATAGCTGTTGCAAAAAGGAAAAATTAATCTGAAGGTTTCACATTTGTGCGAAGAATTAGAATACACAGATTTTTGAATCAGTATTTGAACTCAGTTCAATAGAAAATTATTTTGCTGAAACACATATTAAATTGAAGCAAGTAACGGATAGGGACTTTATTTTAAAAATGATCCATCATGCTACAGGAAATGGCAACTTGATGGAACGACATGGAATAACTGGCTTACTCACCATAGTTTTAACCTCTAACAGGTAGTTAATATGTTCTGATTATTAAAGAACTGCTTTCCCAGGTGATATGACATTTCTTAGGTCTAAGGGATAATATATACCTTCATGAAAGTCCTCAATACCTTTGACATAGAACTTTTCATAAATTAAAAAAATCTTTTACAAGAGTATAATAATTATTTACATTTCTATGCCTGATCCAAATCACTATCTTATGCCTTTTTATCTAATGTTTATAAACCATATTTTTTTAAAAATAATTTTGAGCAACATATGCTGAAAACATTGAAACTATAAGACCAAGATATGAAGAGAACAGTGTTAAGTCAATGAAATTTTGTTCCTCCTCAAACCATCCGCATACTGTCTTAAAGTAAAACATCTTAGTATCGGTGAACATTGCATTTCTGGAGCACACACTATTTACAAATGTTTATAGCACTTAAAATTAAGTAACTCTAAGCAAAATAGCACACTGGACACATTTCTAAAAACTAATAATTTCTATGCTTTAAATACTGAATGCTATAAGCCAGGGTGTATAACTACATGGAGAAATAAAACTACAATTACTGTACCTTGAGAACGCTTTCGCTTAAGACCTGCCGCATCTGTACTCTCCTTATATCCTCTCCATTTGAACAGAGAAGGGAGGGAGAAGGGAGGGAGGTGGTAGACAACTAAGAAAGCAAAAACACTGAGCTTCAAAGTAAATTTTAAATGAGGTTTGCTGTTTTGCCTTTTTGTTGTACTAACTTTAAAAATGAGTTGTATTTGACAAACATTATTCTAAACGATTTATTTATGTAATTTCTAATTAAAAATAGGTAAAGCAAAACATTAATTTAATAATGTTTATCAAATATACGCTCTACTTTTATTGAAAGAAAAAAGGCAAATGATACCTATCAGTTAAAGACAACTATGTGATCATATTTAATGTCTTTGCACAGATAGAATAAAAAATAGGTCACGGTATTTTTGTAACCATCAGGGATTTATAATTCTCATCTTCACAATACTAAGGTTATTTACTCTCACCAAATTTGTGACTATGACACAGCCGACAGCTGATGTGCAAATTAAGAAGGCAATAAATAACATTTTAAACATCTAATGCAGTTTTCCTGAGAAAATATCACAGTATACATTCCACTAGATGCTTTCTATAATGGAAGCTTCCCAAAGAAATGAAACATTCTTTTTACAACTCTGTTCAAGTTGCTAAAAGAATTTTTAAAACGAAACTTTTGCCAAAATAAATCAAATCGGAAGCTGTACTTTTAAATCATTAGAGATAAAATAATGAAAGATTAGTAATAAACAATGGGAAAAAAAGTCACCAGTAAAAATGTATGCTGTGACATCTTGTCAGCATGAAACTGACAACATAAAGCCAGACATAGACTTGATATTTGGCAAATCAGCAGATAACCTTAAAGTCAACATTCTCCCTGTCAAACATTGCTCAAGTTATGTATCAGTCACTTCTTTACATTTTTAAATAAGCAATTATTTAAAAATCCACTTGAAATTGAACCTTACAAATCAGTTCAATTAATGAACCACAAGAACCTTTAGGATTTAGTTCAAATTTATGTTCTAAAAAGCATTTTCTTACATCCTCACTCCCTTCTACATTAACATGACATTCGAAGGTTAAATTGCTCAAATATGAACATATTTAATTCCTGTTGTATGGTACCAGAAATATTTTTAAAAATCTGTTAAATGTACAGATGAAGTATATGCAGAGATTTGTGCAATAAAGGTAACAAATGCTTACAAGGCACTTAATAATTACAACTATATGTAATTAGATGGCTACCACTAGGATTAAAAGCCAGACTGTAACATCAAGATCGTAAAAACATTTCACTGTCACGGAGGGGTGGAAAATGACAACTGAAACAATTTTCTTCACTGAAAAAGCATCTTCTCTCAGGTGCCTTCTGGTCAATTATTGAGGAGTACATGTACCACTTGCAGGAAACATTTTTAAACAAAAAATTCATTAGGAAAAAGCTAAATATCAAAGTAAATCAAACTGACATAAATTTGAAACTTTAATACTCAGAGAAACAAAACCTAGATTTTATATAACCACTGGTAAAACTAATATGAACCAAATCCATATTTACTAGAATAAAATTAAAATAATAAAAAAGTCATTAGTAAAACTGTATGCTGTGACATTTTGTAAGCATGAAATAGCCAACATAAAGCCAGACATAGACTTGATATTTGGCAAATCAGCAGATAACCTTGAAGTCAATATTTTCCGTGTCAAATATTGCTAGTTATATACCAGTACATTTTTTTCACATTTTAAATAAGCAATTATTTAAAAATCCACTTGAAATATACATGGACCATTTGACTACACTTCAAAACTATTCAAACACTTTCAGAAAGCTAGTCAAAATGGAAAAAAGAAAGGCTTTTCTTTCTAAAGGAACAGCAGAATTTAGAGATTAAAGAAAGACAAACATCCTGATATAATAAAAATAGAGAAGCACATTTATTTAAAATATTTTCACAAAACTAAATAGACATGGTTCTTTACCTTACTCTCAAATTAAATTCTTATTTTCACGTGAAAGTCACTTGCTGTATCTATCACAACATCCTATAGGATAGTTAGAAAGTTCAATGTTTTCAACCCAAAGCATAGAATTAGGGGCACGACCATTCGTACAGTACAAAACTAATTACTATCAATCCAAACAGGGATCACCACTAAATGAAATTCAAGTGCTAGAAAGCATTACTTAATTTTCCCTCCTAAAATAAAGTATTAGTTAAGAATTCTTATGTCAGCAAAAATATGCATAAACTCAAAATGTTAACTTATTAAATGCTAACATTTAATTAAAATGTGACACTAAAGACTTATACAGCGATGAAAAAGACTTAAAGTATTTTAAAGCATTTCTGATAAATTTCCTTACTAATCCACCTCTTAAAGAGATTTTCTTCATTTTGTAATTCTGAAAGCAACAGAGTATCAAAAAAGGGAGTTGCTGATGACATACTAATCCTCAGAATAGAACAACTCGATGACTTTTCATGCTCTAAAAGCTGTTAACCTGGATAATCTCAACTTTAGGGGAAGCAGGTCTGCACATCTCAAACCTGCCAGCTATAATGAGAAAACTAGAAACCTTCTTGGATCTCAGAGAAACTAATTAGATAAATTTATAAAAAACAGTAACTAAAAGCTAGAAGGTAGGAATCCTCCTAGTCGCCAAAGAGAGTGAAAAAGGAAAGCTGGTTAGAGAGGGTTAGCACTCCTCCAACCCCTCCACCTTTCTGACTTCTGCAATTCTATATTCGCAGTTTGGGATATTCTTATGCAGCAACATTGACAGGGACACACACTCTACATGCCACACTGTTAAATGCTTCAAGTCAAGACCCACCAACACCCGTGATGTCAGGGCGCCCCAAATGAGCTTAAACGGTAACTTATCTGTGACTTTATACTGATAGGGTGACTCCTGTAGACAGCATGTAGTCAGACTTTGCATTCCTAATCTGGCAATCTCTGCTTTTTAATTGGAGCATTAGTTTGCTTACATTTCCTGTAATTATGGACACGAGTGAATTTCGGTCTACCATTTCCCATTTATCTTCTCTTTGTTCCATCTGTATTTTGTTTCTTGTGTCTCCTTTCTTGATTTCTTTTGGGTTAGTTAAATATTTTTTTTTATTATTTTAATTACCCTACTGGACTTTTCTAAAAAAATGTTTTCACTGTGGAATAATTTTATACTTACAGAAAAGGGACAAAATTAGAACAGAGAATTACCATATTTAAGCTCCCCTAAAGTTAGTGTAACCATAGTACAATTACCAAAACTAAGAAATTAATATTGGCACAATACCAGCAACTAAGATATAGACTTTATTCAGATTTCAGTTTTTCTAATGTCCTTTTCTGTTCTAGGTTTGATCTAGGTACCATGTTGCATTTCACTGTCATGTTCCCTTAGTCTCCTCTAAACTGACAAATTCTTCGATCTTTCCTACTTTGACACTTAAAAAAAATCATTATTGAGGTCTAACGGACAAAAGTATAAAATATTTGAAGTGTACCTTATGGTAAGTTGATATACAATGCGAAAGGCTTCCCCTCATCTAGTTAATTAGACCCCTTAACAGTTTTGAAGAGCTCTGATCGGTTGTTTTGTAGAATGTCCCTTAATTAGAGTTTATCGATGTTTTCTCATGACTGGATTGAGGTTATACATTTTTTGGCCAGAATGAAATACAGGACTAATCCATTTACTTCAACCTTTTTAAAACTGATTATTGCTTGCATAGATAAATTATAAAGTGAGTGAAACACTAATCTAGCAGTATGTTCAAGAATTTTCAAAATTACTTATTTGTAGGCCTATTTTAATTGTATAATTCATCCCCAGTGAAACTCTAGGCTTTCATTTGTTAGGCTGCTAGGAGGTAGGGTGGGAAGAGAATTTTTACTTAAATTCTCAGAGAAAACAAAATTTAGATTAAAATATCTAAATCAAAAAAGTGATTATATTTTTATAGGCTATCTTTATTTGTATGCTAAAAAAGTTAAGCTAAACTTTCATCAATATATTTAATTCAATGCTTACTTTGAGATTAGAAGGAAAATTAACTAGGAGAAAATATTTAAAAAATCCAAGTTATTTGTAGCATCAACTACCCTAACCAAAACTCAGATAAGGTGACAAAAAAAAGGAATTACTATTTTATTTTAATGTTCTTCAAGGCAAGGGCTCTGTTTAGTTTCGTAGAATTTCCACAGAGGAAGGAAAAAGAAAAAGAAATTCCGCAGAGCACTTAAGAATTCCTAAATATAGTATTTTAAAATGTTTTTAATTATTAAATGGGATTTTTCCAGAAAGCCTTATTTGAAATAACTCCACTGCACTGTGATTTCCAACTCTCTTTATTTCAAATCTTTTTGCAGAATATCTAATTCTGTATTCATTGTTTACTATGTTATCTTTTGCTTACACTTTGTAACTACTCACATCTTTGGTTGTCTCCCCCAAAACTTCTAGAGGTCAAAACCCTGTTTATTTCTTTCACAAAAGTGCCTAGCACAGTCCTAACTGAACATGGAAATGTTTAAAACCTCCTGACGATATGAAGAGTCAAGGCTTTATCTTATGTACGTGAAAAAATTTAGGTGGAAAAGATATTTTTACCCTAATTAATTAATGAAATATGGTATTTCAGAAGCTTGGAGGTAAGAAGGAAATAAAAGATTAGAATATGTTTTTTCTTTGCAGATTCGGTCAATTTGATTGATTTTTCCAACAACGATGGCTTTTTGGACAGCAAATATTCTTTCCTTAAGACCAGTGATAATTTTCAAATGTATTACAAAATTTCCCATAATCTTCAAAGTCAAATATTACATCTTAACCCTTAAATGTAGGTTTTACGTAAAACTGAACAACAACTAAAAGGGCTGGAAATTTATGACAACAGTATGCATACTGTTTGAACTTAAAATTGAACTTAAAGTCTTTGTTAATAACAAAACATGCTGAAGCTTTACCTGTATGCCATAGTGTATTTTAAAAAACCAGTTTTTCTTCTAATGAACCTTAAAGAACCATCATTTTGAAAGATCACAACACAAAAATGTTTAGCAGTTTAAAAATTTTGTTCTTACTAATTGGAAATTTACCACCCAATGTATACCTTAAAGCTAGCAAAAAATATTACTATAATATCCTAGATTGATACTCTAGAATCAGCATACACACTCAAAGACATACTAAAAATCTAATCACACAAATATACTGTGTTCTTTACCAGACTTATTTAAACGACTGGTTCTTAAAATCAGGGCACTCTGAGAAAACTGAAGTATCTTGCTACACTTAACATTTTGGTAGGGAGTAGAAGTAAGAAGGACATATAGAATTCTAATTTTTATTGTAATAAAAACAAGACTCCAGGGGCGCCTGGATGTCTCAGTTGGTTAAGCATCCATCTCTTGATTTCGGCTCAGGTCGTGAACTCATGGTTCCTTAGATCAAGTCCTGCCTTGGGCTCCTCGCTGAGACCACAGAGTCTGCTTGGAATTCTCTTTCCCTCTCTCTCTGCCCCTCTCCCACTCGCACACGCTCTTTCTCTTTCAAAACAAACACACACCCCAAGATTCCAAAATAGATGGAATCTAGAGATGAAAAAGAGCTGATAACTAACTTCCAAAAGATGAATTAGCAAGAGGAAAAAGTGTTTTGAATACAGTACAAAAAAGAGGAATAATCTACTTATATTTTTATTTTTTATACTCATCCTTTTCCTCCTCTGAGCTCTTGAGTTTTTGTCCCTGTACTAATAGTAAGGAATTTGGGTGGCTAAACTAGGTTTGTTAAGGTGAATTGGCATTTTTGAGGCAGGACTGAGGAGAGTTCATAGAAAGAAAAAAATCTAGAATTCGGTCTTCTACAATAGCAATCTTATTCTGGTAGTGGTGATGAGAAATTACAAATCACTACTATAAGATCACAGATATATAAAAATTGTTATTTGTGCTATATAACCAGAGAAAGTATTGTTTCTACAGCACTCTGTGGGAATGCAGACAGCATTCTGCTCTGTAGTCACTGAGCTGCTCTTTATATATTGATATGTAAGAACCGTGAGCTTGAATTTTACAGTAAAATAAGGACAAATCTGACTCTACAGATTAGGGAAATGAGATATTTAAAATTCCTCGAGTATGGCATCTGGCACATAACAGACAACTACTACTATATATATTTGTTAGATTTAATTGCAAATTTATTCAGAAGCCACATCTTTCCTCAGTTATGTGGACTTTGAATCAACCATACCCAAAAGATTTGTTAATTTGGCATAAATTAAAGTAGACAGTTTCCTTGCTTGTGACAAGCAGTGTGTGTGTGTGTGTGTGTGTGTGTGTGTGTGTGTGTGTGTGTGTGTGTGTGTGTGTGTGTGTGTGTTCAGAGACAAAGTAGGAGAAAGCAAAAACTTGGGATATCTGTTACTAACAATAAGAAAAAATAAGCCAATTTAAAGCTTACTGTTTTGCCATTAATTATGTCATGTAAACAATTATTTCCAACCCTATAATTTTTGCCAAGCTGCATTCTGTGAATTACTCGATCGATACCGAATTTTTCTGCTTTAGAGATGTTTTACAAGGGGAAGGGGAAAAAAACATCAGTTAATTCTTTAATTCACTAGATTCAATGGGGCTTGCGAAGAAACCTCCAAAATAAAGGCAAGCACAGATGAAGAAACACTTTTTAGAAAAAAATATTTAGAGAAATCTACAAATTCTAATCTACCTGTATTATTATACTCACCAGAATAGCTGATCCCACTGCCTGCAGTAAATGGAACAATAGAAGTATTTTTAACTTTACCACATATTTTAAATTTTACTCAAGATCAGTTACATAATGAAACATGGCAATCTTGGCTATTATATAAATATTTTAAGCTATTGCAAACATATCCAAATGCTGAATAAGGGAATATACGGAGTGGACTGTTTCAAATTAAAAGTTGATGTGGTTATCAATATGGAGACAGCTAAAAGATGCTTACTAAAAGGAAATTAAAGTTTTTTTCTAATTTCAGGAAAAGAACAAACATTAAGATATTAAAACTGCTCTTTTGATAGAATGACATTTTTTCAGATTCACTTTCATTGATAATTAAAAACTATGGAAAGGACTAATTCGCAGAACATTTTATAAAAATTTGTACAAATAGAGGTAAGTCATATTAGTATCATGGCAGTAAATACACATATTAAGGAAAATAAGAATTGAGATAGTTTGGAAATTCATAGCAGTTTTAAATTCTAAAATAATCAAATATTTAAAATTATCAGAAATTTTATAAATTCTAATACTCATGAATTACTATGTCAAACTTAAGAAGTATTCTAAACTTCATCAAGAACTTGGTTTATAAAACATATTAAATGTATTAATTGGTCTTACCATCTTTTCCGTCTATGGATTTTGACACTTCAATATCAAAATTTTCCTGCATCTGCTGACCTCTAAAACAGCTGAGATGTTCCTGCTCAATTAAATTACTTTCTTCTTCTTCTAGGGGCTGCCAAGTACCATCAATAAACCACTGTCCGCGCATTACTGGTATTTTATCTGCCTCTGAAAAGAGAAATCACAGAAAGAGACATAGTAACTATAATTTTAAATTTTGTTACTACTATGGCAAAAATGGATTTTCTTGACCCAGCAGAATCATTTAAAGTTTTTAATTTCAGATTTCAAGCCACAGTATATATATTTTTACAGTATATAATTTTATTTATATTGGGCATTATGCACAAAAATTATTTTGGCATTAGAAAGGTAAATGAGCAGTTATCTTTATAACTGTAGCCCCGAGTAACCTAAATTAGTAGGCAAAGAGGTTAGGACAAGTTCATGTAAGACTCTGGTGATAGTTCCAATGTCTTAGAAAATACTGATATCCACTCCCAGAAGCAGTTCAGAAACAGTGTGTGCGGTAGTAGTGTGTTACACTCTTTAGAGTTTCCTTGAAGGTTATGGACTCCCAGTTAGCATATAGGAATAGCTGAAACATTCAATTATAGTAAATTGCTTACCCATTTTAGAAAAAAAATGAGTAGAAAATTTTCTTGAACCAAACATTTTTTTGATTAAATACTGTTCCAATAAGCCTAAAACTTTTAGTAGCTATTTATTGATTTTTAAAAATAAACCATAATTGCCAGCTATGCTATCTTGAATCTCTAAAATTTGTAAAAAATAAAGCAAAAATAAAATGGAAATAAAAAATCTTAAAAAAAGCAAAATAAAACAAAATTACGTAGAGATATGGTGGTTTAATCATGCATAAAAATTATTTTAAGTGAATTTAAAACACAGTAATTTTTATATACATATTGGGATATAGCTATGGACAAAAAGAACTGCAAATATATCTTAAGCCTTGTGCAGTAACTGCACTGTTATAATTGTTAATAACTATAATAATATTGTTACTGATTTGAAACTCTAGGTTAAAATGAATATATTTATTTCATTAATATCCTTTGGAACAAAGAAAAAAGATATGAATATAAAAATCAAAGAAATAGAGATTGTAATTTTAAATTTCAATTAGGGGGCACCTAGGTAGCTCAGTCAATTAAGTGTCTGAATCTTGGTTTCAACTCAGGTCATGATTTCACAGTTCATGGGTTCAAGCCCCACATTGGGCTCCAGGCTGACAGTGTAGAGCCTGCCTGGGATTCTTTCTCTTTCCCTCTCTCTACCCCTCCTCTGCACTACTCCCTCCCCCCCAAATAAATAAGTAAACTTAAAGTTTTAAGTTTCAGTTAGAAATGTCAGCATGAACTAAAATGATGTATTTTCTCTTCAAAAAACGTTCTGCGGCACCTGGGTGGCTCTGTTGGTTAAGCAATCAACTCTTGATTTTGGCTCAGGTCATGATCTTGCTGTTAGTGGGCTCGAGCCCTGGGTCAGGCTCCATACTGACAATATGGAGCCTGCTTAGGATTCTCTCTCTCCTCTCTGCCCCTCCCCCAACTCACACCTGCACACAAGTGTGTGCTCTCTTTCAGAATAAATAAATTTAAAAAAAGTATCCTAGGCTTTCTACACTGAAAAGGTGTAGAAACGCATGCACCAACAGTTGAGCACTCCTGAAACAAAGATCATGATTTCTAAATACCAGTTCCCACCAAAAGAAATAAAAAGTCCTTAAAGAAATGGCTAATTCTGGGTATGAGACAGAAAATTTACCAGATGATCTTGAAGTATCTTATTGTATCAGACTTGTACTCTAATGTATTAAAAATGTATTACGTGTTTCTACTTCTTCTACATTATCCTATATTCTGCTATAGCAATTCTGTATTTAGGTGTTCACTATGTTATTTAGTGCACAGACACTCAAAAATATTATAACTTCATTATGAATTATAGCTTTTAACACTATAAATTCTGCTGTGTTTAATGACTTTTAATCTGGATCCTACTTTGTTTGTGGAGATCGCAACCCCCGCTTTCTTAGTTTTTCTATTTGCCTGTGATGTTTTGCACACCCCTTCATTTTTAACTTTTTAAATCGCTATGTTTTAGGTGTGTCATTTATACACACCACAGAATGGGTTTGGGTTTTGGAAGCCACTTGAAAATCTTCTTCTCTAATAGGTGAGTTAAGCCCATTTATATTTATTGATATGACTGACACATTTGAATTATGTGTTCTTTTATAATTACCATTTTATTATTCATACTTACTCTTTTTTCTCTGTAGTTATTACTGTTTTTTTTAAAGCTTTCTTTTAGTATTTAGGAAGATTTGCATTTTTTGTTCTAATTGTTACCTTAAATGCTGCCTGTGTGTTTATATGTATGCATGTAGTTTAGAGAATCTTCAATCTCTTTTCTTAACTTTTCACCATCTGGTTTGTCCACTTTAAGTGGTATCCTAGATAAGCCACTTAATACTTATACCACAGGGAATGATCTTATTCTGTTTTCCCTTTCTTTATTCACTCGTTTTAGTAGACTTGCCAGAATATAGAACAATCACACACTGTCCCCACCACTGTTTTAGTTCTGGATCTACAATTAAACATATTAAATTCTCATTAAGACCTTCCTAAATTCTTTCATGTTCAAACTGTTTACCTATCACTCTGATACTTGAAGGACAGAATAACTAGCTTGAATTTTGTTTCCTTGAGTTTTCAAAATTCAAGGAAATTCTTTCATGTTCAAAACTGTTTGTCACTCTGATACCTGAAGGACAGGATAACTAGCTTGAACTTTGTTTCATTCAGTTTCCTTGAGTTTAATGTTTATTTATTTTTGGGAGAGAGAGAGAGAGAGAGAGAGAGAGAGAGCAAGTAGGGGAAGGGGCAGAGACAAAAGGAGACAGAGAATCTGAAACAGGCTTCAGGCTCTGAGCTGTCAGCACAAAGCTTGACAAGGAGCTCAAACTCCGAAACAGCAGGATCATGACCTGAGCCAAAGTCGGTCGCTCAACCGACTGAGGCACCCAGGCACCCCTCCTTGAGTTTTTAAAATGGTATTCTACCATAGTTTTCCTTGGTATATTGTTCTTGAAAAGTATGACGTAAGCCTAATTTTTTTTTTTTAATTAGTAAAGTCATCTCCTGCTCACTCCTTACCCCAGAGGGCAGAAAAAAAAAACTGTCTCTCTGAAGTCTAATGTTTTCACTAGTCTTTAAAATTTAACAGTTTCTGACTCAGAGTTCATTGTTCTGGATCAATCTGTCCAACGTGCACCCTTTTAATATATGGATTTCAGTTTTTCTCTTATTTCTGAAAAGTTGCCTTAAATTATGGTTTAATCATTAGTTCTGTTCCACTGATTTCTCTTCTGCAGGGACTCTAATAATAAATATGTTAGGTCTTCCTTTGCCTATATTGCATTTTGTACACTTTCTTTCTCAAGCTGATTACTTCTTTCTGCATTTCATTTTCATTCTTTTGCTTGTTTTCCTTCTTTTTATCAATGCCTCTTACATCAATACCCCTATTCATGTGTCCACAAGTTTGTTTACTTTTTATTTGGCTGGAGTATTTGAATAGTTTCCCAAAGCTTCCAGGGAAGGTGGTGAAGTAGGAGGATCCTAAGCTCACTTCATCCCATGGATACAGAGAAATAACCTGCACATCAGCATAAATAACCCAGAAAATGACCTGAAGACTGGCAGAGCAGACTCTGTATGGCTAATTGTAGGGAAGAGGCCACGTCAAAGAGGGCAGGAAAGGTGGAGATGTGGTTGGCAACCAAACTGACTGGGAGACTGTCTGTGGGAGGAACTGATACCACAGGCACAGAAATGGGGAGAAGACACCTCATCAGGCACCTAAGGCATGGGATACCTGTACTGGGAAGAAGAAAATCCTCATAACATATGGCTTTGGAAACCACAGGGCCTTAACATTCGAGTTCTTACAATCAGTGGGGCTTAAAAACTGGAATTCTAAAAACCAGTGGGGTTCGCTCGGGGAGAGCCGCAGCATGACAGAAACTGAGTTCCTGCCCTAAAAGGGATAGTATAAGAAAGAACCCAACTTAGATTTAGACTAGAAGCAGCAGTTTGAAAAAACACCTGGGGAAGATTTATTTATGAATCGCAGAATGTATGCTGGAGTGACAGGGATTTTTAGGAAACTTCTCTAAGAACAAAAGAGCTAAAAGGCTCAATTTCCCTCCCCTTCCCCACGGCCTAGAAACAGGAATGTCTGGGGGAACTACTGGAAACACTCTCCAACTAGCCTGTAAGCAGAGTGCTCTCCTGTGGACCTGCCCTCCACTCCAACAGGCCCTAAGCAGGAGTCCATATAAAGCAGTGCCACAAGTGTGGCAGCGTGCAAATGTGCAAACAGCCCCAGCAGGGGCCAGCACCACTCCAAAGTAACTCCTATCCTAGAGAGACGGGAAGACAACCACACACACACCAGTCCCACTGCAACCCCAGCGGTGGGCCGAGGTCAGACATGGTCTGACTGTAGGTCCTGCCCACCAACAAAAGCTTCTCAGAGGACAACACAGAGATAGCACCTTGCAGTTTAGTGATACTGTGTCTCTGACAAACACCTCGTCTGATTCAAATCAAGCCCAAGACTAGCCCCAGACTGGCCCATTAACAACACAGGGACCAAACCCTGTTTGCGACAGGCAAAGAGAGCCATTGCAGAAGACAGGACTGAAGGCAAATGTGGCTCAGCCACAACAGTAGGGCACATGCAACATACTCAGGAGACACCCCAGGAGTGAACAAGGGACACTGCAGGGTACTATAGGACTCTTCTTCATAAGGCCACTGCTTTCAACAGTAGGAGACATAGTTGACTTATCTAACACATAGAAACAGAGAGTTAGTCAAAATGAGGAGACAAAGGAGTATGTTCCAAATAAAAGCATAGGACAAAAAACAGCAAAAGAGCTAAATGAAGTAGAGATAAGGAATTAATGAGTTCAAGCCCCGCATCAGGCTCTGTGCAGCTCAGGGCTTGATGTCTCCTTCAGATTCAGTGTTGCCTTCTCTCTGCCCCTCCCCTGCTCATGCTCTCTCTCTCAAAAATAAACATTAAAAAAAAATTAAAACAAAACAGCAATATGTACGTACCTATCAACAATTACTTTGAAAGTAAGCGTACTAAGTGTTCCAATAAAAGACGCTGGGTGATGGAATGGATAAAGAAGCAATACTCATCTATGTGCTGCCTACAAAAAACTCATTTGAGACCTAAAGACACATGCAGACTGCGAGTGAACTGATGGAAATACATTTATCATGCAAATAGAAGTAAAAAACAAAAATGCTGGGTAGCAATACTTATAATCAGACAAAACAGACAAGAGTCAAAGGAGGACACTACATAATCATAAAAGGAACAATCCAGCAAGATGTAACAACTGTAAATATTTATGCACCCAGCATGGGAGTACCCAAGTAGATAAAGCAGCTAATAACAAACATAATTGAAGTAACTGATAGTAATACAATAATAGTGGGAGATTTTAACACCCCACTTACATCAATTGATAGATCATCCAAACAGAAAAGCAACAAGGAAATAATAGCTTTGGATGACACATTGGATCAGGTGGGTCTAACAAGTTATATTCATAACATCCAATGAAAAAACAGCAGAATACACATTCTTTTCCAGTGCACGGGGAACATTCTCCAAAATAGATCATGTGTTAGGACACAAAACAAATTTCAACAAATTCAAAAAGACTTAAGTCATACATCTTTTCTGACTACAACATCATAAAACTAGAAATAAACCACAAGAAAAGATCTGGAAAGAATACAAATAAATACATGCAGGTTAAATAACATGACACTAAAAGAATGGATGGGTCAACCAAGAAACCAAAGCAGAAATAAAAAAGAAAAAAACACACATGAAGGCAAATAAAAATGAAAACACAATGGTCCAAAACCTCTGGGTTGAGGCAAAAATCTGTTCCAAGAGGGAAGTATATAGCAACACAAATCTACCTCAAGAAGCAGGAAAAACCTCAAATAAGCAACTTAACCTTTCATTTAAAGAGCTAGAAAAAGACAACAAACAAAACCCTAAACCAGTAAAAGGAAGGAAATAAGGACTAAAGCAGAAATAAACAAAAGAGAAACTAAAAACAAGAAACAAAAAACAAGAAAACAAACAACAAAAAACAAAAAACATAAGCAAACAAACAAAAAATCCCCCCCAAAAAAACCAAAAAACAAAAACAGATCAATGAAACCAGGAGCTGGTTCTTTAAAAACAGAAATAAAATTGATAAACTTTAAGCCAGACTTACCATAAAAAAAAAGAAGACTCAAATAAACAAAATCAGAAATGAAAGAGAAACAACCAAACCCACCGAAATACAAAAGATTATAAAAGAACATTATGAAAAATATATGCCAACAAATTGGACAACGTAGAAAAAATGGCTTAGTTTCTAGAAGCATATAACCTCTCAAAACGGAATCAGGAAGAAACAGAGAAGTTGAACAGACTGATTACTAGCAGTGAAATTGAATCAGTATTCAAAAAACTCCCAATAAACAAAAGTCCAGGACCGGATAGCTTCACAGGTGAATTCTAACAAACAAAGAAGAATTAATATATATTTCTCTCAAACTATTCCAAAAAATAGAAGAGGAAGGAAAGCTTCCAAATTTATTCTATGAGGCCAGCATTACCCTGATATCAAAACCAGATGAAGTGTCTTTTGTCAAGACACTACAGAAAAAGAGAACTACAGGCCAAACAGCATGGAGGTTCCTCAAAAAATTAAAAATAGAATTACCATATGATTTCATGATTCTACTACTGAGTACTTAGCCAAAGAACAGTAAAACACAAATTTGAAAAGATATATGCAACTCTACGTTTATTGTAGCATTTTTTTTTTATAATATCAAGTTATGGAAGCAACCCAAGCGCATCAGTGATAGATAAATGGACAAAGACGTCACACACACACACACACACACACACACACACACACACACACACAGAGAATATTACTCGGCCATAAAAAGAAATGAAATCTTGCCATTTGCAACAATATGGTTGGATCTAGTGAGTATAATGCTAAGTGAAATAAGAGAAAAACAAATACCATATGATTTCACTCACATGTGGAATGTAGGAAGCAAAACAAAGGAACAAAGGAACAAAGAGACAAACCAAAAAACAGACTCTTAAATATAGAGAACTGATGGATACCAAAGGGGAGGTGGGTGGGGTTATGGGTTAAAGAGGTGAATGGATTAAGAGAACACTTAGTGTGATGAGCTCTGAGTAATCACTATATTATACGCCAGAAACTAATATAACACTGGACATTAGGGGTGATGGTGGGTGAGTGGGCATTGAAGCTGTGTGCCTCGTTTCTCTTTCATTTCTACAGTACCCTTATTTTCTCCTTACATCCTCCTTTCCCCTCACTATGATGGCTCCAAGGGGCACCATCCTTTCTCTCTCTCCTTTCCCAGGAGCAATATTCCTCTAATGCTGCTAGTGGCCTCTCTCACCCACCTTCCCTATAGCTACTGTTATGAATTCCTAATTCCCAGGCCTGTGTTTGTATTTTCTCAGCTGTGTGGGGCATGTTTTCTTTCTGAGGGTCATTTTGCTTGTGCTACATTATAAACCTAATTTCTTTTCTCTCTCTTCACTATCTCTTAAGCCTCTCTCCTAGCCCTACTCTCCAGACTCAGAGGTTTGTAGTAGTAGGGGGTATAGCTCAGTGGTAGAGCATTTGACTGCAGCAGAGGTTTGTAGTAGCGATAGAACTATTGTAATTTGTTGTTTCTTTACATACAAGTAATTTAAAATTTGTGGTATTATCTATGTTATAGTAATGCTAAAGGTGTGAGTTGTTTATGGACTGTAAGTATGTATGTATGTATGTATGTGTGTGTGTGTGTGTGTTTCTTTTCAATCTTACGGCTTTTGGGGAGGATGTGTGGGTTTACATATGGACAGTTGCCATGATCTTCCAGACCCAAAAGTTCATCTCATTTAATTCTTACAGTAATCTTAAAAGATAGCTATAATTACCCCAGTTTTACAAACGAGTAAGCGGAGTCTTGGTGAAACTAAAAAACTTGCCCAAAGGCACACAGCTAAATGTGAGAACCAAGACTCCAACCAAACTTTGACTCCAACACTCATCTAAGCTCTTTCTACTATACAACACAACCTCCTCAAATAAGAAAAATCCCTTTTCAGCTCTCTCCCCAAGAATACAGGCTATTTAGTTGTGTTGGTAATTTGAAAATAAGTAACTTGGGAGATTTTATATTGACAGTATATTATGAGACTTACACACCAGACCCAACCATTCCTCTCCATAAAATCACAGAAGTAAAAAAGCAGAGTGAAAAACAGTAAAACAAGTTTATAGCAAACATCTGCACTCCTAATTCTTCTCCTCTCTATATTCTAATACATTTAAACATGTATCCTATTGATAGATGTTTTGGGGGTTTTACCCAAGCTTTAAGAACTACCAGTATGCTATCAAATACTATATCATCTTTCTGATGCAGGCCTCTGTCTTGAACTTCAGACCCAAATATTCAAGTGCCAACTAAACATCTCCTAGTAGACAGATCAACAAATAGCCACGAAACACACTAGATTCCTCCCGGAAAACAAAAGGGAACACAAACTTGTTCCTCAACCTGTATTCCCTATTATAGCAAATGGTGTGCTGACAGTATTCAGCTGCTCACCCAAGACAGAACTCTGGGAGTCATCCCAGATTCATTTGACATGCCTCTTCCTCAAATGCTTTTTATAACTGGACATTAATCATTATTTACTGTATCTTCTAAGTCACTCTCAAATTCGTCCATAGTCATCGGGCCCACAGTCTAAGTCCATACTCTTATCATTTCTACTCATTTAATTTTAGGAACTTCCTATCTAACCATAGTATCCCTAGCGTCGACTCTCATCACCATTACCAAAAGACTGCTCACAAGAATGTGTGTATGTAAGTTATACACACACATATATACAAACACAAATTCCCCTAACTTACTCTCTTCTTTTCAGAAACTCAATCCATCTTTTACAGAGTTGTCAGAGAACCTTTCTAAACTACCACGAATCACGTTATTCCAATAGTTAAATTCTTTAATGGCTCCTCACTGCCTATCAAATGAACTCTGAGCTTCTTAGAAGGATTTACAAACCCATGATCTTTCCTTGTCTATCTCTTCACATACCTGATGCTACATTAGGTATTTGTTTATCTAAATAATATCTGAATGTCTACCATGAGTCAGGCTCTGGGGTGCGCTCCAGTGATAGATAAGATAACGCTGTTGGTCCTTGTGCTTTCCTGTGTCAACAAGGACAGTGCCTTGAATGTGTGATGCTGAGTTCTACTTCTGTATCCTGCACATGCTGTTCCTTCTACCTGGGATGTTCTTCCCCATTGTCTTCATTTAGCTAACTTTCATCCTTATCTCCATCAGGAAGCCTTTGGTTACCTCCCCTTCTCTGAATTAACACTGTGCACATCTATCAGTGTTCATGTTATTGTATTCTAACTGCTTAGCCTTCCTCATTTCCATGGGATCCTTAAATACTATGTCCTTCAGTGCCTCTAAAATCCAAAAGATAAGAGCGCCTATGACAAAGTAAGATTTCAATGAAGGTATGCCGAAGGTTGCCAAACAAGACATGTTTCATTTAGCTTACCCCACTATCCAGCAAGTTTGGTAGACGGAACACTTTTGTTAGTGCTCCAAATTGGTCCTCCTTAGTTTGAGCAGTACTTGTCTATCTATTTAGTTGGTTTATGCTGTGGTCTGTCAGCCATTAACATTCTATTTTCTTTTTTCTTTTTTAAGAGAGGGAGAGAGAGAGAAACTTAAGCAGGCTCCATACTCAGCACAGAGTCTGATGCAGAGCTCGATCTCATGACCGTCAGATCATGACCAGAGGGGAAATCAAGAGACGGACTTTTAACCAACAGAGCCACCCAGGTGCCTAAACATTCTATTTTCTATTAATTATATGATTTGGAGGAAAGAGTTTGACTATTTTCCAAGAATAAAAGAACAGGGCTTTTTTGGGGGTGAACATTTTGTTGAAGAATCACGCATATATAGAAAGGCATGCTAATCATACGCATACAACCTCAATGGCTTTTTACAAGTTAATGACACCCAGATCAAGAAAGAAAACATTATCAGCATTTCAGAAGCCCCCTCTTGCATCTCCTTTCCAGGTGCTACACCTCACCGCTCACCAAGGGTAAACATAATTCTAACCTCTAGCACCACAAATGAGTTTTGCTTTTTAGTAGGTTATATAACGGAATCATGAAGTATGTACTCTTCTATTTAGTTTCTTTGGTTCAGCATTATATTAGTGAGAGTCATCCATTAAAGATCGGATTATTTGTGCCAGATGTTAGCAAGTGAGCATTAGAGAGCTGTGAGCTATGTTCCTGGGCTACAAGCTTCTACTATTAAAATAATTCCAAATAGCATAGAGACATCAGCCAAAAAAAAAAAAAAAAATCCCTAATTATATACTGTAAGATAGTAAATCATCAAATCAGCAAAGGATCTCCTTAGGGACCAAGCTCTAATGTAGGGAAACCACACTAAATGGGCCTTTAGTCATACAAACGAAGAACTCTCTTTTTTGCACTGGAGAGGACTGTCCCTGCCTCTCTGCTACGGACATACTTTTCATCCTGCCTGAGGTTCAAAACACCACACACCAGGCTGCCCTCGTGCCTGGATAGCCTTCTAACCCCACTTGTGCTCTGACATCCCATAATAAGCCATGAGCCCTTGCGGCTGCCCTCCTCACCCCAGCTGGCCCCCAATATCCCATGCTAGCCTGCTTCTCACGTGGACACCTCTTCACTCAACTTGGGCTCCCAAGCCTGCTGTCCGTATTGCATGAAAGCAGGAAAAGAAAGAAGGGCTAGTGTACTGGTTCTCAATCTGGGACAATTTCCCCCCCAGGAGACATTTGGCAATGTTTGAAAACATTTTTGATTGAAACAACTGGGGGGTGGGACGGTGTCGCTGGCATCTAGGCCAAAGATGTCGCCAAACATCCTACAATGCACAGAACAACTCCCCTGACCTCACACCACCCTGCCCAACAATGATAAATTATCTGGCCCAAAATGTCAACAGTACTGAGGTTTGACAAATTCTGGGACAGCAGCACCTTTTAAAACTTAAAATATGGGTATCTTCTTACTGAGCAATTCTAGAAATATACTTTATAGAATAAACTCTTGCAATAATGTCTGAAGATACAGTTAAAGATGTTTACCTCAACGTTGTTGTAACAGAAAACAAAAGAATAAAAACAAAATGACCTAAATTTCTACTGTTGGAGGATCAGACATACAAACGTTGCTTGGCACATAGTAGGTATTAAAAATATTCATTAAATAAATCAGACTACGAATGAATGGATAATATACCCATAGTGAAATAATATTCAGAAGAAGTAGGTCTATATTTAATGATACAGAATAATGTCTAGAATAAGAATCAAAAAATTAAATGATAGTACATGTATATATACTTTTGTACATGCATACATGTGTATAAATAGTGTAATCCTGTTTTTTTTTAAATATATACATTAGTATATATACTGCAAATAAGTGGAGAAAAATACACTAAGCTGTTATTAACAAATATCTCTGGGAGGTAGAAATATAAGGAAATTTTGATTTCTATATTATAAATGTCTATAATTGTTTGGAGTTTCTAGAATATACAGTAAAACCTTGGTTTGTAAGTAATAATTCATTCTGGAAACATGCTTGTAATCCAGAGCACTTGTATATCAAAGCAAAATTTCCCCATAAGAAATAATGGAAACTCAGATGATTCATTCTGCAATCCAAAAATATTCATATAAAAATGATTACAATTGTAATATAATACAAAATAATAAAGAAAATGCACAATATAAAGAAAAATAAACAAATTAACCTGCACTTACCTTTGGAAACCTTCATGGCTGGTGTGAGGGAGACAAGAGAGAGGGGGGTTACTGTGTAGGACGACTTTCACTATCACTAATGGAATCACTGCTCTCTATTGGTTCAATGGAATCTTTTTCTTTTCGTGCAACTGTAACAAGGAACCTATCCAATGACCTAGAATGAAGCAAAGCATTCCTAAGCTTACTCTTGTATGGAAAAGCAAAAGCCTGTCCATAGGTGCTTTGAAGTGACAAAAAAAAAAAACAAACCACACACTAGTGCCACTTGTGGGCACCTCCCGACATTCTGAAAAATCACTGATTTCTCCCCAAACACCATGACCTGAGACTAAGAGCAACAAGCATGGGAGATGGATCACCCACAATCTCGAAGTGTGAGAGAGAGATTACGGGGTAGCGGGGAGAGAGAGAAAGAGAGACAGAGGAACCATTGGCTCAGTTGTGATCATGTGATGCTCATCGCTCATTTATCAAGTTACGATTTATTAGAAATGTTTGCTTATCTTGTGGAATACTTGCACAGAACAAGTTACTCACAATCTAAGGTTTTACTTTAAATGTTTTAGTTTTATATTCGGTGTGATGGTTAAGCCCATGTCCCAACTTAACTGGGCCACAGGGTACCCAGATAATTGGTCAAACATTCTGGGTGTTTCTGTACAAGTGTTTTTGGATGAGGTTAACATGTAAATATAGACTGAGGAAGGCAGATTGCCCTCTGTAATGTGGGTGGGCCCCATCTAATCGGATGAAGGCCTGAATAAACAAAAGGCTGACCTTCCCTCACATAGGAGGAATTCTACCTGGTGGCCTTTTAACTGGGACATTAAGCTCTTCTGGTTGACAGCCTATGATAGGGGCCCCGGCTCTGCAAACTTGCCAGCCTCTCTAATTGTGAGAGCCAATTCCTTGTAATCTCTTTGTCTCTGGAGAACCCTAATGCATTCAGGAAAAATAAAGGTCACATATTTTGAAGAAACTCCTAGAAAACCACCCTATATCTACTTTCCTCCCATTTCTTGTAACAGGATACCAATTCATTTAGGGCACCAATATGCTCAGTCAAAGGGCTATTTCTAGTCTATCTGTGCAGCTAGGTTCAGTCATGTGACTGAATTTGGGTAACAGGATATCACAAATTACTGGTGGTACAGTTCTTTGACTTTTACCTCTTTTTTTCCTGCCACCTATATGTCTTGAGCTCCTCGAGATCTCTCGGATCAAGTCATTTACTATAATATTGTAATTTAGAATGTTAAACAGAAAATTATAGGCCCAATATGGAGTCACTTATACCAGACCAAGTCACCAAACTGGCTTAATACATAACAACTTAACTGTAGTTCCAATCTCCCCCAGAAACGTAGTGTTGTCAGTCAGAAATTTCCTGATCAGAAAAATGATGAAATCTGTTTCTTGGACCCTCTCCATCCCCCCAAAGGAAGATGAGGCAATCCATGTACAGAATAAGACCCCCTGCCCATTCCTCTAAGGGAAGGGGACCAAGTCTGAAATAATTCTTTTCCTTGCTAGTAATGTCTTGCCCGACCCTTCTTCCTCATAAAAACCTTCCATTTTGCACAACTCCTGGGATGGTGCCTGATAAATGAATCACTTAATAAAACCAATTATATCTTCAAATTTACTCAGCTGAATTTTTTTTTTTAACAATAATAAGAAATACCTATTTAGTCTTTGCCCTTGTTTCTGGCACAAAGCTCCAAAACCCTTTGAAATTTCTTAAGAGATGAGAAAGATAAAGGTATCTTTTGTTATGTTAATGAGGTGATTTTGGAATATCCCTAGATCACCTAAGGATGGGCTGGTCACCAGATCTGGAATTTTCAGCCCCACCCTCTCACCTCCTGGGAGAGGGACTGGAGGTTGAATCAATCACCATCGGCCAATGATTTAATCAGTCATACCTATGTAAAAGAGTCTACTTAGAAACCCAAAAAGAGGGGCACCTGGGTGGCTCAGAAGGTTGCACTGACAGCACAGAGCCTGCTTGGGATTCTTGCTCTCTGCCCCTCTCCCACTCATGCATGTACTCTCTCAAAAATACATGAATAAAGATTAAAAAAATAGGGGCGCCTGGGTGGCTCAGTCGGTTGAGTGGCCGACTTCGGCTCAGGTCATGATCTCATGGTCTGTGAGTTCGAGCCCCGTGTCGGGCTCTGTGCTGACAGCTCAGAGCCTGGAGCCTGCTTCGGATTCTGTGTCTCCCTCTCTCTCTCCCCTTCCTTTGCTCATGTCTCTACGTCTCTCGAAAATAAATAAATGTTAAAAAAAAAAAAAAAGATTAAAAAAATAATAAAGTAAAACACAGCAGAATCTCATGGTGGCATGAACTTGCACAGATATATACTTAAAATGTCACCTTACTTTGTAGTTATAGAATGGTGAGATCTCGATACGTCTGTTAAACAGACTATGTAGTTAGGGACCAGAGAAAAACTTTTCACAGGATAAATCATGTAAGGAACATGTTAGAACTGGATTAGCAGAGTATTACTTTTTCATTTATAACAGCACTCACTGAAAGTCATTTTAAACTGAACATAATTAAGACTAATACTTAAAATTGCTACCTGCCTATCAGAAAATAAGTAATTACCTTAATTATAACTTTTAGGCAAAAAAGAAAGGCCTTTACTAGAATCATGTTCATTGTGGTGTTATTTACAATAGCCGAGATATGGAAAATATGGAAATAACCTAAGTGACCATCAAAGGATAAGTGACTAAGGAAGATGCAGTGTGTGTATGTGTATAAACACACATACACAATGGAATACTATTCAGCATAAAAAAGAATGAAATCTTGCCATTTGGGTCAACATGGATGGACCTTGAGGGCATTATGCTAAGTGAAATAAGTCATACAGAGAAAGACAAATACCACAAGATCTTACTGATACGTGGAATTAAAACAAAAACAAAGCAAGCTAATAGACACAGAGAACAGACTGATGGCTGGGGGGGGGGGGAGCGGGTGAAATGGATGAAGGGAGTCAAAAGGTACAAACTTCTAGTTATAAGACAGATAAGTTATGAGAATGTAGTGTACAGCATGGTGACTGCAGTTAATAACATTACTGTATCGAATACCTTGTTTTATTGTGCTTCACAGACACTGCGTTTTCTTTACAGTTTGAAGATCTGTGGCAATCCTGCATTGAGCAAGTCCACCAGTGCTATTTTTCTAACTGCCCTTGTTCACTTTGCGTCTCTGTGTCACACTTTGGTAATTAATGCACTATTTCAAACTTTCTCATTATTATTATTTCTCATCATTATTGTTTCTCACCATTATTCTATTCGTTACGGTGATCTGTGATCCGTGATCTTTGATGTTACCACTGTAATTGTTTTAGGACACCATGAGCTGCACCCATGTAAGACGGCAAACTTAACTAATAAATGTGTGTCTGACTGCTCACAGATGGCCCGTTACCCATCTCTCTCCCTCTCCTCAGCTCTTCCTATTCCCTAGGATACAATAATATTGAAATTAGGACAATCGAGAGCCCCACGATGGCTTCTGAATGCTCGAGTGAAAGGAAGAGGTGCACATCTCCCACTTTAAATCAAAAGCTAGAAATGATTAAGCTTTAGTGAGAAAGGCCTGTTGAAAGCTAGGCCTCTTGTGCCACACAGTTAACCAAACTGTAAATGTAAAGGAAAAGTTCTTGAAGGAAATTAAAAGTGCTACTCCAGTGAACATACAAATGGTGAGAAAGCAAAAACAGCCTTATTGCTGATATGAGGAAAGTTTTGATGGCCTGGGTAGAAGATCAAACCTCCCATAACATTCCCTGAGGCCAAAGCCTAATCCAGAGCAAGGTCCTCACGCTCTTCAGTTCTACGAAGCTGAGAGAGGTGAGGAAGCTGCAGAAAAGTCTGAAGCTAGCAGAGGTTGGTTCATGAGGTTTAGGGAGAGAAGCTCTCTCTCTAACATAAGAGTACAAAGTGAAGCAGCAAGTGCTGACGTAGAAGCTGCAGCAAGTTACTCAGAAGATGTAGCCAAGATAATTAGTGACGGTGGTTACATTTTCAATGTAAAGGAACAGCCTTCTATTGGAAGAAGACGCCATCGAGGACTTTCACTTGCTAGAGGCTAATGCAGTTGGTGACTCTGAGTTGAAGCAAATGCTCATTTACCATTCTGAAAATCCTAGGGCTCTGAAGAATAATGCTAACTCTACTCTGCCTATACTCTGTAAGTGGAACAACAAAACTTGGACAAGAGCGCATCTGTTTATAACATGGTTTACAAGATATTTTAAGCCCACTGTTGAGACTTACTGCTCAGAAAAAAAAAAAGATTCCTTTCAAAATATTATTGCTCATTGAAAAGGCACCCAGTCACACAAAAGCTCTGGTGGAGATAGATGTATAGCAAAATTAACGCTGTTTTCATGGCTGCTAACACAACATTCATTTTGCATTCTATGGACCAAAGAAAAATATAAACTTTTAAATCTTATTATTTAAGAAGTATGTTTAACAAGGCTACAGCAGCCATGGTTAGTGATTTTCCTGATGGATCTAGGCAAAGTCCATAGAAAATCCGCTGGAAAGGAGTCACTATTCTAGGTGCCACTAAGAACATCATGATTCATGGGAAAAAGTCAAAATACCAACATGAACAGGAGTTTCAAAGCAGTTGATTTCAACCCTCAAGGGTGACTTTGAGGGTTCAAGACTTCGGTGGAGGAAGTCATTGCAGATGTGGTGGAAACAGCCAGACAACTAGACTTAGAAGTGGAGCCCGGGGACGGGACTGAACTGCTACAATCTCAGGATAAAACCTGAGTGGACAAGGGAGTTGCTTCTTATAGATGAGCAAGGAAAGTGGTTTCGAGATGGAATCTATTCCTGGTGACGATGCTTGTGAAGACTGTGGAAATGACGACAAAGGACTTAGAATACGACATAAGCTTAGTTGATAGGGCAGCAGGATATTTTGAGAGGACAGACTCCAATTTTGAAAGAAGTTCGACTGTGGTTAAGATTCTATCAGATAGCACTGAATGATGCACAGAAATTGTGAAAGCAAGAATAAAACAGACACAGAAAACTTCATTGTTGTTTTAGGTTAAGAAACCGCCACAGGGGGCGCCTGGGTGGCTCAGTCGGTTAAGCGGCCGACTTCAGCTCAGGTCATGATCTCACCCTCTGTGAGTTCGAGCCCCGCGTCGGGCTCTGTGCTGATGGCTCAGAGCCTGGAGCCTGCTTCAGATTCTGCGCCTGCCTCTCTCTCTCTCTGCCCTTCCCCTGCTCATGCTCTGTCTCTCAAAAATAAATAAACGTTAAAAAAAAATAAAAAAAAAAAAAAAGAAACCACCACAGACACCTCAACCTTCAGCAACCACCATCCTGATTAGTCAGCAGCCATCGGTACTGAGGCAAGACCCCCCACTAGCAAAAAGATCATGATTCACTAAAGCTCAGATGCTGGTTAGCATTTTTTAGCCATATTTAAAATTAAGTTATGTACGTTTTTTTTTTTTTTTTTAGACATAATGCTATTGCATACTTGATAGACTACAGTATAGTGTAAAGACAACTTTTATATGCACTGGAAAACCAAAAACTTCATTTGACTTGCTTTATTGTGCTATTTGCTTTATTGCGGTGGTCTGGAACTGAACTGACCTGTACTTGAAAGTTACTAAGAGAGTAGATCTTAAAAGTTCTCATCATAAGAAAAAAATAAGTTTTTGGTAAATATGTACGGTGATAGATGTTAATTAGGCTTGCTGTAGTGATCATTTTATAATATACACAAATACGGAATCACTGTTATACACCTGAAACTAATGTAATATGTCAATTACACCTTAATAGAAATGAGGGAAAAAAAAGGTTTTTGTTGACTAGAAAACAACTGACAAGGTCCATTTTCCACTATGAACATTTTCTTCATTTAAGCAAAAGGCTGAGTGATCTCTTATGTGTGGGTGGCGGAAGCTTGGCAATAAAGATATTTATGTATAAAAAGCCACACTTCTGCCAGGTGGCAGAGAGAACAACTATAAGACTTCTAAAGGACTGTTTTCTAGAACTATTTCGACCCATATTGTACTCTGCAGGATACAGAAAGCAAGTCTTCACCCTTCTCCTCCAGCTTCGCATGCCCCTGTAGCTTTCTGCACTTAGGGGCCCAAGGCAGGCCTGTAATTCACTGCTCTAGAAACTTATGCAGCCAATCTGACCACACAGGACTTAAAGTGGAACAAAGTCATAGAGCAAGGGAAAATAAGAATGGTGGAGGATTGGTATTCAGGGGAAGAAGAAAGCGGCAAGGATTAGATATAAGAAAAACAGAAGACATAAGGAGGAGATAGAGACCAGGAGGATGGAAAAGAAAGAGTGAAGATTAAGAAAAATCATTCTTAAGGTTTATTGTAAATTAACTATTTGGGAACTCTGAGTATACTTCTCATAGAATTAATGCTGTGGATGGTAGGTAAGTTTCCAGGATCAGCCCCACAGAGGCCTACCTAAAGCATTTGTGCCTAGTACACTGATGAATTGTTTCTATCAAATCATCCTTCGAAGAGGAAGGGGTTTCTCTCCCCAGTTCCGGTGTGCTCACCTTATTGGGTTCTTGCAGGGTGTGCATTTACTTTTCAGCAGCGCCCCTGTGCTAACAGCAGTAGTGCCCTCCCATGGGCAGCAACCCCCCCCAAGCAGTTTCAGAGCGGAATGTCACCTGCTAGGCACTCCCCTGTGGAAGGCCTCCCCCAGTTGTCCAGGGGGCAGATTTCCAGCAGTCCTCCTGGGGTGACATCTCAGTGACCACTGCCGCACTCCCTAACAAGGTCAGAATCTCAGGCCTGAGAGGAAACGGCCTCTTCCTGGGGTGCTCTAGCTCAGTCATAGGGGTGGTGGCTACTACGTGCATCTGCTAATTCTGTATTCTTCAGAGTTCTCTTTGCCCTGTTACTTCATTCCTCTGATAATTCTTTATGTTACAATTTATACTATGTGTTTTTGCTCCTTATTGGACTCTTAATTGATATAACAAGATTAACACAAAAAAATCCCAAACAGTCAATAATACAGAGCATAACATATACTCAGATTCACCAGTAAGCAGAGAAAGATGGAATCTGAAACAGTGCCATTCCTAGGTACATACTCTAGAGAAATTCTGGCACATCTGCACAGGAAATATGTATAAAACTGTTTATCACAACAATGTTCATCATGGCAAAAAGTTGCAAGCAACTACTTGTCCAAAGAGGAAAACAAACTGTGGTATATTCATACAGCGTAACACTATTATACAAGGCTAAAAACGAACAGCTGAAGTTACATGTGTCAGCATGGATAAACCCCAAAAACCTAACCTGAACCAGAAAGCAAACTGCAGAAGGAAACAAACAGAAATGGCATTTACATAAAGCCAAAACAAGCAAAAAAAAAAAAAAAAGCCTATGGATATAATAATCTAAAAAGTGTATGGGAATGAGTAACAGATTAAGGAGGGTAGTTACTTCTGGACTGAAGAAAGGGGTATAGAAGGGGTCACAGAAGAGATTTTGATTATAATCTGTAATGTTTAATTGTTAAGCTAAGTGACAGGGAGTAGTGATTGTTAGTTATCTAGCTCTTTCTATATACTTGAGATATTCAAAATAAAATCAATAATTAATAATAAATTGGGGGCACCTGACTGGCTGAGTCGGTAGACTCAGGGTTATAAATTCAAGCCCCATGGTGTGTGTAGAGATTACTTAAAAAATAAAGTCTTAAAGAAAAAAAAAAGGCCATGGGGGGGATGAAAAAAACTAATAATAAACTGACATTTCTCAGAAGGTGGGTGATAAAATAAAAACGTATTATGTATGAAAAGAAAGTTTTATCAGTAAATAGAATGAAAGGTATATTAGGATCTCGATATCCAAATATTACCTACCACTTGAATACCTGAATACTTGTTCATTCGCTGCATAAGAAACTATATAATCTGGAAGAATAATGTAAGACAAAAATAATTACACAACCATTACCCTAATCATTATTTATCTTGGTCGCAATGTTATAATTGCAAAACTGGACTCATAATTAGCAATCACACAAAATTCTGTCTTATGAAACAAACACCTATACCTCAAAACATATCCGGGCTCACATCTGAAAGTAACAATTACACTAGGAATAATAGATTACATTCGGGCAAGAGCTACTGTCAATAATACCTACCACTCACCAAGGTTAAAACAGTTTCTTAGAGGTGAGAAACTCCGGACGATATAACATACCCTAAATACTATTTGCTTCTTTTGATTCCGGGAACAAGGCCCTTTGGGTTTCAGAACCTGTATATATTTATTAGTTCTTCATTAGTGTAACTGTAAAGTTTAATGAGCACTTTACTGTTCTTGTATTGGTTTGCTGGGGCTACTATAACAAAATACCACATTCTGGGTGGTTTATGCAAGAGAAATTTATTTTCTTACAATTCTGGAGGCTAGAAGTCCGAGATTAAGGTGTTTGCATCTTTCGTTGCTCCTGAGGTCTCTCTCGCTACAGCCCCACAAGGTCTTTTCCTTGTGCACATGCATCCCTCCTGACTTGTTCTGTGTCCGAATTTCCTCTTCTCATGACACTGGTCAAACTGGGTTAGTGCCTACTCTTAATAGTCTTATTTTAGCTTAATCATCTCAATTAAGGCCCTATCTCTACACACAGTCACATTCCAAGGTAGTGGTGTTTCCACGTATGTGGAAAGGACAAAATTCAGCCCGCAGCAGTTCTCAAAAATTTTTATGACACGATCCTTTCAGGTTTTCCCACTGCATTTTCACCCTTTTCTCAAATTTTAATTCAAAAGCAGCAGATTTTAGGTGCCATTTGTAATCTTTTCATTTCAAATGGAGAAAAAGCTTTAAATCATTGGCCCTTTTGTCTTTAGCCTTCCACATTTAATATTTGGGTGATTCTAGGCAATGCAGAATTTTACATGCTTAGGAAAAATGTTCTCTAGGTCCATGGTTAGTTAAAAAATGTTTGATATAATCTACATGGATATGGGAAAAAACCTGTGCCAAAAATGGAGTATATAACATGAAAACAGACTTTTGAATTTTTAATGTTAATTTTAGCTTAGTGGAGGATAATCAATTCAATACTATGGCCATATTCCATCAGATTATTAAAATCAAAAGAATATGAATTAACAAATTTGGAACTTTCAGAATCAGCAAAGTGTCATTCAAACCTATCTTATCTTCTCATCTTCTCTTTCTATACTGTACAAGTTTCCTACAGTTTCACCACTGGTTCTCTCAAACTTGGCCAACTATCGGAATCACTTTAGGAATTAAATTAAAATATGGATTTTTCAGATTTCTTTCTACATACTTAATAAATCATAGCTTTCTAGAGATAGGGTCCAGAAATATGTATTTTTTTTTAAATCTTTATTTTGAGAGAGAGAAAGAGACAGAGAGAACATGTGCACAAGCAGGGGAGGGGCAACGAGAGAGGGAGAGAGAGAATCCAAAGTAGGCTCCAGGATGACAGCGTGGAGCCCAACACGGGGCTTGATCCCACGAATGGTGAGATCATGACCTGAGCCGAAACCAAGAGTTGGATGCTTAACCAATTGAGCCACCTAGGCACCCCAAAGACATGTATTTTTTGAAAAGTTCTTCAGGTTATTACCGTAAAGCAAAATGCTCAGAAGTGAACACTAGTTCCCAACCAGCTTAAATTAGTAATCACCAGAAATATTTTGAGCACATTCTCATACATACTTATTTCTAAATTATGCATATGTATTACTGTTCTACATATATTACCTACATTAGAAAACATTCGAAAATAGAAAATTTGAAGGGATGAAATAGAAAGTAAATATAAATTCAAACATTTTCATTACAACATCCCTAATAGAGTGTTTGCATACAGATTTTAGAGACCTTGGCTTAAATTATGAAGATCTTTGCATCTTTAATTGCAACACCGTTTTCTTCTGAGTGCCAGACCTATATATCCAACTGCCCACTGGATGCTTCTATCTGGGTATGCAATAGGCACCTTAAACGCAATATAGCAAAATAAACTACTATTTACTCTCCTTCTGCCACCCCAAGGTGAACTTGGTAGGAAATCTTTTCTTCCTCCATAATCTTAAAAACATTAGGGATAAGCCAGACTACCCCCCTCCTACTCATATGGCATTGATAGTGTACATTCTACTTAACATCTTGCTCCAACCCTCCAATAACCAGTCAGAAAGTGTTGCCTTAGACCCTGCCTCTCTCTTGAATACTACAATAACTCC
This sequence comes from Paguma larvata, assembly GCA_030068075.1. Classification (NCBI taxonomy): domain Eukaryota; kingdom Metazoa; phylum Chordata; class Mammalia; order Carnivora; family Viverridae; genus Paguma; species Paguma larvata. Next base: position 3,692,114 of record CM057827.1, read on the forward strand.
TTTACTGGTCTTCCTGATTATGACATCATATTCCCAGATTTCCATGTATCTTCTATACTGCTGCCAAAGTCATAACCTCAAAATGCAAATCTGATCAAGGTATTTCCCCATTTTATACCTTCCAGTGTTTTATTCTCACAGGATAAATCTAAATTTCCAGTATGAAAAAGATTGATCTAGTCCTTGGATACCTATATCCAGCTTCTTTCCTCTACCTTCTTCCCCTCTTATTCCCAATGCCCCTTCCTCTAGAGAACCTCCTGAGTCCTCTGAACGTATAAGTCCTTCTTCAAGAATCCAGGCCTCTAACCATGCCATTCCCTCTGCCAATAACAGCCTTTAAGATCCAAGTCAAGTGTCTACTTCTCTGGAAAGTTTTTTATAAACTTGCTTAACTGACTGAGCCAGTCAGGTCCACCCTTGGTTTCTGTAAACTTGAGGTAGAGATGGTCCCTCTCCTCTGTTACCTAACAGACACTAGGATGAATATTTGTAGAATGATGGTAACAAAATGTGACCTGCTGAGTTAAAAAAGTATTGAAGAAAAATAATTCACATTACAAAAAAGAATAACACATTATAAGAGAGAAGCACAAAGTTCAGGAAGATGGCAAACAAATGTCAGCCTGCCAAAACAGTTCCTCTTCAGGTGGATTCACTGGCTATAAATGTGATCATCTCAGAATGTAAGCTCTAAATTGGGTCAAAAATCAAAGAAAGTAAAATCTTTTGTAAAGAAGAGGAACAAGGGAGAAAAGAAAGATTCATGTAGTCAAAATTCAGAATACTAACAAGCATAAAAGCCAAGACGTGAACATACGCAAAAAGAAGCTGAGGAAAACATTTAAGAAATTCCTGAGCCTAAAGTCACAAAAAACTTGAGGATTACATTTAAAAATCATCAAATAGAAGGAATAAAGAACAATAAAAATGGACGAGTGATTCTTACATAGGTTACAAATAATCTAAGATATTAAGTACTATTGGCATATAATCTTCACATCAGCTCAGACAGTACAATCTGTGAGGTCAGAGATGGTACGCAGGAGCAAGGGAGCTGGCTAGGGGCTCAGAAGGCTCGGCCTAATTCCAGTTCCATTTTTAACTTCTCTCTGTAACACCTATAACATGAGGATATTCTATCTCACTGTGGGGTTATAATAGGGATTAGTGAAAGCACTCCATAAATTATAAAATCCCGTTCCTAATTATGCCGTTACTCTAATTCACCAAATATCTTTTAAAGCGTCCAAAACCACATGCAGTGGTTAAATCTGGCAAGATCAAGACTCGCCTTCTAGAATCCTCAAGCCATTTGGCTCAACTAAACTCCCTTTTCCCCTACCATCTCTTCCAAAATGAAAACCTCACGCTATGGCAACTGGTGCAATCCAAAAACTAATATAAGCTTAAAACCTGTAGATGAGATCACTGCAGACATACAGTGACGGGCAGGTTAATCCAGTGCTCTGATTTAGTTCCCATTGATACCAGTTAAGGAGGGGAGGGGATTCCTTGGATGAGAAAACAGATCCTCTAGAGTCTGTTTTTACATGGAGCTGTAAGAAATAAGATAGAAAAAGAAAGGTGGAAACTAGGAAGCATGAGAAATTAAATGCTGCGGTTGGTTTGGTAGGCTGAATGTAGTATGCCAGCGGAAAGAGGCAGCAGCAAATAGTTCTGAAGTACGAGTCTAGCAGTCACTTTTACCCTATAGCCCATGAAAACAGCTGCAGAAGACATGCTGATTCTCACTCCGTGTGGCAAACAGACACTTGATCCATGTTAGCTCACTAAAGGTATTATTGTTGTCCTTTCCAACACTCCTGGGCAGAAAGACACGTAGGATATGAGAGTAATAGGTTGTGCCTAACAAAAAGACATATAAAAAAGGCCACCAAGAATGTAAAGAGTAAATCAGTTTGCTAAGTTGGAAGGACAGACTTCTATCTCTAGTCATGATGGAGTAATGCACACTGGATTTACTGCCCGACCTTAAACAACTAGAAAATCAGATCAAATACATGGAACAACGGGGTGCCTGGGTGGCTCCGTTGGTGAGTCAGCTAAGTGTCTGACTCTTGGTTTCGACTCAGGTCATGATCTCATGGTTTGTAAGTTCGAGCCCCACATCAGGCTCTGTGCTGACAGCGTAGAGCCTACGTGGGATTCTGTCTCCCTCTCTCTTCTCTGCCCCTCCCCACTCTCTCTCTCTCAAGAATAGTTAAAAAAAGAAAGAAAGAAAGAAATCTTTAATAAAAAAGTACATATGGAACGATGATTTTCAGATATTGCACAACAGGCGGAAGACCACGATCACTGGGAGAACTCCTGCAGCTGCCTAAACTCAGTGGCTGGAGCTTCCGTTCTGCAGCCCCAGGAGAGCTAACCCAGAGTCTGGCCGTCTTGCTCAGACGCCAAATGATGCAGAGTTCAGAGAGGCCACGGTAGATAGAATCTGTGTACCAAAATATTGGTAAACAGAGGGCTATACAGAAAGACAGACAGTGCTAGACAGTGCTGACGAACTCTAGAGAAATTTCTTTAAGTCTTTGTTCGCTTACCTATGCACACATGGGGGAAAACTATTTGAGGCCAAGGCAGAGACCACTGGAAAGGAGTAAGTGTACCAATCGTTACAGCTCTTTTAATGCTGAGAATAGTTCAAGCTCCGGTAAGCAAGAGTAAAAAAGACTTAATTCCCTGGGGCCTGGAGTAATGTCCTCAGAAAGGTATTGCCTTAGTAGTTGGAATAAACGGTCCCCAAACTAAAGGCAGCTCTGATCACCTTAATAAAGCTCAAAAGAAAGCCTTGATAGGATCACACAAATTTGAACGTAACCTTGTACTAGAGCAAAGCCAACAGTATTAAAGAAATCCTACAAAACCCAGCACACAACAGAAAATTTACAGTATCTGGCATCCAAAAAAAAAAAAAAAGAAAGAAAGAAAAGAACAAGTGTTCAAAGCAGCACACAAATCTAACCCATAACCAAGAGAAAGTCAATCAACAGCAGATCCTGAAACAACACAGATGGTAAAATTAGCAGACTAACGATGTTAAAACCATTACACTTGCCAGAGTCAAGAAGATAGAGAAAACATGAACATGATGAGGAAGGGCATGGAAGATATAAAAAATACTTAAAGTGAATTTCTATAGATGAAAAAAAAACTCATCAGAAATAATAAGTATATCAAATGAGAGCAATTGCGGATTACACATTGCAGAAGACCAATGAACTTCTTGAAGTTTATAACAAAGCAAAAGAACATTCAAAAACATATCAATAGAAACCACCCACAATTAACTACAGAGTAAAAAGAAAAAGCTAAAAAAGAAAATGCACGAAGCTGTGGGACAGTATCAAGCAGGCTGACATATGTGCAGTAGGAATTCCAGAAAATGGGTAGGGTAAACAGAAAAAAAATTTTTCTCAGAGAAATAATAGCTACATATTTTCCAAATTTGATGAAATCTTCTAGACCCTCAAAAAATCCTATGCAGAAGAAATATGAAGAAAGCCACACCAAACACATAATCAAATTGGGGGTGGAAAAGCTGTCAGAAAAAAAGGTGACATCTAGAAGAAAAAGTAACAGGATTTTCTCATCAGAAAATATACAAATGAGGGGTGCGGTGCGGTGCCTGGGGGGCTCAGTCGGTTAAGCATCTGACTCTTGATTTCGGCTCAGGTCATGATCTCCCAGTTTGTGAATTTAAGCCCTGCATGGGCTCTGCGCTGACAGCTCCATCCTGCTTGGGAGTCTTCCTTTCTCTCTGCCCCTCCCCTGCTTGTGCAAGCGCATGCACACTGTCTCTCTCTCTCTCTAAATAAATACATAAAAACTTAAAAAAAGAAAAAAAGAAAATATACAAATGAAAGGCACTGGAGTGACATGTTTACGTTCTGAATGGGGAAAAAAACATTGACCTAGGATTCTGGCAAAAATATCTGTCAAAAAATGAGGAAGAAATAAAGACTTTTAAAGACAAAAGCCACGAGAATTTATCATCAGCAGATTCGTACTAAGAGAAAACGTAAAGGAAGGTCTTCAAGCAGAGTTTCCATGAAGGAATGAAGAACAGAAATGATAAATATTTGGTAAATATAAGACTTGTTTTTTCATTTAAAGAAATCTCTTAAAATTGACCTCTTAAAGCAAAAATATTTTGGGGTTTATAACATATGTAGGAGTAAAATGCATAACAATAGCAAAACAGTTGTGAGGGTAAATGGAAGTACACCAATAAGGTTCTTTCACTCTACATGAAGTGACAAAATAATTTCTTAAGTTACACTATGACAAGTTAAAGATGCACTCTGAAAATCCTTGAGTAACCACTACAAAAATAAAAACACAAAAGTATAACTGAATCTCAGTCTTTGCTTAAAATGTAGAAATCTAAAAGAGCATTGCTCCTGCCTTTCAAACAAAAGACATACATTTAATTTCTAAAACTGTATTTTTCTCAAGTCTTTCATAGACCCAAGGTCACAAGGCAACTAACTAATACAATATCTAAGACCGGGATAAACTAGTTATGAGTACTTGCTTGCTAGGGGTAGTTACCGGATGTCATATAAGTGAGTAAAAAGATTTCAGCTAAATTTTTTTTTAAACAAATTGCTAAAGGTAAAGGGGGCTACAGTGAGAGTATAGAATCGCTGGGGCCTCAGACACAGAGTGACCGCATCCCCTTGCACATTCTTCTTCAAAAACTTTACACAGAGCTCCTATAGCTGGGGTAGAGGAGAAATCACTGAGAAGGACCCACTCCCAAGATTCAGACACTGTGCCTAAGAATGAGGCTGAATCAGAACAACAGAGAATGCCCCTTCTCCTCTCTCCCACCATCATCCCCAATATAGGAAGCATTTAATCGACTGCTGGGGGAGGAAAACAGCATGGAGAAAAACTCTGTGGCAAACCAGCCCTCACCCTAACTAGAAGGTAATGCCAGGAAACTTGGAAGCCCGTGGTGCACTGATGATAGCAGCTACAGGAACAAAACCCAAACCCAGCTTAACTCCCAACCACATTGATCAACCTATCATACTAAAGGCCAAGCAAAAGATAAGGTGTAACCATTTCTGGGCTAATTACTCTAATGTTCTACACAAGATGTACAGTTTTCAGTAAAAAGTTGAGACATACTAAAAAGCAAGAAAGAAAACATACCATCAATAGATAAAACAACAGAATTAGATCAGAGATGTCCCAGATGTTGGAATTATTAGAGAATTTTAAATAACTGTGATTAATATGCTAAAGGCTCTAGTGGAAACGGTGGGCAACATGTATAATCAGATGGGTAATTTCAGCACACAGATGGAAACTATGAGAAAGAATAAAAAATGGTAGGAATTAAAAAAAGAAACAGGAAAAGAGAGAAAGAAAACTTTTGATGGTTTCATCAGTACGACTCGACACAGCTGAGGAAAGAATCAGTGAACCTGAAGTCAATAGAAGTTACTCAAACTGAAACACACACACACAAAAGTGGTAGAAAAATTAAAAAACAGAATAGAGCACCCAAGAGTTGTGACACAGTATCAAATGATCTAATGATGGGTAATTGCATTCCAAAAACGTCACAGAACACCAACCAGGGAAAATATGAAAAAGGTATCCGTAAAAGGGAATCATAACAAATACTCAATCCAAAAGAAGGCAGGAAAAGGAAAAAAGGAATAAAGAATAAATTGGATGAATAAAAAAGACAGTCCATTTAAACTTAAACCTAGCATTAATCATATTAAATAAAAATGGCCTAAAACACCAAATAAGAGTCAGTACTTGTCAGAATAGAGTTTAAAAAGCAATGTCTAAGATCAGTAAAAACACGTGTGGGTTTAAAAGTAAAAGAATAAGGCATATTATGCGAATACTAAATCGAAAGAAAGTTGAGAGTGTCTAAATTAGATTCAAAGTGGACTCAATATAAGAAACCAGAGATAAAGGGGAACATTTCAAAATGATCAAGGCTTTATTTCATCAGAAGAATATAACAACCCTCAATGTGCATGCATCTAATAATAGAGCTTCAAAATATAAGAAACCAAAACCAACAGAACTGAAAGAATAAATAAATCCACAATTACAATTGAGGACTTCATCCTCCTCAATAACTGACAGAATGAGTTTACAGAAAATCCATATAAATATATAAGTTTTAAATTGGAAGGGGAGAGCGGAAATAGGTAAAGAAAAGCAAAAATGAATTAAGATACCAATCTGTGGGTCAAAGGCTGGTTCCTCTTGAACCACCTAAAATACAACCTTGGACTGGCTGAACTGGTTATTCTCTGACTGAAAATGAAGACAACCTAAGATGAGGCATTTGAGAACCATTTAGACTGGAGGAATTAATGAACTGACAAAGCTATCCATGTGAGGTCTCTAAACCCCTGGCAATCAGAATTACTTGGGGTACCTATTAAACAGGAAGATTCACAGCACTCTTGACTCTAAATTTTCAAGGATGAGATCTAAAAATCTACATTTTTAAAAAAAATTTTTTGAGAGAGAGAACGTGAGCAGGGGAGGGACAGAGAGAGACAGGGACAGAGTATCTGACGCGGGCTCTGAGCTGACAGCAACGAGCTCAATGTGAGGCTCAAACTCACAAACTGAGAGATCCTGAACTGAGCTGAGGACAGAAGCTCAACTGACTGAGCCACCCAGGCATCCCTAAAAATCTACATTTTTGATAATCTTCCCAGTGACTGTTAGGCTCCATGAAATCTGCAAAGTACTGGTCTAATACAGGATATGCCATTCCACAGGCAAGGGAACCCAGTAGAGCCAATTGAAAGGCTGAAATGTATTTCACTGTCCTCACCACACGGAAAGGTCTTCATTTTATTCAGTGTCAGAGTCTACAAGAGGAATTAAGGTCCCTGCAAAGTGGAACTTCACTGTGATTCCCAGAACTCTTGAGAGGGAATGGTGGTGGTAAGATTAAGGAGGTTTAAAATGAACACAGAGATGTATCTATAGAAAAGGGCGATGGAGGAGGGAAGGGGAGGGACTACGTGTGTACATATGTGTTATGTGTGTATACGGTCATCACATTTAAGGCTGAAATAATTTTGGTCGAGCGATATATTCCCATTCTTCTTTTTCACAAATAAAATAGGTCAACCACACACTTTTCAATTTCCAGAAGCTAGGTTTCTAGTTGAAGAACCAATATATCAGCATGGCTTAAATATAATAGCTAACACTTACTGAACCAGGTACTATGCTAAGTACTCTACATATGTGTATTTTAGCAGAATCTTTATAATAACCCCACGAGGCAGGAATTATTATCCCCATTTACACAGGAGAAACTGGGCCATGGAGAGATTATAACTTGCCTATAGTCAGGTGGTTATGATAAATCAAGGATTCAAACTGAGGGAAATTGGCAAAGATCTGTTTTCCAAGCCCACTCAGCTTTTATTGCTAATGCTGGTAAGGGATGGCTGTTTCAAATCCCTGGACTGAAGGGAGATTCATATTTGAAGCTAGATCTTGCTCTTGGTGCCAGAACCTTGCTGCCATTCCTACCGCACTGGTTCAACTGCAGGTCAATTAAGAGGAATCGATTCCTTCAAAGTTTTCATATTGAGGCCTCCACTGTAAAAGGAATTATGGGCCATTTCTTTCTTGCCAACATGGCAAAAGACCAAGAACACTACTGGCTCTGCCTCAACGGAAAACTGAGCAGTCTTTTAGAAAGCTGTCAACTTCTCTATTGTATTAAAAATCCTGGTAGCTGGTAGAGATATTCTAGATGAGCTTTGGGGGTGAAGTCAGTACCTCCCACAGCTGGTGACAGGATCCACACACTGAAAAAAAAGTCAATGCTCAAAAACTTAGAATACTTTCACGTGAAGGAATTCCTCCTTTCCCCACAGTCAGTAGATTTGTAAGAGAACTGCGCATACCTCTGATGCACAAACCAGGAAAGCTCAAGACAGCACGGCTCGTTCTGGGGCTTGAAAGACTAGGCAAAAATCAGTCACAGTTTCTCACAGGAGCAAGCGACAGTTCACAAGGGACTGTGCCTGACTGAGAGTCGATTACCAAGAGTCAAGGCCAAAGAAAAGGCTATGTCAGGAAAGAGACTACAAATTGAAATAGGAGAGTTGAAGGCCAAGAATGTCAAGTGGGTTGTAAATTTCAAAGAACAGAAGAGGCAGGAAAATGGAGAATAACACTGTTATGTAGAACTTACCATCTATCATGAGATGTTTCAAGATCTTTGAATATTTTAACACATTTCCTACAAAAATCCTAAGATGTAGGTACTATTATGACTGAGGCACAGAGAATTTAAGTTGCTCATATACAGACAGTACATGGCAGAGCTGGGATTCTGACCTGGACAGGTGACTCCAGTGGTCATTTACATCCACCAACAGCACACAATGCTGCCTCTCTAGAAAAACTAGTAAGAGCGGACATGGAAGTGGCAGAGATAAAACTGATGAGCTGAGGGAGGGTAAGAGCTGATCTGAAAACAAATGTTGTAAACTAGGTGCACCCTTAATGTGTGACCTACCCTACAGTTTGATGGGTTCTAGGTCTGTCCCTAAAAGATGGAATCTTGTCAGGCAATAGGAATTCCAAACAATTCAGTCTAGCGTTCCAGGATGAGGAACATTTGTTATACGTTGAAGTACAGAAACACCTTTCTCGCCCACCAAAAAAAAGTGTAATACATGATGTTGTTTATACAAAATAACAGGCTAAATAGCAAACAGGTTAAAAATAAAAATATACTATATCCAAAAAGATATTCTAAAATATAAGGTCCCAATTTTTTCTAGTGAAAGACAAAGAGCAGAACCACAGGGTAGTAGTGCTAATCTCATATAAGAGTAAGAGTGGTTATAGCTATATAATGAAAATGTCAACCCAAGGCAAGCATCTGTTCATAAACCTTACAGACATATACACCTGCCTCATTTAGTGCTAATCACACACTAAAGGTTCATTTCAGCAGTGGACAGTCAGCAAGGTAGAGTGAAGTGCCACTAAAAGTGCTTGAATAGCCAGATCGTGCTTTCCTCAATTTGAGTGGTCCTCAATTGACTCTCTCTTTTCAATGACTATTTTTTGATTCACAGCAAGATTGTTTTTTCTTTTCTTTCTTCTTTTTTTTTTTTTTTTTTGAGATGAAGAGAGTGTATACACGTGGGCACACGCAGAGGAGGGGCAGAAGAAGGAGACTCTTAAGCAGTCTCCACATGTGGAGATCTCGCTACTGTGAGATCATGACCTGAGCTGAAATCAAGAGTCAGGACTGTTTAACTGACTGAACCACTTAGGAGCCCCACTTTGTTTTCTAAAGCATAAACCAACTTGGGGGTACTAAATGTTAAAACACACCAGAGCCTTAGTGAAAGTCTAGATGGGTGAATCAGGTGGACAGGGGATACCCTGGGTCTATCTAGAAGCAATTCTATAGAATGTGAAGAAAATAATGAATTCAGCCAATAAAATACTAACTGAAAGTTGATCATTTGTAATAAATAGTAACATGAAGACTTAGAAGTAATTCCAGCTCTGCTCCCTGTGCATCACCTAAAGTTACTGAGCGGCCCCTTCCATGGCATATGATATAGAAGATGTATGTTTGGCACTGTTAACCCAGTTCTTTGTCCCATATCATGTGTCTCAAGAGCTATTCTACATTAGTTTTCACAATGATGGTTCACTGAGAAGTGGCCAAAAGGTGAATTAGTAAATACTAGAGAGAGATTCCCAATCGTATAGTTACAATTATACTTTAATCAGTAAATGCTTAACTCTCAACTCTGGAAAAGATCTCCATTCAGATAGAATTTATATTTGTCTAAGATTTCCAGACGCCTGAAGTCCTGGGGTACAGAAGTACCAATCACAATGTGTTTTCCAAAGGCTGGCTTGGTTCCAAAAGTCATTCAAAAGATTTTTATTTAAACAGACAATGATTATAAAGATTATCCAGATATAGCTTAATGTAATAAGATATTAGAATAAATATTAATGAGTATATAATTTATTCTGGCATGGCAATCTGATAAAATTAGAAAGCTGTACATATAATAGAATTACTTTCATACGATCATATCAATACTTTCACCATTTTTCATTAGTTCTCTGGCATAGGCAATCTTGATAGAAAACCATGGGTAGCGGTTTTCACAATCTTGAATTTCACTTGTCCCCTAATCTTTCCACCATCTTAGGGGACTCCTGTCCCCTAATCCAGGAGTACCAAAAAGTATCTATATTATGTCTTTCATCTCATTAATCCACTCATTTGTCAGTGATTCAACATCTTTTGTGGGTGGGTCCCTTTACCAAAGCGGACACAAAAGAGTAGAAATGTAAGTTATATATACTGGCTCTAAAAAATGATGTTTTTCCTTGTTCTACTTTTAACCAAGCTTTTAGAAATGTACTGTGGCAAAAAAAGAGACTAGTATCTACACCCTTTATCAGTGATGAAGTTTTTCTTGATAACTTGTACAGTTTAAATTTTATCAGACTCATGAAACGATAAAGGACTTAGATTAGATTCCCCAACAAGCAGAGATTCTAGAACTGTCTACCTCCCCACCTCTTCTGCCAATAATCATCTTAGGCTTCCTGTGAGTGCAATCCCCATTTCCCTCTCTCCCTTCTATCCCCCAATTCTCTTTACCCAGTGTCCATAATTCTATGAGGATTCCATGACCAGCACATCCAGCTTTTTGTTTTTCCCCCTGGATCAGAAAAGGATCATCCCCTAGGGTTCCAGACATCAAAGATCTTAGCAAAGCAGAAACTACAGCGTGTGATGTGGAGGTAAAAGACCCAGGAAATAAGATTTGGAAGAAGGAGCAGTACAAAAGGTCTCTTTTATGAAAAAATTGTAAAGAAGGGAAAAAAAGGGGAGGGTGACATATGGAATCATGAAAGACATACCAATAACTCTGAACATTTATTTAAAGCACCTGTACAACATGCATTGTTACATTTGCACCATATACAAATAAGATGGATCAATAACTGATACTAGATCCGTTCTTAAGTAATGGTAGAATGTAAAGGAAAACACAAGTGCCGAGTGCCTTGGTCAGCTTGTGCCAAGTCCTGCCCTCCAGACAGATCTCTGTGTCATTCTTATCTTTGTGCTCTTTCAGGAGGTCACTGAAAAATGCAGTCTAAAGCAGGCTTGATCTAGAACAGGGTTCTCTGAAAACATCTGCCTGGATTCTGCAAACCTGAGCAGCCAGGTTCCAATACAGCCCAAGGCTGCTTTCCAGTCTGGGCTAGTGGGAGGCAATGCAGTTAAAAAGAGATAGAAAAGACTCTTAACACTTTCGGAGTCACGCATGTCAATCCTTGGTCTCTACTCCCCATAGTTCTGCTTTACCGGAGGCAGAAACTGATCAAGAAAAAGTGCCTTCTATCAGGTTGTACTCCATTACTTTCCCATGATGCTGTGTGCCTCAAAGGATTATTAATTATTATGGTTATTAACTCTTAAATGACAAAGACTGAAGAGACGGTTCCAGTCATGCCAAGTTAATAAACACCATTTAATTTGGGTCCGTGCAGAAAGAGCCCTTATTTTTCTATCTCATTTTGGTGTATTATTTTTTCTTCAATATATCATGAAGACTGGTTAATTTCTTAAGTGTTTAAAAATGGTTTAGAATTGTAATAATGCAAGTAGACCTCAAGTATACCAGAAAGCTAGGGGAGGGGGAAGAAACTACACATTCATATAAATATTTGGTCAAATAAATAACTTTAGCCAATAAATGGAAATTACATACTCCCTCGTACCTAATGCACATAATGTTGCCATAAGAATTGCTTCAAGACTACTCTAACTATTCTAAAATCATGAAGTATCTCCGATATGTTCCATATGCCTTACCACCACTATTACTAAATAGTGGGCTTGGGCCACTTTCATGGCAATAGTCTTTACAAACATTCTTTCACCTGTGATGAGGTAAAGGCCAGTAACAACACACCCGGGGTACTTGACAATTTTGCACTGGTCAGTCTTATTAACTTTCATGTGAATTTCTACAAGTAAGGATTATTGTTTTCTGAGCTCCACATAGTTATAGTTAAACCTAGTACTTTGTGACAACCACTGTTCCAGGCATGTTACACACAGTAATTCTCAGAACAGGCCTATGAAATGGCTACAAGTAGCTTAGGAAGAAGAAGGAGAACAAGGGAGTTCACTTAGCCATTACTCGGCAATAATCAATTTTTATCTAAAATGTCTACAAGCAATAAGAAAAATATCTAAACAGACAATAAAATGAAAATAAATATCCAATAACACTTTTCATATGTAATAATATTGGCTTCCTATATATAGAAGACAAATTCTATTCCCCTTCTGATTCATGTAGCCAAAATTGGTTCGAATTTTATCTGCTAGTAAGAGTTTAAAAGGAAGAGCAAATATAAATGACACTTTTCTTTTAGATTGGGCATAACTAACTTATTGGCCCTGACACCCTCGTGTAGTGGTCTCAATTAGGTCACAAAAGCCTAATCCAGCACTGGAATCCTACTACCACTTTATAGGAATTTTTTGAAGTTTTTTTTTTAATTTTAATTTTTTTAATGTTTGTTTATTTTTTTAGAGAGAAAAAGAGTGGGGGAGGGGGACAGAGGATCTGAAGCAGGCTCTGCTCTAACAGCAGAGAGCCTGAGGTAGGAACCATAAGATTATGACCTGAGCCAAAGTCGGATGCTTAACCAACTGAGCCACCCAGGTGCCCCAGTTTCTTTTCTTTTTTTTAAATTTTCACTGCCACCATTCAGGAAGTTTCCAGAAAGGTTAAAAAAAAGAAAAAGGAAAATGAGAAGAAAGTCAAAAGCTGTAAAAGCTGAAGAGACCATACTGGGACTGAACCCTCAAGTGTGAAAATTTACATAATACAGAGGCCTGAAGAACCAATCAGAGCAAAGAGACATGGGATTTTGTGGGAAGTGGTAAATCATGGACAAAAAGCACTATTGTGTTTTCATCGTAGCTCATAAGGAAGGCCTGGGACACCCACAGGTTTGTATATCACAGAAAACTATTTAGAAAATGCTAAAATGGAGTCAAAATAGGGGTTGCTGTCATGCTAGTTAACACAAATTAATTTATAAGTTATACCTGGTCTGTTGGCTATCTGCTTTTGAAAAGAAGATGTGAGAAGACTAAGTCCACATTTCCTTCCAGGTTAACTTCTGTAAGCCCTCACTCTCTGATTTATGACAAGATCATTCTAATGATATTTCCCAGCTCTTCAACTTAACCTTTGAATTAATCACCTAAGTGACAGAGAACTTTCAATTGTTTCATTTCTGAATACTCACAGGATAAAGTTCAAAGTCCTTAGCATTGCATATCTACTCTTGTTCTTTTCCTAGTTCTCTCCTAAATGTACCATTCAAAGAAGGCCCTCCCTTCACAATCTCTGCCTGTCCTTGACCAAACACCTTGGTCTCTGTGACCGTCAAATCCCAAGCCTACCCTATGTGTCTTGGCCGCTGCATGTACAGCCCTAATTTCCTCAAAATGCATGTAGTTTCATGCTTCTGTGTCTCTGCATATGTTACCCCATCTGGCTGGAAAGGCTTTCCCTGCATATCCCCCATTTTTTTTTTTTTTTTTTTGCTTAATTAAATTCATCCTTTAGGAATCAGTCTTACATTATCTGGGAAGCTTTCCTGATACCCTTCCCCTTGGGGGATGGGTGGGTCAGATGCTCTTTGGACACCACACTCATTCCCCCACTAGACTCTAAAATGCTTCATCACTTCTAGTTGAGTAACCTTGGACAAGTTCATTAATTTCGCTGAGCCCGTTTCTTCATAAAGAGAATGTTAGCACTAATTTGACATCACTATGAAATAATGTGAAAAATCACTTAGAAGCAATAAAGCACTATGCAAGCATTAACAATTTTATCATAAACTAGAAGAGCACACAACATTCTAGGTGAATATATTTTAGTCAATTTAAGGGTAGGATTCATTCATCCTTTGGTCTCCAGACTCCTCTCCAAGGACGACCTGCATGCATTTTATCCAACTTTCTGGCTCCATTAAGTCCTGTTCTTCTACATTCAGAGGAAAAAAATCTATAGTGATGTCTGGGACATTTGAAAAGACTAAGTGGAAAACTCCTGGAGGGTAAGGATTGTCTTTTTTTCCACCTTTCCTAATGCCATCACAAGACTACTGTATTATGCACACACAAATACTTGGCAAGAAATAAAGCGCTGAATGAATGAATAAATAAATGAATGAGTGAATAGAAGCATAGCCCATCGTTAGTGAGCTTGTAATTAAAGGAAGTGATGTGACAAATCCCATATGAATCTGGCCTTGTGAAAATGTTAACAAATGTTATCCTAAAGTGTAGTGAGAAATTTCATTTTCTGCTATGCTTATTTTACTCGGTGATTTGATACACACCGTAATTGCTCTCTTAGTGACTCATGCTTAACATAAGAATGTTCTAACATTATCAGAATCACCCATGTGATTCAACACCTATTTATTAAATATCTACTACACGAGGCTCAATGAGAGTTCATGAAGATAAAGGTGAACCCTGTCCATAAATTGCTAAAATACAGAAAGGAAGCTAAGTCACCAATATATATTAACACAAGACAGAATATTATAAAATATAATATAATATAATATATATATATATAGAAATATAAATAGAAGACCTAAGGCTAGTGACAGTCAATGAAGACAGCTGAGTTAAGGCACTAGGCCCATAAAACTAAAACTATATATTACAAAGGACTGGTAGCCAATAGTTTCATTAGAGTAGAATATGTTACATATGCAACATTTGCTTTTAATCTAATTTAATTGCAAAGTTAATTGTGTTGTTATCTAATTGAAGAAGAACCCATCATTAACTTATATCAGTTTCCAGCCAGCTAGGTACATTATTTCATTTAATCTTCACAACAACTCTACAAGGTAGATATGAGTTATCCCTATTTCATAAATGAGGAAACCAAGGCACAGGCCTGGTCACTTTTCAAGGTTAAGAAGCAAACTGAGACTATGTAAACAAGAACCTAATAATCAAAAACTAGTATTCCACAGAGACTGAGCGGACCCATTTGCCAGCCCTGCTTTTCACTTCTCCCGAATGCACTGGGCAGAAACCACCTATCTCCTTTCCTTTCCCGCCTGGGATTAACGTTCTTTTCCTGAGTCCATAACTTAACTGTTGATTCTCGTGTAGACCATCTCAAGCATTCACCCTTGGAAGGACAGGCTGCTCTCTAAATCATAGGCAGTTCATAGTAAATAAGACTGAATCAGATCCCCAGGTGGACAAAGCTCAGGTAGGATCACGAAATTAAACCTTCGGGCTGGGCATCCGTTCCTGGATCACCTCCAAGGGATGGCAGCAGCACCCAACTCACCCAGGAAGCGCTACCCTGAGAATATCTTCTCCTACTGACCCCAGGCGGCTTGGATTTTGCCATCTGCTCGTTCGCCCTTCACCTGCCGACGCTGCGGGTCTAATCTCCATCCGGCTCCTACCAAACGCCAGGCCTCAAGCGCCCCCCTCTCCGCGGCGGTCAAGTCCCGAACCCACTCGGGTGCTCACGGGCCCCCGCAGAAGCAGCCCGTCCCGCTCCCTCCCCCGGCCGGCTACTCACGGTTCCAGTACACCGGGTAGCACTCTCCTTGGGTCACATCCACCTCGTAGAGGCCGCCCCGCACACACACCCGCTCGATGTTCACCAGCTCCTCCATCTCGGGCTCGTGCCCGGCGCCGCGCGGGCAGAAGCCGCAGACGCGGTCCTCATCGTCGTCCTCCCCCGAGCTGGAGGCTGGGCCGCACACATGGTCGCCGTCCGGGTCTCCGGCCCGGGGCCGGCCACCCGTAGCCTGCAGCAGCGTTCGGAAGGCGAGCTCGATGCGAAGCGAGTCGTAGCCGATGAAGGGCTTCCAGGTCTTCTTGTCCTCCTTGTAGAACCAGCGAACCTCCTCCGGGCCCAGCTCCGTCACTACCTCGTAGCGGTGCCGGGCGGCCGCGCCGCCAGGCCGGGTGCGCTTCCTCTCCCCGAGCCCTCCTCCCGCCGCCCCGCTGCCCCCAGCGCTCGACGGGACCAAGGACTGCTGGGGCGGCGGGTGCAGCGATGAGGAGCTGCCGCCGCCGCCACTCTCGCCTTCGCTGTAGTAGCGCAGCGAGGAACCGGACTCCGCGGAGCTGAAGTCGTAGGTCTCGTCACTGAGGCAGGAGTCGAGCGTCAGGTGGTGGTTGTGGTCCTCCGCCCCCGGCGCCAAGTGCAGCCCGGGCTCTCCACGCAGTAGGGCCAGGGGCACCTCGCCGTCGCCCGGGTCCCCGCCGGGCAGGTGGTCGAAACAACACACGCTGCCGCCGAACGCCTGCTCCGCATCCGAGCCCAGCTCCCAGCCTGCGCTGCCGCCGCCCCGGCCGTTATGCCCAGGGCTCCGCGGAGAATCGCGGCCGGGGTAATTCATGGTGTGGAGACGCCGCGGGCTGGCCGGCCCCGCGCCGAGCCGTGGCCCCCAGCGCTTCCGCCCCACATTCAACGCCGTCGCCCTCTCCACCGGTAGTTTTTAATCTTTCAAATCCCAATCGGGGCTGCGGCGGCGGCGGCGGCAGCAGGGGTGGCTCCGCCCCTCCGAGCCCAGCGGCAGCCGCAGCCGCGTTCCAAAACCCGCCCCATTGTCACGCAGCCCGACGTGGGCGGTGCTTAGCGCCGGCCCCGCCCCTAGGGCCGCGCGCGCCGCCGCGGAAGCCCCTTGTCAGCCGGCGTCTGGCGTTAGCCTCAAGGCTTTCCCCTTTGGCCTGCGGTAGCTGGTCAGTTCAGGGCACCTGCAGCTCCTAGTATTTCTCAATTCTCTTACGCCTCCCCTTGTCTTCTCCCTGAACACCTGCGTCGGCCCCCGCCCTTCTGGGGGTCGGAGCCCAGATGAGGAGAGGCTTTATTCCGCTTGTCCTTGCAGTCTGGGTCATGAGCCCAAGGGCTTAAGCTACGCGAGACGGCCCCTGGAAATTGGGTTCTCCTGACATTGCTTTTGTGATCTTAGGTGCTCATTCGGACCTTCTCAGTCACCTAGCTCTGATTCCTCCAGAGCCGTAAGCCCACACAAAGGCGCTCCACCGCATACATGCGATCCGTAATGTTGACTTCACCATTCCCACTCAGAAACCCGAGACAAAACCTCCCTTCAGAGGCCACCTCACATTATTGTTTATTTTTAAATATTCGTTTCCTGTTTTCTCAACCTCGTTGTAAAGCCATTGACGGAGACCAAAACTACATACGTCTCAACCTCTCCCACACCGTGAGTACGTAATCAATGTTGATTATAATGATGGCAAGTGCAACCGGTTTGATAGATTATTATGTTGAAAGCCAGAGAACACTAGGTTCTAGCCTTAGTTTTACTAACTAACCACAGGAAACTCTCTTTATCTCCTAGATCTTTTTGGTTTCCTCATCTGTAAAGTGAAGTGATTATCGAACCAGATCATCTCTAGGGCCTTCCAGCAATGGAATTCTATGATCTTCACGGTTTCTTCCTGTGCTTTATGCACCTCTGATTCTGCAGCTCACTTTCTGGGATCAGGCTGAATGCTGAAGCTCCCTACGCAGTTGTTTTATACTACAAAAAAGTTTAATTTTATAAGCACATCACCCTATGTTGAGAATTCAGAGAAAAACAATCTCCAGCCTCAGCGTTCTCAATTCATGACCAGTCTTCACTGTTTCTTTCACTCCTTTTGTGGAGGAATCAGATTCCTGGGGCAGTTTTTCTTGCCTTGTGATCTAATCTGTTAGAGATTAAGTCATAATTTAAAGCAGGATGGTCTCTAGCTTGTGTAGTGTTAGATGAATTTGAAAGGACATTGCTTCCTGTGTGCAATATAAGATACAGAACAGAGTTGCAGTTCGCTTGGAAAGCAGAGCATGGTCTGTTTTGCTCCAATGTGTGCCATTGCCCAAATGATAATTTTATGTGGTGAACAACCTGTCCAACTGGACACTGCAGCCCTGACTCAGACATCTAAGATCAGAACCCTCATCTCCATGTATACTTTCTGAATACTTGCTTTTCAGTTTCTTCTCCAGTCTTTCTATGACAACATGTAGAAAATGAAGTTTAGTTATGAGCTTTGCTCTGTTTACTACCCATGGAAGTATTTATTCTACAGTGCTTTGATAGTCAGTCGCCTCTGTGCTGGGTGTCAATACAAAAGAGAAGGGGAGAGACTCAGCTCCTTCTTTAAGGACCTTACAATCTAGTGGGGGATATAGGCGAATAAACAGATACATTATTGTAGAGTGTGATAAGTACCATGAAGTGGATTCAAAATAAGAGATATAACATTTAAAATATGTCTATTTCTTTAGGTTTCTTGATGGAGCATAACCTACTTGTATAACTTCTGATTATCTTAGCCAAACATTAACTCATTAGGACCATACAGTTCCTATTAATGAATATCATCCTCTAAAAAAAAAAAAAGATTATTCTCTACCTTGTATTAAATGAATATTTCCATTGTTTAAATATTGTGCTGATTAGGTTATATTGAAAAGATTATCCTCTTCTGGTCCATTGTGTAAGACCACAGTCTTTCAGGCAGCTTTAAGAAGCTGTTGATCCTCCAAGATGATGGAAAAAAAAAACCAAAACCAACCCCGCAATCCAGTTGACAGGAGAAGGAATCCTACATTCTTTTCTGATTTCACTATCTTGGTTTAGACTTTGGTGAAGGAGATGCCATTCAGTATTTGGAGGAGTTGAGATCGCTTCCGCCTCTTGGAAAGGAGCTGGAACTAGAAGGACAGACCCATGTAGCTGGCCCTAGGCCGATAGTGAGTAAAAGATACGTGAAAATATAATTTCTAATTTCATGCGACTGTGTGTATTTATTTCCTTGTTATTCCTTAGCCATGTCTAGGCAAAGGCCATGAAGTCGCTCTCCTCAACTTTCTTTTCTGCTTGAAAAAAATCATCCTTTTATCAGATTCTTCCTGCTTCTACTCTCCTACTTTTGCTCTTTAGAGCATCTTTTTAGGTCAGAATATCCTGACAAGAGGGGGAAGGTTTCCTCTGTGCAGTCCCCACCTGTTGACATAGGTGTCAGGTGGTTCCTTATCACTACTCTTCATCATTATCATATGCAGTTGACACAGCAGTATCTGAACATTCATGGTAGTACGTAAAGCATTATATTGTATTTTAATCATTACCCAAGACCAAGCCTCCTACAGGTAAGCCAGTATGTTGGATGGATTCAGACTTCTGGTATTTGTGTATCTAGGCTGCTGCAATAACCAGGTGGATGTGGAACCAAGCCTGAGGGAGTTCATATGGGCGTGGGAGAGAAAAAAGAGGCAAAGCCAGGTGGTTTGTACTATTAAAGACTAAAGTAGTTCATCTGCACATCCTGCCGCCTTCTCCTCCCCATTAGATATACATGACTCGGGCTATCTAGCAACAACAACCATCTTCCCCTCCCCACGACTGGAAAGTTACATGGTGCAATTTTATGCCCCCTTTCCCTTTTCTTCTCTCTTTAAGGTTTCCCCGTTTTTCATTTTAATCCATTTCGCCCGTATAAAAATATCAGGGGTAGCCTTATGCCATGCAATCTGTTCTCAGTCAATAGCCCACACCCATACCTGAAATGGCTTTGTCCAAAGTATGTAATGGAAAATTTAGAATGAAGAAAGAGGGTGGATACATAGCCACCCCCCTATTTGCTCTAGCTCCTAGTTGATAAGCCCTCCCCTACATTAAAATTTTTATTGTACTTTTTATTTGTACGATTACTATTTATCCAGTTTGAATGTCTTAGTCTGTTCGTGCTACTATAACAAAATATCATAAACTGGGTACCTTATCAACAATAAACATTTATTTTTCACAGTTCTGCAGGCTGGGAAATTCAAGATCATGGTGCTGGCAGGTGTGGTGTGTGGTGAGATCTTCATGGCTCATAGACAATCATCTTTTCATCGAGTCTTCTTGTGTCAGAAGGAGCAAGAGAGCTCTGTGAGGCTTCTTTCATAAGGGCCCACCTCCTAATGCCATCACCCTGGGGATTAGAATTTCAAGGGTGCACAAACATTCAGACCATGACAGAGAGTCTCTCTGTTTGGGTGCAGAGGTTAAATGGAATGGTTACCTGAACTAAAGCATATATTAGTTGAACATATATTAGTTATTTGTGAAGATCCAGGTACTAGCTAGGCACTACAGTGAAGCATTCACAGTCTAGCAGTATCTTTAAATAAACTCAGAATACCAACTTTTTAGCTTCTATAAGGAATACAGTTGTAATGCAGAATGACCGCAGGCGTCATTCTTTCCCTAAAAACAGATCAATAGAGGAAGCAAAATTACAATAAAAATGTAGCTATGTGAGCAGAAATAACATAGGGATACATAATGAATAAAGTCATTCATCCTTCTATTTATTCATTCAACAAATATTTATGTCTGCTATTTTGCTGATGGTTTGTTTTTTTGTTAATTGAAGTCGCAGGTAACATGTAGAATTATCAAATGCATTTACTTGAAGATTTGTAAGAGGTCTGCCCACAAAATGGTACCTACCAAAACCCCATAAAATTTTTTTAATGTTTGTTTATTTTTGAGAGAGAGAGAGACAAAGTGCAGGCAGGGCAGGGGCAGAGAGAGGGGGACAGAGGATCCAAAGTGGGCTCTACACTGACAGCAGTGAGCCCAATGTGGGGCTTGAACTTGGGAACTGCAAGATCATGACCTGAGCCAAAGTGGGGCACTCAACCAACTGAGCCACCCAGGCGTCCCCCAATTTTTTTATATTCCTTCTGGAAATAAAGGCCAGTGGCATTGAAGGTATATATTCAAATGAAACAGATTACAGATCAATATGATATTGATGCATCCTTTATGGAGGCAACCATAACAAACAAAATCCTCAGTTTGTTTATGCCTGAAAAAGAAGATTTGGCTCTATCCCTGTCCTTTCATTATAGAAAAGTGAGTTAGACTATAACCGTAGTCTATCGTGAGGTCAGCATTGTCATCCACTGTGGATGCATTTGATGACTTTTGTGCTCCAGGAGACTTTCCTATCTTACTCCAAAAGTAAGCTGAAAGTACATATTTATTTATTCACAAAGTATATGTATATAATTCATATGGTGTACATATATATAGTATACAATTCATCCCAATTATCTTCAACATCAAGTAATTGGTAATCTTAAGTTTTACTAAGACTTAGATATAGTATCTTGTATATTTGTAGTTTATTCTGATTCCCATATAAGAAGTGAGAAAGGAGAGAAAAAAAGAAGCTATGTTTCAGTAGGGATTTCCACTAGTGCAACTCTGAGTAATTTGCTGAGTTTTTAAGGGACTGAGTGGCAGAATCAATTCAGTGTTTTCATAACTGCTGCTTGAGACATTATGTTTATCCTTCATCATCAGTCAGCGTTTCGAATGTCAATCAATATATTATTGTCAACTTACAAACCCACAGACCCCTTCCACAGATTTCCCATTGCTTTTTGAACCATACTAGATAGCCGTTAGGATAATATCAATTACAAATTAAAATGGGATGGTAGGAAAGCAAAGTTCTTCAGAAACTTAATCTTCTTTAAGATTAAATAACCTATATTTTAAGGTTAAAATCAGAAACTTAATCTTCTTTAAGTTTAAATAACCTATAAGAAATGACCACAGCTAATATCATCCTCAATGGGGAAAAATTGAAAGCCTTCCCCCTGAGATCAGGAACACGACAGGGGTGTCCACTCTCGCCACTGCTATTTAACATAGTGCTGGAAGTCTTAGCATCGGCAATCAGACAACAAAACAAAATAAAAGGCATCAAGATTGGCAAGGAGGAAGTCAAACTTTCACTTTTTGCAGATGACATGATACTTTACATGGAAAACCCAACGGAATCCACCAAAAGCCTACTAGAACTGATTCATGATTTCAGCAAAGTTGCAGGATACAAAATCAATGTACAGAAATCGGTGGCATTTCTGTACACCAACAATGAAGCAGCAGAAAGAGAAATAAAGAAGCTAATCCCTTTCACAATTGCACCAAAAACCATAAAATACTTAGGAATAAACCTAACCAAAGAGGTGAAAGACCTCTACACTGAAAACTATAAAAAACTTATGAAGGAAATTGAGGAAGACACAAGGAAATGGAAAAACATCCCATGCTCATGGATTGGAAGAATAAATATCGTCAAAATGGCAATACTACCCAAAGCAATCTACACATTCAATGCAATCCCAATCAAAATTGCACCAGCATTCTTCTCAAAGCTAGAGCAAACAATCCTAAAATTTGTATGGAACCACAAAAGACCTCGAATAGCCAAAATAATACTGAAGAATAAAACCAAGGCAGGAGGCATCACAATCCCAGACTTTAACCTCTACTACAAAGCGGTGGTCATCAAGACTGTATGGTATTGGCACAAAAACAGACACATAGACCAATGGAATAGAATAGAAAACTCAGAAATGGACCCGCAAGTATATGGCCAACTAATCTTTGACAAAGCGGGAAAATGTATCCAATGGAAAAAAGACAGCCTCTTTAACAAATGGTGCTGGGAGAATTGGACAGCAACATGCAAAAGAATGAAACTAGACCACTTTCTTACACCACTCACAAAAATAAATTCTAAATGGATAAAAGATCTGAATGTGAGACAGGAAACCATCAAAATCCTAGAGGAGAAAACAGGAAAAAGCCTCTTTGACCTAAGACGCACCAATTTCCTACTCGACACGTCTCCAAAGGCAAGAGAATTAAAAGCAAACATGAACTATTGGGACCTCATCAAGATAAAAAGCTTCTGCACAGCAAAAGAAACAACCAACAAAACGAATAGGCAATCAACGGAATGGGAAAAGATCATCGCAAATGACATATCGGATAAAGGACTAATATCTAAAATTTATAAAGAACTTACCAAACTCCACACCCGAAAAACAAACAACCCAGTGAAGAAATGGGCAGATGATATGAATAGACACTTCTCCAAAGAGGACATTCAGATGGCCAACAGACACATGAAACAATGCTCAATGTCACTCATCATCAGGGAAATACAAATCAAAACCACACTGAGATACCACCTCACACCAGTCAGAGTGGCTAAAATGAACAAATCAGGAAACTATAGATGCTGGCGAGGATGTGGAGAAGTAGGCACCCTCCTACACTGTTGGTGGGAATGCAAACTGGTGCAGCCACTCTGGAAAACGGTGTGGAGGTTCCTCAAAAAAATGAAAATAGAGCTACCCTATGATCCAGCAATTGCCCTGCTAGGAATCTACCCAAGAGACACAGAAATGCTGATGCATAGGAGCACGTGTACCCCAATGTTCATAGCAGCACTTTCGACAATAGCCAAATCATGGAAAGAGACCAAGTGCCCATCAACTGACGAATGGATAAAGAAGTTATGGTACTTATATACAATGGACTACTACGTGGCAATGAGAAAAAATGAAATCTGGCCATGTGTAGCCAGATGGATGGAACTGGAGGGTATTATGTTAAGTGAAATAAGTCAGTCAGAAAAAGACAGATACCATATGTTTCCACGAATAGGTGGACTTTGTGAGACTAAGCAAAAGCCAGGTGGAGGGGAAGAGGGGAAAGGAAAAAAAGACACAGAGAGGGAGGGAGATAAAACATAAGAGACTCTCAAAGACTAAGAAAAAAACTGAAGGTAAGGGGGATGAGGGAGGGGGGAGAGGGGGTGATGGGCATTAAAAAGGGCACATGTTGGGATGAACACTGGGTGTTATATGTAAACCAATTTGAAAATAAACTATTATAAAAAAAATAAAAAATAAATAAATATAAGAAATGAGTAGTAATGGCCTCTCGTTTACGACTCACTCTTTCTTTCCTTCTTCCATTTAGAACTTCAGATTCAAACTAATTCTTAATCATCAACGAAAGCTCACAGTTTTTCATCTGATTATTCATATTATTATATTTCCCAAGTTAGAAATTGTATGCCCTGATCACTCATATTACCTTACTTTCAGGTTAGAAACTGTAAACCTTTGAGATGCTCTTGGTGCTTTGGAGATAATTTTAATGAAGATCTAGAGGAACAGTGTATTGGTTTCCTAGAGCTGCCATAACTAAAAACAAACCGCGTGGCTTAAAACAACAGAAATTCATTCTTTCACAGTTTTGAATGCTAGAAGTCCAAAAGTAAGGTTGTTGTCAAAGTAGGTTCCTTCTGGAGGCTCTGAGGAAGGAACTGTTCCATGCTTCTGTCCTAGCTTCTGATGGCTGCTGGTCTGTAGTTCTATTTCTCTAATCTCTGCCTCTGTCATCACGTGATCTTCCTTGTGTGTCTACATGTCTGTCTTCTCCTTTTCTTAAAGGACACTGGTCATTGGATTTAGGACCCACTCTACCCAGTGTGACCTCATCTTAACGAATTACATCTGCTAAGACCGTATTTCCGAGAAAGGCTACATTCTGGGGTTCTGAGCTACATTCTGAACAAGAAGTTTGGGGGGATGCTATTCAATCCACTACAAACAGTAAATGTGAATAGGCAAGTACAAGTGTTGAAACAACTTTGTCAAGCGTGTAAAAAATGACTAGATTAATTTTTACCAGAAGGCTTTTAAATACTTAAGTGAAAATAGTAAATGTAAAGACCATAAACTCAAAATTCAAAATTCAGAAAAGGATATGGTACAAAGGAGATTCTGTGGTATGTTTACTATAGTAGAGGCAGTAATTCGTTACAAAAATAAACATTATACAAATAATAAAAAACAACATTTGACAGGTAACTCAAGAAAAGGTAACTTTTGACTCATTCAACAATTTCCATCTGTTGATTTATCCAGTTATCTGTTCATCTTGAGTTGATTTCTAGATACACATTAAAAGCAATGAATATAAGTGAGAAAATAGGAGAAAGGGGGAAAGTGAGGTTAGAAAAATTAAAAAAATCAGGAAATAAAACATACTGGGTTAAGCCCCATATGTTTGCAAAATAAAGATGGGCCACAGTTCAGCTCTGTGCTTTTCTACGGATCCATTATGTGATCCATAATCTCAGTTAGATGAAACAGTTAGTTATTAATACTTGTTCTTTGTCTGTTAAAAGGAAATAAAGCATTATTTAGCAAAGGGAATTCCTTATTTTCATCTTTAGAATTTTAGATGTTAATTATTAGATGATATTATAAAACCTTACTATGTATCCACCTTCCTGAAATTTCACAGGTATGTCACAGATTTTCTGCAAAACATTTTTGGGGGGCAATGACAGAGAGTATCTTTACTAAATCCTTTATGACAGAGACATAATACCAGGAAATATAATTCTAAGTAGATCATGTCTGTTTTGAAAACAAAACAACAACAAACAAAACAAAATCCGACCCATAATCAGAAATATCTCGACATTGGGCAGCATAGCTAAATAAACTATTGTATATCTCAGACTATGGGGCACTATGCAAAGAGCAGTTAAAATGAATGTACTGGGAGAGAAGGATCGCCAAATCATATCCTTAAGTGAAAACAGCAAGTCACAGAAAAACGATCTATGGTTCGATCCTATTTTTACGTTAAAAACACAAATCCACACTACACATGTATAATATACATATAGGTGTATGGATACTTACATATTCACGCATATACATGTAAATCATCAGTAAAAATCTGAAGGAATAAGCTCCAAATTACCCACATAACTAGTCCTGGGAGGTGGCAAGGAAATGAAGTTAGACCTTAAGCTCTATATTTTTAAACTTTATATGATGAGTATACATTTGTATGTTACTTGTATAATTAAATAACGTTTTTAAAAAGTAAACTAAAATGGAGAGTAATGTAGGGGCGCCGGGGTGGCTGAGTCGGTTAGACATCCAACTCTTAATTTTAGCTTAGGTTATGATCTCACAGTTACTGGGTTTGAGCCCCACATGGGGCTCTGTGCTGACAGTGTGCAGCCTACTCTGGATTCTTGGTCTCTCTGTCTCTCTGTCCTCTCCTTCCCCCCAAATAAATAAATAAGCATTTTTTTTAATGGAGAGTAATGTAGTGTTGGTCTCTCCTATTGTCTTAGAGGTTTCTCTTTTCCAAGTAGCCTTCTCCTCGTATGACTACGTCACTCTTGTTGACTCGCCGATTTGAATAAAATCACTATCTCCAGGTGTCATAGAAATCACACGTATGTTGCAGACAGATCTAGGTTCAGCTCTCAGTCCTGTCAGATTAGCTTTGCAAGCTTTGGGCTCAGATTCATCATCAGTTACATGGAAATAATGGCAATTCTTGCCTCACTTTGTTGTGGCTAGGATTAATTAAGAAAAAAATAAGATAATGTATATGAAAGCACTTGCAGAACCTCCACAATTGTCACCTGCTACTGCGGGCAGCAAACACGTTATGCAACACAGCACCTTCCTATATTTCCAAAGCCTTCCTTTTTTTTTCTTTTTCCTTTTCCCCCTCTGGCTTTCTTTTTGTTTATAAGTTTTATGAGGTAGAATCGGTGGTATTCAGCATCTAAATTACCTTATTTTTTTCTTAACGTTTATTTATTTTTGAGAGACAAAGAAAGAGCATGAGCAGGGGAGGGGCAGAGAGAGAGAGAGAGAGAGAGAGAGAGAGAGAGAGAGAGGGAGACACAGAATTCAAAACAGGCTCCAGGCTCTGAGCTGTCAGCAATGAGTTCTGACTCAGGGCTTGAACCCATGAACCGTGAGATTGTGATCTGAGCTGAAGTCGGATGTTTAACCACCTGAGCCACCCAGGTGCTCCCCTGCCAAGTACTTTATTTTTATTTTTAACTTTTTTTTAAATAATTTATTGTCAAATTGGTTTCCGTACAACACCCAGTGCTCAACCCAACGAGGGCCCTCCTCTGTGCCCATCACCCACTTTACCCCTAACTTTTTAAATGTTTATTTATTTTTGAAGGAGAGAGAGACAGAGTGTGAGCAGGGGAGGGACAGAGAGAGAAGGAAACACAGAATCTGAAGCACGCTAAAGACTCCAAGCTGTCAGCACAGAGCCCAACGCGGGGCTCAAATAGGTAAACCGCGAGATCATGACCCAAGCCAAAGACAGAAGGTTAACCATCTGAGCCACCCAGATGCCCCAAGTACCTTATTTATTTACATTTCCATTGGCCCTGTGATTTCTCAATGACTAAATTTGTTCTCAGAACTATTGGCCAATCCACACAGAGGTCAGCAAAGGGAATTCAATTTCTCAGTCCTTAAGAAGCTTGTAAAATTACTTGTATCCTCTTCTTTGAAGCTGTTCACAAACCTTTTTGACTCCTATACCTTGGTGAAACTCCAAGGAGAAGCCGTAGACCTAAGTTTTAGGTCACATGGAATCCTTTGTTGCAACTCTGCTCTCTCCCTACTTAATGCAGCTAGCTTTCTTACTAACAGTGGCACCGCCTGCGGGGCTAAAAACAAAAATTCAACAAACTCTTCCATGAATGTCGAAATCATCTTTTGAGGAGTCTCGAGACCTCTGAGATTCTTTGAAATCCACAAATTTGTGATCTCCTTCAAAGGTCATGAAAATTATAAGAACCCTATGAGTGCTAAATGAGTTTTAAGGTAAGTGAAACTTTCTTGGAGCTATTTGAAGACTTAGTCTGAGTCAGAGGTGAAACATGGAATTCATTATAATTCTTAGGGAGAAAAAGGATGTAAATAGAATTTTTATTTTCAGTGGCATCTTTTGGCAAGATTTTCCTACTTGTAAAATAAAGAACAATTGATATGACCTTTCTCTCAAGGGGTAACAGTTAGTAGGGGAAACTGACAAAAAAAATCAACTGAAATGGACACATATATACTACATGCCTTTTATGTAGGAGCCAAGCACTATATTAGGGGCAAAACTCAGAGTCCAGTGGGAAAATGGATAAGTAAATAGACAGATGGAGGGGCACCTAGGTGGCTCAGTCGGGTAAGCCTCCAACTTGATTTTGGCTTAAGTCATGATCTTGGGGTTGGTGGGATTGAGCCCCATGTTGTGCTCCAAACTGATAGCATGGAACCTGCTTGGGACTCTCTCTCTCTCTCTCTCTCTCTCTCTCTCTCTCTCTGCCCTTTCCCTGCTTACCCATGTGCTCTCTAAATAAATAGAAAAAATAAAGTCATTAAAAAAATTGGACAGAAAGTTGAAAGTAGCCATGAGAAAAGCCTGGAAGGGTGCTGTTACAGTACTCAAAAGACAAAAATGAGGACATTCAGTCACAGAAGCCTCCCAGCAAAAGAGATGCCTAAAGCAGGACCCGAACGGTAATAAAAGGTAGCTGAAAGAGGAGAAGGGAGGTGGACTGCAAAACAATATTCCAGGCAGAAAGAATCATGTCCACACTGACCCAGGACTTGAAGAACTAGAAGACAGAGAGTAGGGTAGGAGAGGTAAGCACTATAGAGAGAGGTAGGCACTAAGATTGTTGGAAAAGCCAAATAATATAAAACCATAATTATGTAGACACTGAAGAAGTCTAATGTATTTTGAAAAAAGTGAAAAGTTATTCCACGGGAGCTTCTTTGGGAGGATCTCAATCCACTGTATTTAAACAGCAGCAGGCTTGGGGCTGTTGACTGGCTCAGTCAGTAGAGCATTCAACTCTTGAGCTGGGAGTTGTGAGTTTGAACCCCACATGAGTGTAGAGATTACTTAAAAATAAAATCTTAAAAAATAAAACAGCAGGCTAAAGTCCCTGGAATGATTGGAGATGTGACCTTCCTTAAGTCAACCCTACTATTGGCACTTTGATAGCTCCTGATTCATGTCACACAGGGCCTTGCTCATAATTCCCTCTCAGTCTATATTGCTGAACCAGGGCCCTCCCGTTCCATGACCTATACTGACATTGTCATCATTCTCCTCTGGGCCCACCAGGGGCTCATCGTCTGTAAGTCACTGTTTGGATTTTGATGTGAAAGGCATTGCAAAGCTCTATCTGCTTTAAAATCATTCCTCAAGGGGCACCTGGGTGGCTCAGGTGGTTGAGCATGACTCTTGATTTCAGCTCATGTCATGATCCCAGGGGCTTGGGGCTCGTCAGGGGTTAACTTGGGAAGCTGCTTGGATTTTTTTGTCTCCCTCTGCCCCTCCCCCGCTCATGTTCTCTCTGTCTGTCTCCCTCAAACTAAATAAATAAACTTAAAATAATAATAATTAAAAAATAAAATAGTTCCTCAATAGGCCTGCCATGGTGGGTTTTTCATTCCTAACAGGTCTCACATACACCCATAATTTGAAGTACTTTCCTGAGTTACATAATGAAGGAAGGGGCATTGTCCTCATAGATGTACCCTTAAAATGTGTGCAACTGGTATGGCCAGGCTTTTCACTAAACGAGGTCATATTAAGTTTTTAATGCCCAGATTATGACTTGAATCCCCACTGACTTGATTGCTAGCTAAATATTTCCAAATATTTCTTGTTGTCCCCCAACAGACAGCTTATATCTGTTTCCAGTTTGTTCTGTTTACTACAATAAGCATCCTCACCTACCATGTCCCTTTTCTCCTGCTCTGGCAATATTGTGCCCTTCCTGGCCTCCAACTAGCTTGAAGAAGCCTGCTGTTTTCTTGCTACTGGTGCTGTCCCCTCCTGATATTGGTGGTGGCTTTGCCAAGGTGCCATCTTCTGGCTCGCCCAAAGCCTCCACCAACCTGAGTTCCTGCCAGAGCAGTGCCAGGCTGAGCTGGGAGGAGGGAGGATCAGTCCTCTTTCCATCTCTGAACCACATCTGTTACCTGAAACCTAGAGTGTACGACTGCTCTGCGCAGAGTCATAAAGCTTCCCCTTAAAACTTTCCCTTCGGTTTCTACTCTCAGAGACAACTCTCAGCTCCTCTTCCCCTTCATCCTGTCCTCCCCCCGTTCCCAAAGAAAAACACAAAAAGCCTCAGAGATAAAACTTGGAGTCAACCGCCACAGAATGGTATGTGATCATGTAGAATCTGTGACCAAGTTAACATACTCACAAGGGTAAGCATCTTAATAGGTTTTCTCAAGAACGATTACTAGTCTCTTCCAAAGTGAAGAAAGAAGTCTCCACTTCTAGGTGCAAAAGAACTTGCAACTCTTAAATGACCACTTATACCCACCCAGGTTCTAAAAATCTTAAGGCCTGAGTCCAGCTAGGGCATCCAGGGCAGAAAGGAAGGTCTACCACCCAGAAGGCAAAAAGGCAGTTTTTTTTTCTGTTTAAGCTAATAATTCTCAATAGTTTGGGAATTAGTGGTAAAGGTACAAAGGGTCAGAACTCTTAAGACTGGTCAATGGCAACTTATGAAATATCTGGAACCAGAAAACTCTGAGTAGTTCTATAGGACTCTGGTAGAAGACGGCAAGGGCAGAGGATGAGAAGGAAAACATCCAGAAAGAGATTCTAGACATGAATTATGTGAAAGGCAAACTCTGGCCCTACCAATTAAGCTGTAAGTGTTTTGACTTTCTAAATTCGCCTGTAAGTTAATATCATCAACAACTCTGAAAAAGATGTCATAAACATCCCTGATATAAGATCACGTACCTTAATAGGCAAAAGGGTTCCCACCTCTGTGGCGGAATAACTTAGTAAGCCCCTATCAGAAGTTATAAATAGAAAAGCAGCAAATTGGGAAATGAAAACTATTAAAAAATAGTTAAAAGAATAGGATAAAAGGTTCATCTGGCACATTAACAGCAACAAAAATATAAAAGAAAGCAATAATTGTATGCCACTTTGTGCCAAGCAAAATTTGTGCCAAATCATGAGGCTATGAATTGCCATGTTCGTCAGGCTAGAATTTACTCTGTACATGATAGGAAGGCATGGACAGATTTTTAGCAGGAGAATAATGTCTTCTTAGTGCCCTCTCTTTTTTAAAAAGGGAAGATTAATTAGTCAATCGGGTATAGGATGGATTAAAGAATGACTTACCGTTATTGTAAAGATGAGGGAACAATTCCAGAAATGGTCTGTACAGGCATGTTGTTCGATATCTAGGTTTGGAAAAACCCACGAGAAAGGACTGAATAATGCACTGACTTCCTCCATCCATTATGCTGTCTCTCAGTAGACCTAGCTGCCTGATAAGTGATGCTAATGTACCGTGAGACTCTGTATAAATTGCTATCGCACAAGAACAGCCCAGAACTCATTTTTCAAATTGAACAGAGGTGTCCTTTTAAAGAAATTTTGTCTTTCCACAAAAATTAGGAAGCATCGGCATCAAGAATTGGGGGATTTCCATTTTCAGAAAGTGCTGTTGTGTTTTTTCTTCTCAATGTCCATGACACATGAACAATTTTCTCAGCTCCTTATGGTGGCTACGCCATTCATTTTTAATAGTCCTCCTTAATTGCAAAGCTACCCTGTGGTAATAAGGCTTCCTTAAGTTTGGCTTTACTCCAAGGACAAAGGGTTTTCTGATACATATTTTTAAAAAAACATTGCAACCTTCTTAGAAGATGCCTTTTCCTAAATGAACACAAACATTGTTTCCTTCTTTCAAAGAAATAACTGAACAACTATTCTGTTCAATCGGCAATAACATTGAGCAAAGCTCCATTTTTCCTGCCACAATTCTTCTATTTCCGGTGTGTTAAGCCTGTCTCTTAGGACCTAGTGATACAATGATGGTTTACCCTTTCCCCAGTTGAGGTTTGCTGTCATCCAGACCATCCGCAGACTATAGTCTAATATAGTGACTCTAGAGCTAATGAATTGTTTTTTATAATTTATTACTATTACAAGCACTTTCCAGAACTTTTCCAGGTAGAGCTCCAGGTATGGAAAAACAGAGTCTCTGGGCTATGATAACTTTTTCTTTCTTTTTGTACATGGCTGCGGTAGGTTTTGTTCATCTCAGCCATCCTTAACTGCGTCCTTCATAGAAATGGAAGGAAATAAAGTTGGTGCTATTGACAGAAATCAGGGAAAGCATGTGTGTTTCAAGATGTATATTGAAGAGCAACATGCGGGAGATAAGGAGTGAAATAAGTGAGGGATAGGAAATTAGGAAACCTGGATTCTAGACTCAGGCCTGTCACCAACTAGACATTTGAACTCTGGCAACAGTTTATCCTCACAGGGTCTGACTGTTTTTCATTTGTAACATGAGGAAATTGAGCTACAGTCATTTCTAGTTATGACCTCTTATGATTATTTTTCCTACTCCCAAATTCAGTGCCTCTGACTACATAAGACTTTTGGCCTTTTTAACAAATGGGGGCATCTGGCCTGCCGTCATTAGCACCAATGAAGATATGAGCAACTGAAATGATATGTCATGTTACCCGAGAGGAAAGTTAGGCTGTCGAACTAGTGGGGGTATGTTGGGAGTTGGGGCAATACTGGATGTGGCTTAGAGACTGCTTACGTGGTCTCATGTATGATGTCTCTTCTCTATACTTCTCTTGTTTTGTTCTTTCCTGTCCTATCTTATTTTTGTGTTTTCTATTTTTATATTCTTCCAACCCTGACTCTTTTCTTTCTTTTATAGGGTTTAGGCTTCAGTGTTCTTGGAAAGTAATTTTCAGAATTCTGGGTCTGAAAGAAATGTCATATTGTAAGTCTTGCTAACTGAATGTAATCCTAGCCAGCTTCATGTGTCAGTTCCCGCTGTGCAAAGCCTCTGGAGTATGAGTGTGGGCGGCGCTGCCCCTGCAAGAGTTCCTGGCGCCAGAGTTCCAGGGAGAGGATCCTTATGTGTGTCATTCAAGTACAAGTGCCTTGTGACTCACATGCCTTGAGACAGAGGCTCTCCATTTGCTTCTGTCCATGTCCACCTTGTGCCCTGTGTTCTTGTTTCTTCTTTTTAAAAAGACTTTTTTAATGTGTATTTATTTTTGAGAGAGACTGAGCGTGAGTGGGGGAGGGGCAGAGAGCCGGAGACCCAGAATATGAAGCAGGCTCCAGGCTCTGAGCCGTCAGCACAGAGCCTGACCCGTGAACTGCAAGATCATGACCTGGACCGAAGTCAGACGCTTAACCGACTGAACCACCCAGGTGCCGCTCTTGTTTCTTGTTAACGATGTTTTTTTTTCTCAGCACACTTATCACAACGAGCTCTGAAACATGTATAGAATTGTTGGACCACTATATTGTACACCTGAAACTAACATCACACTGTATGTTAACTATACTGGAATTAAAGTTAAAAACTTAATTTAGAAAATGTTTTTCTCTCTAGTTCGTTAAATTGGAACTTGTTTATTGACCAACATGGGGGGTACACACTCCAGGCTACATATGCAGTTATGCAAGAAGTGTGCCCTGTTTTTCTCTCTTCTGACAGGTGTTCAAAAATTAATCTTAGGATCTGAATTCTGGGGTGCTCACCTGTGGAGAGGAGTCAGACTGGAGGCGGGAGTTGGGAGCATCTCTTTTACGACGTCATCTTTTATCCATCCTGACACCTGCCAAGATTGTCAGCATTCCTGTCTGATCTTTGATGAGTGATCAGTGGGTCACTGCTGTGTCTTTCTGGTCCCAACCTCAAGGTGTCTTCAGGCCTGCTAGCCCTTTCTCAGTGTTGTGTTGACTATCGTTCAGCTGGTGGCATATGGAAAACTCCGTGAAGCTGTCTCAGGCCCTCTGGGAAAGAAGAGATATTGTGAAGCCATCTCTACTCTCTCACACTAGGCCGAGTGGGCAGATCTAAAGGATTTAGCAGGCTTCCTAGGCTCTTGGCTGAAACAATGAATAAAGAAGGTCCTAGTTTCAGGGGCCCAGGAAAGGGCTGAGAGTACTGGGTGGCGGTAGGAAGGATGGGGTACAGAGGTGGGAATAAGGGAGAGAATTCTAGGTTAATATTTCTAAATATTATCCCACTACACAAATATTAACGAGTCTGTTTTTAATCCTTGATTTTTGGCCCAAGGCAACAATCATAAACCTGTAAACTGTTTTGACCTTTTCATTCTGAAGATGTAGCTCAGATAGGATACTGTTTTCAAAAGTCCAATGCTGTCCATAGTAATAGTGAAACTGCAAAGGAGCGATGTTGCCTGGTGCTTCTATTCCCTTTTCTTCTCTCTTTTTCTGTATTGCAGTGCTTTCTCTGACTTGCTTCTGTTATC
Source organism: Paguma larvata (assembly GCA_030068075.1). Lineage (NCBI taxonomy): Eukaryota > Metazoa > Chordata > Mammalia > Carnivora > Viverridae > Paguma > Paguma larvata. The sequence goes on from CM057827.1 coordinate 3,726,265, forward strand.
CTGGTTTCTTCTGTCCTGGGGAAAAAAAACGAGGTAAATTAATTCATGCTGAAAGTCTCTGTCTTAGAGAAGTATTTACACTTTATTATTTTTTTAAAATTTTTTAAATGTTTATTTTATTTTTGAGACATAGAGACAGAGCGTGAGCAGGAGAAGGGCAGAGAGAGAGGGAGACACAGAATCGGAAGCAGGCTCCAGGCTCTGAGCTGTCAGCACAGAGCCCGACTCGGGGCTCGGAACTCACAGACCCTGAGACCCTGAGATCATTACCTGAGCCGAAGTCGGCCGCTTAACGAAACTGAGCTACCTAGGCGCCCCATAAGTATTTACACTTTAAAGAGAGTAATAAGGAGAGATCAATGTTTAACACAAAGGATGAATCACAATAGGTGGAATTTACCATATAAATAGGGGCGAGATATTTACCTTTTTCTCCTTACAGGACTAACCACTCCATGGTTCAAGGTAAAGGGGTGGCATTCTCTCCCCCTTCCCTGAAATGCTGGAAAAAATGAGGTAAGTGAGAAACAACTTAGACAAAGGAGCGGATCCCTGAGGCAGAGTAAAGGACAGAATTACAAAGCTGCTGTCAGAGGAGCCAGTTAGAGACAGGCATGGAACCTAGCTGGTACACTGGGACGTCAGGACAGATTGAGAAGTACGGAAGAGGCAGAGGGCTTCCCAGATGAAATCTACAATAGGAATGGGAAAGGAGTTTGCTTTATGTGGTGCTTGGCCTGTGCTGTGAGCTTCAAGATACTGAACCAGACTGGTTAGAGGTCATGATGATAGGATGAGGGAAACACACTCTCTGGAAAGTCTCTACCATGCAAGTGTGCTGTTTCTTGCTTTTTGAAATAGGGTCAGAATTTATTTTCAAGAGTTTATATTTGGCACATTCCTTAAGTACCAAGCAAAGTTCATTTTAATATATGGCTTTCAGGTGTATCTTCTTACCCATATTCTCAGTGCAAAAGTTGTAAAAAGTCCAGCTTAGTCCACTCGGGTTGCTATCACAAAACTACCATAGGCTGGGTGGTTTATAAATGACAGATTTATTTCTTACAGTTCTGGAATCTGGGAAGTTCAAGATCAAGGCATTAGCAGATGTAGTGTTTGGTGAGATCTACTTTTTGGTTAATAGATAGCCATCTCCTTGCTGTGTCCTCACATGGTGGAAGGTGAGAGAGAGCTCTCTCAGATCCTTTTTACACTAATCTCACTCATGAGGGCTCCACTTTTATGACCTAATCCCCTATCAAAGGCCCCACCTCCTAATACTATCATATTGGGAGTCAGAATCTCAACATAATAGTTTTGGGGGGGGGTCACAAAAATTTAATCAATAACACACAACATCTTCCAACATAGTTTCATTCCACTTTTGGCCCAGCAAACTGGGCCAAGGTCAGTGCAAAAGGAATCACCTAGAATGTTCTCAGACTCCGACTCTCCAGCCAGACCTGCCCACACCTGGTTCAATGTCTCCCTACTAGAGTTAGCTTGTCTCAGTGCATCTGTATCCTGTTAGTCAACCCCGCAGCTGGTTGGCTGGTTGTGATTCTGGACTTCGGCAGCATTCTCCTGCCTTCCTGATCACAGGTCTTTGATTTTGGCCAAATTCTGGATGAACATGCCAGGCCCTAAGTCCTCACTTTGGCACATTATTGCCCAGACATGAAGGCATTGGTTAGGGTTATTAGAGTGAGGAGGGTCAGGCCTGGGAACCCAAATAAAGACCTATAAGATAAAATCTCATTTCTCCAACTTGTCTTCATTTATTAAAAAAGATACTAATTTTGGATACTAAATGTAACTCTATAAAAACTTCTCTTTAATGGCTTGTTTGTGGCCTTCCTGTCACAGATGGCTAGTTAATTAAAATAAAACAACAATTTTCTGTCCTTCCATTTTTCTAGGTGACAGTCCAGCAGAACATACCTTTAGAGCCAGATGCTTCTTAAGCATTATTAGCAAAAGGGATTATTGCTTGAAGTTTCATGAAGCTTACTTGGGAGACTCTCTGAGGTGAAATGAGAGTTAAGACCATGGAGGAAATGGATGCATTTTACCAAATATGTATACTATTCCTGGCTTTGGATTTTGGAAAAATGACAGGAAGAAGCGAGCCAGTCATACCATTTAGAATCTCTCATGGGGTGGTCCTTCCTGAGAAACAGTTCAGGACAGAGGTTAATAGGAAAGACAGTTTCACAAACACGGCCCGGTCTTGCAGAGAGCAGGCTTACTTTACCCAGCCTTCCTCAGAGAGCAAGAGGTCCATTTGCACAGTGGCCAGAGCCTGAGTTTTGGAGCCGGGCAGGCAAGTTGGGATCCTGGCCCCCTACCTACCTGGTTGGGCTCTTGTGTGAGATGACCAACTCTTTCTCAGCTTTGATTTTCCTTTTCAACCATTAAACACGGTAGTAATAATCACCTGAGAGTTTAGTGTAATGATTAAAGACAATGCATATAAATCTCTTGGTCATTAAATGATTACCCTCGTTTCAGTGAAGGAAGGTCAAATTCTAGTCTCTTTCAAGGTTGGCAGCCTCTTTATCTGGTGATGACAGATAATATGCGCATATTCCTGGATTTGAAGGCCCAGCTCAGGATGGTCTGTTGACTGCCAGCAGGTTCCACAGGGGCCTGTTTCCAGACTTGCCTTATTTTTGCCAAGTAGAGATAAATGCTGATGGAAACTGTCACTCGTCACATTCCCAGGAGCCAGCCATCTCTCTAATCTCTGTTCCTCTCCAAGCAGGGCTGTCAGAGGAGGCAAATGAAGAGTTCAGACAAGGGACGGCTGCTTTGGCATCACTTCTTTGCCCCCTCATAGAGATGCGCCAGACGCCCGGAGCTAGCTGGGAGGAGCAGGTACACGTCCCTCAGAAATATCGGGAGGAGCCTGGATATCTTCATGGTGAAAGACACCTTCACACATCAGTTTGAGGCAAAGGCTTATATGTCTGTTGGATAAATATTACTCCTTAAGTATGGTTACAGCCAGAAGCACTCACAGCTTTAATCCGCAGTGCGACAGTGTGAGCAAGTAGGAGGTCCTGGGAGGATGTTTGGGACTTATAAAGTTCATCTCAGTAAAAGTTGCAGTACTTCTGGGCACTGACATGGATTCTCACTTCCTCACTACCACGGGTTCTCATTTCCTTATTTAATTACCAGCTTATTTCAAAATATGAATTTACGTCCCCACTAGCATCAGTCAGAGTGCCAGTGATTTTTAATAAGGTCAGGCCTAGAGATAGAAATGAGGTTTGTTTTCAAAAAGAAAGAAAGAAAGAAAGAAAGAAAGAAAGAAAGAAAGAAAGAAAGAAAGAAAGAAAGAAAGAAGAAAGAAAGAAGGAAGAAAAAGAAAAGAAAGAGAGAAAAATGGACAAACAAAAAACCAGACTCTTAAATACAGAGAGCAAACTGGTGGTTCCCCAAAGAGAGGTGGGTGGCAGGATGGGTGAAATAGGTGATGGGGATTAAGAGTACCCTTGTCGTGGAGGGGCGCCTGGGTGGTTCAGTAGGTTAAGCGTCCGACTTCAGCTCAGGTCATGATCTCACAGTTGGTGGGTTCGAGCCCGCATCGGGCTCTGTGCTGACGGCTCGGAGCCTGGAGCCTGCTTCGGATTCTGTATCTCCCTCTCTCTCTGCTCCTCCCCTGCTCATACTCTGTCTCTCTCTCTCTCACAAATAAATAAACATAAAAAAAATTAAAAAAAAGAAAAAGAATACCCTTGTCGTGGGGCACCTGGGTGGCTCAGTTGTTCAAGCGTCCAACTTGAGCTCAGGTCTGATCTCACTGTTTGTGAGTTCAAGTCCTGTGTCGGGCTCTGTGCTGAGAGCTCAGAGCCTGGAGCCTGCTTCAGATTCTGTGTCTCTCTCTTTCTCTGACCTTCCCTACTCACACTCTGTGTCTCTCTCTCTCAAAAATAAACCTGAAAAACATTAAAAAAAAAAAAAGGGGTACACTTGTCATGATGAGCACTGGGTGATGTATGGAATTGTTGAATAACTATATTGTACACCTGAAACCAACACAACACTGTATAATAAAAGGTAAATTTTAGAAATATCATGGGAGAATGGTCAATAAAGTCATGAACTAGGAAAAAAAAAGAAATGAGGTTTTGATTTTAATTGGTGTCATCTGCTATCTTTCAGTCGCTCATGTATGAATAGTTTGTTCATTCAGTGCCTCTACTGCCTCAAGTCAAGTGACAAAGGATATTAAAATCACCGTCATAGAGGACATTATCATTGGGCAGTATTTATCATGAATTCGCTGCTGCACAATGCCAAGACAAGGTAGATAGGTAGAATAATTACCCACAGCTAAAGACTGTTTAATACACAGATCATTTCACAGAGCCCTTTAGAGATCCCTGTGCAAATATCCTAACGGAACCTTAGATGTTAATTTGCAACAAAGGCAAATTGTATGATAAAGGGGCAGGAGATTTGGTGATATTCTAAAAGTTATGTCATTACAAAATACCTATCATTATTTCCTTACCTGTAAATCTTCAAAAATGGAAGGTGGAGGTAGTATGCTATAGTTTCGTGGTTTCTAGATAATTGTTTTTAACAAATCAGTTAAGTTTTAAACAAAAATTGGGAGGGGCTCATTGATACAATGTTCCTGACTTTTTTTGCAAATTTTTTGGTCGAAATTAAAAATGGGATTTCCTATAAACTATTGCTGTAATTTCATGAAGAAAGACATTTGGAAACCAAAATAAGAGTGGATATAATTTCAGAATAAAGAATGGTCTTTCACAGTAGATGATAGTGTTTAACACTTATATGCAAGGTACTAAGACATTTGAATGTATTGTCTTACTCATACAACCTTGTGAGATGGTTACTGTTATTATTCCAACTCTATAGATGAGGACATTGGGGTACAAAGAGGTAACTGTCTAAAGGAACATGGTTAGTAACGGCAGAGTGTAGATTCATTTCTTTCCAGAGTCCATGGTTTTAAAAACTGTGTGATAAGTGTTAATAACACTTTACAGTTAGTGTCACTAAAAAAATGGTTACATAAATTGCTTTCCTAAATTTGATCTCAGCAGGTCACAGACCTGCACCAGTCTGAAAACTAGGGTGTCTCTTGAAGAAGGGACCAGAGGTAGTAGGCCTGGGCCTACTTGAAGGGTCTCTTGAAGAAAGGGAGGCTGTAGTAGGCATGGGCCTCAGTTTCCTGAGGGGCCTCAGCTTCATGAGGGGCCTCAAAGTCAGACTTTTAATGTTATTTTCAAATATTGTTATACATATGGGCACAAAAGAGACACCAACCAACTGGTTTAGAAGAAAAGCCAAAGGAGCCATTCACCAAACTTCTTTTTCCTTGCATACCATCGTCACACACACCACCTGTAGCGCACTATGAGTTGATTTTGTTCTAATTGCATTTTGTAAGTACCTTTTGAAAAACACCATTCTAGGGGAGCCTGTGTGGCTCAGCTGGTTGAGTGTCTGGCTCTTGATTTCAGCTCAGGTCATGATCTCCCTGTTCGTGAGATTGAGCCCCACACTGGGCTCTGTGCTGATGGTGTGGAGCCTGCTTGGGGTTTTCTCTCTCTCTGAAAATAAATAAAATAAACATTAAAAAAAAGAGAGAGAAGAACTCCATTCTACTGGTATCGAAACTATATTGTGAGTGAGACAGTACTTATTTCCTACTCTTCATGGACAGGGATGGACCATCCATTTGCATCCCAGGGAGATCAGGCACGCCAGGACCCCTTTTATCCTCTATCTCCCCACTCCTCCTGCAAGAAGATGGAATAACTTACATAATTGGTGAATTGGGTTGGCTCTCTGTCTTTGGGGCTTATATTCAGAAACAGTCTGTCTCCAGGATGCCCTCTGCTCTTCCCTGTGGGTTACCTAGGAAGACAGACATTGAACAATTAACAAATAACAGATGACAAATGTGATGACTGTCATGCCAGGTGCACATAACCTCTAGCCTGAAGGGTCAAGGAAAACATTCTTCCCTGAGTGACATTCAATTGTGAGCCTCCACAGTGCGTAGGAGGCAGTAAGACAAATGGACAGGTGGATGGGTGGGATGATGGGCGTGAGGATGAGGAGTGGGCCGTATTCCAGGAAGAGGGTACTAAAGCTGGGAGGGTCTGAAGAGACAAGGGGTGTGGTAGCCCATGACACTGAAATAAATTTGCTGCAAACAAGGTAAGGGGGGAGGTAGCCCCAGATGGAAAGCCAGATTGGGGTTACAGTAGAGGCTTTGCAGTCCATGATAAAGATTTTGGATCTTGTCTCAGGAGTAAAGTGATGCCTTTGAAATGGGAAATAAAGGGAGTGATGAAAAGGGAGTGATGATCATGCCGAATTTTCTCTATAGCATTCCCCGTTTCTGACTACATCAGAAAGAAAATTCCTATCATGTGCTAATCTCTCTTTAACACCTTGTGACTTTTGATGAACTACTCATCTCCCTGTTAGTAATAAGCAGCATGTGTGAAGTCTGTTCAGTAGTTCTCAGCCACAGTTGTGCCCAAAAATCTTTTAAATATTCTGATGCAAGGCCATACTTAAGACCAATGAAAACAGAAACTGTAAGCCAAGCATCCGTATTTTTTAGTCACAACAGCCTCTGCAATTCAATTTAACAAACAATTATTGAGCCCCTACTGATCCTAAATCGAAGCACTGTGTTAGACGCTGTGCATACAAAGATGACTAAGTGTGAACAGCTGTTTTCAGCTGGGAACTATTCCGAAGTTGTAGTGTTTGCAGCTGCTACAAAAGAAAGCAAGGCTGAGGCAGCCCCAGAGGTCAGGAGGCAATTAAAAGAATCCTTGAAATCAGAGTCAATAAAAATAATCTCACATTTGCATATCTACAGTGTCTCACTGGACACTGTCTTTTCACCAGAAACCCCAGAAATCAGGAACCCTGAGCAAGGAAAGATCTTTCTCTTGGTGCCCAGTGTGAGGATTCAGAGCAGTCTAGGCATGCTGATGCTTTGACTGCTCTCCTCATCCTTGCCTTGGAGAACTGGACTGAGGTGGGAGGCAACACAGCCATTTATTCCTTTGTTCAGATATTGAGCACCTGCCTTATGTCAGACAGTTTTTTAGGCATTGGGGCTACAAAAGACTATTCATGTTTCTGTAATTCAAAGTTGCTCACAGAAGACAAGGGATCTAGTCTGTTTTTTAGTTTATTTGTCAGAATAAATCAGAAGGAAAATGCCTTCTAAATGTATTCCGAAAGGCTGATCTGAGAATAAAAATAGATTATAAATATTCAAATGCTTTGGAACATAGAAATCCGTGATAGGTCAACAGAGAATTCTATACCTTGAATTGTGAAACCATGGAAGTTCAAGTTTTGCTATTTATGCTACAGAGTTTGGAAATATTTTCAGAGAGCAGCAATGATATTTTTCAAATTTGTTTTATGTATCTTCTAGCATTATATCAGGTACAAAAGGGTATTTAATAAATGTTTTTGTTTTTTGATTATCATTGAATAAGTCTATCCAACTTGGAAAGGATACATTTTTTTTCTGAACAAAATTTATAAAGAAAAAGATATTCCAATATGAAAACAAGCCAAATGTTGAGGCCAATTAAATTTTGAAAGTTTTAAGAGTATAGAACCACATCTTTATTTTTAAAGCCTATGTTTATGATTGCCTCTGGGGAGCTTGAAATTCTAAGTTTTCAACCCGAATAAGACAGGAAGGCATCTTCTGAAAAGAACATATGGGAAGGAAAAAAAAGGGTGAGAGAGAGAGGGAAGCAAACTATAAGAGACTTAACTACAGAGAACAAACTGAGGGTTGATAGAGGGAGGTGGGCGGTGGATGGGCTAAATGGGTGATGGGCATTAAGGAGGGCATTTGTTGTGATGAGCACTGGGTGTTATATGTAAGTGATGAATCACTAAATTCTACACCTGAGACCAACCATATGTTAACTAACTAGAATTTATATAAAAACTTGAAAAAAAATCCAAGTTTTCATCTAAGTACTTTAATTCCTTCTCTTACTTGGCTCCACTTTGAGATAAACCAAGAAAAAAGATGTATTTCATAGCCTTAGAGTATCCTAGAACTGAGGGGTAGCGGGGAGAGTTGGGGGGACCAAGAAGACCATCCAGAATGACCCAGAGAGCTTTTTCAGAAACATGCTTGCCTGGTTTCTGATGGGGTAATCTGGAGTAGAGGAGCTGGGGGATTTGGCACAGACACTTCTAAGAAGCTCTCCAGCGGGGGCACCTGAGTGGCTCGGTCGGTTGAGCACTTGACTCCTGATTTCAGCTCAGGTCTTGATCTCATAGTCACGAAATTGAGCCCTGCGTAGGGCTCTCCACTGGCAGCACAAAGACAGTTTGAGATTCTCTGTTCTTCCTCTGCCCCTCTCCAGCTTATGCTCTCTCTCTCTCAAAAAAAGAAAAAAAGAAAAGAAAAGAAGCCCTCCAGATGATTCTGCTGCCTATTCTGGTTCAGAACCACTCATCAAGTCCCATCATTCTATTTTATAGATGTAGAAACCGAGACCCAGAGATCTGAAGTGAGCTATTCAAAGTCTTACAGCTAGTTAGCGACAGGACTTAATCTTGCGTTTTCTATTATATCACATAGATTTCCATATTTTTGCTAACATTACCATAGCCTCAATTCCACTGACATAGCCTTTGCTCTATAAATAAAACATTTTTTTCTTAGGTGTTGTATAAGAGGGAAGCTTATTTAGCTCTGGATGGACCAGTATGCTTAACCACCAACAGCAGTTAGCAGGTAGGATCACAAATACCTCGAACAATCATTTAAATAAAAGATAGGGGTAACTTGGTGTGGTCTCCCAGGATGTGGAATTAACAGGAAACTGAAAAATCATTCACCTGGTTTAAAAAACAGAATGAGGGGCGCCTGGGTGGCTCAGTCGGTAAAGCGGCCGACTTCGGCTCAGGTCATGATCTCGCGGTCTGTGAGTTCGAGCCCCGCGTCGGGCTCTGTGCTGACGGCTCGGAGCCTGGAGCCTTCTTCGGATTCTGTGTCTCCCTCTCTCTCTGCCCTTCCCTTGCTCATACTCTGTCTCTATGTCTCTCAAAAATAAATAAATGTTAAAAAAATTAAAAAAAAACAAACAGAATGATATTCATCATGATACGATCTTTTTGTTCTACTCTGACTTTAGAATGAAAAATACTTAGAGTTAGTTAAATAAAATAAAATAAAATGCTACTATATATATCTTTACAACATATTTAAAATTATCTTTATAATAACTTGGGTACAGGTAACTTTTCTTCCCACCTGCCACTAAGTATTTAAGATATTAAATCTCAAATTTTAAGTGTGATGAGAAACATATCTAACTGAACTAAATATATGTTGAGTAGAGAGTTGTGTCCAGTTTGGGTTTCACACACAATTCTCACTTATATTTGTTTTGAAATACTCAAGAGATTAGTATGCATGGTGCTATTTATTCTTATGCTAAATATGAATGCAAGTCCCGGTGGAACTGCAAATGTGTTGGTTCCAACAGCTCCAAATTATAAGGTTAACATCCTGTTTTTGTGCTCTTCTTTTCTGCTCTTTCTAAAATTGCAAACTGTCCCACTAGCTTTGCTCATGGATAAGCTGAAAAGGGACAGTGTTGGGTGTGGAGTTGTGTGTGTGTGTGTGTGTGTGTGTGTGTGTGTGTGTGTGTGTGATGGAAGAAGGAGAAGAGACAAGGTTAAAGAAAGGAGTTCACTGAATTGCTGTGGGTAACTGGTCACCTTAATATCACTTCCAGATTGCCATTTAGTAAATAGCCTTTTAATTTTTTCTGTCCCATACAGCTATCTTTTTTCTTTCTTTCTTTCAAGTTTGTTTGTTTAGAGAGAATGAGTGGGGGAGGGGCAGAGAAAGAGAGATAGAGGGAGAGAGAGAATTCTAAGCAGGCTCCGTGCTATCAGTGCAGAGCCCAGCACAGGTCTCGAACCCATGAACCCATGACCTGAGCCAAAAATCAAGAGTCAGACGCTCAACCAACTGAGCCACACAGGTACCCCTCTGTCTTTTTATTTCTTAGAGAGAAAATGTTATGCTACTAATATTAGATATGTTAATCAAAAAAATTCCTAGTCTCTCTCTGTCTCAAAAATAAATAAACATTAAAAAAATTAAAAAAAATTCCTAGTATCATAAGAAGCATTAAACACCAAGTGACAAAGGGCCGAATTTACAGAAGCTCAAAATCTTAAGGAAAAAAAAAAATCCATGCCCTGAAGCTCTCCTTGATATCCTCCTTAAAAGGTGATCCCTTGTAGAACCTGATAGAATTTTGCTCATGCCCTCCTAATGCCATGTGCCATCTTCTACTCTGTACTCTTAATTCTGCTGTGCAATGCCTTGTGGCTGGTAAGTTTAGGTATCTGTGTCTCCCATAGGCCCTGATCTGGTACCTTGTGCACAGTAAACATTCATAAAGAGTATCAGAACACTGCATCTCTAAGATTAACCTAAAGGGAGAGGAGTCACTACTTGATTAACAGCGGGGCATAAAACATTAATGTAAGGCTTGAACGTACCTGTTTCATGAAAGAACTCTTCTCAGGTTGCATAGCAATCAGATGCTGTAAGAGGGAATAGGTTTCTTTCAATCGGTATGTCATGTGATGAGACTTTGAAAGGAGATACATTTAATGCTTTAGAAAGCTCTTAGGAGGACCTCCTTACCTCTCTAGGAAAGCTAAAAATAGGAAAGGGGAAGATAACAATGCAAACCTTTATGGAGGCTCTCTTCACCTGGGATCTCTGATACAATAGCACCCAACTTGACAACCTCTCAGAGGCAATGTAACCTGGCTCTAGGGCCTGACTCTCTGAGATTTTCTATGCTTCTTAAGCTGTGGTTCTGAACCAAAATCTAACAGTTCATATAACTTGGGAACTGGCTAGAAATGTGAGATTTCTGGCCCTCCCAGGTTCTAATGACTCAAGAACTCCAGGGCGGAGCCCTGCACGCTCTTCTTTAATAAGCCTCCACCTGATTCTGCTGCAGACTAAAAATTTGAGAATACTGCTGCACTCTGACCTTCTCCAGCTGCTGCATACCAGCGGTTCAGATCACCCGGGAAGAGCTCCCTTGGGCCTTGGGCTCGTGGGCAGTGGAGAAAATGGATGTTTGGTAGGGAGGGAGGGGAAATGAAGCTTACTCTCTTTTTCTGTCCTATTAAAATAAAAAACACTTGAAAGGTCTCTCTACTAAAATAACACTTTAATTACCCATTGTAATCTTAATAGAGATTTGCTAATTCAGCTGAGAGCTGGAATAGTGCTTAGTCGAACTCTGTAAATTGATCTGGATGCACTGGGCTGAGTCAGCCTGAGTTGACATTTGTCTTCTGTGATGCCCATGGAGGAAGGGGTTAGTAAGATAATCAATAGAGGATGAACTATTTTAAGAAGTATGTTTCATTTACATAACAAAAAATACCAGAGCTGCAAGAGGCCTTGGGAATTGATTTTTTTTTTCCTGATCTTATTTTACAGAGGTCTCATAGCTAGTTAGTGATAGAATCAGGACCAGAAACCAAGCTGTTATCATTCGTAAAGGAGTGCTTATTCTAGGGATTCTAATGCACTGTCTACAGTGCCAAGAATACCTTACGCTACTCAGCACTTATAGCTCAACATTTTCCCTATATGCAATGGATAGCAGCCTTAAATTCTGCATAGAGCAAAGACCAAGATCATAATTCGACCTTAAGGAATTCGGTATGATGTTTTCCAGTCATCTTAATATCTATTTGAATTCTAGCTGCAGACCTAATTATACTCATTTGTCGCTTCATCAAAAGATTCAAGAAAATTCTCTAAAAATCTATTGTGTTAATTAGAATGGTTATGGTCGCCAGAACAGAAGCCTACTGGAGCCAGTTGCAGCAGAGAGGGGCCACTAATTACAGTGGGACTGAAGAAAGAGTTGGACAAGCAGGCCTCAGGAGAGTGGGAACTGGGGTCAGGAGCACTCTAAAGAGCCCAGAAAGAGCCCTCTTTCTGGGTTTCTTCTTCATTTGCTTCTTTCTGCCCATCAGTCTCATTAATCTCTCATACAACAGAATGGAATTTTTCTATTTCACAGGATACATAGGAGAGAAAGGAAGCCAAGCTAAGACATAAGTTTTATATGTTGCATGTAGAACAGATACTTGATATTTTTCTTTTTTTTGGAGTTTTTTTTTTAAATAACAGGTTTATTGAGATATTTTTCAAAAATTCATATACCATAAAGTTCACTTTTAAATAAAGTTGTACAATGCAGTGGTTTCTTGTACATTTGATGATTCATGGAAACACACACAGTGGTAGAAATCTTGGATTGCTGGATGTGAACATTTCCAGCTGAGGCCGGACAGCTCTCATCCCCACAAGGGTCCTTTTTGTGGTCTATTTAATGTCATGGTCTTCGCATTTTTGTGCTTTTTGTTGGTGATGTTGCTGTTTAGAATGGCCCCGAGAGCAGTGCTGAGGTACTGGCTGGTGTTCCCAAGCCCTGGAAGGCTGCGATGTGCCTTACCAGGAAAATATATATATGAGATAAGCTTTTCTTTCAGGCACAAGTTACAGTGCTGTTCTCTATGAGTTCAGTGTGAATGAATCAACAGTCAAGCACATCCAGAAAAAAGAGGAGGAAATTTGCCAATCTGTTCACGAGGCTGCTTTGGAAAGCGCTAACATCTCTAGTGTGTGATGAAGCTATGTAGAAGATGGAAAAGTGGCTGAATTTGTGAATTCTTGAGATGATAATCAATCTTAAAAAAGCATCAAGTATAGTGGATAGCAACATCGTGAGACTGAAAGCCAAAAAAATTTGCTGTCGCGTTACCCGAGGTGAGGAAAATGTTAAACTCTTCCTGATTAATGTTTAATATAAAGAAATATTGTATATTATTAGTTATAAGAAATATAAATTTAGTAAGGTGTTTTTAGACAGAAATATGCTTAAAATAAGGTTATGTGCTGATTGCTTGGTGAAAATGCTATGAACAGAAGCTTGTGGGAACCTAGTCTTATATTTCCTTTAGGAACAATGGTTTAGTATTTACTTCTTCAGTGTACACAGCAACTTTATAGACTATAATTACATTGAAAAATGAGAATTGATTGTATATATTTGCAAAAACTATGCCTCGAACACCACTACTAATTCAGAACATTTCATCATCCCCAGAAGAAATCCCATACCCATTAGCAGTCATTCCTCACTTCTCCTTTACCTCCGTTCTATTTTCTGTCTCTGTGGATTTGCCTATTCTGGACACTCCATGTAAACAGAATCATATGATATGTGGCCTTTTGTGTCTTGGTTCTTTCACTTAGCATAATGTTTTCAAGGTTCATTCATGTTTTCCAAAGTGAATGCACCATTTTTCAATCTCACCAGCAATTTATGAGGATTCTACTTTCTCCACATTCTTGCCAACACTTGTTATTGTTGTGTTTTTGATTATGGCCATGCTAGTGGGTATGAAATGATATTTCTTTGTGGTTTTGACTTATATTTCCCTGATGACTAATAATGTTTAGTTAATCTTTTCATGTGGTTATTGACAATTTGTGTATCTTCTTTGGAAAAATATCTATTCAAATCTTTTCCCCATTTAAAAAATTAGAATATTTGTTGACTGTAAGAGTTCTTTATATATTTTGGAATCAAATCTCTTGGGAGATAAGTGGTTTGCAAGTATTTTTTTTATTCTGGGGGCTGTCTTTTTATTTTTTGATAGCTGAATATACTTTTGATGTAGAGACTGTCAGAGTCTTACTTGTTCAGTTTGCATAGGTGTCTACTTTTCGGATGATAGGCAACATTGGCAATTACTTTCTGTGTAACCATGTGAAGACACAGGGAGAAAACAGCCATCTACAAACCAAGAAGACAGGCCTCCAATGGAACTAATTCTGATGATACTTTGATCCCAGACTTTTAGTCTCCAGAAATGTGAGAAAATACATTTCTGTTGTTTAAGCCACTCAATCTGTGGTACTTGGTTACGGCAGCCCTAGAAAACTGATACAACTAGTGTTGCTATAGAGATGATGTTTTTAGGTATCAACATTCCCCCTGTATTTGAGAAGTGGTGTTATTAAGGGCTTTGAATGTATTCTTGTTTATTGGCCAACATCTACTAAATTAAAATATGTCATTAAGACAGGTCCAGAGGAATTGCTGACTGGACATTCTGCTAAAAGGATTGCCGTATATAATTCTAACTAACAAACTCTTTTAAATTATCATGCAAATGTAACTTTTTACCAACTGGCTTCTCCTAAATTAAAGTAAGCGAAGACGGTTTTGTTTAGCTAGTTTAACAACTCATGGATTTTTATTTTTATTTGCAAAAGTTTTTCTTCTCTTTCTCTAGAGAATACACTATATCCTTGAGAATACACTTATATCACATTGACTATAAGCCATGCTATAGTCTGAATATTTGTGTCCCTGACCCCCTCCCAAATTCATATGTTGAAATTCTAACCCCTACTCAATCAGGGAATTTTTCTTTGTGAGGAGGGTCCCAAAGATGACTCTTGAGATCATTACTGTCCCTCTTCCTCTGTATCTTTGGAATCTGAGGTGGTCCTCCTAAGGGCCAAGGTATTGTTTGCCCTCCAGTCAACAAAATCAATATGAACCATTTCAGTAGCTATAACTTCACTGTCCACCTCCCCCAATCATCCCTTACTGCACCCACACATTTTGTCAGGAAGGGTCAGTTACAAGATGGACAATGAATTTTTATAAAAATCACAGATATCTGTATATCCCCTACTTTGACCCACATAGGCCACTGTATGAGGACATAATGAGCAGTGTATTTAATAAGGTGGTTATTATCCTTATGATGTAGGACTATGTTGATCCAACAAAGGAATCCAGTTGGCTGAACTAGAATAAGATGGAGTGCTCTAGGCCCTCCTTTGGCAGGGCTGCCACCTAAGAGATGTACAAATCAGGCTAGCCTGGGGTTGCCTGTAGTAAAAGAAAGAAGTATGCCCAGAGATCAGGGATGAATCCTAGCATTTCAAAAGAGGTTGATGTAAACACAGACCTTTTTCATCCTGATCGTTACCCAAGGAGCGACTGAAAGATGATCTTTTCTGGAGACAGTCAAATTCACCGACCGGAGGAGGTGAGGACGGTAGTTAAACTCTATGTGAGTTGATTTTTATGGAGCTTGTTCCAGACTCAACAAATGCAGATTTCTGTGCATGGTAGTAAGTGTGGAAAGTCAATCAAACAACTGTACTGTGTGGCTTTGGTGAAAAGGCACACTGTGGTTCAAAAAGCTTAAAACATTACACAGATCAGTTTCAAGAGTCACAGTGGTGTGGCTGGAGTCAGGGGGTCTAACTGGAAAAATAGATGACCATTGGTAGACTCTCAGGTTTGTATTAGTTTTAAACTGAGGACCTACTAATTTTTACTTACTTTTTTTAAAGTTTATTTATTTATTTTTGAGAGAGACTGAGAGCACGAGCGGGGGGGGGGGGTGGAGCAGAGAGAGAGAGAGAAAGAGAGAGAGAGAGAGAGGATTCCAAGCAGGCTCTGCACTAACAGTGCACACTAACAGCTCCCTAATTTTTTCTGTAAAATGTCAGGTAGAAGGGGCACCTGGGTGGTGCAGTCGGTTAAGTGTCGGACTCTTGATCTCGGCTCAGGTCATGATCTCACAGTTTGGGAGTTTGAGCCCTGAATGGGGTTCTGCACTGATGGTGCTGAAGCTGCTTGGGATTCTGTCTCTCCTTCTCTCTGCCCTCCCCTGCCTATTCTCATTCGTTCTTGCTCTCTTTTCTTCTCTCAAAATAAATAAATGAAACTTAAAAGGTCAGGTAGTAAATATTACACACTTGTGAGCTGTCTAGTCTCTGTTGTAACTACTCAACTGTGCCACTGGCCTGATAAAACAGGCAGAGACAATATGTAAATCAGTAGACAAGGTTGTATTCTAATAAAACTTTATTTACATAAATAGCTACTGAATTGGATATGGCCCAAGGGCCATGGTTTGCCCACCTCAGTCTAAGCTTAAGTAAGTTCATACCTTCTTTGAGCCAGATTCGTACCTCTTATATATATTTATGCTATACCACAACCTTTGTACTTATTTTTCTAAGTGCATAATTTCACCAGTAATAATTTAAAATTATGTGGCTACTTTAGGGACCTTTTGATATGGACAAAATTGTTCATTTGAGAAATCCCTTAGAATAAAAAGAGGACAAAATTGAAAACATCTGATACTCTACATTTTTTGGTTGGTATAAAGAAGCACCATAAAAAATTCAGATCCCAAAATTGCTTCCTGAGAGGAAACAAAACTGTGAAAAATGTAAATTACTCTCCCCAAATTACAACCTAATAGCCTTTATACTACTCTTCTTGCTCCGCTGTATTCCTTTGCCCCCACATCTTCTGACAGGCTCCCCTTTCTCTGGGCCAACCAGAAGTCCCAAATATCAGTCAGCTCTTAACTTAGAAGGAAGAGGAGTGCCTGGGTGGCTCAGTCAGTTAAGCATCTGACTTTGGCTCAGGTCATCATCTCACAGTTTGCTAGTTTGAGCCCTGCGTTGGGCTCCATGCTGACAGCTCAGAGCCTGAAACCTGCTTCCGATTCTGTGTCTCCCTCTCTCTCTGCCTCTCCTCCATCTCTCTCTCTCTCTCAGAAATAAATATTAAAAAAAAAAGGAGGAAGAATCACTTGTGGTTGATTTTATCCTTGTCTCATTCTGAGCTGAGAGCCATTTTAAAGACTTTCGAAAGCCTAAGTAAAATAGAAATTTGCAAAGAAATCTAGTTTATTGTTGGAATGTATAATAGGTCATATGTTAAAAGAAATCTCGGATGCAAAATAACCGTATGGAAAGTGTAGAAGGGGAAGACGCTAGAGTAACTTGAAAGATGCTGATTGCACAGGAAACGAGGAATTTATAAAAGCTGTAGATGTTGTACCAGTTATTTCAGAAGTTATCCTAAAATCTTCCCTATGAAAATAGATTAGGCTCTGTTCAGTCCTGTAAGGAAAGAAAGGAGGAGTCTAATTGGAGATGTCAGGGATCAGCTCTTTAATTCTTTAGACATCACTCAGGAGTAGAGCCAAAAGGAGATGTGAACCCAGGTTCTCTCCCAGCTTTTTCAAAATGGCCTTGAGAAAGAAATAAGGGTTTTCAATATGCAACAAGAACCAGAATGGGTAATAGCTCCATTGTCAGATCTCCAAAACTTTCTAAACATATTGAAAAGAATTCTAAACACAGAGTAAGACTCAGAGTAACTTGATAGCCTTACAGATAAAACAACTAAATGCACTTACCCTGGTCCTTAACCACCAGCAGAGGGGAGTCTTTTTATAAAGACTCTTGTGGTTTCTGGAAACAGAAGAGACATTGAAAAAACAATGGTCTATGTTAATAAAAGGGAAAGCAAGGAAGGGAGTGATCAAAGAAGGTGCTCCAAGGGAGACGCAAAACAGCTCAATTTTTTGCTTTACCCTTGAACCCACAAGGAGAAGTTTCTCTAAATACGAACACTGCATTCTCAATAGTAAACCCTACCATTATTGTACAATTGCTTCCCCGTGGTCAACAAACTGCTCAGTTTGGGAACACCTCTAATAATTCTCAGATGTTCTCCATGGCTCAGACCTTAACTGTCACCCTGAGACCTTTAATCCCAGCACATTCTTTCCTTCCTTGTGACACTATACTCACTAACTTAATAGAGAGGGATTTACTGTGTAAATGAGATTGCCAGCTTAAATGCTCTCTCGATGGTCTCTTCCTTGAAATCTCTAGAGAACCCAATTCATAATGAAGTTATAACTGATTTAGATTATTGACTTGCAACTATGTCCAAGCCTAAATCAAGCCAAAATTGAAAGTATCAAAGAATGCCAGCAAAAAGTATATACTGATGTAGGCAGGGTTACTGGGGTTGAACACATCAAAGTTCTAAACCTCTACACAAACTTGTATGATACCCTCTAAAGCCAGAAGCTAAAGAAAGACTAAAACCCAATGTTGAGAGCCTAATAGACAAAGGACTCATTATCCTTTGTTACTGTCCTTGTAATATTCCTATCTTCTTTTTTTTAAAAATGTTTATTTATTTATTTTGAGCAAAAGAGAGAGGAAGGGGCAGAGAGAGGGAGAGAGAAAGAGTCCCAAGCAGCTCCATGCTGTCAGTGCAGAGCTCAACACAGGGCTCGATCACACGAATTGTGAGATCACAATCTGAGGAGAGATCAAGAGTTGGATGCTCAAGTGACTGAGCCACCCAGACGCCCCACTTCTATCTTCTTAGTATGAAAACCCAGTGGGCAGGAATACAAGTTCATTCAAGACCTTAAGGCCATATATAAGAATCATTCCCTATTACCTTGTTATTCTGATACCAATTGGTGTGCTGTAATACAATTCAATTCTGACATTAACTGCTCAGAATTAGCACCAGACTCCACAGGCTCAAAGGCATAATCTACAACTACCCTACTTCAGGAAACAGCTGCAAGTGAGGTTCCCAGGCTACCTGTACTTCTGAACAACTGGTTACAAATCCAGGGGGTTCCCATGACTCCCTTTGGGTTTGATAATTAACTAGGATGACTCACAGAACTCTGGAAAGTGTTATACTTACAGTTATAGTTTTACTATAAAAGATATACATTAGGAACAGCCAAATGAAGGGACATAGGATGAGGGTCCCAAATGCAGAGTTTCCATGACCTTTCCCTATGGAATCAGGGCATCTTACCTTCCCAGTACACTGATGTGTTCACCAACCAAGAAGCTAGAGTTTTTATTGGAGTTTCACTACAGAGCCGTGTTTGATTGAATCATTGGCCACGTGATTGAACTCAGTCTCCTGTCCTCCTCCCCTCCCCTGAGGTCACGCTAGCTCAAATCACCAACTGTCTAATCACATAGCTGGTCTTTCTGGTAACCAGACCCCATCTTGAGTCATCTTACCTTTTATCATAAACTCAGGTGTGATTCAAGGGGCTCACTAATAACAAAGAAACTCCTATCACTCAGAAAATTCCAAGGGTTTAGAGTCTCTTTCCTAGGAATCAGGGATGAAGCCCAGTAAAATTCTTTATTAATCAGTTGGCCACCTTGTAGCCTTTGGGCATTATTCTTTTTGTATGCCTAACATTTGGAGCAGCCCATGTGGGGTAGGCGTAGAAGGATGTTAACTTCATCTCCTAATACATTTGACTATTAATATCAGTATTCTAATCAGTATTCTAATCTTATCAACAATGTCAGTATACAGTATGGTAGATGTAACCTGAAAAATAAGTTAAAAGATACTGATTGGTACATTACTAGAGTTCCATTTAGTCATTAATAATTAGTTCAGTCCATCATCATATCATATGACCAAAATGTCTCCCAGGGTGAGGTCACCCAGTTTTGCAAGACTTTATTTGATCACAGCAGGTTCCCAAAACAAGAGTTATTTCAACAGCACGCGCGCGTGCGCACGTACGCGCGCACACACACACACACACACACACAGGAATATTGTTCAGCCACAAAAAAGAAAGAAGTCTTGGCATTTGCAGTAACATGGATGGAACTAGAATATATTATGCTAAGCAAAATAAGTTGGTAGAGTAAGACAAATACCATACAATTTCACTCATATGTGGAATTTAAGAAACCAAACAAAGGGGCAGAGGGAAAGAAAAAGATCAAGAAACAGACTCTTAATTATAGAGAACAAACTGATGGTTACCAGAAGGGGTTTGGGTGGGTAAAATAGGCAATGGGAGTGAAGGAGTAAACTTATGATGATGAGCACAAGATGATGTATAGAAGTGTTGAGTCATTATAATGTACACCTGAAACTAATATAACACTGTATGTTAACTAACTGGAATTAAAACAAAAACTTAAAAAATAAAGAGCGGTCTCAACAATATAGGATTTCATCTTTTCAGCTGGCTGGTATGGTTGAGCTGAGAGACAATTTCATTTATTGTTCTGAGCCTCTTTTGAAGTGTCAATGTCATATTTTATTTCCCTCTTTGCATTACCCATTTATTAATTACTTTACTTTCAGCTATGATTCCTTCTCTCTATTTATATCCCGACTTTTCCACCTTTGGAAGGGAAGTTAGATTAGGCCGCTGTGCTGGTCCATCAGCAATATTAGTCTATCAAATGCCTCCCAGGCAGTCCACACCCAGTCATACAGGGTATGATTACATGAGTACAGAACTAGTGGGTTATTTCTACAACTGGGCAATATAGCTTCATTCAAAGGCCAGCCAAATATCTTATTATACAGTACCTAGTAGTAGCAAATCCAAATACCATTTCATCTTTGCTGCCTCTGAGACAGTATATTTTATAGTTCTAGTTTTGTGTTCTGCTTTCTTTAGTGTCTTGTTAGATCAAAATAGTCAGTACTTGTTTGCCTTATCCTGGGAAAATCAATAACATACCTAACTTGTTAGGCCTCGAGGGTTTTTGAGGGACCCTCTTACATTTCACAAGTCCTCAACCAAAGCTTGTGATTCTGCTCTCATGTAAATGTGAGTGACCTTTCTGTTGTGTTCCAAGGTTGAGGTAAGCTCTACAACTAATCTTTCTGCCAGCTTACTGTCGTAGTTTAGAAAGAGGTAAGATTTCCAAAGAGAAACTACAATTTGGTTATTAGCCAGGACATGGTTTGTCCAGAGGTAAATCCCTTACTCTTGATAGGCTACAAACTATTAAAAAATTTCCTCAGACTAGTAATATGAGACAATTAAGAAGATTCCTGATTACACTGGCTACTGAAATTGCCATGCTATCATATGACTTAACTATGGGTAACCAAACCACTTTCCTGTGAAGCTAAATATTAACAGGCCTGGGTTTATCTATTTATAAATCTTTCTACCTTTTTTACTTGAGTGATCTGGACAAGTCCTAGGTATTCTGACTCACCTTGTTGGAATTCACCAAACACCAATGGCTTACTACAGTCTCTTGACTCAGTGACAAAACCTATTGGCTATGTCTAAGAGTACTAACTGTAACAGCTAAACTAGTGGAGATTTCTGTTGACTTGATTTTAGGTCTCCTTGAACCTCATGGTCCCTCATATTGTGTAATCTTTTTTTGCACACTGAAAACATGAACATTCTCAGAAAGAAAGTTTACTTCTTTTTTTGTTGTTGTTAATGTTTATTTATTTTTGAGACAGAGAGAGAGCTTGAGCGGGGGAGGGGCAGAGAGAAAGAGAGAGACACAGAATCTGAAGCAGGCTCCAGGCTCCGAGCTGTCAGCACAGAGCCCGACGCAGGCCTCGAACTCATGGACCGAGAGATCATGACCTGAGCCGAAGTCGAATGCTCAACTGACTGAGCCACCCAGGCACCCCAAGAAAGTTTACTTCTTATGAAACCCTATTATAGTCTCTCATTCATCATTGTGGTCCTTTCAGTTCTGCTATTCTTCCATTATTTGAAGGAGAAACAAAATCTGAGCCCCAAACTGGGCTCAAAAATCTCTTTAGAAAATTCAGACTTAGTCTAGTTCATTGACAGTTCATTGTAGTTTAGAAAGAGGTAAGATTTCCAAAGAGAAACTACAATTTGGTTATTAGCCAGGACATGGTTTGTCCAGAGGTAAATCCCTTACTCTTGATAGGCTACAAACTATTAAAAAAATTTCTTAAATTTTCCTTAAAACTGAAACAGGAAAATATCAGGTCACTTGCACTGTAGCAGGTCTCACTTCATCTGTGAAATATGATCAATCTTTCTTTTCAGTAGCCAGTGGAATAGACCCTTCATGGAGAAGACCCTGTGAGTAGGTAAAAACTACATTTGCAACTGCTGCTCCTAGGGTTCTTCCTCTCACAGGAGTCCATTAAGGGATTAATTTTCAAAATATATAAAAAAGACTTACACAACTCAATGCCAAAAAAACCTCAGACAATCTGATTAAAAAATGGGCAGAGGACCTGAATAGACATTTCTCCAAAAAGATATAAAGATGGCCAACAGACACATGAAAAGATGTTCAACATCACTAATCATCAATGAAATGCATAATGAACTTCAAAACCGCAACGAAGTATCACCTTACACCTGCTGGAATGGCAGGTGTAAAAGACAAGAAGTAACAAGCGTTTGCGAGGATGTGGAGAAAAAGGAACCTTATACACTATTGATGGGAATGTAAGTTGGTACAGCCATTGTGGAAAACAGTACGGAGGTGCCTCAAAAATTGAAAAATAGAAATACCGTATGATCTAGTAATCCCACTCACTATTGGATATTTACCCAAAGAAAACAAAAACACTAATTTGGAAATATAGTTGCACCTCTATGTTTATTGAAGCTTTATTTACAATAGCCTAGATATGGAATCAGCCTAAGTGCCCATCAATAGACAAATGGATAAGAAGATGTGGTATATATACACTGTGGAGTATCACATAGCCATAGAAAGGAGGATTTGTGCCATTTGAGACAACATGGATGGATCAGAGGGTATTATGCTAAGTGAAATAAGTCAGATCGAAGAAGATAAATACCATATGATTTCATTCATAAGTGAAATCTAGCAAACAATTAAACAAAAAACAGAATCAGACCTGTAAATACTAAGAACAAACTGATGGTTGCCAGAAGTTCTTTTTATTTTGGATATTAATTCCTTATTGGATATATTTGCAAATATCTTCTTACATTTACTAGATTGCCTTTTTGTCTTACTGATGTCTTCTTTGCTGTGCAGAAGCTTTTTATTTTGATGTAGTCCCAGTAGTTTACTTTTGCTTTCATCTCCTTTGCCTTAGGAGACATACCTAGAAAAATGTTTCTATGGGTAATGTCAAAGAAATTACTGCCTGTATTCTCTTCTAGGATTTTAATAGTTTCAGGTCTTACATTTAGGTCTTTAATCTATTTTGAGCTTATTCTTGTGCATGGTGTTAAAAGGTGGTCCAGTTTCACTCTTTTGCATATAGCTATCTAGTTTCCCAGCACCATTTATTGAAGAGACTGTATTTTCCCATATTATATTCTTGCCCATATAATATTTTTTGTCATAGATTAATTGACTGCATAATCTTGGGTTTATTTCTGGGCTCTCCATCTGTTCTATTAATTCATGTGTCTATTTTTGTGCCAGTAGCATACCATTTAGATTACTAGAGGTTATGGTATACCTTGAAATTTAGAATTATGATACCTCCAGCTTTGTTTTTCTTTCTCAAGATTGCTTTCACTATTCTGGGTCT
This sequence comes from Paguma larvata, assembly GCA_030068075.1. Lineage (NCBI taxonomy): Eukaryota > Metazoa > Chordata > Mammalia > Carnivora > Viverridae > Paguma > Paguma larvata. The sequence continues at coordinate 3,749,553 of CM057827.1, forward strand.
TTTGTGGTTCCATATAAATTTTAGTATTATTTGTTCTAGTTTTGTGAAAAATGCTACTGGTATTTTTATAGGAGTTGCATTGAATCTGTAGATTTCTTTGGGTGATATGAACATTTTCACAGTATAAATGTTTCCAGTCCATGAGCATGGAATCTTTTTCCATTTGTTTATGTCATCTTCAGTTTCTTTCATCAGAATTTTATAGTTTTCAGAGTGTGTCTTCTTCCTCCTTGGTTAAGTTTACTCCTAGGTATTTTATTCTTTTTGGTGAAATTGTAAATGGTATTATTTTCTTACTTTCTCTTGCTGGTACTTCATTATTAGTGTATAGAATAGAAGTGCTACCAATTTCTGGGTATTGATTTTGAATCCTGAAACTTTATTGGATTCATTTATCATTTCTAATAGTTGTCTGGTGGAGTCTTTAGGATTTTCATGTCATCTGCAAATAGTGACAGTTTAACTTCTTCTTTACCAATATGGATGCCTCTTATTTCTTTTTCTTGTCTCACTGTTATGGCTAGGTCTTTCGTATTGTGTTGAATACAAGTGGCAAGAGTGAACATCCTTGTCTTTAGAGGAAAAGCTCTCCGTTTTTCACTATTGACTATGATGTTGGCTCTGAGTTTTCATATATAGCCTTTATCATGTTGAAGTATGTTCCCTCTAAATCCACTTTGTTGAGAATTTCTATCATGAATGGATGTTGAATTTTGTCAAATGCTTTTTCTGCATCTATTGAGATAATCATATGATTTTCATCCTTTGTTATGTTAATATGGTATATCACATTGATTGACTTGCAAACACTGAGTCATACTTGCATCCCTGGAATAAATCACACTTAATCATGGTGAATGGTATTTTTAATGTATTCTTGTTTGTGGTTTGCTAATATTTTGTCGAGGATTTTTACATCTGTATTCATCAGGGATATTGCCTATAGTTTCCTTTTTTTTTTTTTTTTTTTGTAGTGTCTCTCTAGTTTTGGTGTCTGGTGTTGGGGTAATTGTGGCCTGGTGGAATTTATTTGGAAGTTTCCTTCCTCTTCTAGTTTTTAAAAATAATTTTAAGAAGAACAGGTATTAACTCTTTTTTAAATGTTCAGCAGAACTTCCCTGTGAAACCATCTGGCCCTAGATTTTATTTTTTTGGTAGTTTTTTTATTGCTGACTCTATTTTTTTTACTTGTAATCAATCTTTTCAGATTTTTTATTTCTTCCTGGTTCAGTCTTGGAAAATTGTATGTTTCTAGTAATTTATTCATTCCTTCTAAGTTGTCCAATTTGTTGACATTTCATTTTTTATAGTATTCTCTTATAGTCCTTTGCATTTCTGTGGTCAGAAATTTCACCTCTCTCGCTTCTGATTTATTTATTTGGGCCCTTTCTCTTTTTTTCTTCATGAGTCTGGCTATGGGTTGATGAATTTTATTTAGCTTTGCAAGGAACCAGATATTGTTTTTTTTTTTATTCTCTCCCTCTCCCCCCACCCCCGTTTTTAGTCTCTATGTCATTTATTTCTGCTCTGATCTTTATTATTTCCTTCCTTCTATTCATCTCGGACTTTGTTTGTTTGTTTGTTTTTTCTCTAGTTCCTTCAGGTGTAAGGTTAGATTATTTATTTGAACTTTTTTGTTAGTTTGTTTCCTGAGGTAATCCTGTATCACTTTCGTTGCATCCTAAAGATTTTGGACCAATTGTGTTTTCATTTTCATTTGTCTCCATGTATTTTTTGATTTCGTCTTTGATTGCTTCATTGACCTATTGGTTGTTTAGTATATTGTTTAGTCTCCACATGTTTGTGCTTTTGGTTAGTTTTTTATTTTCTTGTGATTGATTACTAGTTTCATACTATTGTGACTGGAAAAGATGGGTGGTATGATTTCAATCTCTTCAATTGATTGAGGCTTGTCTTTTGTTCTAATATGTAATCTGTTCTGGAGAATGTTCCATGTGCACTTGAAAAGAATGTGTATTCCTTTGTTTTGGGATGGAATGTTCTGTGTATAGCTGTTATGTCCATCTGGTCCGATGTGTCATTCAAAGACACTGTTTCCTGACTGATTTTCTCTTTGGATGATTTATCCATTGATGTAAGTGGGGTATTAAAATCCCCTACTAATGTTTTGTTACCATCAATTTCTTTCTTCATGTCTATTAATATTTGCTTTATATATTTAAGTGCTGCAGTGTTGGGAGTGTAGATGTTTTCAATTGTTATATCCTCATATTGGACTGACCCCTTTATCATTATGTAATGCCCTCCTTTGTCTCTTGTTATAGCCTTTGTTTTAAAGTCTATTTTATATTATATAATTATGGCTACCTTGCCCTTTTTGACCTTTTTAGAATCTCCATTTGCATGGTGAATGTTTTCCCAATCCTTCACTTTCAGTCTGTATGTGTCTTTAGTTCTCAGGTGAATCTCTTATAGGCAGCATGTAGATGGAACTTTTTTTTTTAATCCATTCTGCCACCCTATGTCTTTTGATTGGAGCTTGTAGGCCATTTACATTTAAAGTATTTGATAGGTATATACTTACTACCATTTTGTTATTTGTTTTCTCTTTGATTTTGTGGTTCCTATCTGTTCTTTTCTTCCTCTCTTGCTCTTTGTGACTGATGGGTTAATATGGTGTTAATTTTGGCTTTCTTCTCTTTATCTTTAGTGTATCTATCATAGGCTTTGGCTTTGTGGGTACGATGCCACAAAGTGTTTTTTTTTTTTAAACTCCCTTCTACATGTTTTGTATGTGTTGTCATATTTTACATCTTTTTATTTGTCACTTTCTTATGTCTAATTATGGCAATTTCTTCTCAACTAAGCCCTTTTAAACACTTCTTGTAAGTCTGGTTTAGTGGAGATAAACTCCTTTATCTTTCATTTGTCTGGGAAACTCTTTATCTCTCTTTTAAATCTGAACAATAACCTTGCTGGGTAGAATAATCTTTGTTGTAGGTTTTTTCCTTTCAGCACTTTGAACATATCATACTCCTCCCTTCTGGCCTGCAACATTTCTGCTGAAAAATCAGCTGATAGCCTTATAGCTTTTCCCTTGTCGGTCACATTTTGCTTCTCTCTTGCTGAATTTTAAATTCTCTCTTCATTTTTAACCTCTGGCATTTGAATTATTATGTGCCATGACATGGAAATCCTTGAGTTCACCTTGTTGGAAAGTCTCTGTATTTTGTGAACCTGGATGTCTATTTCCTTCCCCAGGTTAGGAAAGTTTGCAGCTGTTATTTCTTCAAATAAATTTTCACTACTTTGTCTCTCTTCTTCTTCTGAAACCCCTATAATGTAAATGTTTGCTTTGCTTAATGTTGCCCAAGACCCTTAACTTATCCTCATTAAAATTTTTTTTTTCTCTTTTTGCTGTTCAGCTTGGGTGTTTTCAATTACCCTGTCTTCCAGATCACTAATACATTTTTCTGTATCTGCTAATCTACTCTCGATTCCCTTTGGTTTGTTTTTAATTTCGGTTATTGTATTCTTCAACTCTGGTTAATTCTTATATTTTCTATCTCTTTATTAAAGATCTCAGTAAGTCCTTACTCTCTTCTCTCTAGCCTGGTGAGAATCTTACGATCATTTCTTTAAATTCTTCAGATATATTGCTTATCTCCGTTTCGTATAGTTTTTTTTTCTAAGGTTCTGTCTTGTTCTTTCTTTTGGAAAATATTTCTGTTTCCTCATTTTGCTTGATTTTCTGTGTTTGTTTCTATGGATTAGGCATAACATCCACTTCTCCTAAACTTGAAGTATGGTCTCTGTATGGTCATCTCCTATGTAGGCTGTGTGTGTAGTGACTTTTGCTGGCCGCCTGGAGCTGGGGCTAGCATGGGCTGGGGTTCCTGTGGCTTTCACATAGCAGGTGCCCTGTCAGGACATATGGCGACATTTTACTTGTGAACTGGATAATGTGTTCAACAAGACTGCTGGATTTTCTTGTGGGAGTCATCCATCTTTCTTTGGTACTGGTTACTAGTAATGGATCAGCTGATTTTCTGGGTAATGACTCAATTGTTAGGTGGCTTTAAAAAAATGTTTTAATGTTTATTTACTTATTTATTTATTTATTTTGAGTGAGAGACAGAGCATGAGTGGGAGAGAGGCAGAGAGAGAGAGGGAGACACAGAATCCAAAGCAGGCTCCAGGCTCTGAGCTGTCAGCACAGCTGACAGGGCTCAAACCCACAAACCGTGAGATCATGACCTGAGCCAAAGTTAGATGCTTAACTGACTGAGCCACCCAGGCATCCCTCAATTGGTAGGCGGCTTTTAAGATGATAACACCACAATAGGTCATACAGCCATAAATTTAACATGCTTTATCATGTTTTATTTAGGAAAGAAATTTCTTATCCTATCAAAATACTTAGAGATCTTTCATGGGAGCAGCTTTGTAATTGAATTTTCACAGAAAATAGATTTTGGTAGAGAATCAGGGGACAGATGGTATATTTTTGGAGACTGTCTTACTTTTATAGATCTTACAAATAAGACCACTTCTATTTTGCTAATGATCTTGCTACTACAAATTTCATTGCCTGGTCCTGAATCGGTCTTGATTCATGGTGCCAAAATATCACAACACTATGTGACATTGTCTTGGGTGTATTTTGGGTAAAAAGAGATCATAGGGTACCTCTATGACTGGTATTGGATTTGTATACCAAGACCTCCTGGCTGCTATTTGCAAACTGTGCAGGAACTTGTTACGTTGGTAAAGCTGATACCTGCAGCTAGGATGGTTTCTGATCTCACATAGAGCCCATTTTGGCCAACTGGTTTCTCTCATAGAACAAGATGTTATAAGACAACTTAAATCAAGAAGGAGAAATTTGGGCTCTGATTGGAAAATCAAAACCCTAACTACCTGAAGGGAATTCTGGACTAGTTTCTTCTCTCTTTCAGCCTCTTTCCTTAATGTTTTACAATAAGTCCAGAAAGTAGGGAAAGCCTACATCTATAGTGCAGAGGGAGATAGACATTTCCACAAAGACTATAAAACTCTCCATCCAAGAAGTTCATGAAGGTCAACAGGCATTTGTTCAGAACAGAGCATTTTCGATTTAACATTGGCCTTTTGAAAGGTATCTTGTGTAGTTTTTGAGGAAGAATGTTGTATTTGTATTCCTGCAGACCTCTTTGTGTTCTTTAATATCATTAAGAAGCTCTAGAGAATAAATAAATAAATTATGAAATTAGGTAATTTGGCTGATATTAGATACCTGGTTCTGCAGACGCTTCAGATTGGGGGCGGGATATGTTCTCTGGTTTAATTTGGGCACTCTAGGCTAGTGGATGAAAAGTAGACTATGAACTCTGATCATAATTCCTTCTCTTATTTGTGCTGCAGTGTTCAGATGAGTGGTGTTCAGGACTCGAGTCCAAGTCCTGTTGTGTAGTCACTGACCATCAGTTGATCATCCAAAAAGAGAATAGAAAAAATTGACACTTAAGGAGGTTGAAAAGACCACCTTAAGACACATGATACACAATCACAGGAGTCAAAGAGTAATGAACTCTTAGGCTTAAGAATGACCACAAGAGGGGCGCCTGGGTGGCTCAGTCGGTTAGGCGGCCGACTTCAGCTCAGGTCATGATCTCGCGGTCTGAGAGTTCGAGCCCCGCGTTGGGCTCTGTGCTGATGGCTCAGAGCCTGGAGCCTGCTTCGGATTCTGTGTCTCCCTCTCTCTCTCTGCCCTTCCCCTGTTCACGCTGTGCCTCTATGTCTCTCAAAAATGAATAAACATTAAAAAAATTTAAAAAAAAAAAAAAGAATGACCACAAGAGAGGACTCTGAAAACTGAAACTATTTACATACAAATAGCATGCATTCTACATTAATGTAACTTTCTGATTTCAATGTCTTCATTAATATGGCTTTATTATTTCAGGAAGCTCTTAACCAGGAAGATAAAAATTATAAATAAATGCATTTTCCATTTCAAGAACTTTAAAAATCTATTTAAATAGACATTAAAGTATTTAATACAAGGCATAAAATGACAATTTATTCTTTAAGACTCTTTAAAACTCTTACCTCAAAACACTTACCTTGCTGTGTACACCAATCCTGAACTATTGTATCATAATCCTTACCCAATAATAATCAAACCACCTCCTTATTTGACAACTTCCCTTAAATCAAAAGCTCAAACCTCATAAACATCCCTACTTAGCCTTTTCCATTCAAGACACAACTAAGACTCTGTCAAGGTAGTACTTTCTTGTATCATGGTAAGCAATAAACTCAGCTTTGCTTTGTGAATAGATTATCGGCAGTATTTTGAGGGAGTCAGCATCAGCAATACTTAGCAGTGGGTATAGCGTGGGTACTTGCCAATTGGAAGACATACTGCCTGTGTCACTGGAGCAGGCTCCTGGCTTCCTTCCCTGGAAGTCCTGGCTGTGCCTGGCAACAACCCTTTAGTTACTGGATTGTGGAGGAGGTAAGGAAAGCTTTCAGGGTAGAAGAGAATCAGGGCGGCCAGGTCTAGTGGGTGGAGGAGAGGGGGGCGGCATCTGTTTACCAATTAGTTTAGAAGCTTTTCAACATTTTAACAATTGGCTAAAACATTGTACTGGGTGTAGTGATGAGTACCAGCTAAATAGCAGTCTTTGGGGGAGTGATCATGGTAAACCAGATTGGAAAAAAACAAGACATGGATGCCAACATGGACTGATGACTATTTCAGGGAAGAGATGTACTTGTCTCTTGGCTGCCTTGCCACTCCCTGGAACTTAAAAAGAACCCTTAGCAGAGTTAAACCAAACAAAACAATTCTTAGGAAAGAAGGACATTAATTTGGTTAAGATTAAGTTTTTGCCACTTGGTTAAATAGGAATTCAATATAGACATTATATCTAATCCTGGAGAAACAAACTTACCTTTTTGGGGGTACACTTCTGGTTTTAGACTGAGATTCAGGAGAGCTAAGTATGTATTTTTTCTTTTTACAAATGAGATCACTGCTTTTTTCTACTTAGCAATATGTCTATGATATAACCATAACAGTAACTCACCTTATCCTTTAATTGGTTGCATAGTATTTTACTGGCCTGAATGCACTATGACTGATATGACCATTTCTCTGATGGACATTTATACTGTTAGAATTGTGTTGCTATGATAAACATTGCTGAACCAAAGCATCCTTTTACATACATTAGAGGAAAAATTCCTACAAATGGAATTTGATGTTGCCTACTTATCTATCAAAAAGTTTATGTCAATTTATATTTCACGTCATGTATGAAAATGGGTATTTTATCATTACCAATATTAGGTATTATAAATTTGATGTATTTGCCAATCTGCTAGGTAGAAAATATCTTTTTCAAAATGTTTATTTAAGTAGAAGTGAAGTTGAACTTATTTATGTATCTTTAGTGACCATTTTGTGTGTGTGTGTGTGTGTGTGTGTGTGTGTGTACCGACTGTTTATTTTGTCTACTTTTAATAAATCTGTTGTTCATTTTGATGCAATTTGAACTCTCTGTTGAGGAAATTATTCTGTAATCTATTTTGTGTGTTACACTGTTTTCCCATATATATATTTTTTGGACTCGACTCATGGTAGTTTCCTATATGGAAGTTTGGTATTTATATGTAATCAGCTGGCTAACTTTTCTCCCTTATCTTCCTAGATTCAATATCACACTTAGAAAGTCTTTTCTTTATTCCAAGAGTATTATTTTTAAAAATCTCAATCATGTTCTATTATTTTTATGGTTCCTTTTATATTTTTGAACTTTGGTATATTTGAAAGTCATTTTTGATGTAATATGTGAGGTAGTAATCCAACTTTAATTTTGCAAAATACTCTCACTTTCTACTCGCTCAATATTGAGTATACTGGATTGATTGCTTACTTGTTTGGAATCTGTAATGACATTTTCCCAAGACTTTGTTAATGAGAGTGCTTAAATTCCACTTTAGGAGTAGGCTTTAGCAATTCATTCTGCATGTTGTTTTCCCACAATTGCTGGCTGATGGCAATGGGAAAAAAATTCTATTGAAACTAGAACAGGCTGCAGTGTTTTAACATAATAAGGGAGTGGCATTGATTCACAACAGAAAAGATGGCTTTAAAAAAAATCTTGGCAGACTTTTTCCGATGGGAAAAGTGAAGCCCCTCTCCTTCCATTCACCTCACCCCGGGGCACAGTCCATAAACTGTGGGTGAATTGCTTTGTATGAGAAAAGAAAAAGGAAATTGAGGGGCATGAGCTGGCAGTTAGGAGAACCAGGGGCTGGGAAAAGGATCTTGGGAGGAATGTGGGAGAAGATGGCAACAAGCCAGAGCCCAAGGGAGAATTCGCACAGCAAGAAACTGCCCACCAGGGAGAATGAGTAGTGGCTTTTTAGACCAGCGATGTCCAATATTCCATTTTAAGTTGTTGCTTGCATTTCGTTATGTTATGATCTCCTTCTATGCAAGCTTGTTATACACACTAATTTGTATTAGTTGTGCTCTATGGGGAGTGAAGAAAGTGCGGGTGGTATTTCCTACCAGGACGGAAGAGATGGCACCAGCTATCAGGATATAGGGGAATACAAGGAAGTAGGCCTCAGAGTGGACCTACTAGAGCAGCCTATCCCTTCCTCAATGCCTCTACTCCAGACACACACACAGAATGAAAGCTCTATGAGGGCAGGACTTTTTTAACCTTTGTTTCTCATGCTCCATCTCTAGTGCCTGGAATAGAGTATGACAACACAGGGTACTGTCATACAAAGGGTTGGAGTGAATGAATGAAAATCCACCTGAGATTCTAGACGGCCCATAGTACTTAGGATGGAGGCTTGAGACTGTGCATTTGGATGTTAAAGCAAAAGGTGACCCCAGAAGATTAGAGACTCTGGAATCTGGCTTTAAGTCATCAGCTGGGAATCTTGGCTCTTTTAGCTCTATTCTCTCATGTGAGATGTCTGTGCGTATGTTTGAATTTTCTGCCTCTGGATAAGCAATCTGTGACACCGCAATGATGGAAAGGTCTTTAAATTATGTCCTAAATGAAATCTCAGCTGAAAATCGATCTTCCACTGCATATGACCTTGACACTTTCCATGTAGCTCTGTTACCTCAGTTCCCCAGGGACGTTACACCTACAATGAGGTGATTTGGGGCTCAAAGGAAGCCTTTTAGCCAGCAGTTTATTCTCCCCCATGGAGGTCATTTAATTTTTGGAAGAAAGGACCCAGGAAGGGAAGGCCTTAGTGCAGGAGTCGTAGTGTGACAATGGTGAAGAGGTGTTACTCTCAATAAGAAATGGCCTTTGTGAATCTACCAAGGTGAGGGTTGGGTCTTTAAAGAATTCTTTCAGAACCTTGGATGCCTCCACCATGGCCGTGATTCAGGTGATCCTCAGTGAATGGGTAAAACTATGTTCATTCTGCGCTGTGGTGATAAAATGCGAAATGCATCTGCAGAAGTATTCGACTAAGGTTGGGAACTGCTGGGGAACTTGGTGGTTTGAGGCTTGGGGTGGGAGCTACCATTCAAAGATGGCTAAAATATCTGAGAACAATGATCTGGTTTCACAGAGAGGAAAAAGGCGATCTAGGCAGGTGGCCCCTGATTCTTTGAACACAGGTTTCTAAAGATCCTCTGAGCTTTTGTTTCCTTATGTAAAAAAATGGAAGTCATGATACCTACCCTGCTGGCTTTTGGTGAGGTTTAGAGGTAATCTATCTATAAATACCTGGCTAAATGCTAGGTATCCGATAAACACTGACTAAATGGTAGCTATTACGATTTACAAATGTGTTTCGGGTTTGCTTAGAAATGATTAGACAGTTGGTGGCTCAGGAAAGTCCAAACAAAGGACATATAGGAGGCCAGATTATTAACATATTAACATAGACACAAAGTACCTGATTGGCACCTCTTTCCTCCTCTAATACAGGAAGCTAGGCAAGAGGCCATACATTCATATATTCACCAGAGTTAAAATATGGCACAGAATGAACAGCATGGCTCTGGTTTTCAATTGCTGAAAACATGTTTAAAACGTAGTTTTATTTTCCTGGCAGAGCCTCACGAAGGAAATAATAACAAATAATAAAAATGATAATAATTCGTGTTTTAGAGCATTTACTATGGACAAGGCCTTGTATGGAGTACTCTGTTGGCATTTTTTCCCAACTGGCATTTTCTCCCATCTGTTGGCCTTCAGAGATCCATGTGGTCTGGTTCTGGTCCAGGAGGTAGTAGATGAGCTAGACTGAGGAACTTTATGTTTATTCCATTAAACTCAGTCTAGTTAGATCTGGCCTGTTGGTGTAGATGGCTGTGATCTTTTTGTGTTCTAATTCAGTCACTCGCCATTATTGTTCTTTTCCATCTTCAAGCTTTCTGAAAATTTGATCATTGGGTCACAATTATCCTCATTTAAGTTGCCAGTAAAAGCATGAAATAGGGACAAGGATAAAGCTCTTTTGAATGTTTTTAGAAATCCCTTTCTGGGTGACTTTAATAATTTAACATTCTTTGGGTTTGCTCTACTGTGCTTTTAAGCAGTCCACATTTATCCATTTGTCTGCAAGAATATCATAATTCCTGAAATACAGATTTATAATATCTACAGCAGCCAATCTTAGCACTTAACATCACTAATCTTAGCAACATCTCCCCCCCCCCCAAACAAAAACAAAAACAAAAACAAACTTGTTTTGGGTGTTCTTGAATTCAGGGTGTTTCCTTGTGATCACAATTTCCTTTTTAAGTGCTGTCTTTTAAATAATTTATTCTAGAATTGTTCCTAGAATTACTGTCAGACTTACCTACCATGCACTTTAGTTTTATAAAAGTCATATTCTTCCCTTTGTTGAAAATCAAGAATAAGAAAAGGTATTCTTCAGATTTCTGGTACCTCTTCTCTTTTCTTTGGGATGCCATTGATGAAAAGCTTAAGAAAAGGGATTAAACTGGAAACCAGATTTTAAGGTGTTGAGTTAATTGGAGGGGATTTCAAAATGCCTTTTCTCAACAAGGTCAAAGCATTTTTTGTGTTGTTCTGAGTTCAGGCATAAGAGTGAGAATTTCAGTCCACTAGGAAATTTATGTATCGATAGCCGTTCGGCTTATTTTTGGTACTTTTTCTTTCTGTCAGGTGGTTATTTTCTTAACAGCACAGTTTATTGAACTTGGCACCATTCTTGCCCTTTTTAATATGTAAACCATGCTGTTTCAAACAGGACTTTAATGATGACATTCGACTGGATATTTGAGATTACCAGAAAAAGAACATCATAAGAGTTGTACCTAATGAAGAGTTTCAGTTATTAGTCTTTCAAAGCTTTTCATTTCAACCTTTTATTCTCAAAGGATAAGGAGACACAAGAGGTCTGATTTCAAGCACTCAACTTTGGTTTGCCCAAATGCATAATTGAGCTTCTCTTCGTCATTCTGAGAGTCAACTACAGAACACTAGAGTCTGCGGCGGTCAGTATCTCTATCTAAGATTGTATGTATCACATTTTAAGGCACATTCTTGTAAGTAGTGATTTTGGAACTTGTTGGGAGTCGGGGACTTGGGATGTATTATGCAGCCTACTTCTTTTTTTAATTTTTTAAAATTTTTAATGTTTATTTTATTTTATTTTTTGAGAGAGAGAGAGAGATAGAGAGTGAGCAGGGAGGGGCAGAGAGAAAAGGACACACAGACTATGAAGCAGGCCCCAGGCTCTGAGCTGTCAGCACAGAATCCCACATGGGGCTCAAACCCATGAACCGTGAGATCATGACCTGAGCTGAAGTTGGATGCTTAACCGCCTGAGCCACCCAGGGCCCCCTATGCAGCCTGGTTAAATCACCCCAGCTCTGAAAAGTTTACTCTTATCTGGGCTGCTTTTTTAAACACCAAGATTAAAGTCAAGACTAAGATTAAAGTCAACCATATAGCCATTCCTCACATTATGACCCAGACGTATTTGTGAAAAATTGGTAGAAATTGAGTCGAAGATTGAACGATATGCTAAAATCACTCTGGTGGCTTAATAGTTGAAAGTATCTTTTAAGATCTTTCTTTTGTAGTGTGAAAGAATACTGTCTAATGTATTATCTGCATGAATATGGATTTTTATTTGATAATTTTTTTAAATAGATTTTTTTTAAAAAAGCCTGACTCTATTTCTTTAAGAAAGACTGTGAAAACGATGGTCTACTCTGGAAGTCAGCATTCTGACATTTGGCATCTGTTAATGTTCACAGTATTTCTTTGGGGATATGTTGCTCTATTTCTAAGAAAAGCATATATCATAATCATAATTGTCTAAATAGTTACTGTTTTAACATGGTAGCTTGAGAAACATTAAGTAAAGATTTATTTTAAAAGCTGTCAAAAATTTATTTCCTGGCTGGCTTCTGGATAATGCTATTTGCTGGATAAGGATATGATACTATGTTAAATAAGTGACTTAAATAGAAAAAACTGATATTTTGGTATTTTCAACATCAATATAATTATTAGTAATGCAAAACTCCAATAATTTGGACTATACAAATTTGGATTTAGGTAATTCGACTAGATCGTGTGTGGTGACTTAGATATCAACTGCTCTTAGCTCTGGTTTTGCATTAGAATTACTGAGCTCTGAAAAGACATTGATGCTTGGGCCACACACCCGGAGATTCCGACTGAATTGGTCTGGGAAGTGGGCCAGATACTATGTTGTCAAAGGTCCCTGGGTAATTCTAATGTTCAGTCCAGGCTGGGAGGCACTCTTACATAGCCTTGAAACTTAAAGTGTGGTCTATGGACAGTATTAGCCTCACCTGGAACTTGTTAAAAATTCAGACTCGCAGGGCCCACCCCCAACTTCCTGAATCAGAATCTGCATTTTAGGCCAATCTTGGAGAGATTCTTTTGCAGCATGTTTTTCATAGCGCTTTGACTTTAAAAGGACTTTTACAGTTATTCTTTTGCTCACTTCTGTGTTTGGGGCAGGGGTCTATTTATTAAGTGTATGGTGGGAACAGACACTGCTCTAGATACGAGGAAACATAAAAGTATGAATAAGATTTGGGCCTACCTTTCAAGGAGCTCACAAAGGAACAGGGTTGGAGGGGTTGGAGAAAGACATGGAGAGTAGATTCAGGACTAGAGCTGCCTAAAGTTTCTCAGGAAAAGAGAAAGGTGAAACGCTTCCCCTCTCCACCCCATCCTCACTCAGGAGTGGGATTTAAGCTGGGTTTTTGAAATAGAAGTAGGTGTAGGGCCAATGATTCTTAAAGTATGGTTCTTAGACCAGCAGCATCCGTTATCTGGGAACTTGTTAGAAATGCCAGTTCTTGGGCCTTTTCCAGACTTAATGAATCACGAACTCTGAGGGAAGGCACCAGCGGTTTGTATTTTAATAAGTCCTCCGTGGGATTTGATACACACTCAAATCTGAGAACAGTGGGTGTACACATTTTCCAGACAGAAGAGAGAGGAAGGAGAATTGTGGGCCATTGGAAAAGTACAGCATGAATCAGAATAAAGCTCATTTGCAGTGTACCATGAACTTGGCTTGTATGTAGCGTGCTGACTGTGCTCAGGATTTCCCAACAGTTTTGCTCAACATTTTGTTCCATGCATCGTTATTGCTCTGTGAAGCTTAGTCTCTATCTTTTGAGGTCATCTGGTATAATAAGTTATGCTACTACTTGCATTTAAAAAGAGAGCTTTATGTTTCATTGTATAGTTATTTGACTGTTCTCTTTTTTGAAAATTCAACTCTGCAGTTGTCCGAAAACTCTTGTTGTTATAATTGTTAAACACTGTGATTTCTATAGGAATTTATGTGAAAACCACAACATAAGGACATCCTTGTTTATCTTTTAATGAAACTGCTTTAAATGGTCCTTCTTGGTGTGGAGCTGAATTTACATTGTCTATTATATTATGGGATAGGGTAAATTCGTATAATCCCAAATGTCAGGGAGCAAACATCACTTTTAGTGATGTCAGTTTTTACCTTTTACTTCTTACCTTTTTTACCTTTATTTTTAATTTTTTGAGGAAACTTGATCATTTCTCATCAAAATACCCAGGAAAAAAGCAACCACATTTTTACCTTCCCTTCTCTCCTTCTCATATTGAAGTGCTTAATTATCACTTTAATTAGTGCATTGGTGGCCAAGTGGAGGTAACCGAAGAGAGGAAAAAGGCCTGCATGATGAATCGTGAAGTAGAACTCAAAGAAAATTCCCACTGGAGAGCTGGAAGGGATCCCAGAAGTCAGATGGTTCTGTTTTCTCACATCTCAGAGGCCTCTGAGAGCTTAAACAAGTTGCTCAGAATCACAATGCTAATGGGGAAGTTGGAACCAGCAACCTTTCCTAACTCCATTAGCATTCTATCATACCATGGACACGCAACAGACTACTATGTCCCTATGGAGGGAAAACACAACTGTATGTGAGTGGCTGTGAATTTTTTTCCTTTGCAGTCTGTAAGAGGCTAGTAACATTACGTCACATTCAGTTTGATGGCTTTTATTATATATTGATTGTTACCTTCAAAATCCTTTCTGGAATGAATTAGAATGTGAGTAGAGGATAAAAAGCGAATGTACAAATCAATCAATCCAATGCCAACTTCCCTACTGATGCCCAGATTTTATGTTCAATAACTTCCTGTCCAGGTCTACCTGGACATTCCATATAGGCATTAAATAATAAACATTTCCCTAATAGTATGCATATTCTCTCCTAAACTTGACCTCCACCTCCTTATATTCTAGCATTATTCACTCTGAACCTTTGAAATCACCCTCAGCTCTCTTTCTCTCACCTCCTGCATATGTTCAGTCATCAACTCTGTCAATTTTATCTCCTGTCAAACTTCTTAGTTTTCAAATCCAGTGCTTCCTCACCACTGCACCTCCGTTGGTCTAATTCAGGCTACTCTTGTACCTTATCTGGGCTATTGCAGCAAGTTTCATCCTGGTTTCCTGCCCTTCAGCCTTGCAGTTGGAAATTTATTTTTCACATTATTTCCAGAGCAATCTTTCTACAAGATAGAAACCTACAAGATAGAAACTTAGCACAAACACAACTTTCTATGATTTGTCCTCTGTTTACCACTTTACCCCCACATCTGGTCACTTCCTAAAATACCTATGCTCTAGCAAGATCAGACAGCTTACAGACAACCATTCTTATTCACCAACTTTTTTTAAAACCTTTTATTTGTTTTTGAGAGAGAGAGAGAGAGAGAGAGAGAGACAGAGCATGAGCAGGGGAGGGGCAGAGAGCTAGGGAGACACAGAATCCGAAGCTGACTCGGCTCTCTGAGCTGTCAGCACAGAGCCGGATGTGGGGCTCGATACTCACAGACTGCGAGATCATGACCTGAGCCGAAGTCGGGTGCATAACCGACTGAGCCACTCAGGTGCCCCCCACCAACTTTTTTGATTGCCTGGTGAAATTCTATTCATCCAGCATAACTCAGACATCACCTTCTCGTGAACATTATCTCTGACGTCTTTCTACCTTTCTCCAGAGCTAGAGTGAATAACCTTCTTTTCTGTACCCCTCAACCTTAAATATCTTCTATACTCTTATATAACTTCCCTAAACATTTTATCACGAACATTTGCAAGCAGACAGAAAAGCTATAAGAATTTCGCACTGATTTTACAGTTAACATTTTACGGTGCTTATTTTGTCACATTTCTGTCTCTCTATCCATCCATCGATCATCTTTTTAAAATGCGTTTCACAATAAGTTGCAGTTATTGATATACTTCCTTCCAGATAACTTGGAATACACATCATTCAGAGTTTATATATAACAGGTAGAGTTCTACATTTTCAGCTCTTCGTATTTTAAATGTCAGGTAAAATTTACATATAATGAAATGCCTGCATTTTTTGTTACTTATCCTCCTTGCCTCCCAGGAGATGGTAGTTTTCTTACAAGAAATGGTTGTGCTCTCTGAATTTCTTTTCTATTTTTTTAATTTTTAAAATTTGAAAATAAAATAAAACAAGTATAGTTGACAATGTTACATTAGTTTCACATGTACAACATAGTGATTCAACTTTTCTATGTATTATACTGTACTATATACACTATACACTATATAGTACATATGTTTATGTATATATAGTACATATATATATAGAGTACATATATATACTATTCCACAAGAAGAGCTACTATCTGTCACCACGCAACACTATTACAGTATCATTGACTATATTCTCTATACTGTGTCTTTTTTTCCCATAACTTATTTATTTCATAACTGGAAGCTTGTATCTCCCACCGCTCTTTATCCATTTTGCCTATGCCCCCTTCCCTCTGGCAACCATCAATTTATTCTCTGTATTTATAGATCTGATGTTGATTTTTGTTTGTTTATTCATTTTTTTAGATTCCACATAATGCACGAAAGCATGTGGTATTTGTTTTCCTCAGTATGACTCATTTCACATAGCATAACATACTCTAGGTCCATCCAGATTGCCACAATCTTGTCCTTATTTAAGGTTGTGTAATATTCCATTGTATATATATGCATAACATCCTCCTTGTCCATTTGTCTATTGATGGACACATACGTTGCTTCCATATGTTGGCTATTGTAAATAATGCTGTAATAAACATAGGAGTACAAATAGCAAATTAGTGTTTTCCTTTTCTTTGGGTAAATATCCAGTAGTGGAATTACTGGCTCATATGGTATTTCTATTTTTAATTTTTTTGAGGAAACTTCATACTGTTTTCCACAGTGGCTGTACCAATTTATTATCAAACCAATAGTGTACAAGTGTTCCTTTTTCTCCATATCCTCTCCAACACTTGTCATTTCTTGTCATTTTTTTAATCTAGCCACCTGACTGCTGTGAGGTGATACCTCAATGTGGTTTTGACTTGCATTTCCTGAATGATTGTGGTCTTGAGCATCTTTTCGTGTGTCTATAGGTCATCTGTGTGTCTTTTCAGAAATATCTATTCAGGTCTTCTGCCCATTTTAAAATCAGGTTTTTTTGTTTTGTTTTGTTTCAGTGTTAAACTGTAAGAGTTCTTTATGTATTTTGGATACTAACCTTTTATTAGATATATCCTTTGCAAATATCTCTTGTTCAGTAGTTCACCTTATTGTTTTATTAATGGTTTCCTTCACTGTACAAAAACTTAATTTTGATGTAGTTCTCATAGTTTATTTTTGCTTTGTTTCCCCTGCCTTAGGAGAAATATCTAGAAAAAGGTTATGGCTGATGTCAGAGAAATAACTACTTGTGTTCTCTTCTAGGAGTTTTTTGGTTTCAGGTCTCACATTTAGGTCTCTAGTCTGTTTTGAGTTTATTTTTGTGTATAGTGTAAGATTGTGGTCCGGTTTTCCTAGCATCATTCATTGAAGAGACTGTCTTTTCTCCATTGTGTATTCTTGCCTCTTTTGCCATAGATTAATTGACCATCTAAGTGTGGGTTTTTTTTCTGGGTTCCTGATTCTGTTCCATGATCTACGTGTCTATTTTTGTGCCAGTATCATACTGTTTTCATAACTATAGCTTTGTAGTATATCTTGAAATTTGGAATTGTGATACCTCTAGTTGTGTTTTCTTCCCCTCGGGATTGTTTTCGCTCTTTGGGGTCTTTTGTGGCTCCACCCAAATTTTAGTATTATTCATTCTTTTTGTGAAAAATGCTATTAGTATTTTGATGGAGATTGCATTAAGTTTGTAGATTGTTTTGGGTACTACGGACATTTGAACAATATTTGTTCTTCCAATTCATGGTCATGGAATATCTTCCCATTTGTAGAAGAATATCTCCTTCAATTCTTTCATGGATGTTTTATAGTTTTCAGAGTATAGGTCTTTCACCTCCTTAGTTAATTTTTTTTCTTGGTATTTTATTATTTTTGGTGCGATTGTACATGGGATTATTTTCTTAATTTCTCTTTCTCCTACTTCATTATTATGTATAGAAATGCAAAGAATTTTGCATATTAATTTTGTATTCTGCAACTTCATTGAATTCATTGATCAGTTCTAATAGTGTTTTGGTGGAGTCTTTAGGATTTCTGTGTATAATAAGTCATCTGCCAATAAACAGTATAAGTTCTTCTTTACCAATTTGGAAACCTCTTTTTTTTTTTTTTCTTGTCTGATTACTGTGGCTAGGACTTCCAGTACTGTGTTGAATGAAAATTGGAGGAGTGGAGATCCTTGTTATTCCTGATCTTAGGGGAAAAGCTCTCAGTTTTTTCCATTGAGTCTGATGCTAGCCGTGGGCTTTTCATAAATGTCTTTTATTATGTTGAGGTGTGTTGCCTCTAAACCCGTTTTACTGAGAGTTGTTATCATAAATGGATGTTGAATTTTGTCAAATTCTTTTTCTGTATCTATTGGGATAATCATATGATTTTTATCCTTTGTTTTGTAATGTGGTGTATCACATTGATTGATCCATAAATATTGAATCATCCTTGGATCCTGGAATAAATCTCAAGTGGTGGGGCTAATCCTTTTAATATGTTGTTAACTGTGGTTTGCTAATGTTTTGTTGAGGATTTTTGCATCTGTGTTCATCAGGGATATTCACCTGTAGTTCCCTTCCCCCTTCCCCCTTCCTTCCCTTCCTCCCTTCCTTCCTTCCTTCCTTCCTCCTCCCTCCCTCCCTCCCTCCCTCCCTCCCTCCCTTCCCTTCCCTTCCCTTCCTTCCTTCCTTCTCTCCCTCTTTCATTCCTTCCCTCCCTCCCTTACCTCCTTCTTTCTTTCTTTCTTTCTTTCTTTCTTTCTTTCTTTCTTTCTTTCTTTCTTTCTTTCTTTCTTTCTTTCTTTCTTTCGTGGTGTCTTTATCTGGTTTTGGTATTAGGGTAATGCTGGCCTCATGAAATGTATTTGGAAGTTTCCTTACTCTTCTATTTTTTTTAATAGTTTGAGAAGAATACTATTAACTCTTTTTGAAATGCCTAGTAGAATTCACCTGTAATCCATCTGGTACTGGACTTCTATTTTTTGGTAGTTTTTTGATTACTGATTCAATTTCATTACAAGTAATTGGTCTGTTCAGATTTTCTATTTCGTCGTAATTCAATTTTGGGAGATTGTATGTTTCTAGGAATTTATTCATTTCTTCCAATTTGTGACATATAATTTTTCATGGTATTCTCTTATAATCTTTTGTATTTCTGTGGTATCAGTTGTTACTTCTCCTCCTTCATTTCTGATTTTATCATCCAGTTTATTTCTCTTTTGTTCTTGAAGAGTCTAGATAGAGGTTTACCAATTTTGTTTATCTTTTTAAAAAACCAGCTCTTGGTTCTTTTTAAAAAAAATCTCCATTTATTTTTTATTTATTTATTTTTCTTTTTTAGTCTCTATGTCATTTATTCGTGCTCTGATCTTTGCTATTTCCTTACTTCTACTCACTTTGAGCTTTGTTTGTTCTTTTTCTAGTTTCTTTAGGTGTAAATTTTTATTTGTACTTTTTCTTATTTCTTGAGGTAGGCCTGTATTGCTATATTGTTCCCTCTTAGAATGGCTTTTCCCATGTCCCAAAGATTTTGTTGTCTCTGTGTATTTTTTTATTTCTTATTTGATTGCTTCAATGAGCCATTAGTTGTTTTGTGTCATGGCATTTAGCCTCCACGTGTTTGTGTTTTTTTCATTTTTTCTTGTGCTTGATTTCTAGTTTCAGGCCATTGTAATCTGCAAAGATGCATGCTATGACTTCAGTCTTCTTAAATTGATTGAGGCTTGTTTTGTGGCTTAACATGTGGTATATTCTGGAGAATATTTCATGTGCACTTAAAAAGAATGCATATTCTTTTGTTTTTGGTTGGAATGTTCTATATATATCTGTTATGTCCATCTGCTCCAATGTGTCATTCAAAGACAGTGTTTCCTTATTGATTTTCTGCCTGGGTGATCTATCCATTAATGTAAGTGGGGTATTGAAGTCCCCTCCTACTAATGTATTATCATGATTTTCTGTCAGTATGTCTGTTAGGTATTTAGTGCTGCAATATGGGTGGGCAGATATTTACAATTGTTATATTCTCTTGATTCCTTTATCATTATGTAATGCCTTTGTCTCTTGTTATAGTCTTTGTTTTAAAGTCTATATTGTCTGGTATAAGTATTGCTACCCCAGATTTTTTGGTCTCCATTGGCATGGTAAATGTTTTTCCATTCTTTCACTTTCAGTCTGTATGTGTCTTTAGCTTTGAGGTGAGTTTTGTGTAGGCAGCATATAAATGTGTCTTGTTTTTTCTGTTTTTATCCATTCCACCACCCTACATCTTTTGATTGGAGCAGTTAGACCATTTACATTTAAAGTAATTATTGGTAGGTATGTGCTTATTGCCATTTTGTTATTTGTTTTCTGGTTGCTTTTGTAGCTTCTCTCTGTGCCTTTCTTCTTCTCTTGCTCTCTTTCTTTGAGATTGATACATTTCTGTAGTTTCATATTTGTTTTTTCCCCCTTTTTTGTGTGTGTATCTAATATAGGTTTGGGGTTTGTGGTTATCATGAGATTCATATGTGACATTCTACATAAATAGCAGTGTATATTAATTTTATGGTCATTTACATTGATGCACATTCTAAAAACTACAATCTGTTTTTTTAACTCCCTTCTTCACATTTTACGTACATGCTGCCATATTTTACATCTTTTGAGTCATGATTTTCTTCCATCTAATAATGGCTATTTCTTTTCCACTTAAAGAAGTCCTTTCCACATTTCTTGTAAGTCTTGTTTAGTGGTAATAAATTCTTTAACTTAAAAAAATTTTTTTAGTGTTTATTTTTGAGAGAGAGAGAGAGAGAGAGACAGAGCATGAGTGGGAGAGAAGCAGAGTGAGAGGGGGACACAGAATCTGAAGCAGGCACCAGGCTCCAAGCTGTCAGCACAGAACATGATACAGAGCTTGAACCCATGAGCTGTGAGACCATGACCTGAGCCAAAGTCGGATGCTCAACCAACTGAGCCACCTAGGCACTCCAACTCCTTAACTTTTGTTGTCTGGGAAACTCTCTCTCTTTTTTAAATCTGGATGATAACCTTGCTGGGTAGAGTATTCTTGATTGTAGGTTTTTTGTTGCTGTTATTGTTATTGTTGTTCTTGTTTTGTTTTTAGTACTTCAAATATGGCATGCCACTCCTTTCTGGCCTGCAAAGTTTCTGCCAAAAAACCAGCTGATAGTCTTATAGTGTTTCCCTTATAGGCAACTTTTTGCTTCTCTCTTGCTGCTCTTTAAATTCTCTCTATACCCTTAATCTCTGACATTTTAATTATTATGTACCATGGTGTGAATCTCCTAGGGTTCATCTTGTTCAGAACTCTCTGTGCTTCTTGAATCTGGATATCGTTTTCCTTCCCTAGGTTAGGGAAGTTTTCAGTTATTATTGCTTCAAATAAGTTTTCTGCCCCTTTCTCTCTGTCTTCTTTCACTTCTGGGACCCCTATGATGCAAATATTTGTTTGCTTTGTGTTGTCCAAGAGATTTCCCTTAACCTATCTTCATTTTAAGAAATCTTTTCTCTTTTTGTTGTTCAGTGTGGGTGCTTTCCATACTAATCTAATGTTGATTTCCTCTAGTCTCTCTCTCTCTCTCTCTCTCTCTCTCTCTCTCTCTCTGTGTTTAGTTATTGTATTCTTCAACTCTGATTGGTTCTTTTTTGTTCTCTCTCTTCACTGAAGGTTTCACTGGGTTCTTCCACTCTTCTCTCTAGCCTGCTGAATATCTTTATGATCATCATTTAAAATTCTTTATCAGACATATTGCTTACCTCCAAGTCATTTTTTTCCCCTAAGGTTTTGTCTTGCTCTTTCTTTTGGAGAATATTCTCTGTCCCCTCATCTTGCATAAGTTTCTGTATTTGCTTCTGGGATTAGGCAGAACAGCTACTTCTCCTAAACCTGAAGGAATAATTTTGTGTATGATCATCCCCTATGTAGGCTATGTGTCGCTGGCTGGCTGGAGCTATGACTGGTGTAGGCTGGGTGTCCTGGGGCTCTCCATGCAGTGGGCTCCCTGGAAAGACAGCTAAAGCTGATGCGGACACAGATCAGTGTTGTTCCTGGGCTCTTCGAGGGGATGCCCTGGCAAGACATCTAAGGCCAAAGTGGGTGCAAGCCAGGGTGTTCCAGAGCTCTTTGCTCATAGGGCGCCCTAGCAGGGTGGCTGAAGCTGAGGTGCAGTGTGGCCTGTGAAGTCTCTGGGCTTTCTGTGCTGAGGGAGCCCTGGCAGGGTAAAGTGGATGTAATCTGGGAGGAGCCAGGGCTCTACACAAAGAACTTTGACAGGATAGCTGAAGTGGAAATAGCTGTAAACTGAGGTCTTCCAGGATCCTCTGTACAGAGGGTGCACTGAAGGGGTGAGTAGAGCCGAGGCAGGATACAGGCTGGGGAGGGGGTGGGTCCTGGGGCACTCCATACAGGGTGCAAGCTGGCAGCATAGCTTAGTTTAATGTGAGTGTGGGCCAGGTCCCTGAGCTCTCCATGCCAAATGTGTCCTGGCAGGCCAGCTGAAGGTGATTTGAGAGCAAGCTCGGGTGTCCTAGGGTTTTGCATGCAGGGGGTCCTGGCTGGGTAACTGGAGCTGGTGCTGGTGGAGGTGGAGGTGCTCTAGGTGCTCTGAGAAGTGGGAGTTCTAGCAGGGTAGCTGGAATCAATGCAGGCATGGGCTGGGGTTTCCTGGGGTGTCCTGCAAAAGCTGCACCGTGGCAGGGTGGCTGGATCTGGAGCAGACTTTAGCTGAGAGGTTCTAGAGTACTCTGAGACAGCTCTGCCTTAGCAAACCTTCTGAAGTGGAAGTGGTATAGGCTTGGAGTGTTCTAGGGGTGCTTTGCACTTGTGTCACCTTGTTGTGAAGCCTGGAGCTGTAGTGAGTGCTAACTAGGGGTGTCCTGGTGTGCACCACCTGTGGCCATGAAATGCACAAATCTTGTGTCTTATGAGGTCCACTAAGAACACATCCTTGAGCGACTTAAACCTCTATCTACATACAACATTACCATTACCGTGGAAAATTCGCTTTTGCCCCTTCTCAGGAAATCCCTCCTTGCAAAGGCTATGATTGTTCTGATGTTTTTCCCAACGAGTTTTGCATGTTGTGGAACTTTTATTAATGGGGCAGGATATACTTTCATGTAAGACTTCTTTCACTCAGTATGATGTTTTTGAGATTCGTTCATTTTGTATGAATTGGAAGCTCTTTCTTTTTATATCACTGACTAATACTCCAGTGATATACAACCACTTATTTTGCTTAAATCCATTGTCTAATAAATACACACTTGGGCTGTTTCCAGTTTCTGACTACTATGAATAAAGCCACTATGAATATTCTTGTACAAACCTTTTTGTGGATACAGTCTCCAACTCTTTTGGGTAAATGCTAAGATCAGACTTTCTGGGTCATGAGCATTGACATTTAGTTTGACAAGAAACTGCCAGATTTTCCCCAGAGGGGTTATACCATTTTATTTTACACTCACCAAAAAGTTTTGCTTCACATCTTCATCAATATTTGTGGCTATGAATGAGACTTTATATTTTAGCCATTCTGTTGGATGTGTAATGGTATCTCATCAGGGTCTCTCATATGATTTTTGGTTTATTGGCCTGTCTCTATAGACTTCTTCTTGGAGACAGGCAGTTTAGCCACCTCTGTATTTCCTATGCCTAATAATGTCTAAACACAGAGTACAGCTCAATAAATGTTCGTTGAATCAAACTAGTCCAAATTGAATCCTGTACTCAGAAAAAAAAAAAAAGATCACCTCTTTTATAACTTTATTCCTTTGGTCAAGGAGCAGAGTGGGCTCTTTTGTTACAAGCAGAAACATTTATATTAAGATTAGAGTGCTATCTAATTGGAGTGATCTGAGGGATCAAGCATCCCTTTCCCCAAATATGTGTTCCATTGCCCCTCTTTGATTTTAATAACTTCATTCCTTTGGGTCTTTTTAAATCGCTTTTCCATTTTCATAGGGCCCTACTAAAGTGGTAATCTATGTAGGAGGGAGACGAACTAATGCTTTAATTATAACTGATAAAAGACCAGATTGTAACTTTGATTTCCCTCCTAACAGATGGAGAGTGGGAGTGGAGTGGATATAGAGAGAGGGCAGGAAAAGTTCGTGATACAGGGAAGGTGCCAAAGTCAAGTGACTGCTGGAAGAAAGACTTCTTTAGTGTTTCAGAAGTCACACATGGACCTGTAATCAAGGTTTCCAGCTCAGGCACACCATGGCTGTCTTCTTCCTTCCCTTGTCAGTTCCTTCCTTCCTTCCTTTTCTCTCTCTGTCCCATCCTTGTCTCAGTTCACAGTTGTTTCTGGCACCTCGAATGGTACCTAGAATAATTTAAGTGTTCTGTAAATATTTGTTGACCAAATGTAGACTCTTTCCCCAGGGCCATTAAACTTTCTAAGAAAATTAACAGTTTAGGGTCAATTAACGAGCTAACAGTGGTCTTCTCTACCCCTGGAGACATCTGTACACATAGTTATAAAAAAGTCGGTAGAGTTAGCCATATCTTGGTTTGAATGCTGGCTCTTGACTGTATGATTTTACACAAGTTACTGAAGCCTTTTCAATTTGTTTCCTCATGGGTAAAGTGAGGATAATATTCCTTATTTTGTAGGGTGTTATAAATTATTATAGATTGTTATTATTAAATTATTATTAAATAATAATTAAATTATAATATATGTACATGTGACATATTTTTTCAGAAATAGTTTTTATTTTGTTTTATTTTCTCATATTCTCCCACCCCAAACACACGCACACAAAGTCAGTTTGGTTCTGTTCATAGCTCTTTTTTCTCTCACTTTTTGCCACAGTGTGCTATCATCTTTTAAGCCTGGCTGATGCTTTTTTAATTTTAATCTCTAAAAATAGTGGTAAAATACATACATGTAACACAAAATTTACTACCCTTTTTTAATTGTATAGCACAGTGGTATTAATGACATTTGCACTGTGCGATCATTGCTCTCATCCGTCTCCAGAACTATTTTCATTTTCAAAACTGAAACTCTGTATCCATTAAACAATCACCTCACATTCCACCCTCCCCCAGTCCCCGGAAAATACTATTCTATTTCTGTCTCTACAAATTTGACTCTTCTAGGTATTTTACAGAGGTGGAATCATACAGTACTTACACTTTTGTAACTGGTTTGTTTTATTTAGCATTATATTTTTGAGATTCATCTATTTTTTTTTTTTTTGAGAGAAAAAGACAGAGAGAGAGAGGGAGCATGCAAGTGCGGGGAGGGGCAGAGAGAGGGGGAAAGAGAGAGAATCCCAAGCAGGCTTCATACCGTCAACACAGAGCCTGATGTGGGGCTCAAACTCATGAACTGTGAGATCAAGACCTGAGCTGAAGTTGGATGCTTAATGGACTGAGCCACTCAGGTGCCCTTGTGTATGCTTTAACAGGAGTCAGAAATTTCCTTCTTTTTTGAGTCTGAAAAGTATTCCATTGTATAGATAGAGCACATTTTGTTTATCCATTCATTCATTGATGGACACTCAAGTTTCTTTTATTTTGGCTACTATAAATAATGCTGTTATGAACACAGGTATACAAACCTCTGTTCAAGTCCTTGTTTTCGATTCTTTTGGGTATATACCTAGAAGCAGGATTGTTGGATCAGGTGGTAATTCTATTTTTAATTTTTTGAGGAACAGTCATACTATTTTCCATAACAGCTACACTATTTTACATTCCCATTAGCAATATACAAGGGTTCCAATTTCTCTACATCCTCACCAACATTCGTTATTTTGTATTTTGATAGAAGCCATTCTAATGAATGTGAAGTGATAACTCATTGTGGTTTTCATCTGCATTTCCCTGATGATTAGTAGTATTGAACATCCTTCTATGTGCTTATTGGTCATATGTATATCTTTTTGGCAAAATGTCTATTCAAGTTCTCTGCCCATTTTTAAATAGGGTTTTTGTTGTTGTTTTTGAGTTGTAGGAGTTCTTGATATATTCTGGGTTTAATCTCTTGTTATATATATGATTTGCAGGCTTAACTTGGTAAATTTTCTTTTTTTATGTTTTATTTTTAGTGATTTTGTGTTTAGAGGAGAGTATATTAAAGGTTGAATTCACTGAATCATCTTGTCCAGTAATCCTTACCACTTTTTTATTTAAAAAAACAGGATGTAAAAAAATAACATATATGAGTTTGCTTATCTTTTATGATTATAATTAAAATTTCAAAAAGACTGTACATGAATGCAGAAAAGTGTTAACAATGCATTTAACTATTATTTTTCTATTTATCTCTTTTTTCATTTAAGAAATAATGAGACTGACTTTCTATTTGAAAATTAAGTCATTATTGCAAAAAGGGGAATATAAGAGGGGTAGGAAAAAAAGCTGATTTTTTTGGATTGAGGAAATGTTATATGGGGGGGTGTTTGTTTTGTTTTAGTTTGTTATTTTTTGTTAGAGGGAGATCATTGAGCATTTTTATAGGAGAAGGAAATACAAAGAGACAGGTTAAAGACGTGGGAGGGTAAGACAATGGTGACCAACCTGCTAGAACCAGGTCACTTAGGAAACAGGAGATAAGAATCTAGAACTCTCTTAAGGGAGTCGGCCTCAATCAGGAGGAAAGACAGCATAAATCTAGAAAGCGTGTAAAGAAATCTGTGGGCTGGGAGGCCTTGAAGCTGAAAGATAGCCTCTACTTTCTCTAACTGGGAGAAGCACCATCATTCAGAGAATGAATTAGGGTGAATAAGAGTGCGGATGTTATTCTGACAGTCAAGTGTAAATGAGAGAGTGAACTGACCAGAGGCAGGGAAAGAGTATTTCCACGTGGCACTAAAGCAGCTGCAGTGGGCGATCTTGAATTTACTCTGGCATCAATCCATCTGGCTGCCACACGTAGAAGCACACACAGTGGGTAATTGGATCGATCTTTGGGTGAAGGAAAAGGTGTCTGGGAGTTCTGTCAAGAACACAGTGGAATTGAAGACCACCAAGTCTGTTTGGGCTTAATATGGAGGTTGAAAGCTGATAAATTAGATCAAGAGTGAGGGACTGTGGTATTGGAGAACTCCATGGGAGGTAGAAAATAACGATGTTGGAATAAAGGAGTGAAGAAGTAGAAGAATAGAAGGCTGTGGTAAGAGAGACAAATTTAGAGGGATTTTATTAGACTTGGCCAAGAATTCTGAAATAGTGAACCTTTTCAAAGAAAAAATCAGAAATAGTAGTGTTTCATTAGATTTTATAGGAGAATTACTATCTTTTCTCATTTCTGCTTTTTAATTTTTTTAATGTTTATTTCTTTTTGAGAGAGACAGAGTGTGAATGGGGGAGGGGCAGAGAGCGAGGAAGACACAGAATCTGAAGCAGGCTCCAGGCTCTGAACTGTCAGCACAGAGCCCAATGCGGGGCTCGAACTCACAAACTGTGAGATCATGACCTGAGCGGAAGGTGGATGCTTAATCAACTGGCCGCCAGCCGCCAGGCAGCCATTCTCATTTCTGCTTTCGTAGAGCAACATTTTAGTTCATTTCTCTCTCCTCAGAGATTTCTGTGTTTTGAAACTACAAAAGTAAGTAGATAATTATTTTCTAAGTCTGGTAGTGAAAATCAGAAGAAACTAAACCCTATATTGCTGAATTGAAAATATGAAATAGGAATGTTAAGGTAGTAATGGGGACCCTGAGCTTATCTTGTTGCTGAAATGCAGCTAGATCAGCATGAAACCATTTTGAACACCTAGGAAATTGATCTGAGGGTTAATGTAACAATCTGCATAATTGGAGCCAGAGAACTTGGCAGGTATATGGTGTAAAGAGGTGAACTGTAGGAGAGAAAAGCTGTGGAGCCACAGAGGGTAGGGAGCCATTTTCATGGAGAGAAGACAGAGAAATAGAAAGGAGGAGAGTGCAGTGCATCAAGATTGGGCAAGAAAAGCACTTCCCCTGAAAATAGCTGGAGAGAAAGAGAGAGAGA
Source organism: Paguma larvata (assembly GCA_030068075.1). Classification (NCBI taxonomy): domain Eukaryota; kingdom Metazoa; phylum Chordata; class Mammalia; order Carnivora; family Viverridae; genus Paguma; species Paguma larvata. The sequence continues at coordinate 3,777,516 of CM057827.1, forward strand.
AACAGTGAAAACACTTGCGGGGGACTGGACAAACTACATCTGTTCCCCAAAACCATTGATGGGGAGAAAGGAGAGGGTTTCAAAACCACCAGGATTCTATAAACAGGGGAGTGCAGAATCTGAAGGTTCAGAGCTCAGTGCCTGGCAGTGGTCTGGTGAGGAAGTAGGGTGAATCCCCAGGAGCAGGCAATAGGGTCTGAGAGCTACATGTGCCACACAGGGAGAAGCAGTCCCCTTGATTGGAGTGTATTTGGTAGAGGCCTTACGACCTCCCTGCAGGCAAACATCTTGGTGGACCCCAGAGAGCAACCGTGTTTACTGATATTGGAGCAAAAACAATGGAGAGCAGCAACATCTGGCCCCAGCTTTGTGTTGTGATTTGCTATAAACTAAGGGGTTCTGCCGCTGCATGATTGTGCAAATGTTTTCTGGGACAAGCTGGCACCCGGTCCATTGCTTGGCAAGACCCTACCCTAGAGAGTTAGCACGGGTCCAAGCCACAGGGGTCTCTGAAGTGTGGGGTTTTGAAACACAGCCCCATCTGAGATAAAACTCTGGAGGGACATTCCATGTGGCAGGTGGGCAACTTGGACATGGACAGGGCAGAGGTGGGAAGTGGACAGACGCCTGAGACAAAGGAAAGGTATTTGACTGCAGGTCAGTGAGGGTGTAGGGTTCCTGCACCAGAGACCAGGGAGCTAGGTGAAGCCATTTTCACTTGTAGCACTCCCACACACTGATCAACCCCAGGGAGCTAAGCAGTACCACCAAGTGGAGAACAGAACCATTACACCAATCCCTGCCTACCAGCGCCCTCCAGACACATCCCCCAGAAGACCAGCAAAAATCCCTCTACCTACTTGTTAGTCTATGGACTATAGTGTGCTGAAAAATTTCAGGTCTAGGAGAAAATGGAAGTAACTTCTTTCATTCAGGTTTCACTCTGTTTCCTGATTCATTTATTTGTTCATTTTCTTTGCTTCTGTTTTTGCTTAGATTGTTTCTTTTCATTTCTTTCTTTTCTTTCTCTTTCTTAGATATAGAAAGAACAAATTCCTTTTTATTTATTTTTACTTTTTAAATTATATTTTTTATTTTATTTTATTTTATTATTTAAAAACATTTTTATATTTAAGTTAATTTCTTTTCTTTCTCTTTTTCCTCTATTCCGTCAAGCTCTCTCAATAAACAGACTGAAACACACCTAGGATCTAGCTTCCTTTATTTGATTTTTTTGTTTTGTTTTTAATTTAAAAATTTTAATTTTATTAATTTTTTTCTTCCTGCAAAATGACAGGATGGAGGAATTCACCCCAAAAGAAAGAACAGGAAGAAATGATGGCCAGGGATTTAATCAACACAGGTATAAGTAAGATGTCTGAAGGAGAATTTCTTTATTTATTTATTCATTTACTTTTAAAGTTTATTTTTTTACTTTTGAGAGAGAGAGAAAGGAGGGGAGAGGCAGAGAGAGAGAAAGAATCCCAAACAGGCTCTGTGCCTTGATCACAGAGCGTGATGCAGGTTCAAACTCACAAACTGGGTGATTATGACCTTAGCTGAAATCAAGAGTCAGGTACTTACCTTTCTGAGCAACCCTGGCACCCCTGGACTAGAATTTACAACTACAATTATAAGAATACTGGGGGCTGAAAAAAACATAGAATACACCAGAGAATTCCTTTCTGTAGAGATAAAAGTACTAAAATCTATCAGGTTGAAAGTAAAATGCTATAACAAAGATAGAATCTCAAATGGATGCCATGATGGCAAGGATAGGCAAAGCAGAGCAGAGAATCAGTGAGATGGAAGATAAAATTTGGAAAATAATGAAGCAGAAAAAAAAAGAGGGAAACAAAGGCAAAAGATCATGATAGAAGACTTAGAGAACTCAGTGACTTATTAAAAAGGAATAACATTTCAGTCATAGGAGTCTCAGAAGATGAAGAGAGAGAAAAAGGGGCAGAAGTTTTATGTGAGCAAATTTTGGTGGGAACCTTCCTAATCTGGGGAAATCAGTGATGTCTCCTCTTACCATTGTTGTTCAACATAGTGTTGGAAGTCCTAGCCTCAGCAATCAGACAACAAAAAGAAATAAAAGGCATCCAAGTCAGCAAGGAAGAAGTAAAACTTTCACTATTTGCAGATGATATGATACTATATATAGCTATAAGCCACACTGAGATGCCACCTCACACCTGTCAGAGTGGCTAAAATGAACAACTCAGGAAACGATAAATGTTGGCAAGAATGTGCAGAAATGGAAACACTTTTGCACTGCTGGTAGGAATGCAAACTAGTGCAGTGTAGAGGTTCCTCAAAAAATTAAAAATAGAGCTACCTTATGACCTAGTTTTACACTCCTAGGTATTTATCCAAAGGATACAAAAATGCTGATTCAAAACGGCACATGCACCCTAATGTTTATAGCAGCACTATCAACAATAGCCAAATTATGGAAAGCACCCAAATGTCCATCAATTGATGAATGGATAAAGAAGATGTGGTATATATATATAGAATATTATTCAGTGATCAAAAAGAATGAATCTTGCCATTTGCAACAACGTGGATAGAACTAGAATGTGTTATGCTAAGTGAAAAAAGTCAGTCAGAGAAAGATAAATATCATATGACTTCACTCATACGTAGAATTTAAGAAACAAAACCGATGAACATAGGGGAAGAGAAGGAAAAATAAGATGAAAATAGAGAGGGAGGCAAACTATAAGAGACTCTTAAATACAGAGAACAAAACTGAGGGTTGCTGGAGGGGTGTTGCTGGGGGTGACAGGCTAAATGGGTGATGAACATTAAGGAGGGCACTTGTTGGGAGAAGCACTGGGTATTCATATGTATGTGCTGAATCACTAAATTCTACTCCTGAAACCATCCTAACACTATATGTTAACTAACGTGGATTTAAATAAAAAAGAAAAAGAAAATGTGAAATAAATCTTCACATTATTTGCTAACTCCAATGACAATAAATGTTTGGTTTGACATTTCATTAATACTTTGCTCTTTTTTTACTTTATAGCATCTTGCTAATTACAATGGCATATACCGTTTTACATCATTATCAGCATTCTAATAATTAAAATGACTTGTACTGTGTATTTTATGAGTGAGATTAAAATTGGCTAATATACATGTATTATGGAGGGAAATGTTGGCAAATATTTGACTGTCGCTAAGTTATCTGAATTTGGGTGTTTATCTTGATCTAACTACTGTGATTGCTCTGTCCTTTTTTTCACCCTGAGCTTTATGTATATGGGCAGAGTCACATTTCTTCAGAAAAGGATTCTGGGCTAAGTCCCCTGAAGTTTTTTAGTAGGCATGCTTTCCATGTTTACTCCCCATCTCCACTGTCTAACAGTAACGAGAAGATAGTTATTCTACCGGCTGCCAACCAACGTGAGACTGTCTGACAGCCGGACTCGTCAGTCACTGCCACCCTTCAGTCTCTCCAAAGCAATGCTATTTAAGAAATGCCATTTATTCTACAACTACATAGCCATTCCTTCCTCTTATTTAAAAAGCTCCTAAAAACAAAGCTCATCTATAAAACCTTCCCTGATGACCACGGTAGGCTTGCCCTCATCTTATTTGACCTCTCTTAAGCATCTTGCTATCCAGTTTAGGGTTGGTTTCATGTTCCTATTCTGGTTCTCATAAGACATTTTAAATACTGTGATGATAAGGACCAGGTCTATTCAACTTTTAAAGAAACTATAATCCTTAAGGATGCTGACTTCTGCAATTAGGCACTTACCACTTTTTTTTTAATAAAGTTCGTGACAGCAATGCTAGTATCAGAGAAACAAAACCTTTATTTGTTTCCTATTGCTCACCTTATTCAATCATACCAGTAGACCGTTAGTAAAACAAGTAATTATACAGTTTAAATTTGTATTTAGTTAATTTAATTTAATGTTGTAAATTTAATTACATTTGTACTTAATACAGTTTAAAATTTATATTTAAGGGGTGCCTGGGTGGCTCAGTCAGTTGAGTGTCTGATTCATGATTTCAGCTCAGGGTTGATCCAGGGTTGTGGGATAGAGCCTCATGATGGGTTTGCCCTGAGCATGGAGCCTGCTTGGGATTCTCTGTCTCTGTCTCTCTCTCTCTCTCTCTCTCTCTCTCTTTCTCTCTCTCTCTCTCCCTACCACCCTCCTCCTTCCCTCTGCCCCTCTTCCAACTTGAGTGCATGCTCTCTCTCTCTCTCAAATTAAAAAAAATTATGTTTACAATGCAATATATGTTCCTACTATTATCTGCTTTCCGAAGGGAGATGCCATCACTTTAACTTCCCCTTAGAAATGAAGATGAGAGAAACATAAAGGCTGTTATAATTAAGCCATTAGGATTGAAATTAAGTATGTTTTACTCCAAGCTGCCTCAAAGTCATTTTAGAATTTTTATATTTATGTAGAAAAAGATCAAGCTCACAAAGGAAAGAAGGACTATATGCCCCCTCATCCTGTAACTCTCACAAATCTTATCTACAGTTCTTTCTCTCAGAAAAGGCAACGCTTTTGCATATCCCAAAGGATGATGACTGAAGGAGGAAACGTTTTGTAATGGTAACTGCTTTCGTTGCACAGCTCAATTCAAAGCAGGATTTTCTTTTGAGATGATAAAATTGCTGGTGATGGAATAGCAAGGTGGGCGAGGGGAATTAAACAAAAAAAAAATCCTTCAATTAAAGTACTTAAGACATCTTTCACAAGGGAGAAAAAGGAGACTGATTTTCTGGAATAAAACAATTCCTTGGCTCATAAAAATTTTATTTGGAAGCATTCAGCAGCTCCTCATTGTGTCCTAAACATGTCATTACTCTCTCTCTTTTCTTTCTATGTAATTACCTAGTCCCTTCTCCTATTTCGGAAGTCAACTTACTCTCAATTCACTTCTATGACCTTCTGTCCTAAGAATGAAATAGGTAAGAATAAGAAATTGAAAACCAAGGACTTCATCTCCGTATATACACGCAAATAATTTAATCTTACTTTCTTGGAATTTTGATCATAATATCCTAGGTTTTGAATCATGTTGGGGATCTTCCTGCTTAGCAGAGAGGCCATTGGTTTTAGACTTAGAAGACCTATATTTGAATATTTCCTTACAGTTTAGTAGTTGTATGAACTTGAGTCAAGTCACTTAAACTCTCCGAATTCCTCACCGCTAAAATGGGAATAATAATATTTGTCTCATCAACTTCCCAGGGTTCTTACCTCAAAGTGTGTACAACCTTACAACCATGAAGCACAGTCGGAACCTGTTATTATCACAACCATCACTTGACATACGAGAAAATGGAGACTAGTCAGAAAAGTTAAATGCCTTCCCTAAGATGCAAAGCTTGCAAGTAAAAGAGCAGGAATTAAAAGCTGAGTGTCCAAATTTTTAGTTTGGAGTCTTTCGCACTGATTCTTTCTGAGGTGCTTTGTTTCAACTCATGAGAGCTGTGTTTTTCTCTCTCATTCTGTATGACTGGGCTTCATCGACTGGTAGGTAAGGTACAAATTTAAATCATGTCTTCTTACTTTACAATTTTAGACTTTGGACTGAAGGTACAGGTTAACTCCCTGGCTTTAGAGGAAAGACTCAGAAAGTTCACATGCGCATTCGGCTTTTGCAGACTGGTTGCAGGAACTTGATTGTTCCTCTCAGGCGTAGCACATGTTTTTGCACGTGGGGAATTCACCTCTCCTGTGGCCTCTCTGCTACAATGGGTGGTGGCAAAAGATGTATAGAAGCTCGTCACATGGTGTTTGATCGCGTAGGTCCAAAATACCCAACACAATTTCTAATCTTAGATAGGGCCCTCCAATGCATCTCCTTGAGGTTAAGACATTGGCCTTACATAACAAAGTGTTCTTTCTTTTTCCAGATGAACAACATAATATCTTCTCTATATCATGTCTGGCCTCTACGCCTCTGGCCTCCTGTGTTCTAGTTGAGTGGGAGTAGATATTAAATGAGAACAAAAGAGACCTGTGTGGCAGAGCCCTGTAACCAGAGGAAGGAAGTTTGTTTTATGTAGTCATGAAGAAGATAAAAAGTGAAAAATGTGTTAAACAGGCACAAAGTGGGTAGGATTCTGTCTGAAGGTGATTTGGGCAGTACGGTTTTTCAATTATGAACTTCTTGTTACTATTTTAGATTTTTTTTTTTAGTGCAAAAAGGTGTTTTTATTAAAGCATGAGGACAGGACCCATGGGCAGAAAGAGCTGCCACCATTTTAGATTTCTATCAGACTGTTTCCTTTTTAAAGTGAACAACTGGAGGATTTCAAATGGAAATAAAGGACTGCATTGGAGAAAGTATACTTTCAAACCCAAACATGCATATAGTGATTTAATACTTTGGGTAAAATAAAGATTCAAGTACAATTCATTGAACCTGACAAAACCAAGTGATTTTTTCATTTGGTCAGAAATAAACCTAGAAAAAGATATGTTTGGGGGATACCACTCCTTCCCTCAACATCTACCCACAAGAGCTCTGTATTAGGAGACATGCCAAGAGGAAATAATATTTATAGACATTTTGTAAACACCTGCAGTAAAAAATCTGTTGTCAAATTAATGAGGGAAGTTGATAGGTACATAAGAGTCACAAGGAATGAGAGGCAAATGACTTTTGTTGGTTATGGCTGCTGAAGGCACACACGTGTGTGTGTGTGTGTGTGTGTGTGTGTGTAGAAAATAACTTGCAGCAAAATCACAAATTCTCTCTTTCTTTTACTACAGCATATGTGTAGGGTGATGGGGGCAGGATGGGAGTGACTCGATTTCACTATATTGTGGTAGAAAATTCTTGGGTCTCAGAGCCAAAACAACCTGGTTTTATATTCCAGTTCTGCTTCTTAGAGGCTCACTAAGACGCCTATAAAGAAAAAATAAAGTTTGGGGTTATCTTCAGCTGAAATACAGAACACTCCACCAAATGTGGCTTAAGCCATAAAGACATAAAATTCTATCACTTAAAAAGAAGACTAAAGATAAGCTATTGCTGAACTGATGTAGCAGTTTAGCAACGGCATCAAGGGTCCAAGCTCTTTTTCTTTCTTTCTTTCTTTCTTTCTTTCTTTCTTTCTTTCTTTCTTTCTTTCTTTCTTTCTTTCTTTCTTTCTTTCTTTCTTTCTTTCTTTTTTTCTTTCCTTCCTTCCTTCCTTCCTTCCTTCCTTCCTTCCTTCCTTCCTTCCTTCCTTCCTTCCTTCCTTTCCTTCCTTCCTTCCTTCCTTCCTACCTTCCTTCCTTCCTTCTTTCTTTCTTTCCTTCCTTCCTTCCTTCCTTCCTTCCTTCCTTCCTTCCTTCCTTCCTTCCTTCCTTCCTTCCTTTCTTTCTTTTCTTTCTTTCTTTCTTTGCTTTTTCTTAACCATCTTGAATATACTGTTATTTCATTATTAGGCTGGTCAAGTCATGACCCTAAAATGGCCACTTAGCTCAAAAATAATGCCTCACATAATCATGTCCAGCTCAGAAAGGCAAGGAGTTGGGAGAATGGGACTCTCTCCTCACAAGGCTCTTGTATATGGAAGAAACTCTTCCCCAAAAGTTCCCTGGCTTACGTTCTCTGGTCTCATTGGCCGTATTTGGCCCCATTGGCCAGCGATTTTGTGTGGAAATGGGGTTGGGGCTTATTCTCTCTGCTGAGATGTTAGTAACTAACTCTGTCCGCTACAGGTAACATCTACTTTACAGGATAAGCCTTAGTGAGAATATGTTTAAAGCTGTTAGCACTTCGCTTAGCCATCCCAGGCAACCATTATTATAATAACTATTTTTAAATTATTAGCACTGTTTCTACAATCTTATTTTCCTGTGAACATTTGAATAAATTTAATTGTAATCAGTATATAGAATTTTGGAGACTGCTTTTGTTTCACCAGATTTATAGGGGTGGCCAGTGACCAAATACTTGCCAGTGGAATGAGGGCATGTGTGATGTACTCCACTTCTGGGCCTGGTCCAAAAAACCTCTGATATCCCTTTCTTTCTCTTTTCTGAATGTCCAAGCCCTAGCAGCCCTTGTGGTAAAGATAGTAGATCCTGCAACAGCCCTGGGTCCTGAGTGAATGTGTAGAACAGAACCGCCACTCCATTCCCACACTACTGCTTAGAAGTGACGTGAGTAAGAAACAAATTCTATGCAAACTAGTGTAGCCTCTCTGGAAAACGATGTGGAGATTCCTCAAAAAAATGAAAATAGAGCTACCCTACGACCCAGCAATAGCACTGCTAGGAATCTACCCAAGAGACACAGGAGTGCTGATGCATAGGGGCACCTGTACTCCAATGTTCATAGCAGCACTCTCGACAATAGCCAAATCATGGAAAGAGACCAAGTGCCCACCAACTGACGAATGGATAAAGAAGATGTGGTACATATATACAATGGACTACTACGTGGCAATGAGAAAGAATGAAATCTGGCCATGTGTAGCAACATGGAAGGAACTGGAGGGTATTATGTTAAGTGAAGTAAGTCAGTCAGAAAAAGACAGATACCGTATGTTTCCATGCATAGGTGGATTTTGAGAGACTTAGAAGAAAACCATGGGGGAGGGGAAGAGGGGCAAAGAAAAAAGACACAGAGAGGGAGGGAGACAAAACATAAGAGACTCTCAAAGACTAAGAACAAACTGAGGATGAGGGGGCTGTGGGAGGGGGGAGAGTGGGTGGGCACAGAAGAGGGCACTTGTTGGGATGAGCACTGGGTGCTATATGGAAACCAATTTGAAAATAAATAATTAAAAAAATAAAATAAAATAGAAAAAAAAGAAATTCTAATATATCGAGCCCTATAGACTTTGAAATTGTTATAGCTGCTGTTACCACAACTAATACAGAAATTGGTACTTCAAAATGGTAACTACCACAATGAATAGGGCACTAATCTATTTTTATTTATATTTATTCTCTGGAGCCTCATCTTTCAGAATAGAAGAATGACAGCAACAACAAAAAAGAATTTATCTTAATGAAGAGCATCGAAATAGTTGAGATAAAAATTAGTATGCATGGGGTGCCTGGGTGGCTCAGTTGGTTAAGCATCCAACTTCGGCTCAGGTCATGATCCCACGATTCGTGAGTTCGAGCTCCACATCGGTGTCCGTGCTGACAGCTCAGAGCCTGGAGCCTACTTCAGATTCTGTGTCTCCCTCTCTCTCTGCCCCTCCCCCGTTCATGTTCTGTCTCTCTCAAAAATAAAAATAAACATTAAAAAAATAAATTAATATGCATACAGGAAGAAAATAAACCCCCAATCTAAACTGCTTGGAATGATCCATAATTAATGTAAATCAACTGATAAAAAGTATTTGCCCCAGTAATTTCTAATGCCATATATTTAATCATTTTAGTTTGAGGCTATCAATAAAGTAATAATAAATTAGTTTTAAATCCTGCTGGAGTGTTTCGTATTAAAAACATTGTATTGCTGCATGTGGGGGGCACATCATAGCTGTGTGCGTGAGCAATAAAGGATATATAAGTTCTTTTAGTAACCAAGGTCTGCATCCCCAGAATTGATACCCTGATGTTATAGTTTAGACCTATTGCAGCAAAGAAGATTGCTTTAATACAGAACCCTGGATAATTGGGAGGGCCCCAGGGGAGACCGATTTGCTTTTGCATCTATTAGGCAACTCTAAACTAGGTGGAGAGATAGTGGCAGAGGCTGATACATTGGTTTTTGTCCTGGTGGGAGGCACACCCTGGAGGGATGGCCAGGGAAACTCAGGTTGTCAGGAAACCTATTTTGGGAAGGGGGTTTGCCTGAGTCTCTCAGTATATAATTAATTAGCCATGCTTAATCACTCCGAGTCAGCCAGGTATTTCCCAACCACTCAACGAGGAAATATAGATCAAGGTACAACCCCATGCCTGGCACCATAGTAAGCACCATTGTGACAATTATGAGGATGACAGGGCCGCTGGAATTTTCCAGTGACTTCGACCTTCAACTTCTGGTAGCAGGCAGCCAAACCTGAGTTTCACTTGTGTTCTCTGCTGGGTTTGGTGGGCCTTGATTTATTTCTCAATGAGGAACTGAGAAGATAGCTGGAAAAGGTGAGGGAAAAGGACCAGACACTTGGGTTCGATGCAGAAATGGTGCTTCCCAAGGGCGTGAGCTGCAGCTGTATTTGTTTAGTGAAAAACGTCTGATATCACTTAGTTCTCTTACCTTAGGATGTCGGTTAAATAAATTATTATATTGAATGAAATAACATTTGGTAGTTAAAAAGAGTGAGGTAGATCTGTGTGTACTGACATTGAAACATCTCAAGGATACAGTCTCGAGTAAAATAGGCAAACTTCAAGCAATAAATAAAGTAAGATAATTACTTATGAAAAAAATTGAATATGAAGAAAGAAACCAATTTGGTCAACTCAGTGCAATTTTATAATGTAAAGTCTTTTTTCTTTCTTTTCCTTCCTTCCTTCCCATCAATGACTCATCTTTCAGATTTCCTCTTTTCCCTTCTCTTCCACAAGGTGGTAACTACGTGTATGGAGGTGTGGTCCTTGGGTCTACACGGTGCTCATGGCTTCACTCTAGTTCTCACTGATCTATGTAGAGATAACACCCCTTCTATTTCTGACCACTGCTCATCCTAACACGTCTGTGGCCTTACTCAGCAGCTGGTCAACTCTCGATCTCTTCTTTTTGCTCAGATAGGGCTCTATGGTCCTCCCTGGTGTGTTGAGGTCTGAAATCTGGCTGTGACTCTGAATTGGACCGAAGTCAGGACTATCTACCCTTCTGCTCCAATCTACAGGGTTACCTGGCCCTATTAAAACAACTACCACAGGCTTGCCAGCATGCACCATTTACTTTTCTAAAGCAAATGGAAACTTTTTTTTGTTAAATGTATATTTTTAAAGGTTTATTTATTTTTGAGAGAGAGAGAGAGAGAGCGCAAGTGGGGTTGCAGAGAGAGAGGGGAGGGGAGACAGAGGATCTGAAGCAGGCTCTACGCTGACAGCAGCAAGCCCGAAGCAAGGCTCAAACTCACAAACTAAGAGATCATGACCTGCGCCAAAGTCAGACGCTCAACTGACAGAGCTACCCAGGTGCCCCCAAAGCAAATGGAAACTTGAAATTTTGGGTAGCTTCCAGATTGCATGGCAGCAGAGGGAGACCTTGAACTCAGAATTTCCTTTGGCTTAACCATATCACAACCGTGATGGGGACTTCCTTTCAGACTACTATTTTTGGCAGTGGGGAAAAGTCCCTCATACCCTGCCCTCACCTTCCTTCTTGAGCTAACACATCTCTCTCTAGGATTTTTACTAGGAGGGGAGTGATCATCATACACATTTTACCACCTGCTCTTCCTACAGCCGTATCTTGCTCTTTTCACAGTGCTTTGTAAAGCACTCTATTTCCTCTATGTGTTTTAGTAAAACATGTAATTAATTCATGATCTAGGGCACCAAGTTTGAATCTTGGAATACTGAAGGAGGTTAAAAATTTTTTTTAAATTTCTTTTCTCTGCCAACAATAAAGCCTGCCTTTAATACTATTGTATTTTTATCAATTTGAAGAGGCTATGATTGTTAAGACACACTATTATTTTTGTGCACCACTGAGACTAATGCCCTGATGATAGTTCTGTGGAAGGCATGAGTTGATCATACCAGCCTTGGATTGCAGTGAAATATCTTTTATCTACGCCAAGGAACTTGGATTTCTCTTGCCTTTAATCACAATGGTTGGCAAGTGATGAGCAATTGTTTCATAAATATGTCAGTAAAATAATGTAACCTAGTTTCAGTGATATGTCAATATTTAATTTTGTAGAGAGCTTACAGCACTTGGTTGTTGTTTTGCAACAAAATAAGACTTGCAATAATTAATCCAACTATAAGTTTTGCCTTCCTTATATCAAATTTACATTCTATTGCATTGTTTTTATGCCTTTCTGTATATGCAATATTTTTACCCAATGACAAATCATAATGTACTATTTTTTGAAGGCTATTTGAATTGCAATTACACTCAACCTGGAAAAAGATGATTAAGTTTGGGACGCAAAGAGATCATGAGTTGAGTCTTAAGGTGTTCTTGGTGGTGGAGCAGTAGCAGAGGCCAGATTGAGGCATTCTACCTGGCTTGGTGGGCAGCAGAAGCCCAAGCAGTTAACAATACTGAAGGAAGAAAAAGGGAAGGGGAAAACCATGGGCATTCACATGGTAGCTGCCTGGGCCACCCTCACTTTCTGTCTTCCTTGCCTGAATGTCTTATCCTCAACAAAGCTTTCTCTGACCCATTAGAGATTAGGTTAGCTCTTCTATTAAGTTCTGTCATAGTACCTAATTTAGTTTAAAAAAATGGCTAGTTTAACTCTTTGAGGATCTGTCTTGTTCACTATTTGATCTCTCTGCTTACAATCGTTCCTGGAACAATAGTAGGCATTTAGTATTTATGTGTTGGAAGGAAGGAAGGTAGAAGGAAGGAAAAGGAAAGAAAAGAATGCAATCGCTGAAAATGCCAATAAATAATTGATTGGAGTTGAAGAAACAGAATAAGACTTTTCAGGTTCTGGAGTCCTGCAGTGCCATGGAAGGACTAACATCTTTGCCTTAGAGTTTTTGGATGCTGACTGTGTCCAGATGAGGAACCAGAATCACTCACATTTGCTGATGATATATCTATACTGGGACAGTGGGTTTGTCTACTTATTAGTGTGTCTAGAGGTCCTTTTTGTTGGCATGGAGGAATTGGGTAAGGGTAGCCTAGGCTTTGGTAGAGGTATGCTTAAGCACTCGTTCTCCTGCCAGGGAGGGTAGATTGTTGGTGCTTCACTTGGGAGTCTAAAGAGATATTCTAAATAGATAAATGCACATGCAAAATTTTTCATATATTCTTATGGTTTCTGCTTAGCAAATCAATTAATAGGAATATTGTAAAAATTCTTATATAGTTGTGGTAGGCAGAATAATGACCCTTCAAAGATGTTCATGTCCTAGTCTCCAGAACCTGTAAATATGTTACATTATATGGAAAAAGGAACTTTGCAGATGTGATTAAGGTTAAGGATCTTCAGGTGGGAGAGTATCTTGGGTTATCCAGGTGGGCCCAATCTAATCACATGGGCCCTTAAAAGACAAGAACCCTTCCTAGCTGTACCCAGAAGGAGACATGACTATGGAAAAATGGTCGGAGAGATGCTACATTGCTGGCTTTAAAGATGGAAAAATGAGGCCATGAGCTAAGAATTGTAGACAGTTTCTAAAAGCTGAAGAAGGCAATCAAAATATTATTCTCCCTTCCTCCAAAAAGGAATGTATAGTTTTTGACACTTTGATTTTAGCTCAGTGGAACCTGTGCTGGACTTGTAACCTACAGATTGTTAAGATAATAAATTTATATTATTTAAACCATTAAATTTGCAGCAGTGTATTACAATAGCAATAGAATGCAAATATAATAATGATCTATAATTAATAATTTTATTCTAAGGTACTCTATACATGCTTCAACAATATTGTATCTGCTAAGTCTGCTAAAGATTCTACCAGGGTCACTCAAGAGCTAACCCCTAGACCCAGTATAATCTAGATGATCAGGGAAGTTACCCAAAAAGGGTGACCTCTCATCAGTGGGAACTGGGAATGGGTGGATTAAAACTTCAAATTTCTGGGGGCATCTGGGTGGCTCAGTTGGTAAAGTGTCCAACTAGTGATCTGGGCTCAGGTCATGTTCTCACGGTTCATGAGTTCGAGCCCCATGTAGCTGCACTAACAGTACAGAGCCTGCTTGGAATTCTCTCTCTCTCTCTCTCTCTCTCTCTCTGCCCCTACCCTACTCGTGCTCTCTTTCTCTCTCTCTCTCAAAATAAATAAGATAATTAGAAATTTTTTTTTAAACTCTCATGTTTCTGTATTCTTTTGGGAAATTTGAGGTGTGTTTCCCATGCTTTCTGAGAGGGGCCCTAGTGTGATGAAACCCTTGTTGCCCACAACAATTCCCTATTTTTCCTATTTCTTCCCTTGAGTGTTAAGTGGAATTAGGCATAAATAAGCTAAACTTGGGAAGTCCTGACGGAAGGAAGGAGAACCACACACCAGATGCTACCTTCTGAAGGCCAAGTATCTCTGGTCTAGGGAGAAATACAGGAAAGTCTAGGGGAGAGGCTTTTCTGAGTAATCCTGGGGATGGCAATGCATTTGATTGCCAGGTGGTGCTTGGCCAAGATCTTAAACCACAGTAAACCTGAGCAATATCTGCAGGCCTAAGCTGTGAAATTTGCCAATGAATAGGCTGGAATTCTGGGGGAACTCCACCCTTACTCCCATATTCTGGGAGTCAACTGGTAGAGGAAAGGAGGAAGAGCTCCCTGGAAGAGTAAACAGTATGTGCACAAGCATGGGGCCTTAAAGTGATGGGAAAAGTGGGTTCAGGATGAGAAGTGGAAAATGAAGCTAGAAAATCCACACTGATAATATTCCTAACAGAACCTAAACATATAAAGTAAACAGTAGCAGACATAAAAGGGGAAATTGACAGTGATACAATAATAGTAGAAGACTTTAATACCCCATTTCCATCAATGGATAGATCATCCAGACAGAACATCAGCAAGAAAACAGTGACTTTGAATGACACATTAGACCAGATGGACCTAACAGATATATACAGAACGTTACCTCCAAAAAGAAGCAGAATACACATTTTTTTTCAACTGCACATTGAAAACTCTCTAGGATAGATCACATGTTAGGCCGCATCTCAGTCTCAATAAACTTAAGAAGACTGAAATCATATCAAGTATCTGACCATGATGGTGTGAAACTAGAAATCAATTATAAGAAAAAAATCTGGATGAACATAAGGGAAGGGAAGCAAAAATAATATAAAAACAGGGAGGGGGACAAAAACATAAGAGACTCTTAAATATGGAGAACAAACAGAAGGTTACAGGAGGATTGTGGGAGGAGGGATGGGCCAAAGGGATAAGAGGCATTAAGGAATCTATTCTTGAAATCGTACTATACGCTAACTAACTTGGATGTAAATTTAAAAAATTAATAAACAAAAATCTGGAAGGAATGAAAACACACGGAGGTTAAATAATGTGCTAGCAAACAACAAATATGTGGAGACAAATCAAAATGAAAACATAACAGTCCAAAATCTTTGGGACACAGCAGAGGCAGTTTTTTATTTTTAATATTTTATTTTTAAGTAATATCTATGTCCAACTTGGGGCTCAAACTTACAACCCCAAGATCAAGAATCACATGCTGTTGGGAGCCATCTTGGGCTCACAGGTTGAGACACCTCCCTGTGTAGAAAGACTCCTGCTAACCAAATGGTGCACCAATACCATCTCCTTCTAATATTAATTTTTCAGGCTTGGATTTCTTAAGCTGCTCTCATTGGCCCCAAGGGATATAATGCTCTTTTGCTTTATGACATTCAAATAAAAAAGGAAACCTGGAATGTGATGCACTGATGGATAACATCTGAAGGAGACTTTGTAAATGTACTCATTCATAAGCAAAGGACAAGCATTGGGAATTCCGTCCTTGCCAGATGGGTTGCACCCCCCCCATTGTAGTTGGAAGAATAGGCAGAATGACACCTGACCTGTTTGTAGATAATTAACATAGGCCTAGGTAGCACCCTGTTCTCTCCCCCTGCCTTAAATTTATAAGCTAATTAACTTGAAACCAACTTGCAAGGTTGAGGAAATTGCCGCTTTGCTGACAAAAGCACATTGTTGTTCAAACTATGCTTACGGATGGGATGTCACTCATTGCTGTAATGTCACTCACTACCTTTAAATAAAATACTGGGATCAGCAGGGCAAGTAACACACAAGCGCGCCTGCCTGGTTCCAGAAACCATGCAGTTCTCTCAAGTCATTCATTGTGCCGACACCGTTCGTTCTTCGGAAATTCCTGGACATGCCGGAGCTGGACACCAGCAACACGCCCTACTGACTGAGCCAGCCAGATGCCCACGAAAGCAGTTCTAAGAGGGAAATTTATAGTGATATTAGGATTACCCCAAAAACAAGAAAAATTTCAAATACATAACCTAACCTTGTACCTAAAGGAGCTAGAAAAGAAGAATAAAGCCCAAAACTAGTAGAATGAGGGAAATAAAGATATTAGAGCAAAAATAAATAAAATAGGGGCATCTGGATGGCTCAGTCAGTTGAACATTTGACTTTTGATATTAGGTCAGGTCATGATCTCACTATTGTGAGATTGAGCCCCAAGGTGGGTTCTGTGTGCAGCACAGAACCTGTTTGGGATTCTCTGTCCCTCTCTCTGCCCCTCCCCCACTTGCATGCATGTGTGCTTTCTCTCTTTCCACTCTTAAAATAAACTTTAAATAAGTAAAACATAGAAAAGTTTTTTTTAAAAAATGAAAGAAATCAAGAGCTGTTTCTCCAAAAAGATAAAAAATATTGATAAACCTTTAGCTAGACTCATAAAGAAGAAAAGAGAGAGGACTCAAATAAATAAAATCAGAAATAGAGGAAGAGAAATAACAACCAACACCACAGAAATACAAAGGATGATAAGGGAATATCTTGAAAAACTACATGCCAACAAATAAGACAATCCAGAAAAAGTAGATAAATTTCTAGAAACATATAATCTCCTAAAACTGAATCAGGAAGAAATAGGAAATTTGAACACATCAATTACTAGTAATGAAATTGAATTAATAATAAAAAAAAAACCTCCCAACAAACATCTATAAACCAAAAAGCAACCTATCAAATGGGAGAAGAAAACAACATGCAGATGGCTAACAGACACACATGAAAAGATGCTTAACATCGCTAATCATCAGGGAAATACACATCAAAACCATAATGAGATATCACCTCACACCTGTCACAATGGCTAGTCCCAAAAAGACAAAAAATAAGTGTTGGTGAGGATGTGGAAAAAGAGAACCCTGGTACACTGCTGGTGGGAATGCAAACTGGTGCAACCACTGTGGAAGACAGCATGGAGGTTCCTCAAAAATTAAAAATAAAGGTACCCTATGACCCTATAATTCCCCTTCTGGCGATTTACCTCAGAAAAGGAAAACACTAATTAAAAATTATATATTCACTCCTATGTTTAGTGCAACATTATTTATAATGGCCAAGATATGGAAGCAATCTAAGTGTCTATCCATAGGATAAAGATGATATGGTGTATATGTACAACAGAATATTACTCAGCCATAAAAAAGAATAAGATCTTGCCATGTGACACCATAGACAATTTTACTAAGTGAAAAAAGTCACAGAGAAAGCTAAATACCATATGATTTCACTTATACGTGCAATTTAAAAAACAAAATGAACAAACAAAAAAACAAACACTCTTAAATATGGAGAACTAGTGGTTGCCAGAGGGGAGGTAGGTGGCAGGGATGGGCAAGTAGATAAAGATGATTAAGAGCTATGCACTTCCAGTTATAAAATAAAGTCACAGAGGTGAAAAGTACAGCATAGGGAATATACTCAATAATATTGTAATAACACTGTATGGTGACAGATGGTTACACTTACAGTGAGCATAGAGTAATGCGTAGAATTGTTGAATTGATATGTTGCACACCTGTATTAATATAACACTGTGTGTTAATTATACTTCAATAAAAATGGAAAAGAAGAAATTGGCCTATATCACAATATCTGTTGTGTATTATTAAAAAACAAAAAAAATAGCAAAAATAATAACAT
Organism: Paguma larvata; assembly: GCA_030068075.1. Classification (NCBI taxonomy): domain Eukaryota; kingdom Metazoa; phylum Chordata; class Mammalia; order Carnivora; family Viverridae; genus Paguma; species Paguma larvata. The sequence continues at coordinate 3,795,241 of CM057827.1, forward strand.
TCCTAACTATTACAGCTTATTGAGTATTTATTATGTATAGGCATTAGATAACAGACTTTTGGGGTGATTGCATTTTGTTTTTCCAGCCACACTACCGGATATTTGCTTTTTGTTCTTAATCCATTTTTTCCCTTCCCCCAGCTCTGATTAGTATCACAGGAGATCACATTTCCCAGGTTTGATTGCTAACTAGAGGCCGATGAGAGTTTCTAAAAGGAAATTTAATGAGGCGCTGGGGTTTGATAATCTGTAAAAACTTCTTTCCTTGAGGTTCTTTGGGCCAAAGAGTGTACCAGATGTACAAAATGAATCTATAGGTTATAAATTATTCATGAGAATATAAGATTTACTCTACACATTTATATGAATAAATGAGGCAAAATCATGTTTTAGTATTGACTTATCTCCTACAGGTATGCCTGAATTACCGATAAGTTTAGCCATAAAAAATTAGGCTATATTTGCCAATCCTAACGTATTTTCCCATGGAAACATTGTCTTTTAATATATTTAGGTCCGGCTAGTTCAAAATGTCTCTTGCTGCTATAAAGTCCTTACATATTAATATTCCATAGTTCTTTATTTGGATAAAAACTAGATTCATAAAACTCATAAACTGCCTTTTCAATTCTAGCACTTTATTTTGTGTCCCTCACCTCTTTTTCTAGCTTTCTACCTTTCTAGCCTGATATAGGATTATATAAAATGCAGGTATTGACCAATGGGAGAAATCATAAAAAAAAATCTAAAATATTTTAACATCCATTCATATGAAATTTCACTTTTGCATTTTATATTTTTAGTGACGAGTCTTATAATCTCATGAGAAGCTGCATGTCTGATGATTAAGAACATGAATTCTTGAGCCTAGCTGTGAATCCAATCTACCTACTTGCTAAAAATTTTGTAGTGTGTATAGATTACTTAACTTCTCTATGCCTCAGTTCCATCATATGTAAAATGAAGAATAATACCTATGTCATAGGTTTGTTATGAACATGAAATGAGTTTAATAGGCTTGAGACATTTAGACTTGTGCCCAGCACAGTCAACATTAGTTATTATTATAAAATATTATGTGAGTCAACCCATGGCTTGGCATGGAAAATTTTTATTCCCACCATATAAGTCAACGAAAGTAGGAGCATTAGTATATTTATAGGAGGAGAAAAGATAATAGTATGCAATACACTTCCCAACACTTAACTGGTAATATTAAACCATTTAAGCTTCGTTTTAGTGGATACCAGTATCATTCATTCATCCCTGCGATTGGAATGGATATTCTTGTGTCCCCGGTCACTGGTGATTGTTAATGCCACATAAGCAAGTCTTCAAATTTGGTGAAAAAGAGAGGGTGAAGAAGGGGTCAGAGAGGTTACTGTAGCAGTTGGGGGAGGGACACTGGGACCTCCTGTGGGATGCTTGCTCCAGGGCTGATTCCCTGGTGTTCCCAGTGGCTTCAGAGACAGGTTGTCTACTCCCATCCCCTCGGGCACTAGGTATGAGCTCCTGATGAGGGGTTCTTTGTGGCAGCCTAATGTGAAACATGACACAGTCTACAGGCTATCTGTGCCCCACTGAGGCAAGCACACATTCACTTTTGCAATTTCTAAATTTAGGAATGCATGCTGATAATAGAAAAAAAGCAGGGAGGTAAAGTGGAAGGTGGGGCCCCCCTCTTGCTCTCTCTAGTCTGGGATTCCCTCCTCCCTTCATGGCTGCGGTGGCTGCTCTACATTCTGTCCTTTGGCTCCTTACACAGCAGGATGGCGGGTTTTCTGTTGGAGTTTTAGCCATCCCAGAGGGATCTTACTCATGCTGTTCCTTCAGCTAGAAATCGTAAAAATGAAAAACTCACTCAGTACAAGTCCCTTCTTCCAAATGTTGAGTCTCCTTCAGCATGTGCCTGCTTTTGGTCACTCTCTAGTGCCAGATAGTTGTTTTTATAATTTGTCTAGAGTTTTACAATTCGTCTAGAGTCATTATCTGAAATGGTTGTTAAGATAGAAATTTACTTGTCCAGGAACAGATGTGGAATCCCTGTATTGATCTAAAATTAACATTCACCGAGTTCTTAATTTCATTTACTCTGTGTTTTTCAGTTGCAGAATTTCCTAGTTTTTAAAAAATAGTTGTATTTGATTGTTAAAATTCTCAGTCTTGTGTTTGGCTTCCCCGAATTTATTAATCATAATTATTATAAAGTTTGTTTCTTATACCTCCCTAATCTGGACTTATTGTAGGTCTGCTTTTTTTTTTAAATGAAATTACAAATTCACCATCAATTAAATATTCAAGACCAGACATGAAAAAGAAATAAATTTATTTCTTGATCTCATTCATGCTGCTAGCTACAGCCCCATTTCTTTGCTTCTCTTCACCACAGTATCTTTGAAAGAATTGTTTATTCTTACTTTTCTTCAATTATCTTCATCTATTCTTCCCTTCAATTCAGTCTGAGTAGTCCTTCTCTTTTTGCCCTCCACTGGTTTTATATGCCATTAGTGGCCTCCACATGGCTAAATCCAATGGTTAGTTGTCAGTCCTCATCTTTTCGACGTGTTGCTTGATTATTTATTTCCTCCTCCTTGATACATTTTCTTACTTGGCTGCCAGAACACTGCTCACTCACTGTTTGCTCCTTCTCTTTCTCTTTTATTGCTTTTTTAAATTGTCTTTTCTTTCGGACTCTTTTGCTCCCTTCTTTCCTCCTTTTCTGTCTTGGGTTGACCCAGTGCCAAATTCTTCATCTTCTTTTTTGAGCTGCACTCACTCCCTTTGTGATCTCCACCTGTCACATAGTTTTAAATTCCATCCATATATTTTAACTCCAACAATTATATCTCCAGCCTAGATCTTTCTTTCAAATTCTAGACCTACATATTCAACTCTCTACTTGATCTATATATGTGTGATTACATGTACTCAGTGATGAATAACCCAAAGGGGTAGTTAGAATTTGGGGTTTATACACTTAACACAGTAGGAGGAGGGGAGGGGGAAGAAAAGGCTCCTATAGAAAAAACAAATAGATTTCTGAAGGAAAGACAAGTGTTTCTAGGAGAACAAATGAGATAGAAGAAAATTTGTGGTGTTTGTTTACGCAGGTGCCAGTGGTTTTTCTCTCTTCTTCATGGTCCTGAAACTCCCTTGGAGACTAGGAATTGATCTACTCTGAAGAGAGAATTTATAGCAGCCTCATTTCTCAGAAGTTTCTGCTTTCAGCCAAATACATGAAACTCCAAGAAGGCTTCCTTCTGCATTTGTCCACTCTCAAATGTTTTTATGTTAAAATAATCTTTATATCATTTTTGGGGGGTCTGAGTGAGTCCTCACAAAATCTTTATTCAGCTACTCAGACTCTCAGATACTGCTTTTGGAATTTGAAAACTTGGAAAAGCATCCTCAAAGGTTATACTGCTCTCTCAGCTTTCCTCCTTCCTGGATTTTGATTTTATAAGTCTCTCAATCTAGAGAAATCTCCAATGCCTTTCAGTGGATAAAGGAAGTATTCCATGTAAATTTTCTAGCTGTTTTTTTTTGTAGAAGGGTTGATTTAACAATGATCTACTATGGGAGCGCCTGGGTGGCTCGGTCAGTTAAGTGTCCAACTCTTGATTTTGGCTCAAGTCATGATTTCACAGTTTGTGAGATCAAGCCCTAGGCTGTTACCATGGAGGCTGCTTAGGATTCTCTCTCTCTCTGCCCCTTCTCCACTCTCATGTGCTCTCTCTCCTTCAAAAATAAATAAATAAATAAACTTAAAAAAATGGCCTACTCTGCTATTGCAAGAAGCGAGACATTTTAGGTATTGTTTGAAGAACCCCCTCCCCCCAAAAAAGATAAGTAAGCAACAATTATCAATCCTTCTTTGCTTCTTTATACTTCCGGTTGTTAGCAATCTCTCAAAGTCTACAATCTCTAGATGGTTAAACATGTTTGAGTTCCAGCCAGAGTTAGCTCCAGGCTTCATCAGCTGGAAGTGGTATAAATATATCTTCCATTTCCTGTAGGAATTAATAATCTTCTTCCAAGTTAACTCGCAAGTGTAGACTTACAGCACAAGGGATGGGACTTGTGAAACCACTTTGTCATACTTGCTGCAGATGAACAAGCCAGTCAGACAATAGAATGTGGGAGGTTAGTACACACTTCTCTCTACCCTCTCACAAGACAAACTTTACTCCACCTGTGTCTCTGCTTTCCTCTCATTCCTCTGATGAGCTCTGGTGTCTACAAGGCTTTGGATGCTTAACATATTTGAGCTGTACACACTCCTTTAACTTAAGAATTTTCTTAAAATATTCTTTCTTCTTAAATGTGGACCACTTATCATGGACCCATTTCATATATATCATTTCAGAAGTTACTACTGTTTATCATAATAAGATCTATTCTATGATTTGGTTCCATTTGTTACTTTTCATATCTACTGGAAGCTGATTGCTGTGAAAAATCTACCTTCTCCCCACAACTTCACTTTTTAAATGACATTGGTTGAGGGAAACTAATTCCATTTTAATTGCTCAGAAACTTACCTTTTGATATTGTTAGCTAAATCGTTCAAAATTAAGTAGACCATATAATAACCTAAGTAGATGTGACCATTTGCACCTCTTTTCCATCAGATTTTATACTCTGTATCTGGTCTTGTCCTCTTTTTTACACATCACACAGATAATTTCAAATTTCAAACTTAGAGATCTAACAATTTCCCAGTTTTGAGTAACTTACAACGTATTTCCTTAAGAGAAAAATGGGAACTGTTTCAGCACATCATACAAAATCATTATTTCAGTAGAAGCAGTAACAACTAATCTTTATCGCTGGGCATGTTCCACCCCTTACCCTTGGTTATGCCTTTGGTTTTGACTCATTCCCTGCAAGTAAGGTATCCTCTAGGATCCAGAATGATCCTGTGCGTGTGTGGATTGTAAATATCCCTTTGGTTTAATGATAAGCTTCAAGTATAATGATAAGCTTCAAATAAGCTTATGTCTTAAATGCATTACACTTATTAATGACTTTTTGTTAAGTTTATGATGAATACATTTAAATTTGTCATTGTATTAAATGTTTTACCTACATTGACCTGTTTTATTCTAATTATGACTTACTTCATTTTATAAATGAAGAAAGAGAGATATAGATGTATGCTGTTTAAACAAGATTAAAGGTCATAACTGGAAATAGTGGAGGAAGGGTCAAAGCTCAGGTATTTTCTTTAGAGCCTTAATATCTATGTTATGTTGCAATTTTTAAAAAAGAGAACTTCATCTTTGTGTTTTGCTACCGCCAGCATCAATACACACACATGTGCATGTGCATAGGCACAAAGTTGCAAAAATCAGTGAGGTAATTGTAAGTAAAACAAGATTCAGATCGGAGGTATTACAACATTAAAGGGGAAAAGAGAACTGGCACAAAGGTTGAGAATACACCTACAATTTGAAAGAGTATAAAACCAAATGAAGATTTCAACAAGATTAGTATTAACTACAAAGGAGTAGAATTAAGAAATAGGGGCACCTGAGTGGCTCAGTTGGATCGGCATCCAACTTTGGCTCAGGTCATGATCTCGCTCGTGGGTTCGGGCCCGCATCAGGCTCTGTGCTGACAGCTCAGAGCCTGGAGCGTGCTTCAGATTCTGTGTCTCCCTCTCTCTCTGCCCTTCCTCTGCTCATGCTCTCTCTCTCTCTCTCTCTCTTAAAAGAAATAAATGCCAAAAAAAATTAAAAAAAGAATTAAGGAATAATTACTATGAATATCTCAATAAAGCTGGAGAAAATTGAAGTAGTTCCTACGAGAAAGGTATATTCAATAATACTCAAAAACTGTTCAAAGCTTGAGAGCATAATGAAAGAATAAAAATGTCATTGAAACCTTTATAAACTTTTTAAATAATTTTTTTAATGTTTGTTTATTTTTGAAAGACAGAGAGACAGAATGTGAGAAGGGGAAGGGCAAAGAGAGAGGGAGACACAGAAGCTGAAGCAGGATGGAGGCTCTGAACTGTCAGCACAGAGCCCAATGTGGGGCTCGAACTCATGGACCATGAGATCATGACCTGAGCCGCAGTCAGCTGCTTAACTGACTGAGCCACCCAGGCGCCCCATCATTGAAATCTTTAAAGAGCATAATTTGTTCAAAACAAAGACTAAGTTATAATAAAAATATATCTGTAAAGGAATATCAAGTCAGAAAAAGATGTACAAAGATAATGCAAAAAATAAATTGATTTATTCATATAATGGCTCTTTATTGAGTACTTACTACCTTGTACTAGGTGTTGGAGATAACAGTGAATAAAACAGCTACAGCTGTTTCCTTATGGAGTTTATATTCTATAGAGGGAAGATAGATGATAAACAATTAAAAGATATGTGTGTTAAATATTAGATGATAGTGAGAGATCTGGGGAAAAAAGACCAGGACAAGGAAAACAGATTATCTTTGGGGTGGCGGTGAAATTGATATTTCACATAGGGTGGTCAGGAGAGACTTTGCTGATAATGTGATCTTTGAGCAGAGAGCTGAAGGAAGTGAGGGAACAAGCCTCATGGACAATGAGGGAAGAACATTTCAGCCTAAGAGATCAATAAATGTAAAACTTGAGATGTGGTGGCATGTTGAGAAACATCCAGGGGAACTTGGTTCTGAAGGTCAAGGGGATAATTATAGGAATCAGTGAGCGAGACACTAGAGATATGTAGGGCTTTGAGGTCATTATAAGGTTTTTATTGTGAGGGTGATGGGATGCCTTTGGAGGGTTTTGAGCAGAGAAATACCACAATCTGATTTATGCTTTAATAGGATCACTCGACTGCTCTCTTGAGGATTCGCAGGAGAAGACAAAAGAGGAAACAGGGAGATCATCTAAGAGGCTATTTACTTTTATTAAAATTTTTTTAATATTTATTTATTTTTGAGAGCAAGATAGAGAGAGCTCAAGTACGAGCAGGGAGGGGCCAGAGAGAGACAAACAGAAGATCCAAAGCAGGCTCCATGATGACAGAGAGTCTGGAGTGGGGCTCAAACTCACAAACTATAAGATCATGACCTCAACCAAAGTCAGATGCTTAACTGACTGAGCCACCCAAGCACCCCCTAAGAGGTTTATTTAAAACTTCAGGGAGATGATTGTTTGGGAGGGATGGAAATAGTGGAAACAATGATAAGTGGTGGAATTTTAGAAATGCTTGATAATAGATTGTGTGTGGGGTATGAAAGTAAAAGAAGGGCCAAGGATTATTCTAACTTTTTTAACTAGATTGACTGAATGAACAGATTTTCCATTTACCAAAATGGAGAAGATAGTGGGAAGGACAGGTTTGGAAGTTGGGATATCTACCCATGTCTGTAAGATGGGAATTCAAGGTAAAAGCCAGGGATTGAGAAAAAGTGTGGGAATTGTCTATGTACACATAACACATGGTTATGGAACTACATGAGATCATTAAGAGATGAAGGCAAATCAAGAAGGACAGAGGCTCAAGGCTCAAGGCTCAGTCTGGGGAATTATAACATCTGGAGGTCAAAGAGAGAAATTTTCAGCAAAGCAAACTGATGCACAGTCACCAATGAGATAGGAAGAGAACCAAAAGAGAGTGGTGTGCTAGAAACCAAGAGGAGGAAACAGCTATAGAAGGAAGACACAATCAATGGATCAAATGCTGTTGTGAGGCTAAATAAAATGACGTCTCAGAAATGATCATTAGATTTACAATTACTGATGATCTTGACATAATCAATTGCAGTAGAATGGTAGTGACAAAATCCTGGCTGGGGTGATTTCAAGAGTGAATGACAGGAGAGGAGGTGGAGAGAGTGAGTACAGATAACATCTTCAAGAAGTTTTCAGGAAACAGAGGACATAGAATGAAATGGTGACTAGAGGAGGCAGTGGGGCCATGGTTTTCTTTTTATAATGGGAGATATTATAGCATATTTATGGGCGTGGTCTAGTAATGAGGAAACATTTAATGATGTAAAAGCAAGAGGGAACATTTCCTAATTTGATGTCCTTAGGTAGGTGAAAGGGCATTTGAACCGTGCACAAGTTAGCCTTGGCTGGGAGCTAAGGGTTGGCTAGCAAGGAGCATCTATAACCCATCTGCAGTAATACAAAGAAAGTTAAGAGTGAGATGAGTGATTAAATCATACAAAAGCTTTCCCAGTAAGGTTTCTCACTGAAATGGGTAGTAAGGTCATGAACTGATGATGTAGAGAGGAAAGGAAGTTTAAAATAAGAGAAGGTGTGACCACTGGAGTAGGGAAATCCAATACAGTTGCCCAGAATGACTAATGGCCTAGTTGAGGTTAGGTATCAAGAATTTTTTTTTTTTTTTAAACAGCATACAGCACTTGGCATTCCCAAGCAGTCTCCTATCCAAGTACAAACCAGGCCTGACCTTGCTTAGCTTCTGAGATCAGATGGGATTGGAAGTGTTCAGGCCGCTAGAGCCACAGACAAGAATTTAAATTGAGACCAGTCAACGTGTTTATGTGCTCTTCTTTACCCACATTCAGCTAGAGGTAGAGTGGGTGGAGAGTTGGATATATTTACAGCTGGATTCCACTAGACGTGAGGGTAAATTTTATGTGTCAACTCGACTGGGCTAAAGATTACACAGATGGCAGTAAAACATTTCTGGTTGTGTCTGTGAGGGTGTTTCCAGAAGAGACTTGCATACGCATGGGTGAACACCAATATGAGTAGGCATCATCCAGTTTGTTGAAGATTTGAATAGAACAAAAAGGCAGGTAAAGGGTGAATTCACTCTCTCTCTCTGCTTGAGATGAGAGATCCATCTTTTCCTGCCCTCAAACATCAATTCTCCTGGTTCTTGGGCTTTCGGACTCAGATGGGACTTACACCATTGGCGTCCCAATTATCAGCCCTTTGGATATGAATTGAATCACACCACCAGTTTTCATAGTTCATCACCTTGCATATAGTAGATTGTGGGACTTGTTGGCCTCCATAACTGCATAAGCTAATTCCTATAATACATCTCTCTCTCTCTCTCTCTATAGATATAGATATATAGATATAGAAGATATAGATATAGATATAGGTTCTGTTTCTCTGGAGAATCCTGACTAATACACTAGGAGGGAAAGAGAGATAAGGTGGTTGAGGGTGTATGACAGGCAGTGATTAACAAAATGGTCCATGGCAGCTAAGCTAGGTAAGGAGGAAGTGAAGCAGTGAAATTATGGATAAAAACATAACCTAGGGTATGTCCTGAGCATATTGGACTGAGGTAGAGTGGAGAACAAGATTGGGAAGTAGAAGGTAAGAAATCAAAAGGCTGGAGATCGGAAGAATTATTAACACAGACATTGAAATTGCCAAGTAATATGTCAAGAATAGGATAGAAGAAAGTGATAGTGGCTAGGTACTAATATTCCTCAAGGTATGTGAGCAGTGATCCAGGGGCCTGTGGTAGCTACAACAATGAGGAATAGAGAGTAATGAAATCTGAGCACATAATTTTCAAGACAAGATGTTTTTTAGGAAGGAGGTAAGGGTAATGTTACACAAGTAGCACAGAGGAGCGGACAGTGCTCCACTGTCCACACTCTAGTATAAACTATTTATACTCCAGCCTTAGGTATAAGGGCTGTGGGAAAGAACAGCCACCATCCGAGAGGGCTAAAGGGAATAAAGGATTCTCAGGAAAGAGCCAGTTGCAATTAGAGCAACAATGTGAAGGGAGTATTCGGAGAAGAGGTTGTATTTATGGGTGGTTCTGTTGAAGGACTGAGTTTCAGAGGGCACATTTGAAGGTTTTTGGAAATCAGAGAAGGGTGGGAAATGGAATTCAATTAAGGGACATGCAGAGCTACGTGGAGATAAGGGTGATGGGAGATGATCTTAGGCTTCAGGTGGTGATGAACATAGACAGGGATACTGGGAATGATTGCACTGGTCTTTGTGGTCTCAAAGTAGAGCATGATGGTGAAAATCTGAGCATTGTGGTGGAAGAAGGGTACAGCGTGACACAAGTGTGTGGAGCTCTGTGCATATTAGGAAAATTCACTAACAAAACTATTGAATCTTGAAGTTTCTTCGTTGGAAGAGTTTTAATTACAGATTCAATTTCTTTGGTAGACACAGGGCTATTCAGATTTTTAATTTCTTTTTGTGTCGATTTTTATAAGTTGTATTTTTCTTTTTTTTTATTTTTTTTAATGTTTTATTTATTTTTGAGAGACAAAGAGACAGAGTGTGAGCAGGGGAAGGGCAGAGAGAGAGAGGGAGACACAGAATCCAAAGCAGGCTCCAGACTCTGAGCTGTCACCACAGAGCCCGACGCGGGGCTCAAACTCACAGACCATAAGATCATGACCTGAGCCGAAGTTGGCCGCTTAACCGACTGAGCCACTCAGGTGCCCCTATAACTTGTATTTTTCAAGGAATTTGTCCATTTCACCTGATTTTTCAGATAAAAGTATTATTATTTGATTATTGACATCAAATTGTTCATATTAGCTTCTTACTATCTTTTCATCATAGAGTTAACAGTGATGTTTCCCTTTTCATTTGTTTTATTGGTAATTTGTGTTTTTTCTTGATCAATTTTGCTAAGTTTATCAATTTGATTAATCTTTTCAAAGAACCAACTTTTGACTTTGTTAATTGTCTCATTACATACATGTTTTCTCCTTCACCGTTCTCCTTTTATTTTCTTTTTTCTACTTCATTTTTGATTTAATTTGCTATTCGTTTTCTTTCTTTTAAAAAAATTTTTTAACATTTATTTATTTTTGAGAGATGGAGAGAGACAGAGCACGAGTGGGGGAGGGGCAGACAAAGAGGGAGACACAGAACCCGAAGCAGACTCCAGGCTCTGCTGGAGCACAGCACAGAGCCCGATGCAGGGCTTGAAATTACAGAGCACAGGATCATGACCTGAGCTGAGGTCAGACGCTTAACTGACTAAGCCACCCAGGGGCCCCCATTTGGAGATTTTTTAGTTGTCTTTCTGTTATTGAGCTGTAATTTAATTTCATGAGGTTGATAGAAGTCCTTTGGTAATTTTTGCATGCTATCTTTTCACGAGCTGATTGCAGACATATCTCACATATGGAAACCATACAACTCAGTAATGGATTGGTTTGGTAGATGGTGAGACAAACGAAGGAGTCAACTCTATAAAAGTCATGGTTTTTGTTTTTTGTGGTCCTTGGTACTTTCATGATCAGAATTTCGTTATCAGTGAGAGTCAGTGTTTCTAAAACTTATTTGGCCATGGAATTCTCAGAATACTTTGGAAAACTCTAAATTAGGACCTTCTCTTTTATACATAGGGAGGGCATCCTATATTAAAAATAGTTTATGTATTAAATTTCATAGTTTTAGAACCCTCTCTTGAAAGCAATTTGCTTTTTCCTCTAGGACAGAGTTTATATGTTTGTTTTCTTTTTTTAATTTAAAAAAAAATTTTTTTTAATGTTTATTTATTTTTGAGACAGAGACAGAGCATGAGCAGGGGAGGGGCAGAGAGAGAGACAGAGACACAGAATGTGAAGCAGGCTCCAGGCTCTGAGCCGTCAGCACAGAGCCTGACGCGGGGCTCGAACTCACAGACCGCGAGATCATGACCTGAGCCGAAGTCGGACGCTCAACCGACTGAGCCACCCAGGCGCCCCTTTTTTTTATTTTTTAATGTTTATTTATTTCTGAGAGGTGGGGAGGGGCAGAGAGAGAGGGAAACACAGAATTCGAAACAGGCTCCAGGCTTCTAGCTGACAGCACAGAGCCTGACATGGGGCTCGAACTCACAAACCACGAGATCATGATCTGAGCCAAAGTCGGATGCTCAACTGATGGAGCCACCCAGGTGCCCCTCTTTTTGTTTTTTAAATAACCCTTCACTTTATATAGTATACACCTAGTAGATATTTATTGAATAATATGTCTACTAACATAAAGTCAGGAAAATATTTGAACTACCAATAAATAGAGTTTAGTGTTTAGAATTTAAGTTTACTTTGTAAAACTGCTGAGATGTATAAAAAAGCAAACGTGAAGTGGAATAAAGATAGAAAATCCTATCGAAAAACAAAATTCAAGCAAGTAAATTTGAAAATCTAATTGGCTTTAGTAAACGAATTTGGTAGTGTCCCATCTAGCCTCCATGAGGTCATCAGCCTTGCAGCAGAGGAAGCTTTCAACCTATCTGGGAAACACTCACATGAAAACAGGAACATACTGGTAACCCACACTAAGTGGTGATTGACTGAAGTCAAGCTGCAGGTGTTCAAAAGGTCCAGAGGGAGGTCTGAGGCCTCTGGGGACAAAAATCGTTTTTCTAAGATTATGGACCTGGCATGTCAGAGGTTGCTAGTAGACTCTTTATCCAATATTATAGAAGTCTCCTCACCAATGTCTATTCATAATTTGAGTCATCTTAAATTCCCTGTTGTGGGTAAAGGAATGCAAAAACAGAAAATAGAGTTCCTCAGAGAGCAGGAAGAACCAAGTAGCCATCTTGGGTTTCCCATAGCCCTGACTACTCTTTTTTTTTTTCCCTCTAGGTGTTTTAAGGTTTTTTATTAAGAATACTCTTTTCAAAGTAGCTGCATAAGAAAGTATATTTAGTATTTTTGTAAGGAAATCAGCACCAAATTTTTGTATCTTGACAGCACATTTCAGAGAGAATATATTTAATACAAAAGGGAGGATCAAAGACTTGACTTCATTCATGAATTCATTTGTGGAAGGCTAAATTATGCATAGGAAATTGGCACAATGAAATCACACAGTGGTTTGAAATTTATGATCTCTTGAGTGGACCTGGGTAAAGTTTGTTTATCCTCTCAAAGAAAGAAAGAAAGAAAGAAAGAAAGAAAGGTGTTTCTCTTTTTAGCAAAGTCAAGCATACATAAAGAAAGGGCACTGAATATTCAGAGTAAAGACCAGAAAACTACTAATGTAGAAGTTAACATTTATAGACAAACACTGCTTAGGCTGATACCAATGAATTCCTAATATCATAAGTGAATGTATTTTATAAAAGTGGATACTGGTATCTAATTGGGACTTGAAGGATATATAAGATCAAAGTAACATTACTTTTTGACAGAGAAAAGAAAAGGCTATTTCAGGATGGTGAAATAGCACTGACTGGGATTTAAATATAAGAAGTCCCATAGGACAATCCTTTTGTTTACCCAGCTTAATTTCTGATTCAGGAGTAGACTATTGTCACGTTACAAGGACATCAGGATGACAGAAGTCTAGCAATGAAAGGACATTTTTTGCAGAAGCAGAATGGACTTTATCCACATGTGCCACAATCTTAACAATACAAAGAAAGCTTAGTTATTACTTATTTGACAATGTTGCCCATGTAATTTACATATCAAGTGAGCCTCATTAGTTTAACAAATCTCTTGAAATATTCCAAGTCAAAAAGATTTCATTTACAATTTGATTTTGGAAAATTTGTCAAAAAAGCCAAAAAAAGGTTTTAAAGCACTTGCCTAAATAGGATCACAGATGATTAAGAAATCTAATGCTTTAAAGGTCAAAAAAACTTTCACAGTCTTGTCAAAAGCAGACCAAAAGTCCAGGAAAACTGTCCTTTTAACAGAGAGAAAACCAAATTCTAATTTTGGGCTCCCTTACTTTTCATATTAAAACTCAGTGTTCCATAAATTCATTTTAATCTTAGCCAGCTTGACCACACATTAAAATTCATTTTCAAAGGTTTTTTTTTTCTATAAACCTTCTTACAACTTTCTTTTCTACATTCCGAGTTTGTCCTATGTTTTTCCTCTTTAAACAACTAGCCTCACTTTAGAACAAAATTACTTTCTTTTCCTCAACAAAAAAAATGCATCTCCATTTCTCATACCTTCTTTTACTGAAAACACGTCCTACTTTCCTGGCATACAGAGGTGTTTCCCTTATTATTGCTAGCAGCTTTAATTACATATGTTAATTAGAATGCTTAACCCTTAGGAACCTTGATTTCTAGTGAAAACTAAGAAGTAAGCAATTATGAACTGTCTGTTATAGATGCACTCTTTGTTTGCAAATTCGTGAATACATTTCATGATTTCTAGAAGCATGTACCTTTTTCAATTTTCCAGTATAGCACTAACACATCCAAATATCTTTTAGTTTTTCTTCCTACAGCAAGAAACCAAAAGTTTATGTTCAGTAATTAATGTTTCAGTATCTTATTTGGAAAAGCTCTAGATATTCAACGACTATCCATTATGTAATTTAATTTAGCAAAACTCTAAGGTTTTTAGTTACAGAAAAAGATTTGGAGAAACCATTTATGTTGACATAAATAGCTTATTTATGGGCTTGAACTTATGACCCTAAGATCAAGACCCAGTCGCTTAACCAACTGAGCCACCCAGGTACCCCTTATTTGCATCTATTTAATTCTCTTGTTCTTGATAACTATGTTTAGATTAGTCGTGAAAATTTCACAAGACATTAAATAGCTATCATCTTCAAATTATCTTTTTTGCCGACAAATTCCATAAAAGAGAAAACATGAGCTCATTTGACTTTTAGCGAACCTAGGTACAATAAAAGTATTAGATTTAATGCTGACGACTCTAAAAACATGCCTGTTTTACTTAAACCAACAAATTTCAATTAGCTTTGATTTGTTAAAGATTAATCCTAGATCACATGAACTTGAAACTTATTTGGGTTAGTTTTTGCTATATTCTTGAGAATTTAATTTATGTAAGTGCTTAATTTTCTTTAAGCCAATTAAATGAGCTCACTTACAATTTAATTTAGACAGTATCACCTGGAGAGAGAAAACACCACATGTCTATAACACGTATGAACATAGAGAAAGATGCAAATGGAAACCTTACAGTTATTGTTATAAAATTTTTATCCATATGATAGGTATGATAAAGCAGAACTAATTTATAAAAACACAGCTAGATCTAAGCAGTTTTTCTAGCAGATGGAATATGTTGTTTACCTGCTCAGATTGCTAAAGCTTTTGTTTTGTTTTACTATTTGTGGAGAAACACTTAAGATTCCTTCACAAGTAACCTTATGGAAGCTGTGGGATAGATTTTTGAGCAAGGGTGCTTCTACAGCTGTTTGTATTTTTTTTAAAGCCTCTTTTCTCTTTTTATTTTATTTTTTTTAGATTTCAGAATAGGGGATGATCTAGGCAAGAGTTCCCAGGGTGATTACAAGACTCTTGAGATACACGGGGGAGGTTTTGGGATTGACAGAAAGGCTAGGTTGAAAGACTTGAATCCTCCTGAGGCCTTATTTCTAGTTTGGCAAAGATTATAAAATTATTATAAAATAAGGACAGTTGCTTTTAATCTCTTAATGATGTCATAGGTTGATCTACTCATGCAACCACACCATCCTCTACCTGCTTTTTCCCTTTTGGGTACATAGCCCTAGTTTTAATTTAGAGATGAAAGCCTTAAACAAGTTCCTACCAGTTTCTGAATATCAACTTCTAATCTGGCCAACTTCTGACTAGGCGGATTAAAAAAAAAATCTTGTCTGTTTCAGTCAGGACAAACAGCAAATTTTTCTGTCGGTATTAAATAACTACCCTTGGGTATAAAACGAATCCCCAAAGAGGATGCAAAGGACACACCCTTCCCAAGATCCAGTCACTCCCAAAGACAGTCAAAACAAAGAACCAACAACCTGCACCTCCGGGCAGGTGAAAAGTCCAGTCCAGTTATACAAAATGAGACAAGCAAGATGACAATAGTTATCCCTGGAGGAAAAGGTCCGAAACAATGGATTTGAAAAGGAAAGAACAACGTGGAATTTTATTTTCCTTTCTCAACTGAGCACTACAAACAGAGATTCAGAAGAAGCTGATTCTGATAAGAATTTCCACCTTTCTCTGGCTTCTGCCAGTTTTTCCAAGATTTTCCTTGTAGGCTCTGGTATCTACCAGAGTTTCCCCTTGGCTGTTTAAAGGAATAATGTAGCAGTCTACCAGAAAATCTTAGTGTCATCAACCCTGGAAGGGGCCCATCAGGGGGCTCTTCTTTGAAGGTAGATACGGGGTACCTGTAAGGCCATGAACTTGGTGGGCTTTTTTTTTTATGGTTGTGTAATCTTTTTAGAGTGGAAAAAACAATTTAGACAGAGGATTAGTAGAATGAATACTCAAAGGTGGATAGAGGAGAGTAATTAGGAGTTACATCAGTCTTATAGTCTTTTGTTTTAAGTACCTCTTACATCTTTAAGTTTTCTTTAACCTTTTGCAATAAATATTTTAATGAAATTATTTTGGAATTTTGAAAACTGTGGAGGCTTCTACTTGCCAATGAAAACAGGTATCCATTCTGTTTAATTTGGCAATCCTTGCTTACAGGTGCTCTTCTTAGATGATTTTATCCAACTAGAAAGTTCCCCATAATGGCCGTTGTCTAGGTTGTAATTCACCTGAGGACTGGCAACAGTTTTGGTAGGATCATGGCCACACATGCAGTTAACCCACATCTCTTTCTAGCCATTTCTAGATGCAAGGGGGATACAACTCACATTTCTGTCCAGCTTTATTTTGAGGCCCACAACCTGATGGCTACCAAGCCAAATTCTTTAGGATATGAAACGAGCATGTAGATTTTTGCAACTACCAGAACAATAGTTCTTAGAAATAAAATAAGCAAGTATGCTGAAAGGTAGAGTGCTTAACTTTTTAGAATTTAAGAATCCCATTAGCCAAGTCTTTGACACAAAAGCAGACAAACATATGCACACTGACACACCAACAGTAACCAAAACATGCCACCATTGGATCGGCCAAGAAAAGGTAGTGTATACCAGCAATTCCCAGTATGGACTAAACCAGTAGACTCCATGAATAGAGAGTATATTCTGGAAATGGGGAAAGGACTCACCCAGCCAACTGTCCAGTAAATGGGGACTTCAGAGTGGAACTGGAAAAGTGATTCCAATGGGAAATTATGAGCTGGACCAAGGGCTAAGACCTGGTATTCTTAGAGCCTCCAGTTAGCTCAGTCTGACCCATTAACCTTGGACTGGAAAACAAATTAGATCAGTAGCTGATATGCAAAAAGAGCAAAACTCAAACCTACAGGCACTTACCAGCGACCGTTGGAAATGGTGAGAAAGACTGTGAATTCAAAAGGGTTTGCAGGGTACTACGCTTGTGTTTCCCATTGTCCCTGAATGTCGGCAGAAGTTTGCTTGGATCCTGCCACTGCCAAAATCTGTTTAAAAAACAAAATTCAGCTGAGTCAATTCAAAGATTTAATCTGGCTTTATTAAATGATTCATGAATTTGGCATTCCCATTTAGCAAAGTGTGGAGAGCTCTGAGAATTTGCACAAAATAGAAGACTTTTTTAGGAAGGAGAATGGGGCAAGAGAGTTTTTAGCAAAAGAAGAGAAAGGATTGTTCCAGGCAAGATCACCTTCCCTTAGTAAAAGGGCAGGGGGCCTTATTGGTGTATTACCTCATCTTCCTGTAGGGGATGGAGAATGACAGATTACCACATTGGTGTTGATCAGAAAATTCCTGACTGAGCTGTTAAGACTACACATCTGGGGGAGGTATTAAGCCTTTCTTTGGTGACTTGGCCTAAGTCATGCCATTTTGTGCCTGTGGCACAATCTTTAGATAAAAAGATTCAAGATCTTTAACTGAAATCTTCAGAAAACAGTTTGGGGAAAGATGTCCTTGCATTTGGGGAGGTTATTCTACATTGAGAATAAGTGAAAAGTTAAATACCACAGTTATGGAACTCCCTCTAAAGTCATTTATTATATCCATCAGCTGTTCTCTTTACATTTTATCTAAATTAGTTTCCTGAACTCTGACATTTTAAACTAAAATTTCAGAGAGTGGCCTCTTGCTGCCAAGTAATATTTTCTTCCTCACACAAGATTGAACATAATTAATGTAACATACAGTGTATATTTTTAATACTGTAATTACAGTACTGGTTTTTGGAGAAAAGCCACTGATTTGGCAATGAAATTCTATAGCAATAGCTATCTTTCACTGGAAAATGGACAAATACTATCTTTGTGTTTTAAGATCAGAATGTTCCTGCTTTCCTAAGTTTCTCTTCCATTTTAATGACACTTATTTTGATATACTGATAATAAAGTGTCTTTTTGCATGTATCCTATCAAATGTAAACTGTAATAGTTTGCATCTTATCAAATGTGATGACGTCAATAAGTTTTTCTCTTAAGTCAGCCAGTCAGTTGCACTAGCTAAGAAAATGCACAGTGGTTAGCCTCACGGTATAAGCAGTCACAAGTCATTAATTACAAACCAATCGTTTTGGTAAAGTCCTTCTTTATCAAATAAGTTTTTACAGTTCTCATATATCAAATACAAAAAAGACACAAGAAGCATTCCTCAGCTTTCTGAAAGACAGGGGCTTCTGTGTAACTATTTGGTAATCTAATGAATGGTCTATGTTATTACATATTATGTGATTTAAATTTATTGCCCAATGATAATGGTCCTGTTGTGACTTGGCATCTTCTGGGAACTTACTTTATACTTCATTTTAGAACTTAGTATTATTCCAAGTTTAGGTTTCTTTTTTTTTTAACGTTTATTTATTTTTGAAAGACAGAGAGAGCGTGAACAGGGGAAGGGCAGAGAGAGAGGGAGACACAGAATCCGAAGCAGGCTCCAGGCTCTGAGCCATCAGCACAGCGCCTGACATGGGGCTCGAACTCACAGACCATGAGATCATGACCTGAACTGAAGTCGGCCGCTTAACTGACTGAGCCACCCAGGTGCCCCCAGGTTTAGGTTTCAAAGGCAACAAGTAGGGCAAAAGTAAAAGGGATTGACAAAATTCTTTAAAACAGTTCTCAAAATGTGATCTGCAGACAGGCACATCGGCATTACTTGAGAGCTTATTTGAAATGCAAATTCTGGGGGCATCTGGGTGCTCAGTTGGTTAAGTGGCTGACTTTGGCTCAGGTCATGATCTCGTGTCGGCTCTGCTGACAGCTCAGAGCCTGGAGCCTGCTTCAGATTCTGTGTCTCCATTTCTCTCTGTGCCCCCCAACACATGCGCTCGCACGCGCGCTCTCTTTCTCTCTCTCTCTCTCCCTCAAATAAATAAACATTTTAAAATAAAAAAAGAAATGCAAATTCTCAGACACACTGAATTAGAATTGGTGGTGGTGGGGCCTAGGTATTTGGTTTTAACAAGCTCTCCAGGACTTCGGATGCATGCTTAAATCTGAGGCTCTGCCCCATGGTACATCCACCCCTTCTCTCCTCAATAGGGTTTGATGGTTATCTTTCTGGTGAGTTGGTTTACAGGTCCAGATATCCAGACATTCCCATTGTTCCAGAGTCTTGAACTTGAGCGAGCCAAAGAATAAATGTGAATACAGGATTATATTCATAAAGTCATGCTTACTGTATTTTAGGGCAATTTAAGTGTTTTTCTCCAAAGGTACATTAATTCTGCCATTCACATTATCTCTGCAGTCTAATTCTAATCTAATATATGAGCTCACTTGAGATAATTATTATAGCAACATCATGACTTATAGAATAACTAAAGCTTTCTGATACTGTAAAGTCTTTCTAGCTAAACTGGGTGAACTGAAGACGCCTTTAATGTCAACCATAATTGCTGAAAAATCTTCTAAATACATTCCCCCCCCCTGCGATTTATTCAGTAGACTGTAACAAACCCAAAACTTTCTTTGATAATTTGAGATCTTCAAATACTTCAAGATGATCATTATGGATATCAGTGCACTACCATCGATACGGAATATTTATGTTAATGGGCCAAACCGGCGCAGATTAGTAAATATTTTGAGGATATAGCAAGCAGCTCACTAAGGAAGGGAGTATGGGTGGTTGCAACTGTTTGCTTAGCTGGGAGGAGTCTTTTATCACTGCTCATGTGGGAACTGCTCGTTCAAGGGGATATTAAAAAAGCAGAATTTCTGCTTTGTTTTAAAATTCTTTGTGGAGGGGCACCCGGGTGGCTCAGTTGGTTGAGTGTAGGACTCTTGATTTCTGCTCGGGTCATGGTCCCAGGGTCATGGGATCATGCCCCATGTTGGGCTCTGGGCTGAGCGTGAAGCCTGCTTAAGATTCTCATTCTCTCTCTCTCCCCTCTTCCTTGTTTGCACTTCCTCTCTAAAATAAAGTAAAACAAAATAAGTAAGTAAATAAATAAATAAAATTCTTTGCCAAAAATACATCTCCATGTTGACTGTACCCATAATAGACCGCTTCCTCTGCCTCATTCTTGGCATACAACCAGTATACAGAATAGTAGAGAGGAGAATAGAATGAATATCTGTCTGTTTACCAACCAGCTTTGTCAGTCTTAATATTTTATGATATTTGCTTCAGATTGCTTTTATTATGATGAAATACAATATTACAGATATAACTGAAGCCCCTCACGCAATCCTCTTTCCTCTGTTCTTTCTCCAGAGAGAGTCACTATGTTGGTTTTTCTCCATTTTGATGCATATTTTTATCTTTTACTACATAATGTGTGTACCCTAAACAATAAGGCTTGTACACATCCATAAACAAAAAAGTATTATTTTTGCACATTTAAAAACTTAATACAAATGGTATTGCAATGCTTATATCTATCTGCAATTTGTTTTTCCATTCAAATTTATATTTGTGGTGTCTATCCATCTTGATAGACGTAACTTCTGATTTATTTGTTTTCACTACAGTGTGGTGGTCCGTTGTTTACATATGCCATAAATTCTTCTT
Organism: Paguma larvata; assembly: GCA_030068075.1. Taxonomy (NCBI): domain Eukaryota; kingdom Metazoa; phylum Chordata; class Mammalia; order Carnivora; family Viverridae; genus Paguma; species Paguma larvata. The sequence continues at coordinate 3,815,981 of CM057827.1, forward strand.
TTGTGACATATAGGTTGTTTTTAATTTTTTTGTTATTGAACAATGCTGCTATGAACACTCTTGTTCATGTCTTTTTGATACAATGTAGGAGAGTTTCTCACTAGAGTGTATGGCCAGGAGGGGAGCTGCCATGTCAAAGATTAGGCATATAGTCGATTTGAAAGACATCACCCAAGCCTGCAAGAGGCTCTGAGGTGGTGGGACATGCATCTAGAAATGATGACCATGACCTGTTCTGGTGTCATAAGGTTGAAATATCATCTGGGACAAAACACTCATTTATAGACGTGGAAACATGCTTCCTAGTTGTCATTCTTTGGGAAACTGCATCTTACAGGAATGACTTCTTTTCTTCCCCCTTCGACTTCCTGCTATGCCTTTTGATTTCTTTATCATTATCAATCATTAACATCGTAGGAGTGAATTTTACTAACCCTTGCTATTGTCTGGGCACTGTGTGGAGTACCTCATATGCACTATTTGACTTATTCCTCATAACAATCTCAGGGGGTGGGTGCTATAAACTATCTTCACTTAACCTGTAAGGAAGCCAAAGCCTAAAATAAATTAAGTACTTGCCAACAGTGACTAGTGAGGATTCAGGCTGTTACAACCCAGTTCCCAAGCTCTTAACCACTGTGTGACACTGCATTTCTCTATTACTTTATGGTTGAAACTACAAAATCATTATTTTCTTTTTTATCCCCTTTTTATTAATGTTTGTTAGAGAGAGAGAGAGAGAGAGAGAGAGAGAGAGAGAGCCCACACACATGAGTGGGGAGGGGCAGAGAGTGAGGCAGACACAGAATCTGAAGCAGGGTCCGGGATCTGAGCTATCAGCACAGAGGCCGACATGTGACTTGAACCCACAAACTGTGAGATGATGACCTGAGCCAAAGTCAGATGCTTAACCAACTGAGCCATCCAGGCACCCGACAAAATCAGTGTTTTCTAATTTGCAAAAGAAAGAGAGGTCTATTACGAGAATATTTATATAGCATCATAGAAAAATCAGGGAAGTTTTCAATAAAAATCACTATATTGTAATTTGAAATCCTTAATCATTGACTTGGGTTCAGGACAGTGTGTTCATTCGTTATCTTTCCTCCTACCTTTTAAAAAGTTATTTATATGGAAACATTCCTAGAAAGGTGGAAACGTGTTATAATATACTTCATTATTATTTTTACATATTCTCATCTTCATTCTTACAAATGTCTTTTACTTTTATATATTGCCGTTTTAGTGTACGTGTAATTAATCTTTAAGATAAGCATTATATCATACGCATTTTTCCATACTGTAATATCATAACGATCATTTGAGGGGATGTGTTAGAATTTGTTTACCAGTTCTATTGTTTTCAAAGAATATGTTTGTGAGTGTTCTGTTCTCTTCTATCTGGGTCATTTTCTCAAGATAAATTCCTTGGGGGAAAATTACTAGGCCAATGGGCTGATCATTGCTATGATATCTGATACTTTTTAACATCAGATGCATGCATGGAAATGGGAATGCCGACTAAATCTGAACCATATGAGGTTATCGCGGCATGATCTCTATGGAGATACCTTCCTGACATATCAATTTATTGCTTACAATTGATGTTAATTAGAGGTTTATTTGCCTAATGTCTTAACTGATTGGCTTTCTCTATGGTTGTTCTATTGGCCAATGTGGTTAGGTCTGGTTCATGACCTCATATCCATCTGAGATTTATGTTCCTGGAATTGCTATAATGTTCAGGGTGCATTTTAACCATCGAAAAAGTAATAGGTTTCTTTTCTCCTCTAGAAAACGCTCATTTGTTAGGATTCAAAAACTTAGGACAAAGTTCGGTTAAATGACATAAAAAGAGAACATGGCGGCATGGACAAAAGGAAGTAGAATGGGCTGCTGCGGTCTTTGTCCCACTGTGCCCACCCTATTGTGCTGCTGACGATTGCACTAAGCCACGAGGGTTGCACAGCTGAGTGCCAGGTGAGGTATTCATGATTTACTAAGTTGATTTCCAGGAGAGTCTGGATAACTTCCAATGCCATTAGCTATAAAATTATGTGCCAAGTTATCCAAACCTTCTCTGGATTTAATTGGAAGGTCCTACCTGTCTTTGCCATTTTTGCTCCTGCCCTTCTTCAGCTTAGCCGGCAGGCCTTGAACCCAGATGCATTACCCCAAAGTGAGCTGCCCTCTGTGTGCTGTGGGCGTGGCCCATGCGGAGGCCATCCCATCTCTCATCACTTATCCCTTTGCCTCTGAATCTTGATAAGCATGTCAGGGAAAGCATATGTCACAAGCTCTTGGTGGGGACTGAAGCCAGTATCCAATTACGTATTTATAGTTGAAAATACTAAACTTAAAATGCTGGGGTGCCTAAGTAGCTCAGTCAGTTAAATGTCCCACTCTTGATTTTGGCTCAGGTCATGATCTCATGGTTCATGAGATGGAGCCCTGTGTAGGGCTCTACACGGACAGTGCAGAGCCTGCTTGGGATTCTGTCTCCCTCTCTCTGTCTCTCCCAGGCTTGTAGGAGTACGCTTGCCCTCCTCAAAAGAAATAAACATAAAAAAAAGATGTTAATCAGTGACAAAGTCTTGAGATTTGGGACCAAAAATCAGATTTCTTGTGTGTGGGTGTTTAGCTACTCCCTCGTTCTACACCATGTGAAGGTGTTACGTGTTGCCCATACTTTGCCTTAAGCCCAGCAGTTTTCTACTGGTGGGTGTGGCTTCACTTGCTCGTCGTATCTGCTCAAGTGCAGGTTACCTGCCCTTACCTTCCCCATTGGCTATTTGCTCTTTCTTTTGTACTCAAAAACCAAGAAATAATATCTTTACCTTCTAATTTCACTTTCCATTGAGCCATGAATGTCTCATGACCTGTGACCCTTCTGCAATAGTCATAAGACAATAATGAGGTGTGTTAGAGACACTGGTGAGTATCTCAACACAGTAAGTGGCCGAGCTGATTTGCTGTTTCTTGCCTCTTCATAGAAAATTGATGCTTTAACCCATTTCCTTGGCCATGGCTTTGGGCTACTATGGCTGGGATTGTGGTCCTTTAGTCTGGTTACATCGTTTGCATGTAAACATTTCTCTCATTTCAGCCTTGTCCAAGTTTGTGCTACCTGATGTTGTCACAGATAAGGCCAGCATTTCCTATGACCAGCTGAGGCTGAAGAGCAGTGGCCTTCGCAGGACAGGACATGCATGTACCAGTTCGCCTCGGACAACACCCAGTCCACGTTGCCCATTTAGAATCCTAGTTTGGCCATGGACGTTTGAATTTGCAAGCTTGAACAGGCTCCTTTGCCTCCCCCTGCATGCCTGCAGGCTCTCCGTCTACCATATTCTCCTGTGTCCCTAGGACTGTATCTTACATTTCCTAATCTGTGACTGCTCTTGTGTTTGCCACTCTGAGCTAAGTGCTGCCACCACAGCTGCTGTTATTGGTGCTCTCTCGGGGTGATGATTACCAATGACCCTTCCCCCCGACCCCCACCCTGCCCTCCATTAGAGCTGTCGATATGTCAGTGCCGTGATGGGTCTTACTCTGCTGAGTGCAGGGCCACATTTTATCTCCCCTCAAGGCATACTCTGTTAGATGGGTCTTGCAAGAGGTTCCTGGGCCCCGATTGCTACATAGTTTGATGAGAGCCCTGAAGTCACATACACTCGGATGTACTCTGACACAGCTATGGGGCTGTGAGGGTGGGTTCAAGAGATAGTATTATGCGATTTCTGTATCTTTGTTTGTTTTTTTTCATTAAAATTTTTTTTTAAATTTTAAGTTTATTTATTTGGAGAGAGAGAGAGTGAGAGAGCATGAGTGGGAACACAGAGAATCTCCAGCAGGCTCCGTGCTGTCAGTGCAGAGCTCAGTGCGGGGCTCAAACTCACAAACCCTGGGATCATGACCTGAGCTGAAATCAAGAGTCAGACGCTTAACCGACTAAGTCATCCAGGCGCCCTGCCATTTCTATATCTTGAAAGCAGTGCTTCCTTTCCTGTGTTTGTCCTGTGGTGGAGTCTGGCTTCCTTTAGGATGATTTTCTTGCAGAAGCCCTGAAAGTGAACCTTTTTCAATTTGACTCTTTTGGATTTCCCGGCGCTACTTCTTGGTTCCCACGGTTATGAATTTCACAACCCCACTTGTGGTTTTCCACTGTCCCTCCAGGAAGCTTCTCAGCCTCCATAAAAACTGGAGGATGCAATGGATATGGGGAAGGAGAATGGACTACCCTCACCTCCAGAGACCTGGACCATTTCTATCTCAGCACCATTCTGCAAAGCACTCACTCCTTTGATATTCATGAAGTACATAGTATAGCATCTTGTTCCCCAAAACATGCTGCAACAGTGTATCTGATTCGTACTGGGGCCCCCTAAGTGCCGGGCACAGGATCTTCTTCATAATTGGTATTTATGTTTTAACTAAATTAATGCATGTTTGATGGAATAAAGGTAAGTTTTAAAGACAAGGAAGAGAGCTGGCTATAGCTAAGTTGAGGTTGGATTTCACAAGTTTTCCTTTTGTGTCTTCAGTTACAGGGTTATTCAGTTTCTAATTTAAAATGCTTAAGGGGTTTTTAAGGCATCCGAGTAACCATGTTTTCTGGACTGGAAAGATGGAGTCTGGTTGGCGGCCAAATACAGTAGAGCAAGTCATTATCGACTAATATTAAATGAAAAGTTAGGTTTAAAATAGGGTGTACAGCACGATCTCATTTAAAAAGTGTATATACATAGAGAGAAGGACTGAAGGAGATAAGGCATGAATATTAATAATGCTCCCTAATAAATGAGTGGTACGATGATAGTTAATGTTTATCTTTTCTTTTTGATTATTTACAGTTCTCTAAAATTATAACAATGGACATATGGTATTTTTGTGATAAAGTGTTAAATATAATAGTTTTAAAAGTTTTATTATATTTATATTTTTTTCTAGCAACAAGGATGCAAATAGAGTGCAGAGTATTGGGCCCCTCTGGGTTGTTCCTGGTTTGAAAACAAATGCTTACTTAAGGGAATTCAATTTCTAAAAAATTCTAATAGAAAAGTGTATGAGGCATCTTAGCTATCCCCCCTGGGAGGAAATACTGGGAGGTAATAATGTTTTTCAAAGAAATAGCGTTGGCATCTTCTACATCAAAAGTGTTGGCTTTTCCCCAGGCCGTTTGCATGCCGGGGATGGGGGTGGGAGTGGGAAACACAATGTTCTCACAAAATTTCAAATGACCTTTGTGCCAAAGGAAGGGTATTTTTATGAGGGGAATCCCACAAAATACTTTTTATCAGCATTATCATTGTCATTATTCATAACAATAGCAGTATAGTGCTAAAGAGCAGCATAGTGATAAAGCATTGTGATAAAGATCATGGCCTTGGCATCCCACAGTCAAGGTCGAATACTGGCTGTTAGCCTACTATGTCATCCTGAGCCAATCATTTAATTTTATTATTGTTAGCTTCCTAATTTATTTTATTTTAATTTAAAATATTTTTAAAGATTTTGTTATTTAAGTCATCTCTGAACCCAACGTGGGGCTCGAACTTATGATCCCAAGATTAAGAGTCATAAGCTCTTCTGACTGAGCCAGTCAGGCACCCCTAACTTTTACACTGATAGTGGGGATGCCTGGGTTGCTCAGTCGGTTGAGTGTCAAACTTCAGCCTACGTCAGGATCTCGTGATTCATGAGTTTGAGCCCCGAGTCGAGCTCTGTGCTGACTCAGAGCCTGGAGCCTGCTTCGGTTTCTGTGTCGCCCGCTCTCTGCCCCTCCCCCACTCACACTCTGTTCCTCTCAAAAATAGATGAGACTTAAAAAAAAACAAACTGATAGATAATAATGCCAACTTGACAGAGTTCTTGTGAGAATTAACTGAGTAACGTAGATAAAGAACATATGCTTTTGACTAATAATAATAATAATGATAATACTAATATTCAGTATAAGTAGGTATTGCTGATAAAATGTAATAATAGCAATTGTTGGTACAACTTATTGATAAGCATTATATCCAGGCCATCATTTTATTCCATTTATGTCTTGTTTGTACTTGTTCCTTAAATTAACTTTATGACGTGGATAAGAAAACTGAGCCTCAGAGAAGAAGGTAAAGAAATAGGTAATGAAAAAAGCTAAGGTTGAAATTTGAACCAATTTCCTAATTTCCATATTTACTCCGGTAGATCAATATTCCACAGGATTAAGGACTGATAAAATATTAGTGATCATAATGATTTACTTTTAGTAATTACCTATAATACAGTTTGACTACCTTCTCAGAAAAACTCTGGTAACAATGATACGAAAAATATTTATCTGACCACCAGGTGGCGCTTGACCAAGGTTCTGCAATTACATTTCCCCCTCAGAGCCCTTCACATTAGCTGCAATCTAAAGCGAAATAAATAATTTGCCAGGTTCCACATGGGGGGAATTAACAAAGAGCAGCAGTTTATAAAATGAAGGAAATGCATTTATTTTTGAGATAGAGACCATTTTATATAGTCTATGTGGAAAAATATGGGAATAACCCTTCGGACTATTTCGGGACTTACGTCCTTAGGCATACAATTTATTTAATGGATGTAATCCCCTTTGATATGTATTAAAATAGCATCTGGCTTAATCATTTTGATGGTAACTCTGGATTTAATATGATTTTCATGTGCTCAGTTATAATACTTGAAACTTGAGATTTATGGTAGAAGTGGCAGGTAGCCATTAATTCTGGTTACAAGGCAGAGCAAGTGCATCGACTTTATTGCCCCTGAAGGAGCTGAGCAAGTGAACACCTCTATTCCATAAAGATGTAGCGTGATTAAATAAAAGCAAGTATGCTGCCATTCAACATGCAGTTTAGCAATTGAGCACTTGTAGGGAGCGTAATTTTTGCTCTGTTGGTCTTGGTACTTTCTGCAGTTTATAAGTCTACCAAGTCTGTTCTTCTAGGCACTTAATTAACCTGTAGCCCTTCGTGTCAATTGTAATCACGAGAACACTTTAGAACCAGTTTAGAATATTTGCAGTTTAAATTTGCCAGTTGAGAAAAATACCCCATACTGTTAAGAAAGAGTACATCTGAGAAGGATAAATTCTGAGTTATCAAGAATTGAATTATTTAGTTTTCAGATTATGTGAGTCATTTTGCTTCTCATTCACTCAACAATTATGAATTGGCACATAGTTGAGCAAATAAATGTCGAAAGGATACATAATGAATGAGTGCTTCTCATGTGCAAGGTGAAGATCCAGAGGCTGTGGGGAATCCAAAACAGCAGTTTCCATGACCTCTGATCTCTAGGGAGTTTATGATATAGTTGGAAGATCAGAGACAGAAAAAATAGGAGAAATAATATAAGTGTTAAGGAATAATAAAAGGCATCATAAGAGAGATATAATTATATTCCACCAAATGCTACCCAGGACGAGTGCCATGAATTTGAAGGAGAGAAGGATTTCTTTGGGCATCTGTGGTCAGGAAAGGCTTTCTGGAGGAGGTGGGAAATAAGCTGGTCTTAAAAGTTGGGAAAGTTGGAGGAAGAAGAGGACACTTCCAAATGGTGAACGAAATAGAAGAGAAAAAAGTGAAGTGAATCAAACCAAAGTAACGAAGATGAGACTGTATAGCACATGGACTATGTAGCACCTTTGGTGGTAGAGGTGGAAGGGTTGCTAACAAGTATACAGGTCCATGCTCTTCAGACTACGGTATTCACCTCCCTAGTGGAATTCTTGGCCCTCTCATATAGAGGGGGAGCATTTCCTTCCCTCCAACTTCAACATAAAAAATGTGAAGGACAAATGTTAAACAATCTACCTGGCAAGTATTAATATTAAAACAAATGTGGATGTACTATGGAGGAGAGCTGAAGAAACTGAAGTCCTTAAAGTTTATGACTTGTCCAAGGTTGTAGAACTTGTTGAGAGGACAAGTCCAGCTGGAATGGTCCATGGAGAAGTTGTCCCTAGCCTTTGAATGTAACTTTGCTTATGCCCTACCATTGTTTCTTTTTATATTCTCTGACAGACCTGCCAAAAAGTGGTCAGGGAAAATAATAAAAGGAATTTGAACAAACTCATCACTTTTTCCTCCTTGTTCATACTCTTGTGTAAGGATTAAGAAACATTATATCATAGATAAAATTAAATTTAAAATAATTTGTTAATTCCAAATTTTTGTGTGTTTCCTGATCTTTATTGTTATCAGAGACAGATATTAGTAAAAAGGTACGACTAATGGCTACTAATAGGAAGACTGTATGTATTTTTCAGATCTAAGACACATCTGATTTTGGGGAAGAAACAACTGATTCACTTGACAGAATGTACTAGATGAATACAGCCAATTCAAACACTTTTCTGGGACCTGAAAAATAGCCCTCCATCTTTAGTGACGACCTGGGCTGGAAAGAGTCTCGAATGTCAGGTGGGTGGGCTGGATTTCTTTTGTAGTCACAGGCAAACCTCTGAAGACTTCCAGAATGTCTTTTCAGCAGAATGCTTTTAAGGGTTGAGTTAAAATCTAGGGGTACCTCGGTGGCTCAGTTGGTTAAGAGTCTGGGGGTGCCTGAGTGGCTCAGTTGGTTAAGCGTCCGACTTCAGCTCAGGTCACGATCTCATAATTTGTTTGTTTGAGCCCCACGTCAGGCTCTGTGCTGACAGCTCGGAACCTGAAGCCTGTTTTAGATTCTGCATGTCCCTCTCTCTCTGCCCCTCCCCTGCTCATGCTCCATCTCTCTCAAAAATAAATGAACGTCAAAAAAAAAAAATTAAAAAAAAAAAGAGTCTTGACTCTTGATCTCAGCTCAGGTCATAATCGCATGGTTTGTGAGATCGAGCCCTGCATCAGGCTCTGTGCTGACAGCGTGGAGCCTGCTTAGGATTCTCTCTCTCTCCCCCTCTCTCTCTCTAGAGAAAGCGACTGAGAAATGCTACATTATTGGTATCGAAAAGATAAGGGTAGGATTTGGTCTCAGGGTTTCAAGTGACTTGGGAACTTATTTACAAATATACATTATACCTTCTGAGGTGATTGTGGCCTGACTTGCCTCAGAAATTTCGGAAGCAAAGGGAAGAGAGCAAAGTAATGTATGTTTTGGTTTGAACTCTTAGAGTGTTGCAGGAAAGATGCTGATGATTTGAATGAAGATCCAAGGTGAGATTTAAGAGAAAACGTCCTGCCATGGAGACTTGCAGTGTGAAGCAGACCTATGGGTCCAGTCTACCTTGCTCTAACCTGTTTCCCCCTACTCCGCACACTGTGAATAAGGACGGCTCCCAAGGCTTCTGGCTCTGCTTCTACTGGTTCCGTGGGAATTCGAACCTCCTGGTTCTTACAAAAGATTCTGAAAGCCCTCAGAGGGGTGTATCACGAGTGTATTATTTTCCAATTGCAGCTATAACAAATTATCCCACACTTGGTGGCTTAAAACCACATACATTTACTATCTTATAGTTCTGGAGGTCAGAAGTCTAAAATGGGTCAGCAGAGCCATGCTCCCTCCAGAGGCTCTATGGGAGAACGTATTTCCTTGCCTTTTCCTGGCTTTTAAAGGCCACCTGCAATCCTTGGCTTGGGGTCCCCACTCTCCATCTTCAAAGCTAGTACCATAGCACCTTCAAATCTCTCGCTGACCTCTGCTTCTGCTGTCAAATCTCCTCTGCTTCCAACTCTCTGTCTTCCTGTGATAAGCACTGTCATGATTACACTGGGCCCACAAACAATCCAAGATAAACTTCCCATCTCAAGATCCTTTACTTCATCACATCTACAAAGTCCCCTTTGCCATGCAAGGTAACGTATTCACGGGTTCTGGAAATTAGGACATGGGACTCTTTAGGGAGTGATTATTCAGATTGCCATAACCAGTCTCTGAGGACTAGTTCTCTTGCTCACAACAGAGGTCTGTCATCTTCTTCTACTTACACTGGGTCGCTGTCATGTGGCTTTAGTCGCTGCGGAGGTTTCTTTCCCACCAGCGGCAACAGCAGCATTGGTGCTACAGATACCCGTCCCCATGCACGCGTGCCATGTCTTTGTGGTTACTGCCAGTCTCCAAGACTGAGGGTGGTGCTGTCAGTCCTGACACTGCCAAGGCCACTGCTGCCTTATTGTTGCCACTACCACCAATGCGGCCATCACTGCAAAGGAGACCACTAATGGCAACACACTTCTGCGTTTTTGTCTATCCCTTTGGGAATCAGTCATGAGTCTGGGAAGGGGGCTCCAGGGTAAGTGGAGTGAGGGGCACCGTGTTCTGTCAACAAGCACACCTCCCGTTTGTCTTGAACTAGCTTCTCTCTTTCACCTTGGGATCAGTATTTTCCTGCAGGCTGCTCTGTCCCTCCTCGCACCGCCACTTCTCCTTCCAGGCTCAGATATTTTGGAATCCTAATGTAAACACAGCTGGGACTCAGACTGCTCCAGAACACATGCTTCTCGGAGGCTACCTTCCCAAGTGTTTACATTCCATGCTTGAAGAGCTGGCTCCTTCACGAAACTCAGGGGAAAGAAAATCGGTACAGTTCTTAATTTTTCACACTTTCTACCTAGTCTAGGTTTAAGCATCTGGATCCCATTGGATGCCATTCATCCTAATTTAGCACTTCCTATTAATTTTGTAAGGGATTACTATTGAAATATATAATTTAGTAACTTCAGCTTTTACAAGCCATGTCAAGTGCCATACCAAATAGGGTTTGACTGGATTTATTCCTGGTGAAAAGGAAATCTTTGATTTCACTCCTCCTAGCTACTATTGATTCATTTTGTACTAGAGTGTGTGAAATTGGAGCTATAGAAAACATGCGTCCCCCCCCTCCCTTGATCTGGTTGGAATAGATGTTTTCACTTCATGAAATACACAGTGAAAAGGCTTTTCATGAATTTGTCTATATTTTTAATGAGTTTTGTTTCTCATGGTGGACTGTGTTAATACTTTATGTGTTGTTCTCCCAGGAAAGTGGGGAACTTGAGATCCTACACCAGCTTCAGTGTATCCAATAGAAATGAATGTTGATAAAGTTCATGGCAGTGGTTAAAGCTCTGGTTTTGTAGGTCGACCTCACAGAGGAGGCCAGCTGAAGAGAGGTTAGGAATTGTTGCACTGGGGAATTTCCCTGTACATGTTTTAGTTTCTTCCATTTCAGGGTGAGGCCACAGGCTTCTGGCGACTCCAGAATGTATGTGCAAGTCTTTAAAAAGTACTGAAGGGCAGGGAGATGAGGGGCAGTGTAGTGGGACAATTGGGGCCCGTGGAGACCAGAAGAGGTATATGAACAGGGTATGAGTTATTGGGCTGTAGTTCTTCCTCTGACCTTTTCATTGATGGCTTAGATTTGTTTATTGATTCTTAGCCATTTTCTGGGGTAGGAACCCTTTCTTGGGGGGTAAGAAGCGTTTCCTCCCTCAAAAAGAGATTACCAAGTGGAGTTCAGTCTATCCATGTTTGAATATAATTTCAAGATATCTTGAAAATGTGTATTTACTTCATATTTGTAGGTTATACCCAGCTACACCCACGCATGTTACTTTTGGGGACGGAGGTGTAGCTGTGTTTCATGAACTGAAACAAAGGACGTGTCTGCCACCTCCTGGACACTCTGGGAAATTCAAAGGATTTTTCCACAGGAAGAGGGCGAGTTTGATAAATTTTGTTTCAAATTTACTTCAACAGATGAGAATTTAGCCAAGTATTAAACAGATTAATTTCTGCCTTTGTGAAGGCTTGCACGTCTTTGATCATTCAGTCGTTTTAATGAACTCAATGTGGTTGTTTCCGATTTGGCCTTGAAGTCTTGGCACCTCGCCACGGTCTGAGTGGTGGAGTCTTACTGCCTCCAGCTTGGGTTCCTCAGTTTTGGCAGGGCTTGCCTTCCCACTGATGGAAGGTTTACAAAGGAAAAAAATCATTATGTCTGAAATTCTGCCAGGACACCTCAGCGTGTTTCCAGGCTGCCATCTATCGTGGAAATCTCTGAAGATTTAATATTTTTTAAAAAATTGCAATGCACCTGCTCCTAAGGAAAACCATCTTGTCATATGATAGCATGCTTTTATTAAATCAGCGAATTTAAAATTTTATTTATTAGGGCTTATAACTTGGGTTTCTTCCCTTCGGCTCCCTCATCTCTGTGTTAAGTACAACTTGCTTCCAAGGTCAGCCTCCCACCCTCCATAATTAGCTCAGAGATTTACCAGGGACTTTGGACACCAGTTTTACCCAGCAAGCTGATCACAGCACTATTTGTGGTCATACCCTAAGTGATTCAGCAGCTCTGCTATCTTTAGACTCTTGTCTCATCCCACACAAAGCTCTTTTCAGACCCAGCCTGACATTATGATATTGTACTGTGGTCCTGCAGAGTCAGAGAGTATAATGTGGCGATTCAGTATATATCTTATAGCAGAAAAACGGCATTCAATGTTTGGCAAAAGGACAGTCTGACGACAAGGAGCGTGCAAGGCAATGTTCAGTGGCTTCTGCCACTTTGGTGGGTAGGAGTGAAACATATCACCCTGAAACAAATGGCTCCAGAAACACATGGTTGTTTTTTTTTTTTTTTTTTTTTTTTTTTTTTTTTTTTTTAGCTTTTTGGTATCAGGTTCTCAGATCTAAGCTGGTGGTGTATGGCTATAGGAGGGTTTCTTCTCTTTGGGATCCCTTCCTTGTACTGTTTTGTGGCAAGGCCACTGAAGCAGGGTTTGTTGAAGTCAACTTAAGTCATTGAGAAGGTCTGCTTAAGTTGTTAACTATCAAAGTTTTGCTGGTGTTCCTGGAAGCTTAAATCTATGAGAAGCTTTTCCAAATTTTATCCTCTACTCTTCTTTTCTTTGAACTTGTTTCTGTACTGGGTCCAGTTTCAAAAAGTTATTTGTGATCATCCCGGAAGTGAGAATAATAGAGAACTCAAGAAAAGTGGGATATTGGGTTTGCTTCATGGAGTATTTCACACCTAGAGTAGCCTTTCATTTCAGAGCTATTTTAAACCTGGGACCTCACTGGGAGAGCAAACTGATGGGTACAACCGTAAAAAACAGAAAGTTCTTGTGGACATGATTTACATGCTATTTACCTTTTAGGGACAAAAATGACAGCCATAATCTGTCCCTTGCTGATTACCATGCCATTTCCAACAATTAATGGCAAGCAACAACAACAAAAATAAGTTCCACCTCTTACCATATTTCTCAGACCTGGGAGACTTGTGTTAAGTTTCTTCCAAGTTTACTATCCCACCCCAGACAACTTGAAGGGATAATGATGTCTACATTATCTGGGTTTTCATAATTCCAAAATTGTGATTATTTGCTAGAGGCAGTTTGAGAGGAAGTTTTTCTTTGCACTGCTTATGAAGATCTCATTTGCTAGGAAATTTGATATTATCAAGGGGAGGTGGGATTGTATTGTGGAGTGGTGCTTTGCTGGATGTCAGGACTTTCTGCTACCCACCAACTGCATGGTCCTGGCTTAAATTTTCTCATCTGGAAGGTGGTTGGTTTTCTGTAGTGTTTTCTGTAGTCTCTTCCAATTGTAGAATTCTATAATCTGCCTTCAGAGGAAGGTATGCCATCTCGGGGGTATTTAGAGCATATAGAGAACATTTCAACAAATTAATCTTGTGTCTGCATTTAAATAGGCTTTGAATTATTACGTGATCAGTTAACATATATCTTCTAATCATTTATGTATCTTTCTTTCCTCTATCTTTCCATTCTTCTACCCACCCACAAATACACACATCAAGTTGGGTTACCAAGGAGGCAGATTAAGTCATTCTTGATTGGCGGTAACAAAGGAGTTTCAGAAAGAATTCGATATTTGATATATGAAAAAATGTGATAAAAACATCATCCGGAAAAAAATTGACTTTAATAGATTTCCTTACACTTATTTTAGGGGTAAATATTGTATATTTTGGAGGCAATGATTCTGTAACTTTTTAATTTTTTTAGGGCTTCTATAGATTTTAAATTGGAGATTATACCTCTCTTTTGATTTTATCTCTACCTCTATCTCTCTGGACACACACACCCCCACACACACACTTGACACTTATATGCCAGGAAACTACTGAGCACTGATATACACTGATGCCTCAGATTAACTTTAGGATATAATATGATGGATTTGGGGATTGTGGTTGTCCTCTCAGTACCCAGTCCTGTTATGTTTTGCTCTGACTCTCAGATCCATTCCTCTTGGCAAAGTGACTGGCGGCATATTAACGAAGATGGTCCAATAAGGAAAAGCAAAAGATTATTGTTAGATATCTAGGGAAGAGACACTTCTGCTCATTGAGTATAAATATGAAAACATGAAATTCCATAAACTTCTGGTGGCCATCTTGCTATCACAGTGCAGCCAGCCTTGGAATGATATGGATGCTCTAAGGAACAGGGGAGGAAGATGGTGGAGTAGGAGGATCTTAGGCTCACCTCGTCCCATGGGTACACCTAGATAACACCCACATCAGGGTATAAACATCCTAGAAAATTACTCAAAGATTGGCAGAACAGATTCTCCACAGATAAATGTAGAGAGGAGGCTACATCGAAGAGGGTAGAAAGGGCAATGATGCAGTTGCAAGCCAAGCTGACTTGTGGGACTGTCCTCGGGAGCAAGAGACGCTATGGACACGGAGAGGGAGAGAAGCAGATCCCGCACTAGGCATCCTAGGCACAAGGGACTCACACTGGGAAGAAAAATGCCCATAACATTTGGTTTTGAAAACTGAAGGGAGTTAACTTGACTAGTTCTCACAATCAGCGGGCTTAAACCTGGAACTTTAAAAATCAATGGTCTTGGCTCCAGGAGAGTGAGGACAATGATAGGAAACTGAATGCCTGCCTTTTAAGAGATAGCATAACAGAAAACCCTCTGAGATATAGCATAGGTGCAGTTGTTTGAAAAATGCACGGATTATATGGGAGGAAGATTTGTTTACTAATCTCAGTGCTGGAGATGATCTTTTGGAGACCTCTCAAAGAACAAAAGAGCTGATAGGTGCCATTTCCCTTCCTCCCCATAGTCTCTATGGACACATGGATGCCTGTGGGAACCTGTGCAGCACCAACACTTTCCACGTAGATTGCTAACAACATGTCCCACCCAGCGTTCTCCTGCAGCTATGCTACCTCCATCCTGACCACAGCAAGCTCAAGGTCCTCACCCACAGCAGACTGGTGCAAGCTATGCTAATATCACAAATCCCATCCACTCATTCTCCTACAGACCTGCCCTCTCCCAATCTGGCCTTGGCAAAAGTTTTCCAAAGCAACCACAGGTCCTTGACCACAGCCCACCTGCACAAACCTTGGTAACAACTGGTGTCCCACCCCCACATTCTCCTGCAGACCCATCCTTGGCAGAAGTTCTTCCAACGCAGCAGCACAAATGTGGCAGTGTACAAGCACCCTCTATGGGTCAGCACCATAACCACACACACCAGTCTGACTGCCCCAGCAGGGGGCTGGGGACAGACATTTGGTTTGACTTTAGGCTCCACTCAGCAATGAAAGCTTCTCAGGAGACAATATAGGGAAAGTATCCAGCAGTTTGGTGCTACTGCATCTCAGGCAAGCACCTCGTCTGACTCAACTCAAGACCAAGGAGGTCCCAGACAGACCCATTAACAACATGGAAACCAAACTCTGCCCACGATAGGCAAAGAGAGCCATTGCAGATGACTGGACTGAAGGCAAACATGGCTCAACCACAACTATAGGGCACAGGCAACACACAGAGGAGACACTGCAAGGCCCCAGGCTCAGGTGAACTGGAGACACTGCACTTCAGGGCCCTACCAGATCTTATCTTCACAAGGCCACTACTTTCAAGAGCTAGGGACATAGCTGATTTTCCTAATACGTAGAAACAGACACAGAGAGTTAGACAAAATGAAGAGACAGAGGAATATGTCCCAAATGAAATAACAAGACAAAATCACAGCAAAAGAGCTAAATGAAATGGAGATAAGTAATAATATACCTGCTGGAGAATTTATAGTAATGGTCATAAAAATACTCACTGGACTTGAGAAAAGAGTGGAAGACTTTAGTGAGAACCTCAAAAAAAAAAAAAAAAAGAGACAGAGAGAAAGTTAAAAAGAACTGGACAAAAGACTCAATAACTGAAATTAAAAACACACTAGAGGGAATAAATAGTAGACTAAAAGAAGCCAAAGAAAGGAATAGCAATCTCAAGTCAAAGTAATGGAAATCAATCAAGCTGGGCAGGGGAGAAAAATAATAAAAAATGAAAATAGATTAAGGGAACACAATGACGCCATCAAATGTAATAACATTAACATTACAGGGATCTTAGAAGAAGAAGAAGAGAGAAAAGGGGGGCAGAAAATATTTTTGAAGAAATAATAGAAAACTTCCTGAATCTGGGGGAGGAAACAGAAATCCCGATCCAGGAGACACAGAAAGCCCCAACAAAATGAACCTAAGGAGGTCCACACTAAGACACATAGTAATTAAAATGGCAAAAATAGTGGTAAAGAGAGAATTTTAAAAGCAACAAGAGAAAAGAAAACAGTTACATACAAGGGAAACCCGATAAGGCTATGAGCTGATTTTTCAGTAGAAATTTTGCAGGCCAGAGGGTGTGGCATGATAGATCTAAAGTGCTGAAAGAAAAAAACCTTCAGCCAAGAATACACTATCCACTAAGGCTATCATTCAGAAGAGTAGAGATAAAGAGTGTCCAAGACAAACAGAAGTTAAAGGAATTCATCACCATTAAACCAGCCTTATAAGAAATATTAATGGGGATTCTTTGAGTGGAAAGGAAAGGCTATAAGCAGAAGTAAGAAAAGTAGCAAGTATAAAAATCAGTCAAGGGATTTATAAATTAAAAGGATGAGAAATATAATATCATATATCTAAAACTTGTGGAGGCAAGGAGGAATAAAAATTTAATGCTTTTAGAACGGGTTCAAACTTAAGCGACCATCAACTTAATATAGACTGCTATGTGTATAAGATGTTATTTAAAAACCTAACGCTAACCACAAATCAAACTGGTAATAGATATGCAAAAAATTAAGAGAAAGGAATCCAAGTACATCACTAAAGAAAGCCAAGAAACACGAGAGAACAAAGAACAGAGAAGTACAAAAATAACATAAGCATAAAACAAGTAACAAAATGGCAATAAGTACATGCTTATCAACAATCACTTTGAATGTAAATGTATTAAATGCTCCAATAAAAGACATAGGGTGATGGAAGGGATGAAAAAACAAGACCCATCTATATGCTCCCTATAAGAGACTCATTTCACACCAAAAGACACATGTAGATTGAAAGTGAAGGGATGGAGGGGAGCCTGGGTGGCTCAGTCAACTAAGTGTCTGATTTCAGCTCAGGTCATGATCTCAAGAGGCCACACTGGGCTCTATGCTGACAGCTCAGAGCCTGGAGCCTGCTTTGGATTCTGTGTCTCCCTCTCTCTCTGCCCCTCCCCTGCTCACACTCTGTCTGTCTGTCTGTCTCTCTCTCTCAAAAATAAATAAATATTAAAAAAAATTTTTTTTAAAGGAAGACGAAGGGATAGAAAAGCATTTATCATTCAAATGGAAAAGAAAGCACAGGCAACAATACTTCTGTCAGATGAAATAGACTTTAAAACGAAGGCTGTAATAAAAGACCAAGAAGGACACTCCATAAAATTAAAGGGAAGAATTTTTGTTAAAAGATATAACAGTTGCAAATATTTATGCATCCAATGTGGGAATACCTAAATACATAAAGGAAGTAATGAGTAGTAGTACAATAATAGTAGAGGACTTTAACATCCCACTTACATCAATGGATAATCATTCAGACAGAAAATCAACAACAAAACAGAGGCTTTGGATGACACATTGGGCCAGATGGATCTAACAGATATATTCAGAACATTCCACTCTAAAACAGTGGAATATACATTCGTTTCAAGTGCACATGGAACATTCTCCAAAATAGATCACGTATTAGGCCACAAAACAAATCTCAACAAATAAAAAAAGATTGAAGTCATACCATTCATCTTTTCTGATCACAACACTATGAAACTAGCAATCAACAACAAGAAAAAATCTGGAAAGAACACAAATATATGGAGGTTAAATAACATGACAGTAAAACAATGAATGGGTCAACCAAGAAATAAAAGAGGAAATAAAAAAAATACATGTAGACGAATGAAAATGAAAACACAATGGTCCAAAATCTTTGAGATATAGCAAAGGCTTTTCTAAAAGGGAAGTTTATAGCAATACAGGCCTACCTCAAGAAGCAAGAAAAATATCAAATAAATAACCAAACAATACACATAAAGGAGTTAGGAAAAAAGAATAAATAAAACCAAAAATCAGTATAAGGAAGGAAATAATAAAGATTAGAGCAGAAATTAGAGTAGAAATTAGAAACAGATCCTGAAATCAAGAGCTGATTCTTTGCAAAGATCAACGAAATTGATAAACCTATAGCCAGACTCATTAAAAAAAAAAAAAAGGAAAGAAAAGAGAGAGAGAGAGAGAGGACTCAAATAAACAAAATCAGGGATGAAACAAGAGAAATAACCAATACCACAGAAATACAATTACAAGAGAATGTTATGAAAAATGACATGGCAATGAATTGAGTAACCTAAAAAAATGGCTAAATTCCTGGTAGCGTATAACCTCCCAAAATAGAATCAGGGAGAAATAGAAAATTTAAACAGACCAATTACCAGCAATAAAAGCATATCAGTAATTGAAAAACTCCAAATACATGAAAGTCTAAGATGGCTTCATACATGAATTATACTAAACATTTATTTATTTATTTTTAAAGATTTTATTTTTAAGTAATAAGCCAACATGGGGCTCAAACTTATAACCCTGAGATCAAGAATCACATGGTCTACCAATTGAGCCAGCCAGGCAACCCTCTGCTAAACATGTAAAGAAGAGTTAATACCTATTCTTCTCAAAATAGTCCAAAAAATGGAAGAGGAAGGAAAGCTTCCAAATTCATTTCATGAGGTCAGCACTACCCCGACACAGAAACCAGATAAAGATATTACAAAAAAGAGAACTACAGGCCAGTATCTCTGATGAAAAAAGACACAAAAATCCTCAACAAAATATTAGCAAAGTGAATCCAACAATACATGAAAAAAAATCATTCTCCATGATCAAGTGGGATTTATTCCTTGGATGCAAGGGTGGTTCAATATGTGCAAATCAATCACTGTGATACATCAATAAGAGAAAGGATAAAAATCATATTCTCACTTCAATAGATGCAGAAGAAGCATTTGACAAAGCACAACATCCATTCATGATAAAAATCCTCAACAAAATAGGTTTAGAGGAAACATACCTCAACCTAAAAAAGGCCAAATATGGAAAACCCACAGCTAACATTATACTCAAGGGTAAAAACCCGAGAGCTTTCACCCTAAGATCAGGAGCAAGATAAGAAATCCACTCTCACTTTTTTTGTCCACCACCCACTTTCATTCAACATGGTACTGGAAGTCTTAGCCACAGCAATCAGACACACACACGAAGAAATAAAAGCATCCAGATTGGTATGGAAGAAGAGAAACTTTCACTATTTGTAGATGACATGATAATATACATAGAAAACCCTAAAGACTTCACCAACAAATTACTAGAACAGATAAATGAATTAAGTAAGGTAGCAGGGTATACAAAAGAAATGTACAGAACTCTGTTGCATTTGTATACACTAATAATGAAGTCGCAGAAAGAGAAATTAAGAAAATAATCCCATTTACAGTTGCACCAAAATAATAAAATATCAAGAATAAACTTAACCTTGGAGATGAAAGACCTGTACTCTAAAACTATAAAGCATTCATGAAAGCAATTGAAGATGACACGAACAAATGGAAAGAGATTCTATGCTCATGGATTGGAAGAACAAATGTTGTTAAAATGTCCATACTACCTAAAGCAATCTACAGATTTAATACAATCCTTATCAAAATACCAATAGCACTTTCACAGAACTAGAACAAATAGTCCTCAAATTTGAGTGGAACTACGAAAGACCTCAAAGTGATCTTGGAAACGAAGAACAAAACTGGAGGTATCGCAATCCCAGATTTTAAGATATATTACAAAACAGTATGGTACTGGCACAGAAGTAGACACATAGATCAACAGAACAGAATAGAGAGCCCAGAAACAAATCCACCATTATATGGTCAATTAATCTTTTACAAAGGAGGCAAGAATTTGCAATGGGAAAAAGTCTCTTCAACAAATGGTGCTGGGAAAACTGGATAGCTACATGCAGAAGAAGGAAACCAAACCACTTTCTTACATTGTACACAAAAATAAACTCAAAATGGATTGAAGACCTAAATGTGAGACCTGAAACCATAAAAAATCCTAGAAAGGGCACAGGCAGTCATTCTCTGACATCAGCCATAGCAACATTTTTCTAGATATGTCTCCTGAGGCAAGGGAAATAAAAGCAAAAACAAACTATTGGGGCTACATTAAAATAAAAAGCTTCTGCTCAGCAAAGGAAACAATCAATAAAACCAAATAAAAACCTACTGAATGGCAGAAGATTTTTGCAAATGACACAGCTGATAAAGGGCTAGTGTCCAAATATACAAAACCAAAAATGCAAAGAATCCAATTAGAAATGGGTAGAACACAGGGACAGACATTTCTCCAAAGAAGACATACTGACGGAAAACAGACACAGAAAAGATGCTTAGTCAACATCATTCATCATCAGGGAAATACAAATCAAAAAGCAATGAGATACCACCTCACATCTGTCAGAATAGCTAGAATCAAATACATAGGAAATAATAAGTGTTGGCTAGGATGTGAAGAAAAAGTGTGTACCGCTGGTGGGAATGCAAACTAGTACAGCCACTGTGCAAAATGGTACAGAGGTTCCTCACAAAATTCAGTGGAAATACCATATGATTTAGTAATTCTACTCTTGGGTATTTTCCCAAGGAATACAAAAATACTAACTCAAAAAGATATATACACCCATTTATTGCAGCATCATTTACAATATCCAGACTATGGAAGTAACCCAGGTGTCCACTGATAGACGAATGGATAAAGAAGGTGTGGTATACATATACAATGGAATATTACGCAGCCATAAAAAGAATGAAATCTTGTCATTTGCACAATGTGGATGGATTCTAGTGGGTTATAGGGCTAAGTGAAATAAGTTAGTCAGAGAAAAACAAATACTGTATGATTTCACTCATATGTGGAATTTAGGAAACAAAACAAATGAACCAAGGATAAAAGAAACAAGAAACCAGACTCTTAACTATAGAGAACAAACTGATGGTTACCAGAGGAGAGGCGGGGGGTGATGGGTGAAACAGGTGAAAGGGATTAGGAGTTCACTTATCATGATGAGCACTGAGTAAAGTATAGAATTTTTGAATCACTATATTGTACACCTGAAACTAATATAACACTGTATGTTAATTACACTGGAATTAATATAAAAAATAAAGAATAGAAAACTAAAAACAAGGAACAGAGCTGATAATGGAAATTATCACCAAATGAAATTGGCGAGCCACTGAAGTCTTTCCTACCACTGGACTTTTCAGTTGTAGAAGGCATGAAATTCCCTCATTTATTTGTATTTTATGATTTGTCACCAAAGATCTCCTAAACGACTCAGATGAACATTCTTCCCATTTTACTGATGAAGAAATTGAAGCTCAGAACATTTGAGAGTGGCTAAATACACTGACCCTTAGGAAACATCCAAGGTCTCACAGCTAGTGTGGACGAAACGGGATTGGAACCCAGGCTGTCTGTCTCCAAAGCCCATGCACTTAACCACCAAGTTATTTTTTCTCTTCAAGAGGACTATTGTATAATCAGATGTCAGCCATTTAACAGCGGTTTACCCTCTACTTGGGGACTAAATCTAGAATCTTAAAAGTGAAGCCAGGCAGTATTTGAGAAAGATCGAGACCTGGGATGCATGGCATAGGAGCTACTGTTTCCATCTGCCCAACACCTCTTCTCTCTTCCCCCTCATAACCCTTTCACCCTCTACTCTCTCTGTACTACCCACCTTCAGCCATGTGGCTCAGCTGCCCAATCAGATTCCTGCCCCCAACTCCCTCTGAAATCTGGTCTCCTTGCAGGCAGAGAGTGGATGGTGCAGTCATCTGTGGGAGGCGCCTCAGAGAGCAGTCCATGAGCTCCTGCAGAAGCTTCCAGGTGCCTGTTCTTTCTGAAGCCTGGTTATTCATGTGTTCTTACAGTTCAAGAGCTCCTGCCACACCCTCTTGCACAAACCTCTTTTGGCCTTAAATTAGCCAGACTTGGTTCCTGTTGCTTGTAACAAAACATCCTAGGTTATACTTATGGCAATATTCAAGGCTCCATCCCTAAGGTTACCTGTACATTTGGTATTTGGATAATTGGTGGACTGCGGGGGCATGAGGTTATTTCTACATACCAAGAAGAGGATGGTCCCAGATGGTCCGTTCATTTTCCATTTTAGCAACATTCAAAAGGATTCTGTTAAGAAGGACTGTGAAAAGCTCCAATTGATTTAAAAGGTTATCAAATTATAGCAAGCAAATTAGGCACTTTATACTTATTAACATAGGTGTACTATAATTTTTAGCATTGTTAGGAGGCTTCATATTTAATTACCCACTCCCATCTCTGCCCGGTTAAGGTCTGGGAAAATTCTTATGACTGGTTAGAGACAAAGAGCTCTAATCTTTATCCTGATCTTGGGCTTTTCCTCACATTATTCTCTCCTTGAGTTGCATGGTCAAAGCAATCAATGATTTTTCTGTTCTCTACTCTCAGAATGTTTGGAGGGACTGTTTATCCTGCCCCGGGAGTTTGGGACTAAAAAATCGATTTCCGGGAAGGCATGGCTGTGTGTGTGTGCGTGTGTGTGTGTGTGCTGAGCCCTGGAAAACAGCAGGATTTTCTTCGAGATACTTTCTTCCTCACTCACTCCACCCCCACCTTTATTTTCATATTGCCCCTTATTCTGTACTTAGGACTAGTGTCAATTTGCACTAATCTTCTTCAGCTGCCTGTAGTCTGACCCATCGATGTGCAGTTCTTGAGTCAGCACTGACAGGTTCAGAGAGTATAGCAAGAGCATCAGCTGTCCCCAGGGAGAAGGGTAAGGATGCAGGATGAGAGTGTGCTACCGCGGGCTGGATCCCAGTGAGCAAGGATGAGCGCTGGGGACCTATTTAGCCGTCTGATTCACAGCATTATTTTCCTGTCTTTGTTCATTCCGATTAAACTTTTTACTCTCAGATTTTTTTTTCCCCAGAAAGCTTGGTGTCCTTTACTGCCATCTAGCTTCAGTAATGGGTCACCCTGGTCCTCCAGAGAGAGACCTGTAACCACTCTAAACCTTAGAGTAAAGGGACTGGAGTTTCTGGTTATCTTTCTCTCTTTCAAAAGGTCCCTCTATTTTTATGGAAATTATTGGGTGCAGACTGAAACCTGCCTGGTGCAGCTCTGGGTCCAGCTGTAGCCATGCTCTGTGTTCTGTTGTACCAGCGCCTTACAGCGTTAAGGGAACAAAGTTTTCTTCACTACAGATACTTGACAATACAGTTTTCTATAACACACCTAGATTCCTATAAAAGAGCCAGATCCTTTTTTAAAATATATATATAGGAAGGTCATTAAATATCTAAAATGGAAATATCAAGAAATATTAGCATCATTGCATGGTGGTAGCTATTGTGAAGCATAGCTAAGAAGTTGAAAATGTTTACTTCTGAACAGTTACTGTTAGGTATTCTAGAAGATTTTAGGTTTTTTTTTTAACTTTTTTAACGTTTATTTATTTTTGAGAGGCATAGAGACAGAGTATGAGCAGGAGAAGGGCAGAGAGAGAGGGAGACACAGAATCTGAAGCAGGCTCCAGGCTCTGAGCTTTCAGCACAGAGGCCGATGCGGGGCTCAAACCCACAGACCGTGAGATCATGACCTGAGCTGAAGTTGGCCACTCAACCGACTGAGCCACCCAGGCGCCCCAGATTTTAGTTTTTAAACTTACAATTTTTGACTTTGAGGGAAATGAACTTTCTAAAAAATGGCATCATTTTTCCTCTGATGGGCATAAACTTTGCTTTGTCTCCATGGGTTTTGTATGTGGTCTCAAAGCCCCATTTTTCTTTTTTTTTGGATATTTTGAGCTCACCCTTTCAGGTTAGTAGTTTTCCCCACACAAATATGTGATATTTGTGGCTATTAGCTCATCTTGAAGCGTGTGACACTGAGTGTATGTATATATATATATGTAATGTATGTATGTAAATATATATATATATTTAAAAAAGCCGAATGTACTTCTGCATGTGGGAGAGGAGTTATTGAAAGGTACCCTGAACAACAGTTTAGGAACTGGAATGGGCTTCTTCATTAGGGTCTTCCAAATGACAGTCTATAGGATTTTCCCCTTGTGACCTTGCCATCTCTCATCAAAAGGTGAGTGCATTTCTCCACTCCTCTGAATAGGCTCTGGGACGGCTTTGATCGGTAAAACCAAGGGAAGTGATGCTGGGGCCCTTCTGGGCTCCGTCTTCAACTAGTCTTGCAGCTTCTGCTTCCTGTGTTCTGGAAGACACTCTCCATTTAAGAAGTACAACTATTTTGAGGCCACTCTGCTAGAAGTCTGAGCCATGGGGACAGCCTCTGGAGAACGCAACAGGCTAGGGGGAGAGGGAGATAGGGAGAGAGAGGGAGAGGGGGAGAGAGAGGGAGAGGGGAGAGAGAGGGAGAGGGGGAGAGAGAGGGAGAGGGGGAGAGAGAGGGAGAAGGGGAGAGAGAGGGAGAGGGGGAGAGAGAGAGAGAAGCAGAGAAAGGGTGGGGAGAGAGGAAGTGGAGAGAGAGGGAGAGAGAGGAAAGAAAGGATGGGGAGAGAGGGAGGGAGAAAGAGGGAGAGAGAGGGAGGGAGAAAGAGGGAGAGAGAGGGAGAGAGAAGAAGAGGGAGAGAGAAGAAGAGGGAGAGAGAGAGGGAAAGGGTAGGGAGATAGAGAGAGGGTGGGGAAAGAGGGTGGGGAAAGAGGGAGAGGGAGAGAGGGTGGAGTGAGAGGGAGAGGAAGAGAGAAGGTGGGGAGAGAGGGAAAAAGAGATGAGAAAAGAGAGAGAAAGAAAAAGGGTGGGAAGAGTAGGCAGAGGGAGAGAGAAGGAGAGGGACAGAGCGGGAGAGAGGATGGGGAGAGGAGGGAGAGAGGATGGGGAGAGGAGGGAGAGAGAGAGGATGGGGAGAGGAGGGAGAGAGAGAGGATGGGGAGAGAGAGGGAGGAACAGGGGGAAAATGAGTGAGATAGGGAGGAGAGAGGAGAAGAAGGAGGGGGAGGAGGAAGGAGGAGGGAGGGAAGAAAGAGCAAAGTCAGGCATCCCTTAGGCACCAGAATGTGAGTGATGAAGCCACCTTGGAAACGGATCCTTCTGCTTTAGCTGCCCCAGCGAGTGCTATGAGGAGCAGAGATGATCTGGCTAGAGGATCCCTTCCTTAATTCCTGACCCATAAAATGGTGAGCAAAGCAAAATGGCTGTTTTAGACCGCTAAGTTCGGGGGTCAGGTTTAATGCAGCAGTAAATAATAGAAACATTGCATTATGTAGATTTGGAAAAACTCCTTTGGTTTTCAGACTTGCGCAGACTCCTTCTTGAAGAGGTGTGTGAGGTGCCTCCAGTTCTTGAGCCTTCTGTAGTCCTGACCGGCTTGCTTCTGGCTTTACTCCTCTGCCAGCTTAGGTGTTAGTTTTCTCAGGTCTGCTAAGTTAGTTATCGCTAGCCCATTGGCTTTGCAGCTTACAGAATTTTATTACCCTAATTTCTCTTATTGTTTTCTTCCTGACAGGTTTATGTGTTTTATTCTTTCCTTACTATAATTTTTGTGGCATTTGGCAGGCAATGGAGGTAAATATACACATTCCATTTGCGCATTTAACTGAATGCTTCCTACAAGTTTTATTGTCGATTTAGAATGGTAATGGTGATTTGGGGCTTTGGGCACAGAAAAATAATGGTTTTCGTGAGTCTTTTGGGCCCAGGAAAAATTTTGTGATTTCTTCATAAAAGGTGAGAATTGAGTAGGGCTGATTCAGGGACCAAGCCTAATTCTGAGTCTGATTAGGAACATTCCTGGAGGGGATGTTTGATTACTATGGGAACATACTGGGTGGGATGGCTAAGTGGCTCTGGGAACTAGGCTCTTGGTTGTCAAGGGAAAAAAGGGCATATACACACGTTCCATTCTGTGTTTGTAATTGGGTAAGTTCATGAAGATTCTTGAAGAAGAAGGCAGCACTTTGAGCCTTTCTAGCGTCTAGATCACTTCCTATTCAAATATTGGCTCATTAAAAGGGAGGGAGACATATGATACATTAAATGCGTCTGTAGAAAGGTCTTTCTCAAATGACAAGAGGGGAAGAAAGAGAACCAAAGTAAAATGAGGTTTTGTAGGACATAGAAAAAGCTTAAAACAAAAGGTCTGTCACTCAGAGAGTTCCAAGTTCTCTAGTGAGGATATGAGAACTTCTGTTAATACGTGTTAGAATTCTGAGGGGAAAAGAATGAACCAAGTTTTTTTGAGATTCTGGTTCAAGATGGTGAAGGAGGAAGAGCGGGAACTCACCCCTTCCCACAGACACACCAAATTTACAGTTATATAGATAAAATAATTTTTTTTTAACGTTTATTTATTTTTGAGAGACATAGAGACAGAGCATGAGCAGGGGAAGGGCAGAGACAGAGGGAGACACAGAAACCGAAGCAGGCTCCAGACTCTGATGAGCCATCAGCACAGAGCCTGACGTGGGGCTCAAACCCACAGACTGTGAGATCATGACCTGAGCTGAAGTCGGCCGCTTAACCAACTGAGCCACCCAGGCACCCCAGTAATTTTCTTTTCTGAAGAAACCCTAAAAGCTAGCTGAGTGACTCCTACACATTGGGCAAATGAGAAAAAAAAAAAACTCAACAAAGTGGGTAGGAGTGGCCATGACACAATCTTGTCATAAACCCCCCTCCCAGTGCTGTGACCTATAGTTAGGAGGGAGATCAAAAACCCGGAGCTTCTCCCTGAGGAGTAAAGGGTTTGAATTCCACTTCGGACACCCCAGCTTTTAAGATCTGCACCTGAGAGACAAGCTCTCGAAATATTCAGCTTTGCAGACCAATGGGCCTCGTGTCCACAAGACCCCCCAGGCTATAGCAAACTGAGAAATGAAATTTGTTACTGTAACACAAACTCAAGGATCTGAAATTGTTTTTTTTTTTTTTTTTTAATACACTACAAAAAATGAGACCGAAGCTTCCATTGAATCTATATCAGAAAGTACTTCATATTGGTTGGCTGAATTATCCCACCATAAAAACCAAATCAGCCAAACTGAAAAGATTTAGAGCCCCAATATTAATTTTCCCCCCAATCTGACCCTAGCCTCTTCTCAACATGAAAGCCAACTGGCCCTAACTTGGATAAGAGCAATTTTAGACCTAAGTATTAGGTTTTGAAGGTGTCGTTTCTCAAGGGAGGAACAAAAGTAACAGGCTGCAAAACAAAACCTAAAAACAGAGTCACAGGGAAACAGTGAGTAGGAGAGATTTCTGACACTAGCAGTTGGGAGAAGATTATGAAAAGCGAGAGGACATTTTTGGAGCAACCTTCTTTTTGGTGGAAGTCCAAGGGCAACAAACAGTATATTCAGTGACCTGAAACAAGGTTATTAGGAGAGACTTGCGTATCAGGAACAGCTCCAGGTCAGCCCCCCAGCGATGTGCACTGAAGAAATGAGAAAGTCCAGTTCAAGGGGATTTTGGTACGTGGGAGATCCAGAGATCATTCAATGGAAAGGAAGAATTAGCATAAAAATACAAAGGAATTTTATAGATCCTAGACAATTCTCTAACTCCTGGGGAGTTCCAAGCGTTGTGGTGAGTAGGAACTTCTCAGGCAAGAAGGTAAACAACTGGAGGAGGAAAAACTAATCAGAGAACCATAGCCAAACTTAAAAGAGAAGCACTCTGTGGGTAGAGCTTAAGAACATGGACATTATGGTCAGATATTCTGGGATGTTAGCCCTTTTTTTACTCCCTGGCTGGTCATGTGATTTGGGGAAGTAACTTATTTTTTCTAAACCTCAGTTTTCTTATCTTTAAAAGTGGAATAATAAAATGAATCTCATTGGGTTATTCTGAGGACACAACGAGAAACTATTTGTTAAGCACTTAGCAGGGAGACTGGAACACATTAAGTGGTAGCCTCTGCTGCCACCACCACCACTATTATCTTCATTCTGGCAGACGGGGGTTGCTGTCCACAAATGATTCATGCCCCTTTTCCATAGAGGATTGTTGCTGGGAAGTGGCTGCCTAAGCAGGGACTACATTTCCCAACCACCTTTGCGTTCCTGTGGGACCGTGTGACCAAGTTCTGACTAATGGAATGCCAGGTGAATCACTTCCAGGTCTGGTCCATAAGCACCTACTAGGTGATCAGCCTTCACTTTTTAGCCCTCTGTCGACTGTGTGTCAGTGGCCAGGGTGACATTGGAAACCACGTATTGGAGATGACAGAGTCTTTGTTAGTCTGATTCCTGAATGACTGCATGGAACAAAGATTTCAGGGTTATCTGTTATAGCAGTTGTTACTTTAACAATACAAATAGCATCACAGTGGCCTGGTTAAGTCTGAGCTCAAAAACAAGAAACCAACCATGAAGAATCCTACCTTCCCAGTGACTAAGATGGCAAAGAAAAAGACTGAGCTCAGACTAAAGATAAACTTTAGTTGATCTGTATACTTGTAAATTACTTATCACATTCTGTATTTCATCACACAATTTCTTTATACTGTGTCCTCAACTGCTGACTAGAAGTTTGTCTGGTGGATCTGTCACCATAGACAAACCCTAGCAAAGCGAAGTAAGGGAGGGGCCATGGCCTTTGCAGTAGAAAGCTCAATTTTCATGGGTGTTGGAGCCAACATTCATTGCTAGTGACCAATGGCAGAGAGGCTTTGATTTTTGGACTCCTTGGCTTGTTTAATCTCAAGGGCACTGCAAGTCTTTCTGCTACTCCGTTGAGGGTTCAGGTTCTCTAAAAAGAAGATCAAGCAACTTTTAAAAGTCTTGAGCATGCAGACTTCATATTTAGGATCTAGCCAGGTAAGATTATCTCAAAGAAAACTCAGTGACTTGGAAGTCCAAGCTATTCCAAATACTGTATTGTTTTCCCCTCTCTTGCTATTTGTAACAGCTGCTCTCTCCTCATAACATTCTGAGAAAATAAACTTGAAAACACTAAAATTACAGGCCACTTTGTAGAGTCAGGTACCCCAATTATCCTCCTGAGTAGTCTGATCTGTAATCGCAGAACAAACTGCAATTGTTCTCTAGGTGGGAGTGGGTGGCACTCTCTAGCCTTCATTTGGAGAGTGATGGTGAGGATGTGGGGAGTGGGTGGTAAGACAGGGAATGCCTCAAACTCTGCCAAAGAATGTGGCATGGTTTGAAGACTCTATTGTTACTTGTTTTACATTTTCCCATCACCCTTCCCCAAATCTTCTCAACCTTTTGGTTCTCTTGTGCACCTATGATTCTGGTCTTAAGGGTCAAGCTCTAGAACTAGCTGGGAAGGAAGCAAGGGCATAAAAATCATGTGCATGAGCTCCCAATAATTGAGTCTAAAAGCAGTGGTCAGGGTCTTAGAACATCAAAGAATCAGGAAGTGGGGCTGTGACACCCTAATTCAAGATTACTGAGGCACTGATGTCACAGAAGCCAACTCAACTATTTGATCCAATCCAGAGGCGAGCGTCAGTTTTATAGCTGAGTACTGCGCCACAGCTTTAACCAGAACCTGAACCTCTAACTGGGCTAGTAGTTAGGAGTCAGTGATTTTAGTGTCTGGCAGAAGAAAACTCTTTTTAAACCCATGTTTCTCATTTATCATCTTTTATACAGGTCACTATTAATGCAGGCTTTGCTTGCGGGCTCTGAGCAAAGATGGTGAGGAAGAAAACCCCTTTCGGTTCTTTTAGAAAGCAATATTGGCAGCTCTTTTGGCTTAAATGACCAGGAAGGAGGTAAAAAGTTCTGGGGGCTATTTGGTAACTAACTAGAAGTATAAGACGCTCGAATGCTGTGGCTTGTCATGATTGAATCCCCCAAAATGTGACTGCTTTGGATTTCTTCTCTCTGGTAAGTCACCTTGACTCAGTGTGAGACTCGCAGCCTGGTAGGTGCAAGCAGTCAAGGTAGCTGATTCTGTGTGGAATGCAGGATTCTAAGATGACCCCTTATGACTTATACTTTTGTCTGATGCCATCCCTTTGAGTATGGGAGAGACATGTGAATATGTTGAGATATCACCATTATGATTTGGTTTCTACTCAGTAGACTTGGAGTTAATCAAAGGGAGATTGTCCTGTGTGGGTATGACCTAAGTGGGTACACCCTTAGTACAAGGTAAAGCTTCAGAGAGCTGCTTCTGATGGCCAGGAAGAGGCACACTGCGCCCTGCCCATGGAGGGCCACATGCTGAGGATCTAGAGGACCGCCGAGGGAACAGCCGCTAGGAGCGCAGAGTAACTCCTGGCCAATAGCTGGCACTGAAAGTGGGGAACTTTCTACCAACAACCTGGATGAGCTCAGGAAAGAACTGCGGGCTCAAAATGAGAATGCAGACCCAGCGGCACCTTGAATTCAACCTTAGGAAATCCCAAGTGGAGAATTCAGTTATATTATGCCCAGACCACTGACTCATAGAAACTGAGTCAACAGATGGGTGTGTGCATGTTTGTTTACTTATATATTAGAAATGGGGGACGGGCAGAGGGAGAGACAGAGAGAATCCCAAGCAGGCCCCTGCTCCGCATAGAGCCTGAGGTGGGGCTCAATTCCACGACCCTGGGATCATGACCTGAGCTGAAATCAAGAGTCAGATGCTCAACTGACTGAGCCATCCAGGCGCTCCAGATGGTTGTTATTTTAAGCCAATAAATTTATAGTAATTTGTTTTGCAGTGATAGAACACTGATATATTTGATATATTCTGTTATCAGCATACTTCATGTTTTTAAGTCTGAGAAATCAGCATTTGATTTATATAAGGTGACAGGTCATTTAACTGTCAATACCACATTTGGTGACATAACAAAAAAATAATACACTAAAAAATTCTTGTTTGTCTTTGTAAGTGTATGCACACACGCAAGGAATTGCCTTATGCAGTTTTTGGGAGCTGGCTAACCAAGTTTGAAGGGCAACCAGTCGGAAAGGGAACATTACATGCAGACTGGAAACCAGTGGGAATGGACTGGAGCTTTGTATCCATAGCCAGCAGTCAGTAAGAAAGATCCACGGGGAAGGGAGGACAATTACAGGGCAGATGCTCTTTTCATCAGGGCAGGCCTAGTCCTCTTTTTTTTTTTTTTAATGAATAAACTTTATTTTTTAGAGCATTTTAGGTTCATAGCAAAATTGAGTGAAAAGAACTGAGAAATCCCACGTCCCCCTGTCCCCACACATGTAAAATCTCCCCCCCCACCAAGGTCCAGCACTAGAGTGGTTCATTTGTTACAATCAGCGAACCTACATTCATGCATCATTATTACCCAAAGTCCATAGTTGTCATTAGGGTTTATTCTTGTTCTTATACATTTAATGGGTTAGGATAAATATATCATGACATGCATCCACCGTTGTAGTATTTTACAGAATAGTTTCACTGTCCTAAAAATCCTATGTGTTCTGCCTCTTCACTCTCCCATCCCCAACCCATAGAAAGCACGGATTATTTTACTCTCTCCATAGTTTTGCCTTTTCCAGAGTGACATATAATATCTTATTCTTTTGAAAGCCTTCCAATTGTTTAAGTTAAGCCCCCCTAGGACAATCTTTTCAATTAGGGACTTAAAAATATTTTTTTTAATAGTTATTTTTGAAGGAGAGAGACAGAGTGTGAGCAGGGCTGGGGCAGAGAGAGAGGGAGACACAGAATCTGAAGCAGGCTCCAGGCTTTGAGCTGTCAGCACAGAGCCTGACATGGGGCTCAAACCCACAAGCTGTGAGATCATGACCTGAGCCGAAGTCGGACATTTAACGGACTGAGCCACCCAGGCGTCCCATCAATTAGGGACTTAAAAAGCGTTTGCAAAATTGTTTCCCAGCAGCACTTATACCAGTATTTTAATGAATAATCAGGAGAAAAAAGCATATGCATGCTACAAACTAGCCTTGCTTTCCTTCTTTTCTCCAACTTTTATGAGAGGACGTCTCTTATAGCTCACCCTAACCAGAATCATACTAGAAAGAGACTTCTGGATTGCTAGTTCAGTTTAGCCGAGTTGACAAATTAAAAAGTCATCACATGTATACATCCATTACAGTTTCTCCATCTACCAGTCTTCCTTCCTTCCTTCCTTCCATCCTTCCTTCCTTCTTTCCTTCCTTTCTTTTTCTTTCTTCTGTCTATTTATCTATCCATCTATCTATCAAAATGTATGAATTCATACCTATACTTCCAATTCTAATGTTACACCCCAGACTTCATTTTACCCTTCCTCTTTTTTGTATTTTAAAATTCCCCCCATACACAGTAAGAAACATGGTTCTTATTACCCTCCAGATATTTGTTTGATCAATTAATTAATTTACCTGCTCAATATGACCAATCTCCGCACACTACCTCCACCTCCACTTGCCCTCTTCTCTCTACTGTCTTGCTTCCTAGGTTTCTGGGCAAGCTACAGTGCATCTCGCTGCCTCTTCCTTGGACACTAAAGCCTTTGCACACAAAAGAGAAGGGGAAGAAATGAAGACGGAATGAGATGGCAGGATGAGAAGGCAAGAGAAGATGGGGAGGAAAGGAAGGATGTCGGTTTTGAAATATCTTAAAGTTCTTTCCATTTTCGTGGTCTCATCCTTATTCAATCCAAGGCATCCATTGCCTTAGGGAAAATTCAGATTGTTAAAGCAGGAACGCAAAGAGGTAAAAACATGTTCGTGTTCAGTCTCTGACTTCCAATATAAAAAATTTGGAGTAACACAAGTCTTTAAACCTTGGCTTTATCAAGAGAGTGATGTTTTCTCAATTCCAAATACTCTCTTCAAATACTAAAAGCCCAGCCTGGGGGACTATGTCAAAGTGTAGGGGTGGCAGTTGGTATATGAGGGACACTTCTGCCAAATGGAAAAGCAGACTCCCTCATTTACAGGGAGAAATGAGTCGTAAAAGGATGGAGAATTGAGCGGAGATGCTGCCTTAATCTTTAGCCTGAGCAGGGGCCAGGGTGAGGTGGGGGGGGGGGTATTGGAAAAAAATCAGAAACATCAGATAGTTAAGGGAACAGGTAGAGACAGAGGTTACCCGTGCCCTGCTTCCCACTTAAAACTTTAAGAAGAGACTGCACCTTAAGGTTTCCCCCACATCTTCATGGGCAAGCGCAGCAGAGCAGTAATGGTGGAATGGCATGCTGAGGACAGGAGGCCAGAGACCAAGCTCCTTATTCTCGGTGGCTCGTGCGGGGCACGCAAGGGGTGGAGATGTTCTCCATGGTGCTCCCGCCCCCTCCAGAAAGCATGTGGGAAATAACCCAAAGTGCTTGCTGGTAACCTTGCCAACTGGATGACCGAAGCCAAGGATGAGGGGACTTTGTAGATGAGGATAGTGGGTGGCCTTCTAGGTTGGGGACTGAGTGAGAGTGGCAGCCACACCTGAGGGAAGGCCCAGCACCAGGAAGAGCTGAGAGGGAGCCTGTGAACACCCAAGGAGAAATCACCACTTACTATCGTGCTGAGGGTCCGTCCTCTGAGTCCCACCAGCTGCAGCTACCTGCACTGCAGCGAAGCCCAGACAGAGACCCAGCCTGGACGCACTCGGGTTAAAACACTTTGAGCAGCGAGCGGTATATGTACCAGGGAATATTTTAACCAGCATTATGAGTATATTTAAAGCTTAGGCCTGAACTGAAACACCATCTTGAAGTGGGATGGGACAGGGTGAGAGAACTCCTCTTAAGGCACAAAGAGTCTGCTCTGTGAGAGGGTTTAGGCTTGGAAAAGCTATCCAGCCAGAAGGGATTCAGTTGACCAGTGAATCTTTTAATAAGAGATTAAGTCGTCTTTAATGGACAATTTAAAAATCCCCTGGCATCTCTCGTCTCCCATACCAGCCCCATTACAACCCCAGCCACCAAGAGATGAGGAATTGCAGAAGCAGTTTAAGATCGATAAAGGAAAACAAAGGGAGGTACGTTTCAGTTGTTGTGGACACATTTGGACCCCAATACATTGCTAAACAGCCTCAGATCCCAGGCCCTGCCTCAGGTAGTGAGTGCCATATGGACACCATGTTGTTTTGTGCTGAAACCGCACCCTTAAGCAGACCAATTGGAATGCTTTTGGCCTAGTTTTCGTTGATTCAGCAAATTACTTAGGGAAGGATGATCCATTGTCAAAAAAATGATTCTTAGAGGGAATGCATGTCTGGCAAACACAGCCTTCAATTTTCAGATGGTTGCGGTACCTGTGGTAACGAGGATTCTGTATCTTTTTCCAATTTAAGAAAATTTCTTGCAGTTCTCTGTGATGATGATGTGTGGTTCCTGACATCCAAGTGAACTGATAGAATTCCAACAGTATGCTGCGTATGCCTGTGGTGCTGGTGGGTATTTGGTACTATAGGCCTTTACGGTTTTCAAGATGAACTTGACATCTTAGGAGTACTGGTAAATCTGTTTTATAAACCAGGGACCTTCTCCTAATATAGGTGAAAGTTTTCATTACACTTTGGTCGTTCTTCCGATGAAAACTTCCACGTGCAAAATCTGAAACTCTCCCTCCAGGTGTGGTGCTTCGGGCCTGTGTCCGTATCTTGTGGTGGTTTGTAACGAATGCTATCCTTACCTGAGCATCGACATCAATTCTGTGGACATCTCCTTATCATTCTCCAAATTGCAGAGAACAGGGACTTTGTAATAAGTGATGCAGACAGTCCTTACTAGGTTAAAAGCACCTGATAATAAGCAAAAGCGATGAGATAGGTGAATGTTTCCCTGTAAGAAAACTCGGTTCTGCAGCCCCATCAAGCTCGCTGCCTTGCTCTACATGGAAGATACAGAAAAATTGAGGAGGGAAATTTCTCTGGACTCCTTCTCTCCCAGACCTACAATAAAAATACATCAGGGGCGCCTGGGTGGCTCAGTTGGTTAACCGGCCGACTTCGGCTCGGGTCATGATCTCACAGTCTGTGAGTTTGAGCCCCGCATCGGGCTCTGTGCTGATGGCTTGGAGCCTGGAGCCTGCTTCAGATTCTGTGTCTCCCTCTCTCTCTGTCTTTCCCCTGCTCACTCTCTGTCTCTATGTCTCTCAAAAATAAATAAACGTTAAAAAAAAATTAAAAAAAATACATCATAGGAATTTGTGTTTGAATTAACTATAAAATACTGTAGGTTTAAGATCTTTATAAAGGAACCATTGTTACTGGAAGCGGGCTTAGTAGAGGAATCACCTTGAATTGAAATTTTGCTTGTGAAAATTAAAAAAAAAGTGGTAAATAGGTTTATTAATTTCTTGTCATGTTTATTTGTTGGCAAGCCCAAGCCCTCTTACCGATCCAGTTCACTGTATGTGACCTCATTTTTCTTTTGAAAATTTTCCTGAAAGGCTTTAATTTTAATAGTGAAATCATCATGAAAAAGATAAAGGCAGAATTAGATTAAAAAGATGGTAAAGGCTTTCAGAGGGAGGGGAAAAAACTTCATTTCCCTGGAGCAGACGTTGTTATTCAGTGTTTATGAGAGAATGATAAACACCATGGCAATAAGACAAATAATGATTTGTACCCCAAAGGCTATTGCATGTAGTCATGTATTAAACCAGTAATGAAAAGATCAACAAGTTTTTCCTTGGAAAAGCTTAAGAGGCAGAGGGAATAAGGTCAGAACCTATTATATAGCTCAAAGAAAAAATACAGAGGGTATGAAACAATTCTTGATTTTACAACATACCATGGAATCCACAGCAGCGTTGTATAGTGGAGACAGTAGAGCAAGAGTTTCTATGTGTGTCAGTGTTCAGGTCTGTGAGGAAGGGACAGGGTATGTGCTAGCCCATGGCTGGCAAGGTCATGCCTAGCTGGAAAGAGTTAGATTCACTCTACAGGAGCCTTAGACACTGGGTGTTGTATGGAAGCCAATTTGACAATAAATTATATATATATATATATATATAAAAGGATATATATATCTATATCTATCTATCTATCTATATCTATATCTATATCTATCTATCTATCTATATATCTATATATATATGGAGCCTTAGAGATTTGAAACAATGTGTGTGGGAGGGTTACAGTGCCACTGGCTTCTACTCTTTACTCTCCAAAGTCCAAGTCCCTAAAAAGTTGTGTAGGACAGGACAGCCCCCATTTCCCGCTTTTTTTTTAAACATTTTTTTTAACGTTTATTTATTTTTGAGACATAGAGACAGCGTGAGCAGGAGAAGGGCAGAGAGATAGGGAGACATAGAATCCGAAGCAGGCTCCAGGCTCTGAGCTGTCAGCACACAGCCCGACGTGGGGCTTGAACTCACAGACCACGAGATCATGACCTGAGCCGAAATCTGATGCTCAACCGACTGAGCCACCCAGGCGCTCCCCATTTCCCACTTTTTATCTCCTCCTACTTCATATATACTCTTGCACGCCCAACAGCAACATCTGTTTTGTTTTATATGTGAAATAAACTCAGATAAATAAACAAAATATATTAAGCCACTGAGGTTCTAGATTTACCTATTACAGCACCTAGGGGTACTCTAATAAGGAAGACTACCTTGCACTGTTGAAATGATAAAGGATATGATAGTTTTATAAACCACAGCAAATTTGGTTGTGAAAGAGGCAAGTTGGAAAGAATTTCTTTTTATTGATTTTTTTTAAACATTTATTTATTTTTGAGAGACAGAGAGAAACAGAGCACAAGCAGGGGAGGGGCAGAAAGATAGAGGGAGACATAGAATCTGAAGCAGGTTCTAGGCTCTGAGCTGTCAGCACAGAGCCCGACGCGGGGCTCAAACCCACGAACTGTGAGATCATGACCTGAGCTGAAATCAGCGCTCAACCAACTGAGCCACTCAGGCACCCCCAAGAAAGAATTCCTTTTTAGATGAATATAATGCAAATTTTAGAAATCAGAGCAGAGAAAAACAAAGGAACCTTCATTTTTTTTCTTGGAAAACTAGCATTTAAGTAATCATTTCAGCAAAAGCCAGTGTAATATCAAGTGGTAGAATTTGAGAGGGAAAACCAATGGACAGAAAAAATAACTTTCATTTCCATAGTGCGTTATAATTTTAAAGCATTTTTTTGGTCATCCATTTATTTAGTCCTCACAATAATTCTGGAGTCGTGTGCAAAAATAATGATGTTTATTTAAAAATAACAGCAAATGTTTTAAGTGCTGTGTTCCAGGCTCTGTGTTAAGAGTTTTACGTATACATCTCATTTAATTATGACAACACCCCAGAGACTGACATATAATTATCCCTATTTTAAAAACGAGAAAATTGAGACCTAGAGATGTTAAATAACGATTCAATGTCACACCCTGCGAAGAAAGCAGGAGGGGAGCAGGGGAAGGTGGCCGAGAAGGA
The DNA here is from genome assembly GCA_030068075.1 of Paguma larvata. Taxonomy (NCBI): domain Eukaryota; kingdom Metazoa; phylum Chordata; class Mammalia; order Carnivora; family Viverridae; genus Paguma; species Paguma larvata. Next base: position 3,853,670 of record CM057827.1, read on the forward strand.
GGATGCTGAGTTCATCTCCTTGACAAACTGAGGCAACAACTACATGTAATGCAAGTCACTCTTTAAATGACCCAAGGACTGGCAGAACGGATCTTCCACTGCTCAAGACATGAAGAGAAGGCCACGTCGAGAAGGCTAGGAGGGGCAGAGGTTCAGTTAGAAACAAACTCCCAATGAAGGGACCCAAAGGCAGTTGGGAGGAGGGAGGGGAGCAAGCCCCACACTGAGCACCTCCGACCCTGAGGATCTGCGCCAGGAAGATAAACCTCCAAAACATCTGGCTTTCAAATCTGCAGGGTTGAATTCCAGGACTATAGAAACCCAAGTCTCCACTCCTAAGGGCCAGCATGCTATGTCACTCCATCTAAGACACGGCAAGAAGAAGTAGTTTGAAAAGCACCTGGGCTATATGTGAAAGAGATTTATCGACTAATTTTAGACCTGTGCCAGAGGGGTAGAGATCTGTAGGAACTTTCTCTAGGAACAGAAGTGCTGGTGGGCACTATTTTTCCTTCCCTCCTTCAGTCTAGCTTGATGGTTGCTTGCAGGAGCCAATTCTGATATCCTCCATCTACTTTGCAAACACTGCTTGCAACAGTGCTTTGCACTCCACTGTGCTCCAACAGTGCTTTGCACTCCACTGTGGACTTGCTACACCCTACCTGCTCACCCCTTGCAGACACCCCTCCAAAGTGGCAGGGGCCACCCCTTTGAGCAGCCTCAGTCAGAACTGGAGTCCCCGCATGGTGGCTCCTTCCCTGCCACACCTGGCAGGTAGCTTTAGCTGAGACTGACACCCCCTCTACCTCTACCCCTCACAGAGTTATTGCCATTCCAGAGAGTGGGGAGCTAGACAAACCCGCAAGCATACCTGAAGTAGTGACAGCCATGTTTCTCAGACAGCCATGCTTCTCAGACAGCCATGCAGGGGGCAAACCGTGCCCACCAACATGCCCACGGCAGTTGAAACCCAGCAACAAGAGCACACACAGGGGACACCCCTGAATTGTCTGTTTCTGGTGACCAGGTATGACTGCATTACTGAGCATCACAGGACAGACACCTTCTACAAAAGGCCACTTATTTCGAGACCAGAAGATATTGCTGACCTACTTAATACATAGAAAAAAAACACGAGTCAGACAACACGAGGAGTCAGAGGAATATGTGCCAAATGAAAGAACAAGACAACACTCCCCCTGCCAAAAGAGCTAAACAAAATAGAGATAGGCAAATCAAAATAATCAAAACTAATAATCATAAAGATATTCACTGGATTTGTGAGAAGAGTGGATGAACTTAATGAGAACTTCTACAAAGAGATAGAAAATATCAGGGCTAAAAGACATGATAATTGAAGTGAAGATACACTACAGAGAATGAACAGCAGATTAGAGGATGTGAAACAATGCACCTGACGAGAGGGTAGTGGAAAGAAACCAAACTGAACAGCAAAAGGAAAAAAGGATTAAAAAAATGAGTAGGTAGGTTAAGGTGTGACAACATCAAGGGTACTAACATTCACATTATAGGGGTCCCAGAAGGATAAGAAGAAAGAGAAGGGCAGAAAATTTTTAATTTCAAATTTCAAAGAATTATTTGAAAAAATAATCGATGAAAAATTTCCTAACCTGGAGAAAAAAATAGACATTCAGGGTCAGGAAGCAAAGAGAGCCCCAAACAAGATGAACCTAAGGAGTTCCACACCAAGACACATAATAATTAAAATGGCAAAAAATAACGGTAAAGAGAGACTCTTAAAACCAGCAAGAGAAAAACAAATAGTTACGTACAAGAGAAGTCCCTCATATAAGACTATCAGCTGATTTTTCAGCAGAAACTCTGCAGGCCAGAAGGGAGTGATATAATATATTCAAAGTGCTGAAAGGAAAAAGCCTACAACAAAAATACGGGCAAGATTATCACCATTGAAGAAGAGATGAAGAATTTCTCAGGCAAACAAAAGTTAAAAGAGTTCATAACCACGTAATTGACCTTATGAGAAATGTTAAAGGGATTAATTGAACTGGAAAAGAGAAGGCCATAACTAGAAGTAAGAAAATTATAAAGGGAAAACATTTCACTGGGTAAAAGCAAAACATACAGTAAAGGTAGTAGATCAATCACTTATAAAGCTAGTATGAAAGCTAAAAGACAAAATTATATTTATAAAAATGAGTCTAGGGCCACACAAAATAAAACAGTGGAAAATAAGGTATCATACACATAAAAAATGAAGGGGTGAGTAAAAATGTAATGCTTTTAGAATGTGTTCAAATGTAAGTGACCATTAACTTAATATAGATTTCTATATACATAGGATGTTATAAAGAACCTTATGGTAACCATAATAAGAAAAATCTCAAACAATCTAAGCTTATATCTAAAGGAACTAGAAAAAGAAAAAGAAATGAAACCAAAGTTAGTAGATGGAAGAATATTATAAAGATCAGAGTTGGCAATAAGTGAAATAGAAACTAAAACAAATAAAAAAGATCAATGAAATTAAGAAATGGTTCTTCAAAAAGATAAATAAAATTGATAAACCTTTAACCAGATTCATTAAGAAAAAAAGAGAGAACACTCAAATAAATAAAATCAGAAATGAAAGAGAAGTTGCACCTAGCCCCACAGAAATAAGAGATTTTATGAAAAATTATATGACAATAAATTGGACAACCTAGAAAAAATAAATTCCTAGAAACACATAAACTTCTAAGACTGAATCAAGAAGAAATAGAAAATCTGAACAGACCAATTACTAGTAATAAAACTGAATCAGTAATAATAATAATAATAAACTCCCACCAACAAAAGCCCAAGACCAGATAGCTTCATAGGTGAATTCTACCAAACATTTAAAGAAAAGTTAATAATTGTTCTTCTCAAACTATTCCAAAAAGAAGAGGGAGGAATGCTTTTAAATTCATTCTGCAAGGCCAGAATTACTTTGATACCAAAATCAGACCATGCCACTACAAGAGATGAAAATTCCAGACCAGCATCTTTGATAAATATAGATATAAAAATCTTCAACAAAATATTAGAAAACTGAATTCAAAAATACATTAAAAAGATCATTTACCACGATCAAGAGGAATTCATGCCGTGGATGCAAGAATCATTCAACATCTGCAAATCAATCAATGTGATACACCACACTAACAAAATAAAGTATAAAATTATCTGATTGTTTCAACAGATGAAGAAAAAGCATTTGACAAAATTCAATGTCCACTGATGATAAACAACTCTCAGCAAAGTGGGAATAGAGGAAACATATCTCAACATAATAAAGGCCATATAATGGAAGGTTCATAGCTAACATTATACTCAACGGTGAAAAGCTGAAAAGCTTTTCCTCTAATATCAGGAAAAAAGACAAAGGTGTACACTGTCATTTTTATTCAACATAATACTAGAAGTTCCAGCCACAACAATCAGACAAGAAAAATGTAATCTAAATTGGTAAGGAAGACATAAAACTATTTGCAGATGACATGATATGATATATAGAAAATCCTAAAGACTCCACCAAGAACTATTAAAACTAACAAATGAATTCAGTACAGTTGCAGGATACAAATTAATACATAGAAAACTGTTGCATTTTTTTTATACACTAAAAATGAACTAACAGAAAGAGAAACTTAAAAAACAATCTCATTTACATTTGCATCCAAAACATAAAGTACCTATGAATAAACTTAACCAAGGAAAAGACCTGTATTCTGAAAATTGTAAGACACTAATGAAAGAAATAGAAGATGACACAAATAAATGGAAAGATGCTCATGGATTGAGAAAATTAATATTGTTAAAATGTCCATATATTCAAAGTAATCTATAGATTCAAAATAATACCTAACAAAATTCCAGTGACATACTTCACAGAACTTGAATAATTTTAAAATTTGTATGTAGCCACAAAAGATTCTGCATAGCCAAAGCAATCTTGATAAATAATAACAAAACTGGAGTTTCATAACCTGATTTTGAACTATACTACAAAGCTATAGTGACAAAAACAGTATGGTACTGGCACAGAAAACAGACACGTGGATCAATGGAATAGAATAGAGACCGCAGAAATAAATCCAGACTTATATGGTCGATTATTCTGTTACTTAGAAGGGAATAGTATACAATAGGGAAAAAGATAGCTCTTCAATGGATGATGCTGGGGAAACTGGATAGCTATCGAAAAAAAGTGAAACCGGACTACTTTATTACACCATACACAAAAATAAACCCAAAATGGATCAAAGAACTAAAGGTATGATCCAAAAACATAAAAGTCTTAAAAGAAAACATAGGCAATAACTTTTAAACATTGGGCTAGCAGTATTTTTCAGATATGTCTCCCCAGGTAGAGCAACAAAAGGAAAAATAAGCTATTGAGACTACATCAAACTAAAAAGCTTTTGTTGAAGTGAACCATCAACAAAATGAAAATTCAACCCACTGAATGGAAGAAGATATTTGCAAATCATACATCCAATAAGGGATTAATATCCAAAATATGTAAAGAACATACAAAAGTCAACACCAAAACTCTCAAACAATCCAATTAAAAAATGGACAGGGGAACTAAATAGACATTTTTCCAAAGAAGACCTATAGACACATTCAAAGATGCTCAACGTCACTAATCATCGAGGAAATGCAAAACAAAACCACAATGAGGAGTTACCTCATACCAGTCAGAATGGCTAGTATCAAAAAGGCAAGAAATAACAAGTGGAGAAATGGGAACCTTTGTGCACTGTTGGTGGGGTTGTAAACTGGTGCAGCTACCGTGGAAAACAGTATGGAGAGTCTTCAAAAAATTAAACATAGAGTTACCACATCATCTAGCTAATTGCACTTCTAGGTATTTATCTAAAGAAAATGAAAACACTAATTTAAAAAGACATAAGAATTCCTATGTTTATTGCAGCATTACAGCTGATCCTTGAAGAACACAAGTTGGAAATGTGTGGGTCCTCTTATATGCAGGTTTTTTTGTAATACAGTACAGTACTATAAATGTATTTTCTCTCTCTTATGAATTTTAAAATAACATTTTCTTTTCTCTAGCTTACTTTATTGTAAGAATATAGTGTATACGATGTAGAACATAAAAACAGGTGTTCATTGTTTATGTTATCAGTAAGTCTTCCAGTCAACAGTAGGTTATTAGTAGTTAATTTTTTTTTAAAAGTAGCCTTCATGCCCAGTGCAGAGCTCAACATGGGGCTTGGACTCACAACCCTGAGATCAAGAGTTGGACGCTTAACCGACTAAACCATCCAGGCATGTCTCTAGTTAATTTTTTGAGAAGTCGGAAGTTAAACGTGGATTTGCAACTGTGTGGGGAGTCGGTGCCTCTAACCTCTATGCTATTCAAGGGTTAACTGTATTTACAATAGTCAAGATATGAAAGCAACCTAGGTGCCCATCAAGAGATGAATAAAGATGTGGTATACATACACAATGGAATATTAATCAGACATAAAGGAGAATGAAAAGTCGCCATGGATGACAACATGGATGGACCTAGAGAGTATTATGCTAAGTGAAATAAGTCAGAGAAAGACAGATACCATATGATTTCACTTACATGTGGAATCTAAAAAAAACGAAACAAACAAACTAGAAACAGACTCATAGATACAGAGAAAACACTGGTGGTTGCCAGAGGGGATGCGGTGGGGGAGATGCAGAATAAGCGAAGAGCTTGAAAAGGTATGAACTTCCAGTTATAAAATAAATAAGTCATGGGGATGAAAAGTATAGCATGGGGAATACAGTCAACTACTATTTTAGTAACTTTGTGTGATGACGGACAGTAACTGTGCTTACCATGGCGAGCATTTTCTAAGGTGTATAATTGTTGATTCACTATGTTGTACACCTGAAAGTATTATAATATTGTGTGTCAACTATACTTCAATTAAAAATTTAAAAAACTCCCAGCCTAGTAAGGGGTAAGGTCTGGAACGTAACCCGAGATGACTGTTGAGCCCCATACTCTTCATGGCCGAGCCATATGGCCTTTCATTTCGTGCCTGGCATCATTGCCACATGCGGATGAAGGTGCTAAGGCCCAGCGAGTTTAAGCGAGTAGCTCAGGTCCAAACTGCCAGGATTTGTCAAAGTCAGATTTTCTGACTCTGACTTCAGTCCTCTTTCAACTTGAAATACCATAAATTAAAGCAAACACTAACTTGGTTATGGGGCAGACAGTCAATATTTTTAGAGTGTTTATAGAAAGGAAGTAATTTTGGCCTGGCAAAAGAGCGAACTGAAGGTAGTTTTACATTCCTATTTCAAACAGAATCCTTCAAATTGGGAAAATTCCCAGGGCGCTGGATCACTCTGTGGGATATTCAGGGAGAGCAAACCCCTTCTGCTCCCTCTCCAGCCCTTTTAAAAGCAAATTTTGTAGATTATCTCCCTGGGCTTGTTGCCTTCTGAGTCTGTTACACAAAATCGCTTGGTGTTTGGCAGGATTTGACTGGCAAGAAAGCATCTGTGTGGGTAGCCTTGTGTCTGACCCTCACGGGGAGGTTAAGACCAGTTCTTATCGCTGTGCCCCTATCTCCTGTCTACCTCCATTCTCCCTGGCACGATAGGGAGTACAGCCATTAGAAGAGGAGCCAAAGTGGGCTGGACCACACAGTGGTTAGAAGGGCTCCGGAGTCACTCTTCCTGGGTTCAACTCCCGTGTCCATCATGCTCCGGTGGGTGACCTTGGACTCTATGCCTTAGTTTTCTCATCTGTAAAAAGGGTGTCCGGGTCAGTTTGTGCTGCTATAACAAAGTACCATAGACTGGGTGGCTTCTAAACAACGGAAATTTATTTCTTAGTTCTGGACACTGGAAGACCAAGGTCAAGGTGCCAGCATGGTCAGGTACTGGTGAAAACCCTCTTCCGAGTTGTGGACTGCTGACTTCTCATTGTACCCTCACATGGCAGAAAGAGGGGGAGAGAGCTCTCTGGTGTCCCTTTTACAAGGACTCTACCCTCATGACACAAGTACCTCCCCAAGGCCCTACTTGTTAATACCATCACGTTGGGGGTTAGGATTTCAACATATGAATTTGGGGGATGCCAGCATTCAGTCCACTGCAATCGGGAACAAGAGTTTTGCCTTCTGTGGATTGACGGGATGACGCACTCAAGGGTATAGCCTTCGAAATGATTCACACTAAGTGCTCTGTAGAATTTAGCTGTAGTTATTAAAGAAAATACCTGAAGGACAGAATGTCTAAGTAAAGAAAAGCAACACGGTCTTCTTGTTTGTTGTGAATTGTCTGGTCATATTTTCACCAGTGTCTGTTTGATTTGAAGGAACCAGTCGCCAATAAGCTTTTGAAGAAATAGGCTCGAGTCTGAGGTGCAGAATTTGACTTTAGAATTCCTAAAGAGAGGCAGGGTCCTTGGGTGGTACAGCTCATTAACAGTAGCTATGACCACTCCTCCCTCATTCTTGATAAAAGTCAACAGGTATCTCTTGGGAAGTGTTTCACCCCAACCTGTTTTTAATTATTTTCTCCTCACTTTCATGCATTTCTGCTCAGAATTAAAAAAACAAAAACCAAAAACTCCTCCTGTGGCCATTTGATTTCACCATGGGTTTTTTTTTTTGGGGGGGGGAGGGGGGCGCAGTGGTGTCAGGCTATTTCATTCCGTATCCTTAGTGGTGAGAAGCCAGCTGCTTCTCAAGGTGAAAAGAAGGAAAGACCAAGGCTTTGTGTCCACATCCCTCTCTCCCAATTCTGTGGTCTCTGACCCCATGGGTGCCCTGGAGGCACGTGACTCCAGGCTGTGATCATCCAGGAAATGGGGTGCTCACAGGGGCCTGAGAAGCCGCGAGCAAGACAGATAAGGCCGAGAAGGCTGGTGTGAGAGGCAGGGTGGAAGGAAGTGAGAGAGAGAGCCACAGAGTTTTATCTGAGAGGTGGATGAAAGGTGAGGCTACTGACAGAACGACATAGTGCCATCTGCACTGCAGCTTCATACCAGGAACGTGGCTGAATCCCAACAGGGCTTCTGGGTCATTCGCCATCCTGCACTGATTTCTGGAGACAGAGGCCCAAGTGCCTTCTTTGAATTTCCCATTGGCTGTTGAGATTTAACAGCAGTTCAGAGTCTGACCTCTTTCTTCTGTCTCCTTCCTACACTCATCATCATGATCCAACCAGATCAGTTACTCCTGTTTTTCAAGTGTATAAGTAAAATATAAATAAGGTTGCTGATGAAACAGCACTGGACTGGCACTGTTCCCAGTCACGTGACCCTGGTGTCACTGTAGTGGAAGCTGCAGTGCATCAACCACACCCCCCTTGAGGACTGAGGCCCCATTTCCCTAACTGTTGGGAGTAGTGGCTGCTCCTGACAGATGAATCCGTCTGTAAGAACTGCCCTTGGCCTAAGGCAGCGGTTCTTAATGGGAGCAATTTTGTACCCAGTTGGTAATGTATGAAGACATTTTTTGGTTGTCACAACTAAAGGGTGGGGTGCAACTGGCATCCAGTGAGCATAGGCCAGGGATGCTGCTAGACATCCTACAAGGATCCTTCTAGGATAGAATGGACTAGCCTAGAATGTCAATAGTGATCAGGTTGAGAAATGCTGCCCTAAGGGAACCACCTTACTCAAGATAAACTCCCTCCCCAGAAGTGTCCTGCAACCTATAATAGCTTCATGGTGGGGTACATAGTTCTGGCCCCTTGCTTCAATTTAGGACCAATTCAAAAAGCCATCCCAGCTCTAGAGTTCTTTGTGGGATTGGCTGAGGTCTTTGCTGTGACTGCATCACAGTTGAACATCTGCCCAGTCCTGCTGGTTCCCTGATGCTATAGACTATTTGTACCCATACCTCCTCCCTAAATTCATATGTTGAAACCTAAGGACCAATATGGTGGTATTAGGAGATGGGGCCTTTGGGCGGTGCTTAGGTCAGGAGCGTAGAACCCTCATAAGTGGGATTAATGCTCATATAAGAGAGACCACACAGAGTTCCCTAGCTCCTTCTATCATGTGAGGACACAGCAAACAATAGTCTATGAATGAGGAAGTGGGCCCTCACCAGACATTGAATCTGCCAGCGCCTTGATTTTAGACTTCCCAGCCTCCAGAACTAAGAGAAATAAGTCTTGCTTATAAGACACAGTCTGTGGTACTTTGTCATAGCTGTCTAGACTAAGACCTCTCGCAGGTGATGAGTAACACTTCCCCATAAGTCTCCCATACACAATCTCCATCTGGTTCCCACAATTTCCCGGGGTGCTCAAACTAAGATGGTTGGTATCCAAAGCAATCCTCAGAAGCAGCCTTCTTGCTACTTGTTAAAACTGAGGCAGATTTCATTTCACTTATCGACTTCTATTAGTAACGTGTGACAGAAATTGCTAGTTGTATCCAATGTCTCTTCTCCCATTGTCGTGTAATACATATTTCATTGGGACCTGTGTTGCCTATATGTTAGTTAGGCTTGGTAACACGGCCATATTCTGACCAATGAGAGGTAAGTGGTTCTGATGTCCAGCTTCTGGGTTGGCCAATTATGGAAAAGGATCATGTCTTCCCCTTTCTATTTTTCCCTTTCTATTGGCTGGACCGCAGATGAAATGATGGAGGTGGGAACAGTCATCATAAAAGCCTCATGTTGAGGGTGTCAAAGCAGCAAAATAGAAAGACTGCGGTCCCTGATGACTATAGTGTCATCATACAAGCTACAGGGTACTTTTTAGGACTATTATGGTGAGAAACATTTTTCTTGTTTAGTCACTATGTTTTGGAACTCTCTTTTATAGCAGTCAAACAAATATGTACATCCTTAGCATGATAAAATGATGGTAAAGGTCATAAAAGATGCATTATTTTTGGTAATAAGTTTCACTAATCATATTTTAATTTCTATTCTCAAGACCAACTACATAATTTTATGATTCATTCTCTACTGTCTATGCAGTAGTTCTAACCTATAATAGAGAATGGGGTTGGGAGTGAGGGTAAGTATATCAGAACCCCCTCAAGAATTGTTTCAAGAATACACATACTCAGGTCTCTCTTCTACAGAGATTAAAACATACCCTTGGGATGGAGTATGTTTTGGGTATGTGTTTTCAAAACTTAGGATAGAGAAAACTGATGTGTCATTTTGCCCCATATAGGAAGCACAGAATAGGAGCTGAATAAATATCTTTAAAATAAATTAAATTTCTGGGGTTGGAGGTACACTACATACTATGAAACTTTTTTTTCTTTTTTAATGTTTATTAATTTTTGAGACACAGAGACAGAGTGCGAGTGGGGGAGGGGCAGAGAAAGGGAGACACAGAATCTGAAGCAGGCTCCAGGTTCCGAGTTGTCAGCACAGAGCCCGATGTGCAGCTCTAGCCCATGAACTGTGAGATCGTGACCTGAGTCGAAGTTGGATGCTTAACTGACTGAGCCACCCAGGTTCCCCTACCTTTTTTCTTTTTAATTATAAAGCTAACACAGCCCCTCCTAAGAACTCAGAAGACAGCCTGTGTTCCAAGGGCATAAGGATATAAAGCCTAGCAGATTTGTGAGTACCCAAGAGATAAAGAAAAAGGAAGAGCACTCTAGATAGAACTCTCCCACTTACTTTTAACAGATACATGTTTAAATGGCATTTGAAGCCTAAAATTTCTCAGTGAGATTCAGATATATTAAAATAGGGAAGCGATATTGTAGGCAGACACTGTAGGTTCATTGAGTAACCTTATCATTTTGGTCAAAGATTCACTGGGTACTTATATAAAATATTTATAGGGGCGCCTGGGTGGCTCAGTCGGTTAAGCATCTGATTTCAGCTCAGGTCATGATCTCACGGTTTGTGAGTTCAAGCCCCGCATTGGGCTCTGTGCTGACAGCTCAGAGCCTGGAGCCTGCTTCGGATTCTGTGTCTCCCTCTCTCTGTGCCCCTCCCCCACTCATGCTCTCTTTCTCCTTCAAAAATAAATAAACATTAAAAAAAAAAAAAGAATAGCTATCACTAAAAAGATTAAAAAAAACCCAGCAAGTTTTGGAGAGAATGTAGAGAAATGAGAACCCTCGTATTCTTGGTGAGATTGTAAATTGGTTGGAGTCACTGTGGGAAACAGTATGGTGATTCCTCAAAAAATTAAGAATGGAACTACCACATGATCCAGCTATTCTGCTTTGGAGTATTGATCTGAAGAATATGAAAATACTACTTTGAATAGATATATGTACCATTATGTTTCCTATAGCATTATTTACAATAGTCAAGATATGGAAACAACCTAAGTGTTCATTGATAGATGAATGGATAAAGAAGATGTGGTATATTTATATAATGGAATGCTAGTCAGGCATTAAAAATAATGGAATCTTGACATTTGTGATAACACAGATGGATCTTATGGGTATTATGCTACGTGAAATGCCAGGCAAAGAAAGACAAATATCAGTAATTTCACTCATATGTGGAATGTAAAAGCAAAAAGAATACAAACATAAAAAAGAACAAAATAAAATGAAAACAAATTCATAGACACAGAGATTAAATTAGTGATTACCAGAGGGGAGGGGGGTTGAGTGAAATCGGTAAAGGAAGTCAGTTTTTTTTTTTTAATTTTTTTAAACGTTTATTTATTTTTGAGAGACATAGAGACAGAACGTGAGCAGGGGAAGGGCAGAGAGGGAGGGAGATGCAGAATCCGAAGTAGGCTCCGGGCTCTGAGCTGTCAGCACAGAGCCCAACGCGGGGCTCGAACCCACAGACTGTGAGATCATGACCTGAGCCGAAGTCGGCCGCTTAACTGACTGAGCCACCCAGGTGCCCCAGGAAGTCAGTTTTATGGTAATGGACGGTAACTAGACTTGTGTTGGCAGTCACTTTGTATTGAGTACCGTTGTTGAGTTATAAAGCTCTACACCTGAGATGTATATAATAAAAAAATTAAAGATTCTTGTTTGAATGATATAAAATTTGGAAATACATAGTGGTCATGGTTGGACAATATTGTGAGTGTAATTAATGCCATGGAATTATACACTGAGAAGTAGTTAAAATGGAAAATTGCGTCTTCCACATATTTTACCATAATAAAAAAGGATGCTAAGAAGAAAAAGAGTAACTCAGAGACCATCATTGAAAGCACTGAGGATTTGCTGGTAAGACAGAATAGCTTCTGTAAAGTCTGTCTCCGTGAACAAAGGCAAAGGCAGGGTTTATAAAAACCTAGACCCTCAACATTTCACAAGAGAAAGGGATCAGTTGATTTAGGCAAGTCAAGTTCAGGATCGGTTAGTGTGCAATGGAACAGGTTGATTCCTGTCTCTTATGCTGTGGTTTCTCCAGGAATTATGTGTTCCCACTAAAGCTCATCCTTTTCATTCAGGCTCTTACCCAGAACTAATTTTCTTTTATTTTAGACATTCTTTAGTCACTTGCTAGTCACTTGCTCCATTGTATAAATGATTATTATCACATATTTAACTGTGAATTTATCTTTGTAGGTTTAACTCAACAGACTCTGAACTACTCACCACTACACCTCGTCTTATTCACCTTTGTCTCCAGGGTGGCTAACCAGACGCTGGCACATACCAAAAACCCAGCAAAAGTTCCAGGGAATAATATTGTAGCCTGTACAAAAATTGGGGATGGGGGAGTGGTTCTTTGAAAGTTACAGGACACTGACTACTGGAAGTTAAGTAATCCTAGTTCATTCGACCTCTGTGGATATCTGTTTCCTCATCTTAAAAGGAAGAGTTTGCACCATATCGATGGTTTTCAACACTAGTTGCACATTAGACTCACCTGTAGGACTTAATCTGCAATGCCCACACCCCACCCCACACTCACGGGATCAGAATCTCTGTACTGGTATTTAAAAAACACTGCCTGTAATTCTATTATACAGACACACTGAGATCAGCAGGGCACGGTGTACTAACACATCTATATGAGGAACTTCTGATAATTTTTTAATTTTAATGTTTATTTTTGAGAAAGAGAGAGGGAGAGCATACATGAGTAGGGGAAGGGCAGAGAGAGAGAGGGAGACACAGAATCTGAAGCAGGCTCCAGGCTCTGAGCCGTCAGCACAGAGCCTGACATGGGGCTAGACCTCGCGAACCCCGATGACCTGAGCCGAAGTCAGATGCTCAACTGATTGAGCCACCCTGGCGCCCCCCCTCTGATAATCTTGAAGTGAGGGAGAAGAAAATTAAAAATCTCTAGTCATCTGGGACTAACCTGTGGTAGTAGCAAATATTCATACCCTCTTTGATAGTCCTTGAGAGGACATATTTTTCCTATGTAGTTCAGGACGTAATTGCTGTCCATAATAGGATTCAGCAAGTAGAGAACTGGTTAGTATATTTTAGGGAGATTTGCACAAAAGTGCATACAAAATTTTAGAAGATTTGATGCTTAACAGGATAAATTAGTTGTCTGGCAAAGCCACTTATATGGAATACATTATCCTTCAAGGATGCCGGGTTATTGAGCCTGACTACAGTCACTTTCATGTTATAAGTCGCCTGGCAGGTTATGAGGCTTGGTGATTTCTTGTTAAAGGAGGGAGATTAAAATCAAAACAAATGACAAACAAAAACCTTTTTCCTTCCCACCACGACCTCCTCTGTCTGTGGCTCCATTTCTCTGACGCCTTCACAGAAAATCATGTCAACAGAGATTTCTCCAGTCCCCATTTCCACTCACTGTTTCACTCGCTTTCATCCGGCTTCTTACCCATCACAAGATGGAATCTGCGCCGGCAAGATCATTACCAACGACCTCCAAACTAGCGGGAACCTTTCATCCGCGCACCCGACCTGGCAGCCATTTTTAACTTTCGGTAACAATCCGATGACCAGAATGTTAGAGTGCTTTAGGGCACCACCTTTGACCTCGGGTTCTGTGAATTTTTTTTAGAAATAGAAGCTGAATCTCCTGACCTGCCCTCCTGCACAGTTGAATAACTTAGCAGTGGTATAGTTTTCTGGCAATTTTTCAAATCGCAGCAAAAGTTGTTCTGAACCAGAGGGATTATCTTCCAATGCTATTCGAGAACACTGAATGGCACTGGAAGTTTTGTGGCAGACACAATGTTTCTTCTTTTTTTTTTAAATAATTTATTGTCAAATTGGTTTCCATATAACACCCAGTGCTCAACCCAACAAGTGCCCTCCTCTGTGCCCATCATCCACTCTCCCCCCCCATACCCCTCTCTCCCCTCAGTTTGTTCTTATTCTTTGAGAGTCTCTCATGACACAATGTGTCTTAATCAAGTAAACTGAAGACTACAATACAAAACAGAGCTTATACGTGAAACTCATATTCAAAAGTTCTCTCAATGACAACATTGTTCGGATCATAAGAAATGTGGAGCTCAAATACACTTCCTTTTTTAAAAGTTTTTTTTAAAAGTTTATTTGAGAGAGAGTCCGTGTGAGGGGGGGAGGGGCAGAGAGAGAGATTGGGAGAGAGAGAATCCCCCAAATCAGGAAACGTGGAGATCATGACCCCGGGCCCAAACCATGAGTCGGACGCTGACCCGACTACGCCACCCAGGCACCCCTCAAATACACTTTCTATGCTGCCTAAGTGCAAACAAAAAGCAAGATCTCCACTCCCACGCAAACTTGCCGCATCTGTGTTTTCTGAACTCAAACTCAAGGACAAAGGAAATTTCCCTGTTTTGAAATCGCTTTAAACTGTGCAGCTGAGGAGCTTCCACATAACATTCAATTGGAAGTGATTAATCGGCCATGCCATGCCGTGCCAAAAGGCAAATATCAAGAGAAGAATCTAAGAGAATTCCATAAATGCTTTGCGAGTGATTAGTTTGCTCAATGAAAATCATGTGTTTGAGGACTGATGTCTGTATTTGTCAGTAGCTATCTTTGTGAAAGACATGTTCGAAGGTGAAATACGTACGTCATTACAGACCAGCATTAACATGAACGTTTCAACCCATTGCATAAGAAAACACAAAATTTGAACCCCAAGGAAGCAAAATGTTATCCTCTGCCAAGTAATTCTATTCTTCTCCTTCGTAGGCCAGGATTACAAAATTGTTCTCGGTTAGATTTTCAATTTCGTCAATAAAAACCGAGGGACTTTCCCCTCTCTTGTTATATAAGTACCTGTAGAATATCCTTGATTCTGCCTCTTGGTTGCCGGGCCCTGGTCTAACGCACCGTCATCATCATCATGCACAACTCCAAAGACTCCAGCCTCTAAGTCACCTATTTGCCTTCTATCTACTTCTTCAACTATCCGTGCCTCTCTTTCTCAAACACATCAGTTTCTCTTCCTCAGGAGTTTTGTACTTGCTGCATCTTTTGCCTGGAAATGCCTTTAAAGGTTCAGTCTTGTGGGACTGAGCTCAATCTGTGGAGACTGTGCAAACTCCAGGCCATTAGTGTCAGAACTGCCGGCTGTGGGAACCCCACACATCTAGCGCCAGCCGTGTTGTGAGTGTGGTAGGAGTGTGAGACACGGGAAATACAGTGAGTTTTTCCTAGACAAGTTTTAGCACGACCCAGCAACTCAGCATTAAAAGGCAATCATTTTCACACTCTTTTTTCTGATTTTGAGATGGTTAGATATTTACAAGTGTAGTTCTGCCCATTGGGCACCAGCCTGGGGGGTGCAAACACCTCACTCTTATGTTCTCCAAAGTACAGCAAATTACGGTTAATGTTTCCCTGATCAGTAAGGACCCTAGCTGGTCTCCCGTGGGGCCCTCCTCCGTGAGTATGAATCAGGGCCCCGGGCATGCTTACTGGTGTCTTCAGTCCTGGTTGTCCTTTCCACTTGCTGGTGGAGTAGATTCTTGGGCTCGTACCACAAGATGCAAAGGCTAGCGAGACCTTTGTTACTTACAGGTGAGGACTAGCAGCATTGGAAGCACCTGGGAGCTTGCTAGAAATGCGGAGTCTTGTATGCCGCCCCAGACGTAACCAGAACTTATTCAACGAGGTTCCAGGTGAATCTTACATCACGTCCGGGCCCGGATGCGGGTCGATCTGGGAGGTGGTTCCAGCTGGTTGTCATTGCTGCCACCATCGCCTCCGAGGAGCTCCAGAGACTTCTGCCTCATGCGGTGTAGCTGAGTCCTGATGGTGAATGCTATCCCACCATCCAGTTCAGAATCCGGGGCAGGGCTCACCTCTTCCTGATCTGAGTCATTCCACGGGTGGAATGGAGCTCAGTGGAGTCCAAACGGTAACCTTCGGCAAAACCTGTCAATCTGAGGATTATAAAATGTCACAGAACCTTATTCCATTCTCTTCGGCTGCCTCCACCATGGCCTGGGATCGCCCAACACCCAACACCAACCCTGCCCCAGCTCCCTGCCCCAGCGTCCTGATCAAACCAACTCCTGGATGCAGAGAGTGAAGAGAGTTCTTTCCTGACTTCATTCTGAGAACTGCTTGTCAGAGCTCTGATTTCCTGACCCAGTATTGACCCTTCTCTAGGGTGATTGACAGTGGGAACATCCATTCCCTTCAGGGGAAACCCCACCTCCACCCACAGGGGTGTGGTTTGACGTACAACAGTTTGACATAAGCCCATTCCCTAAAGTCCAGGTTATTCGGTCTTAAGTAACACCACACGGAGGATATCAAGAGTCCTGGCAACTTTCTTTTCTGCTTCTTCTCATCAAGGTTCCAGAACATGGTTGTCTAGCCTCATCCTGGGCTACCTGGCTATGTGAGAATTCACCTGACGTGTGTAAAGCTTGCTGAGAACAGGTTAAAATACACACTTAAGGATCCAAGGAGGAAAAGTTGTGCTTCAGTTAAGGAGAACTGGCTGAGATCTATGAATCATAGTGAGGGTGGTGAATTTTTTTTCTGGATTCTTGTAACCAGGAAGTATTAGAAAGAGGACCTGGTGCTTTTGAATCACATAGACCCTGACTCTAAAGAGATCGGTTATTGCTGCTATATCAGAACAGAGCTTCTAGATGGACTTCGGATTGCTCAATGCTGTCTTGGAAACCCTACTGAATGGCAATTTTTAGCTTTTCTCTTCCATTTTACAGCTTTTGTATGAGCTTTAAAAATAACCCAGTTGTGCTGGCTGGAAGGCAGTTTTTCTGCGAAAGATTTTCTAGGGCTTGGAAAGCAGAAAGAACAATGAATAGAAAACACTTGCTGTTGATTGAATTTAATAAACATGCTTTGTATTCGTATAAGCTAAAGGGCATTTTCACATTCATCGTCTCAGTTTATCCTTCTATCAGCCCTGGAATTATTACGGAACAGCCCTTCTTAAGAGTCTGGAAAACTGGAGCCCAGAAAAATTAAGCGGCTGCGAAGTGGTAAAACCAGGTCTCACCCTCATCTGTTGACTCTAAATTCAATTTTCTCTTTCTGGTTAAAAAAAATGTTCGAGTTCAAGTTAAGGATGAATCAAGCACCGGTTATGTGCCTGAGCCGTCTTCAGGGTCTATGGAAACATCAGTTTATTATTATAGTAGGTCATTTTTTTGGTCTCCATCTTCATAAGATGCAGCCGAGAGAATGATCTAGACCAGAGCTCCTACCCAAACCTCTTTTCTTTTTCCCACTCGCTCTCTCTCTTCTTTTTCCCCTTTCTTTTTCCCTTCTCTCATTTATTCCTCAAATAATAGCTTTCTTGCCACTTCACTCCCACTGGTTTGACTTGATTTTTAAAGGTCTTTACTAGTAACATCCCAGAATGACTCAGTGTGAAGGAAACTGCAGCAGAGGAGGGGGGTGTGGAAGGAAGGGGGGAAGAGGGGAAGGGGGAAGCTGAGGGCCAGGGCAGGGTGTGGAGAGCAGCTTAGGGCAGACACGCGAATTTCTACATCCAGACTGGTATTCGATATATTCCCTGCTGCTCTGGAATCTCTGTAAACACAGGGATTTGTCTGGAAGGACTTTGCGGCTCAGCAGGAAGCTTGCTAAGTGCCAGGACCTTCAAACTGTTGAGTGCCGCTGGGAAATCCAGGCAGGAGGCACTCTCAGTCTGGCATGTGTACATGGCCCGGGCCTGCCAGCGCCCGTTTAAGCTGGGAGGGGGCCCTGGAGGCTTGCGTATGCTCCTATTTGATTCGAGGGCAGAAAGTAGCCTCCCAAAGACAGCAACTACAATTGCTAAATATTCCAGAAAGCCGTGAAATAGTCCAGAAAGCCATGAAAAAATATTCCAGAAAGCCATGAAAAACAAACAAACAGTCCAGTTGTTAAAGTTTTTTTCAGGATGGGAACACTCATGATTTTACTCAATACTTTTCATTTTCAAAATTCTTTTTAATGAGAAGAATCTACAACTTTCCTGCTGTCGTTTAATTCTCTTTCCTCTCTTCTCCTTAATGGCCCATGTTTTCTGAGAGCCACGGGTAGTCTTTCCATCTCATGCTGTGATGGAGACCGATGGCTTTTGAGTAAGAGAAGCTATTGAGAGGGCAAGAGAAGGAGAATGTCAATGACCGGAGTCTCCGAGGAGTGACATGCAGAGAGTTACACTGGAGTCCGCATCCTTGTAAAGAAGGGCACTGGGAAGGGATGGGGAGCCCAGGGTCAAGCCGCCAGGAAGCACGGTTGTGCCGGGGAAAGCAAAGGGAAGGCCATGCTGGGCTTTCTGCTATCCAACAATGCCCATGACCTCCCCGGGCCAGCCCTGCCACCCTGTCCTCCCTCCAGACGGCCGCTCTGCAGATGAACTCTTAGATGCAACTTGGTAATTTATCTTATTTCTGTAACAGTTATGAACAGTGGCTTTAGAGGATTCGAGTTCTGTACCCTACTTACTAGCTGTGTTAGGGTTTTTCAGGGCAATGGAACCAGTAGGATCTCTCTCTCTTCCTTTAACTGTCAAGAGATTTATTTTAAGGAACTGACTCATGCACTTGTGAGGCCTGTTTGAAATCTGTAGGGCAAGCTGGCAGGCTGGAGTTTCAGGTAAGAGTTGGTGTTGCAGTCTTGAGTCAGAAGGCTGGAAATTCAGACAGACTTTCTGTCGTAATCTGGAGGCAGAAGTCTCTCTTTGGGAAACTTCAGTATTTGAGTATTTGCTCTTAAGACCTTCGACTGATTAGACGGGACCCACCATATTATGGAAGCGTAACCTGTTTTACTTAAAGCCAACTGATTATGTTAATCACATCTAGAACAGCCTACATAGCAACATCTAGGTTAGTGTTTGGCCAAACGACTGTTTGCCACGGTGTAGCCAAATTTACCTAAAATCCAACCACCACTCTAGCTTTTAACTTACTAGCAAGTTACTTAACCTCTTTAATTTTTTTTTCTCCTTTTGTAAAATGGAGGGAACGAGATAAAGCTTAGCCCAGTGCCTGGCCAATGGGTCAATATGTGTGGGATATCTTATTATGATTGTTGCAAGTTTTCAACGAAATTTATATCACGAGTCTCTTGGGGATTCTATGTATTGGAAATCAAATAAAACAATCAGTTCTACTTATGGTTTTTATTGAATTGAAATCAGACTCGATATTTAAGTTGATATTTAGACATAGCTGCTCAGTGTTAAAAATACATATTTATTAGCACATGCAATAGTATGATAATGATAAAGGTAAAATACCAAAGGCATGAAAAATCATCTACGATCCTGTTACCGTGAACAGAGCAACTGTGTTCATTTTTCTGTTATCTCTGCCAGTCCTTACCCATCCGTGCATAAACACATTATTTACAGAGGTATATTCAGGGTGGGTTTCATTTTGCTATTTTTAATGAACACAGTAACATTATGGTAGTAAACCAGTCGATTGTATGCTGGTTAAGAGTTACGGTTATTCTCTCTTAGCCTACCAAGGAGCCAGGGCCGCCGGGCAGTGTGCCCTCCTGGTGCACCAGCTTGGCAGGCGAGCTGTCTACATGTTTTGCATCCCATTGTTTTCCTACCAAAAGGGCAGTCGAAGGACAAAAGCTCATGAATAGTATTAAACTAGAGAAAAAGTTAATCCAGTTCGGCATCATTATGGAATCTATTTAAGTCATTCTTTCATTTATGTAAAATGTGTTGAGTTCTCTCAGCGTGCCGTGTACCAGATACTGGGATATAGCCAAGCGCAAAGCAAACCACAGACCTGCTTCCCCGGAGTTGCAGACTAGAAGATGGGGCAGGTGATAAGGAGCCACATGAGGGCCACAATACGGTGGAACACCTAACTGAGGCTTGGTACCGTAGGTGCTGATGTGGGGGGGCGGGGAAGGAGGAGGTGTCCAGGTAGATATTCTAAGCTATCGGGATGAATAGGTATTAGCCAGGTGAAGAAGGGAGAATGTAGCAGAAAAAAATTGATTTTTCCAGAAAACCAAGACTGGGCGTTTTTCTGTTTATTTAGGCAAACTGGGACCTCAGGGAAAGCCATGAGAGCAGTGTGTGCAAAGGCCCACTCTCTGCACACTGTGGTTTAGGGAGCTGAATAGACACGACTCTGGCTGTAGGAGGAGTATGAGGGTGAAAGGGGTTCGCGTTAAGGAATTCGGTCAGTGGGGAGACCCCGAAATGTTTTAAGGAGGAGAACGACATGACATGATCTATATAGTTTAGGAAAACCACTTAGGCTACAGCATAGAGAGTCAGTGATAAGGGCAAGACGGGTTACATGGAGACCAGTCTGTCGCCTTTGGGGTGATCCAAGTAAGAAGCGATGGGGAACAATAGCACAGATGGAGAAAAATGAACAGAATCGAAAGATATTTAGAAGATAGAAGGGCTAGAATTTGGTGTATGAGAGAAAGAGCAGTTAAAGACGAAGCCCAGAGTTCTTCTATTCCATGACTCTATGCGCTTGAAAATGTATTTTCTTTATATCAAATTATTTTGTCTTTAAGGGCAATTCTTGTCATGTCACCTAGCCACCTATCCTATCATGGCATAGAAGGCACCGTGCACAGGAGAACGAATACCTGGAGGCTAGGTACAGGCCTACCACAGCTCCCCCCGCAGTGTGATCCCAACCAATCATTTTATCTTCTTTCAGGAAGTGTGAGCAGTCACAATACAGGAGAACATGATTACAAATCGGGCTGGGGCTTTGAGTTACGGTACGTAGACAGAATAAACACATTTACATGGTGCTTAGGGCAAACTGCTGAGGCTCTTGTTGCTGGAAGAATCTGGCCCAGGGTTCTCCCTGCCTTAAGTCTTGCCTAATTAAACCAGGGAGTGAGGAGAATCCATATTTTGCCATACCTCCAACAAATTCAGGGCATCTCAGTATGCTGAAGAACACTTTCTGGGGAGCTCAGGCCGGGTAGTTAAACTCCCAAGTCAGATCATCTGGGCGAGTGTCCTCTTTCCACCACTTACTAGCTGTGTGACTCTGAGAGAATGATTTCATCACTCTAAGCCTCAGTTTTCTCATCTGTACAATGGGAATAATGAGAGTACCATCCAACAGGGTTGCCGTGAAGATTAAATAAGAGAATGTACATAAATACTTTATCAGAGTTCTTGAATACGGAGTAAATGCTCAATATATATCAGCCGTTATTGTTTTTATATCATCTCTCCTTTAAAGCATACAGTTCAATGATTTTTTAAAGTGAATTTACAGAGTTGAGCCAGCATCACCACAATCCAACTTGGAACATTTTCATCACCTCAAAAGATGAGCCCATGTGTAATGGTACCCCGTTCCCACTCAACCCCACACAACCATAAATCTACTTTGTTTCTCTACATTTATTTTTTCTGAACATTTTATATATATTTATATAGTATTCAGTCTTTTGTGTCTGGCTTCTTTCACTGAGTACGTTTTAAGAGTTTCTTCCGTGTTGTAGCATAGACCAGTACTTTGTCCATTGTGTGGGAAGACCGTATGTTGTCTATCCACTCACCAGTTGGTGGACATTGGATTGACTGCACTTTTTGGCTATTAGGAATGACACGGCCATGTCATCCATGTATAAGTCTTCGTGTGGCCATATTAACGTATCGGCTTCTAGTTCTAAAAGACTAAAGTTCTGAGAAATGTTGAACTCGTCAAGAGGATGGCTATTGAAACCGGCCTGATTCTTATCCTCGGGCAATAACTGTGTTTTTGCCAGGATGTTTTGAAGAAACACAGTTATTTATATCCATCAAAGAAGTTTAACTTTTCAATTAAAAAAGAAAAGAGAAAAAACTTAACTTTAACAAAAGACTTAGAAGCGAATCAAGGATTGGGTTTGTTATTCTTGAATTTTAATTAAAATTTCTGGAAGAGTTAGACTAGGCTGCCAATCCAAGGGCTATCATGTTGCAGGGGGCATTTTCCATTGGAGTCGTGTGTCTGGGGGTGCCGCTCACATGGAACATGATGGAGATCGCGCTGCTAGGAGGTGTGGGGCACAGGTGGCCTTACTGCCGGTTCTAAGTCTAGGGATTCTCCACTCTGCTCCTGTTCACGGGGGTTGCACTGTTCATGGAGGGTAGTGCCAAGTCAGAAACCGAGTTGAGGCCCAGGATGCCACTCTGCAGACTGTTGTAGCTCTAGGCTCTGGGGAGTCCTAGGAAGGGGGCTGGTTTGAAGCCAAGGAAATCTCAGACTAGAACTGTGGGTGGTGCTTTTGAATTGCTGATGGGACAGCCCAGAAGCTCTGACAGACTCAGGCTGGAGCGGTCTTCTGCACATCCTCCCGTCCAAAGGGATCTTAAGCTGGATGTCCTCAGGCTAGTTGAGACCTTGAAGATTTGTTCTTGCCTTGGAATTGCATGCCTTTGTTTAGACAAGAGTGGCTTAGAGCTGTGGGTAAAATCTGGGAGTAAAGGAAGCCAACTGGGACATATGTCTTCCTGGGACACGTGCTTAGTCCCAGCTTTCCCCGAAGAGCACTGGGCTGAACCCTCTGAGCAGAGAGTTGTGGAAAATTAGAGATGTTCTGTGGAAAGACCAAGTTAACGTTCAAGTCTCAGAATCTGATCTTAGGTCAAATATCTCTTGCTTTTGCCAGTAAAAAGAGCCCAGATGTTTTTCTATTTACTTAGGCAAACCCTTGAAACACAAGTTAGTGATATAAAACTTTACATTTGCAACGTTAAGAACCCCTATTTGGAAAGTCACAGGCATAAAATATATGCTGTGAAATGGGGGGTCAGGATGGTGAACTCATTTCAGACCCATAGTTTTGACTCAAGAATTTTGATGGGGTCTTCACATTGGTTGAGCTTCTTGGTCCTAATATCATTGAGAGAATTAAATCATGATATTAAAACATTGAAACACTAATGCTTTGTTTTTATTGGCAAGAAGTAAAATGATCTAA
This sequence comes from Paguma larvata, assembly GCA_030068075.1. NCBI lineage: Eukaryota > Metazoa > Chordata > Mammalia > Carnivora > Viverridae > Paguma > Paguma larvata. Next base: position 3,876,924 of record CM057827.1, read on the forward strand.
TACTAATGCCATGAAACATCAGTCACTTTTTTCCTGATGAATAAGATGAACTTTGGCTGCTTATGATAGTAAATTTAATAATGTCGGTGATTTGAACTGTTTCAATGCTAAATGTGCAGAAATGTGTTTTACTGCATCCCTCTCTCTCTCTCTCTCTCTGGTATTACTACCGTCAGGAAGTTTTGTGGCCAATAAGCCCAAATACATAGATTAGAGCATCTCATTCACAAGTGCCACGTGTGTGCCAAAGTCTGAGTACCCACGGCAAGCCTCTCTCTCACAGGTGGTCTGAATTTGCTTCTAGCCGGTCCCGTAAGCAGATTCAATATTTCATAAGCACTGCTCCATCTCATGCCTCCATTATTGACACCACATGGAAGTCAGGAAATTGGTTCTTTCTGGGAACAGTTTGCAGAAATATGCAGCCTTGTCAGCCCCTTTCTCATGGGTGCATTAACAGAGCGGCTCACCATTACAAGTAACGAACCTTCTCCAGATGTGTGGAGCAACTCAGCTCCAACTTTATCTTCAGTCCCGAAGATGGACTTGACAAGATGGATTATTTGTGGCCGTATTGTAATAACTTTGTGAAATCGGAATTCCCAGTGATTGTAATGGAGGGTGAGGAACCAGCGGGAGAGGGACGGGAGAATTTCTCCTTGCAGTAAACAATACGAAAGGACAACAACAATAAAAAGAGCAAATCGGCTGTGGCATTTTCCTGCCTTGGACACCATCTCTTCCAGACTGTTCTAATTCTTTCCCTTTTATGATTCTGTTTATGTTACACACATTAAAGTTAAGTCATGTCTTTAATAAGATGGAAACTGGAAGTGAGATTTGGAAATGACTGAATCAGGCTTCTTAACTTTTTTTCTTCTCTTGGAGAGCTCAAAAACAACTGACAGAAAGGGATATACCAAAGAAAACAATTTTAATTGTCGGCTTCCATGGAAAATTCAATCCGGTCTTTCATTCATTCCCTTCCCAGCGCAACGCCAGCACACTTCTCTCTATAGGCCAAGGGCTTAATTTAGCTGACAAATTTCTGAAGATATAACCAAGTGTCTAAAATAAAGACTCTAACTACAAATGATGCATATGATCTCTCTCAGTCACGAAAGGTACAAAGGTTTTTCCAGGATAAAGTAATGGGGGATAAATTTCTCTTGCATTTTAGTAGCAGTGATGATTTCAAGTGCGTATTCTCTTAAAGCAAGGCTGTATTTAAATCTTTCTTGTAAGTTACAAGTTCCCCGGATTGATAGCTATAAAACTGGGTCCTTTGGGAGTTATTTGTCCATCTCCAAGGTTGGCACTCTTATTTGTTTGATGTAGATGTTCTAGATAAAATTCCTCAAGTCCAGCTGTTATGATTTAGCTTAATGTTTGTATGGAGGGATTTCCTTTGTCATCGAAGCGATGGAATCAAAACAGAATTAGTCATTCTTGCATCTTCTATTTATAGCAGGGCTATTATCCAGATGCATTGTAGAAGAATGATGTGGACAAAAATTTTTCTTTCTTTCTCCCTGTTTTTTTGTAAACAAAACTCTTTTTATACTCTGTGGATTTAGCTTTGCTTGCTAACTTAGACAGCACTTAACAAAAATATTGCCACTTAAATCAAAATACTCAAGGCATACCGTTTCCATTTTCAAATTAAATATTTGTCAGCACAAAGTATGTGGGATGACCGGAAGTCATGGATGACTTACACAGAAGTGACAGGAGTAGAAAAGGTCAATTTGAAAAGTTGTTTTTATGGGTTACTCATGGCGAAGAGTCCAAATCATGAGAGTATTGAAACAGAATTCTACTCTGTTTATTTAGTTGGATGCCAACATCAAAGCTAGTTCCCAGATTTAGTGAGAGTCATGATTTAAGATATTTTTATTTAGGGGAAATTTTAATAATTTTTTTTTTTTTTTTTTTGGAGGTAGTGAGATAGGGGTAGAGGCCTGAGGGGTCTGAATTGGGACAAAGGAGCACTTAGATAAATTGGTTATGTAACCTGGTTGTCAGAACTCCCTGGGCCACTGAGTTTTCTTAGTTCCATTTTTTTTTTTTTTTTTTTTTTGATAGAGATCTGACTGGAGAGGCATCTAGAATCGCTTCTTGGGTATAAGGAAGTAGAAGGGAAGAGTCTTAGCTTTGCACTGATCTGGTCTAAATGGTAATTAGATGTGTATCATTAAATAAGCTGAAGTATGGAAAAAGTGCCTTGTAAATTCTCAAATTCTCTGCTGTTATTGTTTATGGCAGTATCTGAAGCAGCTTCTGTCAGGCAGTAGCTCTCAAATCAGTGTTTGGCCAGTTATATCAAACCAAATCAAAGAGTAGTTGGACAATAATTATTCAAAAATATAAGGAGATGGTTGAGGAAGTTGACAATTAGTGTTCTCCATCTAAAATTCCCCTATTAGCAGTACTGAGTCAGCAGATGGGCTTGTTTCCATTGGCAATTGCATGGGGGAAAAACTAGATACAAGAACGGTGCATTCCAGCAATGGAGTCCTGAAATTTTATTTTACTTTTTTTTTTTTAAGTTTATTTATTTACTTCAAGAGAGAGAGAGAGAGAGAGAGAGAGAGAGAGAGAGAGAGAATCCCAAGCAGGTTTTGTGCTGTCAGCGCATTGCCAGATGCGGGGCTCAATCCCATTAACTGACAGATCATGACCTAAGCCAAAATAAAGAGTTGGACACTTAACAGACTAAGCCACGCAGGTGCCCCTGAAATTTTATTTTTAAGGGTGTTGGCAACCTTTCAAATTAATGAGTGGCTGCCAGGTGTTAAATTTGAATGTCACTCCTGGTGATTATAGGGTGAGTAGGTCTTTGTTTCCCATGTGTGCTAAGCTTGCTTTAGGAGGTCCATTATTTTAAGGAGCTGTTATAATTGCCTCTGGGGAGGATCAGAAGATCATACAAATCCAAGCTGTAAACTTGAGAATTCTGAGCTAAAGACCAAAATCAACCTTCCTACGACTCTTCAGACATCTGGCCCAATCCTGGGCAGTGGAGCTTCTTGATGTGTTATTGGTGGACATTCAGTATTTGGTCCCTGAAGTGTAGATAAAAGCTTCAGGGTAAAAGTTCTCAGGCTCTGAGCCCCTCCCCCAAGTTTTCCCCCCTCCCACAACCAATCCCTCCGATTATTCCAAAGCTAATTGAGAGGAGAGTAGGGTACTACGGAGACCTGCATCGCCCTGGCTAGAGGATAAGAGTCTGGGCAGGATGGAGTTCTCCAGGAGAGTTGACCCTGTGTGACTGGTGTGGTGTTTGTCATTCCTTATGAGATGATGGGCCAGAACTAGAGAGGATGGGTTAGTGAGAGCTAAGGCTCAAACTCATGTAGTCCATGGGAAGGGCATATTGCAGCCAAGACTTTCTCAACCCCACACAGAGGGAGACCTAAGGGGAACGGTGAACCCAGGCCTAGGGGATGTTATGGGAAGTGAGTCCGTGGCAGCCATCCAGGCCCTGGGACTCTTAGAAGGGCAGTGTCATGTGGACCGCTGTCATTAGCCACAACAGTATGGCTCTGAGGCTACCCAAATCATATCCAAAGAGTCCTCAGAAACCATGGGTAGGCTCTAATTTGGTGAGGTCCACAGCAGAGATCTCTGGAAAGCAGCATCCTCATAGTTAAAAGCTAGCACCCTTGTCAAGGAGGGCCTGTCTGGGGGCCTGGATGAAGAGGGACAGGGTCTAGACCCCTTTGGAGAGGTTCAGGCTAGGACAGCTGTAGACATCCAATCAAGAACGTGGCTCAGAGCAGAAAGAATTCTTATGCAAAATGTGAACTGGAGAAGAAAGCAAAGTCCTACAGATTGGGTTAAGTTTCAGTAGGGCCTCGTAAGGAAACTGCAGTCAGCAGACTTGTGGGCCCCAGTGGTTCCCTTCAGGGACACACGCTATCATGCTGGCAAAGGCAAAGCTAATCTTAGGTCCTACATACTGGTGGTGAGCCTACTGATAGACCACCATGCTGGAGAGTTAAAACTGGCTCAGGCTCTAGCTAGGGCTGAATATGCAGATTAAATCTTTCTCAGCTTTAGCTGAGTGGAGTTAGGGCAGGTGATGCTCTCGCCTTGGAGACAATCGAAGGTTCTTATTGAAGGCATATTTATGATATTTCTGGGTGGCTCTTATACAAAGAGAAGTTGATAATGTACCAGAATAAATCATGGGTTATTTATTTTGGGAAAATGCGCTCTGAACCAGAAATTAGAACACATGGTGTGACAAATATGAGCATACTGATAAGAATAATTGGATAAGATACCCGCATTCAGGATTGTTTTGGAAAGTAGGAGACCATGTGGTCACCAAGATTGGCCTTGCAGAAGGGCTTACCTAGAATAGGAGGGAGAAGGTTTGCACATAGGAAAGTCACAGAGGCTGTGTGTGATGGTGCCTACAGAGTTCAGGAAAGGGAGAGAGCCTGTCCAGCGGAGGTAATCAGGGAAGACTTCATAAAGGTGGCAGAACATGCTTGCATTTTTGTAGATGTAAAGATTTTGAACAAGGAGCTATAGGTATGAGGACGTCTCGGGTGGAGGCGCTAGGTGAATGGAACTAAGTTTGGAAGCAAATCTGTAGGATGTGAAACTGTTGACACATAATTCTTTGGGAGAATGCGATAAGGCAAGGACCGTAAAGGTCGATCCCTCTGTCTTGTGGATTATGTTGAATGGGAGATTTGGTGTTGTACCCTGGGTTGGGATTATAAAAATGGAAAAATTTGGGGTGCCTGGGTGGCTCAGTCATTAAGTGTTCAACTCTTGATTTTGGCTCAGGTCACGACCTCATGGTTGGGGAATTTGAGCCCCGTATTGGGCTCTGTGCTTGACAGTGCAGAGCCTGCTTGGGATTCTCTGTCTCTCCCTCTCTCTCTGTCCCTCCTCTTCTCTCTCTCTCTCTCAAAAATAAATAAATAAATGTTAACAAACAAAGATGGAAAAAGTCAGGAATGAAGAGGTATTTTGAAGATGCAGCTTAAATAGAAATTAATGTGGTTAGAAGTCATTCATGGAAATAGGTGAGCTAAAGCATGTTCAGACAGAGAAAAGAACTAAGGACAAAATCTCAGATTTTGGGGGGTAAATGGAGAATCTGAAGATTTATTCAATTTAGGAGGTAACTCTGGGTTATTCAGCATTCAGGCAGCTAAGAGGGGATGGGTATCAAAACAAATAAGGCTGAGAAGCCAGGGAAAACAAAAATGGAGAGAAGACCATTGGAGTTGTTGTTTTAGCCCTCTGTAACCTCAGGAATGTAGTTTCAGGTGAGCAGGGTTAGGGATAAGGGTAAGGATGAAATCCCCTGTGCAAAGGTTTACAGCCACGGTTCTCAAAGTATGGTCCCCAGACCAGCAGTGTCGGCATCACCTGGGAACTCATTTCTGCAAAACATTGGGCTCCACCCCAGACCAAAAGGAAAACTCAGAAAATGGGGCCCAGCGATCTGTTTTATCAGGCGCTGCTAATGCCTGCTAACATTTGAGAACCACTGTGTTATAGGAATGGAGGGGGAGACTGTTGAACCCTAGACCCCCGAGCGTTAAATGTAATTGCTGAACACTGTACCCTCTAGACTGAGGGTAGAGTATTCTCAAAGGCTTCCTTATGTATTGTGGCAAACACAGACTGCATCTTCATTAGGATGGTATGATTTGAGGGAGAAACTTCAGCCCTGGAGCTTGTTAATTTGCTGTCAGTGGAGGCTTTGGGGGTCATTTTTCCTCCAGACCATTTTGTCGGGTGTGGGGGGGGATTGTGATGATACCTTAAGCCAGGGATGGGAAACAGATTTTATCTTTTGTGCTATGTTTCATTAGGAATGATTATTTGGGGGCGCCTGAGTGGCTCAGTCAGTTCAGCGTCCGACTTCAGCTCAGGTCACCATCTCATGGTTCATGGGTTCGAGTCTCACATTGGGCTCTGTGCTGACAGCTCAGAGCCTAGAGCCTACTTCCGATTCTGTGTCCCCCATCTCTCTGCTCCTCCTTTGCACATGCTCTGTCTCTCTCTGTCTCTGTCTCTCTCTCTCAAAAATGAACAAACATTAAAAACTAAAAAAAAGGGATGATTATTTGTAACTCTGTATGGAGATAAGCTAGGAGGCTACATCCATGGGGGAAAGAATCATGGTTAGCACTGTCTGCTGTAGGTATGGCAGGCAAGGAGGCAGGGCACATGTGTCATACACACTATCCCAGCCATAAGCCTTTATCAGGATGCCCAGGACATGGGATACTTTTGGAGGAAACAGAAGCCTGGAGAAAGGAGAAGGGTGCCAAGGAGGTGCTGATGTGTGTGAGAGCATCTCACGGTTTTTCTGGAGGCCTACCATGTTGGCTTCGAATGTATGTTCTTGACACCTGACGCCCACATGAATGCCCACACCTTGGAGAAGTTCTAGGAAAAGTAAAAAAACTTTGGGGTTTAAGAAAAAGGAGGAAAAATGTGTGCTTGCTCATTAGACATGTGAGAAATTGTAGAGTTGGGATCTGCTGTTCCCTTCTGGAATCTACTTCTGGCCTTTTGTTTTGCTGCTGGACGGACACAGCGTCCAAATGAGACTGTGGCCAGGAACAATAGTAACTGTTCTCCTGCAGGTCCTCTGGGCTCTCCAAGACATGGCAGAACAGGCCTGTACCCAGGAAGTTTTGTGTTTTCATCCACTTACACAGTTAAATTGGCTCCCTGAGTGGTATTTCCTCATAGAGGAAGTAGCCTGCTATCCTTCTTACCGTCCTAGTCTGGGGAGTTAAGTCTTCATATATATATATATATATATTTCTTGCCCTGCAGTAGCATAATGATCATTTTAAGGCAAAAATCTTAGAGAATATCATGAAGAGTAATTAGCTATGACACCTGGCATAAGGAAGAACCAAATAATGTTATACAAAGCATAAAATTGAGGCTTCCTTTGAGTTAGAGATGAACAAATGTTTTTCCTATTCAAACTTAAAAATCTGAATCGGTGACAAGCCTTTGGTTGTATGTGGAAGATCATCTACACCACTGGCAGTATAAATAATGGACCTGGGGCGTAGCTGGAAAAAGCATGGGACTGGGGGACAGGAAAAGCGTGTGTCAGTTTTGGCTTTAGCATTATTTCGGTATTTTTGAGCAAGTCCCTTCATCTCTCTTGGTCTCAGTATCTGGATCTGGAAAATGCAGGGAGTGAGCAAAGTAGTCTATGAGGTGCGTTCTCACTCTAGGATGTTAGCGATATATCTGGGTTTGGTATCTATTTGATCTAAACACGCCACTGTCCTGGACTCATTGGGTTGAGTTTCTGGTCTTGCTACTAGTTCTCTTTTTGCCACGGAATGTTTATTCTCTGGGTCCAGTGATCTGAGCCAATGTCTGACTCTATATTCCCCTAAACAGTTCTGTGAAATTCTACCTGGTGGGAGAACGAATAAAAAGTCCTTGTGGTATAATTTAAAATAAAAATGAAAAGTCCCACTCATTTCAAAGGGTCATCCAGAGTACTTAAAATTTCTTTTATTCGCTCCTTTGGCTTAAGGCATTCAAATCTTGCCTGTACGTTAATTTATATTTCCTTGAGGCCATACTGTTTGAAATGCGTGGAGTTAGGCAGAAAAGACCCAGTATCTGCTCTTCGGGGCATATAATCTAACAAGGACGCTCTCTGAAAGGACTCACATGATGGTAACAGCTCCAGTGCTATTTCTGAACAAAGGAGTGACCACTGAAGGCGAACTGTTAAATGAAAGTAAACAAGTATGGTAGGGGATGGATTCCATTCTGGGATTCTGGCTTTGCGTCTGTGGTTGGGACCTAAGTGAATTATACACATATACTTTTCTCAATGCTGTGGGAAGTAAAGAAAAATCTGAATTCCCATTTGAAAGAAACATAGAATAAATACATAAATATAGAATAAAGAAAGAATAATCTTCTTTATTCCATATTAACCCAAATTAATTTTCTCTCTCTTTCAAGTAGAGATGCTAGCAAGCATGCTTTAGTGAATGTGTAAGATACACTTACGGAGAAAATACGCAAAATTTATGTGCTACAGTGCTTAGGTGCCCCACTATTCCTTTAGATGTGCCAAATATACCAACCTTGCCCACATAGTATTTATTTACTTGCGGAATCTTCATCCTACAGGGCAATGATAAGCTTCAGTCATGGCAACATTACATTCTTGATCAGTAGAATTCAAATGAATGAGATGTCAGTGTATTTTGTTCACGAAAACCAGTAGATAGAAGCCAGTGCACAATGCTTAGTCATCAACAGTCTGGAGAGTGTGCATGTGTGAACCTTACACTCTGTATAAGTATTAGTACTCACAGCCTACAGGTACTTAAACACCATTGGAACCCAAGAGCTGTTGAACCTTTGAGAGAACATCATTCTAAAAGTTAGACAGAGGGGCATGTGGGTGGCTCAGCTGGTTAAACATCTGACTTCGGCTCAGGTCACAATTTCACAGTTTGTGAGTTTGAGCCCCATGTTGGGCTCTGTGCTGACAGCTCAGAGCCTGGAGCCTGCTTCGGATTCTGTGTCTCCCTCTCTCTCTCTGCCCTTCCCCTGCTCACACATACACACTCTCCCTTTGTCTCTCAAAGATAAAAAATAAACATTAAAAAAATAAAAATTAAAAATGAGACAGAGACAATCTTACGTTTTTAGCTAGATTTTTAAGCAGAGAGAACAATCAGACTTAGGTTTGTGCGGAGAATCTGCTGAGCCATTAGGAGGCATCTATTAGCCTCAGGGCTTCAGAAATAGCCAGAGTACACCAGCAGGACCCTGAAAGGACTTGTGCACTTGTAAACTTGGCAGGCCCATAGCTGTGAATGGTTGAACCACACCAGATGAACTGTCGAGAACGTTGAGAGAGCCAGGGAAAGAACTTGGTTATTTCTGCCGCCTGAAAAAGGGAAAAAATAATCCAAATGACAGACATCCAACAGGACGGTGGTTCAGTACTTGGAAAGCAGTGAGACTGAAAGCCACCTGTGGTTGGTAATGGAAAGCAAACATCTTTATTTTATTTTATTTTTTTATTTTAAAGTACTATTTTGGGCTTTATACCTCAAGTAAAATGCCAGGGGCACAGAGGTGGACAGTTGCTTCTGTGACATCAAGGGTGAGTCCTTATGACTCATACAGTGTCCAGGGTCCCCCTGAATTAGAAAGAGTGAATGTACTGGACTCAATTCAAAGAACGGAATTTCAAAAGTATAATAGCTGGCTTAAGAAGACAGATTAAGAGGCCTAAATATGTTTGACTTGGATGAAGAACGAAAAAAGGGATATAATAGCCTTCTGCAGGTCCTTGAGGACCTGAAACTCAAACTAAATAAGGAGAGGAATTGTTTGGGGTGGTGTACAGAGGCAAGCTATGCCGACATGATGAAATTGAGAAAAGGAAAACTCAGCCTGAATGTCAGGAAAATATTTCTTATACAAGTTCTATAAATCTGCCAAGGGAAGTGGTAAAAGTCTTGTTATTTGAAATCGCTTTAGCCTGAATTGGAGAAACCACTCATATTTTTTTAGTCCTCCCTGACTTCACCTTTTGTCTATCTGAAAATTTATGATTTCTCTGTTCTCACCAGTATTTGCAAGTTCTCTATATTAGATGTTCCTTGTGAAAATATTGAAGATATATCTATTTTTAATTTCATTTTTATTTGAGAGAGAATTTATTTTTTATAAATAATATTTTAATAATATTGTTTATTATTTGTGAGAGTTGGGGGGAGGGGAAAAGGGGGAGGGAGAGAGAGGGGAGAGAGGAGAGAGAGGGGGAGGGGGGGAGAGAGAGAGAGAGAAAGAGAGAGAGAGAGAGAGAGAGAGAGAATTTCAAGCAGTCTCCATGCTCAGCATGGAGCCTGATGCGGGGCTTGATCCTATGACCCTGGGATTATGGCCTGAGTCAAAATCAAGAGTCGGGCACTCAACCAAGACACCCAGGTGTCCCTAATTTTAATTTTAAAATAAATAATAAGAACTAGATTCACTGGAACAAAAATTACCAGAGTGCTTATACATTTTTTTTTTTTCTCTTTTCAGAGTCCATTCCTTACATTGCTTTGTTCAAGCTTATTTGGTTACAGATTTCAGTTTGTTTTTACATTTGAAGTTTATTTATTTATTTATTTTGAGAGAGAGAGAGAGAGAGAGAGAGAGAGAGTGTGTGTGTGTGCATGCGCGCAAGTGGAGTAGGGGCAGAGGCAGAGGGAGAGAGAGAATCCCAAGCAGGCTCTGTTCTGTCTGTACAGGGCCCAATGTGGGGTTTGATCCAATGAACTGCGAGATCATGACCTGAGCTGCAATCAAGAGTCGGTTGCTTAACTGACTGAGCCAAGCAGGGACCCCTATTTTTGCATTTAAAATGGAATTGCAAGAAGAGTAAATTTCATTGGATACTTCAAAATACTTAAATATAAAATAAGATTATATCAGGAATCAATAACAAAAGGGAACTTAGAAAATGCACCAATAGGTGGAAATTAAACATTTTCCTAAACAATAAATGAGCCACAAAAGGAATCTCGAGAGAAATTAGAAAATAATTTGAGATGAATGAAATGAAAATAACACAGCAAAACAGAGCGGATGCAGAGGTGCTTAGGGAAAAGTTATACCTGTAAAGCCTGTAAAAAAAAAGAAGAAAGATCTCAGGTCAATAACCTAACTTATCTGTTAAGAAACTAGAAGAAGATAAGCAAACTAAATCTAAATCAAGTGGAAGGAAGCAAATAACAAAGATTTGAATGGAAATAAGTAAAATTGAGGATGGAAAAACAGTAGAAAAATCATAGAAGCCAAAAGTTGGACCTCCCAAACGATCTACAAAATTGATACAAATTTAGACAGATGGACTAAGAAAAAAAAAGAGAGAAGATTCAATTTATTAAAATCAGGAAAAAAACAGGGAAATCACTACTGACCTTACAAAAATGATGAGGATTACAGGGAATATTAACTACTGAATATCAACAGATTAGGTCATTGAGATAAAACGTACAAATTCCCTGAAAGACACAAATTACTGAAGCTGCCTCAGAAATAGAAATTTGAATAATCCTATTATCCGAGATTGAATTAGTAATAAAACAACTTCCCACCAAGGCAAACCTAGAACAGATGCCTACATTGGTGAAGTCTACCAAACATTTGAAGAATAATTAACACCAATCATTCACAAACATTTCCAAAAGCTAGAAGACAAAGGAATGCTTCCTAACTCATTCTATGAGACAGGCATTATAGAAGAAACCAGATAAAGATACCACAAGAAAAGAAAACTACTTATGAATATAGACACAAAAGATCAGGAACAAGGCAAGAATGTCCACTCTCCTCACTTCAATTTAACATTGTTCTGGAAGATAATTAAGCAAGAAAGAGAAATAAAAGGTATCCAGATGATAAAGGAATTGTAAAATATATTTCTAATATGTCTTGTATACAGAAAATCCTAAGGAATCCACTTAAAAAGAATAAAAAAAGATAAGTCAAAATAAAAAGTTTAACAAAGTTGCAGGATATAAGATCAATATACAAAAACCAATTGTATTCCTATATGCTAACAATAAACATTCTAAAAACAAGAGTAAGAAAATAATCTAATTTATAATCGCATCAAAAGAATAAAATACTTAGGTATAGATTTAACAAGAAAATGCACAATTTATACACCAAAAACTATAAAACATGTTGAAAGAAATTAAAGAAGATCTAAATAAATGGAAAGATATCTCATAATCATGAATTGGAATACACAATATTGTCAGGATGACAATACTTCCCCAAATGGTCTACAGATTCAATGCAATCCATGTCAAAAACTCAGCTAGCTTTTGGGTTCCTTTTTGCAGAAATTGATAAGCTGATTCAAAATATTCATATGGAAATGCAAGAGACCCAGAACAGCCAAAGAGTCTTGAAGAAAAGGAGCAAAGTTAGAGAACTCACAATTTGTAAATTCAAAATTTATTACAAGGTACAATAATTTAGACAGTATGGTACTGGTAGAAGGATAGACACATAGATCAATGGAATAGAATAGGGAACTCAGTAATACATCCTTACATTTATGGTCAATGGATTCTTGACAAGGTGCTAAGACAATCTGATAGGGAAAAAAACAGTTTTAGAATACGACACAAAAAACACAAGAAACTGAAGAAGAAAATAGATAAATTAAACTACATTAAGGTTAAAACCTTTTTAAAAAATGTTTTCTTATTTTTGAGAGAGTGAGAGAGACAGAGTGTGAGCATTGGAGGATCAGAGAGAGAGGGAGACACAGAATCTGAAGCAGGCTCCAGGCTCTGAGCACTCAGCACAGAGCCTGACATGGGGCTCGAACCCACGAACCGTAAGATCATGACCTGAGCCAAAGTCAGACGCTCACTCAACTGACTGAGCCACCCAGGCACCCCAAGGTTAAAAAATTTTTTTGTTACAAAGACTATCATTAAGGAAGTTAAAAGACAACCCACAGAATGGGAGAAAATATTTGCAAATGATATATGATGCTGGACTCATATTCAGAATACATAAAGAGGCACTGTCGTATTGTAATCGCTTGTTTACTTAGCATCCCCAACTGGACTGTGACTCTAGGAGGGCAGAGGTCATTATAATCCAAAAACCTATAACAGGTCTGATATGGTATGTATGGTCATTAGGTAACTGTCAAAGAAGTGAATAAATGATGTGAGAACAGGAAGAGTAAACAATGACTCAAGACCGCAAGCTTAGGGAACAAGGAGGTAATGGAAAAAATGGGCAGGGGATCTATTTGTGGGAGAAAATGATGAACACCCACAGGCTAATTTCAGCCAACAGGTGGGTACTCTAAGGCGGTACCCAGCCCTCCACGGCTCCTGTTTAGCTCTGACTCCGATGTGGAAAATGGCCCAGCCCTGCTTACATTACCTATGCACTCCCAAGGACTCAGATGTATATTTTCCCCAAAGGCAGCATATAATTTTGAGAATCGTGATCATTTTTTCCATGTTCGTTTGAAGGCTGTAAAATAATTTTAGATGCAATAGTAATTCTAGGTCCTTGCTTAGTCTTGACCTTTGAAGTTTGATTCAAAACATCACACACCTCCCAGCCCAGATGTTGGCAAGTTAATGATATATTGCTGCAGGAAAGAGCGTGGTCTTGTTTGCATGAGGAGCTGGAAATCTTTGGTAATGTTATCTTACCTCGATTTTCTTTTTTGAGGATACAACTGAAACACACTTTTGTCAGTATAAAGGCAAAAGATAAGAAACTGGGAAAAATAATGAAGCTTCCCAGTGTTTAGGAGAAGGAGCATTGTCATGCAATTGGTGGGAGAAGTCTTCGAACCCATGGTGACTCTTCTAGCCCAAGAATGAAGAGGATAATTTCCAGCTAAGTGCATCCAAAGGCTTTTTTTAGAGCTTAAACTCCTTTTACCCATTGCCTACATCCCGTCTTCATCCTTGGTTTCTAAATGATAGGATTCGCACAGAACTAATTACTAAATCTGCCCTGCCAACCACTCTTAAAAACCCTTCAGCTTTTTAACTGGCAAACTCAGCTTTAAGAAGAATAATGTCTTTATAGGTAAGCAATTAACAAATCTAGCCAATGCTATTTGGTTCTTCTTACGGTATACTGTGAGTCACGATTTGTGTAGATTTCTCGGGATTCTCTACTGGGTGGTCTTGAGGATATGGGACAGACATTTTTCTTGGCCCCTAATACGATGTTTTACATTAACTAAGTGCTTAATAACGATCTATGATATGGATAAGTTGATCTGTAGCACCTTTCCGGGGCTGGTTAGCTCGTTAGCATGCAGTGCTGGGCATATATAGCTCAGTGAATACTAGTGAATTACATGTAATGTCTCCTAACATCTCCCTAAAAATTCTTTTTTTCTGGAAAAGGGCAGCTAATCATGCCCTAGAGAGTGTTAGGCACCTTCTCCTTGTCTCCTTAGGTGGACATGTTGTCTTCTGGCACGGGCTATCCTGGGCCTGGAAGCAGTACTAGTCTATCTGAGTAGGTGGAGAATCTGGTTCAAAGAGGTTGTGAGACCACACCGGAGCTTCTGTGACATGTTGGTGGCAGAGTGGAGGCCAGACACCTTCCTGACCAAATAGCTGAGTTCTTGGAAGCAATTACCAACAGCCAGCTTTTCAACGAGTGGCCATTTTCTTACATGAAACTTGGCCTTTTCACTGGCTTCATATGGGAACCTCTGCTTACAAACCCTCTGTTCTTTTTTTTTTTTTAAAGTTTATTTATTTATTTATTTTTGAAAGAGAGAGAAAGCACGAGTTGGGAAGGAGCAGAGAGAGAGAGAAGGAGACAGAGAATCCCAAGTAGGCTCCTTGCTGTCAGCACGGAGCCCAACACGGGGCTCAAACTCATGAACCATGAGATCATGACCTGAGCTGAAGTTGGAGGCCTAACTGACTGAGCCACCCAGGTGCCCCACTCTGTTCTTTTAATTATAGTTTTCCAGTAAGGTTTCTTTATCCTGGGGAATCCAAAAACTAACACCCTGCTCTATTTAGTGTTCCTGCCATCTTCCCCTTACCCTGCTCAATATAAAACTGCAAATTGCCAGGCAGGAGGGAGGTGCTGTTTCATCTGGGTGATTGAAGATATTATTCTTTCTTTCCATAATAGCCTGATACTTTCTCCTCGGCTCTCTAATCCTTTGTGTATGGCTTCTTCAAACTCATAGAAACCTTGCCTATTCTAAAATATATTTATTTGTGTTCTCAGTAATGGAGTTCTTTTCACTGGGAACTATGATGAGAAAGGCCTCCCTCAACCCTGATTATTCATAATAAGCTCACGACACCATCACATCCCAGCTTTTCTATATAGCAATGGAATGACAAGACACATCGGCACATTGGTATAATCGCCACCCTCAACTGAAAGGACATCCACGTACTATTTTCTCGCACTCTGTTTCCCAGAGAGTGCTAGACCAGCAGCCAGTGCGGCAGCCAGCACCTGCAGGGACTGGCAAGGTGTGCCTCGCAGCTTTACCTGCCAGATGCCAAGTTCTATCCTGTTCCAATAATAACGTCTGGGTGGCAAGCCAGCTTCCTGCTGACACATAAATCTGCCACAGGCCCACGGAGTGCTCCTGGAAGCCTGGACTTGGGCCGGCTGCTCGCCACCCACCTCTGGGGTTATAGTAACTCCCTCAGTTGTAGTAACTGTGCGGTAGAATTCCCTTTTAAGGTCGAATGCCTGCTCCTTTTGGTGATTTCCGTGTCTCCCTGGGCCACCTTGGTTCTACTCTTGGTGCCCTACCGCCCTCTTACGCAGAAGTATCCTCCAAATCAGAGCAGATGCTTCCCTAGCTCTGCTTTGTATGGGGAACAGTTGGAACCTGAGTCCACCAAGACACCAAGTCCGCCAAGTGGCTCTGGGAAGGCAGATGGCTCTACTCCACTTTTGGTACAGAATGTGTCCAAGGGTTTACACTGGCCCCTGTGAAGTCCAAATCAGCATGAACGGTCTACATTTTTTCAACTGAATTACAGTGATTTTTCAGGCCTAGTAAATACTCAAAAGAAGCATTCCTATTAAGTTCCTTTGCAAGTAGGCACTTGTCCCTGTAAAAAGTCTCCCGTTAAGTAGATGGTAAATGATGCTGTTTCATGATTTCTACCACCGTTAAACTTTATGTTGGGAGATTTGGCAGAAAATAATAGGAAGTCTAGTTCTTTAGTAGAGGAGTATAAAGCTTTAGAGTAAGTGGCCAGAGTTTGAATTCAATTTCCATACTTATGAGAAATAATATAGATAATAATAATATAATAATAGAGGTAATCATTATAGAATATAGTAATAATATACATAATAATCATAGAATAATATATAAATAATGCAGATAATCATAAACTTTGAGACCACCGTATTTGAAGATCAAACGTAAGAATACATTTAACACAGCACTGAACACAAAATTAATACTATTCAGTGCTTTAAGACTATTTTTTTTTTTTTGCAAGTCTTCAGAATGGATCTGTGTTCACATTCTTCAGTGTTACTGGCAGTTAGCATGGATGGCAAAAGAGTCTTAAGTAAGTTGGTTTGAGGCTGAATGGGCTCGCTTGAGTGACTGCAGAGGCCCATTTTACTATTGTGTAACTTAAATTTTTCAGCTTTGACCTCGATGACAGGTTTGTGTAACATGCTGCAAGCTCCCCTGTAATTATGGTTAGATGAAAAGAATATATGGGATAATGATATGACTTTTCCCCACCCCTTGCTCAACACTGTGGTATAGAAGGAAGAGGCCTCTTGAGAAAGCACTTTTGGAATGGTAAGAGCATGTGTGTTGGTTTGTCTTAGAACACAGCATTCTTGGATTCCGTTCCTGGTGGACTTGGTCAGGCCTACTGTGCTGAGGTTCCCTATAGGAGACAGTTAGAATGCAATGCTAGGCAAGCAAGCGCGATTCACGGCCACTGAAGATTTTGCAGAAACGTTAATGTTTGCGAAGTCCTCTGAAGTTCATATTTTCCATGCATCTGGAAATTCCAGTTGCCAAAATTGAATTGTCGCTCTTTATAATTTCCATTCCTTTATTTGGTAGCTGGTCTGGGGCTGCTCTTAATTACGGACTCATACCTTCCTTCCAAATTTCTTCTTCACCAGTCTTCATTTGCCTAACAGACCGAGGGGTGTCCTGGATTTTTTTGTTGAAATCTGAGAGTTTAAGTATCTGCGCGTTCTCTATCTTAGTCTGGTGGTGAGCCAGACACCATTTCTTTTCTTTTCACCCACTTCATCAGTGATACTTTTAAGAGCAACAGAAGCCCAAATAAGAGCTTCTCAATTAATGTACACACAAATCACTGGAGGTCTTTGTTAAATAGCTGATTCTGGTGTAAGCAGTCTGGAGTTGGCCTGAGATATTGCGTTTCTCACCAGTTGCCAGGTGATTCCCATGCTGCTGGAATGTAGATCAAGAGCTCATGTATAACTTCATCTTAGGTTCTACACAGGGGCGCCTGGGTGGCTCAGTCGGTTGAGCGTCCGACTTCGGCTCAGGTCATGATCTCGCGGTCTGTGAGTTCAAGCCCCACGTCGGGCTCTGTGCTGTCAGCTCAGAGCTCAGAGCCTGGAGCCTGCTTCACATTCTGTGTCTCCCTCGCTCTCTGCCCCTCCCCCACTCATGCTCTGTCTCTCTTTGTCTCAAAACTAAATAAACATTAAAAAAAAAATTAAAAAAAAATTAGGTTCTACGCAAAGTTCTGGAGGGATTCAATTCTCCAAACATTTACAGAGACTTTCAGCAAATCTAGTGATTTTTTTTTTCTGAATCCTCAGGTGAAAGTTTTGGATCATTTTATTTTTGGCAATCCTAACACTGGAGATTTATGAAGCCCTACTGCTGATCTATTTCCTTTGGTTAGTTTATGTTACGTTAATATTTATCATCCACTTATAATTTCAATCCTCATATATGTAACTGTTGCTGTGACAAACAGCATACATATAAATAGAACAGCATACATACTGTATAGTCAGCTGCAGTGACTCTCTTGAGGCTGTTTTGCTTTTGCTGGCCTTTGGATTTGAAGTTTCCTTTTGTTGACTTCGCCATCAGATTCATGGCCTTGTCCAACTCAGTGATATGTACCACCTATCAGACACCATTGGGGTGTCTGCTATTGGCACTTTCCCAGGTAACTCTAACCTGCATGAAAATTGCTCTTAATCTTTTTTGTCATCTGCTCCATGGTTTAATAGGCACACAAGAGCCAGCTCGGATTTCTTGGGTCATCTTTCGTGATGGAACAATGAACAAATAAACCCAGACAACATAGTTAAAAACATCTCTCCACTTCCTCTTTTTGAGAACTAGAATACATCTCAGACCAGACAGGAGACGGGAATTTAGGATATACCTATTTGGAATTGAATAAAGTGACTTACAGTTTATCAAACATCAACTCTTTCGGTTGGAAGCACAAATGATAGCATTGGCCATGCTTTCCTGACTCTTCCTCCTCTCCTGGTTGTCTATTTATAATTCCCACTTCAGAAGCACTTTTCTAGATTATCTAAAATTAATAACTCAAGCAATTAAAAGTAGTTTACTAAATTATTAGGCTATTTATTTGAGAACCTTCTTTTCCTAATGTAGGTGTTTATTACTATAAACTTTCCTCTTCGAACTGATTTTGCTGCATCGGTTGTTTTGGTAGGTTGGGTTTCCATTTCTGTGTGTTTCAAGATATTTTTTGATTTCCCTTTTGATTCCCATTTGACCCATGTATGGCTCAGGAGTGTGTTGTTTAATTTCCACATATTTATGAAATTTCCAGTTTTCCTCCTGTTATTGATTTCTAGTTTCATATCATCGGAGCCAGAAAAGATACTTGGTATGGTTTCTGTCTTTTAAAAGTTTCTGAGACTTGTTTTGTAATGTAGCACATGACCCATCCTGGACAACGTTCCACGTGCACTTGAGAAGAATGTGTATTCTGCCGCTATTAGATGGAGTGTTCTGTGTATGTCTGTTAGGTCCATTTGGTAGAAGGTATAATTCAAGTTCAATATTTCCTAATTGATTTTCTGTCTGGATGATCTAGCCATTATTGAAGGTGAGGTACTGATATCCTCTACTATTACTGTATTGTTATCTATTTGTCCCTTCAAATTTGTTGGTATTTGCTTAATATACATAAGTGCTCCAATGTTGGGTGCATACATGTTTATGAATGTTACATTCTTTTGATGAATTGACCCTTTTATCATTTTATTACTTTCTTTGTCTCTTGCTACAGCTTTTGACTTAAAGTCTATTTTGTCACGTTTAAGTATAGCTAGCCCTACCTACTCCTGTTCTATGTTTCCATTTGCATGGAATATCTTTTTCCATTCCTCTATTTTGAGCCTATGTGTGCTCTTTAAGTTGAAGTGAGTCTCTTGTAGACAGTATATAGTTGGGTCTTGTGTGTGTATGTGTGTTTTTAATCCATTCAGCCACTCTATGCCTTTTGAGTAGAGAATTTAATTTATTTACATTTAGAGTAATTATTGATAGATAAGGATTAACTAATGCCACCTCAGTTGTTTTCTTGCTGTTTTGTAGTTTATTGTTCCTTCTTCCTCTCTTGCTGTTTTCCTTTGTGAATCAATGATTTTATGTAATGCTATGCTTTGATTCCCTTGTCTTTCTTTTCGTGTATCTACTGTAGGTGTTTGCTTTGTGGTCACCATGAGGTTAATGTAAAACATAGACACAATACTCTACTTTAAGGTAATAACTTGGATCATATACAAAAACTGCCCTTTCACTCCCCTGCCTATTTTATGCTTTTGATGCCACAATTTACAGCTTTTTATATCTATTATCCATTAAAAATTGCTGTAGCTATAGTTATTTTTAATAATTTTATCTTTTCACCTCTATACTGAAGTAAAGTGGTTAATACACTTATTAAGGATTTTATTATGGAGTAATATGAATTTGACTATTTTATATTTTCATGTATTTTTATATTTTCATGTTCCTAATTAGTATCCTTTTATTTCAGCTTAAAGAACTCTTTTCAGCATTTCTTGTGAGGTGAGTCTAGTGGTAATTAACTCCCTCAGCTTTTGTTCATTTGGAAAAGTCTTTATCTCTCCTTCATTTCTGACAGACAACTTTGCTAGGTATAGCATTCTTGTGTGGCAGTTATTTTTTTTCAGCCCTTGAAATATATCATCCCAGGGGCATCTGGTTGGCTCAGTTAATTAAGTGTCTGACTCTTGATTTCTGCTCGGTTCATGGTTTGTGGGATTGAGCCCCGTGTCAGGCTCTATGCTAACAGTTCTCTCTCTCCCTGTCTCTCTGCCCTTCCCCTTCACTCTCTGCTTCTCAAAATAAATAAATAAACTTAAAAATATATATATCATTCCACCCTCTCCAGGTCTGAAAGGTTTCTGCTGAGAAATCTACTGGTAGCCTCATGAGATTCCCTTGCATGGTGAAGAATTATTTTTTCTCTTGCTGCTTTTAAATTCTCTCCTTGTTGGGGTACCTGAGTGGCTCAGTAGGTTAAGTGTCTGACTTTGGCTCAGGTCATGATCTCACGGTTCATGAGTTTGAGCCCTACACAGGACTCCATGGTGACAGCTCAGAGATTTGAGCCTGCTTCAAATTCGGTGTCTCATTTCTCTCTCTGCCCCTTCCTTGCTCACGCTCTGTCTCTCTCTCTCTCAAAAAATAAACAATTAAAAAATAAAATTCTCTCTTTGTCTTTGATTTTGGACAGTTTTATTATAATATGTCTTGGAGAAGAAGATTTCTTTGTATTGAATCTGTTTAGGAAACTATGAACATCATACACATGGATGTTTAAATCTTTCTCAAGATTCCTGGATTCAGTCTTCAAGATGTTGACTTAGTAGATCTGAGGATGACATTGGTCAGTTTTCTTTGCTGATTCCTCTTTCTCTCTCTGACTTCTGAATATTAGAGTGTCCCCAGATTCAGATGTCTTTTCTTTTTTAGCTATGCTCAGTCCCTAGGTGATGTTATCTAGGCTCAGAGATTTAAATACCCGTACACACTGATGGTTTCTGTATTTCTGTCTCCAGCCTGCTCCTTTCCCTGAACTCCAGGCTAATGCGTCAACCACCTATCCAATATTTCAAACCTAATATGTTTTGATTTCCTTCCAAACCTGTTTTTCCCTCATAGTCTTTCCCATCTCAGAAAATGCAGCTACAGGCTTCTGATAGCTCAGGTCGATGCCTTTCTCTCTTACACCTCACATAAATTCTGCCAGCAAATCCTTAACTTTCAAAATATATCCAGATCTTACTACTCTTCATCATGGCCACTTCTCTATCCGGGTCAAAGTCACTATTATATCTCCCCTGGATTATGGCAGTAATCTCCTAATTAATCTCTTTGCTGCTCCATTCAGCACCAGTCCTCCAGCCTCCTCTCTCACCACCCTCTCCCTTAGTCCTTCCACTCATGCTATATTGGTTTCTACCTCTTCCTGAAATATACCATGTATGTTCCACCCAAGCCTTTCATACCAGCTGATCCCTCTGGCTAGAAGGCTCTCTCTTGAGATATTTGCACACCACTCTCTCTCACTTCCTTCAGGTCTTTGCTTAAGGGGGATCTAGCAAATAGAGGCAGCCCTGACTAATCCATATAGAACAGTGATAAGTTTACAATCTGTCTTTATTCCTCTCCATAGTATTCACCCCCCACCTGAAAGGTTTTACATTTTTATTGGATCCTCCCATCAGATACAACATTTTAGAAAGAATGACTTTTTTTTATGCCATCACTGAATAGGCACTCAATGAATATTTGTAATATTTGTAGAATGAATAAATCAAAGAGAACTGTATTTCCCGGCAGTAATTTTCTAAGCATGGTGTCATATTTCCAACTAGAAATTTATTGAGGTCAGATCCTCTATTGTGTTCATTTCTGTACCTTATCAAATAAACATTTGTTGAGTGAATGAACTATTGTATTGTGGAGGAAATACTACACACTTTAGAGATAGGTAGCTGGGCTCAAATTCTGGCTTGGCTTTGGATTTATCATGTAACTTAGGCTAAGCGATTAGGTCTTCCTGAGCTATAACTTCCTCATAAGGATATAAAAGTTCTATTTTATTTTTTTAAGTTTATTTATTTATTTATTGAGAGAGAGAGAGAGAGAGAGAGAGAGAGAGAGAGAGAGAGAGAGAGAGAGAGAGAGAGAACATGGGGAGGGGCAGAGAGAGGAGAGGGAGAGAGACAGAATCCCAAGCAAGTTCCATGCTGATAGCATGGTTTGACCTCATGAACCATGAGATCATGACCCCAGACAAAAATCAAGAGTCAGACACTTAACCAACTGAGCCACCCAGGTGCCCCCAAAGTTCTATTCATGGTTCTTCCAAGGATTAAATGAGATAATATATTTACCATATTAGGAACTTAGTATGTTGATGTTGATATTCTTCATTCTGACCAATATTAAACTCTTCTCCCTTTTCCTCTTCATTATAGTTACTTCTTACTTCACAGATTCTTTAAAATCAATGAAAGGTATTAACTCAAGCTTTGGTAATTGAGCTCCTCACTGCCCCAGGTTCCTACAGCCTGATTAATGGAAATCCTAGATTTATCCCGAAGACTCAAGTAAAGAGGATAAGTGGCCACAAATTCATACTTTGGAGGAGCTTAAAAATAAGTCTAGAATATATTCAGAATCCATCTACTACCACCTCTACCTTTATCTCTTCCGTAGATTAGTGCAACAGATTTTCCTAGCTTTTGTCCTTGTGCTAACTCTACTCCAACTACAATAGTCTTCTTGCCATCCCTGGAGCATATTATCATGCATGGTCTATCCCCAGGACCTTTGAGCTTGCGATGTCCTCTGACTGCAATATTCTTTCCTAAAACATTTGTGGCATTCACACTTTTGCTTCGGATCTTTGCTCAAAAATTCACCCTTACAGAAAAGTCTTCCTTGGACCCCTTTTGGTCAATTTCAATGCTTCCACCCTAGGAAGACACATGACCTTTCCCACTTTACTATTTTTTCCATAACATCGTGTCATCATAGGACAAACTATATATTTATCACCCCAGAGTAGAACATAAGCTCCATGAGGGTGGGGATTTTTGCTTGTTTTGTTCTCCTTCTTTACCCCAGTGCATGGCACACAGTGGGTGATTAAAAATGTTTATTACATGAATTGATAAAGGAATGAATGAATGAATGAATAAGGGAAGAGGGTGGCCTGAGTGTCAGGTGGGAATATGAACTGGAAGGAAGAGGGGCAAATTTAGAATACAACATCTGCTTCTGTGTCCTCAGGCTTGGCTGGCTCAGAGGTGGCTCAGCTCCTGTCACCTGGCCCACTGACAGCTGACCCCATAACAAAGCAATGTGCTGGAATGAGTCAGGTTCTGGAATGCTGGAAGGCCTCCACGTGTCAGGGTGACCTTAAAAGTGGGGATCCATGGTCCCTTGTTGCATATTCCCCCCAAGCAATTAACTCAAGGCCAGGGACCCTCTCTGGTATTGTCCCCAGTTCTCAAGAAACAGACATGAAAAATGGTGGGCTTCCAGAAACATCTCACTGATAGAACAGAGTTGACTTCTTTGTTTTCTTTCTGGATTATGCTTTTGCTGGCTTGAAGGAGGCAACTGGCTGTGTAGGTTTAAAATGTTCCTTTAAGGGTCTGCTATATGTCAGGGAGCGAAGAAAGAATTAATTAAGCAAAGTAGGACTTGGAAGGTGATTTGACTGTGGTTAGTCATCATCTTTAACCTTGGTGCTTTCATTATGCTCAGGAAGCACACTCTCTGGGTCACTTTGTCTTGTGATGGCTCACTCGTCATGCCTATCCCCAAAGGATATGGGCAGTTGGCTTAGATCAGCATTGTTGGACAGCTTCCTTCTTTGGAGAGTGGGCTGAAAAACTTCTCTTCTCTCAGAGGTGCCTCTGGGGGTGAGCAAGCTGAATCAGATTGAAGCAAAAACCAGAAAGAGAGATGGGGTGGAGTTGGGGAAGAGTCACTTCCTAACTTAACTTGACTTTCCCCTACCCTGAAAGAAAGTCTTGTGTGGTTTTTTGGAACGAGTAGCAGCTGAATCTCTTCTGGGATTTTAGGCCCCGTTGGGCAGTCTCTCTGTCTGTGGGCCTAGCCTCTTCTGGAAACCCCCTTCGTGGCCCAGCTCACACTGAATGGCTGCTGAGAACACCACCTCCCACTATTGACTCTTCAGCCCAAAGAACGGTGGCATTTTCCTGCTTTGGCTCATCTCGAGGAAGTCTTGTCATTCTCTGTTTGAATTCTCAGCTTGTCCATCATCTATGTAACCTGTTCTATGTATCAACTTTCTTTTGTTTGAAAGATACAGAATGGTCTTTGCTTTCTTGACTGCACTCTCAATGGTCTGCTCAGTTCAAACGGTTTTTAAATTTTGTAAAGATAGGACTACTTCTCACATTGTTTTTGCGTTTAAAGAAATGTATAAGGTTGAAAATATTGACTTTGATCTGTATAGATGTATATACTTATCTGGTCATGTCTTTGTTTAATATTTGTATTCCACCCTGTGGGCTTCCTGAACACGGGCACTGGAACACTGGTTTTCTGTTGTAGGTTGAAAAACCAGAGAATGTGTGAATGGTTTTTTGACTTAGTTTCCCACTGTGTCATCAAATGTCTGCTGCTGACCAAAGGTACAGGTGTTTAAAATTGCATTTAACTTCTCTGAGCCTCAATTTCATTTAAAGAAAAAGGAAGTTGTATTTGATGGGTCATTTAAAAACTTTAATTTAGCCTCGAAACTCGTTTTTCAAGTACGATCTGACCTGAACCTCGACATATAAAGTAGGAGATCCTAAGTTCTCCTCCTTGACCTTCAGACGATCTCCCCTTGTCTCCTAGGGCAGGCCTGAGTTCCCGCTGTCCAGCGCTGGAGTACAAGATGATTAAATAGAGAGTACTCACCTGCTGCTCTGCTTTTGATTTTATGCTTCTTGAAGGAATCCAGTGATTTTATTCTTTTGGATTTTATTTTTAAGTTTGAAAACTAAGACATAAAAAACCACCAGGCATTATTTAAGCTTGACTTTTACCTATCTTAATTAATTTACTTATGTATCTTAATTACTTATCTTTGTGCAAACAGTTTTTAGCCTGATTTTACTTCTCTTTACTTCTCTTACTGTGAAGGAGAAAAGCCCGTGTTTCCTTGGAAGATCTCAGGTTTTGTTGGAAAAAAGTGCCGATAGAAAAGTCTCTTATTAAAAGAAATAAAATTGCGTCTGCGCTCTTGAGGGGACATTCTTGTTTCCTAAATGCAATGACCTTAAATATCCGTACCTGGCGCTTTGGGGCCAGCGGCTTTGACCGGTCAATCATTCTGTTTTCCTCTAATAACTGGGCAACTTAACCGTTCTCTCTCTTCTTCAGTCTGTGTAGTTATACATAGTTTGGTAGAAAATTATCTATTTTTGTTATTCTTTTCAAAATTATTGTCATTGTCAGGGCCACCTGGTTCCTGGCCCTCGTGCGCCTCCTCATGCTCTCCCTTGCACTTTAGATAAATCCTATCCTTGGTGGGACTCTCAGGGGCTCTAGCTCAATACTTCCATGACTTAAACTCGTTATTGTTGCCGGAACTCTGCCTTTGGCTTTGCTCCCAGTTTAGTGTGTCATGGACACCAAGCTCCCCTCACGCTCGATATTGAGGCAAAATCCACCTGTTTTCCTGGGCCTGGTATTCAGTCCTGATTTCCTGCTGAGAGTCCCAGCCACACCAGACCTGCTTGCCAGTTCCTCCCCAGGATCCGGCACTGCTTCCTGCCCGAAGCCCTCTTTATGCTGATTACTTTTAATCAGAGTCTCAAATATGTCCCATTCCAGGACATTGGTATGCACCGTTTACCTGCTAGGACACCCTGGTGGATCTTGCTGACAAGGCCCCCTCATGGACTTCTTTCTTAAAGAAATCAGTTGTCTGTTATCCGTTTGGGTGCCCTGAATATTTTGCCAGTCTGGGCTCCCTCACACTCCACACAGGTGGTCTGTTTCTTCATTACCTGTGCCTGGATCTAGGTCCTATCCCATCATGGTCCCTATGCTTCTACCCTAGTGAAACTTTCCATGCCCACTCTGGGTCCGGAGCTAGTACAAGTGACATGAGACATTTTGCCTATCATAAAATGCAAATCCTTTCTGGCTCCAAATAATCTTATTTCCCTCTCCACACTTCTGTCCATGCTTCTGTTGATCACATAGTTACTGAATGCCAGGTGCTAGAGTATATGAAGATTAATACATAAGTGGCCTTTGGGAGCTGATAGTCTCACGGGGAAGAGATTTTAAACAAATAATTGTAACACACTATTATAATGATGTAAGTTACTCTTAGAGCCCAGAAGAAAGAAGTTGAAATACAGAAGGGTATCGTAGTAGGGGAAGAGGTAATTTCAGGGAGCCTGGAGCTGAGCCTTGAAGGATTAATAGAAGCTCATCACTGGTGGATACCAGGGAGGAAAATTCCAAGCAGAGACATCAAGACATATTTGAGGAAGGTGGAGTTAGTGGGTGTGGGTGTGGCTGTAGTACCAAAGAAACGAAGGCGAAAAGGTATAAGATGAAGGCCCAGAGGTTTAGGCCGAATTGTTCAGCAATCAGTGCTAAGGGAGAGTCTGAAGTAGGAGACCGTCACAATCTTAGGGAGATTCTTTGGAGGTATTTGTTGGAAGGAGGTGAGACCAGAGGTAAGAAGACCAGTAGAGAGGCTCTCATACAATAATCAAGGCAAGAAATAGTAAGCACTTACCAGCAAAACTATCAGTGGAGATGGGCTGGAGTGGGAAAAGATTTGAAAAGTGTTTATGAAATAGAGTAGGACTGGTGATCAGTTGGAAAGAAAAGTAAAGAGGGAGCTGCTGAAGTTAACTCTCGGAAACCTGGGAGCTAAGGGAGGTAACTCCCAAATGCGTGCTTCAGGAACTGGGGAAGAATGGAGATACCATTCCCCAAGACGGGGACTGCAAAGGAGGTGATGTTGGCCATGTTATGTGAGAAGCATCTGGGGGATGCCAAGTAGAGATATTCCGTAGACAGTCCACAGTCTGAAAATCACATCCAGCTCAAGAAAGACTTCTTGGCTTCAGATTAATTTGGAAACTATCGATATATACAGGATGACCATAAATCCTGAAAACGGAGATAATAATATTTTGTCATGTATTATAAAGTAGTATCGATAAATCATTCCTTACAGATTCACCTACGTTTCCAGACTTTATGGCCATCCTGTAGAAATTTGTTAGAGCCAGATAGAATATATAATGTAAGAAGAGAAAGGAATTGGACCTGGAGTCCTGGGAACTACAATATTTATGGGGCAAAGGAGACTGAGAAGAAACAGAGAGGAGGTGAGATTTAAAGCCCCGAAAAAGCCCAAGAGGAGAGTGCTACTTCCACTGAGATGGAAGGGAAAGTGGCGAGATGAGTAAGAATGTGCAGATGTCAGCCCAACTTGCCATCAGACTCCTTTAAACCTTTTCCCCCAGTGGCCAAAAGTATTACTTTCTTTAGAACAGTGGTTCTTAACTTTTATAGGTAACACGTTCTTTGAGAATCTGATGGAAGCCACGGGCCCTCTTCCACACATGAAGAGCAGGATTGGAATGCAGTGTTACGGGGTCACAGACCTTCTGACCCGACACCCAAGAATCTCAGGTTGAGACTCCTGGCGTTTTACAAAACTGCTTCTAAATACTCACAGAGAGAGTCTTCTTCGTTTCCCAGCATTTTGGGGAAACTGGTTTATTCTCTTCTGAGAAAGCCGAAGAAATAAGCAGCGTGATGTCATTAAGCTTATCAAAGCCCAAATGATTTTTTTCTCCCACTAGAGGGATTTTTTTTCCTTTCCTTCTTTTTCTGTTGTCTCTTCCTAAACAGCTTAATTTTTTTTTTTCGAGCTGAAATTGACTTTAGCTTTCTTTGCATAGTTGTTGATTGTTGCTACCATAAATTGCTTCAGCTTGTAAGTCGCAGCCACAGAGTTTTCAGAAAATTTTAAAAATCATATTCCTTCTAGAGAACGTTTAGAATCATATTTTCCCCCAACAGATATAAGGCAAGTTTCCTTATACTGCTCCTTTTCATTCGACACTGTGATCCTATATTCTTTTAAACATTCCTTAATTTGAGCTCCCTTGGCACTGTGCCCTTCCTTTCTGCCTCCCTCCTCTTTGCAACTGTTTTTAGGTCTCTTTGTTGATGTATTTGCACAGCTCAATGCATGTTCGAAGCCTCTGTTCTCAGTGCCTTGCTTTCGTTTGTTTTTTATCCCCTTTTCATTCAGCTTATTCTAGCAGATATTTGAGTGGGAACTATGTTTTGTGCACTTATTCTCATAACTGCAAAAATCCTCTCTCTCTGTCTCTGAGGATTTATGGCTCCAAATCGTGCCTCCAGCTCTGACATGACACGATGACATAATTCCCACGCTGCCACCACGTCCCTTTGAGATGTCCCAGCTCTGCTTCCCCTTCTAACTGGCTTTCCTACAATTTGATTTTTCCATGCCAACCAGTAGCCTCATCGATTTTCATTTCTCAGCCTAGAAGTTTGGAATGTTTTCCGTCTTTGATCATACCAGAAGTGAAAAACAAGGCAAAACTACCAAAACTCTGTTGAAAACTGTGCAACCTTGTTAAGTTCACAAAGTAAAATACTGTTTTCAAACTTACTGATCTTCATGATCAACTTTGTTGATCTTGTATCTTTAGCGATTCCCCTTTTTGTTCCGCTATTTTTCTGTCTTTCATTATTTTCTCTTTCTTTCTTCTTTTTTCATTCTTGGATTTTAGGTTCTTTTGTGTCATTCTTCTATTGCTCTCCCCTTATATGCTTTTGTACATTATATGCTTTTGCAGGTATCACGTGTGTGGACTATGTCCAATACATGTCAATCTGTCTATTATTTTGTGTATATTTCATACGTTGATAGTTTAATATCAGGCATTGAAATTCTCCATTCAATATCTAGTTTTTTTTTTTATCCTACTGTCCTTCAATATGTTCTTGTTAAGCTTGGATAATTTCAGATGGGAAAATGAAAAAGGTCAATGATAGCTAGCTGCAGATCTTGTCACGTCCTAAATTTTACAGTTTTTATGTCACAACTCAATTTTTCTTCTCCTCGGTTTTATGATCCTCGCTCTTGGATTGTGGCAAAGTTGACATCAGAATCATACTCTGAACTTTCCACACCAAACTGAGATGTCAGTGTCCTATTTAGCACATTATGAATTTGAAATCCTAAGAGGGACAACCTTACGAAAGGTGACGAATGGGCTAGAGGTGAGTCAGGGTCTATCACTTAGTTTGGCTTTTGGCTTTTCCCTAAAGTTTTTTTCCCACGAGGGTATTTATCATAATAGACATATGTTTTTAATGCGTCAATCAGGAGGGTGTGTGGTCTTGTTTATTCTTGATTAAAAAGCCTCTGTCAAATAAAACTTATTTCAAAGTTCCAATAATAATTGGAGCAATAAGATGGTAAGGGGTAATTAAAGGATGTGGCTTTCTTTCAGAAACAAAAATGAATCTGGTGACCACATGTACTCTCCTCCTCTTCTTTAATGAGCGTGATGAAAGATGTCAGGGTTAGAAACTATGGAGATTGGAGATACACCAACTTCATGCTAATATGTCAGAGGCGAGCCCAGATTCCCACATTGACTACATTCAGGAATTTGCACCTGGTAACACTGTATGCTAACCAGCGACGTGCACATTTCAAACCGTGATGACACCCAGCCACGGTGGCACCAGTAGTGCAGATGTCAGTCCCTCCTCCCCCTTCCCCGCCCCCACACATCTTTTAAATGGGAAGTATAGTTGCTTACCCTTCCCATTTTGAACTCTTGGACTACAAACCATAAATTACCCAGGTTATTGCTCATGAACTGTGGCCGTTTAAGGACTTTCTATTTCAGCTGGTTTGACTTGGAAAACTCAGACCATTGAGAATGAGAAATTATCCTGGGGACAAAATGTTTTTACTCTACACAGTGCTGTTTTCTTCTTCTTCTTCTTTTTTTTTTTTTGCAAAAATCCTGTTGAGTTTATTGGCCAGCATGGAAAAAAAAATTCCAATCCTTTTGGTCAGTCCTGAATGATTTGACCCCATGCCTTTGTGTCTTTTGAGAGTTGTCCAATGGGTCCATCATAGCACATTGAACATCTGCTTCTCTGTTCTATTTTGGGCTTTGTTGGTCAATTCCCATTGGTATAAATAGTTTCTGTGCCTTTGATAGGACTGTCTATGTAGATTAATAGTCATGAACACAGTGATGTGGTGATAAGGACCGTCTTCTCTTGGGGCTTTGGCTAATTCAACTGTACTTGAAAAATGTGCGCTGAGATCTACTTTAAGGGAAAAAATAAGAAAGAATGTGATAATCTGCCCATTATCTCAGTCATTGGGAAAATTAGATATGTGAATAAAAAGTAACTCAAAAAGAAAAGTAAATCACGCTCTAAATGTGGTATAGGAACAAACGCTGTGAGAACAGCAAGAGTAAGTAAGGGCAGTAAAGAGGTATTCTTCTTGAGATCCTACAGGAAAGGTTGAGGGAAAACTGCCACCGCATAAGTGGGGAAAGAATTAAGGGACCCTTGGTTTCCTCTTTGGAATAGAACCCTTTGCCTCTGATCAGTTGCTTATGAGGCTACTGAACTAAAATGCTTCCGATTAATTATTCTTCTAATTGGCTACAGCACACTTTCAACTAGGGTTTCACACTTGTTTCATCTAAAAAAACTTAAAAAAAAAATCACCTAAGTAGTCGCTGAGGCCAGCATGTGCTTTTATTTGAGATGTTTCAAGATTGATTATCTGACTCATTAGAGAATAAATAAGAATATTCTTAATGGGAATTAAGGACTGTATTCTAAGACTTTTTTTAAATTTAAATTTCAGTTAACATACAGTGTCATACTGGCTTCAAGAGTAGCATTCAGTGCTTCATCAACTTACATACAACACCTGGTGCTAATCGTAACAAGTGTCCTCCCTATTGTCTATCACCCGTGTAGCCCATCTAGGTTCTAAGACTTTAGATGTTGCCTCTTTCATAAATTATGCTTCATTGTGCTATTTTGAGTAGAAAAGATCCGGATTCTTCTCTTAGACGGGTGAAGAAGGGTCATGTTCCTGGAGTGGGAAAGTAGACGGAGCTCAGACTCTAATGTCAGATCTTGGTATGAATCTTTCATACCAAGGGGGTCAGGCTTTGTCTAAATTGACATGTTGTTGAATGAGTTACTTAAACTCTTAAACTCAGTTTTTCTATGTGAAAAGTTGGGATGCCATATTACTTTGCAGAGATTAAAATATTAATGTGTATTATTTGGAAAATAGTAGATGCTCCAAGAACTATAGCTACTATTACAACGACAGCAACAATAACAACAACAATGGTAAATAACACAGAGTGCTTACTATATTCCAGATGCTGTTCTCAGAGTTTACATGTGTTATCTCATTTAATCCTTGCAACAACGTTATAGGCTACCCATTGACTCCATTTTAAAGATAAGGCACAAAGAGTTTAAATTATCTTTCCCTTTGTTATTTATCCACAGCAAAGCGTAGTATCAAAGATTCAATACTATACTTATCCCAAAGATTTGCTTTGGAGGCAATAATGAAACATTTTAGAAAATGATGCCTATAAACAGGACTTGGAAACTCAAGAAAGTTCTCAGTTCTTTCCTTTGCTCAGCTAATCAATTTTCAGTACATGCCCATTGAGAAGGCTGGCCTTTTAACATTCATGGACATGTTTCAGCCTCCACTGCTATATTCCAGTGGTGAACTGTCTTTTTCTAGGAAGTACACTGTTTTTGTAAAACCTAACAATACCCAGATTTTCTCGTTATTAAAGAATCTGTTTAGAATTTTGAGGAGAGGCAAATAGGGTGACTATTGACTGATATTACAATTTGAAAGTTATTTTAGATTTTTATGCTCAGTATTATACACAAATGACATTTAAAACTATGGGCCAGTGCTCTTAACTGTTCCTTTTGTTACTTAAAAAATATATAAAATAGGAGCTCCTGGGTGGCTCAGTTGGTTAAGCATCCAACTCTTAATTTTGGCTCAGTTCATGATCTCTTGGTTCGTGGGCTTCGGCCCATGCTGGGCTCCACGCTGACAGGTGCAGAGCCTATTTGGGATTCTCTCTCTCCCTCTCTCTCTGCCCCTCTCCCACTCACATACAATAGCTCTCTCTTTCCCTCTTAAAATAAATAAATAAACTTAAAAAATAATAAAATTAAACAAGGCAATACAAAACAATCTGGTTTAGAAGTGAAGTCATAAGGCCACTAAATAGTTGCATTTTTTTTGTTTGTTTTTATTTTGTTTTCTGTTGAAAGAAAAGAATTAAAAACACATTTAAAAGTCAGGCCATTCTGCATTTGGCAAGGAGCTAGTTTAATTAGGAAATTATCGCAGTTTCTTTCTGTTCTTCAGAATCAATTTATAGCCTGAAGCATTTAAAATTAGTTACCATAAAATTTAGATAGGATCTATCTTTGGGAAGAGTTTGAGAAGGATTGGTAATAATTCTTCTTTGAATGTTTGGTAGAATTCACCAGTGAAATCATCTGGTTCTGAGCTTTTGTTTGCTGGGAAGTTTGTGATTACTGATTCATCTCCTTGCTAGTAATCCCTTTGCTCAGGGAAATTAAGAAAGCAATTCCATTTAGAATTGTATTAAAAAGAATAAAATACCTAGGAATAAATTTATTCAAGGAAGTGAAAGACTCGTATATTGAAAACTCAAAGATGTTAGTGAAAGGAATTGAAGAAGACACAAATAATTGGAAAGATAGTTCATGCTTATGGATTGGAAAAATTAACATTATTATTAAATGTATTAAAATGTTCATACTACTCAAAGTAATCTACAGATTCAATGTAATCCCTATCAAAATTCCAATTACATTTTTCACAGAAATAGAACAAACATTACTAAAATTTGTATCAAACCATGAAAGATCCTGATAGCCGAAGGAATCTTGAGAAAGAAGAACAAAGCTGGAGGCATCATGCTCCCTGATTTCAAAATATATTACAAAGGTACAGTAATTAAGACAGAATGGTACTGGCTTAAAAATAAACACACAGATCAATGGAACAGAATAGAGATCCCAGAAATAAACCCACACATATATGGCCAATTAATTTATGACAAAGGAGCCAAGAATATACAATGAAGAAAAGATGGTCTCCTCAATAGATGGTGTTGGGAAAATTAGATAGCCACATGCAAAAGAATGAAACTTGACCACTATCGTCAATCAGACACAAAAATTAACTCAAATGGATTAAAGACTTGAACATAAGGCCTGAAACCATAAAACTAGAAGAAAACATAGGCGGTTAGGTACTTGACTTGGGTCTTGGGGATGATTTTTGATTTTGACGCCAAAAGCAAAAGCAAACATAAACAAGTGGGACCACATCAGACTAAAAAGCTGTGCACAGAGAAAGAAACCATCAACAAAATGAGAAGGCAGCCTCCTGAATGGGAGAAAACATTTGCAAATTATGTATCTGATAGGAGGCTGACATCCAAAATATATAAAGAACTCACACAACTGAATAGCAGAAAAATGAGCAATCCAATTAAAAATGGGCAGTTCTGCATAGACATTTTTCCAAAGAAGACATACAGATGGTCAATGGGCACATGAAAAGATCACGAATCATCAGGGAAGCACAAATCAAAACCATAGTGAGCTATCTCCTCATACTAGTTAAAATGGCAATTATCATAAAGACAAGAAAAACAAGTGTAGGCAAGACTGTGGAGACGAGGGGACTTTCATGCACTGTTGGTGGGAATGTATATTGGTACAGTCACCATGGAAACCATTATAAAGTTTCGCCAAAAATTAAAAATAGAACTGCCATATGATCTAGCAATTTCACTTCTAGATATTTACCTGAAAAAAATGAAAATGCTAACTTGAAAAGATATATACACCTCATGTTCATTGCAGTATTACTTACAATAACCAATATATGCAAACAACCCGTGCTTATCAATGGATGAGTGAATAAAGAAATTATGATGTACGTGTATGTATATGAATACATGTGTGTGTATATACACAAATACACATACACACACATACACTCACATAATGGAATGCTATACAGCTATAAAAAAGAATGAAATCTTGCCATTTGTGACACTGTCATTGGAACCCAAGAGGATTATGCTAAGTGAAAAAAGTCAGACACAGAAAGACATATACTGTCTGATCTCTCTTACACACTGAATCTAAAATAAAATATAATCAAGCTCATAAAAACAAAACAATAACATTTAAAGGGCTTTTCTGCAGTTGGCAAGGAGCTACTTTCATTAGGCAATGATGATGGTTTCTTCTTGTTTTTCAGAATCAATTGATAGCTGAAAACATTTAAAACTTCTTACCGTAAAATTTAGATAGGTTACTATAGCTTCCACAGTTTTATAGCAACTAAGCACCTAAATATTATGTGCTTATTTCTATTAGATAATAGAAAAAATTAATGATAGTCCAAATAAGGGATTTATCTAATAATATACTGAGAAGTTAGGTATACTTTCATAAAATTAGTAGTTATAGTGAGTGTTTATTAATAATAGTGTGCACATTTTAAATGCACAAGCAATGAAAATTTTTAATGTTTATTTGTTTTTGAGAGAGAGAGAGATGCAGAGAGAGAGAGAGAGAGAGAGAGTGAACAGGAGAGGAGCAGAGAAAGAAGGAGACACAGAATCCGAAGCAAGCTCCAGGCTCTGAGCTGTCAGCACAGAGCCCGACTCAAGGCTCAAACTCACAAACCGCGAGGTTATGACCTGAACCGAATCCGACGCTTAACTGACTGAGCCACCCAGGTGCCCCAATGCATAAACAATTTTAAAGTCTCACTGGAAATGAAGACAATGAAAGGTCTGATCTGACATTTCCTGAACATTCTGGGTAATATAACCATGGAAACTGTAATACTGTAATACAATAATGTTAATAAACTAAGTTAACAAAATAATTTGTTTCTGATATGTAGTGTACTGACGATAGTTTGCAATATTTGGTCTTACATTTCCTTGCTTTGACAGGTCAGAAGTTTAACCGTCTCAAGTGGGTTATTTCATTTGTAATTTTTTAGGGCTAGGGTGGGTGGATTAAAGGACTCCTGGATACATTGTTTCTTGGGTATTGGAAGTCTAGGTTGAAAGAACTCATCTGTCTTGTTAATTACAAATGCTCTGCAACTGGAAGAGGGGTTGGCAGAGGCCAACGTGAAGAAGGATCTATTACACTGATGTTTTGCTGACATTTCGGCTAGTGAATTTCACCGTAGGAGAAAAGGTCCAGGTGGTGTGATTCTGACTTTTTTGCGGGGACTGCTCTTAATTCCACAAAAGCTTGCGTGAATCTAAGGTAAATGCTCTTGCCACTCATAAATTCTTTGAAGCAAAAAAGCAGTAGCCATACACTGGATTACTATCTGAACTTAAATATAATAGACAAGTTTTGTATATCTATATGCAGGCAAGATGTCTATTATCTTGCTTTTGTCAGATTTTATGTTTCTAATGATTCAATATAGTTTGAACCCAATGTGGGGCTTGAACTCATGACCCTGCGATCAAGAGTTATATGCTTTACTGACTGGGACGACCAGGTGCCCCCAAATTATTCAAGGCTTTTAATTTTATTTTTTTAAACCAGCTAAAGTGAGGCATAATCACTTAGAGTGAAATTCCTCTTTAGGTATACAGTTCAGTGATTTGACAAATGAATACAGTTGTGTATCTACCACCACAATGAAGATAGGGAGCATTTCCAGGACCCCATTAAGGATTCCTAATGCCTCTTCGTAGTCAATCTCCTCTCCTATCCCTGGACCCCAGCAACTGATGATTTTATCTCTCTTCCTATAGGTTTCCCCTTTCCGAAACAAATCTTACATAACTAAAATCATGCAGGGCCACCTGGGTGGCTCAGACAGTTAAGCGTCGGACTCTTGATTTCGGCTCAGGTCATGATCTCCTGGTTTGTGAGATCGAGCCCCGCAGCGGGCTCTGTGCTGACAGTGGGGAGCCTGCTTGGGATTCTCCCCCACCCTCAAAATAAAATAAACATTTTAAAAAATAAAATAAAATTGTGCTGTGGGGGGGGGCTTTTCTATTTTCATCAGGAAAGCTAATATAGTCCCTGCTCCTTCTGCCTGTGCTATGCTCACATTCAGTGTTTGACTGTTTTTGTTTTGCGTGTCCAGAGAGCATAGGAAAGGCAATGAAAAAGAGATAAAAACAAGAAGGATTGTTACATGGGAGTTAAGAAGAGTGATATCAATATGAGAAATGAACGAATGGAACCATTTCTTTTGTCTGCTTCCACCTGCTGATCTGAAGCATAATCTAGAGCAACTTCGAATTCTGGAAGGAATAGCGACATGATGACAGCTGTGTGACAGGATGACTGTGCTTCCAGCACCACGCACATCTGTGGAGATGTGTGAAGATGAGCAGCACTTATGTGGCCCCTGCTGTTTCCCTCTCCCACGGCAGACGTGAATGATCGGTCAGGGCTCGGATACCACATTCAGCCTCTGATCCTTCTCGAGACAGCATTCTAGAACTTCCTATCTGTGGATCCGAACCGGCAAAAGAGGTGAAAACTAGTGTCGCTCCAGAGGCTATGTTTAAGGATATAGCAGTTGTTAATAAAGCATCATTGGGCGAGGCGGGGTCTTTTTGCAGGTCTTAGACACAGTGTATTTTGAATTTATTCGGTAGCAAGATCCCCAGCACGATCTTGGTAAAGGCTATCACAGAAATGCTTTCTAAGGGCATTACTTGCAATATGACATAACATTGCTTGCTGTAAATATTTTGCAAGCTTTGCAAACACAGAGGGTACATTTACCAAATCCTAGAATTTTCGTTTCTTATTATTTGTTTTCTATTCATAGTCATTAAACATGCATTTGTTAAAAGGTTAACACATTCCATTACTCTAGAGAATTTATATTTGTACCGAAATAATGTTTCAGAGCAATTCAACATTAAATTAATGTGACAGGTCCTATTTATCAATATGGCAGTCCAACCGTTGGAGGACAAAGGATGATTTACACCCAAGTGTGTGTGTGTGTGTGTGTGTGTGTGTGTGCGCGCGCGCGTGCGTGCGCATGCACGTGCCTACACATCTTGCATAAACTTGTGGGTTCTGCCTTGGTATTTCTTTCAAACCGGAGGATTCCTGATAAAATAATCTTCTAAATACCTCAACATATGGTTTGAATCATCAAAGAGAAAAAAAACACTTGTAAAAGCACATAGAGGCACCCAAAAACACGTGCATCTTACCAGTTCACTCCCTTTGTAGTCAATGTAAACCATGAAGACAGTTATTCTGAGTCAAATTCCAACATATGTATATTTTCAAAGTATCTTGCTCACTTGAATTACGAGAGGTGCTCCAAGGAAAGACAACATGGGAAATTCATTTTACTTACACCGTGTGCTTATAATTAGAATATTTTCTGACCGAAAATTAGTCAGAATTAGTCAAAACTAATTTTGCATGCCTGTGTTGGTATGGATTTTGTTTGTCCCAAGAGTTGGTAAAAAGGAGTAAGAGGGGCCAATCATTTCAGACGCTTACATGGTCCCGTGACCTGCCGGTGGCCTGGAATTGGACACACAAATATCGATAAATGGGAATTAAATGCAAAATGCAGTAGCTGACAAAGATGTTAGCACTTTTCATACTTTTGTGGCAAAAACATGAAACTTTCCAATTTTAGACCTAGAGTGGCTTCAGAGGCCATCACCCAATTTCCTCATTTTGCAGATATGAATGCCACGCAGCAGAGTGGGTGTGGGAGCTGTTTAAAGTCACCCAATTAGTTAGAGCAGATTGTTGCTAGAATCCATGTCTGAAGATTTGTAGTTCTATGTCTTTAGGCATTTTTTTTTTAAACTTCACACTCGAAAGTTCTGTAGTCTTTGGGAAATTGCATCAGTGTTGACGGTGCTCCTCCCTGGGCTGGCAGGAAGAGCTAAGGGATGGTGAAGAAACTTGCATCCATGGCTTCTGTGGGGAGCTGACAAACAGAGGCATGGGGGTGACTTTACGAAGGTCGAAGCCAGGGAGGTTGGAGAATCCAGGTGACTTCTTTTTCTGAACATGTCACCGTTCACTTGGAATTTAGTCATGGAATGGTCAACTTTTTTTTTTCCTTTGGAAGAATTTTTAATGTTTATTTTTGAGAGAGAGAGAGAGAGTGTGAGCAGGGGAGGGGCAGAGAGAGAGGGACATAGAAACTGAAGCAGGCTCCAGGTTCTGAGCTGCCAGCACAGAGCCCAACGCAGGGCTCAAACTCACAAACTGTGAGATCATGACCTGAGCCAAAGTCAGATGCTTAACCGACTGAGCCACCCAGGCGCCCCATGGAGTGGCCAACCTTGCTCTATTACCTGACATTGTTGATACATGTGATTTCCTTTTCCATCCATGTTGTCTTGTTTATGCAGCACAGCAGGGATCGCCCCTGCAGAGCCCAAACACTGGTGTGGGACAACTATGAGACTTTCCTTGACGTCCTCAGAATCCGTTGATGAGCTCTGTGAGGCCGGAAGGGGGGTGGGTTGGGCAGATCCAGGAAGATATTATCTTAATGCTGTTATTGTGATAATGTTTTTACATGTCTATCTCCTCTCTGTTCACCTGGCAAATCTCCAGTATTCATCATTCAAGACAGCACTCATGCCGGTATCTTCTTTGAGTCTCCCCAAGACTACCTTTCCTGCTTCTTCCTCCTTCGTGTTCAATGTTTCAAACATATATTTGAAATGAGGTGGATGGTGTCTTCATTATTTTTTTGTTTTTTAAGTTTATTCATTTATTTTGAGAGAGACAGAGACAGCGTAAGCAGTGGAGGGCCTGAGAGGGAGAAGGAGAGGGAGAGAGAGAGAATCCCAAGCAGGCTCTGCACTGTCAGCGCAGAGCCCAACGCAGAGCTCGAACCCACGAAACCGCGAGATCATGACCTGAACTGAAACAGAGTCAGATGCTTAACGGACCGAGCCACCCAGGCCCCTCTGGACTGGATGATCTCTGAGACCATTTCCACTATTTAATGTTTCCTAGGCCTTTTGACTCTCAGGTCAGTACAGACACTGCAGCTAGAAATAGCTCTGTGAAGTGTTCAGGAAGAGACTTGGTGAGTCAAGGCCTCTCAGTTTTCCTTGCCCTCCAGCATGGAAAGAACATGGGAGGGACGTGATGTTCTCGCCTGCCCTGGGGAGACGTGAATGCTCCGAGAGCACAGGAGCTAGGAGGAGGAGATCATAAATGGCAGAGACTTCCAGCTGGAGTCTGAGACAGGGACCAGGCTGGTGCTCAAAGAACCGTGGGGAACCAGATGCACCTCCAGGCACAAGATGAGTCACTCCGCTTCACGGAGATCACAGCCCTGAGGTCCTTCCTCCCAGCCCCCTACAAAGTTATGAAACTTCTGCCCAGACACAGCCTTGAGAGAAGGAGAGTGGAGACAGACATCCTGAGAAAAAAAACCACTCAGCCTTGCTGCAGGGTTTGCACTTCGAATTAAATGAATATTTAATCTACCGTCAGTTGCATTAGACCAAGAGAGGCTGGGTAGCTTTAACTGACAATTATAAAGTTTTTTCTTTCTTTTGTCATCATTGAGCATATGAATTTGAGGACACAATGAGATATATTAGAGGCAATAAAGATCATTCCTTTTAAAAAGTCTATCTAAACATGGGGTAAAATGCTCTCCATCCTCCTTCCCTACCACCATCAGCCCCAAATGATGTTTTAGAAAAAGATTTAATCAGTAAAAAATAGGATCAACAAGCCTAGATCTGCAGATTACATAAGGAGACAGTTTCACAAAGTCTTGGACATTGTCTTTGGGTGTCTTGACTGTGTCTTGACTGTGTCATTGGGGGTCTTGAGTGTGTAGCATGTCCTAGCACTCATGGCTTGGGACCTCTTCCTGGTGCACTTGCCGAACTTGAGTCCCCAGAGCAGAGGGCTTTGCACGTCCCTTGAGCCTCTGCCTCTTCTGCAAACATGTCGTTAATTAGGGACACAGAAAATTCCCTGGGGACACTTCCATGCTCTTTGGTCCTTTGCAATATCATGGCAACAAGCTTTCTTATCTAACACTTGAAACCAAAATTCTCTTGGTTTCTATGTGCAGGAGAACATTTGATAAACCTTCGGGGTAATGATGAGAAGTGCAGGGTAGCTGTTGACAAGGCAACAGAAGAGATGGCTGGCTGGTTCTGTACTTGACTGGGGCCCTGGCTGGGGAGATGGGGCAGGGCGTAAAGGAGAAAGAGGAGCAGCTTGGACGGACGAAGGACTTTAAAGAACATGTTATGTTTACAGACTGCCACGCTCACAAAACCTTTTATGAGTGCTTTTGGCTTTTGCCTGTTTGTTTGGTGTAGACATCATGAAAAGTGGCTGATATCCTTATCTGGATTGGAAGATGAGAAGATGATTCCCAAGGGGAAGGAATTCTGCAGGTGACCTTGGGGACATAAAGAACCCAGGAACTCACAGAAATCTGGAGGATGGCATTGGCCTTTGCACAAATGATGGAATGGGGGTTTTAAGACAATCTTATCTAGATTTTAGACCAGCATCTGGATTACATTAATTGAAAGTCTTGGCCAAACCTAACACCTCTCCCTCCTGTCTCTTCCCCAACCTCAGTGAGCTCTTATTTCGGAGGCATTTTTAAGTTTTCATTCCTTAGGTGGAGCTGTTTTCTATTCTCTTCAGAAAAACATGGAAGGAAGGAGGAGGGTCCCCATTCTCTATTTGGGTTTCTCATTTCCAGGGTGGAGCCACTGACTGGTTCAAAGAAGGATACATGAGAAACAAAATTCTCCACACCGGTCCATATCAAAATCACATTTTATTGATTTGGCAGTGCAGATATTATGTGTGCAAATATTGAAAGAATTCTCTAATTGAGGGGTTGAGAGCTGTGATTTTAAATCTGGCCGTCCCTTCCTCATTAAATCTGTGTGTGTGCTGCAGACCTTCACCAATTGCTTATGCCTGGATCTCTGCAGATTTGATTTTTTTTGCTGCAGCAAAATACAGTGGTGTCTGGGCCTTTCCTAAGCCTCCGAAGCTAGTATGTTGCATTCCACAAAGCTTTCACTCTGTTACATTGTATCCTCTGCTCTTTAGTGACACTGTGCTATAATAAGGACTTCTTTCTTTTAAAAAACAAAAATGCAAAATTGAGATACCTTAGGAAAATGAGAAGCTTGGTTTGACTCCGGAGTCCTGGATCCAAGAACTCAAACTGCATAACAAACTGAACTAGTTTGTTACTCGCTTAGAGCTGACCCGAAAATATACATTAAAAATTCCATCACAATATTCTCTGTCCGCCTTTCTCTTCCATTTGCTTATCTTCCTATTTCTCCCACCATCTACCTGTCTACAATTGGTATATTCCACATGAATAGGTTTCTCTCTCTCTCTCCTGCTGGATGGAATTACTCGGGAGCCGGCTTATCAATCTGTAAATCAGACAGATGGCCCAACTGGTTTAAAGTCTGATATAAATGAACCCCTACTAAAATGCATTAGATACCTATGCTGGTGCACACAGGTGCTAGTAAAAATTTTCCTCCCAGGAGTTGTGCGACTGTAGCAAATAACCAAGGAAGGAGAAGATGAGACATACAGAGAGCATTTTATTAGTCAAATGCAGCTTTGTGCCTTCTGGCTTTGTAAATGAATTTCTCATGGCAGATAAAGAAAATCTGTCACTTAAGTAACCAAAGCAGATAGCACATGCAGAATCACTCATCCAGCTGGTCTGAAATCTGAGGCTTAGAGCCTGTCTGTTTTGGTTTGAATTTCCAAGAGATACAAGTTTAAAAATGTTAAAAATTTCATCTGGCTAACATTCCAGGGGAAGGCAGCCCCAAATGAAGCTTTCGCTATAATCCTTTCCTTTTGATTTTTAATTGCCGCAGATATAATACATGCAAATGTTTAAAGCATGTATACACAATTTAAAATAAACAGTAATGTGTCCAACACCTAGATAAAGACACAGAATATTACCAAGAACTTAGAAGCTTACTCTGTGTCCCTTGCCAAAAATCTCTCCCACTTTCTCCACCAAGAGGTAATCACTGTCTCCTACTTTGTGTTAATTATTATTATTTTTTTATTGTTGTTGTTTTGTCTCCTATTTAAGCATCTGTAAACAATATATCCATTTTGCCTGCATCTGAGCTTTAAATAAGGCGAAATAAAACTAATTTATGCTGATATAGGTGTAATTCCTTCATTGTTCACTACTATACAGCAGCCCATTGCCTGAATGTACAATGTATTTATCTACTCTATTGTGATGGGCGTTTGAGACAATGCCTTTGTGAGTATCCTTGTCTCCTCCTGCATATGTTCAAGTGTTTCTTTTGGAGTTGCTGAGTTATAGAATATATGTATTCTCTTTTACTAGGTAATGCCAGCCTATTCACCCATGCAGTTATTTGGTATTAAACACCTGAAACTGACATAATATTGTGTGTCGACTATATTCAATATAAATATAAATCTAAATAAATAAATAAAATATAAATAAATAAAAATTTTAAAAGCACTAAATAAATGAAAAGGTATACCATGGTAAAATAATTTTAAAATAAAATAAAATTACTGCTGGGCTATCTGGAAAGAAAATAAATGTCTGGTGTGTGTGGAATGGTATTTTATTATGGTTTTAATTTGCTTGGGCCTGATTTTTAATAAGGTTGACATTTTCTCTCTCTTTCTGTGTACACATTTTCTTTCTTTGTTAAGGCGTATGGGGCACTTGGATTTCCTCTTCCCGTTCATGTATTTGACTTATTTTTCTATTGAGTTTTCTTGTAGGACTTCTTTATGTGGTCAAGATACTAGCCTTTTGTCAGTTATATGTGCTATCCATATCTTCTCCCAAATTGTGGCTTCTCTTTTCATCCTTTTTATGGGGGGTTTGGTTGAATAAAAAAAAATAATTTCATAATAGTCAAATTTATCATTTTTTTCTGTGTCTTTATAGACTTCGTGTTTTGCTTAAGAAATATTTCTTGGGGTGACTGGGTGGC
Organism: Paguma larvata; assembly: GCA_030068075.1. Lineage (NCBI taxonomy): Eukaryota > Metazoa > Chordata > Mammalia > Carnivora > Viverridae > Paguma > Paguma larvata. The sequence continues at coordinate 3,919,695 of CM057827.1, forward strand.
TCAGTCGGTTAAGTGTCTGGCTCTTGATTTCAGCGCAGGTCACGATCTCACATTTGTGAGATTGAGTCCCGCCTCGGTCTCTGTGCTAAGTGTGGAGCCTGCTTGGGATTCTCTCTCTCCTTTCTGTATGCCCCTCCCCTGCTCTCTCTCTCTTTCTCTCGCTCAAAATAAATAAATATAAAAAGAAATAGGGGCACCTGGGTGGCTCAGTCAGTTAAGTGTCTGACTTCGGCTCAAGTCGTGATCTCATGGTTTGTGAGTTCAAGCCCCACATCGGGCTCCATGCTGACCGTGTGGAGCCCTGCTTGAGATTCCTCTATCCCTCTGTCTCTGCCCCTCTCCCACTCATGCTCTCTCTCTCTCAAAATAAATAAACTATAAAAATGTAAAAAAAAGAAATATTTCTCTAACCTGAGGTCATTAAGATTTTCTCCTTATTATTTTAAAAAGTTTTATAGTTTTGCTAATCATATGTAGGACCTTAATCTACCTAGAATAGATGTTAACCAAATCAATTTTTTCCTATGTGAGTAGACAATATGGTCCATCTTTTCTTCATTGATCCTCCATGCTTAAACATAAATTGGATTTCAATTATTTTAAACATGTTTCAGTGGTCTACCTGGCTATCCTTGCACCAACATCCTTCTGTCTTAATTAGCGTGGCTTCATATTGTCTTGCTGTCTGACAATACAACACCACAGACTTTGTTACTCTCAGGAGGGCCTTAGTTTTTGTTTGTTGTTTATTTGCTTCTTCGTTCTTCCATATACTTTTTAAAAGAATTTGATTGACATTTTGCTGAAAATATGAATACATTTGGCAAACATGGAAATCTCTTATGTGTGGCTTCTTTTTCTTTTTTAAGAGGGCTTCACACCCAAAGCAGAGCCCAACGCAGAGGCCAAGGAGGGACTCGAATCCCCGACCACGAGAGCAAGAACTGAGCTGAGATCAAGAGTTCAACACTTAACTGACTAAGCCACCCGGTGCCCTCTGTTACATGTATTTTATCTATCCAATCATTTAATGCCTTGCAATGAGTTTTATCTATTAAAGAATATCTTTCATTGGATATATCCCTAAATAGTTAATATTTTGTGTTTTGTAGCTATTATGCATGGTAGCTTTCTAAAATTTACATTTTGTAGTCGATTATTGCTGTGTATAAAGATGCAATTGATTATTTATATTGGCTTCTAAAAATTCAGTTATCTTACCAAACTCTTTTAACATTTCCGATAATTTAATTTATATGTAAAAACATGGTATAAATCGCATAGTATTAAATATGTTTTATGTTTGACCCTCTTTGTTTTTCAATTGGAGTGTTTAGTACATTTACATGTATTGTGATTATTGATCTATTTGGGCTTATTTCTAGTCATGCCATGCTTTGTATTTGTGTTACCTTTTCTGTTCTCTTGCTTTCTCTTCTCTCTCTCTCTCTCTCTCTCTTTCTCTAGCCTCTTTTGCATCGAGGCTTCTCCTCCATCTCCTTTTCACTCCCTTCATACTTAACTATTGTAAAGTTAATTGGCCTCACCCTCCTTCAAAATAAGAGCAGATATTCTTAGAATTAACCATTTTGAATCAACCTTCCTTGGTACATAATGAGTCCTTTCAATGTATGTATTTATATTTTCTCTTATTTTTAGAAAGCAATATTTTTTCTTCTTTAGGGACTCCAATTATACATAGGGTAGATATTACTTGCTAATCTTTTATTTAGCCACTTTCTCTCTGATTCTTTTTAGTTCTCTCTCTATGTCATTTTTATTATTTTTTGTTTTCCTACCTTTTTCCATTTGAAAATATTCTCCTTTGGATACCTTGTAATTTATTCTCCATTCCTGAGGGTTTTTTTTTCTTTTTCTTCCATTTTTTTCTCTCATTCAATTAACTCTTGTTCCATTTCTTTCATTTTTTTCTACATTTCTTTGCATAGTTTTCAGAGTTCTGATACTAAGTATTTTTTAATTACAATAAATGTTTGAGAATATTTAGTTCCATTTATTTATTTTTTTTTCCTTTTTTATTTATTTATTTATTTATTTTTTGTTATAATAGTTTATTTTCAAATTGGTTTACATATAACACCCAGTGTTCATCCCAACATGTGCCCTTTTTAATGCCCATCACCCCCTCTCCCCCCTCCTTCATCCCCCTTACCCTCAGTTTTTTCTTAGTCTTTGAGAGTCTCTTATGTTTTATCTCCCTCCCTCTCTGTGTCTTTTTTTTCTTTCCCCTCTTCCCCTCCCCCTGGTTTTTGCTTAGTTTCACAAAGTCCACCTATTCGTGGAAACATATGGTATCTGTCTTTTTCTGACTGACTTATTTCACTTAACATAATACCCTCCAGTTCCATCCATGTTGCTACACATGGCCAGATTTCATTTTTTCTCATTGCCACGTAGTAGTCCATTGTATATAAGTACCATAACTTCTTTATCCATTCGTCAGTTGATGGGCACTTGGTCTCTTTCCATGATTTGGCTATTGTCAAAAGTGCTGCTATGAACATTGGGGTACACGTGCTCCTATGCATCAGCATTCCTGTGTCTCTTGGGTAGATTCCTAGCAGGGCTATTGCTGGGTCATAGGGTAGCTCTATTTTCATTTTTTTGAGGAACCTCCACACCGTTTTCCAGAGTGGCTGCACCAGTTTGCATTCCCACCAACAGTGTAGGAGGGTGCCTACTTCTCCACATCCTACACTGTTAGTTCCATTTAGAGAGTTGTGTTATGGTTTTCTTCTGCTTTGAATTTTTGTTATGGAGAATTTTCATCAGGTGTAATGTCCCAATTTGCATGTCCTGTGTTTTTACTACAGCAGCTTGAATAGATTTGTTTTTTATTTCTCCTGTTTATAGATGTTTTATAGAGAGTTCCTAGTTCAAGAACATCTGTCAATATTGTGAAGTGTGATTTTTTTAATGGACAACATTGTGAGCTATTGGGATGCCTTGTGATTCTCTTCTATTTAGGTAGAGTCAGTACCCTTCTCCTCTTTCTTTCTTTTATTTCCATGTCTCAGAAGGGTGCTTCCTCCCTATCTTTTTTCTTCCAGAAGTAATGCTCCTTCAAGACTGCCACCTCCAGTTTGCTGAATTTCCCGTAACTGGGGCCGTGGCCCACCAAGTTCCGGATTTGTGTTTACTATTTCAGAGCTTAGCGTTGGACTTTCTCTTTGTGGGTGGGATTTTGTCTTTGTTCTCTTGATGTCCTCCAGTCATCTCTTCCTTCTCCCAGAGAGTGTATTAAGCTTGCTTTCTACTACTCTCCACACCAGTTGGCTTGTAGTGACAGCAGGAAATCTAATATTTGATTTGGAATTTAGTATTCCAATTCCAAAATAGTATTCCAAATAATTTTGTTGGAATTTAGTACTTATTTTTCTACTTGTGAGTAATTTGAAGTGTTCTCTGTATCCTGGGTCATGTGTGGTTTATTTATTCTCCTTTTTGATCTTATGATTTTGGGGAGAGTGTGTGCCAAGAACACGTTCAGGTAGCTGCCATTATCCTAATGTCAATCAGAACTCCAGTGCATGTCATAAGGTGAAAAGAGGCTCTCATACATGTATCATAAACACCCACATAGAAAACTGGACAAAGTCAAGTTTCAAAAGGGAAAAAAAAATCAATGGCCAATAAGTATATGAAAAATAGTCAATCTCACCAATAATTAAACACAAATAAAAATAATGTTATTTCCTCACTCTCAGAATAAAAAAAATTATTATTATTTTAAGGTTTATTTATTTTTGAGAGAGAGAGAGGGTGAGCACAAGTCGGGGAGGGGCATAAAGAGAGGAGGCAAAGAATGCCAAGCAGGTTTTGCACTGGCAGCGAACAGCCCTATCCGGGACTTGAACTCATGAACCACAAGATCATGACCTGAGCTAAAATCAAGAGTCATATGCTTAACCAACTGAGCCACCCAGGTACCCCTTAAAAAAATATTTTTAAGGGCTTTTTTTTAAAGTTTGTTTATTTATTTTGAGAAAGAGTGTGTGTGTAGACATGCATGAACAGGGAAGGGGCAGAGAGAGAGAGAGAGGGAGAGAGAGAATCCCAAGCAGACACCCTGGTATCAGTGCAGATCCTGATGCCGGGCTCAAACCCACAAACAGTGAGATCATGACCTGAGCTGAAATCAATAGTCCAACGCTTAACCAACTGAACCACCCAGGCACCCCAGAATGAACAAATTATTGAAAAAATAATATCTACTCTTGATAAGGGACTCAGGAAATTAACAGCCTTACATATGGTAGTATAAGTTGGCACAATCTTTTTAGAGCACAGTTTTTCACACATATAAAAAAAATACTTAAAAGGTACATATTCCTTTATCTAGTTATTTCACTTGCAGGTATTTTTGCAAAGGAAATAATTATTGAGTAACTAATGATACAAGTCAGTTATTTATCAGATAATATTTTAGATTTATAAAAATCTGTTATCAACCTACAAGGCCTTGTCTAACACTTGAAATGATGTGAATCTGTAATTGTTGTCATGAAAATAAATTTCTATGATTCTAGTTTTAAGTAAGAAAGTATAATTTTAAAATAAAGTTACATACCAATTTTGCATATAAGTAAATGTTTGCATATTCATACACAAACATAAACACATACATAAACAAACAAAACAAAAGTCTGGAAGGAAATACACCAAAATTGAATTGTAGCTATCTTGGCATGGTGAGATTATGGGTTATTTTTATTTTCTTCTTCAAAATACTTTTCTAAATTATTTTCCTATTAAAAAAAACATTTGGCATGTATTACTCCTGCATCAAAAAAAACTTTTTAATTAAAAAATTATGCTGAATATCTTGAGACCAGCACCAAATTATACTGATCCAACTCAAGACCAGTTTCTGAGGCAAGGATATCTATATCCCATTTAACTTTGAAATTATCTTAAATAGATCCTTAAGGCAACTTCTTGACCCTAATAAATCCCAGAAGATTCTTGACACACTGAGGATTTAGGATTAATAGTATGTCTCCTTTTCTCTCCCCACTTCCATTTTTTTTTTTTTTATTATGTGAGCCAACTTGTTGACTACAAATATTGTTGGAAAGTGGCTACAAGCATGCAGTATAATTTATCAACAGTAGTACTTTCTGGAATGTACCAGAAATAACACAGCTCTTACTTGATAGTAAAAAAATACCTCCCCAAAGAAATGTTATCTGCTGTGACTGTTTAGAAGCCGAGGTTTCTTTTCTTCCAGTTTAAAAAACACAAGTCAGCTAGTCAACATAAATAAAAATAACTTAGGTTTTTCAGCTAGCACATAGAAAAGTACAGGGTGCTATTAAACTCTCACGGTTCATTTCTGCATCCTACCTTGTGGTTTCTTTCCTCTCCCATGGTGCACTAGGAGCCTCAGGTGGGAGTGGGAGGCCGCCTTCAGTCTAGCGGCTCTAATGTGGTGTGAGACTTGGGGCGAAGCATTGATTTTCTGTTTTTTTTTTTTTTTTTAATGAAGCAATGTTGCAATAAACAGTATAGGAGGTTGATGAGTGGATCTTTTAGATTTCCTAAAAACTCTAATATTCTGTAAGTCAATGAATTGCCTTTGTTTACCAATGTAAATTCTGTAATCCCAGCAGCTATACCTGGTTGATTTTGATTTTCTTCACCTCCTCTTGATTTTGACTTAAGGCTGGTAATCATAAATCATTTTTAAATTGCTTCTCCACGCATCCTCGCTTAATTAGAGTATCTTAAAGTTTTAAAATGTCCTTTCCATTGAAGTTACCTAAAATCAAGCAGTTGTTGAGTAATAGGAGTGTGATATGAGCCTAAATATTCTCTTTCTCAAATCTTATTTTTCGAAATAAATAAGCTAAACAGCTTTACTATATATTTTTTTATATTTCGAGGTATGTATCTATTTTTTAACATAGGTCCTATTATTATTATCACTATTATTTTGATTGTAGACCTTCTCAAGGCCGTAGATCCTGTAAGTACTAATTGGCAACACAAACTGCCAGGGGATTCAACATTCATAAGCCTGGTAAATACTCACTCTGTATACCTGAGTATGTTTAGTAAAATTTAAAGCTGTGATTCTTCGATTTTAAAGGGTGCCAAAATGTCAGGGGACTTCTTAAAATGAAGATTCCTTGGCCTCAAAATCCCTAGAGGTCCTGACTCAATTGATAGGTTTACAATATGTGTGTGTAAGAAGCAGGAACGTGCGTGTTATGAAGCCATCGTGCTTTGATGAACCAGGGTTACTGTATGTTCTGAATTGCCTGGGATTCTCTCAGTGTTTTATTATCTTCTTGTTGTAACTCTTGTAAGCACTACTTTTACTTTCAAAATTATCTTGATTTGGAAAATAAAATAAATATTCCCCCCATAAAAAAAAATTAAAACGTCCTTTCCAAATAGGTTTCAAATTTGCTGCAGTACCATTTTCATTTTTGCAAAAGAATGAAACTTTCCTTTGTCAAGTAGAAGCGACTACAGAATATGCTGATTTCTTGCTCTGATAATTCTTGCCAAGGTGTAGTGTGTGGGCACAGCCTAGTGTCTGTGTAACATACCATGATGGGAGGGGGGAGGCAAGAAGCAGAAGATAGATTTTATGGTGAGGCAGCATCTTTTCAAGAAATATATCTCCAGGGGAGCCTGTGGCTCAGTCAGTTGAGCTCCTGACTTCAACTCAGGTCATGACCTTCCCGAATGGGACTTGCTGCTGTTAGCACAGAGCCCACTTAGGATCCTCTGTCCCCATCGCTCTCTGCCCCTCCCCCTCTCAGACTCTATCTCTTTTAAAAATGAATAAACTTTAAAAAAAAAAAAAGAAATATATCCCCATTGTCAGGCTGGAAAAAACATAATTTCTTTGGACATCATTAAAAACTAATATCTATTTATTGATTCTAGTTATTGTTATGTAAAAGTATTTGTATAAACATTTTGTGTTCTCTTTAATTACTCCAGTTTCTTCCCTGTATACTAAAGTCATCTGAGATCTTTAGTTTTGTTTTTAGTTGTCCTTTAACTGTGCATGGGACAAAATGATCGAAAATACCTTCTTGCACCAAAATTCTTATCTGCAAATCAAAAATCAAGGATATTGGTAATAATGAATTTATATAGCTTTGCTCTTATTGCATATGTCTGTGGCAGGAGGATTAGAAAACAGAAATTAGAGAGAAGATGTGTCTATCATTCTACCACCTAGTGATAACCATTGTTAATATTTTGAGTAATTACGACAGTTTAGACGATTTTGTACATATGAATTGCAAAAAGAGAAACATTTGTAATTTTAATTCTCTCTGCCTCCTAAAAGGAAACGTGAAACTGAATACTTTCACTTATATTTTTCATTGAGTTATAATTCACGGACAGTAAAATTCACCGTTTTTAGTGCGCGGTTTTGCAAAAAGCACATAGGCATGTGACGACCACCAAAATCAAGAGGTAGAGGATTTCTATCACTTCCCAAAATTCTGTCATGTCTTTTTGTCATCAGTTCATCCCTGACTCCCAGATCCTGGAGACAACCCCTCTTTTCTCTGTCCCTATAGTTTCCCCTTCTCCAGGATGTCATAGAGGACATAGTCTTTTAAATATGGCTTCTTTCACGCAGCGTAATGCATTCAGCCATGCTGTGTGAACCGGCACTTCGTTCTTCTGATTGCGGAGTATCGTTCCATCGTTGAGAGGCACCACATCTTGGTGACCCATTTACCAGTTAAATGGCATATGAGTTGTTTCTAGTTTTTGGTGATTATGAATAAAGCCACTGCTACCAACCTTTGCCTCCAGATTTTGGTTTGAACGTATTTTCATTTCTTTTATTGTTAGGAGAGGGTTGCCCAATCATATAGTGTATGCCTGTACGACTCTCTAAGAAACAACCAAAGGTTTTCCAAAGCGAATGAGCCATTTTCATTTCTAGCAGCAAAGCAGGAACATTCTCATTGCTCTGCATCTCTGGTAGCATCTGGTACTGTCAGATACCAAACTAATAGATGTGGAGTGTATCTCATCACAGCTTAAACTTGCATGTACCTGGTGCCTAACGATGTCGAGCACCTTTGAATGTGCTTCTCTGGCGTCCATGTGTATGGGTTTTTGGGGAAGGGTTTCCATCTTTTGCTTATTTTTTTTAATCGAGTTGCCTGTTTTCTAATTATTGCATTTTGAGAGTCCTTTCTACATTTTGGATTCAAGCTCATATCACATATATGTGTTGGGAATATTGTTTTACAGGTCTGTGGCTTATTTTTTCATTTTATTTATAATGTCTTTTGATGAGCGGGAGTTTTAGTTTTGATGAAGTTCAGCGTATCAACTTCCTCTGTGTATCATGCTTTTTGTCTCATGTCCAGGAAATCATTGCCTAACCCGAGGTCTCAAAATTTTGTCCTATGTTTCCTTCCAGAGGTTTATAGTTTTAATTCTTACCTTTAGGTCTATAGTTATTTTAGGTTAGTTTTTATATATGGTATGAAGTATGGGTCGAGGTGTATTCTTTTGCCTATAGATGTCCAATTGTTCTGGAACCATTTGTTGACATGACTATGCTTTCCCCAGGAACTGCCTTTGCAACTTTCCATTTTGGTAAATAACATAAACCAGTAATTCGCATCAATTGCCGATGCTGGTTCACAGCCTTCTATGGCTGGATCTATTTTATGTGTGTGTATGTGTAACTGAGACGACAAATTGTGTTTAAAGAAAATCAGTACCTCTTAGAGCAGATTAATTTTAACATTTTTCTCTAGTGTATTAGCAGATTCTACTCTGTTTTGTGAGCAGATCTGTTTACAAGTTGTGGTTTCCGTTAGAAAAAAAATACACACACACACACACACACACACCCCATATGCACATTCTTTGCCTTTGGGTTCATTTACTTGAAGTTTTCATAATTTTAAAACCAACACTAGAAGAAATTCCTAATCTACAAAACTTTAGAATTTAGACTGCATTTTTACATAAGAATAGGGTTTGTAAATGATGGTTGCACACCCAGGCTATTCCATAAATATTTGATTCATCCATCACGAAGAAATACCATACATTTATAATAAAGAGAAGAACCAGCAAGTAGATGGAGGTTGTGGAGATTTTGATGGGAACTTATTTAAAATATTTTAGGTATTACAGACATCGGTTCTTAAGTAGAACCATTTAGCCAAGAAAATATGGCTTCTCTTTTTTTTTAACATACAGTAGCATGATTATTTTATATGTTATTCATGGTGGCATTGGGCATGATATTCATTAAATACCCACTATGTGCAGATAGGTATTAGCGATTTTCTTAAGCTTTTTAAATTAATTTCATTCCCATAACAACTCCTAGGAGGCAATTTATCTCCATTTTACGGTTTTGAAAACTCAGATTTAGAGTTGAAAACGCAAGATCTCAAAATTAGTAAGTGGTGGATCTGGAATCCAAATCCAGTTGTGTCTCACTCCAGAGCCCACCATCCCCTGGTCATTCAGGTGACCTCTTGGCTAGTAAAACGAGTGAGCGGGAGAGACATTTCCCTTTAAAGAGAGAGAGACGGAGGGGAAGAAGAAAGGGAGTAAAAGGAGAAGGATGTCTTTGAGTAGAAAAGATGACTTAAGGTGGGACTGAATGACTTGGGAGTGATGACTAAAAAGAGATGAATGTGTTCTGCCAAACAATAAATAAATAAATAAAATCCTCGAAGAGGGAAATAGGATAGGGCACAGGAAAGGGTTGTGAAATGAATAAGTTCCTGTTTCTGACCACTAGGTGACACCATTGACAGAAAACACTCCGTCTGGAGGTGGTGGTAATGGGGGTTGCGTGGGGAGAGCCAGACAGGGAAGAGGGGAGAAGGTGCTTAAGAAGGTTGTAGGGGGAAGTGGCAGTCCATCTCTATAACGGACATTTGACGCAGCCAGGGATCATGTCAATCGCATGGAGAATGCCTTAATGAGAAAGGAGTATAGCATATGGCCTGTTCAGGCATCATTTCTAATCAAAATGTGCGTCGCTGATATTTTGGACAAACACCAGGCAGGCAGCCAGTGTAAGTGTAGGGGTTAAGAGCACAGACCCTGCAGCCCAGCCTCATAGGTCTGGAGCGTGACGCTGCCACTACTGGCTGCATTAGAGTACACAAGCCATTTAACCATTCTGAGCCTCAGTTTCTTTCTCTGTTAAATGGGTATAATAATATCTCCTCAAAGAGATGTTGTGAATATTAAATCAAGTAATAATGTAAAGCAATTATTCTAGTGCGTTCCTTACAGCTCTTGCGAAATGCTGTCATGGTTGTTATGGTTGCTATTAGGTGGAATCTCTAAAACAATGACAGCTCAATTAAAGTCAAAGATGAATGAGTTAACAGTGCGAAAGCAAGAGAGGCTTTTTAGTTAAGATAATAGATTTGGTTTACTTTTGTTGCAGGTAAACAAAATTTGTGCTTGAATTAGTGCCATATTATCACCTCCAAGATGTCTTTGAATTTCTTAACAGAAGATAAAAAGGTTGTATTCTTGAACATTTTACTAAGAAACCGAAACAAATGCTGTAATTTTCCTGGTCAATTCCAGGCAAAATTTCAAGACGAAATTCATCTTTGAGACCTTCTCAGCTCTCACATCCATCCATGTTGGTGCAGCTCGTTCTCTTTTCCCTCCTCTCTGCTCCCCTGACCCCTGACCCCTGGCCTTCTCTTATCTTCTCCCCAAGTCTCCAGTGATCTCACTCAGCTCCTCAGCTGCTGCGAGCACCTGTACACCCAGAACGCTTTTCCTCTCATGTCTTCCCAGGCCCAAAGTTGCAAAATCACTTGCTCTGCCTTCTCCCCTTTCACGTTCAGTCGATCCCTCTCTCTTTGGCAATCGAAAGTTGGATTTGACTAATTCGTGGTAAATTGAGAGTGAATGAGCATTTTTACTATCTCCAGGCATGTTTGCATTTTGTAAACACCTTGTTAACAGAAAGAAATCTGCAGTTGGTGGCATTTCAAGTCCTATGAGAAAGCTAGCAAGAATTCCGAGCACTGCGAAGGGGAGTTCGGGAGGGAGAGTCACCCTTAAATCACAGCACTTAGGCGGCACCAAGGAAATACGGATGATCGAAAACCACCAGAAACTCAGAGGTCTTTCATTTATTCAATACATTTACACATTTTCGACTTCTTACCAATGTTGCCTGCACTCAGAAAACTAAATCCTCTTTCCTTTCTTTTTATGTCTCCGTTTTACCATTTTGCAATGCGATTAATATGGCAGAGAGTCCGGATTACACTCCAGGAGCCATTCTACTATATATGGCAGTATAGTTGGCACAATCTTTTCCTTCCGAAGTAATAACACCCCTAATCTTATGGCCACCAGAATAAAGGCCACATTCCCCAGCTTCGTGTGGAGCTCGGAGTGTCATGCACTTAACATTTTGGACAATAGGATGCAAGCAAGAATGTTGTTTGCAACTTAAGGGAATATCCTTAGAGGAGAGAATTTACCCATCTCCTTCCCTTTTCTCCTTGCAGTTGGCTGGAAGGCAGATATAGAGACTAGAGTTCTAGACACTATCTTAGGCCATTTCCTGGGAGTGACACAACAAAAAGTAGGAAGGAGCCTGGGTTCCTAATGACTTAATCCAATTACTATATCAGCTTTGGACGCTGATCTCTGGAACTCTGACATAATAGAGAGAACTCTGTGTGTTTAAGCTACTGTTAATTTGTGTTTTTGTCCCATGCAGGTGAATTTAATTCTAGCTGCATGTAGCTAGTTGGAGGTTATAGTTGAACTAAATAACCAGCTCAGGAATAACTGTGAATCCATGAAAGTATAACTCACATTCACAGACAATTTTTACAGGTAGTATCTGTCACGCACGGCCTAAATCTCTTAGCAGGGGAATCTCGGACTCCGATGACCCAGACTAGAGAATGGCACTGTCCCACAGAGCTTTCTGGGGTAATGGAAAGTTCTGCATTTGGGGTATTGCTACGGAAGCCACTAGTCACGTGTGGCTATTGAGCACTTGAAATGAGGCCTCTGTGACTGAGAAATGGAATTTTAAACTTTATTTATTTGTAATTAATTTAAATGTGAGTAGCTACACATGGCTTGTGGCTACTTCATTGAATAAGGTGGCTCTGGCTCCGAGTTTGACGCATACTCAATGCAGCCACAATTTTCCTTGATTTGAGCTACATTTTCAGCAAAGAAACTGGATCCCCGAAATGACTAATGGGTTGGTAAAGCCGGTTACAGCTAACTGAAGCTACTTCTTAGAAAAGTAGAGTGAGCGTCAAAGAAAGGTTCAAATATCCCTTGCCCCCACAACAAGAATATGCCCAAATACATTTAGATGCTTCACACTACATTGTTGCAGAATCTTAACACATGGAAGGTTGAAATACAGATTTGTTTCTGTTGGTAGCAGCCCTGAGAACCCACAGGCGGTGTGTGGTTGACCCTTGACCTTGTGCTATTGTCTCGATGACCCCACTGACTTCCAGGCTCATTCATTCCCCCATTTCTGGTCAATAAGGTTTCTTTCTTTTATCTCAGGTGTTCCCGGAGATTACCGGGCTCTGCCTACAGGTGGCACAGTGTGAGCACAGCTTTCTGTTCTGGAGCCCTTTCCATTCCAGCCAGTCTCTTTACGTTTTTTGTAAAACTGTAAATGGCTGAAACAAATACCTTTTGCTGGTGGTTCAACTGTCATGTGTTCTATCAACAATCCTCACAGCCAGGGCTGTTATTAGCAAGGTGACCCTGCTTATTTTCTAACTGCACTACAAGCACAAGATTTGTAACAGCTGGGGGGGCAAGCCGGGTGTTCTGCTGTTTGTGTGTATATCAGGGAATCTGCTCTTAAAGAGGGCTTTCGGATTTAGAAAACAATGCGAGAATTCCCCCCCCCCCGAAAAAAAGCCCAAGATCTTCATTAAGAGACCACACCCATTATAGTAGTCCCCTCTTATCTGTGGGAGATACGTTTTAAGACCCCCAGCGGATGCCTGAAACTGCAGATAGCACCAAACCTTCTGTTTTTGTCTATACATATATACCTAGGATAAAGTGTAATTTGTAAATTAGGCACAGTAAGAGATTAACGACAACAGTAATAAAATAGAACAATGATAACGATTATAATTATAATAAAAGTTATGTGATCATGCTCTCTCTCTTTCACCCTCTCCCCATCTCGGTCTCTCTCTCTCAAAATATCTTATTGTTCTGTACTCACCCTCCTTCTTGTGATGATCTGAGATGATAAAATACCAGTATGATGAGAGAAAGTGGGGCGAGTGAGGTAGGTGTTGTGACGTGGCGTTAGGCTACTGCTAACGCGGTGATTAGTGATTAGGCAGAAGAAGGATCATCTGCTTCTCCACCCCGGTTGACCCTGGGTAACTGAAACGTTAGAAAACAAAACTGCGGACAAGAGGGGACCCGTGTCTGTGTACACACACACACACACACACACACACACAGAGTTTGTGTTGGATGTGTTAATTTTCTGAGCAAGTGGATTTCCTGGCTTTTGAATTACTCACTGGAGGAGTCTCCCTGACTTTCTGCTTAGATTCTAGAGATTAGTACTTGACAGATAACCGAGAAGTGTATGAGGGTCTCTGGTTATTTTCTAAAGACAAAAAGCCATTTATGCATCGACCTTTTTTCTTATGCATATCTCTTCCCATTCAATCCAAGGAGTGACTGTATATGGCTCAGGGCAGGTTGTCTTTTGACTACAGGTGGGGTGCCACCTGGAAAATATCTGTTCCTTCTGTGGGCTCAGAGAGTGTGGGTGCTATCCATATTTAGTGACTCCACACATCACTTTCTAGATGTGTGATTTTTGGCAATTGTTTAGCTTGTTGGTTTATTCATCTTTAAAATGTGGGTAGTAACAGCTCCTGCTGCATAGGGTCATTATGTGATTTAAGTGTGATCATGTAACTTAGTGTGGTTAGTATTTTCCGTGCAACAGAGTAAGCGTTCAATAAAGATACAGGGTATTACTAGTGTGCTGTTTCAAATTAGCGGAGAAATATGTCATTGTTCTTGTTATTAAAAAGCATGCAAGTGCCTACTTACACATATTCTAATTCCTGTCATACATAGTTACTGACATAGACCCATACAAATAAAAATATATATAATTTGAACTATATTCATATGTTCTGTAATTCAAGTCAGGTTTGTTTTTGTTTTTGTTTTTGAGGTGGGAAATGTTGGGGGATGCTCAGTTAGAAAATCACTTCACAGAAGAAAGTCAAGGCTGAAGTGTCCAAGGAGAATTCGTGGTTCTGAATGAAGACAAACCAGGTCAAATGCATTGTTAAGTACTAAGAATGTGCAGTAATTCATTTTTCCCCTGGAATATTAAATAAAATCCAGCTTAACTGAATAAGGACATGCAAAAATCTGAAATCATCCATCTAAGTAGGGTGAGAGAAAAACTTGCCCAGAAAAGGAATTAGTGTTACACTGGGTGCTGGAAAGCAGGGATAGTGAAGGCAGAACTCTTAACTGGGACCCAGAAGACTATGGGAAAAGTAGCACGAGGTGTCAGAGTAGGTTCAGGGTCAGTCTGGATGTTGAGTGAATAAAAGGAACTGATGATCAAGGAATCCAGCACAGGTCCAAAATAAATGTTAGTTCAATGAAAGAATTTTGGTGGCCTGCTACTATATTAATATTAATCAAAACTACCATGACCTTCCAACACGATGGCGTAAATAATGTAAAAATTTATTTTTTCTCTCATGTAATAAAGTCTTGAGATAGAGAATTCATGGATGTCTTAGTGGCTCCATGAAGTTAGGAATCCAGTTTCTTCCCAGCTTATTCTCTACAGTCCCTAAGAAGTGGCATTTGTCCTCATGGACCAAGATGGTGGCTAGAATGCTAGTCATCATAACCATGTTCTAGATAGAAAGATGGAGGGAAGGGAGAAGAGACAAAGAGTACACACCAGCTGTCTTTAAAGGAAAGAAATTTCCTGGAATCTGTCACATAACAGTTTCACTTACATCTTAACGGTCAGAATTTAGGCACATGTCCTTAGCTCTAAGGAATGCTAGGCAGTGAGGTCTTTAATTTTGTCAAGCACAGTCTGGAGTTCCCTCATTAGAGAAAAGGAGGAGAATGAATATTAGGTGAGGCAACCAACATTCTCTAGTAGTATCCATTCACTTTCATCCTCTATCCTTACAGAACCTAGATTTTCCTTTAGGGACTGACCCCTCTTCCGCTGTATGTTATATAGCAGACTTGAAGTTCGGGCAAGATTGTTTTGCTTCAAGCTCCACAGGCAGACCCTGCTTGATTAATGGTAGAGAAGTATGACACCTCTTCTCTTTCTGAGCACTTGTGTTGATTATTTTCTACCTGCAAAAGAAGACAAATCTGCTAAGTGTCTGACCAAGGAACACATTCCACTGTCAAAGCAGTGAAATATGCATATTATAACATTATGTTTATTAAATTCATGTTTAGGGGCGCCTGGGTGGCTCTGTTGGTTAAGTGGCCGACTTCGGCTCAGGTCATGATCTCACGGTCTGTGAGTTCAAGCCCCGCGTCGGGCTCTGTGCTGATGGCTCAGAGCCTGGAGCCTGCTTCAGATTCTGGATCTCCCTCTCTCTCTGCCCTTCCCCTGCTCATACTCTGTCTCTATGCCTCTCAAAAATAAATAAAAGTTAAAAAAATTAAAAATAAATAAATAAATTCATGTTTATATAATATATACATATAATATGTAATACATATATCGTATCTTGACATTATATCCTTGACATTATTGTTTAGGATCTGATCTGTACTATAGGTTTGGGACCAACGTGTATTCTTCCCCTTCTCTCTCTTTTCCAAATGGGATTTTTAAAAATTGCGGTTGTCTTATTTTCTCTCCACTATTGATACCAAGTATATTTCTGGGGGTTACTTCACCACTTAGCCATGTGTCATTGGGCCATGAGACGTTAATGCAAATTTGTTGGAGTAGTCTGGCCATTTAGTCACAGCTCTTAGGCTTGGCGCTCGATTTAACTACGTGGGGACACTGTGTTGTGTTCCATCGAGTGAATTCATTTTACACATGTGTGGACAATTTTGAAAGTACAGGTATAGGAAGGTGAATATTTATGAATTTGGGTAGCCAAAGGGGTGGACTGTAGAGGACATTCATTAGTTGCTTACTTAATACTCATCCCCCTTTTTTCTCCTTCTAACACTCTCCAGATTTTCATTTGAGGAACTACCTTTCCATACTGTGTTGCAGCTATAGAGAATGGGGTGGGTTGATTCGAGATGATTCAGATAATCCTACTCCACACCCCCACATTTGGCATAGTGATAGGATCAGGTAACCCAGGCCTGAGCCATCCAGGGTAGTTGTCAGTTCCCTAGCCTTAAGGCAGATTCATTGGTGGTCTAATAAGCACAAAGCTCGTAATTCTCACATAATGACTTTGACACTGAGTCAAAATTTCCATCTCTCTTTCTCTGTCTTCCTCTCGCTTGCCACCTCTTCTCACCACGTACTGGATACAAACAAGGATGCTGACACCCGAATTGCTACTGACAGCTATCTTTTAACTAGGAAAGGAGCCGGTTGAAGAAGCAAGCCGGCATACAAAGGAGAATAAATCTGAGGGAAGCAGAACCAGAATCCTGATCAAACCATACCCAAAGTTCACATTACTGCTGGCCTTTTCACTTAGTCAGCCAATAAATCCTTTTTATTGTTGATCAGTTTCAATTGGCTAATCTGATACTTGCGGCCTAAACTGATACATGGATGGATAAAGAAATGAACCAGTTATTACACAGAAGCTTGAGGTCAGGTTGAAATTAGGGACTCAAACCGGATATGAGGTCCAGAGTACAGAAATGATACCTGCGCTCCTTGAAGCTATACTTCACACAAGAGTTCTTTATGTAACAGAAGCTAAAGGTAGTCTTCTCAGGGCTTGGTCCGACAAAAGTTCAAAAGCTCAAAGTGTAGCTGTGTTGCAAATTACTGAGTGGCCCAGTGCAGAGAAGATTTTCACAGGAAAGCTTGGCATTTAGGCCCATTCTCATGCTAGGGATAGCTGGCTAATATTCAAAAACTTTCACTGAAGGTGCTAAGAGAATAGAGAAATAGTTAAAAAAAAAAAGAAGAGATAATCAATCAAGAATCAATTATCCTCCCAAAAGAAGCAGTAAAATATTATGGTTAAAAGTATGGGCTTTGTGTTCAAATGTTAATGTTTATTTGCTTTTTTGAGAGAAAGAGAAAGAGAGAGAGACAGAGTGTGAGTGGGGAGAGGAGCAGAGAGGGAGAGGAAGACATAGAATCTGAAGCAGGCTCCAAGGCTCCGTGTTCTCAGCACAGAGCCCAATGTGGGGCTCAAACCCACAAACCGGGAGATCATGACCTGAGCTGAAGTTGATCGCTTAACCAACTGAG
Source organism: Paguma larvata (assembly GCA_030068075.1). Lineage (NCBI taxonomy): Eukaryota > Metazoa > Chordata > Mammalia > Carnivora > Viverridae > Paguma > Paguma larvata. Next base: position 3,937,150 of record CM057827.1, read on the forward strand.
CCACCCAGGCGCCCCAAATCTGATTTTTTTTTTAATGGCTGGCTCTACCACTGCCTAGCAGGTTACCTAACATGTTAAGCTTGTTTTTTTCGTTTGTAAAATGAAAGAAAAATACCATCAACTTCGTTGAAGGTGGTTTGCAAATATTAAAGGTGATATTTTATGCGAGGCCTGGGAAATAGAAAACTTCAGGTAGTGGCAAGGAGTTGTTATTATTTGTCTTTCATCGAACAAGGATCACACATTTTGATGGTACTTTTGATAATCTGGGTAGACGGCATGATTTTGTGACTTTAGCAGGGAGGCCGTTCTAGCATAGAGTGATTATTGCATTGCTGACCTTTGGGATTCTCTTGGTAATTCTTATACCCCTCTTGCCCACTTTTGGGCAGGAAAGAAGCCATCTTTAGAGTAATTCCTAATTTCCGCTTGACCTGAGTCGCAATAGTTGCTTTACTGGAGTCACAGTTGAGTTTTCTGGAAAGCAGATGAGAACCAGCACTGAAATCACAGTGCCTGACACATAGTAGCTTCTCAATAAGTGCGATCTGAACACTGGGCCAGCAAGTTGATCACTTTCCTTTAGATGTGATGATTAAAGGGTACTTTGGGAAGGGCACCGAAGATATAAATTCACCAGATTTTCTTACTGTTTCTGCATTTTAAGACCTTTAGGCAGGAGTTCATTTATGGTCCGGAACAGGGTCTAAACTTCCTGTGGGAAAGATAAATAAGTTGGCTACAGCCCATCTCATCTAGAAATGGTTCTGCTCATGAACTGATCTCTTAGTTTCTCAGAGCTTCAGCTGTAAGGAGGGCCATGGGTTAGTGGAAAGTTTCGCACTGTTGTTAGCTCACTCTGAGGCCTAAGGCAAGCCATTTAACCTCTTGGTGTCTGGATTTCCTCATCTGAGAGCCAGGGATAATAATACTTCCCTACCTCACAGGTGTGTTGGGGGCATTAATTAATGTTTGTCTAGTACGCAGGAATCTGTGATGAAAGGCAAGCATCATTATTGTCGGTTCGCTGCAGGCAAGACTAGATTATAGTCCTCCAGATGGGTTGCATATGGGAAGTGGTTTTAGCAAAAGACTTTCCCAAATGAAATGCAGGCTTTAGGGTTTGGGGCCACTTCAAAAGAAAAGGTACCAGTGGAACTTCATCCTCTCCTTCTTGCCGTAGTTGGCTCAGATTTTACTATTGCACAGAGTTATAAATCAGGATCAGAAAACTATAAATTAATTTATGTGACAAGCGACATTTAGTTAGCTTGTTTCAGTGGTCTCTGCTCAGCATAGATTGTTCAAAATTCGATTAAGTAGGTAAGGTTACTGTTGCAGAAAACTCTTAATTCCTCGTGAAGAGTATGCATTGTATGGTGGCCAGTGAGTGGGTCTATCTCACAATAAGCAGGATAGACAAAACCATTGTGTTTAAACAGCACCAAGTGGACAAGTCAATTAGGCCAGAGGTTTCGATCTTTTCATTTTGTTTTAACTTCCTCCTTCCCACCCCCGTTCTTTTAAAAATAGCCTTCCACACTGAAGAGCAATGGTATGTTCTTGAAAGCTTTTGAAGAGGACCACTTTGAGAAAGGACTTCTGGGCAAACAGGCAACAGACCGTCTGGATACATTAACATCAAGGATGAAGGGAAAAAAAAAACTCTTCCTTGGGGACAAGACAAATTTTCATTTCCCTCAAAATTGGAAAAGTTGATTCAATTAGTACATTGTCCAATTAAAGGGCAAAAATAACATTTCTCTTCCCATGAGCAGAAGTGTATTTTCTCTTATAAATACAAAAGAAAAATAAAATATTTTATTATAATTGTCATCCCAAGTAACAGGAAATCGAATTGAAGGGATCTCTTTGTTGGTTAATACATGCTGCTGGGATGTGCTGGAACAAAAATTCTAAGGCAGAAATGCAAGCGACGATAGTGCCTTTGATACACTTGACTGAGTTACAAAGCAAGTGGCACATTCATTCATTCAGCAAATATATATTTTTTGAAGTTTATTTATTTTGAGACAGAGAGTGTGGGAGTGGGACTGAGAGAGAGAGAAAGAGAGAGAGAGAGACTCCTAAGCAGGCTCCCCTAATAGCAAGGAGCCCTACATGGATCTCAGTAACCATGAGATCATGACCTGAGCCAAAATTGAGAGTTTGACATTCAATTGACTGAGCCACCAGGTGCCCCCAGCAAATTCTTATTGAGTGTATTCTAAGTGTTGGGCATTATTATGAATACTGAGAAATGACTGATGCAGCCCTACTCTGGTGCAGCTTACAGTTTGGTGTGGGGGACAGGAATATGCACACACAAAACTGTAAATGCAGAGGACTACAATGAGGTGATGGGACAAAGAGATTGGTGATGAGTTAGTTTGGATGGCTGCAAAGCCCTCCCTGGAGTGTTGGCTTTCAGCTGGTGAGGCCCCATAGTGGGAGCAAGGTGTAAGACTTAATGTTAGAAAATGACTTTGGTGTAATAACATAGCCTTCAGTAGCTATGGGCTACGGCTTGGGATTCCGGCATACTCCTCCAACATGGTATCCAATTGTTTCTTACCCAATGTAGATTCCTCCATCTACTGCATATAAAGGAAAGTGGATTATGTTTGGAACCATCAAATTAGGATAGTTGGCTGTTGGGGTGCCTGGGTGGCTCAGATGGTTAAACGTCAGACTCTCGATTTCTTCTCAAGTCGTGATCTCCCCATTTTGTGAGTTTGAGACCAGCCTCAGTCTCTGCCCTGACAGAGAAGAGCCTGCTTGGGATTCTCTCTCTCTCTCTCTCTCTGTCTCCCCTCGACCCCTCTCTGCCCCTCACCTGCTTGAGCTCTCTCTGTCTCTCTCAAAATAAATTAAAAAAACTTAAAAACAAAAAAGCATAGCTGGTTATTGTTCTTGAAAGGATGGAAGACCAAGTCAGGAAACCTGGTTGATTCTGATTCTTCTAATATCTTGCTGGGTTAATAACACAGTCTCTTTATACCTTGATTTCCTTACTTAAAAAAAAAAAAAAAAAGGGTTGGCGAGGTCCTTTCAACTCTGCTTCCAGGAACAATATAGAATTATTATAAACCCTTGGCTTCCAGCAATCTATGAAGATGATAAAAGAAAGCGTCAAAAATTTGAAAAATGCCTATATCAGTAAGCTCAAAAATTTAATAATTGTGCAGACAGCTGGATGCAAAGTTAGCTATAATACATATTTTTGGAATGAGTCTTTTTTAGTCCTTATTGCTTTTTTTTTTAGAAAGTGGGAATTTATTAAACCCTGGAGTATAGAGTTTTCAAAATATTAGAAAAGTAAATAATCCTTACTGCTATAATGTTTGCGGTTTTGTTACATTCAAATTTTTCCTGCTTTCCCAAACTGACAGAAATGAATACCTCTGAAATGTCTTAGAGTTTTAAAGCTAAGAATTCCACTTGCAACCAAATTAGATTGTTATAAGTAAATTTGATAAGTAAGTTTAGAAGGAATAATCTATACTCTAAAATCTCAAACTCTTTATAAGGAATTAAGAATTTTCATAAAAAATAATTTTCTTCGAAAACAATACCCCAAACAAATTTTATGGGCAAGTGAAATTATGCATCATTTTTTTTCATATAAACAAATAAAATGACAGTAACAATATTGCCTTCCTTGGTGCTCAACACTTTGCAAAACAGTTTCATGGTTCTTACTTCATTTGAGCTTCTTAATTTCTTTGGAACTAAATTGCATAGAGTTTATTATTTCCATTTCACATATGAGGAAAAGGAGGCATAGGATTTGGGACCTTCCTGGATTTATGTAGCTAGTAGTTTCAGCTAGACTCCACGACCCTGAATCCTGTCTAGTGCTTTAGTCATCCCAGCATGAGTGCACGCATAACCTGAGTTTCTCTTCTGTGTTTCATTGTTTTTCGTTTGTTTGTTTCTTGTACAGGACTCCAAAGTGCTTCTGAGAATTTCTAGAAGATTTTGGGGCTATTGTGTGACATGTGAGCTTATGAACAAGTTCGGGCAGCTACTGTGAATCGGTCAGTCTCATCCCTTCTTCTGCTGTCACCCTGCTCCTTTATGTCCTACTTGTCTGTCATGCATAGCCGTCACTTTTGTTGGGCTACTCTTACCTATTGCTATGGTGAGGTCTTAGCTGTGTTGGGGCATTTTCTTTGTTTTAGACAAAATTGGACCAGAACGATACATTTCACTCTTTATTTAACATATGGCGATACAAAACCAAGACAAAATCCTTTTAACAAACATTACTTTTACGGAGTATAAAATTTTTTTAACTGACTGTTAAGGATCTGATTATTTTTTGCCTAACTAACATTAATCAATCAACACGATGTTTATAGTGTGATAAGGAACAAAGGACGTAAGACTCTGTGCCACTCTCCAGACCTTATGTTCTACTGAGGACACAAAACATTAAGCCTCTCAATTAGAATATAGTTCAAATGATTATGTGAAATACTTTGCAGTGTCATTTTGAGACACTGCTGTAAGATCTGCTAAACACATCTGCAGGTCAAAGAGATTGAGGGAGGCAGAAGAATCCACTCGAAGGCTGTGGAGAAAAGATGGAAGTAACACAAGGGAATAAAAACGTTGAGTTTAGACAGAAGAGCCAGGCATAATTTGGTTCAAAATTTCACTCTTTATTAGCAATAAATTAAAATAAGGTGGTGCTTTTTGATGACTCATAAGATAGATGTTGCATGAAAGGGTACTGGGATCAACAGGCACAAATAAGACGGCCAAACATGGAAAAATGATCATAGGTAGAGCATTTGTTCCCCTCGCCTTTTATCTTTTACACCTGTGTTTGAATTCATCCAAACTCGCATAAATCCTTTACACAGCTGTCGAAATTGCACCTGAAAAAAGGCTGAAGTAGTCTCAGACGGGCTAACATTTCATCATTCTGAATACTTAAACCCAAACAGGTTTAAACACTTTGCCAAACCCAAGGATAACGGGCTTCCCATTGATCTTTGCTCTGTTCAAATGTTCAACTGTGTGCCAAAATGTACACTGCAGACTGCATTGTAGAGAATCCCACCAGTTTTTAACTCTAGAAAAGCTCAAAAATACAGTTTTAAAGACGGAGAGAGGATCTCCTTGGAAATCCGCAATGAAACATATACTTCGATATTCGTAATTAGAAAATGTACTGAATTTAATGTTTCTTTCCTTGTCAACAAATAGTTAAATGTAGTGTATTTCTGGCATTTTCACTTAGGCTCTTTCCGATGTCTCTTCTGACTTTCACAATTTTATCACTTTTAATTTGGACTCTATCATAACGAGTTTTAAAATTATAAATGTATACATAGGCATTATAAAATCACACAGTATAGAAAGAGAATGAAAAATATGAGTCCTTCTATACCCTCTGTCCCCATACTCCCCTCCCTAGAGGTAAACCCTTTAATAGTTTAAAGTACTTCTTTCCAGATCTTTTGTAAAATGCATTACTGTGTGTGTCTATGTGTGTGTAATTATAAATAAATGTGATCATAACATAAATGCTGCCGTGCTGATATATTTTCCTTAAAATGGCAAAATTAATGACTAATTTTTAAAACCTTTGCCAGACTAATGAGTGAAAGTTGTTATCTCTGAGTATAGGACTAGAGATTGGTGAGGACCAAATGCATTTAAACTATTTTCTTTAGGGATGCCTGGGTGGCTCAGTCAGGTAAGCATCTGACTCTTGGTTTTGGCTCAGGTCATGATCCCACAGTTCATGAGATTGAGCCTCATGTCAGGCTCTGTGCTGACAGCATGGGGCCTGCTTGCGATTCTTTCTCTTTCCCTCTCTCTTTGCCCCTCCTTCCCCATGCTCTCTTTCTCTCTCTCTCTCTCTCAAAATAAATAAATAAACTTAAAAAATCTATCAACTATTTTCTTTAAACTTAATTCTACATTCTTTGCTTTTTTTGTTCACACTACCAAAGATTGGGAAGTTTGCTTTCTTACTTTTTTTTTTTTAAGTTTATTTATTTTGAGAGAGAGAGAGAGAGCAGGGGAGAGGCAGAGAGAGAGGAAGAGAGAGGATCCCAAGTGGGTTCTTCCCCAGAGAAGATCTCACAAACTGTGAGATCATGACCTGAGCCGAAATCAAGAGTCGAACGCTTAACCAAGTAAGCCACCCGCGTGCCCCTGGAAGTTTGCTTACTTGATAAACATGGTACCATAAAAAAGTAAGTCTGAAAGTTAACCTTCAAAGACATTTAGGGCTTGGCTTAATGGACAGAAGAGGGGAAAAAAAGGAAATTTTAGGTAGGAGAGCTTCTGTGAGCAAAGCCACAGAAAGCAAAGTCCCTTACTTGTTTTCTTGGTCCAATTTACCCACGGCTGTGATAGAGGAAAGCTTGGGCTGTCTTTCCGGCCGACCTGGTGCATACCTCCTCAATGGGCTGTCAGTAGGACTGTATTCAGTGATACATGTGAATGGACTTCCCATTTACCGTGCTTGCCCACTGCTTGAGTGTCTATTGCTCTTATTCAAAAGGAACTCCTTTCTAGGAGAAGAGATGGATATCCCTGAATATAGCAGAGGAAATCCCAGAGTGGGCCTGAACTTTATGAATCAATTCAAAAACAGCTACGGAGAGTTTTGACTACTGGGGCAACTTGACTGGAATTAGCTGTCAAGATAATACCGAGATGACTGCAAGGGGCCCTGATGGAAATTCGGGGGTGAGGTGGGGTGGGAGGAGTCAAGAGACAAATTGGTTCAAGCAGAATATCTGCGGTGTGAGTAAGGTTGGAAACATGAAAAGGAGCAGAGATATAGTTAATTCTAGGGTTTGGCCTTTGGACCTGAGCCACAAGAAATTAAGAAGATGAGTCATGATGAAATGAAGTGACCTTCATTAGTTAGGTCACATGTGCCATTTCTTGTCTTTCGGCTTCAATCTCATCTTTCTGTATTCCTTTAGCGATGCCTGAGCAGGGACTCTGTAAACAACTCGGTTTTGCCAGCTGGCTCCCTGGGAGGCTTTGTCATTTGGGGATGCTAGATGGAAGACAGAAGACTCGCTCCTTCCTGTTTCCTGTGGGCTTCCTGTTTGCTTCCTGTTCCTGGGAGCATGGCCCCAGCTTCACTTCTTAACAAAATCTGGCAGCTGGACCTGATTCCAGGAGCAGCTGTTCAGTCCAATTAGCAGCTTTCCCAGCTCACACAGAACCTGCTTCTTTGCACTCTCACCTACCACAGGCCAGCCATAGCCAAGAAACACCTATTCCCGGCTCAGAGGTTTGGGGTCCCAACCACACAGGACCTTCCTCTAGCTAGAGACCTTGGCCCCCGCCAAACAGCACCCCTCCTCAGAGGTCTGAGTTTTTCAGCTCTGTGAAGCCTCTCTTTCTAAGTTTTAGTAATTCTAGCTTTTCTCATTGATCTCACAACTTTTGGAGTGATAGTTCCTTCCTGTAATTGTTACCTCTCTGAAACCTTCAAGCTGTTATCCTTGTGAATTTTCTGTTCTTCACTATTTAGTTAACAGTTCTTTATCATATATAGTGTCCGCTTCTGTACCAGAGCCTGACTGACACAGCGGTCCATAACGGAATGTAGATAGAAGAACTCATGAGTTCCTATATCATTCAGGAACAGTGTGGAGCCTGCATTTTGTGGGGACCAAGAGAATTAAGGGGAAGAGGTACATTTGACAAGCTTTAAGTGGGAAGGAATGAACAGGGCTTGATATTTAGAAACAGGGAGCAAGGAGAGGGAGCTGTAGAACAGACAAGGTTTCTATCCTGGTGGTGGAGAGAATGATGATGCCGTAGAAAACTAGGAAAAAAATGAGTTCAGGTACAGAAATATGCAAGTGGAGATTTTTTACAGCCAGCTGGTAAAATGGAACTGCAGTTCAAGTGAGAGCTAGCTCGGTGGACTCAGCAGCGAGGATGGGCACTGTGGCTGAGTTCCCTGAGGACACGTAGCTGGGTGGGAGGTGGGGGTGGGGAGGAGCTGCTGGGTAGCTTGTAAAGAGGCTCAAGGCAAAGTCCAGTCAATACCCTGGCCAGGTTAAGAAGGATAAGAACTAGAGGTCCACTCTTTTAACTAGAAGAAGGCATTAGGGATTATTTGGGATTCTGTTTTTGTTCACATGAGCAGACTTCAACTCTGATGGGGTTGGTCGAATAAAAGAACATCAATGAACAATACTGATGGAATTTTTTTAGATGGAAACACAAACAGCCACTTTTCAGGAGCAGCTGACTAGGAAGCCTATTGTCATCAAATAAAACACACAGCAAAGTTAATCTGGTACACATTTAATAACAGTCCCAGTCATGATTGTGCTAGACTATAATCAGGCCCAGGTGGTAAGCAGTTCTTGTAAACTATTATAATTCATATTGATGAAAGTCAAATTGACTTTTTATACTTTCTCTCTTTGCTTTCTTAGTTCTTTATCTAACATGGATCTGTCAGCCATTTTTATTGATATCACGTAGTGTCAATTAAAATCCATTTATCAAATGTTTATTGAGTTTTTATTATGCTCCAATTATTGTACTGGGCTCTGGGTGATATAAATATGAGTAACTTAAAGTTGCAAAGTTTATGTGCACACTTTAATCCGAATCATACAAAATACTACAGAGTGACTCATACATGTTCCTGCATAAAGGGCCTATACTCTGTGCTCTCCTTGATTAAAAATATATGCCTTCCTCGGAGAGGCTTTCCTTCTTCAATGGACAACCTCACTCTCTTCACACCTGCCTTTTTTCCTGCCCTCTGTTGGGCACTGAAGTATTTCCCATTCTAAGTTTCTGGGATGATAAAAGTTGAAACACTAGGGAACTCTGGGTAATGATCCTGGGGATATCTTGCTCAGGGGCATAATAGACACATGGTAGGCTTAGGGAGTGGAGAAATGCAGGGGAGGAAGTGTCCTTTGCTCTTTAGGAAATGGCAGTCTTAGGGAAGAGAAGACTATGTCCAGGCTGGGAAAGTAGGAGGAAGGATTTCGCTAGGGATGGGAACATGCTTGGGTAGGATATTTTCCAGCCAGAGGGACATTCCTCATATAGCAACTCTAGGGGATGGGCCCCTAGTAACAGGAGGCTGTAGTCTTGTATCTGTTCTCTTGAGTAGGACAGACTACATATTCAGGAGAGAGACTGAAGAATATTTCCCCTTATTCTGACCCCTAGTGAATCTACCAGGATGGTTAGGTGACTTTGCTGTAACAAACAACCCTCAGATCTCGGTGGTGTAAGGTTTATAATGATTTATTTCTACCTTATTCTGCATGCCCGTCATGGACTGACCGGGCACTTCTCTCCGTGTCATTCTCCCTCAGCGGGCAAGCTGACAGAGCTACTACTATCTTGGGGTATCGGTGGTTTCTAAGGGAAGAAAATCACATGCTAGCTATTACAGTTTCTGTCTGGAAGTCACATAAGTCACTTCATTCACATGTCGTTGGCCAAAGCAAGTCAAAGGGCCATACTTTTCTTCAAGCTGATAGAAAAACCAGAAAAAAGAGAACTTGAAATATCTCGTCTACAACACCTAGGCCCAGAGAAATTAGTACCAACTGGCGATTCTTAAGAAGCAACTGTCTGAATAAGAACACTGTGATTTTCCAGGGTTGCTGGAATAAGAATCCTCCACTGTCCCTGAAATGTCTTTTTACCAACTCAATAGCACTTGAAATTTCTTTAATAGCACATAAAATTGTTGCAAATAAGAAAGGCTTAAAAATGCAATAAATTAATTAAACCCTTTCCTATCAAATTATAAATCTGGTCATTTGTGTTTTGATAGCTGGGAAGGATCTTGAGGGTCAGGAAAGGGAGATGCTGTAATGCATATGGGGCATCTATAATAAACCAATATTGGGGTACATTGGGTGCTTGTGTGGCTCACTTGGTTAAGTGTCCAACTTTGGCTCAGGTCACAATCTCATAGTTCATGGGTTCGAGCCCCACATCAAGCTCTGTGCCAACAGCTCAGAGCCTGGAGCCTGCTTCAGAGTCTGTGTCTCCCTCTCTCTCTGCTCCTCCCTGGCTTGTGCTATGTCTCTCTGTCTCTCAAAAATATACATTGGGGCGCCTGGGTGACTCAGTCGGTTAAGCGGCCAACTGCAGCTCAGGTCATGATCTCACGGTCTGTGAGTTCGAGACCCGCGTCGGGCTCTGTGCTGACAGCTCAGAGCCTGGAGCCTGCTTCAGATTCTGTATCTCCCTCTTTCTCTGCCTTTCCCTTGCTCACTCTCTGTCTCTATGTCTCTCAAAAATAAAGACGCTAAGAAAATTAAAAAAAATACATTAAAAATTATAATATACCAACTTTCTATCAGTTGTCTGGTTCAGGCCTCTTAGTAATTCAAGATAGTGTAGTGGATAAGAACATAGACTAGAGAGCCAGATAGCCTGGATTTGAATCCTGGCTGTACTATTTAGCACTTCCGTGACCTTGGACGATTCCTTAATTTTCCGTACCTCAGTTTCCTCACCTATAAAGTGCAGATAGTAATTGTATCCATCTCAGAAGGTTGTGAGGAGAAGTCAATGTTTGTAAAGTGCTGAGAACAGTGACTGGCAAAAGGCAAGCTCTCTATATAAGCATTTGTTAAATATATAAAAACAAGTGCTAGGAAGTACTCGTATTTACCAAAAGGACACTAGGGATCATAGACATTAAATAACTTGCTTGGGGAAGAGAAAGAGCCAATATTTGCTCCACTTCTCTCTAAAGTCCATGTTCTTTCTCCCCCACCATCTTGGGTGTTAGATAATAATGTCAAAAGGAGAAAAAAATGGAAGCGTGAAAGACAAGTTTGTCCAGCTCAACATTGCCTTCACTTGGTCCACATGCTCTTCTGTTCTGAATGGCCCTTCAATCGGAACTTGCCCATGAGCAAAAATGGTCGCCTTCCATAAAGAAGCAGATAGTTTAGTTTAGCAGATAGCAGAAGTAAAGAAGCACTTCACTCAGTGCTGTGAAGAATATTATTTCCTTCTTTCCTTCTTTCCTTCCTTCCTTCCTTCCTTCCTTCCTTCCTTCCTTCCTTCCTTCCTCCCTCCCTCCCTCCCTCCTTCTTTCTTTCTTTCTTTCTTTCTTTCTTTCTTTCTTTCTTTCTTTCTTTCTTTCTTTTCTTCTTTCTTTCATTGAGGTATAATTGACATATGACAGTATATTAGTGTCGGGTGAACGATGTAATGATTCAATATTTGCATACATTATGAAATGATCACCACAATAAGTCTAATTAACATGCATCACCATATGTAGTTATAACTTTTCTCCTTGTGATAGGAATCTTATTAATTTTAAGATCTATACTCTTCACTGACAATGCTTTGTGTCAATAACCTGTCAAAGGGTGTGGTGGCTTGGAACATATATCAGCCATGGGTCAAGCCTTGAGGATTTTATAATCTTATGTGAATAAACATAATGCTTCAAATATAAAATGGCTTGTTGGGGCACCTGGGTGGCTCAGTCGGTTAAGTATCTTTGATTTCAGCTCAGGTCATGACCACACAGTCGTGAGCTCACAGTCGTGAGATCAGGCTTGCACTGGGCTCCACACTGAGCATGGAGCCTGCTTGAGATCCTCTCTCCCTTTCTTTCTGCCCCTCTCTCCTGCTCAAGCTCTCTCTCTCTTTCTTTCAAAATAAATAAATAAACATTAAAAAAATAAGTGGTTTGTTGAAGTATGAGTGATACATTTTCCCCTTACGAAGACAAGCCCTCGTGAATGTTAGCAGGCCAGTAAAAGAACAAGATGAAGTCAGTGTGACTCAAACGTTAGGTGTAAAAAATGAATGAAGGGGATCAAAGGATGACCTTCTCAAGATAAGTTGCAAAGAGCCAAGAGATGTGCATTCTGTATTTTCACCTTATGGTTTTGAAGAACCCAGCTATTTATAGGGAGGAGCTACTACCTAGTGGTAAAGAGCAAATTCTGAAGTCAGAGAGACTGGGTCTGGATAAATCCATGCTTTATCACCTGCTGGTTGATGATGGTCAGTTTTCTCATGTAAATGATAGACACAATGGCATTCTAGTTTCCCCCAATGTCCATGGCTCCCCATTTTGTAATGTGTGCTTTTGATGAAATTGGCTTCAACCCCAGATTTAGGAGTGCATCCTGATTAATCTTAGCCTGTCATTGTACTCCCACCCCTTTCCCAACGATGGTGCTGGGGTACACAGTTGATTCATGCCCCAGTATGAAGCTCGGTGTAAAGAACCATTTTTGTTCACTGATTCCAGGATGATGTCTGTCTCTTTCAGTGTGAATCAGGAAGTATGTAGGCCTGAGTATGGCTGGCAACATTTTGTGATTGTGAGGGGAATGAACCTGATGACAGATCTAACACATGGAGGAGGACAGAGATGATGGACCACAGAGAGACTGATCCAGAGCACTAATTAACCCATGCCTGAAGACTACACTACCAATGGACCTTCTAGCTACATGAGCAATACATCTTCCCTGTTTGTGAAACAAGCTTGAGGTATTTCCTACAAGAACCGATTTATATGCTTACTTCTAGGGTGCTTCTGTGTGAGTAAATCTCAGCAGAGCACGCAGTGAATTCCAAGATAGCATCCATCATGGCAGTACAATTACTGTCACGTGATGAGAGAGAAGTGGGCGTGCTACAGATAATGACACGCAATGAAGTCCCAGGGATAGGGTGGTGGTGACTTTGGGTGCAGAGAATAGGAATTAAGAATAGAAACAATCACTTAAAACTTCCATTTCACCAATCTCTCAGGCTAATTACTAATTGGTTTACTATTTAATTGGTAAGTACAGCTATTAATTATGTGAGGAAATAAAAAGGTTTATAAATATGTAGTCTCATATATTCTATAATTTAGAGTCATGAATCAGAAGGAGGTCCATAATTTGATTGTCAGTTCAGAGGGCCTCGGGACTTCGAGGAATGGAATGCAAGAGAGGTCTTAAATATTTGTCAACAGTTGGATGAATAAGAAAGTAGAGTCACAAAAAACCATAGTGCAACCAACTGAGATCACAGTGTTCTTTCAAAGTCCTTTCCTGAGATTCGATGTGAAATTGGTGAGCACGATGTTCATTTGTGATGGAATGTGGGGGCCGAGGTCTGCTCTGCTGAAGCATGGGTGACGGCCTGCCCTGTGCCCATCTGGTAACTCCAGGGGCTGGAGCCGGAGGAGAGGGTGCTATTGACAGCCCTGGAGAAACAGGGAGAGAACGAAAGGGGGTGTGGAGAGATAATGAGCTCCGTTTCTGACATGTTTAGTTTTAGGAGGTGGTGGGACACCCAAGTAGAGATATTCTGCAGACAGAAAGAAATATGGGACTGAAGAAAGGGTGAGAGGTCAAGGCTGGGGCTGGAGGTTTGGGAGTCATCTGCATTCAGGTGGTAATTAAAGCCATCTGACTGGGAACTTCCAAGAGGAGTGTGCTGGAAGGGAAAAAAAGCCCACTGAGCCTGAAGGAGGGAAGGAAAAGAGGGGGAAAGACACTCCCAGGAGGTTCAGGAAAGCAAAGCTGAGAAGGGAAGGAAGAAATCTACAGAATATGGTCCTTACAGCTGAGGGGAAGAAAGAAATGGACAGAGATTCATTTAAAAGCCTCACAGAAGTTGAAAATGTGATAAAGAATAATTAAGCAATTGGATACTTCTATCATTGCATGAACACCATTTAGAAGGAAGCAGAGGTCATTCACCCTTCAAAGAACCAGAGAACCGTTGGTACAAGATGGATGATTTGGGGGAGGCTGAATTCTCAGGGCTTTCCTTTTCTACCGAGAAAGGAAATAACATTTATCAGTTTAGCGGGGGGATTAATGAACCCAGTCACCACTCTCAGTGGATAAAACTAAATGAGAAATTCTCACTCATTATAATGCATGAAGGTTATCGTCACAATGTGATTGAGATTTTTTTTAAGAGAGTTTTTGAAAGTTCTAGGAAAGAGGACATGACAAGGGAGGAAAACTCACTGGGATAAGCAGTACCTTAGAAACCTAAGCATTAAGAAAATTAATATACTTACACTTATAAAAAGTACTCTCATAAGTGTAAATGCCCAGTGAAGTCATACATTGCAAGAGTGTATGACTATTTGCTTAGCTATGAAACTAAGCAAACTGAACAATAGGAAAGACTATGGGGTTACGGAGTAGAATACAGACATGTAAACATTTTTTTCCCCCAGCTCTCTCCATGACAGAAGTCAGTAGGGAGTCACATTTTTAGACCCAGATATATCTTAATAATGCCAGGTGTGATAACCCACTGGTTCACTCAATTCATAGTCCTGAAGGAATTTCACAGTGACAAAGAGCTGCAAATCATGTTCCTCTAATAGCTTGGCAAATTCCTTTCGGCAAGATGAACATTAATAATGGAGTGATGATAAGATCATTTCCTCAGGATCTCCAGAGCTGGTGTGTTGACTAAGGTGGTGCCGGGTGGCCAAGACGACTGGACTTACAACTCTTGCCCAACCATCAAAGCAGAATACGACATGTTGGATTGCAACATTGCTCTGCCAGGTTTAGTACATCACCCCCGGCAGTAACCAATAGCTGCTCCTTGGGAGGAAGGCAACCATGTTTTCATAATGAATCTAAATGGTTGGGTGAGGCTGCATATGGATGCTTAGAGGGAGAGTTGGATTGGGGCCAAGGACAAATGGCTTCCTTACACATTAAAATTCTAAACTTTCGCTCCAAGGCATGAAGTTCGTTTTGCTCTAATTTTTGTATTTATAATATATGATAGCATTGATTTTCCAGACCCCTTTAAAATTCCCTTAGTTGAATTTAGACTGCCTCGCAGAGGCACAAGGAATGACAGGACAAAATGAGACTCATTGGGCCAAAGAAGGGGGAGGTTGAAAGAATAGACTGGGGTAAGGGTGGGTAGGGGTGGTGAGGAGGAAAAAAAAATCTCTGCCCATTCTTAAAGGTCAAGGTAATCTTTGCTGCATTACGGGAGGAGCAGGCAAAGCAGGAAGGAGATGCATCTAATATTTTCTGAGTGCTTTTCATGGCCCAGGTATAGCATATGTATGATATTTTGATATATA
Source organism: Paguma larvata (assembly GCA_030068075.1). Classification (NCBI taxonomy): domain Eukaryota; kingdom Metazoa; phylum Chordata; class Mammalia; order Carnivora; family Viverridae; genus Paguma; species Paguma larvata. Next base: position 3,952,229 of record CM057827.1, read on the forward strand.
ATAAAAAACATATATTTGATTTTGTCCCCATTTCTGACACAGAGCTCCTACACATCTTGGAATTTCCAAGTGATGAGAGCAACAAAGATGTCTTCTGTTATGTTAATGAGGAGACTTTTGGACCCCACCTAAAGCTGGGGGCTGGTTGCCAATAGAGCCTACTGTGAGATTAGCTGGTTCAGTCCTGCCTCCGAAGCCCTGGGGAGGGAACAGGGGCTGAAGATTGAGTTTAATCACCAATGGCCAAGGATTTAATTAGTCGTGAATATGTAATGAAGCCTTCATAAAAACCCCCAAAAAGAGAGGGTTAGGAGAATTTCCTGGTTGGAACACGGCTGGTAGTGTCACCCTTAGAGAAGAAATGGGAACTCTAAGCCCTTTCCCCACATCTTGCCCTATGCATTTCTTCCATCTGGGTGTTCCTGACTTATATCCTTTTATAATAAACTGGTGGTCTAGTTAGTAAAATGTTTCTCTTAGTTCTATGAGCCATTCTAACAAATTACTCAAAACCAAGGAGGGCTTTGTGGGAACCTCCAATCTATGGCCAGTAGGTCGGAAGAATAGGTGATCACCTGGACTTGTGACTGGTGTCTGAAGAGGGAAAGGATGAGAGTCTTGGGGAACTGTGCCTTTAATCTGTGGGGCGTGACCCTGTCTCCAGGTAGACAGTGTCAGAATTGAATTGTAAGTCAACCAGCAAATATCGGAGACTTGTTTGGTAGTGAGGAAATCCCCTTTCCCCTCAGACACCCCCCACTCTTTGTCATCCCCCTCCCCCCACACACACATTGGACTTAAGTCATTCAGACCCTTTATATGTCATTCATATAATTCTCACCATAACCCTTTATGGTATAAGCATTTACCCATAAATGGGTAGAGGCTTAGATTAGTAACTTGTCTGAAGTAGGAGCAGAATTAAGATCTGAAATTATTCCCCTTTGCTTTCTCTTCTTTCCTTCCAATATGTTCATACTCCTATCTCCTTTTTTTGTGTTTTGGCCTTTTCATGAATAACTCACAGGAAAGAGCTGGAATTTCTCCTCTGTCTTGTCTGCAGCAGATCTCCTCGCACGTGTGTGCTCACTTGTTCAACTGTATCTCACCGAAGCAGCAAAGCAGCATGACATGCAGGTGGCAGTGGAGACTCCAGACGTGCTCAGGGAACCTTCTGTGGTTCCTGGTGATTTGCACACACGGGGCTGCTCCCATGTCAGCACGTGTGTGGGAAACAACATACGTGGCAGATGTATATCTGACAATTACCTGGCAGAGTGTCGGGGCCCACATCTCAGACCGGAAGTTGTGGCTGAACTCCCGGCACAGGGAGCCGTTCTAGCGTCCCAGACAGAAGCTGGTCAGAATTCAGGACCAGGATGAGACCAAAATCCAGTTTTATAACTAAGCAGGTGAAGGAGTGGAGGTTGGGAACCTAACACCAGGATGTAGGAGGAGGCTGCTCTAACTGATCACAGGAAGTAGGAAGGATCATGAAGAACATCACAACCTGAGGGCCAGGGGGAAAACGATTTCAAATTCTTTTTTTTTCTAATGTTTTTTTATTTATTTTTGAGACAGAGAGAGACAGAGCATGAGTGGGGGAGGGGCAGAGAGAGAGGGAGACACAGAATGTGAAGCAGGCTCCAGGCCCTGAGCTGTCAGCACAGAGCCCGACGCCGGGCTCGAACTCACAGACCGCCAGATCGTGACCTGAGCTCAAGTCGGATGCTCAACCGACTGAGCCACCCAGGCGCCCCTCAAATTCTTATTCCAAGGGGAAAAACAACCCAAAAATATAAGGCAAATTGAATGTCAACAAGCTATTAGATGACATCACTAATAGCCACTTTGCCATTTCTTCTGCTACTTTGTCCTTAAAGAAGAATAGCCTTTTGTACATCTTCAGCTCACATCTGTGGGTAAGCATCTTATAACATCTTAGTACAAACAGTGTAAATATTTTTTGAGTACTGAGGACTGTAACCGTGGAGTTTAGGACTCCCTAAGCAGTGGAGAAATGAAACAGATTTCTTAGAGAATTTCTTAGAGATTTCTTAGAGAAATTAAATGGAACCTAGAAGTGAGGTTTTCATTGGATTTCCTAGAAGTAGGAAAGGCTGAATATACAAAAGAAAAGGGGGCAGCTATTGGAAACCTCTTTCCCACCAATACAGTATTATCTGGGGTGGAGGCGGTCCAGAGAATGATGCTATGAATATTCTCTTGCGTTGACATCTGGTAAACCTGGAAATATTAACCAGACTAAGCAGGGCAATTTTCTTGTTCTTTACTAACTGCATCTTACAAGTACTCTTAGGATGAGTACATAAGAGGTTTAAAAAGCAGAAAACAATTGTGAGATAATAAAGTATATATATTGATCTCTGCCCTTGGTTCCTGGAGCATGACGTTTCAAAAGCTATAATTCGTTAAAAAAAATTAAAAAAAAAGGGGGCACCTGGGTGGCTCAGTCAGTTAAGCGGCCGACTTCAGCTCAGGTCATAATCTCATGGTTCATGAGTTCGAGCCCCGCGTCGGGCTCTGTGCTGATGGCTCAGAGCCTGGAGCCTGCTTCAGATTCTGTGTCTCCCTCGCTCTCTGCCCTTCCCCTGTTCATGCTCTGTCTCTATGTCTCTCAAAAATAAATAAACGTTAAAAAAAATTAAAAAAAAATAAAATGCTATAATTTCCTGAGTGATAAGAGTATTTTTTGTCTCAATGAAGCGACCTTGGGTGGGCTCCCAGATGGCTCTGGCTGGTCACCAGAAAGACCAAGCCATGAATGGAAGTGTTAAAAATGAGTTAAAAGGGGTGCCTGGGTGGCTCAGTCGGTTGAGTGTCCGACTTCGGCTCAGGTCATGATCTCACTGTTCCCGAGCTCAAGCCCTGCATCGGGCTCTGTGTGACAGCTCAGAGCCTGGAGCCTGTTTCAGATTCTGTGTCTCCCTCTCTGTCTGTGGCCCTCCCCTGCTCATGCTCTGTCTGTCTCTCTCTCTCAAAGATAAATAAACATTAAAAAAAATAAAAAAAAATGAGTTAAAAAGAGAATTTAGGTGGTACAAACTTTATTTAACACTTCGTGAAGTAGGCAGTCTCTGTTCCCAAGGGTCCAGAGAACTGCAAAATGGAGTGGAGGGCAGGAATCTTTGAAAGGGCAAAGAATAAGGAACAAGTAGAGGAAGATGGAAAATGGAGATTGGCTGACTGGATGTACTGTGTATCTGATCAAGCAAAGCACTTCCAGGGACATCCACGTTATCTAAGTTTCAGTTTGCTGAGGTGACACCTCAGGCAGAAGTGGATCTATCTCAGGTCTAGAAATTTGTTTCAACAGAAGCTTGGAAATTTTAGCTGCACTTCCCTGTTCTCTTAAGAAAGGAGAAGGGTTGAAAACGGGGTTAATGATTGATCATGGAAGCCTCCCCCAAAATCCCAATGGTATGGGGGAGAGCTCCCAGGTTGGTCAACAAATCCATTAATGGGAAGGTGATGCACCCCAACTCCATAGAGACAGAAGCTTTTGCATTCAGGACACTTCCAGACCTTTTGCTACGCACCTCTGCAATTGACTGTTCATCTGCATCCTTTATCATGTCCTTTAATAAGGTGGGTAGCTATAAGTAAGTTTTTCTCTGAATTCTGTGAGCTGCTCTAGCAAATTAATCAAACCAGAGAGGGTCATGGGAGCCTCAGATTTATAGCTGATCAGTCAGAAGCACAAGTGAACAAGCTGGACTTGGAATTGGCATCTGAAGTGGGGTGAAGGTAGTCTTGGGCAACTGAGTTCTTAACCTGTGGGATCTGATGCTATCTCCAGAGAGTGTCCGAATGGAATTAAATTGTCGGACACACAGCTGGCATTTGCAGAAATGCTTTGGTGTGGGAAAAACCCTCACATGTCCAGTGTCAGAAGTGAAGCGTTCTGTCTAAAAGTAAAGGAGACGCACAGAAGGAAAGAATTGTTTTTCCCAAAAACACAATAAATAAGAACATTGCTAGCTGAAAGATGACCTGTTCATCCTTCCCCCAACTTTCCAGACTTTGGATGCTCTTCCTTTGATTCATATTTGCTGGAGACGTGGCGTGTCTTCTGGCTTGTGTCCCACTATGTCTGCCTCCTACATCCACTTCAGGGTCTTGACATGGCGATCCAGTGGAATTGCAATTCAGCATAGCACCTCATGCCTTTCTGGGACTCATAGGCCATTTTGTGGTCTCTGCAATATCCTTATCTGGGTTCTGGCTTCCTTTGATTGAGTTCAGGGTCAGCGTGCAGACCCAACCTTTATGAAGGGTAAACACACAACACCTTAATCTCTTTCTCTTACTAGATTCATCCTGTCTTTTCTCATTGATCAGACACCTCTTTCTTCTCTGACTCTTCCCTTTTAATCTGAGGACCACATTTTCTATTCTGCTTCCTCCATAATACTGGGTGCCCAATCGTAGCAATCTTGATAAATTATCTACTCACTGCAACATATTTTTGGCGATTTTTATTGAAATAAAACCTAAATGCAGAAAGGTACATGTAATATGAATTTCAAAGTATGCTCTATTCATCACAAAACAATGTAATTAGCCTATTCCTCAACAGATGCTCTAGTTTTATCTATTTTTACCCTTTCTCTTCCAGGAGTAATTTGTGAACTCAGAAAATTTTAGAGTTGGTGTGTGTATCTTTGCAGATTTTTTTAAGCCCCATGTCTCTTCAAGTGATAGAATACAATTTCAGTAACTATGTTTTGACCGAAGAAATGTTTGCTTTCTTTCATGGATTACTTGAGTGATTTCACTGCATCTTTATTATCTAATGATGTCACAATCTCTTGAGATGCTGGAAGCCCTTAGTTGGTTTCGGGGGTAATTTTTCTTCCGTAGGACTGCCATGTTAAGTAAAGCCTCCTCCGTTTATCCTGGTTTTCCCTTCACAGAGGAGTGTTTAATCTTCAGCCTCTGAATGTTCTGGGTGTGAGTGCCCCTGTGTGCATGTATGTGTGCTGTGTGTGTAGAGGGTGCTGGTGGGACAGGAGTACAAAATAACCCCATGGCCTTTCATTCACTTTTATCTGCCCCTGGAAACAAATTGTGTCGGAAGTGAAAGAAACATTAGTAGCCACAGATGTTCCATTTGGCACAGCAGTTTCATGGAACTGAGAGACTTAATTCAAACAGTTTCATTATAATGCTATTAAGAATTTTGTACAAGGAAATTAAAGCATTATGATTCTGGTATGACTTAATTAAATATAGGAGAGCTCCTAATTTTTTCTTTTCTTATTTTTTTTTTGATGAATCTATGACTCTATTTGCTTATTTTGGTGCCCCCGTCTACATTGTATACTCATCTTGGTTTCAAGTAAGTAGATCTACAGATATGCAGAGTAATACTTTTCTCAAACTCATCACAAACCCTGAAAGGAAAGCTAAATGAAATTTCTTTGTTTTCAATAGACTCACCCAGGGTATAGTTGTCCCATGCAAAGAGTGAGCACCCAATACATATATACTTAATTTATAAGTAAAAACCCAAACAATATTTTCGAATTTAGATGCAGAGTGGATGCATTGGTCCTCAGCCCTTGGTGTTTGCCCAGGTAAGATTGACCCACAGGGTCAGGGCAGCAGGAAGTGATTAATTTTCATGGGTATTTAGCATGTTCCTTTGAAGGGGGTCTGCTTTTGAATCTTCAAGATTATATTTATCGCGATGATGCTTCTCTTCTATGTTTAGACATGAAAGTGAATGTCATTGTGGAACAGTAAACATGGAGGAATGACTTTGTGACAGAAGTATGTAAAGTATCTTGTAATTCAGTAGGAGAATCAAAGTCTGCTTCAGTTCTTTGTATTCTCAGGGATTCAGAAAGGATTAAGGTAACAATAGCTAGAACTGATGCAAGGGAGTAACTGAAGGATAGCATTCCTTGAACCTCAGAAACCTGGGTGAAAGGAATTGGGCAATTAAGGTCTTTAGGAAATCTAATGGGGTCATTTGTGAAAGCCGTCTTCATGGAACTTGGCGAACTGTCATCTCAGAGATCAAGGGAGGTCACTGGCTTAAGAGTTGGGGAATGAAAGTGGAGTGACTGTTTCCTGCAAAGTATGTTTAAAGATTCTTAACTCTTGTCTGACAGTAGCTACAGGGTTTTTTTGTTTTGGTTTGTTGTTGTTGTTTTTTTTTAACCAATATCAGAGAACTAAAGATACAATGTCTGTGTAGAGAGCTCTTTTCTGCCTAAGTTATATCAGATGCAAAGAGCTTACATTTATTTTCCCCATGGATCTACTCTATCACAATTATTCACAACTAATTGAAGTTAGTTAGCCAATCACCAAATATTTATTAAACACACATGGATGTGCCATACTGAAGATAAAAAGAACAGTGTAAAAAAATTCTTACATTAGCTTAAGTTCTCAAACATATCCATACTATTACCAGTTTATCAAAAATCTTATAGGGGGGGTTTCCTATTACTTTGGGTAGGTATGGAGGAATTTGAAAAGGGAGAAAATTGTAATTAGAATATTAAACTCAAGAGTGTTCTATGTTTTAAGAGGGGCTCTCACAATGGGTCTAAACAAGGATGACAAGGGGTCTGAAAAAAGGAAGTCATCTGAAGAGAGGAGATAGGAATTAGGTTGAGGGAAAGAATATTAAGCAGATGCATGCAGGTTGTTTGCAAATATCTGGAGGATGGTTTGGTAGAAGAATGTAGTTCTTCCTCTTTGATGCAGAAAAAAATGGGTAGGAGTTACAGGGAGGTTATTAATTTTATATAGGAAAAGTTTTGATTAGACCTCGGAAGAGTCTCCACACTTTTACAAGTATGCAGGGATGTTTGCAGCCAGGGAAGGCTTATGATCAAGTAGCAATGTATTGATAATAGTTTTTAAAAAATGTGTTTTGCCTGCGCCTGCACCTGAGCCAGTTCCAAATCCAACTAACTACCAAGCTTTCCACTTGGGTAACTGCCAACAATCAAACAGACACATCTAGAAGCAAACTCATTCATGCATACCCCTCCCTGACCTCCTCTCTACTTCCTCCTTTCCCTCAAAAAATGCCCATAAAGTGTCTTCCTCTTGGGGCTTTCCTGATTTTGTCTGTGGTATCAACAATCTCCCAAGGCTTGGGGCAGAAGCAAGCTTGTCAGGAGGGAGGCCTCCTGGCAGCATTATCGTAACCCAGATGTGGAGTGATGAACACTGTCCTAGGATGGTGGAAGTGGGAAGGAACAGGAGGCTTGGATGTAACAGACATTTTTCGGGAAACACTAATAAGACTGTGAAATGGCAGTTGCAAAGTGAACGAGGGAGTAGCGGAGTCTAAGATAGCCCAAGACCATGACCTGGGTGCTTGGGAGATTGTCATCCCACTAACCGAGTCACAGGAAGGAGACACGTCATGCATATTTTTGAGGGAGAGAGGCAAAGGAGATATATGCATGAAGGAATTTGCTTCTAGGCATGTTGGTTTGGTTTTTGGCAATTGCTCAGCTGAGCTGGAAAGACTTGATAGTTAGTTGGAGACCTGGAATTGGCCTGGGTGCACATTCAGCTGATATAGACAAGCACTTCCACTGGAAGCTATTGAAGGAGATGGGAACAGAGAGCTGTGAGCTCCTTAGGAATGATTACTTAGGGTCTTTGGTAGTTTGGAGAGGTTCTTCGTGTGTGTGTGTGTGTGTGTGTGTGTGTGTGTGTGTGTATCAGGGGCGGGTTACTGCAGGGATTTTAAAATTATACTATTTTAAAATTATACTATGGGGCACCTGGGTGGCTCAGTTGGTTGAGTGTCCAACTCTTAATTTTGGCTCAGGTCACGATCTCACATGTTCGTGAGATGGAGCCTTGCATTGGGCTCTGTGCTGATGGCGTGGATTCCCTCTCCCCCCCTTTAAAAAACAAACAAATAAGCATTAAAAATAATAAAATTACACTGCAGACTCTGACAGGTTCGTCTTTTGTTTTGGAGAGTAAAATAGCAAGAATCCCAAAGCTCTAATTCACTAATTGCATTATTCCAATGAATATTTTATTTCTGCTCAGGTACACCTGAAGAGTCCGTACTGTTAGTAATGCTTTTGTAGTAATTCTTGCTTTTCACTCTTAACTTGTAAAGGGAAAACACGACTTCAAGAAAATCTTATCCTGAAAGACATCTAGCAATGAATACTTCTGCTGGATTGTCTGTGCTGTGCAAAGGATAAGCACCTGCTTCTGTATATTATCTTCACAATTTCTTGAGAGTAAAGGAGTGACAGTTAACCAAAGAGGAGCCTTTATCTTTGTTGTTTCTATCCATGGAAATTCGAGTACGTTATTTTTCAAGTGACCGACAAATGACATAAATGGAAACACATTGGGTATAGGTAGGCTATCACATACACATACTCATTTACTCCCAGTTCCTACAGCACCTGGCTATAGCTCCATCAAAAGGACTTTGAAGAGTGAAACAAACTTATTCATGAAACACTAACTCCTCTTTTATTAGTATTACTTGGGGTATGTCCCCTTTGGTTCCTGCCATCTTAATGGTAGTTCCATTCTCAGGATTGGAGCAGAAGTGTTGACTAAGTGTTGAGCAATTGAAAGCCATTGTTTATTACATATTTTACCTTGGGGACGGAAAAGTTCTGTTTTTCATATTTCTGAATAATCACAAAGCTAAACACATTTCAATGAGTTGACTTACTCCTCAGCTGGGCAGATACAGCCACCCTGGTTGGATAATGATGGAGTTAGAACAACAGGCACCTCCCTGCCAATTTTGTAAAACTGCGAATTTCAAAAAGCTCCCGTTTTATCCCCAGAAAGTATAAACATGGAATTCTGTAGTGGCAAGATTTCTCAAAAGTCTGCGTCAGCTACTCAAAATATTTATGAATGTGTATGGCCGGCCTTAAACTTGTTTTGAAATGTAATTCTTACACGTTGTCATAAACAGAGGACTTCAGTTCAAGCATCATGTACTTTCGGGTTATCGTAAACCAAGCTAGAAGTGTTTAAAAAGAAGAATTTTATGTTTGCAGCACAGGTATTTTTGTTTTCATCACGAAACCTATTCCTAGTTCTTCAGAAAGAAGAGAAGCAGTAATTATAAACTTCTAGGGCCCAGGTGGCTAAACTATAAAGATAGGGGGTGATGGTCTTTTTCCCATTATTATTGTTATTGCAAAAAATATCTGCAAATGGACTTGTTAGAAGTCCAGTAAAAACCATTTGGTTGGTAACATTCACTTACACCACTGGAAATATTGTGGTTCACATCTATAACTACATGCAAGTATGAATTTAGAGGTGGCCCCAAGTGGTGTTTTTGATCTGAGCGGGAACACAGCTGCAGTGTGTTCTAATATTAGCCAAGAGGACCTGCTTTCTTAAAAGGAGGATGATTTAAGACTCTATTTTTGTTGTTCAGCAAATGCTGTTAGAAGTGGCAGAAGGTTACCCTTTTCCCATCACCTTAATTCCAGAGATATTCACAGACCTGACATTAGGCTGTTGGCTACTCGTCATAAGACTTCTCTGTCAAAGTGAATTCAGCTGATGAGCTATGAACATGCTTACAGTCAGATAATAGATGAAAGAGTCTCAAGATAAACGAGGTGCTTATAGAAAACCTGGCCAAAGTTGTTTAAAATAGGATGGCGAAGGCCGTTAATTCTCGTCAGGCAGTTTCAAAAGGCAGTGGGTACTTGACTTCTTACTTATGGAGCACGTTATCTTACGTTTTTGCAAGAGTGGGGCCTCCGGTGTACGTTGAAAAGGAGAGTGTGCCTTTTTGAACTGACACTAACTGCCATATTCTGAAGGAAGGGAAAAATCCCTGCCCCACCCCCCCCCCCCCCCCGTACAATAAAGGATGTGTAGCCACCCTTACAGGTTAACATTTGACTGGGTTGTATCACACAAAATACTCTTGCTTTTTCCACACTCTGTTCCTCTTTCTTTTCCACCCAGAATACCGAAATGAGCATTAACAACCTTTCTTTTGAGGAGCTGATCATATTAGGATTCAAAGTGAGCACTGTTCTTAGTGACTGCTTATTTTTATTTTCACACCTTGGAATGTAGATTCCAAAATGTGGTTAAAACATAGATTGTCCCTCCTTTTTTTTTCCCCCTCCAAAATAGCCTGTATGCCTTCGTTTACAAGTTAGTTGCATCTTGGATTGTATCTGGTAGTATGATGTATTAATAATAGCACTATATATTTAAAAATATTTAAAAAACTTTAAACTTTGACAATTGGTCTCGAGCATCTCTGTTATCTCACAAATGTGAAAGTTTGCCAAAGGATCTTTTCCTTCACAGTTTTTCTCTTTCATTTTGATGCACAATAAGTTTGAAGCTCAGGAGAACGTAGTCAGAATCAGATTTGAAAGATAAGAAAAGAAATCTGTTAAAACATTATCCTTCAAAAAGCAGAGCAGAAAACCATACATAGGGATCCTAAATAATTCAAAATAGCTCCTATAAGAAAGATCTTCCTGCGTACTCGGCTGATTCATTCTATGTCATCATTATTTGTTCCTTCGCTTGGCAAATATTTACTGAGTGCTTTCTCTGTGCAGATGTGGGGCCGCACATGGAGTTTACAGAGGAGGCTCGGGCACTTCTCTCAAAGAGTGTGTCTAGAGATGGGGACAGATGGTTTCCAAGATTCGGTAGTGTGGTCCAGACATTCAGGGAATCCGGATGAGCTAGCCAGCCCAGGCTGGGGAGAATCAGGGAGGCCATTCTGGATGAGGAAGACCTGCACTCCTGCAGTCTTGAAGACTAAGTACAAGTTAGCTGTGAAGTTGAGTGAGAGAGGCAGGCATTCAGGCAGAGGCTGCTAAGAAACCAAGGCAGGGAAGTGTAGGTGTGAGCAAGAGAGCCATCAGGGTAATGCAGCCCCAGGGCAAAGCAAGAGGTGGTGGGAGAAGGATAAGGACAGTCTTGGATGTCCTTCTGAGGTGCATAGTCAGACCATTACATAACTGCATGCAAACTTCAAGTGGCTTCTCGCATCACTCAAAAAGCAGAAACCCAAAAGACCCTACATGGTTGGCTTCCTGCCACCTCTCTGATCTCTCATTCCACTCCAGCTACTGTCAGCTCTTTGTCATTCATTCCTCAAACCCTCCAAGGTGTAAGCACTCAGCTCTTCCTTCTCACTAGGCCATCCTCTGCTTATAGCCTGGCTCTCTCTCTCACCTCCTTCAGGGCTTGGCTCAAATGCCACCTTCTCACACAGGCTTTTTCTAAACACCCTATTGAAAATTGCAATTCTTTCCCTTTGCCCTGCCCTTGACATCCTTCCATCTGCCCTTTTTCTGCCTTAGTTTTCTCCAGTAGCGCTTGTTACCATTAGACTTTCTATATATTTGACTTACTGGCTTATTGAATGTAAGCTCTACAGCGTTGAGGTTGTAGTCTGTTTTGTTCCTTGATGTAGCCCCAGCCCCTATATCAGAGCAGTCTCTGATATAGAGTCTGCCTTCAGGGAATTCTTACCAAAAACATTCTAGTACATTGTACTTCTGACAGAGGTGAGTAATCTATGCATGTGACTTAAGAACTTAACTTTGCACACAACAAAACGAAAAATTAATTACAATACTAAAATTATATCTTGTACATTTTACTCATTTTTTATATAGTACCTTGCTATATACACTATATATTTTACACTCCTCCTCCTATACAGGACAATATACAAAAATTAAAAATAAAACCCTACATAAAATTATGTATATTATATCTTGTCACACAAGGAACTTTCCAGGATAATTTTGACTGTACTCGATTCATCTTTTATTTGTTGCTTTTGAAACCTAATTCTCATGTAAGATGCAACTCCGTATGATTCTGAAGGCAATATAGAGGCTCTGAAGGGTTTTAAGCAAGAGCTTGACACAACCAGATTGATATATTTGAAAAGATCACCCAGTCTGCAGTGGAAAAATACATTGCAGGTGGTTGTATAAGAGGCAAGGCAATCACAGAATGTTGCCAAATTCTAAAGAGATAATGATTGCCTGCACAAAAGTCATGGCAATGGGGATGGAAAGACGCACATGGATTTCAGAGATCTTAGAAGATACAACTTCTAGAACTTGGTGAGGAATCTGTGGGCTGTAGCTAGCTATTCTAAAAAGACTTACCTCTGTTCTGCAGCTTATCCCCATATCAGCAAGCCAGGAAAGGGCTCCTGAAACATTATCTGCAAACAGTTGGTGCTTATCTAGAAAGAGTTCATGGTCCCATAAAGACAAATGCTGGAGAAGCCTAAAACTACATGGTTTGGGATGGAGTGTGAAGGCAGGAAAACAGAGTTAAGATGGACATCATCTCGTGATCCTAATTAGAACACAAAGAAAGTGTTAAAGAAAGTATAGCTACCCCAGTCCATGTAAACCTGCCTTAATAAGTTGTCTCTTCAAAATAAGGTTATGCCTCCAAAAATCATTATGGGTTTGTTATTTGGAGGTTGGAATATATTTCCTAAATATATGATGTTTTAAGATGTGGTTAGGTTTATCCCAATCTATTTAAATCAAAATGTAGCTTAAAAGCTATGTATTAACATAAACAAATACATATTAGAGACTACTATTGTAAAAATACTAATTAAATAATACAAAAATATGAAATGCTAACAAGATATTGAATGATATAAAGTTTTAGTCATGGTGCTTGAAGACTAGCAGATATTATTAGATGAAAATAAGGACATAGGAGAGATTAGAGATTATGAAGTGCACTTTTAGGTTCTTTCAAAGATTATAGCACTGGATCCTTAGCTTATATAATTTAGAAGATTAGGAATTTTAGTTATGCAGTGTATGTCAAAGCATCGTGCCTAGTTTGGGGAAAGTGGCAATCCTACTCTATTTTGCCCTGGTCCAGTTATACTCAGAGAGTATTGTTATCAGTGTCAGATATCACACTTTCAGAGAGACATAGACAAACTGAATTATGTTTGCATTTGATAAATCGAGATGCTGAGGTTATTGGATAGCCAGGAAACATTTAGATTGGATGAGAGGGAACTAAAAAAATATAAAGGTTATCCCGTGTGAGAGGAATTCGAGCGCTCTAAAGCCCCCAGAACATAGAATGTGACAGCCAATGTCATGCTCATGGTACAGTCACGGTTCTTTTCTGTATAAGTTATAACGTTAAAATATAGTAAGTGAAAACATCTGCACTTCATTATTAGGAGCATATTGAATTTATTGTCTTGATCTTGATTCTTTTGATGGATGGTTTACTCTTCTACCACAAATAAAAGTGTATTTACCCAAACAGTGTTTAACCATGTCTCAGGAGAAGGGTGCCATCTTGATTTTCAGGCCCTGAAAGGATTTTTTCTTCTCCTCCTCTTCTTTTCATTCTTCTCCTCTGTCTTAGTCTTTCCTTCTTCTTCTATTTTAAGATTTCATTTGTTTATTTATTTATTTTATTTATTTATTTGTTTATTTATAAACGTTTATTTTTGAGAGAGAGAGAGAGAGAGAGAGAGAGAGCACAAGCAGAGGAGGAGTAGAGAGAGAGAGGGAGACACAGACTTCAAAGCAGGCTCCAGGCTCCCAGCTGTCAGCATAGAGCCCAACGTGGGGCTCAAACTCACAAACCATGAGATCATGACCTGAACTGAAGTCAGATGCTTAACCAACCAAGTCACTCAGGCACTCCAGATTTTATTTGTTTTTAAGTAATCTCTACACCCAACATGGGGCTCAAACTCACAATGCCGAGATCAAGAGTCAGATGCTCCACCGACTGAGCCAGCCAGTTGCCCCAGGATTTCTTCTTCTTTGATAGTTCATGACACCTGGGCTAATTCAGCAATTTCTGGTCCTGGGAAGGAAGAAAAATTAATCTACTGACCTCATTAAGTCAAGTAATACTTTGTACTGGTTGATCTCAAGTATTTTGGACTTGAAAATAAATTCTTTCTAGTCCAAGTTGGGCATAACTTCTGTACCACAGGCTTCTTTAGATGTAGTTCTTGGAAGTGGCTGTTTTATGTCTTTCCAGGGATGCTTTATTTTGTGCATGTTAGATAGGTAAGTGAAAAATAAAGTTTCAGGGAAATTCCAACCATGTCAAATTCCTCTTCATTCACTTCAGCTTTCTGGATAGAAACAGTTTGAGATTGTACTCCACGATGTTCTTTCCTGAAGAGATGCTTTTGAGTAACCCTTGTTCTTTCATTCCACTGAGCTTTGTTTGTTTGGAATCTTCTCTGTTTGAAAGAAATTATCTTCCCTGAACATGAAGAGTCATGAAGGGTGCTATGTTTGCTTGCTAAATTAAAAAAAAAATCTTTATATGTTACTGGGCCTCAGGAGTGCGACAAGAAAATAGATTCTGGAATAAAAAGTTAAAAAAAATTTTTTTAAAGAGTTTATTTTTAGGGGAGCCTGGGTGATTCAGATGGTCTAGCATCCAACTTTTGATTTCGGCTCAGGTCATGATCTCAGGTTTATGAGATTGAGCCCTGTGTTGGGTTCTGCACTGAGAGCGTGGAGCCTTCTTGGGATTTTCCTCTCTTCTCTGCCCCTAACGCCCCTCTCAAAATAAATAGATTTTTTTTTTAAAAAAGATCTTATTTTTAAGTAATCTCTACACCCAACGCGGGGCTTGAACTCACAACCTTGAGATGAAGAGTCACATGCTCCACCTACTGAGCCAGTCGGATGCCCTCAGAGACAAAATGTTTGAAGAAAAGAAAAATTGTTTACTTGTAAGGAAAAATTTGAATTCAGAAAGAATAGTTCCTCAAAGGATACATGGCTATTTAAGGGACAAATCTATTAAGGTTAGAGTTTATCTCATGCTGGAAAGAAAGAAAAAAAGCAGTTTCTTCATTTGATTTTCTCACTATATCCACTGCGAAAGCATCAGGGAAAAGCTGATTTTGTTAGGGAGACAGTAACTCATGAGGAAGGGGTCAAAGTTTCCTCTATTTGGGAGACTAGAAGTAGACACAGTAGCTCTGTTTTTGTCTTTGTTTTTGGTTTTGCTTATGTATCTCATGAGCAAAGTGCTGGTTTTGTTGTCGTTTTCTTCCTCCGACTTTAAAACATGGTGTGATGTGCATACTTACTCAAAATGGGGGCAAGATTAGTCCCAATGGAAAACTAAGACTTTGCCTGGGAGGCAGCAAAGCCCAACTTCTCTGAATTACCAACTTACGGTGATATTGAAGGGAGAGAGTCTCAAGTCTCATAGCTCCTCCATTTGGCTTAAAAACAATAGTTTTCTGAGATATTACTTATCACTCGATGATAACTAATAACTTCTATCCACTGGAATACATTTTCTTTCCTTTTCACTGTGATTCTTCAGATCTACAACAGCATCCTTTCTGGCTAGGGTCATGTCAGTGGACATAACCAAAGAGTAGACTCATTTTGTTCGGGATTTGATCATATGCTATGTAGTTCTAAAACTGATTTGTGAGAAAAGCTCATTTTTTCAGCAAGTTGGTTAAATATCTCCCATAGTAAGTAAAGAGTATTGTTCATTTCCTACTGAGTGAAATTGATCAAATGTAGAGGTGAGGTATCTATAGCTGGCTGGCATCCAATTAGTCACTGTTAATATTACCACTGGTCAACCTGGAAAATCAGTGGTTAGAAGAAGGTTTACAGTCAGTCACTGAGAATTTGCCATCACTGGCTCAAACACAAAGGAGATACTAAGGTAGTTTCAGTACAGCTGGTGAATTGTTCCAGAGAGTCTCTGCTAGTGCCTACCATTTAAAAATTATAAGGGCTATAAATTCTGGTCCATAATGGAAAAAGCACTGTAGATATGGGTATGAATCTGTTGCTCAGTAAGAAGGATTAAAAATATTATTTTCTCTCTAATCAGATGAATAATTAACATTTGAATGGAAAGATTAAAAACATAGTCCCATGACACCAGGAAAGAGAATCTTAATAACTGTTATTATTCTGAAATTACTATTATATTATCTCACTTGAGTTTTTTTTTTTAATGAAGCTTCTTAGTTGTGAAACCCAATGATCTGAAATATTCAGCTCACTTCTTGAGTGTCGTTAGCCCTCAGCCCTGGCGTGGGAAACATAATGAACCCTTTGGCAATTCACCCAGCAGTGTGTGTAGGAGTTGATTTTTAAAATGCAATTGATCGTTTGTTCCTATAAAATTTCTTTCACAGACACATGCCTCTGTGAAAATGCATTTAACATTAAAAGTCTGACTATAATCTGGATTTTTGGTCTTAAATTGAACTGTTGGGAAAGAAGAAAAGGTGGGTGGAAAGAGGAAAAGAGAGTTAAGTTGAGTTATGGGTATGTTATATCTCTGCCTCTTACTTATAAAAAGAGATCTTATACTTTACTTATAAAATAGATCTCCTTTCTCACTTATAGTAAAATACCAAAGAGTGGTAGAAAATACAATAAATACAAAAATATAATAAAATACCAAAGAGTGATAGAAAAGTAATAGATTTCACTGCCCATAAAAATTAGGCATCATCAATATGATGATCAATAAATATCAATTTAGGAGACGCTGCCAATATTGAATGGCAGAATGAAGAATTTATGTTTTAGTTGCTGTAAAAACTGAGATTAGTAAATCTTGCAACTTTCTCAATGACTGGAATAGAGGACCTCCTACCCGCCAACAAAAGGATCATTAATGTTAATAAGTGTAGGATTTCATGAATCAGTTTTTGCTTTTATGATTCAAAAATTCTGTGGTACTCAGCAATAGTCATCAATGAAATAAGGCCTTATGACTACTGTACCTAATGAACTTACCTATTAATGAACTTACTTAATGTTTATTAAGCATGTACTATGTGTAACACCACTGTTGAGAACTGAAATTTCAAATACGACTAAGATATATTTTCTCTTACAAGTAATTCCTTGTGTAAAGTGATGTGATGATTTGTGGGTTTTAGTTAGGAAAGTAGTTTACCTGTTGCCACTGCTAAATGGATTTTCTAACTTTGACGAAACATCACAAAGGGTTAGCTTGCTCTACTAGAATGTCTGGGTAATGATGTGTTTATTCAAGGCCTTGCACTTTTCTCATATTTTTGTTAGAATCCAGGGCACAGAATCCTGCTCCCTTTGAAACTGCTGCTTAGAACATCGTGGTGTCCAGGAACTTGGCTACATCCAGTTTTACAAAGATGATATCATTGCCATCCAAGTTTACGTTATTCCCAATAAAAAGCAATATGTGCCATCACTTCCAAGTCAGCAAACAACGTACAGAAAGACCACTTTTTAGTCCGTATACCCTGGGAAAGGTAAGAGGCCACAGGACCAGCTGGGAACCTCTAGTTAAGACAAGCTAGTAGGACATCAATGCAGGTACCATCAAGCATGAGAGATGATGTAATGTAAAACCTAATCAGTTATGTACCACCCAGTATGACCCACACTGCTTCTTGGAAAAGCTCTAATTGAAGATACGAACATTTCCGCTGCAAACATGTGCCAGCCGGAAATGGAGATTTTCGACCATAGAGTCATAAGGAAGGGAGAGGCACAGAAGCAAACTCCAAGTGTCCCCACCACCATCCAGAGGCCCAGCCTATGAAGAGGCATGCTTCATCCACGCAGTGAGCAGAGCCCTCTGGCAATGGAGGAGGCCGTGGCCTGGCATGATGCTCTGATGGGGAGCAGAGGGAAAGGCCCGTGGCCTTTCTCATGTGGGTCACGGGAGCCCCACATGTCTGGGAGCTCTGCGTAGTAGAGTCTTCTTTCTAACTCCATAGCTGCCCAGTAGTTCAGGGCCTGCTGGCCATTAGATGAGCAGTCCTCGTTGTTATTTTTGTTAGTGAGCCCTGGATTTCCTACTCCTTCGACTTTTCACCCTGAATCTCACTTCTCCCACTTTTCAAGTCTGCTCTCTGGTGCCAGGTTTTCTTCTAGGACTTTTTCTCAGCTTCTCTTTTGCCATGTCTCTGGCTATCCGAACACTTAAGGCCTCAAACCATTTTCTAAGTTAGGCAGGACATGCATAAGTAGGCCACATACTGACTCCTATCACTCCCATTGCTGCCAACTTACCGCCCACTTTCCACGGTTTAAACGTGGCCCGCCTACCCTTTCACATCCTACTGACATCTGCCTGAAAGATTCTGGTACATTTCTTAGCAATTGACTGGATACTCAATAGGCAGGGTCTTCGCACACACCTACTTTTTGAAAGTTACAACACAGAAGTATATAAAGGCATAGAGTGTATATGTTATGTAAAACACGAAATGAAAGTTGTTCCTTTTCATGACAGCTTCCATATTCTCTGGCGGTATCACAGGTGACTGTTTACTCCGCATCGTTTTGGACCTCTTCAAGGCCCTGCCCATGACACGTACTCACATCCATGTACAGCTGAGTGCGTTTTCCTCATGAACTTGCATCAGTTATCAGTGGATTAAAAAAAATAGTGTTCTGGTTTAACATTAACTAGTGTTTCTCAATTTTTTTTCTTTGTAAGAAACACAACTAACATCACAATCCAGGACACAGATGCTTGTGTCTGTGTATGAAAAATGGAAACAAGGTGTTTATGAAACACAACACTTACCTGTACTATGTTCAATCCACTCTAACGCCTCATGTTCTGTTTTATTTTACTCTATTCTATTTCTTTTTTAATGTTTATTTATTTTTGAGAGACAGAGAGAGACAGAGTGCAAGTGGAGGAGGAGCAGAGAGAGAGAGGGAGACATAGAATTTGAAGCAGGCTCCAGGCTCTGAGCTGTCGGCACAGAGCTCGAAGCGGGGCTCGAACCTACGGACTGTGAGATCATGACCTGAGCCAAAATCGGACATTTAGCTGACTGAGCCACCCAGGTGCCCCTACTCTATTCTTTTAAATTAAAAAAATGTCAGCGGCTACCTGCTGGCTCAACTGATGGATCACAAGCTACCGTTTGAAAAACACTGATTTAAATGGTTTGTCTTGGAGCTTGTGTCTTTGGCTAATTCCTTGGTTTCCTATTTCTAAATACCCATCGCTATTTTTGGTGATGTAAAAATGTATGGCGGTGGCTCCCAGGACTTCAGAGAGGTGGAACATAGGAGTTCTGTAGCTCCATGCTGAACTTCCTTGCACATACAGTTTTTACGTCGTTGTGTAATTGTTTCTATAGGCCGTATAACTGCTAAAGGTGTACCCACTTTACAGCCTTTACAGACTAGGGGGGGCCTGGCTGGCTTGGTTGGTGGAGTATGCAACTCTTGATCCCAAGATCATGAGTTCAAGCCTAGAGTGTACTTCAAGAAAAAAAGGAGGTGTAGATGCTGGACCGAAGAATATGTGTCTTGGAAATCTGCATTGTCAGACTGCCTTCTGAGAAATCATCTGTATGTGTTTTAGAATACATAAATGAACATGGCAACTAGACATGCCCAAGTAACCATAATAGAGCACTAGCAGAATATTCACAGTCTCTCTTGGTGTCCAACCAGTTCATAGATATTTTGTAGGTGTCTATGATGTACACATCACTATGAAATAAATAAAAAAAAGATATATCCCTATTGCTTCAGGTTTCACTCTGGCAATATTCTAAGTGGTCTTCTTTCCTCTTCCCCACCTAGGACTCTTTCTTTTTGGCTCAGTCTTGCTTCACAATTCTCTAGGTTCCCGCACCAACCATCCCAGACCACTAAGTGCCTGTATTCTTGCTTTCAGTCTTCCCAACCTTGAATGCCCTTTTCTGTGCCTACTCACAATTTTGGTTGTGCTCATCCTCTAAGGCTCAGTTCAAACCCACTTCTCCAGACGCCTTCCAAACCCCCCTGTAGGCATGCGGAATTAACTGCCTTTGTCTGAATTTCCACCGCACTTTGCTTTTATGGCACTTAATTAATATTCCTTAGTGTTATAACAGGGTACTTGCTTTCCCTGCTGCAATAAAATTCACATTCCTTATTCTGGCCGTGGAGTCCCCATGTGATATGGACCTGCTAACTTTTCCTTCTTCGCCTCATACAGCTCTCCCCTTTGCCCATTTGACTCGCACTCATGTGCCCTAATAATGCTCTCCAAACATGCCAGGCTTCTTCCCATCCCACAGAACACTCTTCCCCAGACTAGCTCTACATGACCAGTTCTCTTTTGCCATTGAAGAGAGCCTTTCCTGGCTGACCACCTAACATAAAACAGCCTCCCAAACACTCTCTAGCACATAAGCCCATTGTATTTTTTTTTATAGCAGCAATTACTACTTAATTCTCTGATTTGTTCATCGCTTACTAGCTTCATTATCATTTAAGTTGCATGAGAACTGGAATAGTTTTTGTCTTCTTCAGAGTTGTGTCCTCATTATCTAGAACAGTGCCTGGTACATGATAGCTGTTCATTAAATGTTTGTTGGATAAATAAATGAATGAAATATATATTCTTTAATGGAAGACCCTGTGTTGATCTTCTTGGGATCTCTACAATTCCTGAACATGTTAGCTTACACGTGGTTGGAGCTCAATAATATTACAGACTGAATTGATATACCTTAGAAGATAGTAAAAAAGTGAAAAATGAGTAGTAGTAATTTCGGAATCCCTCATAAAATGGGTGACTGTTTTATATATAATGTCAATGCATACATAATAACTATTTTCACAAGCCAAATGTTAACGTCTTCTACATGCAAGACACTTTAAATTGTACTAATTTAAATTTTTGAGCAATCATATATATCATTATTTTCTTTGACCCATTTGGCAACTGAAGTCAAATAGACAAATTTTTGCTAATAGTTACGCAGTTAGTAAAAGCAAGAACTGGGAAATAGGGGTGCCTGGCTCACTCAGTCAGTAGAGTGTGTGAGTTTGAGTCTCACTTTGCATGTAGAGATTACCTAAAATTAAAATTAAAAATAAATAAATAACTAAATAAACTTTTATTTAAGATTACTTAAAAATGAAATTAAAAGTAAATAAATAAATAAATAAATAAATAAACTTTAAAAAAAGAACTGAGATATGGCCTAATTGCCCTCTTGCAATGCAAACATATAAATAATATTATAAAAATCTTTGGAAATTTAAAGAAATGTATTTTTAATGGAAATTTAAAAAATAGCAGTTATTTTGAGCTGATCGGTGCCATTTTTATATTTTACCTGTTAATTGTTTTTTCTTAAGGGTAGAATGGACTTTTTTTTCTTTCCTATGGATTCCGATGATCACAGAAAAGTTATAGCCTCCTGCTTCTTCCCTCTTAGCACCCCAATTTTTGGGCAAGTCTGGATGGCCATGCTCGTGATATGTGTGTTCCATGATGTGTCCATTTTTAGAATCAAAAGTTATGATCTCACGTCTCTTAAAATGACTTTAATGTGGTTTTTAAGTAAGTACTCATTTTCTTTTTTAATGGTAGTGTGAGGTAATAGTTTTAAGGGAATAAATGACAGTGTGGAGAAATACTTTTGTTGTGTGTCACATGTTCAGTGTCTAATTTGTTGGTTTTAGGGCCTTGGTAGAGCCCTGACAACCCAGGCGGGAGCCTCAGGACCCTGCAGTCGCCCCAGGGCATGCGCCCTGTTCCTGTAGCTCCATCACTTGGCATTGGGCTTAAGATGTGCGTGGCAAAGGCTCCTGTCCGCTGGGAAGACATATTTTTTTTGGCTTTTCAACTTTGTAAGATTTTTTGAACTATCATTTTAAAGTGAGGAGATTTCATACATGCACACACATACTCACACACGTGCCCACGCGCCCGCACACACACACACACACACACACATTCCTCTCTGATTTCTCTTGATAGATTAAAATATGCAGCAACAATGGCTCACATGCTGTATGGTAATAATTGACTGCTGAATTACAGCTGCCCCCTTTGGGTAGAGCTTGCACTCTCTCACTGGCCACAGTGGAGAACCCCTAATTGTTTTTTACATCCAGCCCCTCTATTTGAGTCTGAAACTCCTTGGAGTCACGGGAATTTCTTGACAACCTTCGTGGTCACTCTTTCTAACTTGACTGCACTCAAAATAGTATAAGAAAATGAATTGATGGTTTTGCTGCTGCTCTATCATTCCTACATCGTCTGGAGGGGCTCATTCATTATTCTGCTGCCTGGTTCTCAATCTTGGATTCATGTTCGAATCAACTGGAAGCTTTTTATGATGCTGGGACCCAACATTACAGATTCTGATGGAGTCCAGGCATCAGTTTTATAAAAACCTCCCTTGGTGTTTGGAATGTGCTAGTTGGGTTAAGAACTGCTTCTCTAGTTCAGGCTTCGTATAAATTTTATTTTGTTGAGTAATTCAAAACAATGACAAAATCCGATGTGTAGGCAAATGAGGCAAAAAGGGTGTAATTATCGCCAGAAATAGTCAGATCAAAGAAGGGGCTGGTGAGCCGACGGACTGTAAGAAATAAGGTGGAACCTTGGATCCTGTTGTCTTAACACTCTGGAGATCTGCAAGGTTTCTCAGCTGTCCCAAGATCTTTGGGCTTGTCCTTGATTAACAGTAGAATGAGGGGCGCCTGGGTGGCTCAGTCGGTTGGGCGGCCGACTTCAGCTCAGGTCATGATCTCGCGGTCTGTGAGTTCAAGCCCCGCGTCAGGCTCTGTGCTGATGGCTCAGAGCCTGGAGCCTGCTTCCGATTCTGTGTCTCCCTCTCTCTCTGCCCTTCCCCTGTTCACGCTGTGCCTCTATGTCTCTCAAAAATAAATAAACATTAAAAAAAAATTTTTTTGAAAACAAAAACAAAAACAAAAACAAAAAACATTAGAATGAAGAGCCCCTGATGGTGCTGAAGAAATCAAGTTGCTTTTTTCTGAGCATGAACCTCTTTTTCTACAATGTACAAACATATCAATTTCACGTTGGAAGAAAAATGTGCAGAAGGAACGGCTATAGTTTTCCTATACATTGTCAGCTCCCCAAATATTTTAGGTTATAGATTTTACATATGAGTTTTTAGCTCTTCTTTACTATTGTCTACACTGAAGATTCTGGGAAACTCTGTGCTTGTGAATAGATATTAATTTTCATGGCTGATACTTATTGTGGATTAAAATCTAACTTTGAATTAATCACTTTCCTTTTATTTTTTTAATTTTTTAAAATGTTTATTTATTTTTGAGATAGAGACAGAGCATGAGTGGGAGAGGGGCAGAGAGAGAGGAAGACACAGAATCCGAAGCAGGCTGCAGGCTCTGAGCGGTGAGTACAGAGCCTGACATGGGGCTCGAACCATGAACCATGAGATCATGACCTGAGCTGAAGTCAGATGTTTACTGACTGAGCCCCCCAGGCACCCCAATCACTTTCCTTTTAGATTACTACATGAACCTATGTTAAGTCAGTATTGCTAATAAGTGACTTACCGTTATATCCTATATTCTTGAAGTCACATATTAAATAAATTTTATATTCTGAATCTAATCTCTAGAAAATATAATTGACCCATCCAGATATACAGTAAACTTCAAATTGAATACTATAATTCATGTTAATATTAGTAATGTTCCCATTATTAAATAGGATTTTATTAAATAAAGCATTCGAAAATAATTTCAATGCAAACCTTATTTCTCTATCAAAGTAAATGGCTCAGCTTTTGAGGGACCAACATGGCTGAAAAGAAGGAATACCTGCTGCTGGTCTCGGGCGACTCTTAATCTGAGACGGACTAAGACCGAGAAACTCTCAATCGCAGGGATCTGCAGGAAGAGGAGCTGGAGGCTACAGGAAAGGGAACGAAAAGCCTCTGGGAGAAAGAAAGAGAGCCGCGGAGGTGCGGACTGCAGGGAGTGGGCCCCGGGCCCTGGGCCCCTTCCTCCGAAAGACAAGGGGAAGAGAAAGAGCAGCGGGGAAAGTACCTCGAATCCGGGTGGAGAGGGAGTTTATCATCCAGTCCCTATCCGCAAGGCTTTTTGGAGAGAGGGTCTTTGTTCACGGCGGAGCTGGCGGAGTTTTCTTTACTCCAGAGCCAGCGACGCTGTCCCAGCCCCTGACACGGAGAGGCGCGCGCCATCGCTGGATCGGTGCTGAGTCAGAGGCATAATCTGGGTGGGGAAGGCTGAGCGTGTGGGGGTCTCACGACCACCCAGCGGGTCGTGCTGCCCCTGCACCCTGACCAAGTCTAGGACGGACACAGAGGAGGGTTTGGAGACTCCAGGTCCGCGAAGAGAGGCTAGGGAGACGCCATTGTGGTCGCACCGGTGCTGAGGCAGAGACTCAATTTACATAAGGCGTGGTGGTCAGAGCGAGTTAAAGGCACTCAGATGAGCTTGGGGCACGATCACCCAGCAAATTGAACCAGTGCTGGTAACCTGGATGGAGTTGAGGATGGAAACTGAGGAGTGATCTGAGACTGTCAGGGCTGGGAGGGACGCCATTGTGGTCGCACATTCCCACAAAGCCAAACCCTAGGACTCCACCCCCAGCGGAGGAGGTGGGACCCGCCTACACCAGGCCACGCCCCTCCTCATATGGGAGACGCCCTTCTCCCAGAGTGGTAGCCGCAGAGACACAAATACTGCAGCATTGCCTGGATTAATTCTAGGTTAATTCTTCGGTTTTAGATATATTCTTCCTCTTCTCCTTCCTATCTCTCCCCACTTCTAAACCTGTCACCAGGGGGTTTTGGCTTGCTTAAATAGACATTTAACCCACTCTCTCAATGCATGTTCTACACTTCCCTCTTTAATTTCCTATCTCTCTCTATGGAACAGTCAGACAACATAGTGCATCTGGGCAACATCTAACTTCATTTCTCTTTCCTCGCATCCTTCCTTATTCTGATTTCTCTCTTTGTGAATCAAGTCTTCTAATCTCTACCTCGTCAAAGTTCAATTTCTCCTTCTCCCCACACCTGTCCCTACTCTATGTATGCTCTGCCATCAGCAGAGCACACATCCCATCATTATCGTGTAGCTGGTACGTCAGGTTGCATGCCTCCAGAGTGTCGTTTGTTAATCTTTTTTATCTTTTGTGATTTGTTTGTCTGTATTATTGGTCAGTAAGGTTGTGAGTTTGGGTTTCATGTTTGTCAGTCTGACCATTTTCCTTTCCAGGGAGAAATAGGAAATAAACCAATACACACATTGCCAAAATGACCAAACAGAAGAACTCCCCTCAAAAGACTGTACAAGAAATAGTGACAGCACAAGAAATGATGAAATTAACAGAACAAGAATACAGAATGATAAACATAAAAATACTCGATGGGCTTGAAAAAAGCATAGAAGAAAGCAGGGGGACCCTAGAGGCAGAGATCAAGGTCCTAAAAAACGATCTACAGGAATTAAAAAATGCTTTAAATGAGGGGCAAAACAAATTGGAGGTGGCCACAGTGCGGATTGAAGAGACAGAAAAGAGAATAGGGGAATTAGAAGATAAAATTACAGAAAAGGAGGAAGCAGAGAAAAAGAGAGAGAAACTGATTCAGGAACAGGAAAGGAGAATTTGAGAGGTGAGCGATGCAATCAAACGGAATAACATCCATATTATAGGAATTCCAGAGGAAGAAGCGAGAGAGAAGGGGATCGAAGGGGTACTTGAATAAATCATCGATGAGAACTTCTCCAACATGAAGAAGGAAATGGGCATTGAAGTCCAAGAGGCACAGAGAACTCCCCTCAGACGTAACCGGAATAGGCCCTCAGCAAGACACATCATAGTGAAGCTGGGAAAATACAAAGATAAAGAGAGAATCCTGAAAGCAGCTAGGGATAAACAGGCCTTGACTTACAAAGGCAGACACATTAGGGTAGTAGCGGACTTATCCACAGAAACTTGGCAAGCCAGAAAGGAATGGCAGGAAATCTTCAATGTGATGAACAGGAAGGACATGCAGCCAAGAATCCTTTACCCGGCCAGCCTGTCATTCAAAATGGATGGAGAGATAAAGGTCTTCCCAAACAAACAAAAACTGAAGGGATATATCACAAATAAACCAATCTTACAAGAGATCCTGAGGGGGACTCTATGAAGGAAAGGTTGCAAGGAACACAGAGCACCAGAGACATCCATACAAACATGAAACCTACAGACAACACCTTTACTCTAAACCCACATTTTTCAATATTAACACTGAATGTAAACGGACTAAACGCTTCAATTAAAAGACACAGGATAACAGAATGGATTAGAAAACAAGACCCATCTATCTGCTGTCCTCAAGAGACCCATTTTAAACCTGAGGACACCTTCAGACTGAAAATGAGGGGATGGAGGACTATCTACCATGCTACAGGAACTCAGAAGAAAGCTGGAGTAGCCACACTTATATCAGACAAACTGGACTTTAAAGTAAAAGATGTAATAAGAGGTGAAGAAGGGCATTATATAATAATCACAGGGACTATCCATCAGGAAGAGCTAACAATTATAAATATCTACGCGCCAAATTCTGGGGCACCCAAATTTGTCAAGCAACTAACTACAAATGTAAGCTATCTTATTGATAAAAATGTGCTAGTTGCAGGGGACCTTAATACCCCACTCACAGCGCTGCATAGATCCACTAAACAGAGAATCAGCATGGAAACAGTGGACCTGAACGACACGTTGGAACAGATGGGCCTGACAGATATCTTCAGGGCCCTTCATCCAGAAGCAAAGGAATTTACATTCTTCTCAAATGCGCATGGTACATTTTCCAAGGTAGATCACATTTTGGAGCACAAGGAAGCGCTGAATAAGTATAAAAAAATTGAGATCACATCATGCACAATTTCAGACCACAATGCTTTGAAACTTGAAATCAACCACAGGAAAAAGTCTGGGAAGCCCCCCTCACAAACATGGAGGCTAAAGAACAACCTACTAAAAGACGAATGGGTCAACCAAACAATCAGAGAAGAAATTAAAAAATACATGGAAACAAATGAAAATGAAAATACAACAATCCAAACACTTTGGGATGCGGCAAAGGCAGTCCTGAGAGGGAAATATATTGCATTCCAGGCCCATCTCAGGAAACAAGAAAAATTCCTAACACAGATTCTAACAGCACACCTAAAGGAACCAGAAGCAGAACAGCTAAGAGAGCCCAAACCTAGCAGAAAGAGAGAAATAACAAAGATTAGGGCACAAATGAATCATATGGGAACAGAAAAAGTAGTGGAACAGATCAATGAAACTAAGAGCTGATTCTTTGAAAAAATAAACAAAATTGATAAACCTCTAGCCAGGCTCCTCAAAAAGAAAAGAGAGAGAAACCAAATCAATAAAATCACGAATGAAAATGGAGTGATTACAACTGATCCCTCAGAAATACAAGCAATCATCAGAGAATGTTATGAAAAACTCTAGGCCGTCAAATTGAACAACCTGGAAGAAATAGACAAATTCCTAAACAGCCACATGGTACCAAAACTCAAACGGGAAGAAATAGAAAACTTGAACAGACCCATAACTAGTGAAGAAATTGAACCAGTTATCAAAAATCTCCCAGTAAATAAAAGTCCAGGGCCAGATGGCTTCCCTGCAGAATTTTACCAGACATTTAAAACAGAGTTAAGGGGCGCCTGGGTGGCTCAGTCAGTTGAGCGTCTGACTTTGGCTCAGGTCATGATCTCAAGTCTGTGAGTTCGAGCCCCACGTCGGGCTCTGTGCTGACGGCACAGATTCAGTGTCTCCCTCTCTCTCTGCCCTTCCGTTGCTCACCCTCTGTCTCTATGTCTCTCAAAAACAAACAAACAAAACAACAACAAAAACAACAACAACAGAGTTAATACCTATCTTCCTCGAGCTGTTCCAAAAACTTGAGACGGAAAGAAAACTCCCGGACTCATTCTATGAAGCCAGCATCACTTTGATTCCCAAACCAGATACAGACCCAGCAAAAAAAAAAGAGAACTACAAGCCAATATCCTTGATGAACATGGATGCAAAAATTCTTAACAAGATATTAGCAAATAGAATCCAACAGCATATAAAAAGAATTATCCACCACGATCAAGTAGGATTCATCCCTGGGTTGCAGGGATGGTTCAACATTCGTAAATCAATCAACGTGATACATGACATTAACAAAAGAAAAGATAAGAACCATATGATCCTGTCGATTGATGCAGAAAAAGCATTTGACAAAATACAGCATCCCTTCTTAATAAAAACTCTCGAGAAAGTCGGGATAGAAGGAACATACTTAGGCATCATAAAAGCCATTTATGAAAAGCCCACAGCTAATATTATCCTCAATGGGGAAAAACTGAGAGCCTTCCCCCTGAGATCAGGAACACGACAGGGATGTCTACTCTCACCACTGCTATTTAACATAGTGTTGGAGGTCCTAGCATCAGCAATCAGACAAGAAAGCAAAATAAAAGGCATCAGGATAGGCAAGGATGAAGTCAAACTTTCACGTTTTGCAGACGATATGATACTTTACATGGAAAACCCAACAGAATCCACCGAAAGCCCACTAGAACTGATCCATGAATTTGGCAAAGTTGCAGGATACAAAATCAATGTAGAGAAATCGGTTGCATTCCTTTACACCAACAATGAAACAATAGAAAGAGAAATAAAGAAGTGAATCCCATTCACAATTGCACCAAAAACCATCAAATACCTAGGAATAAGCCTAACCAAAGATGTAAAAGACCTTTACGCTGAAAACTATAAAAAACTTGTGAAGGACATTGAGGAAGACACAAGGAAATGGAATAACATCCCATGCTATGGATCGGAAGAATAAATATCGTTAAAATGGCAATACTACCTAAAGCAATCTACACATTCAATGCAATCCCAATCAAAATTGCACCAGCATTCTTCTCAAAGCTAGAGCAAACAATCCTAAAATTTGTATGGAACCACAAAAGACCCCGAAAAGCCAAAGTAATTCTGAAGAATAAAACCAAAGAGGGAGGCTTCACAATCTCAGATTTTAACCTCTACTACAAAGCGGTAGTCATCAAGACAGCATGGTATTGGCACAAGAACAGACACATAGACCAATGGAACAGAATAGAGAACCCAGAAATGGACCCACAAGCATATGGCCATCTAATCTTTGACAAAGCAGGAAAGAGTATCCAATGGAAAAAAGACGCCTCTTTAACAAATGGTGCTGGGAGAACTGGACAGCAACATGCAGAAGAATGAAACTAGACCACTTCCTTACACCACTCACAAAAATAAACTCTCGTTATTAATGGATTAATGGATGAAGGATCTGAATGTGAGACAGGAAACCATCAAAATCCTAGAGGAGAAAGCAGGAAAAAAACCTCTTTGACCTGAGCCACAGCAATTTCCTATGCGACACATCTCCAAGGGCGAGGGAATTTAAAGCAAAAATGAACTATTGGAACCTCATCAAGGTAAAAAACTTCTGCATGGCAAAGGAAACAACCAACAAAACTAATAGGCAACTGATGGAATGGGAAAGGATAATTGCAAATGACATATCGGATAAAGGACTAGTATCTAAAATCTATAAAGAACTTACCAAACTCCTCACCCAAAAACCAAATAATCCAGTGAAGAAATGGGCGGGAGATATGAATAGACATTTCTCCAAAGAGGACATTCAGATGGCCAACAGACACATGAAACGATGCTCAAAGTCACTCATCATCAGGGAAACACAAATCAAAACCACACTGAGATACCACCTTACACCGGTTCGAGTGGCTAAAATGAATAAATCAGGAAACTATAGATGCTGGCGGGGATGTGGAGAAGCAGGCACCCTCCTACACTGTTGGTGGGAATGCAAACTGGTGCAGCCACTCTGGAAAATGGTGTGGAGTTTCCTCAAAAAAATGAAAATAGAGCTACCGTATGACCCAGCAATAGCCCTGCTAGGGAATCTACCCAAGAGACACAGGAATGCTGATGCATAGGGGCACGTGTACCCCAATGTTCATAGCAGCACTTTCGACAATAGCCAAATCATGGAAAGAGACCAAGTGCCCATCAACTGACGAATGGATAAAGAAGATGTGGTACATATATACAATGGACTACTACGTGACAATGAGAAAGAATGAAATCTGGCCATATGTAGCAACATGGATGGAACTGGAGGGTATTATATTAAGTGAAATAAGTCAGTCAGAAAAAGACAGATACCATATGTTTCACGAATAGGTGGACTTTGTGAGACTAAGCAAAATCCAGGGGGAGGGGAAGAGGGGAAAGGAAAAAAAGACACAGAGAGGGAGGGAGATAAAACATAAGAGACTCTCAAAGACTAAGAACAAACTGAGGGTGAGGGGGGTGAGGGAGGTGAGGGAGGGAGGATTGGGGGTGATGGGCATTAAAGAGGGCACATGTTGGGATAAACACTGGGTGTTATATGTAAACCAATTTGAAAATAAACTATTAAAAAAAGAAAAAAGAAAAAAAAACAAAGTAAATGGCTCGGGAAACCCAGTTTTTGCATTTATTAATTTTTATGTTAAAGAAATTTTATAATTATGTTCCATTATATATGTTACGATATACAAAAAGACCTTGAATTGCAAGTAACTTGTTTTGGGAGTGTTCCACAAGATAAGCAAACATTTCTAATAAATTGTAACTTGATAAACGAGCGATGTCTTGCGGTATGAGTAGTACGGGATGCCGAACATGAAACGAACACAACCAAACCAATGGTTCTTGAAATTCACTTTGAGATACAAGTGCTTTGGATTACAAGCATGTTTCTGGAATTAATTATGCTTGCAAATCAAGGTTTCACTGTAATATATATGTTACTTATGGTAATGTAGTCATATTATAAACTTCAACTTTGCATTTAAATTTTATATTTACGATTTAGCTCTGCCTTAGTAATTATATGTTGAATTGTATATATTTGAAATTCATACAATTGAAGAATTTTATAATGCATATTTTCCACTTAGACTAGTCTGATGTAATTATTCCAGTTTGCTGTGGTTTTATTATGTTTATTTATTAATTAATGCATAAATCCTGATTTGAGGAGGACTTAATGTAGACACAAATAACATAAACCTGTCCTCAAAGAGTTATCTATAAAGCCAAAAAACCATATAAAAACAGATACTAAGATCTACCAAGAAGTGAATTAAAAAAATATGATGTTATTTTCCAGGATTTTGTGATGCTTATAGAATGTCAGAGGTTTTTGTTTTTGTTTTTTTTTAATATTTTATTTTTAAGTAATCTCTACACCCAATGTGGGGCTCGAACTCACGAAATGTGAGATTGTGACCTGAGCCAAAACCAAGAGTCAGATGCTAAACTGACTGAGCCATCCAGGCCCCCCTGGTAATAGTTTTGTAATGTCTTTCTAGCAAAAGAACGTAAAGACAGTTGTCTTACCTCTAGCATGATTAATTGACATTTATTTTGGTAATGCTATGTAAATTTTTAGAATTGTCAAATTTGGGGAAACTTCCATAAGTTTCTTTCATATATGAGCTGTGAGATTTGGAAGAATTTTCCACAGATTAACTTTTTGGCTGTCTATGTCTCACATCTTGTTTTTCCTCCATTCCCACATACTTCTGTGCTGAGTGCCATAGAACACGTGTGACAGAGGGGAAGATGGAGTGGAAAGATCCAGAATTAATGACAGTTAAAATGTCTTATGATAATTCTACAAAAACTTATGACCACATGGACACGTTGCTAGGGCCCCTCCCACGTCTTAGTGGGAGAGCAAGGGAAAAGCTTAAGTTTTACTCTCTTTATTGTAAACTTCACATGTAACAATGGAATTAAAATACAAAATAATCTCAAAACTCTGGACCAAAACAGAGGACATTTAATTCAATAAAAGTAAAACCAAATAGTTAGAGTCAAAGCATTAATTTTACAAACACAAGTTAAATGGCATGTAGTAATGGGTCAGAGGTTTTAACTGACCTTCATTTAAAAAAAATTTTTTTTTAAACTTTTAAAAATATTTCTTTCTTTCTTTCAAGAGAGAGCACAAGCCAGGGAGGGGCAGAAAGAAGGAGAGACAGAATCCTAAGCAGGCTCTGCACCATCAGCTCAGAGCCTGATGTGGGGCTTGAACTCAGGAACTGTGAGATCATAACCTGAGCCGAGATCAAAAGTCCATTGCTTAACTGACTCTGCCACCCAGACACCCCAGTTGGCCTTCATTTTATTATGAATGAAGAGTGTGATGCAAACATAGAAATAGCTAGCATAATAGGTCATGTTAATAGAAATAGTTTTCAGATCATGGGACCTAATAATCCCGTGAAAAGTTGCCTTGGTCAGAAAGCAGCTTCCATATTATGCCATAATTCTGATGCCATAATTTAGGAGGCATAGGGACTAACTAGGTTGCATCCAGAGTAGGACATTCTGGTGAAGAGAACCTCATACAAAAGTTGTTCTGAATTGCCAAAGTGGGCAGGGATGATACCAATTTGTGTTTTATTTCAATGTAATCGTTTTCTGGTGATACTTGCCATGGACTTGGCCATTCCTTGAATACCTGAAGGAATTGAAGTATAAAAAATGTGACCACATACCTATATCGAAGAAGGGATTTCTGTAACAACAACACTTACGCAGCACATTTTCCAGGTACTGATGTAAACACTTGCAAAGGGTAAAGAGCAGGAATAGATGGTTCCCTTAGCTTCTTTCTCTAATATTTGGTGGTTCTGAGGAAGTGATTTTATTTATTTTATTTTATTTTGTTTTAATTTCAATGTTTATATATTTTTGAGAGACAGAGAAAAAGCATGGGTGGGGGAGAGACAGAGAGACAGGAAAACTCAGAATCTGAAGTAGGCTCCAGGCTCTGAGCTGTCAGCACAGAGCCTGACATGGGGCCTGAACCCACGAACTGGGAGATCATGACCTGAACCGAAGTCAGACACTCAACCGACTAAGCCACCCAGGTGCCCCTGAGGAAGTGATTTTAAAAAAACCATTGCTCTAGCTGACAGCCCAAGACATTGCTATTCCCCTCCTCCACTAATTCCACTTATATGCATATGCAGATTTCTGATTGAGATGATCCACCTTATACTTTCAAAATGTTGTACATTCAAAGTCTATTCTTAGGGAAGGGAAGGTCAGAGTTCCTGTTACTTTTTGCATCATCAATCTTGGTGTAAAATTTTGTGTAATGGGTAAAAGTAAGAGTGTGGACTCTGAAACCAGACTACCTGCTTCTCCACTGTATCACTTAACCTGTACACTTTCTGCATGTCGGCTTCTCTAACTATAAACTGGAGGTCATGATAGGAACACTTCATGAGACCGTTTTGAGGATAAAATTACTTATTCCATATAAACCACTTAGAATGGTGTTGGGTACATAGTATAATTTAAGTTCTTTAAGTTCTACTTGCTTCCAATAGTTGTCACTAACATCACCTGCTTTTATTTTTCTTTTCATCCATCCACCCACCCACCCATACATCCATCCATCCATCCATCCATCCATCCATTCAATCTACACACATTTGTTTTGAGTGCCTAACATGGACCGGCACTGTGCTAGGAGATGACAATTTAGTTGTGAACATGGCACACATGGTCTCTGACTTTATGAAATTTATAACCTAGCAGATTTTTTTATTTTATGTGATTTTATTTATTTTAAAGAGGGGGGGCAGAGGAAAAAGAGAGAATCTTAAGCAGGATCTACGCCCAGCATAGAGCCGGATGCGGGGCTCCCCATAGAGCTCCATGTGGGGCTCAATCCCTGGAACATGAGATCATAACCTGAGCCGAAATCAAGAACTGGGTGTTTCACTGACTGAGCCTCCCAGGCGCCCCTAATCTAGCAGATTTTTTTACATAGTCAATATCAAAACCAGGAAAAGGTATTTGTCAGTAGCACAGCTAGCAACTTGCCAGTAATGCTTCTTAAGGATAATTAATAGTAGTCCTACAACATGAATTCTACTAAAAGCTTCAGCCTCTGTGGTCCTTAATTTTACTGAAAGTGTGTGTATGTGTGTTTGTGTGTGTACGTGTGTGTGCATGTATGTTTTGTTTCTTTAAGAAAGTTTTTAATCATAAGACTGATTGAAAGCCAGAAATCAAGCATGGCTACCCAATCCGTCTGTGATCATCCTCTCTCTCTGGTTATTGTTCTTGTTATTATTTTCCTTTGGTTATTATTATTGTCATCATTGCTATTATTCTCTTACAGGTGGGTGAAAATTTTCTGGGAAAGTGGAGATCGGGAGGATCAGATTCTATAACTTTCTCCTTGTTGGTGAAGTTCTACCAGAGGATACTACTAATTATAAGCAATCAAATGAACCGCTGTGATCTATCAACAGTGAAAGATACGTGAGTAATAATGAGAACACAGGGGTTTATAGCTTCTTGGTTAACCAAAGTCTTTAGCAAGCTCTCCAAGGGCAATCTCCTTTTCTGTGGAGACCGAATCCTTTCCCAGTCTTTAAAACACGGTGGAGTCTTTAAACTGTTATTGGCAAGTTAAGGGATTTTGAGGTCTTCTCAAAAAAAATGTTACATGCTGTTAATTGAACTGTCCTCTGTTAACACTTTCAGTAGAATAAATAGACGTATGTTCTTGGGATTTGAGCTTGGAATTTCTTGGACTTGTGTAAATGTTAGAGCAGCTACTCAGATCTTCGAGCCATTTCCTTTGTATTCTGAGTTCAAATTGGAAGCTCGGCTTCTAACACGCCTTGGCAAGTCTTTCTTCTCTGCAATTAACACGTTCAGTTTAATACCAGTCAATCGAACGTCATATTACTTTTATGCCCTTAACTTAGCTTTGCTACATACCATGAACATGTGTGTGTTTAATATTAAATTTGAATTAAAGTGTTATTTCTGAAGGGGTTTTTCCCCTCTTCTTTCTCCATTTTTTGAGTGAAACCATGACTTTGTGGCAAAACTACTAAGACAAACCTGTGATTTTCATTAAAAATTTTAGGGACAAACATTCTTTCCTAATTATAAGTATAGAGTGAGTGGGTCCAAGAATTTGTGTACCAATTTCAAAATGTCAGCTACACCCTTGTTTTTTTCTGTTTGCTCAAGCCAGTTGGATTCTTTAAGATCTTGAAAGAAACACATTTTCTTTTGATTAGTAACAGTGCATCAGACCTGTTCAGTGCAGTCAATCAAGCAAGTGCACCCAATCCAGACCCCAATTCCAGGGCACCAAAGCACATATGAAGGGTTTTTAAATTAAAATTTCCACCTAAAATTTATGTTATATAAATTTTGCCATTTTGACCATTTTTAAGTATGCAGTTCAGTGGCGTTAAGTTCATTCACGTTTTTGTGTGTCCATCACCAGAACTTTTTCATCTTCCCAAACTGAAACTCTGAACCCGTTAAACAGTGGCTCCCCATTTTCCCTTCTCCTAGCCCCTGGAAACCACCATTCTATTTTCTGCCTTTGTGAATTTGACTACTCTAAGTACTTGATTTAAGTGGAATCTTACCATTATTTATCCTTCTATGTCTGGCTGATTTCACTAAGGATAATGTCTTCGAGGTTCATGCATGTTGTAATATATGTCAGAATTTCCTTCCTCTTTAGGGCTGAATGCTATTCCTTAATATACATAATATATAATATATGTCATATGTTCTATATATAATATTATCTATATTTTATCCATTCATCTGTTGAGGGACTATGGCTTGCTTTACCTTTTGGCTATTTCAAATAGTGCTGCTCTGAATACAGGTGTACAAATATTTTCTCAATTCCCTGCTTCCAATCTTTTGGGTCTATTCTCAAAAGTGGAATTGTTGACTCATATGCTAATTCCATTTTTAAGTTTTCAAGGATCCATAGCTGTTGCCCTATTTTTTACATCCTGACCACTAGCGCACGGGGTTCCAATTTCTCCGTGCCCTCACCAACACTTGTCTTCTTTTCAAATAGCCATTGTAATGGGTATGTACAAAGGCTTTAAAAATGTTATTGATGTGCTATTGAGGGCTTCTCTATGCAGACACAAAAGGTACAAAATTAAGTATTTTTTACTGGATACATGCCAAAACATCAGATTTCCTAATTATGGATCCCTGTTGTAAAGTTAGCTTCGAATATGGTATTTTAGTAAGTAACACACCTTAAGGTATAATAGAATAGTAGATGCATTGAATAAAAATGTGTAATGAGTGGAGGAAAGAAAAAATAGAGATGAACAGCCGAAGATCTCCAAATTGAACTAGAGACTCTTCCCAACCGGTATTTGAAACGTGCCAATTAATGGCTAGGGTTCCGGGGTACTTTTCAAAACCCATACAATATGTTATGATGCAACTTTGTAACTTATATTAGGTCAAAAGAGAAAAAAATACTCAACACACTTGTTTCTGAAGTCAGAATACATTCATCAGTGTTTGTTTTTTTATGAGCCATTGTTAAAGCTCTATAGTTTTGGTTTTACAAATACATTCGGTATATGACAACACATTCCTGTGTTTATGCCCTTTTCTCCCACAGGCTTTTCACCATTTTCAAGGTTCATTACCCTGACCTGAACTCCCAGTTTTGCCCTGGTAGAAAGTGGATTACTTCATTAGCAATCCAGAAGTGCCAGGTGAAAATCTATCTAACATCTACCTCTCTGGAACAAATATGCCCAGGTTACTGGTAATATACACATGTGGTATCGTTTTTCCATTATTTGGAACATACAGAACTAAATTAATAACAGTTCTTACAAGACCCTGGGGGTTTGTGTAAAGGAATTTTGATCTCCTTAGGAAGGGCTCGCCAGTACTCTCAGGAGAGATGCACTTGACTTTTGACCTCTTTTCAAAGGCACCTGTGTGAGCTTTTAAAATCCACTACCACCAATTATCCACTTTCAACCTGAAGTGTTTAAACCTAGGGCCACATTAACTGAGCTTAGCACATAGCCATGTCATTGTAGACTTCCTGATGTGAGGCGATGTCTTGACATAGTTAAAAGGGAGTTTAGGGATGGGGCATGAGATTAATCAGGTCCTCCTACTGACAGCTTCAAACAAAGAAGCCTTTTAGCCACCTGGTTTGTGTCTCTCACACCTGCATTCAGATTGCTGGGACAAAGCTTTATACCACTGCCTTGATCCCATTCTTCTCGGGTACTTGTTTGTGGCTATGCCGCTTCGCTTAATGGCTCTTTCAAAAAGACAGCACAGAAGATGCAAATAAACAGCTTCCTCTTTGGGGGAAAAGCGGCACTGGCGGAATTGTAGCCATTTAGCAAA
This sequence comes from Paguma larvata, assembly GCA_030068075.1. Taxonomy (NCBI): domain Eukaryota; kingdom Metazoa; phylum Chordata; class Mammalia; order Carnivora; family Viverridae; genus Paguma; species Paguma larvata. The sequence goes on from CM057827.1 coordinate 3,989,363, forward strand.
TCGGTTCATAATCGACTTCTATGAAATTCTGTGTGCACGTCTTGAAGACTTTTAGAAAGGCCACCGTTCGTGGTATATTGGAGTTACATGCATCATTCTTTCCTCTGCGATCATGTTCTTGGAAATTTAAACCAGGGTGAATACAGATTTCTCTCTCTTTGCTTCACCCCATTGTCCATTGGCTTCTTTGGCAGTAAGTGTGGCTTTGATTGGAGTCTCCGCGCTTATTAAATGTAGGATTTTTACTTTTTACTTCTGGTGCAGAGGACTTCAGCACTGTGGTACTAAGTTACCACAGCAGGCCAGGGGGACTGTGAGACTGAGGCTCCAGTTGACTCACACAACCCTTCGGCCTTCGCACACTGCGAAATTTCAACAGTCAGTGTCTGCATTGTTCGCCATAACCAAGTAATGCAGAAATATTAGAGGCCTGGTTGAGTTCATATTCGATGCCTGGTTTAAATCACCGATGTTGTAAGATCTGGCCATGGACTAAAATAAAATTCCAAATGTTTTCTGGTTCTAGTTTTTGATATTTTTTTTTCGTATGAAAAGTAAAACCATACAGAATCTCCCGATTGCACAATGGAGCACAGTTCCAGGGCCATGCTAATAATTTATCCCAGTTTAGCCTTCACAGAGTTATGCAATGGCTATTTCAAATACTCTCGTCTAAGCCATCTGATCTTGAGGTTCAAGAGTCATTTTGCTGGACAGAGTGGAGTCTCCTCTCCAGTATGTGTTTGGCGGGTAAGACAACCTGCTACTCTTCTGTGGAGAACTAGGTTTCTCTACGTTTCTGCTTTCAATTGCTTTAACTGCTTATATTGCCCCAATAGCTATCTAGTGCTGTATCAAAGGTCACTCTGGTGTTAATAATAACAATGACAACAGCCACAGAAACGGTAATGATGAAGAATATGCATCAAGTACTGTGCTAAGAATTTTATGTGTTTTCCCTCATCTACTTCTTTAAGCAACCGTATGAGAGAGAGACAATGCCCAGCTTAATGATGAGGAAACTGAGGCTCAGAGAAGAAAGTAACTTGCCCAAGTCATATACTTCTCAAGTGAGAGAGCCAGAATTTGAAGCCTGGCACTCTGACTGTAGAATCCATGCTCTCAGTTGGAGTACTATTTAAAAAGTCCCACACCTGGGCTAATTTTTGAAAATGAGAACTAGGTTATCTACATTGGAAGAAATTCACAGAATGAGGGGAAACTGCCAGAGATAGATGCGCAGGAATTTGGAGTATCATTATTTTCTCTTCTTGATTTTTTCCTTTAATAGTAAGGAGATGGCACAGAGTGAGGAAAAAGGGATGTGATATTCCCTCCCACCTCACGTATACCTTTGATAATAATGAAAAGTTCCTTTATAATACAGTGTAGTTGAATGAATATAAATGAAATATTCACTTCCTTTATATTGATTTTGTTTATTTATTTATTTTAGTACTCTCTACACCCAACGTGGGGCTTGAACCCATGACCCCGAGGTCAAGAGTCCCACTCTCCCGGGACGAAGCCTGTCAGGCACCCCTCCTTTCTATTGATTTTGGAAACACGTTTTTTTTGTAAACTTTTATTGGAGCGCAGGCGACATTATGAATATATTGTTAGGGCAATGTTTGCAGATTGATGACAACTAGTATTTATCACATAATTAAGTCAGTGATCTGTCTTGACCTATAGATAATGTCTCCCATCTCAGTAATGGTGAAGAGTCTTTACCATACTTGGAAGGCTGTTGAGGAAGAAATAGGTTTGGCACATGTGTGTGAGTGTCAATCTGTTTTTTCAGTCCTCATGTCTGGGTTCACCTCTTTCAGTTTTTTAAAAATTTTTTTTAACATTTATTTTTGAGAGAGAGAGAGAGGGAGAGAGAGGGAGGGAGTGTGTGAGTGGGGGAGGGGCAGAAAGAGAAGGAGACACAGAATCTGAAGCGGGCTCAGGCTCTGAGCTGTCAGCACAGAGCCAGATTCGGGGCTCGAATCCACAAACTGTGAGATCACGACCTGAGCCGAAGTTGGATGTTTAACCGACTGAGCCACCCAGGTGCCCCACTTCTTTCTACCTCTGTGTCACAAAAGAAGCTCAGTGGGAAAGGAACAGTAGGTAACAAACAGGTGTAATTCATTTGCAGGCACCCAACCTGGCCAGTCATTGAGTGGATTCACTCTTCGTGGTAAAGTTTCTGTGCAGACACACGGGTCACTATAGAAGTTCCCAAGAGCGTGCAGACACTAACGCTATCAAAATGATGCTTCAGGAAGCCAGAAGAGCAGGGAGACAATTGTCATTTCAGTGTTGCCACCTAGTGAAATCGCCGTCCAGTTCGTTCTCCCAGCTCCTCCTTTGCCTGCCCAGCTCACCTCCGTCAACAAATTAACATACCGCCAAGAAAGGATTTTAGGAACCAGAGCTGGAAAGACCTCTAGGTCAAGTCCTCTGTCAAGCCTGAAACAGCATCCCACCCTGTGAGCCCTTTCTAGTGTTTCCTCATCTTAAAATGTCTTGAGTCTAAATTGTCCTTTCTTACCTTTATCCCATTACTTCTAGTTACAACCTCCTTTGTCATGCCAATTAATTCCCCTGTCCTTTGTAGACAATTATACATCTTTAGTCGTTCCTTGGATTTCATTCTTTGATCCCTCCCCCTCCCCCCACATAAGCTCACCCCTCTGGCCATTCAGCAATTCTGTCTGACTTGCCCTGAACTCTACACACTGTGCACCTTTCTCACTGTGGGGTCCCCAAAGCTTGAATGGTTCCTCCTGAGTGTGGAGCCAGTATAATCTTTCTTTCTTAATATGGGCTACTGCTGCCTGAAACTTCAAAAAGTGGTATATGAGTTTACTTTGGCTACGAGATTGCCTTTGTTGAGAAAATTCTTATTTGATTATTTGTACATAGTATTTGTACACTATGCCTGGGATCATGCTGCTCTCTAAATCAGCATCGTCCAGTCGAAATGAAACATGAGCCACACATGTAACTTTTTAACTTCTCTAGTAGTCACATTAAGAAAAGTCAAAAGGCATATATATATGAGATTAATTTTAATAATGTTTAACTTAGTATATCAAAAATTATCATTTCATCATGTCATCAGTCTTAAAAATTATTAATGGGGTATTTAAACTCTTTTTTCCAATGAAATCTTGGAAATCGATGTGTGTTTCATACTTCCAGCACATCTCAATCTTGATACTGTGTATTTATCAAAATACAGTTCTCAACCTGGATTTAGATTTTATAAAATTTACTATCGAGGAGGTAGACTTGCATGCCAGGTTGTTTTGGACACACTTAAAAGTTCTCCAATAACTAAATTATCAGTGTTTCTATTTAATTTCAACAAATGAAATGAAATGAAAATCCAGTTCCTCCATCTCATTAACCACATTTCATGTACTCAAATGTGGCTGATGGCTGCCATTTTGGACCGTATTATCGAACTCTGCCATAATTCTAAGTGCTTGCTTCTTCTCATACATGTACTTCAACTTCTGCTTCCCCAGGGCCTTTTGGACTTTTGATCACGTGCCCTTCTTTGGGGGAAGGGGCTTTTGCTTTTGTTTTCCTCTTTGAATTTCGATGAGGCATCTACTTTGTTGAGGGTTTTTGTAATAGAAGTTCTTATATTTAGGATTATATTTCAAGTATTAGTGTTATGGTTTTTAAATGCATTTACGTTAAGTAACACAAAATTAGTACACCATCATGAAAAGATCTTAGAAATCAGAAGTGAAAACACCTATAAGACATGGAGGCTGGAAAATAGTTGCCCAGTCCTGGCTTTATACTGAAATACAAATGTTCTTTCTTTACTTTGTCATAGAAATGCCAATGAAGCTTAGAGAACCAATTAGGTTACCTCACAGGCTTTATCAATATTTGTGTAGTTTGAGCCAAGGACACTAAATCTTGTTGTTTTGCTAATCTTTGCATTGCATGCTTAGTAATAATTCGGATTGTGTTGTAGTCCTTGTAATGACGAAGGGTAAGCCTTAAGCATTCCAAACAATATTATTTCAAGCAAATGCTTAGGAAGAGAAATAATTTAGAGTGGTGGGGATTCCCAGTGACCCCGAGGTGCAGCCTGAAACTTGCATTATGGAGAGAAGAGCTTGTCTCCCAAAGTGGGGCTGAGCACATGGTTTGGAGGACCTTAATACACTTAGTTGATTAATGCCATCAACATAATAGCTGGTTAATACTAGTATTCAAAAGGATTCTGTGCACCAGTCCTTCCTCTGAACCTTGGTCCAGACTTTTCAAAGAACGTTTATTTGTTTTAAAGTGAAGGACATTTTTTCACCTATCTCTTTTCTTAAGAACTATTTCCCAACTCCCCCTGATTCTTTTTCTCTCTGTCCTTGCTCGCAGATCTCCTTTTTCCCCATTACACAAATGATCACACTGCAAACGCTTTTCCTGAATTAATATTTTATTTGCTTTCCTTGCAGTTCTATGGCACCCATGATCTCTACTTGATCCACCTGCTTCACATTTTAGGTTTTAAACTTGCATTCAGAATTTTTCACAAGGTTGTTTTAATTAAAGTTCAACACACAAATATAAGAGGAAAATAAGGGGAGAAGGTGGCCAAAAGTTATCATATAATCTTGTTCATAAGTCTACATGAATGTATTTTGGAGTGGTCTGCACTATCGTAAAGTACTTTGTAGCATTCAAAGTGAGAGTTGCACAGAAAGGTTTTCATTTTACATGGACTCCTTAACAGCTCTGTGAGTCTTTCAGTTTGGAATACTTTGGATTTCTTTGACAAGAACCAGTTTTACTACACATCTCTTCCAGCCTTCCCAGCACCTCTAACATATTTTATCCCCTTTAGCTTCCTGCTGTGGTCTTGAAATGATCAGTTGCAGCTACTAACAAAACTACTTTGTATCTACTTGCTATTTTGTAGTTATGAAATTACTTAAAGCATTATTTCACTTCAAGTTCAAATTCCTGTGAGGAAGGGCAGATACGGTTATATCCATTTGTTAGGTAAGAAATGGAAGCCTGCCAATAAATTCACCTGCCTAAAGATACCCAGTTTAGCCAAATACCCAGGTCTTTAGATAACAGCCCATTCACTTTTTCGTCCATCCATTCACCCATAATCTTTCTCCAAAGGATCTGAGATGACTGTTTTCCAACCTCACACTCTTCTTTACACTGTACAGCTAGTAAAGAGACGCCATTCCCATCCACATAATACCCTTGTAGTATAACCCACCCCCATAATCGAGCCTAAAGAGAAAAATCTCCATTTTACTAGGCTATTAGTTGCGGTGAGCTAGTACGATTTCTTTCTATACCGAATTAGTTTATCCAAACTTCTTTCAAGATGTCAAAAAAAAAATGTGGCTTTTCCTAGTTACTGCCACAAACCAGTAAGTTATCTCTCTGTGTTTTAGGTCAATATGAATGTCTGATTACATTTACATTATACTCAGTGGCAGATTAAAAACACTGGTTTCTGGGGCACCAGGGTGGCTCAGTTGGTTAAGCGTCTGACTTGGCCTCAGGTCATGATCTCATGGTTGGTGGGTTTGACCCCGTGACGGGCTCTGTGTTGACAGCTCAGAGCCTGGAGCCTGCTTCAGATTCTGTGTCCTCCCTCTTTCTCTGCCCTTCCCCTGCTTGTGCTCTCTCTGTCTTGAAAAGAAATTAACCTTAAAAAAATTAAAAATAAATATTAATAAAATAAAATAAAAACTGGATTCTATTCACTATATTGTTCTTTGCACCCATAAGCAACCCAGTTTTATATAACTCATTGCTTAATAGGCATCCCTATATATTTCCTTCCATATTAGGGCAGTGAATCATGTATTTTAAATTAAATTTATGTTACCCTGACTTATATGTAAACTAAGGGATGCAATTATTAAAAATTTTGAGACTAAATCCTGCCACTGTCATTACTGAAGGGGTGAGTGGTCACTCAGCATCTACCCATAACCAACATATGAGGCAGGTGGCATTGAGCAAAGGCCATTGGATAAAACAGGATGATGTCTGTGACAGTGATCTGAAAACTATAAATTTCTGGCCAGACACATTGAACATCATTGTTAGGGGAAGGTGGCCTTGTATAAGGGAAACTGGCCTGGGGGTCAAATGATCTGATCTTGGTAGGTTCATCTAACTTCTTTGAGCCTTAGTTTCCATATGTTCTATGTGTATTTTTTCTACATTAATGTGTGATAGAAAAAATTTTAAGTCCTTACGGTCCTGTAAGTCACTTGGAAGCTTCAGTTTTTATTATTTTTTAAGTGGCTTTATTCTTTGGGAATCTGTATTTTTTGATTGCTAGGCGATTCCTTCTCTACCCTCACTGGTCTCCCACCTTAATTCTTCTTATTTGCAATATACTATTTGTGAATACACTGCTTGAAATTAGACTGATATTCACATATTATTTACTCACCACTGCCAAAGTTTTCCCAATGATTTGGTTATGAGGAACCTATGGAAATTATTTATTTGTTGCTATGAGGCTACTTTGTTTACTAATTTGCTGCTCAGAATTTATGCCACATCAAGTTTACTCCTCCAGCCTGCATTACACACAAACAACGAATACTAGGGGTGACAAATTCAATATTCTTCCCTTCTTTAACTTAAAAATAAAATATTTCCAGGTGCCTGGGTGGCTTAGTCTGTTGGGCATTGGACTCTGCCTGGGATTCTCTCTTTCTGTCTCTCTCTGCCCCTCCCCTGTTCATGCTCTCTCTCTCACTCTCTCTCTCTTTCAAGATAAATAAGAAACTTAAAATACAATATTTCAAAAGGCTTTTGTAAATGTATTATATACTATGACCAATTGGGATTTACACCAGAAATGCAAGGCTGGTTTAACCTCCAAAAATTCATCGGTGTAATATAACATTAGAATAAAGGACAAAATTCACATGATTATATGAATTGAGGCAATAAACATTTGACAAAATCCCACATTCTTTCATGATAAAAGCACATAACAAACTAAGAGTAGAAGAGGACAGTCTTAACTTCATAAAGAGCATCCAGGAAGAGCCTACAACTATCATCATGTTTAATGATGAAAGACTATCTGTTCTTGCCACTTCTATTCACAATTGTACTGAGGGAATCTAGCTAGAATGATTTGAAAAGGAAAGAAATAAAAGGCATCCAAAGTGGAAAGAAAGAAGAAAAATTATTTCTATTTGTAGATAATGTGATCTTGTATACAGAAAATGCCAAGGAATCAAAAAGAAAAGAATAAGTAGAATTAATAAATAAACTCAACAAAGTTGTAAGATATAAGATCATTATTCAAAAATCAGTTGAGGGGCACCTGGTGGCTCAGTCAGTTAAGCATTTGACTTTGCTTTCAGCTCAAGTCATGATCTCATGCTTTGTGAGTTCAAGCCCCACATCAGGCTCTGTGCTGACAGTATGGAGCCTGCTTGGGATTCTCTCTCTCTTTCCCTCTCTCTCTGCCCCCCTCTCACTCTCTCTATCTCTCTCTCTCAAAAATAAATAAAAATTTTAAAAAATCAGTTGAATTTCAATATTCTGGCAAATGATCATTCTGTAAATATCATTAGGAAAAAGTCCATTTACAGTAGCATCAAAAAGAATAAAATACTTAGGTAGAAATTTAACAAAAATTCAAAACTTTTACTTTAATAAATGTGAAGCATTGTTGAAAGAAGTCAAAGAAGACCTCAATAAATGGAAAAGCATCCCATATTAATAGTTTGGAAGCTTTAATATTATTAAGATGGAAATACTCCCCAAATTTATGTACAGGTCAACTCAATCCCTATCAAAATTTCAGCTAAATTCTTTTGCAGAAATTGACATGCAGATCCTAAAATTCATATGGAAATATGCAAGACCCAAAATTGCTAAAACAAAGTTGGAGGAGTCATTGATTTACTCATTTCAAAACAATGGTTAACAAGACAATGCGATACTCACACAGGAGGAGAGATATAGAGATCAAGGGAATTGAACTGAAAATCCAGAACTAAATCTTCATATTTATGATTTTTGACCAGAATACTAAGACTATTCAATGGGAGAAATAATAATCTTTTCAACAAATTATTCTATCAACTGGATATTCACATGCAAACAAGTAAAGTTGTATCCCTCTTACATCATTCTTCAAAATTAACCCAAAATGGATCATAGACTTAAATGTAAGAGAGAAGTCTATAAAAATATTAGATGAAAACACGGGAATAAATATTCACAACCTTGGCTTAGGCAGGGCCTTCTTAGATCTGGCACTAAAAGTGTAAGTGAAAAAGGAAAGAGATAGATGAATTGGACTTCAATCAAAATTAATAACTTTCATGCCGCAAATGATAAAAAAAGTGAAAAGACAACACATGGATTATGAGACAGTGTTTGCAAGTCATATGCAGAATATATGAATAACTCTTGCAATTCAATAATAAAAAGATAACTCAACTTAACAATGGGCAAAGGATTTGAAACGTATTTCTCCAAATACCTTGATACAGGAATGGCAAATAAACACATGAAAAGATGCTCATGATGTAAGGGAAATGCAAATCTTAATCCCAGTAAGATAACCCTTCATACCCACTAGGATGGCTCTAATGTAAACACAGATAATAGCAGATTGCCAAAGATGTAGAGAAATTGGAGCTTTCATATATTGCTAGTGTGGATATGAAATGGTGTGGCCACTTTGGAAAACAGTTTGGCAGTTCCTCAAAATGTTAATCATAGAGTTACTATATTACCCAGCAATTCTCCTAGCCATATATCCAAGAGAAAAGAATTAATATGTCCACAAAAAGTTGTACATGAATGTTCATAATAGTATTATTCAAAACAGTCAAAAGTGGAAATAACCCAAATGTTCAATTAACTGATAAATGGATATATAAAATGATCTATCCATACAATGTGAAATTACTTGGCAATAAAAAGAGAAAATTCTGACACATGCTGTAACATGAATAATCCTTGAAAACAAGCTAAATGAGAGACATGAGTCACAAAAGACCACATAGTGTATAATTCCACTTATATAAATGTCCGGGATATGGAAATCTATATATAGAGACAGAAGGTAGATTCATGGTTGCCTAAGACTGGGGCAGTTGGTGGGGGTGGGGTGGGAACTGGGGAATGACTGTTAATAGTTACGAAGTCTCTTTTTTGGGGTAATGATAATGTTCTAAAATAGATTGTGGTGATAGTTGCACATCTCAATGAATATACCAAAAACCATTGGATTGTGTACTTTAAAAAAATAAATCGCATTGAATTACATCTCATTTAAGCCAGGCTGGGGGAGCCAGACACCGCATGGCCTGGGGGCCAAATCCCTTCCCTGTTTCTCAGAGGTCCCCCACTCCCACCCCCATCTTCACCCCAGGCTGTCTGACCCTGTCTTGGGCTGGAGAGGAAGGAGGGGGACTTTGTCAGGAATAAACTTCACTCTGTGGAAAAACAAAACAAAACAGCGTTTGCACATAAGACAGATCAGGAAGACTGTCTCAATTCTACTGATTTGGAGACCATTAGGCAAACCAAACTTTTTTCTCAGAAAAGCTAAACTTTGAGATAGAAGGGACAGGGGGGGAAAAATGAAAAAGAGATTCCAAATAGCTCAAATACCCGGACAAGAGGATTGCCTTGGAGGAAGTACATGGAATTAAGAATTAAGGTGCTTAATGGCTGAAGGGGATGAGGGAGAGAAGTCTAAAATGGATATTTGCAAAGTAAGCTCCCAAGACTTCTGAAATCGGGTTTCCAAGAAAGAAGAGAAACAAATCCTTTGCTTTGGAGAAAGTGACACAAAACGTGAGAGAACAAACATGTGAGGCGAGGAGGGGGAGCCTTTTCTGCTCCTACATTGGTGCCCGTTTCGCCTCGGTCTGCTTCTGGCTAGATTTGCATCTAGGTGGGTACTGCCATCTCTGTGGCCCCTTCACCAAAACAGGGGTCACTTTGGAAGAGGGGTGCTCTGAGAAAATTCCTGGGGAGAATTATCGACACAATAGTCATAAATACATTTGAGAAAGTGCGTCTCATCAGCGACACTTTGAGCACCCGGGCACAAACTACGGAGAGATGTTGTGCAAATGCTTGGCAGAACTACGGACTTTCCTTACTTTTAGGCGTATCTGTGGCTTTTTGATACTGTAAACAACTGACACAGCCACAGAGAAGCAGTGTATCTGAAATTGTTTATACAAAAGAATTCCATCTGTCACTGTGTTTACAGTTTACATGTGAATGGGCAAAACCTTCGTAATGAAAGACCCGGCCAAAAAAAAAAAAAAAAAAAATCTGGGATATGCTGCAAATAATTGTTTCAACAGAGTGTAGTGAGAGGTTCCCTCCTTCTCTAAGAAGCATTTGCTTCGAAATTATGCCCCTTGATGACTCTGTGGTAATCCAATGTTCTTTAAAGTCAAAGATGGGAAAATTGGGACTTGCATTTGCTGTCTTTATATGTGAGGTTGTGCAGAGTTCTCTAAAGTTGGGCAAGACAATTGGACCAGAAGAATGTTTCCCTAGAGGCAAGGTCAGATGCTGACCGACCCTGGCACCAGGGAGGATGTCCTTTTGAGAACATTGAAATATCTTCACCATGAGACGTATTAATTTTTTTAATGCTTATTTATTTTAGATAGCAAGAGAGCATGAGCAGGGGAGGGGCAGAGAAAGAGATTATAGAGAGAGAAACCCAAGAAGGCTTAACGCTAATAGCACAGAGCGGGGCCTGAACTAACAAACGCCGGGATCGTGACCTGAGCCAAAGTCAGCTCAACTGACTGAGCTACCCACGTGCCTCCACCACGAAAGATATTGTGAGTCCCTGGCATGAGGGAGCCCTCTTAATTTGTCCTATTATCTTTTTATTGTTTCTCTTTGAGTATCATTTTGCTAAGAATATGCAGGCCTGACCCCCTGGTAACCCAAGCACTCCATTTGGTTCATTCAGTAGAGGAGGCCAGGGATGTAGGCACAGAGAAAACACTAAAATGACAACCGGAGTGTTTCTGCTGTGACTTGATAATTTCGTCCAAGTTTCCATTTTGAAGAACACGTTCTTTTAAGCTGTTTTGTGGTTGCTAAATGGGGAATATCATTTTTTCAAACTTTACTTGGTACTGCTTTTTAAAAATGAGGGCTTGCAGCAAATGATATTTACAGGTCTTCAATTTTTAAAATTTGTTCGAAAGGATGAATCGATCCTCTTAGTCATAGGTCATAATTGTCATCATTTGAGCTCAGGGGGAAAAAAAGTCATCAAAGAAATAACCTTGCCCGAGAAATGAAACGCAAGGGTAGACCTGCCTTCAAACCACCTCTAGAATTAGTTATCTCCACGTATCATATTATATGTACCTGTGTGTCTTTGTTTTTCTTCTGCCTTTTCTATAAATTCTTTACATAGAGTTGAAAACCTCCCTTCATGATGTTTTCTACCGCGTTCATATTTCTATCATCAGGGCATTTTCCCTGGCATCTGATCTAATACCCACGTACTGTGCATTTGATCTATAGTCTTTTGCTTCTTTTTATCAGTAAGAAATTATTTTTTAAAGTTATTTAATTCACACTGATTCAAATCTTCCTTTTTCATCAAATTACAGCCTTGCTGGATTGTAAGTCCTTAACTCCACGGCATCACTGACATAGAAGAGATTTAGGCCTGTTCCTCATTTCCCAAGTGATGTATGTGATTTGGTTTTCGTTCAATAAATTATGTAGTAAAAAGCATGCTATAAGATACATACCCTAAAAATATCATTGTATTTGGGTATGAGGACAAATACACAGGAAAATGTATGTTGACGTTTGTTTAATGGCATAAAAAATAGACAAAAATGATCTTACTATCTGATGTTTGTAAATCTTGACTTCGGTGCTTTAAGAGCATAACTGCTTTGATTTTATGAATTCTCTCTTTTCTGACTAAATCTAAAGGCAGGAGTTTTTTTTGTTGTTGTTGTTGTTTTGTTGTTGTTGTTGTTTTTTTGGTTTTTTGTTTTTTTAAAGTCAGGAGTTTTGAGGCTGCTATTTGCCGGTTGCTTCTACACGAGTAATACATTTCAAATATGGATAGTCTTTGTTGCCAGTAAATGAAAGCTAAAGAAGGAAATATTGTCACTAAAATTTTTTTATAACTTTGTTGAAGTACCAGGGATTTCTTCACCTATTCTATAAAGATTATGATAAACTCAATGGATTTTGTGGGGAAGGTAATACTGAGGCGAATCTGCAAAGTTATTATTTTTATGCTCCTCATTATTATAATTTTAACATCAGCATTCCTTATGGTTTTGAATTTTAAGCGGAGATCAGTTATGAGCACATGAGTTATCCATGTATGCATTCATGTTTATATATTCATATAAAGTATGAATATATGAGTTTTCAAAAAGTTTATTTATTTTGAGAGAGAGCAAGACGGAGAACAAACAGGGGAGAGGCAGAGAAAGGAGAGAATTCCAAGCAGGCTCTGAGCTGTCAGCACAGAACCCAACACAGGACTTGAACCCACAAACTGTGAGATCGTGACATGAGTCAAAATAAAGAGTTGGACACTTAACCAACTGAGCCACCCAGGCACCCCTGAATATGTGATTTTTAAAAATGAGAAATTGTTAGAAGTTAAGATCCCCCCGCCCCAGTGTCAGAACTATAAGTATTATAATGGCTAACATTTTTTAGTGCTTTCTTGGAATAGCTCAATTATTGCTGACAATTAGCTTAAAAATAGGTACAATGATTATTGGCATTTTGCAAACAAGAAAACAGAGGTTCAGAGACATTGCCTGAAATTACACAGCTAAAAAGTGATGGAGTTGTGTTTCCAGTTTGATTCTAGTGCCCTTACTCTTTTTATTTTTAAATATGATTTATTGTTAAGTTAGCGAACACACAGTGTGTACAAGGCGCTCTTGACTTCGGGAGTAGATTCCCATGATTTATCACATACAGCACCCAGTGCTCATCCCAACAAGTGCCCTCCTGCATGCCCATCACCCATTTTTCCCCTTCCCCAGACCCCCATCAACCCTCAGTTTGTTGTTTGTATTCAAGGGTCTCTTATGGTTTGCCCTACCTCTCTGTTTGAAACTATTTTTTTCCCCTCCCTTCCCCCGTGGTCTTCCATGAAGTTGCTCAAATTCCACATCTGACTGAAAACATAAGATATCTTTCTCTGACTTATTTCACTAGCATAATACCCTCCAGTTCCATCCACATTGCTGCAAATGGCCAGATTTCATTCTTTCTCATTGCCGAGTAGTATTCCATTGTGTATATATATTCCACATCTTCTTTATCCATTCATCAGTTGATGGACTCTTGACCATGTTGTTTTATTGCTGCTTGCTGAGTATGTCTTAGGCAGATTCACTTGATATATACTTGGATGCTCTTGATGAGATCTACTTAAAAGAAAAACAAAGCACTTTATTTTTTGATTCAAAACTAAAAGCTAGAGGAGGAAATTGCTACCATCAACATTAATTATTTCCTTTTACGTCCTTGCAGTAGCTTCCCTCCACAGCTCCGCTCCTGCTGTGCCTTCTGCCAGGCATGCCCTCCTTTCCGTTCTTGGCTTGGCTGCCGGTGCTTTAAGACCCAGCCTGTCAGCCTCCTTTGTCTTCTACTCACACCTGTACCCCCACGGCACCCTTTCCTTACTTGTGGTGGATTTTCTGTAGTCAACTGGGCTCCACCACAACTCTTGCCTAAGGCTGGAAGTTATATTTACTAGAATCACTTCCCCTGTGTAGCTCCAGATTTAATTTTGCTACTGAGGGAAGTTTTGTGAGATTTAGGGGTGGAAGTGAAGTGAAGATCACCCTTCTAAGCAGGGTGTGGGTCAGGCATGGCTTCCTGGTGTCTGCTTTCCCAGGTCTTCCCACAGGCCTCTGGGCCTCGGGTTTTATATTAAATCTTTTATATAGAGAGAGTGACTCTGTTTCCTGACCACACCTTGGTGGTGTGCCATTTTTGCCATTCTTCCTATCCCATTGAGTTTAATAATCTATATTCATGTATGAACATCTTGCCAACCAGAAATAGGTCCTCTAAAGGTCAGATCATCTTTCAATACTATATACCGGGCCTGGTATGTAGTAGACACTCAATAAATACTTGACTGATGTAGATACTTAGCTCTGGGAAACCTTAGTTACTTTAGGGAACAAAAGGTGCATATTTGGGGGTCGCCGGTGGAGTCAGTCTTGTCAATGGCTGCCACTTGCAGGCATATGGGGAAAAAAAGGAGGGAGGGAAAAGAGAGGGCTCAGGGGAGTAGAGTCACAGGAAGGGGATGACGGTGGTGAAGAGAGGGGGGACAGGATAGAGGCAAAAAGGCTTGGGGTGCCTAGCGTCCTGTTAATGGGTCTTGGCTGGGCAGCTGGGCATCTGGAGCTGGACGAGATCACCTGGAGTGACTCTGCTGTTTTCTCCACAATCTTGTCCCAGAGAAAAACTTGACTTTTCCACCTTTCAGGTTCTGCCAATGGCATTAGCCAAGCTGTATGAGAGCATCCAAATATCGAAGCGAGCCAAACCCTGGGGTGCCACAGTGGCCTTTATGTTCTTGGAAACAGCCAGAGGCAGAGGTGTACAGGGAAGCCCATCAGGTTAGAGGATACCCATCCCCCAAAGGGGTAGGAGGGGGCACAGTCCGAATGCTAAGGCAAAGTTTTATAAACGATAGACTCCATTTCTAAATTTTCTGTCATCTTAGACTGAAGAATTCAAAAAAGTTTTTTCTTTACTTGTTTAGTAATAAGGAACATTTTTATATTGGGGGTCACAGGGGTGAAAATACTAGAAGGCTTTTTCAGAAAGCATTTTATCAGGCTCCTATTCATTATCAGGCTTTAAATTTCCATGAAGGACTCCTGGGGGGCTCAGTCGGTTGAGCATCCAATTCTTGAGTTTGGCACAGGTCCTGATCCCAGGATTGTAGATTGAGCCCCACGTTGGGCTCTGTGCTGAGCATGGAGCCTGCTTAAATTCTCTCTCTCTCTCTCTCTCTCAAAGTAAAAATATTTTAAAAATTAAAAAATATAGTTTCCATGACCAAATTCTCACCACTGGGAAAAAAAAAAACAGCTTTCAGATCAATAGTTTTTTTTGTAATTTTGATCATTTGTGAAGACTGCTTGATGCTTCACTAACTTGCTTTCCATTCACAGTGAAAGAGAAGTGGAAAATGGTTTTTATTTTTTTTGTTTTCCACAATGGACCCAATTATTGTCCTCCTTCAAAGAAAGAAGCTGCTTCACCCCATCCTTGGCTCCCTTTTCCAAGGGGAATACAAAAAAATCAACTACCAAACAGAAATTTTTGAATAGGTCAGGACATATTTGAATTTAAATGAATGGTTTGAAGCAATGTAGATTCATTTAATTTTCTTTACAGTCAAGGATTGCATGCCCCTCCCACTCATCTGCTATGAAAATAGTCATCTTTAGTATAGGTTTCTCACGAAACCTGCTTTCAAATGAAAGGCAATAAAATTACTTTAAAATACTAACTTGGTTTATAATTTTTTGTAAGGTCTCCTGGAGAGTTTAAGAAATTACATGCAGGGGCACCTGGGTGGCTCAGTCGGTTAAGTGGCCAACTTCAGCTCAGGTTACGATCTCACGGTCTGTGAGTTTGAGCTCCGCATTGGGCTCTGTGCTGACAGCTCAGAGCCTGGAGCCTGTTTCGGATTCTGTGTCTCCCTCTCTCTCTGCCCTTCCCCTGCTCACACTCTGTCTCTATGTCTCTCAAAAATAAATAAACGTTAAAAAAATTTAAAAATAAAATTAAAAAAAAAGAAATTACATGCAAAACGTTTATTGGTATATATTACTGCCACATTTAAAAAAAATTGTGCACTTAATTCTATAAATTAAAATAATTCTCAAATAGCAGGAATCAGTGAAAACCAATAGGAAAATAAAACCATTAAAGAAGTGAATAGGGAGTGAGGAGAATGGGGGAGGGGGGCTGCGGAGGGGAGCGGGGTGGGGTGTGAGGGGTGGGGGGCTAATGGCAGCAGGGAAGGGGCAGTTGTGATGGAGTCGAATAAATAGAATGCTTATATTTTTATTTTATTAAACCTTGCTCTCGACCCTTGTCTTCTAACATGTTCACAAATACAGATTCAACATTAAAAGTCAATCAGGCAGTGTATAAAACCAGTTGCTTAGAGATGACAGGTTTGCCCATTAGGAAGGCCAGAAGAAGATCCCAGGGTGTGTGTTTCTGGCCCCAGAGCTGCTTCCTCTTGCTTCAGGGAGAACCTGGGCTCAGGGAGCCTGCAGGCACACTTGGGCTGGAGACAGAACAGTCAGTACTGCACAGGAGGGGAGGTGTGGCTGCGGGAACCAGTTTCAAGAGACCAGAGCTCTCTGCTGTGAGTTATGAGCTCTCAGGGAAGGATGGTCCTGGAGGGGATGAGGAGGGCAGGAGGCAGTCATTGGGGGTTGAGAGGAGAAGGGACGAGGTGAACTTTCCAATACTCAGCGTGAGCTGTCAGTCCCTTCCCGGCAGACATCTGCGCTCTAAGATCTCCTCTCTCCCTGCCATTCCAGGAGTGCTGGGCAACAGCTTTCCCTCCTCCTGGCCCGGACCCTCCAAAGCACACTCATCAGAAAAACACAGCCGGGGTACATTACATCAGCATAGGGTGGGGCCTGGAGAACAAAACAGCCCCTCACTGCTTTGAGTGGGAATGATTCAACTCCATTCAGGAATGGGTCAAGGGGGAAAATCCACAGTTCAAACCTAATAATTTTTGCCTCTTGTTTACAAAGAGTTTGAAACGCGAGTGAGGTAGAGAGCCAGAGCTGTTACAATCTTTTGCTTTCAAGGTGCCTCTTATGAGGATCCCTTTGATATTCCTTTGGATTGCTTTTTGCTTTTCTATATTCGTCTTAAAAACACACACACACACACACAAACGGGTTTAGCTTTTAATAGTCCTTGTCATGATGCAAAGGGCCAGACTCCAGCTGTTCTTCCCAAACCTCTGGGAGAGGCCTGGTTACATCTCGTTCTCATAAATCTTGAATCCAGTTCTAGCAAGTCTTTAAGCCTGACCCTGACATGCCCAGGCAATGGATGATTAGAAACAGGAGAGGCGGAAAAGTCCAGTGCCAAGCTGTGTCCACTTAAAAAACACATCATTTGGCAACGGCCATTTCAACATGTGGAGCAAAGTGGCACACGTCTGTCTGTACGAAGCACAGCAAGGCTATAGATTTACGGTTTTACTTTTATGTTTTTATACGACTTTACCAAGAAGACCAAAGTCAGGGCAAGGCTGCTGATTGGCCGACAATATGTGGGCCCATGGACAGAGGCCTTTGTTATCAATAAAAGTGTATTTACCTGTGTTTTGTGGCAGAAATAGAATTTAATAGATATAAAAGAAATTATTTATCAATATCTATGTATCAAATATTCTATGTCTGTTAACATCGATTATGGTAATTTATTAATATTAAATGTTTGTTGGTATTAGTTATATGGTATTTGGTGAAGTTAAAAATTTAATTAATAATTGAATGCTCACCAAAACCCTTGGGTGGGGCTACATGACTCATTCTGGTCAATGCACTTTGAGCGAAATGGTGTATGTCAGTTCCTGGCTGAGGGAGTTACAAGCCCTTACTTAACCCTTCAGCTCTCTTTCTTCTTCCTCTACTTCAACCTAGGAGGCCACATGTAGATCTCTGGAGCCACTCGATAGAAGCAGGTGGCCCTGAACCCCCAAAGAAAGAAAAGTGTTGTGGAGAGTCTTCAAAACCCAAGAGGGACTGCGTGAGCAAAAATTCATTTTCAAGCGGAAGCCATTCAGATTTCAAGTTTTGCTCATTAAGGCTGCATCACCGAGTCTGTCCTAGCAAATACATCCTTCGCCAACGTCTCTCTGATGTAGGAGAAAAGCTATGCAAAGTAGAGGAATTAAGTGAAATATGCAGCTATAAAGGCCACATCGCCAGATCATCAAGTACCTGACTGCAGTAGCTAGTGAAGGGACGTTGGGGAAGACGCCGTGAGAAGAAAATGGCGCCATCCCAATAGTTCCGATAGAGCGAGAAAGTGGAATATTAAAATATTTTACTAGTTAAGTGTTTAAAGGATTACTTAGAAATTGTTGAGAGGTAAATTGGTACAACATTTCTGGACGGCATATATAAACTTTTAAATTGTGCAGATCTCTTGGCCCACAATTTCACTTCTAGAGAATGATCCTTCAGAAATAATGAGGTAAGTGGGAACATGTATGTGCATTGCAAAATTAGTGTGAAATTATAAACATCCTAAATATTCAACAATAGGAATTGTTCAAATAGGCAATTGTTTCTGTTCTACCTTAGAATACTACATAGGTCTAACAACAAAGAGTTGGAGTTTTATGTATTGACATGAAGTAGACACTCTGGTAAGCTGCCTTCGAGATGGTCCCCAGGGATCTCTATCTCCTGGTATTTATGCTCTGGTTTAATCCCCTTCCTTTGAATGTGGGTTTGATCTAGTGATTTGCTCCTAACAAATAGACATGGCAAAAGTAATGGGATGACACTTTTGAGATCAGGTTCCAAAAAGACTAGCTTCTGTCTTGTTCTCTTTTGCTCTCTTCCTTGCATGTATTATGAAAGTCAGCTGTCATTACTGTAAGCTTATCTATTGTGATATTGTGATTTATAATAAGACATATATATTTGTGGCACCTGAGTGGCTCAGTCACTTAAGCATCTAACTTCAGCTCAGGTCATGATCTCATGGTTCATAAGCTCGAGCCTCACGTCAGGCTCTGTGCTGACAGCTCAGAGCCTGAAGCCTGCTTCAGATTCTGTGTCCCCCACCTTCCTCCCCCACTCATGCTCTGTCTCTCTCTCAAAAGTAAATAAAAACATTTAAAAAATTAAAAAAAAAGAAGTATATATTTGGTCTTCATCCCCATTTCTCATACAGAGTTCTGAAAACCATGGAAATTTCCTAAACGATAAGAGTGATAAAAGTGTCCTAAGTGTCCCAACCTATAGTTGGGAACCCAACTATATGATTAGAGGGATGGGACTGGAAGTTCCTGACTTCCAGAGAGGGGAGAGGGACTGGGAGTTGACTCAATTTTTAACCAATCACGATTATGTAATGAAGCCTCCATAAAAGCGTGAAACCCGGAAGGACAGATTTGGACAGCTTCCGGATTGGTGAACATGTGGAAATTCAGGGACTATGATGCACTCAGAAGGGGCATGGACGCTCCACACCTCTTCCCACATACCTTCCCCATGCATCTCTTCCACCTGGCTATTCCTGAATTATGTCCTGTTATAATAAACGAGTAATCTAATAAGTAAAATGTTTCCTGAGTCCTGCAAGCTCTCTAGCAAATTAATTAAACCTAAAGAGGGGGTCGTTCGAACCTCAATCTATGGCCGTTGGTTTCGAAGCACAGATGACGACCTGGACTTGTGAGTGGCATCTGAACTGGGGGTATTTCTGTGGGACTGAGCCCTTAACCTATGCAATCTGTCAGAAGTGAACCGAATCGGATTGGTTCCAGTCCAAGATGGTGACTTAGGAAGACAACTAAACTCACCTCCTCTATGGAGCATGCCAAACTACACCTATTAATAGAATAATTCTTCCTGAAGAATTGAGTTAAACTGTAGGACACCTAGCTGGGGTCAGAGAATTGCTTGGTGTTGGAGGAAAACCCAGCCACTGGAATAGGGTACAAAATCTTACCCGTGAAGATATCCACCTGTGTATCTCTATACTCGATATTAAAATAGACCTTCCAAAGATATGTTAATGGTTTTATTTATGTTTTCAGCAAATATTTACCAAACGCTTATATGCCAGGCATTTTGCTGGCTCCGTGGATACAGTGTTAAGCTGTTGGACGCTTGTAAGGAGCATAGTCTAGGGAAAGAGGCCAACTTCGAGACAGCAAAGAGAGCAACCCATGGGAGAGTTCGCAGGTAGGGATGGTCTTGGAGTATTTAGGGAAATGAATAATGGCCGCCGAAGCAGAATAAGAGATAGGGAGATGGTGAGAGGTGCAGATATAGCAGTGGGCAGTGGTCACAGGATGATTCTCAATTTTATCTTAAGTGCCACGTGAGCCTCAAGAAAGATTTTGAGTTGGCAAGAGCTATTTTATTTTGAAAAGATTGTTCTGACTGCTTTATGGAGAATAGGTTGGTACTGGGCAAGAATTGAGGTAGGAAGTCTGGTTACGAGGTTATGGTATTGGTCTGTGTGAGAGAGGTGGCCGTGGAAAGAGCAAGGGGGCAAGGAAGTGACAGGTTTGGTATACACCATAGAGACAATTTCGTTGACAAGGTTGGTGTTGGATTGAGGGATGGGGTATGTCGGAATAACCCTTATATTCTGTTTGTTATAGTGCCATTTACCGAGTTGGGAGAACATTGCAGAAGGGCTGCTGTATGAGGAGAGATGAAAAGTTCAGATTGAGATGCCTGAGAAATATTCAAGAAGAGTTGCCAACCAGGCAGTTACATAGTGGGTCTTGAATGTGAAAAAGAAGCCTGGGCTGGAGATAGCAACTTGGGAGTGATTAGCTCACAGATGTTTTCTCTAAGTCCATGAAGGGGGAAGAAGGGGGAGAATAAAGTGAGGAGTCAGGGCTTAGAACCTGAGGTAACACAGGGAATATACTTAGCACTATGTCTCGTACAGAGAAAGCAGTCAAGAAATTAAGTTATTGTTATAATTTATAACAACTGTTGCTATTGCCATTGCCGCTCTTTTTATTGTTAGTAGAGTCACAGATAAAAACCAGGAGGAAGTGGTGTGACCGAAGCTGAGAAGAAGGCATGTAGGGGAGGAGGTGGCCAAATGCTACAAGAATCAAGAGCTAGACACATTGCACTGGAAACACTTAACTGTCCACAGAGTGATGTACCTCTGGGGCTCCGATTTCCCTGGGTTCCAAAAGCACATTATTCCTAATTCACTTACTGCCTTTGAACCACTAATAGTTCTTTGCCATTTAAACCAGGTTTAGGAGACCCTCCATGTCCTCTCAGCCATCCTGGCACATTTTCACCTAGAACTGAACCAACAGAGTGATGAATCCCAGCCACTCTGAGGTAGGGTTGTTCCCATTTTGTTCAGGATAGGGTAAGATCAAGACATAGATGGATTAAGGCTACTTACGTGGTCAGATGAGAGAGAACTCCCATCTTGCCTGGGAAGAGGCAATGAGCACCTGGAGAATGGGCTGATGATGCTGAACTCATTCCAGTGAGGCCTGGCTGTGGAAGGCCTGTGATAACTGGGAAGTGTACCCCAAGGCAATGAAAACTGTGTGAATATGTATTTTGTGTATGTGTGTGTGTGTGTGTGTGTGTGTGCAGCTGATGCATGAACAAAGGACAATTATGGAATGGGAAGACAGTGGAAGGAGAAGGAGGAGTAGCTGCTCAATCCTAGGCAATTATCATTGCAATATGCATGGCCCAAGATCTCCAAAGTTCAGGACTGTCCCGGCTATGAGGAAGGAGCATTATCTGACCACAGGGCCTCATCACAGGCTGCTTCCCTAGCATAAGATGCGATTGGGGCTTCTGGGATGCTGGATATTGCGCAGGTGGTCTCCTTTTAGGACAATTCAATAAATAAAAAACGAAATTTTTGAAACAATTCTCTGAGTTGGAATTTGATTGAGGGCAAAGATTGTATCTTATATTTCTTTCATATCCTTCACCCATTAGGCCCTCCATAAATGCACATTGTTTCTCTACCAAATAATTCATTTCATAGCTCTTGGAAATAATGAGCTCCCCCAGCACTCTGAAGATACATTTCTATTTTCAAAGATTTCCTGGCAACTCTTTAGGGGTGTATCATTCTACAGTCAAAAATACATCTGTAGACAATTTTAGTTCAACCATACATCTAACCAAACAGAATCAAATTCATGCATTCATAATGACTTATCATGATATTGCTCAGCTTGGAAGTTTTGTTTTAATAGACACTGTGTACTTTATAATCAAAGATGATTATATTCCTAAGTACATAGGAGGAAAAGGGAGCATTGGAGATACTATTATAGGAAACTAGATACTTATGATTTGAGTTAATTGGTCCAGGAAAATAGTTATCATTTTTTAAAATGTTTTTATTTATTAGTTTTGAGTGAGAGAGAGAGAGAGAGAGTCTGAGCACGAACAGGGGAGGGACAGAGAGAGAGGAAGGGAGAGAATCCCAAGCAGGCTCTGTGTTGTCAGCACAGAACTTGACACAGGGCTTGATCTCACAAACCATGAGCCGAAATCAAGAGTCAGACTCTTAACCCACTGAGCCACCCAGGCGACCCAGTTACAACTTTTAAGGATTCTCTTGGCTTTTAGAAGAACAAATTTCTCAGGAAAATGGATCTCCTGAATTTGAAGAACTTATATTAATTCCAGGGGCCAAATTCCTCTTCATCCTCTTTCTATGTTATAGTAGAACAGAGGTGACTCATCTGGTGGTAATGGTCCTTAATCCCTGGGGGAAGCCTGGGGCCCACTCTGGGCTGTGTTGACTTGCTGCCCTCCAGGCTCAGATCCTGAGGCACACACACCACACCACCAATCCCCCATAGCCATTGGGGCCCTTCCTTCTCCACGGCTGCAAAAGTTGACTTTTCATCTCTAAGGAACCTTTATTTTGTGCAATGAACCAAAAATTAAGAGGCCCTTTTCCAAAAAAACTTTGTAACTTTATTTTTTTCATTCTTTCTGAAAGTCCAGATTTTAACTTCTGCTACTGTTGGGCTTATGGTTGGGTTCATAGACACAACCTCCGTTTTGGCATTTCTGGAGCTAAAAATGTTTCAGTGGAGGGTGATGGCGAGGGGAGCTAAAGAATGCTGTCCTATAAGAGCTGGATTTATTTTGCTTTTTGGTTTTCTAACGTCTTCTGGTGTGTGTCTCCTTGTACCATTGCTGTAGTACATTATGACCACAAATATTTCTCTCCCTGATGGAGTGCTGTGTAGCATGTTCCCAGAGAGACGAGTTGTTTGAAGTGAATACGTTCGCTCCTTGAGCCATGCTAAGAACAGACTTTTATGCACTTATACCTGTGTGGCCACCCAGACTGTAAGCATCTTGGAACTTTGGGGCTCATAATTCAAGGAAACCACTTTTATGCACAAATGAGAAATACATCCCTGGTTCGTGCATCACTGAGGGCTGGGTCTTGAGGAAATGGCAGCCACAGCTCACAGAAGAAACAAGAAAACCACAGCTTTGCCTGCAAAATTGGCTGCTCGAAGTGAAGTGTGCTAGCACGTTGGGCAGGTTATGTGCTCAAATTTGCTAAATCATTTATAAGAATTTCTTTTAAAAACAGAAATCTTTCCTTAAGCATCTGTGTTATGAATTAGACACATCTCTATTTAAACTTCTTTAGGCTTTATTATTATGGTGAAGCGCAGGTGCAAGTGTGGAAAAGCAAACATTTGAGAAAAGCTATGGTCTTTATAGAGCAGCAGGGCTCCGTTTTTGATCATCTGATGCTTTCCAATGGGTGAGCAAAAGCCTTAAAAGATTGTGTTCTCTTTAGGACGATGAGATTTTTAAAAAGTCCGTTATTTTGACTTGTTAAAACAGGTAATAGAAAACTATTTCACAAATTCTTTTTAGGCACAAGGGTGTCATGGAAGTCTTTTCTAATGGACTGTTACTCTGAAGTATGAGTGGGAGCTGGCTGCAGCTGGCCAGGAAGAAGGTCTTGAAATCCAGCTAAAAATGAAGACCTAATTGATTCTCCAGGTTTAGGCAGGTGAAGAATCAAGTCCAGAAAAGTCTATCTAGGCAAAAGGAGCAGGTAGATTACAATAAGTAGGAATACAGGCGTTAGAGTTGAGTGCTGGTCCTTACGTAGAGGTCACATTTTCTTTGCTTAATTCTGTGCTTCCTGTCAGGTATGGCTAGACCTGAGTTAATAGGTTCTGATTTATGACTGAAAGATGATGAGGTCTGTGGGTGATGACAGTGATGGTGACAACAATGATAATGATAGCAAGCACTTACCTGACCAGTACTCTGCATACTATGCCAGAATTTTTCTACATTTCAAGTCATTAATTCTCACACCAACTCTCATAGATGCTAGCATTATTTCCATCTTACAGATGCAGAACATGAAATAAGAATTTATATAACTTATCTAAGCACAGTAAATGATGGAGTCAGGATTTGATCCCAGGCACTCTATCCCCAGAGTATGAGTCCATATTCATATTCTGCTCTTGGCTTATTACTGCCCAATATGATTTGGCTTGCCTATTAAGTGATTTTTCTGATATACCCACTATGCAAGTCAACTTGGAAGCACAACGCTTCAAAATACCAATGTTCTTTCAACAATATTTCCAGCAGCTGGGAAAATATGAAAATAGCCTCTATAATTTGAAGTATAAATTGGTTCCATTCTTATTTGCCTCAAGACCTTTGAACACTACTTTTGCACTTTCCTTAAGCATGCATTGTGACTGAGCTGGGGTAGGAGATCTCTGACAATTTCTTCAGACATTTGATTCTAATGTAGTTGGCTCCTAAGGGCCAATGGCGGATGGCCATTAGAATAACAGTTACCACTTATTGACCACTGCCCACATACTAGGCATTATTCTAGTCACCTGCATCATCTTTCTTAATCTTTAATTGGACCGATGAGGTAGGTATTATAATAATAATTTTACAGATGAGGAAACTGAGGCACCAGTAGTTAAATAATTTGCTTGCTTAATATTCCAAAACAAGAAAATGGTAAACCTTGGATTTGAACTTGAGTCAAGAAAGACTCTCAAGTTCTGTCAGCCACTGCAGTACAGGGCTTTAAAATGTAGTGACATTTGTATGAATAAGAATGTAAAAACTGCTGTGCCAAGTTCCCAATAATAATCAAGGGATTTGTGATGGTTTTTTAGTGTGTCAACTTGGTTAGGTTGAACTACATTTCCAATAATTTTCTTTCTTGTCTGTTTCTGGTGACAAAGGAACCACAAGGAAAATTCTTGGGAGATCTGGAGAACAGTTAAGAAGTAACAGCCATATTGTAGCTCATGTTTATTGTTGCTCATCTGCTCAGTCGCTTTGTGATTAGTGTTGAAACAGCAACTGGGCCTGGCCTCCAACCATCCTACTTCCCCTGGGCAGTTGAAGCAGAGAAACTGCTTCAGCTTCTCTGACTCCTGGGCCAGACATGTGTGTGGTTAGCTCTGAGGGGAAGTGTTCAGCTTCTGTCCATCATCAAGGTCAGACATAGGATTTACCTATCCTTGAGGGATTTCAGCTTGTGCCTCTGGCTTCTAACCTGTCCCCGATATCCTATACTTACAATCATCTTCTCTCCCCAACTGCCTGCTGTGTGGATGTCAAGCTCCACCTTGCATGTGTAGACGACAACCTCACAGAGACTGTTTATCCAGCACCTCTAACAGTACAAGGTCAATTCCTTCTAACAAATCTCTACTGGTTCTGCTTCTTGAGTTGAATCCTGACTGATATGGTTTCTTACAGGTCAGCTCTACAACAAGGTCCATGCTGCAGCATCAAGACTTAGGTTCTATATTCTAAATGTATTTGATTCTTACCTATGAGGTAAACAAGGCAAGAACTCTTGTCCCATCTTGCAGAAGGGGAATTTAAGGTCCTGTGAAGTTTGAAGACTTATGCACAGATTTCATAGGATTAGAACCCAGACATTAGACTTCATTTAAGTGCCCTAAAGTTATTCTGAGCTTCGATGTTAGTTTGGTGTTAGATCT
This sequence comes from Paguma larvata, assembly GCA_030068075.1. Taxonomy (NCBI): domain Eukaryota; kingdom Metazoa; phylum Chordata; class Mammalia; order Carnivora; family Viverridae; genus Paguma; species Paguma larvata. The sequence continues at coordinate 4,015,176 of CM057827.1, forward strand.
TTTGCGCAAGGTCGGTGTAGTTTGAACTGAGATTTCTCAGTGAGAGTCAGATTATAATGGAGCTGGATTTGGCCTTTCCTTCTCTATGTTTGATATTTGCTGTTATAGACTTAATGTTTGTTTCCCCCACACCCCAAATTCACATTTTCTATTTTAACCCTCGACATAACATTATTAGGAGGCAGGACTTTTGGGAGGTGATTAGATCATTAGGGAGGAACTCTCATGAATGGGATTAGTGTCCTTGTAAAAGAGACCCCAGAGAACTCCCTGGAGTCTTCTGTCAAGTGAGGACACAGCTGGAAGACAATTGTCTATTAACCAGAGTGCAGGTCCTCACTAAACACTAAATCTGCTAGTGCCTTGATATTGGACTTCTCAGCTCCTGGAAGAGTAAGAAGTAATATTCTGTTGTTTCTAAGTCACCTTGTCTATGGTATTCTGTTATAGCAGCCCTGAATGGGCTAAGACAGCTGTTGCTGAAGTTTTTCAAGGGTCACATGCACACAATTTATAATGTTTTCTTATCTTTCATAGTCAAAGGTGCTACTGTGTAGGGTGAAGGAGCCTAATATTGCTTTCTCCTAGGCATGCACCTTGTGGAGAAAGCAGAACAATTTGAGGAAAATCAATAATATAAAGTCTTCCAGTAGCTTATAAAACAGATGTGATATATTTGCATGGGAATGACACGATAAGGATAAATTCCAGAAAACATTCACACATTAATTAATCTTTTGCCTGTGGACAGAGAAAACTATTTTTTTCCTTCACTAAAAATGAATCTTGAGGGACCTGGGTGGCTCAGTCGGTTAAGCATCTGACTCTTGATTTCAGCTTAGGTCATGATTTCACGGTTTGTGAGTTCAAGCCCCGCATTGGGCTCTGTGCTGGTAGTGCGGAGCCTGCTTGGGATTCTCTCTCTCTCTGCCCCTCCCCTGCTTGTGCTCTATCTCTATCAAAAAAATAAACATTAAAAAAACCTGAATCTTACCTAAAACTTCTTTGCAGCAGTTCTTGGCACACATAAACTACACATAGTGTCTTGTCTATCTTGGTTATGATTATCTCTAGCACCTGCTACATAAATAGTGCTTATTGCATAGTAAGCATTCAAAACACATTGACAGAATAAATGGTTTTTAATTAAATTGATTGAAAAGAAATATCCAAAGATCAGTATTTCTCTCTTATAACAATACTAATACTGGGATTCTATTTTATAGCTTATTCCTTGATTTTGGAAAGTCACAACAATGACAGTGACAACCATGATGACAATGATAGCAAACACTTACATAGAAATTTCATGTATTATCTCATTCCATTTTTATGAAAAACTTTTAAGTAATAATAGTGTCACCTCAAATAAGAAAATTGAGGCAGAGAGTTTAAGGAGCTTCAAGTTCACACAGCTGGTTAGTAATGAAGTGAGGTCCAAATCCAAATCCAGACTATGCTCTTCAACAATATTAGTTAATTATTATCCTGTGATTATTGTTCATAACTGAATTTGATTATAAATCTAGTTTAAGCAATGAATATGTTAAAAGCCATTGCCAGTTTGTGGCTATTTCATCCCAACTCTTGTTTATTAATGTATGTGTATTAGACATGTCTGTACATGTATACACACAGGCATGTGTATATACACACAGATGTTTGCTCTTGTGATAAGTCTCTTTCCCAAACACTGCATAATAATCACATAGGGATTAGTCATAAAAGGGTTGAATATCCCTAAGTACAGGAGCTTCTCTCTCATGTGGCTGTGCTACCTTCTTTACACTGACTGGAATTCCCTACTATTTTGCGGAAGAAGGTGAGAAATGTGAATTGGAAGAGAGTGGGTGGGGCCATGTAGAAGCCATGGGACCACAAGCGTAGGAAGAAAGAGGAGGAAGGAAGGGGTATTTCGAATAGCTTTCAAGCTGAAACCCACTCAATAGGCAGTAAATGGTAACAGTCCTCCTTAAAGTTTTAACAATGGAATGGGAGGGAAGGAATTTTCAAGACACAAGAGGCCAGGACCCTGAGTAAGGACTCTGGGTATGATATGTGTAAGCACACAGTCCTTAGGGAAGGCAAGTCTCCTGAGTTATCTGTCACATTGAAATGAATTGAAAAATATAGTAAAGCAATAATTTTGCAAATTTGGGAGCTGGCTAGTCTTTTAATCTCACTGGTTCCAATCTCCTCTGCCCCTCCCCCCCCCCCCCCCCCCCCCGCCTTTCCCCACTGTTTGTCTCAACTACTCTGCTTTCTTGCTCAACTCTTTCTGAGTGATTCAGGTTCTACCATATTACCTTGACCATCAAACACACTGACCGTGAGGCAAAGCTCAGGTCATTGAATCTAGGGCTATTTCTCCTTTACTAGAAATAACAGGGGTTTTCTAGTGCTGTTATAAAGCTTATCTGCTCATGTTATTTCTCAATATCAAATCACAGTAGAAAAACAGAATTCCCCCTGCTTAACATAGGTAGGATTACACTTGGGAGTGTTGATGACTTAAGCAAAGATTTTCCACCTACAGCCAAGTGATTGATGGCTTATCCATCTGCATATAAAACCATTGTTTAAATCGTGGTTCTGAAAGAAAGAAAGAAAGAAAGAAAGAAAGAAAGAAAGAAAGAAAGAAAGAAAGAGAGAAAGAAAAGAAGCAACAGGCCCAAAATGGAGTCACTTGTGCTTAGCCTATGTCACCAAAGTGAGACTTAATACTTAACCTAATTGCAGTTTCAGCCTCTCCCAGGAATGTAATCTTAACCAGTCAGTCTGGAATTTCCTGGTCAGCGCTCACGAGGTAATTCACCTGATAGACCCCTGCCATCCCCCAAAGGAAGGTGACCTTGCCTAAAACAATCCACTCTTAGCTAGTAACTTCCTTGTCCCGCCCCCTTCTTCCATTTCGTACAGCTCCTTGGAGCTCTTTTCTATTTGTTAGATGGGATGCTGCCCGACTCATGAATCAGTGAATAAAGCCAATTAGATCTTTAAGTTTACTTAGTAGAATTTTGTTTAACAGTTTAGATGGGTCATATCACCTGCAGTTTCCAAACAACTGCATATTTTCCTCTAAAGTAAAATATAAAACAGTGAAAACAAATACTTGCAAATTAGCTTCTTATTTCTCTCCTGTTCAACAAACCTAGAAGAGCCTGTCACTTGTTATGTTAATTGCTCTGCGCCAGATTTAGTCTGTGGTTTGTTCCCATGTTTTCTTCTCATTGCTAGAGGAGAAAGTCCACCCCAGCAGGTGTCATAAACACCAATTTCATTACCATTTAGATCTTATTATATGACTAGACACAATGGGTTTTTTACTTTCCCTAGACAGCTGTGGGAGTGTTTTTGAGGCAAATAAAATGAAAATTTTACATGTTTTTGTGGTTGATGTTAAATACTCCATCAATTTGCTCCATACTTGGGTATCAGAAATTGCTTTCTATTCAACTTCTAGTGCCAGCTTAAAAACTACTATGTGTACATTCCTCAAGGTATCATGTACAAATACATATGTATGTATACATACATGCACACTATTAAACCATTTCTATTTTGGACAGCATTCAGATTCGTGGTATGTCTAAATGTCCAAAGAATAGCTAACCTGCTATTTGAATTATGCTACCCCCTGAGCCCTCGTTAGTTCTCACCCAAACCACTGCACCAGATTCCTAATTAGACCTCCTGGTTTCACCCTGGACTCTTTACAGCTGTTTTCTACACAATGGCCAGAGTAATTTTAAAAAGTAAATCAGACCATATCACTCCCCTGCTTATTGTTTTCTGGTAGCTTTCCCTTGCAATGAGAGGAGAATTCAAATAACTTGCTATGGTCTACACAGTCCTACATGATCTGAATCCTGCCTTTCTCTCTTAGCTGATCTCACAAGGGCACCTGGACTTCACTTTACTTCAGGATAAAGATCTTTTACTTATTTATTTATTTATTTATTTATTTATTTATGTATTTATGTATTTATTTATGTATTTATTTTTTACCTCAGGAGCCCTTCCACTAGCCCTTTCCCCTGCCGAAACCTCTCTCTCCAGACCATAGCATGGCTGCCTTTTTCCTATTCATTCAGGTCTTTAGCTCAAATGCCATTTTCTAAGAGAGAATCTCCCTACTTGCTGTGGCTAAAGTAGCTGTCCCCCTCCCCCGTCCCTGCTTCTCTAGTACTCTCTTTTATATTCCTTACAAAATTTGTCATTGCCTGAAATTATCTTATATATTATTTGTCAGACTTTTTTTTTAAATATTTATTTTTGAGAGAGAGAGACAGAGCACGAGTGGAGGAGGGGCAAAGAGAGAGGGAGACACAGAGTCTGAAGCAGGCTCCCGGCTCTGAGCTGTCAGCACAGAGTCCGACCTGTGACTTGAACTCACAAACTGTGAGATCATGACCTGAGCTGAATTTGGATGCTTAACTGACTGAGCCAGCCAGGCTCGGTATAATAATAAGACTCAGTCTTATGCATTATTTGTAAAAATATGTGTTTCCCCACAAGAATCAAATGCCATGAAGGCTGTGCCCTTATCTGCTTTTCCCTGCTGTACTGCACTGCCTAAAATCGTACAGGCATATGTTAGAGGCTCAAAGAATTATTTGATGAACGGATGAACAAATGAATAATTCCACTTTAAAGGCAGTTCCGTGTAAATTTGTGGATTTGGTGCCAACCTCTTTATTTGAAAAACTTTAATCATAATTACCAGTGCTGATTGGTAATTAGGGAATATTTTAGTTGGAAATATTGTACAATCATTATTCCAAGGAAGCATTCCCTTAGCAACATCCCTGTCAAGGGTCATCTAGTTTCTATTAAAATATTTCCAGTGTTGAAAAGCTCAATTCTTATTTATGCAGCATGTTCAGATGTTAGACAACTATTTTTTTCCTTAAAATAAACTAAAATCTTCTTCCCATTATGCTGAATGTTAGTTCTAGTTCTGTCTTGAGAGTTACATGTCTTTTTTTTTTTCTCTTCCACATGGAACTACTATTTCATATAGTTTCTCTCAGCTAAATTTCTTTTATAATCTCAGTGACTCCTTCTATGTCACTTTTTTTTAAAATTCGTTTTTGAAAGAGAGACAGAGTATGAGTGGGGCAGGGGCATAGAGAGAAGGAGACACAGAATCCGAAGCAGGCTCCAGGCTCCGAGCTGTCAGCACAGAGCCTGACATGGGGCTCGAACTCACAAACCGCAAGATCATGACCTGAGCCGAAGTCAGACGCTCAACCGACTGAACCACCCAGGTGCCCCTCTATGACACTTTTAACAGGACCTTCATTGTTACAATATTTTCCAAAAAATGTTTGCTTCTTTCTCCTTTCTCCTGAATCCACCCTTCTCTGCCAACATTCTTATTAAATTCTGCCACTGAAATTGGAGCACAATATAAAGCTATTTGAGAATGGAAAAAAATCAGGGGTCAAAAAACATCATAAAGAAGTTGAACATCAGGAGAGTTCCCTAGTAAAGAGAGGTCATTTTTACCGAGAAGACTTCTTCTTTCACCTTGTCCTTTCTTTTGACCATATTGGTGTTTCCCTAACTATAGACTTGATGGAAGGATTCATGAGAGGTCATTAGATCTCTCCCTTCATCCCATCATGCAGATGGATGGAGTTTGCAGGTGTAACTGTGGAGGAATGCCTCCATAGGACAGCATTCTCTCTGGGAGGAAGGGAGTCATCGACTCCTTGACTTTAAAGTACTGCTCCATTACCAGTCCAGAATCTCAACAAATATGGATTATTTTTCCAACACTTAATATTGCCTCAAATGCAATATTCCTGCATTTTTTCCTCATCTCCTCTCCACTTCAATAATAACCACAGTACCAATGCTGGATTCTTGGTAGAAACTAAGTGGTGACTCTACGTCAAACAAAAAAGTGACCAAATGGATACTCTCTCTTTCTTTGGGTTTCTCTAGAAGTCCTTTGGCCTGTTCACTTCGAATGGCATGTGAATTACTTGGCCACCTTGACGTGGCTTGAATGAATTCCAAGAAACCACTGAAGTCAAAGTCAAAACAAACAAACAAACAAAAGACACTTAAATTTTTTTTTTAAAAAGTGGACCAAGAAATGTTTATTTTTTTTTTCTGTTCCAAATGAATAGCTTTCTCAAAATCTATTTCTGAGTAGTCAAGTACTTTTCTGAAAATTGGAAAACATTTGATTCTAATTTCTTGAGTGGTGGTGATTATTTCATGAGAAAATAGAGGTCTTCAATGAGCAAGCGATTCTCTATAAACGGTGTTGTCTCAATCACGAGGTAATTGATCTTATCAAGCCTCGTGGCTTGGGGACCCCTCTGCTGTTGACATATGGGCAGAAAGGGAGAAGGTGGTTTCACAAGCCTAAAAGGGACACGATCAATTTAGGCCTATTTTCAGTCATTGAAGTCTCACTGCCAGCATTTTACTCAAGGCCCAGAGTTGGATGACACTTTCTACTTCCGTACACACCTCTTGGCTGGCTTCTTAGACTTGGACAAGTGATTTCTTTCCCCGTCCAAATACACCCTTAATCTCTATTTCAACCACATAAAATTTTACAGCTACAGTGATGGCAGATAGAAGGTATGAAATTGACCTGAGCGATGCCTCTGAGCCCTTCATTCAGTTTTATGAAGAGACCACCTCTAACTTTCCTAGTACCTTCCTTGAATATCTGATGGTCAGCTGGTGCGGAACCTAGACATCACTAAGCTGCAAATTCCAAAGGGATTCGGTACGAGGTTTTTGTTTGTTTGTTTTGTTTTTTACCTTCAAGGTTACTCATTTGTGCACACCTACAGGAAAATAAAGACTTCAATATCAGACTTATTATCGATTCAGGGTATTTGTGGTTAAGGGTTCTGGAAAAGATAGTTTAAATATTTTTAGCTTTTTTCTGATGGTCATGGTGGTTTTGTGTGAACACGGAAACTCCTCTGCGATCATTGCTAATGAATTGCCCTTGATGGAGTGAAGAAAAAAGGAGAGGAGTGTACACAAAAGGGTAAACGTGACAACAATGACGCCGCCTGAACCCAGACATACTGTAGAGGTTGGAGTGATATTTCGATGAGATGAGCTAGGAGGATTGGTAAAGCACAAGGAAATTATTGTATCATCTATTTAATAGTACTCCAGGGAGAAGATGCACTAGTTTGCTAGAAAAAAAAAAAAAAGCCAGAGCAGATTTATTTGGTAATGTGTGGCCCATCTTTCACAACGGAGAAAATTAGATCGAAATCCATTAGGGAGACCTGCAAATATACGTTAGAGACCTTTTTGTTGTCACTGGAATGTCACCATTCGGTGTAAAAAAATGAGAGCTCCTATAGACAGTACAAGAAATCAAAGATACACAAGTCTCGAAGATTATACCTCTTTGTTCGAGATGATCTTTTCCGGGGGGTGTTCTATTGCTACTGCTCATGTAGAGTTTTACTTAAATGTTCTTGAAGAATCTGTATAGAATAGGAATTAGTGTAATAAAAGATGCAAGAATTGTGGGGATTGGTGTTTTGTGGTCAAGATCCTTAAACTGCAGTCTTTATCTTAAAATCACAGAGCTAGTGTAAACAGTCACTTGTGAGGTAGTCAGTGTTTTGTACCCATTTTAGAGATGGTGCATAGAAGGAACTTAGAGTCAAATTATATCAAAAAACAAATTTTGGTTATCTTCATTAGATAATTTCTCCTGGGATAAATCGAGACCACCAATAATTGCAAGGCAGCATATAGTGATAGGAAGACGAGAGGCAGAAGACCTGGTAGCTGTAATTTTCCTCTGAGGGCAGACAGCAGAAATTACAGAATATAGATCTTATTCTACTGGATTTGCTCTATTTATTGCTTGTTTACGAATTCAGACAGGCCTATCATTGCTTTTTCATTAGCGTCTGGTTCTTTCCTTTATCTGTACGGCCACTTGGGGGTTCTCTGTTCATCTGTGTATCATAGTTGAAGTTGGCTTGGGTTCAAACCCCAGCTCTGTCACTTATAAGTTGTGTAGTATTAGGAATGCCACTTACCTTAGCCCACTGTGAGCTTGGAAAACAAAGCCTGAGGCAAAATGGTCTATGTTGTCATTTATTGGGAAGTGTCCCAGGGAAGGAAAAAGAGAGTGAGGCGGCACAGGAGGAAGAGCAAGTGCGAAGGGGTGCATTCCCAAGCTGGCCACAGATTTGTGACCAGCGTTTGTGATTGGTCGATCTTTCAGGACAGCTTCAGGGAGGCTGCATGAATTATTATGTCTCAGAATAGTCCACTTGTGGAAAGAAAGAGAAGGATTTAACCACCATCTTTCATCTCCCATTGGTCAGAATTTACCCCACGATTCCTCTACACTTCTTGTAGCAGCTGGTCCTCCTGACAGGCACTGTGAAAGCACAGACCCAAGATGGCAGCTGCCTCTCCCATGGGAGTCACAGCACATAGGGTATACAGTAGGTAGCAGCAAGCTAGGGACCCTGCTGGCTAGCCTTTGTCCACGCTGCAGAAAAGGGTGAACTAATACATGTAAATGAATACCAAGAGGGACCCATGGCACCCCGCACTGCAGTGACTAAAACAGCCTTTGGCACAACCAGAAAGCTCTAGGAGTGAGGTGAGAGAAAAGACGGCTTTCAGTCATGCCCATAATGACATCAGATTCTAGGAGAAGCTGCAGCGGCAGGTTCAGCTGGTTTAGCATACACACTGTCACCATGAAGGCAGAGAGAAGACTTCTCCTTATGGTCTACCAGGCTGTGCTTGGTGCTGGACAAGTTTCCTGAAGGGTCATGAGCAATAGGAAACCATTTCTGAGTGAATCTCAGGTGGTGAGGTAGCATAAGCTGGGTCCGACACATTATCCATACTTTCTAAACCTTGGTTTCTTTATGCATAATGAGCAGCAACTACTACTATTTCCTCTTTTTCCCCTTTACGTGCTTCCCTCCACAACAACCTCTCCCTCTAGCCGTGTGCTCTGCTCATCTCTAAGTCTGAGTGCTTGTGGTTTCTTATCCTTAGAATCCTTGACCAGGTTTTCTAAATTGTTTCACTACTAGCTTCCAAGGATCCTAACAACCCAATTTCCTGTAGGATGCCTTCTCTGAATGAAAAAGAGTGAATCTTGTCTGTTCCTCAACTTCCAAGAAAAATACATGTGTGTGTTATATAGGCTTTCCTAATGCTTTGTTTGTGGCCTTGGCAGTGACTGTATTTGGATGCCTCTCTAAAATCTTGTAGATATTGATAGTGCCCATATTATTCCATGGAAGACAGAATGTTTAAAGTATCTTTTATGAGTAGCAGCACGGTTCCTTCCTAGAAGCAAACTTATTGTAGCTTTTGGCTGTTGACAATGAAGAGGTAGGGATGCCCCTTACTGCTATTGTTTTTTTTCTTAATTTCTTTTTACTAATATTCATTAAGGTGCCCTTATTTTCTCTGAACTTCTCACCTGAAGAAGAGGCTACTTTTTCTGCTTATTTCATGGCATGGGATTCCTTAGTAAGGTAACAAACTGCCTTGCAATAGAGTAACGGATGATATGCCCCAACACCACACTCACCAACACCACCCCCAACTCTACAGGGCCCGGGGCTCAACAGGTCACGGTTGCAGTTTGAGTTCCAGGGACCAGAGTTGGGCAAGGGAAGGAAGAAGTTACCATCTGTGTGTCCAAGAGCGGAACAAGTCAATGGATGATTCTGATTCACTGTCCTTAGGGAGCACGGAGGATTAACACTAGCACACACATGTGCTGCCACGAAATACAAGGAGCTGCTTTCAGGTTGGTCAAAGGAAGGCAAAGTCAAGAGTGTTGCTGGGTGGAACCACGGTGATCCAAGACCAGGAGCAACGGAGGACAGTTCTGGACAATTGCAAGACAGAAGCTGAAGCGCAGCAGCTTGCTTTTAATGGCGTTGGCTGGGTAGAAGTCAGCATGTCAGAATGTTGAAATAGATAAAAGCACGGCATTGGGGTAGGTCTGATGCCTGGGAGTGCCCATGTGGAAGGGGCCTCTTAACAAGAGGCACACGTGCCCTTAAATCTCTAGCTGCACACCAGCCCTGAGCTGTACATTCATGGGAAATAAATATATGTGTAAATAATTCCAGTTTGGTTTGGGAAATGATGCAGCGGCAGGTAGAATTTGCCCATTTGCATTGGCTTTCCCCTTGCTGGGCGACGCACATATTTCACAATTGGCAAATCCAAAGTGGCATTTACCACCCCTTCCCCCCCAACACGTACACCTTGGCCTATTCTCGTCATAGGCAAAAAGCCAAAGAACCTTTGTTTCACACTATATCAGAGCATTTCATGTTCCCATGGGTAGGAAAGCTCCTTTTCTTGTTTTCAGTAGGGTGACTTTTCAGCCCACAGTGTGGGTAAGGGAGTAATATTTGGTTAATGTCAAATTCACTCTGAACTTCGCTGGCCTCAAAGTTCATGTCTTGGAAACTGTAGCTCTTCCCATGGTTTGGGTATTTTACATCTACACATTACATTCAGAAAGCCAGAGTTTAGACTAATGGAAAAAAATAGCTAAATTGGTGACTAATTTTACATCAGAAGCTTTTCAACCAGAGAAATAGTGTGCTACGGAGTAAGCAGAGCCACCCCACCCCTGGCCCCCTGCCCTCTGCTTGAAGTGAGGAGATTTTCAAGTGTCTCTTTGAGAGAGGGTGGAGGAACGACAGAGCAGAGGCCCAGCTGCACAGACCCACACAGCAGATGGTCCAACTGAAACACAGGCGGCCTGAAGTTACTCTCCAGTGGGCACTATTGACCAAGGCTATTGAGTCACGCAGGCACTTGTTATGGTGAAGAGGATCGTTTAGGAAGAAAGAGGGGGGGGTTTCTTGCTTAATATATCCACATTGAAGGTCGCAACCCATCTTTCTTATTGCCCACACTTTTATTTATACACCATAAGGAATAATTTCCAGCTCACCTTCCCCACTCCACTCCTTTGCCAGAACATATAGAAATGTCCACGTTCAAAATGAAAGGCTCTTGTTTTCTTGGCTGAATATCAAGATTCTTCCAGATTGTCAACTCTTTAAGAGGGGAGAAGCATAAAATCCAGCTGTAGAAACCGAGAAGTGACCTAACATAATCCAGGTGTTTCTAGTTTTCTTAGGAAAGAAAGCGAATGTATATACAATGCCTGATCGACCGTATCTGGAGGATACTGCCCGACAACAACTAGGTTGCTGATCGCAGTTCTGATAGGGAGTTCTCAGTGAGTCTGCAGGGTGCGACGATGATTTCTGAAATACCAAGACTGGTTTTGCGGTGGTGTTCTGAAAGTTTGTGGCCCTGTATTTATCTTCCTCCCATCTTATTTAATGCTCATAAAAATGGATTTGAAAGCAGTAAACTTGTAAAGACAGCATGATGGCATACAAAATGCAGGCAGTGGGAGAAACAGGTTTTAGTTTCAGTTCCGCCACTTGTCAACCATGTGTCTGTGGCCAGGTCTTCAGTCTCTCTGATTATCATTTTCTTTTTCAACCATAAACAAAGGAAATAATATTTTCCCTTCCTGGTGCACTATAAACTGAAAGCATTGTGTTGGGACAGAGTTATATGAGCAACTTGGACAAAGGTATGGATAAATGTGCATTTAGTAATCTGTAGTCTTATCTGCGCCGTCTGTAGTAACATTCTGACCCACCATTTGCTGACTAGATACGGTCTACTATATTTTAAATTATATGTTTAATGGTTAAAATTGAGTTAGTTTGGCAGAATGAACTAATCCTCTAAAATTAATACTGAGACATCTGCCAAAATCTTCCTCATTCCCTCTCAAATACCACCTACCACTCAAAGCACTCCGAAGTTTTATTAACTTGGAACAACTCCCTGTTAGCTACTGTGTCTTCCCAGCCCTGGATATTTCCATGGCAGCTTTTCTGTGAGGTTATTGGTAGTGGCTAATGATCAACTAGGAACATGTCTTCATTTCCTAAAGATAGGGACCTAATCTTAGTCAGTTTTGTACCTGCCCACCTCACCTGCTAGAGTGCCACTCATGTAGGTATGCAATGAACACAATTCACCTTCTGAATTGAATTACTGCATTTCTTTGGTAGAGTTTGCGTGGGAGGAGAAAACCCCGGCTGTTGAGAAGCATCTGGTTTTGGTGGAGGATAGCATAGAGGAAAAATCAGAGTAAGAGTCAGAGAACTGGATTATAGTCCAAACTTTGCCACTGCATTGTTGTATGCGGCCTTGGATGAGTCACCAAACTCAACCTTTGTTGCCTTCTCTTTATAATCAAAGAATAAGATGAGTTGGCTTTTAATGCTCTTTACGACACTAAGAGTTTACATTTTCTGTTTTATGCTACCTTCATCTTTATGCAAATCGAGAGAAGTTTTAAAAGGAAAATTACCAAAATAAGTAAAGAAAATAAAAAGAAAAAAATAAGAAGAAAATTACCCAGTAGGGTAATTCTAAGGCAATAGGAATCTATTCTATTTTGAGTGGTAAAGATTATTTTACATAAATATGGAATTCAGGGTAAGGAGTTTATCAAGTTTACCTGTGGATGGTTTAAAATGAAAGGTCTAACATCAGAGGAGTAACTCAAGGTTATCTCCACTTGGACTATTGTACAGATTGCAGAACACATTATGCATACTAAGGATAAACATGGATTAGAATTTTATTTTTTATTTTTATTTTGAGAGAGAGAAAGAGAGAGAGAGAGAGAGAGAAAGCGAGCGAGCATGGACAGAGGGGCAGCAGAAGAGAAAGAGAATCTTAAGCGGGCTCCACACTCAGCATAGAGCCCTACTCAGTGCTCAATCCCATGACCCTGGGATCATGATCTGAGCCCAAATCAAGAGTCAGATGCTCAACCAACTGAGCCACCCCGGCACCCCTGGATTAGAATTTTAATAAAGTCTTTGAATGTTGGTGGTTTTTATTGTTTTAGAAACCTTATCACACTTTTTCTCCTCTACATTTTCATATTAGAGTAACTTGGGGTTATCCCTGAAACTTGAAGTATACTTTATAATAGCATTGTATGAAATGTATCTTTATTAGTAGAAAAAGATAGAACTCTTTTGTGTGTTTTGGGTTAGTTTCAGTTCCAAACGGTAGACCCTTCTCTTTTGGAGTCAAATCAAAGTTGGTAGGTACTTAATTATAGTCTTTGAGTAGCATGCACTACAACGAATTATTTTATGGCTGGGTCCTTTGTAATTTATTGAGACCATGTAATATGGTCTTGTTGGAGTATATGTATATGAATATTCCATTTCTCTCTGAATAAATTGTACTGAATCTGCAATATAAATTTGGTAATCTAGTCAGCTTTGTAATCCTTTTATCATGATTGACTTTCTTTCCATTGTCTTCTTGAGGACCAAGAAAGAAACTCAATAAATTCCAAGGCTCTTTTTTTTTTACTTCTTTTAAATGTAGTGGAGTCTTTACTAGATGAAGTCAACCCTTAAATGAGTGAACTATTTCCATTGTTCAGTTGTCCAAGTAAATTTAAAGCAGTTTTTGACAGCTTTGTTAATGCAGCTACCCCTCCACCCCCTCTCTGGTAATTCAAGCACTATTGACGTCTAGTGTTGAGCTTTGAATATGTTCTTGAGACTTGAAAAGGAAGCTTGATGAGGCATGTAACTGCAGCATAATCTCTCAATTATTCACACATTTATATGACTATAATCACCAAGGCCTTTCGCTGTAAATATTATGAACACTTTTATAACCAGACATTGACATGAGCTAATAGGCAGTGAATTACAACTCAAATGGTGAAACTACAAATAGTAATCAGAATATGGTCAAGGTCATCAATCATAATTAACAACATCACTGTTCATTTCTAAAATGTGTATCAAGTCACATTTGAATATTAACTGAATTGTTTCCAATACTTACACTCAAAAAAGTCAGACAGTTTGACAATGACTTTAGAACCCAAACACCACTCACTGGCTTAACTGAGGACAAGGAAGATTGCCATTTTTGTGTCTTGTGCTCTTTTAGATTCAAATAACTTAGCAGGTCTCTGTCTATAATTCAGCATGATCTAACAGCTGTGTTTAATAAAGTGTCCAAGTTTGGATTCTGCTAGTATATCTAATAAGATGGGAGGAAAAACCTACAAAAATGTTATTAGTGACACTTACCTCCCTCTGTCATTTTCTCCTTTCCTACTTATTATCAATTAATTAATTGAATCACTCAACAAACACCAATTGAATCATTATCTTGGGCCAAATATGTTCTGGGCACTAGGGGAACAAGCCAGATATGTTCTCTCACTGCCCTTAGAGTGCTTACATTCCAGTGCCATAATGGAAGATGTAGAGTATTCTTGAATCAGTTTATCCAGGAAACACCTCTGGGTCATTAAAAAAAAAAAAAGAGGAGTCCATTGAAATGTATTGTTAGAATAAGTCTGGGTAACTCAACTCATTTCCTTTTCTCTCCATGGTGGATGGAGAGCGCAGCTATAAACTGGGAGCTTGCTGGCTGTTTTTGTTTCTTTCCTTGAAACAGTTGAGAAAGTGACTGAGAAGATAATAAAGAACTATCAATTACTTCAAAAATTTTGGAAAAAAAAAAGCTCCATGCTGCCTTGTGGTAGTTTCCCCATTTCTTGAAAGCTCTTGGGAGGAGCAGCAACAGAAGTATCTATTTCTGGACTAAATGAACAAGAGACATGTGTGTTTAAGTTCTACTGTGGATTAAAAATCGTACACAGTTTACTATATCCAGTTAATGTAAGTGTAATTATGGGTAACAAATGATCCACGAGAACACAACAAGGTTTAGACATTCTTTCCTAAGTCCCTCTCTAAGGATTGTTGAAAACCCAGACCTTGCATAACTAATCAAAGACATGAATACAGTTACCAAAAATAATTACTGATACTAATGGCAGCAGCATCTTCTTAACCTTGTCTTTCTCCTCTTGGGTCCTCTAGTGGCTGTTGTTCCTCTTCAAATGTCACCCTCACTCTTCTGTAGACTATTTTGGCATAATCATTTGCTGAGTGCACTTGCTCCAAGTTTTTTGTAAGTTCAACTTTGTTCTTGTTATTGTAGTTTAGTTTTAACAAACTTTATTTCCAAGGATACCTTGCTCCACTCAATGTAGTCTGATAAAATGCTGGCTTCTAATTACTCAGTAGCAGGGAATGTCTTCCTTACTTTGGCACTCGTATAGGGTGAGGTTTTTTTTTTTTAACCAAAAAATACCTTCAACTTGTTTGCAGATCGAAATGAAAATAAAGTCCCCCCATTAATTGGAAATATAGCTACCATCACATGACCTGTGTCTTCTTTAAGTGTCTTCCCTGACAGCAATCGCTCACTGCTGTAGTGTTCCACCATGTTCTTGTCCTTACTGTGTTGAACAGTACTTGGATATCTCCCTCACAGCTTCTGGCTTGCTGAATCAGTGACTCCATGACCCAACAAGACCAGATTCGATTGATACGGCACATATGACCCAAGGATGGCCTGTCTATAGCCTCCAGCAGAGTGTCTGGGTGGAAAAGAGAAGACACCCTCTCTCTAATTTCTCGTTGGAATTTAGAAGTGAGGAAATTCAGAGCCTGAGCAGGTTAGCTTTAGGAAACTGAGTTGAAAGGCCACCAGGTAGACCTGGGTGGTAATCAAAATTATGAGGATGAAGACTAAGAGAAAGCAGAGATGCACTAGGAAGTGTGGATACACATCCGTGTAGTCCCTGAAAGAAAGGGAGAAAAACAGACAGACATGCAAGCATAGAGAAAAAGCCACCTCAATTCCCGGTCATTTTCTCCTTCCAATTTCAGTTCATCCATACTCCTTATTGTGGGGCACCTTGAAAGAACCATCTTTGCCTCCTATGCCCAAATGTGTCTTGACAACATCAGAAAAATCTGTTGCGCTTTCGTTGACTATTATAACAACGAAATTATAATTAATTAATGGTATTGTAGCAACCAAGATAAATTAACCGAAAGATATATAATGTAATTGTTGCCCTCCTGTTACCACTTGCCAATTGTGAAATTCTTTTTCTAAATGCCTTGACATTAGACAGTAGTTAGAAAGTTTTATCCTTTGTCGATGTTCATTAAAAAATCAGATACTATCAATATCAGAACCCAGAGGTCCATGTTATACTGTTCTTTGTTATTTCATTTTGATGAACACTTATGAAACTAGTAAGTTGTGACATATGACAGTAAAAGAGGCTATGACAAAGTTTTGTGCTGAACATATGATCGGGAAACCACAACACATTTATGTTTATTTCTTATGGTGTGATAGTTGCTGTTAAATTACTCTTAGTGGGGAAATGCTATATTTTGAGGGCAGCTAGATGTAGAACTCTATCTTTACTACTTTGGAGTAAAGTGAAAGATGAATATTTGGGAACATTTACATATATAAATATCTTACTATTCCTTTGTGTGGTTGCTTGTTTCTGTAGAATATGGGTTGGCAATGAGGTATAATAAAGCTTTTATTCTGGCAAGTGGAGGATATCACTCACTGAGTAGGTCTTTCCAAACAAGTCGCTATATAAAATTTACAGCATCTCTGCTCACTCACATATTTCTCCTCTGCAGCGTGTTTATCTTCTTTTATTAGCTTTCCATGCTTTTGTCATTGTTCTTTCCTTCTATCAGCCCTTTAGTTGTCCTGGAAAGAGTGGATGAATTAGATTGGAGTGAAACATAACGCCATCTGTAAATGTAAGAAGGTAAATAACTTCTATGGATGTAACTCACTGGTCCAATGAATAACAGGCATTCGTGTGTGTTCTTACTATCCATCTGTTTGATCATCCGTGGTGTATATTCCCTACCCAGCCTCTACAACTACAAACACGCATACACACACACACACACACACACACACACACACACAGAGAGAGAGAGAGAGAGAGGGAGAGAAACAAGCTAACATTGAGTTAGAAACTATGTTTTTGTTCAGACAATGAAAAGGAAAGATTTCCTGCAGTAGGATAATTCTAATAGCATTTTTTCCCTTTAGAACTTTTAACTACAGTAGGCACACTGAATTCAGTGCTGGAGGCAGCCATCGTTCTATGAAGAGATATTATTTGTCTCATTAGCACTGTGGGAGCGCCATGAAAGGGTCCATGACCTAGAGCCCATCTTGCTTTAATAATGGCTTAACACTCATAAAAGACTTTTAATGGCTACATGAGACATATTTAAATATTAAACGCCATTCCTCTTTGTTGATTCACAAACCCCAATGAATAGGACTCCTTTGGCGCTTCCAAGATTCAAGAAATGTGCCTGGCTTCTCACGCCAAGGAGTGAACAAAACAAACCCAGGCACGGAAACACCTCACCTCTGCCCTGCTAACCCACTTGCCAACCTGAGAACTGTGTGTCTCCGGGGCTCAGTGGCCGCCTTGAGTTCTCACTCGAGAGGTAAAATTTTTATCTGGTTGATACCCATTTCTAATCCTGCTATCAGAGAATTAGGAAGACAGTCATATATACACAGTGAGACTTTTTTCCCCAACACAACTTTTTGGCTTTCATCACGATGCAGTTCATTTGCTTTGGTCCCCCAGCCACAGTGTTGCATCTGAGGAGATGGATCATACCCCTGCTCAGTAAAGCACTTTTGCTTATTTCTAACTTGAACAGAACAATGTTCATTGGGCCATCCGTGTATTTAGATTTCAGGAAGAACTCACGAGCCTGGTGACAATGGAACTGTTTTTCCAAAGCCTTGGGATGGAGTGTAACATTACATGAGCATCTATGCTGTTTGTTTAAACAGAGTGAGTCCTCCAAGATCAGCACCTGACATCTTGTCCAAAGCGTGTGACGATCCTGTGTGGATGACAAGACCCAAAAGAATTGTATTTGCCTTTGCTTCTTGCCTTCTGGTGTGGATGTCAGACCTATACTTTTGAAGATGCTTTTATTTACAGAACAGAAAATTGAGTTACAGCTTTCCTGTTGTGAACAGAGCTGCCTGGGGAAAACGATGGTGGGAAGGTATTCTCAAGTAGAAAGCTAGGCTGTATGGGCCCAGAAACAGTTGGGGCTTGGCAGGCTTGGTAGTATTCTTTAAATATTTGGGGGTACAGCAGAGACTAACATATAGTTTGCTCAAAGCACCATTTCCCTTCCATTTTCCAAAAAACCGTGTATGTTGGAGGGAAATGTAATCTGTGTAGTTTGGGATCATTTAACCCTCATTCATCAACTGTTGCAAAGTAAATACTAGATCTGCGTTCCAGAAATCTCTTGAGCTCTCCAATAAGCGGTTTCCCCCTTGGAACTCAAAAGTAAAATTTTGCCAGCTTTGAAGGAACCCTGAACGCAGAGCGGTTGGAGCTTACGTCTCAAATTATCTCCCAGCCAGTGTGTTGGGAGCTTCATCTGTGTCTAGAAGAAAGAAAACAATGATGGGGACAAGGCTTTTCAGGGGCAAGGCCCTCAAAAATGGAACCTGCACATCGATGAGCTTTTCCCCCGGGGCTTCCTGGCTCCCATTGGGCTCTGCCGGTATTAGATACCTCCTGACGCAGCCACAGCCCCAAGTTTGTCCCAGCTATATCCACACCTGGTGCTTCTGAACCTCACAATCCTATTCTTATTTAAAATTGTATTTTGGGGTGCCTGGGTGACTCAGTTGGTTAAGCATCCGTCTCTTGGTTTCAGCTCAGATCATGATCTCATGGTTTGTGAGTTCACGCCCCGCATCAGGCTCTGTGCTGACAGCAGACTGGAGCCTGCTTGGGATTCTGGGTCCCCCTCTCTCTCTGCCCATCCCTGACTTGCTCTTTTTCTCTCAAAAAATAAACATTAAATTTTTTAAAATTATATTTTATGCATCACCGAGTTTTACGCATTAATTTTTATTTTAAGACATTGCATTACAATATTATTTATCTTGATTACTAAGTTTTTTTGATGGCTTCTTAAATTTTGTGCCTGTGACCTGTGCCTCACTTGCCTCACCCTAGTCCCCATCTCGCCTTGCACCTGGGGCTTCCTTGTCTTCTTCATTCTGTGGCTCACATCAAACGTGGGCATGGCATCTGGACAAACAAGTCCTGGAGGGTTTGATGGTGGTGCAGAGAGTTTAGGAAGGAGTTCAGTTAATCTCGAAGTGGGCCTTTGGGCCTCTAACCCAGTAGAGGCCTACCAAGGTGCGGTGTTGGGGGGCACGGTAGTGGAGAACTTCTGCTCTAGCCCACTCTTGACTTTTGGTTCAACTGAGTTTTCTCCTCCTGGGGACCAGATGGCCTGTATCCGGTGCCAGCCATCTGCCCCTCTTCTCCCAACAGTCTGAGTTAGTGGCTAGGCCATGGGATTAGTAATTTTCCTCTTGTCAGGAAGTTATCTGCAGAGTTCAGGGTAAGAATGGAATAAAGACACGCTTCTACGACACAATCTTTTTCCCTCAAAATGATGATTTAATTTTAATCTTCTACAGCTTGAAAGCAAGAAACATTTCATTCATTCTCTTATCATCCCGTTGATACCTAAGGGTAGCTTCTGAGCCAAAGGAACGGGAAGAAATTTGAGTTCACACAGAACGTTGTTATTAAGATTGGCTTTCAAGTCAAGATCTTTACATTCGTGGTTGATGGCTTAATGATAACAGTTACTGCCAGCAACAAGTGAGTAGCTCCAGACTCTGTCAAATATCCTCTTAGGTGCATTGTGTCATTTAAACGTTGCGAGAATCTGAGGTTGGAACTATTATTGTTTCTATTTTACAGATGAGAAAATTGAGGTTTAGAGAAGTTAAATTACCTCTCAAGATTACCCAGGTAGGTAATAACAGAGTCCAGAACTTCCTAACTCAAAGCTCCAATTCTTACCAATTGTTCCACACACCTCCTTTCCACGTGGGAAAGAGAAGCCAATTTCCCCCTCTTTCATGGGCATGCTAATAGCAGTGTCTATCATATTAAGACACCAAATCAATAAAATGCTATAATTCTTTTATTACAATTTCTGTTGCAATGTTATTTTTTTATCCTATAATGAAAAAAATTCAGCAAAGCCAAGTCCTTTTGCTTTGCCATGTCGCACCTCTCACAATGCTTTTCTTCTAGAGTTCTGGAGCCAAGGTTCATGCAAGCAGGTGCCCCTGATCCAGTTTCTGCAATTCTAGATGGAATCAGATAGAAAGCAATTGCCTATAAACATTTTGGGCATGAGCTGAGGAATAGGAAACTCTAATGAATCCACAACCATCTGGCAGCAAGTACTCCTGTCTGCTAACCTTAAAACCCTGGGTCTAGACCTATTATGTGTTCTTTACTGGCTCCTGCTCTGAGCACACCACAGATTCTGTGAGGTATTCCCAGCACATCTGCTCTGGTCATTCTCTTCTGGGAAGGCATTGCACCTGGCCTCCAAAACGCCACCGAGAGCATCTCCTAGACTATTTCTCTAACCGACCCCCTTCTTCCCCCCCATAGACTTGGCTTATATCTTGGACATCTGATTTAAAGAATATGGCGCCTTGGCTCCTGCCCTCAAGTGGGATACCACCCCTCACCCTCACTCCCGAAGCTGTGGATTTCTAATGAGAAGCCTTTAAAGGAGGAGCTCTTTAGCTAACAAGCCAGTTGAATGGGTCTGGGATTAAAAGCACAGCAGCCCATGTCCAGGACTGGTTATGTAAGAGAGCCTCCAAGAGAGGACAGAACATGGTTTTCTACAAATAAATAAGGCAAAAAGGCTACACTCACTAGTGCCACAGCTGGGAAGCAACTATGAGCAATGAATTTCTCATGCTAACAAATCCAAGCTCTTCGGAAAACAGATGTTGAGCCCTGGGACTGGCACTGGATCTCCCCTGGCAGGAACTGCAAGGTTCTGAGATGGAAGGGTATCTAGAGACCATTTGTTCATAAACACAGCTGAGGGCCAGCAACCTGCTTTTATGCCCCGTCTGGGCGGCCCCGGTGCACCCCTGCCACGCAGCGTTTCCACGAGAAGGCAGATATGCAAGGCTTCTGCAGCCCACGCTCTAGAGAAATAATTAAACAGTTTTTCTTAACCTCTTGAACTTTTCATTTATTATTGCCATCCATTATGTCTACCTTCTCAAATCGCAGAATCCCGAAACTGAGCTCCGGGGTCAAGGGTTTATTGTTTAATGGAGATAGAACATTTTGTAAATTGCACGAAGTCACAATGTTTATAATAGAAGCTTCTGGTGTACTGAATCTCTTCCACTTAACAAACAGTGAGCTCTGACATGTGTTCTTCCTACATAGCAAGAAATTTGGGGTAAGTGCAGTACTGGCATGAACACGTTACCAAATCTTTCCTGTAAACCAAATGACATCCACAAGTCAAATAAAAACATTCTTTCCACCAAATACCAGGAAATGCTAAAAGTATCACTATTCTTCTAAGGTCATGCTAAAATGAAGTTTTGGCTTTTAGAACACAAAGTAAGGATGAAGAAGGCCAACATTTTTGTCCAATACACATTTGCTGCTACAAGTCCTCAGGGACAGCCTCCTGGTTCAAATATGAGCCTGTGTATGGAGGATTCTGCCTAGGATTTAACCTTCAAATGAAAAGTGTAAATATTTTAAGAAAATGTATGAATGTTAAAAAATATTCCTGTTGTCTTTGTTTTTACTAGAATTTGTACTTTCAAGTCAGAAACGGATTTGCTTAAAACAAAGCAAACATCCTTAAAAATGTACCCAGCCAAAATAACCAATGTATAAATTCCTAGGATTAACAAAATATGAATATTCTTCAGTAAAGAAACTTAACCAAAAATTGGAAGTTCTTGGGAAGCAACAGGGAAGAATGCCTTCAGCCTCAATTTTTAACCCTTTGTGTTGGAGATCTCATCGATATTTTTGAAGGAAACAAATGCGCATTCAACACATTCTCATGTGTTTCTTTTGAGACTTTTTAAAGTTAACGCTACGTAAAATATTTTAGACAATGAGTGTGGCTGATAAAAACCTGTGTAAAAGACCCGTAAAAAGGTATGTAAAAAATGACTTTCCAAGAGAAATTAGCACGACAATGTTCTTAACGCTTAATAATTGGTTCCAAGTACAGGATGTATTTTGGACTCATTTTTATGAGGTCAAAACACAGATCTTTAATATTTATGTTTTTAATGATTCAGGCTGATTTCCTTGCAAAGCTCCCCCCTGCCAAGCTTCTCACAGGAAGTCAATGCTCACTCAATTTTTTTCTCACTAAGTTTCTAAAATAATTTTATAATATTTAATGTTGGTTTCGATAGAACATTTGCTTATATCACGGGGCTCACAGGATCTTTGCAGGAACTCCGTCCCGCCATTCCTGATTGGCCAGCAGGTGTCACTGTGGGTTTGGGTGGTAACCCAGTTGACCATCGAAAGGAGTGACTGATGGGGGGGAAAGAGGAGAGGAATGGAAATATAAAAGCAGGCTCTTAGAGGACGAAGTTATTAAAAAATCTCTTAGGTTTCCACAGACCTTTTCTTTAGAAGCTCAGAATTCTTTGTACTACCTTTTATCTCCTGTAGACCCAGAAGTTAATTCGCTTGCATGATATCCGACAATGTTGAGTTAGTCACTGAAGATAACTTCACTGGATAAAATAGCTGTAAAGATGAGCAAAATTGAGAAGTGGATTCTTGTAGTCCTTCCCTAATCTCTTATGTCTTACTTTTTTGCTGCCTGGCTATATGTCTTGTTGAACCACAGGCACCTTTGCTTAACCTCAGAAATGTTACAAAGTCTACCAGCTCTTTAGTAGGTCATAGACTCATGGCTCAGAGTAAGATTTGGGCTATCACTAACCCCAGTGGTGAGATAAATTTGCTGTTTCATTAGTTGAAGGGCATCTTTGTCTGGAAAGTTGGTTCAAAGCTATCCCAAATCTCAATTGCTCATTTTCAACAAAGCCTATCCAAGTCATATATCTTTCTGAATACATGGAATTTCTTAATAAATAAAAATTTCAATTGGTAAAAATTAACACATATTTCTTGAACAACTGTCAACTTTTCAAGAATGGATGACCATAAAACCTCCCTGCTCAGAGAGGAATTCACAGCTGGCCTAATTTGAATAACAGTCTGTAAATTGATTTCTTTTTTGGCTTGTTACTTGGAAAGGACTCCATGTTACTGGAGTAAAGAGCAGAGAGCAGGCAATTGGTGAAGAAAAGATACATGGTTTGACTTCTCCAAATAAGGCTTAACACATGTGTGACACATCCTCAGTTTAGTTGAGGTCTGAGGGAAACAAAGCAGAAGAGGGTTTAAAAGGAAAATAGAACCCTTTCTACATTCTGAAGAGCTTCTGTGTCATCATAACTTTGGCATCTACTCTGAGCCACCCATTTCAGATGATGGACCATTATCTCATGTTGGAGCTGTAGGACCTCATTGGATGAGGTTCTACAATCTCAGAGAGTTGAAAACAAAAACCATGTCCACTCTGTTATGAACCTCCTGATGTTTCTATCTGGTTTTAATTGCCCCATCTTTCTATATAAGTCAAGTTCTTAATGATATAATACATTCTTTTAATGCTAGTTCTAATTAAGAATTAAAAAAACCGATAAAGGCCAGAAAGAAATAAAGGTGGAGGTTCAGAAATAGAAAAGTGTCCAAAGTATGAATACTTGGTTTCCGCCTAGCTTAGTCATCCATTCACAAAGATAAATCATTCTAAAGTAAGCTGATTTGGGTCCATGAAAGGTAATACAAAGGATGGCTTATAACTAGCTCCTAGCAAAATTTCCTCAGAAAATCCATGCATTTATATGCATTTTAATATATATATATATATATCCCTTTCCTGAGTCGGAGATGGCTGTTTCGTTTGTACATAACAATGTGTCATTAAAGGAACGTCGTTTTCTCTGTGCTCAGAGGTTAAGACTCACTTTTACTAAGCATTTTTGGCAGAATGCATTGGAAGCATAGCAACAAGCGCTCTAAGCACAAGTAGCTGATGGGTGTGGGGTGGAGAGAAGGGAAATAAAGAAGAGGGATGTTAAGGTATAGAAATATTTATCCAGGGTAACGGAGCATTTTCTTTTCAATTAGATGTATACATCTGTGAAGAATGGAGTCCCTGGACATTGGTTTATCCTTTGGAAAAGTTCCCACTATTTCCATGACAACTTTTTAGACCATTAGAAATAGTAGTGATCACTATTTCCTCGGGCCATGGCGCCCTTTTTGCATTGTGACTGCTATTGAACCTTAATCACATATGATCGAGTATTTTGCGTATGTGTAGGTGCAGGCACACACATACTTGTGTGTTTTCCCGACTGCAGTCCAGCTTGTCTAGGACAGTAGTTGCATGTCATATATATCTCATATCCCTTAAAACCTTGTGCCTTGATACAAAGCACTTGGTAAGACTTAAAATGAATCTTTGTTGAGGGAATGAAATTATAAAGGATATTTTTATTTGGCAAGCATTGGTATTGTTAGATTACTTTTATGTAGACCGTATAAATAATTCACTTCTTGTGGTTCCATATCCTGAAGTGAAAATTACACATTTACTGTGTTTTCATAGATATTAATGGGAGCTATTAAAATAAGAAGTTGTTTCTAGGTTGGTGGTCTTAGACCTGGTATTGAATGAAAAAGATGAGGTAAATTTTAATTGTGAAAAGAATAAAACTCTATGCATTGCTTTGTTAAAGCTTAACAGTTTGTGTGCATGATTTTTCCTGTTCATTTAGAAAAGAACAACAATAAGACATTAATTTTCTTTGATTTCAGCATGTAGTATAAAAAAGAAAATAGAATGGAGAACAAAGGGATAGAGGTGACCGGTCTGACATTATATTTATTTTCCTTAACATGAAATGTTTTGTTTAAAAAGCACAGTTTAGAGGCACCTATGTGGCTCAGGTGGTTAAGCATCCGACTTCAGCTCAGGTCATGATCTTGAAGTTTGTGAGTTTGAGTCCCGCATCAGGCTGCGTGCTGACAGCTCAGAGCCCGGAGCCTGCTTCAGATTCTGCATCTCCCTCTCTCTCTACCCCTCCTCTGGCTCACACTCTGTCTCTTTTCTCTCTCTCAAAATAAACATTAAAAACAATTTTTAAAAAGCACAGTTTCAAAATTAAACTACAACTATGATAACCTAATTAAAAATCAAAGGAAAAATGAGTTTATTTATGCTTTGGTACATCAGGGTTAGCTATTGCAAACCAGATGGTATTCTGTTTCTTTTGAGAAAATATTTTTAGGAGTTAAGGAATTATAAAGTGAAACAAAAAAAATCATTACTTAAACATTTGGGGAGGAGGACAGTGTGAGGAAAATGTGTGGAAAAGACTAATGTTTGTGTCCAATGATTTCATTATCGTATTTCTACTTTCTTTGTCATCCGGGGTAAGCGCTAAGGATGTGTCATGAATTCCTGAGCCACAATAAATCTGTAAACATCAGACTCTGTGTGTGGGTAAAATGGATAATTTTCTGACCTTTAGTAAGCTTTCACTAGAGCAAAGGAAGTCCCTCCGCATAATGTTTCCCCACTACAAAACACTGGCAGGAAGCCAAAGTATGCCCTTTGGCAACTCTCCAGTCTGGATGGCTTTCCTGGAGCTAGAAAGACATTCATGAATCTGCCCAGCCCTGCGATTTTTTTTTTTTTTTTTTCAGAAAGCCTTCGGAAAGACCTTTCCAATGTGCCACCTGCTGAGGGAGATGTGAGAACACATTAATCATGGATTTCTTCAAAAGAATCTTGGGGCCGTCCTGATCGAATTCGGCAGGTCCACCTTCCTGCCCAGTGTGAGCCACAAGCTCACAGCAGAATAACCTAGAATGGATCTAGCTGAAAGCTCAGATTATGATAAAAATAAACTAGAACTTTCCGACTCTCGGAAATGAGGTTCCGCCATGGTTGGCTTCACTTTCGAAGGCCAAAACTGATAGTAATTAAAATATGTTAATAAACATATTGTTTATTCTTGTTTTCCTGTTTAATTCCGAATCTTGAATCGTTACTCTCACTGTTTGTCGTTAAATCCATTTTCGTTTTCATGCATCACATGATATAATACTAGAATGTTGTTCTCTTAAGAATTGAGTGTCTAGTAGCTAAGGCTTGCTTGGACATTTCTAGAAATGACTCTAAACCTATATTCCAGTGTTATCTCTTGCCATTCCACAAATTTACACTATCATCCGGCTAATTCACGTGACTTTCTCTTCCTCTGTCCGTCACAGAGCTTGGAACATCTTTCAGCTTGGAACAGCTCACTAACTTCATCCAAGCCCAATTCATCCTGCAGAGCCCAAATAAAGCCCACTGCCTCCTCAAATGCTTTGGGGGAAATTCGGGTGATCCCACTGGTTGTAACACATCCCGAATTGCATCAGAATTATTTGCTCATAAGACTTACAACTAGAAGGCAAGTTTCTTGACACTAAGGATCATTTCTTATTTATCTGCCTATAATATTTAGTACAAACTGCTTAGCCAACATTTGTCCAGAGATTAAAATGTGAAATTACCTTAAATATTGACAATGACATGACCAAATTCCTTCTCCAAACGTAACTGGTCCTGTAGACAATACGAATTATAGACTTGTTTCATTCCCTTTAGTCGCTAATTATTCATTTTTTAATTCATGCTTTCATTAAGACTTTGACTGACTTTTAAGGACAACACATACTTAGAGGCCAAAAGGGTTTGACAATAAATGGGAAAAGACTGTAATTAAAATTAAGATGATAAAACCAACTTTAAACAACAGCAGTACTGCTGATAACATATTAGCACTCAAGTAGCAGGTACCTTGGGTACCATGCTCTGAATATTAAGGCCTTCCTCTTTCACCCCAATTCAGAACAAGTCTTAAGGGTCACCCTGTCTTCTGAACTCCCTGAAAACTTCTACAGTTTCCAGTAGGACTGAATTGTAGCTCAACTTCTCCCTCTACCTAGTCCTTCTTTCCCTTCTCTTCCCTTCCTTTCTATAAGTGTTGTCCTTGAGAGCCCAATAACCTCTTGCCTTCTCTTGTCTCAGAGTCCACTTCCTCAGGCCACCCAGCTTGTCTCCCTGCTCCACTCCATGACTACTCCTCTGATTTTACTGTCACTCCCAATATAAATAGTTATTCCGCCAGGTTCAGCCCTGCTAAACTCCTGCCCGCCAGGCGAGATGTAACCTTCCCCCAAACTACAGATGATGGGGGATGGCCAGGTGTTCTAAGTTAGGAAGGAAAGGAATGAGCAACTGAATAGGAATCAGGAAGGCAGGCTAGGAGTAGGTAGAGAAAGTACCAAGTGATATCAATTATAAAGGGCCCATGTTGGAGAAGACATGAATAGACATTTCCCCAAAGACATCCAGATGGCTAACAGACACATGAATCATCGCTCATCATCAGGAAAACACAAATCGAAACTCCAATGAGATATCACCTCACACTTGTCAAAATGGCTAAAATTCACAACATGGGAAACAACAGATGTTGGCGAAGATGCAGAGAAAGGGGAACCTTCTTACACTGTTAGTGGGAGTACAAAGTGGCACAGCCACTCTGGAAAACAGTATGGAGGTTCTTCAAAAAGGTAAAAATGGATCTACCCTACAGTCAGCAATTGCACTACTAGTCATTTATGCAAATGATACAAAATCACTAACTTGAAGGTACACATACACCCTGATGTTTACAGCAGCACTGTCAACAATAGCCAAATTATGGAAAGACCTCAAATGTCCATCAACTGATGAATGAAAAAGAAGATGTGGTATATATATATATACAATGGACCATTACTCAGTCATAAAAAAAGAATGGAATTTTGCCATTTGCAATGACATGGATGGAGTTAGAGTGTATTAGGCTAAGAGAAATAAGTCAGAGAAAGACAAATGATTTCACTCATATGTGGAATTTAAGACACAAAACAGACGAACATGGGAGGGGGGAAGAGAGGCAAATCATAAAACAGACTCTTAACTATAGAGAACAAACAGAGGGCTTCCGGAGGTGACGTGGGTGGGAGATGGGCTACATGGTTGATGGGTATTAAGGAGGGCACGTGTTATGAAGAGCACTGGTTGTTATATGTAAGTGAGGAATCACTAAATTCTACTCCTGAAACTAATATGACACTATATGTTAACTAACACTATAATTTAAATAAAAACACTAAAATAAACAAATACATGGGCCACGTTGGGATCAAGTAGTAAATAGGTTAGAAGAAAAAGGTAGTGACCCAAGCTGTTCTTGATAACCTGTGAGGGGAAAAGGTTATTGGTAAGCAATGTGGTTTTAGAGGTGTAAGGGACCTAAGTGATAGGAAAATGATTTCTAAGATGGTTGTATCTCTTTGTCACGATGAAACAGAGTTTATAATATTACCAGAAATTAATTCATGATAGAAGAAATGATGAGCAGGAGGAGTGGGGATCTGTGGGAGGAAGAAGGAAAATTAGAAAACTCTCATGGTGATTTGCTTGGAAGCCAGCAACCTGGTTCACCGCAGAGCATATAACCTCTTACAGTAAACAGTACCTGTAGTATGACATTTAAGTATTAGGCTGAATCATGTGAAATTGCCAATATTTCACTGTATTTCTACCTACAAAAATAACCCTCAATTTCATGTAGTTCAATCTAATAGTTTTATTTATTGACTAGACATTCCCCACTGGAATGATTATTTTGTTCAATACTGTATCACAGTACCCAGTACTTTGTCTAGCACAAATTAGGTACTCACTGCAAGTTTTGATGAATTAATTAAGAAATGAATTATTTGGGGTGCCCGGGTAGCTCAGATGGTTGAGCATCTGACTCTTGATTTCAGTTCAGGTCATGATCTCGGGGTCGTGAGATCGAGTCCTACATCAGGCTCCATGTTAGATACGGAGCCTGCTTAAGATTATCTCTCTCCCACTCTCTCTCTCTATATATACCTCTACCTTCCCCCACTCATGCGTGTGTGCTCTCTCCCTCTGTCTCTCTCTCTCAAAAAAGAGAGAAACAGAGAGAGAGATAGAAATTAATATTTAGCCCTCAATTTTTTTAGCCATAATTCATTACATGACTTAGGATTCTTTCAATTGTAAATAACAGAATCTCTATATATATTAGATAAGAAAAGAAGATTATTTATTGACTCCCACAATTAAGAATTCCAAGGAGATCAGGCACTAGTCACAGGTACAGCTGGATCCAGGGACTTGAGTAATGTCATAAAAATTTGGTCTCTTTCCATCATTATCTCTGATTTTTTTTCCATGTTGGCTTAATCCTCAGGCAGGACCTCCCAATCTGATGATTCCTAGTGGCCCAGGCTTACTGGCATTAGCTTAGCAAGTACCAGTGAAAAGAAAAATGCCTGTTTCCCAATGGTTCAAATCAAAACTCCTGACCTTGACTCTCCAAGAATCTACTCTGACAATATCTGAGGAGCTGAAGCAGGGGGTCAGTCCGCCTCAGTTAACTGGACTGAGGAAGAAAGAGATGATGGTTCCCTGGAGGAAAATCCCGGTGCTCTTACCAAATAATAAATTTTTATAGCCAACACTAAGCCCTTATCTCTTAGACACTATCCCCACTGTATACATGAGTAAATCGAAGTGTAGAGAAGTTGAGAAACTTGTTTAATATCACATCTACACGTGGAGAGATAGACCCAGGATTAAAACATGAACAGTCCAATTTATAACCTATTGCTTTAACCTCTTCACTTTGCTACCTGAAAAGAAGTTTACTTACTTAGCTTATTAATTTACAGAGCCAATGGTTTGGTAGCATCTGATTCACAATAGCGCAAGGAGAGTTACTGGTTGACTCGTCAAAATGTTGCTGGAGAGACAGTTTTCTCTAAGGCCATCTCAGAAGTTGTTTTTTGGCTGCTAAGAAAGTGATTCCCCACAACCACAGGTCTCTCTTCTTTTATTCGCACCACCCCTCCCCCCACCCCCAGTCTGATTTTTTCCACCAAGTCAATTGATTCTGTTCAAAAACAGTATCTGGAGCATCTTCAATGTAGTAAACAAGTACACTGGATGTTTAAAAACATTAAATACGTGAGTTATATTATGTTTAGATCCCTTCTAGATTTGATGTTCCAGTAGGTTCAGGGTATTTTTTTCTTTTGAAGATTTTATTCCTCAGCAATCTCTTTACCAAACACGGGGCTCAAATCCACAGCCCCGAGATCAAGAGGCACACACACTCTACTGACTGAGCCAGCCAGGCACCCCTGTTCAGAATATATTTGAGTCATCCACACTCTAGTTGACTCTTTAGATGGTGAAGTTACTCCCTGATAAAGACCATATATAGCTCTCTTTTGTCTCTCCTTTCCCTACCCATCTCCTTGAGAGCAACTTACCACAGCTTATTCTAACAGGTAAGGAGGAGTAGAGGCTCAGATGTTCCATTTTCCCTCAAACATGGTGGAAGGTGTTTGGTTGGAGGGAGCGCTGAAGAATTGGAGAGAACAGAGTCTTGAAAGTCTGCTCCCTTGCCTGGGGTGGAGGCTTGTCTTTGAAGCAGAATGTCCAATTGTCTTTATTTCCTGTATGCTGGGAGTGGAGTTAGATGAGGGATTTAAAAAAAGGTTCTTCCCAGTAAGGTTCCTGCCTGGTTGATTCATGTGTGCACAACCGAGTTGTAATCTCTACTTCTCTCCGCAAATCAGAATCCTCTGCAGCGTCTTAGTTTGTGCCTTCCCATGATGTCAGCTCTGTCGTGCCCAGGTGCTGCCTCTGGTACTCACGGTATCTAACTGACTCCATCTCAGTTAGTTCAAGGTCATAAGTTTCCTACTAGTTCATCCCAAATTACAGATGAGCTCAATGTTGGATCAATGAATTTCTCTCATCCTATAAACTGTGACCAGAGGACAGGATTACTTGGTACTAACATGGACCTAAGACCACTCCTTCAGAAGGGCTCATGGTGGAGAGCAATTTCAAGAGGAGTGCGCAGGAGTGGGGAAGGGATGATGTAGCATGGAAATCATAAATATTTCTGCTACATTTTCCAAAATTGTTCCTTCTTATAAAACAAAGTAATTTCTTAGCTGATGTCTCTGTAGCAGGGAAAATACAAAACGGGCTAGTTTTCATGATGATGATCTTTAGATCACATTTAATCCTGAAGTGACTTCTGTATTCTCATAGACTAACCATAGTCATAGAGGGGTTTTTATAATTACAGGTTGTTCACTTTCTTTGAAAACGGTAACCTGGGTATTCCCTACAGATAGCTCTCCATCCATCAGGACACTGGGTTATTTGCAATACTTATTTAAGTAGCACAAGAAATCTTCCTGCATTTGGTCATTAAATACAATTTCATGAAATAGAAAAATATAACATAAAAATAATGATTTAAGTTGCCAAATCAAAAGTCTTGTTCCTAATGAGGAGGGTAGAACAGACATTCTGGAGGGTGGTATGCAAATACGAAGCGAAAACAAGTGTACATCTTCCCTGTGTAGATGTAGAATATATCTAAATCAGATATATTCTCCAAAAGAAATTCTTTCATTGTCTGTAGAGCGTGTACATGAGACTGCTCGGAGCAATTTTCCTCATGGTAACTGGCACTGGTGATACTTCCATTCCCGGAAGTAATGTTTCACAACAGTGTTGGGATGCATTCTACCTAAAAATATGCAGCAGTTTGAAGTAATAAACTAGATTTACATATGCAAGCATTGATGGATCTTAATAAAAGAGCATCGAGTGAAAAAGTAACGAGCAGAAGGAGAGCTTTGTGCAATATTACTTAGGTAAATTAAAAACAGGTATGCACAAAACAACGCTAAATTATTCAAGGACGTGTGGATATCCAAGAACATATAGTAAATACATTAGAGGGGCTGCCTATAGGAGGAAGGACAGCTTGAACGAGAATGAAGGAGGAAGATAATCAGAGAGAGTAAGAGAGAGGGCTTTGCACAGATGACAATGAGCCACAAACTGAGGAATATGAT
Source organism: Paguma larvata (assembly GCA_030068075.1). Lineage (NCBI taxonomy): Eukaryota > Metazoa > Chordata > Mammalia > Carnivora > Viverridae > Paguma > Paguma larvata. The sequence continues at coordinate 4,047,151 of CM057827.1, forward strand.
AATTCTCAATATTGTACAGCCAAGGTTAAAGAAAAAGACGAGACAAGTAGACAGGGGAAACATTTAGCTAGGTGAGGAGGGACGCCCACTTGTGAGTGGGGGAAAGCTGGAAGCCAGTGCCCTCTGGCTTCTCTCGGTCCCCAGCACTAACTTGGGCTGAGGTTATGTGGCCCCTCTTTCCCCATATTCTAGGTGTCTGACACAGAAGGGAAGAGAGGCAGAGGTCACTGGAGAGCTTGAGTGTCCACTGGAACACAGATTATGAGGTATGGGAGAAATGTAGGTAAGTCCTGAGCTGCAACCAGGACTCTCCGTGAAAGGAGGCAGGAAGTAGCTCCACCACCGCCGCCGACTCTTTCAGACCGTGGTTTCTTCCCTGGACAAGTGAGATGGTCTAATCTCAGATCTCCGTGCCAAACTCCTGATGGTTCATGATTCCCCCCCTCGCACAAGTTCATCGCGGATGAAAACGTGTGGGGCGATGGTGCCCAGAAAGGTGAGCCCTCTCTCCTCTGTGGCCAGACTGAGGAAACAGCCTGCTGCCCTCCGTGACCCAATGGCCAAGTGCACACGGGATCTCGTCCCAGTCGCCTTCCTGTTAGATAGAGGAGTCAGGCAAACACGTTTGCTCTGATCCTTTAAAAAATTCTTTCTTGGAATTCTTCTAAGGAAATGTGATACGCAGAGATAACAGATAAAACTGGCACGTTTAAGGTTGCCACTTTAGGGGCGGCTTTATATTAATCATTCCTTTGGGTGATTAATTATCCAGCATCGTCTGAAGACTAAGAAATAAGGTAGAATTACACTTTGTATGGAAACCATGTGAAAGGACGCTCCTCTTTTAAAAGGCTCAAACTACAAAAAGAGAGAACATTCTAAAATAAAATGCTCTTTTCATCAAGGACTTTCTTATTAGGAAACTATGGAAACTTCTCTTGTTCCTTATTTCTTGTGAATATTTTCATTTTCTCCCTAGGACCTGAACATCTCTTGTCTCAACAGAAATGGACATTTATTATGTAAGCCCCAGCTACAAGGCTACTAAAAATCAGTACTAACATGTATCGCCTCTTTTCTGATCGCCTCAGCTCTAAACTGCTCCCTAAAGAGCTCAGGGTCCACCTCTACCACTCACAGGGATGGGTCTCATTAGAGGAAGATTGTCACTCAGTGTAGCATGACTACGTTGCTCCATCAGAGAAAAGATGTCTTTTAAACGCGAATGTTGAATTGTACATTCGCATTTATCCTGATGAAAAAAGGCCCCCATTCCTTTCTCTGGTTAGGGAACACTTCCCGCAGAATGACAGAGCTGTCCTCCCCCATGGGATCAGCACACTGCGGCACATAGTTGGGGCGGTGGTCAGATGGGCAGCTCTTTCCTCAAGGAAGATCCACCTCGCTATTGGTGATTACTGCAAGGGACCAGATGTTTTTCTTTAACCTCCTATTGGTTCTAATCTCCCTCAATCTTTGATCCCAGCCCCACTTGAAAGTAACCCCTCATTTAGCTCCTCTTGGGTGGTCCTCAGTGGAGATTTAGTTAATTCTAACTTCTTGTACAGTCTTCCCCCATGTGCTTCCATGGTAAAATTCTACCTTTCTAATTGCCGAGAGGAAAATTGTTAATCCTTTTGATTCAGGGAGCAGTGTAATAGCCTTAAAATTGGCAACTTAATTGAAAAACTCAGAAATTGCTGACTCCTTGTGGTAGCGCTTTAATAGCATTTCCTTCCCCCTTCTTCATTTTTTTCCCCCCAGAGTGAAATAAAATAAATGAAATGAAATGTTATTTTAAATGTGCTTACAAAAGGCTCTCTTCTTGTTATCTCTCTATGCCAAGATCCTGTTTGGATTTCACGCAGAGTCTCAGGTATTTTATTGGTTGTTACAGATCAGCTTAATGGGTGATTATAGAAAATGCTCACCAGAATACAGAGAGGACATGTGACGCTGACTAATGGGAAATAGAAATGCTTCCCCTCCCTCCTTTTCCATTATGTAAGAATAAACAACTTAAATTGCTACCCTTAGATTCCCAGGGTTGTCTAGGCTACATATGTCAAATGTCAGTGTGAGTTTTGGAGATTAAGTTATTCTGCAATGCGACTGGTATATATTAGTATTCTCTTGACTTCATTATCAAAAACCAACCAAGCAAGCTAGGTTTTTTTTGAAAGAGATTTCCAATTTTGCTTTGGGTTCATAAAAGTAAATTCTTTTAGAATTCTGGGAATAAAAAGGTTTCTGGGTTCTTGGCATAGTCCATTGATCTTACTTATGAATAGAGAAAAGGTCAAGGATTTTGCTTATTTGTTTTCCATAGGCACTCTAAATTTTAAAAGATTTGGAGACTTTTAAGGGACTTTTAAGAGACACTTAATTTGTTACAGATGCATTAACATATTGAATTTATGTGAAAGAGTGAAGGCCAGGCAAAGGATATTGGGTTCATTATTTATTAGTGGAGCTAGTCAAAACTTCCCTGTTTTAACCAAGTGGTGGTTTGGCCCCTATTCAAGAAGGCATCTCTTAATATTGCTGTCCCCGACAATTAATGTACACTGAGAGGGCGGACGTGCCTTTACTCTACCCAACCATATTGGATCGTAGACTGTGCAGGTCTATCTTGCTTCTGTTCAGACTGAACATAATGCTTCTGAGTAATCACTTCAAATATGTGCTACTCTTGCTTTCTACTCAAAATGAAACTCATCAATTAGGCCTACACATAGTATAGGGTCTGAGCTCTTCTCTCCATCATGCCTCGTTTCCCATTGTATTGCCCGTACTTTCTCCACACTGGACACACTGGTGTTTTCTCAGTGTCTCCGACCATGCTCCCTCCTCCTGCGTGGAAAACGATTCCCTGTCGGTCACACAGTTTATTCCTGCTCAGTGTCTGTCTCGTCATGAAAGTCTTCCCTTCCTGATCATGTCACATTGGTTGTGGTAAACTCTCATGCTTTCATGTTCTTCCCATTATAGTTCCAATTTTATATTTATATCTTATTTGAAGGTCTTCCTATTCCACTATCTTTAGCGCTCCATGAAGGTAGAGACGGCGTTGAGTGTTGTTCCCTCTTATGTTTCCAGTGCTTAGGAACTGGTAGGAAGTATGCAATAAATGTCTGTAGAATGAATACAAGAATAAGTCAATGGAAGAGAGAAAGAAAAAAAGAAAAACACTAAGGTTCGCTTGAGCTGCACCTGACAATTCCATGTAAGAGTCAATGGTTTTATTCCAAAGCCCATACTTTTGGGTGTTATTACATTTCTAGGAGACAAGTTTCTCTTGTTCAGTTCTCAGTGCAGTCTCAGACAGTGGTAGGGGCCAGGACCACTCCCGTGGGCTCTTAGAACAGAGAACACAATAACACACGTTCTACTTTTTCCTGTACAGAGAAATGTGCTCAAAGTAAAGAAGTGGAGAAGACGTAGAGATGGCATAAAAAGACAAAAGCAGCTTAAAAGGTACGCGGGGAGGAATGTGGGTATGTGGACCTTGGTTAACGACTCATCAGAATTTCAAGGCTGATTTAGTATGTAAAAAGTCTGGAGTTTCTCTGAGCTCCAGCCTGCAGTGGCCACTTTCCTATTTTATCCCCCTGAGGGAGACATGCCTTGCCTCCACTGGAATCATAACATAATGGTCAGAGTCATATGGCGTTAGCTGTGCAAACTGCTAAACCATAAGGAATTCTGTCCTGTGATGGTATATTTCAAAATGGAAAATTAAAATTGACCATACCATGCTCCAGTTGCCTGTCACCTCTATCTCCTCATTTAGTCTTCTGGAGCTTCCGTGCCCCTTGGGGACCCTGACCATGCTGGCTGACCTCGAAGGACAGCAATTGATAAGTGAGTTCTCTTTAAAAAAATTTTTTTAATAATTTTTATTTTTGAGAGAGAGAGAGAGACAGAGACAGAGCATGAGCAGGGGAGGGGCAGAGAGAGAGAGGGAGACACAGAATCCAAAGCAGGCTCCAGGCTCTGAGCCGTCAGCACAGAGCCCGAGCCAGGGCTTCAACCCACTAACAGTGAGGTCATGACCTGAGCTGAAGTCGGGTGCTCGACCAACTGAACCACCCAGGCACCCCAATAAGCGACTTCCCTTTAAATAATTGCCCATACCCCTAGAGTTTCCTACCAGATTATCTCTAGCAGAATCCAAAGTTTCTCTTTCAAATTTAGTCTTTGCCCTGGGAACAGAAGCTAGAATCCCATATTAAAACTAGTTTTATGAAGTTTTCCTACTTATTTCTGTTATTATTTCACATTTTAATTAATATTTTTTTCTTTAAAATTGTGTTCCCGAGAGATTTAAAGCAAAAGTCCAATTTCATTATGTCTCCTACCCACATTTCTCCAGGTAGAGTTTATACTGTTGCATTGAATGAGCCAAACTTTACCTTTTTTCATAAGAAAAGCTAATCTTTCTGCTGGTGACTACCAAGGGCAAAACATAGAATTTTATCAATTATTTCTTCTGTATCCTATCCCTTGCTTGTCAAATTTAGGAACAAAAATTGGAAAATATCACACTTCCCAAATGAATCCCTGTGGTAAATAAACCCTCAGCCCTATTTTTGCCACACTGCATATGATAGCGCTTTTAAAAAGCATTTAAACATAGGTAACAGTGTGTCTTAAAGACTGGAACTGTTGATTTATAAAGTTAAGTGTGAATAAAATCTAAAGATAAATAGTGTATCATTAAAAAGTGAAATAATATTATTTTGATTCATACTTGACAATTTTTGAAAGAATGTTAAGCTCTTACATAAATACATGGCTTCCCCAGCTGTTCAAATAGTATGATTAATTAAATGGGTTCTGTCTGAAAACCAACACTGGCTCTTGTTCTCAGGTTGCAAATATGTCCAATGTAAAGGGAAATGAAAGAGTATGTCTCTGGTATCTACTGGATTTGAGGCAAAGAATTAATATTGTTAAAATACCAAACCGTTCCTTAGTAGATGTTTGTGGTGTGCACGTGTGTGTGTGTGTGATCCTTTTTTTAAAAGCAGGAAACTTCACCTATAACAAACTTAGCTATTTGACAATCTCATCAATCCAGAATAAAGCCAAGAATCTGTTAAAAGCCAACAAAAGAGACTTCTAAGAAGCCCAGATAGGGGTGATCAAAGTCCACTGACTACAACTCTTGCATTTATATATAGAAAGAGAAAAAAGACCTAGACTTTCAATTAGAATATTACTATTTTTATTTTAGTGTAATTTTAATAATTTGCCTGGAGGGTACAAAGCATGAAGAGGTTGCTGAGGCAGGTTGTAGTGGTTGATTGGGACTGGAGAGTGGAAGGGCTTAATCCAGAGTACACTGGGGAGTCTCTGAGTAGGAGAGAGACATTATCAGACATGTTCTTTAGGAAAATTAATCCAAATTCATAGACTATATTGCAGAGGCTGGAAATCAAAGGCAGTTAACAGACTTAGTCTGGCGTTAGTCCAGATGAGCAGTACTAAGATTCTGAACAAGGGTACAGAGAGGAGAGGAGAGCCTTAAGAAATGTGAAGTAGTACAAAAAGGACTTGGGTTCTGAGCCATCATCACAGAGTGGGATGCAGGGCTTGAACTCATGAACAGCGAGATCATGACCTGAGCTCAAGTTGGAGTCTTAACCGACTGAGCCACCTCGGTGCCCCTGTACTGTTTTAAATTCATCTCAAAAATCTATTTTTAATTAAGTTTTAAAAATGTAAAAATAATTTCATAATCATTGCATAGACTCAAGCGATGGATAAGCATGAAAAGTCAAAAGAAAGAATAGGAGGTGTTAAGTGAATCGCAGGTGGGTTTTTTCTAAATAATATTTATAGAAAATTAGAAGCAATATCCAAAAAAGACACTTATTTCAAGAGGAAATTAAAAGCTGCATAGAAAAGGAGAAAACATCAAAACTTACAGTAAGAAGAAAAAAGAACTCAAACAAATACACCACCGCCACCACCGCCACTAAAACATACAAAGAGGAAGCTTGGCCTCTTTAGGAAAGAAACAATCTTTCCCAATTTACTAAGATCTAGAGTCCTCTGCAATAGCTCAGTACATAACCAATGTTAAAATCAGACCAAGAAAAAAGTTAAATGACTATTTCTTATAATCCTTTAAGAAAGCAGGAAATTTTAGTTCCAATAAAGGGCAAAATCGAAGATCTTTTGCACAATGTAATCAACAAAGTCAGCACGACTGCATGAATTATTCCATGATGGTTCCATGCTATCGAGTTTCACACTGTGTTTCCAACAAGTGAGGTGTCAGACTTTTCTTCCCAGGCAAGCAGGGACTGGGCCCAGGGTGAAATTCTACCAGCAGGGACTGGTATTGGTGTGGGTGTGGTTTTTCTGCACTTTGAGGGCCCTAATTAAAGGGGAATTAGAATCAAAGTCTGAGATGAGTGCTGGGGTGGGCCCAGGATGTAAGAGAAGTTCCAAAAACATCCAGTCCAAGGATAATGAAGGAAAAAACAAAAACGAGATTTCAAGCAATGAATCACATCAGAGAAGTGCAGCCAAAATGGAGTTTAACAGGGTCTGAGTAGGGACCAGAAAGATTCCCGGAAGCAATAGGATATAGAAGGTATGACTTTTCTAGGCTAACCAGGGTCAAGTATAAGAATGAGGAAGGAACAATTGGCATGGAGGGGAGCTCAATTCTTTAAGCAAAAAGAACCTCACGAATAGAAGAAAATGAAAGAATTCAAAGAATTTGCAAAGAAGGCGGAGCAGCATCTGGAAGTTAGGAAGCAATATACTAAATATCTATCTATCTCATGTATATGTCCCATATATACATATATATCTTATGTATTTTTAAAATAGATTTTATAACGTATTTAAATTATATATACATTTATATATTTATATATACATTTATATATTATATATATAATATATATATGTATTTGCCACTTTTCAGTGCTTACTTCCATTAGTGATCAAATAGGAGAGAAAGAAACTTAACTTTTAGTGAAAGACTTTCCAGCTTTTAAATTGCTCGCTAGTATGTATTCAACCTGTCGCATCAAGTATCCAAAAAAATATAAATTTACAAAACTCAACAGTAAGAAAACAAATAATTCAATGAAAGCGTAGGCAAATGGTCTGTGCTAATGTTTGGCCAAAAAGATACGCAGATGGCGCGTAAGTACTTGAAAGATGCTCCACATCATTAGCCATTAGGGAAATGCAAATTAAAACAGCAATGAGGTACCATTAGGTACTTGTTAGGATGACCAAAAAAAAAATATTGAAAATAGCAAGGGCTGACAAGGAGTTTGAGCCACTAAAAGTCCCCTGTATGGCCAGGAATGCAAACGGGTACAGTCACTCTGGGAGTTTCTTATAAGCTAAACATACACATAGCATAGGACCCAGCAATTCCACTTGTAGCCATTTATCCCAAAGAAAATAAAATTTATTTTCAAACAGAAACTTCCACATGAGTGCCTAAAGTGACATTACTCAAAACACCCCAAAACTGGAAACAATCCAAAAATACTTCAGTGGGTGCTTATTTCACCCTGTGGGATATTAACTCAGCAACAATCACTCTCCTACTACTGATAAATACAACATGAATGAATCTTAAACGTGCTACGCTAATGGAAAGAAACCAATGTTACAGTATTGAACACCATATGATTTTGTTTATGTGACACTCTGATCAAAGTAAAACTATAGGTTCAGAAAACAGATCAGTACTTACAAGGGTTTGATGGGTACGGAATCACGACTATTGAGGGGCAGTACTAGAAAATACTTTGAGATGTGAGCATTGTGTGGAGTTCATTTGTGTGCTGGTTTCAAAAATCTATGCCTGTGTTGAAGTCCATAGAACTTTAAACCATAAATAAATAAACGAACTAATTAGTTAATTTAACTGTATGTAAAACTTTATAAATATGATACATTTAAAATGGCAATAACCAGATGTGCTCGGGTGGTGCAGTCAGTTAAGTGTGTGGCTCCTGATTTCGGTTCAGGTAGTGATGTCACGGTTTGTGAGATGGAGCCCCACATTGGATTCTGTGCTAAGAGCTTGGAGCCTGCTTGGGATTCCTTTTCCCTCTTCTCTCTGCCTCTCCCCTGCTCTCTCTCGCTCTCTCTCAAGAATGAATAAATAAACATCTAAAAAATTGCAATAACCATGTATTACTTCAATTTTGTGAGTCAGGAATTTGGCAGGGTTCGGGTAGGATGTTCCTTTTGGTCCATGTGACGTCAACTCAAATGGGGTGGAAGAATCCAAGATGGCTTCATTTATGGTCTGAGCGTTGATGCTGTCTATCAACTAAGGTACTTTGGTTTTTCTTTACATGGTGTCTCCTTCCACATATTCTTATTCTGCAGGGTCTCTCTCTGCATGTGCCTTCTTTTCAGCCAGACAGCTTGAACTTCTTCACATAGCCACGTGATTCTAAAAACAAAAGTGGAAGCGACAAGGCAACTTGCGACCCGGTTTCAGAAGTTCCAGAACATTACTTCCATTGTATTAGTCAGAAGTCTAGTCCAGATTAAGGGGAGAGAAAATGGCTTCCACCATTTGAGGGGAGGAGCTGCAAAGTCTCATTGCGAAAACACATGGACATAAGGAGACATGAGTTTTAGGAGAGCAGGGAGCAGGCAGGAACACAATGAATATTCCAAACAGAGGGAACAGCATATGAAAAGCCTCTGAAAAAGTGTAAATCAGAGGAAACTAAAAGAAAGTCACTGGCTGATGATGAATGTAAAGCAGTTTCAAAAGGGATGAGGTTGGAAGAAAAAGAAGAACCAGAGCACATGGGACCTGAAGGCTACTGATATGAGTTTAATTTCATTTTAAGCACAGCGGGAAGTCATTGAAGGATTTCAAGCAGGAAAGATCTGATATGATTTGTCCTTTCAAATGGTGAGTGTTGGTTCCTATGTGAATTCCAATATTCATTAATTAGCCACCTGAAGAGAAAAACTATTCAAAGGTAACTCAAATGTGGAATACGGACTTAAAAGCACATTGCTTTGCAATTTAATGTGAAATAATTCAAATCACATGTCTTATTTACATTTAGCACACATTTTAGGGACCAATGTATGTTAGCCACTTTGGTTGAAAAGGCAAATGAACATAGTAATTGGTAGATATAATCTTTTGGAGACCAAAGTAACCAAGGACAAAATTTTAATGTTCTTGGTGAATTGAGCCTTTTTTCCCTCCCATAAGTCCAGTTTCCAAACCATTTATAACACTGTTAATTGCCTTGAAAACTGGAACCAGAACAAGTCTAACTTCTGAGATGGCGTAGTGATAAGCCATAAAGGGTGTGCTGTGTGGGGCTGTACTTTTACCTCGAAGTACATACATAGGGAAGAGATTGAAGGATGACAGAATAAATACAGATGCACTGGATGGATCTCAGCAGGGGGTTCAGTGTGAATGGTCATGTGTAATCTGTGTGGGTACAAAAGTAGGACTAAATATATGAGAGGAAAGTATGCAACTAATCAGAATCATGCTTGAGAATGTATTAGTCAAATCCTCTTTAAGGAATCAAAATCAGCATAATTTACGAAGCATCAATTGAGGGCCGAGCATTGTCATAAATTCTGAGACGCAGAGAAGAAATATTAGTATAACATGATATAGGAGGAATATCATAGGGTGGAGAGTCAGGAGATGGGATTTTTGGCCCCAACTTTGCTGTTAACTTGGTATAGAAAGTTGAGCGAGTTATTTGTCCTTATTGGTTGTCTGCTTTTTGTTCCTACAGATTGCTTCCGGCTATGGTATTCAATAAGCCTTTCTTTCCATAAGGCCTACTTCCTAACATTGATTTTACAACCTGCAATTGTTGAGAAGTAAGACTTAGACCAATGAAACCGAGGGAACAAATTTCACTTCACTTCAGTTCAATTCAATTCTACTCATGTTTATTGTAAGAGGGTGGATTAAAACATTCAGAGGCTCACTTTCAATTTTACTTTTGTTGACTGAACTAGGATAGTTGTATCTTTTATCACAAATTAAAATTGCAAGTTTCATTTTTAAAAGATGTTTTTTGGTGGGAGTGTGGGCTAAGGAAAAGATCTTTGTATGGCAAGTGCAATTGAATTCCACCTGCAAATACCATTACCACATTTTTAGGAGAAAATAGCTTACAACATTTCGCTTTTTTAGAACATGATTATTTGCTAACGGTGAATGAAAAGCAACTAGAAGTTGAGCAAAGAAGAAAATCAATTAACATCTCTCCTCCCCTAAAACCATCATCAGCATCTTCTGGTGAAAAATAATTTTCTTATTTTTGTGCTTCTTGTCTCACATGTTTCCAGGTTTCTCTTATAGCCACAATTGAATATGAAGTGGTGTATGTTTCAAATCTACTTCGAATTTTTTTTCAATGACTGGTGGATTTTTTTGGTTATCCTTTTGTGCATTTGTACCTGCAGCTACAGTGACCCTGATGCTAACTCCAGGTTTGCAAATGTTCTTTCCATACTTGTGAATAAAGACATGGACATGGAATTCACCTACCAACCAATATTTAATTATAGTAACTATGTCCTTGGACTGGCCAAGTGTAATGAATAAGACAGACATGATCTTTGCTCTTACAGATCTTATAGTCTCATGAGGAAGACAACAAGTAATGCTGAGTATGATGAGTGTAACAAAAACAAAGAGCTCAGGTGTATTCAACAGAAGCAACTGACCTGAAATTAATTGATTATGTTCTGAGGACAATAAGAAAACCAGTCATATTGGAGTGGAGGTCTGTCATCTAATAAAGATTTTGGCTGGACTTTGGTCCCTGAAAGATAACCTCTGAATCTTTGGAATTTCCCAAGTGATGAGTGTCTTTGTTATTTGTGGTGGAACCCAGCTCAATGCCTGAATTTATGCTAAGGAGATGACTCAGGATGGGGCTAGCTAATCTGGAAGGACGAACCACGTGATTAGAGGGCATTGGGACTTGACACATGTAATGTCAGCCTGACCTTTGGGGAGGGGAGGAGTGCTGGAAATTGAATCCAATCACATGGCCAATGATTTAATCAATGATACCAATACAATGAAATCCCAATAAAAGCTCGAGTAAGCTTCCTGGTTGGTGATATACATGGATTTGCTGGGAGGCTGACAGGTCCTGAAGAAATGGAAGCTTTGCATTTGGGGCCTTCCTAGACCTCATCCTATGTGTCTCTTCAGGTGGTTGGGACTAGTTTGCATAATTTTTTTTTTAATTTGAGAGAGAGAGAGTGTGCATGCAAGCAAGGAAAAGGAACAAAGGGGGAGAAAGACCGAAGGAGGCAGGGAGAGAGAGAGAGAGAGAGAGAGAGAGAGAGAGAGAGAGAGAATCTTAAGCAGGCTCCGCGATCAGTGAGGAGTCTGACACGGGACTCAGTCCTGTGATGCTGGGAACATGACCTAAGCCGAAATCAAGAGTCAGACACTCAACCAACTGAGCCACCCAAGCACCCCTAATTTGGATCTTATACATGAAACTGTCTGCATGGGTGTAGTTCTGTCCTGAGTTCTATGAGTCATTCTAGTGAATTATTGAACCTGATTATGGGAACCCCCAAGCTTGTAGCCGGTTGGTCAGAAGTACAGGTGGCCCGAGAACTCCAGAGCTCATGACTGGAGTCTGAAATGGGGGGAATCTTGTGGAGGACTGTGTCCTTGACCTGGGAAATTTGTCCTAACTCTGTGTAGTTAATGTCAGAATTGCATTATAAGGCCGATAATGGAAAACCCGGTTGGATTGACAAGATTGAGCCATATTATGAAAGATTTAGATATCAGGCATAGATAGTAGAGTTGGAAAGGGAAGATGTTATGATAAAATAACAAAAGCTTAAATTTATTAAGTGCTTGCAGTGTGTCAGGAACATTTGTAAGCATTTCTTAGATATCCTCTTGTTACCTTTTATCTCCTTCTATCCTCTGATGTGAGAAGCATTGTCAAAATATTTTATGGATGGATACTAAAAAACAAAACCACAAAAATAACAATAAACACTGGACTCTTTGCTAATACTTATTAGAAGAAAGGCAGCATATTGCACGGGGACAGAGGAGATTGGAAATGTGTTTTGCCTTACATTAGGAAAATGGAAGTTTGAATAGAAATGGGATGTTATGGACAGACTGTGGGGATGTGAGAGGTCACTTTTTTAAAAAATTTTTTTAGCATTTATTTATTTTTGAGAGACAAAGACAGAGCATGAGTGGGGGAGGGGCAGAGAGAGGAAGACACAGAATCTGAAGCAGGCTCCAGGCTCCAAGCTGTCAGCACAGAGCCCACACGGGGCTCAAACTCACAAACCAAGAGATCATGACCTGAGCCGAAGTTGGACACTTAACCGAATGAGCCATCCAGGTTCCCCGAGTTAGGTCACTTTTAACATTAAATGATGAGGGATCTTGGGAAATAAGCTCTAACAGTACTGTGTGTGTGTGGATTTTGTACATGAGTGACAAGGGAGGCAAGGCATTATTCTCTCTACATACTTATTCTCACCTGACTATACAAGGAACAATACACCAATATTTCAGCCTAGAGTAAGAAGAGACTTTCAGATTTGGAGTAGAGAATTCGAGAAGAGGAATAGATGAGACTGTCTGGGCAGCGTAACAACGCACATGCCTAATGACTAGGCCCATGTTTCAAAGCTTCCAGAACCATTTGGGGATACTTTGTGAACATACAGATTCCACCCTGGACTTTTAAAATCAGAATTTGTAGAGGAGGAGATTGAGAAATAGGGCTTTTGAGATGATTCTGATGCCCTGCTGGATTTGAGAGCCACTGGTTTACCTGATTGGCACACAGCGATGGCTCTCAAAGACTTGAGGAGACCTGTCATCAATAATGACCACTTTGCTTTGCTCTCCTGACATTATTCTTCTGAACGGGCCAGTTTGGTTTCTAAAGCTATTGATTTATGGATCCAGCTTTCTTCCTCCTTCCATCTGTGGATTTTTATTCTCAGTTTCTTTTGTTGGCATCTGAAATTAAGGAGATGTGTTTTGCATTTTTTCATGGTGGGGTCATTTCTTCCTTGTGTAGTAGACATAGATTGGGTATTTTTGGTGAGAACCCCAAGGATGGGATGGAAGGTAGATTTTAGCCATCAAAATCATTTGAACTAACCAAATCAACAATAAATCACAAACTCCAGATTTTTGTTTAAAGGGGAGGAGACCGAGGCAGTGGATGTGCAAATTAGCCAGGCCACGACTTGCTGGCTCTGGTTCATTTTGTAAACAAAAGCAGGCCTGAATTCAATCAAACATTACTTGTTAAAGTAAACTAGCAAAAAGCTGGTGAAAATTAAAGTAGAACAGAAGATGGTTTCAATAATTTCATTCTCCGGCTTTTAGCTTAAAAAAATCTACCCACCATTCCATTCTATGGGGCTTGTCCTTTCTTTCAAGATACTTTCATGAAAATTAAAGAGCATTTTAGTGAGGCCCATATTGAGAAATGCTACCTGTAGTATTGGCTAAACTGCCTTGAGAACAAAATTCTGAATACTATCATTTGTTGTCTTGACAGTATTTTTGTAGGCTTTTAGAGACTTTTTAAGTGACAGAAATGGGACCCAATGGGTTGGCTAGCTGAGAGACTAAATTGTTTGATAAATACCATGTGTCTGGTATGCTATACTTGTTTGAAGTGACACTGAGAAATTAGTTGTTTCTGGACATTTTTTGGTTAGGTCTTCAATGTATACATTTTTTGGTTAGGTCTTTGAGTTTCCCCTTAAAACTGAACAACCCCTAAGGGCTCTTGCTCCCTGGGCATTGCTTTTGCCTCAGGGGAACTTTTCCACTGAGGTGACGTGTCTTTCTCAAAGGGAGACAGTAGAAATACCCTCAGAACCCCTACATGAAGGGAAGTCCTAATTATTAAGCCTAAATTTACAAGTTTCAGTACGAATTTTCTTTGCGCGTAGAACTGTCACGTTGGGGGTCGGGTTGGGGCAGGGATCCAAAAGATCATTTCGAAGAGTTTAGGGACTAGTTGTAGCTGTCTAGCTGTCCACCTAGGCCAAAAGTAATCCTGAGTCATTGCCTGAAATTCCCTCCACCTGTGAGCTTGTGTTCTGTTCCAGCAACTGAAAGAGGTGTTGATTCATTTCAGGCCTAGTCTTGTCTACGATGCAGTTCAACCCACCACAGAAGGACTCAGGGGAATTGTATTGTGGGCTCTAGGTCTGTGATTTACGTTTTCCCTGAGCTTTTCTCTGTTTTCTCTACATTGTCGTCAGTGAGGTAGACATCACATGTGTTTAGCCCAAAAGATAATGCGCAGTACCTTATAAAACTGTAGAACAAAGATAAGTGAAAATATCTTCTAGGCACAAATCAACCATCGGTGATAAAACGACCACCAAAGGGAAACAATAACCATACTCCCTTGCTCTGGAATCAGGTCCAGGAGGCAGACATTTGTGGTGGCCTCTCAGGGGGCCACTCGCTATCATCAAAATATGGAGCTTGGACTTCCTCCTACCCAGGTACGTCAGCCGATTGTAGAATACTCACCTTTGGGTGGATACAGAAAAGCACGCTCCCTGCCTTGCCCACTCAAGGCTCTTAAGTACTAGAAGAGGATTCATCTAATGCTGAATGCTGAATTGGATGTAAAATAATTACCAATTAATCTTCTTTAAATGCTTTTTTGTGGCTCCTCTTAGAGACAGTACACCGGACGAAACAACCTCTTATAATTCCTTCTTATTCTTTGGTCTCATGATGATTTGTTTCAATGAGATCACAGGGTGGAAACCGTTTTCTCCTGAAACCTTTAAATATCAGCCATGGGAGGAGCTTTTTCTATTTCAGGGTTATGTCATTGCTTTGGGAGTTGACGCTTCTATTTCGAGAAATACTAAATTCTTATCTTTCATCCTGGTACCCATCTATGGCTTTGGCTCAGGAACCAGTTACAAAAGTCATTGGGCTTGCAGAGGGTCCTTGGGGGGAAATGGCCTGGCTTATATTCTAATAGTCTGAGGAAATAAGGATCAATTTCCTGGCACCCCTGCCTTGGTGCCTGCCCTCCTGGGGCGATCAGGAACGATGTTTACACCATCTTCTATCTCAGCTTTTACTCCTTTGTGTTTATTCCATTGCTGAAAGACTCAGAACACCACTTTTCTAGTACACATTGTTTGTCTGAAAATACACCTGGAGACTTGCCCAATTTGGAAATGACTTAAATTACAAAAAAAGCACAGCTGTCTTTAACAGCTCTAGGAGTTCATGCAACGAGCCTACAATTTATTGAGTAGGATTAGATGCTTATTGCCTATGACACTTTAAATACCATTACATTGAAGTTTATACAAGAAAGTCCAAGTTTAAAACTGGAATCTTAGCAATAACAGCTGGGCCATTTGTTTATGTGATAGGCAGGAAAGAATGACTTCTGTAATCTTCGTATTTGGCTTCAGGATTCTGCTCAGGAGGGAAAAAAAAAGATGAGGAGGGGGGAGAGAGAGAAGCTAATTTCAGATTGTCAAGCTGAGCCGAACACTGCCGGCTAATTTGTCCCTCATGTTAAGACCTCTGCCAAGGCTCCTCTTGTATCCTCCTGCTCTCTCACACCTGACAAACCGGCACTTAAATACTGTAGCCCACCTCTCTGACAGCAAGGGGTATGTCGCTAGCTAGCTCGAAGCTCTCTCCCCCAGGCGGCTCACATTCCGCATTTTGTTTCTAGCATGAAAGACTTTGTTTTAAATCATAATAGCAACCAGGCTGTAATCACATTAGAGCGCACATGGAGAACTTGCAAACAGTCATGTGTTTTGGATTTGACATTCTGATTTATGGTTGTGTGCTCCAGTTACACAGCTGCAATCTCATTTTCCGACAAAGATGTTTTCTATTTTTCTATTACTTTGCTTCACCCTGTCTTTATGTTGGGGAAAATGAAAGCCACCAGGTGAAGTCATAACATAAGTACAAATGTTTTCGTGTTTGGGTTGGAGAGCGTAATAAATGGTGTATACCGGCGTTTCAAACACGCCTCGTTATTTTTGAATAAAAGTGTAAAGGGAATTGCTTACTTAAGGTAATCGAAAATTAAAGAGGTACGTGGAAATTTGTTTGTAAAACCCAGAACTGTCCTACAAACTTTCTGTCTCTATCACCTGATATCAATTTCCTAGAGGGGAAATGGATGGGAATGTTCTATTTTAGATATTTCGGTAAAATGAGCTCCCTACTTAGTATATTCATTTCACAAAATGCTAATACGTTCAGGGTTGGGAACTTCTAAAGATAATCTCTGCCAAACTGTACACTGTGCAACCCAGAGATGTTAAGCGACCTGCCCGAGGTCACTCAGCCGGTTGGTGAAAGAGAGCTTAGACTGGATCTCCAATGTTTTTCTGTCCCAATTCAACACATTTTCAACCCCTCCATTTAAATGCAAGTTGAAAAGCCCTTCTTGTGGTAAACTGACCACCACCACAAAGAAGATTCCAAGTAAGTCTTTTGTGAATGTATGAAAAAGGAAATTTCTTTTGTTTCATTTTTTTCTTCATGTCTAAACATTTGTTATTGTTGAGTGTGATGGAAATTCAGACTCATACCTGGTTCACTGGCACTTGACGCAATATTCTGTCTTGGTCTCCTATTTGGACAACATTATTGGCAATAGATGCAACAATCTTGAACTCGGATGTGTTAAGACTGAACACATTTCGATTCTTCACAATGTTTGAACAATGCCAAATATGTTTGTGGCAATTCACTCAACCTCGACAAAAGGAGAAAAAGTATTTGTACAAGAAAATTAAAAAGATACATAGTATGAAGGCGTGCATGGGTATGAACAGTCAGGTTGACTTGGACATCTCTATCAGGAATAGAAAGAACATTAAAGGTCTATTGCCTGGATCATTATTTTGGTGCCCATTTTCCTCTTGCATAAACTGTGTTTTATATTCTATGTCCATTAGGTCACCATCATTTTCTCATAGAGAAGAAAATCCATATACATAGTAATTAAATATGACATTTCTTAGTAGTATTTTCTAAATGGTAAAAAACGATAAAGTATTTCCCTCTTGTTCAGGGTGTGGAAGGAGAATGAGGGACTAACAATTTTGTTTATTATTTTTAGCTGAATGCACATGAACAGATGCTATATTAAAGTTTTAGATTCTCTTACCTATCCAGAGTAACACTTAGCAGGTGTGGTAGACATATTTTTGGTGGTGATATCGGTCTCTCCCAGCCTCTATTCTTCCCCTTTTCTGCCAACAGCACCAGGATTTTCCTTTTGAGGAAGTTACTTCCACCTCATTCTTATCCATGAGAATTATCATCCTACCCTGAGCCCAAAGGGCAAGCTGATTCCTCAAGCCAGTTGCCTTATCTCATCCGCTCCTCTGTGACAGTGATAGCTTGTGGTCTGGCACGTGACAATGTGGGCCAAAGAGATCGAGTCCAAGGGCTTCTGAGGACATTATCATTCAGTGTGCTGGGATAAGAATGAGACTTCTAGAATTTAGCAGCTTTTTTTTTTTTTTTTTTAATCTCAAGGGGAAGACCTGGAGGGAGCGTCTATGGCAGCTAACACTGAGGGAGACAGAATGGAGGAAAAGGGGAAAACACATGTCCTGTTACATGTTTGATCAAGCTTCTGCTAAAGGTGGTCCTATGTCTCAATCCACTCGAGGAGAGGCCGGCAGCGTGGGCACTGAAGGAATTCACCCAAGGCAGAACAAAGGAGATAGAAGTTTATGGAATACACCGCAGGGAGCAGCAGACAGGACAGCAAAGGAGAGACTGTCTGCCAGGAGACCGTGCTGGGGCGGGGGGTTGTAGTTAAGGTGGAAGGTGAGGAGATAGGTATGGGAATGCATGGAATTCTCCTTTTTTGGTACCTGTACCATGTTGTAGGTAGCCCACTGGTCAGCCATGGCTTATGGCTATTTTGAGGTGGGTCTCTCAATGGGTCTGTTTGCGTTCAGCTGGGTGGTCACTGTGGGCCCTTCTACCTAACTCAGGTTTCCATTGCTCAAGTTGGTTGCCTAAAAGCAGTCTGTACAGGCCCTACCTGGATTTTTAAGCATAGATTAAAAAATAAATCCCACTTTAAGGTTTTCCAGTACTTGTAACTAGAAGACTCCTGATACACCAGGGAAGTGGAAAGACAGTGAATGTTTGATTTGAGCACAGTTATCAAGACAGTTTATTTCAGAAACAAGTACCTCTATGGGATCTCATCTATCTCGTGGCAAGGAATGAGTTTATACTTGTAGTGCTCACTAGAGTGAATGACCCCAGCGGGAGCGCCTAGGAACTGTAGCTCTTATTATGATAACGATGATGGTGGTGACTATGATCTCTAGAGTTTGGGTCTGGGAAATTATTTGGCAAATACAGAGAGAAGATGCTGAGAAATGCGTCTTTGGGCTGACATAATAGCATAATATTATTGTTAATTTAAAGTTTTATTTGTTTGTTTTACTTTACTAGAGTATTTATATTAAAGACAAGCTTTTCAATTTGCCTCAATTCCTCCATTTAATATTAAAAAGAAGTCCTATAAGTTTTTCTCAAACTCTCATTGCTTCTATCATGGGTCTTTACTGAATGGTGAGTACGCCCCTCCCCATTATGTTACAATAAGCTGACGGTTGGCTCAGGATCCACATTGTTCCAAGACGCTACCCTTAACTACAAGCAGGTTTCCTTAAACTAAATCCAAAGTACTGTTTCTATTGTCCATACGTTTTTCAGGGCACATCAGTGTGTGATCCCTGAAAACATGAGGCACTGGAAATGGTGTGAACTGCAGTAATCACACTATGACTCTAAGGGACACAGTTTCCTTTTCCTACAGATAATCTACCAATTATAAAGTTTGTTAACTAAAACTTGTGTAAAATCTGTAGTACTAAACTCTTCCCAATAATAGAAGTCTTCTTTTGTTTGAATCAGGTGTGTCAGAAAATGGGAACTAACTGTGTACATAAAAAGTGTGGATCCTTGAAAGGCATTTCATGTTTAACTTGTTTTCTTTCAGTATTATAAAAGGATTTAGTTTACATTATTCATGACCTGAGGGAGGTACATTTTTATCTTAGGGTGATTTAGGGCATAAGGTGTGTTCATATACCCTGATTTACCACCGCTTTTAAGTAGTTACCTGAGTCGCCATCATCACAGGTAGTTGGCATTTACTAAATCACGCTGAGTGCTCTGTGACTCACCTGACAGTGGATGCGAAACGATGAAACCACCCCAGGAGCACATCACCAGTATGACACCTCAAGCAGAGGGGACTTACCGAGAGGCTAATGAAGCTTAAGTTTTAGCGTCCCACAGTTAACATGTCTCTTCAAAGGATCCGGCTGGGGGGACCCTAGCGATTTTTCCTCATAACCTTTAATTTGTTTTCCTAAGGAAATGATATAAACCTCAGCCTCCCCCAAATAAGGAATATCTTGATCTCTTCGTTTCTTTAGAGAGGTAGGAACAAGGGGAGAGCAAAATCCATATGGACTTGAACCCCCAGTCATGGTGTTCTTTACAGGAAGAGAGGGTTAAAGATACTCCCCTGTCGGGACGCGGAGAACATACCGTTCAGAGGCTGTGCCTCCTGCTCATGTTTTAGAGAGAGAAGTGTGGCGTTGCACAGCCATACCTGATTAATATGCAAAGCGGTGGGCAATGCTGTGTCATGGTGGTGAATTTTCTGGGTCAGCTTGACTAGGGTAAGGGATACCCCCATAGCTGGTAAAACATCACTTCTCAGTGTGTCTAAGAGGGTTTTTCTGGAAGAGATTGATTAGCATTTCAATCTGTACGCTGAGTACAGAAATGTACCAATGCAGGTGGGTATCATCCAATGCACTGAGGCCCTGGATACAATAACAAGGCAGAGGAAGGGAGGCATTGTTCTCTGCTTGAGCTGAGACATACTTCTGCCCTCAGATATTGGTGCTTCTGGTTCTTGGACCTTCAGTCTCAGACCATGTGACTTAACGCCATTGGTTCCTTTGGTTCTCCGACCTTTGATTTTGGACTGATACTATCTCCCTGGCTTTCTTGGACTGCCAGCCACACTGTGGGACTTCTCAGTCTTCCTGATCACGTAAGCCAGTTCCTCATAAATCTCTTTCTATACATCTAGCTCTAGGCTTTTGGTGTATTTCCGTAAAGAACCCTGCGTCATATATACGTAGTTGCAGAGAGTAAGGACTTCTGTAATTTGTCCTCAGTCCTGGTTTAGGAGATTGATAACCTAGGGCAGGTATAGTTCAGTTATGTTCCTCCGTAGCTTTTTACACGTAAATTTACATTTGCAACTGCACCTAAATACAAATATTACCTTATTGACTTTCAGGATCAGCTTTCAAAAAAGAACAAGAGAGTATCCTTGATATAGGCGCTGCAACTTTTGTTTTAAACTCCACAATGTGTATTAAAGAGTCTTTATATCCATACATATAGACATAACTCATAACTAACTGCTGCATAATACCGTGCGGTGTGACCCTACTGATACTGGTTTACACCTTCCCTTATTGAGAGAGATTTTGCTATCGCAGTCAATGATGCCGCGAATATTTTTGTGCATTTTTCTGCATTTTGTATGTGCATTTCTCTAGGGAGGATACAAAACAGTAGAATGACTGGGTCAGTGAATCCTATACCTTACATTTTAATAGGAGCTATCACTGTTTTCCAAAACTGTGATTCTAGTTTACGCTCCCACCATACGTGAGGGTGCTCAGTTCCTCATCTCAAGTAATACACAATGGGAATCTTGTAAATTTTTTGCTAATTTGATGAGTATATAAGGTTTTCTAATTATTGGATCATTAAGTTTTATTAATGTTTTATATATTTGAGAGAGAGAGAGAATGGGGGAGGGGCAGAGAGAGGGAGAGAGAGAATCTCAAGCAGGCTCCATGCTTGCAACCTAGGGCTCAATCTCACAAACTGCGAGATCATGACCTGAGCCGAAATCAAGAGTCAGTCACTAAACCTACTGAGCCACCTGGAAGCCCCTGGATTATTTAATTTTTAAGTAAGTATTTTGGTCTCTTTGTAAGGTTCCTCCTTAAAGAACAATCCTAAATATTTTTATATTTAGATACTTAGACTTACAGCTTGTCTATTAGAAGGTTGTGGAATCCAAAGTTGGCAAAACAAGGTAAGCAGCCCTTTTAAAATGCAGACATGGCAACTTATATTTTTGGTTTGTTGCCTTGTGGATTACATCTACATCCGAGATGGTTTCTGCCTCAACGTTCCAAGGGAACGCAGCAGACATCCTTACAACTAACCTTAAATACATCTAATAGGCCTAATTAGAGTAAGTTTAATTGCCAAACATTTACTCAGCAACTATTATGTTCTTAGCCCTCTGCTAGGACTAAAAAAATAAATGAGATACAGGGCACCTGGGGGACTCAGTCGGTTAAGCATCTGACTTCGGCTCAGGTCATGATCTCGCAGTTGGTCGGTTTGAGTCCCACATCAGACTCCTCACTGACAGCATGGATCCTGCTTGAGATTCTCTCTCCCTCTCTCTCTGTTCCTCCCCAGCTGTCTCCCTCTCTCTCTCTCTCTCTTCCGCCCTCAAAAAATAAACTTTTTAAAAAAGATAAATGAGACATGATACTTACTCTCAAGTATTTTACAGTTTAATAATGAATAATGTACAGGCTAAAAACCGAATGTAACGCAAGGAGTATCTCGCTAAGGGTCAAATGACGGACAAACTGGGGTGCTCCAGAAACTTTTAGAAGGGAAGTCTAATTGAGATATTGGGATATCAGAGCTGGTGTCTGGGTAGATTGCATGTGACAGGAGGAACAGAGAAGGACAATCATGGTTGAGAGAACAGGAGAAGAGCACAAAGGCGTGTGCATATGTGTGTGCATATGTTGTGTGTGTGTGTGTGTGTGCGTGCATGCCTTGCTCATGCACACACTAAGGATGGGATTTGGGAGTCAGTGTGGGAGATAAGCCTAGAAAGTTATTCGGGCCTGGAATGGACATTATTCTGTAGGACAGTATTTTTCAAAAGGCAGATCAACTACACCTGAATGGGTTAATCTGCCTCTTTAAAATGCACATTCCCAGCCTCACCCCAACTGGATTAAAATATCTGGGATTTGGGGCCTCGCGGGGTCTTCCTTTTTAACAATATCCCATAAGAGTTTGGTTTTTGTTTTTGTTCTCAGTGCATTAAATTTTTAAATCACTCTTTCAGACAAGAGTGAGCCTTTGACAAACTTTGACTCTTCTTCTGGGAGGGGTCTAAGGAAATCAACCACTTAGGGGACATCCTGCAGGTGGTTAAGGGAAAGGAAAGGGAAGTGACCCTGGGGGAGAAAAAAATCCTACTAGCTAGTGCCCTTGGGACATAGTGTCTTTGGGATTGCTCTAATATCAGGATGTATGTCTGTCAGAGCAGCCCAGGTCAAAAGCAGAGATGCATTTAGGACCGTTTAAAACCAATATTAGCCTTAATGCTCTTTGAAAGAGGCATAATTAGGAATGTAAAAGTCAGGTTACCTCTGATTAGTGAGAAACAGAGTGAAGGGTGAATCCATTAGGAGCTACTTGTGAGACATTCACACTTGAAGAAAACTGCTTTGATGATTTTGAAGGGACCGCAGTGGGGGAGAGAGGCAGCAGAACCAGTTCCTACTTCAAAGACCTGTTACAGTGTTTATCTTTTTAGGGCAATACCCTTAATTGTTTTGAATGGCACTAAAAGGTTCTTTTAATTTGAATACGAATGACTTGGCCATTTGCAGGTAAATTTTGGTTGACCCTAAGATTAACTCCGTACTATGAAACAACTAATATTTTTTAGATGGTTTGCATTTGCCTGTATGTATTTGTATTTTCATGTGCTCTTATGCACTTCCGAATTATATTAAAGATGTTAATCCTTGCTACTGGTGAGATATTTGGGATCGGGCTCTTTATGACTTCTTGGAAATGAGACAAAGGTTAAGGTGTTTTCTTGCAATCAATACGAGAGACCGGGTTTTCCAAATTCTAGTCAGGACTCTTCTCTCTAAATGTCTCGAAGACAATGAAACCGTGATGGCGATGCACTGTGGCAGATAAGGAAAGAGTGCTCCGTCCCCTGCCGAGGGAAATCCTCTGGGGAAATACTGCAATCTTAAGAAATAGAGAACAGCCACACACAAAGGATTTTGAGAGGCTTAGCTGTGAGAAGGTAGATACAGTTAAACAGGAAGAGGCAAGTCACTGGACCACCTTAAGATTCTGTCTTCAGATAGATATTTGAGTTGGATTTTTGGCTGCTGTAGTAAACTGGAGCAGAAGATGCTCTACCAAAAGATGCTTCAACAAGGGTATCATCTTATGTAGGCGATGCCACGGTAATGGTAGAAAGGAAGGACTCATAAAAGCGGGGAATGGGCTGAGGGTTGTTTTATTGCCCCAGGTCCACACTGCAGTAACAGGAACCGGGAATTTAACAACACACACGGTGTACCCACTTCAGGGCACTATGCCGTTTATACATTTAGGAATTGGAAAGACAGATAGGATCCAATAGATGTAAACTTACAAAAGTTACCAACACTTACAGAGTTTTCTCGTTGGTGATGCTGCCAGAGGTTCCATTAGCACACAGAGCAACAGCTTTCTTTCTTTTTTTAATTTTTTTTAGCATTTTTATTTTATTTTTGAGAGACATAGAGACAAAGCATAGCAACGGAAGGGCAGAGAGAGAGACACACAGAATCTGAAGCAGGCTCCAGGCTCTGAGCCGTCAGCACAGAGCCTGACGTGGCGCTCAAACTCATAGGCCGTGAGATCATGACCTGAGCTGAAGTCAGCCGCTTAACCAACTAAGCCACCCAGGTGCCCCAGAGCAACAGCTTTCTAAAATAAGAAAGGGATATGGGATGTAAGAACCATGGTGACAGTCACTAGAAGTGGCACATGGGGCTGAGTAATATACAAGGACCGTGCTGTGTAGTTTTCAGGTCTCCAGTCTTAGAAGCCTAGTATTTTCCTCTACTGCCTTCAGCACCTTGATAAACTTTTGAAAAAAAAAAAAAAGTTTGTTTATTTTTGAGAGAGAGTGGGGGGAGGGGCAGAGAGAGAGGGGGACAGAGGATCTGAAGCAGGCTCCGTGAGACAGCAGAGACCTCCATGCGAGGCTCCATATCATAAACCGTGAGATCATGACCTGAGCCGAAGTCAGATGCTTAAACGACTGAGCCACCCAGGGGTCCCTCAGCACCTTGATATTTAAAAAATATTATTGGATCTTCCTTTAAACCATTCTCTGAATATCCACGTTGACGTCTCTTCGGGCTATGAGCTCATAAACGAAATAGGATCCTCGCCTTGATGAAACTGCATGGTAGACTTCCAAGAAGTATCTGCTCTAGGAAATGACTTGATGATTCACCATGTTGGCACTCTTTCTTCTGAACCAGGACTGTGCCAGCCTTAGCGTTAGGGGCCACCGTTGGAAGGTTTGGCTTTCGACTGAGCTGTAACATGGAGTTGTAATCCGCCCTTGTCAGTAAAAGTCCAGCAGCGTTTTCTATCCATTTAGAGATCTTAACTTCAATCACTTGGTCAAAACCCAATTTGGGTAATCTACAGACCCAGAATTCCCCAGTAATTTCACTCGGATGAGATACTGAGATTTCTGTTCTCTTTGCCCCCCAAGCTTGCGTCACATTACATGGTATTAAACATGTTTTCACTACCAAGCTGGCTGAGGCAGCAGGTAGCACGATAAATGTGCTTTGTACTCACTGACTCCCTTCAGGAGCCAAGTTTACAAACCATTTGTTTATTTGGCCAGAACTAAAAGGAGCATCTTTCATTTCATACTTCCCCGTTTTCTATCTTTGTATTGCATTTGTCCTAAAGAATTCCACAGGTAATAAACGGATTTATATGAAGCGCAGTTCATAATGACATCCTGATTTTTTCTGTTAAAAAAAAACTTTTTTTTAGTCTCTATGTTGCTATAACAGAGAAATTAAAATTGGAGCATTTGGTTGTGTACATCAGCTATGGTTTGCTTTTTGGAGATCTGTGTCTAGAGAAAAAGCTTTGAAAATCAATAATATTAATCTCTAAAGTACTCCTCTCTGGAGATTTTGGTGCATATGTAGACACGTTTGACTTGCTTGCTTGCTTTATGGTCAGCATCCTTATCCCTACCACCATCTTGGGTATTGCTGAAGATAGGTTAAAGAAGGTTAAGGTCCGATGCTTACTCCTAAAGCAACTATAAAGCAACTGTACTCTCACTGAGTAGACTAAACACACATAAAATGGTGACAAAACAGATAGAACATGCTAAAATGCCATAGAGAAAAATAGTATAGAAGTCACACTGACTGGGTTTGAGTTCCCACTCTCCCACTTACTTATTAGTCCTATAATTCTGGGCAAGTTATTTAACTGCTCTCTGCCTCATTTTTCCCATCTATAAAATGGGAATAAAACAGTTATCACATCAAAGAGTCTTAGGACAAGATATTAATGATCATTAACTCTTAAATAAAAAGATGCATGTAAACAAATTTTGAAAGGAGAGACTTCTTTGAAGTTAGAACACTTAGGGGAGTTTCCATGGAATACTTAATGGATCAGGTTGAATTCGAGCTCTGAATTTCAAAACTAGAAATATTTTTTGTCTGTAGTTGCTGACTCCCTTCTGAAGCCAAGTTTATACCCCACTAACCTACCTGAGAAGAATGTATCAATAGTGAGTCTACTTTTCCAAAATAAAATTTTTTTAATTATGAAATAATGTTTATTATAAAACATTTAGAACATATGCAAGTACAAAAAAGAAAATATAGTACTCTTTTATGCTCTGTTGATTTTTTTGGCAGTTCCTTCCTGCCTTTTTTTTTTTCTTCTTTCTATGCATGTATTTTAACCCAATGTTGTCATGGTACATATGTAGCTTTGTATCCTACCTTTTCATTAAGTGCATGGGATGACATTTTCCATTTTCATCACTTGTATTTCTCTACATAAGTTTTTGTGAGGTTCTTTGACTTTTTTTTTAAGTTTATTTTTATTTATTTGGAGAGAGAGATAGAGAGCAAGCAGGGAAGGGGCAGAGAGAGAGAGGGAGACCGAATCTCAAGCAGACTCTGGCTGTCAGCACAGAATTCAATGTGGGGCTAGAACCCACGAATGTGAGATCATGACCTAAGCTGAAGTCGAGATTCAGAAGCTTAACTGACAGAGCCACCCAGGTTTCACCCCCCCCCCTTTCTCTTAAAGAATAGAACCTTAGAAATGAATATATTGGGTTAAAGACTATGTTTTAAAGACTCTTAGCGTTTATAGTTAAAATTATTTCAGAAAAGCTAAACTAATTTATACTCTCTCCAGCAACGTTGAAGAGTTTATATCTCACTGCGAATTCACTATAATTAACATTATCATTTTAAAATATTTGTCAGCTTAATAGACAAAGCATAATACTTTCCGTTAATTTATGATTTGCTAACTAGCACAGTTGACTTTTTTTTCAGGTTTCTTTGCTGTTTTGCATGTTTCTTTGATATTTTTGATATTCCTGTCTACATGCATGAGCTCTTCATACAGTAGTGAAAGCAACTCTTGGTCACATTTGAACCAAATTATTTCTCTTTGTTTTTGATGTACATAGAATTTACATTCTTATAAAGTCAGTTTCAGATTTTTTTGACTTTGTGATTTCTTTCATATTTTTAAATTTATGAAATTTGGTTGGCCTTAGTACAGTCTGTATAAGAAATTAAACTTTTACTAAGGAGAGGTAGAAGATGTGAGACACAAGCCCACCGACTCAAACGAAGGCGGGGCGGGAGACTTCGAACACCGGGAAGCCAGACTTTAATCAAAGTTCTTGCAAGAGCAGGTGTCTGATGGACAGGAACACTC
This sequence comes from Paguma larvata, assembly GCA_030068075.1. NCBI lineage: Eukaryota > Metazoa > Chordata > Mammalia > Carnivora > Viverridae > Paguma > Paguma larvata. Next base: position 4,074,101 of record CM057827.1, read on the forward strand.
TGGCAGATACAGCACGTAATTTATCTCCTACCACACAGGTCCTTACCCTGGCTCCTCGTTTGCTGAGTACTACAGAGTTTACAGTTTTTGCCAGACATCGCCTATGCCCAAGAAAGGCAAAAAGTAGTCTGATCGGAACGAACACACATTCCCTGAGGTGATGCAGAGACGTTCAGTCCCTCCTCCCTTTATTTTTTGACGCATGCTCATTGCAAAGCCCCCACCTGAAGTCCCTGAGAATACTCCCCAGAAATGGAGAGGGGAAGAAGAAGAACCAGGAAGTGAAGTGTCTAAAGGTTTGGGCCTCCATTGTGGCAGCCGGGTGGAAGGGGGCGGTGGGTAACATATTTCCAGTGGGTTGTAAACCTAGGGTTAGCTGGACAGCACGGCTTTTATTTAGTCTTTCTGAAAATGAATCATCTCCCTTACTTCTCACAGAAGAGATATTTCTCATTCTGATTCCTTTTCTCCTGCTTTCTCTCTTCCTCCTTCTTCAAAAGAATCTGTCAATCAAAGACAATTAAAACTGACATTTTTTTGTCAATCTTAAGGCGTCTACCCTCGGTTCACACCTGTTTCTTGTAGGCCTTTAGTAGTCAAAGAGTTAAGTCAAAAATATTTTCCCATGAGCTGGAAATAAATTATGGGACATTGTTGACAAAGATTCAAACTTTGGAATAGCAATTAAAAAAATATCACAGTTTGCTATTGACTCAGTTTGCTCAGAGTTTGGTGGAATCCAATTCTCTTTTTTGAGTTTGCTCTTGTTGCGATTGGTTAACCCCGGCTCAGGGGATGAAACTAAAATGCACGTTGTCTCATCATTTGTTTTCCTGGGGGAGACTGACCTCTACCCCTCTACCTTGCTTCTCAGCAGGTCTGTTCTACGTGGGGAAGAGTTGGGGGAAGTTTATACCATCATATCTCACAGGAGGTTTGATGTAAAAGAGATTAAATCTTAGTATTGTTTCCCAAATTATTTTAAATGTCAGCTTAAAAGGCTTTTAAGGTTTTTTGTTGTTTTTTTTTCTTTCTTTGAACGGAAGTATTAACTAGAACTGCCAGGGGCAGTTAGTTTGAGAAAAGCAATACTGTGCATCTTAAATTGGGTAGAAATTTTTATGACTCAAATTCTTCATTTATTATACCCAGATGGTGGGAACACGCTGCTGTCTCTGATGCCCTGGTGGAAACGAACCATCAAGGAATCCTTTTCTAAGTGGGAAGCTTCACTCAGAGGTTTGAACATGGTGCCAGCACTGCCTTTTCTTTAACATCTTGACTGGTGCTTCATACTGGAGCATCTTTAACTTAAATTCAATTCATTGAATTCCTCGAGATTTAAAGCTCTTCCTGAAAATTGCCTGGATGTATATTGGCCAAGAAATTAACCGAAGGTGTCGCTTTACCAAAGTACCCACCTGATCTGAAAAGATGAAGCAATCATTTGTTTACTCAACAAATTATTTGTTCATTACTCGTAAAGTAGAAGATACCCCAATGGAGTTAGGAAAAGAAGTTGCTGGAAAAAAATTACATATGAAAACTGTAGAAACTACTTAAAAGTACTATTTATAAACCATATCTTAATGGAAAATTCTTTCGTTCTGAGAAAACCTTTATTGAAAAATTAAATATACTGGTAGAATGTGGCACTGATATTAGCTTAACATATATAGCACCTCATAAAGTATGTTTACATATGATATCTCATTTAATTTATACAACTTTTTTTGTGGTAGTTAGGGAAGACATTACCATTTTATTTTTATACATCAATGAGTTGATAGCTAAAGTTACATGGCTAGTAAGAGATGGAGCCAAGAATCAAAAGTAGGTCTTCTGGCTGGCCTCATTCCTTCTCGATTAGACGGCTGAGGGAGAAGAAGACAAGAAATAGCTACATTTGCATGTGCAACACCTTAAAGGTTAGGGCAGCACTTTAGTGGTAACTGCTGTCACAGTTTTCCTTTTCAAAAATGAATGTATTGCTAGGAATTTATCTCTTAGTATAAATGGACAAGTAGCTAAGGTTTAACTCTAGTAAGACTGCAGAAAATTTTCATAATATTTTAAGTTTGAACATGGAACATTGCTTATTGCATTTTTTTTAGGAAGGAGAAACCCCAGGTTTTGTTTTATCTAGACATTACATCAGGATTTCCTTTCTTCTTCTCCTTCTCCTCCTCCTCCTCCTCTTCCTCTTCTTCTTCTTCCTCTCCTCCTCCTCCTCCTCCTCCTCCTTATTCTCCTTCTCCTTCTCCTTCTCCTTCTCTTTCTGTTTCATTTGATAGTACAGTTGATCGGGAGATGCAGAGCTGAACTGGCAAATAATTGTAGCCACAATCACCTAATTCTGCTGCTCCTTAGGTGGAAGATTTCCTCTCTGAGGGCAATGTGGGTAGATGATGACAGGCCGCTGAAACCACTGTTGTAGGTTGGAAGAATGAGCAACAGATAGAGAATTTTGGTTGTTTTGGCTTAGTATGGATTTCTGCTAAACCCGAAGCTTGAGAAAAATTTGTGTTCTGATACCCTTGCTCAGTAGAAAACAGATGTGAAGAGACCTGCCACCATTTGTACTCAGAATGTAGTGCGGCATGGGTGCAGAACCTGGAACATAATTGTTTGAAGGTCAGAAAACCAAGGCACTACAATATAACCAGTGAAATTCCACAAATGTTTATCAAGTGCCTCCTCTGGATCAGGCACAGTCAGACAACCTAGAGCGCTGATAGGAAAAGCAAATGAAATACAGCTTCTGCAGTCATGGAACTATTATAGGCCAAGGGAATGACTGATATTAAATATGCAAATTAGTTACAAGCATGATGGACGTTAAAAAGGATAGGGGACTATAGGGCATGAAGAGGCAGGAGAGTTAGTCTAGCATAGGGATTGAGGGAAGGCTTTAATCTTTTAATCTTAAAAAAATTCTTAGAAAAATAAAGGAGAAGAATTTAGAAAAACCACAAAACCAAGTTAATTTTGGGTTCAACTTGACTGGGCCATGGGGTGTCCAGATAGTTGATCCACATTATTCTGGCTATGCTTGTGAGGATGTTTCTAGATAAGATTAACACAAGGCTGAGTAAAGGAGATTTCCTTCCCTAATGTAGATGGCCTTCATCCACTGAGTTACAGTTAGATCATACCTTAGAATTAATATGATTTATCAAAGGCATGAAGTTACTAAACATGAAGCTAATAATTTATTAAAAATTAAAACAATTATCGAATTTTAACAACACTGATTTCATGTTGCCACTCAGCTGATAGAGAATCTACCAACGATATATATATTTATATGCAACTATACAACTACATATATATATTTATGATTCTATCAACTATACATTACCATAGTGATGTCAAGACCTGGATATCATAGAAAGGATGAATCCTGAGGATAAATACAGTTGTCAGGAAAGAGTGCGAGTTATCGGCCAACCAACATTAGTAAATATAATTTCATGGTATTAGGAGGAGCAAATATGTGGTGAATACAGAAGAAATAGAAAATGTGGCAGTTTTCCACATAGAGCTTACAATCTAATCCTGACCCAGATCACCCTGACCCTTGACTACACCACTAAAGGACTTTGAGTATAGTAGAAATTTCAGCTGTGCAAGCTGAAACTCACCTAGGAAGGGATGTGGGGCAGGAGTGCAAAGAACTGTGGGATTAATTCATTCAAGACATTTTTATTAAGAAAAACCAGACTGAGGCATTCCTGCTAGCAATGGGGATTCAGTAGTGAGAAAGAGACACAGTCCCTCTCAGAGTGTAGGCCTATGACACAACCAGGAGGTAGTAAACAAATAGTCATTCCCCGAAGTATTCAATGGTGCTTGTACTAAGTGTCGCAAAGAAGTTGGGTGCTGTGAGAGTATACAAGGAAGGTTAGGAAAGGCTTCTCAGATGAAGTGATGTTTCAGATTTGACAAGAAGAAAGAACAAGAATCGATCCGATGAAGGGAGAAGAGGAGAGCCTTGTTGTCAGCAGAGGGAAGACCCCCACGTGGAAAGGAGATCAACAACTTTGGAAAATTGAAAGGGTACTATGTGTGGTGCATGGTGAGCTAGAGAGAATGAAATAGGATATGCTGGATTACAGGGGCCTTGTAGGATTCCAAAAACATTAGAAGGATACAACAAACCTTCAGACAAAAGGATGACGTGATCAGATGTGGAGAATGGACTGCAGGAGATGAAGAGTGGAAACAAATGAAAAGCGATACAGTCGGTGCAGGCCTCAGGTAATGGTGGAGTAGCCTGGAGTGTTAGCAATGTACAAGGAGAGAAGAGGGTGGATTAAATACATTTGTTGTCGAGGTAGAATCAATAGAGCGAATAGACCATGGTAAGGGACAAACCAAGTGACTCCACAGAGTTTGGGTGTGAGGGTATGGGAAGATAGAGTCATTTGTTAATCTGTGGAGGAAGATAGAGGGATTAAGTTCGAAGTCAGGATAGGAGTTTAACCAAGGATATTTCTTTATTTTTTTTTAAGTTTATTTATCTATTTTGAGAGAGAGAGAGCAAGAGCATGTGCGCTCACACATGCACGTGCAAGTGGAGAAGGGGCAGACAGAGAGGGACAGAGAGAATCCCAAGCAGACGCCACACTGTCAGCACAGAGTCTGACTGCAGGGCTTGATCTCACGAATTGTGTGATCATGACCTGAGGCAAAATCATGAGTTGGATGCTCAACCTGACTGAGCCACCCTGGTGCCCCACTCAGGATGTTCTTGAAGGGGATGAGAAGTAAGAAAGTACTCCATAAATACCAGAAAGAAATGCTATCAAAAGGCACGAAGGCAGAAAGAGGCCATCAATAAATGTGTCTGCTCTCAGAGGAGTGAATAGAAAGGAAGAATCTGTTGTAATGAAGAAAAGGGAAAGACAACCTCAAAGGAAAGGCAAATATATTTAAATACGACCTGTTGAGGCTGCAAAAAGATGGTACTAAAGACCACTGCTTAAAGGTTAGATTAAAGATTATCCCAATGTCTGGGGCACCTGGCTGACTCAGTGGGGGGAGTGTGCAGTTCTTGATCTCAGGGTTGTGGGTTCAAGCGCCACGTTGAGTGTAGAGATTACTTAAAAGTAAAAATAAAAAATCTTTTTTTTAAAAGGAGATTATCCCAATGTCTTTGCTCAGGATAAATCATGTGGACAGACAGGAAGAAGGCACCTTTATTTAGTTTGACACCCTGAGGCAATCCAATGGTGTCACAGTACTTTTCTTAGATATTCAGTCCTATGCAAATATTAGGATGGCGAAAGGGTTGTGAATAGTGGAGAGGAGTCCAGATATCAGAAATCCTACAGGAGCTGGTTCAAAAACAAGAACGAGAGCAATAGTAAAAGCAACAAATACAACTGTTCTTCAAGGTGCTTTTAAAGGTTTTTGTTTTGTTTTGTTTAATGTTTATTTTTGAGAGAGAGAGAGACAGAGCATGAGCGGTGAGGGGAAGAAAGAGAGGGAAACACAGAATCTGAAGCAGGCTCCAGGCTCTGAGCTGTCAGCTCTGAACTGTCAGCACAGAGCCCGATGCAGGGCTTGAACCCACAAACTGTGAGATCATGACCTGAGCCGAAGTCGGACACTCAACCGACTGAGCCACCCATGTGCCCCCAAGGTGCTTTTAATATGTGCTCACAAACGCTTACCATATTTAATCTCATTTTACTCGTGCAACCACTTTATAATATATTTTTAAGTCTCCATTTGCAGTTAGAAGATAGACCTCAGAGATAGAGTTAACTTCCCAAGCATTAAGCAACAAAGAAGTGGTAGAGACAAGATATAGGTCTAGATTAGATTAACTCTAAAATCCTTGTGCTTTACCACAAATCATTCCAAGTGAGTTCTGGCCTCTGGAAATATCAGGAGGACTGTGGTTAATATTTGCTCCAGGAGGAATCCCGAAATGGCTTTGAATCCCCTATTCATACCAAGCTTCTAGACCTTTCTGGGGTCCCACTGCAGTGGAAATAACTGCTTAGGGATAAAGGGTGCCTGAGAGAGCTGGACATACAAATAGGGAAAGACCTGAGCCCCTCCATTTCTTCAACCCCAATACTGCCAGTTATTTGGATTTAAACTCTATAAAAGAGGAAAGACAAGGACTACAGAGGAGCTTCTTAGCTTGAACAGGAAACAATGGCTTCCATGGAGGGTTGTGACTAGGAGCTAGAAAGTCTAGAATTTAAACTGTATTCCACTGGCCACAGACAGTAAATGACCTAGCTCCTTCCTTCTTTATGGAAATCCAGCTTATGGTATATGTCACAGGAATGTCAAGAATGAGTTTTGTGGTCTCAGCAATTTCATTGTTAAAAGCCATGCACCAGAGTATAGGATAGTAATTATAGGAGAGACAACGGATTTTACCAAGTTTAATTCAATTGAACATTGTGTCTTAACAAATCTTGAGTTCCAAACCAATTCCACTCGCTGGGGATTCAAGTTCACATGTCTTTGCACCACACAGCTTCCTGCCACCACAGAAAAAGGGCTTTAGAAGACTTACAAGGCTTCATAGACGTCAAATAAGTATTATGAAACAACATGTTCACGTGTTAAGTGTAAATGAGTCAGAAACATAAGGATTAAATTTCCCTTAAAATACACAGAGGTTTGAAAATGAAGGGAAAAATGCTGAAGGCAAAACGTGTTTTGGATTTTGGCAAACCGAAAACATTTGAAAAAAATGGTTTGATGTTTGATGAACCCTAAATACAGCAGAGTTTGCTCATCTCTCATTATGATGAACACCAATAGGCCATTTTTGTGTGAAAACAAAATCCCACTGGAACTGCCTGTGGACCCCTCACTACTGTAGAATTTGACTGATTTTTTATTTCATTAATTCACAAACTTCCTCACTCACATGGTGGTTGGTGGTCTCCCCCACATGAGTTCTCAGCAAAAACATAATAAGAAAATACTGGAGAAGATGTCTGGGATTACTAAGACTTCATTTGTCTTATAAAATGTCCTTCAGGGCATAACCACTGTACAATAAAACATTAACATAATTCATTAAAATAGAACCATGCCTTGTCAAGATAAATAAGAGGAGTATGTTTCATGTGGCACCGTCCTTATTTCTTTAAATTGGTTTCTTCACTTGCTAATTTGCAAAACTGAACAATCAGACATTCTGTGGTATGAATTATGGCGGTGAGATTTCTCCATTCATAGATTTCCCATCACTACCTCTCATTTTCATTGAAGTTTCTAAAGTAGTCGTAAAGATGGAAACAGGGTCTGGTGGATGCTTTAGGAGCCATGAAAGAAGTAGGAGGTGAAAACAGATGGCAATACTTTTTCTTCCTGAAGTACTTTCTGAGGGACCATGGGACGTCAGATTTGTAGATGTCATTTTTGCTTCTTCCATGTTAGATCTCTCATGCAAACAGTGGCTCCCTCATTAAAATTATTCTGTCTGATTTATTTGGGTTGGCTTTTGATTTGAGCTGAAATTATTTTATCTTTGCAAAATGCTCCAGTAGTTGGATTTATGTGGCAAGCCATTCACTTTTTGAAAGGCTTTCATAATGTGTATAAAGAAATGCTTCAAAGACAGCGATAAAAATAGCCACAAGCAGTTCCATGGATTGAACTGTGTCCGTCCTTGTGCTAAGCTCACTGCACACACCACAGTGTTGAAAATTCTCTGAAGGAAACATGAATTTCTTCATATTATAGATGAGGAAATAGAGGTCCAGTGAGTTACATCATGGTGGTAGAGTTGGTATTTCAGACATTTATTTGAATGATTATTAAACATTTATGTCAGACATAATTCTAGGTGTTGGGCATATAATGATGAATAAGATATATTCCCTGCCCTCACAGAGTTTACATTCTAGGTGGAAGAAGGTCTTTCTGATCTGAGAACTTCATTCTTGACCACTCCACACATTCTTCATGGTTTTTAAGTATAACAAGACAGGAATAAAGACTTGATATTGATTTGACTTGGATTTGGTTCATCTTAGAGTGCTTGGTTACAGGAACAAGGCTGTTGGTGGGTTATCACTGTTCGGATAGAGAAGAGTTGCCAAAGCAGGAAAAGAAAACCCCTTTTGCAAGAAGTTACCCTTTTCCATTTTGTAAATTAGAGTACCTTAAATTTAAAACCATTAGTAAATACACAATACGGATGTGGACCTTGAAGTTTTAAGAATTATAGGTCTGGAGAATGTTCTTTCCTGCCTTATATGTTCAGTTGAAAAAGAGCTTTGCTTTATATGTCTGTTAGCAAGTACTTGCTGTCATCCTTATGATTTTCCTAACTGACCTATTTGAAGTTTTATTGATTTGAGGGTAAATAGTCAATGAAAAAAAATTTTTTTAACCCAGAAAGCTTTGGATTGAAACCTTGAGTTGCTTGTTTTTAATTTTCCAGGGGATAAGACTTTTGGCATGAAAAAGCATCTAGTTCAAACTTCTCACTTTATAGAAACTGAGAAACTAAGGTTAGAAATCTGAAATATAAACAGTCCTCCTGCGGGCAGGCCTGGTGTAAATCTCATGTAAAAAAAGCAATACTGATCTTTCTTAGATTAAGTTTTACTAGATTACTCCCGTGTCCTCTGGGGTCACTCTCGCCCTTAAGATTTAGATGATACTATTTAGAAATTCTATTCCAGTGTTTGTAGGAAGCCGAGTATGTTTCCAGAATTTTCTGCAAATTTCCAAAGGCTCAACATTCCCATGCCCACCTCTGACTCCATGCTCTGGCTGCTCCCATGAGAGTTCTGTTTGTAGATGGATCAACTGTCACATTATTTTCCTGTTCCATGTTGCATTGGCCCCATGTTGCATTGGAACTCAGAGCTTTTACTTAATTTCACCCTCTCACATACACAGAGGAAGACCCAAGCAAGCAAACAAAAAACACTTATACGAAGTCTTTATGTATTTATCAGACTTCACTGAGGTTTTGGTAAGATGGAGATGATTTAATATTGCACCATGGTAACGCTGAACATTGGGTATACTTAATCTTAAAATTATCTTTGTCCCTTTCAGCAAGTAAGGTTCAGTCACCCCAGTGGCTCTTTCTTTCTCTTCTTGTTCCTGATTCCTTTTCTATTTCCCCTTCCTCTCAGAAACACAGGCCAGGTTCTTCTATGTTCTATGTTATTTTAAAAATGAGATATAATTCACATGCCATCAAATTCATTATTTTAAAATGAACAATTCCGTGGGTTTTTTTTTTTAGTATATTCACAAAGTCATACAACAATCAACACTGCCTAATTTCAGAAGACTTTCATAACCTCGAAGGAAGCCCCCTACCTGTTAGTAATTCTCATTCCTCTGCCCCAAACCCCTGACCCTGGAAACCATTAATCTACGTTCTGTCCTTATGGATTACCAATTCTGGGCACTTCATATAAATGGAATCATACAACATATGGTCTTTTGGGTCCGGCTTCTTTTACTTAGCACAATGTTTTCAAGGGTCTTCCATGCTATAATGTACATCTGTACTTCTTTCTTTTTAATGACTGAATAATATTCAATTGTATGGATAGACATCATTTATATACCCATTCACCAGTTGATGAATATTAGGTTTCTTTCTAGGGTTTGGCTATTGTGAATAATACTGCTATGAACATTTGTGCAGAATTTTTTGTACGAGCATATATTTTCAATTCTCTTGGGTATATTCCTAAAAGTGGAACTGCTGGGTTAAATGGCAAGTCTACGTTTAATTTTTGAGAAATTCCTAAACTGTTTTCCAAAGCGGCTGTACCATTTTACATTCCTGCTTTCAATGTAGGAAAGTTCCAAGTTTTCCATGTTACTGGCACACATTATTTTCATTATTTCAGTCATCCTAGTACATGCGAAGTGGTATCTCATTGCGGATTTGATTTCCATTGCCCTAATGACTAATGTAGACGATATTTTCAGGTGCTTGTTGGCATTTGTGTGTCTTCTTTGAAGAACGTCTATTCGAATCTTTTGCCCATTTAAAAAATCGTGTTGTCTCTTTACTGTCAAGTTGTAACAGTGCTTATGTTAGACCTTTATCAGAAATATGATTTACAAATATTTCCTTCTGTTTTATGGGTTGTCATTTCACCTCTATGGTAGTGTCATTTGAAGCCCCAAAGTTTTTAATTTTGTTAAAGCCCAATTTATTTAGTTTTTCTTAGGTTGCTTTACTTTTGTTGTCACACTTAAGATACCATTGCCTAATTCAAGTTTATGAAGATTTATACCTATGTTTTCTTCTAAGCGTTTATAGTTTTAGCTCTTTTATTTAAGTCTTTGATCCATTTTGAGTTAACTTTCATATATAGTGTGACATAAAGGTCTAACTATTTTTTGCACATGGATATTCAGTTGTCCCAGCACCATTTGTTGGGAAAAAATATGCTTTTCCTACTGAATTGTCTTGGCACGTTGTATGGGTTTACCTCTATGTTCTTAAGTTGAATAATTCTGCAATCTCCAGCCTTTACCTCCAAATTTAGCTCTGGATGTTCCTTTAGAACATTCAAGGATCTAACTGAAGGGTGAATATGTTGCTCCCAAGTGTCCCTCTGATTAAGGTCTTAGATGAGAATTAATCTCTAACACAGCAGAAATGAGGAGTGAAGAGGAAGGGTGATGGCTTGTCCTTTTGATCATACAGGAATTAATAATGTGTGTAGTAGCCAAGAGGATGATCAGATAGGCACGCCAGCTGTGTGATTTGGGGTAAGAGCTTAACTGCTTTGAGCCTCAGTTTTGCTTTCTGTAGTATACATATGACAGTTGTATTTCTATGTGGGAATCCCTTCTCAGAATCTTCCAGGGAATGTGTGTTTTTCTGAATTTTGCAACCTGTGAAAAATCATTGAGAAATCAGGAAAACCGTGCAAACTATTATAATTCTCTTATGAGAATTAAAGCTTAATAATCAATATATAGATGTTATTTGCTTTAAGGTAGTCACTGATGTCACATCGAAAGCAAGAGCAGGAACTTCTATCAGAGTGAAAGTCAAGGCAGACATTTCCAGAACTGGGTCAGGACCATGTAGGAGAAAAACGGCCACAGTTAAATCCTGCTCAGTCCAATACAGCATGTGTGGCTTGAGTACTTGAATGAGACTAGTCTGAATTGAGATGTGGTATAAGTATAAAACACATATCAGGTTTAAAAGGTCTAGTATGGAAAAAAAAGAATATGAAACATCTCGTTAATTCTTATCGATTACATATTGAAATGATAATATTTTGAATATATTGGGCTAAATATATTACTAAAATTAATTAGACCTGGGTGTTTTTCCCCCCATATTTAATGTGGCTTCTCAAAAAAATCAAATTACATAGGTGTTAGCATATGTAGTTTGTGACTGTTATCTTGTGTAATAGGCAAAATTCTAATATGGCCCCCAAGTTTCCAGGTCTCCGGTGTATACACGCTTCTCAGTGATTCAAGCAGGACACTAACCTAGGTGCTATTGTGAAGGGATTTTGGAGATGTAATTAAGGCTTTAAGTGTGTTGACTTTAAGATAGGGAGCTTATCCAAGGGGATCTTACCTAATCACACAAGTGCCTTAAAAGCAGAGAGTTTTCTCTGGCTGATCACAGAAGAAGAAAGCAGAGAGAGCACTTCAGCTGGCCTGGCAGAAAGAAAAACATCGAGGTTGTGAATTGTCTCTGGAGACCACAGACAAGGAACTGTGGGTGGTCTCTAGTAGCTGAGAGTGGTCCCTAGCTGACAGCCAGCAGGAAAATGGGGACTCAGTCATAAAACCACAAGGAAATAAATTCTTTCAACAACCAGTGAGCTTCAAGAGGAACCTAAGAACTGTGGCCTCAGCTTACACTTCAATTCAGCCCTTATGGGCCTAACCTACAGAAATCATGAGATAAATTTGTGTTGTTTTAAGCTGTTCAGTTTGTGGTAATTTGTTATAGAGCAATAGAAATCATGGGGTGCCTGAGCGGCTCATTTGGTGAAGCAGTAAACTTTGGCTCAGGTCATGATCTCACGGTTTGTGAGTTCGAGCCCCACAGCGGGCTCTGTACTGACAGCTCAGAGCCTGAGTCTGCTTCAGCTTGTATGTCTCCCTCTCTCTCTGCCTCTCTGCCCCTCCCAGGCTTGTGCTCTCTCTCTCTCTTTCTTAAAAATAAATAAATATTAAAAAAAAATCTAATGAACCATATTACAAGTACATATTACTTGTTTGTGGTCTTCTGACTAATAGCGAGTCATTCTTATGAATAAAATAAATATCAATAAATTTGTATGTATACTATACTTCATACAAATTCTATGAGTTGTATTTTAACAATAAATGCATTTGGAAGCAAACTAAGTCCTTAAATTAGCTGTTTTGACAAACGATTCTGTGTATGCTGTTAATCTTGGTAGATTTTCTGAACATTAGGTTTTTACAGCATTATGCAATAATCTTTGCTGGCATTTTCTAGTTTCTGAATATTCACTATAAGACACAATTCTTTATAAATCCAGCTAAAATATGAAGACAAAACACAATAAAATCAAAATCGCTACTAAAAAACTTTCCCTTGGTAAATACCACTAAAATACAGAATAACTTATGATTTCAGGAATTCACAAAAATTCCTGAGAATTCTGATTTCTTGTTTCCTAAAGATTAATATCTATTGGGAATTTGGAAATGCTGTTTAGTGTTGCTATGAGGATTAAATGAATTAATGAACGTAAAGGGCTTAGGCCAGGGTCTGGCCCAACACATGGTATTCATTATTAGTCTCTAGTCAAGGTAAATAACATAAATGACATAAAAAACAGGAACATCAAATTGACTATGAGCATTTATGGATGTAACTGATTGAGTTTATATAACATAGATGAAAGTCGGAATTTTAAGCAATTGGTTAAAAAGAAATCCAAAGGAATTCATCCTGAAGGTGGATCAGGAACCTGAAGGTTTTTTGACTTGTGGGGTATTTTGATATATTAAAGAACTTACTGAAAAAAAAAATCATCGTGATGAGTATTAAAGGCATTTGCTGGAGATCAGAGACAGATGAGCTAGTAAGAAAGCAAATGATTACTTTTCCCTCAAAGGCCACGTCTATTTTCTCACATTATAAAGGAGTGCGAATTGAATTTCAACAGTTTGATCTGACTTGATTTGCCTATTGCTAACAAAAAAATGCTTTGCACTACCTAACAAAGAAAACGGTCTTTATTTTCTGTATTTTTTAAATCTGAGTATAGTTGACACACAATGTTACATTCATTTCAGGTATACAACTCAGTGATTTGACAAGTTTATACATTATGCTGTGTTCACCACAAGCTTAGCTACCATCTGTACATTACATCACTATTGGAATATCATTGACTACATTCCTTATGGTCTCTTTTCATTCCCATGATTTACTCATTCCATAAGTGGAAGCCTGTATCTCTCACTCCCCTTAACCCATTTTGCTCAACCCCTCTCCTCCTCCCCTCTGGCAATCATCGGTTTGTTCTCTGTATTTATAGTTCTGATTCTGCTCTTTGTCTGCTTATTGTTTTTTTTTTTAAATTCCATTTAAGAGTGTAATCTTATGGTATTTGTCTTTCTTAGTTTGACTTATCTCACTTAGCATAATACCCTCTAGGTCCATCCATGTTGTCTCAAATGGCACAGTCTTGTCCTTTTTGACTATGTAATATTCCACTGTATTTATATACCACATTTCCGTATCCATCGATCTACTGATGAAACTTAGGTGGCTTCTGTGTTTTAGTTATTGTAAATGATGCTGCAGTAAACCTAGGGGTGCATATATCTTTTCGAGTTAGTGTTTTGGGTTTTTTTTTGGGTAAATATCAATGGTAGAATTACTGGATCATATGGTAATTCTATTTTTAACTTTTTCAAGAATCTCCATACTGTTTTCCAAAGTGGCTGTACCAGAGTACATTCCTACTTACAGTGCATGCTTTTTCTCCACATCGTCGCCAACGTTTGTAGTTTCTTCTTGATTTTAGCCATTCTACTAAATGCGGCCTGATATCTAATTGTGGTTCTGATTTGTATCCCTGATGATAAGTGATGTTGAGTATATTTTCATGTTTCTGTTGGCCAACTGTATGTCTTCTTTGGAAAAATGTCTATTCAGTTCCTCTGCCCATTTTTAAATCAGATTGTTTTTATTGGTGTTCAGTTGTGTAAGTTCTTTATATATTTTTGATATTAACCCTTTATTGAATATATCGTTTGCAAATATCTTCTATTCAGTAGGTTGTCTTTTTCTTTTACTGATGGTTTTCTTATTGTGCAAAGAAAGGCTATTTTTTCTTTCTGTGAGCTCAATGCCCAATGTGGGGCTCGAAACTTATGACCCCAAGATCAAGAGTCACGTGCTCTACCGACTGAGCTAACCAGGCACCCCTGTGCAAAGCTTTTTATTTTGATGTAGTCAGTACCAATAGTTTATTTTTGCTCTCATTTCCCTTGCCTTACGAGATATATCCAGATAAATGTTGCTATGGCTGATGTCAGAGAAATTACTATCTGTGCTCTCTTATAGGATTTTTGAAAAAATTTTAAATATTTATTTATTTTTGAGAGAGAGGGAGAGAGAGAGAGAGAGAGAGAGAGCGAGCGAGCGAGAGAGGGACATCAAGTGGGGGAGGGGCAGAGAGAGAGGGAGACACAGAATCCAAAGCAGGCTCCAGGCTCTGAGCTGTCAGCACAGAGCCCAACATGGGGCTTGAACTCACAAACTGTGAGATCATGACCTGAGACAAAGTCAGACACTTAACCAAATGAACCACCCAGGTGCCCCTCTCTTCTAGGAAATTTATGGTTTGGGGTCTCGTGTTAGGTCTTTAATCCATTTTAAGTTTATTTTTTTGTATAGTGTTGGAAAGTAGTCCAGGTTCATTCTTTTACATGTAGCTGTCCAGGTTTCCCAACATCGTTTATCAAAAAGACTGTCTTTTCCCCACTGTATATTCTGGCCTCCTTTGTCACAGATCAACTGGCCATTGATATGTGGGTTGATTTCTGGAGAGTTTTTATCCTGTTCTATTGATCTATGGGTCTGTTTTTGTGCCAGTACCATATAGTTTTGTTTATTATAGATTTGTAGTATATCTTGAAATCTGGAATTCTGATTCCTCCAGCTTTGGTCTTCTTTCTCAGGACTGCCTTAGCTATTTGGTTCCATATAAATTTTAGGATTATTTGTTCTACTTTTGTGAAAAATGCCATTGGTGTTTGATAGGAATTGCACTGAATCTGTAGATTGCTTTGGGTAATATGGACATTTTGACAATATCAGTTCTTCCAATTCATGAGCATGGAATATCTTTCTCTTTGTATGATCTTCAGTTTCATTCTTCAGTGTATTATAGTTTTCAGAGTATAGGGCTTTTGCTTCTTGGTTAAGTTTATTCTTAGGTATTTTGTTCTTTTTGGTGCAATTGTAAATGGTGTTGTTTTTTATTTTTTTTAAGTTTATTTATTTATTTTGAGAAAGAGAAAAAGTGGGAGTGAGTAGGGGAGGACAGAGACAGAGGGAGAGAGAGACCGCAAGCAAGCTACACACTGGCATCATGGAGCCTGATGCAGGGCTTGAGCTCACAACCAGGATCCGAAACCAAGAGGCAGATGTTTAACCAACTAAGCCACCGAGGAACCCCAGTAAATGGTGTTTTTTAAATTTCTCTTTCTGTGACTTCATTGTTAGTGCATACAAATGCTACTGATTTCTGGGTATTAATTTTGTATCCTGTCACTTTACTGAATTTGTTTCTTACTTCCAGTAGTTTTTTGGTGGAATCTTTAGGACATCCTATGTGTAGTGTCATGTTGTCTGCAAATAGTGACAGTTTAACTTATTCTTTACCAATATGGATGCCTCTTACTTCTTTTTTTTTCTTTTTTTTTCACTAGACTGCTGAGGACTTCTAGTAGTATGTCGAATAAAAGTGGCAAGAGTAGACATCCCCGTCTTATTCCTGACTTTAGAGAAAGCTTTCAGTTTTTCACCATTGATAATAGTGTTAGCTGCGGATTTTTCATATATGGCTTTATTGTGTCAAGGTATGTTCCCTCTAGCCCCATTTTGTTGAGGATTTTTATCATGAATGGACGTCGAATCTTGTCAAATGCTTTTGTGCATCTGTTGAGATGATCGTATGATTTTTGTCCTTCATTTCGTTGATGTGGTGTATGATGTTGATTGATTTGCAAAATTGAACTATCCTTGCATCCCAGGAATGAATTTCACTTGATTATGGTATATTTCTGTGGTGCCAATTTTTAGTTCTCTTCTCTCATTTCTGATTTTATTTATTTGGGTCCTTTCTCTTTCTTTCTTGATGAGTCTGGCTAGGGGGTTGTCAATTTTGTTTATCTTTTCAAAGAACCAGCTCTTGGTTTCCTTGATTTTTTTTTAAGTCTCTTTCATTTATTTCTGTTGCAAAATTTATTATTTCCTCTTCTACTCACATTGGGTTTTGTTTGTTCTTTTGTAGTTATTTTAGGCATAAGGTTAAGTTGTTTGTTTATGAACTCTCTTTTAGAACTACTTTTGCTGTATTCCTGATATTTTGGACCATTGTGTTTTCACTTTCATTCGTCTCCGTGTATTTTTTTAATTTCTTCTTTGATTGCTTCATTAACATTTGGTTTTTTAATATCATGTTGTTTAGTCTCCACGTTTGTGTTTTTTCTAGTTTTTTTTTTTTTCATGTGGTTTATTTCTAGTTTTAGACCATTGGGGTCAGAAAAGATGCATGGTATGATTTCAGTCTTCTTAAATTTAATAAGTCTTGTTTTATGATCTAATATGTGACCCGTTCTGGAGAATGTTCCATGCACACCTGAAAAGAATGTATATTCTGTTGTTTTTGGATGGAATGTTTTGTATATATCTGTTATGTCCATCTGGTCCAGGGTGCCATTCAAAGCCACTGTTCGCTTATTGATTTTATATCTGGATGATCTATCCATTGATGTAAGTGCAGTGTCAACATCTCTTACTATTATTGTATTACCATCAATTTCTCTATTTATGTCCATTAATATTCCAGTGTTGGGTGCATATGCGCATAGGTATTTATAATTGTTATATCCTCTTGTCATATTGAACCCTTCATTATTATATAATGCTCTTTTTTGTCTCTCGTTATAGTTTTTGTGTTGAAGTCTATTTTTTCTGATATAAATATTGCTATCCTGGCTTTTTTTTTTTCACTTCCATTTGCACAGTGAATGTTTTTCCATCCCTACACTTTCAGTCTGTATGCATCTTTAGTCTGAGGTGAGTCTCTTGTAGGCAGCATATAGTTGGGTTCTGTTTTTTTTATTCATTCCACCTTTCTATGTCTTTTGATTGGAGCATTTGGGCCATTTTCACACAAAATAATTATTGATGATATGTACTTATTGCCATTTAAAAAATTGTTTTCTGGGTGTTTATGTAGTTCTTCTTATTTCGTTTCTTCTTCTCTTGCTCTCTTTCTTTGGATCGATGGGTACCTATAGTGTTTTGTTTGGCTTTCTTTATCTTCATTTTTTGTGTATCTATCATGGGTTTGGGGTTTATGTTTACCATGAGATTCATATATAACATCCTAAGTAAATAACAGTCTATATTAATTTGGTGGTCATTTAAGTTCAAACACATTCTTTAAAAAAAGAAGGAAAAGAAAAATCTTTTTCCTTCTCCTTTTTCTCCTCTTCCCTTCCCCTTGCTTTATGTACATGTCGTATTTTACATATTTTTATTCATATTTTTTCTATGTCTAATTATGACTAATTTCCATTTCTTTTCCACTTAAAGAAGTTCTTTCTCTTAAATCTGGTTTAGTGGTGATAAATTCCTTTACTTTTTGTTTGTCCGGGAAACTCTATCTCTCCTTCAAATCTGAGTAATTTTGACAGATAGAGTATTATTGGTTGTAGGTTTTTTTCTCCTTTCAGCACTTTGAATATAGCATGCCACTTTCTTCTGGCCTGCAAAGTTTCTGCTGAACAATCAGCTGCTCATCTTATAGGTTTTCCCTTGTAGGTAACTTATTGTTTCTTACTTGCTACTTTTAAGATTCTCTCTTTACCTTTAATTTTTGATATTTTCATTATTATGTGCTATGGTATGGACCTCCTCAAGTTCATTTTGTTTGGAATTCTGTGCTTCCTGAACTTGGAAGTCTGTTTTCCTCCTTATAGTTTCAGAAAAGTTTTCAGTGATTATTTCTTCAACTAAGTTTTCTACATTTTTCTTTCTCTCTTCTTCTTCTTCTGGGACCTCTATACTACAAAATGTTTGTTCACTTGATGTTCTCCAAGTGATCTCTTGATCTATCCTAAGTTTTGAAATTCTCTTCTCTTTTTGCTATTCAGTTGTGTCCTTTCCATTATGCTGTCTTCCAGATCGCTGATATGTTCTTTTCCATCCTCTAATCTACTGTTGAATTCTCTCTTGTGTATGCTTTATATTAGTTATTGCCTTCTTCAGCTCTGATTGGTTCTTTTTAGTATTTTCTACCTCTTTATTGAAGGTCTCACTGACGTCCTCCTTTCTTTTCTCTAGCCCAGTGAGTATCTTTAAAATTATTACTTTATTTATTTATTATTATTTTTTTAATGTTTATTTAGTTTTGAGAGAGAGACTGAGTGCAAGCATGGGAGGGGCAGAGAAAGAGGAAGACACAGAATCTGAGGCAGGCTTCGGGCTCTGAGATGTCAGCACAGAGCCTGATGTAGGGCCTGAACCCACAAACTGTGAGATCAGGACCTGAGCCAAAATCAGACTCTTAACCAACTGAGCCACCCAGGTGCCCCTGTAATCATTACTTTAAATTCTTTATCAGCATATTGCTTATCTTTGTCTCATTTAATTCTTTTGTTGAAGATTTTCTTGTCCTTTCTTTTGGAGCATATTCCTCTTCTCCCCATTATGCTTGCCTTTCTGTGTTTGTTTATGGATCAGGTGAAACTACTATTTTTAAAGTTGAAGGAGTGGCCTTGTGTATGGAGACCCTTATGCAGATTCTATGTGGTTGGTGACTTTTGCTGGGGCTGACCGGACAGTGGTAGTATATGCTAGTTACTCTTGTAAACCATGACTTTTTATCAGAGAGAATAAAAAAGAGCTTATAATATAAGAAAAAGAAAAAGGAAAAGAAAAGAATAAAAAGAAAAAAAGAGAAAAAAAAAGAATAAAAGAGAAAAAGAGAGAACAGTAAAGAAAAGAACAAAACCCAAAAGAAAAAAATAAAAACTAAACAAGATAAATTTTAAAAAGTTAAAAAAAAGTAAAATAAAACAGTAAAAATTAAAAGAAGAAGAAAGAGAAGGAGAAGGGGAAGGGAAAAGGGAAAGGGAAGGAGAAGACTCTGTGGTTTGTTTTCTGTGCCTCAGCACCACAGAGCAGCTGGAGTGGACTTGAGAACTTTGGGCTTGCTGAGAAAAAAGCATAGACATCTTATTTGAAGAAATAGAAACTGAAAACTTCCTTGAAAACATAAGGAGGGAACTAGACTTCCAAGTCCAAAAATCGCAGAATTCCAAACAAAACGAACCCAAGGAGATCCATATCACAACATAAAAAAGGAGAAGCTCACCATTAGCTGGGTCCTTCTCTGGTCTGGGCCTTTGAGCTGGAGGGAGAGAGAGCATTCCTACAGTTCCTCAGCTGCTCTCAACCATGGTTTTTCCTCTGTGTCCCACTGCACCTAGGGCTGGTGTAGACCCAGGGACCCTGGGCTTGCTAAAGTCATAAGCTCATCTAGACTATGGGACCAGCCCACACTCCTGTCCAGGCTTCCATGGGAGCATGCGAACAAAAACCTTGTTCTCCAGTCCCTCTGACCTGGAGAGCATTCCCACAGCTCCTCTGATGCTTGGCGGAGTTGTAGTGTTGTTTCTTTTATATGCTAGTTGCTCTTTTAAACCATGGGTATTTTTCCATGCCCAAGGGCAGAGGAATTAGTTTCTAGCCCCTCAGTACTATCCCTCCCTACTGCTGTTCATTGTGTGGGGGGTGCAGTTTCCCTTTGTTACTATGTCTCTGTCTCTCTTGTTCTCTTGCTGTTCTCTCTGTCTTTGGTTGTTCAGGAGCTTTTCAATCAGCCCTCAGTTCTTCAGGAGCAAGTATTCTATTAATAGGCAGAATTTGGTGTGTTCCATAGAGGAGGTGAGTTCAGAGTCTTTTGACATCGCCATCTTGAACTGGAACCTACCCCTTAGTCTTTATAACTTAACCATAGAAGCAATATCTACTCTTCCTTTACTTGTTAGGAGGAGAGGATTGGGTTGAGGTTAAGGTTGGGGAAAAGAACAATGAAATGGATTGTGCTTCAGGGTCTTAACTTCCTTCATTTCCATTGGAATATCTTCCCTAGAAGATATCCATCCAGCCATGTTATCCTCTCAGATCTACCTAAAACCTCAAGTTTCCTTCCGAAAGGTATCCCTGACTGACTTCCCTTGTTCTTAACGATTTCCACTTGTGTTCAGGGACTTTGTCCCTCTGTTGTGTGTTTTCACTTGGATACCTGAGATCTTGCAGGTTCTTAGGTCTGTGGGAGCTATTTCTCTCCAGTAGATTAGGAGCTGCTATATCAGAACAAGATTTCAAGTTTTTTGTTTGTCTTTATTCTATAGTATTCTGCACAGGGATATCGTTTAATCAGAGACATCTAATAACCATAAGTATATCTCAAATAAGAGTTAACAATACATGGTGAGATGTTAGTTTAACAAGTAGGGAACTGTCTTTTTCTTTTCAGTCCAGATTCTTATAGCATGAAGATCCCACTTTTTTGTGCAGTTTTGAGTAAGATAGTTTTTCTTTTGCAGTCATTAAATCTTTGCTGTTCTCAGACTCTCAAGCTCTCCCATCACCCATTATATTCCTAATACAAATGAGAGCTGAAGGAGCACATAAATTAATAGATTGGAGATATTCCAATGTATTTCAACCCTTGTTTTTAGAAATAACATAGTTGTCATATTTCATTGAACAAGTGATGGTATTCAAGAATCCCAAAAAGATCTCTTTGTAACTAAGTCTTTCTTTGGAATTTGGAGTTTCCTAGCTCCTGCTGAAACTGAATGGATTGAATGGAATTTCGCCACTTTAGGAGTTTTGGGTTCCAGGGTTCATTATTCTGCCTCTGCCCCTAATATGTCCTCAACGTGGGACACATAGTGTACGTATTTGCAGGTGTCGGCAAATCCGACACATGTGGTCTCTTCCCTCTACCCTTTACCCAAACAAAAAATACTTCCATTCATATGAATTCAGTCTTGAACTTATTTTAGAAGCAACTGGAAAAAGCCTCATTTATCTCTGTCGTTATGCAACTGGCTAAGAATTACGGAAATCATGTGGTTAGATGATTGTTGAAAAGACCTAGCTCATTAGAGATGGGCAAACCTTGGAAGGGTTGATGAGGTTCTTAGAGGGCCCCTGAAATGTGGCTACTTCTCTGAAAGCTAATGAAATTAATAACCAGGACATAGTAACATTCAGGATCTCTCACAAAGTTATTGCCTCGTGAGGTTATCATCTTTTCACATGTAATTGTCTTTCCCAGCGAGGGCTCCGTCATGGGAGAACTCAGACTAATGGCATTACGCTGTGACTTCAGGCAGTCTCCTTCCCCACCCCTGGCCCACCTTCCCTTTCTCAGACATGGTGGGCCCCCTGTCTGAGCCACAGCAGAAAATTCAGAACAAGAAGAAGCCCACAGGGTCAGATCTTTCCTGCTGTATTGCGGGGATGGTCCTAGGCTAAGCTGGTGTAAATAAAATATGACGCTGCTGCTGTTGCTGGCTATGTCTCCAGAGAAAATCGTTGTTAGAACAAAGAATTAGACATGGTCTCCAGTGAGTGGATTTTCTAAGCCCGTGGCTGGTGGTAACTTCAAAGTGAGGTCTGTGCACAGAGGGAGGCATTGAGAATATTGGAGACCAAAGTGTTATATGACCTCAAATGTTTCCCTTGCTTGCTTGCTTTCTCTTTTGAGCCTGACAAATAGCTTCTGGAGGGCCAGTTCCATTAAGGAAGTTCAAGAAGCAATGAGCTTTCACGTTATTAAAATACTATCATCCAATGTTCTTTACAGCCATTTGTTTCACTGGAGTAAAATGAGTCCAGGGTGGGAAGTGGCCAGGATGGGACAGAGTCCACCATGTAAGTCTGCTGGGCTTGTCCTTCCTTGTCCAGATCTCTTTGTGCTATTATCGTGTAAAAGTGCAGGTGTTTCCGTATTCATACATGCCAGTACCAGAAATCAGGGAGACTTTCTTTGAGATGTAAGTGTCTTCTAGTTTGCTGGTAGGTTTTGTTTCCAATTTATTTGTTGGAGTCTTCGGATGTGTCACCATTTGGGCCTATGAAACTTCATATCTAATTATTTTGAAATTTGGCACCCTTTAAGACAAAAGAAATTAACACGACAACAATGAAAACATTGTCCAATTCTATGCACAATAAAAATATCCTTCAGTAATTCGATTTGCAGGAAATGAAAAGTATTATCGGCAGAATATGCTTTTCAAAAATTTATAATCCTTTAAACGGGCAAATCCTTTCTCCGGGATTAGTAGCATGGTTTGTGTCCTAGGAGCCAAATCCTCTTCTCTGATTCAATCCTCAAATCCTTTCTAACAGTGCCTATATTGATTTCGGACCCAGTTTCCCTTAAGAATCTGAGGACAAAATTTGTTGCTGTGTTTAGAGGTCCTTAAATAAGGATTTTTTAAAATTGAAGTTTATCTAAAACAGCCTCTGTTTCCAAAAGTTAATTTCTGATGTCTCAATGAATGTAATAGATGTACTTAGTTTCTTGGCTATCTTTTGTTTCCCCATGCCTAGCCGAATTCATACTTCTTTGATCCGAAGGAACAACCTAGAAGGTTGATGCTGAACGCTAAAAGTTTTTGGCGACTCCAGGCATTTCCTTAATCCCAAATATTGACACTGAATGTGCATATAGTCGATCTTTCTATTATATTTTTAGTATTCTTGGAACTTGGTCTGTTTGAATACAGTCTACATGTAAGTGTTTATTAAACATACTTACATTCACAGAAGTCAGGTACTCTCTGTTATAAGGAATGTTAACTGGTGTTCTGCTCATCTACAGAAAGATGAAAATAATTGCTGATAATGACAATATGTAGATAATGAAGACAGTAAAAACCCCAAGTTGATTTTTTTAATCATTAAAGAGTGTTTACATTATGAGAGCAATTACATTGGTAAATGTGTTATATTATGTTTAATGATTTTTAATCATTAAAGAGTGTTTATATTATGAGAGAGTTACATTAGTAAATGTGTTATATTATGTTAATTTACTCAAAAAATGGCATCCACACATGGTACATACAGTCACTCTCCATAAAGCAGAATATTTATTTTATCAGGGTACATTATTCCCTACCTAGAGTAGATAACAGAATTTGTTGTACTGTCTCAGAAAGTCTTGTCTGAGAAAACGAACTGATATCTACAAAAGGTCTCTGAAATAGACTACACTAATTCAGGAAACCAGAAAGCAGAGAGGTAGTAAGAGGATCATCGAAGCATGGCTGTATCGTGAATGCCTACATAGAAGAGAGGTTTACAAAGAAAGTTGGCAGGCAGAGTATAGTAAAGTTAACCATGCAATCTGCACGATAAAAACAGTTTTGAATGGGTATTGTGAGCCAAGTACTGAGCAAGAGTATTCATAGGAATTGTGTTTGATTTTTCAGAACAACTCTATGAAATAGGTATTATTACCATTATCATTTTCCATCTAAGGAAAATGAAGCTTAGTTAATATGGAATAGCTTGTCCAAGATCACACAACTAAGTGACTCAGCCTGGATTGGAACCCATTTGTGCCAAACTCCAATCCTCATGATCCTAATTCCGCCTCTGTGCCTCCTGTTTTCTTCCCAGTTCTTGTCTCCCAGCAATGAGATCTGCACACCCCACCGATCTGTGCTGCCATCAGTCTCTAACAGTCTCTAGCTTCCCTTTGCACGTCTTTCAAGGCCTGATTCCTGGCCTTTTTCTCTCTGCCACCTCCGTGATCCTATATTCCTCGAACGCCGCTTTGATAATAATGCACTGTCTTTCCAGCTCATGCCCACAAAGCCACTCCTTGTCCTCACTGTAGCCTCCGATTCCAAAACCGGTACTTGTTTCCCACCTCCGTCTTCACTTCATTGTGTTCAGCCTGGGTCAGCCACGCAAGCTCCTTCCATGTGACAATTGGTCCTCTTTGGACTTGGTTCTCCCAAGCCTGTGATCTCCAGGTGTCCTCTCACCGTTCTGGAAAATGGGTCCTTACTGGGGGTTGCACTTAGATTCCCTACAGATCCCTGCTGTGGCTTCTCCGTTGGGTGTCCAGGGTTAAGTGGGTCACTTTTTATTCGTGGCTAGCTGATGCCATCTCATCTTTCTCATAGTAGCAGTTCTAAACTTATCTATTTTCCTTAAGTCCTCAGAGAGACTGCTATGCCCTTACTCTATTTCTTTATCAAGAAAACTAAGGACCTGAGCTTCCTCATATTCACTTTTTCCACCTAACAATTTCTCTGCCTATGTTCTTAATCTCATCCCCCTTCAGCCGCCTCTGGAGTCTTCTTCATCAGTTATACTCTACTTTCATATATTTTCAGTCTTCCTTCTCTGGTGTCTTTTTTCTAAATGTGTGGCTTTCCCATATAGTGAGGATTTTTTTTTTAACCCTTCTAACATCTCCAGGTGTCATCCTCCAAATTTTCTATTGTCTTCAGTTAACTTGCTATAATCTGGCTTTCTCAAAACTGCTACTGAAACTGAAGGCCACATGGATCTCCTAATCCACTGTCCCTTTCTTAGCTTGTACGATTCTCAACTTTCCTGAAGTGCACGACCTTGTCATGTGCCCTTACTCCATATTTTGTCTTCCATTAGCATCTATGGTACCATGTGGTTCCATCTTCTGAACTGATTCCTCTTCTCTTCAGTCTAATTTAATTCAATCAATGTGTATTCACCATTCACACTTATTTCAACTAAGGTTGATGAAGAAGCAAGATACTGTTTGGATAGTCTCCCGGTATGGGATACGGCTGATAGCAGTGTCTCCATCAAATTATTAAGCTTTTATTTCTCTAAAACTGATTAACTGGAATTAGAAATTATGTCTTCTATAACTCCTGGACTAGAACATTTGTTTGATGGTGATGATGTAATTTATTTGAAATAATCTTGAAAATGGTACCTTTGTTTAGGAGCCATGGTTGTGCCTGGGACATCTCATTTTAACTCAACAAACACTACATCATGTGTGTTACTTGCCAGGTACTATTCCCAATGCCTTACAAATATTACCTCACTGAACACTGAAGACAAGTGGGTTATATTGTTCTACAGATAATAGTGGAGTGTGCCATCCGAAATAAAACACAAATTATTTATCGTTTTACTGACAGAGTCTGTTTTTAATTGGATGGTCTTTACTACAAAGTATTTGATTTCTCTTCTACTTAATGGAAAGCTTCTCTCTGGTGGATGTTCTTTAAATAAAATTCAAAAAGGAAAAAAAAAAGTGAGTACTCTGATTGTTCCCATTTTATAGATGAAGAAACTGAGGGACATTTAAATAACTAACTCAAGGTCATATAGCCAGCAAGTGACCCAGCTGGGATTTGAATGCATGCAGTACGGTTCCAGATTGGGTGCTGCAGAGGTACCCAACAAATGATTATTGAATGAAAAAAATACTTAACTAATTTTCTGACTATTTTACCAAAAGCTAATTTAAGATTTTTACTCACATTTAAATTGTTTATTTCACGTATTTTGTACCTTCTTGCTGCTTCCTTTTTCATCATTTAAGAAAAAAGAGTTGTCTTTAAAATGTGGATATATGAATGTGTCAGGAGGACAAGGTAATTTGGTCTCCAGATAACAAGGCCCTTTCAGAATCTCTTTCTGGATTTCTATTCTCATTTTAGGCACACCCTGCTGTGAAATGATGGGGAGTCTTTGGAAAAGGCATCCTGAAGGAGTCATTGCCTTCTCCAGGTGCCTCCAATTTGCCACTTCTTCAGCAGGCTTCAGCTCACAATCCTTCCCTGCAGGTGACCTTGGTGGTAGTAAGTCCTGCTGGGTCAGCATTGCTATCTGTAAAGGGCGAAGACTTTATCGAGTGGCTTTTTTGAAAACATGCATTAGCTGCTACGCCATCTTGTTTGTATACCTTGCATACACTTCTCAAATCTCTTTTGCATCAAGGGGCTTGGTCTGTGGCTAAAAAGGATTGACCACAGCGGCTCACCATCTTTCTGCTGCTTGCTGGTTATCCTGTTACATTGTCCTGTGCTGGAATTACTCTCTGAGCACACATATGAATAGTGGTCATTCATATGCTCACACGTACGATATTTAGGCTACAGACCCATACCCGAAAGTTAATATTAAGATATTAAAATTGTCTGATTGTGTCTTATTTACTTTTTTGGTGTCACAATATCCTTTTATGAAATGACTATAAGTGTTGTCCTTCCTCAAGTACTTATTTAGCAAAATAAAAAGTTGGTAACTCTATGAAAAAAAAATTAACCCAAAACATCATGTTTCCATTATCTTCCTCGTGTTGTTATGCTCATTAGATGATATTGTAAACAGCACAAGCCCAGGATTGCTGATCGTTTTACATGATCTGGGTTACTAAAAAATGATATTGCGATAGACATTCAGCTAGTTGGCCTTAGAAGCCAAGGCTAAAGCTTATGCCAAATATTAGTCTCATTCTGAAGTTTAGTGTATATCTCACATTTATCTTTTTCTCCCAATCCATTAGTTCTGTCTTATTCTAGGTCTTGATTCCCTTGGTGTCGATAATTCTAGGCAACCTGTCTCTTTTCTGAACTCCTAGATCTCTGAACCTTAGAACTCTGAGGTCCTGCTAATTTGACATTTAATCATATTTCTTTGTAACATTTCTGGGTCCAATATCTTGCATGGTTATTTGGTTTTTGTGTACATACTTCTATTATCCCCAGCTCAATAATAAACTACTTGAGGTTAGGCATAGACATTATTTTCTTTAGATTCCCTGCAACTCTTGGCTCTGTGTGTCTGAAAGAACATGTCTTTTTGAATGAATAAATGAAGGACATAATTCAACCTTTATTGGGCATTCAGACAAGAAGGGTTGTTGGGTTTGTCTTGTAGAGTGGAAGTTCTAGTGCTGGAGAGATTTGGCCATGCTTACTGTCCCATGAACTAGAGGGGTATGAACAAGCTGGCCTGGAGGTGAGTTGCCTGTGATATATCCATGTCATTAGATCTTGTGACATTGGGAAGTCAACAAACACTGGATTGCAAATATAACTTAGCGAGTGCCGGGTCTGTGCATGTATGAACACTGGTTCAGAGATCTCTTGATAAAAAACCTGTATATGGGTTTATATGTCCCAATTAAATGATACAAATAAAAGTGACAGAGGCGGGATTTGAACTTCAACAGGTTCATCTCCAAAGTTACAATTTTTAATCGCTACACGACGCTGTGGCTTCATGATGCAATGCCACATAGAATCAGAGCAATCAACATTTAATCCTCATGGGCCATCGTGGTAGAAAGGTCAGCATAAAGTCCTAGGCAATGCCACAGCATCCCTGCCAGGGGCAGACACTCATTTCCTAGACCACCAAAACTAGTCTCAGAGGGAGACAATGTCTCAAATTTAAGGTGCCCTCAGGTGGTTCAGAGTCAGTCTGAAAAAATAGCAGAGAGTCAACCTGCTCTATCAGTAAGGTGACCATATAATTTGCCAATCAAACCAAAATGCTTCGGAGAGCTAAAGGACACACTGTGATAATTATGCAGAAAATACAAATGTAAACTGATTATTCCAGGCACTCTTTACTGGCTGAGTATGTCAAAACCTCTCAGGAAAGGGAGAGAAAAATGTAAGTAAACTTGGTAAATGTGGGAAGCCAATGATCTGAAAGATGACAAAGTTGGGGTGAGGGCACTAAACCTAGGGGCAGAAGTGGGGCGTGGTTGATGATGTTTAGAAAAGAACTGGGAATATATGTATAAAGAAAAGAAGCAAAAAAATGTATCTAGACACACAGAACAATAGAGTAGTTTATGAACGTGTGAAAACAAGTCACGGAAATAAAAGCTGGGAACGGATTTCCAACGACTATTTGGGGTTTGAGGGCCGGAAGGATCTAATATGCAGTGAGTACGTCACAGTGGGAACTGTGAAACAAATCCTGGTCATCAAAGGCTCAGTGTGAACTTGAGAGGGGGTCCAGGTTTGCCACATCAGTATCTTCTTGGGACCAGGATCGTTTCATATTTTTGTCAGGCAATGTATAGCTATGTCTTCTCAGCTGGCTCCATTTTCTGGTAACTCCATTAAATGTAAATGAACTTGGGAACTTTGGGAGGCCAACTGTCTGAAAGAGAATAAAGTTGGGATCTCATCTGTGCACCTAGGAACCAAAAGTGAACGCAGTCAAGGAAAGGACTGGGTGAGAGAATATGTGACAGGAAGCAACCTGAGACCCAGATGCAAGTTGAATATGATTCAGCAGTATATTTGCAGATTAAAAATGACAGAAACTCTACATCACCAATCGGAAAGAAACCTTTTGTTGCCTCAAGACTTGCCAAGAACCTTATGAGAGCAGTACATGCAGTTATGACTTCTGCATTTTTAAAAGGATTCCAAGAGGGATGCCTGGGTGGCTCTATCACTTAAGCATCCAACTTCGGCTCAGGTCATATTCTCACAGTTTGTGGGTTCAAGCCCTGCGTTGGGCTCTGTACTGGCTGCTTGAAACCTGGAGCCTGCTTCAGATTCTGTCTCCCCCTCTCTCTGCCTCTCCCCTTCTCATGCTCTGTCTCCCTTTCTCTCGGAAACAAAATAAACATTAAAAAAATAATGCAAAGAATTAAAGTCCAGAAAAGAATTTTCAGACAGATTATAGTGGTAGGAGCATGGCCTTTCATGAAATCCAGTAGAGAGAGAGAGGGAAAGAAAGCTAAGGGTTGATTTCACTGTTTTCAAAACTCATGAAGAAAATAGATACTCATTATTTTGTTTCTCCACAGTAGGTTGAAAAGAAGAAACGAGCTGACGTTGCAGCAAGAGGTATGTCAGCAATGCTTAAGGAAGAACTTCTTGACCAAATACTGGGGCAGGGAGTGCTGAAATGTTTGACCCTGGAATCTTTTTATGATAGGACAGAAAATCGCTAGTAGTCCTGAGTTGTCATTACATGTGGTATTTGATGTAGGAGATCCTGAGGAGTGAGTGGAGGAATCTGAGAGAGCGCAAGAGTGTCTCTTGACAGACCTGAAAGTTCCAAAACTGGTTGGAGAGAAGAAGGAAAAGTCAAAGTCAGTTGACCATAAAAACGATCACATGGACTCTCACCCCTGGGTCATAGTTGTGTTGAGATGAATCTTCAAACACAGGGCCCAGCCCCTATGTCTGAAATCCAGATGGTGACACTCTGACATTGCCCTGTGACTTCACCAGTGTTATTCCTCTTTATTCTACTTTAGTCCCAGGTGATTCACCTAGGTGGGGATCCTGCTTCCAGCTGTGACTTAAGCATCACTTCTCTCTTGTGAGTGTGAAGGAGCACCTTCTACAGCTGTCCCTTCCAGAAACTTGACGGTTTCCTTAAACCTCAGAGGATTTTCTCTGAGACAGGATGTTTAGTATATCTGCTTTGGTACCCAGTTCTTCTATTGGGAGAGAAGGGATACCCTTGCATAGGGCAGCAGCCAGGATTGGATCAGCATCAGTCGAAACCTTTCTTGCCAGCACAGAGCATCATGTAGAGCTTAGCACCCGGGCTGTCTAAGTCCCACTGGCCACTAGTCTTGGCCTTCCTCCCTCAGATCGTGAAGCCCAAATCTGCAGAACTAGAGCTGCAGGGCCTTCCTCAGCAGAGAGGTACTGGTCTCCTTAGGTGGACACGCTATTTACTGCTTGTGAGACAGATAGTATAACTGCATGGGATGTCCCTGAGAATACAGTCTGTCTCTGAAAGGTAGAAGGTTGGTAGGAGAAAAAGGATGTAGGTCTGGGCCTAGTCACCCTGACATTTGCTCTGAAATCACTGAATTGAGTAAGAAAGGGGAAATGGAGCCCTACGTGGTCCCTCTGCTCCTGGATGTGACTCTTCGGAATCCTGTAGCTCTAGGTCCCAGGCTCCATTTCTGTCTCTGTTGTAAGCCCTAGATTTTCTGGGCTCAGGGGCTACTGTGCTTTTATGTAGGCAATGGAGATACATTGATGAATAAGACAGATGAAATCTCACTCTCATGGGGTTTATTCCTAGTGAGAGGAGACAGACTATAAACAAAGAGGCAAATAAATAAACAAGAAAATATCAGATGGTGACAGGTGATAGTAAATCAGGGTGATTGATGGGAAGTTAGTGTTGGGTGTGGGAACAGTTTAGGCTGAGATGTTGGGGACAGGCTCACTGAAGAGGTTAATTAGTAACTTGAATGACAAAAAGGAGGCAACCAGACAACATAGGGAAAGAGCGTCCAGCAGCAGGAACTGCCAATGGAAAAGCCTAAGCTGGGAAGGAGCTCAGTTTTTTTGAAACTAAGAAGGGAGGCCAACTAGGCCTGGAGCTGAGCGAGGCTGGGATATGAGCCGAGGCTGGCAAGTTTGTCAGGTGCCAGATCACAGAGAGCCATGGGCCCAGGACGAGGGTGAGTTCAAAATGGTCCTAGAATTGGATTAGACCCTGGGGGTCATCTAGCTTGTGCTTCTTACCTCAAGACCGTGACAGCAGAGCCTACAAGGTGCGTAGGCGCGAATGGAGGTGCGATTTCATCACTCCAGCTCTGCCAGCCAAACTTGGCTACGACGTGGAAGAAAGATCTTCTGACCCACGGTTCTTGCCACTTCCTGCCAAATTCCCACCAAGATGTGGGAGTCCTGAATGTCCCATGTTAATAGGAAATTAAATAAACTAATACTGAATAACATTTAGAACAATATTCATTGCATTATGCTTGTTATATAATAAACACTATATAAATGTTCCAAAGATTTTAAAAAAAGACATAAAAACATGGAATTATCCTTCACTTGCCTTGTATAAAAAGGGGGCTTATAAACATCTTTGTAGACTAGTTATGCATTGTCTTAATAATGAGTACTTAGTTGCCTATTTAATGTCACGAACCAAAGGTAACCCGTTTATTCTACAGTTGAGACATATTCCCACTATGGGAACATATGGTGCAGCTTCTACACCCAGGAGGAATGAACATTCCACTGTGCACAAGAACATTCAGAATCAGAAAATTGTATTGTAAGTTATGCACACACAGGACACGTGTGTGTATACATACATCTTGGTTTTTCAAACAGGAATGACATTGCCTTAAGGAGCAATCGCTTTCACATCCTTCTCTGAAAAGGTTTTATTAAAGAGGACATATGGATGGGATAGCTGAGATCTTCAGTTCCGAAAGGATTTGTATCTGGATGGATTAAGCACAAAACCCACAGCAAGAGATGTGCTGGTGGAATAGAAGTCTGTTGTCACCACTCTGGCCCTCATTCAGGATTTAGAGCCCAAAGATCTGCCATGAGGAGACACAATGGCAAATTACACCCTGTTTCTCTGGCCTGAGACATCCTACTGCCTTCTATACTCCTTCTTTATTCTCTCCCATTAACTGACAGGTGGACTCTGACAGACTTTCTACTTTCTCTCTCTTTATTCCTCCTTCATCTCTATCTTTGAGGGAGAATTTAATAGAAAAATTCCTTCTCTAGATCTTGAAAAGACAGGAAAAGCATCCTCCCTTCCAGGGTGGATGAAAGTATAAATGAGGCAATGGCATTGAATCAA
The DNA here is from genome assembly GCA_030068075.1 of Paguma larvata. Classification (NCBI taxonomy): domain Eukaryota; kingdom Metazoa; phylum Chordata; class Mammalia; order Carnivora; family Viverridae; genus Paguma; species Paguma larvata. Next base: position 4,105,980 of record CM057827.1, read on the forward strand.
AGGTGGTAGGACCGGGAGAAACTTCAGAGTCCATGGAAACACCTCTTTACTATTTGGTTTTATGGCACATCCAGAAGGAGTTTGTACAGTGCACAAAGGCAAATGGAGGAGATTGTTTACAGCTGAGGTACCAGCTTGGCTAATTCAGCTGCCCTAGAGTCTCCAGCTACCCTGAGGACTGAAGGGACCCAAGCCTGACAGAGGCTCTGTGAACTTCAAGGTCAAGCTAGGTATCGACATCCAGCTGAAGACAAGGGAAAAGAGAGCATGGAGGATCATCTGCAAGGATTATAATTCAGGTCTAACTGTAAATCTTGGTGCATGTTCCATTGGCCGGAGCCTGTCATATGGACACATCTGACTTTGAGGAAAGCTAGGACCTGGGTTTAGCTGTGTGTCAAAGAGGAAAGGAAACAGGTTTGGTGAACGGGTAGCCCGTCTCTACCATAGAAAGTATATGACCAATGGTACTCCAGAGACAGCGGCAGAGTTGAAATTAAGATCCACATTACTTAACCCATAGCACAGCACTCTCCTCACCAAACCACCCTCGTTATATCATTCATATGTCCCCTACCTTAAAACAAACAAACAAACAAACAAAAAAACACTTCCCACAAAAGGTAGCAAAATGAAACCAGGAAGAAAGTGGTTGGTCCATTTTCTAAGGGAGATCGATATGATGTGAAAACACCAGCCATGTTTGACAGAGGAAACACAGAAAATCGTTAGTCTCAAGGACTCAAGGAACCAAAATGCATCTGATTGCCTCAAAGATCATGTTGTTAAAGTGAGGCCTGTTGCTCTGCAGAATGATGAATGTGCATCAGAAAATCCAAACTAATTACTGAGGATATTCAAGGCAAAACTGCCTGCCCAACCTCTATGACACGGGTCTTACCCATGAAAAATGTGCTCCATGGTCTAGAAAATGTCAGACCAGGACTGAAGCTCATGTCGATATCAAGACTACCAGTAGTTAGATGCTTCATTTGTTCTGTGATCAGATTTGGAAGATCTCTCACACTCAGCACCTACGGGTCCACCAAACCCAGAAGATGATGGAAATCATGAGCCAAGAGATACAGACAAATGCCTGTAAAGATGTTGTCAATAACTTGATTCCAGTTGGCATTGGGAAAGACATAAAAAAGGCTTACCAATCTATTTATCTTCTCTATGATATGTTCATTAAAAAGTAAAAATGCTGAAGAAGCCCAGCTTTGAATAGGGGAACTCATGTCACTTCACGGTGAAGGCCATACTTCTGGAAAATCCCCTGAGATATGACAGGTGATACAGCTGAACGAGTCGATGGATATGAGCCACTAGTTCATGAATCTGCTTACAATTTAGGCTTTAAATGGTGACGAATAAAAAATCTTATTTGCGGAGAAGAAAGGACAAGCGTGGCCCAGTAAATGCAATTCTGGTATATCTTCCGTCCAATTCTACTCATAAGAAAGGCCCTGGTACAACCTGTGGGAATCTCACAAAGAAGGGTCAGACTTGCCTCCTGATAAGACAGAGAATTTCCACTGTACCATGAACTCTTTGTAAGGAAATCAGCTTCCAAATCCTAAGCCTTGCTTTTTCTTACTTCTTTCGGTCCTTCCTCACTTGGCTGCTTCCCGAGGACCTGGGGAGGGAGGCAAGATGAGGGTTATCACGCGGTTCACTGCAAACACCTGTCTCTTGGTTTTACCTCAACCTTTTGATTCAGATGTTTTCACTTCCTCCCCTTTTTACGTTGGGCCCTTTGGTCTCTGTCCCCTGAGCTGACTTTCATCATCCAATTAGAAATAATACCCTCTTCTTGCTACCAGCTTTTCTGGGAACCGTAGGGAGTAAACCCTAAGCCTCCCTCACAGCCGTGAGGCCAGCAGCGCTTCAAAGGAGCGTGGTGGCGGCACCACCTCACGGCTGGCCTTCTTTTCTGTTTGAACAGCTTCTATTGCTCACTGCTGATCAGTAACTCAATGATTCATTAAACACACAAACAATGAGTGAATCTGTTCCATTAGCAAGGCCACCTGTTGGTCTCAGACATCCTCAGCTGAACTCCGTGAAGGTGAACAACAGAGTGCCTGCCTCCGTGGAGGGCCCCGGCCGCATTTGCTGGCGTGTTACAGCAGGAAAGGCAGAGTCCCAGGCTTGCTCGTGCTTTTATGCTTTTCCTTTCATCTGGTGACAGGGCGGCCAGAGTATACTGTGGAATACAATGCCATTCTCTATAATCAACTGGAAAACTCCAAGAGGTCGGTCATTATTGCCTCCTTGGGTTTGTGGAGTTAGACAAAGGGGAGAGTGGGAATCCCGTGTACTCTTTTGCATGCCAGTGGGGGCGACAGACTCAGCCGAGTGCTAAACCAAAAAAAACAACAAAGAAAATGAAAGAAACGAAACATGACAAACTATGTGGAAGGGCAGTCCTTCCCTTGCAGTGATACCTTCTCTCCCCTGGAAATAATATGGTCTCTTTGCTACTTAGCCCCTAGTTCCTGTGGCTGATCCAGGCTTTTAGGAACTAGTCTACTACTGCTTCCCAGTTTATTAGAAATCAAGACCACTAAAAATCCTGGGAAGTTGATATTTTGTTATTGAAAAAAAGTAGTGCTTCCTCTCTCCTCAGGCACAACTAACGCCTCTAACCGTTGTAATAGAAGAGCTTTCATAAGGTCAGCAATGTTTGTTTAGAGCCTGAAAACTGTATCATATCAGGAATCGGGAGACATAATCTTTACCTAACTGAATATCAAGTTGCCTCTTTAGAGTGAATTTAGTTTTTGAATGCCACAGTCGTTCGGATTTCTACTGTGTACTTCAGAACAGTTAGGTTCAAATTTCCCTACAGTGACACTTTGATCAAAATATTTGATTACCTAGTCCAGTTTTTATGTTTTTGATGGATTTATTCTAGACTGTCATGAGACACTTTGCTGCTCATTGGTTCCTGTAAGAACATAGATGAACTAGAGGGAAATGATTCTTCAAGAAAAGTTCCAGTTCCTGTTAGTTTATCATGTAATTTTTAAAAAAATTAATAAAGAGTGTTTATTTATTTTTAAAAATGTGATTTATTGTCAAATTGTCTAACATACGGTGAATGGATAGAGAAGATGTGGTTTACCTATACAATGGAATACTACTTGGCAATGAGAATATGAAATCATACCATTTGCAGCAACGCGGATGGAACCGGAAGGTGCTGCACTGAGTGAAATAAGTCAGGCAGAGAAAGACAGATAGCATGTAAAATCTTTAAAAAAGTCTCAGTTTTAAATCTCTTGACAAATTTCAGAGATTACTGTGGCTAGTGGCTGTTTTGCATCCATTTTTGTAGCCCTGGAAATGGGAGAATGCTAGGTGAGGCTTTCCCGTGGTGCTTCTTCCCTGAACATCATTCTGCTTGGAGTGGGTGGGCTTTGAGCTCCAAGCATTTGGAATGAACACGGTGAACAGATGGGGGCGGGCAGACTCCCCTGCCTGGGTTCCACAGGCAGGTGTGAGCATATCTCCCTCATCCAGCACATAAAAGGACCACGTGCACTTTCAAAGGGATTTCTGCAATCCTGGTCTTTTGACAACCACAACTACGATTTGATTGCCAAAGGCAGGTGGCCGTGCAGAGGCCCGGTTGTACGATCAAAAGAATCCTCAGAGTCTTCTGTATAATAAGGAAAAGCACAGGGAGTGACTTTTTTAAAAAAAGACTAAATAGGAGATAGCCACATACAAATTAAAAATTAAGTGGAAGAGGGGCACCTGGGTGGCTGAGTCCGTTAAGCGTCTGACTCCTGATTTCAGCTCAGGTCATGAACTCACGGTTTGTGAGTTTGAGCCCCGCATCGGGCTCTGTGCTGGCAGTGCAGAGCCTGCTTGGAATTCTCTCTTTCCTTCTCTCTCTCTGCCCCTTTCCTGCTCTCGCTCTCTTTCTCTCTCTCTCTCAAAATAAATAAGCTTAAAAATTTTTTTTTTTAATTTGGCGAAAGACTTGTAGTTATCCTCTCATGTGATTAGAGTAGCACCGTCCAATAGAACTTTCTGTAATACCAAGGATGTTCTGCACTGAGCCATCAAATAGCCTAGCCACACGTGGCTCCTGAGCACTCGAGATGTGGCTAACGTGACTGGGAAGCTAAATTTCAACTTTAGTTAATTTAAATTTAAATGGGCTCAGGTCTTTCATGGTTGCTATGTTGGACAGAAAAAGATTATTCTAGAAGTTCACAAGGGACACAGACCAGGTTGTTTTTCCCTGCAATATTACCAGTACCAAAGGGGGTTTTCTACCTTTGTTGTAAGTTCTTAAGTATTTGGTGTGTGACAACATATATCTGATCATGGTCCATCTTCATCTAGCACCCTTAGGTGCTTCTCCTGACCCAGGAACTCTACCTCCTGGCAGACCCTCAGCTCCTACCTGAGGAGCTCCAGCAGGTCCGATTTTTATTTTTACTTATTTTTTACTTTCATTTTTATTTTTTAAATAATTTATTGTCAAATTGGTTTCCATACAACACCCAGTGCTCATCCCAACAAGTGCCCTACTCAGTGCCCGTCACCCACTCTCCCCCCCTTCTATACGCCCCTCTCCCCTCAGTTTATTCTTAGTCTTTGAGAGTCTCTTATGTTATGTCTTCCTGCCTCTCTGTGGCTTTTTTTTCCTTCCCCTCTTTCTCTCCCCCCTGGTTTTCTGTTAGGTCTCACAAAGCCTACCTATGCGTGGGAACATATGGCATCTGGCTTTCTCTGCCTGACTTATTTCACTCAGCATAATACCCTCCAGTTCCATCCGTGTTGCCACACATGGCCAGATTTCATTCTTTCTCATTGCCACGTAGTAGTCCCTTGTATATATGTACCACATCTTCTTTATCCATTCATCAATTGATGGACACTTAGTCTCTTTCCATGATTTGGCTATTGTCAAAAGTGCTGCTATGAACATCGGGGTACATGTGCCCCTATGCATCAGCAGTCCTGTATCTCTTGGGTAGATTCCTAACAGTGCTATTGCTGGGTCATAGGGTAATTCTATTTTCATTTTTTTTTTTTTTGATGAACTTCCACACAGTTCTCCAGAGTGGCTGCACCAGTTTGCATTCCCACCAACAGTGCAAGACGGTGCCTGTTTCTCCACATCCTCGCCAGCATCTATAGTTTCCTGATTTATTCATTTTAGCCACTCTGACTGGTGCGAGGTGGTATCTCAGTGTGGTTTTGATTTGTATTTCCCCGATGATGAGTGACGTTGAGCATCATTTCATGGGTCTATTTGCCATTTGGATATCTTCTTTGGAGAAGTGTCTATTCATATCTTCTGCCCATTTCTTCACTGGATTATTTTTTCAGGTGTGGAGTTTGGTAAGTTCTTTATAGATTTTAGATACTACTCCTTTATCTGATACGTCATTTGCGATGATCTTTTCCCATTCTGTTGGTTGCCTATCAGTTTTGTTGGTTGTTTCTTTTGCCATGCAGAAGCTTTTATCTTGATGAGGCTAGAGCAAACAATCCTAAAATTTGTATGGAATCACAAAAGACCCCAAATACCCAAAGTAATACTGAAGAATAAAACCAAAGTGGGAGGCATCACAATCCCAGACTTTAACCTCTACTACAAAGCAACAATCATCAAGACTGTATGGTATTGGCACAAAAACAGACACATAGACCAATGGAATAGAATAGAAAACTCAGAAATGGACCCACAAGTATATGGCCAACTAATCTCTGACAATGCAGGAAAGAGTATCCAATGGAAAAAAGACAGCCTCTTTAACAAATGGTGCTGGGAGAACTGGACAGCAACATGCAAAAGAATGAACCTAGACCACTTCCTTCTACCACTCACAAAAATAAACTCTAAATGGATGAAGGATCTGAATGTGAGACAGGAAACCATCAAAATCCTAGAGGAGAAAGCAGGAAAAAGCCTCTTTGACCTAAGATGCACCAATTTCTTACTCGACACATCTCCAAAGGCAAAGGAATTAACGGCAAAAATGAACTACTGGGACTTCATCAAGATTTTTATTTATTTTTAATGTTTATTTATTTTTGAGAGAGAGAGTGTGCAAGAAAGTGGGGGAGGGGAAGCAAGAGAGGGAGACAGAGGATCCCAAGTTGACTCTGTGCTGACAGCAGAGAGCCCCATGCAGACTTCGAACTCACACAGTGAACCACAAGATCATGACCTGAGCTGAAGTCGGATGCTTAACTGACTGAGCCACCCAGGCACCCCAGCATGTCCGATTTTTAAATCTATCCTTTGACTTGTCCTCATCTTCCTGTCTCTGTGCTTTTGTGTGTGAAGTTTCCTTTGCCTGGAATGCTCTCCTCCCCACTTGCCATCTTGGCAGACCTCTGCCAATCTTTCATAACCGGAAAGTCTTCGCCAACTGGCCCAAATGGAGTTAACCACCCTCTTCCCTTGGTTCCCATGGTAGTGCAGTGTAAATGTCAGAGCATGGATGTCTTAGGGCAGACTCAGATCTGTGTGTAAATGTTTGTAAGGAAATTCCCAAGGGAAACGAGGAAAAGTGTGGGTGGGGGGCCGCAAGCAGGGAGGGGAGGAAGCTGAGTAAGTGTGCAATCACGAAGTCCAACCAAGGGTCGCATTTGCACCATCTGTAGGCAAATTCAGGAACTCTATAAATCAAGCCTCAGTGTTTGCCTGACCATGGCAAAGGAACGAGTGTGTTCACACCGTCACTTCCATCAGTTACTGGTTGAGGACCGCCCAGGGAACATGCACTCCCAGACACCGCTCTCCCCATTTGTGTGGGCACAGGAGAATCAAAAGATAGTTCCCCAGGAAAGAGGGCAGGTTCTGGCTGTAGGAAGTTTCTGACTCATGGACAGGATGCGGCAGGCAACACAAAAGCAGTGGAAAGGGATCCTTAGGAATATGCACAGAAACACAAACATTAGACAGTCAATGTTACCCTCTACAAGGGAGAAATTGAGTCTATGTTGGTTGCAAACCCAGATGAATCTTATCTAGAAAAGAGACTTGTTTCCAGTCTCCTCTATAAAATTCAGGAAGTAATTACATCTTCCTCTCAGGCTTAAGGTAACATTTAAATATGATAATGTGTCTAAAGTATTTAGCATAGTTGGGGTTAACTAGTAAAAAGTCAAAAACTGCACCTATTATTAAAACAAAGCAGTTTATTGTAATTTCTGACAATAAATGTCTGGCAATAACATGATATCTGATTCTTCCACTGGCTTTGAGATTCTCAAGGGTGATAATATGTCTCATTGGTCTTTAACTCACTGGCACTTAAGCCAATGCCTGACCCAGAGTAGATATCAGATCAATATTTCTTGAGTAAACAAATGATACTCAACTTGAACCTAATCTCTCATATCATCTCTGATGACATGTTACATTGAAAAACTCTATTCATGCGTCTCTCTTGCCCATTAGACCATAATGGTAGGGTTTCTTATTCTTTTTTGATTCCCTTAAATGTAGCACAACCTGGCATATGGCAGTTCCTAGATAATTGTTTGTTGAACTGATGTTTTTTGGGTAAGAGTCCAGAAAGTTCCAAGGGTAAGAGTATTATAATCTAAAAGGTCGTTTTCTTCACTTCAGAGTTTGTTTGCAGACTGTGATCCCAAATCACTTATGGTTCAGTACAGAAAAACAAAACCCCTCTAGGTTTTTCAAAGAAGACTATTATTTAATAGAGGGAATTAGGTGCTACAGAAGGCAGAATTCCTAAAATGCTCCCCGTAAAGATGTCTCACCCAACTCCCAGAAGGCAAAAATACGTGGATGCATCACTTCTGTGACTATGTGATGTTATATGGCAATATTCCCAGTACCAAGGTGGGTTTTCTACCTTTGTTGTAAGTTCTCAATAAATGTTTGTTGTGTGAAAATATAAATCTGATCATGGCCCCATCCTTCCTTAACACTCTTAGTGCTTCTCCTGGCCCATAAAGAAAGATTCCATGGGTGGGCCTGATCAAATCACACAAGCTCTTAAAATGAAGGAAATTTCTCTGGCCAAGAGGAGAAAAGAGAGTCAGAGTCCAGGTGTAAGGGAATTGGGTGTGACAGGTCCTGCTCTGGCTGCCATGTTGGGAAAAGGATTGCTGGTTTGAAGATGGAAGACGCCACTTGGGGAAGGATGCACATGACTTTAAGGAGCTGGGAGAAGCTTCTGTCTGACAGCCAGCAAGCAACTGGGGACCCAGGTCCTAAAACTACAAGGAGATGAAGTCTTCCAACATCCTGAATGAGCTTGGAAGTAGATTCTTCGTAGAGCTTCCAGATAAGACCCCTGTCAACAGTTGACACCTCAATTTCAGCATGATGAGACTTTGACCTAGAACCCTGTTGAGCCCACCTGACTTCTGACCTACAGAATGGTGAAGTAATAATAGATGCTATTTCAAGCTGCTGAATTTGTGGTAATTTGCTACACAGTGGTAGAAAACTAATACAAGTGCTTTCTAGATTGTAGGAAAGCCTGGAGCCAAGAAAGTAAGGTGGGTTCCTCCTCGCTTTCAGGTTATGCCACCGCAGGCTGCCAGGTAGCTGTGGGAAATCACAACTGACCCACACCCCTGAAGCTGGGGCCTGGCAGTGAGAAAGATAAGCCAGCTTCCACGCAGGTCACGTCTGCTGAAGCTCACATTGTCATCCAACCAATGCTGAAAGAAGGAGGAGGCCTCTTATTCTCTTCTGCCTTACAGATATCCCATGAATGAATTCTATTATTAAACATGTTGTATACAGAACATGGGTGGAAATGAAGTTCGGGTACACGTGGCTCCCAGGCATCTGGCACCCAAGATAAGGGGGAACCTACACAAGGGGTCAGGATAATGCTGATTGGCAATGAATGGTATCCAACATGGCTCTTCAGCCTTTTGTGATCCCTTTAAATCAGCCTTCCGGTGGGAGTTATTTCCATTTTACAGATCAGAAAACTGAGGTCCCATTGGGTTAAATATCTTGCCAAAGATCTCCTAAATAGCAAGTAGCAAAATCAAGATTAGAACCCTGATCCGTTTCTCCCCAGGTCTACATTTTTCTCCCTCTGACACTGATCCTGGCCGTGAGGTGGAACTTATATGACTGGCTGGTAATTGGATTGTGGAGTCTCAACTAAGGAGGCAATAGAAGTGGTAGCAATTTCATTTTACTAAAAAAAAAAAAAGTTTTCCTCAGGTTTTTGGCAAGGGCTGCTGTTAGTCTCTCGTTGGAGCCCGCTCTGGCGTTGTCTCTTCCCTTGCTCTCATCCAACCTTCCTCCTTGGCCCACAATCACTGACTTTGGACACAGACCCTGCAGCGTGTGCTCTACTTTCTGGGTTTATTTTGATGAAGGGTCCTGCCTCCTTTCAAGGGGCAGTCCCTGCCGTCCTTTTGTTTTGTGGGTGCACACAATCGGCCCTTCTCGTCCATGGTCAGGGTCTCTCTGTCTCCCCCCCCCCCCCGCCCCGGGGGCTGGCGCTGGACTAAGGATCAGCATCAGAGAAATATCCCCTCCAGAGGGGGGGCCGTGGAGCATTTCCCCCGGATGGCTCTATCTTCGCTGCATACCAATCCAGTGACAAACAAATTGGCCTATGGGTTCAAGCATGAGAGCGATTTGGACTTCTCTCCTCCCTTGCTGACAGTTTGAAACCTGTTTTCTTTAAAAACCCAACTCTGGGAAGAAATTTTAGCACCCAAGCTCCAGAGAGGTGGGATGCAATTATCCCAGCTATCAGGGTGTAGTGAGGCTCAGAGAAGGAACTCTGAACGATATTTTTCAGGAAAAAATGTAACAAAAGGAGGTTCTCTGGGATTTCCCCATGGCTGCAGGTTGGCAGCTGAGAGGCTGGTCTTTCCAGGTCTGACTTGACTGGTGCTCTCGGTTCCTTTCTTTACCCTGGGTGGCTGCTCTTTTCTCTCTGGACTTTTCCTCCATGGTGAGGAGCTCATTCCTAGGTTTCCGGAGGGGGAGAAGGAATGTTTTCAATTGTCTTTACTACGCCATAAAAGACATGATTGTTTTGAATCATGTGTCAAAAGAGAAATGGACAGCCCACCTATTGAGCAAGTTTGGGTCAGCTGGGCTTTCTTCACTCAAAGATCCCATGGGAACAATGTCAGGAGGGAGACATGTGAAAGAATGTTCTCCCTCTGCCGTTTTAAAAGTCTATTTAAACACACCTTAAAAACCCAACTTAACTAAAAAGAAAAGCGGATATAAATTTATACATGTAGTTGAGTTTTTTTTTTCCTTTGACCCCAAATTCCTCAGGCTGGGTTTTCCTGAAGTGGAATTACCCTGGGCTGCATACTGACATCAGTCAAATAAAGGATGATCCTTCCCTCTGTTCCCTTGACTTTTTGAGACAGATCACCTGTCATTTCCTATCAGCATACCAGTCACGCTTCTCCTGTGAAGATCCGTGTGGAGTTTCTGGGGGAAGTCTAGTTCCCTAGGGCTGAGATGCTCAGCGGGCAGGGAGCCCGAGACCACTCCGTCCTCGCAGGTCACCTCGGAAAGCCTCATCAGAGCTGCTCTTCTTTTCAGAAAGATGTCTCCGAGGGTTTCCATGGTGATTCAGAACATCCTCCTGAGATGCCAAGAGACACGAGTCAGAAGATGCATCTAGACGCGGGTATGGACTCTGTTGGAGACCTGGGTACGTGCATGCTCTTTTTGGGGGTGGGGGAGTCTATGGACTAGCAGGTGGGACCAACAGGTACGGCATGATTACAAGTCAGAGAAATACTATGATGGGGAGAAGGATGTCATGAGGGCACAAAGAAAGGGTGTGTAACCTTGACTTAGCAGGAAGACCTTCCAGAAGAAATGGCAATGGTATAGGAGACTGTTAACCACATAGTCATAGACTCTGTGATGAGACCTCAGAAACTGATGGGAGAACATAGTCATAGTCTCTGTGATGAGACCTCAGACCTGATGGGAGAGGTGTGTATCTCTGAGGGGAAACTTGCTGGGGGACTACTTTGATTAGATCCACTTAGATGGATGGTGGCAGCACCATGGTCATGCCCATGGATTCTGCAGCTACACTTTGATGGCCTTCGACTTTACAATGAAAATACATGAGAAGATAGGAGACAAAGCTGACCCCTCCCTCAGCTTAGTTACAGCACCTGCCTCACCTCATCTGAGCTCCCAGCCCTTGGGTCACAATGAAAAAGAAGATGCAGGAAACATCCTATGCAACTGTCAAGTTTGGGGGTGAATGAAATCTCCATAAGGGATCTCCAAGAAGCCAGAAACCTCATATTTACTTTCAACCGGGGAGAATTTGAACCTATGGCTCCAGATTTAAAAGTCTGGGATATTAATTCATTGTGACATCTGGTCCTTCTCTTTGATATTTTAAAAATAGGCTAGAAACGGAATTGTGAATCCATGCTCCAAAGCGCTCCACTCAGATTCTGGGAAAGAATGCAACTCTGAGTTTATCTTGTTTATCCAATGAGTCTCTGGTCATTTGTGTAACATGATATTTCTTCCCTTGGATGCTGTAAGCCAATTTTTAGCACAAGGTTTCCATTTTGTTTTAATCATCCATGAAAGAAAAGAATGTGGGAATGTCGGTTTTGCCATTTGCTAGAACTGTGGTGGCACCAGTAGCTGGCTGCCGGCTTCTAGTCTTTGCCGCAGCCACTTGAGAATGTGAAATTCTCGACGAATCCTAGAATTTTGGAACTAGAAAGAAAATTTAGCAGTACGTCATGAGAACCATAAAGATGCTCATACCTTTTGCTCAACCTAGTGCTCGAGCCAGACAGGATAGTAATGAATTTCAAAGAAACATTACTCAGCAGACCCACAAATATACATCTTCAAAGATGTTCGCTCTAGTATTTTTTTTTTTTTTTAAGTAAAAGAAATGAGAAACAACCAAGATGTTCAACATTATGGACCTTGTTTTGAAAGTTGGAATGCATTAACTCCAAGGACTATTCTGCAGTCCTAAAATAATTATGAAAGCTGCATACATTCACAAATGTTTGTTGAAGGCCTCTTATGTACCACTTCTCTAACATAATAAATATGTAGATTTCATATCTACGTTCCCTATGACCTTAGGTGTGTAAAAGACATATGCCTACAGAAGAAAATCTGCAGAAATATTGGTTGGCAAAGTAATGAATACTTTATAAGTGCTTTTGAAGAAAAATATTTTACATTGTCTTGTATCAATTAATAGATGGAAAGCTTATGATAGGAGGACAGAAGGTGCTACTAGCTTTGGGAAAGACTTCCGAGAGGGTAAGAGTGAACGTTCATTCATTCGTGGTTCAGATATTTGAGCAACTACTACATGCTAAAATATACAGCAGGGGTTAAGATAGAGGCGTAGTCCTCACAATTGTTAGTCAGGTCTGTGTTTTACTTTTATTAATATTTATTTAATGAATATTTGAATCTGGAAAGTAGCCTTATAATAATCTATGCTAATTTCCATTTTTCCTATCTTTTCCCTCCAAAAATACTTGTTGTTGAAGTAAAATTTAAGTTACAGAGACAGTAATTTGCCTGCAGTCATAGAGCTTATTTGTAACAAGCCTGATATTAGAATCTGATTCTTGGGTTACCTGTCACCTCACTCCCACATTTCTCTTACAATCAGTCTCTTAGAAACAAGTTGTGGAATAACCATGGGAACTCAGAAAAAGGCTTTAGAACCATAATTTAATGATATTGGGCAGGAAGCAAGAATGATTAAGACCTGTGCTTCTCAAGTTTTATTGTATGTAGGAATTACCCAGGAGCCTTGTCCAAGGGCAGAGCTTGATTCTGTAGTCTGGGGTGGGGCTTGAGATTCAGTAGTTCTCATAAATTTCCAGGTGATGCTAATAGTACCTGTTCTTGAGTAGCAAGAATCTGAAGGACAGAAACTGTCCAAGTATGGGCGAAATTTCAAGTTTAATATGTAGCCAGTGTTCTTTCTAGTTTTGTCACTAAGGAAGCATAGATGTCAATTTTTTTTTACAAAGTCTAAGTTTTCTGTCACTAACCACTGACACAGTTTTCCTTTCCCTCTCAGCACTTGCTCTACATCTCAGTCTCTCTCATGCAACAGGCTCGTGAAAGGCAGCAAGAAGATTCTAGAAACACATCACTATGACATAACAGAATAGGAATTTACACTTGGGTCGTCTAGCTCCCAAGCCCTTTTTCTTAACCGATGTGATGCATATTGCCTACACTGTGTCCCCTTCACCTACCAGCCAAGGTCCAGGTCTTTGGAGTCCAGATCAAAGTTGGGTCTGAAGCCTAACTAAGCCCTTAGTATGGAGGGCAAGTTACCTCAGGTGTTGGTGTTTCTGTTTCTTCATGTCTAAATATAGCTAGTAATAGCACCAATCTCATTAGATGCTTGTGTAGATTAAATAAGATAATGTACACAAGTCACTGGCCTCAGTATCTGCATGGAGAGAATGTTCTATGAAAGTACCTATTCTTGTGTTGGTGGAGTCTGAATCTCATTCTGAATTCTTCTAGAGGAGTTCACACAAAAACCTAGTGCTTGAGGCAGACAAGATATCAAATACAGTAAAACCTTGGTTTTCAAGCACAATTTGTTCTGGAAACATGCTTGTAATCCAAAGCACTTGTATATCAAAGCAAATTTCAAGAACCATTGGCTCAGTTGTGATCATGTGACATTCATGTCAGGTACTACTTGTATTGCAAGACATCACTGATTTATAAAGTTAAAATTTATATTGCTCATCTTGTGGAACTCTCGCAGAACAAGTTACTCGCCATCTAAGGTTTTACTGTAATTGTATTTATTTAAAATTAAATATTGAATTGAGCACACTCTAAATGTAAAAAAAATTCTAAGTAAATAATAATGAAAAAAATAAATAAAACATGAATATAAATAAAACATGAAAAATATAAATAAAACCTATAGAAACATAGATATATTTAATATCTAATGTATTTCATTAATTAAAATATTTACACAAAACTATATAAATATGTGGACAAAATACAGATTAGAGAAACAATATATATAAGTATATAAAGTTGAAATAAAGTGAATATATAATAAAAATGTGTAGTTTAATTTAAATTTCAGTAATACATATAGTAAAATAATTTAAATATATCATATACTATTTTTAATGGTATTATATCTATATATCTATATAGATATTATATATATATCTATATATATATGGTATTATCTATCTATCTATCTATATATATGAATGCAACAGGTGCTAATGCACAAATGTTTTTGAATATGAATGCTACGACGACACAGAAGATGGTAACTGGCTTTCTGGGATGATGGGGAGATGACTTTTGAGCTCAGTTTGGAAGGATAAGTTTGAGGTTGGGAAAAAGCACTTTGGGCGGGGGATTTGGGATAAAGAGGGCAGTAGGTAATAAGGCAGTAATGAAGATTGGTGCTGGTCTATAAAAAGCCCATAAATCATACCCCAATCTGTAGACTGGGGGCGGGGAGGAGAAGTGGGGCATAGGAAGGGTGGCTTCAAGCAGGCCAATCGTGGGATTAGATGTGTCTTTAAGTCTGTAGGGTGGATGACTTGGTTAGAGATACTTTGGCCTGCTCTCTGCTTTTTTCAGGGGTCTACACTGTTTCCTGAGCATCGTCAAACCCTGCAGTAGCCTTTCAAAACCGCCCTCCCCATTCAAAAGGTGAGGAGGAAACAATCACTGTGTAACTGGGGATTTTCTAATCCGTGTGCCTCTGTGTACTAAAATTTCACTTTCAATGGTAAGGCTTGAGGCATTTTCCCTGAAGAGGAAAGAATTATTGATGCAAAAGATGTTACTGAAGGGAAAAGAAAATCAGATGGAAAAAAAAAAGGAGGTGAACACAGGGAAATGCCTTATTCCTGTTCCTATTGTTAATTTCTTATCCTTCGAGATACTTCTCCTTAACTTGACCTTAAAAAGAATGAACTCTGAATGTCACAGGAGTCCTTGTGATCGATCGCCAGGTAAAGACCAAATTCAATGTATTTCAATGTAGAATGCTGTGATGGTGGAGGGGAATTTTAATTCTCTTCCTTCATCACTAGCTAACTTACGTGGTTGGAGAAGGAAAGGACACATTTCCTTAGAAAGGAAACATTCTAAAATTAGAATCTGATGCAACCTCTTGTATCATTCCCAAAGAGAATCATTTTATAGGCTATTTGTTGATTACTGGATGCATAGATCAGCATATTTTTATTGGCCTTTGCCACAGGAATAGCATCTCAAAGTCTTTTCCCGTACGTATCACACAAAAATAAATGATCATTCTATTTGACGTTCCTTTTATCCAAGGATCTTAATCTTCCAAACATTCCTTAATAAAAACTCACAACACCCTGTGAGGTAGGTAAATATTAGTGTGCTATTTTATGAATGAGGAACATGATTAATAAGGAGACTAAGCTGTTTGCCCTAACAAGATAAGTTTGTAGATATGGAGTCAAATTTCCACGCTCTGAGAGGAACATAATAATTGTTAAACCAAGACAAAAGGCTTTACTCATCCTTTGAAAATGATTGAACAACATTGAATCATGGCTTTTTCATTCCCAAGTTACTAGAATTCATCCAAAATTAAAAAAAGAGAGAGAGAGAGAATACATTTTTCAAAGAGAGAGAGGCTCATATTTACATGTATGAATTCATTTCTTCATTGGTTTACAGAACATCATACTTCAGTCCTGAGGTTTACAGAACTCAACCTCAGGACTGTAGTATGATGTTCCTTAAACAATCTGCAGCTGAATCACAGTCTTTGCAAAGAAAGCATGGAATTGTTACTATATAGAATAATCTTTTTCTTCCAAATCTATCCTGCATTTAGATCTATGTCTTCTTGTAGGATATTCCTAACATAGCACTTTGCTGCCTTACATGAGAATCATTTCATACCACTTACTAGGACGTAGAGTTCTAATTATTTTCTCTACTAATACCAGATATATACTTTATTGAGCACTTATTGTGTGACATACTCTTTGCTAAAGGCTCAACATAATTCACATTTATTCTCTCAACACTGTGAAAGAGTGTTGACATATGAGGCTTTATCCTCATTGGACGTATGAGAATCTGAAGCTTCAAGGAAATTTGCTGGGCCAGGGTCACACAGCCAGGAGGTGGTGAAGCATGGAGTCTCCCAAGATTGTCTGACCACCGGGCCCTGACTATTTAAAATATTGGTTCATAAGCAACACCATCAGCTCACTAGAATTCT
Source organism: Paguma larvata (assembly GCA_030068075.1). Classification (NCBI taxonomy): domain Eukaryota; kingdom Metazoa; phylum Chordata; class Mammalia; order Carnivora; family Viverridae; genus Paguma; species Paguma larvata. Next base: position 4,122,224 of record CM057827.1, read on the forward strand.
TTCCTAAGGAACAATAGAAGTTTAATGTATGTCTTTTACTGTGCTTTAGCTTCCGTTAAAATGAGCTTAGGCATTTGACATACTTTGTTTACCTGTAGTAGAAATTTAGAAAGTGGTTCCTGGTATAAGTCCAGATACAGAATTTGCAGGAGACCTGACAATGATTACAACAAAGCATTAATCTTTAGAATGTTTCCTCCATCCTCAGAGTCCTCATTATCCTTCACAGATGGGTTAAGTATTCTACTTTTTACCAGTACCTTCTGTCTTCTCAACCACACCCAGCATCTCCTCCAAGATAAATCCTTGGGGCTGGTTGTCAAAAGTTCATTTTGTTTGTTTCAAAGCCTTTTTCTGTCTGATATTCAATTTTAGTTCCCTTTCCGTTTTTGTTTCCTTTACGGAAAGTTGGCAATATCCGAAGCTCTATTCTCTCCTGATCATAACGATATTCCTACTCTATTACTGTCTACCTCTTTGTTTCTGTGGGGGACTTTTCTAAAGGTGGTTTGTTTTGCCAAAGGACTGGTAAGTGATGTGTTTCAGAAGTGACATTTTGACTTGCAGAGGCCAGACATTCTCGACATGGGCAGACTTTCTATAAATCCCACATGTTTTTCTGTATTTCAATGCTGTCATCTTAAACGTAGCATCTGTAGCATAAAACTGCCAAAGGGGGTCATATTTTTATTTTTTACCAATAATTCTAGGTGACCTGCTTTCGCCCAGATCCAACAACTTGGATTATTTACTGGCTTTTCTATTAAATTGAGCCATTCTTTCTGAACACTGAAGATCTGATGTAGCAGATAAAATATCTCTTTGGCACTGCCACTTAAAAATGTATACACATGCTACTTCCAGAAAATGGTCTTCTTGAAGAACAAGATGAAAATTTAATGGCAGCTTTAATTTTAACTTAAGACACTTACAATATTACACTAGCAAAAAAGAATTCACCAACAGCTGCGTGTCTGAGAGACCAAGGGACTGATTAAATCCGTCACATGGACAACATCTAACTCTTTGAGTGCTAGGTGTGCACGACAGCTTGCAGTAAGTCTGTTACCAGATGAGCCAACTTCAAAGATAGTGGTGGGCTGTGCAGAGGATAGTAGGAGGTGGGGAAGTACCAAAGCTTCAAAGAAAGTTGAGGGTGGGTTTTTGTTCTTTTTTTTAAGCATTTAAATTCATTGAACACAAAAAATATTTTGAGGTATGTCAATAAGGACATACATTTATTTTCAGTTTTGTGACATTAGGGTACAAAGACAGATTAAATAAATAATGCAAATTAATTGCATTTATATTTTAAACAGAAGAGTACTTCAAATGCAAATAGGAGACATCCTGTCTACAGGATATTTAGCCAATTGCTTGATGCATGTGGTTACAAAGAGGACTGAGTATTGTCCAAGAGACACAGATGGGATGATTTAGGCACAAACGAGTTTTATTTGGTTACTTCTGTGCAAACTCTTGGACATACCTGGCTTTGTAAAAATTGTATTCTTGGTTACAGATGCAAAGCCTTAAATAGACATCAAGACATTATATAGAAAGCAGTTTCTTGGCTAATAACTGGGGTTATTAAACTTTAATATATTGCAGATCCATATTCTTTATAGATTTGTTATAATTTAGGAGTTAAATGTTGACAGTTCCTAGTTACAGAACTTTTATTTAAGATTTCTAGTGGAATAACATTTCCCACCTGATTTGAAGCAGCAATTTCTAGGATTGTTTCTTTTCTTTTCTTTTTTTATGCATGTGTATTGTGAGCCCACTAGACGGTATTGTCAGCTAGAAGTATTTTTAATACTGGAAAACTCTTATACTTGAGATGTTTTTAAAACTTTTTCCTGAGGCCTGGAAGTGCCCACCGAAGTGTTAGTTTCCCTCTTCTGATTGGATACTTGGGAGGTCAGAGCCATGTTTGTTCCACTTCTAGTAATGTGTAAAAGTCGGTGACACGCGTTATTTGTATACTAGTCTCATGTCATTTTGACTTTATTTTCCTATTCCTGTTTTCTTTTTTAAATATTCTTTAAAAAGTTAATATTGAAATTTTAAACTTCAAATAAGATTCTTTTAAATCTCACTTAATCTCATCACAGTACGTCAGCCACTTAAAAAATTCTCAGAGTACTGAAACAATGAATGAAGCAAAAAATACTGAGGTTCAACACCTGTAGCTCACTCATGATGCAAACGCCAAAGCTTTAACTCTGCCTTTTTTTGCATGGATGACACAGTGCTGCCTAGATTTCCAAGGGTAAAGTGGAATTAGAAACAATATTACTATAAATGATGAACTCATCTAGGCCGTAATGAGGATAATTATTTTTGTGTATCTTTATCCCTCTGGGATATGAAATAATTGCATCGGTGCTCTGCCAAGTGCATTTAAATATTGTTATTAGTTGAAACAAAATGCAAATCTTGTGGGCCTCATCCAATGCGTCCAAATGCAAAGAAGGATACAGAGAAGGTAACACCCAGATTCACATTTACTAAGGGATTCCAAATAATGCCCTAAATGACTATTTTGGAGCTCAGTTACATGCAGGTGCTAGGAGGATTTATGCTGTGAATGCCTGAAATACTTTCTCCACCGAAGGGAGATTATTAAGTACTAGTGAGCCTGAGTGTTTGGTGCCAATACTAACCATTAACTTTTGGCTCCCAGCCATGACTGTCTACTCGGCAGTGGATTCTGCCACCAAGGGGAAGGTCATTAAAGGCTGTTCTTTATTCTCGTTAGTATGTTCCAACATAATTAACAGAAGTTGTTCACCAGATGGTTTCCTTCCTGTCAGCAAGTACCTCCAGCTTAATGGGCTATGCAGGATTCTTTACTTTAAGTGGGTGAGGCGGGAAGCAAATTTAAAATATATCATCTTTGATCCTCCCACTTCTAATTAGTTCTAAAGGTTTTAGATAATAATGTAAAGGGGGGCAGGGAAATGAAATCATTCTAAATATCAAAGAATCCCAGAAGCCCAACAAGAATTTGATACATACTATGGGATGTTTCTTCCTCCATGCCAGGTCTCTGCCCCGCACCAAGAAAAGTGCAGAAACTACGGTCAGCCTACGGCTGAAACATGTCCACAGAGCCTTAGAGCGGAAACGGATTTAAAATCTGATCACAAAACCATTGGGTCTCACAAATTGTAAGGAATGCTAGAATTTTACAGTTGTACTTGCCCCCCTTGACCCAGAGGGTACAGAGTAAAGGGGTTAGACCTGTAAACAGGCACTTTATAATGGAGTTTGGTAAGTATTGTATCAAACACTGTTGCCTTCCAACATCTGTGTCACACCCTTTTCTTGTGAAACAAACTTTGATCTTGTTTATGTATGCCCTCTCTTGCACAAGGTGCTGGGTGCAAAGAGGGCCAATCTTAGTTGTTCCATTCCCTAACCCATGTTTGGTTTACAAATTGTGGACATATGAGCAACCTCTGGCCAAAAAGTCATGAAGGGAGGCTTGATTGAAAGCTGCTGGGAAAGGCTCTCTTGCTCCTAAGAATGCACTAGAAAATATGGCCACTTCCATTGTTGATACTGTCATAGGAATCATCTAGTTAGGTGGTACAATGAACTACCTTCTAGTAGCTAAACTAAGTGGTTTCTCGCTAAACTAGTTACATGTATGAAATGATTTTATTATAGGAAATGTAATAAAAATACCCCATTCTTACTCATTATCTCAAATGACTGTGGTAACAACCATGTAAGTCACATGAGACAGAAACTGTTCCCTCTGTAACGGATGGAGAAGCCAAATTTCAGAGAACTAATGTGATGAGCATGGACAAAGCTGCTGGCTTTGGAAACTAGGAACCCTTCCTACCACATCATATCGTTTCTACCTTAAGTGGAGTAGAAAGCTTGGTTGCTGTAAGTCAGGGATACAATGTAATTATATATCTTAAAATTTTTTTTTAATGTTTATTTCTTTTTGAGAGAGAGAAACAGTGCAAGCGGAGGAGAGGCAGAGAGAGGGGGACACAGAATCTGAAGCAGGTTCCGGGCTCTGAGCTGTCAGCACAGAGCCTGATGCGGGGCTAGAACCCACAAACTGTGAGATCATAACCTGAGCCAAAGTCCGACTCTTAAGGGACTGAGCCACCCAGGCGCCCCAGGGATACAATGTAATTATAAAACATTCCCTCTCTCTCTCCCTCTCTCCCTGTTTCCGTGTCTCCCTCTCTCTCGTTTTTCTTTTTTTGCCTGATAACTCTGCCTTCTTTGGAGCTTATCCTGGCATTTATTTATTTATTTATTTATTTATTTATTTATTTATTTATTTATTTTTGAGTTTATTTTGAGAGAGAGAGAGAGCGAGACAGAGAGAGAGCACAGCCAGTGCAGAGGCCAATGTGGGGCTTGATCCCATGAACTGTGAGAACATGACCTGAGCAGAAATCAAGAGTCAGATGCTTAACCACCAGAGCCACCCAGGTGGCCCTATCCTGGCATTTTAAATTTAGTTCCATCTTCCATATTTTTGCATGAAGAAATATTTGAAATGAAGTCAAGTGAAAAGGGCTTTCGAAGAGGGCAAAATATAATTAAAAATCGGTTTTGTCTACTAATGACCAGAAAGGTTCTCAGAAGATTTTGAAGGAAACGAGAAGAAACAGCCTTCTAGTTTCATGCACTGTATACATCGCTCCACCTCAGAGTGACTGCATCGCTGATGAATGGGCCGGAAGGCTGTGCTATAAAAATTTGAGCTAGAGTAGTTAAGGGCTTAATAATCATGTGCTATAGCTCACTTTTGAGGACAATTTAACTCATTCACTATAGTTCTTAGGCTCCTTTATTTGTGAGTGACAGAAAGCCCAACTCAATTGGTCGAAGCAAAACAGGGAATATATTGGGCTCACATAACTAAATAATGTTCAACAGGTGGCTCTAACTTCAGGTGCCGCTTGATTGAGGGCTCAACTCCTACCAAGGGGCTCTACCTCTGGGCTCTTCTTTCTCAAAGTTGCTCAATTCGGGCTCTGAGGGATACTCCCAAACTGAAGACTCATTTTATCATAACACCCAGTCCACTTGAAATAAGGTTCACCTCTTGAAGAGCTCAAATGAAAGTCCAAGAATTGAAGTTCATTGGCCTTGACTGTTCTTGTGGTCAACTGAGTTATTTTTTGGTCATAATTCTTCATTGTCTTGTAACAGTATTATACCTTTTTGCCAAGGCCTCAAAATAGGCAAAGTATACTCTTCCTCTTCCTATGACCATGGCATTGGTCGTGATTTGTTTTGTGAGTGTGATTCTCACAAATAGAAGATGCTTGGGTACACCTGCACAGCTGAGCTTGCCCTCTTACTGCAGTAAAAGAAGAACATGCCTTGTATATAGAATTTGCTTGTGCAAGAAGGGTGAAAGATACCTGGAGAAACCCTCTACTAGTAGACTGTATCTGTTAGCTGTTGCTATAATAGTACCATGCAAAGAATATTGAAAAACTCGATGGCTTATACATTTGTTTCTTGTTCACATTTCTTCAGGCGGCTGAGATCTGGCTGAATGATGTTGGCTCCAAGTGAGTGATTATGTCCAGGGTTTCTCCATATGTCCCTCACTCTCCTTGCAGAAACAAGTCTTACATTCAAGGCATGTTCTTCTCATAGCAGAGAGGAAGAGGTGCAGCAAGGGAGCAAGTCCAACTGTGTAAGTATGTTCAAGCTTCTTCTTGCATCATACAGTTATCCACTTGCAGCCAACGCCATCCAAGCCTAACCTCTAGTCGCCAGATCTCAGTCACTTGCAGTAATGTGAACAGGAAATACCTGTTTATGCCTGTGGTGATAAGCTCCTGAGTTTTGTGATAATTTGTTACATGGCATTTTCAGAGCAGTAGCTAACTGATACAGTTTACCATTACTGATACAGTTTACCGTGCCCCTCACTATGGCATACACTAAGGCAGGGTGTTGGAATGTGATTGGATAAGCCTAGATTGTGAGTTCTGCTGCTAGAACCCAGTGGTGGAGTCTGACTCACCTGTAGCATAAAGGCTGAGAGGGCAAAGAAATATGGATGCTGTTACCAGAAGGAGGTGCTGACAAGCAAAAACTGCAGTGCCACCATCAGCAAAACCTGCATTTTAGAGTTGGTGATGGATGGCGTCAAGCTGCCACTCTCTCCATGCAGAACCACTGTAAACACCTGACAACCTGACGTGCACGTGACACACTACTGATCTACAAAAGGCAGATGGTAATGAACGGAAAGAACAACTTGAAGCTGCACCTTGTACTGAAGGCTTGTGCTCAGACCAGAGCAAGTAGGAGGCTCGCTATAGTCTGCGCCGGTTGAGACACACCTAAAATGTTGGGTTGGATCCTGAACATCACATTTTTAGAGGTACATTCCTGAATCGAAACTTGTTGAAAGCGAAGGATCCAGAAATTTTAAGAAGAAAAAGCTGGACTCTATTGGCAGAGCAAATGTGGGAAGGATGGAATATGAATCAGGGTCAGCAGGAGAAGGAATCATTATTTTCAAATATCATAAGAGATGGTGTATGGAAGAGAGATTGTATTTAGTCTACATTATGCAGATATGTGTTATTGTGGAAAGAATGTGGGCTTTGGGGTCAGGGAGACAGAACTCTACTACTTATTAGCTGTATGTCTTTAGCAGGTAACATTCTCTCAGTGTCTGCTGTAGAGGTATTAGAGAGCTTGAGTAGTAATACATGTAAGGTTCTCAGTAAATGTTAGCTATTTTAATACTGGCGATGTCATTATTAGAACTGTATTAGAACCTAGGCGCCTGGGTGGCTCAGCCGGTTAAGCGTCCAACTTCGGCTCAGGTCACGATCTCACGGTTTGTGATTTCCAGCCCCGCGTCAGACTCTGTGCTGACAGCTCAGATCCTGGAGGTTGCTTCTGATTCTGTGTCTCCCTCTCTCTGCTCCTCCCCAGTTCGTGCTCTGTCTCTCTCAAAATTAAATAAAAAAAAAAAAAAAAAAAAAAAGCACCGTATCACTGTCTTAGAATCAATGCGTGGAGTTTTCAGGAAAGCTCCTTTCAGCTAAGGATAATAAAGAAGAATGCTTAGCACTGTCCAAAAACAGAATGGGCTTCTGAATCTCATAGTGAGTCCTCTGTCCTGGAAACTATTCCCGCAGAGGCCGGACTTGAGGAATGAAGTATAGAGGACTTTCTGGAAGTGCTGGGAAGCTACGTTACATGGATTTCTAGGCTACCCCCTAAATCTGAGAGTCTAAGTTCAATGAACTGTGAGCCAACTTCCTTCACACTCATCCCCAACTAGGTGAGCACCGAAAGGTATTATAAATAGGGAGTCCAAAGATCTGGATGCACTTGGAACAATCTTGGTTTCGACCTGTTGTCCTGGTGCAATTATGAAAGAATCCCCTTTCTCTCTCAACAGTGTCCCGGTTTAGATGGTAAAATTACATAGTTGCCCTAATTATAACTAATTCAATGAATAGAGGCCAAGCAAATTCTTGTTATTTTCAACATAAGTTACCCCCTTTAACGCCAGAATTACCTCTCTTCCTGGGTTTCCCTTCCTGGCGTGATGGTATTATCGTCCTCCTATTAACCCAGCCTCACACCTTTGGAAGCCACTTCGTTTCTGCCTCCCTCTTCCTGCACCTTCAATCAGTTGCCAAACCCTTTTGATCCTATCTCCAAAACACCCACCAGTATCTGCCCCTTCTTTTAAGTCTCAATGCTTTAATTCAGGTCTTGTTACCTCTTGCCTGGAGCATTGTAAAATCCTCCTAACAGCCCTGACCCATTCTATTCTCCGTAAACCTGCCTCTGGAGCGTGCCTTTTAAAGCATGTAACCAATCCGGCTGGTGCTTTTGATTCATCTAGAGAGATAAAATTAGGTTTCTCTTGTTTGTCTGACTGCATCACATAAGAGCAGATGGAAAGATTTTCATCGACTGTCATGGCATGATTTAAGATGTAGAGGTACGTGGCCTGCACAGAATTCTCCTGGAGGCACTCAGAAGGGCATCGCAATGATATAGGTGGTTAACCTTCAGAGCAACTGGAATCTGCTGCTGAAACCAGTCTGTGTGACTCCTGCCTGGAAGAGGCAACGCTAACAAAATCAGCCAGGGACAAAGAAACAAAGAATGGCTCCCAATCTGAGGACATTCCAAACTTGAATGTCTAAGGGCAGGTTCTCAGAATTGCAGATGCTGGTTTGCAATAGGTATTGATTTTCCATGGAGCTGCTTCTCTCAGGGGCAATTTGATCCAGCATTTTCTGGGGTTATTTACACAATGTTGGTGAGGGATCGTTGGAGCCACCTCAGAGCACCCGGCTAGAATGGGAAAAACTGGCCACCTCTCTGATAGGCATTCACATTCAGCTGGCCTCTCAGTCTCTACTAAAGCTGTGTCCCCTGTACACTGTGCACACGTTCTGTCTCTCACCTGTGTCTGTTTTCCCTGAACTGGGGCTCAGATGTCCTCCTCAGGTGAAACACTCTCCCGTCCCCTCTAATTGTGGCAGTCCTTCCCATCTGTCAGGGTTCAGCTCAAACACCACTTCCTCTGTAAGACTTTGCAAGATTCTCCTGGGGTCTTTAATTTCCTCATCGGCCACTTTTCACTGCATGTATGTAGATATATAGATATAGATAATATAGATATTTGCTTATATATATCTTTTAAGATGTAAGCCCCCCAGAGAAGATAAGCGATGCCTAGTCATCTTAGTGTCAACTTTAGCATTTTACATACACAGATTTTCATTACATATTTATTGAACTAAGTGGTATTTTAAAAGAGTATCTTAACTGGGTTCAGCAACCATATGGACTGAAGTATCTTCTAGATACGGAGCCATAAAGGCAATATTCTACCTTTCTTTGAGCAGGACAGGAGACCACCCCTCCTAGTGGAGAAATCTATTTGCTTTGCAATTAACAAAACGATAAAAGGACTATATCCAGCTTTTAAAAATGAGGGTTTTGAAAAGCTATGGAATGCCAGAAAATACTGAGTATGAAACTAATCCGAAGACTTAATTCTTGGTTTTCCTAATACTTAAATTCTTTAGTTATCTTAATACTTAAGTTCTTAAATTTGGCCTCTAATGTGTGGAACTTGTGGAGCAACTTGTTACTCTGCTCACCTATTTGGGGCAGTAATCTCTAGAGAGTATCAAATCTTCAGCAAAGTTGTTGGCCTCAATCTGAGCAATTTGGAATTACCTTATGAGTTCCAGTCAGTGGGATATCAGATTGCTTCCTGTGTCGTGTGCAGGTTTAAACCAACAACCACAAGGGCCTATCTTTGAAGCATAAAACACTTGGACATTAAAACTTCTTTTTGGCACCCTGCCTGAGGTCAGAAATCTGCATTTTCAGCACAGGCCACTTGGGATTTCTCAGCACACATGGCCTGAGTTCCACATGCTCACTCGACTTCCAAGCATGCAGTTCTGTTGGAAAGAGAGAGAGCCCGGGTGTGGAGTGTGTTACAAAAGCAAAACATGGGACCTCGAACTGGGCAAACAGTGAGAAAGATATCTTCTTGAAAAGAGAGATTATGGAGACCATGACAAGGTTATCAAGAAACCATTTGAACTGCATAAGGTGAAATCGAGAAAGGCGTCTGCTCTCAGACGAGTCCAAACAGAAAAGCGATTTCCATGAAGACACTGGGAGAATGTTACAGGGAGTGAGTTGAAAGGGCTGTCCCTAGATTGTTTAAGTTCTGGCATCGGATCCCAAAGCAAAAAGCCACAAGCGATTCCTAATTTAGAACTGATACAGTGAATGAAAAGAAATAATTAGGTAAACAACTCTGAGAGAATTGTGTAAGCATGTGATCAAACACAGTGCTTGATTACCTTAAAAGGGGTAGTCACTACCATTTGTCTCCCTGAAGGAGTGTAAAATGGGAGGGCGGGGGGAGAGAGTTCAGGGTGTTGCGTGGCCAGAGGAAGAGGGCTGGGAACCTGTGGGAGGAGGACTCACAGGGGCCAGCAGAGGGGCTGTGAGAGGATATAAGCATATTCTCCTGCAGGCTTTGGCTGCCGTGCCCACAGTAGCCAATTCCTCCTCCTAGAACCCTGAGACCCAGAAGGGACCTTAAGAGATTATTTAGTCCAACATTGTTCTGTACAGAGAATGAGGCTAACCATAGAAAGGATGAGTGGGGTGCTCACTCACCTGGCGATAGAGCTGGGTCTTGCACTAAATTGTTAGATTCCTCACCTATGCTTTTTCCCTTGGGGCACATGCCCTCAAATCAGATAATATTCTAGCGCCGAGCCCCTACTTCCTCCACTATGCACAGTACTCGCCTGCTTTCAGCTTTCACACAAAGGAAAAGTGGATAAAGGATCCTGAAAGATGCCCTAAAAGAAGGTGTGTACGAGGTCCTTTGTTTCTGTTGTCTTCAAAACAACCAAAAGAGGCAGCAACCATTGGCCTCATTCTATAGAAAGCTCAGAGAAGTTAAGGATCTTGTCAAAGACAACGAAGCTAGTACATTTGGGAGATGGCAAGGAAATCCAGTCATTCCGACTTCAAAGTCAATGCTCCCTCACCCCCATGGTGAAGCTATCCGGGTTTCTACTCCTTTGCTGGTCCCTGAATAGGTTTCTTAAAATTACCAAGAGTCTGCTCTTCCCTGTCCTTCTGCTCTGGCCCCCCAGTTCTCAGACCCTGACTTGTGGGGCTCAGGGTCGCACTTGCACCCCCGCTCAGCAAGCAGTTTCAGTTACACTGGATCCTTGGTTATAAGGTGAGAAGTCTTCCTTTGGGAGCTTAGCTCTGGACACCTATAGCCTCTCTTAGGTTGGTCTTGGGAGAATATCAAGTCAGGGACACCTGTGCATGTCCACAGAGAAGCTTAGGGAGTAGTTCCGTGCACACCGAAGACTGGAAAGACCAAGGGGAGTGAAAATCACTATGTGGGGGGAGAAAAGCGACCACGGGGAACACAATGCCTTCATCCCCCTTTTCCTCTGAGGACAAAATACCAGGAGGAAGTCTTGAAGTGCAGTAAGATGGATACAGCTGGAGCTAACCTTTCCCAAAGTGATCCTGCCCCTGGACATGCCCAGCTCAACCTCACATAGAGGATTTTTATAAGTAAGGATGGGTACTTTCATAAACCTGGATATTTAGTGGCTTGGACCATGAGTACTGCAATTTGCTAGCAAAAGGTGGCTAAGGAGAAGACGGGGTTAGAAATGGAGTTGTGTCCTGGGCTGTCGGGCCTGTGAACACCACGTCTGGTGGAATGAAGACTGGAAAGGAGATTTTTTTTTTTTTAATTTGCAGGTGAGCATAGTTCTTTCTGAGTCCTTTTGCCTTAGAATGCGTCCAGCTCTAAGCAATAGAGAAACCAACTGAAACTAGCTTCTACAATAAGGTTATTCTTCAGCTTACATATGTGAGGAAAATCAGAAGTAGGGGTGGGCTTCAGCTTTAGTAGATCCAGAAGTTCAATGATATCATCAAGGACTTAGCGTCTTTTCATCTTCCACACTGCTGTCTACAGTGTCAATTTAATCCTAAGGCAGTTTCTCTTGGGGCCTTGGGATGGCTGCCAGTAGCAATCAGCAGGGGAGTGTCTGCTTTCCTGTTGCTCTTTCTTAAGAGTGAGAAAGCACTTACTCAGAAGCCTCCAGAAAATCTCTCTGGTCACATGCCCACTCCTAAACCAGTCACTGTCATGAGGGATAGGATAACCCTTTGGACCTATCAGATCTGCCTTTCCAGCTACCACAAGCTGCTTTGATACCATTTGTTAGGGGAGGGATGGAACCGATGTTGCTATCAACCACGACATCCACCACACCCTCTTGACACTTAGTAAATTGCATAGCAAATATCAACAAGTCTTTGCTGATTGAATGGAAGTCTAGGTTCTGAGGTGAACTTCTTACGGGTAGAGCTGGGTACAGAAAGTCACCAAAGAAAGGCTAAGTCTAAGACAAGCCGTTGGGCTGGAAGCTAGAGGCACCGCATTCTATCCTTGACCATTTTTGCCCAAGCTTTGGGTATTCCATATGCAAAATGTATTTAACCCCATAAGCCCATAAGCCCAAGGAGTTGCTTAAGATTAAATAAGATATGTGTCAAAGTACTTCTTAGGAATAAAGAAAATGTGTTATCTATTGTTATTTCATAACATTTTGTAACAAGATGGGAATTTTCCAAGTACATGAAAATCATCTCGTGTTAAGATAAAAATCTCCTGCTTATGACAGGTGACCAGAAGTACTGTTTTTTGAACTGAGCCAAAAGAATAATAGGACTCTATGCAGCATGGGGGGAACCGCCCATGTCTCTGAGTGGAGAATTGGCCTGACTTTCCTGGGCTTGGACTTTCCTTTTGATTTAGTGAGGGCTCGATTAGAACCTCATTCTTTAGCTTCTCTGACTGCTCTTGGGGGATTTGAACTTGTTGGAGGAGCGGTATCAGAAAACACAATGCTTTATTAAGTTCATCAAATGGCCGACTCTCTGTCCTGGGGGCCAGAATGTGCTGGTCTGTTATCATGACTCTGTTCCAGTACTTCTCATAGCAGCTGTTTTCAAACACATTCTTGGGCTCATTCTTAACATATGATGTTAATCTATTTGTTCATTCAACTATCTGTTGATGTGTAATCTTGATCACTATCAAACCCCAACATATTTAGTAGGCCTAGATCCAGGAATAGCACTGAGCTATGCTTTGTTCAGAAGGAATTACTCAGACATGTTGCCTCTGGGTACGATCCTCAGTGACCCAAGAGAGCTCACTCTGTGCTTCGTTCTTTCATTACTACATATACCACCTGCAACTCTTGTTTTTCAAATGTCCTTCGTTATACCGATGATGACCATGTTAGCACAAATCATTATATTGGACTTCTTCATCTCCAGGGGATGCACGAGTCTTTGAGAGAGGGGAGTTTATAACCATGATGGGTACTAATGGGGGGGAAAGAGAGGAAGATAAAAATTATTTTTTAAATATCTATATAAATTTTAACACATATTATATAACAAGGAAGAAGCTATAGGTAGGTATCATAATCTGCATATCTGCAGCCGGTTAAAGAGCTATAATAATGTTTATGATTTCGTTATTCTATTATTCATTCCATGCTTTTTTTGCTTTTAGGTAGTTTTTTTCTTCAGTGGATTAAATCATGCCTTCATACCTGACAGCTCTGAGACCTTGATGATCTTGCTTACTTAGAGTTGTTGTAATCTTCCATTAAGTTTCCTAATCTTTGGAGACTGATGCTATTTCTCCCCTAAATGTTAGAAGAACTCACTAGGGATGGCATTTGGGTCTGGAGTTTTCCTTCTGAGAAGTTTTAAATTGCAGATTCAATTTCTTGGATACATATAGAACTATTCATTTTTTAAAATTCTGCCTGAGTTTATTTTAGTTACTCTTTTTCCCGTGGGGAATTGTGCATTGGTTCAGAATTTTCTAATTGATTCCCATGCAGTTGTTTGTAATAGAATTGTTTTACCTTTTTAACGTTCATAGGATCTAAAGAATGAGCCCTTACAAGGATCACAAAGATCTCATGTAGTCGTTACGGTACCACAATTTATTTTTTTACATTTATTTATTTATTTTTTGAGAGACAGAGCACAAGTAGGGAAGGGGCGGAGAGAGAATGAGACACAGAATCCCAAGCAGGCTCCAGGCTCTGAGCTGTCAGCAGAGAGCCCAACGCGGGGCTCAAATTCACAAACCGGGAGATCATGACCGACACTTAACTGACTGAGTCACCCAGGCGCCCCAGTACCACAGGTTTTGGTGTGCTGTACTTGCATTACCATTTAGTTCAAGATATTTTCTAATTTCCACTAAGAATTCTTTCATCTATAGATTATTTGTAAGTGTATTGCTTCATTTCCAAACATTTGGGTATTTCTAACTATCCCGTTGTTACTGATTTCTAACTTAGTTCCAAGATGGTCAGAGAATATAGTCTGTTGATTTCAATTTTCAAAATAATGTGAAGACTTGTCTTATGGTTCATAATGGCCAACATTGGTAAATATGCCATGTCCCATGTGTGCTTGAAAAGAATGTGTATCCTGTATCTGTTGGGTGTAGTGTTCTATATACGTCAGGTCAAATTTGTTCAGATCTTTTATATCTTTACTGATTTTTTATTCTCAACTTTCTCAGTTGCTGAGAGAGAGAGAGAGTGATAAAAGTATCCCACTCAGATTGTGGATGTGTCTACTTCTCCATTCAGTCTTACGAAATTTTGCTTTATATATTTTGAAGCTGTGCTTTTAGGTACAAGCAAATTTAGAAGTGTTGTATCTTCCTTGTCAATTGACCCTTTTATATAAATGAGTCACACTTCTCCGCCAAGTTGACTTTAAGTATTGCTACGGCAGATTTCTAATTGCTGGGTGGTGGGGGAGGGATAATTAATTTTCAGCAAGATAGGCTTCATTACCAGATGTGGAATTCTCCCATTAATTTCCCCAGGCATGGCCTTGCTAAGAGATAATGCGGACATTTCCCTTCTATACCCCCTTGCCACCATTGTGTGCTCACTGAGCAGGCTCAGTTACCTCAGGTGAGATTCAAACTCCACCTCTTCTTGAGAATGTTTTCCCCTTTCACAAAATGAACAGGAGGTAGTGATCTCAGTTTTCAATCCATTGAAACAATTGTTTTGTATCCTTGTGGAATAACTCCTTTGGTACCAAAGTCTCTAACATAAAAGAGTCATTGTTGTAGGGATGGTAGAGCAGAAAATTTTAAGTGAATCATTAGATATAATAATGAGAGATGACACCCATCTTTCATATCGTGGTTCCCAGACCCATGTATTCAGGCTGTGGGAGAATCATCATTTTTATAGGAGACTGATTCAGAGGATAAACCACATCTTAAAAAATACCATTCCAGCCTACCAAGGTTGTGTTATTGTCTCCCAGATGATGCTGTAGCTGACTCTAAAGTAGGCCACCCAACTGTCCTATAAAGCCAACTCTTCTTTATGTAAGATTTACAGTACATTGCCATAAATCACTGGTTCTCAAGTGGGGGTGATTTGTCATTTGGCAATGTCTGGAGACATATCTGGTTGTCATGACGTGTGTGTGTGTGTGTGTGTGTGTCAGTGTGCGGGGTAGTACTACTGGCGTCTAGTTGGTAGAGGACAAGGATGATACTAAATATCCTACAGTGGACAGGACAGCCTTCTGGAACGAGGAATTACCTTGTCTAAAAGGTTAATAATGCTGCTATTAAGCTATTCTGCCTTAAAATCTGCACTGTAAAATGAGTTCCTTGGTCAGAAGCAGTGTTATACAGGTTAAAATCACTGAGGATAGAACATTCAGTGAATCTTGGAAAAGTGGTCCTTTTTGAAGGTGACCAGAGAAAGCAAATAAGAATTAGTGTATATTTAAGTGAGGACAAATTGTCATCCCCCCTCAAAGGGAAAAAGATATGATGTAAACTTGCCCCAGTGGATATTTGGGCCACCCCATATTATGGAATTCTGTAGAAGGCCCAAGTTGATTTTGTTGATTTTGTGAGTTAGGCATCCAACAGGCATGTTACCTGTGAGCAGTCTGTACTGTTAAGTCTAAGCATCACCTCCATTCCTATCACCGTGGTCATTTAATACGTGACCCCACTGAACAAGTCTTATGGTGACTGATAAAAAGGCCTAAGATAAATTGACTGCATTTATTAAAAGCTTCCTTTACTTAAGAAAATAAATAGAAGTTTCCCTTATGGTGGGGATTTTGATGATTATTCATATAAAACACAAATATTCACAGACTCTGAGATCATTCTAAACAACTCATCCACATAGCTCCCTCAAGTGTCTTGTCATTAATTTCTAAATTAATTCATTCTAATGTCTGATCATCTGGCCAGGACCCATGAATAAGCTTCAGCCCAACTGTAACTACCTTTCTTACCAAGCAAAGAGAACAAGTCAAATATCTAAAAAGCTTGCTTTTTTGGGATAATTTTCCTTCCGTGTGTGAATAAAATCCTCCAAGAGTCCCCTTCAAACACAAAGTGCATATAAATCTTTGCTTCCTGATACAGAGCCACTTTTGATCATCTCCATGTCCTCTAATCTTTCCATCTTCCTCTACCCTAACCTCAGCTGCTTTAAAGAAATAGGTGATCAGGGATAGGGCAAGGAGCCCCTGACCCCAAAAGACATTCAAGGCTATACATACCTACCTGTATATGCTGGGAAGATATGGAGAGAGGAGAATCACACTTTTATGCTTCTGTTTGACACAGACACCCAAGTCTCCATCCTATAAGGAAAGGGGCACCCAAATTTAGCTACTGCTACATCTATTTCATCCTAGATCCAGAGATGTATCCCTAAACACCTTGGCTTAATTCGCTCATGGTTTGGCTAAGTTGGAACTCCATTGTGTTCATTGGGCTGCAGGAGCTATTCAAACTCTGTTCCAACTTTGTAGAGCTGAAAATAGAGGTGGTACAATGAGGAACCTCATGCTCAATGGGGAAATCTCAAGGCCATGTTCATAGATTTGGCCAATATTCTCCTTGATGAGGATGTGGGAAATTATATCCATCTCTTTGGAAAACTGATTATTTCATACTGACAATTGCTGGGCACAATGACTCTTTCTGCCTCCCAGTGACAACTCCAAGCAGGCTAATTGGTATACCCTCTAGGTGGCAGACCAATTAAAAGGTAGCCTGGTGAATATAAGCTTATTTCTGAGTCAGCCACCTGGGTTCCCTTACTGGACTAACTTGATCTTATATTGTAACAACCACTTGGTTAGAATACTGCCTGTTGAATATCTCTGAGGTGGTCTGTGAGGGTCTCTGTAAATTCTATAAAAATGTTCTTGTCCATCGTGAATCTGATCCTTCTAGCCGGAGAGCCTGTAGGTAATAACTGGAAGAACATTGTAATTGTGGCTACTAAAAAGAGACACACGAATTTTGTGGCAGTGAAGGGAGAAAAACAATCCTGACACCTGGAAAAGATACACTTTTGATCTGGCTGGTTATAGGAGAGGGACGGACACTGATGAAATCTGTCTTTCAGAATCACTCCAAAAGCCTTCTTCACAAGAGAGATCAGCCTGGACCTAAAGTTGATAGAGGTCTCACTACAAGTGCCCCTACCTTGTGCACTTTCTGAAAGCACCGTATATGTCTTTGGGAATATACTTCTTGTGAAGAAGTTAGGCATTGCCCTGCTTCTCGCTCCAAAACAAAATGACCTTTCTTAAGGTGTATCTTAAGAGATCATCAAGTGTTTAAGGAAACACCATCAGTAAATAATGTGGTCCTCAGAAAGCTGTAAATATCTCCCCGAAATGAGGCTACCCTTGGTTAATCAAGGGGAGCTTCCCAGAGGATAACTGACCCATTATTTATGTACATGTCGTGTGGGCAGGTATCTGTATAACAGGAGCTGCCCAATTAGAAAAGGTGAAAAAAACATGTCCCTGACTTTAGCTAAAGTGATTAATGACACTACACAGCTATAGAAAGTATTCCGGGAAGCCTAACTTAATGGCCAGGATTGTTGTCAATGATAGAATTGCCCTAGATTTCCTGTGTAGGAAATTTGCCAAAACTTTGCCAAGACAAAGTCTATGTAACTGCTAACACATCCTGTTGTACCGAGATCAATTCCTCAAGCCCAGTGGAAAGGTAAATACAGAAGCTTAAGGAGTACGGTAGATCCCGATGGTTGATGGGATTTATTCGGCTGCTAGGTCCAGGATCCTTGAGATCAATAGCGTGGGTGGGCCCCATCCTGCTGATTCCAGTTCCATTGAGAGCACCTTCAATTAAATGCTGTATGAGAAGAACCGAACAGATTTGGTCCCAGGCTCTGTCATTCAGATTAATCAGAGTGACCCATAGAGTGGCATATTAATGGAAAATTTTACCAGAAGCTAAAACATTGTAGAGATTCCATGTGGATATTGAGTGAGAATTCTACATGGATCTCTTGCACTTCAGCCTGTCTCGTGAGCAAGACCCTGACAGCCTTTTGTTCCGTATTACCTGTTCTGTTCGTGTGGCAAGTGGCCTTAGGAGATAGTGATAGTGTCTCCCCTGGGAGCAGACTTGTTTGCTTGTAGCTTTGGAAGATGGAAATAGTGTCTCCCTTTCATCAAGGGGCAGGCATGCCTACTGCTCATCATTAAAAATCTGGGTTCTCTCCCGTCGGCATCCCTTTCTTATAATGTACCCCGCTGCATGCTCACATATCCGTTCGGGCCCATCTCAGTCACTGCTGAGGGACTTGGGGGCAAGTCCTCTTGCTGCACACACACTCATGCTTGCAGTACCATGAATAAAAATGTCCCTTGTCTTTAACTCAGGAGACTCCTGTCTTCTGCCATCATCTATGACACTTTAGAGAGCTAACTGGTAGGCAAGGTAAAAATCTCAGATCACCTACTGAAATCCAGAACCCTTTTTCTGCAGTGTCTCCCACCAGCCTTGCAATCTTTTGGGTACAGCTGCAGTAACACTGCAACGATGCTGGCCCTTCCTCCACCAACGTACTTCTTAATATCTTGGTGAAACAATGATCTCCTAAGCCCTCTTGGAGGGTATATTTATTTTGTTTTAGGTTTATTTATTCATTTTAAGGTGGGGAGAGGAAGGAGGAGAGAGGGAGACACTGCCACCCAGGAGCCTGATGTGGAGCTCAGTCCCATGAACCATGAGATCATGACCTGAGCAGCAATCAGGGGTCGACACTTAACCAACTGAGCTGCCCAGGTGCCCTGAAGGATATGTTTAAAGGGAGGGTGGTAAATAGTCTATAATAAGTCCCCTCCCTACCTCCTTGGTTCCTTTCTCTACATTATTGTGAGGAACCTGAGAGCATTCTAGCCTCTTTTCTCAAGGGCCGTAGCTGAGTCTGGGTTTCAGTCCTCCACCCATGCAAACGGTTACACCACACCAAGTTGCTCTAATTAGCCCATTGCATCTCTGATCAGAATTTTCATATCTAAAAATTTGACCTACTTGAAAATTGTGTTCTACCCTCCTTGGTCCAACACCTCAAAAGCCACTCCCTCACACAGGTTTACGTTTCTGCTCATGTACATTAACAGTATCTTATCAGTCTCTTTCTGGATATGAATTGTAATTGACCTTCTGACTCCAGTCTCAGAACTTTCTAGGTCCTATAGGAAGAGCAGCTTCTTTGGCTTTCTGTGCATCTTCTGGTTTTTAGCTCACTTGGTTCTGCTTAGTTACAAAGTAAAAAGCTTGTTTACCTTTTACTTTCCAGCCATGTATCAAAATTTTTGGTATGCTGATGACCTCTCTCTTATTTTCAGTGCTGTTACAGAGTTAGGCTCCTTTGCAATTCTTCCAGTCATCTCAGTTGGGTGGCAAGGGAGATAGACGGATGTACTCAGTCTGCCATTTTGAATTGGAAGTCCCTCATTCAGTTTCCAACCCAATATTCGAGTAAAACTGTTCTAGTGAATGTCACCTATGACCCACTGACTGCCAAATCTAACTGGCCCATTCTTACTCGATCTTTCTGGAATTTTTACATTGTTGATTATTCCCTTCTTGAAAACCTCTCAACCTTTCCCTTTAAATACTTGATGCTTTCCTGGTTCTTAGAATCTTTTTCCTCGGATTATTTTATAAGATTCCATATCTTTTTCTTAACTCCTAAAGTGCTGGTATTACTAAAGTTTATCTTTGTTCTTTCTTTTCCCCTTCTAGTGTTCTCCCAAAGTTGGGGAAAAAAATAAAAGGAAATAAGACTAAAATAGGAATTGGATGGCTCATCAACAAGCCTGTAGGGGCACCTGGGTGGCTCAGTTGGTTAAGTGTCCAACTTCAGCTCAGGTCATGATCTCACAGTTCGTGGGTTCGAGCCCCGCATCAGGCTCTGTGCTGACAGTTCAGAGCCTGGAGCCTGCTTCACATTCTGTGTCTCCCTCTCTCTCTGCCCATCCCCTGCTCATACTCTCTTTCTCTCTCTCTCTCAAAAATAAATATTTAAAAAAAAAACAAGCCTGTATACTAGAACATAAATCAATACTTGAAACTCATAAAAGAAAATAATTTCCATTTAGAATCCTATGCCCAAATTATTGGTGCAAAATAAAGACGTATTCAAGCATGCAAAGACTGATACAGTCATTAATGTAATCTCTGTGCTTACGACTTCCCAATCCATACAATTAGCCCAGACCTTGACACCTAGTTCCTGACTTATTGGATTACCTATGAAATATCTCTCCATCCGGATATCTCAAAAGCTCCCTAAACTTAGTATGCCCCAAATGGAACTAAACAAACTGCCTGATAAAGTCTGTCTCCTGGAGTATACTCTTTATCTCATCAAATTCTACCACTAGCCCCCACCAAACATCCAATCATTGTCAAATTCTTCCTCTCCTATTAGCAAGTAGTCAAGTCTTCTTCGTTTTACCTCCTAAGTATTTCTCATAGCCATTCTCTCCTTTTGTTCTCACTATTTCTCCTTTAATTCACATTCTCTTTATTTCCTGTCTGGCCTCCCTGCTTCCAGTCTTGACCTACCCAAGTCCACCTTCTACCCTATGGCAAGAATAATCTTTCTATAAGGCAGAAAGGCCATATCTCTCCCTTGATTCAATGGTTTTCCAGTTCTTATGATAAAACCCCAAAACTCTTTAATTTCATGATCTCTCTCCTGACCATCTTTCCCTTCTTACTTCTTCCTCTTCCCCACACTTCACCATCTCTGCTCAAGCGATAATAAATTATACCACATTTGTAGCTCTCTAATGCTGTTTCATGTCCCTATATTTTTACTCCTATTGTTCCCACTGCCAAAAACGCTCTGTCCCCCTGTTGATGAGACCCCAACCATCTTTCAAGCCTTAAGGGAAGCATGAACTTTTCTAAGAAAACTTTTCTGAATCCCCATACAACCATGCCAGTCTGTATAGAAGATACCTATTTATATTTTGTATGTCTCCAGTGTACCCTTAAATACCTGTTAACATGCCTGCTTTCAACTAAAGTAGGAATTCCTTATAAGCATGGACCGTGTCTTGCTTATACTTACATAATCAGCACAGTGTTTAGCACAGTCAAAATTTATAAATGAACGGATAAATAAATAAGTGGATGAATAAAACCTTCATTATCCTTTGTTCTGGATAATCCTTCCCCAAACTATTATCCTTAAAGTATTGCTAATTCTCTCCTTCCTTTCATAGATCAACATCCTGGACTAGGGGCAGGAAGATAATTCCCAGATAGGTTCGGAAGGAATCTGAAAATAAGTATCAGGAAATGTGCTAGGTTTTCTTTGTAAGCCTGCAAGTCACTCAGAAAAATCCAACTCAAGGGGTTAGAGCAGTGAAATAGTGAGGTCTCAGAGAGGTGCTTTGGAGGTAGGCCTGAGTAGTGGCCAGAACCCCTTACACTATATAGCAGTACAGAGAGAGTTACTGAGAATTCTCAGGCCTGGAGGAAAGGCAGGGATGCAGAAGAACAAGCAAACAAGTGACTCAGAAAAGGCTTAGATCAGGATAGGAGGCAAGAGTTCTACAACAAGCCAGAAGTAAGTAGTGGAGAAGTCTGGATTCCAGCCTCACACTCCCAAATACCAGGTGGAATCCACTTCACCGAGGGCCTGGCGAAGAGAGAAACTGATGCTCAAAGACCAGGTGAGACCAGAAACCCAAACCAGGGACCGCTCAGGATTGGATGCTCCTTCTCAATGCCAGGACCGTGTGAAAGTCAGCCGGGAAACTAGATGACCTCCAAAGAGAAAGAGGAGAAACGGAAGGGGTGGAAGCCCTGGAGGGCTGACATATAAACCAGATGTGACAATTAGTAGCTGGGGATAATACTCCTCAAGTTTGGTGGCAGATCTTTAGATCAGACTATATCAACCTGAGTGGAGTAGGGTAAGTTGTCTGTCCTAGGAAGACAGAGGAGATCAAGAGAAAAGATGTCAGTTATAAAAAATAAAAAAAAGTTATCTTTCTCCACATAGGAGTCCTCCTCCAGAGGAGACATTCGAGTCTCTCTGCTTCTACCCTCAGCTATCCATGGAAAACCACAGACCCCAAACACTCCAGGAGAGTTCTAACATCAAATATTCTCCTCTATCCGATTGTATCAACTCTTCAGAGCCCACAGGCTCCAGGCTTCGGTTCAGAAAATACCACATAGTTAGTTTCATTATGGACCTGCCCCCATCTCCCCATCCCGCATCAGGAGAGAAGAATAGATGGTAAGTTACATGTTGCTTTCAACTCTCTTTAGCCGTGACCCCGGCATTGTCAGGAATTTTGTGTGGCACACGCCGTACAGATTTCCATGCATCATGTTTGAGAACTGAGACACATTTAAATTTGCACGTTGGCCCTTGGGGAGTGACAGCTGGCACGCCTCTCCGTTTGTGTCATCATTTCATTAGTAATTATGCATAACAAATGTGAGCCTCCGGTGAAAAAGATGATAGCGATAGCAAAACATTATTAACCCTTCAAGGAAAGCTTTGAGGAAAGTCAAGTGTACTTAAGGTCTCCAGTCAACTTAGCCTCTGGAAAGTTTACGTGTAAATAAAAACAATTGGGGAAGCTCCCAGACCTCCTTGGGTGGTTGGAAGCAGGAGGAGAAGAGAGCTGTAATTAAGTTTCCTTTGTCATCAGCCACTTCCCAGATAAATGATCAGAAATAAATAGAATGTGTCTTCACTCCTGGCACTGCAAAGCTGTTAAAAAACTCCCTCTTTTGACTTGCTTTAGAAATTTGGTAATATAGGAAATTCTTCGGTTCAAACCTCTGGCTTTCTTAACCTTTTAATAAAGTTTCTAAATAAACTAGAGTAGAAGATGCTTAAACTACACCACATCCTGGCCTGTCTTCTGTGTCGTTTTTGCTGGAAGGAGCGGAGAGATTTTTCCAACATCATATTTAATTTCATTAGCTACTGTTGCTTTTTGGGAATCTACTTGTAACTAACACATGCAGATAAACATTCCCCTGTGATAAGGCTGTGTTTATAAACTGGGTTTAGGATGAAAGAAAACCCTAAACTGATGTGTTTTCATTGTGGGGTTAATGGTGCTTTACTAATCCCCTTTCTGTGGGCCAAGACCCAGGCATTTGAGCATTTTTGGTGACTCTCACATGTTTGCCCTCTGAAGCATTGTAATAGGAGGAAACCCTTTCCCTTGCTCAGGAATGCTAAGAAATGACGCCCCTCCTCCTCCCGGAGGAACTTTTGTGCAGAAAAATTAAAAATGTGTGGGCTTTTAAAAGTTTACTAGGAAGGGCTGAGTGAAAGATATTTATCCCTTTAATAACTGAGCACTTTATGCAGGCGTCTCCTCTCTCCCTGCCATGGATGTGTCTCTCCTGCACTGAGGGAAAAAACTAAGGCTCCTTCTATGTGGTGGAAAGGCCCTGCTCCAGCAGGGTGGGTTCCACCCTTCTCGCTAGGAAAGAACTGAAGGTTTAAAGAAAATACATTGTTAAATGTTTCAAAGCTAAGGAAAGATGAAAGGAATTGTATAATGAACACCCGAGTTCACCCACTACCCAGCTAAAGAAATGAGTCATTACAAGTATAGCTGAAGCCCCTAGGTACACCCCACTGTATTTTCCCCACCCCATCCTTCTTCCCCCCTCCAGATACAAGTCTTTAGATTTTCTTATACATTAATGGGTCCCTCACCAAAAAAAAAAAAAAAAAAAAAAGTGTTTCTTTCAAGTTTTTAGACGATGTAATAGAATTTTAACACACATATTCTTTCGGGACTTGCCTGTTTTGTTTTTGAGCTTTCTCCAACGTGGATAAAGTTTTTTATTATATTTTTTTTAATTTACTTTTACTGAGATATAATTTACATAAGTTGTGTAAGTTTAAGGTGTATAACATGTTGGTTGGTTGGTATATTTATATATTGCAGTATATATTTGCCACTGTAGCGTTACTTAACTCCTCTGTCATGTCATGCAATGGTCATTTCTTTTTAGTAGCAGGTGAAATTTTGTGATGAACTTTATCATGCACTTTGTTCCATGACATCATTTACACTATATACTGTGTGGCTATGCCACAACTTATCTCTTCAGGGAAGTCCTACTTCCCTTCGGAACAGATATATGAATGCCGGGGGCATTAATGGGACCCCCAGACGGTGGAATCTACAGTGAACGCAATATCCCCACCTAAAAGAGAAAATATAAAGAAAGTGCATAATGAATGATGCTTATGTAGTTCACTTTCTGCTTTAATTTGAATTCCATCGTACTTTCTTTTGTATATATGCTGAGGCGGATTTCTGCAACTCAGTGAGTTTATGCTTTCTACACATCACATTGAGCGTATGCTGAAATAAGAAATTGAGAGTTGTGTTCACCTGCTGATGTTGTTCAGAGACCCAAATCTTCCAGCAGGTGGAGGCGTCCCTGGGTGCTTGTCTTAGGGTGTTCTTGGCCTCAGAAGAGAGGGGAGAGTTTGGCAAGTTCAGAAGAATTCTGCCCTGAGAGGTTGGCAATTCCAGAAAGCTCCAGAAAGTTCCAGAAAGGCTGCCCCTGACAAGAACTAGGGTGTCTTTTCTCTTTGCATCTTAGACCTTATACAATGTCAGAAGGCAAGAGGCTGGCAAGTTGTAATGATGAGGCTACCTCCCGATTTTAAGGAATGAATTAGCAAGTGTACTGGGCAAGGTCATGGGTTGCTGACCCCCAGGCCTGGCTTCTATTTCCTAAGCCTTCCATCTTTTGCTTCTTCTACAAGTGTTAGTCATTTTCTTATCTCTTCTGTTGCAGACTTGGTAAGCCCAGAGATTTTGATCTACTGAAAAGCGCTTATTAAATCCTGCTGAGTCTCCCTTTGAAATGCCTCTTATCCACACCCCCTTCCTTTCTGTCACCTCCCCCCACCACCCTGCCAGTCCCAGCTATCACTTCACACCTGGATGGCTGGCATGGGCTCATAGATAGACTAGGTGAGGCCTCCTCTTCTTCCCTAACTCATCCTATAGGCCATAGCTACTCATCTTTCACAGATACTCTTATTCTCCCCGTTCAGGGATCCCCAAACCTTCAAAGACTCGCTGTTTTCTTGGGCATCCAACCCAGGCTTCTCTTCTGAGTTTCCCAGACCCATAATTTGTCCATCCTAGTGATCCTACTTCCTGTCATTTCATGTGATCCAACTTCAGCTCTAGTTTGGCTAATCTGTCTCAGCTTCATCATTAGGGCATTCTCATGCCTCTCTGCTGATACTGTTTTCTCTCCTGGAATACTTTATTTCTCTCTTCAAACTATTCATTCATTCACAACATATATATGAGATCTGTGAATGTGCCAAATCCTAGAGTTCCAAGATCAAG
The DNA here is from genome assembly GCA_030068075.1 of Paguma larvata. Lineage (NCBI taxonomy): Eukaryota > Metazoa > Chordata > Mammalia > Carnivora > Viverridae > Paguma > Paguma larvata. Next base: position 4,147,589 of record CM057827.1, read on the forward strand.
ATTTTTAAATTGAATTTTGTGACTATCCCGTCTCTATTAATCTCTTTATTTTATTACTCTTAATCACTTTAAACATACATAATAATAGGTAGAATATTATGTATACCAGGCCCAGGGCATAAGAGCAAAGGCAAGATGAGAGACATAGACCTGTGTCCTCAAAGTCGCCTTCACTTAAGCAGTGAGAGGAAAGATGAGAATTTCAGGCTATGTGAGAAGTATTTATGTGAGGCGAGGTGTGAAAATTAAATGAAATGGAATGTGATTGATGGAGTGATGATCCAGCACTGATTATGTATAACTTTACTTTGTTCACTCTTGTTTCCAATGGGTTTCCTTATTTTGTCAAAAGAGAAGCTATTTGAGCACAGAGGCTAAGCCTTCTTTGAATTGTCCCAGTTCTTAAACAGGGCCCGATACACCCTTGAGCCTTTACCAACTTTATGTTGCTTCCAACTTCCACAAGTGAAATGCTCCTTTGCCTCTATTCCCAGGAACACTACTGATGGAAGCAGGCCCAAGATGCAGCCACTTACCTAGTTTTATCCTCAATCTATTTTCTAGAGCGGTAGAAGCTCTTGGAGCAGAGTGAGGCAGAGATGTGGCGGAAGTGGGTGAAGTTGGGGCACCCACCTACCTTCCTAGTGGTTCTACCCTCACAGATCAGTGAAAGGTATTATATGTCCTAGAAATTTCTGTCCCTATGTTCACATCTTTGGATCCACTCTCTTCCAAAATATGCTTCCATTGTTTGAGTCATTCCTCCTGACATATCGTGACATTTTTACCATTCTCTTAAGCCACAGGTCCCAGCAAGACCAAGTCCCTGATTTTAAGTCAGGGAAATGAGGAGGCATTCCTGAAACCACTGTAGATTCCTCTGCAGTGGTTTTGATTGGGTTTTAGATTGGTTGAAGCTGAATTTTAGTCCAAGTCGCCCTGCCACCGGTTCAAAGCATGGTGGATGGTAAAAGTTCGTTTTGAACAAGATCGTAATTTAGATTATTTTAGGATTCAATCAGAGTGGTGCTCTATTATGAATCAGCACTGCAGTGTATTCTGTCTTCCCTCCCTCCTACAGAACTGTATGCTAGGACTTTTAAATTTAGAATATTGGGTCTGAACAAACAATGAATCATGGCTTTTCAGAAAAGATGATGAAACAACTATTTTTTACTTAAGGAAAGCAAGCTATAAATGCTAAATAATTCAGTGACTTATAACACGATTTTTAAATTGAGAACGAATCATAAATAGGAAGTTCAGTGATGCTGCAACAGTGTGACCACAAACAACCCGAGTAATTCTATTACAATGTAATGTACCAATTAACTTCATGGTATTCACAAATTAACTTGGGGGAGGAAGAAAGGAAAAGACTCTTCGTGGATGTTTCTAATAACTTCGAGAGAGGTAGCTCTAGACTTCTTTCACTTCAGAAAAAAGTGACATCTCAATATCTGTTTAAAAATTAGAACGTGATGGGGAAGAGGAGACCATGCTAATTGATGAAGATATAGATTTGCTCTAAAATATCTTGACTTTAAAAAAGATGAAGATTATATCTTCCTTTTCCCTCCACATGCCCAATCCCTGCCCCCAATATGTTATTTCAATTTATGGTTGGCCATATTGTTTTAATTCCCATTTTATGGGTAAGGAAATGGGACATAGTGGTAGAAGAAGAACGCAAATTCAAAACATCAGCTGAGAAACCAGAAGTTGCAATTGTTCCATCCCTAGACCTGTGCTCCTTTTAGAAGGTTAGGACATATCCTGAAAATGGGAAGATGATGCCATTAGGATGCTTCTATGGTCTGATTGTGCCCCTCCCAAAAGTCATATGTGGACATCCCAACTGCCAAAGGTGATGGTATTAGGAGGTGGGGTCTTTGGGAGGTCATTAGGCCATGAAGTAGAGGTCTCATGAATGAGATTAGTGCTCATAGAAGAGAAGTCCCACAGAACTCGCTCTCTCTTCTCCCATGTGGGAATACCGTAAGAAGTCTGCAGTCCAGAAGGTCTTCACCCAACCATGCTGGCACCCTGATCTTGAACTTCCTGCTTCTAGAACTGTAAGCAATAAGTTTCTGCTATTTATAAACCACCCAGTCTGTGGTATTTTGTTACATTTACAAACAGACTAAGACAGATGCGTTTCTATGATCATTCATACAACGCTCCTCCTAACAACAGCATACTACACAATCTTAAGTGTACATAGGAAAGTAACAAAAATAGACCATAAACTAAATTTCAAAAATTTTGAAGGATTTAAATATTTACAGAGTATTTTATTTTCTGATAACAGTGACATTGAACTAGAAATCAGTTACAGAAAATAATTCTGGAAAATCCATAGTTAGAAATTAAGCAGTATATATTGAAATAATTCGCGGATAAAGGAATACAGCACAAGGGGAATTGTAAAAGAGTTTTACATAAATGAAAAAGAAAACACAATGTATCAAATTGTGAGATTCATCTAAAATAGTTTACTTAAAGAAAAAGGGATAGCATTTAAAAAGCATATTATTACAGAGAAAAATTATAAAGTCAGTGATCAAAACTTTCACCTGAGGCAACTAGAAACACGAAACATCAGTAATTAACTTAAGTAGAAAGAAGTAAAACTTAAGTAACTACAGAAACCAATAAAATATGAAAAAAATGTAACTACCAAAGCAATAGAGAAAATCAATAAACCCAAAGGCTTATTCGAGAAGGTTCATATATTGCTTAAAAACTAGACAGATTGATCAGGAAAAAAAAGAAGATACAAATGATCACTATCAGGAATAAAAAAGGGAATATAACTGCAGAGCCTGCAAATTTAAAAGAAATATAAGGCAACATTATGAATAACTGTATGCCAAAAATTCATCAGTTTGATGGAATGGATGAAATTTTGAAACACAACAAAGTACCAAAACTAACTCAAAACAAAACAGATGAGCTAAGTTGCCCTACATTTATTTTTAAAAATTGAGTTCAAAGTTAAAATATTCCCTTAAAAGAAAACCTTAGGTGCAGGTAACTTCATTGATGAATTGCACCAGGCATTTAGGGAAGAGAAAAATATCAATTCTATATAAACTCCTCCAGGAAGCAAAAGAGGAAAGAATATTTTCCAAATTGTTTTTAGGAGGCTAGCATTAACCTATTACCAAAATCATAGAAAGACATTAGAGAAACAAATTATAGATCTAGACCTTTCATGAACACAGAAGCAAAAATCCTTACCAAAATATTAATAATTTGAATCCAGCAACATATATAAAGGGTAATACATCTTAACCAATAAAACATACATGACATGGTCTTCTTTGTATAAAATTCCAAAATATCCTTTAAAAAACCTGCTGGAACTGATACACGTACTTAGCCAGGTTACAGAATAAAAGGTCAACATACACAAATCAAATGTATTTCCATATGCTAATAATTAACAATTTGAAATTTAAATTTAAAAAGCAGCGATCATTTACAACAGCATGAAAACCTTCAATATGGATACATTTAACAAAAGCTGTGTAAAACATGTAAGACTGAAAATTATAAAACATGACTGTGAGTAATGAAAGAAGACAAATAAATGTAGAGATCCATTATTGCGATAGACTGGCAAATTCAATATTGTTAACATGTGAATTTTTCCTAAGTTTTTCTGTAGGATAACTGAATTCCCAAGCAAAAATCCCAGCAAGTGTTTTTTTGTAGACATTGAGAAGCTGATTCTTTCTTTTTTTTCTTTTTTAATTTTTATTTAAATTTCAGTTACTGAACATGAAATATAATATTAGTTGCAGTTGTACAATATAGTGATTCAACACTTCCGTGCAACACGCGAGCTCATCGCGGCATGTGCACCCTTTAATCCCCATCACCTATTTTACCCATGCCCCCACCTACCTCCCCTCTGGTAACCATCAGTTTGTTCTCTATAGTTACAGCCCCAGTTTTTGGTTTGTCTCTCTCTCTCTCTCTCTTTTTTTTCCCCTTTGCCCATTTGTTTTGTTCTTAAATTTCACATATGAGTGAAATCATTTGGTATTTGTCTTTTGCTGACTTAGTTCGCTTAGCATAATACTTTCAAGCTCCATCCATGTCATTGCAAATGGCAAGATTTCATTCTATTTTATGGTTGAGTAATATTCCATTATGTATATACACAGCATCTTCTTTACCCATTCATCAGTCAATGGATACTTGGGCTGTTTCCATAATTTGGCTATTGCATATAATCCTGCTATAAACATCAGGGAACATGAATCACTTTGAATTAGATTTTTTACATTCTTTGGGTAAATATCTAGTAATGCAGTTGTAAGGTAGTTCTATGTTTAACTTTTTAAGGAAACTTCATACTGTTTTCCAGAGTAGCTGCACCAGTTTGCATTCCTACCAACAGTGCAAGAGGGTTCTCCTTTCTCCACATCCTCCCCAGCACCTGTTGTTTCTCATATTGTTACATTTAGCCATTCTGACAGATGTGAGGTGATATCTCATTGTAATTGTGATTTGTATTTCCTGATAATCAGTTATGTTGAGCATCTTTTCATGTGTCTGTTGGCTATCTGTATTATTTTGATGAAGTCCCAAGAGCTTATTTTTGTGTTTGTTTCCTTTGCCTCCACAGACATATCTAGATATTGCTATGGCAGATGTCAAAGAGGTTACTGCCTGTGTTCTTCTCAAGAACCTTTATGGTTTCAAGTCTCACATTAAGGTCTTAATTCATTTTGAATTTATATTCGTGTATGGACCAGTTTCATTCTTTTGCATCTTGCTGTCCAGTTTTCCCCACACCATTTGTTGAAGAGACTCTCTTTTTCCCATTGGATATTCTTTCCTGCTTCATCAAAGATTAATTGGCCATATTGTTATGGGCTCATTTCTGGGTTTTCTATTCTGTTCTATTGATCTATGTGTCTATTTTTATGTCAGTACCAGACTGCTTTGATCACTATAGTTTTGTAGTACAGCTTGAAGTCTAGAATTGTCATGCCTCCAGCTTTGGTTTTCTTTTTCAGGATTGCTTTGGCTATTTGGGGTCTTTAGTGATTCCATACAAATTTTAGGATTGTTTGTTCTAACTCTGTGAAAAATGCTGTTGGTATTTTGATAGGGATTACATTAAATGTATAGATTGCTTTAGGTAATATAGACTTTTTAACAATATTTGTACTTCTAATCCCTGAGCATAGAATGTCTTTCCATTTCTTTGTGTCATCTTCAATTTCTTTTATCAGGATTTTATATTTTTCAGAGTACTGTTCTTTCACCTCTTTGGTTAGGTTTATTCCTACATATCTTACTGCTTTTGGTGTAGTTGCAAATGGGACTGATACCTTACTTTCTCTTCCTGCTGCTTTATTATTGGTGTACAGAAATGCAACAGATTTTTTTGTAGGTTGATTTTGTATCCTGCGACTTTACTGAATTCGTTTATCAGTTCTAGCAGTTTTTTAATGAAGTTTTTAGGTTTTCTATATAGAGTATCATGTCATCTGCAAATAGTGAAAGTTTTCTTTCTTCCTTGCCCATGTGGATGCCTTATATTTCTTTCTGTTGGCTTATGGCTGTGGCTTCGACTTCCAGTACTATGTTAAATAACAGTGGTGAGAGTGGACATTCCCGTCTTGTTCCTGATAGGAGAAGCTGATTCTAAAATTCTCATTCTAAAATGAAAGCTCAAATGACCAAAAGCAATCCAGACACTTTTGGAAAAAAGTAGAAAAAAAGTTGAAGGATTTATACTGTCTATTTCAAGCCTTACCATGATGCTACAGAGGGCGAAACAGTGTGATATAGACATATAGATAAATGTATTACAATGGGAAGCTCAGAAGTGGACTGACACACATGATCAATTGATGTTCAACGAAAGTGCCAAGAGATGGTCTTTTCAACAAATGGCAAAGAAACAATCAGTTATCTATATGGAAAATACCAACTTAGAATCTTTACCTCATATCATATACATATATTAACTCTCAGTGGGTCCACAGGCCTAAACATAAGTGCTAGTAACACGTGAATTAAACGTATTAACATATGATAGAAAAGGCCTCTGTTTAAAAATTCAAATTCTGAGAATTGCAGATGGAAATTTTGTTTCTTGTCACATTTGTGTGACATTGTTTTGTAGGCTCTGCGTTTGTCAGTGTACCTTGAGGTAGAGCCTGATGTCCATCTTGGTGCTGTACTTTGGTTTGTATCACAATCTTGTCTTAGCTCTTTTTTTCCAATTAAAAATCTTTATCAAAAGTCGAACTTCAGGGTGCCTGGATGGCTTATTCGGGTAAAGAGTCTGACTTCAGCTCAGGTCATAATCTCACGGTTCGTGGGTTTGAGCACCACGTCAGGCTCTGTGCTGACAGCTCAGACCCCGGAGCCTGCTTCAGTTCTGTGTCTTCCTTTCTCTCTGCCCCTTCCCTACTCAAGCTCTGTCTCTCAAAAATAAATAAACACTGAAAAAAAATTTTTTTTGAAAGTCCAACTTCATATAAAAATTGGAAGCCAACTTAGTGCCACTTTGGTCAATTTAAAATAGTCAGTTTTTACTCTAAGAAGTAGAATTGTGAAGTCCATAAAGTTCCTTCACTTTTTCCCTTGAGCGTTTGAAAACCCTGTGGCTGGTAGGTCAGGAACACAGCAGTGAGCGCTTCAGGGAGAAGGAAGAAACTGGCCCCTCCCTTGTGCCTCTCACACCAGAGACACGCCCACATCGGAGACACTGGAGTGTGATTGCCCATCAAGAAACAATCAGGACGGTTCCCACCAGTGAAAACTTCATCATTAAGGGTAGGGTTAACATTTGGGAATCTTTGATCTGTGACACTTAGGTTACCATTCAGAGCATAAAGCAGTGTTAAATAGAGAGGGTTTGAAGCAGGCCATCGTGGACTTGAATCCTGGTTCTGGTAATTCTTACTTGTGTGCTGTTAGGGTCAGTTTGCACTTCTCTAAAGTGCAGAGATATATACCTACCTCATGACGCTGATATGAAGATTAAATGAAATCATGTGTGTAGAATGCTTAGTACGGTGCCTGACACATATAAGTCCTAATCAATTGGAGCTATTTCTACGTTATGCCTTGGGTTTTATGCATTCGCTAGGATCGTCCTGTGCTAGGACCACGGGGAACCCTGAAAAAGAAGGTGTTTGAACTCCTGGAAGAGAAAGGCAGAAGTCCAGGGAGAGCGGCCAGGTAAGAAACTACACAGTAGGTCAACTTGAAATCATCTGTCAGGAAATGGGACTCAGCAGTGTGGGGAAATGTGAAGGAGCTATGGCTGGGCCACTCCAGCACAGGGTCCCGAACTCACAATATCCATTTTTTATTTTTCCTTGCCTCGTTTCTTCTATTGGTCAATTTTCAACCTATCTTCTTACATTTAAAAGATATGAATTCTACTAAGACCATTTAAAAAAAGGTGTAGGAGAAACTTCAAGGCAGATATGTGTAAGTCCCTAGATGGTTGACTTTGTTAGTCAAAAGGGAGATTATCTTGGGCGGGTTTGACTTAATCAGTTGGAAGGCCTTTAAAAGAGGGCTTAGGATATTACTAAGTGAAGGAAGCCGATCTGAAAAGGCTACATACTACATTTTGTAGAAAGATCCGTGGTTGCCAGGGAGCTGGGGAGAATGGAAGGATAAATAGATGGGGCACAGGGAATTTTTAAGGCAGTGAAACTCGCCTGTATGACACTCTAAGGGTAGATATACGTCATTCTACATTCATCAAAACCTAGAGAATGTATGACACCACCAGTGAACCCTAATGTAAACTATGGACTTTGATTGATAGTGATGTGTCATTGTTGGTTCACTGGTCGTAACAAATGTACCATCCTGGTGCAGAATGTTGATAGTAAGGGAGGCTGTTTGTGTGTGGGGAAGGAGTTGAATGGGAACTCTATACTTTCTGCTTAGTTGTCCTGTGAACCCAAAACTGCTCTAAAGTTACAAAAAAATGAAACGAACCACCACTTTTAGAAACATTCTTACTTTTGTATAGTGACCCTTGTGCACATACATACGCACATATTTCCAAATAGCTGGGATCATTGAGAAGGGATGATCACTTGATCTTCTGCACCTAAACTGTTTATTTGTAAGACGTATTAGATATCACAGCTTACTGGAGAAGCAGAGGGCAGGAAGCTAACATTTACGGAGCATTTACAAGGGACCAGGCCCTGTGCCGGGTGTTTTACACATTTCGTTTTATTTAATCCTCTTAACAACCTTATGAGATAGGTGTTATTATCTCCAATTTATAGAGAAACAAACTGTAATTTTAAAATAACTCAATTACCAGATTAACCAAAGATCATCGCTGGACAAGCTTAGATGTTACTGGTGATACCCAACCCAGATTTTCTCATGTTAGGAAGAATAAGTCAGAATAATATTTACCAAAATAGGTTTTACGAAACCCCATGTTTGTAGGAAGTCAAAAAGATGATAGATAGATATGGATAGTCATATGTAGATAAAGATACATGCCTCTCTCTTTTTTTTTTTCTTGTAAAAGTTTGGAGACACTCTAGATGAAACTTTTAATATTTCTTTTTCCTTTTTTTTTTTTTTTTAACGTCTATTTATTTTTGACAGACAGAGAGACAGAGCATGAGCAGGGGAAGGGCAGAGGGAGAGAGACACAGAATCCGAAGCAGGCTCCAGGCTCTGAGCTGTCAGCACAGAGCCCGACGCGGGGCTCGAACTCACAGACTGCGAGATCATGACCTGAGCCGAAGTCGGCTGCTTAACCGACTGAGCCACCCAGGCGCCCCTAATATTTCTTTTTAAAGAAACTTTTTAAAACTTCTTTCCTGTAGAACATCTTTCTATATGATGTGAATTTCCTTCACTTCCCATTTTTTGTAGCAAGAGTTTTGCAGTCCTAGCTCCATCAAACGCTTTGGGAAATCCCATCCCATAACATTATTCATAATTTACTTAGTGAACTCACTAGTTAATCTGAAGAATTTCTAGAATATATTCTATGACAGGGTCCATAAAAAATTCCAAGTTTCATCTTATTATTTATTTTATCAAATGAATAATATACTTTGGGGTTAAGCCATAAAATGACGTAGAAGCATGGAATTGTAGGCCTGGAAGAGATCACAAGAACTCAATAGGCCACCTCCCAGACTTCAGAGAGGACCACACCTAAGCCATCATGGACAGATGGGTATCTAGCTTGTTGTAAAAGACCTCCAGGGAAGAAAATTCCATAACCTCCCTGTAACTTCTTCCAGATGCCCAAGTTCTTCTGAGAAAACGATGAGCTCCTTGAAGCTCTTCTAGTCTACTGTGCAAGTACTATGTGCTTTGTCATTATGGTAACATAATATATGCAAGTATTTAGATTTTTTAAAAAGATATTGTGAAAGTAAGATGAAGATCTCTATATCTACATAAATATAGACATATAGATATATAAGATATAGATAGATATATCTTCTACCGATCTACTCATATCTATCTATCTTCCTGTCTACCTACCTATCATCTGTATCTATACAGAGATAGTACAGGAATTAAAAATGTCATCTCAGAATTATCCTTGACTTCTATTTTCAGTTCCAGTTAGTTTTCTCATCCTATTACTTTCCCCTTTGAAGTGTCTCTTGATTCAATTGCCTACTCTTTTTCTCTTGCCACCCATAGTTCAAGTTCTCATTCTTGCTAGTGTGGCTCTTTCAAATAACTCTTGACTAATTTCCCTATCTCTAGACTCTCTTCCTTCTCATTGGCCCCCACAGTGGTAGAACATTCATCTTTAAAGTGCAGCTCTATCATGTCTAACATTTTCGGTGGCTTCCTATTGCCAACACTGTAAATATGAGCTTCATAGATTGGCCTGTGTGGTTTGGCCCCACCTTCCCCTCCCAGTCTTATCTCTGGTTATTCTCCACCAGACATTCTACACATTGCTCACAGTGAACACGCTTTCCTGACCTTATGGATTTTCATGCTTTCGTGCCTTCGATTTTTTCATTCTTCTGCAATTCCTTCCTTTCATTTACTTCTGAAATTACATTCCTTCCCCTGTTTGTGGTTTTCTTACACATCTATCAAATCTCAGCTCCTTTGTGAAGTCTGCCTAGTTCTCTCTAGGACAAACTCATTATTTTATCGTATTTTTGCTTTTTAAAATCTTTTGTATGGACCATACTCATGTCACTTAGAAAGCTATGTTGTAAAACATGGTAATTAACCAATGGGTAACATGACTTTATATGTGCTAGGGAGAAGGGCAATGGGCAGAGACTGAAGGAAGGAGCCCAAGGGAGATCAGGCTGACTGTCTGACCAGCAAAGGAAAATGGTGATTGTGAAGATAATGGTGAATGTGGGAGAGAAGACCACAGAAAGACCGTTCTCTGGGGAATGAGAGGAGTGTCTGTAACCCAGGGAAGATGGACAAGCACTGAGCTTAAGGCAAGCAGCTAGTTCCTCAACATCCTCTGAAACCAAGGAGGCGGGACACAGGGCAGATGGCAGTCACAGATACAACAAACCTCTAGGAGAAAACCTTCCAACTTCTTTACTATTCTCAGGACTAGGGATGCATAGTGCCAAGGTCAGGATCTTTGGAAAAGGGGAAGGGTCACTATCAACATCGCATTGTAAGCACAGCTTTATCATTGTTTTCTGTTGCAGTGATTTGTATCTCTCTATGATCAGAACACCTGTCTAGCATTTCAGTTGTTCTCAGGAGTTCTGGCTGGGAGAAGAGGAAGTATGCCAAATTGGCAACACTGAATGAAGCTCATATTACCTGAGGCCAATCCAAATAAATTACAGTGATGAGTATATTTAATGATGTTGTTGGATCATCGAATGAATACATGAACTAGAAATGGAAGGCTCTCTTAGGAAAGAACCATCTAAGAATGTCTCAATAGTTCACGATCGATTTTAGATGCCCTAAAACACTTACCACCACTTACATATCTAAATAATTATTTTTTTTCCAAAGTGGTTACCTTAAGTGACTGTACTCCTAAGATAATCATATTGCCATTTCTGTTTTGTTATAATTTTTCGAATGCCTACCATGTGCTACACCCTGCTATAAATGCCTTATCATCTCTAATCTAACAGCATTTGTAGAAGGTAAGCATTGCTATCCTCATTTTAAAGATTAGAAAACTTAAGTACTTTGCCCAACATGGACAACAGATACGTGAGCCAGTGGTTGATCAAACTCCAATCTGAGACTTAAGTTTATATTCTTTTTATTCTGCCATGTTAACTGAAAACATTTTTGGGGAAGTGCTTTTAGAACCTAAGGTACAGTCATTTAATATATTCAATAGTAACAAATCCCTTTCCTTTCAAGATATATTTGAGCTTGATTTTTTAAAGTTTATTTATTTATTTTGAGAGACAGAGAGAGAGAGAGCATGCACTTGCATAGGGGAAGGACACACAGAGAGAGAATCCCAAGGCCGGGCTCTATCTCACAAAGTGAGCCATCATGACCTGAGCCAAAATCAAGAGTCAGACGCCTAACCTACTGAGCCACCCAGGTGCCCCAAATTTGAGTTTTAGAAATAGTCAAAAGACTTTTGGAATCAACTGCAGTGAAAATGGTGGGAAATTAGGGTGCATTAATATAATTTGGGACCAAAAAATGAGGTGCGACTCTGGAAGAAGTACATTGAACACTTTGTATAATTTTTAAAATGAAGCAAAAATTTTAAATTTAAAAATACCACTGGCTTTGGAGTTTCTAAACCACCAAAGACACTGAAAGAGTGGGATTTGGTCTACAGAGTATGAACATTTTAATTTTATTTCAAATATATAATCTCGCCATTGACAGACCTTAAGTTTTAAGTTTGGAAGGGCCGTTTCATGTATTGCCCTTCCTTTTTTTTTTTTTTTTTTTTTTTCCAAATTGTGTATCAGCAGGTAGCAGAGCAAACCTTTAAACCCCAGACGTCAGGCTCCAAGCTCTTTCCAGTGTGTGTTGTGGATGTCAAACACTTTGGAAAGTGTTTCTACAGCCCACAGCCCTTCCTAGCAAGCCTTCATCCTGTGCTTAAAACCTCTAAGAATGAAGGGTCCCTGGGTGGCTCAGTCGGTTAAGTGTCTGACTTCGGCCCTGGTCATGATCTCATGGTTCGTGAGTTCAAGCCATGCATCAGGCTCTGTGCTGGTAGCTCCGATTCTGAAGCCTGCTTTGGATTCTGTGTCTCCCTCTCTCTCTGCCCCTCCCCCGCTTGCACTCTGTCTGTCTCTCTCCCTCAAAAATAAATAATAAAATGCTTAAAAAATTTAAAAAAATAAACCTCTAGGAATAATGAAGAGACCCGACCCTTGAGCAGGCTGTAAACATCAGCACATCCTTTTTGTTATACTGAGCAGAAATCTCCGTGTAGCAGGTATTTCAGGGTTTTGAGAAATGACTGCGATTTCACGAGCAAAAAGGAAGAAGTTAATTTAGATAGGTTCTAGAGACGTTTCTCAAACAAAGTTAAAGTTCCAAACCAGATAAACCTGATCGCTTCTTGCCAGGCTGGTGGTTTCTTTTCTTTTCTTTTCTTTTCTTTTTTTTTTTTTTTAGCCATCACCCAACCCAACTTTCAGAGTAGACTCAAAGGAAAAGCACCGAAATACTTTTCTGACTTTTCCATATTTAGCACAACACCACACAAAATTGCTAAATACCATATAACCACACTTACCATCTTGGGGCCTATAAATTCAGAATTCAGACACTTGATTACAAACCACAGAATGACTCTGTTTAAGAAATAGTATGTGGTACTGCAAGGGAACTGCCCCTCTTTAGAGGTTCTTCTGGTTATTAACTTAGTAACCTGGGCTTTTCCCCTCTATCTTCTTTCTCGTTCCTCTCCCCTCGCTGTCATCTCCAATCTCTGGTACAATTGTATGAGTACTGGGGCAGGGGTGAACGTCTCTGACAGTCAGGAGAGCATTTTCTGTTATAATTATAGTCCAAAGGGAAAATGAGCACATATATTTTTGGTTTCGCAGTAAAATTCCATAGCAAACCAGGAGTCAATCACCAATTTTTAGGCGGGTGAAGGTATGATGGAAAATTGACTCTTGCCATCTTGGGGTGGCCCAGGCCCCTCTGTGGTATTATTTTTCTCTCTAATTCAGCTGTGATGTGCCCCCTCTCTCTCAGTGTTTCCAAGCTATTCTCTTCTGTTCCCTAGCTTTACGGCAACATCTGATCAGACCTGTGAGGCACAATAAAGTGTAAATGAGGAGAATCACAACCTATGTTTTATAATTTTATAGAGATCAAAACTGTAAGGTAACTCAAGGGGGGGCCCTTTCCCCCACAGAGAGATACCTCAGAAACTGCTGATAAGTCACTTCCCCAAAGCAGGGCTTTCCCCCAGCCTTCATCAAGGCCACTATTGCTGATGAACTTATTTATAGATATTAGAAACTTGTAAAATTTTTAAATGCCTAAATGTTCTTTAGGACAGAATTTCAGCTGTTAATTATAAATCCCCCATCTTATTTTTCTATGAGAGTAACCGTGTCTTAAAACTCAGAAGTCATGCCTTCGCCCTACTAAGTATTCTTTCATAAGTTTAATAAGCTCTTACTGAGGGGCGCCTGGGTGGCTCAGTCAGGTAAGCATCCACTTCTGCTCAGGTCGTGATCTCAAGGTTCACGGGTTCGAACCCTGCTGTGCTGACAGCTCAGAGCCTGGCGCCTGCTTTGGATTCTGTGCCTCCCTCTCTCCCTCTGCCCCTCTCCTACTCGTGTGTGTGCGCGCGCGCACAAATGCACTGCTACTCTCTCTTTCTCAAAAATAAATGATAAAAACATTAAAAAACATAAAATAAAATTGAAGGTCATATTGACACTTTATTATGTTCCAGAGATATGCTTAACTTCACTTTACTTTGTAAAAGTAAAGCGTAAAGCTGTGAAGTGCTTTCCTTTGCAGGCATCTTGGAAAGTAGATATCGTTGTCTCCATTTCACAGTCAAGATGACTACAATTTCAGTATACGTGCTGCAAAGTGAGCACAGCTCAGATGACTACAAATGAGGGGCGCCTGGGTGGATCACTCTTGATTTCTTCCCAGGTCATGATCTCACAGTTGGTGGGATGGAGCCCTGCGCTGACAGCATGGAGACTGCTGGGAATCCTCTCTCTCCCCCTGTTCTCTGCGTCTCCCCAACTCAGGTGTGCACACGCGGGTTCTCTCTTTCTTAAAATAAATAAACTTTTTAAAAAGAGGACCGCAAATGAGAGTAGCTATGTATCTTACACACAATCATAGAGTATTATGGGAGAGGCAGGACTGCAGCCCATCCCCCAACCCCCATATTAGAAAAATCTAGACTCCAGAAGATAAGAACTTTTATATTAGCATGGGCTTTTGGATGCAAGCAACAGATACCTGATTCTGCCTTATTTCAGGAAAAAATAAAAGGACAATGGAGAGCTCATAGAAACTGTGGGAGTGCTGCAACTCCAGGCTCAGAGGCACGCAGTCAGGAGCACTAGCAGAGTTGCACTGCGTAATAGGTCCAAGGAGGATGGCCCCGGAGCTGCTGCCGCCGAGCACCAGATAGGCACGTAAGCTGTGAACGCAAATGACCCCAGCTGCTGAGCACAGCTGCCGGCCCTGCTGCTCTGTTGCTCTGAGAACTTGATCTCACCGCAATGCTCTCCACTGCCAGAGGAGCTCCATCTCAGTCCTTGCTTCCTCGCATCTTCAGTCCCCTGGTCAGAGATGAGAGTCGGAGCATTCGATTGGTGGGACCTAGGTCACATGCCCACACGCTAGCTGGGAAAGTAAGTTTGGGGGCATTTTTAGCTTCTGTGATGACCCACGCGTGTGCCTCTCACCGGTAGGTGGACAATTTCCCATTGGGAATGAGGCTTAGACTTTGGCAGCTGGAAGGAATAAAAGATGCCCAGCCCACCTGAGAAGTAGAGTAGGGAGCTTCTCCACCACCACACAGTCACTCCTTCATCCACATGAGTGTAAGATGCTCCTTCTCTCCCAGCCTGTGATTCTAAGGTCATCCATATGTCTGGCAGGGCTTTGTGGTTCCCCAGAGTGTTCTGTGGACAATGAATGGTGTCAGCAGAGATCCTGAGTCATGCACAGCTACTATTTAAAAAGGAGACAGAAGAAAACTTGAAGTACTTTTGAAAGATCGGTGCTGGTGAATCAATGCTCTGTGGATTGAGGCTAAAGAACATTGTGTCCAGAGGAACTGCATTTTGGATAAAAAATAAAAGAAGAGCTTCTGTAAACTTGTAATTACCCTTCTGGTGTGCTTGTGGTAAATGCCAACAGTACGGATGTCAGCTTCCAGCTTGGGCCAATTTGTTGACCGGATTCATTTTATTTTCACCAGAACTCATCTCCCAGAGGTCCTCCACTCTAAAAGAGGAAGAAGAGAAATATCTCTATTAGGGGAAGGATAATAAATCTTGCCTGTCATGGACATCTGTTGTGTTTCTCAGCTTAGCATTCATTCTTTCTTCTTTCATTAATGGCATCACAGTATTCCTTTGGGAATGACCCCACCCTCCTAGTTCTAGGGGTGTTCATGTGACCCATGAACACCTGTATATAGTGATTGATTCAGGGAAGGATATGGGATATGGAATAGCCCAGCCAGAACATTCTAGGTCTTTTGTAGAATTACTGGGAACGAAATTCTCTCCACTGGAGTTTCTGAGGCAGTAGATTGTCCATGAACCTTCTGACAGACATCTTGCCATGACCAGGAGAGAGGCTATCCAAGAACAGAGCCAACAAGGATACTCAAGCAGATATTTAAAGAAGATTGAATACTTAACAGCATTATTTCAACACCGAGATTGAATCAAACTTGAAACCAATAACCTTGGGCTTTTCAATGATCCGAACTTGTAAGTTTCCTTTTTTCCTTAATCCGCTGTGAGTCGGGTCTCCTGTCACATGCGACAAAAGAATCCTAACTGATTCATTGACTTCGTCTATTAATTTACAGAGTTCCGGGTTGCCTTGGTTAAGAAGAAGTCCGCTAACTACTAGTCTTGGAGGCTGTAAAAAAGGTTCATGGTCTGCGTAGAGAATTGATTTAAATGTTTTCTTCCAACATAGAGAGTCTAAGATTGTAAGAATAAAGACAAATGAGAAGCATTTGTTAAAATACATGAGATGCTATCTCAGAAAAAGATAATGATGGGATTGCCATTTAGCACCATAAAAACATTACCCAAATTAGATTAGTAACTATTTTAAGTTCTATTTAACTTCTCGTGGTAATGCTTTTCATAAGTACTTTGTAATTTCTAAGTTTGTGAGGCTTAAATAATTATGTAATTACTTTGCAACGACCGCAGAACTCCACTAGGATTTGGTAGCTACTTTAAGCCACGTTAAGTTTTTCATTATAAATTACATTATGTTTAGTACATAATTTATAGTTTGCATGAAAAGAAGAATCATATCATGCAACTATTCTGTAATAGCACAGCAATTACTCCCATATTGTGGTAACTTCCAGTGGAATGGATATTTCTTTTGTAATTATAGAAATGATAGCATCACATCCAACAATTTCCTGGTGATAACATTTATTACTATGAATGCAGCTGTAATTCAGTTGCTTCTTCTCGGCCCTTCTAGCTGAGCAGGAAACTAGCGGAGCAAACGGTTTTCCTGCCACTTTAATATTAGACGATATTTAGCAAGTATACAGTACAAGAACTGAAGCTCGGAAATAGATCATGTGTAATGAGATCAAAGTATATTATTTGCCTCCATTTATACTCTGGCAACAAATAGGCCTTGATCAGCTACAAGAGTTCAAGATCAAGGAATCAGGCAGGAAAGTTATATTTTATTGTAACATAAACCCAGTCGACAAAGTACCCTGAAAGATGTGGTGTGAAAGACAGGCTTCCGTATGTCCTGGAAGGAAAGTAAAAGCACAGGATGTGGAATTAGAAACCTGAGTGGAAGTCTAACTTTGCTACTTCTTAGCTAGGTGATCTTACCAACTGTACAATCTCTCCGAGTCTGTTTCTTTTTCTATACATTTGGCGGACTCGTACTTATCTCATAAGGTTTGTGGCACAACCAAATGGTATAATGCATTCGGAAGGGTTGTGTCAAATACTGAATAAATATGAGGTACTCTTAAAGAAGAAAGCCCTTTGTTCTCATTCCACTTATTCAGTTTGAAATAAAACACTCTTCCTTCGTATAAAGTTTATAATGAAAGATTAAAAAAAATTAGTACTTACAGTGAAGTACTGCACTATTGCAAACTGGCTTCTCTTTCCTTTTTTTTTTTTTTTTTTTTGGTACATTCTGGACTTTCCCCCAAGAACTTCCATATATTCATTTTCCCTTAACAGATGTAATGCTTGAGGGCCCTTGAATTTTTACTTTATTAGTGAGAAGCACAAGTTTTCTTAGGCAATCAGAAAAAATATTTATAAACAGGAAGCTTTTCCTTCATCAGATGGTTCAGATATGACATATAATGCAACTCCCCAATCAGCTTCTAGAAAATAAATTTCTGAGTCTTACTGGGGGGATAGGAATGTAACTTTAAAAGGTTGCTACAGTTAAGTATTAGGCTTATTTCTTAAATAAGAAATTTTATCTTAGGTAGTTTCAGTTAGTCGATAGCCTTCAAGTCACTAGATAGTGAGTTTACTACTGGTTAAGTTTAACTGGTTTAATATAAAGTATAATGTGCACATACTTTTGTTTTGAATTTAAAAGAGATCCATTTCACTGTTCTGAACTGGAAAGGGCAATTTTGAAGGGATATAAAACACTTCTGTAGAGCTTTGAACTTTTATTGTATGTAAATGTCTGTATTGATACTGAGAGTATATAATTTTAGCAGTGGTTTTACAGGTTCTGTAAAGGTGAATAGGAATAAAGAATCAAACCATCTTCCCTTAAAGATTAAAGAAAAGAGCAACATCTTTCCAAGTTGAGCTCATTCCCTATCAACACTGAGTACTGAGGACTTATTTCACAAGAGGCCAGCGGTTCTAATAACTTCGGTTATGGCCGGGCCAGGAATGTCTTTTTGCTTGCATTAAGCATTATTGCATTGAAGAGCTTATTGCTAATGATTGTGATGACTCAGTGAATTTTTTTTTTACAGGTTTCATCTCAATTATATTTCTGTATTCTTTTTCTGAGGTTGCTGTAACAAAGTACAACAAACAGGCCAGCTGCAACAACAGAAATTTGTCATCTTACAGTTCTAGAAGCTAAAAGTCCAGAATCAAGGTACTGGCAGAGTATACCTCTCATCTCCTTATAATACCCACTTCGAATTCACAAACTGACTGCACGGTTCGAGTAAGTTCTGTTGTGCTGCAGTCAGAATATCCCTGACTAGAAATAGAAGCATCATCGTGTTGTTTGAGCTCACATGGAGGTTTCCCAACTATTTTTAACTCACACAGACGCAACTGTATTATTTAATGTTCAGTGTCACTAATAGTATATAATAGATCTCTGATTATTCTATGTATATATGACAAAGACTTATAGGTATATTTTCCTTTCATCAAAATGATAGACGTATAAGAATGCAAAACCAAAACCACACCATATCCCAAAGCGAGTTGCTCTCTCTCAAAAGTTGGAGTTATTTCTACTTTATTGGATACAAATAATTCACAAACTCAAGTATCCAGATAATAAAATTTTATTGTTTTTTATTTTGCATCTAAATTCTGCCAAGATGACAGAGACCCAGTTTCAACTAGCACAGGGTTTCACCTGATTATCCTCAAGTTACAGCCAGAGAAGGATCTTAAACATTAAAGAGGGTCCATACAACCTTCAGTCGTTTGTCCACATAGATAGCCAGCAATTCAACGGAGTTTTGATGAAGATACAAAGAAACATTAATGAAAGATGATGATATTTTCAACTAATGGGGCTGAAATCTATATTTAAAAAAACAAAACAAAATATAGGACCATGCCGGATAAAAGACTTTCAAGAACCCCAAAGAAAAGGACCTACTTCTCTTTGTCAATTTCCATTCCCCTGATGCTCCAACTCACCTTTTCTTAGCCTTCAATATGACTCAACAACACAAAATAAGCCATCTTCCTATGAGAGTTCAGGCTTCCAGAGTTTTGTCTATGTTCACATAATATACTTTTTCTGTCTACTGGAATTTGAGAATTATCTCTTCATTTCCTTATTGTTTTATTGGGAGTATCCATCTTTCTCCAATTGATTTCTAAGAGTCCTTTAAATCTGTAAGGTGTTATAGTTATGTTTGACACACAGCATTCAAATATGTTTTCCAGGCATCCAAATATAGTTTCTTATTTGCTGTTTAGTTTAGTTCACATATTGCCTGACATACAAGCGTTTTTGCTTTTATGCAGACACATATATAAATCTTTTCATTTTTGGCTACATTCTTATTCTGAATTCCCTCGAAGAGCTTCTAAGTATCCATGAACCCTTCAGAAACATATCTTAAAGTTAGATGTACATATAAGTTTTTAAGATGTACATATAAAACAGTTTCCGTTTTCCTTTTATAAATTCTTAAAAACTTCAGTATGTAGTTTTTTTTTTTCATTAAAAAAATTGTTTTTTAGTGTTTATTTCTGAGAGAGAGAGACAAGAGAAGTGGGATAGGGGCAGAGAGAGAGGGAGACACAGAATCTAAAGCAGGCAGCACAGAGCCCGATGCGGGGCTCAAACCCACAAACCATGAGATCATGACCTGAGCCGAAGTCGACGCTCAACCAACCCAGTCACCCAGGCGCCCTGTAGTTTTCTTTTCCTGTGCAATATAGGTTGAATAGTAAGAAAATCTCTTTATGTAAACATCCCAATGTTTGAATGCTCTTTGAAAGAGCATTGGCAATTACAAAGAAGTTATAGACCTAAAATTGCAGACTTCTAGTGCAAGCAATTAAGGAATAAAAAGAATTTAGAAGATATGATTTACTTGTCTATCTCTAACCCCTTCTCCAAGTATTTCGAAGCATTTAATAAGCACCATAATAGTTTACTATTATCCTCCTCAAATGGGACTTTTAGGGCATTCGTGTGATGAGGAAGCTCGCATGGCTAATCATTTTGAAGTCTAGAGCCTAAAATGGTAATCAGCTCAACGCACACATAGGCACATAAGGCAAGGTGGAAATTTCTGAGTTCATTCTTTTAAAAGAGAAAATGAATAGCAAACTGCTAAAACTCACTTTCCATGGTAAATTTGTTCCAGAGTTGTTGTTTTTTTTAAGAGCCTTGTTCCGTGATACCTCCCCTAGAACTGAATTAATAGAAAAGAAGTGGGGAGTTGCTGATGTTGAAAGAGATAAGATTTAACTATAGTCGCACATTACACAGATGGGTAATTTGCATGTTGAGCCATCTAATCTTGAATTGGCTTGGACATGCAACAGCAAATTTTCTAGAAATCTAGTGTTTCAGTTATTGGAAAGAACCCAACAATCTAATCCTAACACTGTGTCATGTTTCATTGCTGAATAAATCAATGCATAACATAGAATTAAGAGGCGCATTAATTATGTGATCATAAATTTTAGAGTGGAAAAAAGGAAAATTGGGTATTTTGAAGTAATTAATGGCTTTGGGGAATGAATAGCCAACTTAAGGTGATTAACCAAATATAAAGAAAATCTCACCTAGGCCCCTTGGTAAAAAAAAAAAAAATCACATAGCCCGTGATGATACTTCTGTTTGCCAGTCTTCCTCCATAGTTTTGTCTAGGCTTTTTTTTTTAAGTCTCATTAAAAACTAAAAAGGAATAATTACAATTATTAATTTATATCAACACATATGAAGAAAACACCTGATGTCTTACAGGAATGGCTCTACTTGGGACCAGTTTACTAGGACTTGCTTTGAGATATCTTTCGATGCTCCATTCAGTATGTCCCCTTCCCCTGACCAGACAATACTATTGTCAATACACACAGCGAAGGAAAGGCCAAAGGAAAGTTCTTTTCTAATTTGTAGAAAATGATTCTTTAAGTTTAACGATCATGGATAATTTTATAATAGCCCAAGCTGTCATACTTCTGGAAGTATCTATACACTTAATTGAATATAGGTAAGTGTGGTGTCTATTCTTTTAGACAGTTCGTAGATTCCGTAGCAATTCATGTCAAAGCTTATTCTTAAAAACAAGGACAATGTTCTGTAAAGTCAGCAACTGGGTAACAAACTGTAGCCAGCCAAATGAATCTTTACAGCAATAATTCTAACATTAAAGAGATTGTAGTCCCAATATCACTCATCACCAGGGAAATGCAAATCAAAACCACAATGAGATATCGTCTTACACCAGCTAGGGTATCTATTATCAAAAAGACAAGAGATTAACAAAGGTCGGCGAGGATGTGGAGAAAGAGAACACTCATACACTGTTGGTGGAATGTAAACTACTACAGCTCTCAGCATGGAAAGCAGTGGGAGCTTCCTCAAGAAATTAAAAATAGAATGACCATGTGATCCAGCAATCTTTCTTCTGGGTATATATCCAAAGGAAATGAAATCATTATGTCAAAGAGATATGTGCACTCCCATGTTCATTACAGCATATTTCACAAAGGCAAGGTCAGTCGACGAATGAATGGATAAAGAAGATGTGAGATCTATATCCAACTATCTATCTATCTATCTATCTATCCATCTATCTATTTATAAAGGAAGAAAATCCTGCTATTTGCAACAACACGGAAGAACCTGGAGAGCATTATGCTTAAGTCAAGTAAGCCAGAGAAAGACAAATACTGCATGGTATCACTTAAGTGTAGAATCTAAAAAACAGAAAAAATTGAATTCATAGAAACCAAGTTAAAGTTAAACCAACCATTAACCAAGTTAATGGTTGCCGGAGACTAGGAAGTGAAGGATATAGAGAGAGGCTAGTTAAAGGCTACACACTTTCAGTTATAAGATGAATAAAATTAGAGGATCTGACATGTAACATTGTAGCTATAGTTGATAACACTATACTGTATAATTAACATTTTAATTTTTTAAGTTTATTTATTTGTTTTGAGAGAGATGAGAGAGAGAGAGGGTGAGCCAGGGAGGGGCAGAGACAGAGAGAGAGAGAGAATTCCCAAGTAGGCTCCATGCGGTCAGCACAGAGCCCAATGTGGGGCTCGAACTCATAAACTGTGAGATGTTCCCTGAGCTGAAACCAAGAGTCGAATGCTTAATCGACTGAGCCACCCAGGTGCCCCTGAAATTTTCTAAGAGAAAAGAACATAAGTATTCTCACCAAAGAGGAAAGAAAAGGTAAGTATGGGAGGTGGTACATGTGTGAATTAACTTAATGTTGGGAATCTTTTCTCAGTGTATATATATTGAATATATATTGCATCTATAGTGTGGGTAAGATGCATAGGATAACACTTTTTACTTTTCACCCAGCTCATCAGTGGTCGGCTTAGGTGAGCTGAAAATTTAACCAGTAGTGAGGGCTGAAGACTTACCAACACTAACCAAGTCAATTCAGAGCCTGAAAGCATTGTCAGGTGACTCTCTCCATGGAATCCTGGGAAATCCCAAAACCCAAATCTGTCACTTAGGCTCTCCGTTGTCCTGAGATAAAGTTGAAAGTCTTTAACATGATGTCTAAGGCTCTTCTAATGTTATTTTCTCTCCCCCACCCCAGTCACTCTGGACTTATTTTTCCAGTTTTCCAAGTTCAACACCCCCACAGCCAAACCTATACACATAGATAGTAAACTGTCCTTGTAAACTAGCATTACTAATAAATAAAATTTCAAATATTCTACTGCATCAGGTTTAAGTTGAATTTTTTAAGAATCAGTATATGGTACCATCTGCATAAGGGTGTTTATAAATCCCTCGGCGGTAGTTTGGAAATATTGGAACCGCAGTCACCACTTCCTTCCCATGTGTAGAATGGCGTGCCTGTTGGGACAGCTGCTACTCTAAGATAAACAAAGAAGAGGGAGCTTTGGCAATGAGCTAGTGAGCTTTGCCTCCTTGAGAGCTTCAGTAATGGCTTTGCCCTGAGCAATTTTCCATTGGATTAGTGGGGTTTGAAATCTGTTGATGTTTTCTGAGGACACAGTGGAGTAAAAACACACAAAAATATGAATCTTAGGGATAAATTCATTGAGAGTTTGGCATTTGCCCCATAACACTAGAAAGTATATCTGAAATCTGAAACTATATTGTCCTAATAGAAGCATATTGAACACATTTGTGTATTTCCTTAAAAGGAGGATAATGACACTGTTTATTATTCTTTGTCTGAATCACATTTTAAGGTGACTTTTCATGTGCTCTCTATTTTTCTTTATTTGAGGCAGTAATTGGACACAGTAATTCTTTTGTAGCTAAGGCTTTCTCTGTCAATAGGCAACTGTACCTGAATGTCATTCACTTTCAAACCAAAAAAGGGCATCACATGCTTTGTCCAGTTCTGAGAACAAAATCTGGTTAAGAAGCTGGTACATCACTACCGTCAAACACACTCCCTGTATGAATTATAAGATGAAAAGCCAAGGAAGTAGAGAACGTATAGTCTGAGGACAATGTCTTGCTGAGCTGGGATCCCAGCTGTCATTTGTGCATTTTGTTATTTCTTGATGAACTGGAAAAATCTTAAAGTTGCAATAAGTCGTCTAATTCATTAGCTAGATCCTAAAATATGTTTAGGAAGGAGAAATCTTGTTAAAAGAGAAAAAATGGCTTAATAAACTTCGATAGGCTTTTAAGTAGCTCTGTTCCACACGGATTTTGAATATCCAAGCTATGGTGCACAGGTGGGGCGATAAAAAATTTCATTTGAAGCAGTGATCTTTGACATGTTCATCAGTTTGTCGTAAGGAACTAGAGAATTGGTTGAAAACCAATCCGTTGTCCATTTTATCTGACTCTTCCTGTTATTACAATGGTAAGTGCATTTATGGTCTGGTTCAACTCTTCCAATGGCCAAATCAGGGTTTTCGCATGTGTTACGATCAATGATTAATCTTCATTGGCTACAGATTGGTAAACATGTATTTTATATATCAGATGGTCAGATATAAGTCTAATCCCTCCAAATAATGACTCTGAAAGGAGGAAATTGTATTATATTCAAATCTCTTCAAAACCTCTTGTACGATCATTATATCATTTTACTTTAAACAAAAGATTTTGTTTAAGAGAGATGCATTTGGTTAAATGAGCTCAGTCAAGTCCAGTAACAAATGCATATATAGGTTATCTGATGGAATTCCCTAAAAAAAAAAAAAGACAAATTTAGCAAAAGTTCACAATACTTACATATACATTTTTTAAAAAATCATTAATTTTTAACAGAATAGAATCACATGATACAATATTCAAACTATTCAGAAGAGTAAAGAATAAAAAAACCAAAACCAAACACAAACGAAAAAAAACCTTTCCCTTCTAGTCTTGTCCTCCAAACACCCAGATCCCTTTCCTGGAGACAGTTGATATTATCATAAACATACCATTTCAAGAGATCTCTTTAAAAAATAGTATTGTGCAGGGCATGTAATAGTCATAGGATTAATAGAAACATCAGATGTTTTAATGTCCTGAAAATGGGTTCTCTGGGGCTTGGAACTGAATTTCCGAGGTATCTTTCAAAGATTCCAAAAGCGCTACATCACAAATATGTCATACGGAAGTGAAGATCGTGTGCCAAGGACAGCTGTGTTGGAGGACATGAACTTCCACCACACGCTAAGGTAGTCCCCTGTCTTAAAAGTTATGAATTGTGCATCCTGAAAGAATTCCTTAATTTATCTACTAATCTATATTGGAAACTTACCTATGTGTCAGGTACAGCAATAGGCATGAGAGATGATTCTGTGAAAAAGAATGACATAGAAGCTAACTTTTTAGGGCAGTTGGGCAGAAATTTAGAAAGTCTGGGGCGCCTGGCTGGCTCAGTCGGAAGAACATATGCGACTCTCGATCTTGGGGTTATGAGTTCGAGCCCCATGTTGGGTGTAAAGATTACTTAAAAATAAAATCTTCAAAAAGTAAAAAAGGACAAGAAATGAAAAGAAAAATAAACTTAGAAGGTATAGCAAGAATCCCTGGAAATGGACAAAGATATTAAAAATTCTAAAGGATTGCAAAGTGACTCCTTAGTACACTGTCACTATATTTTTTTAATTTTTGAAGTTTATTTATTTATTTTGAGAGAAAGCATGAGGGGGGCGGGCAGAGAGAGAAGAGAGAGTGAGAATCCCAAGCAGGCTCTGGGCTGACAGCAGTGAGCCTCATGTGAGGTTTGAATTCACGTACCGTGAGATCATGATCTGAGCTGAAGTCAGACACTTAACCAACAAACACCCTTTGTGGCTAATTTTTTAAAGAATTTTTTAAGTTTATTTATTTATTTTGAGGGCAGGGAGGGGCAGAGAGAGAAGGAGATAGAGAATCCCAAGCAGGCTTCACGCTATCAGTGTGGAGTCCCATGTGGAGCTCAAACCCACGAACTGTGAAATCATGACCTGAGCTGAAGTTGGATGTGTCACCGACTGAGCCACCTGGGTGCCCCCTTTGTCACTATTTTTTAAACTAGTAAATATTCTTTTGGCTAAGTTGTCATTTTGATTAAATAGACGGGCCAGTAGCATGCTTTCAGTCAAACTATTCTTTGTCCAAGTCATTTACAGCTGTTAAAATCTTAGGCATTATTATGATCCCAGTTTATATTCTCTGTCTCCTCTGTACTTCCATAGTTACCTGCAAATTTCCATCATACATTTTATGGCATTGAGCTATAATTTAGGTTCGCCTAGCTTTCTTTCCCTATGTGATGGCATCCGGTTTTATTTTCTCTTAGTATTTCTTTTTTTTTTTAATTTTTTTTAATGTTTACTTATTTTTGAGACATAGAGACAGAAAGAGACAGAGTGCAAGTGGGGGAGGGGCAGAGAGAGAGGGAGACACAGAATCTGAAGTAGGCTCCCGGCTCTGAGCTGTCAGCATGGAGCCCAGCGTGGGGCTCGAACTCACAAACCATGAGATCATGACCTGAGCTGAAGTCGATGCTCAGTGGACTGAACCACCCAGGCGCCCCTCTCTTAGTATTTCTTTATTGATGACAAGTGGTTTTATTTTCTCTTAGTATTTCCAGTTCTTACAATAGATTGAATGAGTGAATAAAGGAATCATGATCCTAAAAGTGGCAATATGGGTTTTGTCATCTCGCCTAATCTCAAAGGATGTCTTTTCGCTTTCAGTCAAATTGCTTCTGGCCTCACCCTTCTTGGAACAGCGATCCAAAGGGGATACCTCTTTATCTCACAACTAATGAGCCATCCAGTCTCCGTTCGTTGCTATGACTTTTTAAGTATACATTTGCAGAGGTTTCAAAACCCATTTGGAAATGTAATTATCGTGTTTCCACCTACATAAATACATAAGGGATGGATTTATTTATGTGCTTAGGTATATAATACGTGTCCTGTTTTTTTTTTTTTTCCCCGAGAATTTTTCCTTTTTCAGCACACATTTCTGGGGCAAAGAAGGTTATGCTATATTTTCAGTCACCGTCCATCAAAGGGAACCCAGAGAAAATGTGCATATACCCAAGAGCACCTTTCTCGCAGGCCTTGGGTAATGACTCACTGTTGTTTACAAGAGGATTTTGCCTCATGTGAAACAGGTGTTGAAACATTTGGACAGCTCTGTAAAAGTTTTAGTGAAATGCGGTGAGCGTTAATCATCAGCCTGCATGTTTTTTAAAAGGGCCTTTGGTCCTCTGAGCCACCTTCGACTTGCAGAGCGATCTTTTCTCGTGTTTCCTTTGACCTATTGTCTCCTGTCTTGTAGCCTTCACTCATACGTCACCATACTACTGCACCCACCCGTGCCTCTCACCACCACCCCTGCCTCCGATTTCATCAGCATATCTCCTTTCTAGTATTCATCGAGCTCCTAAACTTTCCCAACAACTTCCACCACTGAGTGAAAGTGAAGTGGCAATTTCTCCTGGTCCCTGTGTCTGTCCGACATGCCGCCTCAGGGTTTTCCTCTATACCGTACCACACTGGTTAGCGGATGGCAGCAATGGGTAAGCATCCTCCTCCTCCTCCTCCTCCTCCACCTTCTCTTCCTCTCCGTCTTCCCCCTCCTCCTCTTCTTCCCTCTCCTCCTCCTCCTCCTCCACCTTCTCTTCCTCTCCCTCTTCCCCCTCCTCCTCTTCCTCCCTCTCCTCCTCCTCCTCCTCCACCTTCTCTTCCTCTCCCTCTTCCCCCTCCTCCTCTTCTTCCCTCTCCTCCTCCTCCTCCTCCTCCACCTTCTCTTCCTCTCCCTTTTCCCCCTCCTCCTCTTCTTCTTCCTCCTCCTCTTCCTCTTCCTCTTCTTCTTCCTCTTCCTCTTCCTCTTCCTCTCCTTCTCCTTCTCCTTCTCCTTCTCCTTCTCCTTCTCACCTTTTCTCCTGAGCTCCAGACTCATAGGACCAACGGCCTGTTCAACATAGCCTCTTGCTCCTCTTGTAGATCTAATAGACATTCCAAATTTATCATATTCAAAACCAAATTCTTGATTCTTCCTCTAAAATCTTCTCTTCCCTGAGTGTTCCCCATCTCCATCAATGCCATGTCTATGTTTCCACTTGCTCAAGCAACAAATCTTGCCATCCTCCTTGACTTTGCTCATTCTATCACATAGTTTCTATACTAACCATCAGCAAGTTTTGTTAGCTCAACCTTCACGGTATCTCCAGACCAGATTCTCTCACCTCCACTGCTTACCTTCTGAGACCTCCCTACAATACTGAGACAGACATTACAACCCTGCAGTAGTAGTTCTGTCTTCACCGGACAGTTGGTTGCATTAGCAAATTGCAAGCATTTGATAATAAAGGTAAAATTCTTCTAGGTGATCTCAATCAATTCTGATGTTGAGAACAATTTAAAAAGCTAGATAAAATAATTCTGAAGTTTTAAAAAGAATCTAAAAGCTACCAAGACAGTAATGAATTATAAAGCAAAAATCTGCAGAAAGTGAGAACCCAGAGAGATTAATCCAGGATTCGAAGCTGATTTGGCCAATAGGGAATTTGTCAATTTGAAGGAAAGAGCTGTGGAGCTGAACTGCAGTTTCGATAGCCTCATGCGCCAAGGCTGACTGAAAAGGGATTAATAGATGTGACCGTGTACAGGGAAAATATTCCCAGAATCTAAGGATACATTTTTGGAATTAAAAAACCCAATTTATTCACGTATATAAATAAGAAACAATAAATAAATAAAAATACTTTATAATACATAAAAATATGCAGTAGCTAGGAATAAATCTAACAAAAGATAATAAGACCTCTCTAGAGAAAGTTATAAAAAAATTTTTGGAACATCATTTAGATTTAAATACATGAAGAGATGTACTAAGTTTATGAATTAGAAGACTCAATATTACATAGTTGTCAGTTCTTCCCAAATTTGCTTATCGATAAAAATGACAATGTTGGTTTAATTTTTTAACATTTCAAGTTGACTCTAAAGCTTACATAAGCTAAGAATAATTAAAACACTTGAAAAGAAAAAAAATATGAAGAAATTTTCTGCCAGAAGTTTTTCTACCAGATTTTAAGAATTCTGACAAATCTATTGTAATTAAGATAGTGTGATTTTTTTTTTGTCCCAGAAGTACATAAATTGACCATTGTGTGCAGAATAGACAACATTCAAACAGGCTAATCCATGTGTGGGGATTCGATATCAGACCTGAGTCACTCAGAAGATCAGTGACTTGTCTAGTTTCCCAGAAGCAGACACTAAGATGAGGTTTTGTGTCCAAAAGAATGGGCATGACACCACGAGGGAACACAGGAGTATAAGTTATGCCTTAGGATTGTCCCCAAAATGGCAAGGGATCTGGGCTCTCATACTCTGGCATCCTCAGTCACTAGTTAAGGGCCATCCTGGGGCCACGTAAATTCCCAGGCACTTCCAAGTCTCTCCAAGTGTGTAAACAGAATGGTCTGTAGGAGTCCAAGGATGGTCTTCTATAAAAGAGCTGCAGATATCACCTGCTGGAAGCAAAACCCTCCCTGCTCCAAATTTTTAAAAACCATGTAGAGTGATTTGAATGGAGTAGTAACATTATTTAATGCAGAGAGGCTTCAATAACCGGTGCTCGGATCGAATATTGATAATAAAAAAAAAAAAAACTGAAATAACACAAACAACACAAAAAGTGAACTGAAGTAGGTTAAAACCAATGAGAAGGTCAAAAATTTTTATATAATATACCACAGTATAGGAGAATATCTTCTCCGTTAAAGAATTGAGGAAGGATATCGTAAATAATCTATTAAGAATATAAACAACAAAGGACAATTTAATTAATAAATTTGACTACATGAAAACAAAAAGCTTCTGTACACCAAAAGAGATCATTAAAAGAGTAAAAAAGTAAGTAATCAGTGCAAGAAGCTACGTTCAACATATATGCCTGGCGAAGGAGTAGTGTCCAGAATATATAAAGAACTGCTACAAACTGACATAAGAAAAAGGGACAGGCTAATAAAAAGAAAATAGTTGAACGGCGCACTACAAAGGAAAAACTTTGAATGGCAAATAAACACGTGAAAAGGTGTTCAACATCATTACTTACAGGGAAAAAGCACGCAAACTCCTGGATGAAATCCCACCACCCAGCCATCAGATTTGCAGCAATGAAAAAGTCTGAGAATAGCAAGTATTGGTGAGGAAACAGAGCAACTAAAATTCTTACTTGTTGCTCATAGAAGTGTTCGTTGGTGTAATCACTTTGGAATTTGGCTTGATATTATCTAATTGAGTGGAATACAATGTGTGTACTTTGTGACCTCACAATCCCACACACAGGTATATTCTCCAGAGAAATGGAAGCACAGGCCAGAGTCTCCAGACAAGAATCTTCATAACAGCATTTGCCGACCATAGCCCCAAACTGGAAACAACCCAATATCAAACTCCGATAGATCGTTTATTCTGGTATGTGAACACAATGGAAATGAATGAACCACATCTGCTTATAACAAAATGAGAGGGCTCAAAAACATAACGTTGAGCGCAAGAACCAGAAACATGAGAAGACTTCAAGGGTGATGCCATTTCTATAAAGTTCAAATCATTCTAGACTCAGCAATATTGTTTAGAGACGCGTATGTAAATGGTTACATTATAAGGATAGGGAGGACATACTCTCACAGAAGATAAATCGCTAGCTAAAGAGAGGAGAGCTTCACGATGAGGAAGGAGGATAAGAACTTGTACATGCTACATTCCTCTGTGTGTATGTTACAGTTTACACTTAGTCAAGAAGAAAGATGCAAGTCAGTGCGGATTAAGCAAAGAGAGGCGGGAGGATGCGAACAACAGATTGAAGCATAACACATTTCAGTGCAGAGAACTCTGCTTAGCTGTTTTAACTAATGAACCTCAGTTTATGAGTCCTCAGAGCCACCTTAATTGAAAAGGGCTTCCCTATGCCTCAAAACATCTTAACACTAAGCTCTCCTCAGTTTGGGGAATAATGGTCAAATCCCTGTTTTCCAGTTTGTTTATCATCGTCGCCATCCTTGCCATCATGGCCATCATCACCATCATCAGCACCATCTCTCAACAGAAAAGATTCTCTTCTGGATAGCAGTAATTACAGATTAGAAGTAAACCTGACTATAAAACACCTCTGGGCTATCCCTTCCCTGGGGCAAAAACAAACAAACAAAAGAAGAATTAAACAAAACAAGACAACAACAAAAACAAAAAACAAACCAGAAAAAGAACACTGCCGGAACTTAGCAAGGAAACTTCATTAGTAAGAATTTATCCACATGTTATTTCTTGATCTTAGGCCATCACTTGCACCTGTTGAGCAAGTTGATATCCACATGAATGTTAATATTATGTGTTTTGTATTTCTAAATTCCTACAGGTTGGGGGAAATTTGTTCAATTTCTTTCTGCACTACTTAGCAGAGGATAGCTGGGTATAGCAGAAAAATTCCTGAGTCTAAATTAATTCTTACCCCCAAATAATACATTTGCTTGGAGGCCAAGCAATAAAATTCCCAGCAGGAGATATCTAGTGGTCATTGGCCATAGCGATTTGACTGCTTGGTGTGTGGTTTTGCAGAAGGAAGTCCTCACATTTTCAGTATATAAACCATGTGCTAACCTCAAGTAGTCAAAAATGGCCAGTGTCAAATGACTGAATCTGTTTATGTTTGTGTAGCTACAAGTGGCCATTCATTAATCTAACTAATAATCGAATGTGTAATTTTATAGTTCTTTACAAGAAGAACATACGCACTTTCGTACCCACCACTGGTGAACAATTCAGGGAACCGTGTCTGGTTTCCTCCCTTTGGGAAATATGTAAAACTCACGGGTGGCTCCCAATTTTGAAAACAAACCAACAAAAACTACTTCCAAGAAGATACAAAAAATGTTTGCTCTTGTTCCTTTGAACAAGATTCTCCAGATTTCTTACACATTCGAAGCACTGGCCAATAGTCTACCTGTCATCCTGGTAATTGCCCGAGGCTTCCCAGTGTCCAAGGATTTCTACATGCTTTTTCTCCATCTTAACTGTTTCTCACCCTTTCCAGATAGTTCTGAGTCCTACTAATCCTTCAATGCTCAAGTCAAATGTCTTCTAATCCATGAAGACTTCTTTTGTCCTACCAGTTGGAAATAACCCATTCTCTTCCTCATTTGCATGTACTTTGCCCAACTCTCATATAACATCCACTTTTATCTTCCATCTACCCTATTAGATGGTAAAGACCCTTGAAGGCAATGACTATGTCATTTTCAGTCTGATTCTCAAAGTGTCTCATACATGGTGAAAGCTATGACTAAATTATAGCCAGTGAATTTCTGTCATTTTTGCAGAAAAGCTTAAAGTTAAAATAGGGCATATTAGAAATATAATCCTTGGAGTTCTCTTTACCATTTTTTTTGAGACTATTTTTTCTAGGGCAGTTTGCAGGTTCACAACATCCTCACCAGAGCGGTACGTTTGTTACAATTGATGAACCTACACTGACTCATCATTATCACCCCAGGTTCATAGTTTACATGCTGATTTACTCTTGGTGTTGTACATTCTCGGACAAATATATAATGACATCCATCAACCACTTCGGTATCATACAGAGCATTTTCACTGCCCTAAAAATTCTGTGTGCTTCATTTAGTCATCCGTTCCCAGCACCCAGCAACCACTGACATTTTTCTGTCTCCATTGTTTTGCCTTTTCCACAATGTCACGTAATCATATAGTATCATAATCATAAAGGATAGCCTTTTCAGATAGGCTTCTTTCATAGAGCAATATGTATTACACTTTCTCCTCATCTTTCCCTCACTTGATAGCTCAGCTCTTTTTATCACCAGATAATATTCCACTGCCTGGATACACCTCAATTTATTTGTTCATTCATTTACTGAAGGATCTCTCAGTTGCTTCCAAGTTTTGGCAGCTAGGAATAAAGCTGCTATAAACATCCATGAGCACGTTTTTGAGTAAACACAAATGTTCACCCCCTTTGGGTAAATACCAAGGAGTGTGATTGCTGGATGATATGGTAAGAATATGCCTCGCTTTATGAGAAACTGCCAAAGAGTCTTCCAAAGCGGCTGTACCATTTTGCATTCCTACCAGCAATGAGGGAGAGTTTGTATTGCTCCACGTCCTTGTCAGCATTTGGCATTGCCAGGGTTCTGGATTTTGGCCATTTTAAAAGGTTCGAAGTGTTATCTCGTTGTTGTATTAATTTGCATTTCTTTAATGACATCTGATGTCATCTTATCTTTTTCTCTTCTCACTTAGAAAAGAGACGGAGGAAGACATTAACACCCACTGGGGATCTGGCTTACGCCAAATATTGTGGTAAGTGCTTTGCACATATTACATCACTAATTCTCAAAAATAATGATACTTTACAGGTGATAAAACTGAGGCTCAAAGAAGTTACATTATTTGCCCAGGCTAGCAAGCAAATAAGTAGGAAATCATACTAAATCCAGTTTTCTTGAATTCCAAATGCCGATAGCCATTTCTTAGTCAAGTACATTCGATGGCTGCCATCAGAGACTCCTCTTATTTATAGGACTTAGAAGAGTTGATTGTAAAGATGAATTTGAAATTGTTAGAAGGATGTACCTTATGAAAATTCAAAACATGAGATGTTTAAAAAAAGGTATATTTATTTATTTTGGGGAGGGAGAGAGAGGGAGAGTGCA
Organism: Paguma larvata; assembly: GCA_030068075.1. Lineage (NCBI taxonomy): Eukaryota > Metazoa > Chordata > Mammalia > Carnivora > Viverridae > Paguma > Paguma larvata. The sequence goes on from CM057827.1 coordinate 4,180,839, forward strand.
CACATGTGAGAGGGGGAGGAGTAGAGAGAGAGAGGAGAGAGAAAATACCCAGCAGGCTCCACACTGTCAGCACAGAGCCACATGTAGGGCTCAATCACGTGAACCCTGAGATCATAACCTGAGCCAGTACCAAGAGTTGGCCTCCTAACCAACTGAGCCACCCAGGAGCCCCTAAAACATGAGGTTTTATAGAGCTGGGCATTGTGACTGAAACTGGAGCCAAAGTGACTCATGGAAAAATGTGTTGTTGGGTTCATCATTTTCACATTGTCATCCTCTGTTGACAGTTCAGCCACACTTCGTGTGGTCCCTTGTTTCTGTACTGTATCCACTGGCTTTCTCTACTTAATCACTTTCTTCTCTCTAGGACTTCTCGCTTTGGCTTACCACACAGGTGAGAGACTTGCCTCTCCCTTTTGACGTCTTGTCTTGAACTTTCTCTTCAGTGAGCAAACGCAGTTTGGATTTCTTATTGCTTAATTTAAATTTCATAGACAGAATCTGATTTAAAGAAATAGTTCTTTTTGAATGAGGCTGTGAAAATTAGGTAAGAGGTGTGCTTATAGATTTGCCGCCCTGGGCATGACAGAGCTGTGGGAGGTGTTGGTGTCAGTGTGAGCAGGTTACACATAATAATCATCTCTAGCCTAATTCCCAAAAAAGATACCCAGTCCAGATTTGTTTCTGAGCCCCATATCTTATTTTATATGGCTTATTGGACCTCTTCTCCTATGGGTTACAGAGATATTTGAACAGAAGTCAGTTTAAGACTGAATATGAGGTATCACCAAAACCCCCACTCTCTCCTTTGTTCTCTAGCTCAGCTCCAGAACAGCCTCAGGCTTTGTAAGAAGTGGTCCTTTTTCAGACGCCCTTACTGTCTAAATGGGAATGTCACGGTTAGTGTTCATGAGGTGCCTCCACAGATATGCAGTAAGAAATTGTTAGATCCTTTTAAATTAGTTGATCAATATATTCAGATAAAATGAAATATAGAATACTTCAACAACCACATGTTTTTTACTAAGTAGAAATACAAAGTTTATGGCTTATATAAATGTAACTGGGAAGGTATTTTAAGACAATTTTGAAATAAATCCTCTTCAAGAAACTTGGGAGGTTGTTTTTTTTCAGTTGGATGTTGCATAGCAGCTAATTAGCTCACTTGAAAATTAAATTTAAATGAAGGCACAATGCTAATGAAAGGGATTAATGCTCTATACCGTTTGAAATTTTTGCATAAATTTATAGCTGTGAGAACTATTTATATTGAGAATGAGTCACCTACAGTTCCAAGAGTTTTTCAGCTAGAGGCAACCTTGAAGATTTGTAAATTAGCACATATAAGCAAGAACTACAAGTGAACTATGCATATTTTCTTTTTGAAAACCACCACTCAGCAACTGAGGATAGAAAATGTGTCCACGTTCCTCTCAGAGACACGGATTTCTTATTTTTATCTGGTACACTCTGGAATAGATGTGCACTTTGAATTGTGCTCACTACATTCAATGGGAAAAATTCAACATGCTTATCCAACGTCAATATTTGCTAAGTAGAGTCAAAATTTTCATCACTATTCATTTCAAGTTTTTAGAAGCAATACAGTTTACGTGGGATTTGGGTAAAGTTGAAAATGTAAGAGATTCATTTTAGAATTAATTTTTGTTGACCTAAGTCAAATAAAATCACAGTCTAAAAATGTCGAAATGGAGATAAATCTACCACCAAGAATTGAGACTGATTCTGAAAGCAGACAAAATGGCAGCATCACTCAGAAGGAGCATTCAGAAGAGACAGTGTGAAGCTGGGCATTAAATCTTGAGTGTGTTTGTTTTTGAACAAAAGGGATACGATTTTGTAGGACATTAAATTCTCCATAGGTAGAAGTTCAGGGCTATAGACTCAGTTGGAGGTGCACACGAAGGACACTAGTGTTTCTCAAATGTGTGGTTTGTTGACCACCTGCAGAACAAGAATGGGAGGCAAGAAATCCATCCAAATTCTACCCTAGGAACTTATATTTTAAATCTCTCCGCAAGTGAGTCTTTTGCATACCAAACAGATGTGAGGTTAGGGAAACCCCTGGGGAAGGACCATTGAGCTCCCCTGGTTGCTGAAACTCTGGAAAGACAGGAGCAGGCAGGTAAGCAAATACATAAGCCGTGCAGTGTGTAAGACACTGGGAAGGAAAGGGTGGGACTCAGTGTAAATTGGAGAGGCCCTTCCCTTTTAAATACATTCATATACAAGTTTAAAAACCTGTTAGTTAACAGAAACTACCTATGAAAATTGCAGTGTCCACAACTTTAACTTAAAAGAATCTTGAGTGCCTCCATGTTGAACTGGGGACTCGGTTAGCCATTTAATTTTTCTTTTAGTCTACCTGAGTTTTGTCCCATACTCTTTTACTCTATTTAACTTCTGTTTTTATATGTTTTGATACTTTAAGTTTGCTTATCATCCTTTGTAATCTCCCAGTATATTCATTTTAACTGACTTACTGTATCTTCATTTTTTCTAGTTGACTATATCCACAGCCCTGCTAGAATAGTTAGTGACTCCCTCAGCCAACAGACACCAAGCAAAGCCTGTGTCACAGATGTCTTCACAGGTATATATAACAACGGACATCTGGATTACAAAACTTCAATATCTGCCCTTAGATACCAGCACGTGTTACCTGCAATGCTGCCCGCTCCCCAGAAAACACCAATGATCGGCTTCTTTTCAAAGCCTGAAAGAGAATAGTGGTATTTGGGGAAGATAATTCAATAGATCTGGTTTTGAACCACTCTTCTGACCATCCCAAACCTTCTTCTGAGTCGCATTAGGCAAAAGGTCATTTCCTCACTTTGTCACCAAACCACCCCCAGAGGGTACATGCCTTTATTGAAAGTCACTGGAAGGAACAATGCTAGGATTCTAAGACATTCTAAAATTTTGCCCAATAGGAAACTCAGTGATCTAGAGTTTAAGCACTGGTTCTCAAAGTGTGGTCTGGATCCCCAAGAACCTTTCAGTGTTTTGCAAGTTTAACTATTTTCCTAAAATCCCTAAGATGTTATTGCTTTTTTGAATTCTCATTCTCTCTTGGGTGCACAGCAGTTTTTCTGAGGCTGCATGACATGATGATGTCATCACTCCAATAGCAATGGGGCAGATGCTGTTATATTCCTATGTTTTCTAGAATTTTCTAAGGTAGTATTTCAGTGTATAATATGTGCATTTTCAGAGATTAGCTCAGTGTTTTCTCAATGTTCCCTACTGCACTTTTATGATGCTTCTTTGATTTTGTCTGCTATAACCTCTGTGACCTCATTATCATCCAATAAATCACTGTTTTGAAATCCTCAAGTTTTTCCTCATACATGGAAACACATGAAAAATAAGTAAATTTTGTTGTCTTGGTTGGTAATAAGACTTTTGAATTGTTTGTGAAATTTTTCTAAATTTAGAAATCTTACAAAAAGGGGAAGGGCAGAGAGAGAGGGAGATACAGAATCTGAAGCAGGCTCCAGGCTCTGAGCCGTCAGCACAGAGCCTGACGCGGGGCCTGAACTCACAGACCGTGAGATCATGACCTGAGCCGAAGTCGGCCACTTAACCGACTGAGCCACCCAGGTGCCCCTGTATTTTATTTTTAAATGAAAGGTATGATACTATAAGGAAATTCATATTTAGTGATAGACTGTTGAATTAAATCAATCAGTAAAATTAGAAGACTTACCTTCTCAACCCATCATCTATGTCTCAAAGATGTTGAAAAGATCAAACTGACATATCGTAAAGTTCCTTTGACTCATGTCTGGGACAAATCTATTCTGAGTACTACTGCACATAAAAATAAAAATATGATAAAAGCTTTCTTTCCTGTCTTTATATATATTAATAGTTTACTTTATTTGTGACTTTTCTGACCAGAAATGAAAAATCCACTGAGGCATGGTAAAGGCTAAGTTATCGTGTTGCATTGGCTGAGGAAGCCCACACCATAACTGAGACACTAGTAAAAGTTCTGAGGAGTTGACCTTGCTGAATGCCTGCTACAGGAAAAGTTGGGGAAAGAAAGTGCTACATTGCCATTGTCCAGCACTACAGACACCTGTGAAATTAAAGATTTAGTTGCAAGTTTGAGACTAGGTTAATACATCACCTGCATGATTATACTTTGCCTTCAAATTGGATGAATCTACTGATGGATTCAACTTGTGGTTTTGCTTATATTCAGGCAACGTCAGCATCAGCTCATTGTTGAACATATTCTTTTATGGGAATGGCTGACAAAGAAACATAAATGGTGCTGAAACTTTCAGTGTTGAATAATTCTTTGGACTCTCACGCTTTATCCTGAAACAACTTAAGAATGTCCTTGAGGAAGGTGTAAAAGTAGCATTAATTATCATTTGATTATTATTAATAAAATTAATAACGGTATTCATCTTGACCTTGAGTACACACCTTCTTGCCAGCCTAAGGATATTCTTTTTTGTTGTTGTTGTTATTTATTTATTTATTTATTTATTTATTTATTTATTCATTCATTCTTCATTCATTCATTTCGAGAGAGAGCATGTGAGCAAGGGAAGAGCAAAGAAGGAGAGAGAGGATTCCAAGCAGGCTCCACACTGATGGCGTGTAGCTGAAACCCACAAATGTGAGATCATGAGCTGAGCTGAAATCAAGAGTCAGACCCTTAACCAACTAAGCCACCCAGGTGCTCCTGGTCTAGGATATTCTTATGTGAACTCTTCCATTTGCTGCTTCTCAGAAACCCTCCCCCTGAAAGTCTCTGTCATCAGTGGCTATTTCATCTCCCTGATGGAAAATCTCCTTTCCTTTAAAATGTGAAAGCTAATTTCTATCTCACAGAATTATGGCGGAGTTAAAATAAGAGAATTACGTTACTTTTTTTATAAGCCTAGACCTTATAAAATATTGCTATGACTTGTTCTTAACAATGAACTAATTGTAAGATCCCATTAGTCAGTAGAATCAGACCCTTTAAGTACTTTTCACTTCCAACTAGATTCACTATAGACCCTTACTCAAAAATTCTGACCACAGGCAGAAATTAGAGAGTAATTCTGCTTATTTATTCTATGCTCTATTTTCTAAACATGAAATCATTTACAAGACAGGCCAAGAATGTATTTGCTGTACCTGTATCTAAACAGAATGGAGAGCAGGTATTTGGCCTGCTGAAGCCCTCACCCTACTTTATTGTAACCTTATGACAGTTTTGAGATTAGTAAAAATACATTCAATACTCTATCTGCTTAGGTAGTTTTGGTGTACTTTCACAATGATATCATTCGTGTCACTTTTTCCTTGTATTTAAATCCAAGTAAATACTCGGCACAGAGATTCTAACACTAAGACTGTAGATTTCTATGCAAACATGTGCCTTATTTTCATGTACCTCTCCTACAAATTCATTGACCCCTCTACAAGTAACCCCTTGGTTACTTGCATTTTTTCTTTTTGCACTATTGCCTACACTAAACACCTCGATGCATTCTCTTCCAAGGCTTCTATCACACATTTTTCTTTTGTCTCTTGTCACTCCTCTGTTGACCCTTTGCTCTTCACAGGCTCACAGTCTTCTTTGCTTACTTCGCAATATGCTGTTAATACCCTCAGACCTCGCAAAGTTCCTGTGATGTAGTCATTATCTCTATTTTCAAGAATAAACAAAGATGTGTTCCTTTATTCATTCAATCAGTAAACATTTACTGAGTATCTACTTTGTACCTAGACAGCATGTTAAGTGCTGAAGATATGATGATAAGTAACAAACAAGGTCCGTGCTCTCTAATGAATTTGGAATCTCTTGTGGCAAATGAACATGAACCCAATAATCATCAAAGGGGAAAAAAAAAACCATCTCTAGTTGAATCCCATCCAGAAATAAATGCTGTGAAGGCAAGGCGCTTCGTTCAATGAGAATGGACCACCAAGGAACCTGACCTAGACATGGAGAGAACAGCGAAGGAAGAAAGGCTCTGCTGAGCACACCAGTATTTGAAAGAAGAGTGAAACTTACCAGATGATGTTCAAAGGGAGCTGCAGGGGGAAAAGAGTGGCATGTGTCAAGTACAGTGTGACCGGAGCTCAGAGACCAAATATTGGAGAGGTACAACTTGAGGTGGCAGATACAGGCAGAGGCTGGGCTGTGCAAGGCTTCACAGGCAAGAAAGACTGACAATGTCAGAAATAGAAAACTGTCAAAGTGTTGTTCAAAAGGTACTGGTCACTAAAAATAACAGATTCCCGCGACAGTTATCACGGTAATTACAGTAACTCACGCATAGGTCATGGGACCACCTCAGTGTAACAGTAAATAATGGTTGGTGATTCAAAAATAGTTCCTTTGGAAAACTACATATCACTTATTAAATGGTCAAGATTCTCTTTTATCTTATCATGGAAAATGGATTTTTTTAATAAACATCCTATTTTGAAATATTAATTATGGATTATCACCTTACTTACTATTCGCTCCCCAATAAACTCATGCTATTTTGTAATAGAAAAAAGGTTGGGAAGAATTTAATCTCTATCAATAAGGCACCAATTAAATATAACACATATTGGGAAGATACCCAAGACAAATTGATATGTGAAAAGAGCTGATTACAGAACTATACACATAGTAAATATGGTATGATTTTGTTAGTATAAAATCTAACATTTATCTCATCTATCCATCTACTTTGTGTACGGTCAAATGCTCATAGTGCAAAGCATTGTCAAGAAGGGTAGTCAAGGCGCAGCACAATCTAAAACTGGGTGACGTTAGGGTGGAGATGGGAAGGTCTTATTTTCATTCCTAAATTCTTTTCCAATAAGTATATAGAACTTTGATGTTTGAAAAAAGAAGTTAATACAGTTGAAAAAAATAAAAGGAAATGTTTCAGGACTAGGAGTCAGATATCAACTGAATTCAAGCCAAGTGTACAGATAGGAGTGTCTGAAATGGCTTTCCCCTTTCTGATGATGATATATTTGGAAAGGTCTGCTAGGGTGTTTCTAAGGAAACTTAGCAGTGAAGTCCAACCGTCATCTCCATCAGAAAAAAAAAAGGGAGTTGGTCTGTGCGTTATGGGAAGATAAAAAGGGGAAGTGAACTGAATATTACATTAATAACAAAAGTAAATATCTTTGTTTAAAACAACAATCCTGCAACTATTGAATCTCAGCAGACAGAACCAGACGAGAACAGCACCAACGGCCCAGATAAGCCCCTGCCAAGAGTGAAAGTATCGGCAAGAGGAAATGTATGCGAGTCTAAAACTCAATTAATTTCATCAAGGGTATCACTGAGAACAAATTATCATGTCTGATAACACAAAACCTTAGCAAGCCAAAGGACGAAGATAACGTTCAAGTTCAAAGACTCGCAGTTTGCTTTGTTTTTAGTAAGCTCCGTTTTGTCTAAACCTAAGAGGACTAATTAAAGGATGTTTCCTGTGCTGTTTCTGGTATTAATTAAAGCTGTCCGGGGTACCGATATGAGAACAATAGGAATGGAGCCAGCCAGGTTCATGTGCACTGCTTGCCACACATCAGCGAAGGAATTTGCTTTTCGGTAGTGGCTGAATTTCACTTCTTCATATTTGGACTAAAAGCAATGCAAAGTGTATCCTTTTTCTCGATAACTGCCCTTCCTTGGCGTTTGGTGAAATGAAGAAATGAGCCAGGTGAAAGCGTGACATCCGTGGAAACATCGAAAGGACGCTACACTGCAGGTGATCCAAGTCTCGCGGTAGCCGTTGGCTCGGGCACATCTGATCACCATTGTTTGCTCACCCAGATGGGGCTGTTTTTTGCTTTTGCTTTTTGATGTATTAAAGAAAAATGTAGAGTTGAGGAAACAGCTCAGGAATGAAGGCTGTGGCTCTGTGTTCTCACTCCCAACTGTGACTCATGTCTCTAATGAGGCTTGTGGCAGGCCACTTAACTCCTATGTCTCAATGTCTCCATCCATAAAATGGAAATGGCAGCACCACGCACTGTGCAAAGGGGTTTTGAAATTAGCTAATCGGTGGAAAGAAATCTGAAAGAAAAAAAAAATCCCTCTATCATCTATCTCCTGGCAATTAGGGTTGCTAAATGATAAAACAAATTGTTGTCATGGAGGAGGACTTTAAAAACAGAGTAAGTTTTCATTTCACCGGGGTGGTCCTAAAGGATCCGAAGGCAAATATTGGTACTAGATAACCCCTTCAGGTCTTTTCCAGTTCTAGGACTTCGTAGCGCCAAGTCCTGAAAGATGGTCTGGGTTATATCTACAAAAATGTACACATCACTCTAGTCATCAAAAGACAATAATATACCGTCGTTCTTGGGTGTTTTACAAATTGGGCAAAACTGCTGACCTACGAAAAAGTTGTAAATCTCAACGAGTAGGGTTCTCACAAACTTAAGGGGAGGTTCTAAACTCGTGACTGGTACCCATGAATTTTAGCAAAGACGTTGGATTGCGTCCTTTCAGCTACAATTCTAAAGGGGCTCAAAGGTCTGGAGAAGAGATGACACAGAAACTGCTTTCAAATACAGATAAACATCCCCACACGCAAATAAAATAATTTAATGAACATATGGATTTTTGCAAATGCTGAAGCTTGCTGCCAATTTTGCAGTTAATATTTCTGAAAGTCAGCATATGCTGATCACCATGTGTTTATAAAACATTCTCAATAGTGAAGACAAAAGACTGTGCTTTGGCACGTTTCCTAACCACATGGGCAATTATATCAGACTCTTACTTCACCCCCAAACCAGGAGGGTAAACTAAGGAAGCCTCTTCGGCAGCTTTATGTGATCTGTGTTAATACCTTAGGACTCCTGACGTAATTGCTTTCTGTGTGAACAGCTCACCAACATAAAAACAAATGAAAATAGTCCTTTAAGTATTTAGTAATTGTAAAAATATTTGGGAAGATAAAAACGTGGGATTTTGTGTGATATTTTCCAATGACAGCTGGAAATATGATTTTTCTTTACTTCAGGAAACTAAAACCTCTGGGATTTTTCAAATGTTTATTTTGGACAAAGACTATGAAAACATTCAGTATTTACCCTGGTGCCATTTGAAGCTCGTGTTTTGTACGTTTGGGTCATTTGGGCCTTAGATGTGCTGAAGCACATTTTCGTTTGAGTAACTGTAGCTTTGACATGGAGCAAAATGCTATCCGTCACAGACTCGCTGCTGTGCAGAGAAACTCAGACCATGAATTCGTATCTTTAAAAATGTCTTCTTTCAAGCTTGTGATCCTTTGGGGAGGTCTGAAAGTCAGGAATTTAAGACTTTCCCTAAATAAAGGGGTTCTGATACATCTGGAAGATGCATTTTTTTTTTCTCTTCTTATAGAAGCACTAGATTCCAAGCTAACCTACACATTGGGATACCAGGAGAGCTTCACGGGTCTCATTCTCTGTCATCTCCTACCAGGGCTCGTATTAGAAGAGAAACAGTCCCTGATGATATATGGAGTAAGACAGCTTTTCTGGAACAGACCCTCTGGCAGTGCTTCTCTCAAGAGTTACACCTGTGCCTTCTCTTCGTGGGAGTAGGGGAGTGACTTTTTTTCATTTACTTTATCAGCAAGTCTTGCAGAGGCCTTGCAGAAGTCTGCTTCACCCATCTGTGTTTTCACCTGCTTAAGGTTATGGGTTTACCATCCCTTCGGCATGTTAAAACAAGTTCCCACTCTTGATGCAGGTAGTGAAGAAGTAGGTTTGAGAACGACAAAGATTTAGGCAAGAAAGCCAGCGAATGTAGGCAAAACAGAGCAAGGTCAGGGAGTAGTCCCGGGAATACGTACATGGGACCAGGTATTTCTCCTCTCCTACAGAGATGAGAGTTTGTCTTTCTAGCAGAGGTCTCATCTGGCCCAGGTCTACCCTGAAGTCTCCCAGTAGAGCTCAGGAAAAAAACTGCTTTGCTCCTTGTCTCCAGTGTTGTTCCCTTGGCTGGGGGACCTGGATCGGCAGACTGTCTAGTAAAGCATGGAGCTCCCTGCCCCTAGAAATATACAGCCAGCAGCCAGACACCTATATACTCAGATGTGGCAGAGATGGGCATTGTGACTTTTTTTTACCATAATTTTAACTAAAATCTTAATCTTTTCTTGAATCCATGTCAAAACCTAGTAATGATAACATGATTTTTAGCCAAAGAGCCATATTTTGCAAATAAAATTTGGCGTGAAAACCCAGTAGACGAAATAGCTAAAAGAAGAGCTCTTCTTGGTCTGTGATGGGGTGAGGGGCTTGGGACCCAGTTCGCTCGACATCCCCCCAATCGGTGAGAACCTATATAAAATCTTCGCTATAACCAAACACCTGTGCCTTTGCATCCACACACACCTAGCACAACACATACTCACAGTAAATTTTCTTTTTTCCCTTTGTGAGTAACATATGAGCAGGCTTCAGTGTTCCTGTGGCCTGTACAGGAAAGAGTCCATGAATTGTATCTACTTGTTCATAAATGTTTACTTAGTGCCCGTTGTGTGCCAGGCACTGTCCTGGTAGCTGGGATACAGGGATGAGTCACACGAGTCCCTGCCCGCAGAGAAATGTACTGCGTATGAGGCATTAGTGAACTGATAAGGTGGTGGGAAAAACATCAGTTTCCCATTCCTATCTTCCTTCTTCCCCTTTGTCTTCTCCTCTGAGTTGTCCCTTTCCAAACTCTAACTCAGGAATCCAATGTTCTATGGCATCTTCCTTTGAGTCACTGATCACCACTCCAGGTGAATTCTTGAACAATTAAGTTGGCATGGGAAGGGGAGTTGGATCACAGCAAAGGTCATCTGGAAAGCCTGGAAGTTTTTGTCCAATACAATGGTGTGACATGTTCACAAAAAGACCTAGGCTGCACGAACAGCAACTTGGCTTCTGAGGAAGGGAATTTCTAGTCCTTCTCTCTTGCCTCTGTTTGGACCGCTTCCGGTTTGGGAGCCATTTCGGTAAGGAAATTGATCAACCAGAAGTAAAGCAGGACTGTGGGAGATCCAGAGGCCACGTCAACAAAGAATGCCTCAAAAAATGGGGATATTTAGCCTGAAGAGGAGAAAATGCCTTTACTCTGTGTGTGCAGAGGATGAGAGGGGAGGAGAAAGGCAAGTGCAAGTGATAGGCAACCATTTGATAGAGCTTTTGTGTTAAAGAGGGAACCTCTTAATCTGTATATTCTACGAGACAGAGACAGGATCAATGAGTGAATTTCAAAGACAAGAATATTTGGGCTCAATGTAAGGAAGGCTTCCCTAATTATTACAATGTCCCACCCATGGAATGGGCTGCCTCCAAAAGGAGTGAGTGCCGTGTAACTGAAAACATTCAGGGTAGGACTAAATCACCGTCAATTAGGGTGACGTCGTGAAGATTCCTGCAATTGTTTCAACAAGCAGCTGTTGTGTACCCGTCATATAGATGCTGGGAGACATAGAGAGGAAGAAGTGCTTCCTCCCTCACAGAGCTCACTTGTAAGGAGACCGACATGTAAACAAACCAACGAAGACAATTTAGTATAATCCATGCAATCAAAAGAACGTGCACCAAGTTTAACTAGTGAAGAGAGAAAACTTGATGCTGTGCAGGGGGTAGGAGAAGACAGAATGGAACCAGAGAAGATCTTAGAGAGAAGGTGATGCTTGAGCAGATTTGAGTGGAAGTACTGTGCAGATCCTGTTGTCCAATGAGTGGTGGTCCATCCGGAGGACATGCGGAGGTGGTTGGATATGCAAAAGGCATGGAGTAGGAAGAGCACAGCTTATCAGGGAAGCAAATGGCTTGAAGTGTCTAGAGCGTGAGGTGGTGGGAGAAGTGAGGAGATGGGGAGTGGTCGGAGACCAGAGGAGACGGGAGGCCAAGAAAGAGAATGGCCTTTGATCTTCAAACATAAGGGCTTCTCTCACAGAGATGAGAGGAAATGCGTAGGGATATGGAGAGGGTAAGGGCTGGTCAGTGAGATAAATACGGCGGGTGACAATATATTTCTCAGTGAAGTTAACGATGAATGACTCAGAGTAAGAGGAATGAAGGCTGTGCGTGTGTGTGTGTTGTGGAGACTGTCACAAAGGGTTAGCCTAATTGTGGGCAGCATGAATAAAAGGTAAAATAATTCATAGATGGCACTGAGGACCCACACTGAGGATGAAACTCGTAGCATCTGTCCACACGGGCCTGTGATTTTTCGTCAGAGCGCTCAGATGTGTGGGAGGTCAGAATAGACGGCATCCAAAGGCTTTTCTAAATTTAAGGCTCCCCAGTTCCATGCCTGGCCATTAATCCTTCTTGGGCATGTGGGATATTTCTTTAAAAAAACAAGAGCAACTTTTTTTTGCGTATACCACACAGTTTGCCAAGTGAAATGATATAATTCAACAGTTTTTAATATATTCACAGGGTCGTGTACCTATTACCACAGTAACTTTTGGACCATTTTCATCACCCCGAAAGAAACCTTGTACCCATTAGCAGTCACTCTTCATTCCTTCCCCTTCCCGTAGCTCCTGGCAGTAACTAATCTATTTTCTTTACCTCTAGCTGTGCCTATTCTGGAAATTTCACATAAATAGAATCATATAATAGGTGGCCTTTTGTGACTGGCTACTTTCACTTAGCATGACATTTTCAAAACCCATCCACGTCGTAGCATGAATCAGTAGTCCGTTCCTATTTGGGGTTGAATAATATTCCATTATAAGGACATACCATGTTTTTTTATCCATTTATCAGCCGGTGGGCATTAGGTTGTTTCCACTTTGGGGCTATTTTGAGTAATTCTGCTTTGAACATTCATATACAAGTTTTCGTGTGGCTGCCTGTTTTCATTTCTTTTGGCATATTGAATAATTTTTGGACTCCTACTGCCTGGGCTGTCATATGAGTTCACTGTTTTTTCAGGTTTCGGTGATAGTTCTGAGTAATATTGTGGAACTCACCAACTCCCCCAAAACACAAAAGAAAAGTCTATCTAGATAGGCGTTTATTTTCTTCCTGAGGAAGACCTGTCTGTAGGTTTCAAGGCATGAGGCATGTCTAAAGAAGCCTCAGGGTGCCTGGGTGGCTCAGTTGGTTAAGCATCTGACTCTCGTTTTTGGCTTAGGTCATGCTTTCAAGTTTGGTGAGATGGAGCCCTGCATCAGGCTCTGCACTGATAGCGTGGAGCCTGCCTGGGATTCTTTCTCTTCTCTCTCTCTCTGCTCCTTCCCCTCCTCACTCTCCCTCTCTCTCTCTCAAAATAAATAAATAAATAAACATTTTTTAAAAAATAGAGAAGACTTGTATGCTGTTGTCTTTACACATAAACATTATATATAAATTTATATATATGTAGATGTTTATCTGTGACATTATATATACATATGTTTATCTGTAAATTTACAGTGTCAGCAGATTAAATATTATTGTAGAATGTTATTATTTTTCATCTGATAACAGAATATCATTTGCCCCTAGTTGTGGGCTCATAGCTGTTTCATCATCTTGAAATGATTCTCCTCTCCTATCTGCTCTTCCCAGTAAGGACACTTGAAAGGGAACAATTTAGGCACAGTTTCAACAGGCTAGCAGATACCTTTTTCATACTAGAAGGGATACCTGGTCAAAGTACTCCTGAGTAACCTTATGTCAGGGGCAGGGGCAGTAAGGTTAACTCTTTACTTGCATGAGTCCTGAAAAGGAAAAAGGAAAAACAGGCCCTATTGCGCAGTCCGAGTCTTCATACTTTACCACAGAGCTGAATCAAGGGGGGTTATTAATAGGAAACTAGCTTAAAAAGCATTACTATTAGAGCTTGTACGTGGTGACCTATTCCTGTAGGCCGCCATGTCTGGGAGGACCTTCTCCCGAGGCCACTCATAATGCCACTAGGGAAGTAAAAAAAAAAAGTCTCTCTCTGTCATTAGGCCTGCAAGATCTCTGGCATTGGCCTTGTAACGAGCTCTTCCCTGAGATCTCCTCTGCCTGAGAACCTTATATTATTCCCCAAAGCTGCTTCTGTGTCTTTTTCCAGTGAGGATTTTTCTTATTCACGTTCCCTGCAACTCTCGTGGTAGGATCCCTGTCTCCCTAGTTTCATCTCTTTCCATGCTTCTCCAAAAACCAATACAGATTCAGGCATATAAGAAGGAGGTAGAGCTGAGATGAAGACTAATTCAGAAAGCTTGAAAAGGTTTCTTCTCCAGCTCCCTGCCTTCTTGCCCCAAGTCCTTCTGTACTCCCAGATTTTTCTTTCTTCCATATGTTTCCCATTTGGCCAGGAGTTTGCTCTTCATTCTCTTTAGGGAACCAGATGTGAGGACTTTCACCCTGCTCCCATCAGGGGAGGAGCACTCTCACCACAGGGTGATTTATAATCCAGTTTAGAGATCAGTATTTTATAAGAGCCTCCCCAACAGCCACCACGGAATGTTCTTACAAATTACAGGATAATCCATGCTGACATTATCCAATTTAATAACTGTCTACCCACAGATATGGAGAGATCGCCAGCCTTGCTGAGAGTGGACCAGTGAAAAGACAAAATTTAACTGAATCGAAATGGAACTGGACAGGTGAAGATGCTTGTAATCAGAAGAAATCATTTAGAGTCTCATCAACTGTTCTCTGCCTGCCTCCGAACCGAAACCTTCCAGCTAGTTTCCAAGGGCTTTAGCAACAAATGTTTTTAGCAGAAAACAAAGCTATCAGGAGATGATAAAAAATATTTTAAATGGTGATTGAGGGCTTCTATTTCTAAGCAAGACAGAGTAGAAAACGATAGAACACCACTCTTCTGGGGTGCTTGACTGGCTCAGTGGGTGGAGCATTTGGTTCACTCTCCGGGTTGGGAGTTTAAGCCCCACTTTGGGTAAAGAGATCACTTTAAAAAAAAAACTTAAAAAAAAAAAAAGACCACTCCCTCTGTAACAGCTAAAAGGGCCAGATCATTGGGAAAAAAAAAAATATATATATATATATACACATACATACACACATATATACCTCCATAGAGTTTAATATATTTTAAAATGTGTATATAACATACATTTATATACATAGTTTAAGGTAACATTATATACTATATCTATATAAAAATAAGTTGACCCTCATTATTCACAGATTTCTTAACTGAGAGTTCACTATTCCAAAAAAATGTATTTTTAATGCTAAAATCGAAGTTCACAGTGCTTTTTGGTCATTTGCGACATGCAAACACACAGTATGGTGAAGAAGCGAGTGGCCCCCCATGCCTGTTCCCAGCCGAGCCCAAACAAGGCAACGGCACTCTGCTTCTTGCTTCAGCTCTCATTCTGTACACAAGTGTCATTTTCATGATCCGTTTAGGGCCATGTTTTTTGCATTCTGGGGCTTTTTGTTGGTGATTTTGCTTTTAAAATGGCCCTTAGCTCGAGTGCTAAGTTCAAAAATATCATGATGTGCTTTATGAAGACAATGGATGTGTTAGACAGCACATGAGTTCTAGCACTGTTGGCTGTGAATTCAACGTGAATGAAGTAACAGTATACATTAAATAATCTAATCATGCATTTCTCTTATGGAAAATGACTAGTCTTTGCTAGTTCAGTGTCGTCGTGACTTTATAGAACATAACTATTTCAAATAATGAGAATCAACTGTGTGTGTGTGTAATTTTTACATATATATTTTTATTTGTATGTATTTTATATAGTTTTTATATATATGGGCATATATATTTGAAGACACTGGAGCGATGTGGTGAATGGAGGGCTGAATGAACTAAAGTAGCAAGAGTAGCAAGCCCTGCCAAGGGCGCAGGCTATTGCCGGCCGCTAACTTACCTGGGAGTATTTGCAAATTGTGAGGGAGGACAAAAGATTAGGCTTGAGGGGAGAAGAGAAGCCGACAAGGCTTTTAGTTGCAAGACAACTCTACCAAATTGGAAACCTCGGGACCTCTAAGGCATGGTGGCCATTTTCCCCCAGAGTTCATTTGCTGAACCCAAATCTGTGTGGGAGGCTGGAGAGTGTCTAAAAGGGAAATTATAATCCCTCTTCATCCAGCAATATTTGGGAAATAAAGTACTACAAGAAGAAGAAGGACTTTATTAAACACAAGACTGGTCTTCTCCTTGAGACGTTTGAAATATTTGCCAGATCATGGATCAGAAGGCTGGAGAAAACAGTTTAAAGCTACCAGAGAGACATTGACTCACTCAGCTTTTTGGAGTGGGGAGATGGTATGGAGACCTGCTGGGATTTTAGTAACAAATTGGGAAGGTCTCTTCCTTGAGACGTTTGAAACCAGAGGTAGATTGAATTTAATTAAAGCTACCTTCCATCTCTATCCCAACTCACTTTTCGATTGGATCTAGGAAGGAAAGACCTTTTCTGGGGAGAAAAGAATATAAACTTCAATCTCTACAATTCGTTACATGCAAAGTTTGACAAAATTTAGAAAAAACAGGACATGTGAAGAAGCATAAGAACAGTTCAATGTCAATATAATCAGTAAGAGACTTACAGACGATTCAGATGTTGGAATTAGCAGATAAGACCTAAAAGAATTACAATGAATATGTTAAATAAAATATAGAGAAATATGGGCAAAAAGTCTGAAAAAAATTACTAATTTTAGCAGATAATTGGAATCTGTAAAACCAGATGGCTCTTCTAGAGCTGAAAAATATAATGTCTGAAATCAAAAACTTAGCAAATGAAGTTTATAGCAGTCAAGACGCAGCAGTAAAAGGTCAATAAGAATACATTCAAACTCAAAGTTAGAGTGAAAAAAGGATAGAAAATTAAGGAACAGATGAAAGAAACATGTGTGGTACAGTAAAACAATCTAGCATACATTTAATTTGAACTTCATAAGTGAGGAGAAAGAGAACAAGACAGAAGCATTGCCTAAAGAAATAATGGCCAATCGTCAACCTATAGAGATTCAAGCACATAAAGAACCGCAACCAGGGAAAAACAAAGAAAATCACAAGTAAGCACATGATAGCTGACCTGCCGAAAATGAAAAATAAGGGGAAAAAATCTTAAAAGGTGTTGGAAGAAAAAGACACATTACCTTCAGGGGGACAACAACGAGAATTAAAGATGACTTCTTAGCAAAAACCATGGATACAGAGAACAGAATTAAAGAGCTAAAGGAAAAAAGCTGCCAACCTACAATTCAGCACCTAGAGAAATTATCTTTCAAAAGTGAAGGCAAATTAAAAACAAAAGCTGGAATTCATTTCTAATATATCTTCACTACAATAAATAAATTTCCTTAGTTTTACAGGTATATGTACAAATTTATCAAGCTGTCATTTGGGATTTATTAACCTTGCTGTATTAAAAAATTTTTTTAAATATATAATAAGGGCACCTAGGTGACTCAGTCAGTTAAGTGTCCCACTTCAGTTCAGGTCATGATCTTACAGTTTGAGTGTTCGAGCCCTGCATCGGGCTCTGTGCTGACAGCTCAGAGCCTGGAGCCTGCTTGGATTTTGTGTTTGTGTGTCTCTCTGTCCCTCCCCCACTTGTGCTCTGTCTATCTGTCTGTCTCTCTCGCTCTCTCAAACATAAATAAACTTTAAAACTTTAAGTGAACAAAAATATGTGTGTGTATATGTATATGTGTATATATATGTATACATATAATAGAGTTGACCCTCAAAATTAGAAAATTCTCAGCCTCTCTTCCCATTTCAGGACTCCAAACCATCCACTCTTGCTTATTCCCCTATGTGACTAGGAAAGCAAGTGTCTTCAATAAATACCTCTAATAAGAACTTTAAACATCAGTTAGCTCAATGAGAGGATGAACATGGTATATGATGACAAATATATATAATGCACTGTGACCTCATTGATTTACCGACTTTTAATCTTCCATTGCTCAGAATCCTGAATTTCATACATTTCTGGTTATTTCTAAAAAAGGTCATTCCTGCCCTTTCTGTCTTTCAACGTAGTTCTGGAAAAGTATGTCTATTGGGTCCTTAACATCTACCATAAAATAATCTGCAATGGTTTCTAAAACACGTTTTGAATTATGTGTGATCCCATATAATATAGTTATGAATTATATTCTGTCTTGGTTGTTCCCACTTTATTTCCTGTCTTTTCTTCTTGAGTTTTTGGGGGGAGCAGATTAATAAAGATATTTTCTATCTGAAGGTTTTTTCTTTCTCCTAGGCATATATTTATCTCTGAGATGCACTGCCTTTGCACTCAAGGTTTTTCCTGGATTTCCTTAAATTTCTATAGGTGGTGATGCCTTGCCAGTTCTATATATTGGCATACAAACTATGCAGATAAGATCCTAAATCAAGAGTTGTAACTTCTCTTCCTTCTATCCTATGGCTATGTTACAATTCTTTTCCCATATATTGTTACCTAACATACACACCTTGTGCACTAACTCTTTCTTAGCCCCCCCCATTCGGTGTTATAACTTGAGAGATGTATTATGGACCCACTTGTTATCTATTTAGTTATCCCAAAGAAAATCCCAAAGATAGTCTTCCTTGATTTTTGTCAAATCTACCAAACTCGTGTGAGCTTTTCATCTTCTGTGCAAGATTACAGACTTCATAGACCTAAGTGTGGAAAGAGAGAGGATTATGGAAAAAACAAAAGCTTCTTGGGGAATTTATAGATAGCACCTGCAGTTCAAGGCAGTGATGCTCTTGATTTTCATTGGCCTTGAAATGAGCAGTTTAATCCAAGTGTACCAAAATCTCCAAGGAGTATTAGGCTTCAGGTGACATCTCAGTACCAGATATAAGTCTAATTAGCAATGAGAAATATATTAGTAATTAGCAAATATGTATTAATAACATATAGTCCATTGGTATTTAGTAAACTGCTAGTGATATGTAGTAAACTAGTAATTGGTAGTAAATGTTATTAGTGATGTGTAATGAGCCTAGATCATGGATTGCTGCTAGGTGGCTTCACTCGCCTCTTGCCCAGTCCTCCTGGGAATACAGGAAATGGGGCAAGCATCTTTTCCATACAGTCATATTAAAAGTTCCATGAATTCCAAATGTTACATTGAAAAAACTAACTTTTCCTGTATCCTGTAACATGTATGCAAGGTAGTTAAAAAAGAAAATTCCATGCTCTTGAAGAGAAAAAACTTGGTATGGAGCAGCAGAAACCTCTGTCTATAGTTCGAACTTCACAGTTACTCTTTCTGCTCCACTTCCGTTTAACTACCATATTTACACCTGTCCTAGACTCACCTTCGGTGCTTTAGGCTGCCACTTTTCAAGTTCTGACTTTGGGGAAACTACAAGACCAAGAAGCGGTCATCCTTCTGGCTTACTCTCTGGCACGCTCACGTTGCCAAGGGGAAAGGAATCCACTGTCTACCAGTATACCTTTCCATGATGCCTGTCACATTTCCCTTCTTGGACCAAGTCACTTTGTATATCCCTCAGTCCTCCGAGCCGTCTGGATGTCTCTCTGCCTTACAGCCTTGCTAGAAAGAGGCCCTTCTTGAAGCTAGAGTGGAATCTACATGACAAAACGCACCCATCGCTTTTTGAATTGCAAACAACAATTTTAGAATCAGACCATACTGGGCTCAAATTCTGGCTTTATCACTTAATATTGGAAACACTTGAAGGAAACTTGATGCACCCTTTCTCAATTTGTTCCTATAAAGAGGAATAATGAAACCTACTATGTGATGCTGTTGTAAGAATCAGGGATGATTTATGTTAGGTGCTGGAATGTGGCCTGCGCAAAATAGGTGCTCAATTAACGGTAACTTGCTATTCTTAGAGTAGCTTCTCTAGTATCAGAAGGAGAGCTCCCTGGTGTAAAACAAACACTATATTTGCTTCTGTGGAAGTAAGGGGGGATACTTTACAACGTGGATAATCTAGCTTTGTACTGTAAGCATTCAATAAATTCTAGTGAACAAATAGTAATAGACTGTTTCCTGTTTATACCAGAAGAATATCTTTCTTTTTCCCTAAACAGCTCATGGACGTCATTGTCTTCAAGTGTTCATTGTGCTCTGATATTCCAGTTAATAAAATGCCATGTCCAACAAACAATATACTCTTAGCTACAGATGAGTAAGTCAAAAGCTATTAACTAGAACGTCAAGAGCTTGAATTTACCATTATAAGTGGTTCTCGTAACATGACCTGATTACTAAACTATCTAGAAATGTCTTCTGAATCATCAAAGACTAAATCGATTTGATATGAATTTTCCTTTGACTATATATGTGGTATGCAAAGCCTTTGAACCTGGGAGCCTAGGGAAGTTCCATGAGGAAAGGACAGGGTATTCTTGGTTACGGTGTAATGATCTATTTACACAATGCCCAGAGAATAAGAGCTCAGTAAATATTTGTTGAACTTAAAAACAGGGGGTGGAGTGGTAAGGTACGTAGTATATATAGGAAATCAGTCTTCTAGCCAGGGATTTAATTAGTAAGAACAACATATTGGTAAACGACAATAGAAAACAGAGGCACCGTGACTTAATATTAGTATCTAAATAGCAGAATTTTCTTATGAAATAGAATTTCTCTAGCTATGCTACCGAGGGGGTCACCGTATTATTTTCTCATCTGTGTGAACGGTGATTCCTGAAGATAGATAAAATACAAGAGATAGGTTGCCTAAATACGCAGGCATTTCCCAAATTTGGCAATGTTACCTTCACAAAATCAGCACTTTAAAAGTATATGCTGACTCCACAGTTGACTGTTACGCACCAGGTTTAGACTTTAGAACAGCAGCTAATGACCTAATATTTCAAGCCATCAATTGTATAGCCGCCTGCCAGACAACAATTTAATGTTGGCATCATTACTTCATTTGTCCCCAAAGCAGTTTGTATGATTATATACGTATGTAATCATATGTATATATTTTATATATGTATATGTATATATTTATATGTATGTATGTATATTTTATATATGTATATATTTTTTTATTATGTTTCCATCATAGTTTTATGAAGATGTTGCTATTAGAAGCATAGTTCCGTTAAACTCCATAACATTGAAATAAAGAAAATAATTATTAGGTAATCCAAACCAGAATACAATAATCAATTAGAAGTTTATTTAAGGGGTACCCGAGTGGCTCAATCGGTTAAGCATACAACTTCAGTTCAGGTCATGATCTCATGGTTCTTGAGTTTGAGCCCTACACGGGGCTCTACACTGACAGTGTGAAGCCTGCTTGGGATTCTCCCTCTCCCTCTCTCTCAACCTCTCCCCTGCTCATGCACAGTCTTTCTCTCTCTCTCTCTCAAAATAGATAAACTTAAAAAAATTTTTTTTTAGTTTATTTAACTCAAGATATTCAAAGATCAAAGGTATGAAATGCTGCATGTACATCATCAAAGATTAGCTCTAAATAAATGCTCGGGTATAATTGTGAATTTTTGCTATAACATAGATTCCTCTTTATTACATACAAGCCCATAGACGTATATACCTTTCCAGAAATATATTTTGTAAAACAGAATCGAATTACCTGCAATTAAACGAGGAAATTGCAAGTAAAATAGAAAAAAGAAGACTTTAGAAGCTTTTGACTATTTGTCCCCTTTTCTGTAAACCCGTGTCTTAAATATAGCCCTGCCTTAAAATACTGGCATGTTCCATGTGTAACGTATACACATTCTTTCTCTTCCACTCAGTTGGAGACAAAGTGAGGTTTTTAAATCTCAGCGAGATTATGATGAGTTTTGAAATGGAAATGTTGTGGTTCTACGAGCCTCAACCCCCAAAGATCGGCCTTGCTGAAGCTAATGTGAAGATAATTTAAGAGAAGGCAGCAGAGTGACGTATGTTGAGAAGACATGAGCAGCCCTCATACCTAATACATTACTTCACTCCTTCTGTCAAAAGCCATGCTGCCAGTCTCCCCTGGAAGGCCTCGTTTTTCACCAGCCCTCTGTTCACTCCAGGTCCCGGAAGGAGGGCTTTGCTGGGAACGTTCACACCCTCCACCACCTCCAAAGCGCCTCACCTTGACAGATCGCTGGTTCCTGGGCTCCCTCTGTCTTTCTGGACATCTGCATACAAAGAAGGGAGTCTTCCCCCAAACCAATGTTTCATTTTCCATTTCTCTTTTGGATCTAAATCTTTTATATTTGCTAACGGAAACTTACTCTGACACACTTTGTGTGAATTTTTGTTTTGAACCAGACGCATCGAATTTAACCTAGTGTTCTTGGAAAAATCATAAAATGGCTGCCTTAACTGATATTTTATTGAATTAGGACATATATTCTAACATCTGTTTCATAGTTACTATAATAAATAATGTTTCACTTCTCAAGACTGAGTTATAAAAATAATTGATTTTGACATCAGCCCATCTATTTAATATGGTCTATAAAGTGTTCAAAATTTCTAAATAATGTGACGGCCTGACAAAGGAGCCAATCTGCTAGCTGGGACTAGGATCTCTGTCTAGGGGATCCTACAGAAACACAGTTAGGAAGACTGTAGGTATCCGCTGTCTAGTCCCAATGTTTGTTTATCCATCCAGCATAGCCTGGTGTAAAAGTCTTGTATTTGTTTCTATGGTTATAAATGGTCCCACCCTTCTAGACATTTACATTGAATCAGCCAGCCAGCCAGCCAGTTGTACAAAAAAAGGTCTGGGAGTAATTAAAATAAGAGCTAAAATTGTTGTTTTCTTTTGCCATTTTACCATTCTTTGTCAGACTCAAACAAAATCAACATATCTGAGACAAGACCAACATATCTGAAAATGGTGACGATACATTAGCAAACGTAAGACCACATGACTAATTAATGTGTAGGGATCAGGTGTCCCTCCCCACACCTCACCAGCTGTGTCTGCCACAGGAATGCAAACAAGTCCGCGCAGGCCTGGCCCACTGAGGGGTGGGCCCAGTAGGGCCTGAGTTGTGTGACGAACCCTGGAGACTCCTGGGAAGGAGCTCTTTCGGAGGAGAAGAAAGGTTTGTGCTAGTGACAGTGCTTCCTCCTTCAGAGGAAATGGGGATAATAGGAACAGCAAAGCATTTATCACCCAGATTTGCCCTTCAGTATTCTCTTCAAGAACTGGCAGAGAGGAAGCTGCCGGTAAATGTGGAAGCAAGCCTCTGTGGTGTTTTGGGAAATGGAAGACTCTTGCCTGGCACGCGGTGTCTCCACAGCTTTGGTGGCAGTGAAATCGAAGTCATGAGGGCAGCAGCACCAGCCCTGGAGGGCCCCAAGCACCTATCAGACAGGAAGAGAGGGATGGCGGGCACTTTTCAGGGACCTCAATATGGCCCCACCACCAGAGTTGTGGCATACTAATTTATTGAACTTTATTTCTATTTTGCACTGGAAGGGGATGAAGCAATGTTTGTAGTTGTGAGAATATCAAGAGCTTGAGCCCCACTCAGTCTTCTTAAGAAGGCCAAGGGCTCCAACACTCGCTCATTGCCCCAAAAGAGTCATCTGGTTTTATGGAACTGCACAGGCTTGGGTAATGAGCGTATCTGCAGGCTGTTCCCAAATATTTAGAACCACACACAACTCCTAGGTCTTAGCCAGGATTCATAGGGCCCCCAGCAGTGATAGATTATGTATTCCAGTCTGGCAGAATGGGAGCCATGAACGTACTTAATTTGATTTGGAAAAATTTTGACAAGTGTGCCGTTTCTCATGCTAGAGTATTGTGATGGAATCACATCCTTGCCAACTACATTGGGGGGATGGAACAAAAGAAATTCTATGATTACTAATGACTCCATTTTTGTTCCCCGAGCTAGAACAAAAAGTGTCACAAAACCAAATGCTAAGAAGTTGCTGAGGTAACCATCTTCAGCTAATGCCAAACACCAACCACTTACGTAGAGTAAGTGGTAGGAAAGAAACGTGTGTTGCAAGGAAAAGAAAAAACATAAGACCCAGGGACTAGCATCGATTTCTAAATAAAAATTTCTTATTTATCTGGTAA
Organism: Paguma larvata; assembly: GCA_030068075.1. Classification (NCBI taxonomy): domain Eukaryota; kingdom Metazoa; phylum Chordata; class Mammalia; order Carnivora; family Viverridae; genus Paguma; species Paguma larvata. The sequence continues at coordinate 4,204,780 of CM057827.1, forward strand.
ATTGTTGGTTAAATAGCAGCAGTAATCATAGACTTTAGTTTCATCACTTCCAACTCCTCTGTTTTACTCATGCTAACCAACTGCCCACCCCCATTCATGTCTATAGTATCTGATCTCTGGGAGCCAATATCAGTTAAAGGACGTTAGGTACTGTGAAGAAGGCCTGCACACAATTGCCTTTCAATCACCACCATTCTGGTCTCACATGAAGAGAGTGATCATGGAAGTCAGATATTTGCTGATGTTAGGCCAGTCAAGGAATGTCTATCCTGAAGGATGTGAGGATCTGGGGGGTACGCAGTGGGTGGGAAGAAGTAGTAAATGTAATATTTGATACAATTCATGCTTAATTACCACAAAGAAGTTTGGCAAACAGTCTTGAAGGCCAAGCCTAGAATAGTTGTGAGAGATTCATAGCAAAAAAGAACATATTAGAATTTGTTTGTATTTGTATCTTATTTTTTTACAATTTTTTAGTGTTTATTTATCTTTGAATGAGAGGGAGAGACAGAGCATGAGCGGGAGAGGGGCAGAGAAAGAGGGAGACACAGACTCTGAAGCGGGCTCCAGGTTCTGAGCTGCCAGCACAGAGCTCAATGCAGGGCTCAAACTCATGAACCACGAGATTATGACCTGAGCCAAAGTTAGATGCTTAACTGACTGAGCCATCCAGGTGCCCCAGAAGGGCTATATATTAATTCAAGCAACATTGTTATAGCTTACCATTTATTTATTTTGAGAGAGAGTGCGCACATGTGCATGAGCAGGGGAGGGGCAGGGAGGGAGAGAATGAATCCCAAGCAGGCTGCGCGCTAACAGTGCAGAGCCCGATGCAGGGCTCCATCTCACAAACCTTGAGACCATGACGTGGGCTGAAGTTGGATGTTCAACCGACTGAACCACCCAGACGCTCTTAAGTCATTTTTAACCTAACTAGTTAAATTAGCCCTCAGCTAGACATACGTTTAAAGCCAAGATAAAGATTAATCATACTTTTAACACTTAAATCTCATCCTTGAAGATGCTGAGAGAAGTCATTTGGAAACAAAAAGGAAACATCTTTTGAAAAATCTGAGTTTTTTTCACTTCTCTGTATGCTTCCAAATGTTCACAGTGCGATGTTGAAACATTGGCATTTTTCGGGCTTAAATGTGGAGACAGAAATTAATGTTTAAATGTGTAGAAATTCCGATCCCAGAAGAGTATAAATTAGAAATGCAGATATTAGTAATGATCCTTTATACTTGCTCATCTATCTGTATTCTAGCCTTGCGCATATGAGAAATATAGATGGTATTTTAAAAGGACAAAATACATCATGTGTGATGTCCACTCACTATATAGTAATACACTCTGTATACTGAGTTGTAGAAACTGTGATGGAAAACCATTATTAGATTTTAACTAAACCCAGGTAGAGACATAGAATTTGAGAAATCAAAGTCATCCTGCCTCTCATTTTATAGAAGAGGGAACAGAGTCCCACAGAAACTAAATGCCCCCTAAGGGCTGCATGGCTTACGCAGAGAGCCCAATGCAGTGGGCTTTCTACCCCTCCACACTGCTTGTCACAAGATACATCTCTATCTACATCTATATCTATATCTGTGTATCTATACATATACATAGATACTTTTTAATGGCATTAAAAATAAAGTTAAATCAAATAGTAATTTTTTCACTGGCATGCCCCTTCTCTCTTTATATTTCCTCTCCATAAGGGTCAGTGACCCCTGCAGACGATAAATCAAGACGGTAGTTTTTCTTGTAGGAGACTGTGATGGTTCCCGAAGGTTGACATCTTGACTGCTTGACGTCTGGAGCTTCTTACTTCAGGCGCATACTGTTTGGCTACACCTGCTCTTCTATTTGCCCTGGTTTTATGCCTTCCCTCTGAGTCAAGTCACCACTCATTTGATTCCCATTTATTAAGCACCTAAATGGTTGCCTTGTGCTAAGGATTTGAAGGAAAATGGACCCCAACTCCACCGCGAAGGCTCTCCGTCAGATGGATAGGGAACCAAGTATTCACCTCTTCCCCTCACACTTTTGTTCCCGTCGTGCTGAGGGTATCAAAATGCAGAGCAATGAATCCTCTGGGGCCGCACCTGAGACATGTGAGTGTTCAGGTGAGGGTAATAATTTGGCATGCCTCCAGATGGTCTTCTTTACACAGTCTCTAGACATTACCTAGAGGAGCAGCTAAGTGCAAGAGAAAAGAAGGAAAAGGAAACTATACCCTATTCAGTGTCGCTTCTATGGTGCTGAGAGCATCAGGCGAACTTTCTCTGTTGAGAAGCCTGGAATTAGGGTACGGGTGGAGCCACACCTAACATCTGTATTTTATCTGGCCTTTACTTTGATGGACATTTTCTCTCTAAGGGTATGTCACGACCTTGTGGTGAGTCTAATTCTGTGATGGACGACGTCGTAGCAGGGTTCTATTCTACAGTCTCTCCCCTTCTCTCATTTCAATTCCTACCCTGTTACCCAGAATTCGGTGTCTCTAGAAGTTAAATATCTTGAGACTTTGGCATCTCTGGCATGAAGCCACCCAAAAACGGCCTAGGTCTTTGATTCTCATGGAAATCTGGCATACGCTTATGACAAGCCATTTGATTGGCTCAACAAAATCAAAATGAGTGTGATTGACCTATAGGGTCTTTTTAGACATTCAGATGCTTGGTTTGACTGATGGACTTAGATCATTTTTGGCCCCATGAAATGATAGACTTTTTTTTCTTTTCACAGTATTAGAAAGAAGGTATCTTCAGATGATTCATGATTTCCTTTTCCCTCCCCATGCTTCCCACACTCCCCTCTTGCTTCCCAGAGGTGTAATTGTTCTTTGGGCTGTGCCCAATCCCTTCAATAATGCAAGGCAGAAGATGTCTCATAGCAATCAAACTAATGAAATATAAAAGGTTATTAAGAGAAGAAAATTTCATAAATATCTATAGGGCAATGGGACCATGAGCAATCAGCTTCATGAGAATATAATAACATGTCTTTGTATCTTTCATGAGGCTCTTTGAGTGCTTTAAGTACTAGTCAGGATTATTAGTCTACAGATGAAGACATTGACACATAGAGAGATGTGCATTCCCAAGGTCATACAGAGTCGAGGGCAGAGCAGCAATGAGAAGAGTGAGTACACATCCTATAAAGCTATATTTATACCAAGTGTGTTTTCAGAAGAGAAGAACAAAGCTTGTGAGTGAAAACAAAGGTATTACAACTAACAGCGCCACCTGTTTCTCTTATTCCAGACACAGGTCTGAGAGAAGAGAGAAAAGAGAAAGAGTAAAAGAAAGCAGGGTTTGGGTTTATATGCTGGGAGAGAAAGGTATCTGGCTGACGTTTGGTTTTAAAACATTTTAGGCAATAACTATGTAAATAATTACACGAACCGAAGTAAAAATTATGTAGTTTAATGTCAACTTACTTTTTTCCCCCCATTTAAATCCTACGCAAGCCCGCTGCCTTCACCAAAGCTACCGTGTGCCAGGTACGACACCACAGTTCACATTCCTTTAGAGTGGCCGGCACATCATAATCTCTCAAAGAGCTACTGAATGAATAAATGATAGATGGACAGAAAGATATTAATCCCTATCTTAATATTAATTACCATCCCAGTGATGAGAATGCCAGCTAAGAACAAGTAATTTGGACAGAGTCACACAAGTAGCTCATGGTAGAGCTGGGATTTTTAACTCTCCCCCTAGGTCCTCAAGCTAAAAGGCACATCAGAGTATTTCAACCACATTCAGTGCTCTTCTTAGAAGAGATCCGGAAAATATAATGTTTCATCAAGTGTATTTTGTAACTTAAGTTTTAGGTTCTTTGAAGGCATAGGTCTTGTGTTATTTACATTTTTGCATTACCTTCAGTGTCTTGTGCTGTGTTATTCACAGACTTAGGATTTTAGCAAATAGATTAAAACGAAAGTACATCATTAGTGCCTCTCGATGATTGGACATTAAGATACACCAAGGAGGTTTCTATCATTCCCACAGCCAACATCTTATCACCGAAGCAATAATCAACGGTCCAGGCCTAGCCCATGAGACAGGTCCAAAAAAACAAAGAAACCTGACGTATCAAGATACAGTAGTCTCTGTACTTTGTTCCTTCGTCCTCAATAAACAATGACACTCACTAGGGTTAAAGTAATATAACTCAAAATTCAATACTTTTTTGTCCTGCTAGGTATGAGAAATATTGAAACCATTAGGACTACATTATATCCAATGGCGACATTTTTTCAGTTCATAGATGTTCCTTTGGTATAACCAGAAACCACGTATGTGACCATTTCCCACATTTATAACATGCTTAGTAGTTTCTTTTTTTTAAAATTTTTTCTTAATATTTATTTAATTTTTGAGAGACAGAGCATGAATGGGGGAGGAGCAGAGAGAAAGGGAGACAGAATCTGAAGCAGGCTCCAGGCTCTGAGCTGTCCGCACAGAGCCCGACACGGGGCTCGAACCCACGAACTGTGAGATCATGACCTGAGCCAAAGTCGGACGCTTAACCGACTGAGCCACCCAGGTGCTCGATAACATGTGAGTAGTTTCTACTCTCATCAAAGTGAGGGCCATATAGCCAGTGGGTTCCAATGATCTAAGCACAAAGTATGATTTACAAAAAAGTATCTAATGGCTGTACGAATCCAAGGACATTGGTAGGCCATATTTGTTAAGAATGGAACTTTCTTGCGCAGGTACTGACAGCCGGTAATGAGATACAGAAACTGTTACCACATCAGTAGCCCCAATTCTCCCTGGCCTGGAGCTTTCCCAAGATTTGTGCCCTCTGCTACTGTGTTTATGATACACAGCACAGCATGGGCTGCTGAACGTGCCCATTTTTCAGTTCAAGGGGTGCTCAACCATTTCTTCCACATCTTTACTCATGAGAAGTGATTTTCCAAATTCGTGGATGCTGGAAGTGACCCAAACATAGCTCACTAAACTAATTTCCCTCAGAATTTTTAACTGCATGTGCATTTGAGCATAAACACTATCCATATGTTTCTGATTCATTTACACTGAACTCATCAAAGGACTGTGTTGTAAGAGTTGTTTGATGTCCAAGAATACTTGAGGGTTTTTTTTTTTAATGGAATTTTATACTTTCTTTCACCATTTTTCTTAGGAAGCCAAACGCTGTTGAGAGTAAACAAATTTGGACCCCAAGGATCTGGGGTTTACCCTTCTACTCAAAACTCAGGAAGATAATTTGACAGCTTGGCAGGAAAGGCATCCCTAGCCTTGGGTATATGTTGGCACTAGTCCCCAAAGGATAGGAAGGCCTTAGGGTGAGCAAGGAAACTCCTTCCAGGAGACCTCTTTCATTTGGTCGTTTATTCATTTCAATTCCAAAAATCATCCCAAACTCTTGGAAACTACTTGAGGTCTCTCCCTTGCCAGTTTGAAGAGAAAGCCTTAAAATATTGCTACTGTAATTGTCCTTCATTTTTTGGAAGGGAACTGCAGGAGATTTTTTAGGAGCATAGTATTTGTCCACCTGAACGCATCATGTGGTCCTACATTTTTATGCTAAAAAGACAAGACAAGCATCTCTGGCTACAGCTGAGAACGAATTAAAGTTGCTCTTTTACAAACATTATGTGGTTCATTCCATTCTTCCTTGATTAAGAACAAAAGAGAAGGGAGTCATTTATTGCCATGAGTCACTCGAGGTACAATGGAAGGAATTCCAAGACGCTGCTGAGACAAAACAAAACTGACATTATGAAAGCCATGTCTAAACACTAATTTAAACTGTCAACTTACTACCAAGGAAGACTCCTAACAGACAGAGAATTAAAGCTTTAAAGACCTCATAAATCACTGAGGAGATTAGCACCAGCATGAATGAGTTAAAATGCACTTCTGCCTTCAGAGTGTTAGACTGGTTCAAAGCAGTCCTCTAGGATTTGACGGGAAAATTAGTTGTAATAACTAGGAAGAGAAAAAATCTCAAATATAGCTTCTTGGGGATTTGAGAGTGCAAGCTTCACCCACCGCAGTTATTTCAGGTACTTGAGTTAGTGAAATATAATATGGACATTTTCGGGACCTAGTATATAGTACAATAAAAATGACTTGAAAACTGTTAGAATCCGAAAACATTATTTACAAATACCAAACATTTTTCCAACCCCCAAACCACTAAAAATAGCTAAAATGTCAACCTAAATGTATGACTCAGCAGCGGTTTTAACACCACTTTGTCCATCTCCTATTTCTTATTTGTGCCTCTCTCCAGGAATCCTGCTGCATACGTGTTATTCTCCTGCAAGACCCATCACCACGGCTGGAGTTTCCAAGCTCTGTTGCCAACACCAAGAAGTCTTCAGAAACAACTTTGTTGGGATTTCCATTAATGTTTGTATTTGAATATTGCCTCTTGAGGGCTTTGGGGTGGACAATAATGGCACGTCTTACTCCAGCGTGAGCCTCTTCACCTGCTGATGAAAGCAGGGGCATAAGGGTCTCCTGCTCCCAGGCGGTCTGCACCCAGAAAGGCTGAGAAACTTCTACAAGAGAGAAACCATTGGGGGTTGTGCAACTTTTCAAGAGAGAAGAGACAGAGAAACGTGAACTCCGAGAGTTAGATCACACTGTGCTAACTCTTCTCCCCACTCCCAAGGTCTCAACTAATCATTTCTCTATGGGTTCTTTCCCAGAGACCCCATAAAATAAAACTGCATTTCCTAAGTCACTGGTGCACTCTAGATGATCTCTGTGACTTGGATCTTGTCACATGCCTGCTTGTCCAGGAATGACTTTCTGAAGTATGTGTTGATCTGGTCTCTTCCTTCCCCAAGTCGGAAACTTTTGCATGCAGTAATTTTATTCCATTCCTTGATTTTTTTTTTCTTTTGGCTTAAGTCAAAGTGATACAGAAATCCACATGGAAAAGAGTGGAACATAATTGCTACAGTCTACAGGCTGAATCCACCCTTATCCAGGATACAGCTGCTATGTTCTCCTTTCTTCTCAGGCACTCTGCTTCTCTCCCTCTGCCTCCCTTCCCCATTAGTAGCAATTGTCAGAAGCAATCGGTACTGGCTTAAGGGCTACTACGGAATACTAACCAAACATTTATGGAAACATCTTTAGGTGGTACCAGTTGATTCAACCACACGCATCCAGCTATAGGACATTCACCCCCAAGTTTCAAATCATAAAACTTAGACCCCAGCTTGGACACAGGTCTCAGGACCCTGTTAAAGATTTGGATTGCTCCAGAAGCTTTTTGTCCAGGGTCACAAGCATGTCAGTCTTCTGCTCCATGGGAATCTTAGTTTAACTTTTCAGTGGTGCTACAGAGGTTGAATTACAGTCATGTTACTCTAAATTCAGTTCTTTAATGCCAGAACTATTGCGCTTTATTCCTTTTTGGAAAGGAGACAGGAAGCATGCAATGTAATCGAGATCTCTCCTCAGGCTCCCTTTCCAGATTCTAAAATAAAACTCAGATCAGAAACTGCAGAAGTGGTCTCAATAAAACTGTTATAAAGGGCATCCTGCTTCTTTGAGGATAGGCTTGATACCCATAATCCCCACAGAGCCACAGACTCATCTTCGGCCTACTCTTTGGCCAATTAGAAGATGAAAGCCACTCAGTTCCATCCCTAACTCCCAACAAGACCACCACTCTGTCTCATGCCTTGTGAACTTGCTCCAGTTGGCAAGTGGTAATTGCCACACAACTTCCACATGTGACTCATGAGAGGTGCCTTGTCTGGAGACTAGAAGAGAATCTCAACAGTGAAATCTCCCTGAGTACGACACCCTCGGGAAGGAACTGAATTATCAAGATCTGCTGTCTGTTTCTGAATAACGCCGTCTGCTTTTTACTGATGACTAGATCTCCACGCCGCAGCTGTGTGAAAACCCCACTCGCCCAGTTCAATTGGCTTGCAGTTCTTTCCAGGCTCTTAATTCATCGTGAACTCATAGATGTTTTCAGGCTCCTGTGGTTCTTTTAGAAAAGTATACCATGTATTAGGCAGGAACCCTGGCATCAGGAAGGGGCCAGCTTGCCAGCACTTGAAGTGCAGATGAATGATTTTATTTGGTTACACTATTTAAAGCTCTGAGTGTAGGGAACACCTTGCATAGCCAGAAACCATGCTTTCTGTTTATAGGTCAAATGACTAGCCACTTAGAGAATCATAAAGATCATATTTGGATTTGGCCATCTCTTGCTGACATTCCTCCTGTGTTTGTAAACATTGCTGACTTTGACCCCAATCTCTCACAAATCCATGACCAACACCAAACAGCCACAGAGGAGCTGCAGAACAGAATGTGATTCTGTAATGCAAAACAGGATGGCTTGCTAAGTGTGCAGATCTGGAGAGAATTCCTGACATAATCCTTCTTACGTCTTTTATGATAATCATTTCCATCTTCAGAACACACGCAAACAGTGCTCCTTGGATATTGCTCCTGGAGGCTGGACTGCAATCCCTTCTGCCGAGGGAACTGCATATGATAGGGCACTGGGGCCACGAGCATGCAAACAGGAGACAATATTTCCTGCAGAAGTAGAAACAAGCAAAGAAAATCCAGAGACTCATTAGCTGGAAGACGCTTCTCCAAAAGGAAAATATAAGAGAGCAACCACTCTCCCCAAAATGTGTAAATCAGCTTCAGTCATAACTTACTCATCCATGTATTCATTTAGTGGACATTTATTGAGTGCCTACTATGAGCCATGAGTACACGGTTTGGGAAAGGACCATTTACAACCAAAGAGACTATGAGGTGAAATTTATTAGTAAACTCATATTTTTAAAAGTTATGCCAAACATAGTCAGTCTCATTTCGCAGACCACGGAAGTAGAATCTTCATGGTGGGCCAGGAGTATTTGTTTAGACTATAGTTACCACTTTCGAATAGGTAAAAACTATAAAACATTGGGTAGATCGAAAATGGGAGGAGCCTGCGTTGAGTACGTAAACAAAGGGGAAAAAGTTGGATCCCCATTTCCACCTAGCCAGAACTTTGTAGAAATGCCATCTAGAATCAACTCTTCTCAACTTCAATTGTCAGGATGCATGGATGGCTTTTCTCTAGGAAGTCAGCTTTGTAAAGCAAATATGTGATGATCCCTATATCTTTTATTAAAAACCCCAGTCCAGTGTGGGTGTGAGGAAGTCTAGTAGGGTGGGCACAAGGCCACGCATGGTCCTGAGTTATACTCTTTGTGTCCTATATCTGATGGACTTCACAGAGAAATGATACCCTTGGGTCATTTATAGGCTTGCAAAAATACCATGAGAAGAGCAAAGAAGTATGGAGCCAATCCCGGACAAGTGTATACTCATGGGCACATTTTATTTATACAATTGTCACTAACTGTACCTCAGGGATGAGACCATCTCAAACCTCAAAGAACTTAAAATCAGTCTAATAGGTCGCTAACTCCTGAATTTGTTTCTGAGTCATAATAGCAGTAAGGATAGTCCAAACCAATAGAGAGGAGGAAAAGTGGAGGCTTTGAACCTGAGGAAGAGTATAATAATAACATGATAATAAATATCTATATCTGCAGATCATTCTAGTGTATGCAGCATTTTTTGTTTGTTTTTTACCATACACAATCTCATTGTTTATTTTTTTTCTTGCAATAGTCTTGTGAGCTATGCATTATTAAACCCTTCTGGCAGATTGGAAGAGAGACTGATAGACATCAAACCTTGCCTAAAATTTTACAGGTTTCACACTTAAAGTCAACCTTCTGATTGTAAGACCTGTGGTCCTTACCTTATAATGCATTGTTTTTGGAGACTATTCAAAGTAGCATATTTATATCCATTCAGAGGAAATGACATGCAATGCAGAAAAAAAAAATTTACATAGTTTTGACATAACCAAAATAACATCACCACCACCACCATCATCATCATGATACCTGATCCTGATTTGTTTAGGAATTTTCTTTTTAATTTTTTAAATGTTTATTCACTTTTGAGAGAGAAGCAGGCTCCAGACTCTGAGCTGTCAGCACAGAGCCTGATGCAGGGCCCGAACTCATGGACCGTGAGATCGTGACCTGAGCCGAGGTTGGACGCTTAAGCCAACCAGGCGCCCCTGTTTAGGGATTCTAAAGCACACAGTGCAAATTGCCTAAGAAGAGCAGTACAACAAACTAGTTTTCTGCAACTTTATTGTAAGATGTTTTCCCAGGAAGAGACTCTTAGGTGAATATATCTGAGTAACTATGCAACCTGCACCAGAGTCATACAAAAACTTACTCCCCAAGAGTCCAAAAACCTAACCCAATGCAAAACTTAGACTACAGATGATCTGCCCAAATTTTTATCTGTATCTTTTTTCTCTCTGGAAATGTTAAAAATTACCCTAGAAAGTCCATACACTTTCCTTTTTATATGATAACTACAATGTCCCAGATGTTAGAAAGAACAAAAGCTATGTTGTTGTTGTCTTAGCATGGAAATGCAAGTCTAAGACCTTCACAATATGAATCCTATCAAACAATGAGTCAGCAGGCTGTGCCTGTGATACCTTTCCCTTTCCTTACTGGTAATTGAGCCCATTTTACAGAAGGAGAAAACAAAGACTCAAGTAAGATAATGGTTTTAGGTAAGAAATTTACAACAGAAATGTTAGTTGAACAAAACCCTACAGAAAATATTCCATTATCAACATATCTTTTCAGAAAACTGGATTCAGAAAGTTACATCGCTTAACAGAAAAAAGGACATGCACTTGAAAGTAGACAGTAATTTGATTTTTTTCTGCTTCCATCAGAGGAAATCCTAAAATTAAGTGTGATGGTTTGGTGAAAAAGAAAAAGCTAAGCATGAGCTGAACCTGAAGTAAGAAAGCTCTTGGGATGAGAAACTTCTTCATCATTCTTACAGTTTGTCCCACATCTGCTAAAATAAAAAATTAAAATTCCGTTCAATTTAACAAATTTATAGTAAGTATGGGCCATGCCCAAGGAATTGTGTTAGGTGCCAAGTAAGTGGAAAAAAGAATGCAAAGAAGTTTAAGATTTATTTACTGTCCTCAAGGAACTTAAAATCTGTAAGAGAAGTGACTACCTTCCTTCTGCTGTTCTTCTCTCTTCCAGTGAAGAAATGTAATTACACATAATTGGACCAATTCTGATCAGTTCACAATCTGGAGGTAGAACTTACTGGGTAAAGTCTGAATAAATGGTGTGCTGAACTGGGAGTACTGGATTTTTCTCTGGTTCTCAGATCAAAATCAATTACAGAGGTCAATACTTGTTAAGTCTTTTAAAATTCTGTTTCCCAATTTTCATCTCTAAGGTGAGACAAATAACATATACACATCCTTCTTCACATAAAGAAATACGCTAAAAACTTTAAACTTCCTTTTCAAGTAGAAACTTTAATCAATCTAATGTAATTTAATCATCAATCAAATTTTAATTGTACACACACACACAAAAAGAAAGCAAGGAAGACGGATCTAGGCATTTATCAAATTAATGGATTGCTAAGTACGTCTAGATGGCCTAATAATAACTGAATAGCTCTTCTCAGCTTGTAATTCAGCTATTCAAGATTAATCCCTATTATATGAAATTATGTCATCGCATATACTCTATTCAGATTTAGAGTTTCTTTTAAGATACTTAGAATTTCACTTTGGTTACAGAAATGAAAAATACACAACCAAAGCCATCTACATTTTGAGATGAAATGTGGAATTGAAATTTGAATAAAATCCAACTATAACAGCAATCTCGGGTCAGAAGTTAAGTTGTAATGGCTACTAAGATAAGAAAGGTTAAAACGTTCTGAGACAACTTATACCCACCTACAGAATTATAGACGCCATTCAGGGAAAATTTAGCAAGAGGTAGTGGAGGGGAGGTCGCCAAGTTGGAAGCTATGAGGAATGCCCAAGACTTAAAAAAGGTTCTTCCTCCCAAGGAGTTTAACCATCTATTCGAGAATGAAAGATACACAAATAAGCTGACCAGAAGACATCTGTGCAGAAAGAAGGTGAGGTGGAGAGGTTTGAAAAGAGTCAAGGAAGAGACAGTCAGGGGATTCTGTCTTCTCTCCTCCAAGAATGCCAATAAACCTCAAAAACTGGGGACCAGTGGTGGAAGTTGCCTGGGAATTTGAAAAGTGTTCAGAATGTATATGTAGATATGCATTTTCCTTGTGGAATCCTGAAAAAAAAATATCACAATAACAAGTACTCAATAAATGGATATTTATTATTGCCACTGTTATTACTGTTATTAGAAATTATTAGGTTGATACATAGAAGTTTTAGAGAGTAACTTCACAAAGCCTCACCAATCTTAACTTGAATGGGTAGTTGCTAAAGATAAAGGTAAGACATAGGTAGGATGACCACATGCCTAAGTTGACTAAGACTGTCTGTTTGCACCCATTGTCCCACCTTAATTATAATTGAGCCTTGTTCCATTCTTAAGAGTATCCTATTTTGGATGATAAAGACCATGGTAATTTACTTATAGGACAGATTAAGAAGTCACCAGTTGGAACCACTTTTATCACTACCAATCAATAATTTCCCCAAAGCAGCACTGTGAGAGGAAGGTCCAAGAGCAAAAGCACACTTTTTAGAACACAAACTCAGAGGCAGAAACTCTCCTTCTAGGCTCTGCTTCTCCCCAATCCAAGAGTCTCCAGAAGAAGGGAAATCTAATTCCACCTGCAGTTGAGATGGAGGACAGGCAAAGTTAGATATCAAGAGTTGACCCTTGGCAGAGCAGGGTTCACCAAGTACAGAGAAGAAACCACACATCTGGGGTCAATCTGTGCTTCTGACTTTCTTCTCACTCCTTTAAATCTATTGAGTCACTGAACTGGTGACATAAGCTTACATTTAGCAGAACCTCAGCTTAAGATATAAAAGAAAAACCCAAGAAGCATACCAATAATTGTGAGGGAATCAAGAAGACCTCACCAGTTGTCTTTTGGGAGCAAATTCCAACTTTGGATAGCATCTGGTCCTATAAATATTAACCTCAAAACAATTAACAATAATATAAAAATGAGATATTCTGAACTATGATTTGAAAATAGATACAAATAACTCAAGTCAGTTTTAAATAGAATCTGCTTTAGATTCTCAAGGAAAACCAGGAACCTGTGAAATCCGTGAAATGAGAGATAAGATGAGACAACAACAGACCGAAATGAAAAAAGAAGAGAGTTAGAAGGCACGGAAAAATATTTTTAAAGCTGCATGAGAAATATAACACTTTAAAAAAAAAACAAATTTAGTATTCGCTTTATAATGAACAAAGACATGGCAAAATTCATAATTAACCCTGTAAAAAGTAAAATCTATGATAGAGGGGCACCTGGGTGGCTCAGCCGGTTAAGCGACCAACTCTTGATTTCTGCTCAGGTTCTCAGTTTGAGATCAGGCCTCGCGTCTGGCTCTGCACTGATAGCACGGACCCAGATTGGGATTCTTTCTCTTCCTCTCTCTCCGCCCCTCCCCACTCCTCTCTAAATAAATAAATAAATAAAAGTTTCTTTTAAAAAATCTGTGATGGAGAAGGCAGGACTACGAAGCTCTCTCTGAATGGAAAGAAGAGGACAAGTTGTTAAATCAACAAGAGGGAAGATTACGGACAGAAAACTGACAAAGGAGCTCTAACCAGTGCATAACAAGACAAGTGGAACAGATAGAATAATCAAAAATATAACAGAAGAAAATTGTACTGAATGAGAAAGCTCTAATTATCCATATTATCTTACCATGAATCAGAAAAATTTAATGAAAAGAAAACACACTTAGGTTTTGGCAAAAATTATATATTTTAAGGAAAAATAAATAATCCTAACATCATGAAGAAGAAAAAAATACTTGCCTATAAAAAAATTAGACCTTTTTGTCGACATGAAATGCTACAAGACCATGGAGTAGCAACATCTGAAAAAAGCGGTCCGTCTCAAGATTTACATTTAGCAACATAGAGATATTTTCAGATATCTTTCCAGATATATACAAATTTACAATTATACCATCACAAGGTATATTTTTTCTTTTGAATTTATCCCAAAAAATAAACCAAAGCATCAGAAAATATAAAAACAGGTATCAAATGACTTTGGGTGACATAGAAAAAGCATTTATGTATAAAACTAATTTTGGTGATATATGTCATACTAAATCAATATTTTAACAATAATTAACATGATCAAATGATATCAGTCATAAATTTAATCAAACTAAGAAATGGGATAGAGGAAGTTTAAAATAAATAAAAGTAAACATTTTCTCCATTGTATGTGTATTATGTGATATATACATATAAACAATCATGTGTGTCATTTGATTTTTGGTTGCTAAAGTTCAATTCTAGATGAATCAAAATAGGATGAAGAACTTTAAATCATTAAAAATAAATAAAGTTGGTATGGAAAATACTGATAACAAAGGAAAAATAAGGGACTGCAAAAAGAAGTATAAAATTAAGTAATAGAAATAAGAACAACTATAGTTATGACAATAAGTTTAAACTCTCTTTTAAAAAAGTAACACCCAGAATGGGACAAAATGTCAATATAGTTTATAAAGTCTAAAGAGAAATATACACAGCAGTTTGAGAAATCCGTAAAGTAATTTGATGGAATAAGATATACATAACTACTGCAAACTAAAATAGAGCTGGTCTCAGTATTTACATCAGATGAAGTACAATTCAAATCAAAACACTTTTAAGAGGGCAAATTAGGTCATTTTATATTTACAAGAAGTGTATTTCTCAATATACGCTAAATAATACACAAGAAAAAATAAGAATAATACATGTCTGTCTAATGAACATACTTCTTAATGGATCAAACAGACAAAAATGAATAAAAATGTCGACAATCTGAATTAAACAATTAAAAATTTTCTATAATAAATATTTACCAAGCTCAATATCCCATTAACAGAAAATACACTTCATTTTCATGTGTCTAGATAACAAATTTACAAAAAATCAACCTTAGATTTTGTGAAAAGAAAACCTTAATTCCTGAGAGGAGAAATTATGTATTATATTCTCTGACCACAGTAAAATGGAACCAAATTTATTAACAATGCATAAACAAATAAATATGCCCAAACTATTATTTCTAGCCTAATAGTCTATACCACATGTAACTATAGATTGTGAATGAGGGCAAAGTAAAGATATTTTCAGATATATGAGAATACAAGGAAGATCTAAGGGGTTACCTAAGAACACTGTCCAGAAAACTGAGAGTTAGTAATAAGAAAAAAGATAGCTTGAAATCTAAGGAGACCGATAAAGAGAAACCTTTATGATATGCTGGGCAGTGGGCCTTGAAAGCAATTATTCTAAATTAGAACAGTTGGTTCCAAATAAACAGGATATTGTAAAACCCCAAATATTTTCATTTAGCCTTGTTTAAAATTACCAGTAAAATCGTATGTCGTGAGGCAAAATGGTATTTATTTATCTTTTTAAATGTTTACTTATTTATTTTTGAGAGAAAGGACGAGCAGGGGAGGAGCAGAGAGAGAGGGAGACAGAGAATCCAAAGCAGGCTTCCCACTGTCAGCACAGAGCCCAATGTGGGGCTCAGACTCATGAACTATGAGACCATGACCTGAGCTGGAAGTCTGACTGAGCCACCCAGGCGCCCCCAGGCAAAATGGTATTTAAACTAGAACCATGAAAGCAAAAAAGATTGTTGACACAACCCTTTGTTTTAAAGATGAAGGGGAAGTTTAAAAACCTGACACAGAGGAACAAAGAGCCATAGCCAAATGGGTAAAGTTTCTGTATAATTTAATTTATGCTTATTTGTATCTTGTCATAAGGAATTTAGTTTTTATCTAGTCTGCTTACCAGGAGGGAACAAGAATTTCCAAAGATTTTCAAATAGTCCTTTCCTATGGCCTAACCTATGACCTTAGGACTGTGTATGTTTGTTATTGGAAATAGTACTTATTAGAATATTTCATCCTTAAAAATTGACTTTGCTCACCAATCTTGTAATAATTCATCCACCAACTGTGTCCTGATAGATCTTTGAATAATTCATCTAATTAGTATATAAACAGCCGATTTGCTTGCACATTGGGAAACATGTTTTAAGATTTTCTTAGAAGACATTTTGCCAATAAAATAATTTTATAGCAAATTTGTTTTTAAAATACAAAGTAAAATCTTACACAGTTCCAAACAATTTATTGTTAAGAAGGAGAAATGAATTCCAAGCAAAAGACAAAATAACTAAGGACCTGGATAGTATTAGTGCATAGTGAAGGAAGCATATGGTTCTTCTCCCAAAAGAAAAAAGAATGGCAAGTAGAAATTAAAGGAAAAATACGACTGTAAAAGAAAGTACAGGTCCAATTATGAAACAAACTAAAACTTTTGAACTAATTGTGAACATTCAGTCGAATGCCAAAAAAAAGGTCAAACTTTGGACTTGGTTATTTACTATTTGGTGAGATGGACATAACTTTAGACCCACAGACAGGGAAATAAAATACTAGCTCACTCCCTGGCTCTATGGTAAACAACATTTATGTGGTCATAACATTATGTATAAACAATATAAATGTTTAAGTTCAAATTATAGAAAGCTGATAAGGAATCATTCTTTAAATGGAGTTATAGATCAAATTTTACAATGTAAAATTTAAAGTGGGGTGCCTGGGTGGCTCAGTTGGTTAAGTGTCCAACTCTCAGTTTCGGCTCAGGTCATGATCTCACGGTTTCATGAGTTTGAGTCCCACGTCAGGCTCTGTGCTGACAGTGGGGAACCTGCTTGGGATTCTCCCTCTCTCCCACTCTCTGGCCCTCCCCTGCTCACACAGTCTCTGACTCTCTCAAAATAAAGAAGTATACTTCAAAAAAAATTTTTTTAATGAGAAGTATGATGAAAGAAAAGAAGAATAAGGGTTATTACCGTTCCAAAATAAAAGCCAAGAAGCAGACATTTAATTATAGTGTTTAAAGGTATAATGCAAATTGATAAAAAAAATTATCAAAAATTTGCATAAATTCCTCAGTCTCTCATATAAGTTCTCCAGCGTCATAACCAGGGACCCTTGTTTTCTCTAAGGCAAAACCAACTGGTTGATGGCCACCCATAGCCACAGAGCTTCCAGTTGTACACGGATCACCAAGCATCACCAAAAATTTGAGGAAAATTTGTAACATCAAGAGGAAAAATTAGGTGTGAACTCTGGAGAAATGGAGGTATATAGATAAATTAGAGAAATCCAAGGTTAATTAGCATTCTTAGAGGAAAAGCGGAAAAAGTATGCAAGTAATAACAATCAGAGAAAATCGAAGACCTTTTAAAGTTTAACAAAGTGAATGTTGAAATAAAATAATTTGAAGTTTAAAGATAAAGTTGAATATTATCTCCAGAAAGCAGAACTAAAAGATAAAAATGCAGGAAATGTAGGAGGAGTAGGGAGATAAGATAACATTGAAGTCCAATCCAGATATACAGAGAACCAGTCTTGAAAAAAAGAACAAGGAACTCAAAGAAGAGGAATTTATAAAACAAATAACATTCTCTAATTTCTCAGAGTTGAAGGGCGTGTCATCAGAGTAAGATGATTCACCAAGTTCTAAGAAAGATAAAACAAGACAGATCTACACCTAGGTTTATCACTGGGCATTTTCGAAATACCACGGTTAAAGACAATATCCAGGAAACTTCCAGAGAGAAATGAGAAGACTATCTAGAAACAAAACATCTGACGCTAGGAAAGTCTCCTTTGAGAACCATGGGGCATGACACTGGAAAACATCCAAGAAAAAATATAATCATCCCATAATATTGATTCTGTGGTGAACCAAACTTATATATAAATAACTTATCGGAAGTCCTAGGTTTTCAATAAGGCATAGAAGACAATTATGTTTACAAAGCTGAGTATAGTTGTCAGTCTGAACAATTCTAAAGTACAGTAGAGAGAAGTTGGAGGTGGAATGTGGAAAGTTTTGTGAGATGGGCGAGGGATGGGTGATAATATCCCATACTTAAAAATGTGGGAGCCAAACATTACTGTCAATCGTAGGTGGAACAAGAAACGCAGACTGAAGTAAAGTAAAGGAATTAAAAACTGTGACATAAGTCTATTAATAGGAGGGAGAATGTGAAGATAGGGTTAGTATAAAATAACCAAATCCATACGTATCATAGCAGGGAGTCAACGGTGAACGTCTCATGTTGATAAGTCAAGAAACAGAGATATGTTGTTTAGAGGAATGGAGGTAATCACTAAAGACATTAAAATAATTAAAATAGTTGCTTCTCCAGAGCATGAGCAAAAGCAGGAAACTGCAACTTATGTAGACATTTTTTTTAACCAACAGGTAATATTCTATCTTGATATATTAAGGGAAAGTGGTATAATAATTATTTAGGTTTAGGGAAATACTTAAAAGACGAGGCTGAGTGCTTATTTGCCAGGTGTTAAGACAGGAAAGAACTACTGAAAGGTAATAAGCAGCACAATTCCTGGGGTTCACACGGAAATGAGAATGATTCTGGTTCTACATAGACTTGGTAACACAGGGGCATGGGGGGACTCTCAGGAGGCATACTGGGGCTCGATTAGCCCTACATTAAAGGCTTCTCTGGACCCAACCTAATAAACCCTCAAAAATCTCATAATAATCCAATTCCAAGTAATTAAGCTACGTGCGTAAACAAAATTAAACACTATTTAAAGAAATATCACAAATTGCTGTGACCAATAATGAAAAGTTAATTATGTCTGGCATCCAATCGAAAAATTATCTTGTGTGCAAAAAGTGAGTAAAATAGGATTCATAACCAGGAGAAAAATCAATCAGAAAAGACCTAAAAAGGACAGAAGTTTTGTAACTAAAGATGTGGGGGTTGAAGAGCTGTTATAAAAATGCTCCATTTATTCAGGGAGGTAGAAGGCAGCTTGGTGTGATGTGAAGAAAACTGGAAAATATAGAAAAAAGTAAAATAGAACTTCTAGAGATATAAACTATAGCAATCAAGACATTGCGGTATTGGCATGAGAATAAACATAGATAAATCGAAGCAGAAGAAAGCCCAGATACTAGATGCTCGTGTATCAACTCAACCGATTTTCAACAAAGATTTGAGACTATTCAATGGGCAAGGGAGAATCATTTCATAAATAACATTGAAACAATTATACATAAAAACAACTTTGATGTTTACCATCCACCATACACAAAAAGTAGCTTAAATACTTAAATACCAGGAAAAAAAAAAAGAAAGAAAATCTTTGTGATCTTACACTAGCAAAGATTTTTTTTTTTGATACAGCAGGAAAAAAATGCAATCTATAAAAGAAAAAAAAAATCGGTAAATAGTAATCAACACAAAAGATTTCTGTTCTTGGGGCACCTGGGTGGCTCAGCCAGTTAAGCAGCTGGCTCTTGATTGAGGCTCAGGTTGTCATCTCATGATTAGTGACATCGAGCCCCTAGTCGGGCTCTGTGCTGGCATCACAGAGCCTGCTTGGGATTCACTCTCTCCCTCTCTCTCTGCCCCTCCCCTGCTCACACTCACTCTTTCTCAAAATAAATAAATAAATATTTTTTAAAAAAAGAAAGATTTTTGTTCTTTGAAAGATAATGTTAAGGAAATGAAAAGATAAACCATGGACTAAGAAAAAATATTGGCAAGGGGTGCCTGGGTGGCTCAGTCGGTTAAGCGTCTGACTTTGGCCCAGGTCATGATCTCACTGTTCTAAGGTTTGAGCCCTGCGTTGGGCTCTGTGCTGACAGCTCAGAGCCTGGAGCCTGCTTCAGATTCAGTGTCCCCTTCTCTCTCTCTCCCCTTCCCCCAAGCACATTCTGTCTCTACCTCTCAAAAATAAAATAAAACATAAAAAAAATTAAAAAAAAGAAGAGATGTTGGCAAAATATATGTTAAAATGTGTATCAGATTTATATCCACACTATATGAATAACTCCTATGATTTGGTAATAGGAAAACAACCTAATAAAAATAGGACTGTTAAAAAATTCGAATAGCACTTCACTGAAGAAGACATATGGGTGACAAATAGGCACATGAAAAGATGTTCAAAATCATGGGTGATTAAGAAAATGCAAATTAACCCATCAGGTACTACTACACACACTAGAGTGTATAATATCAATGTCTCCCAGGCCGAGTGTTAGCAGAGATGTCGAACAACTGACGTCCTCACATATTTCTGACTGGAGTGTCAAATGTATAGCCGCTTTGGAAAAACATTGGTGGTTTCTTTTAAAGCTCAACATTCATTTACCATACGACCCAGAAATCTAATGGTAGGCACCTACGCGAGAGAAATTAGAACATGGCCGCAAAAAGATTCGTGCAAGAATATTCATAGGAGGCTTATTCATAATAGCCAAACACTAGAAACAGGGCAAATGTCCATCTAGAAACAACACAAGTGTCCATCAACCACTGAATGGATAAACAAACTGTTACATTATCTATCTGTTCGGATATTACTCAGCAGTAAAAATCAGTAACTACTGCTACCCATGGCAGCACGAATAAATCTTGAAATCCTTATGTAGAGCAAAAGAAGCCAGCCGCAAAAGACTACCTACTATATAGTTCCTTTTATAGGAAAGTTTGGAACAGAACAAAGAAGAGTAAAAGCAGAGGGGTGGTTGCCAGGGATGGGGCGGAGGGAACTGATTGCAAAAGTGCACAAGGGAACTTTAGAATAGATTCTATAGAATAAAAGTGAATGCCTGGGGAAGTAAGCCTGAGAGTTAGACATAGAACATTTATTGTTGTTTGGTTTTTTTCTTTTTTAAGTTTATTTATTTTGAGAGAGAGAGAGATGGAGAGCAAGCCAGGTAGAGAGGAACAGAGAGAGAGAGAGGGAGAGAGAGAACCACAAGCAGGCTCTGTGCTGTCGGCACAGAGCCCCACTTGGGGCTTGAACTACAAACCACAAGATCATGACCTGAGCTGAAATCAAGAGTCAGACACCTAACTGACTGAGCCACCTACGCGCCCCTAGAACATAGTTGTGTTTTTTTATCCCTTGAACTTCTATACTTTTATTTCCATGGGCATGTACAACATCACTTTAAAAAACTTATAAGGGGAAAAAAGATTGAACTTTTACCTGATTTGAACCACATCTTTCTGTGGCTAATCTGATTTCTGTTTTATTTCAGGGGTCAAATAAATAAGCTTAAGATGTTACCCAAAAACCCCACAAAAGCTTAATGGGAGAGTCCCATTCATGTGGACAAAAACAACCGACATGCCAAACTCTTTCTGAGTACCCTGAGGTAAGACCGGACAAAGGTCGAGATATGAGGTTACAATAAAATCACGATTTTTTAAAAAAAAAATGTATAATATAATCTTAAAGTTCTGGAAAAAATAAATGTACAGGAAGAGTCAAGAAATGCTTCGGTGAATGGTTTCTGCCTCACCGGGAAAGGAGGCCATGTACTTTTAAAATTGTTCAACTCTCGGTGATTTAATTTGCCCTTGTTTGGTGGATTTGTGTTTGTTTTATAGCAATCCCTACCTAAGTGATCTTGGTTTGCATTAGGTCCCTAGGAGGCTGTACTCACTTTATACTGAGCAAGACTCGTTCTATTTTGTACTCTCGTTACAACATGCGACGCAGATAAACTGCATTCACTTGATGGACTTGAATTCTAAGTATTTACCTTGTGAACTAGATGTCCTCAGAAGGTTGACTTGCATATCCTGGAGCAAAGAGGTTGTTTGAACAAACCTAGCCATGCAAATTTGTTTGTCAATAGACCCCAAATCTCTTCCAAGTAGTAGGAGTTTAAGAGTTTATGAATCAACGTGAACAGCTTGCTGATGATCATTTGACAGACTGGGAGGGAAATTGAGTTTACTTCAAATTTATGAACTGATGGAGCTATTCCTTATGATGATTAACAATGAGTCATAGAAGAAACCAAGGGTCATTCTAGGCACATGTGCCTAATGTCAGGTGTGGAGAGAGTGAGAACAGTTGTGGAAGAAGGAAAGGTCTCATGACAGTCTGTTAGCTAATTTTCATTTTTAAAGTGAAGACACAGACTGGAAAAATTTTAGGGCAAACTTAGTCCCGAAAACATCTCCAAAATGGGTGCTTTGTGAAAAGCCTGGGTCACAATCCCCAAAAGATTATTATTAATATAAGAAAGCAATAACTCAGAGGAAGCTGTAATAATATCACAATATGTTTACTTAATTTGGGGACTCAGAATAGAATATAAGTGCGGGAAGCAAAGGGCGCACACGCTGCTCTGATAATTGATGTTTTTACCTGAAAAACACATCATATACACATTCCAAGGCCCAGATGTGAAACACTTAGAAAAGTATATGAAAAGTAACTGAAGCAATTGTAACAGTAGATGGCTAAAGAGAAAAAAGACCCAGAACCAGTCTTCCAAAAGTGATTTTGTAATACAGTCAATGTTAATCACACTTAAAAAGAGTAATTAATAAAATAAATAATACTTAATGGGAGTTCTTTCAATGACCCGTTTGTCCAACAAATATTGATTGAGCATAGGCTATACCAAGCTCCTTTTAAAGCATTATTTTTTCCCCAACATCACAACAATCCTATGAAAGACGTACTGTTATCTTCCATGCTTTATGGATAAGTAGACCAAACATAGAGCATAAAAACTTCTCCAAGTGCCCACAGCCAATTAGTAGCAGACTTGGGAATCAAACCAAAGTATCTTGGTACCAAGAGTAGAAGTGTTGACTGCTAAGGTAAACAAGATATCATCAGGTAAAATCCAGCTTGTTCAATGATTAAATATTTTAAAAATCTGAATAGCTATACTATAAAATTTATGTTTAAAATTCTATTTTCCAGACAAAAATTAAAGTTTTGTTTCAAATTTTCTATTAATAGACCCACTGGGCTACTTTGGCCTGTAGCATACCGGAAAAGGACCCAGTGTTGCTTCCCCTCATTCTTACAAAGATACTTAAGAAATATCAATCTAACCATAATTATTAAGTTACTGTTTCTGCATTCCTCTACCTATAATTGCATAATGTTTAGCCCTAAAATCAGACACTATGGGCAATACAGACACATAAGAGTAGAGGACAATTGGAAATAGAAGATGAATACATATGAAATTAGAAATTACATTGGGAATAATTGTCTTGGTGATTCTGCCTGAGCAAGTGGTGACTATAACTGGATATAAGTAGCCCTTTGTACAGAAAAACAATTCTCAAAATGCGCTCCAAGAACACCCGAGGGCCCACAGTACCATATTCCTCAAGATCAAAACCAGGTTCCATGGTGCTTTATTCTCATTCTGTCCTGAGTGTACACCGGCATTTTGCAATATTATGTGCTTAGAATGTAACCTCCTAACTTTTGCAACTCCAGCCAAGTGGGAAATCTCAAGGAAAGACCATTGAGCTGGGGACGTGGAACCATAGGACGGGCTTTTAATGTTCGTGAAAATGGTCCGTGTTAGCAAGCACTCTTGTCTTCTACACCCGTGGTTGTCCAATCTGAGTCTGCATCAGAGTCACCTGGAGGGGGGCTTGTTAAAACACGATTGCTGGGTCCCACCTCCAGATATCCTGATTCGGTGTTCTGAATGCCGAATCACCGTTCTCAGCTGTCGACCAGCCGAACTCTGACTTCTATCTGACTGGCGAGGCTTCAGATGGTAAAACCAAGTGTGTGACCTCCTCTAAACTTTTCAACTTCCTGCGGCTTGTCCTCATACAGGGCTCTTCAAAACCTCACTCCTTGGGCTCACTGCTCTCAGATAAGTATGTGTGGAAAAACTTTAGAAACATTTGACATTAAAGGTTCTTTCTAGATGTTCACGCGTTGGTTATGTTACTTGACGTTGGAAGGTTTAGTCCTGAAGTGATTCATTGGAATTGCAGATTATACAGGTGAAACCCCATGGAGCATAAGCAAATATCTGGGAGGCACCTTCAAAACTGTTACAGTCTTAGGTAAAAGAGGTGAAGTGTTTAAATAAAAATATTATCTGTAATTGCTAAGAATATGCGTTTTGCGATACGTGGAGGTGCACACCGCGCCCAACGGAATTCCACGAGGCCGAGAAGTCTTTGAGGGCCTGTTGTCTTAACAGAACCCTTGCCAGTATCCTGACGGAATTAGGAAGTCCTCCTTGAGCTGCCCTCCAGACATGAGCACACACAAAGGAAGGCTTCATCTGAAATCCTAAGCAAATAAAAGTCAAGTGAGGAAAGTGGAACATGAAATTTTAGAATTGGCAGGCAGCAACTGTTTGCAACCTTGAAGATAGTTTTTAACTAAGAGTGGGGGGTTCAACGAAACTGCAATTTTGACAATGAAATGCCGCCTACAGGTGAAGATTTTACCTGGAAGGAGATCTAAAGTGCAGTTCTTTAACTGAGGGTAATAGGCACGAAAGGCATATACGCCAAAATCCCGGGGGGCAGGGAATAATCTGCAGAACAGAAGGAAAGGAGAGACTTGACTTTGGTGGGGGAACTCTAGAGGACTCCTTTAGATGGGCTGTGGTTACAGAGCCATTTTCCTTGCTTCTCCCTTAGGTACTTAGCATTTCCACCGAGAGATTTTTGCTCCCTAAACAATTTCAGGCTTCTGTGAAGCTGTCAGCATTGACGTGCTGACATTTTACCTGCTCTTTTTATAGGTATCCTTGCTCAGAGCCAGCATTCTCAATTGTTTCTAAACCAAGAACTTCACAAGAATTCCAAAGCCACTCGTGCCTTGACCATTCAATTTATCCGAGTTTATTCAACAGGAGACTGTAAGGTGCCCACTGGGTATATATTCAATACTTTGAGGAAAGAGAAAGAAGCATTTGACATGCAGTCTGCCCCGAAGGGTCTCATATATGGTCTGGCAGAACAAATAAGTTGCCTACATTTATTCGGATAAAATAGGGATGACAGTGATGATCATGGCAAGCAAGGCAAATGTAAGGTACAAGGAGAGTGAAGTGAAGGGGTGGGGTCAGGAAAGGTTTGGAGAAAGAAGGGCTGTTTAAACTGAACTTTGAAGAACAGGCAGAATCTGGACATGCAAAGATAAGAGAGGGCAGTGTGTCACTCTTGCCTGGATGACAGTTCGTATGTGCAAAGCAAACCCGCTCAGTACCCCAGAATCAACCCCTCTGTGAGTTAGGTCACCTCATTCGCATCACACATCCCCCAAATAACAATCGATTTGGAGTGCCAGTAACATCTTTGTCTAGAAATATTTTTATAGAGGTTTTTTTTTTTCTTCCCTGGATATTCCATTTCCTAGTGTGAAATCCAGCACTCCATAGCACAAATTCACGTTTGTGCTGTGTCTAGAGTAAATTTTTTAAAACAGCTGTGCTGAGATTTATGTTATTTGTATACAAATGATGCATTTGACATGGGAAAGGGCTCTACAAATCCGGCTGCCCCTAGACTCTTTGGGGAGGATAACAGAGAAATCACCCCTGGTGTAAATTTCATATCCTCGGGTCGATCCCAACGATACATTTCCAGTTGAATGGTTTCATCGCAGAGAAAAAACAGTTGGATTAAAAACAAGAGAGGCATAGATAAGGAGGAGGAAGAAGAGGAAGTCAAGGAAAAAAAGCCCAAATGCAAGAAAATGAAGGAGGAAGTTGTCTGGAAATGAGAAAAGCATAGCAGGGGCAAAGGTAGAGATGGAAGGGAAGATAGCATGGGGGGACAAGAAGACTTTGTAAAGCAATGCAAACCCTTTCGCCTGTCCTTACTGCAAAGTGCCATGGACTCTCCTAGGGAGGTTGCTCCCCATGGACACACCCATTATCAGGACTTCAAACCATCTGTCTGGCCCAGCCTTTGGCATTCCTGTCCTTGTGGGATAGAGGAAAGACAGACAGAATGCATGGGCTGGAGGAGGCGATGCATGCCAGGGAAGCCTGTGAGGATTGGAGGAAAGAGACCACTCTGGCCCCAAGAGCCAGACACCTGTGTAAACTGCAGGAAGCTGAGAGGAGCCCAGCTGAGCTGATGGAGACACCACATGCACGCGGCTGTAGGAGGCAAAGTCAAACAGAGACAAAGGCAGGCGCGCACATGTGTGTGTGTGCAAGCACACACACACATACACACACGCGGGGAAATGAGGCAGACTGATCCGGGAAAGGGCAGAGAAACATTGAGAGGGAAAAACAAATATTAAGACAAGGAAAATTACCACTGCCCCCCCCAAAGTGCTAAAGGAATATGGTTATTTCTAAATAATGCCCTTGTATTGCATTTTCATAGAAATTTATTTGCCAAAGCAAAAAAGTATAGACAGTACCCTTCACTGGGTTAAGAGGACCCAATTAATTGCACTTAATAACTTGTCAAATAGCTAGACAGATGGAAGCTCACTTTAAAAAAAAAAAAACAACCTATACCTGTTTTGTATAATGCATGTGCCCGGGCCCCACCCCAAATCTACCGAATCGGAATCTCTGGGCCCGAAGGCTAAATCGTGGGGGATACTGATGTCCTCTCCCACTGAAGAGCTTCTGAGACATTGGGAGTGCTTTGCATTCCCGTTAGAAGAACACAGAGCCTGTCTCTGGGAAATGAAACTGTTTACCTGCTCTGTGTTCTAAAGGGAGCACGTCCAACGCACACCCAAACGTACAGAGGGAGACAGTGATAAAGATCTTGAAATCTGAATTCTTAGAAAAAAAAACGGTATATGATGTAAGCAAGTTAACACCAGAGACTTTCGCAAATGCTCTAATCTAATATCCTTAAGGTGTAATGATTCTCCGCTTACTTAAGCATATATAGTCTCATGTTTTTGGTACATGGGCAAAGTCCGAGATAGTGTTTCCCAAAGTATGCTCCATGGTCTGCTAACTTCCCAGAAGGCTCTCTGGAGAAAAAAAGTTAAAGGAGATCGAAAACTGTTCCCGATTTTCCCCAGCATCCCCACCCATACACCAACCACCATGCCCCAATGAATATTAGTATTTAAGACATTTTTAAGAACCCATTTAAACTGTTTCAAAAATGATTTTCCAAACTTATGTAAGCCAATTTGCAATACAATGCCTGTGAGTGTCATAAGGAACTAGTATTGCAAGAAATTCACTTTGAAAAAGCTTTGGAACATGGGGGCACCTGGATGGGTCATTTGGTTAAGCATACAACTTCGGCTCATGACCTCATGGTCCGTGAGTTCGAGCCCCACTTTGGGCTCTGCACTGATGGTGCAGAGCCTGCTTGGGATATCTCTCTCTGTCTCTCTCTCCCTCTCTCTCCACCCCTCCTCCACTGGCTCTCACTCTCTCAAAATAAATAAACTTTAAAAAAATATTAATGAAATAAATTAATTAATAATAAAAAGCCTTGAAACCTTGTATGAAGAAAGTAACTGGTCTTCACATTTTTTTAAAAAAAGCAAAGCCAGTGATTTGCCAAATTATAAAGCACAGCAACAACACAGGCCTATGTTAAAAACGCACACACTGGTGTGCAGTATTTTCCATACTCTATGTTCCTAGACTACCTTAGATGAAGATCAAACGAAATTATTTTTGATTGGTTAAAAAAAAAGCTTCCTGAGGAATTTGAGCTAAACACAGCTCATGGGCATATGAGACAAGAAAACACTACTTGGGCTAATCTGCAGGACACACATGCCTAAGGACATTGTGAAAAGAAAGCCACGGTAGGAGATTAACTTGGAGGAGCCTCTTCTCCGATGATCAGGAGGCCCTGCTGCCCATTGGGTTGCCGTATAGAGTGGGATCAGGTCCTGTATGGTCCCTGTCCCTTCTCTTAGCAGTTTGTCTTGGTCCCTTTTGCGCGTGCAGCCAGCACACAAGGGGGGTGACTGGAGGTGGATCGGATCAGCTGTTGGTGAAAATACCGGGTTGATTCATAAATGCCTAACTCACCAGCTCACACAGGTGTGTCACAGACGCAAAGCTAGCTTGATAGGCCCTCAGAGAGCCTCTGAAGGTGGGGCAAAACTGGCTTTAGCAAGGAACGCAGGATGAGAGACAAACGTCTCGTGAGGGGAATTGGGAAGACGGAAGCTAGCAAGGTAAGAAAATACAAACTTTCATTTCTAGTCTAAATGGGCCAAGTGAAGGAAAACTTCACGAGTCGTTCATGAGTGGCATACATAATTGGTACTGTAAAATGAGCGAATAAAATGATTGTTTAAAAGTTGGGCTTTTTATCATGGAGGTGGCTTTTACGCATGGTTTTAGAGCCAACGGTTGCTAGGAAATATGACCGAACGAGGAAACAGACTGTGAGTGATATTTGGGGTGCGTGCAAGATACGGGCGGGGTGGGCAAGATGATCCAACGTAACTAAACGTAACCAAACACATTTCTTGTCCCTAGTTGATTTGGTTCCAAGTCTTTATTTTGAAATTTCCAATGCACACCTTTCTAACTTGGTTTTAGAATATGAAACCCGATATGCATTCCTTCTAAAACCTAGTGTCTGCGCGATGGATGGTGGTGGTGAGAGAGAACAATCCAGCAAGAAAACAATGAAAAACTCCATTACGTTGTCCATCGGGTCAAGATTCTGTTAATTACATCTCAGTTTTCTCCTTAATAGAGACAGGTGTGGTTTTACTCCATGTAAAAATACCAGATAATCTTCTAACAGTGACAAAGCTACGTACTGTTGTTTGTCGATTCCTGCTGCTCTTTCTTTCCTCAAACTTCTCCCCTGTCCCACCCATGAATATTTCAGCACAGTACTAAGCCAGCAGCTGGGGCCATCAGAGCATAGCAGCTGACTCCTCTGGGTGCTAAGGAAAAAAATCACCACCACCACCACTACCACTTCAGTCATGGAAATGGAGTGATGTTTTTTGAAGCAGTCTCTGTGTGAAACGTGCTACAGACACAGACCTACTTGGAGTTCTCCTGTGTGGCTTCATTGAGACTCAGAAGAGTCCTTGCTAAAGACGAAAAAAAAGTCTTTGTTACCTTTGAATTGATTGGGTTACTCAAACTGATGGTCTAGGGGAGTGAAAGTATCTATTGATCTGTGGATGAAAGAAGTATGTATAGATTTATATAATGTTAGGGGAGAAATATATAAATGTATAAAGCAAACCATAAAGAAATACGCAGAGGCTAATCCCGTTTTGTTAAAGTAAGTAATCCCTGTTTCCATGAAAAATGTATTGTAGGTAATACCCTGCTAAAATGATCGTCTCAATGCGTTAGCCTTAACAGGATAGACTCAGAATGAGTATGAGATAGGCCTTCAGAATTTCTGACTTTAGAAATGAAACAGTCAAGTACCAGCTCTACAGTTCTAGATCATTTGCCACAGGACCTCTCACTCACGCTGAGAACATAGCGAAGGGGGTTTTCAGGAAGATACTGGAGAGAGCCATTCCTAGGCTCCAAGTTCTGCTCCTCCAAAGCAAGCGATAAGAAGTGCCATGCTTTTCACCTCTAGTCTTGTCACATGGGCTTCCATGGGATTACTCAGACAGCTTAGAGTACATTCTTTGTCTTTAGGAAACACGGAGGACTAGTAACTAACACACACCGAGAGTGTTAAAACCGTGTAGCAATGGGGTAGAGATAGCTGCTTTGGGATTAGTCTATTGTCCTAGAGTTTGTTGAGGTAAAAGACATGTGAGTGTTTCTCATGGACAAGAGGTGAACCACATGTAAAAGCAGGCTAATAAAGGCTGGTATTAGGTCCTTTAAATTTTTTTTAATGTTCATTTATTTTTGAGAAAGAAAGAGAGAGAGAGAGAGAGAGGGAGAGAGAGAGAGAGAATGAGCAGGGGAGGGGCAGAGAGAGAGGGAGACAGAATCTGAAGCAGGCTCCAGGCACTGAGCTGTCAGCACAGAGCCTGGCTCAGGGCTCAAACTCACCAATGTGATCATGACCTGTGCCAAGGTCGGACACTTAACCGACTGAGACACTTCACTGAGGACTTTCACTTGAGTCCTTTAAAATAAAAGTATCCAGAGGAACAAAGGACTGAACACCAAGAAGCTGAAAACAGGCACCTGGACTCCTAGAAGTTGTGGAAGTAGTTGCAAATAACCATCCCAGATAGAATTGCATATAGCCCTACATGGTGGGAATCTCTGAGAACTAACAAAAACGTTCAAAAAAAGAAAAAGTATTAACCTTTAACCAGGGCGTTTTTGAAAGTGAAAATGGGAGCTACTAATAATTATTCTGGGACCATAAACATAAACCATCATTATCCCAAGAAAACTGGAAAGAATGGTTATTCTATGGAGAGCCCGGGTGGCTCAGTTGGTTGAGCGACCAACTCTTGATTTCAGCTCAGGTCATCATCCAAAGGTCATGGGATTGAGCTCCACATTGGGCTCTACGTTCAGTGTGGAGCCTGCTTAAGACTCTCTCTCTCTCTCTCTCTCTCTCTCTCTCTCTCTCTCTCTCTCTTTCTCCCCCTCTCCTCTACTCCTAATGTTTACTATCTGTCATGCAGACAACCTCATGCTGATTATGACAGCACTCACTATTTAAGATCGTGCCCATATCCCCTTGGCAGACCATGAAGGGGTGAGAAAAGGATAAACAATGAAAAAGAAGAGAGAAAAGGACCGTATCCCCCATTCCCAAGAGTTACTTTGTTGTCTATTATTTAGTCTTGAAACTTAAAGAGATTTTAAGCTAGTCTTTGGCTGCTAATTTCTAATTCTACTGCAGTACATTTAAAGAATATTGTCCACATATTGATTTATTGAAACTTTTCAGTGGTTTAATACTTTTGTAAAAGCTGTTCATGTTTGAAGACAAGTAGTATTCTCTGTTTGCTGGGGTAGAGTTCTTTATATATTACCAACCTAAACCTCATACATTACATGAAAACTAACTCAAAATGGACCATAGATAGGTGCCTAGGTGTGTCCGTTGGTTGGGTGTCTGACTTCGACTCAGGTCATGATCTCAAGGTCTGTGAGTTCAAGCTCTGCATTGGGCTCTGTGCTGACACACACCCAGTCTCTTCAGGCTGAGACTGAAGCCTGCTTTGGATTCTGTGTCTCCTCTTGTTCTGCCCCTCCCCTGCTCATGCTCTGTCTCTGTCTCTCTCTCTCTCTCAAAAATAAATGTTAAAACATTTCTTAAATGGACCATAGATTCAAATAAAATCATAAAACTACAAAACTTTTCAAAGATAACATAGGAGATCATCCAGACCGAGGACTTAATGAAGAATTCTTAGACAAATGACCAAAAGCATGATCCATGAAAGGAAAAAAATATCAGTAAATTAAACTATATCAAAATTAAAGTCTTTTTCCTGCAAAGACTCTGTTAAGGGAATATAAAGACAAGTTGCAGATTAGGAAAAAATATTTGCAAATGACGTATTTGACAAAGGACTAGAACATATAAAGAACTCCCAAACTCAACAATATATGAGCAGACAATCCAATTAGTCAATGGACAAAGACACAAAGGGAGAAATTTCACCAAAAAGAATATATGAATGGTGAATACACACATGAGAACATGTGATACTACTAGCCATTAGGGAAATGTAAATTAAGACCATGATGGCACATAATTTAATTTTTAAAATTAAAAATAATGACAATGCCAAATCCTGGTGAGGATGTGGAGAAGGTAGAAAAAAAAAACCAATGTGGAGAAAATGGATTTCTCATACATTCCTGGTGGGAAATAGTTTGGAAGTTTCTTTACTATAACTAACCATATACTTACCATATAAGCTCAAAATTGTACTCCTGAGTATCTATCCCAGAGAAATAAAAATATATCTGTACAAAAATCTATATTTGACTATTCACAGCATATTTATTTGAAATGTTCAAAATATCCTTCCAGAGATGGATACACTGTGATATAGCCATACCATGGAAGACCAGTCAGCAATAAAAAGAAGCAAACTCTTGATACATACAACAACTTAGATGGAGCTTATGGTCAGCACACTGAGTGAAAAAAAGACAATTTCAAATGATTACATATTATATGATTCTACTTATATAACACTTAAAATGATAAAATTATAGAGGGGGAAAATATTGGCGTTACCCAAGGTTAGGGATGGTAGAGAGAAAGGAGCAAAGTGGATCTCATGAGGAAGTCTTTATCATGGTGTAATAGTTCTGTATCTTGATTGTGGTGGTGGTTACACAAATCTACATAGGTGATAAAATACCCAGAACTACACTCACACACATCGATGTTAAATTCCTAGGGTTTATATTGTACTATATTTACATTAGATGTGGCCATTGAGGGCAGAGTACCTGAGACCTCTCTTTACTGTCTTTGCAGTTTCTTGACTCTGTAATTATTTCAAAATAAAAAGTTTTAAAATTTTTCATGAGGAGTATAAACTCTGAAATAACAACTCCACAAGTTGTAAATCAACAGGTCTAAGAAGATCAAGGAATGACCAAATCGCTCTGTGCTCTGCTAGCCATTTTTAATAGTTGAAGGTAACAGAAGATTGAGATTTGCCCAAGTTATGTATCCTAGTAAGATTATTTCTGAAAAGCAAGTTATTGGGGAGAAAGGGGTTTCTGTACTTCCACCGTTCACAAAAGGTTAATAATATTATTATATGTGACACTTCTGTATATATTTGTACAGCAGCTTTAGGACAGGCAGAGTGAACCAGAAGTCTTTTTTAAGTTTGACAGACCCAGAAGATTAATGATGAATTCAACTCTGCTTCTGCTTTGCTTGACTGCCAAGAGATTTCTGGGTGTCACACGGCAAACTTAGTGAGTCTGATTGAAGAAATATTTATAAAATGAAACAATCAGTTGAGAAGAAGAGCATGTAATTATCACTGACAATCGAACAAACATGGTGAAAGCCATGAGTGATTTAGGAAGGAACCCCCAGCATATGAGGCTGTGTTCTCACCCGTTATTTGTGTCCATTTTTTTTTTTTTTTTTTTGGTTGGAAGATGGTAAATCTGATAGTCCACCTTGGCTAGAAGAGGATGTCTCCAGGTATTTGCTTTTAAACATACTAATTCATGTAATGGAAACTCCAGTAGAATTTCAGGACTTAGGATATGACATTCAGATAAATGCTATGAAAATTGGTCTTTAAGGTGGAAGACATTTTTGGTTAGTGCTTCAGAGTCTTTCTTCATGATTAACTTCTATATCTGTGTTTGTTCTTCACGTTTGAGTCTAAAGACCATCCTAAACATTTGAAGTTTTTCCTTTGTAATGAATTCCATGGGGGAAAGGCAGGGCAGCATAAACAGAAGCAGTTTTTTGGGAGTGTGTGAACTGTAAATCAGAAACAGGCTTTAATCTATGACATACAATTGATGTTCTCTTTGTCAGTGATTTAAAGTGGGGCACATTTATTCAATCAGAATGGCTTCGTGGATAGAAGATTGGGAGGAGATTCTACTTGCGTAGAGCCTAATGCAGCATCTACCCCTAAACCAGCCGCGTGACCGCACAAGCCATATCACTGCTTTACACCTCTGAGTTGTTTTTTTTTTTTTTCACTGTAAAATGATGTAGCTACATAACATTAATAATCCTCATATAACCACCAAAACTTTATTCAAATTCTTGAAAAAACAATATGGCGGGAGGTTGGGGGGGAGGATGGGAACAAAAATTTTATACAAAGGGATGGAAGTTTAGATTTAAGCCCAGTGGAGAAAGGGACAGTGAGCTGACCAAGGATGTGTGAAAGGATTGACCTGGGTTGCTTAGGAACCAGCTGAGCACAGGATTCTTTGGTCTCTGTTTGCAGGAAAAGGTGTTTTTTTGGTTGTTGTTTTCTTTTGTTTGTTTGTTTTTGCAATAGCTCTCAGCAAATATTTTTCTTATATGTCATGTCTACTACGTTTTAGTGACCAGAGAGCCAGTATTGGGTAAATGAATGAAGAGATCATTAGATGAGGGTTGACAGCTGGGACTCATTCGTTACCTCTAAAGTATGTTTCAACCCGGAGACTCTGTATTACGTCACAAGAAGGAAGGTGGAAAGGCTTAAGGGCACAGAGATCAAGGAAAAATTAATTTACATCTGAAGAACCAAGGAGGCTTGATGAAGTCAAGAACTGAGCTTTGATGTGTGCCTGCCATTTAATGTTCGTTCTAGTCTGATCGTGTGTGTCACAATCAACAATCAAGAAATAATCTCAGAAGCAACTCTTGAAGACTACTAGCATGTGGTTGTCGCGGGCTTTCTTGGGTGGTGTGGCTGGCAGTCTCACACGTTCTTTCAGGTAACTTTCTGAACCTCCTGTTTAGACAGGTCATTTTCTCTTCTAAATCTCACTGAGAACCGCTACGACTATTCTCGGCTCCCATGGGTGCACTCTTCTGTCCAGGCCGCCCTTCACCAGCCCCACACCGGGCAGAGAGGGCCAACATGGCCTCCACCCTGCCCTGAGGCTTTGCGGGTCCCTCTAGGATCACCCAGGGACCCAAACCTTGCATGGCCCTCCCTTTCCCCCTTAGGGATTGCACGCAGAGCTCTGAGACACAGGATTCATTTCTCCCTCTGACCACTGGTCTCCTGAAATACTCTTGAGAAGAATTTCCAGTGTAAAAACTGTCCATTGCAATATAGTATGAGCCCTTTGAAGGGTCAGATAAATGCAGTTGCTTAAAACTAAAATTAAATATATGTCATAAACAAAAATATACACCATCTATTGATAATTTGGCAGAGGGGATGGTTGGATAGAGACCCTGTAATTTTCCCCTTTGCTCTTGGCTATGAGCCCTGTTTCCACTGACTTAGTTCAGCTAATGAATTGTCTTGCTGTTGTGAATAGGTTTTATATGTCCCGTACCATGTCAGCCCAGACATGAAAATGCCACCCGTTCTCTTTCTCCCAAAACATGCGTGTTTATAGCAGACTTCTCCGAACATTTAAGAATAACAAGAAGGGGCCTCATCACAGGTAATTCAACGTGTGAGACTCATGTTCACTGTTCTCAAAAGTCCCCTGGCTAATTCCTACAAATCCCCTTAGAAAGCAGAAGGATCCCAGAGTGAAACAAGACCAGAAGGGAAAGGACTTGAAAGGACTAAGAATGTAGAGTCAAGTTAGCCTGAAAGACCCTAATAGCAAAAAAACAGACTGGGGACAGACCTTATATTGAAGATCTTTAACCATATCGACTACTTCTCCTCTCCTTATCCTATAACATTCAAACTGCCCAGAGAAAACTATGATGAAGACTTACAGGTATTTCTTTGATCTATGTATATATAGATCCGTTGTTTTCAGTAGTAGAATTACAGTATGAAATTTAAGGTCATTGGCATTCACACTGCTTCGGTAAAGATGATGCAAAAACACAAAGAAATAGAAACTAGTTGTCTCACAAATGTTCATAAAATCTTAAAGTACTTTAACTTTACATATGAATACATATTGCTCTAGTTTCCATTCGTTTTCGTTTTCTTTCCAAATCTCTCTAAGTAAATATTTATACACACATGACACACATACATGATGTTGTTACGTTACATAACAACCGGATCGTTCATTTACTATTTCAAATAAGCCTCACTGTAGCCCTGGAGCTTAGGGAGAAACCAGTGCGGTGGTTCCCATTTTGGGATTAGGGAAACGGATGCACAGAAGGGTTAAATGCCTTCCTTCCCACAAGGTCACAGAGAGAATCTATACCGGGAGAGAGAGAACGGGTCTCTCCTTCACTGCGTACAGTTTTATATGTTAACCATCATGCACATGCTAAGTCAATGGATGCTGGCACTTTACATAAATATATGATGATGCAGTGCTATATGTAATAAAAATCTGAAGCATGAAATGTGGAAGCAATTCAAGAAAACAGATCTCACATTTTTGCCTTTGTCAGAGTCAGAACCTGACATGCTCTGATTAAAATTCAACATCTGCAGGCATTTAAAATTAAAATACACAGGTATTCATGTT
Source organism: Paguma larvata (assembly GCA_030068075.1). Lineage (NCBI taxonomy): Eukaryota > Metazoa > Chordata > Mammalia > Carnivora > Viverridae > Paguma > Paguma larvata. The sequence continues at coordinate 4,240,709 of CM057827.1, forward strand.
TTCCTCCTTCCACAATGTTTTATTGCTGCTTTTTTCATCTTAAATATTAAAAACATTACATTATTTTATTTCAAATGTCGAACTTCATGTCTCAGTATATTACGCATTGCCCTTTCACCTCTGAGCTCTGGTTCAAATCCAGCTCTTAGCTGAGGAAATAAAAAACATCTGAAAATATTTAGTAGACTCATCTCCAGGCCTAATGGACTACAGTTTACATTAACTTGACAAACACAACAAACAAACAGGTTGGCCACAAATTAAAATGTTTAGGTGAAAACATTCAGGAAGGAACAGTACAGAAAGGGGTCTCGGGCAGACCTGAAAGCTGTGCCTTTATTCCACAGAGAATGTGAAACGAAGACGGAGACAAATCTGGCCTGCACCTGTCCCACCCAAAACAGGTGAATGAAGGATCCAGGTTGTAGAAATCCACCTCCTCCATTTTCTGGTGGGGAAACCGCCATTTGGAAGGAGACAGGGGGATGGAGGAATAAGAGAAAGCACCCCTCGAATAAATCATCAGCTGCCTCACATTGCTTTTCTGTTCGTGCAAACATCATTTATCCAGGCATGCGCTGAACCCAAACACTTTGCGAGGTACCTTTTCACGGTACTTACGGCATGCCAGGAAAATAATAAAGGTAACCCCGGCCCAGAGACCAATCAAAGGAAAAAGCCTGTTTCTTCTCTCAAGGACCAACTTTGATGAATGAGTTCATATTTCATGATTTAAAAACAAAGAAGCAATCGGCCACTTCATGTTAAATCTGCTACCCTCTCCGGCAGTGAGCAACCAAGAGCCTTCAGGGGCAAGGGATCCTGAGGAGGACAGGCTCCATATAAAAACATCCTGATTTTTTTAATGTTCAATGCCATGTAGTTCAAAAACTACGTACGTGCAGGCCGCCAGTGTCTCTGCTGTACAGCTCCTCTCCAGGCCTCATATTTCCTGATGGATGGGTCTGTGCCCCTTCTTCCAGCCCCACCTCCTCCCTTCCCCACCAACTCATCTTCTAGAAGGCACTAGACAGTGACGACTGCAAGGGGAGCTAGTAAATCTAATCCCTAAGTCAGAAGTTCAGCGTATAAAATTATCTTGGGAAATCTCTTTAAAATGCAATTTCCCAGGCCCAAGCTCAGAGATTCTGATTCTGAAGGTTTGACGTAGGGCCTGGAAATGTGCGTTTTAAAGGCTCTGAGGAGATGCTGATGCAGGCGGCCTGGGGCTCACACTTTGGGAAGTGTGGACCAGACTTTTGTTCTCAGTAGCTTCCTTCAGGTGAGGGCAAAAAGGACCAACGGAGTGGAAACATCCACACCCATCCTTGCTTCCTGTCCTCTGCCTTTAGGGCTGACCGTCCAGAAAAGTTTCAGTGAGGACAGAGGATCTGGTACAGTTGAGGAGCAGCAAACTGGGTATTTCAGGTGACAGGGACCAGTAACCAGGTGTATCCCACCCCAAGTCTCCTTGAGCCAGCAGTGCACACCTTCCCTGACTCCATTCTTAGCAGAATATCCCACTGTCTAATGCCCTACACCAGCAGAAAGCTCTCCCTCCCAGCCCACCGGCATTCTTGATCTTGGAGCCATTTTTGCTTTTAATTCTCCGCTCAACAGCAACAGGCGACATCAGGCGCCACCCTTGGATAGTATAGAACCAGTTATATGGTGTTAAGTGACACACTAAAAAAGGCCACGGGAAGGGAAACACTAAATGCGAGTGTGCTCTGAATCAAGCTTTTGTAGTAATTCTTCAGTGGTTTGAATTCTGATTTATGATAACAGTTTGAAAGGTCTTCTGTAGATGCTTTCAGCTTCTCAGTGGTGCAACTCGAAAAAGTTTATTCTCGCATACTTTGCGTGTGAAGTTTCTGCCAAACCTCAAATGGCCTTTCTCTTTTCTTTTTTTTCCCCCCTGACAAATACCTAGAGACAGAGCTGCACTCAAACATTCAGATTCGGTAGCATTAACTCCAGTTACATAGCTGACATCCCACTCAAAGAAGGGGATGAAAATCGCAAAAACCTTCAGTTTCACTTAATTTAATATTTGACAAATCCCTCAAAGAACAACCGAGATATTGTCACCAAGTATTTTCAGTTGTGTCTTTACCCCATCTGTGCCTGGAGTTTGTACGTGAACATCTTAAGAGGTAATAAATCCTCCTTTACTGACACCCAGACCCTAACAGGGACTGTGTCAGACAGATGGTATGAGTCCCTGAGTGCTCATCTGGTTCCAAGGCAGGTACCTCAGTGATGGGAGACCGTAGGGTTCATTTCGAATTGTCTTTTGCACTGTCTTCACCGTAAGATGCCTTTAAGTCAAGGCTGGTCAGATGAAAAAACAAATTGAGGGTTGCTGGAGGGGAGATGGGTGGGAGGATGACCTAATAGGTGAGGGCACTTGCTGGGATGAGCACTGGATATCGTATGTAAGAGATGAATCACTGGGTTCTACTCCTCAAGCCAAGGCTACACTGTCTGTTAACTAATTTGAATTTAAATTTTTAAAAATGGGGGGAGAAAAGCAAAGAGAAAACATATTCCCCTCCATTTAGGAATTGAATGAGATCAACTCAGGTGCTGAACTCACCTCTGGCACATGTGATCATGACTAGACAATCAAGTGACAGAGAACAAATTTCCATAGAGGGGACTGATGTGGGCGATGACGGTGGTGTTTTCCCTGTTGTCTTTTTTTTTTTTTTTCTTTTTCCTCCTTGGAACGCCAATACCAGGAAATTGGTATTTTTCTTGTGTTGGACATTGCTATTTTAGGCCCCTCGCAATGTACAGATGCATTTCACACTTTCCAGAAGTGTTTTGTTATTAGGAATACCACAAAGTGGGGACAAGAGTATGCTCTCTCAAAGAGTATTTTTCAAGAATAAGATACAAGCAATTTTCATTGGTAAAAGTTAACTCATATTTGCTTACTTAACCAACCAGCAATCATTGATCAAGACTCCATTATTTCCACACTACTGTACTCTATATTAATAAAAGCATAACACTATAGGGGTATCTGGGGGGCTCAGTCAGTTACGTGTCCCACTCTTGATTTCGGCTCAGGTCATGGTCTCAGGGTCCGTGGGATCCAGCTCTGCGTTATCAGTGTGGAGCTTGTTTGGGGTTTTCTCTCTCCTTCTCTCTGCTCCTCCCCACTCTCTCTCTCTCTCTTTCTCAAAGTAAATAAATAAACTTAAAAAAAAATCTAGGTAAACACTCAAGACTTACTTCTGAGAGGAACAATCATAACTCCAACTTCCAGCACTGTGTATGACTGGTCCTTGACAGATATTTAATCATTTCTTACATACACAATAAATGAATCTTAAATATGGAGGGACAGATTGGAAATTCTATAGATCTGATCACAGACGGTGTGTGGCATTTCTCGACCTCCTTCAAACACGGAACCCCACTTTCAGGAAGCTCCTCGGCAAATCATGTTCCACAGATCTCGCTTTGGGAATACTAGCTTGGACACACTTCAGTGAGAGAGGTCAAATTTCTACCAGGTATTGCAAGGAGCAAGGAATGGGAGGAAGGAAGGAAGGAAGGAAGGAAGGAAGGAAGGAAGGAAGGAAGGAAGGAAGGAAGGAAGGAAGGAAGGAAGGAAGGAGGGAAGGAAGGAAGGGAGGGAGGGAGGGAGGAAAAGGGAAGGAAGTCCAGGCAGAGAAAAGAACAGAAGAATAAGGTAGAGGTCAAAACTAACCTAGAACATGGCAAGGAAATTTACCTAAAAATGGCTATAACTTAAATCACTAGAGAGTTACCTGGTAATGTTTATAACATTCTGCCTGGCCCGATAATACCTCTTGTCACCAAAATAGACAGGGAAAGCCTGAGGTAACCTTGTGGCATACAATGAGCACGTGGATCTATACCCTCCTGGAAAACTAGCAATCAGTTAAACCATATATGGGGTCTAGAGCACAAACCACCAAGCCTAATGGTTTCGTGTTAGAAACGTCTATAGAAGTTTAGGGGGACAGTGGTAAAGAAATGGAGGGAAAGATCAGAGAAACTCTTATGTTTATCCCTTTTTTTCAAAGTAAGAGACACCAATCATTACAACATTTGAGGTTCTAGATGTTGTTTCTTCCCTGATTTTTCTACATCTCAAAATAGCCTTTTAAGGGTGCAATCCTTTCTTATATCTCTTTTGCTTCCATTTTTTTTCCAGCTGCTTTTACTTCCAAACGAACCTTCAGAAAAAGTTTCGGTTTGTGACAGGATTTTGATAGTTGGCTTCTTCTGTCCAGTCCTGAATGAGCAGTGGACGAGTGGGTGTATGCTGAGTGAATCACCTACATCCTTTATTAAGTTTCCTTTTTTGCAATAAAGGGAGTGAACTAAAAGACAGTCTTTAAAGATTGACACAGCCTTCCTTCTAAGAGAGCTATTTTTGATATTAAGACAAGTCCCATCAGGTGAAGGAATTCCATATCCAGCTGAAGCCCTCTCTCACAGGTCGCCATACCTGGAGGCCCTTCTGTGTTTATGCCCTTTCCACGTGGCACCATCAGTGTACTCAGCCACTCCATATAATTATGACATTTTCACAGGTCTGCCTCTTCTATCAGAATGTGAAATGCTTGATTTAAAGGTCCAGATGTTTCTCATCTTTGCTTACCTGATTCTATATCAGGAGACAACACCCTGAGGCAGGACTGTCTAGTGTTGAGAACATAGATTCTGGTCCTGAGTGGGTTGGAATCTTGGCACGGCCACTTCACAGGTTGCATGACCTTCGGAAAATTGCTTATGCTCTCTATCCCTCTGTGTCTTCACCTATTAAAAAGAGGAGAAAAGTGATGGCTTTGACTTTGCGATGGGATTAAATAAGCAGAGAGTACTTAGAAAGATGATTAAAAATATTAGCTAACTTTCAGGACCCAACATAATAAATGTTCAGTTGATGTTTCCGTGAAAGAATAAGTCTACCAACCCACAAGGTGACAAGGGAATAGACTGATTATAAAAATATACATGTAGAATTTGTGAGGAAGACAAAGTTGAATAAGATACAATCCATGCCAGTATGAAAATTACTGTCTAGAAGGGGAAGTAAGACATGCACGTGGGTCATTATGATACTAGATAGAATCTGATAAGTATGCTGTAGCAAGAAACAAAGTGTAGCAGGAGTCCGGAGAAGAGAGATGATTTCCAACAGAGGGGATCAGTAACTGCTGTGTGGGTTGATACATCTTTCAACAGAAGAGAACTGTGTTTACATAGCATCTATTGCATCATCTCCCCCAGGCTTCTGTCCCCTGGAGATTAGTAGGTTAAAAAAAAATTCCTTCTTTACAATACATAGAAATTGAGACTTACACAGTCAAATTTGCATCTTGTTTGGGGCCAATAACTTAAATTCCAAGTGATGTTTTTGAACAACAAGGACAGGGGCTGGGTATTCCCAAAGGGCTGTCTGCTGTTTTGTGCAACCAGAAAACTTTTGCTGCCAAGCACCAGAGGCATATGCATGAGCGTAACACCAGGAGAGCAGCCAAGGCCCCACTCGGGATGCTTTCATTGTTTGTCTAACGTGGATGTTTTTCCAAGCAAACTGCATTGTGTTCCAAAAGGAGATCCATCATCCTTGTCTTTGTGGTTACAGAGCTAGGAATCGAAATGAAGGGGTGATGGATGCCTGGGCCAGAGGAAAAGATGCCGCAGATCAGATACCCCTCCCTTTGCCTGATCATTTTCGAGAACAAGAAAATCTTTGGAATGAACATGTAGTGAATGACCTTGAAGGAACTTATCCCCACGGTTTGATTCTTGGGGAGTTTGAGACACTCGGGAAATCCAACGAAGCCACTGGGAACTTTCACCTCGGCTACAAAGAGTAGAGAAGCAGTTGACATTTGTCCAGTGATGTAAAGTCTTCTCAAATTCTGGAGAGTGAAGTCACAGTTTGTGAGTTCGGATGATTCTAGGCTACCTAGTGCAGATTTCCAACCCCACCAAATATATGCACTCTTAAATGCATCAAGGTTATTAAGTATTTTCTAAAAGTGAAAACCATAAATTCCATGAGATTTGAGCCAAAATTCATTCCTATTCTTAAAAGATCATGGGGGTTTTGTGTGTGTGTGTGTGACTTTTCAAAGAGCCCTACATTTAAAATTACGATCCTGTGTTTCAATGTCTTAACACACTAGATGGGTTTCGAATGATCACATCTGAATCTGGTGCGGAATTCCGAGACACTAGCTTAGCACCACTCCCTAAAGAACATGGCTGGGTCTTCGATGCACGAGAACCATTCCTTCTTCACTGAATCTTCATCGTATCCCGCTCCAAGCTCGATCAGATTTATCTCAAGCATCGTCTCCCCAAGCTGCTTCTACTACCATTTCAACAGATTCCTTGTGCCACCTCTTTCCTCATGTCGCTTGCAGTTCTAGAAAGGGTGATGCTTCTGTCTCCATAAACACTGACCTCCATTACTACCGTGGTTGTGAATCTCCTCTCTTCTCCCTAAAGGGAGGCCCGCCTCTTAGTCCTCTATCATTTCCCTTGTAGCAACTTTTCCAGCTCCTCTCCTCGGCTCTAGAACATGTACTCATGTCCATTTCTTAAAAGGAACCGTGACTTTATCGCCATCTTCGTCCTCATTTTCCCCATCTATCATTTACCGATGACGATGTGCCAGGCACTGTGCGAAGAACCTTAGGTCTTATTTTAATTCATCCTCACAACAATACTTTCAGTTCAGTATTTCTGCCTTTGGAAACTAACCTTCAAAACTCGACTCCTGGGATGGGTAAGTCTAATTCTACTGTTCCGTTACTTTGCCCCATGCTTTTTGATTACCATGATCGCGTTTCTGTTTTCATATCGCCCTTCTGAAACCATTCCCACAGATAAAATTGACCTCCGCCAACACACCCTCTTCTGACTGCAGATCCTTGGACTTCACATTCTAATAACCTATTTCTTTCTGATCACTGACTTAGTAATCCATGCAAGGTATATTTATAGACTCCTTCCTCCTATACGGACTCCATTAGAGTGTTTATATGCTCCAATGCTACAGTTCTTACGAGAGGTTCGGACTGTTACTCAGGCCTAAAGCACCAGCTCAAACTTCTCTCCAAAGTGGTAAGACACAATTTTCCAAAGGTCATACACAAATATCTTTAAAATTCCTATGTTGATACCCATGAATTTTAGGAAAACATATAAGTTGTCCATCAAATTTAAAATTCCATGGATATTACAGCTTAGGAACTATTTAGGAGTAGAAAATGATCCATCCAAGAAATATCAAGCAGATAAGAGCACACATGGTACACGGATATGGGACAATTGTGAAAGTAATATTCGAATTATGAAAATATTGTAGAACATCTTATTCTGTTGTCAAAAAGGAAATGCCCCCCCCCCTCCAATTCCTAATTACCTTCCCCTCTGCCTCTGTCTCTACATTCTTTTACCTTACCTATTACATTCAGTGATATCATCTAACAGCTCGGTCCTTGAAATAACCACACATCTCTCTATTTTCTTCATTCTTTCTATCCAGTCTGTCTCTAAGGTTTGCCAGATCTTCTGCAATTGCATTTTTAATCCCATAGCTAAGACCCCAGGAAATAAGTTATTCAAACAACTCCCTCATCTATTGTCTAGCAAAAATTCTTCAAGAGTCATTTTAAATCATAAGCTCATTAAAAGCAAAACTTTGTAGCAGCATAGACAACCATTGTTCCACCCCCCATTTCCTGTGCCATGGAAATTGGGAGAAGGCCATTTACAGAAAGGCTTAGTAGCTAGAAAGGTAAGTTTGCAGAATAAGGCTGTCTCAAACTTCTGACTAACATCAGAACAAGTCACACTGTCCCTTTTCCCCAGATGCACGCCCTCGGCTAGTTTGCCAGGGCCTGCCTCCATCACACCTGTGATCCGCACCTGGGTGACCTTTCACTCTCCCCTCCTCCTCCACCCCCAGTTCTGGGAAGCTTAGCTTGATACTTCCCCTCAGCGGTTCCTCAGTATCCAACTCTCTACCAAACTCGGTCATTGCATCTTGTGGAGCTCCTATTCCCCGGGCCGTCCACTCTTCTAAAGCTGTTTCCACTCCCTCAGGCTGATTTGTTTAGCAGAATCATTTCTCCCACAGTTCCCAGATGAAGCTGCTTCTACCTGCAGTCCGTTCTAGCTTTCTCCACCTCCTTCTCCAGAGCCGCAGATCTGGTTTCATGGTCTCCCGGCAAACCCTACTGAAGTATAACCACTTATACAACATCTTCTCCACGAATTTCAGGTTTCTCCCACGATACGATCTCATCCTCCTAAGTGCTGCTAGGACCTGGGTGAGTTTTCCTCTTCATCTTACTCAAGCCCCTGCCCTCAATGACTTTACTACCCAGCACCCTGGACTTTTCCCACTCTCCTTAACCCTTCTACCACATGACATCACTGACTGAAACCTCCTTAAATCTAAGTTCTCCTTTGCTTTCATGGCACTCATTATTCTGATTCTTCCTTTTTCACTCTGACCACTTCTTCTTGGTCTCCCCCTCTAGCTCCTCTTTCTTCTCCACTCCCTAAATTAATGTGTTCTGCAAGATTCTGTTCTTGTTTCTTTCTTTTTAGTCTTCATGCTACAGAGATCTCTTCTATACTCCAGTAAATCGAACCTTTTCTACACTGATAGATCTGGAATTCTGACACTTCTACAAAGCTCGTTGGTCATTTTCATCTGCTTGGTGAGCAGTTCCGTCTGTATGTATTTTCAGCCTCTTGGTGTATCAATTTTTCCTTCTTTCCTGGTTTCCCTATATTTCATTAGTAGTACAAACATTTTTCCCAGCCATATGCATTCAACCCTGAGAATCATCACTGCATGCGGCTTTTCCCTCCCTGGCCAAATCTATCAATTCCTGTCAATTGTTTTCTTATTTTACCTTTCATCTGGTCTCTTCTCTTTTATCATAAGGCGAATATCATTATTGGTATAAGCGAATAAGTGAATATCATTATGTCCATTTTAGGATGGGTTTGGAGGCTAAGTATTTTCCTAGGGTTATAAATCCAGTAAGTGATAGAGGGACAGGATTGAAACTCAAGTCAGTCTTCAGCCAGAACCTGAACTTCTTCCTCTCACCAAATGACTTGCCTGAAAATAGACAACATTGTTACATAAAATAAGAACCATGTAAAATACGTGTAATTAGAAATAAATGTCTGAACTTTTAAAATTCTTTCCTCCTCTGTAAAAGCTCGTTTTAATTCATTGAGTTCTTGTTTTAAAAAGCCACCCTCTCTATATAAATTATAACACACCTCTATAATATAAATCATAGAAGCAACTCAGAATGAGGTTGGAGAACATCAACTTTGGATTGAATTGGGTTCTACTTCCCAGTTCCACACACCAATGGTGTGAACTTTGGCAAGTTGCCCAACTTCTCTGTGTCCTGCTTTCCTTATCTGTAATAGCAGTGGTTACAGATGAGGAAAATCCAAGCGCGGGGAACAGGAAGTTACCTCAACATACTAATCAGCAATACCAATATTTGACTCCTATTTATTCATCATATAGAGCCAGGCATACATTTAATATTTAGCAAACATTTATTGAGGATATCCTAAGTGCCTGATGACTAACCAAATGATTAATAGTCAATGTTTGACAACATTCTATGACTTGAACATCTAATCTCCAAAGTACTTGCCAAGAAATAGACCTAATTCAAATGAACCTACTCTTTCAAGTATGTGAAAAGTACAATTTAATTTCATAACATAAATATCACTCAGAGCCTTGCCTTCTATCCCTTTCCTCAGGTCAAAATCTCGGGGGAAGATCTTAGCCTGAATCTTTGACATCTTTTCTCATCATCTCTTTCCAAGTCAGATGGCTGTTCTGTACTCTCTAGTGGCCGTCAGTTCTCCCTAAGCACTCACCTTCAGGCGACATCACATGCTGGTACAGTAGCCATCCTTCTTCTTACTCATCATTATAAATTAATTTCCCTTGCCTTTCTGAGCTAATAAATTTTCCACTTCCTTCTCTGTTAGTACGATGTGCCTACCAACTACCAGCGCCAACTTATCGTGTTCTTTCTTCTCTCCACAGCCTCTGCTTTATTTAACCAACTCTCTTATTCGTTCGTTTGAACTTTTCCCTATCCGTTCACAAATACCGCCCCCTCTACAACCTACTCCACAGTAAGTTACTCAATCTGACTTCTCAAATCAAAGACCTCAAATTCCTTTTCCTCCACAAAGTTCTCCAGGGCTAAACCAAAAAGAAGATACTGCTTTTCGCTCACTCCAATAAGCTGCTCAGACATTCTTCCACCTGAAACCAAGAACACTTCACTCAGCAATTTCTCTGAATATTGGATTTTGAGATTAGGGGTCTTAGCACTTTATTGTCACACCATTGCTTATTTGCTGCACTGTCTGTCCATCTGTTATGGAGTTATCTGGGGAAACTATAATCTGTCTTAGGTTGCGAGCATCTATAGCATTGCTTCTTCATGACTGCCTCCTAACTCTGTGAGGGATGAAATCATCCTCAGAGCGTAACATTTCCTTCTGCCAATTTCTGAGTAGGGATTTGGGCATGGACATAGCAGTAGACATGGCAGAAAGAAGAGACAGACATAGCACAAGGTAAGGCAATAACTGAATATACCTGAATATGTCTCATTGTTGGGCGGTTTCTCCCAAAATATTATGTCTTAAAAAAATAAGTCACTTCACATGGAATACTTGCCAGATATCTTATATCACAGAAATGTTTTCTCAATTGCTTTATTCTGAGCAGCAAATAACACAGGATGGAGATTAATTAGGCTGAAACAGCCTCAATCAATACTAGTTTGGGAAGCTTGTAGAAGTTATCTGATATGAGCGGCTTTTTAAAGAAAAAAAAAAACAGATTTAGTCACTATTCCTGGATAGTTGACAATTTCACACGTTGGATACTATGTTAATGAAACTTTCAAGGTCACTTAGGTGGTTCTGTTGTGGGGACTACAGGGTGATTTTCAAGAAATCCAAATACTAGGCAAATGGCTGGGATAAAATTTGCAGAGCAGTATTACACACTCATATTCAAAAAATGAAATAGAAGTGATGGCAACAGGGTCCAGAAAACTGTACTGGGCTATTCAAAAAAACAGCTCTAACGTTTTGTCTCCCTTCCTCTCTGTGGCTTTTTTTTTTCTTTTTTCTTTCCCTTCTTCCCTTCTCCCATGGTTTTCTGCTAAACATAAGAGACTCTTAAATACTAAGAACAAACTGAGGGTTGAGGCGGGTATAGGAGGGGGCAGAGTGGGTGACGGGCACTACGGAGGGCACTTGTTGGGATGAACACTGGGTGTCGTATGGAAACCAATTTGACAATAAATCATTAAAAAAAAAAAAAAAGCTCTAGTGATGATGAAAGGACTACTGTGTTTCAGCTGTCTCCGAGATGCTATACCATTATATGTAAGATATGAGTGTAAGTAAATATGTAAGATTAAATGAATAAATCAAATACTGTAAGTAAACATTTAATTCATCAAAATCCATTACACCTGCCATAATTATGCTAGACAAAAAGCTTTTCGGGGGGATTATATAACAAGAGAACTGGAGCCTCACCATGTATTGAGGTTGGCCTTCCATTTGGGCATTCATGGGTGCATGACTGCCTATGATGTGGGTGGAGCCAGAAGGTTTGGATGGACAGACAGCTGGTCAAGGAACTGGCTCAAGAATAAAAGAACGGTGATATATTTTCTCATTCTTTCATAACAGGGTCACAACTCTGTCCTGTGCTAAGAGAGACTGGGACACTCTGGTCTGAAGGGCAAGAACAAATGGACTTTAGCTCATTTTGTTCTATTCCCAGAACTGCGAGTGCTCACTGAATATTATCCACTGATGGTTAGGATGTGCCGTGAGGCTGTGTACTGCAGCATCTTTCTACTTTGTTACATAACATGAAAGAATGGAATCTGAAGACACAAAAGATGGAAAATGTTCAGCATAACCAAATCGCGCGTGATCCGTTTTAACCCTATCTGTAAGTTCCTCCAGTTATTTGTTTAAACCCACCCCTGGGCTTTTCCCTAGCTAAAAGGCCTCCTTTTGTTGAGCGATTTCAACGTATAGTCACATTTTGAACCGTTGCCAGCTAAAATTCTTGCATTAGACTCCGTGGCTGTCTGTTCCACCAAGACAAATAAGAACTGGCCCAGCCCCTCATCTGAGTGCATTGTTCATGGTGCTGAGCAGTGATTTTCCGTGTCTGCCTGTCTTTGCGCTCACCCCAGGAGGGAGGGTGAGCCTGGTTTATTGAGCTTCTCATTTCTCACAAAGCAGCAACATCTGGAGGGCTGAGCAGTTTGTTGGCAGGTCCAGCCCGAAGGAATTTCGGCCATGGTTCCGATTGGCTCTTATCAGTAGGTGTCACTAAAGACAGCTTCAGAGACAGAAAAATAAATAGGCCAATTAACCAATGCCAAGAACAGACTATTTTATAGCCATTTCTGCTCTTTTTATTGTTATTCCAACTGCAGAAGTTTCAAGATCCAAATTATTCTCTGGCTTTTTCTTCTCCTACCCACCCTTCCCTCCCTGCAAATGACCACTTTTCCATTTTCCAAGTGCCTTCCTTTACAATTAGAGAGCGGAACATTTAATTAATAAATTTATTCTGTGGTGCCTGATGTAGTGAAAACAAAATGAAAACAGATGAAGGAGATTAACTCTAACACTTTATTGCAAGGAAGCCACAGCCGGCCGTTCATCTGCGTACAGGCTGATGATGGACCCTCCAACAGTCCCTTTCTCTGTGCGATGCAAGACATTCAGCAAGTGTAGGGTGCAAGACAACTCACGCCACCTCAGCCATGCCCACGTGTCCCCAGAGGATGAGCGCATGGAAACTCTGGGGTGAGACCACGCACTCGCGAGGCAGTCAGCTGGAGAGCTCCCAAGCCTCTTTCTAGAAAGGGGCCAGACTTCTTCACAGTGACCACTGTGCACACGGACTTCGCTTTCTGGTGATTGAGGCTTTCCAACCAGCAGATATGGGCCCAGTGGGGAACTCCAGATCTAAGCTCCAAGTCCAAGCAGCATCATAGATACGTAGAAGAGTTTACTGATACTCTTAGTTAGCAGATACCTCATATAAATCCATCTGCAGTTATCTGAGAAAACCAAGTTGGAGGCAATTCGAATGGATGGATTTTGTTGGCAAAATGGACTGTCAACAAAACCAAGGTGTGGATTCCAGGGCCAGCACAGCGTCTAGTACATTTGGTACTCAGGCAATGTTGGTTGAATGAATGAGGTGCCTGCTTGCTAAGAGTATCAGTAACCTGTTCTCTGAAGATCATACCTACGGCCTCTGGCGTCCACTATGTTTGCTAAATTTGCATGCGTTTTGGTGGGTGCTTTCATTCTTTCTGGCTTTAGGAACATTCGAACTACGGCAGGTAAGTTGATCCTTATGTTTGAAGACCAAACCGATGACTTTTAATTCCAAATCTCTCACAGTCACAAATGTAAAGATAACTGATAATAATAATAATTATTATAGATAGTAACAATAATAATAACAGCTGTCACTTTTTGAGCACTTACACTGTGCCAAAGCAAGATCTACACACGATTTCCTATAATCCCACCAGAACCCTGTAAGATAAATGTGATTATTATCCCATTTTACATAAGAGAAAACTGAGACCTAACCACATCAAGTTAGTTGCTCCAGGCGACACAGTTAGAAAATTGCAGGGCCAGGTTTAAAACAGGGCTGTCCGGCTCTAAACTGTTGTCTTAACCGAGTACTTTGCAACCCTCTCTTCTAACACGGAAGTATGATTAGTAAATCTTAATAAAAGGAAGGGGGGATATATCCGGAAAAGGAAAAAAATGAAATGAGTAGGAAAAAAATGCACGAAGGTTAAATCTATACTGTGGGGTTTATAATTGGGATGCTGGTGCTTAATATCTGCTGTGGGGAAAAAAGAGAAAGAAAGAAAGACAAATATTATTTGTTATCATGGCGGGGAATTATTTCTATTCACAGCACTGTCGTTTCGTCTCCAAGCTCAACAATGAATGAGTAGTGGACCTAATTTCCCCCCACGAACGTTATTCCTTGGCAGCTTTCTGCAAGTTTGGACTCCCAAATCCAAGTTACATGATGTCATTTTCATTTATTGGGTATAATTACTAAATAATAAAGGTCCTAAATCCACATTCTTGTATTCTCCCTGCCCCCCCCAAAAAAAGAAGAAAAGAAAAGAAAAAAAGAAAGAATGAAAGAAAGAGAGAGAGAAATGGTTCTGTGAAATGAAATTGCATATCAGAGCTCAGAACCTACTGGCCCAGGAGGCTCTCAAACCACAGTGCCTCCACATAGAACTCATGGATACCTCTAAGATAAGAATGTAAAAAGACAACCTTACCCCCCGCCCTCTGTTTCAGATGAAAATTTCCAAATCTAAAGGAACATATATTCAGCCTAAAAAACTGACAGAGGTACTATTTCCATATTTTAGCAGATTTTATTATTTATAAACCATTGGAATACTTCCTTTTTTTATAGGATTTTTTCTGACATATTTCATTGTCTATCAAGGCATAGCATGTCCACAATAGACATACATACTCCATCACATTTCAAATAATATTGCTTGTCTCTCACTCCAACTGAGGAACATTCTTGTGGGACCTGATTTGTAACAAACTTGCGCTCAGAAAACTAGCTCTAGAAGCTAATCCTCCCCAGCTTTCTGTCCCCCTGATGACAAGTGAGAGTGGGGATTTATCATCCTTTTGTCCAGATCGGCAATGTGTTTTATCAGATGAATCAAAATATAGGGAAGGAGTCAGTAAGAGTATACCCTGTAGGTCATAATAGAATTTAGAACCAGCTTTGCTAGGACTCCTGATCCTAAAAGAATTTATAAAATCTCAATCTGCAAACATTGAAGGCCCATTATGAATAGGACACTGTCTCGTACTGCAAAGTAGATACACAGGAATAACAGTATTTTTACCTTCAGGATTGGCACACAATTAAAATAAAAGCTGGGATGGGTGTCATGAAAGATTTATCTTTGAAGAATTAGAAGATGACCTCCATTTGGGAGAATCAAGAAAAGGTTTTTTTTTTTTTTAATGCTTATATATTTATTTTGAGAGAGAAAGCTCGAGCAGGATGGGGAGGAGGGGCACAGAGAGAGGGAGAATGGGAGAAAGAATTCCAAGCAGGCTCTGCGCTGTCAGTGCAGCCTGAATCGGTGTTTGATCTCAGGAACCATGAAATCATGACCTGAACCAAAACCAAGAGTCAGACACTTATCCAACTGAGCCACCCAAGTGCCCCAAGAAAAGCTTTTTTAAAGAGGCTGCATTTGGGATGAGCCTTCACTGAGACATGGAATCCATTGTTGAAAAGCAAACAAAAGGGAAAAGCATTGAGGAGGGGCCAAGCAGAAACTGCAGATTAGAGGGGGAAAGACAAAGTTTAATAAGAATGTGGCTGAAGATTAGACTGAAAAAACCGACAAGCAGCTTGATGGTGAGCCTTGAAGGCCGACTGAAAGATTTGTGCATAAGTCAAAAAACAGAGGGGAGCTACTGAAGTCTGTGGGGTGGAAGTACAGTGAGATGAGCCCCAGACTCCTGGTTGCTTCTGGCAGCAGTGTCTAACATGACATGCAGAGAAGAGACAAGGGATGATGGGAGTGGACTGTGAGGGTGCTAGAGCAGCACTACAGAGAGCAGCATCTGGAAAAATGAGAAACTTTTGTGATCCCCAGCAGAAGGGAACAGAGAGGTAGAAAGGGAAGAAACAGGTTTGAGTGATGACAGAAAGGACGGCAGTTCTGTTGCTAGCAATAAGACCATCAGGAGGAGAGTTGGCTTTTTCATCGGTGGAAATCACAGTTTGATTTGGGGCAGAGTAAGTCCAGTTGTCACTGGTACATGCACAGGCATTTTGAATAGGTCTAGAATTTGGTCCTGGGGTTGAAAATCGGGGATTCCCCACCCCAGTGGTAGCAACAGAAGCCATGGAAGCTGGCCAGTCACCAAGAACAGGGCATGGAGAAGGGAACCTTCTACAGGCAAGTGAGCAAAATGCTGGAGGATGATAAGAGGGTGTGGACAAAAAAACCCATATGTGTTTTTGAGTGACACAGACCTTGACTCAAAACCCAGAGTCCATCTCCTAAGAACTCTGTGACCTTCGGATATCCCTTTTGAGAATTAAATGTGTATGTAAAGCAACCAACACAAATGCCTACTACAAAGTTAAGGATAGTAAAATCTTGGATTGCGAGTAACTTGTCCTGCGAGTGTTCCGCAAGACGAGCAAACATTTCTAATACATTTTAACTTGGTATAAACGAGCAATGCCTTACAATATAAACTGTATGTGACACCAAATGTCACATGATCACAGCTGAGCCAGTGGTTCTTCTCTCTCTCTCTCTCTCTTCCCCGAGGGATTGTGGCTGATCGTCTCCCATGCTCAGATGCTCGGTCTCAGGTCATGGCGTTTGGCAGAAATCACTGATTTTTCAGAACATTGGCACTAATGTATTTTTTGTCACTTCCAAGCACCTGTGGACAGTCCTTTGCTTTTTCACACAAGAGTAAGCTTAGGAATGCTTCGCTTCATTCTGCCTGCAAATAGAGACCCTTTCCTCTTCTGCTTTATTGCCTGTTACATTAAGTACAGTATATGACAAGAGTTTATTAATACTGTACTGTAGTCAACACCCATACAACCATTAACAATGGCCCCCATGCAGAAAAATATTCCATTGAGCCAACAGATAGCAGGGAAGTCATCCTACACAATAACCTTCCTCTCTCTTGTCTCCCTCACACCAGCCACAAAGGTTTTCAAGGGTAAGTACAGGTTAATTTGTTTATTTTTCTTTATATTTTGTATTTTCTTTATTATTTTGTATTATATTAAAGTACTATAATCATTTTTATAGGAATATTTTTGGATGTGGAATGAATCATCTGAGTTTCAATTTTTTCTTATTGAGAAGTTTGTTTTTGATATACAAGTGCTGTTTCCGGAACAAATTATGCTCACAAATCAAAGTTTTACTGTATTATAAATATGAGTTAATTCTTTTTTTTCAATGTTTATTTGTTTCGAAAGAGTAAGAGTACATAAGCCAAGGAGAGGGGCAGATGGGGGGAAAGAGAAAGAGAGAAAGAGAGAGAGAGAATCACAAGCAGGCTCCGTGCTTAGCACGGAGCCTGACATGGGGCTCCATCCCATGACCCTGGGATCATGACCTGCGCTGAAATCGAAAGTGGAATTCTCAACGGACTGAGCCGCCCAGGCGTCCCTAAAGGTAAGTTAATTCTTAAACATATTTCTGGTACTATTACTCATTCCTTTTGATTATCTTTCTATTATATTTGAAAGTTCATGTTTCCAGAAATTCAATTTCCAGAATGATCGGTAAATATACTTTTGTATCTACAGGAAGGAAATATCTCGTTTTAAAAGAAAAATGATAAAAATCGATGATCGTTCAGAAAGGCCTTTGATTTGCAATCCACTATAATCGTCTGAGAAGGCAGAGCCTCACATAACTCACACGAGCAACGGTAGGGCTCAGGGTTCCACTTTCCAATAGACTGTCATAATTCTCTATATTTCATAACGAAAATAAAACACATTCTTGAGCAGTCACACAAAAAGCAAGAATCTACATGAAGCTGCAAAGTTACACCAGTTACATCATCTGAACAACACGGATTATTATTGCTTATCTGTCACAACTTTTACTGGTCTTAAGCAAATAGGCGAGCTTCTTTAATCATGGAGACTTGAAACTCCCCATTGATTCTGTCCCACTGGTAAGACCCAGTGGCTTGTCTAAGGACTCATTATTGTGTTGGAAACGAAGCCATTCTCAGATGAAAGAAAACCAAGAGAATCTATCACTAGCACACCTAACCTAACCCAAGGGCTGAAGAAAGTTCTCAAGCAGAAAGGAAATGATTAAAAATAGGAACCTTGGAACATTAAGAGGGAAGAAAGAACATAGTAAGCAAACATACTGATAAATATAATAGACATCTTTTCCTCCTGAGTTTTCTAAATTATGCTTCATGATGAAAGCAAAAATCATAACACTGGTGACGTGGTTTTAAATTAACAAAGAGGATGGGGCACCTGGCTGGCTCACGACTCTTGACCTCAGGGTTATAAGTTCAAGTCTCATGTTGTGCGTAGAGATTACTTAAAAATAAAATATTTTAAGAAATAAAATAAAATAAATTAATAAAAAGGAAATATGTAAGGCAGTAAGTTTATTGTAAATGGGGTAGGGTCAGCAATGCAAAAGGAGGTGATTTCTACACTTCATTCAAACTTGTAAAATGTTGACAGCCATAGACTGTGATGATAGGTTATATAAGACATAAATACGGTGACAAGATATACATATCGAATTACGTATATAACAAACTACAGAAACTGTAACTTTATAAACTCCAACTTTTAGGGAAAAAAATGTAGAGAAAAATCTTCAGAACATAGGGCTAAGAAAAGAGTTCTTACGCTTTCCACTGAAAGCATTAGCTATGAAAGGAAAACTCGATCAATGAATCCTCGTCAAAAAGAATAACTTGCTCTGCTTGATACCCTGTTAAGAAAATGAAAGGACAAGCTATCGACAGGGAAAAAAATATTTGCGAACCACATATCCAACAAAGGATTTGTATCTAAACACTGTAAAGAACTCTGAAAACTCAATAGTTAAATCCAATGATAAAATGGGCAAAAAAAGCATTAACAGATTTCACTGAAGAGAATGCGCTGATGGCAGAGAAGCCCACGAAAGACGTCCAACTCCGTTCGCCATCAGGGAAACGCAAGTTAAAATCACAATGAGGTATAGCTTCACATCTGTCAGAATGGCTGAGTAAGAGATGGTGAGAACACCAAATGTAGACAAACTGCATCACTCACGTGGTACTGCTGACGGGAATGGACAATGGTACAACCACTCTGGAAAACAGGTTGGAGGTTTCTTAAAAAAACAAAACATCCAACTACCAGATGGCTTGGCAATTGCATTCGTAGGCATTTATCCCAGAGAAACGCAAACCTGTGTTCACACAACAACCTATGCAGGAATGTTCATAGCAGATAATTTAGCTACAATAGCCAAAAACTGGAAACAGCCCAGGTGGCCCTCACCGGGTGAATGTTTAGACAAACTAGGGTAGATCCATGCCATGGAGTATCACTCAGCCGTAAAAAGGAACAGACTCCTAATACGTGAAAGGAGTTGGATCAACATCCAGAGAATTATCCTGAACGAGGAAAAAAAATGCTAACCCCAAGAGTTACATATTTTATGATTCTATCTATATAATATTCCCCAAAGGACAAAACTATAAAAATCGGTTAGGGTTGCCAGTGGTGAAGGACAGAGCCGCGGTGGGAGAATAGTGGTGTATAGCTCCGGAAGGGCAAAAGGCAGGATCCTCATGGTGATGGAAATGGTTTGTATCTCAAATGTATTAATGTCAAAATCCTGACTGTGATATTATACTAGAGTTTCGCAAGATGTTTCCATCGGAGAAACAGGGTACAGTGTACAGGGCATCTCTGGGCATTGTTTCTTACAAACGCATGTGAATCTATTTCAAAATAAAAAGGTTAATTAAAAACAAACTTCTCGCTTGATTTTTTCTTCTTCTATATTCAGATGATATTCAATAAGGCATCACTATGATATATTAACAGACTCCTTTGAAATGGGGAAGGAAGGAGGGAGGAAACAACAGAGAGAGGGACATGAGGGAGGTTGGGACATGGGAGGGAGGGAGGGAGAAAAGAGAAGAAAGAGGTATAGACCCCGCAAAAGCTCACCTGGCCATTCTGTGGGATAGTCTGGGAGAAATGGAGGTGGGAAGAGGAGCGAGGGAGGTTCCAATAGAAGGTGAAAGATGGCCTCTTTGATAACAGAGAGAAAACTGCTTCCTTCCCAGTAAAGAGCATGAACTTACTCGACGTGAGTAAGAATTCCTGTTGGCATGAAGTCCCTGGAGTGTCCGAGAAAAATTGATGGCCCACAGGGCATAATTTTGCAAATTTAAAAGTTAAAAAGATATCTCTCTATCTGTTCCAGCACATGTGTGTCCTTGCAACATGATATTTATGATGTGAATTGGGCTGATTAAATCCATTTTAGGGTTCAGGGATTTGCACAACCTAAATATCCTGGTTCTCAGGGAATGAAGAGCTTCATGTTTCCTTTGCAAATTTAGTCTCAGTGACATCAATAGGAAGCTGTTAGTGATAAGGAGAACTTGGCATGGCGGGGGAGGGGGGATTGGGGAGGGAGACACAGGGGCAGGGAATTTAGCTGTGTGCGCAGTTGAATGTCAATCTGAGTAAGGGACTCCTCAGCCAAGATTTCATGAAAACTCTTTGCGAGCCCCCACCTGGGACTTTCATACACAGATGGTATATATGAGAAAGTATGACATGAGAGGTTCTCGAGGTTAGTAAACACAGAAGTGATGGATGCTAGAGATAGGGTAAACCTCACCGTGGAATCTGGAGGGAGGCAAATTCCGGCTAGAGGCTGAAAAAGAAATGGTAAATGAACCGGGGGATTAGAGCCGATGCCGAAACGTAAGATCGTTACGGATGCCAAGTGCAAACTCCTATCTAAGCTTCACAGAGCAAAGCACAAGAGGGAAAGTTATTATCCTCCTGCAAATTCAGCTCTGGTAGCCCGCATATCACATAATGCCGAGAACCCAGCACCCAAAAACAAAAGCAATTTTTAAAGGAGACAAAGAAAGTTTGTGCAGTATATTCTCTTTACTCTGAGCAACCCCCATGGGGCCAGATTTTGAATACTACACAACCTAGCAAATCTTTGGGTGAGGAGTCTCCCATGAAGCTGGACTTGTCAGACTTACTTACCCTTTATTAAGATCAGACTGGAAGTACAGTATCAGGCCAAGCGATGATGTAAAACGCAGATAGAGGAATGTTGCTAATTGCCAAATTTGTTATGGAATTATCACATTTTCTGTTTCAGGGCTGAGCTCCGGGAGATTCGCTGCCTGAAAGCCCCAACGAAACATACATCACAAAGACCGAGGTAAATAAAATTCAGAACACAAGCCTGCACGCTTGGGCGCTAGACCCTTCGAAATAGATCTATTTGAGGGGAACGATCAATATAAACAGACTTGCTGTGGGCATAATAAATTTCTGCGTATAAACTCAAAGGCAAGGTGGATGTAGAGACGGCAAAAATCTGGTTCCCCGCTAAAGATTTGTGTGAGTATTTTATTAAGATTCATTTCCATCCTGACCTTCAACCTGTCACTGCTTCCTGTCTGCCTTTCATGTTCTCTCACCTTGATGCAAGTCAAAATACCGTCCTGCTGTATTGCTGACGTTTTATTTTAGGTAACCGTATAGTTGCACTTTGCTCCCACCATTCTTAACATATGGAAGCAATTAATTCATTTTCTTTGCCATCATCAGGAGAGGAATCCCAGAGATTCCAAATGTAACTTCATCATAGATTTCCCTTACCTAATTACATAATATCGAACCCATTTTCTTAAAAGTAGGACTCACTGGTTAAGAAATAAAAAAACGGCATTGCTTCTAATAAACTCTGCATGCTACACTGTAATTTAAACTGTACTGTTATGTACGGCGAAGGACTGAAAGTTTAGAGTTACTCCCCTTGGCAAACATTTTTTTTAAGGATTGCTTAAATAAGCAGTACAGAAACCAGATGTCATTTGGTAAGAGTATCTGAATGACCAAAAATTTGCTGTCTGGGTATTTTTTTCCTTTATAAAAACAAGAAAAATTCTTTGGATTTATGTCATATTTAGCAGCTGTGAAACAGTGCAAACATCTGTTTGTACCTATGGGGAGCTGACCCGCGGGCTCCTCGTCTCTTAATCACCAAGCATCAAGCCCGTCTCCCATGCGTTGTTTATTGTTTTCTTTGCCGTTGCCGCCCGCACTTCAAAGTTTTTAGATGCTCATGTTCTATTGGCAGAATGGAGGAACTAATCCATTCATTATATGACCAGATGATTGGGATTTTTTGAGACATGATCACAGCAGTCTCTCCACCCAGCCTGTGCCCAGAAACACATCCAAATTTGCCTCTAAATTCATTTCGGAGTGTCTACACTTCCTCCAAATAATGCAAGATTTATGAGCCTCGAGCAAGATTATAGCAGCCCATCTACTAGGCTGCACAAGGCCCGCCGTCACCGTTTGAGGCCACGATCTTTAAAAAGTCATTTTAAAATAATTTGTTCCTTTTTAAACGACGCACACAGATATTCTATTAGCTCTTATTTGGAGTTTTTCTATTAGGGTTTCGCGACAATATTTTTCAAGAGCGATAACAACAACAACAACAAAAGCCTTACCACCCTCACACGCCCAGGGAATATCAGTTTCTAAAGGCCAACATTTTTACTGCACTTTATAAATAGGGAAAGTACGCTGAATTGGAATCGAAGCTTGCCAGGTCAAATCAGCTGCTTTATTTTTACATTCTTTTTTTATATAGAGAGTCTGCCAAACAAAGCATTCCTATTGCAAAAAGAAAAAAAAAAAGGGGGAAAAAAAGAATCAGCTTCATTTTTGTATATTAAAAATTACTAATTAAAATAACATATGATTACCGTGACTTCCATTACAAAGAAGATACACTCTGTAGAACGATATTACTTATGAGGATGACCCATCATAAAAATGCTCTATTAATTAGAGTGATAATATGTTCTTTGTAACAATTGATTCTGGATCAATGAATGCCTTTGGTGGCCCTTGTTCACGTAACAGACGTTCTGTGCACTGCATGCTATTTGCATTGTACTCTGGAAACAATGAGAGGGCCCTGTTACAGCTCTACTCTCGCCATGTGGAAGTCGTACTTGGCTGGCTTCTCTACTTTAAGCATTCCAACTGCCCCCACAGGGTGGGATGGGAGAAGGATGTACCCGACAAATTAAAGCCGTCGAAATATCCAGGAACTTGAAGAAATCTAAGGTAAAAACCACATGCACAACACCTCCCTTAGTATCCCACTGGGTTCAAAGAACTTCTGGTAACTCGATGACATGCTAAAGGAAGACTAGACCTTGGAGCTGTCTCATCTTTATAAGCAGGATGGGCGACTATACATATTCTGAATCTGGGATCCATAAAACAGGCCAATTCCCAAGGTACCAATAGGTGTTCCTGGGAAAGAAGGTTCCATGGTCAATTAAATTTGGGAAATACTTACAGAAGATCCCCTCTTCGGAACAAAGCCACGGCCTATTAACAAATTAAAGGCTCCAAGAACCACTGCAGTAAAGGCATCTTATATTGTTTTTTATTAGAGAAAAAAGCATAGAGATAAAAACATGAAGAATAATCACGAAAACCCAAGTACGCCACAGCTTAAGAAAGAAATGCTATAAATACAGCTGACGCCTCTGCATGCCCTTCCCCCATCACAGCTCTTCCATCTCTCAGAAGTAACAAAATACCAAATGTAGATTGCGTCCAGGCATTTATCGATATTTTTATTATCTTTACATATATTCTTAATGAGTAATTCTGTTTTTATGTGCTCAACTTTTCTAAAAATAGTATAATACTCTAGGTATTATCCTGATAATTCTTTTGGGGAGGACTCGAGATCATACTGATGAGACTGTAACACATGTAGCTATAGTTCATTTATTTCACTGATGAATAGTTTTCAATTGTATGAATAGACCCCAGCTCATGTATCTATTGAACATTTTTATTTTTTTTCTTTTTACAATTACAAACGGCATTGGTGTTGGTGTGTGACAGAGTAACCAAACAGAACAGAATAGAGGCCAGAAACAGATTCACATGTGTGTGGATATTTCACACATGGTGGAGGCGACCCTTGAAACTCAGTTATCAGATGGTGCAGTAATAATTATTTCTCGATGTGAAAAAAATTAGATTATGTCTTTTTACTTTTATTTTTTTTACATTTATTTATTTTTGAGAGACAGAGTGAGACAGAAAGTGAGTGGGGGAGGGGAAGAGAGAGGAGATACAGAACCTGAAGCAGGCTCCAGGCTCTGAGCAAGAGGTCAGCACAGACCCGATGCAGGGCTTGAACCCACAAACTGCAAGATCATGACCTGAGCTGAAGTCAGATGCTTAACTGACTGAGCCACCCAGACGCCCCAGTGTTAAATTACATCTTTCCCTCACACCATACAGACGAGTCATTTCCAGGTATATTATATGATCAGTTGAGACGTACTATAGACATAAATGTAAAAAACAAAACATCGAATTTCTAGTAGAAAATATATGAGAATATATTAAAGAATAATCCCAAAACCAACCCATAAAAGCTTAAACAACGAAAAAGTATTAATAACTTAGGCTATAGTTTAATTTAAAACTTATATTCATCGAGAAATACTATTTTCAAAAAGCAGAAAGACAAAGCCTAGAATAAGGAAAAAATTTAGTAAGACACAAAATTAGTAAAGGAAGAGGATCAAAAATATACGAAAAAATGCTCTAAATTTTATTTAAACCAGCACTTTCTCAATGATTTGACTCTGATTTAGAGAACCCCTTATTGACATCTCATGAAAAGAACCAGCGTCCCTGGGTATAATTTGGGAAAATTTTCTATCATGTCGAAACTCAGAAAAGACTTTAGCTTAGGTGTCTACCCAGCTCTTTATCCTTAGCAACATGACACTAAAACAATTTAGTGCTCTGAGCCTTGATGTTTAACCTATAGTGTGGAAATTGGCCCTATTCTTTAACCCCAAAGCTAAATAGTATGGAAATCTGGGAACTGGACTCAAAGTTACAGCCTGAGTGACCTATATACTAAATACACCTTGCAATGACCTCTTAGAAATCCTTTAACCTCACCAACAGTGGCAAGAGATACTTTCAGGGGTTAGGTAGAAGAAAATCAATTCTGACAAGTTCTGTCTGAATGATTTTCTATTCTTATATAAATGTCTTCTCATGGTACATGTTCTGTCTCTCACTGCCAATAACCACCACCATAAATAGCAAAATACAAAGGACAAACCACTCCCTTGTCTTGACATCTACAAGCAGGCTACATACATTTGACCATGACAAAAAGCTCAAGAGAAATAAGCTGTATGAGCATTTGAAACACACATAAAAGAAGTAAAAATACATTTTTTTTACCAATATTTGCAACTCCAGAAAGTTGCAATCAACTCAGGAAAACCATTTCAAATGAGAGACTAATCTAATACAGTTTTATTTCTGAAGATTAACTCCAGCATCCATGGAGATGCCAGTCTTCACTGGGACTTACGGAGTTTTTCTTCTGTTCTGAGAGCAAGAAAGCATTTACAAATGCTTAAATGGGAAACCATTTTTGTATACAACACAAGAGCATAATCTTCCTTTGCATGTTAAATTATTCTTTTTTTTTTAAGTGGAAAGCTCTATTTCATAATAGGAAAGTAAAAACAAGGAAATATAAAGGAACTGCCTAGAGTTCAGATATTGAAGACAATTAAAAAATTAAAGGAAGAAATAAGCTTAGGATAAGTAGTTGGCTTCTTTTAGTCCTACAAATTAACTTTTCAACTTTAATTTACAGAAATCTCACAGACTAGCAATCTGACAAAATGTTTTTGTTTTTTAGTGAATAAAATATATCAAACATTTTATTAGCAAAAAAGTAAGGAAGCTGCCAACGGCAAATTGAAACAAGAAGTCTCTGAGGTCACCTAGCACTGATAACTTTTATACTACGACAATCTGAGGAAACTTGACCTTCCATTTTGATGACTTTTGGGAGATAATTCTCCACAGGTCTCTCTTGTTTCTACACGTCTTATGAGAAAGGCACTGGCTGCCTTTGTTGTAAACTATCTTCTTAAGAATGTTTGTTTACTGAGAAGTCTTGGAAGACAGACACAATGTCTCCCTCTGGAGCAAAAACCAGGCATGCTTTACTTCCTATCATAAAAGATTTAGGTTCCCTAAGCTCAAGGTTGCTATTTGATAACATAACCCACTGGATGTAGAGCTGTCATCTGACACCTCTTCATGTCACCTTGCAGAAAGTGAGCCTTGGGGAACCAGTGCAAAATGTTGATACTCTAGCTACCTCTATTGCAAGAAAAATAAACTCTCCTCACCTTTGACTCTGGAGTCTCCAGTTTTGAATCAGAATCCATGAAACTTGATGGTTTGAAGGTAGGGTAAAAGCAGGATAAAAAAAAATCTCAAGTTCTCACAGTTCTTGACAACGGCTTCATGGGAATGGAACATGGAGCAAAAGCCAAGGGAGTGTTGAAGATGGAGAGGCCGAGACTGCAAAGGACTACAACTTTCTAGAAATAAGTTCATTGTGTAGAAGAGAACAAGGAAGAAGATAGCAAGGAAATTTGGTACCGGCTGAAAGGGCAAATCACCCAGAGTAATTCATAACCATAAACTCCTCACCTGGGTTCCCAGACCAATTTTATCTACTTATATATTTCAAATATCCTTAAATGAGGATATCCTTAAATTTAATTTAGAGGTCACACATCAGCAAAAACGCCTATGAAACTAACAGACGTCATCAAAAATTAGCATCAATCCAGGCCTTACAAAATCCCAATGTTTCAAAAACACAAACACAGAACAAAACAAAGCATCATGAGAAAAAATAAATAGACACAATAGACAGCAAAATCAGACCCACAGATTCTCACAAAATACCAAATAAGTGTATTTAATATGTTGAAAGAAATAAAAGAGAACCATTAAGGTGAGAATGGAATGAAGAATAATTTTTATTTTTTTGAAAGAAAAAGAATTTTTCTTTTAATTTTTGCGAAGTGAGTTATGTAACAGAAAAACTGTTATTTGAGCCCAGTATAATTGATCTCATTTAAAATTTACTTTTTCAGAAAACAGAAGATCTATTTTTGTCTCTTTTCTACCCAATCTTGGTATTTATTACTGTTGTTGCTTGTAGATCAACGTAAGCCTAATATCGCTCTAAGTATGTCATGTGAATCATCTCTAATCCTAAAAACAACCCTGCAAGGTATTGTCCACATTTTTAAAATGTTAAAATAAGGTCTTACTCTTACATGCTCAAACGTAATGTGCTCAAGATACGTAATACAGCAGAACCCACAGGATGAGAAGAGATGACTCCAGCACTGATGCTCTGAATTCAAAGAAATAATTTTTAAGGTTTTAAGAGAATTTGAAAAGGAAACAAATAGAACAAATAAAAATTAGAAAACCGGAAGTAATGGAGCACCTGGTGGCTCAGTCAGTTAGGCGTCCGACTTTGGATCCGGTCATGATCTCATGGTTCATGAGTTCGAGCCCCACGTCAGGCTCCATGCTGACAGCTCAGAGCCTGGAGCCTGCTTCAGATTCTGTGTCTCCCTCTATCTCTGCCCTTCCTCCACTCGTGCTCTCTCTCTCTTCTCTCAAAAAAAGAATAAGCATTAAAAAAAAAAAAGAAAAAGAGGAGTAAAGACTCTATTCAAAATTGAAACAACATGTTAGACAACCCTGGAGATAGCTACTAAATTGGAAGATAAATACAAAGAAATACAGAAAGGAGAAGCCAAGAGAAAGAAACATAAAAGAAAATTTAAAAGAAAATGGAAAATAACATGAGAAAATCTAATGTGTGGCTCGTCTCCAGAAAGATAACAGGAAGAATGGAGGAGAAACAACTTTCAAAGAAACAGTTGCTGAGAATTTTCTAAAACTGTTGAAAGTTACTACCTCTTAGATTCAGAAAGGCCAATGAATTGCAAGCAAGAAAAACAAAAAGAAATATACTCCTAGATCCATGATAGTGATACTTACAACAAAAGATGAAAATTTTCTTCAAGTGAGCCAGAGAGAAAAGATATATTACGTAAAAATGAATAATAATTAGAATTAAAATTAATATCACCTATTTTTTCTTACTTTTTTATTGTGGCTACCAGAAATTTTTAAATTACACATATGGTTTGCATTCGTGGCTCACATTATATTTTTACCACCCAGCACTGCTCTAGACTCTGTTCTCTGCCCACCCACTTGACATTGTATCACCCACACAGCTATCCCCCTGCTAATTAGCTTCCTGGTTCAATGCCATGATATTCATTCTTTGATATAACTAATAACCCTCTAGTTTGACAAGCCATTTGATTCTGACCATCTTCATCAAGTTGCTAATGCTCTGGTAAAATGTAAACTTCTTTTTCAGAGAAGTTTAGGTTTCATCGTGGTTTGGATTAAGGAAAAGAAAAGAGACCAGGACTCTGGTTCAGTCTATGCCTTTAACATTCTCTATGACCATGCCACATCTCTGTGTCTCTTCTTCCAACCCCTTTATCTAAAAAGCAAGAGATTTGAACTAGATAATCTTTAAAATTCTGGAGACAAACAACAATCTTTTACTTTCCATTATTTATTATGCACATTTACTATCACTACAATTAAATGGTCGACTCTTCGAAGGCAGACATTTTATCGTATTTTTATTTATGTTTTTTTTTTCAGCTTTATTCAGGTATAATCGACAAAGTTGTAAGAATTTACAGTGTACAATGTGATGATCCGATATAAGCATACATTATGAAAAGATCCCCCCTCATCTAATGAAGTAACACATTCATTACCTCACATATTTACCTTTTATTTTTAAGAGCATTTAAGTTCTCTCTCTTAGCAAATTTCAATTATACAACACAGTGTTACCAACTAAAGCCACCATGTTATACTTCAGGTATTTTATTTTATAGTTCTGTCTCTAACTCCTGGTGCGATCGCTAAACTTTTGGGTCTCTCGACAATTATCTCTGATGAGGAATTGGACACCAAAGGACAAACCATTTAGTTGAGCGGATCCACGCTTTAAAAAAATTTGTGATTCTACAAAGAAATTGAAGTAGAGACATAGTCCACAAGCAGTTGCATTTTGAGGTAAACCCTGCCTGCAAATTTGTGTGCCGTGCATTTGTTTTTAAAAGTTTGGCATCTGACTGTAACCTGAGGAATTTTGGTTAAACATTTCTCTATGCAAAACAAAGAATGTTGAGCAGTTAAATATTTTACCTCTGAGGCTAAAATGGGGTTATTTTTTTCCCTCCCTTCTAGACGTTTAAGGTGGAAAACCAAGTGTGAATGTTCAAAAGATTTCCAGTCATGAGAATCTCATCATCTACTAATGAATAGTGATAACCAACCCCTTTGAATGGCTAATTAATTCAACAAAGGTGTATCACGCATCTTCTCTTATAACTGAATGAGTCAGCAGTCTTCTCTTATAACTGAATGAGTCAGCAGTCTTTGCTGAGCATCTACAAAATGTGGAGAGATCTCTGGTAAGACAGAGAAAATGGAAGACCAGTTAGTACCTTCTAAGCATCTTAAACTTAATTGAGGAAAAGTGAACATGTAAATTGGAAAGGACCAAATGGAAATTGACACAATACAAAAGTAATCAACCAATAAACATTTTGGGGGCTCCTGTTATATGCTTAGTGCACAGCAGATACTCATATGAACAAGGCTAATCCATGTTCTCCCAACCTAAGTTCGAGTGTTCAATGGCTAAATGCTCAAAGGGGGTCTGATTAGCTTGGGTGCTCAAAGGGTTAAGGAATTGTTTTTAAAAGTGGGAAGCCAGGAGAGGGCAACCGAGTGCCTGACAGCAGGACACTTGCCAGAACCTTCAGGTAGCAGTTCCCTCCTTCCACCTGAGAAGGGGGGTGAGGGAAGACACCACAGGAAAGGAATACAGTCATCTCTAAATTCACCTGTAGATGTGGTTTGTGGACCACCCGTGAGAGAGTCACCTGGAGATGGCATTATAAATGCATATTTCTCCCATCTGCTACAGAGCCTTCACATCAGAACCTTTGAGGATGAGCTTCAGAAATCTGCACTTCAAATGAACTGCAGGTAATTCTCCCTGCTGAAATTTCGGAACCGCTCGTTAGTTGAGAACCAGAGTGTCGGCCTGGCCTATCTCCACAGCTCTGTGATAAGTTGCCCCCTGGGCTGCTGCTCAGCCTCTCTAAGCCTCATTTCCCCATTTGTCAAATGCAAACAATAAATACTATCTGCCTATAGTCTTGTAAGGATCACATGATTCACCATATAAGATGCTTAGGCAAACAGGGAGTCCTCGATAAAGTCAATAGAAATTATAATAAGCTCAGGAAGAATTCACCAACTGTAGTCAACGATAATACACTAAACACTTAAAAATTTGTTAAGAAGGTAAATCTTATGAAAGTGTTCTTTCCACAAGAACAGATTCTAAAGAAAAGGAAAACAACTCACCAAATGTGGACAGGTGCAGCAGACACAATGAGGGTATGAGACAGGAAAATTCTAAAAGGGCAAGGCCAGAGGTCTAGCAGGAAGTTGGTCCGTTGAAGACATGTTTCCAACGATAACCTCCACTTACTAACCGCTGCTTATATGCCAGGCAACTTTCACATTGACCTAAAAGCTCCTTGGGATCACCTTATGAAGTAGAAATTTAGTAGGGCTTTAGCCGAAGGTCAGGGAGGTTGTGTCCAGTGCAAAGTCACACAGCTAGTAAATCACATGGCATGCATTAGGCAACAAAATGTGTCACAGTAAAATCGCCTGAATCTAACCTGAGAGGCACCCAGCATGACCTGCATAGGACAGAGATGGGCTAGGTCAGCATCAGGCATGCCCTGGAGTGGAGCCAAGTCCTGAGACCAAAGGGTACACACAGGTGTCAGGCTCAGGAATGTGCGTTCAGCAACAGCGTCCTATCACCTCTTCTGCCAAGAACCTTCCTTATTGCCCCACATTGTTATTAGCAACCATAAAGATAGACAGAGAAATAGCAGATATTTATTTCCTGCCACGTTTTTTTTAAAGGTGGAAATCTAAACCATTGTTCAATCACCCTGCAGTGATGCTTAGGCAAACAGTGAGTACTCGATAAAGTCAATAGAAATTATAATAAGCTCAGTATCAGTATTAAATGAATTTTAAGTCTTGTATTCTACAGTATTCTTGATAAATGTAGGTAGGGTTAAAAAATCTGAGGACAGAAACCAGAGCTCTAAAAGGATCACAGTCCTTCTGGGAAGGCCACCATAATGGATACCTATTGTGTCTGGCTGGCCAGCATCCATTCCCCCTTCTGAACTAGCACCCTGATTTTCATTTGGGTACCACTCCTCCCCATTTAAGTCCTTGTGGTTCCAATCAAGTTGATCCCCACTCCCAGATCCCAGTAATGGACACATGACCCTGACTTGGCCGATGAGCATATCCCATGCCTCTGGTGACAGTCATTGGCTCAGGGATGGCATGTGATCTAAACTGGTCCAATCGAAAGTTGATCTCAGACTTTGAATTAGAATATCAGGAAAGAAAAGCTCTCCTGCTGGGATCGGATTTGCCAGGAATTTGCTCCGTTTTTCAGGCCACACTTTATGGAGTACATTGGCTACATTACTTGCACTTCCGGATCCTGCCATGTGAAAATTTTCACTCCTGGTCTTCTCAGGTATGCAAGCCAATGATTGTTTGTCCGTTTGTTTTATGGCCTAAACTCATTTAAATTAGGATTTTCATTTTATCGCTTAGGAAAAATTGCTAACTAATCGAGAGCCACGTGTAACTCAAAGGCCATTGCTCTTGTCACCAACTCATATTTAACGAGAACTGATTTTGTGGGCAAAGCACATGGGTAGTAAAAGAATTGGGATGAGAGAAGAAAGATTGGTCCTTAATCCATGGTCAGGGCTAATGATATTAGGGGAATACCTGCAAAAATAATAATTTTTTAAAAAGTGAAGCTAAAAAGAATAAAGGTGAGGCTTATGAGGAGAAAATCAAACTGGATCATGTACCCCTGCTTTCTGAAAACAAGCACCCCTGCTTTCAAAATCTTAAATATGAAAATAGACACTTAGCAACACGTCGCAAATCTACAAAGGTGTAGGCGAGAGAGAGGTAGGAGGGGCTACATTTTTTAAAGAGGTAAAAGACTAGAATAGAAACCGAAAATGACAAAGCATTTCAATGTAGGGCATATTTGGGACAATTTTCAGCAGAAAGAGGCATTAAAGTCTAGAATTTGATTCAAAATTTAATTTGGGCAGTTGATTCGGTCATTTGTTTAGGGGACAAACTTATAAAATCTTCTGAAATTATCATTACTAGCAAATATTCTATTCTCGCATACATTACAGGAGAGTTGGAAAAACAGCCAGCACACATAATGCTTGAATTCATTCATAATCAAGACTCTCAGCTGACTGACAAAAGTGAAAACAATTTAAGTATGTAATTCCATTTCAATACCAAAAACCTCAACCCCCTAAGTAATCTCAGGCAAAGAAATAGTCTCTGTCCCCATAGGTGGATTTGATAATCCCATCTGAATCAATACTATCTATTTTAATTAATATAATTAATAGATTATGTAATTCCACACATCTCTGCAGGTGCCACACGATCAAATAAAAATAGATTAAGTATGGGAAGAGAAGAGAAGAAAGCCACTTATTTGGTTAATCCTTTCCAACCAGGAGTCTAATTCAAGGCCCACCTGTAGCTAGATGACATGAAATGTCTTCTTTAGATCTAAAGAACAAGAACTTAATTACAACAGAAAATATTTTTTTAAGTTGAAATTAAAGAGACAATACAAATAAAGAAGTCCAGTAACGGAGATGAAAAATGGAAAACCACATTAGCACGGTGGTGAAATTTCATTATACCTCATTCGAATCCTTAAACTTGAGGTATATTTGCTTTATAAACTTAGGAGTGACTTGAAGATGCAGCCAGAGTTAATGTATGGTCATCCTAACTGACCGTATTAACTACTGCAATACTATTTTATGCAAATTAAGAATTGAACATCGGTGTGGTGATTCCATACATGGGGTTGGAATACATGTATTTTCCTCTGTATTTTCCAGTGTACTTTGTCTATGCCTCTCAGAGCCCTGTACACATTAAATTATGATCAGTTGTTTCTGTGACCCATTCTTCCCTGGACCATAAACTTCCAGAACCAGAACCGCCTTTTGCTCATTATCTTTCACTTTGTTTCTAGTACAACGTTAAACCAAAAGGAACCTTGGCAAACTAACGTCTTCCTTTTCATTGGTAATAAAGTTTGGTATTTTTTGCCAATGAGTTAAGCAAGAATTGAAAAACCATTCTGCCATGTTTTGATATACTAACCTCTGAAATACACCTGTGAGCCATTTTTAAATACAATATCCAAATCCAGGAGAAGGCGAGAGGAGGATTCTCTTTAAAATTGAATAAAGCCAGATTTACATATAGAAGCAAATCCATATATGGATTTGTTCAGAAATTAGAGTGCATCAATTTTAAAATAATATATATGTTCTTCTCTATTTTACATATGCTTTTTAAAAATGACAAATAGTAATAGTAGTATTATAATATAATAATAATATTATTGTAGTAATTATTACTATATAAATAGTAGTATTTTTTTAATTTAAAACATGGTTTAGGGGTGCCTGGGTGACTCAGTCAATTGAGCATCTGACTCTTGATTTCGGCTCAGGTCGGGATCCAGACCCACATTAGGGTCTGCACTGAGCATGGATCCTACTTGCAATTCCCTCTCCCTCTCTCTCTCTCTTTCTCTCTCTTCCCCTCTCCCCTCTCCCCTGTGTGCTCTCTATCTCTCTAAAATTTAAATTTAAATTTAAAAAAAATTGTAAGATGTCTTTAAATAAAGGAGTAAAAGGCTGTTGTGATTTCAATACACCTAGTCCCAAGGCAATCCATGGAAGACCATGAGGCCTTAAAACCAAGCACAGCATGCAGAAGTTTATCCAATTGAGAACATAACCAGCAAGAAGCAGCATCACCCTTAAATCTGCTGGTGCAGAACATCAATAAAAGTGTCGAAAGGTCATTGATTGCAGCCTACATGACTAATGTATCCGTATCTTCAATCCCAATCCCAACCCTATGTTTCAGGCTTTGTATCCAACCAGTCACAGACATTCCACCCGGAGGTTCCATCATTTACTGACTTCACCAGACTTCCACAGAGGAGCAGACTCAGGAGCCAGACAGCCTGAGTCTGAGTCGGCAAGCACTCAACTTCAACTTTGCCATCTGAACAATGAGATTAGTAAAAAGCTCTACCTCACAGCACTGATGGGAGAGTTAAGAAGTGTCTGGCACATAGGAAATGCTATGTAAGGGTTTAGTAAAATAAAAAATCATTAGTGAAGCCTTGGGTAACTCATTCCTACTCACCTCTCAGTGGCTCACCTCTGGCCATCTGATTTCTTTTATTTTCTTCCAAGTGCCAAGATCTTTCTTGCTTCAGAGCCTTCACCACCTTATTGCCTTGCTGCCATTTCCTTCTGGTTTTATCCCGAGGCCACCAGAGACTTCCTAAAGTGATAATATTTTGTACGACGTTCACGTTTTTTCCCACAATGGCTTCCATCTTGATAGAGTTTTAAGAGGACAACAGGGGGCTGTTGACAAGGCAGGTATGGTCTAATAGCATTAGTATAATGCCATAAAAATTCAGGAGTCATAGAGTTCATATTGTCCTAGACGCAAGTTCTGGCTTCTCCATTCATTGGCCAACATACCCTACGTCAGTCTCTTAATTCCCCGTTTTGGAGAGCATTGTTCTTTCCAAAATTAGGATACATTTTATACCTATCTTCCAAAATTGTTGAAAGGATTTCATGAAGTGATGAATGCGGAAAGGCCCTAAATCCCAAAAAGGGTTTACAACACAGTATTAGTATTATTTTTGTTATTAGTTGCTATTATTCTATCCACAGAATAAGGATCGAGTTCAAGTGTATCATCTCACAGCTAAGCATAAGTCTTCATCTTTTTTTTTTTAAATTTTTAAAGACTTTTTAAAGTTTATTTATTTTGAGAGAGAGAGAGAGAGAGAGGGTATCAGGGAGGGGCAGAGAGAGGGAGAGAGAGCATCCCAAGCATGTTTCATGCTGTCAGCACAGAGTTCAATGTGGGACTCGATCCCACAAACCGTGAGATTATGACCTGACCCGAAACCCAGAGTCAGGCACTTAACTGACTGAGCCACCCAGGTGCCCCAAGTCTTCGTCTTGATAAATGCATTTCGTTGTAGTTTGTGGCAGCTGATTAGCTAGTTGCAGTCCTGTGTGGAACAACGAAAAACTTTCCCAAGTGTAAAGACAGTTCCTAAGTGCTATGTTGTCATAGACCTGGACTCTGTCACGCTGGACAGCTTAATAAAGGTAGTCGCCTGGTAATACAATTGGAATGTGTTAGGTATGTTTCCTTTTTATAAAAGTTTCCTCATACCTGACAGACCAAAAACAAAAAAGACAAAAAAAAAAACAAAAAACAAAAACAAAACAACAACAAAAGCAACAACAAAACAGTATCTCATGAAGAAAAAGAAAAAAAGAAGAAAAAAAAAACCCTAATATTTGAGGGCCTATTATGTGTCAGACACGAAGGAATTAAGTTCAGCACAGCTCTCACGGCCCAAGGAGCAAGGCCAACAGTGTGTCAGAACCCTCCCAAGGTCAAGGCAAAGTTACAGAAGCTGTGGCCTATTTAAAAGTTTTACATTTAACAAATCAATGCCTTTAACAGGAAAGAAAAAAATCCAATGCACCATAATTGTACCACTCACACATAATTATTTTTTAAAACAGCAGTTCAAAGTGCACCCCACAGCCTGTGGCCTGATAATAGGTCACACACAGAAAGGTGTGCAATGAATAACTTCTACTTTCAGTTCCGCGCGTCCTGGTAACTGTGGGTAGAACCTCACCTGGAGATAACAGGCAAGAGCTGATTGGTGAGCGGGAGGCTTGAGCCAGCAGTGCGCCAGCCGCTGCCCCAGGACGGGCCTCAAAGCAGGGCGTTTTGACCTGACACTTTGCTGCGGCCATTAGATGTCAAACCACCTTGTCAACACGCAAAATCACCGTCTTTTCAAAAATATGAAAGAGATATTCCCTACCAGAACTGGAGTCAGGTCTTCCGGGGCCTAAGTCGTATCTGAAGGGAAAAGAAATTTAGTGTGAAAATATTTATTTAAAATGAGAAAAAAAAATTACAAATTTTAACAAGCTCCAGAAAGGCCAGAAAATAACCATTTTTATTAACTCCCTAGCAGAACTTTAAAGAACTTTTTCCTGTATTTTTTGAACTCTATACTTATTAATCATCTCTTCATACACCAAGGATTTTGTGATATCGCTCCTTACAGAGAAGAGGAAGATAATTCTATTTGTCTTCTAGGATCATTGATCAACATTTATTTTTAACTACTAATAGTTTCGAAAAGCTGCTGACAGTTACTGATAGTTTAGCACCACAATTTGTCACTGGCAGGTACACTACATTCTTAGGATTTTTGTCAAATTTTGCAAGACTTCTGGCAGGTTTCTTTTATATATGGCCAGTAGGATTTCGGGGCCTCGAGTTTTCTTGTGCGGTGACCAATCTTAAATAGTCTTTGATTTTTTTGTTTGCTTTTTATTTTTTTTTTTTATTTTTAAATCTTATTTAAGGGGCGCCTGGGTGGCTCAGTCGGTTGAGCTTCCGACTTCGGCTCAGGTCATGATCTCACGGTCTGTGAGTTCGAGCCCCGCGTTGGGCTCTGTGCTGACAGCTCAGAGTCTGGAGCCTGCTTCACATTCTGTGTCTCCCTCTCTCTCTGCCCCTCCCCCACTCATGCTCTGTCTCTCTCTGTCTCAAAACTAAATAAACATTAAAAAAAATTAAAAAAAAAATCTTATTTAAATTCAAGTCAGTTAATATATACTGTAATAATGATTTCAATCACTAAATTCAGTTAGAATTTAATGATTCATCCCTTACATATAACACCCAGTGCTCATCCCAACGAGTGCCCCCTAAATCCCATCACCCATTGAATCCATCCACCCCTCCAGCAATCCTGTTTGTTCTCTGTAGTTAAGAGTCTCTTATGGTTTGCTTCCCTCTCTGTTATTTTTTAATATTTTTTAATGTTTATTTATTTTTGAGAGAGAGAGAAAGAGAGAGATAGAGCACAAGCAGGGGAAGGGCAGAGAGAGGGAGACACAGAATCTGAAGCAGGCTCCAGACTCTGAACTGTCAGCACAGAGCCTGACACGGGGCTGGAACTCACAAACCCAGGAGGTCATGACCTGAACCAAAGTCATGCACTTAACTGACTGAGCCACCCAGGCACCCCCTCTCTGTTTTTATCTTATTTTTTCTTCCCTTCCCCTGAATATTTCTTGAACGAACACAATTTAATAACTAGTCAATGAACTTGTAATAATTATACATTGTAAGTTTCATGTTATCACTGTCAATACCAGTATTTCACTTTAAATCAGTTAGAAACGTAAATAATATACCAAAATATCCATGTAATTCAGTGATACTTTGGGATGCACGAAACACACACAATGTCATGAAGATCAAAAGTACTACAAAGTCTGGAGCACTGCAACAAAGGTGTGTCCTAAAACACAGTATTTCTGATAAATTCCCTCTGGAAAGATATCCAAAGTATTTCTAAATGTATCCACTACATTATCAAGTATATTCCTGGCAGCAAAGAACTTTAGTTTTAACGAGACCTTGAGGGGGATTGAAAAGTTCTGTTACCGTTTTATCTGCCTGATTGGAAGAATTTTTCACAGAGGGACATCTCGCTCCATAGAATTCAAACCATCTTTCTCCTGTGGCACCACGTATCTCCAGAGGCAGGAGCTATAGCTCACTCTGTGTTACCACGCAAGCTCTGGCCCTCCACTTCCGGGTCATAATGTCGGTAAGTGACAGCAATGGATGGCAGGGGTGAGCCTAGAAGTAATTTCTATACCAAAACAGAGAACTGGATAGTCCTATGTGGATATGCCTGCAAACAATTTAAATACACCCCTCTGGCCTAAAAGTACATGAATCCCAACTCAACTCTTCTGTAGCCTGTTCTCCAAAGGCCTTGGGCAACCCCAATGGCACTCAGCAGGAGGGAGGATATGACAGGAAGAGGTGAGCCTGGAAAGAGAAAGCAACCATCATTAACAGAAATTAAAGTATTTTTCTTTTACACGTTTTATAAATGCAAATGACTGCATCTACATATTACTAGGGCCCGGACTGGGCTTTTGAAGGAACCCCAGCAAATGAAGGGCCTTGACTTTACACTTCAACATTTTGCCGTGGAGCTGCCTTGATCCCTGGCTTTTACTCCATCCCTCACCTCAAACTTGGTCAGGTATTTCTGTATTATTTATATACAGAATATGCTATGCTGTATGAATAAGCTTCAGTTTTAAAATCAGAAAAGCAGCACAGATTTTTAAAGTTTTTTGGGATTGATCAAGTTAGGCTCCAAGGCTAAACTGTTTCCCAACCTCCATTTTGAAGGAGCTTAATAATTAGTGAAATGCCTATATAGAATGGACCGCTGAGAAAATGATCAGAAATTTAACTGAGTGAGTGGGATGCCTGAGTGGCTCAGTTGGTTAAGTATCCAACTTCAGCTCAGGTCATGATCTCAGGGTTCATGAATTCGAGCCCCACATCGGACTCTGTGCTGACAGCTCGGAGCCTGGAGCCAGCTTCGGATTCTGTGTCTCCCTCTCTCTCTGCCCCTCCCCTGCTTGCACTATGTCTCTCTCTCAAAAAATAAACATTAAAAAAAATTAACTGAGTGTTTTCTGTGAAGTCTGATGAATATGAGATCCTATTATACTACAAATATTCTCTTCTTATCCCCACTTCCACCTTGCCCAGTAGATGCTATATACCCACTCAAATAGGGCTATAGAATCAAGACGTCATCCTAAAGGCATTTGTCCTATAGATTTTTAAATGAAAAGATTGAATGCACACCTCAGTTAAATGAGTGTATCTATTTGTTGATTAAAAGCAAATGATGATGACAACTGTCATTTCAGAGATAAAACAGCGATACTGAGATACAGATAATGCATGTGAATTCTCAGAAAATAAGCAGCCTCCTAACTTAGGATGAGGAGAGCCCCTTTCTGAGGTTGGCAAATGTAGGAAGACTGTCTCCTCTTTCCATGTAGTTTGCCACCCATTTGGGACCATGTTTCCATACCATCCCTCTCCCAACCTTGACATCAACCCATCCTTGATTTCATCTCATCCCTAATCCTTACCTCAGGAAGTACAGGCTGGAGATGAAGTGAAGTTCAAAGATGGGACAACTTTGATTTGCATATTATTCATAATTGAAATAGATACACTTTAGGGTTCACTTTTTAGATTATGTCAAACGATTGCCACCTCAACAGCACTGATTCAAATGGCTGGCTACATCCAAACATCAAGAACACAAGTGAATCACATTATTATGAACCAAAAATCACATAGAATTATATACGTGTTAGTCGAATTCCTAAAGAATAAGTTTATCCTATCTCCATATTGCGCCATACTTCCAGGTGACACATTTCTCTAACTCTACCCCCTCTCCCATCATTCCTTGGCAGTTTATTTCATGGAAGTGTCTCAAAAGCTATTTTCAACAGAACTGAATTTTAAGGAGCTTAAAAACCATACTCTCCCCTTTCATTCTGTTGTCAGATTATAAAAAGAAACCAGCCCACAGCAACTCTCCCATTCTGGAGTTCTTTAGGACAGAAATTTTACTTTATGGCGAAGAGAAGCCTAAAAATGCCAAAGGATCATCTCCTGGTGAAAGAACGCTAAGGAAGTGGTGTTCCAAGGTGAGTGGCATTCACATAGCACGCATACCTCCACTTGACCCTTTGCTGAGTCAGCACAGTGAAATTTTGTAAAATGGACCTATAAACTTTACATTGGATATCTTTTTCTTTAACCTGAACTTTATGGGAGGATGTGTCCCCAAGACTAGGCATTCATTCATTCAACCATCCATTAAGGAATGATAACTTTCTGTGGGCCAGGGAATGAAGATACTGCATTAAATGAAAATGGCATGGCTACTACGCTCATGGAGCTAACAGTTGAGCAGAAAGATAAGACAGTAAATAAAACATTACTCAATGATTAATTAATCACAGAGAAGATTTCCCTCTGTTGCCAGGAGTATTGGATTGACACTGCAAGTTGGGGAAGAAAGATGTTTGCCAAGACCCCCCAAATCTGTACCTTTTCACCCCAAACCCAAGGCAAGGGGTTCTTTTCTAGCTCCAAAAATTATAAGGAAGGAGGACCCTTATTGTAGGCTTAGATGTCTGAGCCCACCCCTGAGACACCTAATTATAAGCCTACCCTGTGTGCTGGTGGTCAAGAAGACATGTTATCAGGGGGCACGTGGGTGGCTCAGTCAATTAAGCATCCATCAGCACAGGTCAAGATCTCATGGTTCGTGAGTTTGAGCCCCAAATCAGGCTCTCTGCTGTCAATGCAGAGCTCACTTCAGATCCTCTGTCCCCTCTCTCTCTACCCTTCTCCCACTTGTGCATGCATACATGCTCTCTTTCTCTCTTTCTCAAAAATAAATAAAAAAAGAAACTTAAAAGTTAAAAAAAAATGTTATCAGAAGAATGGGTAAGTTTGTTGATCAGACCAAAACAAAAAGACTATAGCCCTATATCCACATCTTTATAGGTCATAAGGCCCTGGAGCTTATTCTAAGAGCAAGCAGGAAATGAGGCAATCAGAATTTTTTTTAAGTTACCCTGGCTGCACTGTGAAGAATGATATAAACAGAAACAAGAATAAAGGTAAGGAGAACAGCTAGAAGGTTATTTCAGGCAAGAGAGGGTGATGTCTTAGCTTAGGGCGGTGGCTGTGATGATGGAAAATGGTAGATAAAGTCAGAGCTGTTTAGTAGACAAAATAACAGGTTACTGACCATGAAAGGATAAGGAAATGCTAGGTCAAGATAATTCATAGACTTCCAACTTGAGCAATAGCTCAGCGATCCTTCACCTGGTTGCTCAGTAAACTCATCTGAAAACCTTATCCCCAACATTCCGATTTCATTGGCTAAGCACTGGTGTGTTTTCAATGCTGCTCAGATGTTTCCAATATGAAGTCAGGTTAAAGAACCCCTGAGCTAGGGGGACAAGAGTTCCCCAGGTGGAAAACACCCAACAGGAATGGAATTTGTAGGGAAATTCCATGAGTTTCCATGTGGGTTACTACATGGGTTTTGTTGGAGGAGTCCAAGCAATATGTCAAGTTCAGAATTGGACATACATGTCTGGATGATACAGGAAAGATCTAAATTGGAGACGGGTGAAGGTGACTGACATTTACATTGTGATAGAAGTCATGGCTGAATATGCAATTACCTAGGGAGAGAGTACAGAGAGAAAACAAGAGTGAAAAACCCCTTCACTAAAGATAGAAGATGATGTGTCAGCAATGGAGACCAAGAAGGAGTACTGGTAAGTTAGAAGGAAACCAGGAAAAAATGGGGTTTGCCAAAGTCAATGCAAGGGAATGTTTCCAGAAGAGAGTGTGTAAGTGGCTTGAAAGCTGTGTTTAGTTCTGGCAGGGCCTGGAACTCCACCCTCCTTCCAACCGTCAAACCTCTGGGTTGATTTTTGGGTCCTCCCCTTGGAAAGTCTCTATTTTGGCCAGATAGCTATTAGCAAGGAATTATTATTTAAAGATCAAATTGCAGGAAACTCGAAAGTCTAGTTTTTCAGGATTTAGAAAATAAATACAATCTCAGTTCAGATACTAAACATAAAAGGTAACATTCCTTGTATACATGCACTCATGACTTCTAGCCTTTAGACATACATTACGTTTGCCTATGTGTGGGTTTAAATTTGGCAAGTACTGCAAGTCTTTTAGGATTCGGTAGCATTCTTTCTGTTGCCAAGCCTACCCAGGACAAAACAAACAGAGTGATCTTTCAGGACTTGCCCCCTCTTTGGGCCTCTACTGTGACACGTACAGATTTTTGTCACTATCGTGATGTCCGTACCATTTTGTTTTATTTCTTTATGTGTGTGTCTCTTTCTGATTTCCCTGGGGGCCAGTAATGCTCATATATGAGCTTATATCCCCAGAACCTATCACAATGCCTACCATTTGGTATGTACTGAATAAATGTTTGCTGAATGAATGGAAAGTTGCATAATATTTCTGTGAGTTCAGGAACAGCCGATCTGGAAATTCCATCTCTAAGTATTCTTTCATCATAGACTGTAAAATATTGTTTAAATAAAGGATGTGGTTTATCCATGTTTAAGTTTTAGGTCAATTTTCTATGGAGTTAGTAAAATCTCATTCTAATACAAATTACTTAATCCCTGGTGCCTTGGGTTTTCTGCCTATAAAATAAGAATGGCAATGTTGATTTCCCTTGGAGCTGCAGTGAGGATTGTCTTAGAACTCTATTTGCCCAGAAGAGGTACTACTTGGGTTTGAAGACCAACTGATAATCATTTCTGATTTTGCTTTGAGTGTATCTTGGTTCAGATGCTAGGGAGAAACAGGTAAATTCTCTGGGTCTGTTTACAACAGCTTCTGGAGCAATTGCTGAAGGCTGAATCTTGTGACCAGTAAAGGACCAGTAAGGACCAGTAAAGGACCAGTAAAGGATTTCCCATGCTAGGAACTGGGTCTTTCATGTCATTCCTTGCCACAAGGGGGATTTTTCTGGAGGGATCCAGCCCCTTCCAGGCTGGAGACTGAGTAAATGAAGTATCGGTGGCCTTAGGGAAGAGCCAGACTAGCTGCAGCAAGGGTAGTCAAAGCTGCCTTTAAGGTCATATCAGGTTTGGATTAGTTTGTTCAGAGCTAATCTCCTCTCTAGTTCAGGTCTGTTGTTCAGTGGATTTAAGGGTCTCTTGGTGAAAAACAATCTGTCAGAGAAGAATGAGTTTACTTTAACCTAGGGTAATCTCTGACTACAATTTAAATAATAAAATGCATTTTTTAAATTTATTATAGGTCCACTTGACACATAATTCCCTGTGGACTGAGCACTGATTATATGCCAGGTTTTTGAAATGCCTTACAGCCTTAAATGTTCACGTGGCTGTTGTACTATTTCCATTTTATACATGCAGAGAACGAGGCGGAGACCAGATGAACCGCT
This sequence comes from Paguma larvata, assembly GCA_030068075.1. NCBI lineage: Eukaryota > Metazoa > Chordata > Mammalia > Carnivora > Viverridae > Paguma > Paguma larvata. Next base: position 4,283,836 of record CM057827.1, read on the forward strand.
AATCTCCCTGACTCACAGCTCAGCCTCTTTCCTGCTATTCAGTATTGCCTCATAGACATTCATCTTCTCTCTGTAGGCCTTTAATATGCTATTATGTTAAAGCTAAATTTCACCCTCAATCAGTTGAATATTTGCAATCCCACCTTGAATGACATGCATATGGGTTTTCTTGTCATTTAAGATTATTCTGAGGCAAAAAAAAAAAAAAAGAGCTGAAAGCAAGTATAACATTTAGTTATCTGACCTTGCAGAATAATCTTGACAGATTTCCACTGAAACCTGAATTTTCATTTTTGTTCAGTAATTTTTATTATTGGGTTCATTTCAGTAGGGAAGGAACATTGACATCTGTGATCATGGTTGTTCATTTATTTACTTTTGTTCATTTTCTTTAAAAAAGTTGAACTGTCTCCTAAAGCTTTTCAAATTCTTTTTCCCGTTTCTCTCACCATATGCACATTTTCTCATGAAATTGCTCAGTAATGTAACCCTTTGGGTTGTATGAGAATAGCCAGGGCACTGACTATTTAGAGAGGTACTCCCCTCAAGACCAGATGCCAGCAGTCCCTTTCCTGGTAACTACAAATAAGTCTGGGTTTCATGGGCTTTTAACTCTATACCTAGAAGGATTTGTACAGATTTGTCCACAAGGACAGATTCATCCCCAATAGCTTCATGGGAACAAGATAAAAACTAATAAAAATCATGTTGTGGTCCCTGGGGAAAGGTAGTTCCATTTTCCCCTAGAAGTACTAGGTAGACTGTACGGTCAACATAAGAAAACAGGTCAAATTGACCCTGCGAGTTGAAGATAGTCAATAGTTTTCCTCTCAGGTCAACTCCAAGTGATCGGTTCTAGCGACCTGAAATGCCGGGGTACGCAAGATCCTGAGGCTGTGTCCGGGTACAGGGCGCTGTAATCTGTCTGCAGTGTCCTCCATGGGCAGCACAGAGCTGCGGCAAGGCTGTGCGCCATCAGGATTTGCCACCCTGGGAGAGAGCAATGGCCCAGGGAAGGACTCGAATGAAAACTGAGCTCCAAATGAGGTGAGCCTCACTTTGCAATGGCAAGAGCCCCGCTTCACAAATGACCCCAAAGAAAACTGATGAAAGACATACTTCCAGGTCTTTAAAGCAAAAACAAAACCCCTGTGCAATGCAATAGAGAGAACGGCGGAGGAGAGGATCTTGTTCAGGGAGGAGACAAACAGACCATGTTCCTGTGATGTCTCTGTGCATGAGGGGACAAGGGAACTATGCCCAGTTAGCAAGGAGGAACACCAGATCTGGCCAAACTTGCCCTGCTGCAAATTTAGAGGAGAGCACAGCTGAGGAGGTGAGTGGGAAGCCTAAGTTAGTACATTCCAGCAGAGAAGTACAGAGGGACCATGCTGCCGGTGTTGACATTCAAGCTGATCACACTAGCAAAATAGGTGTCTAAATGTCAGGGATTCCTCTATGGAAAGCTTTTCTTCTGATGACCTTGGGCAGGACTCCTGTTGAGACTTCGAGTACTGAGTACCGTAAGATGCTTGCTATTGGTGTTCCTTGTGGTGTGGACAGCTCCTCCTGATGCACTATGTTTATCTGATAGGTTATATTTCTCTGCCTTGAAACATTCATTATGTGGTGGGGGGAAAACATGCATTAAATTGCATGTATTCAATTGCATTAAATTTAAATTAAATTGGATTAAATGTATTAAATCGTAGCACAGAGTCGTGCCTGTTAACACAGACACTGATGAGGCCCAATGGGAGGCAGGTAAGCACCTCTGTCTGGAAGAGGCAGGGTAGGGTTCTCAGAGGAGACAATAGAGCCAGTTCATTGGGCAGAAGACCACAAGGAGGTCCTTCTGGCCATAGAGAAAAAGATAGGCAGAGGTACGGAAGTGACAGCACAATCAACCAACTGCAGTTCATGGTGCCCGGAGCACACAGTGAGAGAAAGGAGTTGGTAGAAGGTCCAGATCATGAAGGGTCTGAAAGCCACTGAGAGTTTTTAGGCAGAGATGTGGCACGAACATCTGTGTTGTTGGATATTATTGGCAACACTGTTGGCATCAACTCAGGATGGAGTTGGAAGGGAGACAGAGGTGCTGGCTAGGAAATCACTGCAGTTGTCCAGGTTTAAAAAAATGATGAATACAGGCAGATTCAAGAAGTGTTTAGAATTAAAATCACTAGGACTTAAATACTGATGGGTGGGGGGAAAGGATAAGAGAGGAAGAAGAGAGTTCAAGGTAGCTCCCAAGTCTCAGGCTTGGGATGATCACAGAGTCATGTTTAGGCTGGAGAAATAGGAGGAGCAGTGGGTTTTCGTTTCTCTGCACAGCTCCCACCACACCGGGAGCTACATCAATAATGACCAGTCCAAAGCATGAGCTTTGAAGTCCGAGCTTAGGGTTCAATGCCTTCCCTCCCATTCAATAGCCACATGACCTTGAACAAGTTAGTTTAGCCTCTCTGAGCCTCAATTTCCCAATGGAAGAGGTGAGATAATAGCAGCATGTAGCTCATAGGGCTGATGTTGAAAATTAAATTAGACTATGTATATCGTACAGCTCCTGGTACACAGTAAGAACCCAATAATGTTGGCTATTTTTGATTCAGTAAATTCATTGCTTTTTCCTTTTTACAAAGAAGAAAAAGAATAAAAACATTCTTATTCTTCTGGCCACATAACATTCACTTGTCTTATTTCACTGGCTTGAACTGAATTTCTGCTAAGGCATTTATGGTATAACACATAAAACCTGCTCTTGAATGGGCCTCCAAGGTGCTTGGCTTCTTGACCAAAAAGTCTATATAGCCTCTTGGGAACCTGACTCCAGGAGCCCACATATAGGAGAGGATTAGGTTGTCCCCCTTGGAATGGGCGGGATTAGTCCCAACCCAACTAGTACTCTGACTTGCTTTCATGCTTCCATTCACCCGGGTCTTGTACAGTATCCCTAACAATCACAAGCAACGGACAAAATTGTTAAACCCACAAGGCAGATAGTGCTATCTAGAGTGTCCAACACAGGACTTGGCACATAGCGGGTATTTAGTAAATTTTGGTTGAGTGAACGCATTATGCTCCCTATACCCCACTGCAATGCCTAGCCTCAGGAAGAAACCCTTGCACCATGCTCATTCCTAAACAATTCTTCCTTCTACTCAAACCACGTGCCCTAAGCAGGAACATCTATAGCATGAAGTCTTCTTTATAAGCCTTTCCAAGTATGTAAATGGAGTATTTAATCTGTCAATCATACAGTGAAGACCGTAAAACAAATATGGATTAAAAATCATTGTTGATACGGCCGTATTTCTTCAAGTTACCTTGATAAACTAAAATGTTTTTGCCATGTAGGGAATCAGTAGATTGGGCAAGTTTCCCTGAATGTAAATGTTTCTACCCAGACAACTCAGGACAGTGTGAATTACAGGTGCTTGTGTTTTTCAGACTCATTGAAAAGAACCTAATTTAAAGATCTGTGATTTAATGAGCCTTTCAAAGCTGAAAATATATCCCACTGAGATTTAAAACAGAAAATAGATTTAAAATAGAAAAAAATAAAATAAAACAAAGCTAGTTTTGTGTTTCACAGACACAGGAAGGTGCCAGAATTATTTACTGCTTTCTGGACTTTGCATTATGACCAAATTGATATTTTCCAGGTTTTTCATTAACTTAAAATGTTCTGAGGTAAACACATCGTTTGCCATGATTAAATCCAAGGTGTTTCTGCAGCTTCCTTCTGAACAGCTAAAAATTAGGCCGAGAGGTAAGAGTCCTGGTCAAACTCTTTGTGAAAGCAGCGCTTGAGAAAATGCACAAATTTCGCCCAGCAGCTTCCCTGAGATTCTAAGAGCCACAGCAAGCAGAGGGTCTACAGGCAGAATCGCATGGTAAAGCCTTTCAGTCAGGAAATTTCTCACCTCCAAAACCAAAAATCGATTATTCCACCTTGTTTTAAAAATTCTCATAGGTTTCCCATACTATAAAAGAACATAGAATCAACCTGCCCACCTCACACCTACCGCATTAGCCCGCCATAAAAAGCTCTACAAGGATGAAAGCCTCTACTACCTCTCTGGATGGTTCCAGACAGAGCCAAGTTAATAGGTACACAGTTGTCAGAATTCACTAGAATTTCAAATTTCCTTCCCAACTTGAATTAGACTGATTAAATCAGTGTCTGTTAAACGCTAGTCTTTTATTTATTTAAAAAAAAATCTTTTTTAACATTTATTAACATTTTTGAGAGACAGAGAGAGAAAGAGCATGAGTGGGGGAGGGGCAGAGAGAGAGGAGACAGAACCCGAAGCAGGTTCCAGGCTCCAAGCAGTCAGCAAAGAGCCGGATGTGGGGCTCAAACCCATGAACCGTGAGATCATGACCTGAGCGAAAGTCGGACACTCAACCGACTGAGCCACCCAGATGCCCCTAAAAGCTACTCTTTTAACACAAATGGACAGTTAAGGATGAAGGGAAAAGCTAATACAAGAAAAGCTACCCTTTTCTTTCCCCTCTTGGAATTCTACCTCTCAGTCTTGGAGACAGGAACCTCTCTAGGACAGGACTCCACTGGGTTCATAAAGTCCATCTGATGGACAAAGAGAGAACATCATAAAACTGGCCTCGCTTGCCACCAATGTTGGACACCCCATTGGTCACCCAGCAGAGCCCTGAGTAAATTATCTGAACACGCAACAGGAATGCCCAGAACAATTTTTCAAAAAAAAACGTTTTTGCAGATTCTGGCTCCCTGATTCAGCGTACAGCTAAAATTTGAATGCTCACTTCTTGGCCCCTTCAAGATTGAGTCACAAGCAGACGTAGAGCACCGTTCCTATTCACTTACCTTGTATCCGCATGCCCCACAGCTTAAATTCACCCAGGACAAGACAAGGCTTACACAATGCCTGTGCAGAATGGGACGTTGCTCTGACATTCTGAGACTTAGCATATAGTGACTGGTTAATGTTCACTCACATTATCTGGTTTATAAACACAGACAAAACTTATGATTTCGATTAATAAAAAAAAAAAAATAACATCAACAGAGGATACAATATAAGTGGAGAGGCATTCAGAGAAAGTGAGTATTTTAAGATCATTTCTTCTTTTGGGGCGCCTGGGTGGCTCAGTCAGTTGAGCGTCCGGCTTCAGCTCGGGTCATGATCTCGAAGTCCATGGGTTCGAGCCCCGCATCGGGCTCTGTGCTGACAGTTCAGAGCCTGAAGCCTGCTTCGGATTCTGTGTCTCCTCTCTCTCTGCCCCTCCCCTGCTCATGCTCTGTCTCTCCCTGTCTTTCAAAAATAAATAAATGTTAAAAAAAATAATTAAAAAAAAGATCATTTCCTCTTTAATATACCCCACAAGAATACCCACCATAGGTCAATTCTAATTGTTAAACAGTTCTTAAAATTGAATTGAAATTACCTTCCCTAGGATTTTCAACTCTGTCCCTAATTCTATTCTGTGGAACCAAACCAGAGCGCCCTTTCCTACATGGAGATTTTCTTCTTAAGAAAGGTTTAATTGTTTGCTCAGCAACTGTGATTGCTCCTCCCACAGTAAAGCCTGAAATTTTAAATTAATGCATTTGGTGTATAATCAATCAGTTAATCAAAACCCTTGAGCACCTACCCAATGAGAGCTACTGCACTCAACGTTGGGAACAATCGGCAGTATATTCTGTATTCAACAGTGTATTCTTAAGGGACTATTTTCTACTGGTTCTTTTGCTGTTTTGTAATGCCTCCTTTAAAGAGAAAATCAATTAAAAAATAAATAATGGTGTTGTGGGGGAGACATCAAAATAATGTAGCGTGTGCTAGTTGCGAATATAATCTGGAGAAAATGAGGGAATACCTATAAGGTAGGTAGTAATAATATTCATTGGCTCATAGGAACTCCAGGTGCTTTATACTTATTATTTCATTTCATCTTCTCACCTTTGTTCAGCTCTGCAAGGTGGGTTTTACTCTCAATTTGCCAAAAAGGAAACGAAGATTTTAAGAGTTTATTTAAATCGCCTAAAATGATACACTTGCTGTGCCTGAGCCAGAATCCACGCCCAAATCTAATCCCAAAGTGTATACTCCTTTAACTGTGTAATAACTCACTACTTACAAAGAAATCAATACAAGAGCGTTACCCCTTTTCTTGGGATTTGATACCCTATGCGGATGGCTAGTTTGTTTTATATATAGACCACCCAAAGAAAATACATTTTTTGTCTTCTGAACACTCTTAAGTCGTTGAATTTCAAAATAATTGTGCACAATTTGCAGTGCCATAAATCTATTTGGTGCCTCCAAATTGGCAGGTCACTGAACTCTTATCAAAAAATTTAAAAGAGAACATGCCATAGAGAGGTTTGGGGAGAGAAGATCATTTGATCATCTGTTTTTCAGGGTATTTTAAAGCTCTTAAAATCAATGGGTGTGGGGCGGAGTGAAACTAAGTTTGGAAGGGACCAAGTTTCCTCTGCACACTTGGCTCCATTAGAGATGGCGGGACTCTCTCACGGTGTGATTGCCAAGGAAGGGCACCTCTGTGGCTCTCTTGTGGGTCATTCATTTTAACTCTGGCCAGGCCTCTGCCTTGCCTTCCAGTTCCTTTGCTAGCTGGCCACCTCTCATCAGGAGATGGCTGAAGCCCAGTCACTCTGCCACCCATTTTTCCGTCCCGTCCCTTTCTCCACGTTCTACAAACAATCACAGTGCTGCTTTTCAAAACCCTGCTTGCATTTTCCAGTGATGGGAGACAGATCCAGCTCAGCTCCTGAGCAAGGCACTTGACTTTTCACAAAAGAATAGATGACAGAGAAATGTGGTTTCGCTCAGAGTGCCTTGCCATCTGTGACATTTGCCATGCAGAGCCGCACATTCCTCATGGAGGGCAAGGGTGCTCACCATTGTCCTGACTCCAAAATTATTTCCGACAGGAGCGCCTGTAATTAACCTCATTTATTGACTTTACACGTGGGAGGTGTGGAGAAAGGCTCAGGGGTGCTCTTGACTGCATCGCTGTAACTAGCAAACAGCCAAGACGCTTGCATATGCATGTTTTTCAACTTCCCTACCAAGTTTTTTCAAGTAGAGAATTTGAATGGGTCCTTTGTGTTAGAATCCTTTTTCAAGTCTTTAAAAGTTCGATATGAAATTAAAAGGAAAAGAGTTCAACTTACAGATCTTTGCATCCGACCCTGCAGCACATCCGTCTCATTTTATCTTGGCTCTTGGGGGTCACGTTATGAAGCGGCGTGAGCTAAACCAAAGCGGCCCGCATAGTGTAAGTAGGAGGCACAACCTGGCATCCCCGCAAGTTCTGGCCTGGAGTGATCCAGAAAGCAGGCTACGAAACAGTATCGCCAGCATCACCGGTCTCCAGCCCACCAGAGCCAGTCCAACTGACCCCTCCCCCACCCCCGCCACCTCCCAGAAAAATTGTTGCCCTCGGCGGGTCTTTGTTGAATTGGTCATTCTCAGAGTCTGTACATTCGTCCTTCCTCGACTCAATCTTAGCTCCCTACCGCTACAGGCCCAATTCCTTTCTTGACCACAGAACAGCTGTATCAGCTTGATTTAAGGCAAAGGAAATGATATTTGGTGACTGCCGGTAACAAAAGATGGCTGGGTGCCTGCCGGGAATGGAAGTGGAGGCATAAGGAGTGGGTGCACGGCAAAACCTTAACAGATTTCTGTCACCATTCGGGACTCAGCATAAAAAGAGCATGTGGAACATAGTGGAAAAGTTCTCGGGAATAATCTATTACATCTGATTTACAAATCATTTTCACATAATGTATTAACCGGCATACTTTTGGTTGTAACAGAAACCAGTGCAAGCTAAATAAAGCAAATAATAATAATAATAGTAATTGATTATGTGGATACCCGAGTTTCTCACTGACCTCAGAGCAGGAATGCCGCTGGGCCTCAAGAATGAGGAAATAGAATGCTCTAGTCCAGGAAACCCCCAAAATTCTCTTTTTTTATTTTATTTTTTTAAATTTTGTTAATGTTTATTTATTCTTGAGAGAGAGAGACAGAGCACGAATGGAGGAGGGGCAGAGAGAGAGAGAGGCGTGGAATCCGAAGCAGGCTCCAGGCTCTGAGCTGTCAGCACAAAGCCCGATGCAGGGCTTGAACCCACGAACACTGAGATCATGACCTGAGCCAAAGCGGGACACGTAAGTGACTGAGCCACCCAGCAGCCCCACTCTTTATTTGATTTTTATTTCATTCTCTTTAGCCATAGAGCTGCTTTCTCTCTGATTTAACTAAATGGTTGGGAAAATGTCATCCGCCAAAACCTTCTGAGTTTGCTTCTTCTCTGTTTAAAAGGATGGCCAGATGAGACCGGAATTTCTTGATCTTAATTCCCAGTGTTTCCAGAGCCTCCTTGGCCAGGTTCCTAGGCATCCCGGTCAGGCGCCTGAGGCAGGGAGGCTGTGTCAGGCTCCTCAAGAGTCCAGCCATTGTAACCACGCAGGTGGGAGGGGGCTGGGCAGTGGAGGGGGGCAATTACCTCAAACATGGAGGTCCAGGACAGGCCATCAATGGATACTAATACGTACATTATTTATTCAACCCTCTGCCCTACCCACTGAAATTTTCATTACTATTATTATTCTCATTTTCCAAATGAGGAAACTAAACTACAGAGAGATTATATAGGTAGTAAGAGCAAAACTGAAAGTGGAATCGAGTTCTTCTCATTCTCTTCTTGGCCTTGATATGATAAATAGCCTTATTGAAGGGAAACTTAAAAAAAAAAAAAGGTGCACAGTCACCCTTGTTCTTCCTTCAGAAGATTTTAAATTTAACTAGAGACCTAAGACAGACGCTCATGAAAGGAGTTTAATACCATTTTATTTTTTAAATGTTTTAAACATTTATTTATTATTTTTGAGAGACATAGAGACAGAGTATGAGCAGGGGAAGGGCAGAGAGAGAGAGAGATACAGAATCTGAAGCAGGCTCCAGGCTCTGAGCCGTCAGCACAGAGCCCGACGTGGGGGTCGAACTCACAGACCGTGAGATCATGACCTGAGCCGAAGTCGGCTGCTTAACCAACTGAGCCACCCAGGCGCCCCTTTAATACCATTTTAAAAGTGACAGAGGATATACAAAGCAACATGTAAATATTTTAAACTATTGAAATGGCTTAACCTTGGATTCTTTTAAATTTTTCTTTAACGTTTTATTTTATTTTTGAGAGAGCGAGAGACAGAGCATGAGTGGGGGAGGGGCAGAGAGAGAGGGAGACACAGAATCTGAAGCAGGCTCCAGGCTCTGAGCCATCAGCACAGAGCCCGATGTGGGGCTCGAACTCACAGACAGACCGTGAGATCATGACCAGAGCCGAAGTCGGCCACTGAACCGACTGATCCACCCAGGAGCCCCTGGATTCTTATTTGGAAGGAACTTAGCAAAGAGTGTGGGGAGGACACTTGAGACAGAAGGAATGGAAGAAGTCACACTTCACCAGCAGCGATTCACATATTAATACTGAAAATTCGACTCACTCGTCACCTTACGATTTGCAGGAAGGCAAGATTTATGTTTTCAAAGAAAGAGAGGATGAAAGTAGAGCCACTGAGATTTCTAGATTTCCAAGCATTTGTTGGGCTCAGCCTCCAGTCTACCATTTTCCTCTACAAACACAGTCACTGTCCTAGGACTGTGTCTTCTGAGGCGGTCACCATGAAAGGTGCTATTTTAAATCTCCGCTTCAATAGGATTGAAGCAAAAATCCTTCTCAGATCATCCTCTAAATAGGATTTCATTTATTTTCACATCACGGCTCTTAAAATTAAGAATTATTCTATTAAGAATTCGTTCTTCCTGATTTTTCCTGATCTGTTTCTAAGGTCATGGTCAGTGCCCAGGCTTCAGAAATGACATCCGGATCTGAGCCAGATTAAATGCCCAGTTATAATAGAGTTCAGCTGAGCCATCAGGAGTTTGGTCTGTTACCTTACAGCATGTCATGGTCCTATAGTCCCAACCGAAGCCCTTGAGGTGGGTAGGCAGAGATGCTGGCTCCAGATCTAGACTTCTTACAAACTCATTTAGGGATCGAAGGAGGCCTTTTAACCTTCTGAGGCTTTTGGGGCGCCTGGGTGGCTCGGTTGGTCAAGCATCCACCTCTTGATTTTGGCTCAGGTCATGATCCTAGTCTCATGGGATCAAGCCCTGTGTGGGGCTCTGCACTGAGTGTGCACCCTGCTGGAGAATCTCCCTCTCTCTCTCTCTCTCTCTCTCTCTCTCTCTCTCTTTCTCCCCCTCTGCCCCTATCTCCCAACTCATGCTCTCTCTCTTAAAATAAAATAAAATAAAATAAAATAAAATAAAATAAAATAAAATAAAATAAAATAAAATAAAAACTGCTGAGGCTTTTGGCTTCTTCACTCAGTCATCCACAAATATTTTTTGATTTCCAATTACATGCCAGGGCTGTTCTAGGCTCAGGAGGTACAGCAGAAACCAAGCCCCGCCCCCCCACCGCAAAAAAAATCCCCGTCCAAATGGAGCTTATGGTCTATTCACCAAAAACAGAAAATAGATATAATTGTATAGAATATTAGAGGAGTATGTGAAAAATTAAAGCAAAGGGGAAAGGGGAGTTAAAGGAAGTGGTTATAACTGAAAATAATATGGTAGGAGGGCTCCTGGGTGGCTCAGTAGGTTAAGCACCTGACTCTCGATTTCAGCTCAGGTCGTGATCTCAGGGTCATAGGATCAGGGTCTGCATCAGGCTCCGTGCTGACAGTGAGGAGTCTGTTTGGGATTCTTTCTCTCCCACTCTCTCTCTCAAAATAAATAAACTTAAAACAATTTTAATAAAACAAAATAACATGGTAATGATAGGCCTCAATAACAAGTGACCTGTGAAGGAAATAAGGGACACAGCCATGCAAATGTCTAGGGGAAGGGCACAGAAACAGCCTATACAAAGGTCCTGAGGTGGGAGCATGCCTAGTACAATTGAAAAAGAGCAAAGAGGCTGCTGGAGAGAAAGGCAGAGAAGGAGAGTAACAGGAAATGAGTTCAGAGGGCAGCAGATGGTATAGAACCTTAGAAGGACTTTAGCTTTTATTTTAAGTGAAATGAAGTCCATTAAAGGGGTTAGAATGGTGTGAAGTGATCTAAAGCTAGAGTCGAACAGGGTTATGTTGGGTCATGACTAGACTTCAAGGTAGCAAGAGCAGAGACAGGAAGATGAGTTAAGAGTAGAATGACCATACCTCTCGTTTGCCCAAAACAATCCTGGGCAATGTGCCTCAGTACAATTATTGACGCCCCTCCCTTTTGAGTCTACAAATTGTCCCAGTTCAGATGATCAATTATATTATCAGCCCAATTAAGAGGTCATAGTATTGCAAAATCCAGATGAGAGAAAATGACGGTATGAGCCAGGTTCATAGCAATGAAGGAGAAGTGATTTGATTCAAAACGTATTTTGAAGGTGGAGACCACAGAATTCCCTGATGCTTTCGACATGGACCATGAGAGAAAGAGAGGAGGCAAGAACCACTCTTTAAGATTTTGGGGATGGAGCACCTGGAAGGACAGAGTTGTGTTAAATAAAATAGAGCAGCATTCCAGGAGAAGGCCAGGCATCCCATTTAGGACATGTTATTTTGGAGCTATCTATTAGATGTCCAGGGAAGGTGTCGTTAGGCAGTTGGAAACATGTCTGGAGTTCAGGAGAGAGGTCTCAGGTTAAGTCATAAATTTGGGAATCAACTGCATACGGACAGAATTGAAAGCCACAAGATCAGAAATAATCATCAAAATGTAACCTCAGAAAAAGGAGGAGTCCAAGAACAGGACCCTGAGGATCCCTGGTGGGAGAAAAAGAGGAAGACCCAACAAAGGAGACTGAAAAGTAGCCAGTGGGATAGTAGGAAAATCAAGCTTTTATTCATCTTTATAATGAGCTCGTTAGACTACACCAGTGATATTTTTTAGTCATGAACAAGAGATCCATCAGGGACAGCTATAGAAAATGTGGACTGCAAGGAGCAAAAGGGGGCAGAGTAGACCGGTCTTCTCGTCTCCACTTCAACCAGAGCTGCTCTGTTTCCTTGCTGCAAATAATGGGCCACTGTGCGTGATTTCATTTATTAAGAAGGTGCAGAGGGGTGTGTGTGGGTGGCTCAGTCAGTTAAGCATCCAACTCTTGATTTTGGCTCAGGTCTCAATCATGAGGATCCTGAGATCGAGCCTTATGTTGGGCTCTGTGTTGACAGCACAGAGCCTGCTTGGGTTTCTGTCTCTCTCTCTCTGCCCCTCCCCTGCTCGCAAGTTCTCTCCTCTCTCCTCTCTCTCTCTCTCTCTCTTTCCTGTGTTCTATCTCTCAAACTAAATAAACTAAAAATATTTTAAAATTTAATTTTTTAAGTGGTAGGGAGTGGCAGGAGGTAGAATCCCACCACTTAAGAGGAAAAGAAAAGAAAAGTAAGAAAAGAAAAGAAACAGAAAAAAGAAGAGAAAAGAGAAAAGAAAAGGAAAGAAAAGAAAAGAAAAGAAAAGAAAGCCACTACCCTGGATAATCTTTAAAGTCTATGACCCCATCCTAGCTCTAAAATTTATTTAAGTCTACCCAATCCTAACAAGGAAATAATTTTCTAATGTCTAAAGCTACTTACCATAGTGACTTGATAGAGGAGATGGGACATTTGAACTGTTTCTCTTGCCTGAGATTACCCATTCGTGACAGGGATTGAGTCCTATGAAAATAGGAAAAGAAAAATAACCATTGGCCTTGAGGAGTGGGAAGTCAGTTGAGTTTTAAATATGAATCCAGGAAATGTTTTATTAAATGGCTAAGGCACTTAGCAGCTTAGACTACAGAATAAGCCTGCTCTAAATCCCGCTAACCTCATGAGTATTCCATTTATCTAAGAAAGCCACAGAAGCACATTCCGAGAAAGTTTCTTGCTGTACTATATGGACAGAGCAAAAGAAACACAGGCTTTTACTCACAAGTATTATTAATAACAATAAATAATAGCTACTGTTCATCAAGCGTTAAACATGTTCCAGGAGCTGTGTTGAACTGAGTATGCATTCACTCACCCCCCACAACGATCCCAAAGAAGGTGTTGTCAGGGACTCAGTATTGGTTGAAAGAATATCATGAGTGGAAGTAACAAGAGTTAACTTGCCCAGGGTTCCCTAGGTGGATAGGTAGTGGATCTTGGACTCAGTTCTGGGCTCTCTGACTCTTAATCAGGATACTTTGATTAATTCACTGGATCTTAATAGTGGATGAAGTAGATGCTGTGGTGCCCCACCCAGCTCCCGCCCTGTTCTCCCGGCTGCCAGGAGCGTAGGCTACTGATGGCTCACAGCTGAATTTCTCCTTGGACAAAGTCTCTCTGGACAGTCTCTGCCAAAGGGACCTGCCCCACCAAAGGTTACTTCTCCTCCTTGGGGAGGCCTGAAACCAGGAACTGGTGGATATAAGGACACAAGGCCCAGCCTCTTTGCCTCAGTTTAGGACCCATGTGGAGGGCCGTCCTGCTCCGGAGTTCCCAAATCAACTTCTCACTCCGCCCAATCTTGCTTTACTCATTTCCCCCTAGGACCACGCCTCATCAAACTTCCCACACACAAATTTCCATCTCGGAGTCTGTTTCCCCGGACCCTGTGAAGACACCGGCACCTGCCAAGATCTGCTTTGGCCACTAATTCTATTCTTTTCGTGTCATAACCAGCCAGCGTTTACTGAGTTCCAGGATGGTGTGAGATTTCTTCTTTTGAGTAGCGCCTGTTTAGAAATTTGCGCATTTTCTAGAGTTGTCTTGTTTTAAAATTCACAGGCGTCTGGATGCCAACACACGTTCTGGATGCCAATCTTGTGTACCAGTGGGATGGTACACATGTCTAGTCCAGTCTGTGTCCTGTCTTTGACTTTCGTGGCCTCTTTCTTCTGGCACTGTGAACTGTATGGCTTCTTCACAGATCCTCCATGCTTCATGGGTCTTGTCTAGAAAACCTCCTCTACTGAAAATCAGAGAAATGCAAATGAAAACAACGATGACATCCAATCTCACACTGACCCTATGCACAAAATTATGCAAGTCTGATGATTACAAGTGCAGGTGAGAGGAGAAGAAGGGACCCTCCTATCCTGCCAGGAGGAACATATACCGGTGCTGAGGACAGAGTTCTTTAGCAAGCTGAAGATGGTCACACCGGGAACCCTGAAATTCCATGTTTATTTTTTTTTTCTGAAATTCTACTTCTAAACCCTCGAGAAACTCCTGTACTTAGACACGAGGAGGCACATACAACAAGACACATACCAACCGTCTCTAAAGAGCCAAGGATTGGAAACAGCATAAACGTCCATCAAAGGGAAATGGAGAAATAAATTTGGAATATTCATATAGTGGAATAACTTGGAGTCATTAAATGAAGTACATATGGATAAACCTGCAAAACAATACATAGAGCAAAGTCGTTGCTCGATTATTTATCACTTTCATATTAAGTTTATAAACCTGAAAAGTAGTAGGATATATTTTTTTGGAGACATAACTATGTAGTGTAAACATACGTATGGTAATAATAAACACTGACTTCACAATAATGGTTGTCTCGGGAGAGAAAGAGGAACACGGGAAGCTGGAATTGGGGTACCCCGAAGCCTTTACAATATCGGAGAAGTTATATTTCTTAAATTTAAAAGAAGTCAGAAATAAATCCAACATGATGTTGGGATTTGGTAAAGCCAAATGGTAAGTACATGCTGTCCATCATCTTATTCCCAATTCTTGTCTGTTCTGAAGTATTATACAATAAAAAATAGATTTAAAAAAGAAAAAGAAAAAACATTCACTACAGTTGAGAACACAAGATAGGTTTCTCAGTATTATTTTGCATCTTAATGGATCACAGTGGTTTGATGAAAGAAATAGAATATATACGTCATGGAAACAAAAGAATGAAATAAGTGGCTGAGAAGTTTTTGGTAAATTTGTTCAGGAAATGAGACTTCTTGGAGCGCGGGAGTGATAGGAGGGCTTCTGATTTCCTATGGGAAGGCAAGCCTGGCCAGGTGGTGCAGGGGGTTAAAACCAAGCAGGGGAAGGCGGAGCCTGAGAGGTCCTTCCCCCCAAAAGGTCCTTCAGTGGGCTGTCAGAAACCCCCACCTCACATTCAGAGTTAACTAATTTTTTTTAAAATGTTTATTCACTTTTGAGACAGAGAGAGACAGAGCATGAGTGGGGGAGGGGCGGAGAGAGAGGGAGACACAGAATGTGAAGCAGGCTCCAGGCTCTGAGCTGTCAGCACAGAGCCCGATGCCGGGCTCGAACTCACAGACCGTGAGATCATGACCTGAGCCAAAGTCGAACGCTCAACTGACCGAGCCACCCAGGTGCCCTGACTAACTAATTTTGAATCTATTACATGAGCACAGTAGAGGACAGCGAAAAGTCAAAATTGGTTCTGAAAACAACTGATTGGCTAATTGTCGAGACGGGTGTGATTAGCCAGAGCAAAGACCTCAAAAATAGAAACTGGCCATGGGAGATTCTGATTTTCTTTCTGGTTTTAAACATATTGCATTGGAGGTGCTGATGGGACCTCCGGGGAGAGAAGACGAGAAGGCAGTTGAAGGTGGGAGTCTGGAATTTGGTGAAGAAAGGTTGAAAGGAAGGTTTGGGAAGCCAGCTGTAGAGCAGGGAGAAGTGACAATGTGAAAATGCCATTAAGAGCTTCAAAGAAGGTGAAAGGGGAGAGGAACGAAATGGGGGGAGCACCAGTCACCTCTCAGGAGAATGAGTGAGGAGCAAGGCCTTCACAAGCCCTGGAGGACATTGGGAACATTCGGTAGGAATTCTCTGGTTCTAGGTACACAGATTATGGAGGGGTTGGGCATAGGCTCTGGTTGGATACTGCTTAACCCCCTAAGATGTCTTGCCCCATTGTTAGGTGGAAAGCAGAGAAGGGTCTTAACAGCATCCTCTAAAACAGGGGTTTACCAGCCGTCCACCTGGAAGGGTAGTACTTACTGCTCCATGGCCAATGCCGGCCCAATGTGTAGACGACTCCTAAATCACATCTTATATCATTTTCAACCTTTCCATTACCTCTTGGGTCCCCAGGAGCAGGGGGTGGAGTACTCTGGTGAAAGGGTAGAAAAGGGGTAGAGATTCCAGGACACCCGTAACTCATTAACTCTCGATACGTTTCTATCAGCGAAGGAGAATAAATATTTGTTGATCATTCACTCAGTAACAGTCTGGACTTGCAAGGCAAAGAGAGTCACCTCCTCCTGGGGCCCGGGCTAGGACCCAGAGTCGGCGCCCTCCAGGTGCTTCACCTTTGGTGGGAAGCCCCAACCTATCCTAGGTCAGCAACTTCCTGAACTTCCTGAACATAAGCCTGCAGCCCACACAACACAAGCCAGAAGTCTCCGTGCTGGCCAAGCTACCGTGAGCAAAAAAAGCAACCAGAGCATTTTGCAAATTAAAAGACTGAGATGAGTAATAATAACAATGGTTCTTTTTTTTTTTTTTTTTTTTGAGAGACATAGAGACAGAGCATGAGCAAGGTAAGGGCAGAGAGAGAGGGAGACACAGAATCTGAAGTAGGCTCCAGGCTCCGAGCTGTCAGCACAGAGCCCAATGCGGGGCTCGAACTCACAGACCATGAGATCATGACCTGAGCCGAAGTCGGCTGCTTAACCGACTGAGCCACCCAGGCGCCCCACAATGGTTCTTATTATTAGCTAAATATGCTGTTTAGACTTTACCAAGAAAAGTTACACCTCAAAGAAAAACAGAAAGGCACCTTCCATCCCATCACGTGACTTCCTAAAAGCATAAAACTGCTGACCTCAAAAATATATATAAGAAAATAAAATGAAAATACACTCACTTCTTTCCAAGAGTTATTTGGGCTCAAGGTACTAAAATGCAATTTTTCTGTGTTGATGAAATAGAATACTTTCTCCTATCATCCTTCCAGTTTGTACTTCAATAGGAAGATACAGTATCTTAACATTTTGAAGCTATGAGAAAATGTGTTGGCCACGACTCTTCGATGCAGATTATTCCACATCATAAATCAGGGCTGATTAAACACACAAGAAACAGAGATGGCCATACAAGTCATTTTACAATTTGCTATACACAGTAGTAAGAAAAACAGGAAGTAGGTGTTTATTAGCAGTTCCAAATATACCAGCCAAAATACAACTCCCTAAGGAGTCGAAGTTATTCAAAATATAGCAAAGAACAGAATTCCTAAGATTATAAAAGGGTAATTAATCACAAGCAGTGTTCACAGATCAGTGATTTGGAAACTACCTTCTTATTGAAGCTCTGGATCAAGAACAAACTTCAAAGCAAAATTAATTGATCTCAGATTTACTGCATCTGGTCAATAAACCCTCCCCAAAACTGTCACTTTAAGCCTGCTCAAAAGTCTATCTTGTTTTATTTAACAATTCGATATACGACGCATTAAATAGTCATTTTTCACGTGGTTAGAATATCATCGCTTCCCCACATGAGCTGTTTGTACTAAGAATGCCACCTCTTACTGATATTCTGTATATTGCATTCAAAGTTCAGACATGTTGTTTAGGCTTGTTTCATAGGAACACAGGCTCCCCAGGAAGCCAAATTCACAAAAAGGACCCCCTTACTTGGACATATAATGTGACCTTGTGGCTTTCAAAATCTTGTCTTTGATTGAGTGAACTTTTTAAATATATGTCCCAACCACTTCTGAATTAGGACAAAGGACCTAAATTTAGTGATTATGATTTTAAAATGCATATTTAAAATCCATAAAACATAAGTATACTTTAATTTTTGCAATAGTAATACAAAGGTTTTAAATGTAAATTCTGATCTGATTTGGGTAACTAGATGATTAAAAGCCTTAGGAACTTCTGGCAGAAATGATTAGCTTTGAGAGTGATCATGAGCGAATCCCTTAACTATTCTGTGACTCGGTTTCTCTCCTGTAAACCAAGAAGTTTGATGCCTCAAAAGCTCCTTTGGATGAATGTTAATGACTTAAATATTTGTAAAGTGCTCTTAGGTCCTCTAATGGGAGCCACTCTGAAAGTGCCAAGAATCAACGAATTGAAGGTTTGTCTCCTTCATGGAAAGATAAGAAATTAAGTAAGGGATCTCACGTGTATATTAAATTGGAAAGGTCTACATACATCTTAGTCTAAGTGCTCTTATAAGTTTATAGACTTATCAAGGAGGGGAAGGAGGAAGAGCTTTATGAAAACAGTTATATTGAATGAGAAATTAACAATAGGCTAATTAGAGACAAATTAGCTATTGTGCTATCTGAATGAGACCATCATGCTTCTTCCCTGATTTTTAAAGTCCAATCTCATAGAAAGCCAGCCTACCAGCTTATTATCACTTGGGCTTCACTGCTTTTGTGGTTGGCCAGTCATTACTAGCATGATGGGGAGAAAAAAGATAAAGGAGAAGACATGAAAGGAGAGAGAGGGAGAAATGAAGGGAAGAAGCAAAGAACTTATTGGCATGATCCTCCCTCCTTTGCTCAGAAGATCAACAGGCAATGTGTCAGGTTGATGATATTTTCACACATGTCTCCAGGGTAAACGTGACTAAGTTATAGACAATGAAATATTATAGAAGCAAAGATTTGTTACTCCTAGGCTTGGTTGTAAAATAGGCCAATCATTTCTCTCTTTGCTTATCCCAAGAGAAGACCTCAACTCCAGGGGACAGCAGAGGCCCTGAAAGGAAGGATCCATGTCCCAGAATCTATGCTTGGAAGAGAGTCCCACAAAAACCACCCTCTAAGAACCCAGCCGACTTTGCCTATGTAAAAAGTAAACTTTTATTGTGGTAAGCCGTTGAGGTTTAAGGGTTTATTTGTTATACCATCAAGTAGCCTACCATATCTAATACAGACTCGTAAAGATAAATTCCTAAAAATCAGTTCTCTTGGGTCAATCAGTTCTAGGCTCTGAGGCATCTGGACAAATTGAGGCAGGGGTCGGGAAAAGATTGTCTTGTTCCCCTTCTTTTTTCTGGCAGGTCAAGCTTCCTGCTGACCAGTTCAACTAGTGGTTATAGCCAGAGCTATGGCCTCCGGCTGGAATTTCCGAAATAAAGAAGGTCACAGACATTCTCTGCTGGTCTGGAAATTCGCTTTGTGCTGACTGGAGTAAAAAGTCCATTTTCTTTTATTCCCAGAATGATATGAGGCCTCAGTTCTCTATCCCTCCCTAAAGCTTAGGATTAAATATATTTGGATCAGGTACTGTTGTTTGTTGTGATCATTCTCAGAGCAAGGCCTAGTTGGTATCTCCATTGATCACCAAGTAGAAAGACCCACACAAAAGTTTTTTAAACTCTTTGTGTTGATTCAGATACATTAAACACAAGAAGCAGCCCTGAGGAGAGTTTTGGCATCTTGGAGCTAACGAAAGGACTCCAGGTACCTGCCCTAAGAAGACAGCAGAGGCCAAAGAGAGTCTCTGATGAGTTTGCCTAGAACCTCACAGTCTCTAACACATTTTCTAAGTGATAGAAACCAAAAGAGTCCATGAATATGGACTGAAAACAAATTTTTTCAAACTTATTGTTTTCCCGTTTCTTCCGACGGGATCCCCTTTGGTTTTATCTCTGCTAGAGCTATCAACTAGCAAACATGGACTGCATCTGGCCCACAGATAGGTTTGTTTGGTCCTCACAGTGTTTTAAAAAAATAGTGATAGCAGCATTTTTTATATGATTTTTTTTTAAATAAGATGTATCACACAAAAATCTAGATTTCTGGCTCTTCTTGCAAAGTCAGAAGATTGGGCAACACTGGACCCATGTTCCTCCCATGGCAAGAATCCATCAGAACTAAGCTGCTGGTACCATGGAGTGGGACCCGTGTTGCCAGCATGGTCCCTGGCTCAAGTCCTGCTCACCATACTGGCCATTCTGCTCTTCGTGTTTCCCACCTGCCTTGTAAGGCACGTGGCCTACTCTTTGGACAATATTTTCATTAATTATGCAACACACTTTTCTCATGGCTTGCTATGTCCTGAACGCTGCTTAGAGATGCCTGTGGAAGAACCAGGACATGAGCAGGAAGGGCCATTCTGTCATCATATGTGGCCTCTTCCCTCTCTCCTGCTGGGACAGACCAAGGAAAGGGAGGAAAGCAGGAGGTCCCTCACCAGGGCACTAGGTAACTGAGATAAATAGGTTTATCATCACCAGTGGAGGAATCTTATCAAGGGAAAGAGTACTGAATACCGCCTTGCAAGATGAATGGGACTTCTCTTCTGTGCTTTCTCTGTGGCTACCACAATTCCAAGGTACCTCAGCAGGTGGTTGTGTCAGAAGTAAACTCCTGGAAGAAGAGTAAACATCTGCAGACTGACCCAAGCTTTGGCCCTCTTACTGATCCCCACACATTATGTTCCGTGTCCGTTGAACACATAATGTGTGATAGGACTTCTGAAGGGGAGTTCATAGATCTGGGCTGACCTGTCTGCTGCTGATTAACACAGGATGTCTTTTTGATTTGTTACTGGTTTTTGCCTTATGCTTTATTTTCTTGAATTTTCTTCTCTTCCTCCTTCTCTTTCTTTTCTCCTCCTCCTCCTCCTCCTCCTCATTGTTATTGTTAGGTGGTCTTCAGCTTCTGACTACGGTATTTCACTCAAAGCGTGAGTGAAATATTTGTTCATTGATAACTGTTTCAGTGCTAAACACAGGTACTCCAGGAAGGCGGGAGGCATGTCTGTCTGACTCCAGGCTGACCCATAAGAGGTGCTATATAAGTATCTGCTGTACAGATAAACAAAAAACATGAAGACCTAGTAGCACACTATCTTGGGAAGAGTACACTTCTCATCAATCTTCGGGATGCGTAAGAACATTTCCTTTTCTCACCACAAATACTAAAATATACAAACTTGGAGTTTCACCAATGCTAGCACACTTCCATGAAGCTCAAAATTTATGGTCTCTGTGTGCCCCTACCATTACCAAAATGTCAGGAGAAACTCACCTAGACTCTGTTGCTTTGTCTGAGCTTCCGCACTTATCAGGCGATAGAAATCACCGTGTGCAAGTGAGAACAGGCCTCCCCTCCCCACGACAACCTGGACGTCCAAAACCCTTTTCCTGTCAACTTCATCAAATAAAAAAGGAATTTGCAGGAGACTGGGTCTGTCCCCGAGCACAACTTACTCCTTTGGAGGAAATTGAACAATGTCCTCTCTCTACCCTCTCCCTTCAGATTGTGTTTTTATTTATTAACTGCGTACTTCCAAAGAAATAGTAAGACTCTGTTGCCTTTATTTCAGTGGCTTACGTAATGCCAGGCTAGAAGCACAGAGAAGAACTAACTTGACCTCAGGCATCATGTGACAGATATTGCTTTGGTTCAATTGTTGTCTGGGACGGATCAGGGGTTGGGTGTGACATTATATTAGAGAAAACAATGGCCATTTGGTTTATATAGAGCCTTTCTTTCTGTGATTTCAAAGCAAATTTAGGCCTCATATGCATGACATCAAAAAGGAACAAGCCAAGGATTTGGCAACTGCAGCTTACAGGCAAACTCATTCATTCATCCTGTAAGCATGTACCATGCACCCGCCACCTGGGTGGTGCTAGTGTTCAGGACAGTCAGCCCCAGCCTTCTCAGACCTTCCCGTTCTGGGTTCTTTCTGGTTATTAACTTCCCTTATGTGGGGATTTTTCCCCCACACAAATATTATGAGTTGGGTACACATGAAACAGTCATTGAAATTCTTCAGTCAAGCATTTCCGGCTTCCTCTTCTACGAGGTTTCTCAGAAAAGTCTGGGTCTCAATTCAATGAAGTCATAGTATTTTGGTCTTTTTTTTTTTTTTCTTTTTAGTTAGTTTCCAAAAAAAAAAAAAAAAAAAGAATCTTCCAGGAGTAAAGAGTTGATTCATCAATAAGGATGAGAGGTGTTCACTGAGAGAGGGGTTAAATATTTACAATGCCCTATCCATCACAAGGCACCCAGCCAGGAACTGGGAGATTCATGCTTGGTAACACTGAAGCCCACTCTGAGTGGGACCTTCTGGAACTGCCCTGTGCCCAGAGCGATTACCTCACTTCCCTAGAATGTCTGTTCATTTTCTTTTCCCGGCATCCTTTGTATGTGAGCACCTTCCAGCCAAGTCAATTAAAAAAAAAAAAAAAAAAAACTCATTTCCCATCTTTGAATGAATCCTGAGAACCATCCCATGCTAATGTTAAACACAGTGAAGCAGCAAATGTTTCAAGGGGGCAGATTGGGAAACAAGGAAGGAAGGGTTATCCATTAAGAGTGAACTTAGAAGTGGGAGGGACATGGCTATTTGAGATGAAGCTCATTTACACGAACCAAAACAAAAATCTGTTAAATGCATCTGGGAAGAAAATAAGATGCGAAAGGCAGAGAGGGACACACAGAACAACAAAGGAGGCCTTTGGGGAGGGTTTTTGGCTTTTTTGTTTGCTGAAAAGGGTATAAAGACGTAAAAATGTAAAGACTCCAAGAATTTGCTACCTTTAAGTTCAAGGGATCATTCAGGCAATTTTGCAAAGATTGTCTAAGGATTTATGCCTGTACTCCACAGGGAACAAAGATTTTAATACTGCTATAGGAACAAATTAACTAATGTTAGCTAATTAACTAGTTAACCCATTAGTTAACCCAGTTAACCAATCTTCTTCCTTGTGTCATCCAAATTCAACAAGGAATAAATAGCGTTGCTCTGAACAAAACCTGAATGCAGGTTCGTTCAGCATTTTCCTCCATGGACAACGTGTGGACGCCTCTTGTACTCCCAATCCCGCATCCCGCCCCTCACCTCCATGTTTCTGTTTCTTTGGAATTCCATACTCAAATAGTAAGAGCCTCATCTTAAATCTCAGGTAGGAATCTCCCCTCTGGTCTATAAGTGGTCAGAGAGAGTAACCATTTGGGAAACTATAATCACTTTTCAGCGTTCCTCCAAGTTTTCAACCTATTATATTTGGAAAACAGGTAAAAGAAAACTATTTCCAATAGCTCAGGAGGTCCGCATACTTTTTTCTTCTTCACTCCTAGAGGTCTTTTTAACCTGTTTTACTCAAGGAGGAGTAAATACTAAGAAACACAAAATCCTCTCACTTCCTCAAATGCCAAAAACTCTTTTTCAGTCCTCAACCTTCATTATGACATAACCTATATAAAAGGCAGGCAAGCCCAAGACATTCCAGAGGGAAAGTTAGCCCTGCACTTTTAATTATCTTCCGGTATTTCCTCTTTTCCTTAAAAGGCTTAAATAAACTCACCTGATATTTAATATTTCTAGTCTTTCCCAAAATTATTGCTACAGCTTTTTTAAATTGGGTAACACAATTTCTGTTCCCAGTTAACTAATGCTCTTCTCTGTGTCATCCAAATTCAACAAGGAATAAATAGCGTTGCTCTGAACAAAATCTTTTACAATGGATTGAATTTCATCTAAAAGCATGTAATTTTGCATAGCCAAAAGCAGTTGCTAATCTTTATATATAGGAACTCACAAGGCGAGGAATTCAAAGACACCGGATTAAGTGAAAAATGTGAACGAAGAGCTCCAAGCCCCTGCTCAGCTGACACAGAAAAGCGCTGCGATGTTTTTGGAGTTAATCGTGGCTGTGGGTGGGAAATTTGTGGAACAAATATGCCTAAGCAGTCCTGGAGGTCATTATTTACTGAAATGCTACACTGAATGGCTATTTCTTTTTAAATACTAATAACCTAGCAAACCTGGTCTCATTGAGCAAGAAGGTCAGCCCGGAGGCATCTGATTAGTGTCAAAAATGAGTGCCTCTCTTCGGTGAAGGAATTTCCTAAAGGAAACATAATTCACGATGACAAACGTCGGCAGTTTTAGAATTACAAACCTTACCTACAATGTGAATTCGGGTTATGAACCTGCTGGACAAAGTTCGGTGCTTGCTTAGTAGCTGGTGGGTGAATCCCAGTTTAAAAAAAATGTAAGTCCGTAAGTAAATATGTCAATAAAGAGCAATATAACAATAAGGCTCTGACGCTTGGAAGTCTGACATACTCGTCCTAATAAGAAGGCCGCTTCCTGACCACAGTCTGTGGTTTGCTGTTGTCCGCCATTATGTGTCTGACCTGGCTCCTTCACTAAAATTCTCAAGTTTAATGAAAACTGTTGGGAGAAGTGTCTGTTAGAGAAATGTCTGATGTCAGCAAATAAGATTTTCCCATCCTAATTACTCATTTATTCAGCATGTGAAATCAATTTCTTGGCTGCTTTTATTTGGGGGGACATAAAAGTGTCAGTGTCCATCTTGAAATGACAGATTGGCCATTAATATAGTCATATGGCTGAATCTGGATTACTGCTTAACGTTTGCTGCTGAAACCAAGATACAAAAGCCAAGAAAATATCCCTTAACTCCGCACTTACATGTTTATAATTAACTTATTAGTAGGTCTTCTTGGAGAAAGAAACCCTTTGAAGTTCTTCTCAAGCATCTTTAGAAGTGTCTGAGCGTCAAAGCACTCTGTTTATGACATTCTCAATTTTAAAGGTATATCGTATACATGTGTCTACAATGTATAGGGTGTCTGTTAGCTTAAATATGTTCTTCCAATACAGATTACTGAGTACGTTCCCTGAAACTGTAAATACAGTGAACTATACGGTTCAGAAAACTTTATGGACCTTTTTTTCCTTAAAGCAAGAAAAATTTAAGAGTCAGGAAATATGAAATATTATTTGTAAACAAAATAGTTATAACTGCTATTTTTACTATGCACTTAGCATTTCTAATTCTTATTTAGGTTAAAAAACATGTAACTATGATATATTTTGTGTTGGCTGTATTAACCATTCTTGTCCTCACTGTAAAGCTTTAAAATTATTTTAATGTAATTTTTGAACCAGAAAAGGAATTTGGAATCCAAAAGATGACTCTAAATTTTTATGTCTGCAGAGGTGCAAAGGAGAATATTTTAATTCATAAAACCCAAGAAACTATTGTAAATGAAATGAGAAACAGATACATACTGTACGTCAAACTCGTTCTCACAGGTGCGCTTTCTTAACGTTAAAATACCCGTGTGAATTTTTAGTTTCCCATCATGTAATGGGAGACAATAAATTCTGAAGTTACTCCATTTGCCTTCAGAAGAAGTAACCTCTTGTCTATTTAGATTTGCTGAGTATACCCATGTCCTTCTGTGTGTCATACCAAAGCGAAGGTTTGTGTTGCAAGCCAGAGCTCACTGCAAGATCAAAGCTCTGGGCCACTCACGATAAAATAAGACGGTAAAGCCCAAAGAATCAAAGAAACAAAGGAAACGTTTAGGAGATAAGGATCAGTCTCAGATATGACATTTCATCCAGATCAGATCCTGTGCAGAAGTTCAATTCAAAGTTCATAAGACAAAAATACAAAGCAATAAGCTTTAAGACTAGGTCGATTCTCTTTATCTGTGTGTCACTAGTTTTCTTACTATTTTTTAGAGTCAGAGAATATTCTTTGCTGGATAATTGAACTCATCTAATCTTTAAAACTTCTATGCGCATTTAGGGTTGCGTGTGGATAGGCAAAGGTCTCTTTTCCCGGTAGTACCTCCAACCTAAACTTTACATACAGGTATGATATAGCATTCCTATGAAAAGTAAAAAGCAAGAATTTTAATTAAAATACCATCTCTGGAATTAACCTTTTGGATTAATACTAATGGAAGTCTTTACAAAATGTTAAATATCATTTTTCATGATAAGAGAAATACAAAAATGACATATAAGTACTTAAATAAAATTCAAATTTTCATGGGAAATAAAATACAGATAAATATGCTTGGGAGTGCCATTTCAAAGACTGTATTATGTAAACTGATTCCATGGCCTACCGAACACGCTGCTCAAACACAACCCAAAGCATATGTCAGTTCTGTCATAGAAGCTCAACATGTGTTTAGAACATATAATTTCGATTATTTTAGTGTACACATGTAAACAGTACACATGTAAAAACAAAGTCATTTCACAAAACTTGGGAAGAGTTTTCTGTTATTTCCTCTTTTCTTTCAAGATTTAATATAGCTTTATGAAACAGACTGCCTCTGTGACCATCTTGTACAATCATGTCAATTTGCAAAGTCTAAAATGTACAAAAGATGTGTTTAGATTCTTTGGAATGTATTTAAATAACCTTGAGTTTCATAATTAAATTTCTTATTTAGAAATCTTGGGCTGATAATACAGTAACATTTATAAACTTTAAAAACAATTGTCTAGTGAAATATACAATGTCTGATGATTACGGGTATGTAAATTGTTTTACTATCTAATATTGGTACAGGATTTCCATACCCACTGATGATAAAAAGAAAAAAAAATCAAGGAATTCTCACCTAAAATCAACATTTATCGGTCCTAAAACCACAGGCATAAAATTATATTTCAGCTTAGAATCCGTATTGTTGTGGCCTTAGAAATTCTGAGACACATTTGACAAATTCCTCTTTGGTAGCTCCGACATTTTTCAGTTTCAATGTGAAAACTTTTCTGTAAGAAGTCTGCCTCTGAATCACCAACTGTGGCAACAATCATAGCTGTGGACTGTGTTGAGGGCTTTGCACTGGTAAACTCTGGTCCAAAGCACAGACCTGAAGAATGGTAGCAGTGTACCCAGTCTACAGATGAGGTAAACTAAGCCCCTGAGAAGTTCACGGGATTTCTGAGAGTCACACACTGGTCACTGACAGAGCCCCAGCCTCCTGATTCAAAAGTTGGTCCTCTTTTTCTGTATCTTCATCACTCATTGGTAAAAGAATCTGTGTCACTCTATGAGCATAAAGAATATAGGTGTTTCTCTAAAAATATTCTCGTTTCCTCTTAGACTAACAATGATTTTAAAAATAAAATAAAAAGTAAAAAAAACAGAGCTGTGGCAGAGACTGGCAGTGAAGATAAGGGCCCGTGTTCAAATTTATGTCCAAAACATTTAGTGTAACTATTTGCAAGGCTATTTTATATGCAATTAGAAGGTTAACTAAACTCTCAGGAAGCCCACAACTGTATTAAGATAACCTCCTACAAAGTCTCACCAAGTAAAACATGCACATACAGAAGGTTGCCAGAAAAAAAAAAAAAAACAACAAAAACCAAACAGAGTTCAAACACTTCATTTGATTAAAAGTTTTCTTAACTAACTGGAATGTTTCCTTCGATTTTCTCGTTGGATTCTGCAGCTATATTATGAAATTGCTTTTCAATTCCCCATACGGTGATTACTTAATCATGCCTTTACCAGCTGTGAACATAGCTTCTCTCCTGATAACAGTTTATTTTTAAAGGAAATTGTCTTTGAAGAAAATATTTTGATATTATGCGGCAAAATAAGAGTTCATTGGAAGAAATCAAGAGGTGGGGGGGGTGGGGGGGGAGCCAAAACGAAGATCACAGAAAGAATGAGTTCTAGTTGGTCTAGGGGGAAACAAAGGGGATAGAGGCTACGTAAAGATAAAACAAAACCAGCCAGTCACATAGGAGGAAACAATCGGCTTGTTCCACATAAACAAAGCAGACTGGCAGCTCCTTTTTCCATGTTCTACCAGGTGTTTTGATTTCCTTTGGACACAGTCAAATATCTAGACTCTCAGTGTCCCCTCTGTTTTTCAGGAGTTAATCTCTCAGACTCCAAACAGCACCCTGAGTGTGTCAGGTAAACTTCAAAGCTTACACGTTGCTCAAAAACCTTCACTTTGAGACGTGTAATTAAGGGAGGGGCCTCAACCTTGGAGGGACGCAGGCAGAGAGAGGGTATAGAGGGACCTCCCTGGCAGCAAAAGTAGAAAGGAAAAAACAGAAAGAAAGGAAGAAATTATGATTTACTTCTGTTCCTAGGTACAGACTCACTAAAGCCAGAAAGCAGAGAGAAAAGGTCACTAGCCAACGAGAGGAAGAGACCCCGACGTCAGACCTCAGTACGGAGGAAAGGAAGTTTTTGTGAAGGCTACCATACAGGAGCTCAGCCTCAGCACTGTTGATTGACATTTTGGGCCATATTAAGCGTTGTTGTGGAGGCTGCCCTGCACATCATGGGATGTTCAGCAGAACTCTTGCCTATACTCACTAGATGTCATTGGCACCCCCCCACCCCCGCCCCCCACACTCCCGCAATCATGACAGCTAAAACTCCAGACGGTGTCTCCAGACATTGTTAAATGTCACATCTGGGAGCCAATTCACCCCAGATAAGAACCACCACTGTAAAAGAAGGGAAGTTCAGAGCCAATCAGAAGTCAGTTCACATCATTCCTGGGACACCCCACCCTGCCCCGGGAGACAACCTCATTCCTCTGAAGCACCTACTTTGCACCTCCTTCGTTTCAGAGGCTGGGGATTCTGGGTTGGGAAAGACTGTATCCTTACCTTCGGAGAAGCTAAAATTTAGAAGGAAATGGGGAAGAATTAGAAAATGCGACGGTCAATGCCAAAAGATGCCAAACTAATGAAATCAAGGGGAAGAGTTGGAAAAAAAATTAACTACTGAACCCAAATGAAGAGTGTCAAAGTGCTGAGCAGGGCCCAGGAGACCCTCTCCTAGTGCGGGCAGTAACCCTTTCATTGCTAGAACACTTGGAGGTCCTGGCGGGTGCCCAGGTTCTGTGGAAGTATTTAATTATTTAGCAGCCTGTCCGGCGGTACTGGAGCACACAGCCTGGAGGTCCTACCAGGCTAGGACAGAGGCAAAAACAAGGTGAAAGCAGAAAAGAATGGCTTGGTGACTAGAAAGAATGCTTGGGCCGCATCTCCAAGGGTAAGCGTTTACCTGGTGGGCACAAACATGAAGGGGAGAGAGAGTTGCAGAAGCATGGAGCTAGAATCACCATGCAAAGCAGAAAGAACTATGAGGTGTGCGGCGGCAGGGGTGTCCATTGTCAGATATAGAACCGGCAGAGAGGGGGCTGCAGAGGCAGACAAGGCAAGAACGCCTCGAATGGGCTTTATCCCGTGGGCACCGGGAGGCTGCTGAACTCCTTTTAAGGAGTAACAGGACATCACGGCAGGAGTTTGGCAAATAGATTAAAGAAGTAAAGATGGTTTGAATAAGAACAGAGAGGAAGATCAAGACGAAGCTCCAAAGGAAATACAAAAAAGACATTAGAAGGTGAAATCGACAGGAATAAGCGTTCCGTCTGATGCAGGAAGCAGGAGGCATCAGTGTAGAAAGAGAACAAACCTTGTTAATACAGAACTCCTCACACGTGTCCTCACTGTGTTACTTCCGAAAGCTACAGAGTTCTAACAGGCAAATTGTGACACCTAGGGAAAAAAAATCATCATATCTACATCAAATGTGCTACAGTTATAAATGTAGCCGTTCAAAATGGAGACTGTCATTATAAAACTTTTTTGGGGAGTGTGGAATGAAAACCTGGTGGAATACATCCCGATTTATACTAAGGAAGCTAAGTACCTAGATGACGTAGGGACCAGTTCCAAGTTGAGCCTGTGTTGAGTAGCCATGACCAGATTTTGCTTCATTTCTTCAATTTAACTTTTCATCACTACAGCAACGATCTTCAAAAAACTGAGGGCGAGACCTCTTAAAGCCTTTGTTATAGTCAGATTTATCTAAAAGGCATAACTTTTCATCGAGGGAACTGAAGACAAGCAAGGCTTCTTTCATGCACTTGAATTAAACTCTTTTGCCTTTTCTTTGCAAGTATCAATAGCTTAAGACAGAAACAGCATATGGGAAACCTAGAAAACCATTTACACTCAGCAGATATGTCCGGCTGAATTACTGGAGCCCACCTTAGCAGAGGTTAAACATTAACAGGTGGAAGGAGGGACTTGGTTAAAACACTGCTTCCTATGACTTCTCTCACAAAGAGTGAAGGTTCATGTATATTCTATATCCCCCTACCGTGCACCAATTCCTTTTCCCTCCCCTATTCATTTCAGCAGCTCCGTCTTCTCCATTCCCTTCCCAATTCCATTCCCCTCCCTCTCCCAGAGAGAAGAGTACTCAGCTCTCGCTCTGTCAGCACGCCGCACTATCCTCTGGGGCCGTCTTAGGTTATTTGGCTCCCTGCTTGAGATGAGGATGTCATCATTGTGCTTCTTAATCTAGAACTGGCAGGTACATAATCCATCTCTACCCGTCACCCTTGCCTTGCCCTTGCAGACGTTGATGGGAAATTGTAGTAGTGCCTCCCGGGCTCCCTCGAACCACAGCATTCTGGGTGAACAAATTGGTACGGGTAGGCACTCAAGGTGAAACCTAGTTACCGTCACTGTATGTGGGATCCTGGTTGTGTGCTCTCCCTCCCATCTGTAGGTGTAGTTCTACCTTTACAGCTCTTAAGCACTAGGGGTTTAGGCTATATTAGGCAGGTTTAGAAAAAAAACGAACAAGCTTTCCTAAAACTCAACTGCCCACTCCTCACCCAACCAATGCCAAAACATGTCAGGCGCCCACCTTTTTAAACTGTTAGTCTGTCCTTCCTTTCTCCTTTTTCTCTTCCATCTCCCTTGCCTTGCCTTTACCTCCCCATCTTTCCCTCAGTAAGGGGGGTGGTGGGCAAATGTCCAAAAAAGAGACTTTGCTAAGAACCTAATGAACCTAGGAGGCAGTGGAGGTTTTAAGAAATTTCCAGAACTAAGGTAAGGTGAATGCTTTGCCCCAGAATGACTTTTTAAGAAACTGGGTGTACTTGTATCCATTTCAAGGAAAAGCAAACGAAGCACTTCTTACCCCTTCTATGCAGCTCCGTGCCCTTGGGGGTCCTCATGGGCCTTGCTGGTGCCAGAGACTCAAGGCCTCTGGGCTTGCCTCCTGGGCCATGATGGAAGGTACGAGAAGTGAGAGCAGTACCTCGAATATTCCTACCCAACATCCCGCTGCCAGCCTCTTTAGATTCTGCTTTATCTGTGCTATGCGATGGAGTCTGCGAGGAAGAGGAAGAAATGAGGAAAGAAGGGGGAAAGGAGGATGGTAGGCAGAGTGGGCGAAAAGGCTATGAAGATGGAGGCTATGAAGGGAAGGAGAGAAAAGGAATGGGGGTGAGAAAAAAAGGACATGAAGTGCTGTCCACAGATTTTGTCACCCAATCCTCACAACGAACGTGGAAAACATGCATAATAATTCTTACTGCTGTACTATCCTTTCCTCTGCTGAGGGAACAGAGGCTAAGAAAGTTTGAGGAAACCTTAATCAAAGTTAAAGGAACTTGCTTAAGATCATAGCTAGCAAATTATGAAGCAAGGACTCAAACCCAGGTAGTCCGAATCCAGAATCTTCGAAGAGTGAAGGAAGAAAAGACCCTCGAGAGATGATAAAACGAACATTCTAAAGAACGTTGAGCATCTTTGGAAGTAGGGCAACAGAGGTAACACTATTTAAAAAATCAAAGGGAAGACTTTGGAGATCCTCTCGATTAACTGGATTGTTTTTGGAGGGTGAAACGGACGCTTACAGAGGCTAACGTATTCCTCTTTAGCAGGAATAAGAGGGGAGCCCTTTTCCTCCCCACCCTAAGTACTGCCTTCCTAAACAGACCTCTAAATAGTTGAGATGGGTGGTGGGTGGGGGATGGGGGAGTGGGCATCAAGGGAACAGGAAGAAGGCTGGAGCTGGCTATTGCAGTCGTTGCCCTCAAAGAGTTAATTTCGGGTGTCATGGTACCTGGAGCTTTCTCCTCTGCCTCCTGGGTGGGGGGTCCGGGGACGCCCTGGGGCAAATGCATTGGGGGTTCGTTCAGTGACAGCGGATCAGACAACACTGCCGGCCCAGCCAGCGTGTCCCACTGGTGTTGGAAAGAGCGTGCCAGGACAGGCATTCCATACGCGCGGTCACAGCATTCTGCATTCTTGGAAGGGACCTTCACTTAACAGGAACGTGGATGGCTTTGTTATGTCTTATCTCCTCATCTGCAGTTGGAGGGTTTCCTTCCTTCTGCAGGTGCTCTCATTTCCTTCATTATTTGTTTATTAGAAAATCTTGTGGCCTTCCAAAGTCATTCTTATGCTAAGGAAGGTCGAATGTGATAACATATTTGTGTTGGCCAAGAGTGAGGACATAGCAAATACCGAAAGTCACATAATCCTGAGTATAACTGAAAGTGAGGCTTCACGGGTAAACAAAAGCTCCCTGCCCCCCACCGAGGGGGGCCACAAACGTTTCAAAAGCACAGAGAAAAGGCTGTTACCACAAATCCGATGGCTTGAACGCTGTGGAAATTGTGGCTGGAACTCTTTTTAAGGTTTAATTAAGAGATGTTATGGGTCACACAACGCTTCTCGTGTGAAACGAATGCCTGAGAAGGTCCAGTCTGGACCAAGCTTTCGACATGGGAGAGAAGGTCTCCATTCATCGACATCCCCGAAGCCTAGTGCGAAAACAAAGCAAAACCGAGTGGCAGGCCAGAGAAGAACCTACTTTATCCATACCTCCAATAACTAAAGGAATGTAAAAGTAGACCCAACAGAGACATCAAGTCATCATTTCTGGCCAGGCGCTCTTCAGATGACTTTCTCATTTCTCGTACATCCTCTAAACATCAAGTCGAGAGTAGAAGTCCACATTTCTGTGCAATTATAGGGATCTTATACTGCTAGACTCCAAGAATTTCAGTGTAAACATGGATTTTTATCATTGCTTTACCATGAAATTGTTAAAAATTTGAAACAAATTATTGTCATAGGAAAATATCTTTCTTGGAATTCTAACTTTTTATCTATTGGCCCCAGTACATTAAGTGCCATTCATAGGAGTACTATTTCTTATAACCTGACTTGCTGCCAAATATACTTAAGATAATAGCAAAGGTCCCATAAAATAGGCATTATAATAAGCAAAAGGATGGTAAAGAAAAATAAGGAAAAAGGGAAATAAGGAACAGGACACAAATTTTAAGTGGAAAGGTGTCCAATGCACAGAGTGTATATCGTGAAGGCCTACACACCTGCTCAGGGTCAGCCACGATTTATTTCAATGCTTTGCAGCTGCCAGCAAGAGCAGGAAGGAGTACTCAGCTGGGAGTGTCCACGCACTAGGAACAAAATAACTGTTTCAGAGAAGCAGGCCTCCTCTAGGGAAGCCTCAAAGAAGTAGACCCCATGTAGTGTAATAAGCACTGTTCTGAATTCACTCGTTCATTCATCAAATCTCTACTGAGCCCCTACTAAGTACCAGGCCGTGGGTGGGGAGCTGGGGATTCAGAAGGGAGCAAACAGAATGGTTCTGCCCTCTCAGAAGTTAAAGTCTCCTGGAAAAGAAAGACCTTTGACCAAGTCATGACAGAAGTTAATATACATATACAATTGTAGCAAGGGCCAAAAGGAAGGGGGTAGTGAAGAGAATCTACCTCACGGCGCTCTTCAGGTGAACCTAGCATTGGGTCGTGGACCTCTTGGGAGTCACCAGTGTCTCACCTTCCATATAATTTTGAGAGAAAAACACAGGAAGGTTACATTCTGCAAGGCTGAAATTAAGTAGCATCGATGAGAGGTTTTGAAAATTACGAATCACTATTTAAATACAATAAAACCTTGGATTGCGAGCGACTTATGTTGCAAGTGTTCCACAAGATGAACAAACATTTCTAATAAATTTTAATTTGAGATGTGAGCGATGTCTTGCAATACGAGTGGTATGTGATGCCATAAGGTCACCTGATCGCGACTGAGCCACTGGGTCTTGAAATTCGCTTTGATATACAAGTGGTTTGGATTACAAGCATGTTTCCGGAACGAATTATGCTCATAAACCAAGGTTTTACTGAATAAGGTATCTGGGTGGTTTTTTTTTTAATATTTTACTAGAATATAATTTATGTAACATAATACTAATATTTCAGGTAACACTTTCAAGTAGTGTTTGTGTGTGTGTGCTTATTTACTCAAATACTATACTCATAGTTGACACACAATGTTGTATTTATTACTTTCAGATATACAACATAGTGATTTGATAACTATATGTTATGCTGTGCTCGACACAAGTATAGCTACCATCTGTCACCATACAGCACTGTTACAGTCCCATGGACTGTATTCCCTATGCTGTGCCTTTTTTTTTTTAAATATTTACTTATTTTTGAGAGAGAGAGACAGAGCGTGAGCAGGAAAGGGGCAGAGAGAGGGAGACACAGAATCTGAAGCAGGCTCCAGGCTCTGAGCTGTCAGCCCAGACCCCGACGTGGGGCTCAAACCCACAAACTGGGGATTGTGACCTGACACCCAACTGACTGAGCCACCCAGGTGCCCCTATGCTGTGCCTTTTATTACAGTGAGTTATTCATCCATAACTGGAAGCTCGTATCTCCCACTCCCCTTTAAATATAAGATATTTGGATTAGAGGAAAAAATGTCCTTTATAGCTAATGAAGAAGTGATCTGAATAAGTAGAATGTTCTATAATTCTGACTAACTATAATTAATTATAGTAATTTGACCATTATAATTTGGCAATTCTAAATATGTAATATAATTGTATAAATGTTGCCTAAGCAGTGCAAAGCAACCATCATTCAGGTTTTTAATTACCTTGACCACGGATTTAAAGGTATGCCAATAGGGGTGTGTGGGTGACTCAGTCAGTTAAGTGTCCATGAGGTCACGATATCATGGTTCATGGGTTCGAGCCCGCGTTGGGCTCTGTGGTGACAGTTCAGAGCCTGGTGTCTGCTTCGGATTCTTTATCTCCCTCTCTCTCTCTCTGCCTCTTCCCCTCTCTCACTCTCTCTCTCTGTCTCTCTCTCGCAAAAATAAAAATAAAAATAATTTAAAAAAATAAAAATATGAGCATCTGGGCAGCTCAGTTAGCTAAGTATCCATCAGGTCACAATCTCACAGTCTGTGGGCTCAAGCCCGGCGTCAGGCTCTGTGCTGACAGCTCGGAGACCAGAGCCTGCTTCAGATTCTGTGTCTCCCTCTCTCTCTGCCACTCTACGACTCACACTCTGTGTGTCTCTCTCTCAAAAATAAATAAACATTAGAAAAAAATTTAATAAACATATGTCAATAATACCTGCTGCAATGTGATTACAAAATAAATCAGCTTCTAATTTTTAAATTGTAAACTGAGACATCAGTTTAATCTACTTCTCTTTTGTCACACGAAGAAATCCTACATAGTAAGAAATGATTCCTACAATAGCAAAGAGCTCCAATTTATATGATTTTACCAAAAACAGTATTTGAGCAAAATAAAAAAATCGTCCCTGTCCCATCTTCCACTTACTAACAATGACCTGCCTTTTCTAAACTTTGAGAGTTAAAGTGCCTGAAATTTGCATAGTGCTTTACAGCTTTTTCTGTCTTTTCATAGATGCTACTGAATTTATGCCATTCTGCAAAGTAGGCAAACCAGAAAAGTGAGGCTCAGAAAGGTTAAGTGTCAAGGTCAAATAGCTGGTAAGTAGCAAAGCAAAGACGAAGACAGATCCAGCCACCTGAACTTGAGGATGAGGCTCCTTGCACTGGACCACTCTGTAAACGACCTCCCAGACTACCTAGAGAGGATATTAATACACGAGACACGTACATTTTCTCCAACGACAGGAGTAAAAGCTGGAAGCTGGGACAGTCTCTCCTAGGTACGGACTTCACTGACGTGTCTTTAGCACGAAGTACTTGGATGAGACTCCTTTCACAGAAAAGCAGGATTAGGGATTTTGTGTCATGGATTATGTGCGTTCTAAAGTGCTTTGTGCATCATCTCTTTGGTCACGGGAGCTTCACCAAAGTCTCGCCCAGATCTTTCTCCACACAGTGAGACCGAAAGCAACCATCATACAATCCCAGGCTCATCTTCCCAGGGGTAGTGCCTGCTTTGACCTCCTCACCAGATCAAATAGACCCTTGCATCCCGGCTTTGCTATGTCCTCCCCTTTCCACTAAAACTCCTTGGGGATGCCTTCATGGTGACCCAAATGCATGTGGGGTGGGTCACAGAATGGAAAAAATGAAGAGAGACTTGGCACAGTGACACTATTAGGCATGTATAAATCAGTCTCTCGGTGAGATAAGCAGTCTCTAGCTATTTTGCTGAGGTTTTCGTATTTGTTTACTTTGTTAGTAAACACAACCAGAGAAGAACAAAATCGCAGAGAAGCCAAAGTCTTGAATGAAAAGCCAAAAAGTTCCAGTCCCTTCTGGTTGCGTCTGTTCCTTCCTTTCGATGTGCAGGAACTACAGTAGACATGTCAAATCCGAAGGTGGATGGAAGTAAAGCTTCCACACTGACAGAGTGGGGACCAGGCAGGCCCTCGCCTGCCTGCAGAACCGATAGAGCGATGGCTTTCAGAGCTCAGCTATAGAATTGCTCAGAGCCACCCATGTCAAGGCTGGTTTTTACAGACGTGACAAAGGGACAGGGTCTAGAGGGGGATTTGGGGGGTTGTTTTCATTCCTCTTGATCTGTTTGTCACCAAAGATTTCCCTTTTTCATGTTGTATGAGGAACGGAGCTAGATGCTGAAAGGAATCCTTAGACACCAAAATCACAGCGTCTGTCCTCACAGAAGGCAGAGCCTTGCCCTTTAACTTCCGTCCTGAAATCTCAGAAGGGAGAGTCCAGAGGTCCTCTTGAGAACTCACCGTTCTCAGAAGTGACGCTGCTTCTCGCTAATCGCAAGCAACAGAAATCGCAGCCACGTGGCATAATCTCCTCCTCTCTTTCTATTTTTAATTTTCTAGGTGATCCTAAGGGATTCTGGGGTTCCTCCTGCTAGAATTTACAGAGGAAAAGAGAGCTTCTATTTTGGGACCTGCGGGGTAAAAAAAGAAAAAAAAAAAAAAAGCCCGGTTATATTTCCTTCCCTTTCAACAGTGGTTAAGGATACGGGCCTGAGAATGAGTCACACCTGAGTTTGACTCCCTGCTCTGCTACTTTCTAGCTGCTTTGTTTCTTAACCTGTCCAGGAATTCTCCTCTGTGAGCGCCCAGCAGGGTGACCGGTTGACATCATGGGTATTGTCATTCTCACCTGCCCCAGGCGGTCTCCACACCTCACCTAATGCTGCTGAGACACAAACATAGCCTAGGGCCCTAGGAACTGCCGCATTGACGCCTTCCTGTAAGCAACCTTTTCTCACGCACCCTGTCAGGCGCTTTTGGAAAACGTCTGGGAAGTCAGTATTTTCCCTCACAGAATCTCAACAGGCTACACATTCTCTAGTCTCCCTGCTACCTTTGTTCTAGCTGCAGACGTGCATTCTTCTGATCAGGGTTACGAATGGGATTTTAGAATGCATTGTGATATCCGATTATAGATGGTAAGGCACTTCCCCATTTGCTGCTTCATGCGATTCTTACGACGATCCTCCAAAGGAGGGCATTCTCCTTAGGATGTGCGGAGAGACTTCCTGTCCCAGAGTCGCACGGCTGGCAAACCGCAGAACAGGAATTGAACCCAGGTGACCCCAAACAGAGCTTTTCCATAACGGCCTGAGGGGTCAGAGAGGGGCTTCTCTGGTTCTTCATCAGCAGGACCCCCTGCACCCCCCCATCGCTGCATACGAATGCTCAAGTAAACCCCTGGGTCCCTAGTGAACCCGTCACAATGCAGGTGTTGCAGGCCCTGCTTATAAAACAGACCTGTTTCTCTCGAGTGAGGGAGTAAGGCATCTCAGCAGAAATGCATTTCACTGTCCCCTCCAACCCAGGCCCCATCCACATGGAATGCCTGGAAGAGCTAAATAAACAGATTTAACTGACTTACATGTTTTCCTTGCCAAACATTATAAAATGAAGTAATGGGTAACCTGCATTAATTCTGCTGGATTCTCAGACTTTCCTTTCTCCCCCTGAGGAATGGAAAATTATTTGAACGAGATGGGAAACCAGCTTTTCCTCTCTCTCTTTCAAAACTTCTCAAAACACATTACTATGCAACTGGAAGCCATTCAATTCAACTAAGTCATTAAGTTAAATCATCTGCACACATTTTCTCAGAAGGATGAGTTTGCATGGTGGACTGATTTCACAGAACAGTTACATGTAAACATCTCCAGGGAAAACCAGATGTCGGCGACACACCAGTACCTAGTTAGTCCTACAAAGGGCAATGGTGCTGGTTCTGGACATCATCTTTCCAGGAATCTCGCATCCCCGGGTGGAACTTCACTCCGGAGCCCAGCTGGTGGGCAGTGTTTTTTCCCCTCCGCCACTAATGCTCTTTGCTCGCAGCTCTGTAGCACTTAGGGCAAAGAAGGCAGCCAGGCCACCCAGTGTTGCCCGGCTAAGATCTCTGGAAATCCCAGGCCTGAAATTCCACAGAGCCGCAAGGCCCCTGAAGCGATGGGAGAACAAAACCCCCGGACCCACTGGTTGTTCCTCTATATCACTCGGGGAGGTGGGCCCCGAGAACAGACGGCCCACTGGGAACAAAGGCCTAGTAATTACGGGTCCCTGCAGGCACAGGCCTGGAGAGCCTTCAAAACAAAGGGAAGAAGGGAAGGGAGGAAGATGTGGCTGAAATGACCCCAGCCAAGAACTCAATAATGAAGTTACTTAATTACTTATTCCGCGTTTGACTGCAGTAAAGGCTTTATGTATCTTTGTGTGTTATATGGATCACAATAAACACACGACACAAAGGAGGGGCGAACTGTAAGGACTTAGTCTAATTAGTGAAAAGAACATTAAACAGCTGACCCTGTAAATACTCGCTTTAAAATCTAAAACTTAAAAAACATGTTACAAATGTCTTCCAGGGTCTGCCCAGCTAGAACAATAGGCCACCAATATAGCATTCCTTTACCACTGTTTGCAATTGAGCAGGGGAGCATTGCACGTCCGACACAGGATGGCCTCAGTCTGGAAGCAATAAGCAATGTGTTAAGGTTTAAAGGTACGTGAAAAACTCAGATGCCCTGGGCACCCAAACGGGGTCCCAGAAAATTGAGTGATGTCAAGATTTTTCAGTGGCGGCAGTTTCCACCCTGACATTACAGGCATGGTAACACCATGTTTTAAAGGCTGGCTCTCCGCGGTTATGAGTAAAAAAGGAACCAATAAACTTCACAAATCTATAGATTGGTCTAGTGCTGTGGGTGAAAGAGAAGTAGAAGCCACCAGCTCTATCCTGAAGGAGCTTCCACTAATACTGAAGCAAACCTGGGAGAAGAACGTACTGCCCCCGGGGGGGGTCCCTCCCCAACTCCCCAGTTCTCAGTTCCCGACCTGTGTGTGAAGAGCACCAAAAGCCTTCCTCTCTGTAGCTGTAAATGACAACAGTAACTTCTGCTTGGTGAGGCTCGCTCCGTCCTTCTCGCTGATTGGACAAAGAACCCAAAGCAGCCAAGGAGACTCTTCCTTCTAAGAAACTTAAGTTTTCAGACATCTCTCAACAGAAGACTCAGCCCGGTGTGCTTGGCCATACGTAGTATGATTTCAGATCCTTGTAAGTTGCCTAGATGCAGAGGTTCAAAGGAATGGAGCTAAGCAGTAAAGGAAGGAATTGTTATCTGCAAAATTTAAGGGGGGGTGTACCCAGAGAAAGTTATAATTTTAACTCAAGATCAGTGTCCCTGACAACGAAAATAATAATAATTGCTTACCTTTATTGCAAAGTCCAGAGTCTGTAACAAGATTTCAAAGAGACAAAGAGGAAGAAGAGGAGGAGGAGGAGGAGGAGAGAGATGATTGTTGAGTTTGACTCTGTGCCAAGCCCTGTTTTATATGCTGGGCCATTAGGAAGGCAAATAGTTAAACTTTGTAACTATCTTACCTTCCTTGAACATATGAGGACACTGAGATTTAGAAAATGGAGCTAACCTGCCCTGTAGCAGGCACACTAGGCTGCCCCTTCCTTTCCCTTTAAGTGGGGTTTTCTCACTTTCCCGCGGCCCTATTTTCTGGCAGCTTCCTCTACCACCCACTGGTACTGCGATAAATTGCCCTTCCTCAGAAGGTACACATTCTCTCCCACCTGTCTGCAGATATCCGTGCAATTGAGCAGGGAATGCCTGCCTCCCTTCCTAATTGCTCTCCTCTCTCCTTAAATAGCAATCATTCGCTTCTCTCCCTCACCACCTCCCGGGCCCTTGCCCTCTGGTGTGCCATGCACCACGACCCCAAGCTGGACTTTTTCCCAGGTGACATCTTCAGCCCGCCTCTCTCTCTCTTTGGGTCCTATTGCAAAGTCTTGGCTGAGACACAAATAAGAAAGGTCAAGACCAGGGGACGAGGTAGCTGCTAGGAATGCCTGGGCAAGACATCAGAGCGTGGTTCCATGAGGCCAAAGAGAAGTCAGGGGCATGGCCGAAGGAGCCCAGTAAATCTCGAAGAGAATTCACCAACACCCCTGCTGCCCTGTTCTTCCTAAGTGGTCCGCAGAAACTTGTTTTTTAAAGGAAGGAAGAGGAAGAGGAAAGGAAAACAAAGGAAAAAAAAAGAAAAGAAGAAGGAATGAAAAAGGAAAGGATAGAAGGAAAGAGAGAGGGAAATGTTTTCTAGACCCTGCCGCTGGACATTAATCATTGGATATGAGGTAAGGCCTGGGAATCCCAGCTGCTACCAGCTTGTTTGAGACCTGATGCGGCCGGACCCATTCATCGCATGGAGTTCCAGCGTCCTCAGACAAATCTGAGATCGAAGCTCGAGGAAATTACCAAGGAGACAAAGCGTTAGAACCAAAACAGGCCTACGATCTTCTGGGACACTGATTTCTAAGTGTCCTTCCAAAGGCCCAGGGGCCCCCGGGGTCCTTCCGTTACTTGACTCACAATCCCACCCACCTTGACAGTTGTCAGTTTGGGTAATGCAGAAGCTCCGAGAGGAGGCTGTGGTAGGAGGCTGCCTCTCGTGAGGACAAGGATGTCACAACACTTTTCCAAGCTTCAGGCCAACGCCCCTCCCAAGCCACCAGATGTTGCAACTGGACTCGTGCCTGTGAGCGTCCAGCACGGCTCGAATGGGGCTCTCAGCCTCCTCATTCACCTCGTGGGGCACAGGAGGAGGGAACGTGGGGACTCTGTTGGCAATGGCCGGGAGGGGTTGCAGAGCCGACAGACGCTAACCTTCCTGGGTGGGTTTCAAGCCGTCCGTAGGAAGAAGAAAGCAAGCAGACAAAAGCACTCTGTACTCTCCCTTCAGCATGATTTCCTTACGGCAGGTTTTCTGCTTGCGTCTTCCCCAGTTCTTTGTCCTAACCAGGAACTGTCTGAGCCCCATCTTTGAGAGTAACCTCGCATCAGTTCTGGTCCTCACTGAGCGAAGCAAAACACCTCAGTCTGCCTGGTCATGTGAATTCTGCACTTGGGTGCTTCTCCTGGCCCGGGCCACCACAAAAGTGCTGGAGTTCTTGGGAAGGTTTTGACAGACTCCCAACAGCTTAGGGTCTTTGTCAAATAAATCCAGTTCATTACATCAGCCCGGCACAAGACCCCTGGGAAAGTGCCACTACGTACATGGGACAATTCTCTGGCATTTTCTGGGGCTCTTCTGTTTCCT
Source organism: Paguma larvata (assembly GCA_030068075.1). Classification (NCBI taxonomy): domain Eukaryota; kingdom Metazoa; phylum Chordata; class Mammalia; order Carnivora; family Viverridae; genus Paguma; species Paguma larvata. The sequence continues at coordinate 4,325,307 of CM057827.1, forward strand.
TCATGGAGGCCTCTGTTTGCCTCTCTACTTTTGTTCTACTTCAGGCCGAGCCTAATATCAGATATCTGGAGCAAGTTTAAAATGTAGGGAGGCACCTCAGTTACACAAAATAACTATAGTTTATTTCTTACTAACTTAAGTAGCAGGGGGACTCGGATGGCGAGTCCAACTTCCGGAACTCTTAAACTTGCCAATTCAAGTTCTCTAAGTGAGCTCAGGGCTCGCCGAGGCTGTCCTCACCTTTCCTGACCCACTCCTCAGGTTCCGCTCTGGTATGGATCGTCAAGTCGCCCCATGCTAAACCCTGGGAGATGGATAATTGTCCTTTCTGCTCCGGGAGTGCCCCTGGGGCCAGAGCCCTGGCATACGTGGGGCGCGAGGACCCCTTCTTAAGCACCCACTAGAACCTCACCCCCCATTGTGTCTCCAATCCTTCCTTCCTCACTGTTAGATGAAGTCATATTTCCTTTAGAGCTGGAAACCAGCCATCATTTCCAGTTCCGTGGCTCATAGCGAATGCTCTGTGTTCTCAGTCCGCCAGGCTTCGGAGGCTAAAAGCAGAATGTTTAGAATTCAAAATCCTTATTTTCTCTTCTAAGGGCCCTGAATTTAAAGCTGTGCAGCTTGGGTATGAAATATCAAGCTGATTTTTTTTTCCCCCAGCAGCCATTATCGAGGGCCTGCTCCGTTCCGTTCACGGGATTAGACACATACACACGAATCGAACAGATCCCTGGCTGTCTGCTCAGTGTACGGTCCATGGGTCAGCAGCACGGGCAGCATCTGGGAAGCAGCCAGAGACAAAGCCTCTCAGGTCTCACCCCAAACTTACTGCATTTGGGCAAGATGCCAAGCAGATTCACGTGCACACAGACATTTAAGGAGTACTGGCCTCTTGCCCACAGTATATACCTGTAGTTACCTACATGACAGTACATACTGTCAGAGTCCACTGGTACATACCTATAGTTGACAAATGTGAAAATGAAGGGCCAAAATAAGCAAGAACTCCACCTGGGAGCACCAGGTTCTGAGGAGAAACCAAGACTTCCCCACCACACCTCTCCCTGCCCGTGCCTTGGTGCCTTATTCTCGAGGGGGTCCACGCATTTCAGCGTCAGGTCCCAGACCCCCCTTCTTACTCCCTCCCCGTCCAGTTCTATTAAACACAGGGCTGTGCGCAGAGCAGAGAGCTCTGGGAGGCTCTGTTGACGCCAGCTGAGACCCCATGTAGCATCTGGAAAGGAAGTGCTTTCCAAAGCCTATTTTAAATGTGTTTATTTATTTCTAATCCATAAACATTTTTGAGTGCTCACCACATGCAAAGCCCTAGGCTGGATGAATCAGGGAACACAGAATGGAATATAACAACCCCGGGACATACCCTAAGCTTGCAATCTGGGTTGGGAAACAGATACTATTAATGTATCATTTGGGGCGGCTTTAATGAAGATTACATTGGCTTTTATTTACTTTACTGTGGAGTAAACACTTTCAACATTATCCCTAAAGGTACTATTAGGTTGATCAATCGGTCAGGTCACACTGGACTGTCAGTACAAATATTGAGAATCAGTTTGGAGGTTAAACCAAGCAGGAGTCTAACTTTTAGAAAGGATTCACCGTGATGAAAATATTTGTTAGGAATCTTTCAGTAAGGTGATGCATTCTGAATGGAAGGAAGACTATTTATTACGAAAGCTAGTGGGTTCTGTTAGTGTTTTCGTTGTTCTGGGGGTTGGAAATGGGATATCCTGGCTGATTTAATATTCCGATAAACTGAGAGTTACTATATAGGAAATGAGAAAACAAAGTCAATGAGATTGAGTCCCCAAAAAACATGAAATCCAGGTTCAGAACATTTTATTCAGAGTTTATATATCATATTAAAAAGCAAAAACCCATTATCCTAAAGCTTTCTTGACCGTCATTCTCTTGTAGTACATTTCTTTAAGCAATTTGAAATATTATATTTCAGAATCTTTTAAAAATATTAAACATAACTAAAATGATCTTTTAAAAACTTTTTCAATGTTTATTTATTTTTGATGGGTGGGAGGAGGGGCAGAGAGAGAGGGAGACACAGAATCTGAAGCAGACTCCAAGATCCAAGTTGTCAGCACAGAGCCTGACATGGGGCTCGAACTCACAAACCATGAGGTCATGACCTGAGCCAAAGTTGGATGCTTAACCGACTGAGCCACCCAGGCGCCCCTAAAATGATCTTATTTTTTAAATGATTTATCTTTCTTGTTATTTAGAGTCTAGAAACTGAGAGCTTACTATATATAAATGCAACTTACCTATAAGAAATTAATATTTTGGTTACCAATAATTATGCAAATGCCAGAAAACAAACTATATTCCAAATGAAAAATTATTCATCCTCTTCAATTTACAAAGAAATAAACTTTCCAAAAACAAACAGGAACAAAATCGGTGATTAACTTTTGCAGTTAAATTGCATCAAGAAAATGGGAGATATTCTTTTCAAGACTGTAATTATAGAAACAAGCAGTAAGATCCACAGTTAGAAATCTCTACGCAAAAAAAAAATCTTCAATCCTAAATTATTAGCAAAAATTCCAAAGAAACAACATCAGTTATTGAGAGATTACTGAATGCAAATCATCAGAGGCAGTAATACACCAAAGAGAAGGGCAGGGAAATTTGTTATTAACTATTAAGGGGAACAGATCTCAAATCCATAGAAATAAAAATACATTTTCTATACATATGTTTTCTATTTCCTTAAGGTTGGAAAAAATGATGTTAAATTGGGGGGAGGGAGAAAATCTTTAAGATCGAAATGAGAAAATTTTAAATTAAATAAAGACCGTGGACTTGAATGTTGAGAAGACGGTAGATTTTTAAATGTTCTCGCCACAAAAAAGACATGGCAACTATGTGGCTAAATGGAAGCAGTTGCTGAGATGGCTGCAATCATTTTGCGATTTATAAATGTATCGAATCATCAGGTCGTAGATCTTCAACTAGCACAATTCTATGCAGCAATTATACCTTCATAAAGTTGGAAGGGAAAAGATAAAGCTCGCTGCAGTCCTCCAAAAGGCCTGCCCTCAAGAAGGCTGTATTTTTAAATATGTTTTTAGTAAATGAGTTTATCACCGTACAAACAATTTTTTGAATGTGGATTACACACACACAGGTGCACAAACACCAACTCCCACAAGTTCGATCAACTTCCTGATGCGATTGCCTGCAAGCGAATATTTGATTTATAAATACAAAACATGATAGCTTTCCTGAGAACACAGAAGTAGCAAAAATCCTATTTTATACGCTTTTAAAGTTTCTTTGTTTAACTTTTTAAAATACAATCATATTAATTTTCTATTTTTAATGAGAAGCCTGGATTCACACTTGGGAGGTTTGAAGAGTACTTTTGAAACTCTTAAGACAACACAAAATGATAAAGGATTTTGTTAGAAGCTGAGATCAGCAAAGATTTGTGACAGGCCTACTGTTTTCCCACGGTGAACCTCAGAGAGGGGGAAAAAGTAGAATTTTGAAAACTGAGGAATATCCCAATTATGGCGACAGGATCAGAGAAAAGTGACCTTCCTGACGGCCCCTGCCCACAGCCATACGCCAACCACAGTGTTCTGCCAACGGGGAAATAGAGGTGAAATCAGGGACACGTTGCTCTGACCAAGACTTATTTTCACCTGCAGTGTAGGGGCGCATTTCTGATTGGTCCGCCCAGAGGGAGCGCCTATTTCCGGTGGCCTCGCAGACCAATGAGTCCCCATAACCTTGGACGAATAGCTTATGCTCCCTAGACATGAGGGGCTTTTTTGGCTCCCCTCCATCTCCACTTCCCCCTCCATTTCATCCCCCTCCCCCCACTCTACCCCTGCTTCGTAAAATGAACTCTTTTGGAACCTGTTATCGCCAAGATTTGTTCTTGCCCCGAATTCTAGAACTCTATGGTCTTATCTCCTTGTGTAATATTTCCCTTGCTCCTCTGATTCGTTGTGGACAATGGTTCAGATGAAAATATTGGAGGTGTAATGCTGACCTTTCGTTTTCAGTCTCAGATTAAGAAATGACTAGATGCTAAGTGTTTTATTAGTATCTCTCCCCCCACTGAAATCGTAAGCCTCTTTACATTTAGCGAAGCGGCAGTCACACAGTTGGTTTTTAATAAATATTCAATTGTTCAGATGAGAGAAATATCTTGAATCAGTGAGTATCTTCTTGTTAGTCAGATTTCATTTTACATGTCTCTTATCTTAAAAATATAGAGTAGCACCATCCATAGAAATATAATATCAGCCAAGTTACATAATTTCAAAACTCTAGGAGCTATGTTCATAAAAGTAAAAAGATACAGTCGAATTTTCTTATTTAACCCAATGTATCCAAAATATTATTTCAACATGTAATCAATATAAACCTATTCATAAAATAGTTTGCATTTTTTTACATTAAATCTTTAAAATCGAGTGTGTGTTTAATAATCGAGTGTGCACTTCAGTAAGGACCAGTTGGTTTTTAATAAATATTTTGAGTGCCCCATAGCCACAAATAATTAGTGGCTACAGCCCAGATCCAGGGTATAAGATTAGTAAAATGTATAAGATACATGTTGTCATACAATTTCACAAATATTCTCTCTAAAACACACACACACACACACACACAGACACAAACCTCACTTTAAAAGCTGAGTTTACTGTTTACAGAGAAAGGTTTAAATGCCTGGGGCCACGTAGCTCTAACCTATAAAGAACTCTACGGAAGTCGTAACCAGTGCCCTGATGTCGTTTACTGTCTGTGTGCAAAGTGCATCCGTGTGTGGGGTGTCTGTGATGCCAAGACTGTGTCCTAACTGGGAGAGACAGCTTCTCAGGGCACCATCCCATAAAGCCTAACCATCAATAGAAGCTGTTATTTTCAAGATAACTACCCAAGGCCCCACGTATTGGTGATGGCATTTATAGAGGCCAGCTAATTTTCTGAGAGGTAATTCTGACGTCTGGTAACCGAGAAATTTTGAGGCTCTCATGCTACAAAATCAGTTTTAAATCTTCTCCATTGTCACCGAACGCGACCTCCTTATCCACAGAGTGTAAATTGTGTGTTGTTCTCATGACCCTCTTTCCCTTCAAACATGCCTTCGCTGTTCTTTTCAGCTTGACTCTACCTTCATCTGCCGTGGAGAGGCGGACCGGCCTTCCCGAAACTCTATGCTTCCCAAGCTCATGTTCTTCCTTCCGTGCCCTCAAATAGCTATGGGTCAGCTTCACAGTGACTTTTACAATGAGTCTGCCCTCTCTTCTCCCCTGGTCTCGCTTTTCTCCCATCATTCTTTCTGGAATCCAACCTCCTGAGGGCTGTTAGTAAAATATGGACACAGTTCTGGAAACCGACAAGCCGTTGGGAGTGTGGGACCGTGATGGAAACAATCTGAAGGAGAGGGGCAAAGTGGGAACAACTCCCAGCACTTTGCACTATAGAGAGGTCAAAATGCGGGCTACAAATCAAATTTGTCCTTGGCTGGATCCACAATTATAAGATACCTGAGCCCAAGGGCTTTAGAGCATCTGTCTGCCATTTGAGCCCAGAACAAGCCGCCTGGATATTGAGACTGGTCCTCCAATTAGCAACAATTGAGCCGGGATGAGAGCTGTGCTATCCTTTTTCCTCTCCTCAATTTTGTTATTCTAGCCGCTGTCATCGCCATTCACATCCACTCACGGACCGTACATAGGAAAGGAGCTCCATTCAGCGTTGTGGCCAATCCCCGCTGCAACCCAGCTAAGGTGAGTTTATGGAAACCAATGGTAAATACAAATGCGCCTGCATTCCCCCTCGCCACGGGATGTTAGTGGATATTTACATTTAGAAGTTTAACACATCCTGGCCTTCATCCAATATTCTCCAACATTCTCTAAACAGCCCCGGTGTACGAAAACCTAGGGTTAGCCTGTCTAAAGACAGGACCCAAGCGGGAGACGTTAGGAAGCGGTTATAAATATAAACCACCTTTGAAGATTTACACAGGGCTTTTGTTAGTAAATTTAGAGAGTTGTGTACGCTCGAGCTCAAGTTTTGCCTATATGCTTAGGAACCAACAGCAGCATGCAGGGAAATCATGTGTTTTGCTGGCTTCCACCCCCACCCTTTCCAACTTTTGAATTAAGAAAGGAAGGCGGCCAACCAAGAACCAAATGCAGTTGTAACTGCATTCCTTTTCAGTATTCACTACCAGTTAAATACACGCAGAAAGCGAAACAAAATAAAATTAAAATCCCTGGGCTTATCAGTTCATATTTTAATTTTTCCCCCCAAAGGAGCTTAAATCATTAAACTGAATAACAGCCCTTCAGCCATCAATATTTAAGGTATACGGAATACTTCCTCTTCCAGGCTGTTTGGCTACTCCAGGATCTTTGCTTTTCTATATAAATTTTAGAATTTATATGTCAATATTTACTCCTCCAAATCCAGTGAGAATTGTGATCGGGCTCACACTGACCCTGCAGACCAATGTGCGGAGGACTGACAGCCACACGATATTGGATTTTTAACCCACAGGCATATATAGATTCTCCATGTATCTGAGGCTTCGTTAATTTTATTTCAGCAGTGGTTCGTAGTTTGCAGGGTAGAGGGCTTCCGTGCCTTTCGCGAAATTTATCCCGAAGTGTTTTATGCTTTTAGAAGTTATGGCAAATGGAATTTTTTTTTAATTTCACTCTTTGAATATTTGCCTGAGAAATTTGTCCTTACTTCTCTACTCCGTCTGTAGCTAATTCTCTCCTGGGTACGTTTTGCAAATCTAACGTCCTTCCTCCAGTTTGCTGCCAGCTGCTTGAGTTTTTGCCTTGCGTTTTGTTTTTGTTTGGTGGGAGGGCATACACAGGAACCCTCGGGTCAGATGAAAAAAGATTCAAAAAGTACTGCTGTAAGAAAACAGACAGAGTGTTCATGTAAACACAGTCCACAGCCTTCAACGGATGCATGCTGGGAACGTATCATCGAATTAGCAAACGTCCTCTCTTGGCCGTGTGCACACTGCGGAAAGAGTCCATTCCCTGTGGCACGTCTTCCCCTTAATTGTCCCTGTGCTGCCTCTACTTTCTGGCAAAGTGATGATGCGATAACGCATTTGTGTATGAATCACAAGCCAGGTAGAACGCGGCAAAACATGAAAGGCAAGGAAATTTCTCAGGGCCTAGAGTTGACATTGCAAAAACCAAAAGAAGGTTTGTTCACTTTTTTCCAGCAGCTGAGTTTCTCCAGGGTCGAAGCGAGGATCCACCGAGAACTAAGGCAGAGCCCCTTCGATAGTGGGAGGGCATTTCCAATGGAATTTATTAATATAACCTCTGCTTAGCTCTCCTACCCATTCCCCATCCCAATCTACACACACACACACACACACACACACACACGAAACTGGACAAGACAGGCAACGGTCTGGGCTCCCAATCTCTGCCAAAGAAACCGCTGGGTCTGGGGCAGTTGCTTGAAGTTTTTAATCCTTTGAGAACACCCTACTGCCTTCTCAGTACTCAGCCACCTTTACTGCTAGTGCCCACTGATGCCACAGAGAATCCTCGTCTGGGAACTGTTTCATTCCCCAACTTACGTCCGACACTTGTAGTTAATGCTTACTTCTGCCATCATCTTCATGGCCCGCGGAAGTGAAATTATCCCACAATGAGAAAAGTTAGCATTTGCGGGGCACTTACAACCTGCCGGGCACTCCTCGAATGCTTTTAATAAAACCAAGTCGATCCTCAAGCAACACCACGAGATAGATACCGTTAGAGTCCCCATTTGACAGGTCTGAAAATCAAGGCACAGAACAGTTAAGGTCTCACAGCCAGGAAATGGCACCACGGAGACTCAAAGACAAGTAATCTGGCCCCAGAGTGCTCACTCCTCACCCCAACACATACTTTCTCTTCCTATGTATAAAAAAGATACTACAAAGTTAATCCAAATAACATTCTTTTACAATCTTCGCACTTGGCAATCTCTACTCATAAGCAATATTTGACCAGATATTTGGTGCCAGGTGTAGAGTCATTACAAATATTTTGGCTACGTAGGGTTTTATTAATAAAATTTTTTAGTGTTTATTTTTGAGAGAGAGAGACAGTGTGAGAGGGGGAAGGGCAGAGAGGGAGACCAAGACACAGAACCTGAAACAGGCTCCAGGCTCTGAGCTGTCAGCACAGAGCCCAGCGCAGGGCTCAAACTCAGGAATGGCGAGATCGTGACCTCAACCGAAGTCAGACGTTTAACCAGCTGAGCCACCCAGGCGCCCCACATGCGGGGTTTTGAGTGAGGACTGACTCCCAGACCTCTCTGCGGAATACCAAGAGCCCAAAAGGGAGAGAGAAAACAGGAGATAAGAGAAGGAGGGGACAGGGAGAGAGACCAAAAGACATGCAGAGAGAGAGAGAGAGAGAGAGAGACTGAGATGGAGAGTAATGCCTTTCCATTAAAGGCATCAATCCAGTGCCAAGTGGCACACCATCAACGCTTGTGTCGTTTTCACAAGCTTCTCAAAGGGGAGAAGACTGCTTCGCTCATCTTTGCAAGGTCTCCAGGCCTCGGGTGTGGTGGCGAAAGTGAAACAGAGGGTCGTTGTGTTTATTAACAGGAATATATGTCTTCGTGTAAGTGTGTGTGCTTTTCAAAGTTAAGACAACAAGTACAAGTTTAAAGAAAGACAGGAACAAATTTAAGTGATTTGGAACAATGTGTAGACATTATATAGAAAGAAAAGATGGGCATGAGACAGAGAAAACTGTGATCGCCAAAAGGTGGATTGGACCACAGTGTATTTTTCACACGTTCTACTTTTCTGTCTTTTCTAAATATTCCACAAGGAGCGCGTATTAACTTTTCTCTTATTTTTGTTTTGAAGATTATTTTTTAGTGCAGAAACATTAAAGGTAACATGAAAAAGAAAAGCTGAAATTATGCAATGTCCTACCGCTGATGAGACAATTTAAGATTTTGTGCGTATTTTTATAGACTAATATTTTTTACTCTTTATTTACACATGATAAAGTTCCCTGTCTGTTGATGACGGTTCTTTGCGTTTGGGCAAACACCATCAACACGGTGAAGTGTCAGAAAAGTCCCATTGCCTCCCAAATTCCCCCCTGCTGCTCCTTTGTTCAATCTTTCCCTCCATCCTCAGCCTCCGTCAATCACTGGTCTCTTTTGTTTCTATAATTTTGCCTTTTCCAGAATGTCATATACATGGAATTACACAGTAGGGAGGCTTCTGGGTCAGTCACCTTTCACTTAGCATAATGCATTTGAGATTTATCCATGTTTTCGTGCTTATTTATTTGTCGTTTTCATTGCTGAGTAGTAGTCTGTTGTATGGATATACCACAGTTTATCTGTCTACCAGCATTAACCTTTAGGTTAAAATGTCTTTTGGACTTTTGGATTGTTTCCAGGTTTGGGTGAGTACGGATAAAGCAGTGCGCTTTTCATTTTTCTTGGGTAAATACCCAGGAGAGGGATTGCTGACTCCTGGTAAATATATGCTTGACTTTGTAAGAGACTGCTAGACGTTTTCCAGAGGGGCTGGGCCAGTTTGCCTTTCCATCAACAATGTCTGAGTTTCAGTGGCTACACATCCTTGTGAGCATTTGGTATTGGTGGCGGTGGTTTTTTGTTTGTTTGTTTGTTTTATTTTTGTTATTCTAATACCTGTGAGATGGTATTTACTGTGGTTCTAATTTGTATTTCTCTAGTAACAAAAGATGTTCCCTACAGTCTCACGTGATTATTTGCCATCTGCCTTTCTTCTTTGGTGAAGTGTCTGCTCAAATCCTTTGCCCGTCTTCTTATTAGATTCTTGTGTGCTTATAACTGAGTGTTGGAAATTGGTTACATAAGCAGGACCCAAGTCTTCGGTCCCATATGTGTTTTATACACACTTTCTCCAGTGTGTGGCTCATCTTTTCATTTCATTAACAGTTCCAAAGATCAGAAGTTTAAAACAAAGTCTACGTTATCAGCATTTTTACTTTATGAGAGAGCTTTCAGTATTGTATCTAAAAGACCTGTGCCTAACCTAAGGTCACAGAAATTTTCTCCTGTTTTATTCCAGAAGTTATATCGCTTTAGATTTCACATTTAAATCTACTATTTAGGGGTGCCTGGCTGGCTCAGTCAAAAGAGCACATGACTCGATCTCATGGTCATGAGTTTGAGCCCTATGTTGGGTGTAGAGTTTACTTAAATAAATAAAACTTTAATAAATAACTAAAGTAAATAAATAAATCTACAATTTTTATACGATGTATGAGGTATGGACTGAGACTCATACTTTTGCCATGGATGTCTAGTTGTTTCAGCATCGTTCATTGAAAATGCTATCCTTTCTCCATTGAATGGACTTTACACCTTTATCAAAAATCATTTGACACCTTTGCAACAAGTGATGTTGGACCAACTGAACACCCATAGGCAAAAAAAAAAAAACAAAAAACAAAAAAAAAACCACTAACCTTATTCCTTATAAAATATTAAATCAAAATGAATCACAAACTAAAATATAAAACTTAAAACTATAAAATTTTATGAAAAAACATAGGGAAAAACCTTTGAGATTTGGGGGTAGACAAAAAATTCTTAGACTGGACAGCCAAATCTTCATTTTTAAAAAGAAAACACCAGATTTCATCAAAACATACCTTTGCTATGCAAAAGTGGATGAAAGATAATCCCACGGGTTGAGAGTACATATTCGTAAATCATGTACCTGAAAAAGGACTAGTATTTAGAATAAATAAAGAACACTCAAAACTCGACCATAAGAAAAAAAATTCCCATTAGTAAATAAACAACAGACATGAAGAGATATTTAATCAAAGAGGAGACATAGATGGTAAATTAAGCACATGAAAACATGTTCAAAATCATTATCCACTAGGGAAATAAATACACATTAAAACCACAGTGAGATATCACTACACCCCTATCAGAATGGCCAAAATAAAAAATAGTGGCACTACCAAATGCTGGCGAGGATGTAGAGAAACCAAATTACTCAAACATTGCCAGTGAGAATGTAACTAGGACTAGAAAACAGTTTAGTAGTTTCTTTAAAAACTAAATATGCAATTATCATATGACCCAGTCATTACACTTTTGGCATTTATCCCAGAGAAGTGGAAATTTATATTCACATAAAAACCTGCATTGGAAAGTTTATTTCGGCTTCATTTGTAATCGTCAAAACTGGAAACGATCCAGATGTCCTTCACTGGGTGAGTGTGTGAACAAACTGTGGCACGCCCATACCATGGATTCATACTCACCAACAAAGAGGAACAAACTTTTGATACACAAAGCAACTCGGTGAGTCTCCAGAGAATTGTGCTGAGTAAAAAACGCCAATCCCAAAATGTTAAATCTTGCGTGATTCCATTGATACAACATTTTTTAAATGACAAAATTCTAAAGAGGGTGAACAGATTAGTGGTCATCAGGAGTCAAGTACAAGAGGGAGGGGGAAGAAATTGGTGTGATTATGAGAGGGAAGCATCATGGATTCTTGTAGTGATGGATCTGTATTTTGTAAGTCCTCTGACTCAGGTGTATCTCTGACTTCGTGTATCTACGAACCTATACGTGGGATGAAATTGCATAGAACTAAACACATACCATGAGACCACGACCTGAGCCAAAATCAAGAGTCGAACATTCAACAACTGAGCCATCCAGGTGCCTCAAGTGATATAGTATTAAATCTATAAGTCAGCTTGGGGACAACTGGCATTTTCACAGTATGAAGTTTTCAGTTCATGAACATTTTATCTTTCTGTTTATTTAAGTCAATCTTCTTTCAGTGGTGTTTCGTAACTCCCCGCCTACAGATCCTGCACTATTTTGTTAGATTTATACTAAGTATGCTATTTCATGTTTCTAGTGCCACTTTATTTTATTTTATTAATGTTTATTTATTTTTGAGAGAGAGAGAGAGAGAGACACACACAGAGCACGAGTGGGGGAGGGGCAGAGAGAGACACACACAATCCGAAGCAGGCTCCAGGCTCCGAGCTGCCAGCACAGAGCTGGATGTGGGGCTCAATCCCACGAACTGTGAGATCACGACCTGAGCCGAAAGTAATCTTAAGAGTAGGAAGCTCAACCGACTGAGCCACCCAGGAGCCCAAGAATAATAACTCTTAAAATAAGCACACTTACACACGTCTTTGTGTGCAGGCAGATTTTACTAACGGTTTAATGAAATGAAGGGGATTTCAATTACAGGTTGGAAAACAACATACGATTAAGAACAAGCCACCTCTGCCCCTAAAAGTCCTCTTGGCCACCACTTTTTTCATAGCTAACGCACTGCCACCCAGCACATCAGGTTTCCCCAGCCGGGCTGGCCCTTCGGCCTTCCCACCCTCACGAAATGACCGTCATCGAAAATGACCCAAGTGGTAGGTTAGGGTGAGCTTCGTCGTCACATCGCTAAGTACTCAATATTCTTGTTCTGATTATGAAGGAGAGCTTTGACTAGACCTTTCTTCAAAACAGGATCTGAAATACTGATTGGAGTACTATAAACCCTTAGTCAAAAGAAAGACACTACTTGTGATGCCTTGGTAACAATGTTTTGGTTCTTCCCAGAGACATAAATTCTCCTCCTATCTGTACTCCTGCTTAATCCCACATTCACAGGGCTCACCAAACAGTGGCCCATGTTTGAGAAACTGCGTTATGCTTATAAGAAGCTAATAGGGGAAAAAAAAAAAAAAGAAAACCTTAAACACTTTTTAATTGCAATCTTTTTTTTTTTTTTTTTTTTGTAGGTTAAAAAGTATTTCCTTTTATGTTCTGGTCTTTTTTCTCTCTTTTGATTAAACGAGGTAAGATCTGAAAAATGCTTCTCACAATGATAATGAAGTAGAATAGACTGACAGGGAGAGAAGGGAGAAAAAGTTTTGGAGAGAAGGAGGAAAGAAGGGGAAAAGAGAGAGAGAGAGAGAGATCTCCAGGGAAAGCCTTGAAGGCAGGCGTGTTATCAGATTTAATATTTGTACAGAGATGATTCTTTTTTTCAAGAACAACACCCTTTAAGGGTCATTTTCTTTGAAAGGCTACAGGCCAAATATTTGTGGGCTGCTCAAACCATGAATTAAAGTGAGTAAGCCCATAACTACTACTAACTGTAACAATCAAAATGTCATGGCAACGAACAATTCTCCAGCTGAAAGTCAGAATGCAGAGATATAAAACTATTCCCCTTAAAATCTTACTCTCGTGTTCCTTGACAGTAAGTTCTTTCTTAGCCTTTGTTTAAAAGCATTTTCACCAATTCCAGTTCCTAGAACCAATAATGTTAGTCTAATACTCAGAAGTCTGTTTTTTTAATTAATTTATTTATTTAGAGAGAGAGACAGAGCATATGAGCAAAGGAGGGGCAGAGAGAGAGAGGTTGAGAGAGAATCCCAAGCAGGCTCTGCACTGCCAACACAGAGCCCGACGTGAGGCTTGAACCCAGGAACTGTGAGATCATGGCCTGAGCCGAACTCAAGAGTCGAACGCTTAACCTACTGAGCCACCCCGGGGCCCCTAATAATCAGTAGTCTTAATAAAGTTGGAGACAATATGGGAACTGCTTTTTCAGTTTTTACCAATATGTTGGGAATGGAGAAGTCAGGTTATCACACTGTAAGCTACTATAACCATTCTAACAAAGGAGACTATGAAGGAAGTTCTCAGCCTCAGGGGTGGATTAAGTTGCATGCCTGACGTTTACTCCTTTCCAATCAGCCAGAAACAAAATTGTTGGTTTAGTACACAAGTAAAATCTGCTTATTAAGCTCATCCACAATTAAATGAACACAAACAAAACCACCACTGAGATCCTTTTTTTTCATCCAACAGATTAAATAAATGAAAACATTTGGTAACACCCAGTATAAGCGGCGATGTCCGCATACTCTGACAAAGCGTTCAGAAGAACAGAAAGTGTTGGAGTACCATTTCAGGATCTATGAAATTAAAAACACACACACCTAGCCGTTCCCACTTTTAGACCTACGTACATAATTGGAATATAAAAATATATTCTAAAGATGTTCCTTGCAAGATCATTTGTTTAAAAAAATGAGAAAAAAATTTTACATCTATTACTAGAAGAATGAATGCCGGAGTGAATGAATGAATGAATGAGTGAGTGAATGAACGAGTAAGCGAGCTCCCACCAATCTGTGCAATGGAACATCACACAAATATTAAGAAAATAAGAAAGCTCTATGTAACTGCCTTGGAAATCCCTTGAGGTTGTCTGTGCAAAGTTAAAATTCTCCGTACAAAATCATTCATTTCTTGGGAAAACTGACCAAAGAGAACTTGCCCATGGCCACTCAGAATTAATTAACGAGATTTGCAGTGTCATCCAGAGACGTCTGTCCCTAAAAGTCTTGTTCTTCCAGGGGGCCTGCCTACCTTCCACTCGGCAGTGGTCTCACTCACTGCTTTTCAACATTCACTTGTTTGGAAAGCCAACTCTGCACAAGAGATGAATTCAGAGGCAATTGTCTCTATCACAATAGTTTAGTTCACTTGCAAATGGATTCAAAATAAGGACCCTTTAAAAGGCAAAACGTCCTGGTGCTTTTAAAATATGACCCATTTACAGAAACGCGAGGGGATAGATCTGTTATGTAAATTGAGGAATGCAAACAATCCGAGACCTCTTTTCAAAGAGATTTGGAACAACCTGTCTGACCTGTCATCCTCAGTCTGCAGGTACAAAGGAGTCACGCCACCATCTCTGCCCTCTAGAAGTTTACAATTCATCGCCTGGTACTAGGTAGGGGTAAGTGCACTCACAATTAACATGTAACCCAAAACGCTGAAATTTCTCACTGGAGGCTACCCAGGCCATCAGTTACCACTCACTCACGTGTTAAAAGCAGAATGTATTTCCTGGTATATCACATTTTTACTTATTCCCTCGAGCACCTTATGCTCTAAACATCGTCCCTAAAAAAAAAAAAAAATATGGTGCCACAAACTCAGCTTTTCTGGAGACACATGAAGTCCACATGAGTCACAAAACATATTAGCTTCAACTTTCTAGCCAGCGAAGAGCCTTGTAAAGATTCATTCAGTCAACAGTCAAGGCCGCTGCTGAGGGGAGTGTGTGAAGCAGCTGAACTGGACATCAGGGGTGCCCAGGTTTTAGGCCAGGACCAAACATCCCCCTCCTCTGTGGCCTTGGGCAAGGCTTTTCACAAAGAACTCAGCTTCTTCCCACCTGTAAAATAGATAATCATCACCTTCCTTTGAGATGTGTATCAATTAATTAGTTGAGGTTTGGAAAGAGTTGTGAAAGCAAAATGATCCTCGTAAATGCTACGTATTAGCTGATTTTCTTTTCAATTTCATGGTTTTACTTTGGTATCATATCTCCTATTACATACACTGAGAAGCAGGAAGTATCACGACCTTGTATCTGATTATTCTTGCTTAAATTACACAAGGGCTAACCTCAGGGATTAAAAGCAGTTCCAAAGGACTCGTTAATCATCATGCATTATTAGGGAAAAAAGATCGTTTGCACAGCATCTTAATATCCTATAACACAGCCTGTTATTTTTATTAGTTATGCTCCACAAACACTCACGGAGGTGCTAGAGTAGTTTTGTTTGTCACCATCTTGCAGTTTAGGAAGGAAATAGATACCACCCATATGCCTCACGCAGGCAACGTCCTATAATTAGAACTCGTGGTTCCTAAATTACCCATCAACCTCTTCTTGAATCACATCTACTGTTTAAAAGAAATTGCCAGAACATGCATCATAGACATCTAAAGGAAAAAGGTGTGTGGTATTTATAGATTGGGCAAATGTCAGACACGGTATTCTTTATTGGCATGCCTATAAAGAAAAAATCTCAATTTTCTAAGCCCCAGAATTCTCTCTCGACCCTTTAACATTAGGCTCTGTATACGCCAGAAATTGTCTCTTTAAAAAATATAGTTTGACATACAAGGCTTCATGATTCCATCTCTGTTTAATTTGTTGAGAGGTATTTGTTATCTCCTCCCAGAGCTAGGAAAGGCCAGAGCCCTGAATGCTGTGCTGGGGAGTTTAGGTCTTATTCTAATGACCAAGGGGAAGCCAGGGTAGAAGGGAAGGAAGGGGTTATGTGAAAGAGTCAGGTTCATGTTTTGGAAAACTCACAGGCTTCATGAAGAAGGATGGTCTGGAAAAGACAATACTATGTGCAGAGACACAAATTAGGGGTGCTGAGAGATTGTGAGATTGTGGCGGCATAAATTAGGGCAAGCGGTGAAGCTGGAGATAGGGAAAAAAATCCAAGAGTGTTAAGTAGATAAAATCAGAGAGGGCCATAAGGAATCTGGAAAGGATGGGATCCAGAGCCCACACTTAAGAATTGACTTTAAGTAGAACGAGGAACATTTTTTCCTTCATGACAGGGGGAAGAGAGAACAACAAATTTGAGTTGAAAGAATGAAGGAACGTGCCAAAACCATCCATGACTGTCAGCGGAAGGTGAGCGAAAAGCGGTCAGAAGATGGAGGTCAGCTGAAGACCACCTCAGAGTAAACTGTCTCTTTGTGAGTGTCCCTTACAGGTGCAGGAACGGGGGGGGGGGGGGGGGGGGCGGGAGGGGGAGCAGCCTGCACTGTCCTGGGAAGCAGTCAGGTTTGGGCTGAAGCAGGAGACCAGCGTCGGGGTGCCCTGTGAACCCGGGAAGGTATTTGCCATAGAACAAATCTTTGCCCAACTCATTCCTCAGGCTCTATCAAAGTTATTCTGAAATCTAATTCTGATCTCAAATGTACACTTTTCGTTTTTCCTTCCGAGAAAGTGTCATCTATAAATTAGAAGGACAATGTTTTCTAGTTCTACTCACCAAAGGAAATATTAAGATACCTGCCACAGGGTATAATAACAGGCTGTTATTAAACCAAGAGTGGCCACCTCCCTTCCCAAACGTGTGGACTGGGGGACCTGAGGTCCCCGGACGCCAATCACTAGGCGTGACAAAGAGCCTCAAAAGTCTTCTAAAGTCAAAGTAAGAGAGATTTCAGAGGTTAAAGCACGTGCATCACCACACACACACACACACACACACACACACACACGCAGAGAATGGTGTTATTTACAAAATAAAAACATGTTTTTAAAGACTAAGACTAAGTACATGTCCCTGAAATGCTTTGCATTTCAAGTATAAATTTAGATGAATAATACATCGATTTCCTAGGGGATTTTTGTAATATGGCATACAGAATATGTAAATTGAAAGTTCTAAATTTGCTTCTAACATCATACACATCTAGGAAGCTCCCCAAATTCACTAATAAAGGCCGGGAGACAACAGAATGCCAAGGACTCTTTAGAGGAACATATAGCGTTCCAGTCAGAAAAAAATATATGTCTTTCCACGCCACAAAAGCCACGAAAGGTCATCAATCCAACCAAAGCATTCAAGTAGAGATTCTGCCAGGCCGCTGAGCCCATCATGCCAAACTGGGCAGGTGTCTCCTGCAGAAACCCTTCTATGTGGGACTTCCTCTCAACATTTATCTCCTTTCAGTTAATCGTGTTGATCTGGATTTCTCTGAGCCAAAACGTGCCTAGCCAGAAGATGAGCCATATGGACATTTTTTTAAATCTTAATATCCAAACCAAAAGAGCAACAGTCTAAATGTTCTTTTGCAACTAAAAGAAAGTCATCTCTCTCCTCTACTTCTTGCATCCGTGTTTTCGTGCTTCTGGAAGACCTTCTATCCCAAGACACATCGTTTATATACATAGGGCCAGATACAGAAGCCCAGCCATTGTGCAGGAGAAACTGCATAGGCCCGTTGCTACCTTGTTTGTTTTTCCTGGCAAGCTTCCCCTGGAGTGCGGGTCTAGAGGGAACACGCACACCCTCTCACTTACAAGGCAAAAGAATAACCTTTAGAATCTTCCTTTCTCCTTCCATCATTTTTTAATCTTGAAGAGTAAACGCAAGAAAAAGATGACAAAAGTGCCCCTTATCAGAATCACCTCCTGGGCGTGAATAAGCTTTTTCTGAGGGATGCGAGAAAAATCTAGAGAGTCTCCATAAAGGAAGCGGATTCCATGCAGCCATGTGATTACAAAAGGCTTTACTCATGCCCTTCTCTGTATAGATTTATGAGGGTTTCTGCTGACATGAAGTATGTTCTTTACTGAATTCCTCAAGTGAAGCAAAACCACACGTCTCTGGTTCTAAAGTAACATACTGAGTCACTCCTTTACACAGTAAATGCGAAATAGTCATGTGCAAGCCTCCCACATACCTGTGAAGTAGATCGAACCATAACCACTTTCTGGGAGAAGAAAAGAAATTTTTTAAACGCCGAAAAAAAGAAAATTTAAAAAATACAGAATTTATTAAAATGTTTATTAAAATATATGTATACATTAAAACATATGTTTTCATAGCCAGTCTAGAAATCAGCTTCCAAACCACCTCAACAACTACTCATGAGTAGGGATGTACCAGCAGAGCAGACACTGGATAGAAAACAGGGAATCTTGGTGAATGTATTTATCTAACGCACGAATTCTTGCAGCTTTTGCGGAATGGACATTCGATGCGGTCAGCAGATCCCCCCTGAAATTCTAACTGGTGGTGCTCTGAAATTGTTGGCCTCTCTTCTAGTGTTTGGGCCGGTTCTCTTTCTGTTACCATTGCCTGAAGACAGCCATCGAAGCCAGAGCAATGCCACGTCTGGTACCCTAGCGTCAGGTCTGTCTTTCCTTTCATACTCGCTGCAATGAACTGAGTTCTGGCTCTCACCGTCTCTCACAAATTTTACTTCAGTCTTCCCAATTGGTTTTGGGTGCTCAGAGCTCCCCCTGCACACGAAAGCGAGATCAATTCTCTCAGAACCCTGCTGGAATTGTGGCTGAAGATGACAAATTTAAACTCCTTGGGCTCTCTTTGTTCCCCTCTCCTATCTTAGGTCCCAGCCTTATCACCTACTAGGTCCCCAGTAGCTACCCTATCCCAATGTCAACTGGGTCGTAGCCATGTCTTAAGCTTACTCTATCTTTCTCCACTTTTATGCCTTTGCTCCTGTTTTTCCCTCCACCTATGATACCACTCTTTATCCCTGAAAAACCTCATGAGCTACAAAGGGCCAAGGCCAATGTCAGCTTCTGTGTGATAAATTCTCCACGAAAAACCCAGAACAATCTCTCCTTCTTTTCCAACCCTCACCGTGTTTTGTCTATGTCTCTACTCTGACACCTCTAAAATACTGTCTGGTGTCTGTTTTCTACCTTTGTGTCTTAATTCCCATCTTATTCGTGTATTCAATGCATATACACCAGAAATTTACCAAACTTAAGGCACTGTGTTAAAAGTTGAGGATACTGCAGAAAATGCGATGAATATAGTCCCGCTTTCATGAAGTCTTAGTCTAGCAGAGGGAAACTTATTGGATAAATAATCGCACAATAATTTACAGAATGGATGGCAATGATGATATGCACTATAACCAAGAATTTGGGTTAACTAGGGGCCCTTAACCTAGCGGGGATTATCAGGCAAAGCTTCCAGCACAAGTGAGATGGGACAAATTTATAGGAGCTATCCAAACAAGATAATTAGTGAAAAGCAAACCAGGTCAAGAAAAGTACCATGTGTCAAGTCCCCGCACCATAGGGTACCTGAAGAAGTCCAATGAGTTGTGATCAGAGAAGGAAGTGGAAGGAAAACAGTTGCTTAAAATAAGGTGCAGATGAAAAAGGGAAAAGATTACGTAGGGTTTTTCAAGCCATTTAAGACTTTTTTTAATGTTTATTTATTTTTGAGAGACATAGAGACAGAGCATGAGCAGGGGAAGGGCAGAGAAAGGGAGGCAGACACAGAATCTGAAGCAGGCTTCAGGCTCTGAGCCATCAGCACAGAGCCCGATGTGGGGCTCGCACCCACAGACCGCAAGATCATAACCCGAGCCAAGGTCAGACGCTCAACTGACTGAGCCACCCAGGCGCCCCCATTTAAGACTTTTAAACCTACTTAAAAGTACACTGAAAACTTATTTTAAGTGAAGGTATGATGCAATAAGACCTGCATTTAAAAAAACGGAAGATATCTCTGGAGACGGTATAAATAACAAAAGAAGGGACAAGGACAGATGCAGAGAGGCCAGTAAGAGAGGTATTTCGGCCGTCTGAAGAACCAGCACTGGGATCAAGATGTTATCACTGAAATGGAGAGAAATGAACGTAGTTAATAAGTGTTGGGTTAAATCATTTGCAATTGTCATTTCATTGCAGCAAAAATGGTTCCTTATCAGCAATTGTGTATTTAGGAAGCAGGTTTGGCGAACCTGGGGGCTTCACTGAGATGGAGAAAAAGGAGTCAAGGAGAATGTCTGGTTTTCTGGATTGTACAAATGACCATGTCCCTTGCTGAGAGGGAAAACAGGAAGAGGAGCACATTTGGAGAAATAAATCATGATTTCCATTCAGGACAATTTTATGAGATGCCCCTGAGTTACCCAAGAATACACTTGTATGCACTGATCTGGAATCAAAGGCGAGGTCTGAGATGAAAATTTAGATTTGGCAGTTATCCGCATATGGAAGCCAAGAGAGGATAAGTTCACCTAGAGAGAGGGAGAGAGAGACACAGAGATGGAAAGGGGGAGAGCAAGAGAGAGAGAAATAGAACCAAGGTTCTACAAGAGTTGTTATTAAGAGTCACCTGTGCAATTTTATTTTCTTTGAACACACACGCACACCAAAGGCCCAATAAATCAGAATTTCTGGCGTCTGGGTATGCCTAGCTTAAAACAACTTCACAGGGTCTTCTAATATACATCCATGATGGGAATAACCAGGAAAGTGATAGGAGAAAAGAGAATCCAAGATGGAGGTCTAGGAAAAGCTACACGTGGACTTGAGAAGAGAAAGGAGAACTGGCAAGACAGCCTGAAGGGGAAGAGCCAGAAATGAGTGGAAGTGAGCAGATGGCCACACGGGGAAATGTTCCTGCCGGTGAAATTAACTTCGGGAGGGCTAAAAAGGGACTATGGAGTTTGTGAGACGGTGACCTCAGCGCAAGCAGATTCCAGGAGCTGGGGGTACAGAGTGCAAAGAGGAGAGGGCAAATGAGGAGTATGAGGTGGGGCAAGGGTGCCAAGAAGCTGGACAGGGAAGAGAGAATTGGGGTAGGGGTCAGAGGGGAGCATAGGCTCAAGGCAGGCACAGGGTTCCCTACAGTCCACAGGTTGACTACAGGAACCAAGAATTAACGTCATCTAAGACTTCTCTGCATCCCCGCAGTACCGCTCACACATGGCAAAAACCATCTGCATTCAGAAGCTTGGTAGTGTGCATCTTTTGCAATATTGAGGGTTTCCTCAAGAACACATACACTTCAGATCAACTTGGTTCAATTAGTTTCATCTATTTCAAAGACTAAATGTGCCCTTATTATATGCCAGACACCCTGCTCATCACTGAGGACACAGGGAGTTCGTGGTCCCTTGTCACATGTTTATAAATGGGCTTGTGCCCAATGAGGCCATACACATGCAGAGGAATGGGGAGACAGGGGACTGATTCCTCAAGGGTCTGCACTGTAGAGCCCAAGTTGAGGGTCATTTGATTTTACAGCACGTACCCAAGTCATGGGTAACTATACGGTATGACCAAGTACAAGGTAACTGTACAGACTATATTTTTGTGCTACCTAAACTCTCCTGTAAGAAAGTCTAGGGGAAATCTGGATCTCCACCGCTCCGGAAGTTCTGCAGACAGGGTTAGACACTTAAAATGAGGAAGCTACCTTGGGGAACCCCAGCTCACAGCTCTCAGAGCCTTAATGAGTTTTGCAGTCTGCAGCGACAGTAGAAATATCTCTTAACACTTTAAAGAGCTGGTTAAAAGCCTTCTTCTGAGCTGGAGAACCAGCTGGCCTCTCCCTTCCTTAGGAAGCCTGTAGGGGTAGATGCCAGCACTCCCTGAGAAGTTTTGAAACCAGGGAATTGGGCTAGTCTAGGGACCTACTAGCATCCTTCCATAGTTCACAGACATCTGGAGAGAGGAAGAGTTAGCTCCTCCCCCCCCCCAAAGAGGGGGCACACAGCATCTGATTGGGGTCACCTGCCCACTAGGGCGTTTCATTACACACTGGAAGACAAAAATGATTAAGGTCATTGACACTTTACCTGTTTCTGAGAATATATTTGTATTTCTGTACCAAATCAGTCCCTATTATTTTTTTTTAAAATTGTATTTATTTGTTTAGGAGAGTGCAAGCAGGAGAGGGGCAGAAAAGACGGGGACAGAGGATGTGAAACAGGCTCAGCGCTGACAGGCTGACAGCAGTGAGCCTGGTATGGGGCTCGAACTCACCAACCATACGACGGTGACCTGAGCGGAAGTCAGACACTCGCTGACTGAGCCACCCAGGTGCCCCTCAGCCTCCCATTCTTAAAGGCCTCATAATACCACTAAAAGACGCCAAAACCCAGTATCCAAATGCGCACAGAGTTTTCAAGCGGTGCTATGATAAGTGATTTACGATTAGCAACTTCTCCAAGAAAGTAAAAAAAGTAAGATCACTGCCTATCCACGAATAAAGCTGGAGCACCTGGAGGGACAACTTTCATTCACTGTGGCATCCATTCGCTACTTTTCCAGAGAGAAAACACAAAGGTACAAGAGACTAGGAAGTTTGATGGTAAAGAGACATTGAACGGAAGGTCCCTCTGGGGAGTTCGCTTCTTCGGGGCACGGTTTGATTTCAGAGACATTGGAAGTTAAGACCCTTGCTTTATAAATGAGATCCAGGCAAATCTAAGTGCTTGCTTTAAAAACATCCTTTTCTAGTTGTTCAAAAGAGAACAAACTTAGGCCGTCATAAAACGTGCCTGGAAACTATTAATGTATCAATGGTCTTAAATGGAAACATTTCCTGTAAATACACAAGATCCAACATATGTTAACTAAAAGTAGGTTTTTTTCAGAGGATTTCATACTTTGGAACCATTAAGTAGCTACCATACCTTTGGTAAAATCAAACCCCTCTTTTACAAATATGCCTTTACATTAAGAAAAAAACTTAAAAACTTTATCTACAATCATTAGATATTGCTAAATAAAAATTACTATTGGGACTTAATTTGTCACAAGGTTTAAAAGCCCCACCAATTTAAGAATATTTTAAGTGAAATGGTTTGCCTTCCTCCCATTTTTAAAATTCCCTGTGTTGTAAGGTTTTCCTTTCCCAATGAAAATTCTATGAAAACTTTATACAAAAACTTTATAAATGGGATAAAACAGTAGGTTCTTCAATTTTTCAAGATACAGCTTTGATTAAAATCGTATTTCTCTTCCATATACTTTTATCTAACTGAAATTGCAGAACTCCACTTCTTTTATGTATATAAATTTCTTTGCCAAAATCCAGCCTTACCTAGGGCTAGTATAATTTCATTTCTTTGGTATTATATTCATGTTTCTACCTTAGATAATTTTTTCAGGTGTAAGATTTTGAAGTTGGTGTTTACTTTTTGTTTGTTTACTAATTTGGGCAGTTTAATGAAATTTATTTCAGATCATTCATTTCCAATATGTTTTAGTGCCTTGGAAATATTACAGAACAAAAATCAGACTTTCAAGAGGGATTACAGATGAGGTAGGTTTACTTGTTGCATTAGTTTTCTAGGTCTGCCTTTAAAAAGTGCCACCACAGGGCGCCTGGGTGGCTCAGTGGGTTAAGCTCCAACTTCGACTCAGGTCATGATCTCATGGTTCATGAGTTCAAGCCCTGCATCCGGCTCTGTGCTGACAGCTCAGAGCCTGGAGCCTGTTTCGGATTCTGTGTCTCCATCTCTCTCTGCCCCTCCCCAGCTTGTGCTCTGTCTCTCTCTCTCTCTCAAAAATAAACATTAAGAAAAAATTTTTAATTACGAAACTAAAATAGGGCCACCACAGACTGAGTGGTTTAAACACAGAAATTTATTTTCTCAGAAATCTGGAGGCTAGAATTTGGAGATCAAGGCTTTGGTGGAATTGTTTACTTCTGAGGCCTCTTTCCCAGCTTGTACATGGCCTTCTGTCTGGGTCTTGACATGACCTTTCTTCTATACATATCTTTGCCCAAATTCCTTTTCTTATAAGGACATCAGTCATATTGGGTTGGCCCATTCTAATGACTTTATTTTAATTTAATTATATCTTTAAAGATCCTATCTCAAAACACAGTCATACCCTACTTCCACATATAAATTTGGAGAGACACAATTCAGCCCATAACAATGGTCTTCAGCGAACATGTACATATCCCTAATATCATTGGCCACAGTTGGAATACCTCATATTTATTAAAAGGGAAGTTGAAGGTATACTGCAATAATATTCTGCAGATAAGAATTACGCCTATAAATAAAATGAAGATATTTGACCAAGCCAATAGTTTATAGGATCAGATATTGAAATCGAACTCTTTGGTTACGTATCTTGGCCCTAAGAAGTATCTTTTTGTCCAAATATTTTATTTACTTTTTTCTAATTATACAGATAATACAAAAAGTATTGTTTAGTCTTTATGAAAGAATAAAGATAATAAAAGTCCCCTAAGTCACTAAAAACCACCCAAATTTCATTTCCCAGAGGTCGTCCTTGTAACTATATTGCTGAACACATCATCTTTCCATGCACACGCTCGCACAAAGGTACATATACTTAAGTTACTATTGGCAGAATCGTCCTACGTGGTTGTTTTCAAGACTGTTTTTCTTTTTTATTAAATAATATGCTATTGAAATATCTGTCCATGCTGGTAAATATAGCTATGACTCATCCTTTTTAATGGCAACATAGAGTTCCACATAGAGTTCCATCTTATGAATGGACGATAATGACTCTGACCCATCCTTTATTAATGGACGCTTAGGTCTCTAGTTATTTTTTTTACCAATTATTTCCAATATTGTGATAATTTGCGTGCATGTGTGTGTGTGTGTGTATTTATATTTGGGGCACTTGAGATAAATTCCCAGAAGTGGAATTTTATATTTTGATACCTAGTATCAAGCTGCTTTCTAGAAATTTTACAAATTTATACCCCATGAATAATGTAGATGTGCCCACCTTCCCACATTCTTGCAAACATAGGATATCGATATTCAAATCTTTGCCAAACTGAGTTCAAATGTTATAATTCATATTTGTGTCATTTGCATTTCTTAGATTACTACTGAAACTCTCCACTTTTTTTACCTTTTACATAAAATATTTTAATTTTTACCACCTTGGATTTTTTTAATGTTATTTATAAACCAACATAGACAAATAGGCAATACCAAGGTCATAAAGTACTTTTGGCATCTGGATATATCCTGCCCACTTATCTATCCTTCCTTTACAGTGAAACTTCATCCACCGTATAAATGGTGGCAATCTGCCACCCGATACTAGGAAATGAATCGACCTATCGGATTCCCTCTCCCTGCTCTTTTAACCAGGATATCGCCAAAAAGATTGCCAGTTGGCAGTAGAGCTGAATATCAAAGGATCACTTGAATTAGGTCCTGGTTATCGTCAGCCACGACCGCATGTAACTTTAAATTAGAAGAGAATGGAGACGATTCAGTTTCGTGGTAGCAGGGGAAAGTCTTCTTTAGGAAATTAACAGGAGGACACCTGGGTGGCTCAGTTGGTTGAGCAGCTGACTCTCAATTTCGGCTCAGGTCGTGATCTGAAGGTTGTGGTACCGATCTCCGTGTTGCCTCCCGTGCTGAGCATGGAGCCCGTTTGGGATTCTTTCCCTCTGCCCCTCTCCCCCACTTTCACGTGCACTCTTTCTCTTTTTTGAAAATTAAAAACAAACAAAAAAGAAATATAAAACAAGAAATTAACAAGAAATTAAGTAGTCATTTCAAAAATTTTTCTAAATCTTCAAGTAGCCAAAAAAGCAGTTGTGAAGAAGTATGTGACTCAATGAAGAGTCCATCTCTGATTCTTGGTTGGCTGGCTGAAGACTAAATAAAAATGGGTAGAGAGAGGAATGGATAAAGAAAATTAACAGCAGGTGTATAATAACGTAGTTTATGGACTCCGATGTGGGCTAGAGGGCCTTGCAAATTATGGGGTGGTTAGAAAAATGTTTCTCTTCTTCCTTATCAATTTAATCAAAGATTGCAAACTTGAATACCTCTAAGGACTAAATGCACATTGTAAATGTGGGGAAGGGCAAGTGTCTGTCCCACCTTAAAGACATTCAGATTTAGAATTTTTCATACATGATGCCTGTCAAACGATCATGACCATAAACCTAACTCCACCAGTGAATTACTACAGTGACACCTGCTCAAGGCTCTAGTGATATTGAGAGTTGACGTTTATCCTGGTCCAAGAGACCATCAGAGCTCACATAAAACTTTCCATACCTGTTAATACTTAT
Source organism: Paguma larvata (assembly GCA_030068075.1). Taxonomy (NCBI): domain Eukaryota; kingdom Metazoa; phylum Chordata; class Mammalia; order Carnivora; family Viverridae; genus Paguma; species Paguma larvata. The sequence continues at coordinate 4,351,772 of CM057827.1, forward strand.
CTCACCATTGGGTTCACCGAAAATTCATTTTTCCAACCCTAACCCCCAGTATCTCAGAAAGACTGTATTGGGAAGTAAGACCTTTAAAGAAGTGGTTGAATGAAAATGAGGCCTTTAGGGTGAGCCTGAACCCAATCTGACTGGTATCCTTATAAGAAGAGGATATTTGGACATACAAAGAGACACCAAGGATGCGTGCATACAAAAGAGAGACCATGTGTGGACACAGGAAAAAAGTGGTTATCTACAAACTGGGAAGAGAGGTCCCAGGAGAAACTAAACCTGCTGATACCTTGATCTTGGACTTCCTGCCTCCAGAACTGAGAGAAAATATGTTTTTTTTGTTTAATCCCAGAATGTGGTATTTTCTTACGGCAGCCCTCGTAAACTAATATAGTTGTTATGTGTATGTGTCAGTGTCATCAAATAGATGGAACTTCAGAGCAAAAGCGCAATCCTATTCAGTATGCCTCCCGCTAAGTACAATGGTGACACATGATAGTTGTTACTCAACAATTATGTATTTGAGTGGATGAAGGAGCGAATTTTCTACAAATCGTCTCAACTTTCCAGCTGGGAAGCTATGTAAGTTTTCAGTGCATTCCCTATTGCAACTAAGAGAGGGATTGTGGGGGCACCTGGGTGGCTCAGTTGGTTAAGCTCAGGTCACGATCTCATGGTTCGTGGGTTCGAGCCCCACGTCAGGCTCTATGCTGACAGCTAAAGCCTGGAGCCTGCTTTGGAGTCTGGGTCTCCTTCTCTCTCTGCCCCTTTCCTACTCATGCTCTCTCTCTCTCAGAAATAAATAAACATTACAAAAATTTTTTAAAGAGAGAGAGAAAGAGAGATTGTGAAGCAACTTATTAGCAAACAGGCAAGGACAAAAAGCCCAGGCCACTTCAGGAAGATTTCCACTCGAGTCGTTAGCAACTGGCAGCCAAACAAATGGTGCAAGGAGCAAGTTGGGTTCCTCTGTCCGTTCGGAGAGACCGGCTGCTAGGGGAAACGCAACAATAATATTCAGGCCTCCTCTTGTCAGCCCTGACCCCCGACACACCTGGAACAGTGTTTCCTCCTTAATGGGGCAGGAGGCCACGTCCCTTCCCTCCCACTATTGTAGGCAACAAAAGGTCAGCATCCTCTTGGGGCCCATGGGAGGGAATGGCCTGGAGTTGAAGCGCCCCGCCATTCCTACAGATGATGAAGCTGTTTGCATACACCAAGGCCATGCTGCAGGCCTTGGCCATTGATCTGCACTTGTGCAATTACCTAGACTCTAGGCCATATTTTCCCAATTTGTTGAGAACTATATCATGTGGGAAAGAATTAAAAGGTTTACTGAGGTCAATACAAACATAATTTATTGCTTCCCCTCAGTCGACCAAGCTCATCTACTTAGGTCTGTGACTAGTTAGCTAAGTTGGTTATAGCATTGTCTGCTCAGGGGCAAGGTCAAGGTATCAGTTTACAAAATCGGTTACTTTCCCCTCTGTGGCACAGTCACAGAAGGCTGCCATAATAATTCAGCATGATTTCGTCCCACGAGGAACCTAGAGACAAAAATCGATGTGGAAAAACAGCACAAGTCAAGGACACTGGTGGCAAACTGCCTCGCAGTCCATGCAGGATGCAGCAGGTCAGGAACTGCTGAAGGGAACCATTCCCAACCTTTAACGTCTAGTTCAAATTTCACGTGCTCTCTGAGAGCTTATAGTTAAGACAGTTTGGGATAAACTTGAGTAATTCCACAGACTGAAGTCAGATTGGTGAGCTGATCAGTCTTCTTTTTTAAAATACGTGTATTATTTTCTTTAGGCACCCTGTCAGTTAACTCTGAACTCTTCAGAATGTTCACTTCACACTCTGTTGGGACTTCACCCAACTCTTCTCTGACCCTCAGCTGTCAGTCGCCAAAGCCTGTGGCTCTGAATACCGCCAGATCAGTGACCTAAGCATTCGTGTGATGGTCCTGCCAGTTTGGCTTTCTGCCCTCATATATATTCTCTTCTGGTTTCCAGCTCACACTTGACCTGATTGTAAAATCTAAGTTTTTTTTTTTTTAAACGTTTATTTATTTTTGAGAGACATAGAGACAGAGCGTGAGCAGGGGAAGGGCAGAGAGAGAGGGAGACACAGAATCGAAGCAGGCTCCAGGCTCTGAGCCGTCAGCACAGAGCCCGACTCGGGATCGAACTCACAGACCATGAGATCATGACCTGAGCTGAAGTCGGCTGCTTAACCAACTGAGCCACCCAGGCGCCCCAAAATCTAAGTTTAAAAACAACTTGTTTTCTATCACAAATTCTCCTTCTTCGTCAAATCAAATCCCATCACGGTTCTTCTTGGTTTGATCTTTTTCCTTCCTGGGGCTGATTTCACCCCTAACGCATCCTACCCCATCTTCATAGGCTTCCCAGGTAATACGGCCTAATTCCCATTTTGAGGCATTCCAGACACAAGTCTCCAAAGCATCCTTTCACTTTGAAAATGATAAATATTGGAGATTAATGTTTCACTCAGTATGAAATTGTGCCACCAAAGGAGTTTCTAGATTCGCGACTTTATAATTGGACGATGCAAGATTCTGCGTAACATCTTATTTCTAGGTTAACGAGCAAGGTATGGTTTTCGGTTGAAAATACAATTTAAAGAAGAGAATAATTCGTACACCTGAGAAAAGTATGAAGAGCTATCAAATAATTCAAACCACATGGAAGCAGAATTAAAAGTCAGCACAAAATGTTTAATATCTGTGGTTTCCAGCACCTGAGTAACTTTCCTTATTTTGTAGCTTTGCTACTCAACGTGTTTAGCCTAATGAAACACTTAGGAATGAATGAACTGGTACTGCTGAGTTAAGCATCTGTTGCAGGAAAATTACAGTGTAATATTAAGGATATTCTAAGCATCTCCTTTAATTATAAAGAAGGATCATTCTCAAATATTAAAAAAACAATTATTCTAAATTAGATAGGATGAATGCACCTTGTCTGCTGAGTCATTTTCATTAGAGCACCAGACTTTCTGCTCAATAGCCAAGGATTATGCGAAATTTATGTTCCATATACACCCAGGACACAGCTTGATAAGCTACGGAAGCACACATGAGTTAGCAATTTATTCTCATATTCTGTCGTATTTAAATTTACAGTTAATCTGCTAAGTAAAAAAATGTTTCTATATCTTATGCCATGTAGGTGAGCCAATGACATTACAAACATTGAAATATCGTCTGCAATTTATTTTAACTGTGCAACTTTACGTCTATTTCTTTTCTGCGTTCAGTGTTTAAATACTCTTTATAAAAGAAAGCACAGAAGTGATTATCTAGCAAGCTGGCTACATTAAAATGATAGATTTCAATCGATAGCACTTGAAACATATTTTTCGTGTCACGTTTTCATTTTTTTAAGCCAAGGTGAAAATTGTGTGAATAATTCAAATATACACTGCTAGCCACTGTGTTTCTTTAAACTTTGGTAAAAAATTATTCTTGGATTGTAAAATACAGTATTTTGCAGAGACTACATTTGCTTACTCTGCACACAATTGAGAAGTGGCATAAAGACATATATAAACTGAACAATTGGTTCTATTTATTTATCGAGAATGATGACATTTTACATATAGTAAGCCAGGTCAAATCTCAATTCTTCAAGTTTGTACGCTGGCAAAATATTCGCCATATTCCAAACAAACCTCCCTTGTATGAGGAGAAAAGAATTTTCCCAAAACTTTCAAATGAATTAAAATTAATGCTTAGAATGACATTTCTACCCCATCAGCTCTTAAAAAAAAAAGAAAAAAAGGCATCATTTTCCCTAACACATTAACACACTGCTTTTTACACAGTGGTTTTCTCCCATGAATCTGGACAAGTCGTCATAAACATTAATTAATTCTCACTATCCTAACGACACCCACTCCCAGGGCAAAGCAGGAGGCTCGGCTGGGTGGCGCGTCGGACGCTACGGATGCTATAATTACGTAACCGTTCTCGGACCAGTACTCATCCACGGAGCTCACGTACGCACCGGGGGCTCTTCGTGCCTCAGACCAAACAGCCTTGCAAAGCGCTCCTGTCGGCACTTTGACATTCATTCCTTAGTGGACTGGGACCCCAGAGCACCCTGTAAATAGGGAGCCAGGCTTTTGGCCCTCAGCTAATCCTAGCATGGGAAAGTTTTTGCTTTGGAAAGGTTTAAACAGCAGGTGTTTGTTAACCATTTGAACCAACAGAACAAAGCTCATAAATCCAAGGTGTAGGAACTAGTATCTTCCACGTAATCGATCCAGAAGTCCCCTATGTGATGCCAATGCTTCATAGTGCGTAGTAACCTTCGGCCTCTCGAAGGACTCAGAGCACAGCCAAGTGAGTTCACTGAGAAATGTCTTTGGGACCACAGGCTCAGACTTACCTTGCAAGGCTGAAGGGGGGAAGTTTGCCACATTTCCTTTAGGATTTTGAAGTCTTGTCTCTTTGACCTCAAATAAAGCCTGTACAGAACCGGTTTGCTCTCCTCAGTGCAGATGAGCTCCCATCTCTCTCTCTCTCTCTCTCTCTCTCTTCGTTGACTTTTTAACTTTACAGAGAAGAGGCTGTGGCAAACATGGAATTTACTGTGCTTTATTGCAGGTTCTTGTCTGGCTGTGTTTAGTGGGTGTGTGTGCGTTTTACATCAGCGTAATCAGAGGGTGTATGTGTTGCGCCTCTCACTTACTGCTGCTTAAGAAACGAGTCCAAGTATTAACGTCACTTACACTGTTGTCATTTTTAACAGTCATAGAAAGATTGTTTCTGATCTTTGTAGTGTTGATATCAGTTTATGGAAAACGATGCCGTTTTCCTTTACAGATTACTTCTGTGGAGTGTGTTCCCAAAAGTGTCAAAGAGTGTAAACAATCTTATAGTTCTGATTGCAGGTTCCTTGGATGCCCCAGCAAAATAAATAAATAAATAAATGGATCGTTTAGAGAAACCTCGGCAATTGATGGGTGTGATTACATGAGGTGTTTAGAATCAATTTCGAGTTGGAATGTAAACTTTATGCCTATTAATTTGCACTGTAACTACTAGCGATATTGTGCATTTTTTCTTTTTTTTAAGTTTATTTATTTACTTTGAGAAAGGGAGAGGGGCAGAGAGAGAGAATCCCAAGCAAGGCTGCCTGCTCAGCAAGGAACCTGACACAGGACTCCATCTCACGACCCCGAGATCATGACCTGAGCTGAAATCAAGAATCAGTTGCTTAACCAACTGAGCCACCCAGGCACCCCTGACATTGTGCACTTCTGCAAGCAATAATTTAGCATTTGTATTATCTTTTGCACAAAATAGTATTTCCAAAAATGTGAAATGTGATGTGGACAATACTTCCTCTTCCCGTTCTCCTCTCCCCCATCTCCATATTTCTATATCTTTCTCCATCTTTCTGGATAAAATTATATTGCATGTATTTTGTATGTCAGATGCTTCATCTCGAGACAGGCTGCTCTAAGGAAGACAAGAGGCGCCAGGTTCTCAGTCTCATGGAGATTTCATTGCAATGAGAAGATGATACATCCACATATACACCGAGAGAGAAAATTTCTTATAACATTCAGTGAAGAACACAGCCTGATTCCTGTGGTTGAGGCACGCTGGAAGGAGGGACTTGTTCTAGAGTAGCACATCAGAGACAGCCTCGCTGAGGAGACACTTTGGCTGGGCACTGAACAACGGGAATCCCAGCCTTGTGAAGCTCTTGCAGCAGAAACTCTTCGACATAGGGAACAGCAGAGAGAAGAACCCTCAAGGTTGGGCGCCTGGGTGGCTCCATTGGTTAAGCGTCAGACTTCAGCTCAAGTCATGCTCTCGTGGCCCATGAGTTCGAGCCCCGTGACAGGCTCGGTGTTGACAGCTCAGAGCCTGGAGCCTGCTGTGTCTCCCTCTCTCTGCCCCTCCCCCGCTCATGCTCTGTCTCTGTCTCTCAAAAACAAATAAACGTTAAAAAAATTAAAAAAAAAAAAAAAAAAAAAGAAGAAGAAGAAGAAAGCCCAAGGCAAGAATGAACATATTTGGTGGTTAAACGACAGAAAGAAAACCTGTGTGGCGGCATCCCGTTAATAAGAGGAAAAGAGGCCTGAGGTGTCCTCAGAGAGATGGGTAAGAGCCCAATTGTGCAAAAGCCTTGTAGGGCTGAAGATTTGTGAGACAAAGGAGGTATTATGGTTAAATAATTTGAAGAGGCACCACTGGGTTGGCCAAAGTTAGGCCAATGTGAATATTCATGGTAAATTTCAAAGAAGGTAACATAGGTCACAGGGTTTCCCACATATATTTGGGCGCAGCATTCTTTGTCCATAAAAAAAGGTCTTGAGACTGTTGTTTCAAGGAAAATGCTTTGAGGAACACTGGCCAAAAGCAGTTGTTGACTTTCAGGCCAAATCCAGCCTGCTGTCTATTGCTGCACAGGCCCTGAACTAAGAATAGTTTTTATATTTTTAGTTTTTATATTTTTAGTCTTTTACATTTTTAGCCTGGGTGGCTCAGCCCTTAAACCTCTCTCTGACTCCTGATTTCGGCTCAGATCATGATCTCATAGTTCGGGAGTTCGAGCCCCACATCGGGCTCTGTGCTGACAGTGTGGAGCCTGCTTGGGATTCTCTCTCTCTCTCTCTCTCTCTCTCCCTCTGCTCCTACCCTGCTCATGCTTTCTCTCTCTCAAAATAAATAAACTTTAAAAAATCATTAAAAATCAAAAGAAGAATACCTTATACCATGTGAAAATTATATGAAATTCAAATTTGTGTGTTCATGAATAAGTTTTATTGGCATACAGCCTCGTGCATTTGTTTACTATTCTCTGTGGCTGCTTTTGTGCAACAATGGCAGAGTTGAGTAGTTGTAACGGAGACCTGTGGTCCACAAAGCCTGAAGTACTTACTATCTGGCCCTTTCCAGAAGAAGCTTGCCAACCTCTGGTCTACAGTGTCTGTTCAGTTACTTTGACTATAAATCTTCATTTGGACCTTGGCTGATAGCCATAATTGTATTTTTTAGAGTAAATATCAAGAAATGTCCTATTCATACTCTGTCATTTTGCCTTTTATGTTTATTACATTTTGTTATACATTTTTTTAAGACTTCTACATACTGGGGCACTTGGGTGGCTCAGTCGGTTAAGCATCCAACTCTTGATTTTGGCTCAGGTCATGATCTCATGGTTTTGTGAGTTCACGCCCCACATTGGGGTCTGTGTTGACTCTCGGGACCCTATTTGGGATTCTCTCTCTACCTCTCTATCTCTCTCTGCCCCTCCCCAGCTCATCTCTCTCTCTAAATAAATAAACTTAAAAAAAAAAACTCTACTTATCAAACCTAGTTTCTTTTCCCTTCAGAGATACCCTCAATTCTCAAGTAGTCTGAATTGTGTTTCTTCAATAGGTTGGATAATAGGTAATTTAATTTTCCTATACTTAAAAATAGGGTTAACTCATCATTTTTTAAAAATCTTTATTTTTGAGAGAAAGAGAGATGGTGTTTGCCCTGTGAGTGGGAGAGGGGCAGAGAGAGGGAGAGAGAGAATCCCAAGCAGGCTTTGCGCTGTCAGAGGCCCAGAGCCCCACAAACAGTGAGATCACCACCTGAGCTGAAATCGAGTCAGACACTTAACTGACTGAGCCACAGAGGCACCCCGACATAGTTAACTACAGTGAGATATTTCTAAAGATCGATGTGATTTACACATCTCTATCAAGCCATTTTGGCATGACATGCATTTAACTGTGTAGCATTTCCTAGTAATTCCTGCACCTACACTTACTGCTTCTAATTTGTCAGGGGTGGAGCTCTAACAATATCTTAAACCTATCTCTCAGCTCTCTGCTTATTTCAGCGATCCCTTTTCCTGTTGATAACCTAATAATAAGAACTTCTTATGATTGTTATTTTGTAACATATTTTCATAACTGCTAAGGCCGGTCTACTATTATTACCCTAAAACCTGAGGGAATATCCTTCCCCCGTTCGTTCGTTGACCCATCCGAAGATCTTTCAAGTGCCATAAAAAATGTTCAGGGAGATTTTAGTGTTGCATTAAGTTAACCCCCGAGGGCACATTCCTGTTTGTCACCATTTTCCCACTGGTGGCCAGTCTTCTACCTATTCGCATATCTATGCCTTTAAAAACAAACCAACAAACCAACAAAGCAACATATCCCAGCATTACAACACTGGGATGCGATCAATTCTATGTAAATTCGTGTTTGTAAATTCATGTGTTATTTTTCTGCTTAGATTCTGGGTATTTCCATTTAATTATGTATGCCCGACCGGGATACATTTTTACATTTCTTATTCTAGGGAAAATAGAAATTTTTTATTTAGAATTCTTCCTAACTCACCCCACCCCTCCCCAAAGCCATGCTTCTCTTAGAGAAGACAGTACACCCTGTCCATGGGTAGAACAGTGCAGAAAAGACCTGCAGATAATTTTGTCCTGCTTGCCATTCTCCTTCTTCTAATATTCCTCTAAATTTGCTGTTCTTAAAGTCACCTTGGCTTGTCATACGACATCACTGATCTTAGGGAGATAGGGCAAGATTTAGATTCTCCCACGAATGCTCAAAATGTAATAGCTTCAACTCAAAATCACAATTTGGCTTCTCGCCGCAAATCTTTGATATTTTTGCAATTGCCCCTTGTGACTGACAGAGCTTATTAAAAGCCCGGTTTCTCCCCTCAGATCCCTGTGACTAATCTCCCAATTTGGAAATAATAGGCACATTAAAAGCAGCACTAGTAGATCTCCTGCTAATTGGAGCCTCAGAGGGTTCAATCTTCCAGAATGCTGAAAAGTCCCCTATATTTATAATGGTGGGTCTCTAAGGTAGGGCATATTCGATCGAAATAAATTATGAGCTGGTTCTGGAGAATCGTTAAGTGACAATCAAATAAACAAAGTGTAGGCCCTCAGAGACTGTGATTTAACTGCCTGTGTGACTTTGAGTAGAACAAGCAGGATAGCCAAGGGACAAACATAGTATCAAGATAAATTTGTAGCATGCCCATCAGGCTGTCATCAATATACGGAAAACCTTGTCTTTGACTTATCTGGTTGTTGGTTTTTATTGAAAATAAAATGCAATATCTATCTGTAAAGAAAACAAAAAAGAGGAGGCGGCGAATGCGTGGGGTTTGTTTGTTTTCCAGGACTTTCACCGGCAAGTCCACACTAACCAGCCAAACCAAACAATGATGCTAGGCAGACCTGTCTTCTCGACAACTATTTGCTAAATCCTACAACTCTTCCATCCGGAAAAACTGCTCAATCTCAAGATAGATGGTGAGCAAAAGAGTCTGGACTTTTGGAGTTTTGGGGAGGGGAAAGGCTGATCAACTCCACTTAGCACACTCCTGAGTTGTGGAAGACTGTGGGAAAAGGGACTCTCCTCGTTAAGGGTCCCCACCCCCTCCTTTCCAGCGAAATGGAATGCTTTGCTATGCAAATTATGAGTCTCATCCCAGAGGAAGTGAAGGACTCGGGATAGTAAAGGAACTCACGTTTTGGAGATAAATTAACTCTTTAAGGAACCATGGAACGAATTACTTCTCCATGCTCTAAAAGTTCTCTTAGTGCCCTAAAACCTCAAAATCACCTGAGATTAGTTTGCTCCTTCAAGGGTCAGGCCTTCTAAAGAATGAATCCCATTGGAAAAACAGCTTTTGTCTGCCCCAGTTAAGGTACACAAAAGAAGCATGTGGAAATCACTCAGCAACTCGACATTTGTGTTTGACCCCAACCAACTGGAATCTGAAGGTGGCAAGTGTCAAGGTCGGTTCTGAGCCTAGTAACCTAACTGAATAGGTTTCCATTTGGTAATTACTGGATTTCGACCATTCTGCATCCCTTTCCCACCAGCCTCAGCTCCCAACAAAACCAGTGCACTAAGTCCAGGAGAGAAAATGAGGGAGGCACGTTGAGTCCCGTAGGGAATTGCTCAACCAATGACTTCTGAGTAGATGAGACAGAGCTCTTTGGTATGTCTTTCTTTGTCTGGGTCACAACTGACTTTCTCTAGAGAGGAAACATATTCCCAAGACTAAATCAGGGAGGTGCAAGTCCTCTAGTATAAAATTGTCTGAGCCCTAGATGTCAGTAACTCACTTTTTTAGGATACTTAAAGCACACGAGGAGCATTCCATTTAGCACTGGGACCACAATAGTTGAGACTTAAGGAAATCAGGAAGACTCTTAAAGAAATTTGGAAGCGATGCCCACACCTCCACTATTATAGCCAGGCCGCTCAAAATTACCTGAAGTCCCTGTGTAAGCTTTATACCCAGCCTACTTTCACAAAGGAGGGAAAGTGATCCACGTTAACATATATATAAACCATACATCTGGCATCCTAAATATGTTACGGTGATTAAATTTTCTGAAATTAAGAAACACAAGACAAAATAAAAGCTATATGACAACATGTAAGGCTGAAAAACCACATCGAAAAACATAAATAGTTGTTTTAGGATGATGAGGCTACAAGCAATTTTGCTTCTTATACATTCCTTTCAAATATTTAAATACAGACCGGAGACACTAGGAGGAGGAAAGACATCGTTGCATTTAAGCAACTAGAATGAGATATTACAATTGCACATTAAATACCTGACTCTGAACTTTCTGGAGGTGAAGTTCATGCTTTGGGTTATGTAGTGCTCACTGACCACTTAAAAAGGATTTATAAGTCAGTCCTCAAAACATACACCTTTTTCTACTTTGGAATCCTACATGAATTCAGAGGATATTTGGTATATCCGTAACCATACCTGTTACTAGCCTTGAAAAACAGCACTACATTATTTTTCGGGATAATCAATAGCTATCTAAGCCAATCTGAACTCAATTAGAAATTCTCTCCTCTCTCTCTCTCTCTCTCTCTCTCTCTCTCTCAGAATGTGCATATCTCTGGACTCTTCACCTGCGTCCTACCTTTTTTTGTTTTTAAGGTTTATTTATTTTTGAGAGAGAGAGGGAGGGAGAGAGAGAGAGAGAGAGAGAGAGAGAGAGAGAGAGGGAGTGTGCAAGTGGGGGAGGGGCAGAGAGAGAGGGAGACACAGAACCTGAAGCAGGCTCCAGGCTCTGAGCTGTCAGCACAGAGCCTGATGCGGGGCTCAAACTCTGAACGCCGAGATCATGACCTGAGCCAAAGTCAGAGGCTTAACCGACTGAGCAATCCAGGGGACCCTCACTTACTAATAAACTGCTTCGTTGACAAGGATTAAAAATAAAATCAGCATAAAACTTAAGACGAACCCGGTTATACATTTTCTCAACTGAACCATGGCAACCATGCGCAGGATGGAGTCAGTGTCTGGTACCAGACAGAGAGAGAAACAATTTCAAGAGTAAAGAATAGAATCCGGTATTTTAAACTCTCAATCAGTATGCTTTGGATCCTTTGGAAAATTATCTCCTGGCCATGGCTTCGGTTAGTAAAACTGAAAAAACATACTGCTAAAGTAATAACAATGAAACTATGCAAAACCAGAATCTATTTGCACCTTGGTGAGGAGGCTCAAGGACTTAGGATGGGGGGAACTGTCATTTTTTAAAATATTTCTGTTAGAAACCAAGTCATAAGAGGTCAAAAGAGATCAATGAGATCTTTTCTTCAGAAACCGTGGTGAAACCGACTGAAAGCCAGGCTTAAGAAATTCTCATTAGTAACATAACTCAGCAAATTATTGTTCCATCTTGTCTTCTTTTTCTCATATTTCACATAGTGAACATGTCTATAGTAATGAATCCTATAGTGTTATATTTTCTGAAAAGTTCGTTCCGAAGAACAAACAGCATTTATATTTTCACTCAGGGTTTTTAGAGAGTATTTCGCAGACAGAGAGAAAAAGCAGAGACAATTGGAACTTACTTCAGTTAATACCTTAGGTAAAGTGACTTATGAATGCTAATTTCAAATGGCTTCCTTAGTGAACAATTACTGTAATTTCTTTTTCTAGAATCGACTAAATGTTGCATACCTTGAGTTTTTCACTTTATTTTTAGACTTTTGCAGGGTTTTTGTTTTGTTTTTTTTTAACATTAGAGCAATTGACAATTTTTCCTAAAACCAGCCACTTTGCCTCACTGGTAACCCCCGCAGTTTTGAATCATTTATTTATTCTGCCACTAAGTGTTGAAAACATGGGGAAATAGGGCCACTGGGGCCACAGTTCTAACCGCTCCGAATTGACTTCCAGTTTTCAGGATTGTGCTAGTCTATCTCAGATAATATGCCTGAACAATTCTGCATGAATTCCACTTTGGCAGTCCACCAGTTATCCTAAATTCCTCCAGGGAATACTAATAACCTTCTGATTCTCAGGTAATCTAAGGTCACCGGTGTTGCTTTTGTATTATTCTTTTCATTTAAAAAAGAGAATGTGTGTACCTCTTATACAGTCTGCTGTGTGTTGAAGACCAAGTATCATCGAGCACAGTCTGGAGACTTGGACCTCGAGCTTTATTTTCCTTGGTTCGGCTTTGGGATCACGGTTCTGAGCCCCGGCCTTTGGGTGGTGGGTGAGGGTATGGGCGCTGTGGGTCCCTGGGAGACCCAAAGGCGCAGAGGAGATCAGCTGAAGTGCTAGCAAGCATTATGGGTTTGGCATCTTATGTCTCAAAGAAATCAGTCGACCCATTCCTGCCCAGCATTGGGCATAGAGGCAAGTTAGCCGGACCCCAAGGTTCTGTATACCCCCAAGGAGACTGAGAGGGCATCTCGGGGGGACAAGCCGGCGGGTCCAACCCTCTGCATGTGAGTCTGTTCTCCACGCATCCACGCTCCCAGTCTGTCACTCCAAGACGTGGACCCACTCTGTGCAAAGTAGAGCGTGGCTCCTTAATTGCTGCTTTCGGCCGCCCACGGAAAATGCCTAAAGAGGGCCCCTCCATCCGGGTGAGCTCTCTCCCCAGACTCCACCGCTCTGCATGGCCGCTTGACCCCATTTCACATTAAATGTGCCGAGCACACGTCCTTAGGACCTGGGTGCACTAATCAGATCCATCTGTCTTTGCAGGGCTTCACCTGAGCCCCCGCGCCCCCGAGCGCGGATGCGCCGGACGGGTGGTCGCCTCGGGAGGGGGGACCTGAAACCTACAACCTGGCTGGGAGGCTGAGCGGAGGCAGCCCGCGGCGTTGCTCCGGCGCAGCCGCGGAGCGCACCGTCCGGTCCTCGGCGGGGAGGACGCCCCCTGGCGCCCCCGCCGCCGCCGACCGGGGGAGCTCCGGGAGCAGGCGCAGGGCGGAGCCTGTCGGGCCGGATCTTGACGTCCGTCCAAGGCCGGGTGATTATTGGGGTCTGCCAGCGCTGCGGCAACCCCGAGCCCTCTCAGTGTGGTGCTGCCCGGCGGCAAGGGGGCGGTGGAATGAAGCATGGTCAAGACAGAAAACAAAGTCAGCAGGTCACCTGGCAGGTTCTGAGCGAATTATGCAACGAAGCCGGGGAATGTGTGATGCGTTCCGTGCCCCTACTCCCTTCCCCTCTTTTTTTTCCCCTTAAGCTCCACGGAAGCCGGTTCCAGTTTAAAGGTTGGGCCGGGATCGACCAAGCAGCTCTTCTGATGTGGTTACGACTTTGCTAAACTCCTCAAGAGCGATCCTCCCACCCCATCTTTCTACAAGTAAAGGGAACATTTCTTTGGGAAAAAGAGATGGGGGGCGGGGGGGGCAGGCTTGGTCCAAAAGCGAGGCCGAGAATCCGTCTACAACTTCCAAAGAGTACTGGGTCGAGCATTAGTCCGAAATGGAACACTGTAACCTAAATTAAATCCTCTCCACACACATTCAATTCCTTATCTCCACGGGCCTCAGGACTATGACTTCGAAATTCTGCCTTCAAACAGAATTTAAAGAGTTAAGGCTGGCCATAGCTCGTTGTTCTTCATGCTAACATTTGTGGCATTAGGACTATTTTGTTAACTAGGTATATGCAATTCACAGAATTTCACGGTAAATTCCCCAGACCAAATATTTGGCTGAACAAATAAACAACATTATCCATTCCTGAAAATAAGCCAGTAGAAGGAGGGGGAGGTTGGGGGGCAGGGTGGTTGCTAGAAAGTGACCTGCGCCTGAGCCGGGCTGCCACCAGGCTCGGGATTCGCCCTCTGATCATTTGTCCAAGTGCTGGGGATCCGCGGGTTCCTTTCCAATGACACGGACATTTCAGAAAGTTGCTGGAAATCGGGCAAAACAAAACGAGGCCGCCTGAGGGGAACCCATAACGGGCTTCCCCTAAATGATTTATTCGACCTCTATACCATTAATCAAAGGGGCAGCGACCTGGGGGGCTGGAGGAGGGAGGCGCATATCCCTCTTTGCAGGGAGTTTTGGAGGAACCTTGGAGTCTTGCTGCCTTTGCCTGGGGCTCTGATCTCCTCTCTCCACCTGCGCTCTCCGGGGAGCTGGGGCTTTGGCAGCCGCTCCACTTCTATTTTTATTGGTTTCCACTAAGCTGCTCCTTTTGGAGGATTGTAGGGCTTCAGTAATTAAAAACAAAAATGAATCCTGCTTCACTCACCCCACCCCCAAGAGCGCTGGGAAGAGTTGTGTACATGAATGCAGGGGTGCTCCCGCCCCCGCTACCACTGCCATTGGCGTCTACACCTTCACAAGGGAGAAATTCAGTCCCATCAGCCCGCCTCACACAGACTATATCCAAAGACAAAGCTTTTGCCCCAAACCTACTCCGGGAAAAGTACACACATAAGAAAGGAACCTACTGGCAGGCTAAAATTCCAGGGCTTACTTTAGTTGCTGGTGGCAAGTAAGAGAAAGCAAAGTTCTCTTCCTCGGATCCTCTTAGTTTCTCCTTCCATGTTGTTCCAGGCAGTCCCTAACTGAGGGGGACTCACACACATTAGCACTTTCCTTTGTTCCTTTGGCCAAAAATGGAGCTTTCTCCTTGAAGAAACCCTGGCTCAGGACAGCACACCCACTAGATGCATTACTCTTTCCCCGGGCTCTAGAAGGGAGAGCAGACAACACAGAGAGGCAAGGAAGCTGGAATTGGACTTCATATTGCATATGGGAGAATGCTTTCACGATGCCTGCTTAGCAATTTCGACCCTTCAGTATCGGATACCTTTGGCGCCCAAGCCCAATCTGTTAGAACTTTGAAGTCGATGAAGCCCTTCATGTGGGGAATAGAAAGACAAGGGGCAAAAGAAAAACAGCCAAGAAACACTGGAGGAGTCCGCCATTGTGGAATATTAAAAAACTGGTCACCAAACTCTTCAAAGGTAAGGCGCGTTATTTGTTCTCCTCGATAAAACCCACGTTACCCCCCCCCATGCCAAATACAAACGCACACACACATACACATTAATATGTGAGTGTACACATTCGTTTTGGTTTGAAAATACATCATTGGTGCCTATAATAACTGGCGACACCCAAGGGGATCATAAAACTGCAGTGGGAATTCTTCCTCAGAGTTGAGACTCTATCCATCACACTCAGCAGGGACACACCTCGAACAGGGGAGCAAAAACAGAAGCTGTACCAGGAGCCCAAATCTGAGTCTTTAATCTGGCCTCCTCCTTTCATCCCACTGTTTCTCCAAGGCATGTGTCATCCGGACTGGAGAGGATGCTGCGTCCTTGTTAACATTAAATAGAAATGGAAAACAATTCCTCCTGGCAATTACCCGGCTCTCTACCATCGGTTTACTTCCTGTCCCTCGGACTCCACCACCTCCAAGTTACCACCCTCTGACTTCCATCCTGCCCCCAGCCCCTCCTTAAGTCTCATCCAAAAGAGATGGGGCAGAAGGAAAAGAGAAAGGATTAAAGAGAAGAGGAACAGGTTACCTTTAAAATAATGACTCATTTTATTTTTTCTTTTAATATGTAGTTATAAATATATTTTGTCAAAATATATGATCAATATGGTCAAAACATTTGCACGTAAAGTCATAAATAAGGTCAAGGTGAATGTTTAGGTTTTTTTTTCTTTTTTTTCTTTCTTTTTTTTTTTTAAAGATAAAAGTCCAGCTATAAGGAAGCAGTCTGTGTAGTGTGTGGGTGAGTGGACGGGAACGGGTATGTCCCCAAAGACTGCCTGATCTCAGCGGCACCCACAGCCCTCTACTACCATCTCCTGATAATTTTTCAGTACCACCTTGTCATACTCATCCAGGTACAGCATGGAGATGGCGCTCAGCTCGGTGGGAACACAACAGGCTTTGGGGATGCTGGAGTTGACGGAGTTGACCAGGGTCTGCACGATGGCGTGGTTGGTGGAATTGAGGTGGTCGGCCAGTGGAAAGGGGCAGTCCCCGTGGCAGTAGAAGGCCTGGTAGCCTGGCGGGGCCACAATCCAGTCGTTCCAGCCCACATCGCTGAAGTCCACGTAGAGCGAGTGGCGACGACAGTTCTTATTCTTCTTCCGGGGCCGCTGCGGGTGATGCTTGGGGCTACGCTTGGCCCTCTGGCGTCGGGTCAAGGCATGTCCTCGGCCATCATGGCCAAAAGTGACCAGGAGGGGCCGGAGCTGGGCCCAATCCCCACTCCCTTGAGGTAACGATCGGCTAATCCTGACGTGCTGGCCCTGGTGGGTCCGTGTCTGATGGAGGTGAGTCACCTCAATGGCCAGCCCGTAGTTCGGCTGCTTCTCCCGGGTCCAGCGAAGGACCGCCGGGCTCACATCGAAAGTTTCCCACCGTGTCACATTGTGGTGGACCAGTCTCGTGTCCAGTAGTCGTGTGATGAGGTGCCCAGGCACCGCTTCTGCCAGGGGCTTCATAACCTCATAAATGTTTATTCGGTGGAAGCCCTGCTCCCAATCAGGGCCCTGGTTCACCTGCTCCCGGAAGAGTCGAAGCTCTGCAGAGGAGACCACCTCGTTCTCTGGGATGCTGCTGAGGTTAAAGAGGAAACGAAAAGCAGAGTTTTCGCTGGTCCCTGGGACGTTCTCCAAATGTTCTAGGCACAGTTGAAGAGGACAAGAAAAAAAGGGAAAAGGAAAAAAAAACAAAGCACATTAACTTTTGTGAGAGATCAAAAAGTCAAGACACAGCTTCAGTCAAGAAGCAGTGGGTGACGAGTGGTGAATTCTGCTTACACAGTGGAAGCCTAGGTGGGGAAAGAAGCATCCCTCTTAACTTGAAGGAGCAGATAAACGGGCAGCTAGCAAAGCAGCAAAACTGAGCTAGCATGCAGCAAGCACCAAAGACAGAAAGTATCTCCCGACATCCTTTATATGTCTAATAATTTCCATGTGTCAACTCTTTACTCCACCACCATCAGACTCCCCTTTTAAAGCTCTCTTGGCTTTGTGTACACAGTTTTCTTTACAAGTGGTTATAAAGAAAAAGCGGGGCCAACGGAGCAGAGGCGGGAGGAAACAGGCACACAACTACCCTCTCCCTCGTCTTCCACTTTCGAGTATGTTACTAAACATTTCCCCAGCGATCCTGGAAACACAGAGCATGCCTTGTTGATCATGTTACAGAGGGGAAAATAAATTCCAACACAGTAATGATGCTGGTGGATTAATAACTCAGATTTACTTTGGAAAAGAAACATCCGCTAGGAAACATTCAGATCGGATTACAAGGCCCCTATTGAATAAACCTGACAAACACACAGCTGTAATATTAAATTCAGTAGGTGCTTTGAAAAAAAAAAAAAAAAACGGGCAGAAAACCTGGCAGAAAACGCTTTGATATAGGAAAAAACACACCGCAGGGGCTAGCCCACGTCTGAGTGGTGTCATTCCCCTGCCCCTGAAACCCCTCCCCTCTGTCTCCAAAAAATGAATTCAGCCACAGCTCTCGGAGGTAAGCAGCTCTGTTCCCGGCCTCCAGGATCTGGGGCTTTGATGTAACCTGAACTCTCGTCCCCCAGGGCTTCCACTGCCCCACCAACCAGCCCCACTAGCCCTCCCCCGCCAGACTCTCCGCAGGGACTGACCTTCGTGGTGGAAGCTTCTCACGGTGTTGGCCCTGCTGGCGCGGCGCTCAGGGTACTCCAGCCCGACGCTGTGGGTCTGCTCTTCCTCCTCCTCCTCCCCAGACTGGAGCCGGTAAAGATCCCGCATGTAATCTGGGATGACGGCGCTCTTGCTAGGCTGCGGCCGGCGGCGCAGCCCGAACATCTGCAGAAGTGTAGCCTCGAAGTCCCGCAGGAGCTCATGGCTCTGCCCTGAGCGGCGTCCTCCCGCGTGGCCCTGAATCTCGGCGACTTTTTTCTTCCCCGTCTCAGGTATCAAACTAGCATGGCTCGAGCCTCCTAGCAGGACTTGGCATAATAAAACGACCATCAGCATTCGGTTACCAGGAATCATGGTGTCTCTGGGGAGGGGGAGGAGGTGGAAGGTTAAAGAATAAATAAACACCAATAACTAGAGAAATAGGGATGTCTCTGCATATGCATATAAGGCCAGCGATGGAGGGTCAGGATGTAAAACAGGTCAGAAAGATCAAGTTTGTGTCTTCTCGCTCACACACCCCCACCACCGGCAGCTGCAGCCATGCACGGCCTGAAAGTAGGAATTGCCCTGTAATTACTTGGTCTAACTTGTTTACAGTCAAATAACCCCAAATCAGATAGCCTCCATCCTGTTAATCTTTTTTTGTCCCAACTGCTATCTGAGCCATGATCTCAGCTTGGTTTCTTCAAGGATAAACAGTTAACATTGAGGGGGTAAGAAAGGGTGGGGGAGGGAGAACTATAATGCCACCGCTCTCCACTTCAGACCTTCAGCCTCTCTCCCTCTTCCTCCACCCGCCCCCCCCCCTTCTTCCTCCGCCTTCCTTCCACAACTTCCAGCTGGTTCGGAGCGGGAGGGTGGGCGAAGACACTGGGCGGCAGGGTCCAGAGGCAGAGGCTGAGAGCGTGGTCTGGGAGCTGACCCAGTGGCTTGACGGTTTATTTTACTGTGGCTGACGAGTTTGAAATGCCCAGCAAGAAGCATCTGATCGCGACCGCTACTCACTCCCAGGAAAGCAGTGGGGGGGAGGGGGGCAGGGGAGTGGGGATGATTCCGAGAGAGATCTCTGTGAGTTTTGACAAGCAGCTGGGAACATGCGCGGGGGCACTGGGCGCTCCCCAGTTGGGGTGTGTGTGTGTGTGTGTGTGTGTGTGTGTGTGTGTGTGGTTGCCCAGAAGGTACAACCCGGGGCTGCGGACCTTTCATCTCTTTAGCCCCCTCTTGCTCCCCTTTCTTGCAACGCACCCGATCTGAGAGCGCGAGTGGGAGCAAGCAGCACTTTAAACAAAACCGGCACGCTCAGAGCCCCGCGGCTGCCCGGCCAAGAAGAAAGCGACAGCGCTGCCAGAAAGCGGAGTGTGAACTCTGGAAAAAAAAAGGTCCGACGGGAGGGACACAAGGCGAGCAGGGGTGGGGAGGGCAGAGTGAAATCCCAGGAGGGGGGAAGGAAGAGGTGTCTACTCACTGACAGAAAACAAGGCATATAATAACAGTCCATGATTCTTGACAGCCAATCTGGAACAAACTTGCTGGAAAGGCTCAGAGGAGCTGCGGCAGTGCGTTGCTCTGGATGGCACTACGGAATGGCTCCTAAAATGAATATTTGAATATAATGAGACTCTGGCGCAGACAGACTCTGTTTTTCTTCCAGCCCCTCTGGGTCACGTGAACGCGGAGGGCCCGCCCCGCGCACGGAGGAGCCCGCCCTTCCCGCAGCGGGCGGCGAAAGGGCCCGCGCGCCCTCCCCCCCGCGGCCCCGCCCCCTCCGGGAGAGGCCAACCCCCGCGCCGGCCGCCGGAGCCGCCCTGCGGTCCGGGAGGAGCTCCGGGCGGCGCTCGCAGCAGCCCCCGGCCGGTCCCCGGGCGCAGGACGCGGAGGACGAGGTCCTCGCTTCTACCTGCGGCGTTCGGGGCAGCGGGCCGGGCCCTCGCGCCGGCGCCTCGAAGCTGGAGGATCTGGGGCGCGCTGTAGGGGCTGCGCCTCTCTGCGCGAACGCGGCTCCGGTGGGGCCGGGAGCGGGGGCGGCGGCGTCCCAGCAAGCTCAAAGCCTCACCGACCGAGGGGCACTTAAAAAGGAAAGCGCTGAGGGACACACAGACAGGCGCGCGCGCACGCACCCCGCCACTTCCTCCCGGGGTCTCCGCGAGGCCAGCTGTTGCTCCGGGCGACAGCCAGTCACCCCCAGGCGAACGCCTGCGACTGCTCGGACGAGCCAGGCGCGCGCTGGAGCTCCTGGCCAAAAGCTGCCGCCCCTGTCACGCACCGGGCCCGAGGGGGAGGCTGTAGGCGGAGGTCGGTGTGGGAAAGTGGGGAGGGAGCGGCCGCGGGGCTGTTCTCCGCGCTTCCATTTCGGAGAAGCTCCGCACCGCGTCGGCCGCGGGGTCCTCTCCGAGCAAAGCAAATCCCCAAAGAAAGCGGCCGGCGGGCCATTCAAGGCGGAGGGGACGACTCCGAAGGAGACGTCGCCGCGGAAAGGGCGCACCGCAAGTTTCAGGTCTTAATGTCGCGGAGCTTTTACCTCCCGACGCAGCGCAGAAAGGAAATCCCAGCGCGCTCCCAGGGGTCGAGAAAACCGTGAACAGCTTTCGGCCTGCGCACGACCTCTGTGTCTGCGTCTCTCCTCTCTCTCTCTCTCTCTCTCTCTCTCTCTCTCTCTCTCTCTCTCCCCTTCTCCAGATTGTCTTATTTTTGAAACCACCACTCCTCCCCCCGCCACTTCCTTCCCCCACCCCCTTCCCCACCCCCTTCCTCCTTTGCACTAGCTGCAGAGTCGCAGCAAATATTTCTTCAAGAATTTTACCAACCCACAACTCCAGGAATTACCGGGATGTCCCGACTAACGGGAGACGCTGCAGGCGTGGGTCGCTCTGCACTGGGGCCTTTTCGGAAACCTGTCCCGCGCGACGCTGCGTCGGCCCCCGGCCCGCCCCGGGGTCCCGAGCCCCAGACTCCCGCTCCCGTGGTCACTGCACCCGGCCTCCCCTCCCCGCGGCTCTTGCCAGTTCCGGCCTCGGGTCGCTTCAGGGACGGGGGCCCGGCTTGCTCGCCTCTCCCCCTCAAACGCGGTTTCCTTCTCGGGGACACTCGCGGGAAGCCTTGGAGTAAGAGTAAGGAATCGAGCGCTTGGCCCTCCCTCCGAGCCCCGGCTGCCCGGCGCCGCCCCGCACGGCCGGCCGGGTGCGGAGGCCGCGGGCGCCGCTGCGCGACCGTCTGCGCCCCGCCGGAGCCGCGCCGCTACTTGAGCGGCTCTACGGTTTTCCTGCTCCCGCGCCCCCGCAGGGTCTGACTGCGAAAGGGCCGGGAGAGTAAACGGGTTACTTGAGACGCCGGGAACCCTAAAAAAGCCCCGCGGGAGGAGCTGTAGAAACGGGCAAAGCAGACGGGGCCGAGCCAGTCCCCGCAGGGCGAAGGGCCGGGCGCCCGGGATCCCCGGACAATCCTCTGCCCCCAAGGAGTCTCCCAGGGCGGCGGCGGGAGCGCGCGGCGCTAAAACCCGAAGGCTGGACGAAGAGCGGGTTGTGTTTCAATTTCAGGTCCCGTGGGCTTCGTCTCTAATCACGTTTTCCTTCCCCAATTCCGCCCCCCGCCCCAATTCTTTGAAATAAAAAGATAAACGTCAAAAAGAACGTTCGTCTCCAGAACTTTTTCTTGGGAGTGGGGGGAGGCGGGGATGCAACTCGTAGCGATTGTCCTTTACTTCCCCGCCCGCGCCTTCTACGGAAGCCGAAGTTTGCCCAGAGGTGGCCTCAGTTTACTAAGTCTATGTTTGCCCTGGGGTGGGGGGTGAGGGAGCTTAACGTCTCACAAAGCTTTCAGCCCACCAACTGCGATCCTCAGAGTCCGCCCGCCTAAGCGGTGCCCGGGTAGCGTCCGCAGCGTCGGGCCCAACTCCCGCGGAGAGGGGTCCGCAAGGACCCAGGAGTCCCAGGACCCTTGCCGGTCGGCTGTGGGCTAGGAGGACCAGCCAGAGCTTTGGTCCGTAGCGCGTCTCGCCAGCGACTCCCCATGGGCCACGACACTGCAGGAAGACGCGTGCCCGGAGCGCCAGGCATCCTGACCATGGCCCCTACAGACCCTACGCCGGGAAACGATAGGGGAGAGGCTCCTTGGAGGCTGCAAGTTCATGAAAATAGCTCGGGCAGCAGGCACGTCGTGCAGCGGCAGTTCGCGTGCTCTCAGGGGCGCCCGCCGACTAGGGGCCGGGTCGGGAGACACTCCCCTCGACGCAGCCCCTCTGGCGGCGCGCAAGCTCCGGGGGCAGTAGGAGCGCGCTGCCCGTGGCAGAACCAGCCCAGGTTCGGTGTTCTTTCTCCACCTCTCGGCCCTCTCACACTCCCCGGACCTCGGAGCCAACACTCCTTTCTTTCCCGGCCCTTCCCGTCCGGGGATCGCAAACGCCAGTGTCCTCGCAACTCTTTTCGCTCAGGTCAGGACCCCTCAGTCTTTCCCAGCGACTCTCAACTAGGCTCCTCTTTTTCCCTTCTCTTCCGCCCCGAACCTATCAAAGGTGGAAATCGCCCGGGGCCGCCGGACGGAGAAAGTGGCCTGGGTAGAGACAGTAGAAGATGTGGAAGTGCCTTTCAGCGCCAGCATCTCTACCTCTAGCACCACCGTTGGGGAAAAAACAGGCCACCTTTAGCCGTGGCCACAGGCTGAGCCTCCCGCCGTTCCCCTCAAGGATGCTCCCCGGCCCCCTCTGCCCGACTCCCCTCGCCAGGTAGCCTTGCTCACCATAGGTCCCGGCAGTAGCGGGCTTGCCAGCAGCAGCAGCTCCCGGGGACCTCTGAACGGCTGCAGTGAACCTGGGCAAGGACCAAGGACTGGGGCGCTGCAGGCTCGAGACGGCGCGGACGGGAATCCCATCAGGGAGGGAGGCGAGCTACTCAGCCCCGAGCAGCCGCAGCGTCTCAGGCTCTCGGCCCTCGGCTCGGGTGCCACACTCACCTAGCTTCCGGACAGGGCTCCGCTCTCCTTCCCTCCCTCCCTCCTCCTCTGCCCTCGTGCATCTTCTCCTTCCCTCTCTTTCCCTCGCTCTCTTTCTTTCTTTCCTTCCTCCTCCTCTTCCCCGGCAGCCCCTCCCTTCTCCCCTCCGCCCTCGCTCGCCTCCCTCTCTGGGATGGGAGCCCCGCCCACATCCTCCCCTCCAGCCGCCGGGCCTCGCCTCGCCGGCCCCGGTCCCGGAAGCCCGGACTGCGCCGCAGTCCGCAGCTGCTGCCCCGGCCGGGGACGGTGCTGCCTCCAGCCCGGGGAAGCGGCCGGGGCTCACCTGGGGACCACGTGCAGAGGTACTAGAAAGCATGCACCGACTAGTCGCCGTTCCTTCCAAAAATACCCATGGGAGTCTGGGCTTCCCCGAGTTTAGAGTAACTGCTGCCCAAACTGATGATTAAAACACTGAGTAATCACCATTTACCCCGAGTAATTAGAGATAATGAAACACCTCTAAAATCAGGTTATGGAAAAAGGAGCTGTTGGATTGGTTTAAAGAGTGGCCTTCCATAAACTGTTAAAGGATTTCCAAACAGTGAGAAACCGGCTGCGCGCAGAACTGTGAGCCACGAGAGGTACTTCTTTGGCTATTGAAAGGTGACCTTCCTTCCAAAATATTGTTTTACATGCATCTTATGGAAAGCCTTGGCGATGACCGTAACAAGATGGCCCCAATAAACTGTCTAGTTTCCCCTCTGCCACCCCAGGCCTAGCACTTCTGAGGCCAGAGGTGGTGTGGAGACAGGCTGGGGCCATGTTTTTACAGTTAGAAAAGGCTGCTTATTGTAACTTAAAAACCGCCACAGCAGTAATTTTTGTTGTTACTGTTGTTTATTTGTGGTGCACCTAGGAATACTTAACCTCTGCAAACTGACCTTCTGAGGAGGTAACAGCCACCGAAGCCTTTTTGGTCACGGGGAGACAAGGAAAGATGCCCTTTGTTCTGTTTTTAAAGGAAGAAAGGGGGTGAGGAGTTGGCCCTTTCCTACAAGAAAATGCTAGCAATCACATTAGCAGGGAGGCGGAATGTGTGCTTTGAAACCTTCCCAAACAGGAGCTAATCTCACACAGTGTCTCTGATGAAGCAGGGCGGGAGATAGCAGCACCGTCTCTCTGGTGGACGAAGGCGGAAGGGGAAGGACAGCCAGGTTCCGGGAACTCGCCCAGAGCCCTGAAGTAAATCACAGCCTCCGCTCTGGAGTCCTGAGCTAATACTGCAGGGCGGGGCTGAGGGTCACAGCCCAGGGCTCCAGGTAGCCAGGAGTACTGGAGGACCGAGCATTTCCTGTCCTGGAGTTTCTACCCTGAGATGACACTAACTTCGCTGTCTCAGCAAAACATTTAGGTCTTTACTTAAACAGGTATAGGTCCTGGGTCCCTCATCTGTAAAGACTTTACATTTACCCTGTACCTTCGATATTCAGAAAACAGGCACGATTTCCTATGCGAAAGGCAGATTGCCAAGGGCTGGACTTGCACGAAAGCAGGGAAACAACTGTGGGAGCAGGGCCGAGGCATCCTGCCATCTTCTCCAAGTGAGGCCTGTGAGGTCTGTTAGCCCAATAATGCCTCAAACGACGGAAACAATCTGTACGGCTTCGAGCATTTCCTCTAATTCCTTAATGAATGTCCATACCCCCTTCTCAATTTAAAAATGATTTAATTTTTTTGATTGAAATTCGTCAAACAGCCATCTTCTTTCATTTTAAATCACTCCTGAGCCCACTTCTTCTAAGAAGCCCTGATTGAACAATGGCTGACAGTATACCTCCAGCTTCCAGCATAATCAGAAGTACACCAATTAGCAATAACAACACAAAGTTAAAATTCCATCGAAGAGTTACCTAATGTCCATCCCGGGGTATTAGGCAGTGTGCTGACCCAGTGTGCCCCTTTAGCACAGAAGGACAGAATAAATGTTCACCACGCCCCCTCCAACATTTTAGTCTTGTTTTCAATTATTTTTTGGTTTTTTAAAATTTATTTTGAGAGACAGAGCACAAGCAAGGGAGGGGCAGAAAGAGAGAGAAAGAGATTCCCAAGCTGGCTCTGCACTGTCAGTGCAGAGCCCGAAGTGGGGCTCGAACTCACAAACCGAGAGATCATGACCTGGGCCAAAACCAAAACAGATGCTTAATGGACTGAGCCACCCAGGGGCCCCTAGTTAGCATTGTTTTAATCCTCAACAAAATAAGTTCCTTAATATTTAAACTCAAAGACAAGAGTGATATGCCGTGTTTAAAAGCAGGACTTTGGGGCTCGCTTACAGTTAGGGAGCTCAAGATCCGCAATAGATTCCTCACTGGCAGTGTGCAGCCTGTTTGGAGCTCTCTCTCTCGATCTTAAAGTAAATAAATAAACTTAAAATAAAATAAAATAAAAAACTTTAGAAAAAGCAGGGCTTTATTTTATTTTAAGGCATGAGAAAATAGGTTAGGCGTGTGCGTGTTCTAACTCAAGTGCTTTTGGAGAACGGCTATTATCTCATTTGGCTGAAGCCTAAACACTAAAGTGGCCACTGGCCCACCCATGAGTGTGTGAACTCATAGTCCAGGAGTTTCTAATTAAGCCACCTGACATACCTTGTTGAGACCCCTATATGAATCTTTAGAAGTGTGGTGGGAGAACTCAGCTTCTGTTCTCTTTGGACAGCTTTACATCCAGCCCACGCTGTAGACCGTGCAACCATCTATTATATTGCCACCTCCCTTTATTCACTCCTTTTTTCCTTTGCGCCTCCAATCTCTCATGCCAAAGAAGAAGTCACTTGTTGGTTAGAGAATTAAAGCCACCACGGCCTAGTGATCCAAGTTGGTGAAGGAAACCATTCCCTATCTCGAGCTTACTCTTGGTGTTTTTAGAAAACATAATATAGCTGGGCCAGATGAAACTGTATCTGAATCATTTAGATTAGGAGGAGAAATCTATTTGTAATTCAAGAGTTTAACTGTTGCTCCTCTGCGGCTACTGCTGAATGAAGGGCATTTGTTTGGGTTTTTTCCTGGAAAGCATCAAGAAAGAGTAGCTGGACCGCAAGCCCATAGGACAGCCTTTCTCAAGGTGTGTTCTGAGGACCTTAAGCTTCAGAACGAGGCTGGAGGTGCTGATAGGTGCTGATAAAATGCGTATTTCCCAGCCCTGACTGCCTCACATTCACAAGGTTTCCTGATAATTCTGAGCACGCTAAAGCTTGGGAACTACTGTTTTAAAAGTTATTTCACGTATATTTTCAAGACTGATAGATGACATTAAAAGGCTGATACCTGGACATTATTAAACAGCCAAGGAATATGCTTGGGTTGTACTTTATAAGCTGTTAAATATGGTAATTATGGTATTACCATGCGCAGAACACACCAAATAGGTCTTTGTAAGTGAACAGATTTCTAATCCTATAGGTGTAGTAGTCCTTACTTCTAGGTCCTTGATTAAGAACCACATCAAGTCATCAAATCTTCTTTGCCAATTAAGTGTCTGTTGAAGCTATGGAGGGATACTTTGAAGGACTCTCCAGTCTCGGGGACTCAAGAGGCAGTAAGATAGACAAATTGGAATTGGAATTACAAGGGAACTCTGAAACTGGCCAGGATCGTTCGTTTTTCTCTTATTAACATTTACCGTTTGTTACGTATTTGCTGTCTAGTCCTCACAACAACCCTCGTAAAATCCTTGTTCCACAGATGAGAATCTGAAGTTTAGAGAGGTCTTGTAAGTTTCCCAAAGTCACAGAGCTGGTAGGTCAGGGACCCAAAACGCAGACCAGGTCGGTTCGTCTCCACCTCCACGTGCAGTTAGCTGGGCTGGTAGAGGGATGGATGCCCGTGGCCCAGCTGCGGACTAAGTCAGTCTTGCCCTGGAGGCTTCCCCAAGGCCAAGACAGCGTAGCTGCTGTGTCCTCACAGCACGCTGTTACAGAGACTTTCAGGATACCTTCCCAGTTCTTAGAAGACAGAACAAAATCAAGACCCAGAAGCTTATCTCCTCCTGATCTTGTCACATAGCCCACCTTAGGCCAAGGCTTGAGGTGAGCTGCCCTGGGAGGAACAGGTTGTGATCCTGAGAAAGAAAGCCGCTCACCCCTGCTGGGTCTCAATTTCCTCACTGTAAAAACATGAGGATTGACCAAGGTCCTCACAGGTCTTTCTCAGGACCCAAGAAGGAGAAATCATATATCTACTAGTTAAAATCATGGCCAAACGGCTTCACCTCCAGAGTCTTGGTTTTCTCATTTATAATCTGAGACTAACAATTTCTCTCTCTTAATATTCTTACTATAAGCATTAAATGAGTTTGAGTAACAAACCAGCAGGCATACAGTGCTCAGCAAGTATTAGCGGTTATTTTTCTTCACAAAGGTAATGATTACATGAGCAAAGTAGGTGAAGAGTCATCCTGGTGCTGAGTTTTATAGACAGTTAGTGATACACTTTTTATTTTATTTTTATTTTTTTAAATGTTTATTTATTTTTGAGAGACATAGAGACAGAGCGTGAGCAAGGGAAGGGCAGAGAGAGAGAGGGAGATACAGACTCTGAAGCAGCCTCCAGGCTCTGAGCCATCAGCACAGAGCCCAATGCGGGGCTCAAACTCAATGACTGTGAGATCATGACCTGAGCCGAAGTCAGCCGCTTAATGGACTGAGCCACCCAGGCGCCACAGTGATACCCTTTTTAAAGGAAGGGGTTATATCTCACATTTATTTTATAATCATCTGGGCTGCACGCATCTCAGGTCTGATTGGATAAAGGCTGTTTATGTGAATCAGCACTGCGCTGAGTTGACATTCATTAGGATTTGTCTATATAGAGGTGACCCACGAACAAATCTCTGCCAAGGTGACTAGTGACTGTCAAAGTGGACAGGCGTCCACTGCTGAGAGCAAAAAGATAATAGACTAGATGACATATCGGAAATGTGTCCCATCTCCAGTTTTTCTGATCTCTAACGTCTCTGACTTTTAACATCTTTTCTCTCGACTTCTTGTTGAAATGTAAACCCATTTCCTTTACCCTGGTGTGAAGAAGAAATTTAAGCCTGATTGCAAAGTCTTCCCTCTCTGATCATTTGAGACTGTGGTCAACCCACGATACACCTCCCTCAAAGCTAAATACTGGATTCTAACATTTTCTCATGAATAAAATAAAATGGAATACTATTTCAGTTCCCTGTGCCTTATTGTCTTGCTACCTTCTGGAATACAGTTCTTTTTAAAAAAATCCTTCAAAACAGACCATCAAAAATAGACAGAGAATTCTAATCAAGACCCCAGAGAGATCAGACAGATGAAAAGACTGCTTTTATGTCTTAACATGTTTAACATGTGGATGGCAGACAGGGCATGGATATTGACATTCCTCCCTTTCCAAAGAGGATGGCAGTGGCATACAAGGAAGGATATCTGGCTTCCCCTGTTTTAAGTCATCAACTGTACCCACTCGCTTCTATAGCAAAGCTGCTCTTTGGAGCTTGATACATTGTGAAATGTATCAAGAAGGTTAAAACTTTGGAAATTTTCTATCTCGGCATATATGTACTCTCTTTCTCTCCCTGTTGCACCTTAACGGGGTGACCTGGATAAAATGCAGTGTGACTATGACATGAGTTTTGGAAGCAGGGAAGCCACACTGTACCAAATGAGTTGTTATGGTTTCCCAACCAGATGTCAACTGGGCAATACCATCTAACACTCTCTCAATTCAAGTTAACGCTTTCTACCCTTTTGCAAGGAAAGTTTTGTCCAAAGGGATATGTGATTCCAGAAATTTTTGTTGTACGAATAAAACTTGGGTGTGTTTACAAATAGTCTAAATATTTCATGGGGGGAGGGGAAATCCTTTTCACCAATATCCCCCTTAATAATAAATGTATATGATTTGTAACCCCTCAGGGATTATGTATAGATAGAACAAACATTCAAAAATGCGTGTCAATGCTCACTTTGTGAACATTCATCAAGTTGTATACATGAGATTTGTGCACTTTTGTATGCGGGTTATCTCTCAATAAAAGTTTACTAAAAATATGCTTTTGGATTATTCCTTAATGTTATTTTCTTTGACCATCATCTGAAGCCCACCAGAAAGAGACAATGTTTCTTGTCACCTCAGGTAACCAGAGGGGGCGGGAAGGGCAAAGCTAAGAGAAGCACCATCTCTAGTTCCATGGTGGCCACAGCGCCAAGGAAGTGGACTTTTGGCTTCAGGGAATTCACTGTGGGGCCTCCCAAAGAAGAGCAGTTGAAGCAACCAGGGCCCGGCCTCTGGAAAACAGTGCCGCCCAAGGCAAGAGGGCAAGATACCTGATGCGCCCCTGCACTCTCCTGGAGCCCGGGGAGGGCCAGAACCGCTGGGCAAGAGAAGCAGCTCCTGGAGGCCTGTGCACTGCGGGCTCAGCTCTTCCCCTCGCTGGCTTCTCTGGGAGAGGGCATGACTGCGTCAGTCTCTGGGGGGAAGGCAGGGACGCCAGGTACCTATATCTGAGGATAGAAGTGCACTAAGCCCAAAGAAAAGATGACCGCTTCGGAGAAGGAAATGGGGTCCATCTCCAGATTCTGCGAGTCCCGGGCTTGGGGGCTAGGCTGCAGACGGGCGGGGGACAGGATAGTGATAGAGAAGACGGGGTTCCGAAGGAGCGCCTCCCTTGATGCCCAGCTCGGATGCAGAGACGGCTGGTAGGTGCATGTGGCCTAGCGTCCCCGGGCCAGGCTCTGAGACGACGAGATCGCGCAAGCTCCAGGTAAGAACGTTAAGAGGCTGCCGGACGCGGACCGGCCTGCGTCTGTGGACGGCGGAGACGCACCTGACGGCAGGTGGACGGAGGAGAAGGCGGCCGCGGACACCGGAAATTCCGAGGCACGGCGGCCGTTCGCCAGCTGCAGGTGCGTAGCAGGCGGGGGACGCGAGCCTCGCCAGCCCCAGTGTGTCCTCCGGGGTCAGACGCAGGCGGGGGCTTCCCCTCGGTGCCCCAAAGAACGTCCGCCGCCGTCCCCGAGGCCCCGAGGCAAGGTGCCCAAGCGGGCTGGTGGACGCCTCCCCGCTGGCCTCCCGCGGTCCCTCTGGCTCCGGCCTTGGCCCCTCTGGCTCCGCGGCTGCACCTTCCTACCTGCGAGCGCTCGCCCCGCCTTCAGACGCGTTTTGCAGGATTTGTGCCCCGGGTGCCTAACCTGACCCCCACCTGAATAAACAGGGGGCGCCCCCCGCCACCGCAGCGAGCACCCGCACAGAATTTCCGTGCCACCGCGAGAGTGGCTCCGCAGACGTCCAGAGCTCCCGCTTCTTTCTCCGTCTACCTCGACTGGGAAACTCTGGACTATTCCTGCAGGAGGAGGAGTGGGGGAGAATAGAAGGAAGACGACGAGGGAGGGGGAGGAGGAGGAAAGTCCTAACGCGGTTCCCGCGACAGTTTTGCTCCAGCTGTCCGCAGCACCTCCCCTCCTCCCCTTAGATATGCCGGGGGACGGGGTACTGGAGTCCTGCTTCCACTCGCAGAGCGTTAAATTTGGATCCTATTTGTTAAGCTTGCCCCCTTGCTAGCCGCCCCGTACCCTCCCCTACCGGTTCCATCTTGAGATAGGTTGTCCAGACCGCAGAGTCTGGATTTTCCCATCTATTAAGGAAAAGAGTGAGCTTGCTCAGGGGCCTGGGCTTCTGGGACCTGCCATTTCTACTTGCCAAGGCCAGCAGTGATACCTGCCAGTTTATGCAACACCAGGGAGAGGAGATTAATAAGGGTAGGGAGGGGAGGAGCAGGGACCTGGCATGGAGAAGGTCGGCAAGGAAGCGGCTGCAGGAAGAGGCTTCAGACGGGCTCTGGGAGGGAGGGGAGAGGGCAATGGGTCATTCCCAAACAACGGGGGGGGGGGGGGGGGGGTGTAAGACTTCCCTCAAGAGAGGTAAAATGAAACATGACAAGAACACTCCTTTATCCAGTAACCAGGAATGTCAGGCTGTCTTTGGAAGACTTTGCCTCAGAATTCTTGATTTCCATTCTGAAAATCATTTTCTTCTTTCATCACTTCCTACCTGTGTTAGGGTGTCAACTCTAGGTAATGGGTTACTTCTTTAGCTGGAACCTGAGAAAGCAGGATAGTATGGTTTTATGTCCCCAGCTTTAGACTGAATTAGAAAAAAAACACAAAACAAACAAACAAAAAAACCAGAAATAGAAACTGGAGGGCTGAAAAAGAAAGGTCTTAAGGGGAATATGAAAGTGAGAGCTGGCATTCTTTGTTGTATTTAAATTAAATACTAATCTATTTAAATTAGAGATTCTCAAACCTACTAAATGGCATCATTAAGGATCTCTAGATGGACTTTAGGGGATCTGTGAAAACCACAAAATTTATGCATTCAATTATGGAGATAGATATAAAAGTACAGGGAGGGGCATAATTTTATTGAATATTTAAAGGAGTTGGACCCAGAAATGGTTAAAACCTGTAGAATATGTTGCATGCAATCCCCTTCTCATCAGAGAATGTCTCCAAGTAGCACACACGCAACCCTTGACTCAATGGCACACAACTTTCACACTCCAGAGGAAAATGTTCTTAACTCTTCATTGAGATAACAGAAATGTGTATTTAGAGCCAACACCCATAGGGGAAGGATCCTGGTGGAAAAACAGAAAAGGAACCTGGACCTCGGATCCCTGCTCTGCCCCGTGTTGGCTGTACCCACCACTTAACCACCTGAGACTCCTGAGATTCTTAGTTTGTGGACAGATGCTGGAGTGTGTGTGAAGCTAATTCGCAGATCACAAAACACATGGCTAGTGGCATTTATTTAGGAAAATAAATGCTTGTGTTCCACATGCTAGTTATAATTAGATGAACAATTATGTAAATAATTATAATTAGGTGAATATTTGCATATTTTCTTCAACCATATACTTACATGGAAAATCAGCATACTTTGGATTCCTGACTATTGTTAGGTATGTTCATGTTTCATGATCTCATTTAATCCCTGAAACAACTTATGACTGGTATATTATAGTTATCCGCTGCCCGCTCCCTTCTGCCCCTTTTTTAACATTTGAAGAAAGAAAGACAAAGAGAGGTTAAGTCAATCGCCCAAAGCCACCCAGCTAACACCAGATTTCAGCTTCAGATGAGATCCCTACTTTAGAGATGGGATATTAGGGAAAAAAAGCAAATTTTGTTTAGATTTAAGTAAATTTAATTCCTGTGGTACTTGTGCATTCTGTGCAAAAGTAAAAGTTTTTAAATTAGAGTAGCCAGATTTGGGATGCTTGGTGTTCTCATACACTCTTTGCTGGAAAACTGTTTTTAACCCATTCACTTCCTTTTCATTTTCTCCATGTTTTGGGTTCACCAGTAAATTAATAGAAATGTATACACATAGTTCCTTATTGGTGGCACCGATGCTCCAACTGATAAGGCAGCTTTGAAGAGAAAGAACACCTCTGCCCTCCACTCCTGCAACCTCTTCCAGTAACTCTCTGTAGGAGGCACTGTCCCCTTTGGCAGCTGACAAATGGCAAAACTGAGACCCTCCGCCAAACCGTTGAATGTCTCACCCAAGGTGAGATACTTTTTTGTCTATACCATCAAGCCACAGAGCTGATGAAAATAGATCCGGACTTACTTTGCTGTTCTCTGAGTTACAGGTACATTAAAAGAAGTGCAGCAAGGTTTGGTCCACTGGATTTCTTCTAAACACTTTCTTATGCCTTTAGCATTTGTATGTGGGTTTGTTCAACAGATACGTCTCCTATTTTGTTTCTCTTTAGCATAAAACCCATAATACCAAACTCTACACTACAGAGTTTGCAGAAGCTCCAGAGAGCAGGCAGACATCTGTTCTTGATCTTTAATTATGCTTTAATTATGGCTTGAGAACCAGTATCACAGAAAATGAGTTGCTGGAGGGCAAGGCCCAAAAGCAAAAACAAAAAAACATGGATCACATAGGCACCCTGCTCAAAAATATTAGGAATTATGGTATGTTTCGGTAAAGGCCTCAGGTGCTGGACTGGAATAATTGATGAAAACATCTCAGTAACGTTTTCGTACTTAAACAAGGGGGAATTAACAAAATGATTTTTAAAAGTACAGTAGCCCATGTAGTGTGATATTTAAAAAATAGTCATGATATCAGAGAGCCTGATCTTAGGTATTACTACACCAGTGCATACTGGCTGTATGAACTTGGATATGTGATTTCATTTCTGGAGGCTGCTATTTCTTCATGAGTTATATGGGCTAGGATCTCTATACTTTCAGTGTCAACAAGCTTTTTCTGTAAAGGACCAAAGAGCTAATTATTTAGGCTTTGTGGGCCACATACTGCCTCTGTATTTCTTCTCCTCCTTCCCTCCTCCCCTTATCTTGCCCCCATTTCCTTCTCCTCTTCCTTCCTTTCTCTTTCTTCTCTTCCTTTTTCTTCCTCCTACAATTGTTTACAGATGTACAAACCATTCACATTAAGTTGTTAGGGCTTCTATACCAAAGCACCACAAAGTGTGTGGCGTAGACATCGGAAATGTATTGTCTCGCAGTCCTGGAGGCTACAAGTTGAGATCATCGTGTCAGCAGAGTTGTTCCCCTCTGGGGGCCATGAGGAAGAATCTGGCCCATGGCAATCTTTGGAGATCCTTGGCTTATAGAAACTTCACTCCAACCTCTACCCTCACGTTCACACGGTGTTCTCCCTGTGTGTCTGCATCCAAATTTCTCCTCTTTGTAAGGACACCAGTCATACTGGGCTAGGGGCCCACCCTACTCCAGTATGACCTCATCTTAACTAATTACATCTGCATTGACCCTATTTCCAAATTAAGGTCACATTCTGAGATGATGGGTTAGGTTTCAGAATATGGTGAGTTTTAGAGGGACACAATTCAATTCATAAGATCATGCTTGGCTCACAGACCATACAAACATAGGTTGCAAGCTATAGTTTGCTGATCTCCTTAGCAAGGCCCCTGTTTACTCCAAAATCCTATAATCCTCTAATCTTCATGGCTTTAAATCACAAATTATCTTATGATATCCATTCATGTTTCAGTTTTTTTATTGAGCATCTACATATGCTAAGGACTGCTCTAGATTCTGGGGCATAGCAATGAAAAATGGATTAAAATCCTTGCCCTGGGCCTTACAGTCTAGTAGGGAAGGCAGACCACCAATAAGTAAATATGAACAACTTACAGCATGTTAGATGGAACTAGGTACCAAGAATAAAAATAAAGTGGGAAAGAGGTATAGCAATGGGGTTAAATTTTAAGAGAGTAGTCAAGAATGCTTCACGGAAAAGGTAACATTTGAGCAGAGGCCTGAAGGAGACGAGGGACCCAGCCACATGGATATTAGAGGAAATATCTCTATTTTGTTTCATCAAAAGGAAAAGCCCTGTAAACTCTGAGGGGGAAGCGGGGCAGGAAACAGCTGAGAAGGCCAGTATGCTTAAGTGGAACGAGCCAAGGAGGGGAAGGGCTGGGTATTTGGAGATGAGGTCAGAGAGGCAGAGGAGGTGAGAGGTTAAATGGTGTATGGTCTTGTACACCACAGTAAGAGCCAGTGTCAGGACTAGGTTGAGGTGAAGGAGGTACCCAGAGCTCACTATTTAAGGAGACGCTCACTCTCCCAGTGGTGCAAATACAGGGTGGGCCCCTGAGAGTGAGAACCCCCTTAAATGCTGTGCCCCAGGTGCCTCCCTCACCTCACCCAGCTCTGGCCCTGAAAGGGCTTTGCCTTTAATTACAGTTGAGTCAGGAAGTCTCCGTTGGGTTTTCAGCAGACGAGTGGAATGACCAGTGTTACATTTTATCAGGATCACTCTGGCTGCTGTGTTGAGGGCAAGGATTGACTAAAAGGGGCCAAATAGAGAACTGTTGGGATAATTCCTGGAGTCAAATGGTGAAAAGGTCCATGCCTGGTGACCCGCCAAGAATTGGGCCACCTCATACAGCTATCAGACACAACCAGTGGGCCTTGGGTTGTCTTTTCTTTTTGTTCTCGCTTAATGTTCTTTGGAGATTACCTACATTCTAGACTGTATGTTAGGTGCTGGGGTTCCAATAATGAACAGAAATGGTCACTGACTAAAAAAATTAATAGTTTCTTTCCTTCTTTCTTTTCGTCCTTCCTTCTTCTTTCCTTCCTCCCTTCCTTCTTCAAATATTTTTAAATTGAAAACAAAAACCCCTCCTCAACTTTATCTCTTGGTGAATTCACCATACATGCTGAGGTTTTCTGGTCCAGGCCCTCCATTTTTGTTCCATTTGGAGAAGTATATAGACAGTAGTGAGCACTGAGGAAGGATTTAGGAAAGCAGTCATTATTTATTATGATTTCTCATGGGAATACTACGTCTCCCTTTCAGTTGTAAGACTGGGGAACTTTTAGGTCCAGAAGGTTTGCTATCCTCACACTCAACCTTTCATTTTATAAATGAAGAGACTGAGATCCAGAGAGATCAACCCACAATTACCTACTTAGTGGTAGACTATGGGGGACCATATTTTTCAAAACCAGCTGCGACAATGTCTTCTATCCCATACGCTCCTGAATGTGACATTGACACTCTTCTCATGGAGAAACGAGTAGTTTTCTATTGCTGCTATAACCAGTTACCACAAACTTAATGGCTTACAACAACACAAATCTATTATCTCACATTTCTGGAGATCAGAATTCCAAAACGGATTTTACTAGGCTAAACTCAAAGGTCACAGTAGGGCCGTGTTCTTTCTGGATGCTCTAGAGAAAATCTGTTTCCTTGCCTTTTCCAGCTTCTAGAAGCTGCTGGCGTTCCTCGATGCCTGGCCGGCATCACTCCATCTTCTGCTTTCACATCACCTTTCCTTCTCTGACTCTGACCCTTCTGCCTCCACATTATAAGGACACTTGTGATTACACCGGGCCCACCCAGATAATCTGGATTGTCTCCCCATTGCAAAGTCCTTGCCTTAATCACATCGCAAAGTCCCTTTTGCCAGGTAAGGTAACATAGTCACAGGTTTGGGGATTAGGACATGGACCTCTTTGGGGGGGTTGTTATTGTGCCTACCACACTGGGCAAGCCCACGACTATAGCAAAATTGGGCTGTGGTATTCCAAGACTCAGCCATGAAAGCGACACTGCTTCCAGCTGGTTGTCTCGAATCACTTGCTTTTAGAACCCAATTGCCATTGCCATGCTCTTAGGAGACCCAAACGAACCCAAGCAGTGAGGCTACATGGAGAGGCCACACGCGGGTGTTCTGGCTGGCAGGCAGCATGGGAATGAAAATGCCTGTAGATGATTCCAGTTGCCAGCTGTTGCATTACCCCTCACTTTCAAATGTTCCCACCCGAGGCTCCAGACATCATAGAGGAAAGATACACGTCTTCACTGTGCCCTGTTCAAATTCCTAATGTAAAGAAAATGTGAGGGAAAAAAGTAATCGTTGTTTAAAGCTACTAAGTTTGGTGATGATTTGGTAGACAGCCACAGGAGACGGAGACAACAGGCCATGACTGGATCTTCAGGTTCTCAGATTCAGTGCTTTTTCCACCTCAAATATTACCTCTCGGTCAAGCAGATCAGTGAGCAAAAATCATTTATTGAGCACCTATTAGGAGAAATGCCCTTTAGGAAACTTAAAAGTCTATAAAACTTGCTCTTCATCTTCAGAGAATACTTTTTAATCAGGCAGGAAACGTGGAGAAAGCACCTGTCAGGAGTGCAGTTAGGAGGCTGATGCACTAGCCACGGTAAAAGGTGGTAAGATCCGGAAACTTGGACTCGGTGCCGGACAAGAAGAAAGAATTAGAGTCTGCGAACTTTTCTGAGGATGAGTGGACAAGGACTTCCAGGTGACAGACATGCAGAAAGAGAAGTAAGGGAGAGGAGGATTCTGTTGTTTCTAGCCATTAATGCAGATGGGAAATCCAGAAGGAGAGCCAGGTGTGAGGAGCCTTTATGCTAAATAAATTCAGCGTCTGGTCGGAGTTTCCAGGTTGGGGAAGCAGACTGCTCCCATGTGTCACCACGTCAAGTCCCAACCTCCCTAAGGACAGAAGCGCCTTAGTTTTGGGACCTCACCCCTATGTATTACTTCATCTGGCTGTTGATTTGTATCCTTTAATATCCTTTATAATAAATCAGTATACTAGTGAGAAGAAAAAAAAACAGTGTCTGGTCATCCATGAGGCTAATCTACTAATCTGTGTTTTAGAGAGCATTTTTACCGTTAAATAATGCTTAGTTCCCAATGACAGAACATCTAAAGGGCCACTGTAAGAGGTACTATTATGTAGCCAAGGAGGTAGAATTCCCACCATCCATTACCATGAGCAAATCCGATCTTCAGTACCGCTTCTCACGGGCAGTGCAGTTTTGCATAAACTTGTTGCATTTGTTCATCACAGCAAATCACAGAAGGTTAGGTAGAAGGAGTGGTGGTGTCACCATTTTGCTACTTAGAAAACATTCAGAAGTAGAAAGACCCCACTCCTTCCCCGTGTGTGCTACCTCTCCAACAGAGTTTCTCACGTCTCTGGGAAAGGGCAAGTCATTTCGCTGCCATTCGCTGGTGAGCTTCAAGGCATGTCATGTGGACCTCAAAGATACAAGCATACAAGAATTTGCTACCATGAGCATGTTCTATTTTATTTCTATAATGGGTCACTTCCACAATGGGCTACAAAGTTTGCTTTCACATAATTACAAATACAGTATTTCCTACTCTGAGAAACTCAAATCGTAATCATGCTGTTCTCCATTTTCATCACCGTCCACCACTTCACAACCAATTCCTCTGCACTCTGGCCTACAGAAGCTGCTCTAGGAATTTACCTGAGCCACAGATGAATTCTCTCTCTGTCTTATTTTGTTCTCCATGTGAGCAGAAGTGCTGTGCCATGACTCCACTGAAAGTTGGGGAAGCTATGACAGAGACACCTGAGACATATTCAAATGGCTGAGAGAAAAATCGAAAGACTTTATATGTTTTGTGGTCTCAGATGGGACATACATAAGAAATAGGTACTCAGGGGCATCTGGCGGCTCAGTTGGTTAAGCGTCCGACTTCAGCTCAGGTCATGATCCCACTGCTTGTGAGTTCGAGCCCCGCGTCTGGCCTGTGCTGACAGCTCGGAGCCTGGAGCCTGCTTCACATTCTGTGTCTCCTCTCTCTGCCCCTCCCCCATTCATGCTCTGTTTCTCTCTCTCTCTCTCTCTCTCTCTCTCTCTCTCTCTCTCTCTCAAAAATAAATAAAACACTTAAATTTTTTTTAAAAAAATAGCTATATAGCTACTCCAATTTAGTTTTATTAAATAACTTTTTTTTCCTGATTCAAAACCAATACAATTTTATTTGAAATATTTTAAAAAGAGTGAGAAAGGCACTAAGAAAAAACAAAATTCCTTTGTGAGCTTTTCACCCAGAGAAAACTATTATCAACAGTTTGATGAAAACACTTCCAGACTATTTGCTTTGTTTGGTCGCAAATATACACTTAAAACATTTCTAATGTAATTTTGCTCCACTTACTGATTTGCAAATTGATTTCTAAAAACTAGCCTTTTTTATTAATACATCATGAATATCTTTGTATGTCAGATTTTATTCTTGAAGCCAATGTGAGTAGTTTTCTATAGGCCGAAGGTATTGATTATATGAACATTTTTATCTATGACACATTTATCTTTTCTCTCCTCAAGTGTTTATTAATTCAACAAATATTTGCTATAAACTCACTGTAGGTCAAGCACTGTTGCCAACATTGGGGATACAAAGGAGAATAAAACAGACAAAATCATTGCCATCTTTGAGCTTATATTCAAAAAGGGAAGACAAACAATAGTCAAAGAGGCAAGTAAACATGTAATACAATGCTAGGTGGTGTTAGAATAGTATTTCTCCTATTGTTTTAGAAAAACAGAGAGAATTACAAAAGTTTCGCATACAGACTTCAATTGGTCCTCATTTGTATATTTACCACCAGATTTAATTTAATAAAAAGAAACAGCTTACAGTCCTCATCTGCGGTTTGGATTTAAGTGTATTAAATACACAAGGCTGCACCAGTTGCAATCAGATGGGGGCTGGGCTACAGAGAGCTGAATGTTCAACTGGGCCGATGTCCGAGATGGCTTCTTCCCTATATGTTTGGCGCCTCACCGAGATGGCTGGGATTGGTGGGGGTTGAGGGTAGGTGGGCAGATGTCTGTTCTTTTCCATGCAGCTTCTCAACATGGATAACTTGGGCTTTATCATGTCATGGTGGTCTCATAGTACTTAAACTTCTTATATGGTAGCCGACTTCCACCAGAGTGAGCTTTCAAAGAACCCAAGGCAGAGGCTATGAGGTTTATTATGACCTAGCCTCAGAAATCACATAAACCACTCATATCATATTCTATTAGTTACATAAAGCCCGCCTAGATTCAATGAGGGAGGGGTCTATGCAAGGGTGTGAATGCCGAAAGGCAGCATGTATTGCAGAAGCAGCTTTAGAGCCTACCTACCAAGGTGAGAAAAGTAGCTTAAAATGAAACAAAACGGGGGCACCTGGGAGGCTCAGTTAGTTAAGCACCAGACTCTTGATTTCAGCTCAGATCATGATCTCACAGTTCATGAGTTCGAGCCCCACATCTGGCTTTGGACTGACAGCATAGAGCCTGCTTGGGATTCTCTCTCTCCCTCTCTCCCAGCACTCTCTCTCTCTCAAAATAAATAAACATTAAAAAACAAACAGGGGCGCCTGGATGGCTCAGTCGGTTAAGAATCCGACTTCGGCTCAGGTCATGATCTTGCAGTTTGTGGGTTCGAGCCCCGCGTCAGGCTCTGTGCTGACAGCTCCAGGCCTGGAGCCTGCTTCGGATTCTGTGTCTCCCTGTTTCTGTTCCTCCTCCACTTGCATTCTGTCACTCTCTCAAAAATAAATAAAGATTAAAGAAAATTTTAAAAAAAATAAAAAAATAAAAATAAAAAACAAACAAATGAACAAAAAAACCATTCCCAGTACCACAAGCTTGCTAATTCTCTGGACCAATTAATGCCGGCAGTGGAGAGAAGTGCTGACACAGCTGTTTTGTTCAAAAGGCGCGACTCTTTGATGCCTGCTATCGGTAAAACTAAGGGTCCGTTTTGTGGAGAAAAAAGGACTCCTACCATTGGGAGCCAGAAAGTAGCACTGATTTCCTTTCTCCAGAAGGACAAAGCACATCTGAGTGCCCAACGCTCTCCTGCTCAGTGTATCAGGTATGTGGTCTGTCAGCTACTTTATCAGTTAGGCTGATGGCAGGCCTGGCTAAGAGCTACCAGGTACTTGGTTTGGACTAGGTGCGAGGCTAGTCACTATAAAGTACTTACGTTGTTTTCGTAAGCACCCATGCAGTAACCGTTACCCCTGTTTCACAGGTGAGGAAACTGAGGCACAGAAACTTTCAACCATTTGCCCCAGGTCTCCTAGGGGAAGTCCAACTCCAGCGCCCACCCTCCTAACCGCTGCACTGCATTGCCTGGAGCAAGTCACTCACTTCTCTGTGTTGTAGTTTTATCATGTGTAAAACAGAACTGATACCCCTTCCCTCACAGACCTGTACTAAGAAAGGAGTGCCTGCCCAGCTTTGCCACCTGTGGGCTGCATAACCTTGAACAAATTGTTTAATCTTTCGGAGTCTTGCTTCCTTATTTAATAAAGGAGTGTGTTCTTATGAGGAGTTCATGAGCTAATGCATATAAAGTACAATGCCTGGCACAGGGGTCTAATAAATGGTATTCATTGGTATTAATATTATTATTGCTTATAGTGTAGCATGTCTTCAAGGTTCTTCACTTGAACCTAACTCCCTCACAAAGCCCCTGCTGAAATTGCTGTTATGTTGTCCGATTTTTACTGTTTTCTTACTTTCCCACCCAGGAAACAGCTGCACATTTGGGCAGAGGGACATAAAAAGCGTTGGTAGATAGTCACGTTGTCACCACAGATGTCCCTGCTTTGGCTGAGGACAGAGGACAGCAGCCAATATTCACAGAGGACTGCAGATGTTGTCCTTTAACTTGGATCAGAGGGACCATTATAGACACAGTGTGGGTATTGCAGACTTTACTGTTCAGAATGGAATATTACAGAATATGCGTGCGTTCTTCCAACACTTCTTGAATACCTACTCTGTGCTGGGGTGCCTTGGAAATACAAAGATGAATGGGACATGCTCCCTGTCCTCTTGGACCTCACAATATAGGCGGGGAGATAAAACACATGTAATTAACCATAGTACAGTGTGAGGATTCTAGGTATAGGAGAAATACAAACGGCAGTTGATCTCAGAGGGGAAATTTTGTCAGAGAGGTTTGGAAGGAGACCAGGAAGACATTTTGAATGAAGTGGTATTTTATCAAGACCTAAACAAAATGAAAGCCCTTCAATAAGCAGAGATGAAGCAGGGCAAAGGTCATTCAAGGTGGAGGAAACGGTGTGAAGGCGGGCAAGGAATAAGGTGAGCGAGCTGCCGAAGGAGAGTGGGTGTGTGCATGGCAGGTACTGCTGATTGGCCCACCTCCATTCTCAACCTTGTCCCCACCCCTTGCCACCACATGACACCTGCCACCATGTGACATCCTTCTGATCACTGAGTCATAAGCAGACGATTGCTGACTTAGGATTCTGGGAAAGTATTCAGTTGACCCATAAAAACAGGACAGGCTTAACTAATGTGCTCTTTCCTTCAACTTTGGCTCTTGCCTCCTAGTTGGAATGTGGCTCAGATACCTGGTAGTGTATCTTGAGGTCATGAGGTACTAAGCAAAAGTCGTATGATGGGACGGTGAAACAGAGAGTCATAAGGAGCCTGAACCAGCCCTGCACTACAGACCTATTAATTTCTTATGTGAGAAAAATAACTTTCTATTCGTTTAAGCCAGCATGCATCGGATGTTCTGTTACCTGCAGCCAAAGGCATTCCTGACTGATACAGGGGCAATGGTGCCTCATAGGATATAAAGCCAGAAAAATGTGCAGGGTCCATATTTCAAAGTCATAGAGTCCATTTGCAGACTGAATGTTCCTTATTTGGGAGGCTGTGAGGAGCCAGTGAAGATTTGTCAATAGTAATTGTATTGAAGTTGTAGTTTAGGAGGATTTATCCAGGAACAAAAGAGAAAGTGCTTCCGGTCAAAGCAACTGTTTAAGAAACAATTCAAATAGTTGCTGTACAAAGTAGGATCTCCCCATCGAAATCTCTAGCACACATTTTAGAAATATACATGTATAATTTGATACACACAATGAACACTTTCTCAATGTAAGTAAAGTATACTTTACAGATAAACTTACAATAGCAAAGCTACTAGTAGGTGCCAGAGGTGTGCTGGAGAAATGTTGGGACGAAGCGGGGAACTGGGAGGATGTCTGTAAGACTTTGCGATGGAGAGAACTCGCTTCAGTGCTAATGAGTGAGAGCCTCCCAGACAGGGAAGACAGCATGTGACAGAGATGTCACCATGCCTACTGCATTCTGCCATCGTGCTGCTGTGACTGCAGTTTGGGAATGTATGTGTCATTAAA
This sequence comes from Paguma larvata, assembly GCA_030068075.1. Classification (NCBI taxonomy): domain Eukaryota; kingdom Metazoa; phylum Chordata; class Mammalia; order Carnivora; family Viverridae; genus Paguma; species Paguma larvata. The sequence goes on from CM057827.1 coordinate 4,394,259, forward strand.
TGGATGAATGAATGAAGCCCATGATGTAATCTACAGCTTACTTAACCTCTCTGGGCCTCCCTTTGCTTCTCTGTAAGATGGAGATTACCTCTTGGGATTGTTACAAGGATTAAATGAGATAATGAATACAAAGTGCTTAACGCAATGCCAGGTGCAGGAAGTGCTCGGTGGCTCTCATTATCTAGTAGGTTACAGGCCAAGATTAGACTGGCATTTCACAAAGACCACAACAGCGTGCCCCAGTAGATTCTATGAGACAGAAGTCCAGACGGGGGCCAATTACAATAGTCTGGACCAGAGACAACAAAGCCCAGAGTGGACAGTGGTGGTGAGCCAGAAGAAGATGGGTGCATACATCTTTAGTCAGACTAAATAGCGTTTCTTAAAAAGGGAAGAAAAATTTCTCAGGTTGAGCTGGCGTAATAAATTGTAAGTTAAATACTGTAAAACAGCAGCAGAAAACAGTAGGCTAGGAAAATGCTTAAATCATGTATGGGATTAGTCGTGAAGAATTTGGCATCTCCCTTAATTTTGGAAGGTGGAAAACTTCCCTGGATGCACTATGTATAGCACTTTTCCATTGGATTCTATCATGCTGTGGCCATTTGCCAAGGAGACTCAACATTTAATCATGTATAACAAGTACTATTATGTGAGTATTTACTATGTGCAAAGCCTTAGTAAAATTGTCACACTCTTTAGCACAAGATCTCAGCTCGTTCAAAAAGACTGTTCTTGTGCTAACGAATGAAACTTGGAAAAACTGAAACGAGACACAGTTGTTTGATTTGAAGATATAAAAGCAACTGAATATACAAATGACTGTAAACTCAACCATGGCTTCTTTAAAACTGGCATAACATTCAAAACAAAAGAAGAGCTCTAAATATTCTCACAGAATTTACACAGGTCCCCAAACCATCCAATATGGTTCTGTGGTGCTCCGCTGGAATGTTCTGGCAGGAGAAACAAAGACAAACTCTAGAGCTGTCTGTTTCCTTCAGAATGGTTTGTTCTTATGACACACATGAATTCAAATGTTCACCAGGGCTTTCCGAAGCTCACTTAATCTGATGTCGAGTGCTACATTAAACAATGCCTTTTCTTATGAGTTGATTTCAAAGGGAATGAGATGGTGTGGGCTTTGCCGACTTTTAGACATACAGAATGAATAAATCAGCTCTGTGCTGTGGAGAGGGTTTCCTTTTTTCTAAATGAGGGTGAGAGGAAACAGAACCAGACGCCCGTACCTGGCAAGAAGGATCCCCTCGATGGGCATCAGAGTAGAGGCTCACACATTCGGGGGAACCTCGTGCGTTACAGTCAAGTTTCCACACCTAGGTCCAAATAGACCCCAATCTACTGCCATAGTTTTCTACCAGCGGCTAGGGAGAGTCTGTGTATTAGTTACAAGCCAAAAATGTAGCAATTTCATGTTTTTCATGTCCAAGGGGAGAAACGGCCAGGTAGGGTATGAAAAGCATAGAAAGAGCAGTTGCCAGGAATGCCCAGTGCCCCAGTATGCCCCGGAAGTGACCGTATATGTCGATGTCACTGTATTCAACATCAACCATCAGTAGTGGTGTAGGGTCACCCATCCCTCTTGTGTCACGGGCCTCATAACATTTACCTTCACTCTAAGATCCCCAGGTAGCCGTGCCCTGTTCTCAAATTCGACATCAAGGGTTGCAAACTTGTGTCATATTTTAAGTGGATCAAATAGTATTTTTAAATATTTGCATTAACATTTTAAAACTGGGAAATTTCACACAAAAATCTTAATTTTTCACTTCTCTTGTCGAATCCGAAGATTCTTACACGGCGATAACCAGCTGGAGGGACAGTCCCCTTGAGATGTGGTGGCTATAGCTCCTCTGCTTCCGGTGACACTAAGGCTGCAGGTCAGTCTCTGTTTCTCCTTGCTTTTGACAGGGCTCTGTGGTTCTCCGTTTTTATATCTCTGTCTAAGGCGGGGAGATGAAACACACACGCCAGCGCGCGCGCGCGCGCGCGCGCGCACACACACACACATACACTCCAAAACAGAGTCAGCAATATGTTTCTAGAAAAATCCAGCCTCCTTCACACATTAGATGTCTGCACTGTTCCTTGTGTGCTTCCATATTTGCTGCTTTCAACAGCCTTTCACAAATTCAAGCTATAAGACTAGTCCTGGATTCTAATTTCCACTCTGCCCCAAATTGGTGATGTGACCCAGAGCAAGTCACTCCACAGATGACCTTAGTTCCTTCCTCTGTAAGGTGAGGTGCGTGGTCTCAACCCTTCGGCCCTGAAATGGAGTTGGAGCTTTGCTGGCCCAGGCAGGACCAGTCTCCTTCTCCCTCTGGCCTCTTTTCCATAAAAGTCTCCCAGGGCTAGGCAGGCAATTCTGTCCCAAGCAAGGGACACCCTGACTGAAGAAGGAGAAAGATCAGAAGAAGGATGGGAGATGGAAAGAGGAAAAAAGCAACCTTAGGAGGAACTCAATCCACAGATGAGCAGAGAGATGAGAAGGGCAAAAGAGAGTCAAATATTTCTTGTTTAAAACACCCAAGAATGAGGGCCACCTGGGTGGTTCAGTTGGTTAAGTTCAAGCCTCACATCGGGCTCTGTGCTGACAGCTCAGAGTCTGGAGGCTGCTTCAGATTCTGTGTCTCCCTCTCTCTCTCTCTGCCCTTCCTCTGCTCCTGCTCTGTCTTTGTCTCTCAAAAGTAAATAAACATTAACAAAATTTTTTTAAACACCCAAGAATGAAATAACATGATCGAAGTCTTTTTACACTTTAAACAAAATTACATTAAAATTTAAAAGTCATAAATATTAACTATAAGAAAATTGGAAAATTCTGAAAACTAAAAAAAGTAAGAAAAAAGACATCAACTATAATTATACCACTTAAGGCCAAGGACACCTTAACCCTAGGCATATGCTCTTCCTAACTTTAAAAAAATTTTTTTAGTGCTTATTTATTTTTGAGAGAGAGTGAGAGACAGAGCATGAGTGGGGGAGGGGCAGAGAGCGAGGGAGACACAGAATCTGAGCAGGATCCAGGCTCTGAGCTGTCAGCACAGAGTCTGACACAGGGCTCGAACTTGTGAACCTCAAGATCATGACCTGAGTCGAAGTCGGGCGCTTAATCGACTGAGCCACCCAGGCGCCCCTCTTCCAAACTTTTATTTTGCATTCTTTTTATAGTTGATATTATATAAAAACCTCACTTAATTTGAAAACAACAAAAATCATAAAGTAAAAGGTCAGGACTATCGTATTAAAGTTAAAACTAGATATACTAGTACACTTTTGATTTACTTATTTTTGTTTTTTAATAGGCAGCACTTCCAGCAAAATTTTTAAAAAATGAATAAAAAGATCTTTCATTTTCCATTACCTTTTCAATTTACCAGTGTAGTTTAAGGGTTTTGACATCATTACCCTGACATATGGGCTTTATTATAAAAGGGTTTAAAATAAGACCGATTTGCAGAGTCTTAATAAAGGAATAACTTTCTGCATTCTGACACTTAGGTCTGAAGAGCATTTTCCTACCATCTTTTTTCCTTTTTCTCTTTTTTTTTAAATGGGCTTTCCTTTGGCAGGGGTTGAGGTATCATTTCAGAGGTCAAGCATTCCTTTTGTCTATTATTTCATTTCAATCGAGGGCTGTGAAGTGTTGGTGATAAAATCCTCTTAAAATCGATGATTCTACCAGTATTTATGACATAGCCTAGAGACGGTTATAATTCAGTTTTAGATAACCTCTTTTTGATGCACAGAGGAAAGGTAAGAAGATGTGATTAAAAATGCTTATAAAAGTGAAAGAATAACCTCCTTGCTCAGAGAAGCTGGGAAGGAGCCTATCTCTAACTTTGCTTGCCATTAAGTGTGCTCGGAGAATGAATGCCCCAGATACAAAGCCCAGGGCAGGAGAGGCTGCCTCTGCCCGAGCAAGGGCAGCTGCCTGCAGGTCAGTTTACCCGATTCGCAGAAGATCTGCAATCTTATCAGAATGGAGCTACCTGGCTTATTCTATTTCTGCCTTGTTGATATCCAAGCTGGCCTTTCTTTCTTTCTTTTCTAACTGAGAATGTCTGAACCCGGGGCGAGCTTCTGCGTGTCCTCAAGACTTCTCTGCCGCGGCTTAAAGAGGTAAAGATTTCTGAGGCTGCAGTAAAAGGACAAGGTGGTGCCTCGTCCCTGGAAGATACTCCCCTGTCCTTTGCCAAAACCAGGTCCGAGAAACGCAGACTGCGCTCAATGGTTTAGGGAGAGTCTACCATGCAGAGCCAATGATTAGTATTAGATTTTTAGGTTGGAGAAAGTTCTCGTTGTAATAATTTATCTTGGAGAACAAGAGTTTATTTTTCATTTATCAAGGGCTTAACATTTCCCTCTTAGAAAAAATGCTTTGCGGGATACACTATACCCAGGAAAACACTCACTAACGACATATTTTTGTTTATCAGTTCAAGCTGAAAAGTCCTCTTAGAGATAAAAAAAAAAAACATTTCCAGCACGGGGGTGGGGGTGGGGAGGTCCCATTGGAAAGGCTGTCCCCAGAGTGGAGGATTTAGCCTCCTTTGTATGCGCGGTAATCGCTTCAGCCCTTGCAAGGGGAAGGTTGCCCCTGAGAAGTGTTTTAAAATAAAAGTAAAAAGGATCTCCACCAAAGACATTCTGCTTCCAGGAGGAGCTCCGGTCTGTACTTCAGTGGAAGCCACCTGAGGCTTAGTATTTGGAAACTCAGAGCAGAGAGCACTGGAGAAAAGGTGACTCGAGCGTTGTACTGAGGATCATTTAAAAATTCTGTTTCAATTAGGCTCATCCGGAAAAGAAGAAAAAGAGGAGGGGATGAGAAGTAGCAGAAGGAAGACCCTTTTTAGTAAATGTGGTCAGAAAGTAAGACGCACTTAAAATATTTTCACCCTAATGAAATTTAAATTCAGCTTTTCAAGCCCTAAATTTTACTCTCCTATCAATGTCTCAAATTACAGGCAGGGTGATTCGAGGTTCGGATGATGAAGTCCTGGCTCATCTGGTTCGACCAAAAGATGGTTAACTTTATCCAGAATTCTCTCTTTCAGAATTAGGCATCCTGAATCCTTTTTGATTTTACCGTGTTTACTCAAATTTTAAATGAAAACTTTTTTGCTAGTGAGCCTCACTCTGGGTGACTGAAAGGTTGGTGGGAGGCAAAAAGCTATGTGCAAAAACGTTTGAAAATGAAGCACTCCAGCACATAAGCCCCTTCCTCTGCAGTGCGAGGTTTTCGAATAAATGCAAAAAAAAGAAAAATGCACGAGAGACCTTGCCTAAGAGAAGAAGGTATGTGCCCAGGAATCTCCTCCCTGCGAAGCGCTGACATCTGACACCACTTTGAACCCTGCTTGCAGCTGGTGTTGGACTCGAATTCTCTCCCACCTTGTTCTTGGCCTCTCACTCATCCCTGTGGCCTAGCGCCCCAGGGCCCGAAGGGCCTCTCCCACTGCAGAGGTTGCAAGCAGGGCAGGGGCCAAGTTGGCATCCTTGCCAGGGTTCAATCGGTGTTCAATGAGAAGCCATCAGAAGGTAGTTCTTCAGTGACTTCCGAGGAGGCCGCTTACTGGAGATTTTCTGTTGGCGTGTAACCGGCTTCTGAGAGTTTGCAAATAGTCGCAATTAATTAAATCCCAGCCACGGCGCTCTGGGAGGGGTCCCTGCGTGAGGGAACAGCACTAAAGATGTTTTGGTGGCTTCTGTGGTGCGGTAGCTATGGAAGCATAAGGGTGTGGTGAGAGATTAGGCTGCCGCAAGGCCATTGTACGTTGCCAGATAGAATTATCCTTTGATGTACACTGGGGTCCAAATTGTTTTCTTTCCTTTGATACATTTAAAATTAAGATTCCGTGTTAATCTCCAATTAATTCCAAGATCAAGCTTCTATTTTAGCTCCTTGAACGAGTGATATTGGAATGCTTCAGGGGAAGGGAAGCCAGAATAAAATATTTTCCAATTACATTAAATACCTCGTGGGCACGGTTATTAGGCATTGCTGTAGTAAGTGTGGGATTTTAAGTCAGAATGTTATGATTTAAAATCAGAAATCATTTCAAGTCAGAAATGGAGCACTTAGGATAATAATGTTCCACATTTAAATGGCTACACACACACATACACACACACACACACACACACACACAAAGAGGAAGGCTAGACACTTCTATCAAAAATGAAAGTTGAACTTCAAAAGGAAACAGAGGATCATGAGTCGTGAAATTTAAGAGGATTAAACATTAAGAACGAAAACTCAGGATAGAACAGGTAAGATGCCCACCAGCGGGGAATGTGAAGGTAGGAGAATAGAAGAAGGAAGCCCGCAGGTGACCAGAGCTATTTCCAAGCTGCAATCTGCAGAGAAAATCAGCCTCGCCCCACGTGGGGCTCCTTACAGCCCCTGACAGAGGGTCAAAGGACAGCTGACCTGCACTGGATCCAGGCCAGACTGTGAGGTCAGCTGACACTTAATGAGTCACCTTGTTAGACCTCCCCACGAACTCGTCCCAGGTGTCTGCAGCTGAGCCCTGAAAGAAGATGATTCTTTATAGTAAGGAAATAAAGCTTCTCTGAGTGACTTTTTAGCTATCCCGTGGGATAGGAAAGCAGAGTCATGACCACCAAACGATGCCTGAGATTTGGCCAGCATTTCTCCCAAATGTGTAGGACAGTCATGATTTCCAATACTGTGACCCTTTACCTTCATAAATACAGCAACACTCGTTAGGCCATGGGTCTGAGCAGTAGTTTGGAGGGAAAAAAATGGCCCCCATTCCCATGAAAACCAACCTGCTAATTCAGTCCTTTTACTCTATTTCAAGAAAAGAGTGAACTTGTGTTTTTTGGTCATCATTTTCTGTTTACTGTCATCTGTCCTGGAAGTTGGGTGAAAGCAGGTAATTTCCTGCTTCTTTCTTCCACCTTTAATTAGGGGCCTGAGTCCCAGGTGATGACATCGCGAAGGGTGCTTTACCATCATCAGTGGGTGGCGCAGTGAGTGCGGTGGGGAGCACTCATCTTCACCAGCTCTGAGGGGGCCTGCACCTGTTTTACTGGTTGTTAAATATTTTGAATATTACCTGGTACAAAGACTTCATTTTATGAGACTCCTGGTCACCCAGTGAAGACAACTGTGGTTCAGTGACACACACTATTGGCATCATCGAAAGATTTGGGTTGAGTGCCATCTCTGCCAAGATAAAACAAGATACCAGGTGTGAACACCCGGAGTAAGAGAGTGGGCTCATTTTAGGTGTCACTGTGTATGATGACCCATTCTTAAATATAGTCCTCTTTATGATGTAAACACGGAAAGGAAGCACATTGGAACATTCCAGACAAGGTAACCAGGCTTCTCCAACCAGACTTCTATGCTTGAGTTCCCAGAGCCACTAAGGTCTCATTGGTCTCATTGGCTCAGTGCTAAGATGTAGGCCTATCTGGCCTTAAAAAGTATTCACGGGTCTTCAGAAAATCATTCCTCAAAGTGTGATTCATTGGGGCAGCCTCTCATTGATCTGTCTGCCAAATGCAGATTCTTCGACTCTACTCCAGGTCTGCTGACTTGGAATTTTGAAAGGTGCAGGGCCCAGGGATTTTGTTTTTAAACACTCAAGAGATTTGGATAGACAAATGTAAAGGTAGGAACTACTAGTTCAGTAGCCAAACACTGAAAACCACTCAGCGCTGACATTATATACAGCAGAAGCCAGTTTCTGGATCCCCACATGAACGCTCGCTGCCCAAGTGCTCTATCAATGCGGTTTCTGAAACAATTACTAGAAAAGTGTGCATGTGTGTGTGTTTGAGAGTGTACATGTGTGACTGAGTATTTAGGAGCACACGCAATTGTTTGAGAGAGCCTGTGCGCGTGTGTTTGAGGGGCTGTGTGCAAGCGGTATATGCTTACGCTGCAGAACACACACTACTCTCGGGCCAATCCCTCTGGATTCATGGCAGCATCACTGATTGCATCTGGGTTCCATGACTTTGCCCAGGCCCCTAGAGAACAAAGCTAGACTCGCTCTTGTTAAAGTTGACCCCTATGGATGTAATGAACTTCTAACTAGGATTCACAGTGGAGTGTGTTGAAAAGTTTCCTTTAGCTCACACTAATTTGCATAAGGAGAGCGGCATTAGTTGTAGTTTTATAAAAAGCATCCCAGGGCTCTCTGAGCTTGATGCAGACTGAAATGTGGGCGGCCCAAATCCCTAAAGTTAGCCATATTTTGTAGAGAATTATTTGTCCCCATCTGGCCTCACTAGGCTCACTTGTGCTCACAGGTTCCTGCGGCGTGGCCAGCCTTTCGTTCAAATACATGGGAGCAGAGTCACAGGCCTGCTTCTGCACGACCGATGGCAGCAAATCCTCACTCCTCTTCTAGCTCGCTGTCTGTTCTGTCCTGAGTGACCTGTCTTTGAATTTCCGTTCAATTCAGTTTGATTTAACAAACATTTATTCCGAACCATCTAAGTCCCAGGCACCATCCTAGGTGCTATTTGTGTTTGCAGCTAGGGTGGAGAGGGTCCGGGAGACAGATGAGCAAGGGTAGGAATAGCCTACCCTCAGACAATCCCAACCATGGACAGCCCATGAAACAGCTACACAAGTAACTCTCTAGTACTCAAAATGTAAGGGGGCACCTGAGTGGCTCAGTTGGTTAAGTGTCCAACTTCAGCTCAGGTCATGATCTCATAGTTTGTGAGTTCGAGCCCCACGTCGGGCTCTGTGCTGACAGCTCAGAACCTGAAGCCTGCTTTGGATTCTGCATCTCCCTCTCTCTCTGCCCTTCCTCTGCTCGTGCTCTGTCTCTATCTCTCTCTCTCTCATAAATAAACATTAAAAAAAAAGGGTAAGGAATGCTAAACTACTCATTTTCCCAAAGCTTAGAGAGAGGGGAAAATAGTTTTCTTAGGAAGTTCAGGGAACTGCAATTGATCAAAGTCTGGAAGGAAGCTAAATGTTTTGAGCATAATTTCTTTGGGTCTCAAATTATCCCAGACATGTCTTTAATTCTGTGATACTGCTGGACATAAAGCTATAACTAGATTGTATTGGGCATGGATTACTATATATATAGTATATGTATATATACATATAGTAATCTTATAAATACATATATATACATATATATTACTATATATATTCATTTAGTCCTCACAACATACATATATATACTATTTATAGTATACATACATATATATACATACTATATATGCTATATATAGTAATCCTATATATACATACATATATTACTACATATGTACATTTAGTTCCCACAACAGCCTTGTATTAATTATAAACACTGTTATTACCCCCATTTCTGAGATGAGGAAGTTGAGGCAAAGAGAGACAAAGCAACAGATCCCCAAGGCCACATAGCCAGTAGGCAGGCGAAGCAGGTTTTGATCCCAGGCTGTCTAACTCCAGAGGCGGCAAGCTTAAACACCATGCTCAAATGCACACACATTTATATTTCATGCCACCAACCACTTACCCTTCACTTTTTCTGCCGACACAAATATTTTTCTATCTAATGTAGCATCCTTCTTATTTTCCTTCAATAGGTTTATTGTTTGGCGAGAAGAGTGACAACAGATTTTTAAATGATTCATTTTGTTCTTAATCCCAATATTTTGTAGGTAGTCACAGAAGTCGCAACCTGAAGAAGGCACGTCGAAAGTGAGTTTCTCCTGTATGCTGCTGGTGTATTGTCCCAGGGGCCCGCTGAGGGACAGTCAAAGGAGAAGTCCCACCGAAGAGGGCAAGGCTATGAATTTTTAAATCTAGACAAACATTAGTGAAGATACTATAAACGTGTGTCTAACTGCTTCTGTCTAAATATGACTCCTGCCCAATGGCTGCTAAGTCCTCTTTGGGCCTTCTTAACGATTTCAACTCCTGCCTAAGGAAGGCAACACTTCCCATTCAGATCCTCTCAGACCTTTGTGTTCTTAGACACTCACGAGTGCGAAGTTAACAGCCGGGAAGTGAGCACCACAGTGAGCACGTCACGGGCACGGACAGTCTCAGGAATCAGACAAAATAGGAGTCACACCCTGGCTTCGCCACTTGCCAGCCGCGCGCCTGTTCAATCTCTCTGCACCTCGGTTTACACCTCTGTGAAATGGAGATGAGAATATCTCCCTGACAGGATTTTTTTTGTGAGAATTGAAGAAACGAATGTTTACAAAATGCTTAGCGTAGTGCCTGCCATGTTGTAAAGAAACCATAGTTCTGACTTTTGTGCTGTGCTTAGATTGGGGAAAGCAGAAGCTGAGGTACTCTGAGGGTCGAAGGGAAGAGATCAAAAGCAAAGAGCTCGGAAGTGAGGGCTCCACTGCAACTGTGCCTGGCCCTTTGACTCTGTTTCCGCATCCGGGCCAGGAAAATCGTTGCATTTGTTAAAGCAGAACACTTAAGGGAAGAAAAGCTGGGCAGTCATGCTGGGAACAACGGCACAGGGGCCCCAGATGTTCTCCGTACCCCAGTGCCCAACCCACACCCACGACGCCTCCCTGGCTGACCTTCGTCCCACACTTCATGGGGTTCCTTCTCTGAGGGGTCTGGGGGCTTGGCCCCTGCTTTCACTTCACCAGTCGGCCACGCCAGCTTCCCTCACACCACCCCCTGTCCCAGCCACACACAGATGTGCTATCCATGTCCCTTGAGACTTCCTCCCTGACCCATGGGTTACTTAGAAGTGTGTGGTTTAATTTCCAAACATCTTTCTATCGTAGATTTCTAGTTTAATTCCACAGTGGTCTGAGAACACGTTCTGCGTGATCTCCATTCTTTTAGCTTTATTGAGGTTTGCTTTATGGTGCAGGATATGGTGTCTGTTAGTGAATGTCCCATGTGCACTAGAGCAATATCCGCTGTTAGAGACAGCAGTCTATATCAGTGAGGTCCAGTGGCTGGCTAGTGCTGTTCAGGCCATCTAAATCCTTCTTTGTTTTCTGTCTGTTCTACCAATTACTTAGAGAGGGGTGTTGAAGTCAGCAGTTATAATTGCACATTTGTCTATTTCTTCATTTACTTCTGCCGGGTTTTGCCTCATGCATTTCAAACCTTTATGATTAGCTGCATACACATATAGGGTTATGACTTCTTGGAAAATTGGCTTCTTTATTATTGACCCCTGATCATCTTTGTGATTCTGCAGTCTACTTTGTCTGAAATTGGTATAGTTACTCCAGGTTTCCTTTAGTTACCATTTTCATGTTATATCTTTCTCCATTTTTTTTTTACTTTTAATCTTAGTCTTTACATTTAGAGTGGCTTTGTTATAGAGGGCATGTAATTGGGTCTTGCTATTTTACTCAGTCTAAATCTCTGTCTTTTGGGGCACCTGGGTGGCTCAGTAGGTTAAGCATCCAACTTCGGCTCAGGTCATGATCTCACGGTTTGTGGGTTCAAGCCATGCATCGGGCTCTGTGTTGACAGCTCGGAGCCTGGAGCCTGCTTCGGATGCTGTGTGTCCTCTCTCTGTCCCTCCCCCGCTCCCACTCTGTCTTTCTCCCTCCCAAAAATAAGTAAACATTAAAAAAATAATTTAAATCTCTGTCTTTTAACAGGTATGTTTAGATCATTCACATTTAAGTGATTGTTGGTATCAGAAATTCCACCATCTTGCTAGCTGTTCTCTCTCTAGGGTACTAGTTCTTAGTTCCTATGTCCTCCTTTTCTACCCAAAGAAAAGCATTTTTATTATTCCATTTTACCCCTTATTTTGACTTATTATATATATCTCTTTTTTTAGACTTTTTAAGTGATTGACTAGAATTCTAATGTAATTTTCAGTGATAAAAATTTTGATCATTTTGTATTTCCTAAGTTTGGAGAAAGCTATATAGTTTTCTTACTGAAATGCTCTTTGAAATATTTTAGTTAAAATAGCTAGAATTTAAATAGAATATTGCAGTATGGAATAGCATTTTCATTTGAATAGAATTTTTTTTAAATGTTTATTTATTTTTGAGAAGGTGGGGAGAGCACTGAAAGCACGCTCTGTGCTACCAGAACAGAGCCTGATGTGGGGCTCAAACTCATGAACTGTGAGATCATGACCTGAGTCGAAGTCAGATGCTTAACTGAGCCACTCAAGTGTCCCTTGAATAGAATTTCTAAATATGCATTTCACTTGTAGCCAATGAACTAACACACACTTTAAAAAAAAAAAAAGGAAGATTAAATCTGGATGAATGAAAATACTGTTTTGTATTTTTATGCAATAAAAACTATACAAAAAGGAAAATGCACTGAAGTTTTAATTTGTTCAACTTAATTCTTTTGAAAAAAGTAGCCGAAAATTATTGAATTTTGCTCATTTGTAAAACTGTGGAGAAATTTTCCCTTCTAGAAAAGCAGTTCTTCTTCTTGTTTTGGGACCACAACCCCTTTGAAAATTTGATGAACAATACCTAGAAAAACACATACGCTCATCTACACAGCAAATTTTGCTTATAATTTCGGGGAATTTGCTGAATCTCTTAAGAGTCTCGGGATCCCTAGTGAGGAACACCTGCCCTAGAGTAAGTAGTGAACGTTTTCAACAAGTATTTTGATGTAACCATATATCTTGGTATGTAGGCCAAATAGCAGAAGTATCAGGTTTGACTCAAGCATCTCGAGCAGGTCAATAGAAACTCTTGTCCTCTTAAACTTTCTGTTTAAGCAATCGCAGATCCAGGTCATACCCAGGTCTAGCTCTTTAATTTGTCACCTGCCCAGTCTCTAATGTGGCAGCACTGTGGCCTCTACAATGGTAAAGGAAGTTCAGATGGTTAGTCTAAATGCCCACCATACCCAGATTGTGTTTGTCTCCTTTCATGCTATAAGATAGAATTGTCTCAGGCATAATTGCTTAAATTGTGATTATAAACACCAAGGCAAATTTTTCCATGAGCAAATTGTGACACCAATATCAAAACTATTTTCAGTAGAAAGAGAAAGAGATGTTTCAAGCAACAATTGCTTATATTTTTAAAAGAATAATCTCCTAGGGCACCTGAGTGGCTCAAGTCAGTTAAGCCTCTGGCTCTTGATTTCAGCTCAGGTCATGATCTCACAGTTTATGGGATGGAGCACCACGATGGGCTCTGAGCTGACAGTGTAGAGTCTGCTTGGGATTCTCTCTCTCCCTCTCTGTCTGACCCCTGCCTCTCTCTCAAAATAAATAAATAAACATTAAAAAAGATAGTCTCCCATTTATACTTAAAAAATCAGAATCACAAAGCATTTAATGGCCATGAGTCCCAAAGAATCTACTAAGTACTTCTCCCTTATTCTTCTGCCAGGTTCTGAAATCTTACTCCAATATAATACCCTCCTGGGTCAGTCAAAAAAGACTTATTTGATTCCTCTCAGTAAAATTTTTTAAACAAATAACACCATTAACTTTATCCATTCCTCCACGAATACATCTCCATTGGCTTGTATTTCATTTTTTCCTTTCATGTATTTGTCTCTTTTAGTGATTCAGTAAAATCCATATCTTCAAGATATTTATATCATCTGCAAAGGAGTCCCACTTGTCTCCCAATTAACATAATGCCATATAGAAATATCTTTAGTATTTTCATATATAGATGATAGATCATATTTTTCAATATAGATATATTTACATTCTTAATAGTAAAAAATAATGGAGTATTTATATAACCAGATTGAATGGAACTCTTTGGAAACAACCATTAATGAGCTGGTTGACATGGCCTGGAAACTCACACTGGCAGCCAAGAAACTCCCTTGGATTTAGTAGGGTTATTCCTGCATTTTACCTGACTTATCGTGCTTATGTCTCTTCCTTTAGCAAATTGGAATTCTATTATTTAAAAAAATTTTTTAGTGTTTATTTATTTTTGAGAGAGACAGAGTGTGAGCAGGGGAGGGGCTGAGAGAGAGAGGGAGACACAGAATCCGAAGCAGGCTGCAGGCTCTGAGCCGTCAGCACAGAGGCCAACGAGGCGCTCAAATGAGTAAGCCACGAGGTCATGACCTGAGTCGAAGTCAGATGTTTAACTGACCTAGCCACCCAGGTGCCTAGGAATTCTATTATTTTTAAATCTTCCATACCCAGGGGTGCCTGGGCAGCTCAGTCAGTTGAGTGTCCGACTCTTGATTTTGGCTCAGGTCATGGTTTATGGGTTCAAGCCCCATGTCAGGTTCCACACAGACAGTGTGGAGCCTGCTTGGGATTCTTTCTCTCCCTCTCTCTCTCTGCCTCCCTCACTTGTGTGTCCTCTCTCTCTAAAAATAAATAAATAAACTTTAAAAAACTTCCATATCCTTGGACAAAATATGATATATAAACATTGCCTTTCATCTTGCATAAAGGTTCTTAGAAACAAAACAAGTGACATTTATAATGATAAAACAAAAACACAACGCTCTTTTCCAAATTTCCTAGATAAAAATGAGAAAACTTCATTTCCAGAATGTGTTAAAGGAATGCTAAAGGAACAAAAAGACATCCTTTCTTGAATGTTTATGTCTTTTCAGCGTTCTTTGAAATAATCAGAATGTCAAGACTTCGGCATTTCTAAAGGTACTCTAACAAGATAGTTTTAATTCCTCTTTATTCTTTGTAATAGTTTATACTCTACAAAAGATAAGCTTCTCTTTCGCTATCGACTTTTCTTTTCCGCCTGATAAACAATGATACTTTTTAATGTGTTTCCAAAGAAGCTAAAATGAACTTAGATCAATTTCAGTGACTTCCTTATTTACACGTCATTCTCATTAATGATATCCTCAAAACTACCATCCAACACAGCTCCTCTATTCACCTCCGCCTTCTCCTCTGGCGTGACCCTCTTCTCTCTAAATAGTAGCCCTTTTTAAATTGCTTGGCAACATTAGTAAGACTTGTTTTCTCTTAGCGGTAAGGAAAAAAATACATTCCTGGTTTGATTCTGTTGTTCTGAATAAAATCAGACCTAGAAAGCAAATGCACGATTAAAACCTGATGCATGATTTTCTCCTTCAGTTCTTCCCCCTAAAATGAGGTGTTGCATGAAATTTCTGATGTTCCAAGTTTCCCAAGATTATAGTGTTATAGTAAAAGCCTCAATGAAATACCTAATACACTGACTTCAGGGTAGAGCAGGCCACTCGGGAAGGTTAGCCACCCCGAGAGGTAGCCGCTGACAACCTTGCCCAGGCTCGTAAGTGGCTGGGGTGCCCATCGAGAGTCATTTATCTAATAGTTCTGCCAACAGCTGCAAGTTCAAAGAAAGCTATTCTTTTTCCTACGGCACCACCACAAAGTTCCTCACTTTTTGCATATTCAAGGATCACAGTGTAAAGGAAAATAGAGAGAGGGGAAGAAAGGAGGAAGACATACCTATGAAGACAGAATTTGAAGTGGGAACAAGACCAAGATCTTGGCTGAAGTGAAATAATCTTGTGGATGAGTGAAGAACAAAGGTCAGAAGGGGAAATTTTGGGCATTTTCTACCCTCTAACAATTTGGGGGTTGGATGGAAGGTTTTGCATCATCTTCTTGACCTGTACATATTCCTCATAAGTTAAAAACGTCTTTGTCATAGATAAGCTTAACATTTTTTTTTGATGTTATCAAATGTAATTATCTTTTCTTCCTTTCATGGTTTCTGGGCTTGTGTCCTATCTAGAAAGGCAGGGCTCATTTCATTCATTCCATAATTATAAATAAATTCAATGATATTTTCTTCTAGTAGTTTATTTTTAATATGACAACATTCGATCTAGGTTTAGTTTGTGAAAGTTGGAAAACTTATCTTTCTTTTTCTTTAATATAGATATTTTTAATGTTTACTTATTTTTGAGAGAGACAGAGCAGGAATGGGGGAGGGACAGAGAGAGAGGGAGACACAGGATCTGAAGCAGGATCCATGCTCTGAGCTGTCAGCACCGAGCCTGACACAGGGCTCAAACTCACTCACTGTGAGATCATGACCTGAGCCAAAGTTGGACGCTCAACTGACTGAGCCACCTAGGTGCCCTGAAAACTTATCTTTATTAATGTAATTTCATTTCAGTGCAAATTCCATGCAATTCACACCTGAATCAATCAGTCATGGACTATTTACTAACCGCCTACTATGAACCAAGCCAGTGAGAGATCCAAAAGAAATATAAAACAATGGTGGTTAATTTCAAACAAGTTACACTGTGCTTCGGAGAAAGAACTACCACCCTGAGACAGTTCCGGGACCAGATAGCATATAACTAAGTACCAAATACTGAGTGCCTAGAATTGGTGTGGAAGCTCAGAGGAAGGAGCAATCTACCTAGGCTGCAGTTGTTAGGGAAGTCTTCGTAGGTAAGATGGGGCTAAAGTCATATATGCATTTCCCCAAATGCTAAAACAGAAAGCTATCATCTTTGGGCACACATGCATGTGTGTGTGTGTGTGTGTGTGTGGTTTAGGTGGGCACCCGGTTTTCACAAAACAACTCAGCTGTTGGGAAAATATACCTGCCACAGACTGAATAACATTTAGGTGCTTCCTTGCAGATTTGAGTCAGGGTTTTAGAGCTAGAAGGAAGTAGCCATGTGGCAAGGGTAGTGGTGGGAAATACGTGCCCTCGGGAGGAATATTTGCCTGGGAGTCTTACCATCTGCAGGACCTGCTAGCTCCTCCTGCCCACCCTGCAGAGCATCCCTGGGGTTTTGCCACCCTGATTCCGCCAGGGAGTTCTGCCAAGCGTGTGTGGGCATCCCCTTGGGGGCCTCTGTCTGCGAGGGACTGGCTGCTGCTTCCCTTTTCCCACGACTCCAAAGAGTCAACCACCCGGCTAACTCTTAACCAGCCCAGCACATCCTCAGGAAAGTGAAGAGCAGTGAGCAACACCTTAGTACACTACTTCTGCAAGTCTGTTATGGCCTGTGGGAATAAAAGTTGGTTCAGTCTTTGGAAGGGGTGGAAGAGACATGGATGGGTATATCAATATATCTATAGCAATAGGTATACTGGTATATTTTTAAAGTCTTATGTTTTCACATACCCTTTGATCCAACCATTCAGCTTCCAGGAATATCCTATTTATTTCTTTATGTAACTTTTTGTTAATGTTTATTTATTAACCAGAGAGAGCACATGCTAGCATGTGCAAGCGAGAAAGGGGTAAAGAGAGAGGGAGACAGAAGATCCAAAGCGGGCTCTGTGCTGACAGCAGAGAGCCTGATGTGGGGCTCAAACTCACGAACCGTGAGATCATGACCTGAGCCAAAGTTTGATGCTTAACTGACTGAGCCACCCAGATGCCTCTCCTATTTATTTATTTAATTAAAACATAGTGGTCACTGTATGGCAGGTACTGTTTTAAGTGCTAAAACTTAATTCATTTAATCTTCATAACAATCTTTTGAAATAGGCACTATCATTTTACAGGTAAGGAAAATGAGATGCAGAGAGGTTAAGCCACTTGTCCACGGCCACCAGCCAGTGTATGGCAGAGCCAGCATTTAAACTCATGCTGTCTGAGTCCCAGAGTCCTGGGAGTTAACTATATGCACTATACTACCTGTGATGGTTAATGTCATGCATGTGTCAGCCTGACTGACCATACAGTGCCCAGATTAAACATTATTTCTGGGGGTGTCCGTGAGGGTGTTTCCGGATAAGATTAGTATGTGAATCGGAGGATATGGTAAACTAGATCGTCTCCGCTATGTGGGCCAGTAGGTGGGCACGTACAGTTTGCTGAGGGCCTGACTGGAACAAAAGGCAGAGGAGGGAGGAATTCTCCCCTCCCCCTTGCTTCTTTTTTTCTGCCTCACTTACCAAGCTGGGACATTCCATCTTTTCCTGCCTTCGGACTAAGAGGCTCCCCTGGCTTCAGGCCTGCAGACTCCGAATTGCATCCCTGTCTCTCCTGGGTGTGCAGCGTGCAGATGGTAGCCTGGGGGACCTCTCAGCCTCCACAGCTGGGGTAGCCAATTCCTCATAACAAATCTCCTCCTATATATTATATACAGAAAACCAACAGGAGATGTAGAGCGCCCCCTTGAACAAGATGGGTTTGAACTGTGCAGGTCCACATACTTGTGAACTTTTTTCTATAAACATAATACAGGACTGTAAACATATATTCTCCTTTTAGTGATTTCCTTCCTAATATTTTTTTTCTCTAGCTTACGGTATTCTAAGAATATGGTCTATAATACATAAAGCATACAAAATTATGTGTTAATCAACTGTTATGTGACCGGTAAGTCTTTGGGTTGATAGTAGACTGTTGGCACTTAAGTTTTCGGAGAGTTAAAAGTTATAGACAGATTTTTGAATATATGGAGGTCAGTGCCCCAACCCCCATATTATTCAAGTGTCAACTGTATATGTCTCTGCTATTGGTTCTGCTTCTCTGGAGAACCCAAATAATACACAGCCTGCGTGGTCAGCCTGGACGCACACAAAGATTTAGCCATGAGGCTGTTCACGCAACACAAATTAATGCCTAATTAATTAATTCATTAAGTGGGCCAATCCCGGCCCCTCCTCCCTTTCCAAATGGAGGGTAAAAACACATCCATGAGTCATGAAATACAGTTAGTGGATTGGGACCAGAATTTCTTTAATAAAATGATACAGAAAAGAATAGAAATGAGCAGAAAGTGAGTTTTGTTTCACGACATTTTTGTCACTTCTTTGTGTGAGCACAAGCACACACGCCCTGGTGAATGCCAAATCAGAGTGCTGCGTACTCACTGTGCGCTGCAGTAAGAAAGGTTTAAAAGGCACCAGGCTGCCAGGAAAAAAAAATCAGAGAAGGAATTATATGTGTGTTGAGTTCGTTTTTTAAAATACTTGCAAAAAGTTGTCTGACAACTTTAACTGATTATTAAATAGATTATTAATAGATATTATGATATAGATATATAATAGAATGCTACCATGAAACTAAAATTATATTGTAGGAAAGTACTTAGTGACATAGAAATATGTGCAAGATATAGAGATGAGGGGGGAAATCAGATTATAAAATAGCATGTGTAATATACATTTGAAAGGATATATATGTACATACACACAAATGACCATAAAGGATATTTACCAAGATGTTTCTTTTTTTAAAGTTTTTTTTTTTTTTAATTTATTTTGAGAGAGAGAGAAAGTGGGGAAGGGGCAAGGAGGGGCAGACAAAATCCCAAGCAGGCTCAGTGCTGTCGGCGCAGAGCCCGATGCAGGGCTCGGACTCACAAATTGTGAGATCATGACCTGAGCCGAAGTTGAGTCGGACGCTTAACTGACTGAGCCACCCAGGCACCCCAAGATGTTTCTTGATGTGGACTTGTGAAAAAAAAATTCTTCTGTCCATCTGCATTTTCTGCAATTAATGTAATTATTTTTACAAGGTATATCTTTATATAAAATAAGATATATTATATATATGTGATTATATAAGGATAGTATAAACATAAAGAAAACAACAAATATGAAGAATTCTAGCAAACAATAAAAATAAAGAATCTTTGTAAATAGTAATAATTAAAAGGACAAACTATCCAATGAAAGAGTGGGCAAAGCATGGAAACAGATCATTCAAACATACTAAGTGCTGCTCAACCATAACAGTGATGAGAGAAATGCAAATTAAAACAAGAATAAGATAAAAATATTTTTTTATTGGTTTTGCAAACCGTTACCCCTACCCCATGAAAACCACTCTAAGAAAATCCAATATCTAACAACCTGAAGTTTCAGAATGGAAATGAATGAGTGTCCACCTTACAAAGGAGTCGGCACACTGTAAATACCAAACTTGCTCAGGGCACTTAATATGTACTTTTATTTCTGCTTCAGATTCCAGGGGCCAGGGGTCAGAAAGACTGAAACACTGGGATTGATTAGTAGCCCTACAATATCAGGAAATAAATCATTAAGTGAGGTACAGAGGTTTCTCCAAAAAAGTACAAAACCTTCGAATACAGATAAAAAGATAGTGTTTATCAACATAATATTTTTTCAATGCTCATTCTACACACACATACACACACACACACACACACACACACATTAATCTCTTACTATGCCTTATTTAATTCCTACAACAATTTTATGAGTTTTAGTTACTCCTTTAGCCCCATTTTTACTATTAGGCACCTGAGGCTAGAGCAGGTTAAGTAACCTGCCCTACAGACAGGTAAGTGGAAGAGATAGGATTTGAGCCCAGATCTGAACACCTCCACAGGGTACAATCCCAGCCACTTGGATAGTTTCCCACATTGAAACCTGGTGGTTGGTTGTGCATGATGCTAATTTGGGATGCCGTTTTTTTGGTTAGAGGATTTCAAAGAAAGGTGTGGGGATTATTGGTAATGGATATAGGTTCTCTTAAGTTTCCAGTGATTGTTTCTTAGAGTACACATTTA
This sequence comes from Paguma larvata, assembly GCA_030068075.1. Lineage (NCBI taxonomy): Eukaryota > Metazoa > Chordata > Mammalia > Carnivora > Viverridae > Paguma > Paguma larvata. The sequence continues at coordinate 4,414,648 of CM057827.1, forward strand.
TAAAACAGTCATGATTGGGTTTTTTTTTGTTTTTTGGTTTTTTTTGCTGATGAAAATTTGAATGTCATCAAACACAATGTGTCTTGTTCTGGCAAGAATTCTTCGTTAATGTGCACGGTAACAAGGGAAGACTCTATTGTGGTCTTTTTCTATGCTGACATAATTCAAATAAAAATACACTGAAATCATTGTCCTGGGCTCTTTCTGCAACTTTATAAAATATGGTTATTATCCTATTTTTGGCTCACCAACTTCTTAGCATTATAAATGTTACAAGATAGTCATCAGAATTATGACAATAAGAATAATGACAAAAACAGGGGCACCTGGCTGGTTCAGTTGATGGGGCAGGTGAGTCTTGATCCTGGGTTGTAGGTTTCAGCCCTGGGTTAGGTGTAGAGATTACTTTAAAAAAAATCTTAAAAAAAGAATAATGATAAAAAATAATTATATTAATAATGCTAATGCACTAAGGGAAACAACGATAATCGAGTGCGAAGTCTGTCTATTGAGAGAGATATTTTGGAATGGAATATGAACTTCAGGTTTTTTTCTGATATCATTTTTGGGAGATAAGACCTATCCGGGCAGGACCCAGTGACTAGAAAATATGAATCACTTTTTTTTGAGAGAGAGAGAGGGCGCAAATGAACAAAGGGCAGAGAGAGAGAGAGAGAGAAGCAGGGCTCACCCAATGCAGGGTTCATGCTCACCCAATGTGAGGCTTGAACTCACCCGATACGGGACTCGAACTCACAAACCATGAGATCATGACCTGAGTCAAAGTCAGATGCTAAATGGCTGAGCCACCCAGGCGCCCCTGCGACACTTTTAATGAGACACAAGACACATTTGGCCATTCTCAATGATTTCTGACAGTAAAGTCATTTAGCACGTGTGTCCTTTAAATAAATATTCCATTTTTGCAGTCGAAGTGGTGTGCTCTACCGTCGACTAATGTCTTTCATAGACACTCATTTCTCGGATTGTCTTGCTTGACCTACCGTCTTTTCCCCTTTGTCCCGATTTTTTCATTATTTTATCTTATCCATTTTATAAACCAGCGTAAAGAATTTGGGGAATAAGACTGAGATAAATACACGTACAAAGAGTCGAACAGACTTTCTCATCCTGTAAGACAGCCTGAATTTTTTCCCCGTCGACAAAGAGTTCCAGGTCAAATGGCTTAGCTAATGGCTTATAAGTGGCCTCAAAGTGGGAGTCAGGGATTAAGGTCTCAGGTGCTGACATGATGACAGCAGGCCACATCTTCATATCCCAGAGAATTGAGCCTCATTGTCCCTGTGGTCATTACTGCCTCCTTCCTTCTCTTACAACTGTCATTGTCATCTCAATCAAGCCCAGTAGAATGTGGTCACTGGAGAAAAGTGGGGAGAGTGGGAAGTTCAGGGCAGAGCAGAGGATGAGTTTAGTTTGTGCTCTGCACAGACAACCCTTTTCAACATAAAATCTCCTTTGTCCTATATTTTTTATTGGGGCTTCTGAAAGTAATAATGATACTTCAGTTACCTGTCTGGTGATAACACAGGGTATATTTCCTTCTAGATTTTAAACACACACGTGCACAGAGACATAAGGGACTATGCCATCACATCCAGCTGCATTTAAAGATTTTCCCAATAATCAGTTCACAACGGGCGATTAAGTAGTTGTTAAATACACTTTGAGTGAATCTGCAAGGGCAAAGGAAGCATTTTAACCCACAATAATATCATAGCAGCTAAGTAGGTAAATAAAAGAAAACAAAGGAAAATGAAATTAGATAATTACTAAGATTTCTTCTTCCATGGTTTCTGCTACTCATCGGGTCCTGCAGGGTGGAGGGACGACCACAGTTTACGGCCATTGTTTGTGTCCCCGGGGCTGCAGCAGTGGTGGCAATATGACGCAGAACACCAGCTCGGCCAGGATGTGGCTCCGGTTCACTGTCCTCAGCACTGTGCTGGGACAGAAGCGAACAGTACAAATCACCATAAGAAAAGGATGTTTTTATATTCTGGACTGGTGACCGGCCACACACAGGGCAAGAGCGGCTGGAGCTAAGAAGCTCCCTTCAACATCGCTGCTGCTTCAACTCTTCTTTTTTTTTTTTTATCTTTGTATCCCCCCCGCCCCCAACCCCAGTCCTAAGAACGGGAGATCAAATTCAGTGTTGAGCTAATAGAGAGAGGGAAGGCAAGAGGTTAAACCAAACAGTTAACTGTGTCTCTTCAAAACTGACATTTAATACAGGGTGTAAATCACTAGGGGAGCCTGTTATTCCTTCAGGAATGCAATTACATAGGGTCAAATAAAACATGAAAGAAACCAACAAGTTTTAAAATGTAGCATGTTCTCAAAAGTAGGCAAGAAGGAATGTGAAGCAGTTCAAATATGCTAACACTCCCTGCTGTCCTATAGGAGCGGATTACAAGGAGAGGTTTCTGCTCTTTAATGATTATGTGGTTAAGCACGGGTATGGGAGCACATTGCCCAATCTGGCTGTTCCCCACGGGACCCTCAGCTCCCCAGAGCTCCCTGCATTCATTCAAAGCAGGTGGAGGCTCTGCCGTTCGGCCCATCCCCATTACAGTCCCATTACCAGCCCTGCCCTCCACTTAACACTTTTCAAAAGTGTTTATATGGCTGGACAGAACACACTGTGGGTATTTTCTTCTGTTTCACTCATTCATACAAAAAAAAAAAAAAAACACCAGGAGAATCCTTATTCTGTAACTTCAGAAAGACAAAAAATAATGTTGGACTTCTGCTAAAGCCTTTCTAATATTTGTGGCTACTTGTAAATTGTGTAGGTGCTAAATTACTTCATGGGGAGGTGGAAGGTGCACTTACGTTTGTATTCTGGGAAGTGTCTGTTAACAGTTCAGTGCATTTCAAACGGTTCGATGCCTGAAAAGTTGGGGTTACCTCACCCTCAGTTTAACATCCTCATGAACTAGGGGTGACCAACTCGCTCCACTTTACCCACTGCTCTCTTGGCTCTAGCACTGAACGTCCCCTAGCCCAAGAAACTTCTCGTTCCCCAGCAAACCAGGCTGGCCGGCCATCCTATTCCTCACAGATAGTACATGTTCTATCCTTGCCCCTGTGCTTCTAGCCCTGTGTGCATCTCAGGTGTGTATCCTGGGCACGTGTGCAAATAGGCACACACTTGACAGGCGAGCAGAGTCTGAATTAAACAGAATTTGTCATTAGTAATTTCTTTAAAGTCTTGCTTTTAAGCATATGCAACAGCGTGGTAGAAACTGGGTATAGATTGTGAGGAGAGGGGGTGGCTGGTAGGGGACACTGGGATCACTACTAAACTAATTATAAAAGAATTCAAACAAAACAGACAGGTCAGCTGGTTCAGATTCCTGTATAATCACTGACTTTTTATAAGCTGGTTCTCACTTCTCCAAGAAAAATACAGTTTCAAATGAGTTGGGACTCAAACTTGATTTTCCTTATCTTGCTTACAAAGTGTATCATACTACCAAGCTGGCTTCTCAGAGTCTAAATCCAAAGGGTGCAGATTCTATCTGGTTGGTTGAAGCTCCCAAGGGAGCTTCTTCTCCCCCAACTCCCTCCCCTTCATTCCCCCACCCCCAACCAGGCAATGGTGGCCACAGGCTGGTCCTTTAGAATCCCGCCCAGGAGAGGCAGCTATCCAGGTCAAGCTCACTGACTAGCAGGTACCGTGGGGTACGTCTCTGAGGTACACAATTTCCTGAGTTTCTTGCCACATAAGCAGTTCTACATGCTCCCAGGGCTTTCCAGAAAGCCCCTGGCAACCCCACAGACTTCGTGGTTGCTCCGGCATAAAAGATGTACCGTTTTGACTGTAAGTTGAGTTAGGAAATCTTGGGGCTCAGATGAGCTCCTGAGAGCAACTGAACTGAGCAGATCCCAGACTAGAGTAAAATTTAGTTCATCTTACCCAACTAGGTCCTTTGGCTCTTTCATTGACTCTTCTCCTGACAGTGCAGGTGGAAATCTATGTGTCCCAAAAGGATTCATATTCATTCTCTTTCTCAATCTCTCTCTCTCTCTGGCTATTTTCTTGTTCTGTTGAAAGATGCCAAACTGATACATTCACCAGAAATAATACAAAATAAAGTGAAAAGTAATTATAATTAAAGTTTTCTCTTCTGACTTCTCATGTAAACCTCTTACCTCAGAACCTCTCCTTTCCTGTGCTTCGAAAACTTGTCTGTCCAGATCAGATACGCTATAAGCATCAGTCTCAAAACTTAGTCAAATGCAAAGAAACTGGTGGTAGACAGGACAAATAATGGCACAAAGACTAAAGGACTAGACCTGAAAGAGGTAGAATGTGCCTCCCTGCAATTTTCAAATGAGCACGAGGTATGCACTGGGGGGACAGAACCTGGGCTTGGGAGGCAAACAGATCCAGGTTTGAATTCCAGTCCAGGCACTTACTAGCTATGCGATCTTGGACAAGATACTTCACTGCTGTAAATTTCAGTTCCTCACCTGTGCCGTGGGGATCATTCTAGTTTTAGTGTGAGGATAGGAAATAACATCTACAAATCACTCAATACGTAGGTGATGCTTAATAAGCAGCTTTCACTACCGTGGCGATGGATTTCACAGGAAAAAGTGACCCTCTCCACCAGCCCGTAGTGCCCTCCTTGCTTTGACCCCTGGGCTTCTCCCCTAATGGACATCTCGAGGAACTCTGAGCTCTTAATCTCAGCCTTCCACCCACGCTCCCTAACTGGCCTCAGGCAAATCACTTATCTGCCTCAATTACTTCATCTGTAAAGAGAAGGATAATAATATTTACCTCCCTCAGAGGAGTGTTGGGAGAATTAATGAATGCTTGCAATGTACCCTGAGATCTACAGATGAAAGGCGGTGTAGAATCACAAAGTATTATTATAAATATCAGTGTTATTTTGACACATTTGCATGCATGCATGTGTGAGCAAATTTGCACCTAGGGCACTGGATGAGAGTATGTGACTTTTAAGTATCCTCCTGTGAGTCCCCCTGGCAGCCCATGGATATTGATGTCTGTGTAATTTATACGTAATAAAACAATTGGTCCCAGAATAAGAATTTGCTCAGAAAGAGAAGCACTGCTTTGAGCAGCTGGTATAAAGCCAACCATAGTTTATGGTTAAGTGTTTTCTAGAAGCTTCTTTGGCCAATGCCATTGACTGGCCAGCGACTTTGTGATCAGCTCCCTAAAAAGCAGCGAAATGTTATTCTCAGACTTCTCTATCCACCAGCTCGGAAAAACCACCTTGAGCCTAGAAGCGTTTGTTCCTGAGCTAACTGTATCTGCTTGCAAAACATGCGGTCCTAAAATCGGATTGCAAAGAAACACCTCTTCCGACCCACTTCACAGCCGTGTCCTCTCCCTTCCACATCAGCAGCGCCACGCTCCAGCTCTTGCTGCTCCTCTCCTCTTTCCATTAAGGCTCCTGCTTCCTCCCGCTGGTCCCTGCTCCCCACTGGCTGCTTTCCCTCCCGTTAAGTGGTGTGCCGTAACCTTACAACAGCATCCACCATAATACCACATCATGTAGCTCCCCGGAGACCACTTCTGTGACCTGTGCTTTTAGAAATAAAAGTACAACAAAAGTAAGAGCAAATGGAGGTTACGCGAGGAAGCGAGGAAGTTAAAATTCCCTCGTGCCCCGGGACTGAGCCCTCGGCTACCATTCCTGCCGGTGTGAAGATGTGGCCTCCTCCTTTGATTCTGGATACAGAGTAGCATACGGGCGTGAGCAAGACATATGTCTGGTCTCCACCGTAAACCTTTGCAGCCTGGCAAGAAACAGCAAGGCTTATTCCAGACCCAAATTCTCATTCCTGCTACAGCCATCATAAACGCCTGCCGACACCAAAGAAGAACAAGGCTGTAATCCTCATAAAAGAACATTTTTGAGCCCTGGAAACCAAAGAGGGATATGAATGCCAGCTTTTAAACTGGCATTCCCTCTGCTCTTGGGCTAGATCGGACATCGAGGAAGCAGGTGACGGCCTTCGAGCCATGGGTTAGAGGCTGCACCCTGGCCTCCCTGTTGCGAACGCCTCCCCCCACTGGCTGGGCAGCTGGCCTGAAGTTCCCACAACTTGTGGTTATGATACTGGATCCAGAAGGCTGTGTGTAGAATGGAAATATGTGACACGAAAATCCACAGGTTAAAGCATTCCAGCAGTGTGCTGGAGCGGCTCACAGTGGCTTGAGAGAGCCAGCTAGGCGCATCTCTTCCTGATTCTATGCTTACATCACACCGAGAGCCTGAAAGCAGCCGGTGGTGCCTTGAAATCACCAAATGCTGCACATCAGGACTTTTCTCCCCCCCCGCTCTGAGAAAGGTGGTTGTGAAACCTTTGCTGCACACCACCAATTAGCACCCACTTTTATCCGTTATCATTTGGTAATAGGTTTATGTCATTGCCAAGTCCAGGTTGGTTCTGAGTATGGAAAGCACAGGGAGTTGACCAGGGCAGCAGGTGAACTTGCTGTTGCAATTGTCTGGGAGCAGCCAGAGGGTAGTGAGTGCCTTGGGGAGGCGTGAGCAGAATGCCTCCTTCAAGGTTTTGCCAAGCTTGGTCTGCCTCGTAGATTTTAGCAGCAAGTAGAGGATGCAGCAAGCATTACATTCCTTAGGATGCTAGAAGAAATCTGGGGTTTAGACCCTTTGCGGCTTTAAGAAGCTATATAACTCGGGGCCTCACTTTCCTTAACTATAAAATTCAACTAACTGTACTCTTTGATGGGATTTGTGAAGGATTCGGTGAGATGATGTTTGTAAAGTACTTGCCATTGATGGCAGTTCTACTATCAATAAATAAATGGACACTTCGTTGTCCTCTTCTCGCTCTGTTTCTCACGGGATTTGTCATGTTCGGTCATCTGGACCTGAAACCTTCAACCCCTCTGGCTTCTGAAACTCCATGCTCCCTTGGTTCTCCTTCTTCTCCTCCTCTGATCCTACCTTTACTCTGATTTTTCTTCTCTAATCCCCCTCAAGACTTAATCCAGGGCCTCCTTCCCTTATTTCTCTGCACAGCCTCGTTAGGCAATCTCATCTAGTCCCAGGGATTTAAATGTTATCTTCGTGCAGATGACTTCCAGACTCCTAGAATTATCCTCCGTCTAGACCAGTGATTCTTCAAGTGGGAACCCTGGACCAGTAGCATCAGCGTCACCTGGGAACTCGTTAGAAATGCAAATTCACAGGCCCCACCCAAACCTTCTTAAACAGAAACTCTGGGGGTGGGCCCAGCAATCTGTTTTATCAAGCCCTGCAGGTGTTTCTGACGCTCCCTGAAGTTTGAGAACCACTGGCTCAGGCGAACATATTTAATAGCCTTATTTACATCTCTGCAGAAATATCAGACTGACTACACCCAGCACAAAACTCCTATTCCCTCCCTAATTCCCCCTCAATTCTGCGTCCCTCCACCATGTCCTCAGAATTGCTCCCCTGAGACAATAGCATTATCATCCACTCATTTGCTAAACCTGGAAATGAAGAAGATCCTTCCTTTCTCCCAGCTTCTTTGACCCACATCTAATCCATTGGCAAATACTATTAATTCTATCTCTGAGTTATACCATAAACTTGCTACTTTTCCGCAGTTCCATCACCACCACTGTAACTGGGACGACCATCAAATCTTGCCTGTTGAAGCAAGACCAATGCAACCTTTTCTACCTGCTTCCACTCTGGCCCCCCTCTAACTCATTCTCTCTATTGCAGCAAGAAAGCCAGATTGTCTTAAAATGGAACTTGGTTCATGTTACTCTCCATCCTAAGATCCGTTAAATGGTTTCCCTTTACACCTAGAAAAAAAATCCAAACTCTGTACTATGGTTTCGAAGGCCCTGCATGACTTGACTCCTATTCCTCTATTACCTCACCTGGTGGCCCTCTCTCCCTCCCCTACTGTGTGCCTCACACACTAGTTTTCTCTCAGTTCCCTGAATGGGCCAATTCCTTTCTGTTCAGGGACTATGTTCTTCTGTCTGGGATTTTTTCTTCCTCACCCTGCGAGTGGATGGCTCCTTCCCATCCTCACAGTGTCAGGTTAACGTTACCTCCCCTTTGCATCTTTCCTTACCGCCTACTAAAGTCTCCTCCAAGCCCCATCATTCTCTCTCATCACCTTTTTATTTCCTTCCCAGCACATCTGCAGTTTGTTAGTTTTCCATTCAGATATTTACTCTCTTGATGTTGGTTGTGTTTTGTTTTTCTCTGTGCCCCTCACCCTACCACCCTGAATGAGTCATAAGGGAAGGGGGCTTGTCAATATTCATCACCCTCAGGGTCTGGCACAGTGACTGAGGCAGTGTGGGTAGTGGTTGGTGTTACCATTATTAATATGTGGAAAGGACGGCCATCTGCTTTAATATGGATTACTATGGATTCAAACGTTAATCTCATGCAGAAGCATCCTCACAGACAAACCAAACGTTTGGGCACCCCACGTCCTAGTCGAGTTGATACATAAAACGAACCCACTACTGATAAAATGGAGAAAGATAAAGACACTTGCACGATAGCGAAACCAGGATTCAAATCCATGTATTTCTCACTCCAGAAGTCCATCCTACAGGTGCTGCTGCTCAGTTACTATCGTTTTTACCCATGAATCCCAAGCTCAGTGTATCATCTATAAAGAAGATGCTCTTTATTCATTTCTTTCTTCGTCCAGGAGTAAATGTTATGATCGTGGCTAAACCAAATATATTTTGTGGTACAAGAGCTATTGCTCCAAGAAAACAAGACAAAGCAACGGTGGGGGAAAGGAGACCCAAAGACGTTTCTGAACCTGGCTCCCTAAACACAGACTGAAGATAAACTATTTTTTCAAGTTAAAGCTCTCACATTTGAGAGCACTTTATCAAAGGTGCTCGATAATTGTTTGCTACAATAGACAAGCAAATAAATGGAAATAGGATGTTACTTGGAAATTTTCTACTGAGGCACCAACATGGAACAGAAAGGAAATCGCAGCAGAAAGTGCAGACCAAGATGTAAACACTCAAAGTCAGGAACTCATTTCTCAACTCTGGTTCTGTTCACCCATAATGGGGACTTAAAGAGCAGAGACAAGGCCTCCATGTGGGTCTGACTCACTGGGATTCGGGATCCATCACTTGAAAGTGCCTAAAGTGGGGCTTTGGAGAGCACTTGGGTAGATGTTGGTTAAGCATGCAACTCTTGATCTTGACTCAGGTCACGGTCTCTGGATTCATGGGTTTGAGGCCCGCATCAGGCTCTATGTGGATGACATGAACCTGTTTGGGATTCTGTCTCATCCTCTCTCTCTGTTTCTCCCCACTCATGTGTGCTCTCTCGCTCAAAATACAAAAACTTAAACAAACAAACAGATAAATAAATAAAGTGAGGCTTTGGAGAAGAGGATTTCCTGGGGTCCACTTCTGACTGTGGCTCCCACTGTTTAGCTCTCCTGCCCCCAAGGGAGAGACAGAGGACTACCTGCCCCTTACCCTGGTTCTGGTGAGAGGGGCTCCAAAGGGAGCATCCGGAGAGCCTATGTGTATTTTTCCAGGTCTTGAGATAGAAAAAGCAAGAGGCTGGCTAACAGCCAGTGCAGTGGAGTACTAGCTGCAAGCCAGTGCTGTGAGAGCCCCCCAAATGTGTGAAACCCACAGAAGACTGTTGTCCTGGTGTCATTAAAAACAGGGGGGCACCTGGGTGGCTCAGGCAGTTAAGCATCTGACTTCAGTTCAGGTCATGATCTTGCGGTTTGTGAGTTGGAGCCCCGAGTCAGACTCTGTGGTGACGACTTAGAACCTGCAGCCTGCTTCAGATTCTGTGTCTCCCCTCTGTTCTGTCTCTCAATAATAAATAAAAATGTTAAAACAAAGAAAAAAATGGGGCCCTGCCCTGTCTAAATACACTCCTGCCAGAGGTCAGAAGAAAGTGGAAGGTTGCAGAAGCCAAGCCACCAGTGAGGCTGCAGAGTGACCAGCCAAAGAAGGGACACTGCCCACATTGAAGGACTTGAACTTGAAGAGACCCTGCAGGGGAGCCTCTGAGGAGCCCACGGAAGAATGTACAAGGTGCAGGGATGGCTGAGTCAGCTGCTGACAGCAGCAGCCAAGTAAGAACTCAAGAACTCGCCAAATCCCCTATCTTCCGGCTGCTACCTGGGGTCCCTGCATAGGAAGTGGGGAGAGGAGGCATCTCTTCACTCTGAAGAGTTAACCTGAAGCAGGATTCCTCCGGGAGAAGAGAGGAGATTTAACATTACACAAATGCAGAGTTTGATACTTCATGGGACTGGACAATTAATGACTGAATTGCAGCCATGATTATGACACAAGCGACTGTAGGATATTTTTTTCCTGGAGTGATCAGTGAAGTAATAGGACCAGCCCAGCTCTGCCGAATAAGTGTTTACTCTCCATGAGTCTAGCTTGATTAACATACTATTTACAGAATGAAGGAATGACGACTATATGAATAAATAAGCCAAAACTCAACAATTCCCAAAGCTAACCTGTCCAGTGGTGGGGACACAATTCCGAATGCTCGCTCACCCTTTCCGATCCCTCTTGTTTGTAGCATCTGCTAACGGAGCTCTGAGATAAATCCATGAGAAAATCCTAGAGACACAAGGAGGTTATTTTGTTGAGGATTTAGCCAAACGCTATGATAGCCAAAAAGCTTTTGAATTACAGGAGCCAGATATCTTGAACACAACCCTCTTCTCCAATATTCCAACTCCCTCCCAAAAGATAACCCAAAGTCAGCAATTTGGTCTGTCAATTTCTAGTCCTTTCCCTATACATTGGCATAAATATAGGGACATGTAACCATATATATTTTGGTGGATTTTTTTGCCTTTTTAATGGATTCACAATGCATGTGTTATTCAATAATATTTGTTTTGACTGAACATGTTTTACTTTTTAATTGGTGCACATAATACTGATATATCATAATTTATCCAACCACATTTCTACTGATGGACATTGTTATCAAAATGATACAGAGGAATTTTTCTAATATCTCTGTTGCAGGCACAAATATTTCTTCAACACAGAATCCTAGAAATGAAGTTGTTGGGTCAAAGATCCATCTTAAATGTAGACAGATATTGCCAGAAAGATATCAATTTACATTTCTACCATGACTGTCTGATGACATCTCCTTCCCTCACACACTTGCTGATGCTGGGTATTATCAAGTTACAAGTTTTTTCCAATCCACTGAGGAAAAAAATGACATCATAGTGTTGTTTTTATTTGCAGTTCCTTCCTCCAAGGCTCAACATCTTTTTGTTTGTGGACCATTTGTACTTTTCTGCTGTTAATGACCTATGCATATTCTTTCCCCATTTTTAACTGGGTTAGTCAAATTTTTTTTTTTTGTATTTGTGAGGTAGTATGTTTTTATTTTGTGGACACCAATTGTTAATTACATGTTTGGCAAATATTTTTTACCTCGGTCTATTATTTGTGTTTTAACTTTTTAAGTGGTGTCTTTGAGGAAAACTATATTTTTATAGGGAAAAAAGGCAGTATTTTTTCCTTCATCGATTCTAGATTTTGTGTGTTGCTTAGGAAGACCTTACCCCAGTTGAAGTATTTTTCCATCTTTCCTTCTAATACTCTTGCAATTTTGTTTTTGCGAGTTGAAATTTTAATCCATTTGGAATTATTGTAGTGTGAAGTAGATATCTATATTTATTTTTCCAAACTGTTCCAATACCATTTATTGACAGTTCTTTCTTCTTTGACTAAAAATACCATTTATTTATTATAAACTAAATTCTAATTCATTTCTTCATCTGTTTGGAGATTTTCTATTCTGTTCAATCATTCTCTTTATTAGAAGCAAACAGTATTTTACTTTAATTACATAGCTTTATAGAATATTGCATATGTCAAGTTCCACCTCATTGTTCTTCATTCATTTTTTTAAATCTGATATGTTTGAAAATCACTTTTCAAATTTAATAAAAATTTGAATTTATTATTTGTGACGGATATGACAGCTTAACAGTGTTAAACTTTCTCTTATCCAGAAACGTAATTTCCAACTTCATTTTCTGAGGTCTTCTTTCATATTCGTGAATAAAGTTTTAAAGTATTATTTACATAGGTTTTACGTATTTCTTGATAGATTTACTCCTGGTGTTTTATAGTTTTTGTTCTTTTTGCTATTATAGTTCCTATTGCTGGTGTAGAGATACTACAAATATCTCATATATCCAGTCATCTTATTAAAACTTCCTTTAGTTAATTCTCTTTGCTCCTCTCTGGCAACTCTTGTTAGTATGACTGATATTTTGACCTCAGAGCCAAAGATGTGAAACATATTCATATGTCCCTTACATATCTGTAAGATTTTACATCCAACCGGAGAGAAAGAACATGTAAAGAATACAGAATTCAATCAGGCAGCAAAGAGTTTAGATGAACAGAGTTACCGGCAACCTCAGTAGGAGGTCGTGGACTTAAATCAGATGGAAGAATTGGGTATTTTGTAACTTGAACCCAAGAGAAATGAATCCTATTTGAAGGGTTGATACTTGAAGTCCCTGTTGTCATAGCAACAATGAAAGAAGCTCAAGGTGTCTCTTGGTAATGAGGGGAGAATCATGCTAGATCTACAGATCCTAGGTTCCTTTCTCCTAACTTATGCTTACTTGCGATGATAAAACTCAGTTTGATGATGAAACTCAGGGGTAAAACTGACCCCTTTGGGTAGCGTGTTTCCAACCTCATGGAAGTTTAGAATCTTATATATTCTAAAGAAAATCAAACTCAAATTATTGATACTTTTGTGTTATATTTAGGATAATTTGGGTAAATTGGATTTTGAACTGCATTAGGTTTCTGAAAGATTAGCCTTGTGATTTCAATTTGAAATGGTAGCTGAATAATGGACTTTAAAATTAGGGATTTCTTTTGAAATAAGAAAGAGAATTTGACAAAATCTACAAACGGTATTGGCATGTTATATAATGTTAGGTATAATGAAAGCTACACTTGAGCTTTAATTTATTAGATTTATAACAGTTGTATACATACTAAGGAAGGTTTTGCTTATTATGATAGGCATATTTCAGGCTTTTGGAGAAAATTAAATTTATCAAAATTATAAATGGATTTTATTTCCTTTAAGAGAGTATAAGATGTAAAAAGAACTATGTTTCTAAAAGTTTAATCTATAAAATTTAAGTTACTAAATCATTATTTTTTTAAAAAAGTGAAGGTGATTGTTCTTATTTAACAATACTTACAAAAAGAAAAACACGATTTGTAAGTTGAACTCAAAGGTTAGAGAGAACTAAATTTTAAAGTTTCTTAGCCTAATAAATTGAATACTCATTTTTAAATACACCAGTTGGTTTTTCTGTGCAAATAAGTTAGTAATGCATGGCCATCACAAAATTCATGCTCATTATTTTCTTAAATTTTTGAGTTAGATGATCATTTCACTGGAAATAATGTCAGTTTTGTTGCTTCTTTTCCCTGTATTTATACTGTTTATTCCATTTTCTTAAAGCAAACGTTAGTGCAGATGGTAACTATGATTTGTTCCTGATAGTCATGGTAATATTTCATCATTAAGTATGAAGCTTGCTGTCAGTTCTTGAATATAACTCATACTTTATCAAAGATATTTCTTCCTATACTTAGCTTAAAAAATTTTTTTTAAATCATAGATGGGTATTGAATTTTGTCTAACATTTTTTTCAGCTTCTATTTAAAAGATCATGAGGTTTCTTTTTACTTAATTTAATCTGATAACAGGGAATTACATTAATACATTTCCTAATAGCAAAACTTCCTTGCTTTACTATGGTAAATCCCAATCGTCATGATATATTAACGTATTATTGGATTTTACTTGGTAAAATTTTTAGAAAGATTTTTATATTTGCATTCATAAGGAAATTGATCTATAATTTTATCATATATTATTTTTGTTTCTTTTACCACTTCTAATAAACTTTATTTTTTAGAGCAGTTTTTATTTTGAGTGGAAGATATAGAGATTGAGTGGAAGGTATAGATATTTCCCATATACCTCCTGTCCTAACACATGCACAACCTCCCCCAACTATCAACATACCATACTACATTGGTCCATTTGTTGTAATTCATGAACCTACATTGACACGTTATTATCGCTCAAAATCCATAGTCTACATTAGGGCTCACTCTTGACGTTGCACATTCTATGGGTTTGAACGAATGTATAATGACATGTATCTGTCATTATGGGATGGTCCAGAAAACGTTTACTGTCCTAAAAATCCTCTGTGTTCCATCTCTTCATCCCTTCCCACTTACCCCACTGGCCCCTACCAACCACAGATCTTTTTATTGTCTCTTTAATTTTGTCTTTTCCAGAATATCATATAGTCGGAATCATACAGTATATAGCCTTTTTCAGATTGGTTCTTCCTTTTTTAGCATTGAGTAATATTCTGGTGTCTGGACCTGCCACAGTTTGCCCATTCACCTACTGAAGGACATCCCGGCTGCTTCCAAGTTTTGGCAATTATGAAAAAAGCTGCTATAAACATCCATGTGCAGGATTTTATGTGGACGTAAGTTTTCAGTTCATTTGGGTAAATATCAAGGAGCACAGCTGCTGGCTCATATGCTAAGAGTACATTTAGTTTTATAAGCAATTGACAAACTGTCTTCCAAAGTAGCTATATGATTTTGTAACCCCATCAGCAATAGATGAGAGTTCCTGTTGCTCCACATTCTCATCAGCATTTGGTTGTTGACTGCGTTTTGGATTTTGGACATTCTAACAACTACATAGTGGTATCTCATTATTGTCTTAATTTGCAATTCCCTAATGACACATGATGTGGAAGATCTTTTCGTATGCCAATTTGCCATCTATATGTCTTCTTTTGTATGCTTTGTTTAGGTCTTTGGCCCATTTTTTTTAATGGCGTTGCTTATTTTCTCATTGCTGAGTTTTAAGAGTTCTTCATATATTTTGGATAATGATCCTTTTACAGATGTGTTTTCGGCAAATATTTTCTCCTAGCCTGTGGCTTGTCTTCTCATCCTGTTGACACTGTCTTTCTCAGAGCATAGGTTTTTAATTTTAACAAATCCAGATTTTTCATTATTTCTTTACAGATCATTCCCTTGGTCTTTTATCTAAAAGGTCTTGGCCATACCCAAAGTTACCTAGATTTTCTCCAAGATTATCTTCTAAGAGTTTTACAGTTCTGTGTTTTATATTTAGATCTATAATCAATTTTGAGTTGACTCTTGTGAAGGGTATGAGGTCTGTGTCTACATTCCTTTTTTATTGCTTGTGAACATCTAGCACTATCTGTGGAAAAGACTCTCTGCTCCACTGTATTGCCTTCACTCTTTTGTCAAAGATCAGCTGACTACATGTATGTGAACCTATTCTGGTCTCTTTATTCTGTTTTTTTGTTCTACTTTTCTGTTCTTTCACCAACAGCACACTGTCTTGATTACTACAGCTTTATATTAAGGTTTGAAGTCAGGTAATATTGAGTCCTCTTTGTTCTTCTCCTGTAATATTTGGTTGGCTATTCTGAGTTTTTTGCCTTTCTACATAAACTTTCAGATCAGTTTCTTGATATCCACAAAATAACTTGCTGAGATTTCAATTGGGATTGCATTAATGTAATTCCTAATCAAATTAGGAAAAACTGACATCTCGACAATATTAAGTCTTCCTATTCATGAATATGAAATCTCTCCCTATTTATTTAGTTCTTTGATATCTTTTATCAGAGTTATGTAGTTTTCTTCAAAACAGTTTTGTACAAGCACATCTTGTAAAGGTGAGGCATAAAGAGGTAAGATTTATACCTAGGTATTTTGTTTTGGGGGGTGCTAATATGATAATACATTTTTAACTTCAAATTCTACTTATTCATTATTAGTATATAGGAAAGTGATTGACTTTTATATATTAACCTGTATCCTACAAGCCTTCTATGATCCCTTATTAGTTCTAGGAGTTTTTTGGTAGGTTCTTTTGAATTTCCTATATAGAAGATCATGTCATCTTCAAACAAAGACAGTTTATAGCTTGCTTCCCTATCTGTACACTTGTTATTTCCTTTTCTTAGGTTATTGCATCAGCTAGGAATTCCAGTATGATGTTGAAAAGCAGTGAAAGGAGGGCACATCTTTGCCTTCTTCCTGATCTTACCAGAAAAGCTTTGAATTTTGTATCATTAAGTATGATGTTAGCTGTAGCTTTTTGTTGTTGTTTGGTTTGGTTTGGTTGGTTTTTTAGACATTCCTCATTAAGTTGAACAAGTTCCCCTCTATTCCTACTTTGCTGAGAGTTTTTATCACAGGTGGGTGTTGGATTTTGTGAAGTGCTTCTGCATCTCTTGATATGATCATATGATTTTTCTTTTAGTCTGTTGATGTGATGGATTTTTGATAGTTGACCCAACCTCGCATACCTGAAATAAATCCCACTTCATTGTGATGTATATTTAATTTTACGCATTCTTGGATTTGATATGCTAATATTTTGTTGAGGATTTTTGTATTTGTGTTCATAAGAGATATTGATCTGCAATTTTCTAATGTTTTCATCTGGTTTTGGTATTAGGGTAATGCCAGCTTCATAGAATAAATTAGGAAATATTCTCTCTTGCTTCTATTTTTTTGGAAGAAATTGCAGAGAATTGTTATAATTTCATCCTTAAATATTTCTTTAATATTTAATATTTAATATTTAATACCAGTGAACTCGCCTGGGCTGGGTACTTTCTCTTTTGGAAGGTTATTAATTATTGATTCAATTTATTTAATATATATAGAATTATCCAGATTATAGATTTCTTCTTGAGTGAGTTTAGCAGATTGTATCTTTCAAGGAATGAATCCATTTCATCTAGGTTATTAAGTTTATGGGCATAGAGTTGTTCATCATATTCCTTTATTGTTCTTTTAATGTCCATGGTATCTATAATGATATCCTGTCTTTCATTTCTGATATTAGTAATTTGTGTTTTTTCCCTTTTCTTCTTAGTTAACTGGCTAAGGGTTTATTGGTTTTATTGGTCTTTGCAAAGAACCAGCTTTTGATTTTGTTGATATTCGCTGACTTCTTGTTTTTAATTTCATTGATTTCTGCTCAAAATTTTATGATTCTTTTTCCTTTTACTTACTTTGGATTTAATTTGCTCTTCTTTTTTTCTAGTTGCCTAAGGTGGAAACTTAGATTTTTAATTGTAGATCTTTCTTGTTTCCAATATCTGCATCCAATGTTATAAATTTCCCTATAAGCACTGTTTTCACTGTCTTCCACAAATTTTGATTAGTTGTATTTTCATTTTAATTCTGTTAAAAAGATTTTTATATTTCCCTTGTGATTTACTCTTTGACTCATGTGTTACTTAGAAATGTGCTGTTTAATCTCCAAATATTTTACATTTTTTGTTATATTTCTATTATTGATTTCTAGTTTAATTTTGTGGACTCTGAAATTAGATATTGTATGATTTCTATTCTTTATACTTGTTAAGTTGTTATTTTTGGCCCAAAACTTTGGTCTCTCTTGGTGAATGTTCCATATGATCTCGAAAAGAATGTTTAATCTGCTGTCATTGGATGAAGTAGTCTATAGGTGTCAATTATATCCACTTGATTGATGGTGTTCTTGAGTTCAACTCTGTCCTTACTGATTTTCTGCTTGCTAGATCTGTCCATTTCTGATAGAGAAGTGTTAAAGTCTCCAATTATAATGGTGAATTCATCTATTTCTCCTTGCATTTCTATCAATTTTTGCCTCATGTATCTTGATGCTGTACCATTAGGCACATACACATTAAAGATTGTTATGTCTTATTGGAGTACTGACCTCTTTATGATTATATAATGCTACTCTTTATCCCTGATAATTTTCTTGGCTCTGAAGTCTGCTCTGTCTAAAATTAATAATCCATTACTTTACTTTTAATTTATACACGTCTTAATATTTAAAGTGGGTTTAGGGGTGTCTGGGTGGCTCAGTTGGCTAAGTGTCTGATTCTTGATTTCGGGTCAGATCATGATCTCATGGTTTGTGAGATCAAGCCCCACGTCAGGCTCTGTGCTGGTAGTGGGGAGCCTGCTTGTTATTATCTCTCCTCCTTCTCTGCCCCACCCCCCAAAATAAATAAATAAACATTTTTTAAAAATAAAATGGGTTTATTATAGACAACATATACTTGGGTCACTTTTTTTTAATCTACTTTGACAATCTCTCTCTTTTTAAGATTTTATTTCTAAGTAATCTCTACACCCAACATATGGCTTGAACTCTGAGATCAAGAGTCTCATACTCCACTGACTGAGCCAGCCAGGAGCCCCCAATCTCGGTCTTTTAATTGATGTATTTAGACCATTGACATTTAAAGTGATTATTGATATACTTGGGTTAACATCTACCACATTTGTTACTATTTTCAATGCTTTGTCCTTGTTTTTTTATTCTTATCTTTGTCTTTCACACTTTTTCTACCTTTTGGATCTTCATTGAAAACAATTTTATTCTTTTATTAGCCTGTTTCAGATACTCCACCTCCTTTGTCAATTTTGTAATTTATAATTACCTAGAAAATGATACATGCCATTGAAATTTTCAAGTTCATTTATATATTTTTTGTGTAGATAGAATTCCCAAATAATTCTTTCCTTTCTGCCATTTTGTTGCCTTTTTCACTCTACATATAGTTGATGTTCTCTATTAAACTTATAAATGGAATAGCAAAAGTTTTTGTCTATTTCATAAGTCTTTTCATTTTATGTCCTCCTGATTTTATTACTAAAATCTTTTTGTGGTTTTTATAGTTTAAAAGAAAAGTATTTCTACTTTCGTCTCAATGAAGCTGTTCTTAAATCTCATTCATTCATTCATTTGTTCACTCATTCATTCATTTATATCTTTCCTACTTTTGTAAGTTGACTGCTTTAAGCAAGACTATTTCATTTAAGACTGTCTATTCCAATGATGATATATTCCTGCCCCCACCAACAGTAAGAGTCCAATATCATTATTCTGCCACCAGGTGGCTGGCTAGTGATACTGAAATATAATGACATAGCAGGGCTCAGGGTTGACATCAGGTGTTGGTGCACTGGGTACTCCTCAGTGGCAGGGGCCAGATCCCATACATAACTTCCTTCCCTACCACCATACTTTCCATGAACTCATTGAGCAATCACTGGAGTGACCAAGGAAAGTGGCTGCTGATTGACATCCATGGAGCAGGTCATCTGGTCCATCCTTTGGCCATGTGATTATTGAGAAAGTCCTCAGTTGTGAGGATCCATGGTCAGCATTCATAAATATTAACAAATATTGTCATACTCTGGGTCAAAGACAGGGCAATGGGAGTAGCTCACCAGGTGCAGGTGATAAAAGGGTGCATTGTTTGCAGAGAATTTAAAAATAATAACAAAGCCAACTATAAATGAGTCTTCTTTTTATTAGCAGCATGTGCTGGCAATCCTAAACAATGTCAGTGATACAAAACTCCTCCCTCAAAAACTCTTTTGTTGATTTGTTCTAAAAATTGCTTGCACCTGGAGTAGACCACTCCTAGCACCTGCCCTTGGTATGTCAAAAGTTTCCATCCACTCACCCTGCCTCTAGACCTTCTTATTGTCCATCCTCCAATATTATTTTTTTCTAGTCTCTGCCCATACAGAAAATCATTAGCTTCTGACTATCAATTTAGACTCATAACACAGGACATCTCTGTTTCCAGGAAATGTGAACACAAAGATGTATCACTTACAATTCTGCCCACAGGAAGAATTTCTCTTCATGACTGGCAGTTGTCATCATGTCAATTCATCATTATCATCACACACAATTGAGGTTAATAAGTACAGAAGTCTGCATATGGTGCACAATCATCATCCATAAATCAGGTTTCATGTTTGGTTTCCTTATTTAAATGGTCACAGGGTGCTCTTCCTACCCATGAGGCTATATCAGTGGGTTGAAGGAGATACGGTTATGCCTCAAGGGTAGGAATACTTACAACAGGGACCATATGCTCACACAGCTTACTGGTACCTTTAGACCTCCTAGGGCTCAGTCTCGTAGGTCCCACTTACCCTACTGAAGAAGTGCTGCTAGGCACACTTAACCTTATGACTTGATAGATAGGATAACACCCAATTCTGCAGCAAACTAGATAGAGCCCACATCTAGGATAGCAAACTGACTAGAGTTCCTAATTAAGTGATTTTTCAAGAATCCAAAAAGATTTGTCGTCTTCACAGGTCATTTGGGGCAGTTACATGGGATAGAAGGAGTCACCACTCCTGCAACTTTCAAGTTTGTGATGAAGTCAAATATCTTTGCAATATCGCCAAGAGTGAGTATTGTTTTTGATTTACTGTTCATTTATGTTCTTGAAGTTATTTGCATAAAAATAAAACTGTTCATAATAGTCCTTTACTAACCTTTTATGTTTTTTGTTTGTTTTTTGGTTTTGGGGTTTTTTTTGAAAGAGAGAAAGAGAACATGAGCAAGGGAAGGGCAGAGGGAGAGGGAGAGACAGAATGTTAAGCAGGCTCCACGCCCAGCATGGAGCCAACTCCAGGGCTCCCTCATGACCGTGAGATCATGATCTGTGCCAAAATCAAGAGTCAGAAGCTTAGCCAACTGAGCCACCCAGGTGTCCCCACTATCCTTTGAATACTCTACAATCTGTAATGATGAACCCTCTTTCATTCACACAACAGGGGTTTGTGTTTTCTCTTTTTCCCCATTGCCCTAACCATATTTTATCCGTCTTACTAATCTTTCCAAAGAACAAATTTTTTACTTTGTTACTTTATTGTCTGTCCATTTTCTATATCATTGATTTCCATTCTTATCTATATTAGTTTAATTTTTCTACTTAATTTTGGTTAAGATTCCTCTTCTTTTTTCTGTTATCTCAGGGTGGAAGTGTGGATTATTGATTTTGAGCCTCTCCTAATATAAACACTTAAAATATAAATTTTCTATTTTAACTGCTTTAACTGTTTCAATTTGAAACATCTTCATTACCATTCAGTTTAAAACATCTTCTAATTTCCACTGTCATTTATTTTTTTGATTCATAAATTATTTAGAAGTATATTGTTTAATCCAAGAACTTGAGAATTTTTAGACGGTTTTTTGCTATTGATTTCTAATTTAATTCTGTTGTTTTTAGAAAATATATTCTGAATACTTTTCAAGGCACTGTAACTTATGAGACTTGTTTTATAGTCCAAAAGTTTAAGCCTACTCTTACTATTTGTGGTACAATAGGATGCGGTACAAAGTAGGCACTCCATAAATATTTGATGAATAAATAAATGAATGAAGAGTTGCCATACTCACACAGAATAAAGTGATGCACAAATTACAGAGGTCAAAAGAGAGTAGTGAAATCAGGATGGGGCAACAGCTTATAACTTTTCTACAGATGAGAGTGCAAAGCCCTTGTTCTGTGATGGTGGGATCTTGATTGAGAAAGCACAGAAAGAAAGTAAGAAATCCTGCAGCCAAAAGATGAGAACCAAGGATAAAGCCTTAAGAAACAAACAGCACACGCTGGGAACAGAAAGAAAACAGGCCAAAGGGATCGGAATCTGAAGTGAGACTTCCCCTCTCCAGGTAGTCAAGATTTGACTAGTTAATTGTCAGTTGTGGACTGCCGATGATTTCAGAAAGCCTCATCTGTAATATGCATATTTTAATAACTGACATATGGGCAAAGATAACTCTAAGTAAACCTATATATTGGCTTCTTTTTGTTTCTAAACCGATGCCTGTTGCTTTCAAGGTCCTGAATGAAGTATCCCATAAAATACAATCACTAGCTACGTGTCCTGGTAGATGCTCAAGATACTTCAGTCTACCAGAGCCCCATCCACAGAATAATTATGTACAGCTGGGGCACGCCCCGATTTAATGATTTAGGTTGGTCAGTCTTACAAATATTAGAGAAACAATCTCTCATATGGGAACACCAGCTGGTCTTGTTACAGCATAGTATTTCTTTACCCAGAAGGAGTTTAAACCAGAAAGAAATAAAGCATTTCATGATTAACTCCCTCCCCCAGGAAAACTGCTTTCTGAAAGCACATAGTTTGGAGTTTTTGACCTATACCATTTCATCCAGTTGGAAATTAGAACAAAAATAACAAATTTTCATAGAATGCTTTTTTTTAGTGTAATGTTTTCCGTGTGGATACAACAGAACTATATCATTGATTTCCACTCTTACCTTTATTGGTTTAATGTTTCTACTTAATTTTGGTTAAGATTCCTCTTAATCCCATAGGGAAGGTTGTGACTACTTTTCTGGATCTATTATTACACTTTTATGATATTTACCCTTTAAAATAAATGTTAAAATGTGGAATTTCATTTCCGTAGCCTGAGTAGTTAGCAAAATCCCGAGCAGAGTAAATATTATGATGAATTGTTTGACACCATTCAAAGAAAAAATTTTCTGGTTTCATAAATTTTCTAAGTTCTTATTTAAATTTCTTTAAAAATAGGGGCGCCTGGATGGCTCAGTTGGTTAAGTGTCTAACTTCAGCTCAGGTCATGATCTCACGATTTGTGACTTAGAGCCCCACGTCAGGCTCTGTGCTGACAGCTTGAAGCCTGGAGCCTGCTTCGGATTTTGTGTCTCCCTCTCTCTCTGCTCCTCCCCTGTTCATGCTCTGTCTCTCTCTATCTCTCTCTTGAAATAAATAAACCTTAAAAAAATCTTAATTTCTTTAAAAATAAAAAAGCAATTTCTTAAAAGAAAAAAATAAAGAACTCCAGGCCAAAGTTTACAGCAGCTAGAAGCTTCTGGTCCAACTTTATTGACCACTATATCTAAAACTCACCTCTGTGATTTGGAAGACAACAAAGTTGGGACACAAAAGGCTTGCAAGTCCCCACAAGCCTTTCTTTTTCACCTGGAAGAATGGAAAATACAGAAATCGGTAAGAGACATCTGTTTCCTCTATTTGGCTTTCCTTGGATTGAGATACTATATTTTCTAATTGTTTTTCTCCCCTTCAAGAGCTGCCTTTTCTTGAGAGGCAGAGCAGGGAGACGTCCTTTTTCAGTCTTTGCTTCTGAGGGTTGGTGACTCAGTGTCCTTGCTGCATCTGGAGGTCACCTTTGCTGCAAGCTTTTCATGTATTTGACATGCTTAATTTCATCAATCAGACCCGAAGAGGCCTTCAGGTCTTCAACAATTCTAAAAAGGTGTACAGACTGTTCTGGAATTCTGCATATGTCTATATGGGGGACTATGACCAAATGATTTAGCATACATACACAACCTTTTAAGGTTAAGTGCATGTTACACAAAATATTTTATGAGAATACATGTTGACTGTATTCCCCTAACGTCAGATTATAAAATAGTAAATAAGGAAGAAAAAATGTTTTTTTTGGAATAATTATTGTTGCTTTCCGGAGTGTGGTTGGGAAATGAAGTAGAAAAATAAGAAAATATGTTAGCTTACTAAGCACTCAAATAAATAGTATTTTCATGTTCTTTAGGTACTTAAGTTAATATTAATATATAAAATGTTCTGACACACTTTCTTACTTGTCATCAAGCTTCAAAATTTTCATGAAAATTCAGATTTTATAAGAAAAGCTAATTTCAGATGACATTATGGAAGGATTCGTAATAGCTCCTTGACCGTGACTTCATACAGTCAATCAATCTCCCTGGGTCTTGGGTTTCTCATCAATAAATGTTGAACTAAACAGTTTCTAAACAACCCTCTCACCCTAAATTCCATGATTCTATGTATTTGGAATGAAATGATTCATTGCTCTATAAGTCATATATCTCTCTGAGGAATGCAAGGAGTTAACAAAAAATCTCAAGCTATATATATGGAATTTTTGTGAACTGCCAATAATTTATTATTTACTTGAAAATACCCTACAAATAGTTTATCAATGTAGTCCTTTCCACAAGAGTTTCAATTTAAGAGGAAATCACACACACACAAAAAGAGGAAATCACTATTCTAGCTCTATGTATGTAGTAAAAAAACTTTCGAAAATCTTCCTCAACATTGAAAAGAGTAAGGACAAGCTTGTAAGACTGGAAAAATCTGGACTTTGAATCACAGATGAAAAAACTTCAGTTTGGTCAAGCACGAGATCATGTTTAATGTGGTCTATTTATTTTCTTCTGCTGCTTTGTAATGCAGTCATAGATGCTGAATTTTAATGGAACTGTT
Organism: Paguma larvata; assembly: GCA_030068075.1. NCBI lineage: Eukaryota > Metazoa > Chordata > Mammalia > Carnivora > Viverridae > Paguma > Paguma larvata. The sequence goes on from CM057827.1 coordinate 4,438,886, forward strand.
CATTCATTGATTGGTGATGATGCTAATCAATTTTGAATATTACATCTAATTGTTTTATGACCCACTTTGACTATTTTAGAGTGAGAATGAAGGCAGCATGATGGTGAAAGAACACCAGATAAAGCCAGGGAGACCTGGATTGCAGGCTAGACTGTATGCCCTTGGACAAATGGATTAACTTCTGGGTCTCGGTTTCCTCTTTTGTAAAATGAGAATATTGAATTGCTTAGGTCTCTTCCTCCTTTAAGATTCTATGGTTCTATGAAAGAGCTGGCCAACAGTTCTTCTCATTGCCTATCAAGATTCTAATTCATCCCCAATTCTAATTCTAATAGAATTGATTTACAGTCAGAATTTCTTGCTTTCACCTTAATAATGACAATAATGACAACAAACCATCACTCTTTTACCTCTTCTGGCTTTTGAGTGTCTCACTCTCAACTACAGGACTCAACTCTAGAAATGGGAAGAAATGCTCACAGACAGAAAGAAAGGATAGAGAATTTGAAAAAGAAGCTTAAGCACAGATTTTCTCACCAAGGGATAAGGAAAGGGAATAGGCATATTCATGAAGATTCTTTATTGCAGGTGGCATTAGCCCGACTCAAACAAATATAGGCAAAATGGAATTTATTAACTCTCATAAACAGAGCGTTTGGAAGCTTCGTCTGGCATCAGGTACACCTGGATCAAAGACCATAAATGACAGTATCAGGACTCTGTCTCACTCCGCTCTTTGACAGGGAGTTCTATAACAGATTCTCTCCAGAGCACCAATAAGATGGCAGCTGAAAGTTGAAGACCCTAAATCTGTATGAGCTCAATAACCAAGAGAGAGAGACATGTTTTGTTTTGTTTCCCAAATAACTCCAGGAGAAAGTGCCAGGAAAGAAGAATCAATTGATCTGACTTGATCACATACTCATCCCTATACTAATCCGTGTGACCTATGGGATGGGTTCCCTGATTTATGGGTGCGGGGTAGGTGACATTTCTACTTCTGTAGCTGGAGAAGGGAGTACACCCAGGCCTATGAAACACACATGAATGGGCTGCTCATAGGAAAGATGGGTTTCATATTCTTAAATAGTGGAGAAATCGTCGCTAGAAAGACCACAGATAGAAGGCCGCTATAATAGATTTCATTGGACATTACAAATCAAGGATAAAAGGTAGGGATGTCGTGGGATGATGAGTTCTGATAAAAATGATGCTAAGCTATGTGCAGGCTCACCATGGATGAGAGGGAAGACCTGATCAGCAATGTCTGTCGTGGACACTACGGTGGACCACAGAGGAGGGCAAACTTACACTTGCTATCCCTTCCTAGTGTGAAATCGTGATTCATTTCCTACCAAGTATGGTCAATTCAACCACCAACTCTTTAGAATATCACAGGGATAGGCCCTTCTTTTGAAAATTTCCACTTATTCATGCTTATAAAGCTACTGAGATCCTTAGAGATGGGAACCCCTTCCATGATGAAAATGTTTACATTTTGTTTGAAGTTATGCTAACCTTTAGGACACAAAAAGTGATTCTAGCTAGAAGTGGTTCTTAACAAAGAATGTACATCAGAATCACCTAGGTAGTTATTTTTAAATTTTTTTGTTTATTTTTATTTTTGAGAGAGAGAGAGACAGAGCATGAGCAAGGGAGGGGCAGAGAGAGAGAGCGAGACACAGGATCCGAAGCAGGCTCTGAGCTGTTAGCACAGAGCCCGACATGGGGCTCGAACTCATGAACCATGAGACCGAAGCTGAAGTCGGCGCTCAACCAACTGAGCCACCCAGGCACCTTACCCTTATGAATGCTTCCCGTAACAAGGAAATGTCCAAAAGGGATGGACACCAACAGGAAGGGAGAGGTGGAGAAGCAAAGAGTCTGCTTGCCCTGATGAGCATTATCATTATGTATATCACCATATAATAACAAGAGCTAATAGTTCTCAATTATTGTATATACTGTGGGGGGAAATTTTCTCAGTGTTTTACATATATTTATGTATATAAGCTGAGTTACTATTATTGCTCCATTTGGAGGCACAGAGAGTTTAAGTAACTCATCCTAGGTCACACGGCTAGTAAACTGTAGAAGTAGGAGTTGAGGCTAGACAGTCTGGCTCCAGAGCTCACATCTTAAACACGACTCTGCACTGCCTTCAGGCCAACTGTATCAGAGTCTATCCTGCCATATGTGTCCCTGAACCAGAGGGGTGTCTGTGGATAAACCGGCACAGGGAGAAGACAGTGTGCCTTCAAGTTTTCAAACTCGCTAGAATCCCCCCTTGTTTATTCCACATGCCCCCTTTAATGAGGTTACCTCATCAGAATTAATGGATTGTTATTCTTCTTGAGCTGTGGTGTAAACTGTAAACTCTGAGATAGTTTGCCTCCACACTTAGTTTAAGATTTGGAAGGTTTACTTGCAAAAGCTCTTAGAAGCACCCATGAATAAACAAGAGTGAAAAGTTAAACCAAGGATAGACATTTTTGTTTGCACTTTTTTTCAAATCTATCTAAACAACTGGATTCAAAAGCTTTCTCTGACACCATAGGCAAATACTTCTTCCCCAGGCACAGACAGCCTGTCAGAGACAACACAGCTCCACTGTTGTGGTAATTGGAGAAATTTACATATGATGCAAAACTTCGTATTTTTGCCAGGTTCTACCTTAAAAAAAGTCGCAAAGAGCACGACATCGATGAGTGGTAATGAAGGCTGATGACTTCTGTGAGAATCAGGGGACATACATGTGGCCGTCGCCATGGTTAGCTGGCCTCACTCCCATTCTCAAAACCCACCTCCTTTGGCATCCTCCATTCTAAAGGCTAAAAAAGCCAAGTGTTTGCCTTCCTGCTCTCCTGCAGCTGGGGTTGGCTATGTGAAACAGTTTGAGTTCCAATGAGGGATAAGCAGAATTCCCCAGGGGCTTCTGACAAATTTTTGCTTTCCTGATATAAAGGACAGATGTCACTAGCACCACCTCTTCTGCCCACTGCATCCTGTTTCTTCTTCTTCTTCTTCAATGTTTATTTATTTATTTTGAAAGAGAGAGACAGGGAGAGCACACGTGCACATGAATGAAGGAGGGGCAGAGGGGAAGGAGAGAGAGAATCCCAAGCGAGCTCCACACTGTCAGTGCAGAGCCCAATGTGGGGCTCGATCCCATGCACCATGAGATCATGACCGGAATTGAAATCAGGAGTCAGACGCTTAACCGATGGAGCTACCAAGATGCCCCCATTTTTTGCCTTTTAATTCTACACCTATCCAGCTATCCCCCAGAAGTTGGGTTAAAGATTATTGCTGAATCAGGGGCGCCTGGGTGGCTCAGTCGGTTGAGTGTCCGACTTCGACTCAGGTCATGATCTCACAGTCCGTGAGTTCAAGCCCCGCGTCGGGCTCTCTGCTGACAGCTCAGAGCCTGGAGCCTGCTTCAGATTCTGTGTCTCCCTCTCTCTGACCCTCCCCCACTCATGCTTTATCTCTCCTGCTCTCAAAAATAAATAAAAACAAACAAAAAAAAGATTATTGCTTAATCAAATCACTGAAATGACTCACAGGGCACTGATAATCAAAATAAGTTCTCTTTATAGTTTATCTCCTAATCATAATACTTATTTTAATGTAACACCAGCATCACATTGTTAATGGTAGGGTGGTATCATGTATTATTAACCAAACTTACTGTTGGTCAGTCTAATACACATACGAAGTCTAAAAGAATGTACAAAACCATTTTTTACTCTAGGCCTTAGTTGTATATTTGAACTTTATAGAGTTCACGGTTGAGAGAAATGGTTGTGGTCATTTGTTCTACCTCACCCGTCTCCAGCTCTCAAACAGAGCCTCCCAAATCGGCCCTACACGTCACCCATGTGGCCACCCCCTCCTGGGCACTAGGAAACCAACCTCTACCTCCCCGGACACCCTTCTCTCTTCCCCTACACCTCGAGATGGGCGGAGGGATTCATGGGAACCAGGTGAACCCCATTAACTAACATTATTGTGTATATAACAGGCATTCAAATGTTTATTAAATGAATAAATTAAAAAGGAGTACCTACCATGAAGTATGGGTTTCCAAAGAGGTTTTTCAGAGAATGTGGTCTGCCTTAGTCACTTTGGGCTGCTACAACAAAATACCACAAACTGGGGGCTTATAAACAACAGAAATTTATTTCTCACAGTCCAGAGACTGGGAAGTCCAAGACCGTGGTGCTAGCAGATTTGGTGTCTGATAAGAGTCTGCTTCCTCACGGACGGCTGTCTTCTCACTGCACCCCACATGGCAAAAGGGACAAGGGATCTCTCTGGGGCCTTTTTATAAGGGCACTAACCCCATTCGTGAAGGCTCCACCCTCATGACCTAATCACCTCCCTAAGGGGATCCCTTCCAAAGGGGATCTCTCCTTAAGGTACCTCCTAATACCATCACCTTGGGGGTTAGGATTTTAACATTTGAATTTTGAGAGGACACAAACAAGATGGTCTACACAGTCTTGCATATCGTTTGTGACTTAGCCAAGCAGAGAGACGATAGGGAGAGCAAGCCAGAAAGAATCCACAGCACGAAGCAAGGTGCTTTACATGAATACAAGAACGGTGCACTGGGAGAAGGAGAAACAAACTCGTGCTGCACAAGTGCGGAGTGCGAAGCAGAGAAGTCGGCAGAGATTGAATCAGCATGGCTGTTGGTGATGCAGAAATGTTTGAAGGGTTTCTAAGGAAATTGGCATTGCTTTGGATTTCAGAAAAATCACTTTGGGGACAATTAGGGGGGTGGATTCAAGACAAGAGACTGGTTTCAAGGGAGGGAGGCTCATTTTGAGTTTCTGGAGAAGTAAGAGGCCATGAGGTTCAAACTAGTTAATCCATTCCCAAATATACTAAGCACAAATTTCAACATTTCAAAGCACTCCACTGGGTCGAATTCAAGTCAACCATGTGCTGAGTTGTGTACCAGCCAGGCAGTGAAAAGAAAGGCTGACCCTAAGGCCCCCACACTCTCTCTGAAAGGGAGGTGGCAACAAAGACTAGGGAGCCAGATGGAAAAGAACCTAACTGCGCCTAAGCAAGAGCCTGGTGTTGAGGTGAGGGCACCTGGCACTCTCCCTACTTTTCACCCCTTACAGTTCCGATGATTCTGAAGACCAGAGGGTGAGAGCCACAACCAAGGACATACAGTGACCAGCCGGTAATAGTCCTCTGGCTCCTACACCCAATTTTGTGCCCTAAATTCCAGATGACAAAGCCTGCTGCATAAAAATAGTTCAATTAAAATCTAAAATAAAATGGTCACTTGTTAAAAACAAAACAAGCACAGTTTTTTTCAGCAAAATGTCACGAACCTGGATGAAACTGTAATTTAGGAAGCTGTAAAAATACGGCTGGACCATCCCGCCGGCCAATGCCTGTCACGTGACATAAAAATTGGGCTCCGCCCTGGGGCTCCACCTTGCCTGATCCCTGCGAGACCGCGTGAGGGCGAAACCGGGATGGGAGGTCAGCTGCACAAGATGGTCCGTTTAACAGCTGATCTGCTGGGACCAGTGCCTAAGAAGTTAATTTCTAGCTTTGAGATGGTTTCTGGTAATTGTAGGTAATTTAAAATATAATTTCAATTTAGTTGGAAAAAAAAAACTCTGTTTGCAGTGTTTGTGCTCATCACTCTAATTTAAGGTCTAGAATGCGGGATGAACTGCGCTTCAGTACACGCCCATTTTGCATCTTCCTGATTTTACCACCAGTGATTATAAAAACAGCCTCAGCAAACCTCAGTCTGCATTGCAAGACAGATGCGGCAAAGCTCAGATATAAAGTTTCACATTGCTGGAAGGTTAACTGTTGTGCATGTTAATGATTATCAGATAGATGAAAAAAACCACAAGCCTCCAAAATGCAAAAGCCCCTCAAAAAAATCCAGCTTGCCCATGTTTATAATAAGACCACTTTATTATTACTGTTTTTTTTTTTTTTTTCAAAGAAGGATGACTATGGCTGAGCTCAGTGTGGTCTGCATATGCAGGCTTAATGGAGGCATAATGACACAAGGCTGCTTGTGAGTGGGCCAAGACGGCTTCCCTCTGGGTCGCGTGTTACAAAGTGCTCCATGCTGAGCCCCAGCATCTCCAATTTGCAGGGTTCGGAGACTTTCTATCACAGTGAGATCGAGTGTTTTCAGTGAAGGAGAAATTTAAAGATGTACTGTGTGCGGTTTCATAGAGATTTTTAAAAAGTTGTCCAAAATGTGAATGGGAGGGTGACTCAATGGCAGGCACCCTGGCAATTATTTAGAACCCAAAGCACTACCATGAGGCAAATCAGCCACTGCTGCTCACCTAGCACACATACAGCCAAATGATTAAGAAAATAGCTGAAATGAGCTCTTGATCTAACAACCTCACACACAATCTCCCGGCTTGCAAAATTCCCTGGAATAAATCTTAGGGCAGAAAGAGTACTACATTATGATGACAATGACACTCACTGGAAATCATGCTCTCAGTCTGAAAACTGAGGGCCAGGGGTCAGAATTTGCTAGTTGCTGGTATCTAAAACCTGCCTTCAAAAACAAACTCAAACAAATGTCACCAAGCAATGGCCAAGCAATACCACTTAGTTCATGAAGAGTGCCTGGAAAGCTTTCAAATGGAGCTTAGAAGTTTAGCAGTTGGGAAAACAAAATATGTTCCACAGTAGCAGACCCGAATCAATCTGGCTTTGCCAATAATGATTCAGAAAAATGAATAAAAATCAGCTTTTCAAAAAATTGATAATTAAAAATTATTGCATGTATCCAATTAAAAACAACCTTGAACATTACCAAATATTTGAGGTCTCCAACCTCAAACCTCTGTAGCCCTCAGTCTTCTTCCCTTGAGGTAGCCCCTGCTATCGGTTTTTTCATGTGTGCTGTAATTTAGGCATATCTAAGTATGTGGATGCATGCCGCATACACACAGTAGTGGCTGCAGAATTTCTACATAGGAGGGGCTGAGGGGCTGTAATCTGACTGGATGTGGGTAAACTTCATAAAAATACATTTGCCTACTATTTTACATAAGTAAGGACATATAAATTTGAGCCCCAATATAAATAAGTACAGCAAATAATAAGTAAATGCGAGAGGGGGGGCCCTGGCCTCTAGTGAAATGCCATGGCTGACTGGTGAAAGAAGAAGTACTGGAGACAGAGGACTGTTATTCTGCGACCATGCTAATAAAGATTGGATCAGACAGGACTCCTCAATGGATGCTACATCTAGGAGGACATTCTGATGAGGACCAGGATATTCGTATCATCTTAAAGTGCCTCCCTAGGGAACGCTCATTAATTGCAAAGGGGGTGTGGGGGACAGCAGTTATTTTATAATGGAGAATTTGGACAACACCTTGGCCAAGTCATCACAATTAACATTACTGGTGAGAACAGACACGGTATCTTGAAGGACATGGTATCACCTACGCAGTACTCGGCCTAGAGTGCACAATGTCAATCTAATCATAAGGAGACATCAGGAAAACATAAAAAGAGGAATATTCTATTTTTAAGTTTTATATTTATTTATTTACTTACTTATTTTGAGAGAGAGTGTGGGAGCACAAATTGGGAGAGGCAGAGAAGGAGACAGAGAATCCCAAGCAGGCTCCGCCCTGTCAGCGCAGAGCCCAAGGCAGAGCTCACACTCACAAACTGCAAGATCATGACCTGAACTGAAATCAAGAGTCGGACGTTTAACTGACTGAGCCACCCAGGCGCCCCAGGAATATTCTATTTTTAAAACGTGGGGGCAGGAGTAGAAGAGGAGAGAGGTGGTGGTGAGGGTTATATTCTTCAAAAATGCCAATGCCGTCCGTCAAAGACAAAGACTATGAAAATGTTCCAGATTAAAGGAAGCTTAAGGAGACATGACAACCAAATGCAATGCCAGCCCCTAGATTTGATTCTGTGCTGGAAGAAAAAAAAATATTGTAAAAAAGTTTACTAAACCAACCGACAAATTAAAATTCAAATAGTAGAGCAGATAAAAAGCCAGTTGTAGGGTCGGTACTGCTGCTTCTATCAAACAACAGCCCCACCAGCCAGCACGACCCTCACTCAGGGAGCTCGGAGTCCTTAAAGAGCTCGTGAAGCTTCTGCCCACAAAGCTCCTGCTTTGTCCAGGGAACCAGGAGGTGACGAAGCTTCAAGGAAGGAGAGGCTGTTTCTGCAGCAGGAATGAGGGCCCACTTTAAGTTTTGCTTCAGTAATTGGAATTTTATAACTATATCAATGATGCAAGCCCAAGACTGAGGATCTCATAGAAACTGCATCACGAATTCCTTTCTGGTCCCCTCAGGTCAGCATGTGCTAAGCTCACTGAAAACTTCATCTTCTAAGTTCAGTTGAAAGCAAAAAAAAATCTCCATTTGGGAAATAAATAAAAACCAATGAACGAGTGAATGAATGAATGTGCCAATAAACAATGCAGACATTTGAGTAATGCTCTGATAATGAAGACTACTTATGTATGACTTATGTAAGAAAACCAAAAAGAAAGTATGTGTTTTCTACCTTACCTCTCTTTGAGCTGTGCTCAGGTAATGTCATTTCCCTATATTTGCTCCCAAATGTAAATACTTCTGTATTTGATCCAATATTGAGTATGGGAATATAAAACAGAGTAAAAAGGAGAAAAATTCCTTGAAGGGACACATGGAAACGCAATGTGCTCATTGCCAGCCTTCTTTTAAGGAAGATGAAAATGGAAAATTAAGCATATAATGTAAGAAAACTATAATAATTTTACACTCAAATGAAACCTTGAGATAAATGTGTGTGTGAGGAGTGAGGGCAATGATTAGGTGAGGAAATAAAGGTTTGAGCAAAGCAGAATCTGTAATTCACCTTGACAGAGAAGAAGGAAGGTGAATCAAAATGCATCAGGCCCTTGAATGCAGAAGGAAGCCAAGATGTGGACACAGGGCTGCTGGTGCCAGGTGAGCATCCATGGCCAGGTTCTGCTTGGCTCTAGAGTGGCGGGAGTTGATATTCTCCAGTCAAGTGATACTAGAAAATTTGGAAATTTGTTTCAAACGCAAGGAAATTTCAAGGAGAGGAGTTAATGTTTCTCAACCAAACCAAACCAAACAACAACGGAACACAGGCATATAAGGGTCCATGCACCTAAAGAAAATCATCCTCCAGTGCTTATTGGCCATACTGGACACCTAGGAACCTTTCCCATGTTTCTACTTCTACTTCGAATTGATTGTGCACAGGAAAAATGATCCTTCCCCCACTGAATGCGTTATGCTGGAGCTGTCAGCCAAGTTGTGTATTTCAGGCACCTGGCCTTGTAGTGGTAGAGATCAATAGATATATCCATTGAATGAACGAACGAATGAATGAATGAATGAATGAGCCCAACCCTCCTTTAGCCAGGCAGTGAGATACCTTTCTCCCTGAGACTAGGTCTTAAGTTGTGACACTTGTCATAGACAAAAAAATTTCCAGAAGTCAATTCATCCTTACAGAGATGTTCTAATGAGATCGTCCATTTTTGCTTCCTAGATCGTGGGAGTTCTCTCCCATGATTCCTGCCCTTTCAAAGCCAGGTGCTTAAGCTTTCTGTTTTATTCTGAGAACTGCCACATATCCTTCCAATAAACTCTCCCTCTGCTTAAGTTATTCGAAGGTCATTTCTGCTGCTTATGAACAAAGAACCATGACAGACACACATTTCTCCACTTGCCCCTATGGGATACACCAATTATTATCCCCAAATATGGTCTTGGTAATAAGAAGTTTAGAGGAAGTTTATGGGTTTTTCTTTCTGCTTTTGTTTCCATGTGTCTAGTTGATTTCACCAAATATACTTAACACACAGGAACTTGAGGAGCTGAAATAAAAAATTTTAGTTCTTTGCATTCCTCTGCAGGAAGTCTTTATTATTGTATCTAAAAGTATCTATTGTTCAATAGATGTGAGTCAGAGTTATGTGTATTTATGTTAAGAAACCACTTATTTCTAGATTAATTTCAAAGGGTATATTTGCAGCTTACCAATTTCCAAAGTCCCACCTACTGCAAATTTCCCCCTGATTTTCACATCCGCTCAGAAAAAGCTTGAAGCAAGAACAGGGTGCCACTTTTGCTGCTAAAGTTTCGGCTTCCCAAGTTTGCCTAGCTATGTAAAGAACAAATTTAAACAAATCCTAGCATTATCCATTTTCGAAAATACAGTTTAAATATCCAGTTTTATTTAGTAGCCTAGTTACTTTTTATTGAATTGAAAAGACTACAGGAAATGGTTATTGCTATCTTGTTTTCAAGTAATTATTTTTTAGGTAATTAAAAAGTCCACTGATAAATTTTTATTGTCTTGGCCATGATTTGAGTGCCTACTACAGTTCTGAGCCCCAAACAGATGTTTAAGAAATAGTGGTTAAACTCATGAACAAATGAATGCTTTGTTTTTAATTGTGGTGCAATTTTGGTTTGATTCATCACCAAGATTCAATGAAAGAGAATCTATTACATAGCGATTTTTAAGTTAGTGAACACAAACGGTCACAGCAACTGGCTATTTTTGATGGTTCCACAAACTTTGCAAAAGCTTAAGAGTCCTAAAATGGTCCGGTTATAGAATGAAAGCCTATAGTGCTGCTTGGGACAATCCTGTGGTGAGAGTCATACTCCAGAGGTCCCCCTCCCCAGGTACCCCACCTTCGCTCTCAATATCAAGCTAAAAAGCTAGGCTTTATCTGAAACCACATCCTTTACTGGATCCTTCCCTTCCCTTATCCCATATCCTTCATTACCTTACAGACTCTCCCCAAAGAACAACCGAATCCATATCTCAGGCTCTGCTTCTAGTGAACCCAACCAAAGACAGTATGCTACTATCTAAATAGAAGTATTATATGACAATACCTATGAACTTCCTCACCAATGAAATTTGAAATTTTATCCAATGTGTGGATGACTGCAAAGGATATATCATCATTTTATAGAATCAGCACAGATAAATGACAACTGTAAATTATTGACGGCCTTCTATGAAGACACGATCTCCCTCGATTCTTCTCATCAATTTCTTAGATAGGTATTACCACTCATACTTCTAAAACAAAAAGGTTAAAAATCAATGACAGCAAATAGCCCATCCAAAGTCAGATAACCAGTACATGACAGCTTAATTTTAGTATTTCCCGAAAGGTCTCATCAATTGATCATAATGTTCTAAAATACTCTGAAGGAAAATGGCCATGTCCCTCTGACTTTCCATTCTTCGGAAGCTGTGGAATAAAGCCCAAGTGGTCACTTCAGAAATGCTTGCCATGTTTTACGGCTTACTCATGAGATCCAAAGCAGATTTTTTTCTTAAAAAAAAAAAAATCTAGTCTTAGCACATCGACTCCTTTGTTAAAGGATTAAAAAATAAACCAACCAGCGTCCCCATAGCCAAAAGAAGAGGGCGATGGTTGCTAAAACAGCATTCTGGTTTTAGAATTTGAAAATGAGAGCAGGTAAAGAGCATGTGACCCACTCTCAACCAGAAATACCAAAAAGCCTTTGTTAGAGAACCGGATGAAGCAATTATAAGCATTGTCACAGACTGTCAATCTCTGATATCCATCTTTCCTTGAAAAGGCTGTGTGCTCCATCATCAGGGGGGTTATCTCAACCTTTTCTGAGTCTATTTTTATGTTCAGCCTGGCTTACCTCTTAGGATAATCACATCCTGACTTCCCTTCCCATCAAGAAAAGCAACACTACATGAATACAGCCCTGAAAAAGCTATGGTTCAGTCCTCAAATAGGTCATATTTTTAAAAGGACAGTCTGAAAGTTCAAAAATAATTATAAAAGAAATTCATATGCTAAGTGAAGTAAGCCAGACACAGAAAGACAAATGCTGTACGGTTCTGCTTGCGTGAGGTACCTAGAATAATCAGATTCCTGGAGATGGAAAGTAGAATAGTGGTTTCTAGAAGGTAGCTGGGAAGGAGGGGGAAAGGAAAGTTATTTAATGGGTCAAGTTTCAGTTTGGGAGGATGAAAAAGTTCTGGAAGTGACAGTGGTGAAGGCTGCACAATGCATATATACCTAATGCCACTAAAAAATTAATATGGTACATTTTATCTTATGTGTATCCTTCAATTATTTTTTTAAAAAGAATTCTCACTCTTCCCATATTATCTTTAATTCTCTCCACAGCTTTCTCAAAACCCACATTCATCAACATTACTCTCTTCCAAATCTACCTCCAAGCTTCTTAAAACTCCACCCTGGCCATTCCCTTTTATCTCCTTCCCCCCTCTTTTTCCTCATGAGTCCATATCATTTAAGCACACGAGAGATAGAACCATTATCCTGGGGTATGGGAGGGAAAAATCATGAGCCAGCAAGATCCTCTGCAGTGAGCAGGAGAAGGGAAAAGCTAGATGTAATCATCCATAGGAATTTTAATTTCATCACACACTTTATTTTATGCTTAATCTTTTCTTGAGCTTCAAGGACTTCTAATCATCTGAGATTTGATGAACAAATTTGTATTTGACATCATTATTTCACAGTCTTCAGATCATGCCTCGGCCCCATGTTACTGTGTGTTTATACACTGGGGAGAAATTTTAGAGCAAGGAGTTCTCAATTTCAGCTATAAGCTAGAATCACCTGGGGAGCTGAAGGTCTTGATGCTCAGGCCACAGCCCACAACACCTAAATCAGTGACAGCCAGGGGTGGGGACCCAGGCAACTGTATTCTTTTTTAAATTCCCAATGTGCGGCTAAGTGTCATAACCAGTGGTTCAGAGAAGGGTTTCTCAAACGATAATGAATGTACCAATTACGTAGAGATCTGGTTAAAAGATCTGATTGTGATTCAGGAGGTCTCCAGGAAGCCCCAGCATGCAGCGTTTCTAGCAAACATACCAAGGTAATGCTGAATCAGCTGTTGTGGACCCCACCTTGAGTAGCAAGGCTTTAGGCAACAAGAGTCTTTCAGGTTTCCATTCTTTTTTGTTTGATTGTTTAACGTTTATTTGAGAGAGAGCACATGCAAGCAGGGGAGGGGCAGAGAGATAGGATCCAAAGCCGGCTCCACACTGACAGCAGAGAACCCAATATGGGGCTCGAACCCATGAACCAGAAGATCATGACCTGAGCCAAAGGTGAATGCTCAACTGACTGAGCCACCCAGGCGCCCCTCAGGTTTCTATTCTCAGCAGAACTTTCATTATATACACAGCCAGCGAAGGTGAAGTCACAGTTGGGCCTCCCGGCAGCACAGGCCTGGAAGATGGCTGGGGACAGCTGTGGGGGACTACAGCTGCACCTCCACGGTGAGTGTCAGTGCCCGGCCCTTGTGTGGCCTCCACTCCTCGGCTTCTGCTTCTAGGCTGGTCTAGGTGCCGGCCCCCTCAGCCCTGAAGTTAGAACCTCAGGATCTTTAACAAGTCACTCAGTTCCCTGAGCCTCAGTGTCCTTATGTGTTAAAATGGGAATACAAGTGTCAACTATTTGACTATATGAGGCTACACGAGGATGAAGGGAGGTAATTGTGTGCAGCAACCGGCAGGCCTGCCATCTCACAGGCCTGTCTTTATTTCTGCCCCTGCTGCTGCCAACAAAGAGCCAAGTTGCTGCTTCTCTCTCTCCCTTTTGTGTCTCTACATCTGATGTGTACAAAGCATCAATTGTAGCCCCTGTCCCTGGAGGATCTTGATTCTGAATAGGAGGGGCAAAGCACCCAGAGACACACATTTTCATGCAGATGGCATAGGCAAAATTCGGTAAGATTTCTGTTCTTCGGGTACTGTTTTTGTTTTTGTTTTTGTTTTAAATTCATTTTGTGTTCAAAAATGCTACCCCCAAAGGACAAAGATAGTCTCTCCAAACCTCAGAACCTGGTAAGGAGATACTAGCTGACACAGAGTGTTTCTGATATACTAAGCACAGTTCCAAGTACTTTCTGTGGCTTAACTCATTTATCTTCACCACAACACAAGACCCCCATTTGGCCAGCAAGGAAACTAAGGCCTCAAGAGGTTAAACCATGGCCTCATCCCATAGCTAGTATGTAGCAGAGCCAGGGTTCAAGCTCCAGAGGCCTTCTCCAGAGTCTGGCCAGAGCAGGGGTGGTACATCTACATCAACACAATCTATCTTGTTTTTGCCAGAGACGCCTGACAGATGGCATTTTCGGATGTGACATTCTCATGCATATGCCACGGAGATATATACAATATGTCCAGCCTTCTGGCAGGAAACTAAAAGGATACTGAAAAATAAACTTGAAATCCTTCCAGTCTATGCCAAAATGCAAGCCATTACAAACTTCGGTATTATTATATGCAACTTATCATATTTTAAAATGGCTGCTCTCTTGTATATACATGTCACAGTGACTTGTTTGGTTGCTTAGCATCCGAAGCTCCTTCCTATCTTTGGGAAAGGCCTACCTTGCTACTTCCTGAATTCCCAAATTCTTTCTGTTAGCCTGAGTATGGACATGTGCTCCAGACTTTACCCAACCAGACAGTCCTGTCTGGAACTTGAATACAAAGAGGTAAGGAGGGCAGAGGATTCATCTGGAGCCAGAGGAGAGGGCAGCATGGCCAGTGGCACCAGTGTCAGTTATAGGCAGCAGCTATAGCTTACATCTCAGACTGTTGCTGGGCGTGCTGTTGACCAAGGCTCCCACGGCAATGCTGCCCAACCGCATTAGTTTCCCAGGCCTCCCATAACAAAGTACCACATGCTGGGGTGCTTGAAATGACAGGAATATATTATTTCACAAGCCTAGAGTCTAGAAGTTTGAAATTAAGGCACTGACAAGGCCATGCTCTCTCTGCAAGCTCTAGGGAAGGATCCTTCCTGGTCTCTTAGAGCTTTCAGTGGTTGTGGGCAATCCTTGGCATTCCTTGGCTGGTAGCAGCATCGCTCCAGTCCTGGCCTTGATCTTCACATGGCCTTGCCTATGTCTCCTCCTCTGTCTCTGCGTATAAAGCTCTCATTCCTTTCTCTTACAAAAATGCCAGTCACTACTTAGGAGCTGCCCTCATCCAAAATGACCATATTTTTAAAAAAATTAAATAAAAAAAGAAGAAGGAGAGCCTAGGTGGCTCAGTTGGTTAAGTGTCCGACTTCAGCTCAGGTCATGGCTTCGCAGTTCATGAGTTCAAGCCCCTCGCTGGGCTCTGTGCTGACAGCTCAGAGCCTGGAGCCTGCTTCAGATCTCTCTCTCTCTCTCTCTCTCTCTCTCTCTCTCTCTATCCCTCCCTGGTTTGCACTCTCTCTCTCAAAAATAAATAAACATTAATAAAAAAATTTAAAAAAACACAAAATGACCATATTTTAACTTGATTATATCTAAAACCCTATTTCCAAATAAGCTCCCTTCATAGTTACTGGGGACGAGGACTTCAACATATCTCTCCAGGGGACACAATTCAACTCACAACATCTATACTCTTGCTAATTCCCTGGGCCTGGACCTCTGGCCATCCCAGTGATCTTGTGGTCCAGCCAATGTTTTTCTTATAAATTCTTTTTCAGCTTAAATTAGCAGAATTAATTTTGCTGCTTGCAACTTTAAACCCTGGCCTGTCTTATCTCTCTGCCTCTATTTCCTTGATTTTCCATCAGAGAATCTCCAGTGAGAGGTCACTAGGGATGAGCAGAACAGTGATTAACGATGGCAAAGGCCAATCTGCTTTAAGAACACTAAGAGTCCCAGTACACTCTCTGGATCAAGCAGACTGAGGAGAAGGTTGGCCAGGCCCATGTTAAAGGAAGGACTCAGACTGAGTAGTCCCGACCTCATGACAGAAATGCATGTAGAACCTACTGATTTCCTCGGCTGTGAGTTTGTTCTCAGGCTGGATCTCACTTTGGAGGAGAATTTAACTAATCTTTGCCTCTGGCCAACGGATGGTGTGAGGCCT
Organism: Paguma larvata; assembly: GCA_030068075.1. Lineage (NCBI taxonomy): Eukaryota > Metazoa > Chordata > Mammalia > Carnivora > Viverridae > Paguma > Paguma larvata. The sequence continues at coordinate 4,454,822 of CM057827.1, forward strand.
GTTTTGGTGGCAAAGGACCACACTGCTTGCAACAGATCTCATAGATGTTGCCCCAGTCTGTATAATTTTCATCAAGTCATGACAGCAGCACCAAAGGGGCTAAGTGGCATTTCAATTGTGTTTGGTCTAAAGTTTCTAAAACCTCATCAATGCTATTAAAAACAATAACATTATGCCAGAAAGAGTTGCAGAGGAAACAAAACATTATGGGGTTCTAAGAAACATGGTAATCAAAGACAGCTGAGCCTAAAAAGACAAATCCATGTCAATGACTTCAAGGAAATAAAAATACATTTAAAATGTTTGAGTAAATCAACTTCACGAATGGCCATTAGGAGAAGAGTAGCAATACTAGTTTTTTATTTGCCCTGTTTTGCTTCCTTTTTTGACCTGCCCCTTGCCAATTTCAAGGAATTATGGTAGACTAGGGACCACATAAGGTTGGAACTGCCTGAAGCTATCTTTGCCATTATTTGCAGAGAGTCTGTTTGAGAATGAAGTCAACCCAAGAAAGAAGAATCCAAGAGATACATACAAAGTTATTATTTCATTTGAGTCCCACGATCCAGCTGTATCTAAAAATACCCATTAAGCTTCCAAGTTATTTGAACCAATAGATCCCTTTTTTTGTTTGTTCAAGCTAGTTTTAACTGGAGATCTAACCTTACAAACAAATGACAACGTGCTATCAAGTGCACATATCTGCTTTGACCTAATTTTCTTGGATTGCTGTTGGCCAGGGAATGTTGTGTTGAGTGAACCACATATTTCAACTGGGATGGTGGTTTCTGAATTTCTGTCATCTGGCACGTTACTGAGAATATGTGCATACACAAACACACACATAAGCTAATGGAAAAGCGCCTTCATAAAGCAATCTTCTGACAAGTGCATATGACTGAATTATGATTATACCTACGGCATGGCCAAGTAGATCAACTAATCTGATTAAAGAAGTCTATTCTGCCTGACACGAGCCCTGTCCATCACTATTTTACCACATCGAATGCACAAAATGAGAATTTGCTTCTCTGAGTTTCAGCATTGCCTTGTTTCCTAACAAAGCTCTGCCATTTCACACTTAACTCAACATATTAACAGATGATATATGGGTGGTTTGGTTCCCAAATAGGTGCCCCTACACCTCCTTTGCTATTATCTCCCAGTTCAGTTTCTCCAAAACCCATGAGACTGGCCTGAACAGCTTTGTTCATTCACACATTTACTCAACAAATCAGTGTCAGGCAGTATGTGCTAAGCCCAGGTATAAGCACCTGGAATAAGGAATAAGCTTCTCCTCTTGTGAGGCTTCTATGCTAGTGAGAGGAGACAGACAAGTGAAACATTTTAAAGTAGACATATGTCCGGTGCTGATAAATGTTATGGTGAAAGATTAAAGGTAAAAAGGATAGGAGTATAGGGCAGTTGTGGTAAAATAGTGGGCCTTGTGGTCATCTGTGGAATAAGCATACCAAGCCAAGAGAATACATGCAGAAAGGCACTGAAGTGGAAACAGGTAGGAAGCCAGTGTGGCTGAAGTGAACAGAATGAGGGGCAGTGTGATAGGAGATGAGGTAAGAGAAGTATTCGTGGGGAAGGTGTTGATGGAGAAAACTTAGAGGCTTCTCAGGCCATCTTAAGAACTTTGGATTTTATTACATGCCAGATAAGAAGCCTTTGGGTGGTTGTGAGCAAAAGAGTCACATGATCTGACTTAAAAGTTTTAAAGATGATTTTGTCTCCTGTGTTGAGACTATAACTGGTGGTAAGAATAGAAGCAAGGAGGCCAAGCAGGGAGACCAGGAAAATAGGAGTGGAAGTCTGAGAAGTGATTGATTTCTGGATATATTTTGAAGATAGAACCACCAACATAATGGGCTGTAAGAAGTTTTCATAAAAGTCTGCATAGGTTTCGGTCTGAACACCTAGAGAGATGCAGACGCCAGTTACTTGGATGCAGTGGCTCCATGAGAGGCACAGATTTAGAAATGGGGGAAGAATTAGAAGTGTAGTTTTTGACATCTGAAGTTTGAGATGCCTATCAGATACACATGCAGAATAGATTGCTAACTGTATAAATCTGAGGGTAAGGGGAAACTTCTGAGCCAGAGACAAATATTTGTGAGTCATCAGAGTATAGATGAATTTAACATCAGGAGGCTAGATGAGATCACCCAGGAAGTGGATCCATATGGAAGGGAAGAAGTCTAAGGACTGCAGTCTTGAGCAGCCCAAAGCTTAGAGGCTGAGGAGATGAGGAGGAACCAACCAGCAAAGGAAAATGAGATGAACAGCTAGTAAGGTAGGATGAAAATAGAAAGGTGTCCTGGAATCTAAGTGGGAGGAAAAAAACCCATTTCAAGAAAGAACTAGTGATTCATTAGATCAAATGCCAAGATAACGTCATGTAGAATCATGACTAATAATTGACAATTGAATGTAGCTACACGGAAGTCACTAGAGTGGGTTCAAAAAAAGAACAAGAGAGAATAAATTGTAAACAGTGAGCAGAGATGAGTGTTTTGAGGATTTCACCGTATACAGCAATAGAGAAATGGAGCAGTAGTTGGGAGAAAGGTGGGGGAAAAAAGAGAATTTTCACGTAAGCTGGACAGTATCTCAGTATGTTTTAATGCTATGGAGATGACCCACTACAGGGGCAGGAATTGAGGATACTAGTGGGGAGAGGGGACAATCGCTGGAGCAGTGTTCTTGAGCAGACAAGAGGACAGGAGATCCACCACATGAACACAGGAATCAACCTCGGATTAACATACGGACCATTCATGCACTGTAACACGAGTGGTAGCAGAGGATAAATGCAAACAGGTGGCTAGATGAGACAGTGGGAGTTTGTATAAAACCTCTTCTAGAGAAGATAGAAGGCATGTTCATAGCTGTGAGTGAGGATGATCATGGAGAAAGGTTTGGATGGCCTGAAGGAAAATGAAAGGATGTGAACCAGCTGCCCAGGAAAGCAGGGGAAAGACTAGAGTAGGGCAATGCAACTGGATCTCCAGTCAGGGGTCATCTTCCTGCTGTGCGTTTTGCACATCATGGTGATGAGGAAGGAAGGTGATGTCCACAAGTGTTCTGACTAAAGAGGAGAGAGGGGAGAAAAGCAAAGTGCAGTGCTTTTAAAGCAAGCTAGGTCATTAAGATTTAAACTATACTGAGACTAAGCAAAAACCAGGGGGAGGGCTAGAGGGGAAAGGAAAAAAAGACACAGAGAGGGAGGGAGATAAAACATAAGAGACTCTCAAAGACTAAGAACAATCTGAGGGTGAGGGAGGTGAGGGAGGTGAGGGAGGGGGGAGAGGGGGTAACGGATATTAAAGAGGGCACGTGTTGGGATGAACACTGGGTGTTATATGTAAACCAATTTGAAAATAAACTATTATAATAAAAAAAAAAGATTTAAACTATAGAAGCAAACACAGCTCCATAGTTCAAAGGTGATGTGACTGAAAGCTCAAAGACAATTAGGCATAATTTGTTCTTAGAAATAAAACCAGAGAGCTTTAGAACTTAAAATGAAAATAACCCTAGTGATGTTCTTTTCTGAATCCTTCATTTCACACTTGAAAACCAAGGCCCTGGAAAATTAAATGACGTGTCCAAGACCACACAGCTAGCTAGTGGCAGAGACAAGTCTAGATGCCAGTCCTCCTCCATCTTTATCTACTAGTCTTTCCTCTTCATTTACTAGCAGGGCACGGTGAAATTGCAGGCCAGTCCCTCTTCTCATTGCATGTCCAGGCCTTACTTTATCTTCATATTTCCAATTCCTGTCCCATCACCCCCATCTTCTATAATAAGGCTGGTCCCCTTGGCTATCTCTCGGAGTGCCCCGACCCCCACAGTGCCTCAGCCAAGTACTTCACTGAAGCTTTAAAACCAGTGCATTAGGCTGGTCAAGAGCACAGTCTCAGAGAGCCATGCATTGGAATTCACCTGGGAGAAAAAAGGGGAATCATAGGATGAGCTTCACTGAAATCCTGCAGCTGATCTCAGACTCACCAGATCCACCATGCTCTGCAAATGCCAGTGATAAGGGTAGGGCATTCTCTTAGTCTGCTTCTCTTCTATCCAGGCAGGCACTCAAGAGACTTTCAAGCTATGAACTGTATGCATTCAATGGACCAACAAATGCCTAGCTGCTGCATTAAGAAGAAAGTGGATCTAAACCATCAAGCTTGGGGATAGCCTGCAGACTGCGGCCCATCTGAGTACCATTTGAACACAACTGGTTAAAGTTCTTCCAATGATGGCTTTTGTTATCTATAAAATTAAGACTAAACCGGAGATCAAGGAATTTCAACTGGAAGCTATATCCTGTCTCCAGTCTCCCATCTTGGTGTAATTTAAGTGAGTTACAGGCCCCTTTAAATTCACTTATTTAAAACAGATACTCATCCAAAGAGGCACTCTATAAACATTTGGCACGTCTTGATGAGCACTTCAATTGCCCTTCAAAGGCAGTGGAAACAACCTCAAAACCAATTACTTATGCTCTCCTCCAAGAAGTTCATTAATTGGAACGAGGGCTCTGCCTCTGGCTGAGAGTGTCCTCTCCTCTCTTTAATGTCTCACAATTGTCCCTTCTGGGGGAACAGTAGTATGGTTCCAGGCGATTCTTTTTAAATTTAGAAATTACTTAAATATAGAGGTAAAGGGTATTGATTGGGACCAGGAGTTAACATATGTTACAAAGGGATAGGTTATTAAATCTGTCCTCTCTTCTCCTGATTAAAACATACAATTAAGAAATGGAAAGACACCCACACACTTTGGTATCCCTACATGCTGGATGAAAGATTAGGAATAAAATCCGCTAAATAAAGCAAACCTCACAGTGCTCACTTGCATATGCCCATCCACATTACTCCTCCCAGTATCTGCTTATCCTCAGTATTCCAGTTGTTCTCATTCAGACCCCTGACCAATCAGCCAAGCGGTTTGCAACTGCTCACAAGTTGGTATATGTTCTTCCTTTGGCCACTTCTCCTACTACCCCAAAGTAGACAATGTGCTGGTACTGCCCAAAGGTATGTTAACTGGGAGAATTTCCCCTCGTATAGCCATGTAGCAAACCAACACATCCACAACTAAGCTTGGTCTTTTGGTTCTTTTGTCAGCTGGTCATAAAAGACTATGTATGTGACCACAGAGGTAAGGGGAGGGAGGAAACTATGCAACAGCAGTGGATGACATGGGAGTCTGGGCCCCTGGCTCATGCAGTCTAGTTGTGTCCTACAGTCCTGCTCATGCCCATTCCCAGATGTACCTTTTATCTTATGATGGATTGCTGCTGGACTATCCTAACTTATGACTTGGTGGGTCTGTTAGCACCCAGGTAATGGTGGACACGTCTGGCCATGTGGCCACTCAAAGTTCCATGAGTAAGTGCTCTCTCTCTGCCAGAATCCTAAAGCATACCAGGAACTAATTTTCAATTGATATATAATTTTCCGTGGTAGATGGCATGACATTGCTTCAGAACCCTAGATGTTTACACTGTGATTCTCCTACGAGGACTTGCCATAAACTCCACACAACATCAACATCATTCCTTACTGCAGATAATACCGTAGGGTCTGCCTGATCATGTGGTCAAAAAGGCAGGACTGTCTACACCACAGCTTGGACGTGCTACATATCCATTTATTGCATTAAGCCCCACTCAGAGCTGGAAATCTTTCATGTCACCTTGTTCCCCGGTCATGGAATATGCTACCTCCAGAATCTGAAGAGCCTGCCAAGCATTCTGCTTCCTTATTAGTGGTAGGAAGTGAAAAACACAATAATTTGTCAAGATCAATGGATTCCTGAAAACTCTACTGATATACCAGGTCCCCAAATATTCATGAAGTTTATGTCTTACACTTCATAGAATATGTGCCATACCAAGCACTTCAACGTATTTGCCACTTCATAATCATCCAGTCTGATTAACGCAATGTCAACAATATCATGGAATGTCCTACAGAATATCTAGAGAGTCCAGGGCTCTTTCAGACTATATTATGACCAATGACACAGCCATGGGACAAGATGGTAAGTGTATATACTATTGTTAATCCTATGTGAATGCAAACTGCTTCTAGTCCTCCTTCCTGATGAAGATGAAACAAATACATCTGCCAGATCAGTGGCTGTATGCCAGGTGCTTGAGGCCATGTTAATCTGTTCTAGCAAAGATCCCACATCTGGCACAGCAGCTGTAATAGGGACTCCTACTTGGTTGAGCTGGTGATAGTTTGCCTTTATCTTCCAGAATCAGTCTGGCTTTGTAGGGGCTAGACTGGGAAACTAAAGAAAGAAGATATGTAAAGACCACGACCCCTGCATCCTTTAGATCTTTAAGACTGGTACTAATCTCGACAATTCCCTCTGGTATGCAGTATTGTTTTTACTTACTGTCTTGGCTGGGAGCAGGGGTTTCAGAGGCTTCCACTTGGTCTTCCCCCACTGCAATAGTTCTTACCAGAGGTCAAGGAAACAATATGGGGTTTGGCCAACTACCATGCATGTCCACTCCAACTATACATTGAGGGTTTGAGGAAATGGCTGCCTGGTGAGTCCATGGTCCCAGTGGACCCCTGTGAGCCAAACGTGGGCCAGAGTCCCATTGATCACCCAGTCTCCATATGTCATCTCTCTAACAGAGGGATAATGATGACTGTCGGGTCCCAGCTATTTAATTACAGTTTGAATCCTGTGCTCAACAGTCCTCCAGTGTCCATAAACTACCCTTTCCTCATTGTATGGTTACTCAAGTAAATAGTCATAGGTTTCTTTGGAGAAGGACTGTAGGAATCATTACCATATACAATTCTGCCTGTGAATTTCAGGTCTACACACTGACTCAGATGTGGAACCTGGGAGAAGGAGCATGACTTTATAAATTTTACATTTTTTAATGAAGCATTTTTAATTAGCTTTCAGATAAAATGTACACAATAAAGTTCACCCGTTTTCAGGGTATGATTCATTGACTTGTAATAAATGTAGATAGTCATATAACTATCAGTGAGATGAAAATATGGAACATTTCCATTAGCCCAAAAACTCCCTTGTGCTCTTTGTAGTCAAATCTCCCTTCCTCATTCCCAGCTCCTGGCAACCTCTCCTCTGCTTTTGGTTACATATAGCTTTGTCTTTTCTAGAATGCTATATAAGTGGAATCATATAGTATGTAATCTTCTGTGTCTTTTTCTTAACATAATGATTCCATTATGGAATCGGTACCTCATTCATGTATCAGTACCTCATTCTTTTTCATTTCAGAGTAGTGATCTGTTATATGGATATAACACATGTTTACCAATTCACCAGTTGGTAGGCATTCGGGTTGTTTCCAATCTGGGGTTATTATGAATGTACTTTCTATGATCATTTGCATACAGGTCTTTGTGTAGACAGATGTCTTTATTTCTCTTTGGTAAATACTTACCAGTGGGATTACTGAGCTTATAGTTAGTATATGTTTACCTGTATAAGAAATTTCCAACTATTTTCAAAGTGGTTGTACCATTTTACTTTTCCTGCCAGTGGTTGCACGACAGTTCCTGTCGCACCATATCCCTGACTTCCTATGATCAATCTTTGTTAAATTTTAAATATTTTGACCATGTATAGAGGCTATGTATTATGCTCCTAATCTGTTTCGCTAATGACTAATGATATTGACCACGTTTTTATTGCTAATTTGCCATTTAAATATGTTCTTCATTCAAGTGTCTTTACAAATCTCTTTGTTCATTTAATAGATTGCATTTTTTGACTTCTTCTTGAGTTGTAAGACTATATATTTTGGTTATAAGTCATTTATCAGATATGTGTTTTGCAAATATTTTCTCCCAGTATGGCTTTCTTTATGTTTTCTCAACAGTATTTTTTTGAAGACCAAGAGCTTTTAATTTGATAAAGTCAATAATAGTGTTTTTCTGGGGTGCCTGAGTGGCTAAGTTGGTTAAGTGGCCAACTTCGGCCCAGGTCATGATCTTGCGGTTCTTGAGTTCGAGTCCCGTGCTGACAGCTCAGAGCCTGGAGCCTGCTTTGGATTCTGTGTCTCCCTCTCTCTCTGCCCCTCCTCTGCTCACGCTCTCTCTCTCTCTCTCTCTCTCTCTCTCTCTCTCTTTCAAAAATAAATAAACATTAAAAAAATTTTTAAAAATAATAGTGTTTTTGTTTTATGGGTTCATGCTTTTTGTGTTCTGTATAAAAAATCTCTGCCTAATTCAAGGTCACACAGATTTTCTTCTTCTTTCTTTCTTTCTTTTTTTTTTTTTTTTTGTCTAGAAGCTTGATAGTTTTTGTTTCTATGTTTAGGTCTATGATCCATTTCAAGTTAATTTTTGTATATGATATAAAGGTCAAGTTTCATTTTCATTTTCTTATGACTATTCAATTGAGTGCCATTTCTTTAAAAAGATTGTGGCCTTTTATTGAGGGGGCTACCCTCAACTTTTTGATTCTCTACCTTTTATTTGTTTTAGTTGTGTAAATTAAGCAACATACTTTTCTTTTTCTTTTTTTTTTTTTTAGCTTTTTAATTTTATTTTTGAGAGACATTGAGACAGAGAGTGAGCAAGGGAAGGGCAGGGAGAGAGGAAGATACAGAATCTGAAGCAGGCTCCAGGCTCTGAGCCATTAGCACAGAGCCCAACGCGGGGCTCGAACTCACAGACCATGAGATCATGACCTGAGCCGAAGTTGGCTGCTTAACCAACTGAGCCACCCAGGTGCCCCGCAACATACTTTTAAACTGCCCAATTATCTCTACAGGATGCAGGGTCTTTTTGTCATCTCCATAGTTCTCTATGGGTCAATCTCCTTTGGCAGACACTTGTTACGATAATTATACTTACCTGCTTCTGACAGGTAAGTACCACCACCTGGTCTCTGTTTGTCTAAGGGCCCTACCATCCCCACGGCTATGAGTAAGCCCAGTTCTGGAATGACAACTTCTACTGTCAGCCCTGCTCTATGAACAACCATGACTGAGCTCAATAGCTGTTATACTCTCACCAGGATAATCCAGCTCACTTTGGTGTATGGGGGAGTTTATTTGGCTTTCTTGTGTAACATAGTTTGCTGGTGGGTTTTCCAGCCTTATGTAATATATCTATTCTATCTTCTCTAAGGACTTGACCGTCTTTTTTTCTACTCCACCTGGTGAGGCCATCATTTTCTCCAAGCTTCCAAACTAATAGCATGTTAGCATGATTTCCTGGAATCATTTCCTGGAATCCTGTATCACAGAGAGTGCTCCCATATTGATAAGGTTTCCTATGTCCAACTTTTGGTTCCACTCCCCACAACCACCACTTTGATCCAACATCTTCAGGATCCACTCCCAGGCAACTCTCCTGAGTCCTGGACTGATTGATGCATGCTGATTGGTTCCTATAGCTGTTCCCTTCCTTAGCAAGCCCAGCACTTTCCTGTTTGTACTGGACTGTGACCTAATCATAGTTATAGTCTAATAGCCGGGAGTAGAGGTAGGTATAGATCCTGAGGAGGAGACCATTGCCTCAGTTTCAAGCAATGGGATGGTTCTAGGCTTAAAAGAACAGAGTTATAGGCCACTTATGCAAGCCCAAAGGGCTCAAGGCAACCTCGATTTTTAAGATTCTCAAGTGTGTCAACCCAGAATCCCATTGGTTCCCAGACAGAGCACTGACCTTGGTATTAAGACTTGCCAAGGTTGAAAATTCAATCTTCTGTGGAGCTCTGTTGTCCTGAAAATTAAGTTTTGAGCTCGATGCTCAGATTTTTCTGTTCTCTGGCTGCAAGAGATCAACCTTTTTACATTCTGAAGAGATCCTCTGACTTTTGCACTTACATTGATGCCCTCAGCCTTTCATTGTTTTTTTTTTCCAGGGCATTCATAGCCCTCAGCAAAAGACAAAAAATTCACTGCTGTTATAATTATTATATTCTCCAAACCTCTTAAACAATTAAGACATCACACTACCATTGCTCTCTTTTTTATCAGTGTTTCATCCCTGTTTACCACCAATAATTATATTGCAATGGGATGCCAAGAGCTATGTATACCTCACCTACCACCAATGAATGGGTCTCCTCATTATTAGCCAGCCAGTGGTGATCTCATGCCTGAAAATTCATTTTAGAGTTTGCTTCCTAAAGCCATTTCTGATACTAAATGTCATACATCAGGTTCCCTTGAAAATGGACTCTGAGATAGAGATTTTTGTGCAGGAAGCCTACTGTAGAATACTCTCAATGATACCTCGAGCGGAGTGAGGACTGGACAGAGAAAGAACTTGAATCTCAAGGGCCTCAGCAAACACTGCAGGAATGCTCTGAGCTGGGATAGCCCTTCAGAGATATCCCAGACTGAGGCCAGCGTTCTGGACACTGCACCCTCCACACTGACCAGTTGTTAGATGCAGGCTGTCCCTACTTGGGGTGTAACTTTCAGTGAAGCAGCTCAGCTCTGCATTAGTTTGCTAGGTCTGCCACAACAAAAAGCAGACTAGGTGGCTTGAACAACACAATTCATTTTCTCATATTCTGGAAACCAGGAGTCCCAGATCAAAGTGCGGGCATGGTCACTTTCTCCTAAGGTCTCTCTCCTTGGCTTCCAGATGGCCACCTTCTTGCTGCCTCTTCACAGCACCCTCAGGATCCAGGTCCAGGCAACTCTTCTGTCTCTCTGGGCATGCACGCCTGTGGTATCTCTCTGTATGTCCTAATCTCTTTTGATAAAGACAGTCAGATTGGATTAGAGCCCACCTTAAGGGCCTCATTTTGACTTTGTTGCCTCTTATAACAGACCCGTTTTAAACTACAATCATATTCTTTATGGGGGGGTTAGGGTTTCAACATCTGAATTTTGGGGAGACACACTTCAGTCCATGACAAGCTCCTTTCAGTCAAGGGCAACTTCTGGAGACAGATTCAGCTCTGAGCCATCATTGGTCAACACTGCTGGCACCTGGGGGAATTAGTGTCTTCATCTTTAAGGGAAGATCTGTGGTGAGCACCACAGTGTCCACTATAGTGATGATATTAATAGCTCTCATAAGAATATAAACACAACTGGCTAACACTTTTGGGCATTATATTGTGTCAGGCCCAAGACTATTTCTTCATATGTCTTATCCTATTGAATCCTAACCTAGAAAAAATGCTCTTTCCTGAAATCTCTATAGTAACAAACAACAACCTCAAAATCCCTAAAACATAGTACTCTGTATATAGTGAGTCTCCCTTTTTAATATCTTAGTGCATATCTCTTGCCCCTTCCTGATTTATAATTATTAAAGAAATAGCTGTTGAATTTAATTCACCATTTTACTAGAGAGAGGATACCTTTATGTTAGGGTTTGTATTCCTCCATAATATATAGACATAACTGGTTTCATTACTCCATTTCAGTAATTTTGGGAGGTGGAGATTTATTTACTTGGGTGAATTGTCAAGACAATAGAGTTGAAAAATAATGGCAGATATTGCAGGTAAAGATGCTTGGCATAGTTCTGGGGGTATCAAGTCATGCTAGGAGGAATATTATTCAGTTAATTAACATAGCAGGGTCATATCAGAACCATCTAGACTTGAACATGTATTATGGTGGTCCTAAGAACTCCCTGTGGCAAACTTTGGTCCAGCTTTGTATTCTCCAGTGGTATCTATTCATTCTTCAGATTTTCACTGAACACCTACTATGTGCCAGACACTGTAGTTAGCTTCAGAGATATCATAGTAGACCAAATATTCACGGCCTCTGTCCTCATGTAGTTTGCAGTCATGTTACCACCAGTAGGATCCACACAGGTGTCTTGTTGGTCTCAAAGTTTCAACTAAAATGTCAAAATAGAGAAGATTAAGACAAACCTAAACTATTATCTAATTAGAAATTCAGCTGATTTTCATGTTTTTATATGCTCTGCTATACTGTTCTTTTTTTTGGTATTTTTATTTAATTTATTGTTTAATTTACACTCACATTAGTTTGCATATAGTGCAACAATGATTCCAAGAATAGATTCCTTAATGCCCCTTACCCATTTAGCCCATCCCCCATCCCACAAACCCTACAGTAATCCTCTGTTTGTTCTCCATATTTATGAGTCTCTTAGGTTTTGTCCCCCTCCCTGTTTTTATATTATTTTTGCTTTCCTTCCCTTATATTAATCTGTTTTGTATCTTAAAGTCCTCATATGAGTGAAGTCATATGGTATTTGTCTTTCTCTGACTGACTAATTTTGCTTAGCATAATACCCTCTAGTTCCATCCACATAGTTGCAAATGGCAAAATTTCATTCTTTTTGACTGCCAAGTAATACCCCATTGTATATATATATATATATATATATATATATATATATATATATATATATACCACATCTTCTTTATCTATTCATCTATTAATGGACATTTGGGCTCTTTCCTTTGGCTATTGTCGATAGTGCTGCTATAAACATTGGGGTGAATGTACCCCTTTGGAACAGCATACCTGTATCCCTTGGATAAATACCTAGTAGTACAATTGCTGGGTCGTAGGGTAGTTCTATTTTTAATTTTTTGAGGAACCTCCAAACTGTTTTCCAGAGTGGCTGCACCAGTTTGCATTCCCACCAGCAGTGCAGAAGAGATCCTCTTTCTCCACATCCTCTCCAACACTTGTTTTTTCCTGAGTTGTTAATGTTAGCCATTCTGAGCAGTGTGAGGTGATATCTCATTGTGGTTTTGATGTGTATTTCCCTGATGATGAGTGATGTTGAGCATCTTTTCAAGTGTCCATTGTCCATCTGGATGTCTTCTTTGGAGAAGTGTCTATTCATGTCTTTTGTCCATTTCTTCACTGGATTATTTGTTTTTTGGGTGTTGAGTTTGATAAGTTCTTTATAGATTTCAAATACTAACCCTTTATCTGGTATGTCATTTGCAAACATCTTCTCCCATTCCATTGGTTGCCTTTTAGTTTTGCCGATTGTTTCCTGCGCCATGCAGAAGCTTTTTATTTTGATGAGGTCTCAGTAGTTCATTTTTGCTTTTGTTTCCCTTGCCTCCAGAGACGTGAATAAGATGTTGCTGCGGCCAAGGTCAAAGAGGTTTTTGCCTGCTTTCTCCTTGAGGATTTTGATGGTTCCTGTCTTACATTTAGGTCTTTCATCCATTTTGAGTTTATTTTTGTGGATGGTGTAAGAAAGTGGTCCAGGTTAGTTTTTCTGCATGTCGCTGTCCAGTTTTCCTAGCAACACTTGCTGAAGAGACTGTCTTTATTCCATTGGATATTCTTTCCTGCCTTGTCACAGTTAGTTGGCCATATGTTTGTGAGTTCATTTCTGGGTTCTCTATTCTGTTACATTGATCTGAGTGTCTGTTTTTGTGTTATCTAATATACTAAGTTCTTTTTTTTTTAATGTTTTATTTATTTTTGAGAGCAGGAGAGACAAAGCATGAGCAGGGGAGGGGCAGAGAGAAAGGGAGACACAGAATCTGAAGCAGGCTCCAGGCTCTGAGCCGTCAGCACATAGCCTGACGCGGGGTCTGAACTCACAGACTGTGAGATCATGACCTGAGCAGAAGTTGGACACTTAACCGACTGAGCCACCCAGGCGCCCCACTAATATACTAAGTTCTAAGAACCCTGGAAGGTCTTGCTGGTCAATCTCTTCCACCATCAATTTCAGAACATGGCTAGGCATCTACACCGTATAGATGATCTTTTTTTCTTGAGGGTGGAAAGACTTGGGGATGGTGGATAAGTTAACAAGCTACTTCCAGATGGTTTAAACTCAATCAACACCTAATGGAAGTAATCATGTCTGCAATCTAGATATTATAAACATGAAGCCAAAAGAGAAGATGGTGATAGAACAGTAGTATTCTGAGGTATTTTCATAAAGCATACACCACAGTCAATGACAATGAGAGCAATGAGAGCAAAAAAAATAATCATAATCATAATCATTAAAGAGCTAGTGCTAAGCACACAAAAAATATTTCATTATTTTATCTAATGCTCACAATAACTCTCTGTGTGAAGTAGGTGTCGTTTCCTCATCTTTATAAACAAGGAAAGGTAAGTGTAGGACTATTAAATAATCTTCCTAACTCATAAAGTAAAAGTGCTATGTTGGGCATTTAAACACAAATTCATCTGACTCCAAAGCTCGGTTCTTTCCCATGGTATCATTATCACTCCCCAAATTATGGTGTTCTCCCCATGAAATAATCTTTCAATATTACTACCAATCCTTGGTTATCTCCAAGGTAAAACAAACAAATTTGGAAAGTTAGGGTAAGTTATATGCAATGTTTAACATTTCTTTATAGCATTTTCAGATCAAAATTGATTTCAGACACCAAAACCTTTTTTCTAACCAATGTGACTTTGTGACTATTTCCTAGCAAGTGAAGATAATGTGGCAGCTGTCTCATGAACCAATGTTACAATCTCACTATAAAATGCATTTTATCATCCATAAATTGTGTAGTGCCAGCTAGAGTATCAGGATAGGCTAACCGCTATACCAAATAATTCCCAAATCCCAACAGCTTATATAGTAAAAGTTGATTTCTTCCTCATGCTAATTTTTACAAGGATATTTCTTTATGGGCATCTCTCCTGAACAGCTATCCCCCAGGTGATGACTCAAGTGTCCAATCTACTTTAACTTTGTGAAGTCACCATGAACAGCAAAGAAAATTTGGGCAAGGCACATAGAATGCTTAACTACCCTAGTCTGGTGGCCAGAACTTGTCACCTAAGCACATTAAAATTCAAAGGAGCTAGAAAATGGAGTTCCCAGGTAGCTAGTAGCTGCAACTTAGCCAAAACTCTACATCGTTCTACATTGCAGAAGGATGTCCCATGCCTTTGGGTGGTCAGGTAGCTCTTTCTACCACAGCAGGTGTCAGCTAGTTTGGGCTTCTGAAAAGCTTATAAAAAGCAAGATTTTTCGAAGTTTTGTTTTGTTTTGTTTTGTTTTACTGGACACTTCTGCTATACTTAGTTATGATACAAATCAGTATGTTGTCGCATGCATTTGATTGGATGAATTAACCAACCTATACTGGAAGGGTCCCCCTTCCCCCAATAAAAAGGTATGTCTACCTGGAAACTGTGAATGTGACCTTATTTGAAAAAGGGTCTTCACAAATGTAATTGAGTTAAGAATTTTGGGATTAGATCATCCTGGATTAACTGGGTAGACCCTAAATCCAATGACACCTGTCATTATAAGACACAGATGAAGAAGAGAGAAGAAAAGAAGGCATATGAAAATGGGAGCAGAAACTGGAGTGATGTCACCGTAAGCCAAGGAATGACCGGAGCCACTACAAGCTAGAAGAGGCAAAAAAAAAAAAAAAAAAAAAGAATTCTCTCCTAAAGCCTTCAGGAAAAAAACATGGCCTTGATGACATCTTGATTTTGGACTTCTGGCCTCTAGAGAATAAATTTCTGTTGTTTTAAGCTATTAAGTTTGTGGTCATTTGTTATGGAAACTCTAGGAAATTAATACACAGCCTAAAGACATGTGTAATTAACTGAACGGTGTCCCCCAAAATTCATATGTTGAAGCCCTAATTGAATAGGATGAATGTTCTTTTAAGAAGAAGAGATAATAGAGATACAGGTGCTCAGAGAAAATGCCATATGATGAAATAGCAAGAAGACAGCCATCTTCAAGCCAAGGAGAGAGACCTCAGGAGAAACCAAATCTACTGACACCTTGATCTTAGACTCTCAACCTCCAGAACTGTAAGAAATACATTTCTGTTGTTTAAGCTACCCAATCTGTGGTATTTTATTATGGTAGCTTTAGTGGATCAATAGAAGGTGTGACAGAGAGACTTTCTACAGGTAAGACTGCTAATGAAAGAGCCACAAGGCCCAGGGTGTTAGCATTTGATTGAGTACCTCTAATTTGATAAGCAAACAGATACAGCCATAAGCCAAGAGCATGTGTGGTGTAGGCTTCTTAACCTATGACAAATGTTTCACATAGTGCCTTGTGCAAGGTAAACGCCATTTCCTTAATTCTAAGACAAACTTTTAATTGTTTCACTTCTGATACAGGACAGATATAACCAGGAAACATATTTGTCATTGAAATCTATCTTTAAATGGTGATTTTTCTTACAATTGATGGCATCTTGGAATCAAGGAAATCAAGTGTCTACAATCTGAAGTACTGATTGTGCTGACCTGTCCTGACTCCGGCTGGCAGCCTGAAACCAACCCCAGTAGGAATATTTACACCATAGAAATTGGCTATTACCAACATGCCAGTGGCCTGGGCACTATTATTATTCCTAACATACCAATGAGGAAAGAGAGAGGCTTGGTAACCTACTCTTGCTGATGCCACGTAGCAGATCTCAGATTGCAGCTGGGGTTTATCCAGTTCCCACAGCACAGGCCCTCCATGCCTGTCCTAGGCTGCCATTCACTTGAATGGTATTTAATATATAGCCACATCTGCAGTGATGATTCTGGAACTTCTTAAGTCCTATAATAGCTGGTAGGTCTCCTTTGTCCAATCACTTCAGTTTTGCAGACTATATATTGGTCTTTGACCACTGGGCACACATGCCATTACTATATAAAATGGAAATGAATTTAACATCATTAAAACCAATACATGTCATAAGATATTTTATAATAGTACCATAGGTTTACCAATATTAAGACTTGATAACTTTACCCAAGAACTTTGTTTAAAATTATTCAGTACCTATACTATACAACCATCTGTAATGCACCCTTTAGATGAGATACTTCTCATCACGGTCCTACAAAATTTAGATTATGGTTGTTATTCAGGAATGTATAAACTAAGAGCTGGGGAGGGAGTTCTCTATCCTTTTTCTGGTGGTGGGGACAGGATGTAGTCTAACTTTATTTCCACTTCCAAAGAGCAGCAAGTTTACAACTGTAAGCGGGGCAGGAATTTGGCCCTACTTAAGATGCCTACGACTACTGATTTTGACTAAGAGCTAAGAAAAAAAGCTGCTTTGAGGGGATTTAAAAAAAATAAGACCAGAAAGTAGACTGCATGTATTTTTCTTTCAGCTCACAAATATTCATGGTTTCATGAGTACTCGACAAAGAAAAGGGGAAAAAAATGACTCCTTTTCCCTATTCCCAAAGCCAGTGGGCTAAACAGTTCTCAGCCACTCACTCACTTCCATGAACGTAAGAAAAGGCAGTTGGCTCTTTAAAAACAAAAGAGCAAGAAAGAAAACGCAAAATCTGAGATCCCATGAGTGTCCCCTCATGAAATGTCCGCAGATTCTAGATTGTTTTCAAATCTCTGATGGTGGAGCAGAAGCAAAGCACTATATTCCTTTTCCCTATTTTTTTAAAAGTAATTTAGGGAGACTAGTAAGTGGGATAAATGGGGAGAAACGCTGCTTGTCACCATACAATGGACCAAGAGTAATGCCAAAACAGGACGGAGAGCTTCGGGTCATCACACTTCTGGCTAATTACCCATCTTTTTTCCCCACTCTACATTCTTAAAGGTTTCTTGAAATGAAAACAAAGGAATCCAACCAAAACCAACATTTTGATGAGTAAAGTGTAAATGAATGAGAAACAGATGGGCTTGGTTTTCCCAGGGGTCTATAAATGAAGGGCAAGGTGCTTGGGGGCAAAATGCATGTGGGGTTTCTCTGGCAAATCTTTCTGCACTGTTAACCAACCCAAAATGCAGCCAGTCAAAGCTCTCGAACCAGTATGTCCGCACGTTGGCAGGACTCAATATGAAAGGATCTCGGTGCCAAAGGAGCAGGCTTTGGAGACCCCCAGGACATTGTTCGGCACCTCACAAATCATAGTTTATAGGTGCCAAAGGCAGCTGCAAATCTCACATGTGAGGCCAGAAGTTTTCATTCACGAACCCAGCAATTTTGGCTTTGATCAGAAACCACAGATTGGTGTAAACATTTCTCTCGCCACGTTTTATGATATTTACACTTTGCGTGGATCCTCTCGGTTCTGATGATAACAAAGTGCTCTGCAGGCGGCTGTTGGGGAGCGATCCCCACCTCGGTCTTCAGGTGGAGAAACAGCCTATCGGCAGGGAGAATGACACGGCAAAGGTCAGTCCTAAATCAGAGGGGGGGAGCTCTTTGTGCATCCAGGCCAAGCCTCTTTCTCTCTCTCTTTGGGATTAGAATGTCTCCCCACTGTCTTCCAATCATGTATATATCAAGTTACAGTTCAGAAAGAATGCATTTTTAGTTTTTCATGGGGAGGGGGGAGCGCGGGCCCCAAACCACAGATTATTTGAAAACCGTCCAAGCTGACTTTGAGATTTTTGAAAATAATTTATTTGGCAATTCCGAGAGCCAGATTGGCCATTTGGCCAAGGTAACGTGCCCTTCAGTGCAAAGACTACAATTAATGGGCCACATCATTCTCTGCTCTCAAGCAACAGAAGCGGCCAGCTGCTGGAGAACGCTGTGCGGTCTTCCAGTGTAAACGCCACTGATATCATCACCATCAGAAGGTCATAAAACTGATTGATTATAAACACAGCTCTCATTTGTTTACAGCTTACATTTTTGGGTTTGGAGTAATTAGCACATTAGCCATCTCTCGGGGTGAGGGCTCACAGGTGCTGGGAGAGAGGCTTCCAAGCCAGGACGGGATCACGAAGCCTTTCATGAAGCACTGTCCTTTACGAGAAACAGACTGGGGAATGCCGATTCTGCTCGCGTGAGGGGTAGTTGATAACACCCACGTGGAGTCACGTGTGTAGGAGGACATTCGACCCCCGCGCTAATTTCCTCAAACATAAGGTAAGGTTGGAAAAATCCAAGACATGTCAGCAATGTGCGGGAGATGTCCTCTGTGGGGAGCCTGCAGCTGCCGAAGCCTTTTAAGATTCCTTTTCTTTCTCTCAGGCCAACAAAGGCAGATAAAGATCACCCTTGCTAGTGGTGACTGGTACTTAGTTTCTTTTAGTTATAGTTAAAATAACTCTTTTAGTCTTATAAAGATGTTGCTTCTCAGACACTTGCTTAGGGAAAGCAGCTGGCTCGGCTGCCTTCCCTGGACATAATTCTTGTCCCCGATTCCTGCCCTTTCCAGCCTTTCTCTGAGCCTTCCCCCATTAAGGCAAGTTTTATTTGAACAGCTGGAGCTATCAAATCAGTGCAGGTTGTCTAATTAGTCACTCAGGCCACTTAGGTAAGTGAGTTCTCCATATCGGCTTCAGTGAGAACTCCAGAGAGCCTAAGAGGCTTCCTAAATGATTAAAGGGCTATCTTTCTTAAAGGATATATGCGATGTTCACAATTTGGGTTGTTAGATTGATCAGAGGACTAGCCTTTAAAAAAATACTGTTTTAACCTCTGTGAAATCTTTCACTCAGCATGAGAGTCTTTTCTATATCTTACATGGTGAACTGTAAGAGGTCAAGGGCTCTGGAACTGGTAAGGGAATTCTAAATTTAGATGGTTCATCATGGGCCACACTCACAGTCAGCAATTTGAATCCCATTTCCCATTCATAATATTATTTTAATAATTAGCAATCACATTCCTTTTTACAGTTTTCAAAGTTCCTTCACTTATATGACCTCTTTTGATCTTTACAGCCATGACACGATGTTTTAGGCAATATCGTGATATCTGCATTTCATAGATTAGGAACCAGGCTCAGAAAGGTTAACTGACCTATCCCAGATCACAAACCTACAAGGTGGTAAATCTTCTCACTTGAAATTTACTTTCCTTGCTTCGTATCACACTATTTGGAGGAGTTTTAAAATGAGAATATTCCTTCGAAGCCATTAGTTTTGTCTGTTTTCCAAACTTTCGCCACTAGAATAAAAGGGTTGGCAGTTAGTTTCTTTGTGGTGCACAGAAGTGGCTGCAAATAATAATCAAGTGATTCTTAGGTATGTCAACTATCTGTAAATATCCAGTTAAAACACTACAGACATATTCTGAAAGCTCAAAGAGGAACATATACTTGCTTCACTGAGTTAAGGCCCAAATTATTTTCCACTGCAATGTTTCCATTACATATTGCTTTTTCTCTTATTTCTTAAAAGATATTTTCAATACTTTCTTGACATTTCATTGACTTTAGTTGTAACTGCTTGGGAGTTTGTACTAAAATTTTGATACTCATGAAACTTTAAGGACAAATAAATGTCAGATCAATTAATCCATATTCCCAGATATGTTTGTTCTCTTCTCATAAGAAAAAACTAAAAATTAAAGAACAGGATTTGGGACAGCTTCTCTCACTGGGACTATTTCCATACCAAGCAAATGAAGTAAAGATGGGTTTTGATTAATTCAATCATTCATCTTATTGAGCTTCTAACACACGCTAGGCACTGTGCAAAATTCTAGGGGTGTTAGAGTGAACAAGAGAGATAAGGTCTTATTGGCTTAGGGATTCCAGCCTCATAGGGAACTTTCCTTGGGGGACCCTTGCTTACCTGCCAAGTCTTTGGGTTAGATGCCCCTTTGCTTCCATAATACCATAAGCACTTCCTCGCATTATCACACTGAATAATAACTAACCATTAACTTGATATCAGCTACCTCTCTATCTTATTCTTGCTTGTGTCCCTAGTCTCTAACACTCTGACTGACAGCTAGTAGGTTCGATAAACATTTGAATAAATAAATGAATCTTATTTCATGCTGGGTTAAAAACCCAAGACGAATGAGGAAAAAAGGTATTTTAGCTGTATTGCCTAGTGGGATGCCTTTAGTAGAAATGTCCCCTTGTCAAAATTAACTTTCAGTACTTGTCAGGACACATAAAATGGACTTTGTAGCTGGGGGAAAAGTAGGTACCATTACAACTCATTGATCTGCCTTTTCTTTTAATTTCTCTTCACCTCCATTAATTTTTCTCTTCTTTTTAGGATCTCTCTACTTCTTCGGCCATTATTGTCTTTAGCTACCCTTCACCCACTGCCTACTTTCCAAGATAGTAACTTTACCTTCTGGCCTTCACATGTCTAATTATTCCCATTCTTCATTATCTTTTAACTTCTTATCACATTTCATTCTAACTTTAGGAGAATTCATTCTCAACAACTACTGCTAGAGAAGTTCCATTCTTCTTTTATCTAAAAATGTCTGCCAAAGAGATCATAGATAATCCCATTATATATATTAGGCAGAATTTGAATGAACCCGAGTCTTTGCTGTTAATTTATTTGATAAAAACACAATGCACATACTATAGCTAGCAAGTACTATGAATTCAAAACACGAAGCGTGGCTCAGGTTTGGGACAGGCAGGCTACATGGACAGGTGTAAGGAGACTCCCCCCTCCAGGTCTCAGCTTCACCCTGCAGGTTAGTTTTGTCATGATGTCTAGATGTGATAAGAACAAGGGAAGTCAGATTTGTGACCCAGTACATGATCTATTCTGGAGAATGTTCCATGTGCACTTGAGAAGAATGTTTATTCTGCTGCTTTAGAATGAAATGTTCTGAATATATTTGCTAAATCCATCTAATCCACTGTGTCATCCAAAGCCATTGTTTCCTTGCTGATTTTCTACTTAAAAGATCTTTCCATTGTTGTAAGTGGGGTGTTAAAGTCCCCTACTATTATGGTATGATTATCAATGAGTTCTCTTGGGTGTCTCCAAGTTGGGGGCATAAATATTTACAATTGTTAGCTCTTCTTGGTGAAGAGACTCCTTAATTATGATATAATGCCCTTCTTTATCTCATGTTACTGTCTTTGTTTTAAAGTCTAGTTTGCCTGATAAAAGTATGGCTACTTTGGCTTTCTTTTGATGTCCATTAGCATATTTCAGACTACAACACTATGAAACTTGAAATCAACCACAAGAAAAAATTTGGAAAGACCATGAACACTTGGAGATTAAAGAATATCCTACTAAATAATTTACAGATTAACCAAAAAATTTAAGAGGAAATTAAAAAGTACATGGAAGCCAATGAAAATGAAAACACAACAGTCCAAAACCTCTAGGATGCAGCAAAGGTGGTCATAAGAGGGAAATATATAGCAATCCAGGCCTTCCTAAAGAAGGAAGAAACATCTCAAATATACAACCTAACCTTACACCTAAAGGAGCTGGAAAAAGTACCAAATAAAGCCAGCATCTTTAGACAGCAGAAGAAGGGAAATAATAAAGATTAGAGCAGAAATCAATGATATCAAAATTAAAAAAAAAAAACAACAGTAGAACAGATCAATAAAATCAGGAGTTGGTTCTTTGAAAGAATTAACAAAATTGATAAGCCCCTAGCCAGACTGATCAAAAGAAAAAGGAAAGGACGCAAATAAACAAAATCATAAACGAAAGAGGAGAGATCACAACCAATACTGAAGAAATACAAACAATAATAAGAGAATACTTTGAGCAATTATATGCCAACAAATTGGGCAATCTGGAAGAAACAGACAAATTCCTAGAAACATATAAATGACTAAAACTTAAACAGGAAGAAATAGAAAATTTGAATAGATCCATAACCAGTAAAGAAATCGTATCAGTAATCAAAAATCTCCCAACAAACAAGTGCAGGGATGATGGCTTCCTAGGAGAATTCTACCAAACATTTAAAGAAGAGTTAATACCTATTCTTTTGAAGCTGTTGTATAAAGTAGAAATGGAAGGAAAACTTCCAAACTCATTCTCTGAGGCTAGCAATACCCTGATTCCAAAACCAAAGACCCCAGTAAAAAGGAGACTTACAGACCAATCTCTCTGATAAATATGGATGCAAAAATTCTCAACAACATACTAGCAAGCCAAATCCAACAATACAATAAAAGAATTATTCACCACAATCAAGTGATATTTATTCCTGGGCTGGAGGCCTGGTTCAATATCTGCAAATCAATCAACGTGAAACATCACATTAATAAATTAATAAAAGAAAAGATAAGAACCACATAATGCTTTCAATAGATGTGGAAAAAGCATTTGACAAAATACATCATCCTTCCTTGATAAAAATCCTCAAGAGAATAGGGATAGAACATACCTCAACCTCATAAAGACCATATATGAAAGACCCACCGCTAATATCATCCTCAATGGGGAAAAACTGAGAGCTTTCCCCCTAAGGTCAGGAACATGACAGGGATGTCTACTCTCACCACTGTTGTTCAACATAGTGTTGGAAGTCCTAGCCTCAGTAATCAGACAACACAAAGAAATAAAAGGCATCCAAATCAGCAAGGAGGAAGTCAAACTTTCACTCTTCGCAGACAACATGATACTCTGGAAAACCTGAAAGACTCCACTAAAAAACTGCTAAAGCTGATATATGAATTCAACAAAGTCTCAGGATACAAAATCAATATACAGAAATCAGTTCCATTTCTATACACCAATAACGAAGGAGCATAAAGAGAAATCAGGTAATTGATCCCACTTACAATTGCACCCATAAACATAAAATACATAGAAATAAAACTAACCAAAGAGATAAAAGATCTGTATCTTGAAAAGTATAGAAAGCTTATGAGAGAAATTGAAGAAAAGACAAAGAAATGGAAAAACATTCCATGGTCATGAATTGGAAGAACAAATATTGTTAAAATGTCAATACTACCCAAAGCGATCTATACATTTAATGAAATCCCTATCAAAATAACACCAGCATTCTTCACAGAAGCTCGAACAGACAATTCTAAAATTTGTATGAAACCAGAAAAGACCCTGAATAGCCAAAGCAGTCTTGAAAAAGAAAACCAAAGCTGGAGGCATCACAATTCTGGACTTCAAGCTGTATTACAAAGCTGTGATCATCAAGACAGTATGGTACTGGCACGAAAACAGACACATAGATTAATGGAACAGAATAGAGAACACAGAAATGGACCCACAAATGTATACCCAACTAATTTTTGACAAGCAGGAATGAAAATTCAGTGGAAAAAATACAGTCTCTTCAGCAAATAGTGTTGGGAAAACTAGACAGCGACACACAGAAGAATGAACCTGGACCACTTTCTTGCACCACACACAAAAATAAACTCAAAATGGATGAAAGACCTAAACATAAGATAGGAAAGCATCAAAATCCTAGAGGAGAAAACAGGCAAAAACCTCTTTGACCTTGGCCGCAGCAACTTCTTACTAGACATGTCTCCCAAGCCAAGAGAAACAAAAGCAAAAGTGAACTTTTGGAACCTCATCAAGATAAAAAGCTTCTGCACATTGAAAGAAACAAAGGCTACAAAACTAAAAGGCAGTCAATGGAATGGGATAAGATATTTGCTAATGACATATTGGATAAAGGGTTAGTATCCAAAATCTATAAGTAGCTTATCAAACTCAATACCCAAAAAAACAAATAATCTAGTGAAGAAATGGGCAAAAGACATGAACAGACACTTTTCCAAAGAAGACATCAAGATGGCTAAGAGACACATGAAATGATGTTCAACATCACTCATCATCACTCATCATTAGGAAAATACAAATCAAAATCACAATGAGATACCACCTCACATTTGTCAGAATGGTGAAAATTAACAGCATAAGAAACAAAAGATGTTGGCAAGGATGTGGAGAAAGGGGAATACTTTTGCACTGCTGTAGGGAACGCAAACTGATGTAGCCACTCTGGAAAACAGTATGGAGGTTCCTCCAAAAATTAAAATTAGGGCTACCTTATAACACAGAAATTACACTGCTAGGTATTTATCCAAAAGATACAAAAATGACGATTTGAAGGGGCACAAGCACTCCGATGTTTATAGCAGTCCATTGGCTGATGAATGGATAAAGATGTGGGGTGTGTGTGTGTGTATGTGTGTGTGTGCGCCCGCATGCACACGTACACACGCACACAATGGACTATTGCTTGGTGATCAAAAAGAATGAAATCTTGCCATTTGCAATAACATGGATGAAACTAGAATGTATTATGCTAAGCAAAATAAGTCAGTCAGAGAAAGATAAATATCATATGATTTCACTCATGCTGAATTTGAGAAACTCAACAGGTGAACATATGGCAAGGGAAGGAAAAAGAAGATAAAAACAGAGACGAAGGCAAACCATAAGAGAGAACAAACAGGGTTGCTGGAAGGGTGCTGGGTGGGGGCATGGGCTAAATGCGTGATAAGTATTAAGGAGGGCCCTTGTTGGAATAAGCACTGGTGTTATATGTAAGTGAGGAATCACTAAATTCTATTCCTGAAACCATTATTACATTATATGTTAACTAGCTCAGATTTAAATAATTTTTTTAAAAAATTTAAAACAAAAATAACCAAGGGAGCTCATTCTAATCAAACCCACAGGGTTCAAATGCCAATTACTCTCTTTGTAATGAAAACTATAAATTCACAACACAGTGGATGCTCAATTTTTATAATTAATCCATTTAATTTGTTTTTATCTATAGGCATATATACATGAGAAGCTAAATCATAATCTGCTTACTTGCTCATCACAGAATTAGAGCAAGAGAAATTGGCTGGACACAAGAGGTATCTATCCCTTTCTCTTGAAAATTCTGGATTACACTATTGAATAGAATTGGTGAAACAAAAAAGTCTGTTAACTCCCTGGCTAATGTTCCCTTCCTTTCCTTTAAAACTGAGCTCCTCAAAGAATAGCTATATATCTTTTGCCTATTTGCTTACTTCTCATTCCCTCTTTAGCCAGTCTAAAAGTATCATATAGTCTATGATACTCTATTAAAACCATTTTTTAAAAAAGTCCTAATGACCTATTTATAGCAAAATCCAACAGGCCTTTCCCAGTTCCATAATTTCCTTAACATTATTTCATATAATTCACTTATTCATTGATTATTAATTCAAAATGTAATGGACACCTTAGCCAAAGTTTTTTCTAATCCCCCCCCTTTTGTTTTTCTTTTTTTTTTTTTTCTTTTTTGGTCTTGTCCACTATTGCAAGTTCCAGGTCTGTTTAATTTGTCATTGTATCTTCATCTCCTACCACAGCACCAGACACATAACACACTCAATAAAATTTAGTGAATGAGTGAGAAAATGAAAAAAAATTAACATATAATGTTTTCACTTCTGGCAATGACAGCACAAGAAGCTCCAAAGAATCGTTCCCCTGTGAAATGGGGGGAAATTATAATTAGGAAAAAAAATACTTAAAATCTTTGGAAATTGGGGCACCTAGGTGGCTCAGTTGGTCGAGCATCTGACTCTTGATTTTGGCTCAGCTCATGATCCCAACGTCATGGAATCAAGCCCCATGTCAGCCTCCACGCTTAGCCTGGAGCCTGCTTGAGGTTCTCTTTCTCATTGTCTCTCCCTCTGGCCCTCTCCCTTGCTCATGCTCTCTCTCTCTAAAGAAAAAAATCTTGTAAGTGGTCCTATTGGCATAGAGCAAATAAAGAAACATTTATTCAAAAATATCTACTGGGAACCGCAAGAGTCTGTGGAGTTTGAATGAGAAACCATATCCTCTCTCTCCAACCCCAACAGTGAGACAGAAACTCTACTCCAGACTGGCACAGCCAAAAATACAGGGAATTCCTTCCCCTGAGTTTCCAGTTAGAGGACTATCTTCTCAAGAGGGGCAGACTGTCAGCAGTTTTAATCCTACCTCACCTACCTATTGCTGAGGTTAAGTTCTAGGAGAATGCATCCAATAGCGGGAGCTCTTATCTTCTGCCCAGACTCTACGCATGTAATAAAGGCTTTACCTTGAGCATGGTGCCACTGAGAGTACTGGGACCCTAAATGCAGATTGTGGGACAAGGATTCCAATGCAAGAGAGGCAAACCAAGAGCATCTAGGGCTGATACTCCCATCCTCTGAGCACTCAGCTCAAAAGTGGGGGTGTCACTCAGAAATGTGCCATTGTCCTTACCCCCAGCACAGAGCCATGGCTCAGAGATTTTTCCTGGGAGGAGAAGTAGTCTACAGAACAGACAGATCCAAATCTCTCCCCCAAGAAATTGACTTCATTCACAATAGAATGTAGGGAAGTTCAATCCTAAGGGCACTCCCAGAAACAGAAGTTGTGGTGAAAGGAAACTGGGAGGGAATTGGTAGATTCATTTGAGGTAGATGCTAAGCCACAAGCTAACTAATTTGCTAAGAAGAACTGGGAAAAGAGAGAGGTGGGAAGAACAACTGGGGTCAGAACAAATCTCAAATACTGACCTCTACAACTGTATCTTCAAAGGAGCCGGAATTTGACTGGATTACTTTAGTAAAGCAATTTATGCCCCAATATTGTTGAACACAATATAGCAATCAGCTGGCAACTAGTGGCACTTAACAGCTGAGTGTGGTCAGAAAAGAGACCATTGGGGCTCCTGGGTGGCTCAATCAGTTAAGCGTCCAACTTTGGCTCAGGTCAGGATCTCACAGTTCATGAGTTCAAGTCCAGGGTCAGGCTCTATGCTGACAGCTCGGAGCCTGGATCCTGCTTTGGATTCTGTGTCTCCCTCTCTTTCTTCCCCTTCCCCACTCACACTCTGTCTCTCTCGCTCTCTCTCTCTCTCAAATAAATAAACATTAAAAAAAAGAAAAAGAAAAGAAAAGAGACCATCTAAGAGAGCTTTGCAAAACAACTTTCATCTCAGGGTGACTGTGGGCACACCTAAGGCTGTGCCCCCAGGCAGCAACATCAGAGGTTTCGAACTGTAGGTAGGAAATCAACTTCACTAAAGTAATACAGACAGTCACTAAACAAATAAACAAGCAAATAACAAAAATAAGTCCCAGAGTGGGGAATCAATGCTCAGAGTTGCTACAGTATATTATCTAAAATGTCTAGTTTCCATTAAAAAAAGCATGAGATACATAAACAAGAAAGTATGCTCTTTATACCCCAAAAAAGCAGGAAACGAACTGCCCATGAGAGTGACCACATGTTGGATTTAATGAACAAAGACTTCAAAGTAAACATTATAAATATGTTCAAAGAACTGAAGAAAATCATGACTAAAGAAATAAAAGTTAATATAACAAAAGCTATAAATACATAATTTCTCTCCTTTCTCCTCTCAGCTGTCTTTAAAGTCATAAAATTGGGGCACCTGGCTGGCTCAGTTCGTATAGCATCTTGATCTCAGGTTGTGAGTTCAAGCCTCACCTCAGATATAGAGATTACTTAAAAAAGTAAAATGTTGCGGCACCTGAGTGGCTCAGTCAGTTAAGTGTCCAACTTGATCTTGGCTCAGGTCATGATCTCATGGTTCATGGTGAGATAGAGTCCCATGTCAGTCTCTGCACTGACAGAATGGAGCCTGCTTGGGATTCTCTCTCTCCCTCTCTCTCTGCCCCTCCCCCATTCTCTCTCTCTCAAAAGGTAAACTTGGAAAAAGAGTTTTAGTAAAATCTTATTAAAATGTCATAAAATTATATACAGTAAGAGTTATAACAATGTATTGGGGGCTATAATATTTACAGAAGTAATATGTATAACAATAATATTTATAACATGTAAAAGTAACATACATAACAAAATGAGAAAACAAAATATAGCTCTATAGAAATAGTTTCCATATCTCACTGCAATTAAGTTAATATAAATCTGAAGTTGTTTCTGATAAGCACTAGAGCAACTGTGAGGAAATGATTCAAGAAATAGTGAAAAATCATGAAAGAATCAATGTGCTACATTAGAAAATATTTACTTACTGCAAAACAAAGGGTATAGAAGAAACAAAGGAAAAAAGATATAAGACATATAGAGAATGAAGAGTAAAATGGCAGACATAAATGCAACTGTATTAATAATGCCATTAAATATGAATGGTATAACAACCCAAGCAAAAGGCTGGATTAAAAACTACTGGATTAAAAAAAAGAAAAACAGGATTCAACTATATGCTCTTATAGGAGACACATGTTATAGTCAAAGATACAAATAAATTGAAAGTAAAAGGATGGAAAATAACATATCATGCAAAGAGCAACTGCAAGAACTCTGGGGTGGCTATACCAATAGGCAAAACAGACTTTAAAAAAGAAGACATTACTAGAGATAAAGAGAGAGATTTTACAAGAAGAAGAAGATAAATCCATCAGGAAGATATAATTATAAACCTATAGCACCCAAAAACAGAGTATCAAAATACATAAAGCAAAAACAATGAAGGGGAGAAGTGAACAATTCAACAATAGTAGTTGGATACTTCAGTACTCCACTTCAATAATGGATAGAACAAAAGCAGAAGGTCAACAAAGAAATAGAAGATTTTAACAACATTATAGATCAACTGTCACTAACATGCCTCTGTAGAACACTCCACCCAACAGCAGAATATATACTCTACTCAAGCGCACTTAGAACATTCTCTAGGATAGACCATATGTTAGCCCATAAAACAAACTCTGACAAATTTAAAACTATAAAAATAGTACTAATATGTTCTCTGACCATAATGGAATGACATTACAAACCAAAAACAAAAGAAAATTGGGAATTCACAAATATGTAAAAACTATACAACAAACTCCAAATTATTGATGGTTCAAAGAGGAAATCAAAATGGTAATTAGAAAACATTTTGAGATAAATGAAAATGGAGATACAACATACCAAAACATGTGGGATGCATATAAAGCAGTGTTTTTAAAGGGAAATTTATAGCTGTAAATACCTAAATGAAAAAAAAAACAAGAAAATATAAAATTGATAATCTAACCTTCCACTTAAGACATTGGGAAAAGAAAGGAAAATTGTACTCAAAGCAAGCAGAAGGGAGGGAATAATAAAGATTAGAGTAGAAAGTAACGAAATAGAGAATAGAAAAACAATAGAGAAAATCAATAAAACTAAAATCTGGTTCTTTGAAAAGACTAACAAAATTGACAAACCTTTAGCTAGACTGAGAAAAAAAGAGAGAAGGCCAAAATTACCAGAATCAGAGACAAAAGAGAAGGCATTACTACTGAATATACAGAAATAGAAAAGATTATGAAAGAATACTGAAAAGTTTTATGTAGATAAATCAGACAATTTAGATGAAATGGACAAATTCCTAGAAAGACACAAACTACTGAAACTGACTCAAAAAGAAGTAGGCAATTTGATTATACCCAAAGTAACTAAGGAGACTGACTTAGTTATCAAAAGCTATGCACAGAGAAAAGTCCAGACCCAGATAGCTTCACTGGTTAATTCTACAAAACATTTAAAGAATTAATATCAATTCTTCAAAAACCTATTCCAAAAAATACAAGAGGAGACAATACTTTCCAACTCACTCTGTGAAGCCAGTATTACCCTGAAACCAAGACAAGTCATACATATCATAGAAAATTACAAACTAATATCTCTTATGAATATGGACACAAAAATCCTCAACAAAATACTAACAAAGCAAATCCAGCATCACATAAAAAGAATTATAAAGTATGACCAATTGGGATTTTTCCCAGAATGCAAGGTTGGTTTAATATCTGAAAACAGTTAATATACCATATAATACACCAAATTGATAGTATACAAAACAAAAACCACATGATGTTCTCAAAAGATGAAATAAAATCATTTCACAAAATCCAAAACCATTTCATGATAAAAAACAACAACAACAACAACACTCAACAAAGCAGGAATAGAAAGAAACTCTCTCAGCTTAATAAAGGGATTGTATAAAAATCCACACATCATATCTAATGGTAAAAGAATGGAGATGCTTTCTCTGTAAGTTCATGAACAAGTCAAGGATGTCCATTCTCATCACTTCCATTCAACATTATACTAGAGATTTGAATCAGGGTAATTAGACAAGAAAAAGAAATAAAAATCATATAGACTGAAAAGGAATAGATTGGCAGATGACATGAACTTGTATACAGAAAATCCTAAGGAATCTACTAAAAACCTATTAGAATAATAAACATCTTCAGCAAGGTCATAAGATACAAGATGAATATACAAAAATTAATTGTATTGCCATACACTAGTAATGAATAATCTAAAAATGAAACTAAGAAAACAATTTCATTACAATAGCATCAAAAAGAATAAAATACTTAGGAATAAAGTTAACAAAAGTGCAAAACTTAATACACCGAAAATTAAAAGTGATTGCTAAGAAACTGTTGTTAAAGAAGATATAAATAAATGGAAATATCCCAGTTCATGGATCACAAGACTAACTACTGTTATGATGCCAATAGTCCTCAAATTAATCTATACATTCAACACAATCTCTATCAGGTTCGTAGCTGGCTTCTTTACAGAAACTGGTAAGCTGTTCTTAAAATTGCAAGGGACCCAGAATAACCAAAGTAATCTTAAAAAGAAGAACGCAGTAGGAGGACTCACACAAATGTTTATAGCAGCATTATTTATAATACCACCAACATGGAGACAACCCAAATGTCCATTAATAGGAATGGATAAACAAAATGTGGTATATCCATATAATGGAACATGATTCCACCATAAAAAGGAACGTAGTACTAATACATGTTACAGCAGAACCTTGAAACATTAAGTGCAAACAGTCACAAATAACCACATATTATATGACTCCAGTTATAAAAAATGTTAAGAATACGCAAATGATAGAAAGTAGCATTGAGGTTCCTTAGGGCTGGGAGCCTAAATAGGGGTTTTGGTTTTTGTTTTGAGATAATGATAACATTTTAAAATTGGTTGTGGTGATGGTTGAGTGTATTATAAACCATTAAATTTTATGCCTTAAATTAATTAATTATATGGCTTTTGAACAATATCTCAATAAAGCTGTTAAATAAATAATTAATGTGTATGTTATTTTAGGAAAAGAAAAAAGATTTGAAAACATTTTTTATCTTCTGTCTTTTATTTTTATTTTTAAAAAATTTTTAATGTTTATTTTTGAGAGAGGAAGATAGAGTGCAAGCGGGGGAAGGGCAGAGAGCGGGAGACAGAATCTGAAGCAGGCTCCGGGCTCTCAGCTGTCAGCACAGAGCCCAATATGGGGCTCAAACTCATGAACTCACGAGATCATGACCTGAGCTGAAGTCAGATGCTTAACCAACTGAGCCACCCAGGCGCCCCTACCTTTTGTTTTTTAAAAGAGGCTAACCTTCTGGAGCCTTATGAAAATTTTGAAGTCAGAAATTAAAATGAAGCAAAACAAGTTTAAACACTGTTTTATCTTTCCATACTAAACACATGTTTCTGAATCTGCTTTTCTATCTTGATCATAACAAGAATCCTCCTTAAGAATGCCTCTCCAGGGGCGCCTGGGTGGCTCAGTCGGTTAAAGTGGCCGACTTCGGCTCAGGTCATGATCTCGCGGTCTGTGAGTTCGAGCCCCACATCGGGCTCTGTGCTGATGGCTCAGCGGAGCCTGGAGCCTGCTTCGGATTCTGTGTCTCCCTCTCTCTCTTCCCTTCCCCTGTTCACGCTCTATCTCTATGTCTCTCGAAAATAAATAAACGTTAAAAAAAAATTTAAAAAAAAAAAAAAAGAATGCCTCTCCAGAAGACACTGGGTCACATGTCTTCATAATGCTTATTGCTACCATGAGATTATCTTACTTATTGATTTGTTTATTGTCTGTTTCTCTTCATGAAAAAAAAATTCCGTGTTCACTACTGAATCTAGAACTGGGCAACTCAAGTGTGGTCCATTAATGGTGTCAGTCTGCGTGTGATGCTACCACTCCTCACTGAGCCAAGTAGAGAAACCATCAATTTTGTCTGCTGAATCTAATAATGACCAAAAAAAAGATATTTTGCACATATTTGGTTTATTTTTCTAGAAATACATTTTTATAGGATGTTTTTTCCAAGCATCAGGCTGTGATAGATTTAAAATTCTTAGAACTAGTCCTTCGCTACAGATGGTTTCAGAAGCACTGATTTAGGTGAGCATCAAAATATCTTGCTCCCCTTTCCTAATGAAGTGTTAATGCTCAGAAGTGTCTACGAAGTCAGGGATTATAGTTTCCAGTCCCTCTGCATGGGGGTAAGGGAGGGCACTTGTCCTCAGAAAGAGAATGTGAGAAGTGGTGTGTGTCACCCTTGAAATGGTTAATGGCTAAAGTTAATGGGTAAATGGTTATGGCGGCATCTCCCCCACCATCCCTTTCCCCATCGCCTTCTAAATGCAGAGGACTCTGCAGACTAGAAGAGAGTGGGCCACAAGACAGAAGGACCACAGTAAGAAAGCACTGCACTACGGAACAGTTCCCAGCTATTGAAAAAATGTAAAATTATGTTTCAAACCACACAAACAGTACATATCAAACCCAATCAACTTAATCTCCTATTTTGGATTCACTTCTAAATTTTTTTTTATTATCTGAAAAAGTATAACTGTTAATTAAAAGTATAACTGTTAATAAACTGTTAATATATAATTTAAATTATATATATATTTAAAGTAGAAATAGAGGTATATGTACATTTATACACTGACCCATTCATCTATCTTCCATTTATCCATCATCTATCTGTCTGTCTATCTGTCTAACTATCATCTATCTATCTACACAAAGTTTAAGTGCTCTGAATTCCTCTTCATGTCTCCAAGAATTAATATAAGCCGGAGAGCAATCAGCTGCATTACTTGAATAACACATACATACGTACAACACACACACATGTGCACAGTGCTTCAGAAGGTACAAAGTACTTTTTAAATATACTTTTCACATTTCTTATTTAATCCTCATCATAATCCCATTGGATAGACAAAATTACTATTACTCTTGTGTTCCAAATCAAAAATCTGAGGCTATCTAGGCAAAATGGAATTAAGAGATAATACAGGAAATTACTGACAAGTTCAGGTCTTAATACCTGATATTTTAAAAAAGGAAAAACTTGGGGGCCTGAATTGTTCACTTAGTTCACCTTCACCTTCATTCTTTGAACAATGTCTTCACTTTGTTAATGCTAACACAGTCATGGTACTGTGGCAAATAAGAGAAAGAAAGGACCAGATTTATGTATAATTGTTACGCATAAAGCGTGAAGGCTCACATTTACCCAGAATCTCTGCTTGCAGAAATAACTCGAGGAAAGAGAAGTTGATTTTTAAGGTCCTATGATTCCCCTAAAATAAGCCATTTTGTGCTGCACCATTTCAATCCTTTGAAGTCTTATTTTTTCCTTTAAGTGTCTTTTGTTTTTCAGCCCATAAATTAATGATTTGCCCATGTCTTGAAGCCAGGTTTCCAGAGGAAGCATGCCAAAGGTGAACCCCCTCCGCAGCTCCAGGCCACCTGCACCACATACTTGACAGCTTTGAGCCTCAAATTTTCAGAAAGTTATGCAACCTCTGGTTAAATTTTTCTTAAAACACATGTTTTATGATGACAGGCCCAAACCTCTGCCCCCTTCCATCCCTGAAATTCCAAAGACCCGGGAGGATCCATTCATTGAGATAAGCCTCTGTACACAGAGTTGGTCCTGGGAAACCGATCTGAACCCAGACACGCCGAAGTCCCTACTACCCTCAAGTTAGATGTACTAGAGATTTTTCTAGGGCCTATCCTCCACATCACACTTTTTCTGCATCAGGATTAAGAAGGGAAAGAAGTAATATTTAACTTTATTCTTTAATTTACTCATTCACAATCCAACATGTATAAGGCATGTTAAAGAATAAGGATGTGGTTTATGCCTTCCAGAAATTCCGATGAGAAGGCTAGTAAACTAAGTACCCAAATAACTATAGTACAAGACAATGCATGTTAAGCGCCTTGAGATTAGCTCTAATCAAATGCTTAAGGACAGGCAGGCAAAGAAAGTTTCAGACTAAAGTGACCAAAAAAGATTTTCTGAAAGAAAGAGAGAGCTTCTGAGTGGATTTTGGAGGAAAAGCAAGCAGGATGTCATTAATGACAGATGAAGGAAAGTGACAGTCCAAGTCAAGAGAATAATATGAGCCAGAGGTAAGAAAGGGCAAGATGAGGTTAAGATGAGGGGGTGTGGAGGTGTCATTTGGCTGGAACATGGGCATTAGCATAAGACAGGAAGCATGATTTGGAACCAAACTATAAAAGGCCTTGAACACCAGGATAAATTGCCATGATTTTATTCAGTAGTCAGTGGGAGAGCCACTCCAAAAGTTTTAAGTGAGAAGTAAAAGCAATAATCCAAGAAGCTTGCTCTGGTGGTAGTGTATAGAATGACCTTTAATTTTGAAAGGTTAAAGGTCTGAGGGTGAGTAAGAAGCCTTTTACGATAGACCAAAATGAAGCAATCACACTTAAAGAGAGGAAGTAGCCAAGAAATGGAAGAGAAGAGAAGGAATTAATAAACAGAATTTGGTAGGGAAAGGGGAAAAATGGAAAGATTATTCCCAGGTCTTGAGTCAGTGCCTGGAAAAAATTTATGTTACGGATGAAACTATTTGGACTCAAATTTATACAAAGATCTAGAGATTTTAAAAATTTATTTCAAGCTGTGATTTTATCCATATCTAAAAAAATAAGAAAGACCATCATTTCCCAGGATCACCCTGGACAGCTGGTTGCTCTCACTACATTCCTTCATAAGGCTTCTTTTTCCATGGGTATTAGCCTCTTTTGGAATACGGACTACAGCATTAGAAAGGGGGGTGAAGAGGGGTGCCTGGGTGGCTCAGTCAGTGAAGCATCCGACTTCGGCTCAGGTCATGATCTCCTGGTCTGTGGGTTCAAGCCCCACATCGGGTCCTGTGCTAACAGCTCAGAGCCTGGAGCCTGCTTTGGATTCTGCGTCTCCCTTTCTCTCTGCTCCTCCCCCACTCGCATTCCATCCAGATCTCTCTCAAAAATAAACGAACATTAAGAAAAGAAGAAGAGGGGCACCTGGGTGGCTCAGTCGGTTAGGCTTCCAACTTCGGCTCAGGTCATGATCTCATGGTTTGTGAGTTCGAGCTCCACGTCGGGTTCTGTGCTGACAGCTCAGAGCCCAGAGCCTGCTTCGGATTCTGTGTCTCCCTCTCTCTGCCCCTCCCCCACTCATACTGTGTGTCTCTCTCAAAAATAAACACTAAATAAATAAATAAGAAAAGAAGAAGAAGAAGAAGAAGAAAGGTGGGGGTGCAGAGTTCTTATTATAGCCAGCCATGTTACCTCCCCTTACCCTTTCATGGGGATGGCAGAGAGAAACTCCTTTGAGAATGTTAGAGACCTTTGGATCTGTTCTGATGGCATCCACTATGACGGCACTGGGGTGCCTCTTCAGTCTATTCCTAACCACAGTAACAGAGGGACTTCCAGGCACAGCATGTCCTCCAGCTCAGGGCACAGATGGAAAATATGCCACATTCCTCAATACTGGGGCATTGATGGCAACATTCTGCATGAAGGAGCAGGTCTATGGGAAAGTCACTGGGACAGGACTCTTTACCTGTGGTGGGCAGGGGCCAAAAGAAACAAAACTGGTATCATTTTCAGGGTTGGGAAATCTAACCTGACCACACAAATAATTAACCTGAAAGGCCACTCCGTGCTCCCCCAATGGACCCAGATGTTGCACTTCACTTTAGGTAAACGTTATTTTTAGAGACATAAGAATTCAGCATCCAAAATTTATCACCCATCTGAGTGGGAGACACAGAACACAGAACAGATTTATATGTTTAGGGGGTAGGAATGGGGTTTAAGCTCAATAAAATCTTAACTGTGCTTTACTTTTTAATTTAACTTTCAAACATTTCTTTCCTGTTTTGTGACTGAGAATCTCGTACATGTCACCCTTTCGGTGAAGTATCACAGGAAAGACATTTTTGTGGTGTTTAATGGAAATAATTTTTCTTGTGGTATTGCTCCGATACCCTGGGAAACTGGCTTTCAGAGATAAATTAGGCTACGAGCCGTCTAGCGCTAATTTATTAAGCAGTCAATGGTTTAAAACAACTTTTCCTGTTTCAGCTCACTGGAGATCTGTTACTCGCTCTTGAGAAGACAGCTGAAGACTGAAAAATTTCATAGATTCTCTGAAATGAAGTGATAGGTTGGTGTAGGGGAGTTTCATAGGTGGGCAGGGATGGTTCACAGCGTGGGTAAGTCTACGGGTGTGTATTTTAAACAACTTCAACATTCACACTATAGCATTTCATACTGGCTCTCCTAAAATGGTTTTGAACTCTAAAGAAACTTAAAAATTCTCCCAAGAACACATTTCTATAAGAAATGCCTCCTAAAGTTTCTCCTCTTGTGTACACTCCCCCAGAGTGTGCTGCAGGTAGAAGTTATGCCTGTGAAGAAAAGTACTGACAATCCCCCTCGGATGTCCTAAAGGCTTCAATGAACTTTCTACAGATGCCCCAGGACAGTTGTTCTTGGCCTAAGGTGCATCCTGGAACCATCAGGGGAGCTTTACAAAGTATAGGTGCCTGGGTCCTACCCTTAGGTTGGGATGACGTTGATGTTGGGATGAAGTTGGGGTGTGGCCTAGGTGTTGAGAGTTTTTGTTTGTTTGTTTTTTGTTTTTAGGTGTTGAGAGTTTTAAATCTTCCCAGGCATTTCTAATGTGCAGTCAGGGTTCGAGAACCACTGCCCTGTAGAAGGTGTTGTAAGAGACCACTCCATACCTGGCGAGAGTCAGGCGACTCGGCTGCTCGTATGTAGCCCCTTTCTTGCCTGGAAGTGCAGATCATGGTCACTGACCATCAGAGCAGAAGCATTATGAATAAAACAATGACCAACAAAAATACCAACATTTTGGAAACTGCAGCTCCAAATGCTACTGTGTGAAGAAGACTGGATGATTGAGCCCATGGAGGAAAACAGAGCTAGGAGAAAACATTAAGAAGAGAAAAAAATGACTTGCTTTATGGATTGAATTGGAATTTTTTCAAAAGCAATGTGCTATTGACCCTCTCTTGAAAGCTAGAGGAGTTTCAGGGCCGAAAGCACTACTGGTTTTTATGATAACTACTAATTTCCACTTTGAAGAGACTCCTACATTTAAAGATGCCTGTGAATCACCTGCCGAGTCCATTAAAAACGTAGCATCCCAGTCCCTACCCCACCCCCAAAATTAGGACTCTGTAGGGTTGTAGTAGGACCCAGGAAGCTGAAGTTTTAACAGGTCCCCAGGGCATTCTGACTGAGGTGAGCTGCACCCCATCTTTGAGAAACATGGACTCATCCCACTTCTAGGCAACTTCCTGAATGCTTCTTTGCCATAAACTCAACTGCTCTTCTTCAGTTAAATAGATTATCAGGTCAAGGAAAAGGAGGGTATGCCTCTTTGGCAAAATAGTCTGAAAAGTATTTTTTGAAAGATATTTGACTGAACTTTTCAATTGAAAAATCCTCAGTCGTTTTTAGACCTTCAAGCGTCCCCTCATTTCCTCAATTTTCTTATAGGGAGGAAGGAAGATGAACTATCACAGACACAACCATATCCTTAAACTATGGGTCAAACAGTTCTTGGGAATAATGAGGATCTTTCAAAATGAAAACCCTTTCATATCTTGAAGGATCATAAACACTAATGAGGATAATACGACAACCATTAAGAGCAAATAACCATTACAAGCAAATAAACTTTATTCAAAAAGTTTGAGGATGTCTGGAAATTACTCTCCCTTTATGATTAATATAAAAAGCAGCCCATATTTGCGCTTAGTTTTAATTTTCACTACAGCAGTTTTGCCAGCCTAAAGTCAAGATAATGGGAAGAGACAAAATATTATTTCCAGTCTGCGATTTAAACATAGTAATTGGGGGGCGCCTGGGTGGCTCAGTCGGTTAAGCGTCTGACTTCGGCTCAGGTCATGATCTCACGGTCTGTGAGTTCGAGCCCCGAGTCGGGCTCTGTGCTGATAGCTCAGAGCCTGGAGCCTGCTTCAGATTCTGTGTCTCCCTCTCTCTCTCTGACCCTTCCCCACTCATGCTTTGTCTATCCTGCTCTCAAAAATAAATAAAAACATAAAAAAAAATTTTTAAACATAATAATTGGAACATGCTCAATCTCTCCTTCCAATTCAGTGTGTGTGTGTGTGTGTGTGTGTGTGTGTGTGTGTGTGTATGAGAGAGAGAGAGAGACCTGAGTGAGAGAGAGAGAGAGAGAGAGGGACCAGAGGAGTGCTATATGTTTGCAAAGTGTAACTATAATTATTTGGCACCAAATTTTGGAAATCATAGTTCATGGACGTAAAATTCACTTCGAATTCACTGCTCAACCTGTGAATAGGGAAGCTCGGTTTTGGTAGGGGCAGGGTCTTCACTGCTTTGTGTTTTTCACTCGAAATTTCCCTGGTCCTCTAAAGCTCTCCAGCCTTGGACATTGTTCCTGTGCTGTGCCCACATTCCATTGGCACAGGCATGGAATGGTATGCTTGGAATGTCTCCACCCTCCAAAATATTTTTGGATCAAGCTTATCCCTTTTCCCTGAAAAACCTCTGTTGAACAGCATTTGCTTCACTGACTTTTATATTTTTGTGTATTTTTGAATGTGGGCCAAATCATGAAAACTCCAGGGCCCCAGTCTACTGTTAAAAAGCTCCATTAACCTTCTGACATCAACAGAATTCCCACAGGAGAGCAAACCTGGAATCCTCCACTTGGGACGCAGACAGTCTCTCAGTTCTGTTGCATTTACCTGCAGGCTCCTTTTCTACTTGATCTTGAATCTGGAAATTGGCTCAGAGAGGTCTCATCTAATTACCACCAGATATTTAAAAATAATAATGGGGCACCTGGGTGGCTCAGTCAGTTAAGCATCGACTCTTGATTTCGGCTCAGGTCACCATCTCACGGTTCATCTCATGGATTCAAGCCCGATATTAGGCCCTGTGCTGACAGTGCCTGCTTGGTATTCTCCCGCTCCCTCTTTCTCTGCTCCTCCTCCACTAGCACTCTCTCTCTCTCTCTCAAAATAAATAAATAAACTTTAAAAAAATTAAAAAGTAAATAATAATGACTTCCATCTGAAGTTGCCTCTTGATAGGCTTTTCTCCTGCTGCTAACTGACAATTTCAACAAGACTGAAACTTAACAGAGACTTCAGAGAAGACTGCATTTTTTCCAAGGAAATATATACTGGGCACTTATTGGGTTGGTTTTTTTTTTTTGGCTTGTATCAATAATTGGCACTGTTTATAATCACAGAACATTATTTAATGTGTTGTTATTGTGTACCAACTACTGGGCTAAGAGTGCCGCATAGGTTATGTCACTTAACCGCTGTAACAGTCACAGGAGATAAGTACCAATATTCCAATTTTAGTTGTACGAAAATTTAGGTCACAAAAGTAGCATGTGGCATAGCCATGATTCTTCTTATCACCAATAGTGAAGTTTTAAAAATGACAGTGAAAAGATTTTAAGTATCCTTCAAGAAAACTGTGGTTAAAATGAAATTTAAGTGGGTTTGCTAATACAACTATGATAGCAACATATTTGGGGGCCAGTCAAGTGGGTAGGGAGACTTTGGGAAAAAATTCCTTTTAAAATCTTGTTGGCATTTAAGTGACATTCTGGTGAAACACCACGGAAACATCTGGTCATATCCTCTCAACCCTAATTTCTTCCCTAAATGTTGTTTTTAATATGTCACAGTTGTTAAATTTGTAACAAGTAATGCCCTTGAGACTAAACAACAGTGCCTGGTATGTGAAAAATGAACAATACATTTACAGCAGGAAAAACCCAAAGGAAATTTTAAATAAACATTTAATTGAGTACAAATAGTCTGAAAGTTATTTTGGTGGAACTTGCCCAATCTGTGTGCTGACATTAGCAGCAGGATGTTCTAAATAAACTTTGTTAAAACAAATGTAGTCTTCTTCAGTTGTGACATAACTGATCAGATTCAGTTCTTCTGAGGGATTATGGCTGGGGAAGGAACACTGGCTGCCTGGAAGGGAATTCTCCATTCACAGTATCAGAACAAATGCATAACCACCAAAACACCAGGAAGAATGGAGCAAGGGATTTGGATGTTGTACAATGGCTTCAAAGTAGACAACCAAAAGTAGAAAAACAACCAGCAACCACCAATGTTTGTGAATCGGTCAGTTAGCCAAGGTCCATGGGCCTGATTCACTTCCTCTCTAACTCTAAAAGGATTTTTCCTTCTAGATAAAACCCTGCATATTTGAATCTAATCCAACATATGTACTTGGTCTCAGGCTATATTTTGCTCTTGCTGTATTTTAGTTGTGTGCAATGGAAAGTCTTACAAAGAATCTACAGCGAGAGAAAAAAAAATCAGAACGTGGATTGTATTCAGGCAATTAGTAATGCAGTTGAGAATGAGGGGCTGTGTGTGTCATCTAGCCAATTATTTGAAAACAATTATCTTTCAGTTTTACGTGTTGACTCTTTCTGCATATGGATAGACAGATGCTATTCAGCAGAAATGTTTTCCCTCTGATATGGAATCCCCAAAGAAACCATATTGGCTTTGATGTGATTCAGAGATTGTGTCATTCATCAACATGGTTTTAAAGAATGTTAGCAACCTTAGGGTTGGTTCGACCTGAAAATAAACACAGATGGTTCTTGGGAGAACAAACTATTTTCCATTGCAGATTTAACCATACATGTAATGGAATATATATCCTTTGTATTTAGTGCCGCATTTGATTACATTAAAGCAGTTGGAACGAATGTGAGTCACACTTTTTTCCTAATATCACAAATATATAACTTAACCCCTCCTATTTTTATTTTATTTTATTTTAGGCATTTTTAAGACATACAGAAAAGCTGCAAATATATTATAAGAAATTTTTATTCCTGAATCACTTAGAGTAAATTGCTAGCATAACTTTTCATTACCCCTGAATGATATAGTATGTGCTTCTACAAACAATGACATGAAAAGCAGGAAATTAACACTTACATATTATTAGAATCTACACCAGTTTTAACAATTGCCCCAACAATGTGCTTTATAGCACAAGCTCTAATGAGTATCGGAATCAATGGAAGGTCTTACTAAACATAGATTATTGGGTCCCAAACCCAGGTTTGCTGATTAAGTAGGT
Source organism: Paguma larvata (assembly GCA_030068075.1). NCBI lineage: Eukaryota > Metazoa > Chordata > Mammalia > Carnivora > Viverridae > Paguma > Paguma larvata. The sequence goes on from CM057827.1 coordinate 4,496,675, forward strand.
ATGGCATGGGGTCCAAAGTTGTATTTCTAACCAAACTTTCAGGTGGTGGTGAAGCTCTGGTCTTGAAATGATACTTTGAGAACCACTGCGTTATAGCAAAAGAAAAAAAAGTACAATTCAAAATCACATGTGGTGTTTAATTATCATTTCTGTTTAAGTCTTATTTAATATAGAGACTATTTCTCAGTTGTTCCCTGACTTACATGATCTTGACACCTTGGAAGAGCACAAACCAGCTATTTTGTAGACTATCCCTCAACACGGGATGCCCCCATGTTTCCTTGTGATTAGACTCAGGTTATGACTTTTGGCAAGAATATATCACAGAAATTTTCATCTTATTGCATCCTTTTGAGTGGTACACAATTTAAATTATCTCATTACTGGTGTTATTAACTTTGATTACTTGATTAACATGATGCCTGCCAGGACTCTCCACTGAAAAGTTATTCCTTTCCTTTTGTAATTAAAAATTACTTTGCGGGGAGATACTTTGACAGTAAGTAAATATCCTGTCTTTCATCAAATGTTAACCATTATTTCTAGCATCCAGTGATGTTTCTTGCTTGAATTGATTACTATGACAGTTGCCAAATGGTGTGCTTCTAATTTTGTGATTCTTTCTATATTTATTAGTTGTTGTTTTACAGTAAGAATTTTCTCTTCTTCCTATTATATATTCATTATTCATCAGTATGGACTTGTTGAATTCCTGTTTTAGTTAATGAGTTATAATCCACTATTACTATTTATTCGGATACTCAAATTATCCCAGAGTACGCCAGTAGGAGTCCTTTCAAGCTGGCTACCATGTCCTTTCTTTATGTCCCAGCATTTCCTAAACACTCTTTACTTCCTGATGTCAAAAAATATTCCAGGGTCCTCTGCCCGGACCAGTAATCAATCATTTATTTACTCATAGAGACTTGGTTGCTTTTAATGTAGAATTGTATTTAAAAGCCAAGATCTAGGTCCAAGATGTATCCTTTACTATTGGGTTGCTACTGCTCCCAGGCCCTCTTAGTAGACAGAGCTAGGAAACAGACATATATGTACACATACACTCACACACACAACGCAGAATTACATATAATCAGTTCTTTATTTATATTACCAAAATGTACATAGATTCGTATCTATGTATCTATATTTAGCTCTATATATTAAAAACGATTCTCCAAATCCAATGCAATATCACAGGAGTCAATCTAGCTTTCCTCCTTTCTATATTTGTAACTTCTTTCATAAGTCTCAATATTTTTTACTTAATTGATAAAACCAATTTTCCCATTCAGCCAGATCAGTAAGTTACTAATTATTAAAGAAGACCTGAATTTGCAGGAGATTTTTGCATACCCAAGGAAAACCAAGCAGGCATTTTTTGGTGGCTTCTTGATCATCTTACCCCAACATCTCCCAGCTGTAGTCCTGTCCTATGCAACTCAAAAAATTAACTTAGCGACAATACAGAAAGTTAAGTGCTTTACAGTCTCAGCTGTCTGGAGTTGATTCTACTCAAACTCAGCAGATTATACCGGTTCTCCATTCTCTTCAGGGTCAAATCATGGAGTTGAGTATGATCTCCCAAGCTTAACGAAGTAAGTTTGAAAGCTTACACTCCTTTCTGTAACCATCTCTCATTCACCCACCTGCCCAACAGGACTGACTGCTGCCAAGCAGACCCTCCAGAGCTCCGGGGAGGAGCTTTTGGGTAAACATGAAGGAGTGAACGCATTACCTCCTGTTCTACCTCAAACCTCATCAGAATAAAATGGGGTAGAGGGGAGCATAAACTGAGACAAAGAGAATGGAGGGGGAGACATTTGTAACAAAATTTTAGAAGAAATGGGAGATACCAATGTGTCTGAAATTGGAGGTAGAAGACAGTCTTGAAAAGAGAATTCATTAAAAGATTCTATGAGAAGTTAGACTCACAGATCACCTTTTCCTATTCTTTGCTGCAGGCAGCAAGCAGTTGTTTCCCCATTTGAGCAGAAAGCAAGAACAGAGAACCTTCTTGTACACTGTCAAGAAAACGGACCAGAGAGATGCAGATTCAGGAATGGCAGACAAAGCTGAGGGAGATTATGCCATATTGGAAATAGGGGGGTGAAGTGAAAGTCTAACTGTTGAATGGTGAAAATTTCCCCCCAGATCCACATACTCAAACATATACCCTCTCCCCACATGACTCTCAGAACCTTGCAAGCCAGGCATATACACCCCGGCGAAAAGATGACATTCATCTTCGAGAAAACAGACCATCCGCTATAGATTAAATGTGTCTCTCCATAATTCAGATATTGAAATCCTAAACCCAGTAAGATAGTATTTTTAGGGAGGGCATTTCAGGGTGGGCATTTTAGGTCAAAAGGGCAGAGCCCTCACAAATGGGGTTAGTGCTCTTATTAGAGAAACCCCAGAGCTCCCTACCCTTTCTGCCATGTGAGAACACAGTGAGAAGACAGCCATCTATGAGCCAGGCAGTGGGACCTCACCAAACAAAAAATTCACTAGCACCTTGATCTTGGTTCCAGAGCTGTGAGAAATAAATTTCTGTTGTTAATAAGCCACCCAGTCTATGGTATTTTTCAAAAAAAGATACGGCATTTTTGTTGTAGCAACCAGAGTGGACCAAGACAGAAATTCGTACTGAGAAGTAGGGTGCTACTCTAACAAATACTTAAAAATGTGAAGTGTCTTTAAAATTGGGCAACGGGTAGAGGCTGGAAGAATTCTGAAGCGCATGCTAGAAAGCGCCTACATTACCATGAATGGACTAAGATACCATCCCAAGAGGAAAGATCCTAAAATTCTGACAGTTGGGTATTCCCTAATGAAATGACTAAGCCAGTTCATTCCAAACCCAAACCCACCATTTAACAGCACGTTGGCTTTCCTCCTACCGCTATCTTAGCTATGAGTGGGCAGGAAGTAAAAGAAGCTTCAAATCTCCTGGGAGAAGGCATGGCAAAGCTGTTTGTTTGGGATTCCCTTTGCAAAGTTCATGATGCTCCCTGCAGCAGGGTCTCTCTTCAAGGGAAGTCTGAGCGGGGCTCTCCTATACCTCCTTTACTTTTACCACGGTCCTTGCAATAATTGATCTCACACAGCTATAGTGAAAGCAAAGGCCAACTCCAGAACTTAGGCCTCCTTTTTCAAAAGCCAGTGTCAAGGGCCAGATGAATGAAGAAACAGCTTGTCTTGTTTCCTCAGTAACTGCCACGAGGCCTCACTACTTTGGCAGCACCCAAAGGCGCACAGTTTATATATGTAATATTTAACATACATCAGTTACCTATGACTCAGTTGACAACAGACTCAAATATAATGTATCTGTGCATGGGCAAGAAGTAAAAAGAGTAAAATCATCTCATTTTGGCAGGGAAATACGCACAGATACTCATGGAAGAACAAGAGGAGGAAGAAGGTTGCAGGTGAATGTCAGCTGCACCTGTTTATCCTAGAAAAACTGCCGTCTCCCTCTATCCACTCCCATTTAAAAGAATCTTGTTCTACTTTCAGTCCAACAAGGAGATGAGCACATGAAGTTACATTTGTACCTGCTTGTTATATTCTCTCCAAGCTGGGTCAACCGATTCTCATCAGGAATTCTGAATTGAGAGTCACTGAGAAGCTGAGTCAGGGAGTGGTGGTTAGTTGGAGGTAACGTCCTACAGAGTCATATTGGGGGCACAGGAGACGTTACATTAAACTCATGTCATGATATACTCAAATTTATGGAGAAATAGCCCCTATCACTCTTCTTCTATCACCAGTTTATCTAATCAGGATGAGCTTTGGATCAAAAAGATCTGGGTACAAATCCTAGTTCAGCCTCTTACTAGCATGCGTATCTGACCTCAGTTTCCTAATTAATAAAACACACAGACTAACACTTACCTTTCAAGGATACTGCACCAAGCAAAAGTGATAATGTGTGTAAAGCACAGGCATTCAATAAACATGTATTTTCCTATCTTTAAGCCCTAAGTCATCTCCTTCTCCATCGGTATCTGACTTCTGAATTCCTCCTGGTCTGTTCTTGTCAGTCACTAAAATCGAGGTCTGCGGTAGATGGCCTGCTCTTTTCTAACTCATAGCCTGCTGGGATAAGAGCAGTTACCTTGCTGAATGGCACTCACACTGGACCATACACCCTGACTTTATATGTTCATTCACTGAGTCTACAAATATTCGTGGATCATGTACTATGTGCTACAGAGGAGGCAGGCGCTGGGGATTGCGGTGTGAATTGAACAGACAAGATCCTTCCCCTCATAAAGCATATCTTCCAGTGTGATTCTCTGGGATCATTTCAATTTTATATAGTCTGCCCTGTGGTCCTCTTCAGCACACTTTTACTTGCTACTCCAGGCAAACCTACTTGTAGCTTAGACCATATGGTCTCCATACTCTGAAGTGACAGAAAAGTCCGAAGCAAAGGATGGTTTGAGAGCTAGATTCTGAGTCCTGGACACACTCTGTATGTCAGACATACCTGTAAGCAGACCCGCAGGCCCACTGGAGACCCAGAACACAACTTGAGGGCATTAGGTACATCTTGAAGAGAGAGGAGTGCACCAAAGAGGAAACTGGGCACATGCTGACAACAAAGTTTTCCTACTTTCAGAATTTACAGGAGTCTAGCTTTAGAGCTGCTTCCATATATGTCTTCTGGTTGCCTCTGATTATCCACTCATCTGGATTTCCCAGAGGCAAAGGAGAACTTCTGCTTCTTAATGTGGACCCCCAAGTGGTCCCAACACCTGACCTTCCCAGCAGCAAAATAATGCAAAAGAGAACAGTGCTTTCTTACTGAATCATACTCATAGGGAAAGACTCAGAGGTGAGGTGGGGTATGTCTAAAGCTCAGAATGGTGATGTTCAGTGAAAATAAAAAGTTCAGCTTCAGTAAAAATGAAGAGGACAAGTCAGGTCAGCACTGGTTGGGTCCAAAGCCTGCATTCTGACTGGACGTTTTCTGTTTGGAGCAGCCTCAATGATGCTGGGCTTTCTTTCCCATCCTCACAATCCAAAAGGGTCCTGTGATCATAGGTTTTTCTTAGTTACAAGTGTCAGAAACATGACTCAAAAGTCATAAGAATCATAATGCTCACTGCAGACCGGTCCCTTGCTCATGATAAAGGTGGCTGTCATGTGATTAAACTGAACACCTGACACCCCACCTAAAGTACCTGCTTTGTAAATCTGTTTTAGGAGATAGAAGATATGATTCTAAAAGCTACCCATTGCCACCAAAGGGATATCCATACTTTTCTGTTTATGATTATGAGTTTTAAAGAGCATTCACAAGGGTTTTTATTTTGCAGGTGAGTAGCTGATTGTAAAGAATTATTAAACATTCTAGAATTTCAGGGTCACTCAACTATGATCTCACTGGCATTATACCTAAGACAAACATAAGCAATGTCCAGAAGGAAAGACTCAGGTGGGCCTACAAAACAAAGGTTGGAAATGCAGACAAAATAGAACAGGAGTTAAGAACTCCTGGCATTAAACAAGAGTTAGTTTAAGTTCATACTAAGATATTTTTATTCCTTGTCATCGTGCAGTTTTGTGGGATGAAAAGCTTATCAATTACCCCAGAATTTCTCCTGGAGTTTCTGAGGCTCTTCTGTGGCTTTTTCCAGGATCTCCCTAATTAAAGCCTGACCTGAAAATGAACAGGAAGCACTTCTTTGGTTCATCCAGGCTTGATGTAACAACGCATCATAAACTTATCATCAGACTGCCTGTGGCGTTTCCCACAGACATGAAAAGGATGTATCTTGGAACTGGTTTCTCTAGAAGACCCCATGCCCATTCACACTCTCCAATTCCTAACAGTTTTTTCCTGGCCATGTACAAACAGGAAACCAGAGTAAAGTCTTTATTAGAGAACAGGTCAATAGATGCTTGTTAGGACAAATAGTACCTTGCTATCCCTATGTAAAATGGAAAAGGGCAATAAAGCAATCATAGGCTGATTTAGAAATACTCCCTTTCTACTCTCCTTGTTTTTCCTCTGCTACTCTAGGAAAAAAAAAACTATATGGGAAGACATGGGGTGAAATATTTTAATGAAGTCTGTGGCCTGAATTATTGTGGATTTAAGGTATCCACAAAGTTACCTTAAAGTCATGTGCTTCCATTTCCTCGGATCTCAAAGCTAATGAATTATGCCAGAACAATTGTTCTCAAAGTTGGTCCCACGCAAGCAGCATCATATCATCTGGGAATCTGTCACAATTGCTAACTCTGGGACCCCCTCCCCGCCCTAAACCTACTGAATGAGAAATTCTGGGGGTGTGGCCGGGAATCCTTTTAGGGAGACTGCGGACAAACTAGTGACAGACCAGGCCTAGCACCACTCATAACAATGCTTTTTCTTTCAAAGTTGACTAGCATTTGTGCTGACCCTACCTAATAGTTTTGTTCTTTAGCTTTGTTTTGTCTTTCCTAACAAAGGAAGGCTCTGAGTGAGGGAAGTCAACGCTGTGGAGGACATGTGGCCTAGGGGTTCTTAGGCCCTTCTGGTTTTCCCTTTGTTTCACTCTTTTTATTCCAGCGAGTAACAGGCACTTGTATTTGAGAAACTGACTTGCTTCTTATTTTTCATTCTAAGTCATGTGCAGTGGGTTTCTCGAAACATTATACCTCCTCTCTATTGGACATGATGAGTCTTCTGATCTGCTCACACTTGAGTTCTTCCTTGGTGAAAGCTATCTTTGGATATCTGGATAATTCATCTCTCCAGAGGCTCCAAGGCCATTGGAAGAATCCTGGCGTGGGCCCAGGTGCAGGGTACATACCAGCGTAATGTTGTTTCTTGCCACCAGTTTCTTGTAAAGTCTACATTTGTAACAACATGGTCAATGCTTCAAGTTGGCTTGTGTCCCCCAGGATACACAAATGACTGTTTGTAAAGGAATACTCCTTGGAAAGATCACTTTGAAGGCTTCATTTAAAAGCAACAACTTAAAATGACAAGAAAAATTTAAAGCTGCTTTATTTTGAAGGATTTCCAAAATTAAACATTGTGAAGTTCTTCAAGAATTCTGTTGTCGAAAATATTTTCTCTCATCAAAAATGCAAAACCTTCTGGAGGAAATGATACTCTGAGTTTTCTAGCACAAATCAATGCCAAATGAAGGCCATAAACCATGTTTTGTTATGCATTTGGCACCGTCTCCAAATATCTTGAACAAACAACGTCACTGTGCTTCAGACCCACAAACCCTTACTTCTCTGGAAATTTATGATTGTCCATTACAGGCAAGTAGAGATGCTGGGGATTAGCAAGTCCGGACTCAGATAGAAGGAGAAAGAAATAAATTGTGAAAAGCAGAAATAATTTGAATATTCCAAGCACTTGTTTTCTCAGGCCACTGCTTGGGAAAGCCATTCTCGCCTTATCTCCGTGCTCAAAGGAAACTGGCTTTGCGTTTTGATTATCAGTCTCAGACCGATGAAAGTGTTCAGAGCTGGCTTTGGCAAGGGTAGTGTTGGGAGAGCAAGGGAGGGTAGGACGGGGGCCCTACAATTCCCAATAGTGGGAAAAATAAAGAATTCTCGGCACCAGATCTCATGCCTTTGTCAGAAGGCATGCCACTTTACAGTGTGATTGCCATTTCTAAATAAACTCTAGCTTCCCTATTGGTGGAGCTTTATTGGAAACGACCACGGCCATCAATAGAAATCAAAGGAAATCAAAGGCCCCATATATGACCCATTTCCCAACACAAGTTCAATCTGGAGTCACAGGTAAAAATAAAAAAATGGTGTTTAGAAATGTAAGCATCAAGAAAGCAACACTCTGTATCACCAACCTATATGACCAAAAAAAAAGTCTAAAATGACTAATTTCTGACCTCTGCTCAAAAGAACCCTAAGTCAGAGGGAAGTATTTTTAAAGTAATTATCTCAGTAATTATAATACAAAAATCTGACTTGAGAGCTTAATAGTGCTACGCTCACTTTGTTTTGCCTATAATGCATGTGGCTACATCTCTTCCAGGGATGTGCAAATTGACTAACGGTTTGTGAATAGTTTGTCCAAGCACAAATCATTGCTGAATACCACTTCTCCCACCTGAACCTGAATTTGAACCCAAGCTGGAACGCTGGGCAATCCTGGAGGCACTGTTAAGAATTGGCATGGGACCATGGGCATGCAGCATTGCTCCCCTGTGTGCCTGGGCATGGTTTGGGCTGGTTTCTCTTTCTTTTGAAAGAAAAATTTGTCCTTTCTACACGATTTTTGCATTGCAGTTCTATATCCAGAAAGCTGTGAGATGTTCTCTGATTAGCATATCACACTCTTGAAGGTCTGCCCTTTTAGCAAACCTCTGCCCCTGCAAGTGGGTCCACAATTATGGTTGCAAGGACATCAATACTAGAGTTATGAGCCAAAAGTGAGCAAAAGTATTGGCCGAGGCTTATGGATTTCATTTGAGGCTTAGTGTGGCACTTTAAATTTCCATTCAACTTTCCTTTCAGGAATTACTTTGCTCAACATATCCAGGTTGTCTTTGGTGCTTAATATTATTACTTCTTGGTAGTTAATGCTACTGATAATTACAGAAATGACTAGCCTCGCCCTCAGAAGTCACTGAAACTTGAAAGAAGGAGGGTTTTTTTCCTTGTCATTCATATTAAATATATAAATTTGGTTTGAAAAGCTCTTTGCTTTCTGAGAGCACGGAGGAGCCAATCAGTGCATTCTCTGATTTGTTGACTTCTTTCATATTCATTTATTCATTCAGTGATTCAGTAAATATGTAAGAAATAACTACCATCCAAATGTTTTCAAGGAATTATTCAAAATCAAGATCTACTAATAAAATCTTGCTAGGAAGACAATGTTTGTACTTTGCACAATGGAGTTCTGATTAGAAATAAAAAGGATTTTTCTTGGTCTCAACACAGACTCTATGAAGGTATTATAAATCTGGATGTAAATACTCACGGTCTTTACTGTGTAGTTTTTGATCAATATCAAACTTCTTTATTTCGCATAGCCAGACTAACAGATTGATCCTTAAAATGATCATAGGTGGGAGTTGATTAAATTCTCATTTCATTTCAAAGAAATATTACCTTGTACTACCTCTATAGGTTTTGCAGTAGAGAATCTTTTCAAATGACGAAAGCATCTGTTGGTTAGGGTTTCCTGGTATCCTTATAATAAAGTCTCAAGAACATATACTAAAGCCAATGTGGATACCATATATATTCACTGTATAGGACTAAGTCTATCAAATCTCGCTTAGTAACTAGCAATAAAAATTCTGTTGTGGTGTCTTTAATCTGGAAGTGCCTACAGTTTTATGAAACTTACTGATTCAAACATTATTTTTAACAAATATATGCCGAGGATGTGCTAGAAGCCAGGCCTTGTAGTAGGCCCTGAGGATCTAATTCCAAACTAAACAGGCATTCTCTCTTCCTTCACAGGACTTGGAATTCTGAGGGTTGTAAGCGTAATTATTTTTTCCAATTTTGCCTCCTATGAAAATAACCACAGAATACTTTCCCTTTTAAAGAAACAGAAAGCCAACAACCAGGCGACTCTGAAAGTCACCTACAACTCTCCTGCTTGGACAGTCTCCGTTTTGGTCCTCCATGCTTTATACGTGAGGTGTTCATAACATGACCTATAGAAAGATGATCTATAGGAAGAAGTCCTGGCTCTTCAAACAAAAAAGAAAACCAAAACAAACCTAAAACAGAAAACAAACAAAAAACTTGATCATTCACATTCTCTTGTAAAGGACATCATCTGTTAAATTCAATTCTCCCTTCCCCTACCTCTCTACATTCTCCATTATATTCCCTTGATAAATCATCCCTCTGAATGGTTTTTTTTTCTTTTCTCAATTGTCAGGAGCATTCCTGCTGTGTCTGGGCATCAATCTCTTCTTTGGAATTTGATTAATTTCATGCACTTGACCTAACTAAGAAGCCAGACTGTACTTCCAATGCACTTCAGTTGACAAAATTAAATAAAACCCTAACCAAAGAAGCATAAGAATCAAGCTTCTATACCATTAAAGTCCAAGTTTCTCATTAGCATTGACAGAAACCCATTGTCCAAATAAGAAAAAGAACAAAAAGTCCTAACGTGACAATGGTAGAGACCACCGTGCAAATGGAAAAAGAGAGGCTGGAGAGTGAATTCATGCAGAGGGAGGCTGGGAAGGCCGGCAGGATCTGAGCTGGGTCTGCAGAGAATTCCAAAGGGAAGGCTTTTAATCATCCCGACTCTCTATCGCCACTTTGGAAGTTTGTATAATTGCTCAGACCAGAGCACCTTTGAGTAAGGGGAGTAAAAGAAATGAAATTTATTTTGTAACTAAAGATCAGAAATGCTTTTGCAATCATGTCCTTTCTCAAGTCACATGTAAATCATTCAACTATGTATCCCCATCACTTTGCCAGAATTTAACTTAATTCAAACAGCTAGGCATAAACACCAACTCAGTTGGAAAAAAAATCCTTTTCTCTCATGAAAATCAACTTGGTCTGCTAGTCTAATTGTCTGAATCTGCTGTTCATCTCACTACAGGATGGTCAGCCATTGAGAACTCAATTAAAGCATGGCCGTCAATCCATCTCCATAGAAAGGGAAGAGGAGAAAGTGGACCCCTGACACCCTCTAGCATCCTGCTCCCAACTGGTGACTTGAACACATTGTCCAGGAATGCAGGTTCTCCCCTGCCCGTAGGGGTGCATGCGAGGCGCCTGGACTGGACTAGCATTCTTCCCACAACCCTGGGGTCTACACCACTTCACACTCCAAGAGGAGTTTTGTTGTTGTTGGCATCTTGCTCTCACTTTCTACAGATAAAGCATCTCTTAACTGATGAATGGAAGTGAGCTTCCATTTCCTTCTGTATTACTCTCTTAAGAGATTTGGCGAAACGGCTGGATTCTTACTAATCTCACGTGGGCTGCCTGTTCTCTGCACTGTGCCAATGGCCCCAAATGAGCTAGAAAGATAAATAGGTAGTCATTCCCCCTTTCAAATATTCGGCATGACATGATACCGCCATGGATAGCAGAGACTGGCTCCCTGGCCAATGGCGGAGATGTGTTTGGGGGATTTTGGAATGCTGGTTCCCTAGCCAAGGAGCACAAGAATTCAGGAATGTGGTGGCTGTTTTTAGTGGCTCATACATTTAAAGCATTAGGCCTGCTTGTCCCCTATATCAACTCTAAAACTGCTTTAGTTGTCCAGTTCTGGAAATTAAAGAATTCTGTCCATTTCTATATGTGTCAGATTATATTTGGTTTCCTTTCCAACCATCAGATAAAGTATTTCTGCAAAACAAGTTGCTGGCCTTTTACTTGTCTAGCAGTTGAACTTCAGGGATAGAAGCTGTACTCATTTATTCCCTTCCTTATTCAATAAATGTTTATTAAACATATCTTATATATCACGTGCTAAAGAAAAGATTTTAAAAGAAACGGCCCTAAGAAGTTACCTTTTTAGAAGGGCTCAAGAAAGATGTTTGCTATGTCTAACAGGTGAAATACATTAAACAATGTTTCCCAAGCTTATTGGACCACATAAGGACCACATCACCTGGTGCATTCGGTCCCATGAAACAGAATTGGGGAAATGGTAGTCTGGCTCTGTTGCTTTGCTTCTTCACCTTTTTTGGGGTCACACACCTTTTGAGAACCAAACAAAATCTACTGGATACTTCCCTCACCAACAATGAAAAATGAGGATACATACATGGAAACCAAATTTTGCACATAACTTCGGGGGGTCACAGGTGACTCATCCATGATATTCAGGTTTTCCTAGACCCCAGGTGATACATCCCTGTCCTAGATAATCCACATTTCTGAATACTTTTCCCTTTATTCGTACATCCCCCAATGGTCATAAAATGGAGGCACAAATCTTTCTTACTGCACTACATGTGCAATGAGATATACCTTAGTGGATATGCCTTAGTGCTATTCTTTGGTGTGTACGCCTGGAAGAAGGCATGACTCCTGCTATTTCTGCCATACCCCAAACTTTATCTTCCCTCAGTTGGACTCTCACTCAGTGTTCAAGTTCTCTCCAAACCAGAAATCCTCTTTAACTTGATAAATGAAGAGACATTTAAAATAACATTTCGCATTACTTTAGAGATAATTTTACAGTTTTTTCCAACAACAACAACAACAACAAAAAGACTAAAGAACTAAGTGTGAGTATTTTTCTGATTCCACTATGCAGATCTTCAGGAAATTTCATTGTTTATGAAAATATGATCTTGAGGGAGGAGAAAACTCTTCTCATCTTCTTTTAAATGTTTATTTATTTATTTTTGAGAGAGAAAGAAAGAGAGACCAAGTGCGGTAAGGCATCAAGAGAGGGAGACAGAGAATCCCAAGTAGGCTAGGCACTGTCAGCACACAGCCTGATGCAGGGCACGAACTCACAAACTGAGATCATGGCCTGAGCCGAACTCAAGAGTCAGACACTTAACCAGCTAAGACACCCAGGTGCCCCTCTTCTCATTTTTTACAAAAGGGTGTTTCATGACTCAAGCCCTAGTGTCACTAGGAAAGTGAAGTGTTTGGGGACAGGTATAAGATGAACAAGTGAGAAAGCAAAGAGCCAACAGTTCAGATTAGCGGAGCTATCTAAATTATGATAAAATGGCACAGGTAAAAAGAAAAGGATTGTCATTCCTCAATTACTTCAGTCCTATAAAAGAGGAAGTTCGAAAATGGGCATTGAAAAGGGCTAATTCCAGTGTATGCATGTGGAAGCCAGATATGTTACTCCTTGTGCATCTGTCATTAATTTTATAATTGAAGTTTATGAATATCCCATTTGAAAAACAAATGGTTTATATCAATGGAAATGATTAAGTTTTTATTTTTATCAAAGTTAATACATGTTAATAATTCTTTTTCAGAGTAATAGCTGTTTGCACATTATAAGCACATGTCTCAAGTTTTCCTTATAAGGGTATCCGATGGAAAAATTTTTTTTCTCCTTGGCCATCTTATAGTCAGCATATTTCCGTTCATACAAGAAGAAAGTAGTCATTTGAAGTCTATGAAGAAATGTCTGTTTGACTAACAGATGTCTATGCTGGAGTAAGCAGGAAGTCTTACAGTTCCTTCCCAACACAAAGGCCCACTCATGATAAAAGAAAAGACCAAACAGCTTGGAAATAAATAAGGCAATTTCCATTCCAATGAACATCTGTCCTAAGCCAGTCAGGAAGGTGGAACCAAGAAAATCCCTAGGACCTCATACTTAAGTACATTTTTTTCTTTTACCCTTTTCCTACCCTTTCAGCAACTGTCTTCAACATTGTTAGAAAATCAGCCAAAATATTACTGTATTTGTTCCCCCACCAATATTTTAATCTAGAATGCTTAACAGCCAACCTCTAGCTATAAGGAAGCAAGTTGCTCTACAAGAGATGAACTCCCTAAGTAGGAGATGAATCTAAAATCCAGTTTGGTCTGGGGCACCTGGGTGGCTCAGTCAGTTAAGCGTCCGACTTCGGCTCAGGACATGATCTCACCATTCACGAGTTCAAGCCCCGTGCTGACAGCTCAGCGCCTGGAACCTGCTTTGGATACTGTGTCTCCCTCTCGCTCTACCCCTCCCCCACTCATGCTCTGTCTCTCTCTCTCTCTCTCTCTCTCTCTCTCTCTCAAAATAAATAAATAAACATTGGAAAACATTTTTAAATAAATAATTAAAACCCAGTTTAGTCTTACACAATATTATATGTCAATTATAAGTCAATAAAGCTGGAAGCAAAAAATAAAATAAAATCCAAATTAGTCACTGTCTAGGCATTGTGAACACACGTATGCATAGTGGGCCTTTCTTATCAGTAAAGACAGCCAATAAATGTGTAATCAAAGAGGTAAACAAGTTAGTCGTAGAAAGCCATTTTTTAAAAAAGGGAGACATGATAGAAAGTGACTGGTAGAAGCGAGGGAAGAGGCTAACTTAGAGTGGGTGACATGTGTAAGTGACCTGGGAGCAGAGACAGAAATGCCAAAGAACAGCTACCTTCTATAGATCTAGGGCACAGTGTTCCAGAAGGGGAAACCGGCAAGGACCTGAGGTGGAAACAAGCTTGGTCTTGCCCAAGTGGGTGGAGCATAGTGAACCCGGGGAAAGTGAAAGGAGATGAGTCAAGAAACTAAGTGTACATTATAGACTTGCCTTTCCACCATAAAGGAAAAAGACAACTCAGGCCCTGAATACAGTCAAATGATATGCCAAGCCGTTAGCTGAGTGAACAAAATAATTACCCTAAAGATGGTATAAATTTCATTGTTGTCACGTAGAAAGAATGAAAGCCTACAATGGTAAACTTGGAAGTAAATAAGAGAGAACAGATCAGACCGGTCTTCATCAGCAGGTACGGTCTTCTCTCTTAGGGGTAAGGCTGCCCAAAAAGTAGCTTCTTCCATTCCTTTCCTCAGGTAGCAAATGCCCATTCATCCATCACCTTCTTTGCACCCTGGACTCTGGGTGTTCTATATCACCAGAGTGATAAGAAGAACCAAGCTCTGGCCCTGAAGGATTGTTCTGGAAGTCGGCCAGACCACTGGATCATTTCCCAGTGTTCTGCAGAATGATCACATTGTTTCCAGGTATAGCCAACATGGGTTACTATCGGAGAGCCAGTTCACCCTAGATGAATTAATGAATTCTGACACCATACTTCAGGTTACTGTATTTTGCTAACCTTTTTGTAGCCTCTGAAAAATTGAGATGAGATAAAATCTGGTATTCCCCTCCTCTGTAGTAGGCCAGGCTCTATTCCACTCCATGGCAACTGCCAGAGGGAAAAAGATGTGCCAGATGAGTAAAGAATAAAGAGGGAGATTTTCACCAAGGAAACAGCTACAGTTTCAGCTGAACATATGTATTTATACACAAACAGAAATACAGGCAGGGAAACTATGCAGCAGAGTCTAGTTCAATAGTCTAGAACTAGCTCAAAAGCCTAGTCCAAATACATTTACATATAATTTATAATCATATTTAGAAACTATGATATATATACATATATGTGTGTATATGATATAAATATATATACATATATGTGCGTGTTCCCACAAAATAAAATGTGTAATAAGAGGACCTGGAAAATGTTTTGATCCAGAGTCAGTATATACAAGTCCAGCTTTCTTTATCCAACTAGTGGAGTGATGGTTTTCTTCATTCCCTAATTTTACATTTCATTGGACTCATTTCCATTCTAAAACAAAATATAAAACTCTCTTCAACTTGTCTCCTGCTGTTTCTGTTCCACTCTTTGCTTGCATCTGTGTTATTCATTTTAGGCAAACAGCACTTAGAGAGTGGTAACCATATCTGTTTAACACAAATATGTCAATGAATACCTTCAGACATCAGTTCGTGTTCACATTTATGACTCTTTGTGTTCTGAAAAATAGGCCAAAATATTATTCTGACGTTCGGTTTATTCAAGATAAACCAAGCTGATTATCTTTGGGACAGAGTTTAATGCTTATATGTTACTATAGTTGTTTGCCTTCTTTCCACTGATTAAATATTACTTAGGAATTGAGTAATTACAGCCTAGAAAATAAATTTCCCCTATGTTGGCTATTTGTAGGCACAAACCGATAACAATCTAAGTTTCACGATATTCCAATTTACTTCTTGCCATTAGATTTCCCCTTTTCTCCAAAAGGGGGCAACAAAATAAGAGACTGTAACTCAGTTCCTATGATTTAACTATTGATTTAGATCTTGCATTAATCCACGAGCTTCTGTTTTTTTTTTTTTAAATTAGCATCTTTAAAGATATTTTCGATAGTGTGAGTGATATGTCAGTTGGGTAAAGAAGTATTTGATGAGTAACAAAACAGAAATTAGTACAACCTGGATAACAGCCATTAGAAAGACTAAACCACTGGCTTGGAGTCTTCAAGAGAGCAAACTTTCGATTGGCCAATACCCAGATATTAGTTCTGGAATAGCTGACTTGCTATTGAAGGCTTCTAACAACTGGTAGTGTTTCTTGAGATAATTAAGTTCACAGATACTTGGTCCATCATTACCTTTTAAACAAACAGACAAATGTCTCAGTTATCAAGTTTCTTTGTAAAATAATTCTTTTTTAAAAAATGTTTATTTATTTTGAGAGATAGCAAGCAAGAGTCGGGGAGGGACCTAGAGAGAGAGAGAGAGAGTCCCAAACAAGCCCTGCACTGTCAGCACAGAGCCCAGAGAGGGGTTCCACCTCCCAAACCATGACCTGAGCTGAAATCAAGAGTCTGACGCTCAACTGACTGAGCCACTCAGCTGCCCCTAAAATTACTTTTTAGTGACCTAAAACAAAGTTCTCTTAATAGTTTTAATAAATAGTGCATCAAAATCATTTTACAGAATGGAAGCCTCATTAGACCTTTGCTCTGGATAAATAATATACGATAATGATTAATCTGAATAGAAACAAGTTAAAACACACACACACAGCACTGTCCATGAGCAGAACTACCATGCAGTAATGTGTATGGGAAAATACCGCCTCTTTACATTACTATTTCAGCGAGCCCACATCTGTAAATCCAGAGAGCCAGCTGCCATATGTCTTTCCAACTGAAGAAGGCAAAAGACAACTGGCTGCCATATGCTTTTTACAAAGAAATTGTAAACAGGTTACTCAGTATGGGCCACATATATAGGATCTACACATGAATGCCCTAGGAATGGATTTGGCCCAAAGTCTCCTGAAGCTAAAAAGCTTCAGGCATCATAATATCCCCACATGTCCACTGTATAATGAAACAGATGACAGCTTTTATCCTGAAGGTTGTTTGGTACTAAGAATGAGGTTGGACAATGGGCAGCTCAGGCAACCATCCATAGTTCTTGTGGCTTATACGTGTATATATGTATATAAAAGATGTATACTAATTTTCCTTGAAAACCATAAATAACGTACTAAAGTACTCTAGAGATATAATGTATCACTCTCTACCTCGCAACTCCTGCAAACACACACTTACACAGGAATATACACATGCCCAAAGAAGTCAAGAAATCTCTTACCAAGGTTAAAGTCTTTGTGATAACAACAAAGTGACAGTTCCTTTATCAAGATGACCTCTCTTTCCTCTATTGTGGCTGAGGCTTACAAAAGGGAGATTAAAGGTACCTAATGCTTTGAGAAGACAGCTCTGAGTGAGGCACCGGAATAAGAAAGGAATCATGGAGAGAAACCACTTTCAGTCTGTTCTATCTTCAACAGTAGGACAGAAAGGTAACAAGAATTCTTGAGGTTTATGCTTTGTCTGTTTTAGCTCAGTAGAGTAGAAAACCTAAGAGGCAAAGGATCCCGCTAAGAATAAACAGCACCCATTTGCTTGGAGGGGTCTGTGTGTTGTCTTCCTGAGAACCTCAGAGGTTGAAAGGATCTGGGGGCACATGGTTAACAGTGTTGCAATTTATGCATCTGTCCACGCCCCCACCCCTGTCATCCATTCAGTAGAGGTAGGGTATTGTATTAAAAAAGGAAAGATGGTTCAGACGAGAATTTTGCCATCAAATATGGAAGGAAATGTAAAAAATCACCAATTCTAACACAAAATAATGAAAAATGTGAAAGAGAAAGCTACAAATAAAATACGATGGGAATTCTTAAGAAAGATGCTTCCAGCTTGAGAGTGGTAAATGATTAAAGATGATCTTATGGAGAAGACAGCATCTGACCAAACCTTGAAGCAAATTGGGATGGTCGGTTTTAAAAATATACACACAAAGAACAGACCACCAGACCAATCCGTAGAACCAGCAACTTTTGTGTAAAAAGTTCCACTGGTATGGCCCTAATGTTACATGTGCCAGAAGAGTCTGCGCTGACATGACCAGTTGTTTCAAAGCGGACAACATCGCATGTGACCTTATATCCACCTTCCACACAGAGAATGGCATCTCATCAGGAATCTGTTGTAATCCGTCTGTTTTATGGAGCAATACTGTGCTCAGGGACCCTATAAGAACAATGAAGCACTGTTGGAATTTGTTTCCAAACCTTTGTTGGGGGGAAAAAAATGTCAACTTTATAAACTTTAACCACTAAAATGTTTTCAAGGTCAAGCTGAGTACAGAAACCTCAAATAAGAATTTGAAGGGAGCAGTTCCCTAACAGGAGCAGAGGAGGAAAGGAAGCAGGGCAGCGTGGAGTGTATCACTGCGGCAACTGCTCCTTCTGTCTGCCCTGGCTCCATTACGGTCAGAGGACAGGGGAAGGCTGTGTGATTGTGTATATAAATCCTGGGGGAGGATGAGACAGGTCAGGGGAAGCGAGAGGCAGGGGTGGCCCATTTTCCTCATCTGCTCAACATAAGCCTGTGAGGAAACATGCTGACTCTTTTAATAATATCAATGAAAGACAAACATCAGGGGAACAGGCATTGAGGCTATGAGGTCCAGCTGGTCCCTCCAACAGGGAGATTCTCCCCCCATTGCCAACCTTGCAGAACCCGGACATGTGTTTATTAAGAGAAGGGTTTTTTATGTGTGATTGCAGCAGTAGCATGAGCAAGAAATCTCCAAGGGAAAGGTGAGTTTCAAGGGTCAAAGCTCCCTTCTAATATTAAGACTTTGCCCCAGTTATAATTTTATAGAATTTGGGTTTGGCTTTATTTAGAGAGAAAAAGGGGTTCCTTAAAAATGAAGTAAATTAATGTCTGAAAAGATGGGAAACAGTAAAAGGATATTTCATTTTGCATCCTTGCTTGGACATATGTTATTAAAGGCTCTGTTTGCCCCAAGTAAATGAAAACAACTCAAACTACCTTAAGCCTAAAAGGGAGTTTATTGGCTCATGAAAACAAAAGTCTAAGGGTATTCTGGCCTTGGCCATGGCTGGATCCCAGTGCTCAGTTTTTCATGAAGCTGCTGCCTCTCTGTCTCTATGCTGGCTCCACTCTCTGGCAGGATCCCCCAATATATTGGCATGATGGAAGCCAGGAGCTCCAGGCCATTTTCCTATCCCCTCAACAGTACTCTACAGAGTTTCTCTTTTCCAACTATTTCCAAGAACTGAGTCTCCTTTGCTCCGAATGGATCACTCGCCCTTCTCTGAGCCAATCACTGTGGCTAGAAGAATGTGATTTCCTGGGGGATCAACTCCAGAGCCTGGATTCAATTGATTTGATCTCACAGAGGGAGAGGGTCAGCTTCCCATGAAAAATCAGACATTTTTACCAGAAACAGGGTATATGGATGCCTTCCAGATAAATCCTGCTCTGATTCTAAGCAGGAAATTGGACCTGTGGGAGAATACTCACTCATTTTTGAAGAGGTCATTCTGTGTTTTGAAGCAGTGACTGTGTAGGCCCTGCAGGCCTAATGGAGCCTACAGATAGCAGCTCGATATCCTTCATGGTAAACAGTTCTAGATCCTTCTCTAGAACCCACTAGTCATCCTAAAGTTGACTGGAGGCATTAATGTTCCATCAACCTTATTGTCAAAGGCCTAGAACAGGGCAGCCCAACTGCAATCAGTCAAAACTCAAGGATGCTTAGTCTCAGCTCTTCTGTTGGCCTGATGCTATGTGCCTGGAAAGTTAAACAACTGTTAAATTCTGCAGCATTCTCCACCCCCCATCCCAAGAATAAAGAAAGAAAGAAAAAAGAAAAAAAAGGATTGAAAGTCCAAGATTCTTCAAAAAGACATTCTACCGAAATGAAAAACATTTCAAATATACTGTCATCACTCTTATAAGCCTTCTCACCTGGGCCAAGTAACAATGTGTGCCAGATGAGTAAAAGAGAAGAATGCCAATTTTATTGATTTTACCACCTCATACTCTTTTCAGGTCTGTGAAAAATGTTTTAGGGGTGAGTAATTTTTTTTTTTATAATTCTCTACAAGTCTGCTCTACATCAAAGATTCTTTTGGGGGAAGGTGTTGCCCAGATACAGAACAGCATACTTAAGCTGAGATAGTCTGATTGATCTTCACCATTCCTGGTATAATAAAGCATTTTGGGATGTAATAAATAAAAGTCTCCAATTCCCAGCTTGGTGGTCAAGTCAGCTTCTTGTTGATCTCTCGTAAGTGTCTTGATGTATGTAGTTGAAGAAGAAGCCAGTCCCTTCTTCATTCTTCTCTTTCTATCCATAGTGTCCATTTTGACCCAGCTCTCACCCTCAGTCTGAACCCAACCAGATAACTATTACATGGTGTTATGTCATTGTGAGTATTGTCTCGGATGCATGTGCATGAAAGAATGTGTGACTGGGGCAGAACAAAAAAAGAAGTGGTGTGAAATATACCTGTCTACCTAGCCATAATCCCCTGGCCTTCAAAAATAGATAGAACTAAGAATATGGACAAGAGCCATGAACAAAAGGGCAAAAGAAGGTTCATCCTCTCACTCTCAGCAAGACTATTTATTTGGGTTTTCTCCTCGACACAAAGACAACGAATGATCTTGCTTAATCCTACAGCATTGGTGAAGCACCCTAAAAATCCTCTAAGGTGGAATGGTTTTTAAAGTATGCATCATGGATCCCCTAGATTCCATGTGAAGAAATTATTTTCATATCTGCACATTAAATTTGTGCTTATCCTATCATTTCCCCTCTCTCCCCCTCTCCTCCCAGACAATATTATGCCAGATAGGACTTGGAATTCGAGCCTCAGAAAACAAGGCAGAAAGTTTCCACAGTCCTGGAAAGTCTAATGAGCTGTGAGCTAGAACACAGAAAGAGTCATGGTCACATGAATCTAGTTTTTGTACCCTCGCTTTGAGCCTCATTGCCAGTCTGGCTCTTTGTTTAGGTGACCTTTGGCCCCTGGAGTCAATGTTTGTCTTCTAAATGGTATTTCAATCCTAACATCTGGAGATGTCCCCCAGCTTGACATTTGTGGAGCAGATGCTTCTAGTGGCCTGGAGTGTGCCTTCTGGGTCAATGTTTTCAATAATGCCCTCTGGCATTGATCTCTGTGGTACCTCTCCCCAGGTGAGAAAAGAAATGCCCCTGGGAAATGGCTGAGAGAGAACACTTCAGAGCATCTGGAGGCAATCTCAGAATATAAAACCCCAGAAGTTCTTGTATAAAGAAATACCTAAAGGTAGGGAGTAGAGGAAAAAATCAAGTCCTTGGTATTTTTTTGAAGTAGTACTTTAAATAATCTAGCAGTTCAAGCCTGGTAAATCTATACTTCATTTTAAGTAATTTCTTTACATGTTTCTTTCTCTCCATTCAGGGTTCTCTCTTAAAAGTTCAAATAGAATGTGTTGCTGAGAAAAGCAAGCCCTCTTTCCCATCCCATCCCCTCCTTCCCTCCATGTGCACAATGAGCACACGCTTCATAACTTAATCATCTCCTCTCAATGGGGCCTAGAGAAAACTTCAAGGAATCTTGTGAACTAGCAGAAATTCAGATAGCCCACATTTGGACAATGGTGCCTTTTAAAATTAAGGATCTCCCTCAAGATTTCTGAAAAGCTTCCAAAAGTAGTAAGGTAAGCAGGTCAGTGAGAATTATTTGTTTCAACCTGATGAATATTTGTGATCTCTAACACTCTGTCTCAAGATCTCCTCTTACTGTCACCAGTAGGCAGTGACAACTACCACAGAGTAGAACTACCTCACAACAACCACACAACTACCTGTAGAGAAGTAGAAATCTTTCTACTCAAGAATTTAGTACAGGCAAGGTATTATGAGGATCTTTGTAATATTTACCATATTGCAGTTTTGCTTCCCTTTCCAAAGAGTTTAGAATCCACCATCATCTCATTGATTCATCTTCATGAAAGCTCTGCTGTCCAAGTGGTCGGCAAGGACAGGGAGGTGAGCATTGCACAAGCCAATCTGAAGGGGAATGGTAGACAGAATTCTAAGGTGACCCCCAATGATTCACACCTCTTCTGAGTGCATATGGAATATGGCAAAGGTGATAGGATATCATTTCCATGATTATTTTATGCTATACGGCAAAAGTAAAGGGGATTTTGCACATGTAATTAAACTCCCAGATCAGTTGGCTTAAAGTTAATAGAAGGAGATCATCTGGACAAAATCTAACCTAATTAGATGAGCCCTTTAAATAAGGGTCTAGAGTCAGAGAACCCAAGCAAGAGATATTCTCTTTCTGGCTTGGAAGACATAAGCTGCCATGTTGTGAGAGGACTTGCAAGAGGGCCACGTAGCAAAGAACCGGGGGCTCTTCTAGGAGCTGAGAATGGTCCCTAGCCAACAGCTAGCAAGAAAATAGGGACCTCAACTATACAGACATAAGGAAATGGACACAGATGCAAATAAACTGAATGAGCTTAGAAGCAGATTCTTCCCCAGTCAAGTCTCAGATAAGAACATAGCCAGGTTAATTTTAGACTTGTGAGACCTAGAGCGGAGAAGCCAGCTAAGCTGTGCTCAGACTACTGATCTGCAGGAACTATGGGATAATAAATAGGTGTTGTTCGAAGCTGCTAAAGTTTGTGGTAACTTGTTACACAGCAATAGAAAACTTCCACAAAAGAGATGACAACTCAAATAGCTAAGATCCCACATTTCATTCCTCCCATCCACTGAATACCCTGTGAAGCTTGGATATAGTACTTCCCTTGAGAATCAGCAGTCCATGGGATAAAAGAGAAAATGACTCTGCCTCAAAATATGGATGGATGGATGGATGGATGGATGGATAAATATCTATACAGACAGAGATACACACATATATATTTAACAAGCACTTACTGTGTGCCAGGATTCTACTGAGTGCTTTAAACATTTTATCTCATTTAGCTGAAGGCTTATAGATAAAATGGTGTAGGTACTTTTAATGCCAGAAATGGACTAAACCTGGTGGATGAAGGGAAGGAAGGAAGGAAGGAAGGAAGGAAGGAAGGAAGGAAGGAAGGAAGGAAGGAAGGAAGGAAGGAAGGGGACAGTATACAAGTCTGTATTTACACATGTGGGTATAAAATATACATAGAAGAATGTTTAAAAACTATCAGTCACAACCTATTAAAGGGTCATGAATCAACAATCAGAAAAGTGTGAAAGCTACTACTGATGTGAAGTTATTGTTGTCTGAGCTGTGAATTTCAATATTTTAAAGGAAACGGTTGTTGTTTTCTTTTTAAGAGTGATAGATGTAACTTACTCAAAACAAACTAGATGCAGTATAGTAATAGGAAAAATACCAACTGCTAAACAGCTGACCCAAATCTCAGTGGCAAGGAGAAGTTATTTCTCACTCACACTGGATTTAATTGGCAGGGCAAGGAATGGGGGTTATGTTCCACACAGTCCTTCAGAGACCCAGATGGGCAAGGCTCTACTATCCTTGACCCATGGTTTCTGAGCTTGCCCTGAACATTGTGAACATGGGGGAAGATTAAGGGTGAGTATCCTGGAAGCAGAGTATCTAACGTCAACCCTCATTCTATTGGTCAGAATTCAGGCAAATGAACCTTCTTAGCTTCAGAGGAGTCTAGGACAAATACCTAAATTCATTCCACTTCCATCCTCTGACCTCTTGCAAGTACTCCCCTTTGGGGGAATCCAGGCACAACTCAGAGGGCAAGTAATCCATTGATTATGTCCATAAAAGCCAGCTTCCCATGACCCAGGCCAGGTTAGAGAATGGCAGTAAGTGAATTTAGAGGGACCACTGAAAGACACCCAGCACGAGATATTAATGAATCCAAAGGACTAGTAAAAGTCAATCCTATGAGTGAAAAACATCTAATTCTCATAGAGAGTTTTCATTGAATCAGCTAATAATTGGAGATGCTGTTAAAGAAAAACTAAGTCATTGGTAGGAGTTGACTTTGAGTTGAGATTTCGAATGTGGGAAGCATGCTAGACTAGAAGTAAAAAAAAAAAAATGACTTCTGGTTCTACTCCACCTAGCTTCAAGATCTCAGACAAGTCAATTTGGCCATGGTTTTATAACTTTAGAAATTTATAATAATCACGCCTTAATTATATTCTTTATCTTAGAGGATTCGATGAGAGCATACACTAGAAAGCACTTTGTAAATTGAAACATGGGTCACAAATAACACTGTTTTTTGTGTGTGTGTAGCAATTGTTGTCATTACTCATATTATGGTCCTAGTTTGTGAGAAATGAGTGATCCTGATTAAAATGTCACTTTCTCAGTGACTTTTGAACTGAATATGAACCAGAAACATCAATCAGCTTCCATGAATCTTTTGAAGGACTTCCTGTTTGGGTAGGCTAGACGGAACACTTCCTTTTGCCCTGGAATTGTTATTTAAGCCCTTTACACCAAAGAAACCCACAAACTAAAGAAAGCTACCCACGACAGGGCCAGTTACCTTTCTCTCAGGTTTACCAGGAGATCTGGGGGTTGGGAAATAAAACCTCAAAATCCACCCCCTTCCTTCCCAGTCTGTAGAAGAAGACTGGAAATGAGAAAGGAGTATAGAGAGGGTCAAGTTTGGTGAGGTGGTTCCCCTTGCCCCTAAGGTTGTCTCTCTCCACCGCTATCCCAGGGAACTGAGGCAGTACCTGAGAATCCATGGAACACCGAGGATGCTTACAGAAAGTGAAGACTGCACTCTGTTCCTTGGTTGTGCTTCTACTTCCACTGCAGATTTGCTGACCTGCCTCATGCCTGACTGAGGTAGGAGTGTGATGGGACAGGTATAAGGAGAGAACAGGAGAGAGAAGACAGCACAGACACAAAAGGGACAGCAGTGGAATAGCCTTTTTTACCACCATTTAGTGATGATCTGTATGTCTAATGCATCTTGACTGTCTCCAAGCCAGGGCGAATGGCCTGTTAAACCACTGAAATCTCAAGTTTCTATTTTCATTCACATCAGTGTGAGAAAGTCTCACTTCTCTATAAATTCATTAAAGGAAAATTGGGGACAGTGTATAAACTGAGCTCATGGTCCATTTTATTTCAGTCATCAGTACTCTTTCATTCCTATATGAAATATTTACTGTTGGTTGTAAGTAAAAACGGTTTTTCAGAGCAAAACTTAAGAAACCTCACCAGAGATGCACTTTGTAATAGGAGCAAAAAATTATGATATGGTCATGAAAGCCCCACTGGCTTCCCCTGTCATTTAGGTGCCTCTTTTAATTAATATCTGAAATATTAACTGACACTTAAAAATAAACTTAAAGGAGAAATGCCCGGGTGGCTCAGTCAGTTAAGCATCCAACTTCGGCTCAGGTCATGATCTCACAGTTTGTGAGTTCCAGCTCCACGTCGGGCTCTGTGCTGACAGCTTGGAGCTCTGAGCCTGGAGCCTGCTTCAGATTCTGTGTGTGTGTGTCTCTCTCTCTGTCTGTCTCCCACTCACGCTCTCTCTTTCTCTCAAAAATAAATAAATATGAAAAAGAATTTTTTTTAAACTTAGAAGATTAAAACCCTTTTCTAATTCTACTTACTAAATTGGGGACACGTCTTTCATATTTACTATTTTAAAGCTAAATTACATTTGAAAATCTTTCTCTTGCTAAAAGATTCTGGCTTACACAAAAGTACCAGAATTAATAAGAGGATTTTATAGGGTGGCTGAATATAAGAGAACTATGTAAAATCAATAGCTTTTATTTATAACTAGCAATAATCACTAGAAAATACAGAAAAATATTCTGTTCACTGCAGTGACAAACTTTTAACTTACTACAGACGAAGCTGTAAAGAACACCTCAGGACCCACACTTTCAAAGCTATAAAGTCTCACTGAAGGACACATATGAGGATCTTAGGTGCGAAGGCTTAGCATCACAAAAATATGACTTCTCCGCCAAATTAATATATAATTTAAATCAAATTAAAATCCTAACAGCCTTTTTACTTCAGTTAGATAAAATTGTCTTTAAGAATAAATGGAAGACCGACTTCCGGCACAAGAGCATGTAGAGTACCACAGACCTGCTCCCAGAAAAACCAGTGAAAGTTGTTTTTAAAAGATTGTAACTCTCTGGATATGGGCCTAAAGCCATACAGCAAGTGAAGAAACATCTACTCAAGAAAATCTACTAAAATTTGGTAAGAACTTAGAAAGTCTGTGGTATTTGAACCAAGATTGCATCCTTCCTTCACCCTCAAAGCTCTGCAGAACAGAGACAGACTGGTGTAGCCAAGGACACAGGGCCCCCCTCCCCCTGAGCTCCCAGTCACAGGGACATCTTTCCCAGAGGTGCAGGCTGTCAGCATTTCACGTCCTTTGCCCAGCTACCTGCTGCCCAGGCTAAGTTATGGGAGAATGCAGACGAGAGAAAGGAGTTCTCTTCCTCAATCCAGCCCCCATTGGTGGCGTGAATTGTATGGTATATAAATCATACCTCAATAAAGATGTTCATAAAAACAAAATAAGTAGAAGAATATAAGCCTAAGAATAACCAAGAAAAGCATGTAGAGGAAGTACATTACTCCCCAGATATCAGACCTTAATATAAGGCTACTATACCCAAGTCAACATGATATGGGCACAGGGATAGATAAACATATCTGAACTGAGATCAAGAAATAAAGCCCGGGGGCACCTGGGTGGCTCAGTCAGTTGGGCATCCGACTTCAGCTCAGGTCATGATCTTGTAGTCAGTGAGTTCGAGCTCCGCGTCAGGCTCTGTGCTGACAGCTTGGAGCCTGGAGCCTGCTTCAGATTCTGTGTGTGTGTGTGTGTCTCTCTCTCTGCCCCTCCCCTTCTCACTCTGTGTCTCTCAAAAATGAATAAACGTTAAAAAAAATTTAAAAAGAAAGAAAGAAAGAAAGAAAGAAAGAAAGAAAGAAAGAAAGAAAGAAAGAAAGCCCGATGCATTAGAAGATTTAATATGGGGAAATGGTATTTAAATTCAGTGGGCACCGATGAATTGTTTTGCCAATAGTGCTGGTACGACTGGACAGATATCTGGAAGGAAAAATAGATAGGACTCGTACACTACTCCATAGATACACAAAAACAAATTCGAAACATGTTGAAGACTTAAATGAAAAACTTTTTTCAGGGGCACCTGCATAGCTCAGTCAGTTAAGCATCCAACCTTGGCTCAGGTCATGATCTCGCAGTTCATGAGTTCAAGCCCCACACTGGGCTCTCTGCTGACAGGTCAAAGCCTGGAGCCTGCTTCAGAGTCTGTGTCTCCGTCTCTCTCTCGGCCCCTCCCCAACTCACATTCAGTCCCCCCCAAAAATAAATAAATATTAAATTATTTTTTAATAAAAGGACCTGTAACCCACAATGATAACCCCCCATATTTTTTCCCATGCTTTTGCAATTAAATGAAAAATGAATTAAATGAAAATATGCACAGAGAAACATATGTGTATATATATATATTCCTATGTAGTTTTAGTCACTTAAAAACAAAACTAGGAATACATTATATCCAATTTTCTGTCTTGCTTCTTTCAGAATACCTTTTAGAAGTCTTGGTCTTCTGGTAAGTGTTTAACTCATGATGTTCTTGTACCGTAGTTTATTTAATCCTTATTGATGGAAATTCACTTGCTTATTTGTCTTATGCATTCCAAAAAATACTACAACAGTCAGCCTCATATAGTCCTTTTTTGTTGGTGCTTCTCATAGGTTCCAAGGAATGGAATTACTCAACCAAATGGAGATATGTCTAGTTATTTTCAGTAGATTTTGCCAGACTACTCTAAGGGCCATAACATTTTCACCAGCAGAAGGAACATATTATTTTCTTCGTTAACCTTAGGTATTATAGGTTACCCCTCTTTTAAAGTTTTTCTGTTCTGAGAGGTGTAACTGATGCCCCATTGCTATTTTAATTGCATTTCCCTGACTACTGTTGAACGTGAGAATTTTATTAAATTTGTTAACCATTTAGATTTGCTTTTCTATGACTCTTATCTTCAAAAGTCTATGGTATTTTTGCCATACGGAATATACATATCTATTTTGTGGGTTACAGGCCAAGGGTTGGTGATCGGGGGTAAAGAGGGGTATAGGCAAAAAAGGAAAAGAAATAGTAAAGAGGAACACACCAACAAAAATATGTAACATCCTCGCATTTATACCCATATTTTAAATTGTGTTTGTGCGCATAGATATAATTTTAAAAATAACATATTTGACAAATGCTTCAGAAATGTTCATTCTATTAGGGCATAGCTGACTGGCTAGAAAGAGCAGAGAGAAAACAAACTCTCTATGGTTTTATGTTCAACAGAAACATTTGTTTCTCTCCCGCCACATCAGCTGTCTTTTGTCAATGTCATGGAAACCTGACCTCTCAAGTGTTCCTACCTTGACATCTGAAATTACACACAGCAGTAGCTGTTCTCGTCTCTGTTCTTCCCTATCTCTTCCCTAAAGCCAGCCCTTCCCCCTCTCCTGCCTTCTCCAGTAGCGGCCCATCATCACAGCTACTCACTTCTGCATCTTCAGTCCTTTCCTCAAATCTCTTCTCCCCAAGCTTCCACTCTACCTGACAACTCCTTTCACCGTCTGCTAGGTGAAACTCGTCTGCTTTCACTGGTGACCTTCAAATCTTGATTTCCAGCCCAGATTTGTCTTCCTAGCCCCACTCTCCTATCTCCAACAGCCTATCTGACAACTCCACCAAGTTTACGTCCAGGTACTTCAGGCTCATCATGTCTTCATTAGTCTGCCAGGACTGCCATCACAGAATACCACGGACCAGGTGGCTTTAACAAGAAAAATTTATTTTCTCACAGTTCTGGAAGCTGAAAGATCAAGATCAAGATTGTCGGCAAGTTTGTTTCCTCCTGAGGCCTCTCTCCTTGACGTGCAGATGGCTGTCTCTTCTCTGTGCCCTCGCACGGCCTTTCCACTGTACGTGCACATCCCTGGTAGCTCTTCCCCTTCTAAGGACTCCATTCGTATTCGATTAGGGCCCCACCCTGACGGTCATATTCTAACTTAATCGCTTCTTTAAAAGTCCTGTCTCCAAACACGGTCACATTCTAAGGTTATTGGGATTATGATTTCAACACATGAATTTGGGGGGAACACAATTTAGCGCATCATCATGTCAAAACAGAACTCATTCTCATTGCAAACAGTAAACATGCTTTTCCTTTTCTATCTATCTATCACGGGGAAAGGTGTCAACCAGGTCTCTTTTTAAGAAAAGAGATGTCATTTGCAGTCTCCCACTTTCTACTCAACAATAGCATAGGGGAAGAATTACAAAATGAGGACTTTATCTCTAGAATCTTCACGTTGTCATCCGTACAAAATACCATAGATTTGCCACCCGAGGGAGTGCACAGGCTGAAATCCACGAATCCATAATGAAACCGATGATGATTTCAAATATAAGGATTAAAGATGGTATGTCATAGATTTTACTTATCATCCAAATGTTCAGATTTCATGTTCATTTAATTCTTTGAAAAAGGGAGAAAAGCAAGTCTTCAAAGAATAACCGATTGGAAGTAAGCATCACTTGAAAAAAAAAATCTTTCATTCTATTTGACAAAATAATTTGCCTAAATATGGGGGCTGGGGAGGAAATACCCTGGAGGGTGCAAATTAGAAATTTTCCACACAGCTAAAACTAGGAGAATTGGGTGTAACAATAACAAGGACAGTGGATCACGTAACAAACCAGAAAAGGAAAGGTTCCTGGCAACTCTCGCGTTGAGAGGAAAATGCTATTCCACGTACTCCCTTCCTCTCTGGCCCAGCCTCAAGGAGAGCTCTGTTAGCATCATGGGCACCGGAGAGCCTTGCTCTGCAGGTGAAGGAGGTAACCTCTGCTCCTCAGCTCCCGTCTCCACAGACAGGTCTGACACCACTGATGGTGCTGGAGGAGGAAGGAATCACGGAGGAGAACGACGGAGAGGAGACTCTTAAACACCCTTCCTATTCTCTCTCCTTTTGGGGAAAAGCTGGACGTGCTTTCCACTTGTGGAGTTCATTTGCTGTTGTAAACCAAGTAGGATCTGGAATCCAGTAGTCACTGCTTTGAGGCTAACTCAAGGCAGAAGGGTTGGAAGAGTGTAAGCTATGTTTCCCAGCCAAGACCTCAGGGGATTTACTTGTGACAGGGTTTGGGGCAGAAGCTCTCTTCAGAGATGAGGAGTACACATTTGGCCAGAACATCCCCAAAGCCGAGCCCCACCTCTGCAGCAGGTAGCTGAATCAAAAGGAAACTTCCCCTCCCCCCACACCCCACCACAGCTGGAACTGAAGAACAGAAAGGAGAAAGAGAAATTCTTCGTACACTTTTCACGAAGTCCCAATTCATTTGTATGCCTTGTTAGGGATTAAGATGATTCCTGCTCATGCTTGCTGACGTACATCCAAGATTATCCTGCTAAATCTCCAGAAATGCCAACTGGGAAACAAATGACAATTGTTCTCTTAAAAGACCTTTGTTTGACTGTGTGGCTGTAATGGACTGTTGGGCTCATTCGAGTGCCAGCCTGGAGACAACAATGCAAACAGGAAGAAAGCAAACCTCTGCAAAGCAACAGACAAGGGCCACCGCACGTCCGGCCCCACGAGCCCAGCGGCTGGCCTTCCAGCTGATTGTGGAAGCAGGGTGCCAGAACCGAGGGCAGGGTGGGCAAGCACCCGAGGGCAGAGCCCCAGCAATGCAAGGCCTCGGCACGGAACCGGGCAGAAGGTTCAGCAATTGCTGCAGGTTGTGCCCGGAGCTGGATTCGGGGCTGCCGAGACCATCGAGAGTCTTGGCAGAGGAGAACTGGAGGCAGCACGGCGCCGAGGCCTCGAGGGGGACCCGCGGCTGGCTTGCACACGCATCTGTGCAGCAGGAGGCCGAGGTCTGCCTGTGTAGCAACAACTGGTCATCCGAGCTTCCTCTTCCATCCCATACATCCTTTCCCTTTCAGGGCTGTCCTCAGAGCTCATTTCACCCTATTTCCCCTGAGGAAAATTTCTCAGGACGTCCTGGGGAGACAAGCAGAGAGAGAAAAGGATAGATGGACCCTGTCGCAATTTCCCTGCTATCTAGCACATCACTTGCCTTGCCACAACCCCCATCCTCCCCCATGCATGGTCCTCCCTCAACCCTGGGAGAGGCTCCTAGGCTCCCGTCTGAGCAGCCACGTGAGACCCCATCCTCCTTCCCGGTATGACGGATGCTCAGGCCTTGGCCGGTGCTGTGTCCCACCTCTCACTGCCCTGATCAGCACAGGAAGCCCTAAGCTGTATGGCCAGCGTTTTCCCACAGCCGGGGAGGTCTTCACATTGAGGATACTCTTACAGGTCTATCCATTTGCTTTTCTAGTGTAAAGATTCAGCCATCAGAGAATAAATCGAAGCATTTATTCAAAGAGATGTTGGGGGCGCCTGGGTGGCTCAGTTGGTTGAGTGGCCGACTTCAGCTCAGGTCATGATCTCACGGTCTGTGAGTTCGAGCCCCGCGTCGGGCTCTGTGCTGACAGCTCAGAGCCTGGAGCCTGCTTCAGATTCTGTGTCCCTCTCTCTCTGCCCTTCCCCTGCTCATACTCTGTCTCTATGTCTCTCAAAAATAAAATAAACTTAAAAAAAAAAAAAAGAGATGTTGTATTTTCACTGGCATTTGGGAATCTCAATTTCTGTTCTACCAGTTTTTTTTTTTTTACCTTCTTATTTTGTAATGGAATAGCTAAGATAAAAGGCAAAAAGAAAATATATTCTTTATCTTAACGGCTGTATGTCCATTAAATCTGCTTAAAATCATCTGTTTTCATTATTGTACAAAGCCCATTGACAGGAATGTGTTGGGAGGAAGAGCCAAAAGAAGCATAAAGATTGATTTTAAACATACAGCCTTTCTCTCAGACGGGGCCCTGGGATCTGGTGGGACCTCTGCCACAGGTCCCAGCACGGCCCCAGGGCAACACAAGAGAATAGGCGGGGAGACAGCAGGGCAATGAAAGCGTTTTACAATTCATCCTCCTAAGAGCACCAGGTTCTAAAGGAACTTGTTTTCCAAACACCCTCGAGGATCCAGCTAGCATCAACTTAACAAAGTGTGGCAACAGAGGGCAGGCTCCCTGATGAAGGTGCGGAGCGGGCAGATGGAGGTTTGGACCTCCGGAGTCAGGCTGCTGCATTCGCTCCCTCCAGGGGTAGAGTTCAGGGAAGTTACCGAACCCCTGTAAGCATTCGCTCCCTCCAGGGGTAGAGTTCAGGGAAGTTACTGAACCCCTGTAAGCTTTCACTTCCCCGTGCGTAAAACGGGGATGGTAACAGCTAACACTGAGCACACACTATGTGCCAGGCTCTGTTCCGACTCTTCGTGTTTCAGCTCATTAATCTTTATTGACGGTCCTAAGCCTCTCACCCATATTTACCCATCTGAGCTTCAGAACAACCCTAGGAGGTAGGTTCTATGATTATCCCATTTTACAGGTGAGCAAACCGAGGCACAGAGAGATTAAGTACCTCACTGAAAGATTGCCTGGCATTTAGTAAGTACTCGACAAATGTTAGCTATTGTTACTAGCATTAAGGATTTCATAGCCTTAAGCAGGTCAGGAGGAGATGCCAAGTGGGAAAGCAAGATCATATGCTACTTTGTCTCTTTTTAGCTTTATTCCTTAGTTCC
Source organism: Paguma larvata (assembly GCA_030068075.1). Classification (NCBI taxonomy): domain Eukaryota; kingdom Metazoa; phylum Chordata; class Mammalia; order Carnivora; family Viverridae; genus Paguma; species Paguma larvata. The sequence continues at coordinate 4,529,205 of CM057827.1, forward strand.
TAGTTCTCACATAAATTTGGTGTAAACCAGCTACCTTCTTTACTAAGACTCTCTCCTACTTCTCAAGAGCACATATGCACACACACACACACCCCACACATTTTTCTCATATACACACACTCAAGCTCAACATATATGCCCATATCCTATTGAGCCACAGACAACTCTGACCTGGCTTGAGATTTAGGAATATTTGATTCGCCCGACACTGTAGGTGGCTAGTGTAGCTTGATTCTTCTGTGTCTTCGGTGGCTTTAATGAGCAAACTCAAGAGCTATTTTGACTTTAGAGGCTTTAGAAATACTCTCTGAGGTTTTCCTTAGCCAGCTGATCTGTAGCAATAGAAAGACTTAACTACAGGACCCACCCAAATTTTCATCCAACACGCGCCGCTGCAGAAACTGGATGTGTTTCGCCACTGTTCTCAGAGCTGCTCACGATGCTCCTCGTCAGAGGCTGAGAGTGTGGGCTCCTGGGCAAACTGCAGTCTTTGCAGACAAGGGAACTGAGACTGGCTCAGAGCAGAACATCACACATAGCTGTGTTTTAATGAGAGCAGGAGGAGTCCTTAGCAGATACCTGGTTAAGACCCATCATCATAAAAGTGACATCTTTGCACTCAGTGAGCTCGAAGGGGCTTCCCAGAGGTCGCACAACCAGAAGGGGCCTAGAGCTGAGATCTCTTTATCCAGAGTTTGGTTTTCTTTTCGCTATACTTCACACTGGCTTCACCTACTTCACCAAAATGTACCTTCTCTCTTGGTCTACTTAGCACTTTTCCACGTGGAATAGAGGAGCCTTAGAACGTGAGCCAAAGAAGGAAGGACAGAAGACAGCTCCAAAGTATCATTAAAAGATGCTTGACCATGATCCCACGGAAAAGGCATTTTGATTCCTAAACTAAAAAGAAAAATGTCAAATCCCTAAAGCACGGATTCCCACAACTGTCTTTAATGAGAAGGCATAAAAATCACTCAGGTAATGGATGAAATCTCTCGAGAATGTTCTTCATGAGCAGGCACACAACTTCGGTCCTTAAAAATCAAACCTTTATTCCGTGCTCGTGCCTCCTCCAACTGAACTCTTCACAGATGGACTGCAGAGCCATGCGTGGGTCTGGACCTGTAGGGATGGGGAGCAGGGCTTTGCTTCCTGCACCATCTGGCTCACTGTTCCCAGCTCCAGCCTAGGTTCCCACTACGGCCGGGTAATCAGAAGAAATCAGAAGAACACCTCAGGGAAAAGAACCTAGGACTCAGACTTAACTTCCTCTAAGGAGGATCAAACACTGAAGACTGTTCCTTTTCAAGTTTTATTAATCCTGGTTCATAATTTCCACCACATCATTAGTCATTTCCGATTTCTGAAGGGCTGGCAGCAGTCGCCAAGGCATCAGGCAGTAAATGGCCAGATAACCGTGCCACCTGTGTGCCGTATTGACAGTTACCCACAACCGCATCTGGGTGAGAGGCTAATGTGCTTTTTCTAAAAGACAAGCCATTTAGAAGTGCAGCCCAGTTTTTGATCTCTTGCTAAATACTTTTATCCACATCATCTCCCCATCTGGGCCTGGAAGTCATCATGTGACCTGCGGTACTTTGAAAAGAAGGCAGCAAGGCAACAACAGCCAATCTGCCAAACCCCCTGAGCAGCACGAGCTCTCGAACCCCTCCCGGGAAGGGGAGGCAAGCCCTGTCTCTACCCGGGAGAACTCCAGGAGCTGAAGTGTAAGGAAAGAATGGAAAGTGACAAGAATTACATCCACAAGAACCCTTCTTACAAAGAGACAGATGAAATACAATTTATAAAGCACTTGAGAGCTGACCAGTAAGACTAATTCCATGGGGCTTATACCCAGTTCACAGTGACATGGGGGTGACCACATAGCCGAGTGGCTTCTCAATATCCTGACTCCCTGGGGTCAGAAGGTCTCTCCAATACAAAAGCCTTCAAGAAACTCAGCATATGACAGGCAGGCAGGGTGCTGGGGGAGCCCAATACCTAATACAAACCTAGCAATTCAAAGATACAGGCTTCAGTTCTGGGCACCAAAGAGAGGGCAAAGAATGAAAAAAAGTACGTATCAACTTTGTTGGCCAAGCCGCTGGCGAGAGGGGAGAGACTTCCCGAACTGTCTGGAGAGCTGTGGCCCCTACTAAGCAACCTCTGAGCCTGCATTTCTGCCACTGGCCACTCCCATAGGAAGGACTGTTAGGGAAATACAAATAAAGCTCATTTAAGGGACACTTTAATTTTTAAAAGGCTAAACCCTAACACCTGGCCCTTAAATAGCATTTCCATCTGGATAATCCCAAGTACTTTGCCAAAAGTTGGGTCATCACATCCCTACTAAGCAAAAAGGAAAGTTCCCGAACTTAACTGCATCTCTCACGAAGGACAGAAAAATGAAGATGGCAAGTTAAGGAGGATGCATAACTTTTTCCCCATTACATTTAAAACAGAGAAGTATTCTCTTCTTGGAGAACTACAGCCTTTGAGTACCATTCTGAGTATTAAAACTGAGCCAGGACAAGTGTTCATATAGGCAATATCCCCCCCACCCCAACCTTTATCACCCTGTCTACCAATGGAGGTGGTAAAAATGCAATTACCAACCATAGGAACAGGAGTGGAAAAGTTGGAGAAATGGAATGCTCTGTTCCTTTTTTCTTATACTTAACACTGGTCCCTGCTGTTACCAGTCTCAAGGAATAAAAAGCTTCAAAACACATCCCATTACATATGAGGAGCCTGCTCTACACATCTGGCCTCTTTTGAAACCCTGGGTACTTCTCAGAAATGACTAATATTCAAATTGGAGTTTTTCTTTGTAAGTACATACACACAGACAGACTAAGCTATACATACCAACACTATCCCAGCCTTTGGATTTATTTTGAATGCTCAGATTCTGTTCAGATTTCCCACCTCTGGATTTTATATTGTAGTCAAGAATCCATCTATTAGCCACTTGTCAAAGTATTAGAAAGGAGAACTGCCTTTTCCTACCTTTTGATAATTCCCATGTCCCTCAACTTAAGAGTTTTACCCTATAGGCTGATTTTCCTACCAAAGACTACTGAAAGTCTAAAACAATATGCACTCACACCCAAGTAGCAACTCAGTTAAGAGCAGACTTGAAATTCCTTTTCTGTAACTGAATTCATTAAATTCTCATCGGTCCTGTAACTTCCCGGTTCTGAGGTATTGAGGGCTAACTCTCCTTCTCGACTTGTAACAGTAAATCTGCCTCATTAATACACCTTTCTGAGGAACTGAGCATTCTAGCTCTCTCAAAGAACCTCATCTGAATGAGGTTAGCACAACAAAAAGAACCATCTAACAGATCCTGAGATGCAGGACGTTTACTCGCAAGGCCTCTGAATCGCTCCGCCAGAGTCACTAGGGCCATTTGCTCCTGTTTTCAAACCTCCTCCCAAGCTCCCCCACCCTCACTGCAATTGCTGTGGTAGCTGAAACCAGCATGGCAACCTCATGCTCCCACAGGTTCCAAACTGATCAAGTGGACTTCAAAAATGCCCCCACCCTTCTTCGTAAAAAGGCTGAGCCAAGCTCTTTATGATCAAGACAGAAAACAATCCCTTATCATGTCGGAAGTAATACTTGCGGTTATCTAAAGCAACGGTAATCATATCATACACTTTATCTGTGACTGCCTTTTTCCTTCCAAGGGTAGGAATAGAAACTTCTTCTCCTTCATAATGAGCACTATTGAAACTCCAGCAGGCAGACTCTGCTTTTGGCGACATGCCATTCCCTAGCATAAGCGTGTAATCATCTCGAAAAATGTAACATGGCAGAGACCAGGTACAAGTACTTTCTGGAAATATTGTTTGTAAAGGGCCAGCCTGATAACAGGGATTGCTGTGTTCGGGCCTCTTTGGCCTGTATGGTTAACAAGAACCTTCAGTTCCAGTGCCAGCTCAGCTAATCCAACAGGACTTTAGGCAGGGTTTTAGGGGACAGGACCCAGGAAACAATACAAGCCTTTTCCCTCACCAGTGCTGCTATGCCACGAGAGAAAAGCACTCTGCTATTTAATCCATCATACTTCCTTTTGATAGATACTGTGGCTGTCAGCACACCACATCGAAACCTACACTCTATCAGAGTCACGGCACTAGAGCAGTCTTTAAAATAAAATTATCAAACAGCATCATTTATTGAAGATGACAATCCAACTGTAGTCTCTGAGTCTCCTCAGACAGGCCAACACTACAGCGAGGTGCGCGCGTCAGCCAGGGGCCCTCCAGGTCAAGCCCCCTGAGAGGGAACTCCCACCATCTCTAAGAACACGTTCTCAGGAGAGAAGTCAAACACAGTTTCGTTTTGCAAGGGGCAGAAATCTCCATCTTCGCTTGTCAGATTGGAAACCTGGAGCACAGTGCCGCAGAATTTAGGGAATATTGGCCCAGAAGCATGAAAGACTGCGGATTTTGATTTTCCTCAAGCTTCCCCCTTCCCCAGGGAACTTGCCTCTCACTGCCATTTTGGTCCCTGCTGCCCAACTGGCTATGCGATAGCTATGCGGCATCCAAGAGGTAAAATCGGCTCCACTTACCTGTAGAGACAGTTTTATTTCGGCGAACTAATCTGCTAAGGTTGAAACCAAGTATTTGAATGCCTAAGACAGTTGTGGCTATTTTTGTATCTCCTTTACTCGGTTATTATCTTTGCCTTTCTGTAATGTTAATGTATTACGAACAGACATCATATACAATGCAAAGATAATCCAAAGTACCAGCTCTGCTTCAAAGGGCTGTACGCGTTAAATTTATACAAATACAAGTTAAGTTAAAGCATAGAAACCCGAGTGAAATCAATATTGGAATATTTCTGCTATATGTAGAAATTTTTCTATTAGATTTCTATTTACTTAACAAAAAATACTGTGTAACCTACTTAAGTGTTGATTATTACATTACGTGCAAGTTTAGCAACCGGGCCACTGAAACAGAAAGAGCAGTTATTGAAAGGTAACCTTAAGCAGCTGCTGTCATCCTCCATTCAATAAATAAAAAGCAAAAAATTTAAAATGTATCGAAAGATTAAATGAAAGGGAGAATTAACAACGAAAACTGGTAAATACTAAAATCTACAACGAATGTCCTAAATTTCTATTCCCAGGAAGCTCTACGTTTGGACTGCCTTGGATGGTTTTAAAATGTTGTTGAAGTCATAAGGAATTATTTTAGATTGCTATTATAGTCCCTTCCAACAATACAGGACTTCAACCAACACATACACCTGCACATGGGGACCTGTCAGAGACTTCGCAGTCAGAATCTAACCCTAGAGAATGGACTTGATAGCTTTAAGTTTCATATTCATAAACAAAATATACGCACTTTTTCTAAACAACAAGATTGCTGCAATAACCACTCAGATTAAAAGAGGTATAACGGACTGGTGAGAAAACACATTACCAACAAGATTTCTGATCTATAGAGAAATAACAAAGACAAAAGGTCCCCTGAAAATAAAAGTTATTTGTTTCTAAACCCTGCATCTTTGCTTGGAGCTATTTCTTAAGAAAGAAACTGCTTCCTTCCCTAACCATATAAAACAATCCCTGAAGTTATTTATAGTGTTCATGGCCCGGAGGCATCACTCGGTTCCCCCACCACAAGCCCAACCATGTGTTACTATATTAAAAAATGTGAAAAAGTAATTATGGGGTATGGGAGCCAGTGTCTGCAGACACAACCTGCCAAAGAGGAAGTGACAGGAAACTTATGCTCCTCGTTGCTGCTCAAGCACTGCCCAGTCTCCAGGCTCAGAAGAGAGCAATCTGTTCCAAGAAATAAGAGAGGAGACTGCCCTAGTGAATCAGAAAGATCCCTGTTTCTGAATATACAGTAAACTGGTTTCCATTCCCAGGTCCCCTCAGTCGGTCAGACTTTCCAGTCATGTGGAGAGACCACTCACAGCATCCTCCCTCAGCAGCTCAGCCCGCTGCCTGCCTCAGCTCCCGTTGGACTGTAGACTGGGACACGTAAGGCTCCGGACTAGGGTGAAAGTTGGGAGACCACTAAAACTGGCCCCTAAAGTACCGTCCTGTACTCTCAGATCCTGATTTGTGCCACCTTGCCCTAACTCAGTTCCGTGGTTCCTCTCCCCAGCTCCACCCTCGTTCCTTGCCCTCACGTAGGATTGAAGATGCATCTAATACTGATTTCTGGACTGGCGTCTGCACATTCACAACTCACTCAGCTGTCCCCTTGAAAGATGGTCTCTGTTACCATTAGGACGGCCGTGCTTTCTAGCTCTGGAGGCAAGAGAGGAAAGAAGTGTTCCAAATATCTGCTCCAAGGAACAGAAATTCGTTAGGGAGGAAAAGTCCACATTTCTGGTAGAAAGGCGGTATTCTCAAGAGGCCTCAGTTTAGGAAACATTTATTGGGAGAAAGTACATTTCCTCCCCAGGACCTCCATCTGAATCTGGTCTAATCTCAGAGAAAAAAAGAGACAAGTGCCAACCTTCACAAGAGAGCCTTGGAAACTGCCGCTATCTCAGGAAGGCTTCACTTGGAAGTAAGTTATTGTTGCTAATCTCTTTATCCAACTCGACTACCTAAATGCAGCACTACATAAACTTCCAAAGAAGCAAAATTTACCTACACACAGTGTCTTCTAAAAATCAATTTACTGAAATCTCTTTCGAATAAATTTTTAAAGAAAAGAAAGTCATAGATGACTGAGAATGCAGAGGGTCATGGATGTCAGGAAAATGTCCTCACTACTTCTTTAAAATAACTAAATAAATCAAATTAAAATATTTCTCTAGTGAGTGATATTTTGTGAGCCTGAAATATAGTTTTATATTATAAACACACCAAGCTTGAGTTCCTAATTTACATTCTGCAGTTCTGGAATATGAGTAAATATTGATTTCTACATGCCCTAAAAGTCTTCCTTTCAAGTTTGTTTTTTGACTCTGGGCAATAGCATATATGTAGAATTTAAACCGGTTATCAACTGATGCAGCTGGAAAGACTTTAAAAATCAGAGAGAATATCCCTATAAGGCTAATCCACGCAGCTTCCCACATTGAGAAACTGGTTACGACCTTCTGAGATGCCCTGTTAACCACCCTAACATCTGTAGAGGAGCTTCAGTCATCTCATTATTCCAGTTTTCCCCCTTTCATCTCTGCCTTCTAAAGCCCAGTTTCTTCACCACTGTAGTATCCACAGTGCCACCTGCTGGTTGGCACAAGTATCTCTATGGCTACCCGTTCTCCCTTCTGATTTGCTTAATTAAAGTCAATCAATGACTGCTAGAGAAGACACGGGAACAAACCCTTAAGAAATAATAAAACAATCTATGAGGTAAGCGAGATACCAATTCACAGAAACTTAACATGACCCGATATGTTCTCCTGAGGCAAAGGCCTGGCTATTTTAAAGGCAACCTTTAAAAGGTTAAACCTCGAATTTGCAAATTTGCTTCATGCACATTGGCAATAGGGCTCAGTGTAAGAATATCTTTTAGATTAGATGAAATGCCCCCAAATTTTTCAGGATTTTACACCTTCTTGTACCCACCAATCCTAGACTTCTATTTCTCCCCTTTCTTAGATAAGTATCTTCTGCTTTTAAAAGATAGGAAATTTGTCATCATAATTGGTTAGATAGGAATAAAAGCTTGAACCCAGTTCCTTGACTTTGATTCATGGCAGTTTCTTCTCCACCAAAAGTTACAGCATTCCCTCCACCCACCCCCGCCACCCGCACTCCGGAATCTGTGAGCCGTCCACACAAATGATAGGGGCCAAAGTAACTACAGGCATGTGTGAATGCAAAGCCTCTCCTCCCATACTCAACCTTTAGATGGTTCAACTATTTCCCATGTGTCAACAATCTGCCATTTGCATCTCAGGCCTTAGCCAGGCAAAAGATAAAAGAGGATAACCTTTAGCACCCACAACTAATGAATATGAATGAGGGCATCCTTAGGAGCTCTATGGGGGACAAAGTAACACACAGGGAATACATTTTTTGTTTAAAGGCTCCTGATAACCATTAGCTAGTCACGTTTCCTAATAATCCCCTGAGGTCTAGACTGGCAAAGGATCATTACCCCTCCAGCAGGTAGGCAAAAGAAGATACCCAAAGGTTACCATTTCAACATCTTTCTATGACATCAATATCCTGAAATCACATTGGAAAAAAAGGTGCTGAAAGATGCTTCTCATGGACGGTATGTAAGTGCAAAGTGAGAAATCTGCCCAAATCGGGAGGCCCTGAAACCTTGGAAGAGTCCTGAACCAACCTTTATTGGGTAATGATTTCACCAGAGCAGGCGATTTTAGAAATGTAGATTTCTACCTAATGAAAAAATAGCTGCAAGATTTAGATTGCAACCAAGTAATAATTCTAAAGAAAAGAAATTTCTGTATTTATCAGTTGTAGTATGTTTGGAGAGATGGTTGGTTTCTTTCTCCCTACTCCTTCCTAATTAAAGGCTAAACATAGAAACTGCAGATAGAGGATAAATATTACAAATGTGATCTTCAGCCTTGAGCTGTGGCATAGGATTCCAGTGTAACTTTGTTTGCACTTGCTTTGCTCTTTTTAAAAGTATAAACTGGACCCCGGCATTTCCCAGTCTTCTACCAAATTCAGGAACTATCACGTTTTCTTTTTTTTTTTTTTCTTTCTAAATCTATAAACTTCAAAATATTTTCTGCCAAGTTGGCAAAGCTCCAATCAGCCCTTCGCCGCTACAATTAAAGTGATTTTCCATCTGAACGTAACCCTGACAAGTGAGACATCATAAGAGCTCCCACACTGAGCAAATTTTCGCGTTCATCACAAATTTGTATTCATCCTCGCAATATTCAGATTATTCTAGGAATTGTGAGTCAATGTAACAGCAGTGGTCACTATCTAAAAGAGAAGCTGAATTCAGGATCTCCCTTTGAAAGCAAGCAGTACCTAGAAAGAAAGAGAGAGAGAGAAGCAGGCTTTTCTTTCTTTTAAAGTTGATATCACATAAAACAAACGAAACCCATGGTAGAGCCAGACAAAGTCAAACAATATACTCAACATTGAGGAGACGGTGCAGCAGGGAATGGTGTGTTACAAAGCGTTATTCTTATGTCATCACCGCTTCCAGAAAACGCTCGAAGCTCCACCATTTGTTCACTTAGTACAGGATTCACTTCTCAGCTGAGGAGGACCTTAGGAACAGTACACTTAGCACTCAGCAGTTATTTGACCTATTTTACTAATGTGTTTGGGAAGGAGGTTAATTAACAGTGGATGGCTATATCCTTAAGCTTAATTTTTCCAACAGCCCTGCTCATAAAAGGAAAAATTGAGTATGTATTGAAGGAAGCAAGCAATTAAGTTGCACAAATAGTGAGCTCATTGAACTGCAGCTGACTTCTATCATGTCAAAGAACAACTAAACACAGAAGCAATAAAAAGATTGTTGCCACGACCACCACTGAGAACCGACTGGCAATAAAGATGAATAACTTCCTACTTGAAGATTACTTGATTAAAGCTCTTTAGAAACCAAATGTTACACATAGGCATAAATGGAGCAAAATATTTTAATGCGTGTTTGGCAGGTTCAGAAACATTTTATAGTCAATTTTAAATGAAGGTTTATACAACAACAGTAAACTCCACTTAAAACAGCCTTTCCAACTGCTGTTCTTGCAGGCAAGCTGCTGTGTTCCTGGGGAAATCCTGAACTGTACTGTGGGATAAAAGTCCCATACCTAACAGAGTAAGGGGAGGGCGATGGGGAGCGGAATTCCACAGGACTGGGTCCTCTGAAACTAAACCCAAGAGCAGAGTCAGAGAAGCTCATTCAGATGGCTGTGACCCTTGAAGGCAAGTAAACAGACTCCCTGTTGCAATAACCAGGAAATCTCTCTCTCCCCGGCAACACGCTGCTCGCCTGCCCATCTCCCAAAGCTCCGAAAGGTCAAGTTTTAGCCCAAGCTGCCCTTCAAGAAAGTGTACTCGCATCCAGGAGTTCAGTACAGGTTGGCATCAGAACTGGCTCCCAGGACTATCAGTGTCGGCGAGGTGGGACAGGCATGATTTGACAAGGAAAAAGTGTCTGACAGAGGATTCGGCTCTCAACTTACAAGTGTCTATGGACACGTCTAGAGAATATCAGACTCTTTGAGGGCTAGACCCCGGCACGTACCTGCTGCCTTTAGGGGGAATACCACGAAGAATTATAAAAGACGAAAAGGATGAGGGTTTGGCCACGAAAGTTGCTTATAAGCTAAGATTTCAAAAATAAATAAATAAATAAGCTGCCCTTTGCACTGGTGCCCCCGAACCCACTACTGTGGAGGATTAAAGGCGGTTGGTCTATAGTGGCAGTCTGCCACCTCATCTCTGTCCTTTCCCCCTGCTAGGCCGTCTCTAAAATACTGAGGAGAGCGGACACTGTGCTTCTCTTCGGCACGTTTCTCCCTGATAGGGTTTTAAGGGATCAGGGCTTTGAGATTACGATGAGCAGTTCTGCCCCCTCCTCAGCTCCAGCCCTCTCCTCCCTCACACAGAAACTGTGCAGTGAGCCCCTCTGGGGCTCTTTTTCTATCACACGGCACCCTTCAATATGCTGGGTAGATGGTAAGCGTTTAGTACATGCTCTGGGGCTAGAATCAGCAGGAAAGGTTCAAATTTTTTGAATCAAAACTAGAGAAGCAATTTTGTGCCACACCTTGAAAAAAAAAAAAAAACCATAACGTTCCTATTTACTTGGATGGAAAATGGGAGCTCAAATGGCCTGAAGAAATTAAGCACATAAAGCACATGGTACCTTAACTTCACAATCCGGTTAGACATAGCCACTCTTTACACCCTATTTTCTAGAGATTCAGAGCTGAATTTGCTGCCATGGATTTTTAAATATTTGGTTTGGGGAATTCTAACTGCAAACCAAATTCATACTGCAAACTTTGGAAGAACTTTATTGATGAAAAGAAGATACTTATAATTTTAGTAACACTCTTCCTCACCACCTTTCAAGAGGATTGGTCATTGGATATGTGGCATGCAAAACTAACAGAGAAATAAGTTAGGAAACAATTTGAATATTTATATAAATTATATTTCATTTGCAGGAAGAAAGCTCAGTGGTATACCCCCTTCCTTCCATTTCAGTGTCTCCAACTTAAAGCCTTGCATGGGCTTTGTTTTGTGGGGTTTTTTTTAAAGTTTATTTATTTTGAGAAAGAGAGAGAGCAGGAGAGAGAATGCACAGGAGAGGGGCAGAGAGAGAAGGAGAGACAGACTCCAAGCAGGCTCCACACAGTCAGTGCAGAGAGTCCGATGCAGGGCTCAAACTCACAAACCATGAGATCATGACCTGAGCTGAAATCAAGAGGTGGATGGCACTCAGGTGCCCCCTTGCATGGGTCTTGAACTCCAAGTACTCCACTACAACTTTCTAACCCTGTGCACTAAAATTCTGGAGATGGAATGATTTGCACAGCACAGGAAGGGGGGTGGACAAAGAAAGTAACAACGGTTCAGTGATGGGAACCGTCTGCTCTCTGGACACCCCTCCAGGCTTAAGTTCACTATCTGACCTCCAAAGTCCAAGACTCTTCAGTCTCCCTGTGTTAAGAGAATAAGAAAAATGTCTAGGAAAGCCCACGGCTTCCTTCCACATCGAGGAGGGGAAGCAGCAAAGGGACCAGACGCCCATGTGCAGCCATCACTTCCTCGGGGGCTGGTGTCCATTTCCACCCACTGGGATGGAGTCTGGCAGCTTCATAACCGGCAAGAGATACATGATCCAAGAATCCATTTTGGCTCCAATTCTAGCCTTCTGAAGGCCAGTTCTGTCTAACTCTGAGAATCCTTCTAAGCATTAGTAAGGATTTCATACTGCCTTATCCTCAAGAATATGGCCAGAGAGAGAGGAGTTAGGTCAAACAGTCTATCTTGAGTAAAGTTTAAGATACTCTTCAGAAACACCTTGAGACTAGGGTAAAATAGAAATACTTTCAGACGTGATACAGAGAAAATATACCTTTTCTTCTCCTCCTTTGAGGAGTCAGAGAGCATCAAGTTCCTAAATCAAAAGCAAAATAGGGTGTAATTCTAACAATGGACTCTAGAGCAAATGACTGTAAGAAGTTTGTTCTTCAAGAAACGAGAGAAATAGTGTGTCTAATCAAAGTGTATTAAAAATGTCAATTTACTTCCTCTCTTAAATTTGTGTATCTCAGTTCATGGTTTCTCCATTTGCTAATCACGCTAGAAATTTCGGTCATTTATGTATCCCACCACATTCAATTCTAGACTCGGTATGTCTCTTGGGTTCTTTCCTTACTTCTGCTTCTACTATTACTGTCCTACATCATGTCGTCAATACCCAGATTACTATAATAGCCTCCCAGCGAGTCCCCCGTCACCACTTGCTTGCTCTACTCCAAGTTATTTTTCACATCCTTGGCAGTTACCTTCCTAAGGTACAGTTATAATCATGGTACACCTCTCAGTCCAAAAGCTTTTACTGGTTTTCTGTTTTCTTTTAGAATTAAGTCCAAATGTCTTAGCATAGCATTCAAGACCACTAATAAATAGAGAGGGTTCTACACTTCAAAACTTACCTGCCATTTCTCCTCACACATGGCTAATGCTCTACCCAGAACAGACACCTCTCCTTTTCTGAATCAAGTCATGGGCTTTTGCACTTCTAAAACATTGCACTTTTCTTCTAGCTTCATCTATTCAAAGCCTGCTTTGGCTCTAAAGACTAATTCAAACCCTTACCACCTCTAGGAAGCCCTCCCCAATTCTAAGACAAAATAATTCACTTACTCTTCAGAGTACATATAACACTTTATTTAGCCCCTTATTACCATATGACTTGTATTCATTATTGTGGAACTTTCCATCTCCTCCTAAAGGATAGAGACAATAGTTAAACCCTCTAAAGATGGTCTTGGATGACTAACATAGTGCTTTAGATAAGGTAGACATTTCATGGATCAACCAGTATAGGAATTACTAATTTTCACTAAAAACTGAACCATGGATAAAAGACCAAGCCAAGAATCACAATCAAGGAAGACTGGAAGGAAGAAAGGAACCTCAGTAAAAGCTACTCAAATTGAGGCCCATGAAGAAGTCTTTCATAAAAGAATAGATACAGCCTAATCCATTGCTTCTCAACATTTTGTATTCACACATTCCTGCGAAGGGTTTGACTATGGTGGAGAACTGCCCTGACCAAATGGGGAGACTACCTCTTTTTCAAGAGTAGAGACTTAAATTTGCATTTAAAAGGGTTAAATCAAGGCTCAACAGATAAACATCACAATAAAATATTATATATGTAAGTTAAATATGCTACATGTAGATCCACACATCTACTGTTCCATTTAAACATCTCTACACACAGAGATCTAATGATGTCTTAATAAAACAAATATTTAGTTCACATTTTTGCCATCATTCCGAAAAGGGAAAAAAGCCAAGAACTAAAACCATCTCCTTGGCCTTATTGGCATTAAGTAATCAGATTCCCTGCTACTCAGAAATCCGAGACAGGCTTATTGCAGTTCTCATTCTTGCCTGGAATGAAAAAATGAACTCAAACTTCCAGAAGAAAACCATAATTTTCCAACATCTTCTCATACAAGTCTTGCCTCTCCCCTGAAACTTTTGAGTCAACTCTTCCTGAGATGAATCACGCTAAGAAATGAATCTCTTAATTGCACCATATAAGCTAAACAGTAAGCCATGACCTCATCACCCTGGATGTAATAAAAGGGCAGAGACACTCGGGCATTTCAACAACATCTTAATTCCTGCACTGTTCTGGTTTATTATAAAGCAGGCCTGTGTGCAGGAAGACATTTTTAAAAATGCTTTTATCTCCGTTTTGCATGCTAGCATATCTCATGGTCTCCTATCTCTGCAGACAGAGGTCTGAACTGGGCAGAAGCTAAAGCAGGCAGGCCAATGAATTTCCTTGAGAAAAAAAGAAAGCCAGCCTTGGAAATGACACAAGTACTCAAGATGAGCCAGGAGTAGAAGGACCTCGAGCTGCACAACTACTCCCCAGACTCAAGCAAAAAACACACAAACAAATATCTGAATGTCACAGCCAGACTGGAAAAAAAGCAATAGGAGGCTAGAGAAGAAATGGGGGAGAAACACGATACTACATCCGTTGGTTGGCACATCATTTTCTGACCCTTGATTTACTATGAAGTCCTTCTTCTGATGACTACAGGATCATTCTTTTTTTTTTTTTTTTTTAAGTTTATTTATTTATCTTGAGAGAGAGAGAGAGAGAGTGCCTGACTGGGGGAAGAGCAGAGAGAGAAGGAGAGAGAGAATCCCAGGCAGGCACTCTCTGCTGTCAGTGCAGAGCTCAATGTGGAGCTCAAACTCATGAACTGTGAGATCATGACCTGAGCAGAAACCAAGAGTCTCAGTCTGCTTAACTGACTGAGCCACCCAGGGGCCTCTATAGTAGCATTCTTATTTTGCTAGAAGCAGCACTGGTCAGCTCCCATCTATCTGTGGAGACCCCTACAGAGTGCATTCCATATAAGCACAAATGTCTGCCTACTCTGTACCTGGTACCAATGAAAAATTCGTAAAATGAAGGTCCAGTGAGAGAAATAAATTATTTGGATAATTCTGCAAGAAAGTTCGTCTTTGTGTATGGAAGAAAATGTATTTGTACCACAATCTAGAAGTAACTCCAAATATAGATATTTCAACAAGAGTTAACACTTTAGCCTGTCAAGTCATGAAAATGCATTTAACTTGTTTAGGAGGATAGAAATTGCCCCCAGCATACAGACGAGGTACTGAGAGGTCCGGCCATCAGCAGAATCCTCAGTATTCAATAATTCCATAGGCCCAACCACCACTGACCGGGAGTGAATATTCTTCCTTTGTGTCATTTCCTAGCCGTACACCTCTATTGTTCCAAGTGTTGTTAGATGGTGCTACTGATTGCAAACAGTTATGAGCTTGCTGTTTAGCATTCTGCCTCTTACCACTGTCGGAGTACTGACCAATGGGCATTCTGTTCTGAGTGCCCCATTTAAAACTGAGCCTTCACCTTTAGACTGGGTGCACGGGAGAAAGCAGAAAAGTTAAAAACTTACCTGGAAGCACTGGGCCCTGAGCTCATGGTGTCACTCATGCCGCAGTCCACAGAGCAGGCAGATGGCGGAACTTCACTTTCACCATCTGTAAAAAAGGGAACAGTCACTTTACTTGAGTTCTGAGACTCAGTAGCTTATGAAACAGTGATTTACCAAAAATGCAGCCAATTCTACAGACAGATACTTTGGTAAAAATAAGGCATGTGTTTTGTGAAAATTGTCCAGAAAGAGTTGAGCATATTGTTGGCAGAGACCAAGAGATTTTTGCCTCATAATCAAGATTAGATCCCTTTCTGTGACTGTCAACATTAAGTTGACAAAACTACAGTGTTCGTGATTGACGTGACCCTGAAATTACTAAAATTAAGAAAGATGCTTTGCTCTAATCAACTGTGGCATACACTCTTTTCAACAACGGCCTTTCTGCAAAAAGGAGAGATGGGAAATAAAACCTGTTGTAAAACTGTATTCTCCAAGTACCTTGAAACAGCCCCTTCTAGGAACAGTCTGGCATCTCCAAAAGATAATAGCATTGTCTCAATTCCAAAGTTTAAGGAAGACAATACCCCCAGCTCCACGTAGTTGGTAAAGTTATGATATATATCATTTAACAAAAGCATTGACGCTGGGGTAACAAACACCTGAAGCTTTCCTTTCTTCCTCTATTTGCTCAAAAGCAGCACAAGGAAAGGAGGAAAGGAGTTTCAACTTCCCAAGGTCCCCTTCCTGATAAGGATGTTCCTCTTTACAAAGTAGGAATGAGGAAAAGCGCGTGCATTTGTACAATTTCCAAGACACTTCATGATCCCTTAAATAGAAAAGAGTATGTTCAGAATAGTTCAAAACAAAACAGAATAATAATAAAAAAGAGTTGAATTTAATTCATGTATAACATTGGCTGGTGCTTCTAGAGGTATGGAGGGGAATGCGGAAGTGAGAAAAAGAGTCTAAATATTCAAGACCATGATAATTGTCCATGAACTTACTAGTCCAGGATGTTTTCTCATCAAACTTTAAGTACAGAAGAAAACGATCTGCATGTAAGGAATCATGGACCGAGATATTCTTGTTTCTCTTTCGTTTTCACTGTTTACAAAGCGACCTTGAGCAGCCCTCATTTATCTTCGCTGCTGTTTGCTGACTTGCAGTGTTTAGATCAAGTTTTGATACTTGTGTCTTTAGATGGCCACGAAAAGGCAGCTGGTCCAGGGGCCAGAATCGGGGCGGGAGAAATTGCAGGGCTTATCAAGTCATCCGAGGGGTCTTGTTGCGCTCATCCTTTGTAAACAATGAGACATGTCAGCGTCCCTGGTTGCTGTCATTGCTGACAGTTCTCTAAAGACCAGCAAGTGTTGAATTCTTTAAAGTCGGATTGTGCCCAGTGAGAGAAACGATAGCGCGAGATGAGGGGGGACTTCATGGATATCTGAGTACCTTGGGAAAAGAGAGGAGTTGAGGCTTTTCACTCAGCAACCTAATGAAAACTAGACAAATAGTCTTGCATTTAATATATAGTTTCCACCAATTCATGCTTCTTTTGTTAGGAACAATTCCACCCTCTATACGGAAAAGAGACAGTTAGAAATAAAGAAATAATTTCTAATTGACAAGGGAGCTTCGGGTAAAGCAATGCTTGTGAAAGGCAAAGAAAGGATAAGAAACTGAGTTTTTATTGGTAAATTTCCATTGCACAACCATTTTATTGCTTGAACTTCATAGACCCCAAAACTTTATGTCCTTGAACAAGTCATCAAATGCAAAAGGACAGAACTAAATAATCCATCTGGGATAGCCAGGGCTGTATGCAAAATACAAAGAATAAAACACAGGTCTTTAAGGAATATAAATGAGAAATTGTGGCAAAGACGTGAAGGACCTGAAAATAACTTATTAAAGCAGTATCTAGTGCTTAAAGAATAATGAACGTTACATGCTTCTCCGTAAAATCCTTAAAGGTATCTTTTGAACAAAGATCTAGGTGTATAAGTTAATTAGATCAAATACAAAAAGGCCCGATTCATAACATTACTCATCCTAACCTCAAACTTTTAAAATGTAGAAAATGAAAATTAAATTCTTCTCATTAACATTTGTTGAAGTAGGACGAAACCGACATGAGGTGTCAAAATCCCATTATTACAGCAACTGGCAATGTGTTATGCTCAAGACTAATTTTCCCATGACATTTGAGTTATAGATTTTGAGATTAATAAGGTCTCAGAGGAAAGAAAATTTCCAGTATTTCTGTTTTCTTTTTTCCAGGAAGATTTCCTAAAAGTTTTGCCGTTAAAGGGTCTAAAATGTCTGAAACGACAAAATGTCTTAGAGCCACCTGTATAGCACCATCCAAAGCTTTGAGAAGAATCAGCCTTTCAATATCAAGTTCATCCCTGAAATATGGGTCGTCTCTATAAACAAGGCCAGAACCTAAGGTGCCACTAACCTAACAGTATAGTTTTTCACTTGGAAATCCACATGTTTCTATATTATCAACATCTATTTGATGGCACAGAGTCATGGATTATTCTTTCCAAGTTTGTTCTTTTATCCTCTGAGACAGCCAGGCCACATCTCACAGCTACAGGTTGCGCATTGAGCCTGAGAGTTCGTCGAAACCATAAAGTGCAGAGAGCAATTTACGAAAAAAAATTTCGCAACTTTCTATTCACTAAAGAAAAAGTCACCCCTGTTTCCCTAATTTTCCTACAAGCAGAAAAACCAAAGGCCTATTGGCATAGCCTAGACAGATACCGCTGAGCAGCTTTCCAAAGAGCAAATGGTCAAAATAAAATAAAATGAAAAAGATTTGCCTGTCATGGGAGTTGGTCAATAAAATGCAACAGTGTTTATTACAACATTTAAAGTCTGTGATTAAGAACACCAAAAGGCCTAAACTAGAAAGGTTTTCAGCCTGTAATTTCCCTGCAGTCCTGGCCTGTACTTCCTTATGAGTTAGCTCAGCAGGGCTTTTTTTCCATGTCCATCATCAGCTTGTAATTATTGCCATTCTCAAAGCTATGCCAGATGGGTCTTTAGAAGCAGGCATGCAGCTTGTTTATGAGAGAAAGAGCTGTAATATTACTCTACACAGAGACCTATCTGGTCCTACTCAAAGAGCCCTGCTCCTCCCTCCCCGCCCCCCAAACCCACCCCCACTACTATTCTGTCTTCCTCCCCTAGACAGACCTCTCGGTTTCAGCTCCCTGTCCCAGCTGAATGGCCTGGGGAAGGGCTGGGACCATGGGAGCCAAGAGGTATCTGTATCTTAAAGCATACGGCCTGATCGTCACCTTTCACCATTCCCATATGGAAATGAGCCTAACACCCAAGGGAAAAATGAACTGTGGACTCGGAATCTCCCCTCCATGTCCTTGTGCAGAAGCTTTATTTAAAACACCAGAGCTGCGCGCGCACGTCTGCTTTTCAGAGCACTGATCTCCCTAGGTCCCACAACGGTGCCTTCCATTTCTCTTTTCTGGGAATTTCTCATTGGCGAGAAGTGAAATTCCCAGCAAGATTCTCAAGGACAAACCTTGACTCACTTTGTTGTAAGAAGGTTGAGGTCAAGGAGCTGGGCAAAGCAACACAGGCAAAGGCAAAAAGCACCTAACCAGGGGTTCATCTGGTGATAGGCCCAGGGTGTTAGGTATCCCAGAGGGCCAAGCAGAGCTTCAATCAGCAGTTAATGAGGCAAGACCTGCAACAGATAGCCACTTTTAACTTACAAAAGCTTTTAGATGTCTCTGTTTACTTTGATCCATTTCAGTTCATTTGAGCCTGGTTAGGGAGCATTTTCCTTTTTTTTTTTTCTTCTCGTTAGATAAACCCTCTGCTCCCACCCCATCCCAGCCCACCTCCCAAACAATAGTATCATTTACCAACTTTATACTTAAGTTTTGAGATCTTCTGTCAAGGTCGGCAACGATTATATAAAAAACAAGGAGAAGAACGCCGGTACCACAGTCTGCCTGTAGAATGCCATTTCGAAATCCCATCAGCGAAAGATAAGCGCAAAGGAGGACGCGACAGGAACGGCTGCATTTTCAGGCAGATTTAGTTATTTGTTTCTGATTAGGTGAGGTACACGTTCTTTTATCTCTTGTTATTTTACCCATGTGATGACCAGAGAGCTTTCTTTGTTAAAATGTTTCAGAGCGGATAAAACTAATTTAGTGCAATGTGAAACAATCCTGAAAGAAATTGTACCTGATGGTCACAGACGGGAAAATCACTAACTGGCCGGAGTTCCCAGGCCCTGGAGCTGGGGCTGGAATTCCCAAATCGGAGGCAGAAAGAGCTTCTGCGCCGACGGATTTGCACGTGGGTTGCACTCTTAACGGGAATACGCTAGTGTAATGAGCTTTTAATTAGGTCGGCTCCGTGCTTGACCCCCAACTGTACCGTGGGCCCGCATCTAAATGACACCTCTCCACCTACAGGTGCAGATGAAGGTCCTGGAATCCTTCCCAGCATGCCTTGGGCGACCTCTATCCCGGCATGCCCCTGAGCACCCATCTTCCCAGCATGCCCTGGGGCCCCTCCTCCGATCTTGCTGCTTTCTCTCTTTATAGCCATTGACTTACACTGATTCATTTTTCTCTCTCTCGCTTCTGGGCCACTTTCCAATATACCTTTTCTTTGTTCAGAATATCATATTTGAAGCAAGTGTATATTTAAAAAACAAACAAAATAAACCTCTGGTCATCTAGCCAGCAAAATTACTTTCACAAATACACATGGGCAAGTCCGGTTTGGCATAAGTATTGCTCGAAAATACCGAAGATACACTTTTCTCAAGTGAACCATATTTCTCTTCTCCACTACCCACCCCTGTCCTGACTTCTACATTTCCAGGAAGTATTATGAAGACATAAAAGCTAGTGGAAGGAATGGGATGAAATCTTTCTGCACTGCTAACCTCAAATAATTTGCAACTGCTTTGAAATATTCTTGAAATCCTGTCTGGTGAAGACCCCAAGGCATCATCAGGGAAGTAGAAGTGAGAAAACCCAATTTCTATTTTGAGTCCTTCTTGTTGGAAGGGGAACATTGAGCTAATTTTACCTGCCAGGAAGGGTCTTAGGTACTGAAGGTGCCTCATCTGTAGCTCTCACATTAAAATTTCAACCCTAATAGTTTACATTTATTTTGCTCTTGAGCAAGTATTTAAAATGAAATTTAGGTTAGTTTATCACTGAAGAGTATTGAACTCTTTGCTTAAAAGGCATTAAGTTCAGAGAAAACAAGTCCAGACATCTTACACTGTATTCATGAGAACAACAATAATAGTAACTGCTAATATTTATTCAATGCTTGTTAAGGGGCAGCTGCTTTAAATGCTTTAGGATTTTATAAATTTACATAATTTATAAAACGTTTAACGTGCTAGCTTACGTAATTCTTGCAGTTAATGATGGTGGCAGTTGCTAAGCTGTAGGCCAAGCTATTCCTTTCATTCATGGTCTAGAGAGAGATGACATGGGCATGTTGAGTCACTCAAAACAGGCTCAAACCACCCCAAGGAGTTTGCCTGATGAAAGGTTTTCTTTTCCTTCAAAGCCACTTCCTGTGTCACATGACCTGTATCACTCCAAAGATAATAACACTGCATGCTTCCAGAACACTTTTATCCAAAGATCTCAAAGCATTTTCAAATGTTAATTAAGCCTTCACCATCCTGGAAGATAGCAATGCCAGTCTTGCTGTTTAAATACTGTATTCCAGAACACAGGTTGTTCTAATCACTGAGAGGGAAAATGGAAGCCTCTCTGAGCAAATTCAGTGCATAAGCCACCACCCAAACACTTATGACACCCAAAATTTTCCTACGTCTCCTGGGAAACCACGGTATATCTCTATTCTAAATGGTTCCCTCCTCCCACTGATTGTTTCCACTGGAAGAACCACATCCAAGAAAAAAGGAAGAAGAAAAAAAAAAAGGCTTTCTAATAGTTCTTTGATAGGGATAGAAATGTAGTTAGAAATATATCTGCAAATATAGAAGCATTCTCAACAAACGGCAAGAGTCCTTTGTCACATGCTTTTTCAATTACCATGATGACCAGAGGGGGGAAAATAACCAACTTTTCCCACTGCGTAAATATGATTATTCAAAACCCGGTTAATCTGCCCTTCTATTTCACAGGCATCACGGACTGTTTTGATAATCCCAGAGAGCAGTCAGATTTCAGGTAGTTTACATATCTTTTAGTCTGTATAAAGGAAGACCATGTAGCAATGAAATATCCCTCAAGCCTCTGCCTTGCCTCTTTTCCAGTCTCATCTCCCTTCACTCTGCCACACTGGCTTTCTCTCCATCCTTCCAAGGGGCCAAAATTTTTTTTCCACTCTGGGGTCTTTGAATAAAATCCTATTTTATGCTGCATAAAATGCTTTATCTTCTATTCTTAAAAAAAAAAACTCCCACTCTTAGTTCCCAGATTAAAGGTCACTTCTTCCGAGAAGACTTACCTTTCTGTTATCAAATTAGCTTCTGGGACCCCTGGGTGGCTCATTGGGTTAAGTGTCCAACTCTTGATTTCAGCTCAGGTCCTGATCTCAGGGTTACGGGTTTGAGTCCCATGTGGGGCTCCCCATTGAGCATGGAACTTGCTTGAGATTCTTTCTCTCTCTCTCTCTTCCTCTACCACTCTCCCCAGCTAGCTCTCTCTCTCTCTCAAAAAATAAAAATAAAATAAAATAATAAATTAGTTTCTATTATTCTCTTTAATGAAAGATATTTTTGATTATAATATAATGAGGTTTTCTTTGTTTAGTGCCTTCCTTCTAGATTATAAACTCCATGAAAACAGGGACTGTGCATGTTCTGTCACCACTGCCTAAAACTCATGCTTGGCACTTAGATGCCCTCAGAAAATTGAGTACACTGAGTGAATGAATGTTTTAATTCAGTTTGTAGATCATATTTTTCTCTGCAGTGGTATTTATAGGATCCAGAAGACAACAGAGAAATAAATAGATATAAGAAGTTTGGTGGTCATCTTTTAAGGTCTTAGTTTCTATCAATACTGAGAATAGCAAACAATCTTAGAACTACGAGTAAATATGACTTATACTGTATATTAAGCATCTAAAGTAGCTATAGTATGTATTAAGCATCTAAATGTAGATGTCTACATTTATCTTATTTATTGCTCAACAACCTTGAGGGATGGAAGCTACTATTGTTCTCATCTTGAAGTCACAAGGACTAAGTAATTCCCTATTATGTCTAAGACTCCTCATTCCACTTATTCATTTATTGAGCACTCACTGTTTGCCAGCACTGCAGTGGTGGGGCAATGAACAAGACAGTCATGGCCTCCTAACTGGAGCCTTTGTCCTTGATCCCCCACACCAATAATAGCACAGTGCATTCTGGCATGTCGTTGGCGTTCAATAAATATTTAAACAGTGTGCATCAGGTTTAAAAAAAAAAAAGATTCAAGAACTATGATTGAACCCTTTCAGAGTTTGAAATGTCCGACAATACTGCTATACTACTGGTGCTCATTACTGACTTTCCTGGGGGACATATGATTTGCCATTCATTCTGTAAAGACATAGAGTGCAGAAGGGGGTCACAAATCACTCTGATAGTCTAATAAAAAATACAGTGATCGATGATGAGAGTTTTAATTGATGGTGCCATATTGCGGCCAAAATGATCTTTCTAAAACACAAATTCGAAAATCCAATCATGTCTCTTTTGTGATTTACTACCTTGTAGGGCTTCCCAATAGCCCTGGGATAGAGTCCAATCTCCCTGTCTCCTTGATGTGGCTGCAAGAGCTTGGCTCCCTCTTTGGAATCATGTCTCTTCACTGACTTGCTTCTTTGCAGTCTTTGTAAAAACGGAACATTTAACTCCTCCAACCTCTAGGCCTTGGACTGGACATGCCGTTCCATCTTTTAGCAACACCTTTCCTACATTGCACACCATCGCTGCCACTCTTTGCCTGTGTCAAGGGGAGGGTTTATGCCGGGTTTTACTGGGAAGTGCTCTTGGGAACAATACCTGTGAAGAGGGTGGGGCGCAGGATTGAGGAGAAGGGAAGACTGAACTGCAACACAGGTTCCCCTGAGGCCTCCACTGATCCTAAGAGGAGCTCCGGCACTGATATGACTCCTCAAAGATGTCTAAATTAAGACAAGAAGCTTGATCTTTGGGGGCCTGGGTGGCTCAGTCGGTTAAGAGTGTGACTCTTCACTTCAGCTCAGGTCATAATCTCGCAGTCTGTGGGTTCAAGCCCCGCATCCGGCTCTGCATTGACAATGAGGAGTCTGCTTGGGATTCTCTCTCCCTCTCTCTTCTCCTCTGCCACTCACACTCCCTGTTTCTTTCTCTCAAAATAAATAAATAAAAACTTTAAAATAAAAATAACACTATATTATAAAAAAAAAAAAAAGAAGAAGAAGCAGCAGCTTAACCTTTTACCCCAGTTGCCCCTGGACACGGAGATAACCTTGAGCAACGAGGCTTCCTTCAGCAAAGGGCAATCTTTAGGGGAAGACTTCAGCTAAGAACTATCAAAAGACAGCAGGGGAATGAGTGTCCCAGTCCGTAAGGAGGTACCTAGACGGCGTACTGCAACATCCATTGCAGTCTGCCTAACTCTGGTCATCTTTCCAGTCTCGACTTGAATATCCCTTCCTAACTTTCAGCCTATCCCTAAAATAGCCTCTCCTGACTCCCTAGCCCTGGGACAGGTGCTCCTCCAGAGCACCTGTTGCTCCCACAGTTTGGCGTGCTTCATGTTATATTACATTCACTTATTTTTTTGTCTATATCCCCCCAGAAAAGTATAAACCACAGAAGAAGAAGGCACAGTGTTTATCTTATCAGCGTTCTATCTACCAGCATATAAATAATCATGAACGAACTAAAGAATGAATGATAGAATAAAGATCCCATTTTGGTTTTTTAAACAATGTTACATAGATGCCAAAAAAGTCTGAAAGACCATTCACCAAAATATTGTCCGCGGTCGGCAGGATGATATGTGATTTTTATTTCCTTCATTAGGCCTGCATCTAAATTTTTATAAGCACGCTTGAATTTTTAAGTTTTTAAAGAAGTTATAATCACTTGGAAGAGAAAGAAACCATGGTTCTTACTATGATAATAACTGGTATCAAAAGACTCATCTTACAACGTCATGACTTTATACTACAATTTATAGTGCATAAAGCAATTTTACATAAATGATTTTGTTTAATCTTGACCAAAAGTCAACACAAGAAAAAAGGCAAGTAAGAAATTCCGATTCCTACCAGGATTGCAAAATAAAGCCGACCCTCTCAATCAGGAATGAGAAAACGTGCCCTCACAGCCTGGGAACCCAGATGTCTAACATTTCTTCTTCTCTAACATGATCATTTTTGATGAGGTCTCGCCAGCCTGTGGGGAAAACAGCAATATGGGACGACCACATATAAGCTACCCCTCCCTGTATTCCCTGAGTCTCACTGGCTACACTCTCTGTCCTCACTTTTCTCTCCCTCCCTAGTCCTATTCATAAAAGAGAATATAATGCTTCTCCCTTGGCCTTATTTTCATCATTTGTTTGCACAAGCCTAATCTACAAGGCCAGCTAGAGTTGAAAGTCCTGTTTTCCCCTTACATCTC
Organism: Paguma larvata; assembly: GCA_030068075.1. NCBI lineage: Eukaryota > Metazoa > Chordata > Mammalia > Carnivora > Viverridae > Paguma > Paguma larvata. Next base: position 4,553,968 of record CM057827.1, read on the forward strand.
ATGTTCCCCTTCTCTCCTATAATGATAACACTTCGCATATATATAGCACTTTCCAGAAGGCTTCCGCATACATCACCTCGCTGGATCCTCCCAACAAACCTTTGAGGTCTGCACATCAGATACTATTACCCCCATTTCAGAGATAAGGAAACCAAAACACAGAGAGGTTACGTGACTTGCCAAAAATCACAGTTAGTGACTGATAAAGACAGGACTAGAATCTGGGTCCTTACGGAGAAGCCCAGAACCTTGTGCGTTTTTGCTTTGATCTTGCAGTTGAGCGTATGACCCATTGATAGGGCCCCGCAGAATCTACAGCTGGTTACAAACTAAACTGATGAGGGCAAGATTATGGGTTCAATTTCTGAGCAGGCCAGTTGTGATCCTTGCATTGAAGTGGGCTGTCTGGTGCAGCAAATCTGCAAATCAAAGACCTAAGTTACAGAAGGGACTGGTTGAGAGTGTGTAGATGATTCAGCTCAATTCCATCATCACGGTGAGTTAAACACCTTAATTGCCTATTCTTTTAAGGCCACATACGCATATAAAATAACCATTTCTGTAAATAGACTATACAAATCACTTTCTGTCATTACAGTTTTCTTGGGAGAGTCCTAATTTATACCTATTGCTGTGGTGCAATTAATGGCTCTCCCTTTCTTTTTTTAAAAAAAGTCCCAGTGTGGAGGATAATTTATATGGTCATCCTGTATACATTTTACAGAGAACAAATGTGGAACTTCAGTAGACACTGAACAGTATTGATTTTCAAAGTGGCAAGGCCCAAATGTTTTAAGAAGGGTTGCTGCTATTGAAATACACTGCTGGAAAGCTTCCCAGTGTTAAATGGCCTTCGCTAAAGACACAGTAAGACACACATCCCTTTGTGTTCTGTTGGGCTCAGGTTTTAAAATGTAGTGAAATTCTGGCTAGCTTCAATCCATTTGCTAGATGATTTTGGTTTTTCCACACCTCATTCCTCCGCCTGATATTATATCTTTGTCTCGTTGCTTATCGGAAGTCTCCCTTTCCACATTCATTTTTAAAAATGAGAAGAAACAAATTAGAATTCACGTTTTTTGGCTTAAAATTATAATGTCTTCTACATTCCCAAAGGAATCCCGCCAAGGCTCTAGCCTAGACCAGTAGCCGTTTGCCAAAAGGTAAGAAGTAAGATTTTCCTGGTAATTCCAATTCAAGCCTTTGAACTTGGATCTTTTTCTCACCCAACTGAAATATGGGGAGAACACCTGCTCCCAAGCTGCTGAAAAACCAGGGGAGCTGCTGTGACTCACACAATTGATGAACAATTGTATTTTGCTCTCCTTAGAAGCCCCAGTACTGTCTCGACACACAGACCTGGTCCTTGCTCTCTGGAAGCTTACAATCTCATTCCAAAGGACAGATACAAGATAGTACATAATTAAATGCTAAGAGCATACATTCAGAAAGCAGTGTGTGTCAGCCTAAGGAGAAAGTGGTTTTGGTTGGAGTAGTAAGCAATCAAGTCAGTGTTCACACTTTTTCCTAAAGGACGTCTAGACATCTCAAGAAAATCATCGAAGGTTATGCAGCCGCTTTCTCAAGGTCTCCGCGGAGTCCTAATCGATGTTCAGCTGAACTTCTCTGAATTTTGGACATGGGTCCTCAGTGACTCTGCCAGGCACTTCATAGGAGTTTTTTCTCTTTGGGGCGCCTGGGTGGCTCAGTCGGTTAAGGGTTCGACTTCAGCTCAGATCATGATCGCACAGCTTGTGAAGTTGAGCCCCGCGTTGGGCTTTGTGCTGACAGCTCAGAGCCTGGAGCTTCCTTCAGATTCTGTGTCTCCTCCTCTCTCCGCCCCTTCCATGCTCATGCTCTGCCTCTCTCTGTCTCTCAATAATAAATAAAAATGTTTTTAAAAATTTTCTTAAGTTTTTTCTCTTTTATTTATTTTTTTTTACTTTTTCTTTTCTTTGTTTAGATGAATCCAATTCGGTCATCTGAGCAAGCAAGGATGGCAAAATCCATATTCTGCTGAGGGAGATTCTTTGAGCCCTTTTTACAAAGATCTGTCTTCCCTTATCATTGTAACAAGCATAACCAGACCACAGTCCTTTCTGCAGTCTACATATATAAAGATTATGTCTAAAAGACATGAGTAAACACATCCCAACCCATATCCCAGTAGAAAACAGACAGGAAGAGACATAGTAACCTCAGATGTTTCGAAGCAAGAATTTAGTTATTCTGCAATAATAGATCTTTGTTACAATCGTTAATCATCCAGCAATACTGACTACCTACCAGGTTCTCAAGTCGGGCACTATGATGACCTCTCTGCCCTGCAGGAATACCTGAACTGGGGAAGAACTACAAGAGAGCCTTTAGTCAGACACCAGACTGGGCTCCTTACACGGGCTAATCCTTAAACTGTCTTCCCAGCTAGCCCCATTTTACAGATGGGGTAACAAATGCTCAGAGAAAATACGATGCCCAAGTTTGCAGAGCTGTAAAGTAGGATTCAGCCAGGGGTTCGGGGTTTCAAAGCCTCTGCTCTTTTTACCATCCCGTGTTTCCTTTGTTCTCATTTTAATTGAGAGCCCTGTTAGTTGGCACTGCTGACGACAGGGATCTGATAACTGGATGTTTTTTCCACCAGATACTCCCCAGAAGAAGATGTCCTAACTTCAGTGCAACAAAAACCTGAGCGATAACATCAGATTTTGCCAGAATGAAGTTACATCCTGGCTGTCATACAGAAATCGAGGCCTCCGACAGTGAGCACACTATTATGTCACATTCTTTCAACAGCTCCAGGGGAACGGAGGAAAACAATGACGTGGGTAATTTAAAATAATAGAGGATTGAAAAAAAAAAAAAAAGCTTTGTATCTGCCTTTTGAATTAATTATATAATTATTGGAGTTCCTGTCTACGTTTTTCAAATGTTAAAGTACAATTATTCTGTGGTTATTGGAACAATGTTAGCTGAGTATTAAAGCAAGTCAGCCGAGAAAACACTGGACAGCTGAGAAATAATTCGGGGTTCAGCTTCCATGATGCCAAAATGCTGGTGGCATCAGGCAGGTCACTAACTCGTCTGGGCCTCAGCTTCCTCCAGAAGAAAATGAAGGGGTTGAACTAGAAGATTCATTTATTTGTTCAATAAATATTTATTATTAATATGTGGTCCTAGCCCCCAGGTTGTTTACAGTCTAGTGGAAGAGATAGATAAGAGGTCAAACAATTTCAATACGATGTGACAATTGCTACAAAAAGGTAAAGAGGGGGGGCCTGGGGGGCTCAGTCAGATGAGCATCTAAGTCCTCGACTTCAGCTCAGGTGACGACCCCACAGTTAGTGGGTTCAAGCCCAGCGTTGAGCTCTGCACTGACAGTGTAGAGCCTGCTTGGGATTCTCCCTCTTCCTCTCTCTCTGCGCCTCCCCCGCTCGCTTGCGCGTGCTCTCTCTCTCTCTCTCTCTCCCAAAATAAATCAATAAACTTTTTTTAAAAAGGTAAATAGAGAATGCAGCAGGAGTGCATAATTCATTGGCAGGGTACAGGAGAGGGGTGCACTGTAGGGTGAGTGACATCGAAAGCAGAGGCATCAAAAACCAAAGGCAAAGTGTGCGCATGCAGAGGATGGAGCCGGAGCAGTGACCCAGGCAGATAGAACAGTGAGGGCAAAGGCCGGGCAGGCGCTGTCACGGTCCCTTGTGAATCATACAACTTGCTTAGTATGTCTGCTTTGTGAAAAGGCATCTGGGAATGGACGTACAGGAGACAGACGGGGAGGCAGGGGCCAGGCCCATCATTAGGGGCCTTATTTATCACCAAGAGGACTTTGGACTTGATTCATTTCTTCAGAAATTATTTATTGATCTTACTATGGAACAGGCATCTTTATAGGTTCTGGAGTTACCAGAATAGTAAACAAGAGAAACAGGTCCCTGCTTTTACTGAGCAAAGTAAGAATCTATTCAAGGGTTAAAGCAGGGAAATGACAGGGACAGAATTTTAGAGCACACCGGTTGCAGAGTAGGAATGGCTTGGAGAAGGATAAGCCTCTTTCAGCTGTAAAATTCTGACTCCATGACTTAAAACTCAGGATATGATAAATTATAAGATCTCTATGTTAATATTTATAGTATATGTGAATATCTAATCATATTATTTTCATATATATATAGGCATTATGTTATATACGGATATTTAGAAAACAGATTTCCTTGCAAGCGTTCAATAAATTGAGTGGGTTCTTTCCCTGATCGTATGTTCAGATATGGGAACATTTATTTGGTGGGGAAGGAAAAAGAGCCCACACATAGTGTACACTGAGGACATACTAGAGACAATGGGGAGAAGTAGGTATTAAGAATGCCCACTTTACAAATGAGGAATACTGAGTCTCAAATTTCATTCACTCTAAATGTCATTGGGTGAGAACCAGGGTAAAGCCAAGGTTCAAATCTGGTTTTCTGGTTGGTTTGTTTGTTGTACATCAAAGCCCATACTGTTTTATGTCCCAAAGCATAATTAGACCATAATCACCATTCTCCCTGAGCTCTTAGAAGACTAGTAAAACATAACTTACGGGTATCAGATGGTTGGCTGATTTTTCATGTAAATATGTCCTAGTCTCAATAAATTGCAAAACTCCTGATGTTCAGATACCATGTGCGTCTCAAAACTCTTTAGTGGGTTTATAGAAAACAGAATTTACATCTAGTCTCTCAAGTCTGTCGAATTTTGAAAGTGGGAGTCTGAGGTAAGGAGAAGGTAGCATTTTCCCTGGAGTAGACATGAACAGGTAAGGAAGAGGGAATTGAGCCTTGAAAAATACTTAGTTCTTCCTAGAAAGTTGTTCTCCAGTACAAGAAATACCGCTTTCAAGTACAAGAATTCCCTGAGCTTCCTGAAAATAAACCAAAAATAAATAATAAAAACCACCTCAGGCCTCAGAGCCCATTCCTGCTCTGCTCACTTAGTATTTCCTCTTCTCCTGGCACATTGGCTTCCATCCCCTCCCCACAGAAACCCGGCTCTCACTCAGCAAGGCTGGGGGGTAGGTTTACAAGGCCTCCAGGAGCCCGGTGGCCTCCACACACACTTCCTGGTCCCCACCCACCACCCCCAGATCTTCCGGAGTGCCCTGCTTCCTGTCCTGGAGCTAAGCCCCTTACAAGACTCACAGGAGGCGGGACGCTTTCTTTTCAAGCCCCCGAAGGTCTCTGTTTCCTTGCAAGTAAGACACCTACTGTAATTTATAAGCTAGCTATAACCATTGAGTACAAGAAAGACTGAGCATCTTTTTTGCTTGCTTGGTTTGTTCTTATGGAAAGTGTAGTATTCAGTCACATCCGCTCACACCCAAATGTAGCAGATTTTGTCCGTCGCCTACCCAGAATTTCTAGCCCCAGATTTTCTCTAGGCAGTCCACACAGTACACACCCGGCCTTGTGCTTTCTTAAACTAGTCATGCCAATCCCATTCCTCTTGCTAGGAAATGGTTTTAGCAGTGAGCATTTGCTGCAGCGAATCTGGCCAGTGAGATGAGAGAAGCCTGCTGACAGGAGAGGAAAGTGTCTGAGACAGGCTACCTTGCTGGAAAAAAAAGAAAGAAAGAAAAAAAAGAGGGAAGGAGGGAAGGAATAGATGAAGGAAGGAAGGAAGGAAGGAAGGAAGGAAGGAAAAAAGGGAGGGAGGGAGATAGGGAGGGAGGGAGAAAGAAAGGAAGGAAAGAAGGAAGGAAGGAAGGAAAAAAAGAGGCACCTAGGAGGAAGCAGCCACTTCTTGCTCCAGGTCTGGTAACTGTAAGGATCCTAGCCATCCTGCAACCATGAAGGGAATCCATCTGAGAACAGAGCTGAGGTGCACAAGGTGGCAGAGCAAGAAGATGGAAAGAACCTGGGTCTTTGCATTTACCAACCCGGGAGCTCCCTGACTACTGGGCTGCTTCTTATGTGAAGTAAGAACTTTGTCTCATCTTTAAGTCACTTTGAGTCAGGCTTTCTGTAGGCTCAAAAATGACCCGATCCACTGCAGAACTGATGAGTGGGACAACAAGCTTATTAGTGTGAGATCAAGAAGCCAGGCATGGGAAGATTTAGCAAGCAAGAAAGATTTTGTTGTTAAGGCAGTATCACTTCTGGATACAGTGTCATATCTGTCACTTAAATTTGTCTTCCAGTCCGGCCATTCATTGGGTTTGAGGATCTCAAATAAACATTCTATTTATTTGAACTATTCGTTTAAAAAAAACAAATCCATAAGCAGCATCCTCCCTCCCTTCAGGACCCACTTTGACAGAGTGTACCAGAGAGGCAGATTCCTCCCTAGTTTAAAACCAAACATCCGACAGGTTGGGAAACTCTAGGGCTTTACTGCTGCTCCACTGAGAGACACTAGTGCTTAGCAAATATCCCCCAGAGAGGTGCTGAGGGAGAGAGCATTGGGGTGTCCATGGAGCCTGTGGAGCCTGGAGGGGTGGGAGAAGTCCCCCACCCAACTCTGTAGCAGACATGGTGTCCAACAGGGCAGCACAGAACCTGTCAGAGGACCATGGTGACAAGTTGCTCACGGCACTGCCTAACAGGATGAGTGCAAGGTGATTGTGAGCACATTCAAGATCCTCTTCGGGGACTCCCAGAGATACTTAGGAGAATATTCCTGGGAACTGGGAACCCAGGGCCTGGCACCATTAGGTGGGAGCAAAGGCAAGGGAAGCTTGAGTGATTGCTGTTTCTGTCACTTCCTCCATACCCACAGGTGGCTAAGAAGAAAGTGAGAGAGGAGAGAAAAAGGCTTTGTGGCCCATTAGGAAGGAAGCCAGCATAATATTTTCATGGAAGTTCCAGAAAAATAATACCTCAGAAGTTTAGACAGAGTCTGAAACTGCCCATTTTGAGTAGTTTTTATTTGAGTCTATCCAAGCAGGATCATACCCAAGGAGACAGAAAAGGGTAACATATGGAGAGGAGAAGAATCTGCTAACAAAATCCACCTTCAGGTAGTTCTGGTAACTGAAATCATTGCCTGAAACTTTACTTCACATTTTTAATCAGAGAAACCAAAAAAAGGAAGCACCACTGAGATTCAGTCATAGAAGATTTTAGTTGTAGATATTTGGGACAAGTGGTCTGGGACTCTAACACTAGAAGAATTAAGCCTCTCCAAATTTACTTTGAATCTGTACTGGATCAATATCATGAGTAATTGGGTCCCCAAATCTGCTTTCCTTATTGGCTCTAACCCACATCATCTAGGGGATGTGTGTGTGTGTGTGTGTGTGTGTGTGTGTGTGTCTTCAAAGACCCAATGTCATGATAAACAGCATCCCATCTCTCTCACTTGGCCTTGATGGACCTTACCAAAAGAGACACTGGTAGGTCAAAGCTCATATTTGCCTAAACCTGGAACAGAAAGGGCTAGTTCCTGCAATCAAGCATCTAGTGAAAAAAAGCAAAGAGGTAGCAACAGGATACCATCAAAATGGTCTCAGATGACAGAAAATTAGTGACACAGTTATCAAAATCTTGTATCTTAATCTTTTTACCTTCCTAAATCTCATAAAACAAAAGCACACTTCAGGGAAAGGTTGAGTTATATGGGAAATAATATATTTATTTTGAAAATGTCCATTCCAGGGCAGATGGGTGGCTCAGTCGGTTAAGTACCTGACTCTTGATATCAATTCAGGTCATGATGTCTCAGTTCATGAGATCAAGCCCCATGTTAGGCTCAGTGTTGGCACACAGACCCTGCTTAGGATTCCTCTGTCCCTCTCTCTCTTCCCCTCCCTGGTACTGTCTCTCTCTCTCTCTCTTTCTCTCTCTCTCTCTCAAAACAAATAAACTTTAAAAAATGTGCATTCTGAAAAACTGGAGCAGGGAGGCAGGTACTAATCATGGCATGGTCTAAAGCAAGGTTCTCTTGTTAATTAACTTAAAGAACTTGTAATTTTTTAAGTACCAACAGTTATTCCAAAAGGAAGATTCTAGTCCCTGGTGTTGGCTTGTAGGGAGTGAGACTTTCAAGGTTAGGTTCCACAGGCTCAGTCAGGACCAGGCAGGACCATTAGAGTTCGGGAAGCAGGAGGCAGAGTCCAGGTAAAAATACAGAACCATGTTTGAGAGATCATGTGGGGATCAAACGAGAAAAGTAGAATACAACACAAGACCAAGGGGCAGCTCCAGGCCAGGAACAAGGAAAAAAGCCAGGAGAGTGAAGGAAGAGAAGGGGAGAAGGAAGGGTTCACGGTAGTAGAGTTCAGAAAGTTAACTGTGTAAAGATAAGGTGCCCAAAAGATTCTCCTAGATGTCTGGTCACAGGCACATGCATGGTCGACCTGGCTTAAAGGAACAGATAAACTTAAAATGCCATGACTCGAGGGAAAATAAAGGCCAGAATAACTCTGGACTTTCTGTCTCCACTCAACCGTCTTGACTCTCCATCTCGCTTCTCATCTCTAAAATATATAGCCAGTAAAAAACTCCTGAATATAGACAGGCATCTTATAAACAAATAAATTTTCAAAAACGCAATTTCAAGAAGAGCTCCAAATAAGGTGCAGTGTAGATATAAAAGAAGAAAAATCACTCTGAGTGAAGAAGATAACAGAAGAAAATATAGTAAGATTTTTGAGTGCCTATATGTGCCAGGCGCAGATTCTCACTACAATCCGGAAATAATAATAGCCTTCGTCATTGTATGAGGAAGCTGAGACTCAAAATGTCCATCCCTAGATAGTCCAGGGGAGACAGATGCAAGGCCAAATATGACTCCAAAGCTTCCTCTTGAGAGAACCAGGGAAGATTCATGCCAAGGAAATGGCATGTGGTCAGAAGCTTGTAAAAGGGCTAAGGGAAGCCAAAAGGGCATGGCCAGAGCCGAGCATTCCAGGAGAAGAAGCAAAGTGAGCAAATGGGGAAACGTAGGAAAGGCAAATATTGTCAGAAAATGCAGAGTAGAGTTAGTTGGAAACTGCCTGCAACAAGAAGAGCCTCAGAAAAGAGCAGTGTAAGGATAAGTTGCGATCAGAGCCTGGAAATTCTTCCCCACAAATCCACGTATCACCCTTGTGCTACCTTTGTGTTCTACGGACACTTATGAAGGGTCTCCTCAAGCAAATCATTACAGGTCAAATTAAAGGTCATACCAACGTTTCTGGACTCCTTCACTTGCCCCCGATCTCACACAGGGGCCCTCTCGGAGTCAGGGGAAGACTGGAAACAAAGGCTCAATCAACCTGGCAAACATCCAGGGGAGAGCTCATTCTTGGGCTTTTACGGCATGTTTTGTTTTCAAAGAATATTTCAGCTTCTGGAATATCACACTTATTTAAAATTCTATGACCTATAGTGATGAAACTCCTCAGTTCATCCCTGGGGCTCCCAGGCTGTCACATAAACTAGTGTTTTACTTCTAGCATATACCTTAGAGAGTCTGGAGACTCCTGGAGCGTTGACATGTGTCCCTGCGAGGGTCACAGTGTCGCCTTCCCTCTGCAGGCTTCCTCTGCAGCCTGTGCCTCTGACCTCTGTGCTCATCTGTTTCCCATGATTCCTACTGGGCCCCAGGGCGGAGCAGTATAACATAGTACAGCATAATTCACTTTTATAGAGCATCCTTCATGCGAGCTATCACAGGGAGCTAATCAAATGCTGACGAGAAAGAGTCTGCAGCAGGATAAGATTTAAAGGGAGGAACTGATTTAGTGGCTCTGGGGGCAAAAAAGAAATTTCAGATAGATGGGTTAGGAGCAAGGAAAGAACAACCCCCGCTGCGGTAGAATGTGGGTGGAGAAAAGTGGCTAAGTCTCAGGAAAAGAACACGGAGGGGTAGAGAAGCGGCTGGCACTCTGAGAAATTACCAATACTTTCACAAGCAGAGGTGACTTGGATGTCATTCAGGAAAGTAAAGAAATCATTAGAAAGCCTTTAGGTTTAGAAACCCCAGCCCAAATGATTTGAATAACAGGAAGTGTTACGTCACATAATACGACGTCCTAAGAGAGAGAGTGGTCAGGTGAATTCGGTGGTCCAAGAATGTCATCAAAGTCCCGGACTCTTGTCTTCTTTCTACTCTGAAGCCCACAATGTCCTCACGCTGGTGTTCCCAGTTTGAATACTGTGACTGGTATTCCCCACGTCACAGGAAGGCTGACACAGTTCCAAGAGTCACACCTAGCTATGGCAACATGCAGGCACAACAATAGGAGACAACAGAAGGAGAGGCTGTTTCCCAGCTGGTCCCCTTTTAAGAGTGAGGAAATTCATCATCGCAGAAGCCCCCGGCAGACTTAGCCCTGAGGTCCCTTTGGCCAGCAGTGGAGTCTAATCCCTTCTAAACCAATCTCTAGCAAGAATAGGATCATTCTTATGGTTTAGACCAGTCAGGATTCTCTTCTAAGTCCCATCAGAGAAGGGTGAGCCCCCAAATCGAGGCTTTGCCTTAAGAAAAAGGGAACAATGGCAACTGAGATATCAACCCGCCCTATCTCATACAAAAGTAATGCAAAATGGGCATTATATCTGTCGTCCCCTGGAGAAATAGCATACATCCAATACCTAATCACCTACACAATTCAGATTAATTGTTTAGAATTAGGAAGATCACGGTGGGGAAAAAAAACCTCCTCTGTTGAGAAAGAAAAGAAGAATTTCTAAGTATAAGGGCATATTAGGAAAAGGCAGGGATGGGGGGTTGGGGAGCTGAATTTTGGCCTCCTTCTAGAGTGAAATTAAACATATTTAAAGATGGGAGGAAAGTATGTTTGGGATCAAGGATTTCTGCTCTTGGCAGATGAGGCATGGAAAGGGAAAATTTTAATTCTGAATTAAAGAATGTAATGGTAGAGTCAGAGCCTCTGAGAGCAAGAATCTCCTGTTTCTGGAGGGGAAAGGGAGATATGCAAGAACGCAGAGCCAAATATCAATCCAGGGACATGGATATGAGAACTTCTGCAAAGTCCAAAGCAAGGACTTGTATGAAACCACAGGAACAGGAGGAAGGCACATTTTTGGTGAGTGTGGAACCAACCAGAACTTTACGGGTTCTGAGCTTTTTGCTAATGCTGAATCTTTGGAGGTTTGAGTTCATTTACTCTGTGTAAAATTCACCTTCCAAGTACCAAGAAAAAAAAATTGGCTCCAAAGATTACTGAACACCAAACCAGCTCTTAAGGAACCACACAGGGATGAGTTAAGTGTAAATGAATCACAAACACACAGATTGAATTTCTCCTAAACTGCACCAGGGTTTAAAGGCCAAGGGAAAAAGCACTTGAGGCAAAAGACATTTTGGCTTTTGCAGAACCTAAAACATTTTTAATGAGTTTGAATTCATTCAATTAACTTAGGGTTCAGCCGAGTTCTCTCTTCCAAACCTGGTGTTCAGCCTAGCGATATATATACAGCTGCCACTCTAGAGCCGCTTCGCCTGAGAAAGGAAATTGCTTTTGTTTTTTTAACATTAACTTCTTGATCCAAAGTGATCAAAGGTAACTGAGACAAATATCATGACAGCGTCAAAACTTTTTTTTTCTAATGGCCTGTAATATAAATGGTGGAACTCAAAGTTCCATACTCAATTTGGGGAACGAGATTAACAACCCTAAATGATAGGATGGGGGAAAATAAAGCAGCCTCTTCTAAAACCTTTATATTTCAAATGCTGGTGAGTCAATAGCAGGAATTCTTCTGCCATTCGACTTGTGGGAAGTTACTATTGAGTGTGTGCTAGGTTGCAGGTACCACCAGCATAAATGATAAGGATGTAAACTTATCTATATTTTTCTCTTTTTTTTAATTTATTTTAGAAAGAGAGAGAGTATGAGTGGGGGAGACAGGAGGAAAAAGAGAGAATTCCAAGCAGGCTCTATGCTCAGCTCAGAGCCCAATGTGGGGCTCAATCCCATAACCCTGGGATCATGACTTGAGCCAAAATCAAGAGTTGGACACTCAACTAACTGAACCAGTCAGGCGCCTTCTGTTTCTTTTTCAGTTCACTTCTTGTTTTGGATGAACATTGTTTGGTAATTGCTGCAACGTATTAGTGCCACTCAAGTCTCTTTCATACCTTCTTTTCCCCCTCTCTGGCGTAGGTGAACGTCCCCTATAAGCCTGTTTTATTTTATTTTCTACCTCTCTCCTCTCAGCTGCTCCATGCCAGCCTCTTTTCCTCACATATACACACATCCTTCCTTATAATAGATGCCCAAACCCTGAAAAGTTGAAATATCATTCATCCCTCTTTCTTCTCCACTAGATGCCTCTATCTTTTGCCTGGCCTGCCCAGCTAAAGCTTCTTCTGCTCTCTTTCTGATCTGCTCAAAATAGTACATAAATAACCTTGCTTAAGGACTCCTCCATGGTGCGGCTTAATCTAGGTGTAGAGTCGAGAATAGCTGAATGAACACAGAGATTCCACGGCATTCAGGCAACCGTCCATTAATGTGGTTTCATGAAACAGAAATTGAGGCATGTTTTGCATTTGAAGTGGTTCTTCCATGGTATATGCAATGCAGACAATCTATGCTAAACTATAGTTTTGTGATGATGCTCCCAATGAAACTCAAGCCAGAGTTATACCATAGAGGTGTGTGTATATATCTTTTCGAGGTTGGACACATTTGATGTGGTAGACGCTGTGTGCTGGCATCTCACAAGGACCAGTGTGATAGGTGTTCTTACTAACTCCAATGTACACAAGTGGAATCTGAATTTCAGAGAAATTAAGTAACTAGACCTAGGTTATCCTGCTAGGAAGTGGCAGAGGCAGAATCTGAAGAGGTTTGTGGGAGTCCAGACCTGACGTGTTAACTCCCACTTCTCACTGGCTCGGGTAAAGCTGAGAAGGATGGCGGCAGGTCTTTGGCTGGTGTGAGACTGCAAAAGCTACAATTTTGTTTTGTTAGCCTTAATTCACTTAAGGGGAAGGAATGACACTTCAGGGAAAAGAACCCAAGTTGGTTTTTCTTTTTTTTTTTTTTTCCAATTAAATTATATTTTACAAGAATCCCTGATGAAACCAGAGGGGGGGGGGGGAAATCTTCCTTCTCCTCTCTCCTTCAAACAAGCACCTAAAATGTCCCTCCTAATTCCTGACTTGTGGTGATAGCTTATGCAATTACTATAAGAGCGGCCTATCTTGCTAAAGGCCTGATGACAAGCGCATTGGGTTCCCCTGCTTCAGAACAGAAGAATTCCCTACAGCAAGACACATTCACACATCTAGTGGGGAAAAAAAAAAAAAGATCACGGATCTTGAATTTTCATTTGTTTGTGTGTTTGGAGAAAGAAACAGGAAAAGAGTATATGACTGACAGAAAGAAAGGCAACTGGCGAATCTATTTTCATTGCACAAGGCCTGGGAAAGTTTCTCTGGGAGTCAAAATAAAGCACTCATCTCCTCTGTCCCTTTTGTAGAAGATTCAAAATAGTTAATGCATTTCCACTCAGTTTCTTAAAGCCACTTCCTTTCCCCTCCCTCGACCCACACCCTACCCCTCCAAAATAAAACTTTTTTTTCCCTCAGCCAACAAATTTTCTGGTCACCACAACAACAAGGAGATTCACAAAGCAAATGAGTAATTTGGAATGTGACAAGTATCTCATCTGACTCACAGAAAGAAAAAAGAAAAGGTGGCTGCTGCCAAAATGGAAATGCTTTCTGGAAAATTCTTGAAGATATTCCTAAAATCTAAAATTGGACAAGTGAATATACCCTGAGGAAAAACTTGGAATTTCTCAAAACATAAACAAGGTAAAATTTTTAAAAGTGTTAAAGTGATGGATATAAATATCTTGAAGCATCTAAATAAATTAACTTTTTCTTTTCTTATTCTAATGTTTGCTTTCAACACTTGAGCTATTGCTTAAAAAGTCCCTACCAGGCAGTGGGTAGAGATGGACCCAGAATTTCATATATATAAGGGGCTTTTGGGAGACAATCTGGATGTAAGGGCAGGTTGGGAAATTGAAGATGACCTAGCAGCTCATGGATTTTACTTAGATAGTACAATTATTATCAGCGGATATTGGAGAATGAACTAATGAAGGGCTAATGAAGATTCTAGTGAAACTAGTATTTCCCATACCAGGCCACAGTAGTCAATAGTGTTAGCTGTCCACCTAGCGCCCATTCCTCCTTTCTTTCTCCCTGATGGAACCCTGATGTGATCAGTCAACCGTTAATTGTCTACACAGCCATGATCCTTAGGGAAACATGGTCCAACACCAAATTCAAGTAGTCTTAAGATAACTCCATGGGCCCTTTCAGGAACATTTTAGAAATAAGCATATGACCTAACTCTGACCAATCAGATGTGAGGAAAAGTCTGCTGGAAGCTTCTAGGAACTATTGCCTCACTCCTAAGCCAGAGAGTCTCCTCTACCATGCACAAAGACCTGAGTGGATGTGACTCCTGGCATTGGTACAGCCATCTTGCTACCAGCCTGAGGATGCAGTCAACCCAGGAGCTAGCTGCTGATAGAGATGAAAAGAACCTGAGTTACTGATAACATCATTGGCCTCTGAAGCAACACACTCAGGAGGCCACCCTATCTCTAGACAACTTATAATATGAAGCAATAAATCTCCCTGTTGTTGAAGCTAGTTGACTTAGGGTTTTCTGCTTGTGGCTAAACAACCCAGTGGATATAGCCACTCCCTGCACACCATCCCTTGACACAGACACAGGCTTAGAGGCTAGAGGAGCTTCAAGAGGCCCATCCAGAATTCAGAGACAGAAGCCACAAACTCATATCTTCTATAAGACCTGAGAACTGCTCATTCAGAGCGGACCAATCATGGAATGTTACACAGAATTTACACAGTGCATCCATTTTGGTTAGATTTGCAAGAGTTGCTCTCCTACTGATGCTGTATTAAAACTTCAAGAATAAAAAATACAGTCTTATTATTATAGAAATAGGGACTTACTTTCTCCACCAATCTCAAGCTAAAATGGTGAAGTAGGATTGTTTTGGCAGTAAAGAGCAATAGAGTGTTAATATTAAACTTTTAACTTTCAGAACTGGATTCTAAAATAAGGCAATAGGTTTGTAAGCCAGGTTTCATTAAATGAGGACTTTTTAAAGTTTTATTGTAAAATATTTTAGACATACTGATGAGATAATGACATTATATATACCTTTATATCCTTACCTAAAATAAAAAATTCTTAAACACACTGATGAGATAATGACATTATATATACATTTTTACCCATATCCAAAATAAAAAATTCTAAATGTTTTTCCATATTTACTTTGGATCATTTTTAGCGAAACATAATAGATATCCCCCCAACTCCATTTTTCTCTGTTCTGATCAGTGGATCTTTTTGTATCCTGTTACCATATATGTATATATCTACACCAGTATCTGTTACTTTGTGTTCTTTAAACATTATATAAATTGTATCATAGTGTACAATTTCAATTGAAATGTTCAGGTTTCTTTAATCACTAATCAGTATCCTTCCGAGATTAATGGTAGATTACATGATATATGTAGCTATTTTCATTCAATTCATCACCTTAATAACAAATTTACTCATTCTCTTATTAATGGATAGTTTATTTTCAGTTATTCAAACAATCCTGCAACAAACAGGTTTTTTTCCTCCCTCTAAACACGTTAAGAGGCTCTCCCTTTGATGTTTGCATTGAATCATAGGAAATTGTCAATATTCAACCATTTTGACCTACACAACGACAGATTATTATGGCTTTACCTATTGTGTACCTGGAAATGAAAATGCTGGTTGATGAGATGTACACATCTTCAACTCAACCAGCTATAGCCAAATTTTGAAAGATAATTTTCTAAAATACTTCTTTAATGAACACTCAAGTCTCAAACATGCAGTTCACAGAAGAGAAGAAAGATCTTCTACCTTCGAGAGAGAAGGAAAGGATAAAGAGGAAGAACCTGGGAGTTTCCATGGAACCATGTCATCCACCAAACCTTGGAGAAGATGCTACACTTCATTTCAAACCCCACAAGTTTCTACTATTCCCCAAGGCTAAGGCATCATGGATGACTGAAAAAACTTGGTACACTATCCTAGGAGATCTGTTCAACGAAGTTTGAGCTTGTCTTTAAGAAGTAGCCCAGGGGGATATTTGGAACCACAAATTATTTACAGTTAAAATAGTAATAACTCCACGTATGGTCCTCTTTTCTTAACTAGACTCAGAAAAGATGGCTGGGGGTGGGAGAGAGGCAAAGGAATGTGTGCAGATTCCTGCATCAGTTCGAGTTCTGAACCCAAGGAATAAAAACTTTTGTCTTCACACAGGATAAAATGGGCTGACGTTTGCTTTCTCAAGTGTGTGTGTCATTCCCACAGATGACTTGGTAATTCAACTCTGGAGGTCGCTGCTGTAAATTATTGTGTAACTTGCACTCTTATAATAAATACACACCACCTGCCTTGTAAACACTATCGACAGCGCTTACAGCTTGCCGTGTCATTAAAATGCCAACACCTAGTTATCAAATATGATATCTGGATGCTTGAAGCTCATTTTTAATGATTGGAAATGCCCTGACAACCCCCCATCAACAAATATGGCACAAGTAAACACAGCGCACAGACTTGGGTCCTTATGGAATTCTTTAAATATTTTACTTGGTTCTGGAGTTCTGGATAGAATTCCTCAGATTTTTTTTTTTCCAGATGACTGACATTTGGGAATTTTTTTATGGCCTCACTAAGTTTTATCTGCCTTTTATAGGTAAATTATGAGAGTATATCTAATACACTTAGCATTTTTACAGCAACAAACAATCTCAATATATCAATGGCTTACAATGAATCTATCTATTTTGCTCTTGTTTCATGAGGGTTGTGGGCTGCTATGGTTTTTCTGGTCTCTGCTCAGCTCTACACCCACTCGTCTTCACCGGCCAGAGCACTGGCATGTCATAGGATCAAGCTCAAAGTCATGAATCAAGCAGGTATACTGGAGGCAGGGGCAAATCGCACACCACAGGAAGAGGAATATAAAATCCTACAACAAGGGAGGAGGGGAATCGTGGTGAATGATAATTCAGCATACCACAAATTTTCTCAGTTTCTTTGGCCAATGATAAAAAAGGGGGAGGGGGGAACCCCAAGGTAAATTGGTACGCATTAGTAAAAAATTGAACTTTGAAGTCACATCAAATCTGACACATTCAGTGCTGTAAATACTGCAAGGCCTTAAGGAGGAAGTCAAGAGTTGCTAAAAGTTCTCCCTTCCATTATCCCATTTGATTCACTATTTGCTTTTCCATTAATTAAAAAGTACCATCAATAGATAATGAACTTGCTCCTTCTTTAGTAGCATAAAGAATATGGTGCTTCCCTTGCTCAAAACATCTTCCCATATTTTCTGGCCTTGCCTTCAAAGGTGCAATCTCTTTCTCACGAATCGTCTCACTGGAAAAAGGAAAGGTTTGTTCTTGGAATCTAGGTATGGCTATCGGAGGAGTTCATTTGGTATCAAGTCTTAGGAATCAGGTAAATGAACGGTCAAGGTGTGTAACAGAGTTAGGGTGGGCAAAAACAATGTGGCAGCATGAAGTAGCTGCGGGTTTCTTGAGTATCAGCATACTGGTTCTGAAGGTAATTTCAAATGAGCATTTCCGAGAACATTCTCTGTGATGGTAGCATCATTCGTATAAATGCATAGTCTCTTAAGGTGATACTTTAAAAAGTTGAACTCACCTGCTGATGCAAGTTCTGATTTTTGTTATTCTGTTTTATCTTTTAAATGTTCATTCTCTGGTCTTGCCCAGGTGTATTTCACAGCTATGATCTGTGATAACATACTTAGTATTTGTTTCTGTCTTCTAAGGCCAGCCAACCAGTGTGATCCAAACTGCCAACAAAGTTCTGAGAGCCTGTGATGATCACTGCGTTGTGCTCATTTCTATGGGAATACAAAGTCAGTTCTGGTCCTTGCCCAGTTTCCATCACCTCGCATGTTAGATACCATCTGTGAGGTACCTAGCTGATACTTTAAGCTGATAGCCTCTTCAACACTTAAGCGAAGAAAAACTGATCATTTCCGTGTGTGTCCCAAAAGAAAATCCAAATAAAATTAATACTGGGGATGGCAACTGAAACAATCCTAACGATAGCAACACCAAACGTCCATGATGAATGTGGGCCTCTGACAAAATATATAGTAAATGTTCAATTACAGGTGCATATGATAGTATGGCTATTTCTCTCCAAAGTCATACCAAGTCTTGAAAATGTCATGTAGAAATAAACATTAGAGAAAGAATGCCTAAAGTACATCTGAGTGCACTGTAACCCATTGATTTCCATTCTGAAAATCTACTTCCCTTCTGAATAACTGAGGAGAGATTTTCAAGCTCTCATGGTGGGAAAGGATATTCGGGAACCGATAGGACAGTAGTGGTGGCATCCTGGGTTATGGTACTGGGGGCTCTTAATAGGATAGACCTTTGTGCAGTCTCTGTCCTACCAGGCACGGCTGGAACTAAACCCCCCTTTTCCCAGCCTAAACTTTAAATCTGCTAGTTTATCAGCTTCTGCTTTGTTTCCCTTTTCTTTCCCTCCAGGCACTCCCCCTTTGGGGTGGGGAGAGTGGGTAGGGTGACACAAATGGAAGAACAGGGGAGCTCATGATGGGAATCGTTTGGTAAGAGCATTAACACCGGTGTAAACTCCAGACGAGTGTGGGCTACGGAGTGACCTCCAAGTCACTCTAAATTTGCATCCTCTTCCCGGACAGTCTTTGAAACTAGTAATCTCTCGAGCCATCCGTCTCCCCTCCTGCTCAGCTCCGCCGTTGGAACTTCCGAGCTGCAGGAATGGTCTCCATTTCAGTATATTCACCTTTAGATAAGTGCAGAAAGGAACAATCTTCCCTGGCGGCTTTGACAGAACTCAGAGGTAAGCTGCGCCGTAGCGCTCCTGTCTCCTGAGCGCTGAAATTCGTGGTAAAGCACCAGCTTGCGCGTTCCCAAAGAGATTTGCTTACCACGGTCGGTACCGGAGCGGCTGATTGGGTCTCCTGAGATAGATCTCATCCTCTGACAGCTCCCCGAGACCCCGCTGAACCTCGCTCTTCGTGTCTCATTACCTGCCTGATACCTGAGCCCTTTCCAGCCCGGCCTCGGTGCGCAAACCCTTCCCCGAGGGCGCGGCAGACGCGCAGCTGGGGGGCCGGCCTGGGCGGGGAGCGGCCCCCCGGCAGCCTCTGGAAATCCACATTTTAGGGCCTTGTAGTCATTTCCTTGCTAGTGCGAGGCGAGTTTTTGTACATTTGTATAAAAGGAGGCCAGAAGAGAACACCCTCCTCTTACTTCCTAATATATTATGTCCTCCCCTGCCGAGTCCGGGGACTTAGTCTGGATTTGGTAACTGAAGTAATATAAATGTTAGCTAAGAAGTATTCCCGCAATATGGTTCCAATTTAGGCCTGTTTTGAAGTCTAAAGGCCCAATATGTCTCGTAGATTCTTCGCTGGACATTAGCGCTAATGTAATTTGCGGAGGAGCGCAGGCCGCGAGCTAGAAGGGCGCTTTCCAAGTGCCGGGGAGACTCGCGCATTCGCCGGTAGTTCCCCCCACCGCTTTTGATGTTGGGGGCTTTGCTCAGGAAATTGCCTTATACTTGCCAGGGTTTGCAGATAAATGGAGCAAGGTAAGTGCTGTACCCTGTCACCACTCTCTCTCCTCTCCGGGCTCTGGAAGGAGGCAGCCCGGGCTGAATGCAGCCTTTCTCTGCAAGCTGTTTGCACTTTACTTCAATAACAGATCTCTCCGAACACCGGCTTGATTTGCGAAGACACGCCCGCGTTTTCGGAGCAGCGCGGACGCACCCCCACCCGCGGCCATCCCCGCCCCCCTCCGCCCGGCTCCGCGCTCACACCCCTCCCGAGTGCCCGGCTGCATCCCGGTAATGAGCATCCCCCTGGAACCGCCTGCCCTTTATCTTGCTGGGGGGACCCGCACCTTTTGAACTGCCATCTGTAGATTGTGTTGGTGCACTGACTTGTTAACTGTGCCATGCTGTGAAGGAAATGGCATGATTTAGATCAAGTGCTCAGGACGGCTGTTCATAAGAAACACTTGAGCCAAGCTGTTGCTGCTCAGAAAGTGCCCTGGGGAGAGGGGTTCCGTTTCGGGTCACGGTCCTGCCTTGTATGAGGGCAGGCGCGAAGCGCCGCGGTCCCCGGGCTTCGCTGGGGCTGGAGGGAGGGGGGGGGGGGAAACATTATGAAACCATAGAAGCGAAGCTGCCAAATTAACTTCTCACCCTTTCAATCACACTCCAGAGGATAAAAGCCTAACATTTCTGCCTCAGAAACAGGCTCGGTTTACACCAAACAAGTTCTTTCTCTAATTTACCAGCCCGACCAGCTATCCTTCTCATTACTGAAAATCTTCACTGTTGATTATGAAGCCATTTTTGTTGGTGTGCAGTGAACGCCAAGCTGGGCAACGGGTGTTGGAAGGTCTTTGTGGACAGGACTTGCCCCAGACTGCTTATCGAAATCACTAAAAAACGGAAAGTTTCCGGGTTCGGTTGTTCTGTGTCCATGAAAATGCCCTCCCTTGTCCCAACAGGCGGAAATAAACCCGGGAACTTGCAGGCTCCGGTGAGCGCGGATCATGAAATGCTCACTTGTAAATAGCAAATTTCTGCAAGTGAAGGTTAATTAGGAAGACAAAAATAAAACTGAGAGGGAGTGAGGGAAGAGGAGACCCCAGCAGCTTAATTCATCAACCCCCAGGCTAATACCAAGGGCACTGATTTGTCCATTATATGGAAATAGATGATTAGGGTCATTCTCTAAGACAAATTTACTTTTCTGCACACTCTAAATCTGTTTAGTCACTTTAAAGGTGTCAATTATTGGAACAGGCTAAGACTATGAATTTCTTAGTAATAGCTTTAATAACATTTTGAAATGAAAAGCAGATACCTTGAAGTCAGCCTGCTTTGAAAAGACACATGAGCAGTTCTGGTTTTAATTTGTGTAGCATTCTACATCTGGAATCCCTTATAATTAAAACTAAAAACTGAACTACTACTTCCACCTGTCAAATGATGAAAAGATGAATGCACTAATAAGTTACTAAATAGCCCAACATGATAGAGTTTACATTCTAGTTCCATACAGTAAAACAGAATTTTGGACAGGAGGCTAAAGGTCTTTGGTCATTACTAATAACACACTTTTGAGTATTAACCTATATGTCCTGCTGCAACTACTGCTGGGATCTTTTTTACATTAAGAGCTCATTTTTGTGAGTCTTTGTTTTAAAAGTAAATAGAGATTTCAGAAAGAATATTCAAAACACATAAATTAAGATGTACTTTTCATCCCCCGTTTTATGGTTTCATCATTCTTGAAACCCTTTTAATAGCTTCCTATGCTAATTGCATACAGTTGTCAAAAAAAAAAATCCAGTATTAAAAACAATCTAGTATTTACAAATATTTATCAAGCAAGCACAGTATGCGTGGCTTTGTGCACAGCACTGGGGACACAGCGCTGCTCATGAGCAAGACATTTCTTTTTAGATAATTTAGAGTTCAGAAAGCTTGCAGTAATTTCTTCAGAATGACAAAAACCACATTTTTGCCCAGGTTCTGATAAGAAAAAGTCGTTTCCTAAAGCTTTTGCTGTCACTCCAATTAAAACAACAATGGTCATTAAAATGCCCTCAGACTGTCACTGGTGATCAGAAGGTTAATTATTTAAAAATGTAAATCCCGGGCTGTAATCCCTATTGAAGCTGTTTGGAACAACTTCCCCTGTAGAGGTCGAGCTGTGTGGGCGGCCCCTAAAGGCTCATTTTTCTTATGACACAGTCTTGCTTCTCTGTCATGAAATAAAAATGGAAATATCACATTTTGAAAAGAGCATCGATTCTCCTAGAAAACAGTAATGAAGAGGTTTGCCAGCTGTCGAAGGGGTCTTCTGCAGGGTAGGTGCTGGGTTCACGGAGGCGGTCCCAATGGTTCCATGCAGCACAGTAACCGGCACTGGCACCAGACAGCCGAAGGAAGGCAAGGCCTCGCGGCAGCCCTAAGCACCATGAACTGAGCTCTCCCTCTGTGAAAGTATGCCCAGGAAGAGAATTCCAGCGTGTTCTAACTCTCTGGGGCCAGTGGGGGTTCCATTAAGCTATTGCTTTCATATCCCTTTCTAGATGGGGGCTACGTTCCATTCAAGGAAAAGTAGGATTTGGCTGCTACATACTTGTTCTCAGGCAGAGGTCACAAACTGGCTGCCCAAGCCGCAATGCAGCCTAAAGACATGTTCAAGTGGACAGCACGTTGTTCTAAAGACCAAGAGGTTCACAGCAGCATGATTCACAATAGTCAACAGTTGAAAGCAGCCCAAGTGTCCACAGATGGATGAATGGATAAACAAAGCATCATATTTACATACAATGGACTATTGTTCAGCCTTAAAAAGGAAATTCTGACATGTGCTACAACATGGATGAGCCTTGAAGACATTACGCTGAGTGAAGTAAGCCAGTCTCAAAAGGACAAATGCACGATTCTGCTCCCATGATCCCCTGGAGGAGTCAGTCATAAATACAGGAAGTGGAATGGTGGTTGCCAAGGACAAAGGGGCAGGTGGAATGGGGAGTTACTGTTTAATGGGAACGATTTCAATTTGGAAAGATGAAAACACTTCTGGAGATGGTTTGACAACAATATCGATATACCTAATGCAACTGTATTGTGCACTTAAAAATGGTTGAAATGGTATATTTTATGTTATGTATATTTTGTCCTGATAAAAGAGATTTTTACATTAAAATAGAGATTTCCAATTTTCCTAGAAACACAGAAATCCAAGTAACTGTTAGCATTAGCCAGTATTCCCTGAATGATAACGGAGATTAAAATTGAGCAGCTCCTGCATGCTTAATGTATGTTTCAGGTTCCCATGGCCCCCGCTTCTCCCTCTGGTCTTCTGCCCATTCCACTTCATCCACACAGGCTACCTGTCTTCTAGTGCTCTAAGGAGCCCTCTGGATCGCTCACCCACGTGCCTACGGCTTTCAAAGACTCGCCTACCACCAAATTTTAACCTGCAATACCATGATTAACAGTCTATCCCAGGCACAGATGAGGTGAGGTGAGAGACGTAAGCCAGCATCCATGACAGAAATGTGACGGAGAAGCCGCTGTCCTGCAAAATGAACCCTTGCTACCCTCTTCCACCTACCCACCTTGGGGACAAGACAGTGAATGTCACACTCTGGAGACCTACTAAGTCATGCTTCTTTACTCTATAGTGGCAAATAGGGCTATAGGCAGATGCTTACAGATGAACTAGAGGCATTTTTCAGAAGTTTCATATTACCCATTTTTCTGATACCGACTTTGTATAAATTTATTACAGATTTTGTAGCTCAGAGTCAAGGAGCAATGAATTTAAGAATCTTTATTGAAGTCTGGATTATCCCCAAACTGTGAACGTTCCTTCTGAGCCATTGACTGTCTAAGGGTTTTTTCCTCTTAAATGCTACTGTCAAACAAGCATTTTCAAACATTCATCAAAAACCAATGACTGCAAACTCCAATCTGTACATTCCATACAAAGTAAACCCCAGTCTAGTGCTGATGCATAAATGATGTGTTGGTTTAATCTATTTTTCACAGGGGGTGTCTGAGAGTAGGAAAATTAAAAACAGGTAGAATGGACTATTATTACTGTCCCATAGTGTGCTTTTTTACATGAGGACTGGATTAAGATAACATCTGGTCTATATTTCTTGAACTATTTCCCTTTTATCACAAGAAAAATCGGCAACCCATCTCACAACTGCTCTTAATTTAGATCTAAATATCACTGATGAAACATTGTACAACATGCTGTTATCTATTAAAGTGATTTCCCTGAAGGAATGGTCGATACTTTTATATATTCCAGCAAAGCCAATCATGCCAGGCCCCCTTAGTAGGACTCACCTTATAATCATATGTTCAAATGTTCCACCTAAATCACTGCTTTGGTACCAAATGAGTCTTATTCTGAGATTGATTTCGCTGCATTGTTAAATACAGTGCCCCGGCCTGAGAATCACAGAATGATCAAGAACCCTTTAGGAGCAAACAAGCCATTGTTCCCCGTGCACCGCATACTATGGGCTTCCCAGAGCCCCTTGCAAGAGAAAGGCAGTAAACTATTTTCAGCACTTTTCAGAGTTCAAGTCCTATACAATGTAGCATACTGATTTCACAGAATAAAAACTCCTGGGTTGTTATTTTTTCCAGAATTGTATAAGTTACTTCCACAGATAATAAATCAGGAAAGTATTTTCTCTAAAATTGTTTTGCATACCTGTGGTGCACATCCGTTTTGTTCATCGTAAACTACACCAAGACCTAGGATCATAGAAGGCAAACCTGTGCATCAACCAGTTACATGGGAAATTACTTTCTCCAATCCCACCTTTAATTTGGAAATATCATGTGTTCCTGATTTTTTAAAAAACACAAGAGACCAAAACACACAAAAAATTTTAGGGTTAAAAGCCTCAAATACAAGTAATTCTTGGGTAACCGTGAAAATACAGGAATGTTCGCTACAGTAGAAAATGAAATTAGAAATGCATTACGCATAAAATACAGAAAAATTAGAAACGATAAAAATGTTTCTTAACAGGAGACTGATAAATTGAATTATGTTACATGTATAATATGGAAATCTTATAACCAGTAAATAAGGATAAAGAATATTCGTATGTACTAAGGAAGGATCTTCGTGATGTGTTAGGAACAACACAACATGAATAGTTTGGTATCATTTTTTTTGTTTGTCATTAAAAAGGAAAAACAAAACTAGCGTAGATGTTGATGCGTATGCAAAAGAGGTCAGGGAAAAGTCACATCAAACTGTTTTCAGTGATAAACATTAGGAATTAGGAGGGAAGAGGATATTTTGTAAACTCCTGTGGGTTTTCTAGCTTTTCGTAACACACATAGACTACTTTCTAAGTTAAAAAAAAAAATATATATATATATATATATAAATGCATTGAATTTTGAAAAAAAGCAAATAGAATGGAGATCAATTAACCGTTCCCTTACGGGAATAAATCATAAGAAGGGAGGTGGCTGGTGGGGAAGGGTGGGTGCCTGCAGAACAGAGCAAGAGGAATGCAACTGACAGGCACCCTGTCATCTTGTATTTTTTGGAGGGAATTCTGAGAATAAAAAGCCTTTGGAAGTTATCAGCGGTCAGGCTGGAGCCATGCATTTTTCACCTGCCTGTGTTTGTTGTCTGGCAGCCAGTCAAGGGTGCTATTAGCAGAATTAAGATCCAGAAGAAAAGATTATCCCGTAGAAGGCAAGATAAGGGGCTGGAAGTGTGGCTGGTTATCAATATCACAATACCAAACAGGTCAGAGAGGATTCCATATAGGTTTCACTCGGAGCAGGTAATCTCTGCGAAAATAATGGAGTGACTGTTCTTCCAAAACACTTCGGTACTGCAACACGCTGCAGTTCGCTTAAGATAAAGCAGCAGTTTTACCAAGAGCCCCACAACTACATTAGGCTGCAGAGTGGATAATAAAATCCTGCAACAACATTCTTTTATTCCCCCTTATTCAGTAACCCTAGGTAATGAAACAGCCTTCCATCTCTCTCCCCACATCATTTTTGATATTTTGAATGGTATGCTTTCATTCATTTTTCTTCCCTTCTCCCTGAGAAAAGATCTAAATGGAATTCCATAGCACGATTTGGAGGAGCGATTGTAACATCGTTTAAGTCTTTAATTGTGAGGCGATTTTTTAAATCACCAGCAGGAGTGTAGGTTCCAAGCAGCAACTCTTTGTCTAGGGAGGTTTTGCCACTCTGGTACTGAAACATGTGTTTTCAAACAATGAATTGGAATGGTGAAGGTTTTGAGTTCATGTCAGCGCTGCAATTTACAGGAGTTCACATACAGCATGAACTTACATAGCATTTCACCATGTTGTCTATGAATCATTCAATCTTAAGCTCTGCAGCATATGGACAATTGCAAAATGCGAAGAGGTAAGAAAACACATTTGGTATTTCCATTTTATATACCTCATATTGGAAATAAATGGCTTTGTTCTCCCAACTATTTTTCATCTAAATGGTAAGGGCTGTTTAATTTGGGTTTTTTCTTTTTTTTTCTTTTCTTTTCTTTTTTTTTTTTTTTAGTAATTTCAACTAAATAGAGATTCATTTGTTCGGCTAAGTAATATTTCACTGTACAGACTCTATTATTTGTACACAGATAGAGTGACCAACAACTAGCAGGTTCTCTACTTTGCATTGTAATTCTACCAGTGGTAATGGGTTGACAATGGTCCATCTATCTAATACTGAGTCAATAAAACACATTCCCAAGATAGTTACAGTTCAGGGGAGTGTCCAACCACTGACAGAATAGCAAGAATAAAGATTGTGACATTACGTCACCCGTCGAGGTCACCAAGCACACACTTAGTGACCCAGGAGCTATCAATTTATCAATGAAAAAAACAAAACCAACAAATATTTAAAATACATATGGGCTCTGATATTTCTGTAGAGTCATAACATTGAGTCTGCTAGAGCAGTACCTGAAAATGCTCCCATCTCAGCAGTGACTTTCAAAACCTTATCAAAGTTATATTGTGAGTATGAATGAGACTATGCTATACCCATAGAGGCAAATGCCTTCCAAAATATGTTTATTCCTTCTCCCTATTTTTTCATCTACATTCCAAAAAAGGACATTACAAAAAAGTAGGAAACTGTGGTGATTGAATATTAAGACCCAGTTTTAAAGTTTTTAATTACTAATGCAATACATGAAAACATTTTTATTATTTTTATTATTATTTTAAATGCCAACAAAACAAAGGTATGTAGAATAAAAGCAAAATCTTCCCTCAAACACCCAATCCCGTCCCCCTAAATACACATCACACCTCCCCCTCTCTGGTAACAACGGTTAGCAATGTGAAAAGTATGTTACAGACCTTTTTCTACGTACATACACACGTGTAATGGAGAAGAATGGTTCATTTTTAATAAATGAGATTATACCATGTGATGAGTCTGTAGGATGTTTTTCTTCCTTTAACAGTTTGTCTCATACATCATTCCAGGTCAGCATATTTAGGCCAGAAGTCGCAAGCTAGTACCTCACAATCACAAATCCTTTTCAATTTTTAAAATTTGTTTTTAACATACAGAAAGCCCATATTTTCTTTTTTTTCTTTTTTTTAATGAAAAGATACAGCAACACTGTACCCAATTTGCAACATGAACCAATTAGCAACAAGAGTCCCTGTGGTGGGACCTACATTCTCAGCACACCACAAGCTCTGCCACCCCCAGCCCCACGTCCTGCCTGCCCCTACCCCTGGTTAGATATACATCTATGCCGGGGCGCCTGGGTGGCTTTGTTGGTTAAGCATCTGACTTTGGCTCAGGTCATGATCTTGTAGTTCGTTGAGTTTGAGCTCCATGTCAGACTCTGTGCTGACAGCTCAGAGCCTGGAGCCTGCTTCTGATTCTGTGTCTCCCTCTCTCTGTCCCTCCCCCACTCGTGCTCTCTCTCTCCCTCTCTCAAAAATAAACATTAAAAAAATTTTTTTAATATATATATTGTTCTTTTAAAAGGCTGCATAATATCCCATAATACAGACGCACCATAATTTATTAAACCATTTCCCTATTTATGTCACGTTTTTAATGGTCAAACTTTATGTGTATTGGTTGAGTAGAACCAAATCTCATATTCAGAAATGAAATTCCCCCTTTTTCATTTGCCATTTTATTTTTTCCTACAGTCTGAGAAGATCCTGAATCCATAATAAATGATAATGCCCGAATAAAATACAAAGGACTGTTCAATATTTTTCCCTTTGAAAAAGGATATTGTAACTGAGAGACCAGAGGCCCAGGGATAGGGAGTGGAGGGGGGGGGCGGTCGGTGGATTCCAAAAGATAAAGAAAACTCAATCCAAACACTGGGATGGATTCAATGTGTTGTTTAGTTAAATCAGGATTTTTCTTTTAAAAAAAAAATTTGTCTCTAGCTTAAAAGTAAGAAAGACCTACTGAGTAATTAAAATATTCTCTGGTATTTTCATCAATTCTATCTGTTCTCATTCTCCTTTTTCCTTATTCTATAATGCTGGCTCAAAACATCTCTAAGAGCATACAAAGTTCCCATCACAGGGGCTTGCCACTGTGAAAATGGGAGGGCAATCCAAAGAGTTCAAAACTTCTTCCTCTGAAGTGATGCTGTTCGTTTGAATACAGCTGACGGACTTCTAACAAGGGGCCCGGATCACAGTCGCGATTTAGTATCTATGGTAGACACGTGAGCCAAAAATCAAAGCACATGCAAAAGTGGAGAGGAGCTAGAATTTTTTTAAATAGTCTATCAGTCAAAATAAGAAACACACATGGAGGGACGCAGTTGCTGTTCTCAGAAGCACGGGATTTTTACCTGTGTAACTTGACAGAAGGTAATGGTGCTGCTCACATAAAAAGGAGACACTGAGACAAAATTTGCCCACCTCCTATGGCTGTTTTCTTGCTATTCAAATTCTCGGAAAACCCCAAAACTTGCCATTTGTTTTCCAGTGGGCTGCAGAAGATACCAAAAGTAGAGAAATTTTTTACATACAGTTAGTCTTCATAAGGATTATATGTATCTGGTACATATTTAATACTTGGAAATAAACCAAAGTCTAAAAATAGCCTATTGTCCAGTCTATCTTTCAGGGTGAAATTAAACTTTAATGATTCTTTATCTGCAGGCTTGATACGATGAGATAAAATATATGCACCTATTGAATCTCTTCTACGTGCTCAGGTATAAAGAATAATCACCTTGGGGCACCTAGGTGGCTCAGTGCTAAGGGTCTGACTTCAGCTCAGGTCATGATCTCTCAGCTCATGAGTTTGAGTCCCATATCGGCCTCTGTACTGACAGCTCAGAGCCTGGAGCCTGCTTTGATTCTCTTTCTTCCTCTCCATCTCTGCCCCTCCCCTGCCTGCAGGCGCTCCCTCTCTCTCTCTCTCTCTCTCTCTCTCTCTCAAAAATAAATAAATAAACATTTTTTAAAAAATAAAGAAAAGTCATCTGATTATTTTCAATAGCATCTGAAAGCCTTATGGAAGACAGCAAAACTGGTGTTGGGACAAATAATTTTAAACTAAGATTGCATGCCTATTTTGAAATAACCAATCATGCATTTTTAAAGTCACCTTACTGCTTGTTTGAGCTTCTTTTTAAAATTTATGGCTATATTCCTATGCTGCACTTTACTCCCCAACACTTAATTATGTTATAACTAGAAATTTGTGCCTCTTTAATCCCCTTCACCTATATTGTGTGTTTCCTTATCTTTTTTCCCTCTGGCAACCACTGGTTTGTTCTCTATATTAATGAGTTTGTTTCTATTTTGTTTTGTTCATTTGTTTTGTTTTTTAGCTTCCACATATAAGTGAAATCATATGGTGTTTGTCTTTCTGTGTCTGATTTATTTCTCTTAGCATAATATCTTCTAAGTCTATTCATGTGGCTGCAAATGGCAAGATTTCCTTCATTTTTGTGGCTGAGTAATATTTACCCACACACACCCCACATCTTCTTTATCCTCTATTGATGGACACTCAGGTTGCTCCCATATTTTTAAAAAAAATTTTTAATGTTTATTTATTTTTGAGAAAGAGAGAGACAGAGCACGAGTGGGAGAGGGGCCAAGAGAGAGAGGGAGACACAGAATCCGAAGCAGGCTTCAGGCTCCAAGCTGTCAGCACAGAGCCTGACATGGGGCTCAAACTCATGAACTGACAGATCATGACCTGATCTGAAGATGGATGCTTAACCGACTGAGCCACCCAGGTGCCCCAGGTTACTCCGGTATCTTGGCTGTTGTAAATAATGCTGCAATGAACATAGGGGTGCATGTATCTTTTTAAATTCATGTTTTCATTATATTTGGATAAATACACCGAAGTGGACATACGAATAAGCTGGATTGTAGGGTAGTTCTATTTTTCATTTTTTGAGGAGCCTCCATACTGTTTTCTGCTGTGGCTGCACCAATTTACGCTCCCACCACCAGCGCTGCCTTTCCTCCACATCCTCACCGACACTTGTCATTTCTATGTGAGCTGTTAACAATATTCCAGGAGACTTTAATCAAACTTTTCAACTTGACACAAAAAACACCTTGCACTCTGACAGGAGCGTAGGACCCTACACTGACCGGAACGTCTGGGCTTTGCAGCTGACTTACGAGTTGCACAGAGCTGCTCTGGCGTGTGTAGAACACAACATTCTCTTTAGAAGAATAACAGAAATGCTCACAATAGTCCCTTCCCATCCTTTGAGGTTACAAGTACACTAAAAGGCATCACTTCAGGCTATCTTGAAACGAATTCTCAAAATATCTGCTCCTTTCCTATTAGTAATATCAAACAGGTCTCGATAAAGATATTTTTAACTGAAACCCCTATGATATTTCAATATGGCAAAGAAAACTGGTCTCAAAAAGTCCAGGTCTCAGAGGGTGATGCAAGAGTTGGGTCTAAGGTGAAACACAGCAGATGCCCAGAGCTACTCAGGCCTGGCCATGCCTGCGTCTCCCTGTGCTCTAAGCGGCCCTTCCAGTCAACATGCAGAGGGGCCAAAGGCTGACAACCTTAGCACTGAAACATCATGCAAATACTGGTGCCTGTATGCACCAAGCACTGTGTTACGGACTTACGGTATAAAAATGGGTAAGTTGTGAGACTCACGGTGTAGTACCTGGGCAGACTGATGAAAATATAATTCCAAGGCATCCATTGTAGCGAGCGCCAGGACAGAGATATGTACAAGAGAGCACAGGGGAGGGGCTGACTTTTGATGGAGAAGTGGGGGATGGTGAAGGAAAGGAAGTAGATGCGGTGTGTTACAATAAAGGCAAGAACTGCTTTGGCCAACTCTGGTGGCGGCCTCTCCACGAGCCACCGTTCGAGTCCTAGCAGAGGTCCGCAGGTTCACCTCTCAGCGCTCCATCAAAGGCATGAATCTCCTGGCTTCGAGAGCATCTGTTTGCGTCCTCTAGCGACCTTACAATGATTTCGCCGGGTGACGAAACTGGATCATGATGTCTCTTCCCATCCTTCAGCCACAGTAGAAGCAGTAGGAGAGGAAGAGCTGACCCCAACGTGCCTCTGCTAGCACATTGTCCAGAAACACCATAGTTTTACTTCAACAAAGCATGTGCACATATGTTAAGTTCCAAAGGCTTATGATGAGAGAGAAGACAGAAATATGTTCTGATGAGTGTTATGTCCCATTTGAATGCTGAATCTGGTTATCTTGACTGAGCCAAGTTTAACCCTCCTCAGGTGTTAGCCCCCAAAAGTCTCTGCTCAGTTTCCCATTGAGTTTATTGGATTAAACAATACATTTCTAAGATCTGTGTTAGGAAGCAATATAAGATACAGTGGCCCATTTTATGTTACCGAAGAAGCAGCCTGTACTTATCGTCACGGTAGGGACATCCACAGAACTGTGAATTCTGTACTTAACAACAGCTTTAAACTTCTACACACAACTTTTACGCTATATGAAACACTGCAGTGCCTGTCTCTTTTAAAACAAGCTAAGTAGAAGGAACGAAGAGATTCTAGGAATCATGGCATGGCGGATAAAACTATCTCAAATCACAGATTTAAGAACAACGAAACACTTCTTTCTTGCCTACCAAATGGCTAAGGATTAGAAAAGCATTAATAACCAGAAAATACAAACATAGAAAGAAACCAACATACATAAACATTATAAGACTGAAAGTCATTCTCATCTTTTAGAGGCAATTCCACAACATGTGTCAAAACATGTACACCATTTGAACTATCAATTTCATTTCTAGAAATTTATCCCAAGAACCTAACCAGAGATGAATCCAATAAAAAGTAGGCCCTTTCAATATGCTTAAAAAAAAACAATTAAATGTCTAACATTTAGAGATTGATTAAGTAGGGGCGCCTGGGTGGCTCAGTTGGTTAAGCGGCCAACTTCAGCTCAGGTCATGATCTCACGGTCTGTGAGTTCGAGCCCCACGTCAGGCTCTGTGCTGACAGCTCAGAGCCTGGAGCCTGCTTCAGCTTCTGTGTCTCCCTCTCTCTCTGCCCCTCCCCTGCTCACACTCTGTCTCTATGTCTCTCAAAAATAAATAAAAACATTAAAAAAAAAAAAAAGAGATTGGTTAAGTAAAGTGTGGTTTATCCTTATGTTAGAGTATTAACATTTTTTAAAAGGATATTTAATAAAACAGAAAATGTTTGAGCTATTACATGGTGGAAAAACTCAAATTACAAAACAGTGAGTACAGTATGATTATAATTTTTCAATCCACACTAGTGTGCTCACATAAATATAACTAAGCACAAAAAATAGATTGAACATATGTCCTAAAATATTAGTGTTTTATATGTATAATGATATAAAACATATTCCTATATATTTATTTTATATATAAATATATAAAAATATATTTATTTTAAGCATATTTTTGTGTATACATGCTTAAAAAACAAACCCAAGGTTTTAAAGGAAAGCACAAAGCTGAATCTTAACAAAAATGGCAAAGTAATAAACTTAAGTATATGCATCATGTCAAGCACTTCGGGGTATAGACAGTCTGATTCCTTAAATCAAGTTTATTCCACAATATAAAAAAGGGTAGGGTGCCTGGTGGCTCAGTCGGTTAAGCATCCGACTTCGGCGCAGGTCATGATCTCGTGAATTTTGAGTTCAACACCTACGTCGGGCTCTGTGCTGACACTCAGAGCCTGGAGCCTGCTTCACATTCTGTGTCTCCCTCTTTCTCTGCCCTTCCCCCACTTGCACTCTGTCTCTCTCAAAAATAAATAAACATTAAAAAAAATTTTTAAGGGTATACATATCAATGTACAATGCCTCAAAATAAAAAGGATATTTCTACTTTTTCCCTTCCCACAAAGCAAACTACTACTCATCCTTGCTAAGAAGCACACTTGTGTGAAACAGAGATTAATACCATGTGGGCAAAAAGCAATTGCCTTTGTGCTTCCACAACCCTGGTGGATGAAGTTAACACCTTTTGTCCACGCCACTCCTAAGTACCAGCCACCTAGCTCTAAGTTAAGCACAGCATGATTTCTATGGCAACCTCTGGCAACTTCTTTTAGAGATGAAACCCAAAGAAATGACTAGCTAATTAGCAAGAATCAAATTCAGATATGCCAAGAAAGACTATACATTCGTATTTATTTCCATTGCATTTTTTTAATAAATACAGTAAGATACTGTTTCCCACTACACTTCCCTTGCAGAATTACAAAATTGTGGTTTCACTGCCAGATTTAAACATGAGAGGAGAAACAGCTCAGTGGGTCTATAAACAGATGTTCAAAGATTATTGTGGGATCAAAGGACCAAAATACGGGGAGAGCTCCTGGAAGTACCCACCCAGCCGCTATCTGCCCAAAACTTGGTAACAGAAGGTAGATGATAGTGGTTGCTTAGCAGCCATTGTTTGAAAAACAAAAACCTGTCTCTTGCACATTTCATCCTTAATTCTTGACAAAGAGAAATGCCAAAAAACTTGACTCTGCTGGGGGTGGGATTAAAATGGAGTGTCAACTTTATCTTTTAAATGTCCTGTTTCTAGAAAAGCCAGACCCTTAAGAGTATCCTGATATGTGATTAAAAGTCTACCAGTTCTCTCTCTTTTTGTCTCTCTCTCTAGGGAAAAAATAACCTTCACAGAACAACTTCATATGTGTTAGCTATTTGGGGTGAAATTTCCCTTAATTAACATCTATCTGAACCAAAAAACAAATTATACAGAAGGTATTGTAAAACTTCGGGAAATAGATATTTCCCTTGGAGAAGGTCTTCAGTGTCACACTTCCCTCCAGGGAAGCCAGTGTTCCTTTTGGCCTGGGAGAGAGGGGAGGTGGGGACATGATCTTCTGATCTCCTTCCTTGCTACTCACTGGCCTCCTTCTGCCTCCTTCTTAGTAGAATTCCAAATCCAAAATTTAGTAGGGCTTTTCTACTTAGAACCCCCTCTTCAAGGATAGCCCCCAAGAAACCAATGGATGCTCACACAGAACTACAAAATTGTTAAGGCAAGGAAGCGAAAATTTGACCCAACATATAAATGTCCCATTTTATATAGTTTCTGAGATAAATCTTAAATGTTATTCGGGCATAAAACTTTGTTATTTGGGGCCTCCTAGGGCCTAAAGTATGGATGTCAAGCAAGCATCTGCTATCCCTTACCTACCACAAAACATAATACTAAATGGGACCAATTTCTGGATGACCCCTTAAAAATAATAAAATATATTTTAAAATGTGAAACAAAAATGATAAATTAAAAATCTATTCCTTGGGCACCTAGGTGGTTCACTCGGTTGGGCATCCAACTCTTGGTTTTTGGTTCAGGTTATGATCTCATAGTTTCATGGGTTCAAGACCTGCATCGGGCTCCAAGTGTGGAGGCTGCTTGGGATTTTCTGTCTGCCCTTTTCTCTGCCCCTCACTCACTCATGCTGTCTCTGTTTCTCTCAAAATAGATAAATAAACTCAAAATAAAAAAACTATTACTGTGAATCTTTGAGACTCTTAGTTAAACATCTCTCAACGAATGAAGTAATTTTCAGAAAGATTCTTCACTAAGAAAAATGTCAGCTTTAACTCAAAAGTTAACCCCAGACTTCATACATTCCAAATTTCCTTCTGACAAGCAGAAATGAGAAAAACGTGTCCACATAATTCTAGAAGAGGGAAACCTGGTATAAACTTATTCACATATCTTCAGTAATAGCCCCTCAAAACAAAGTGAAGAATGGTACTGGTGGTGCCGATGGTGGTGGTGGTGGTGATGGTGATGGTGTGTGTGAGAGACCAAACCCCTGCATGAAGTTCCCAAGGGGCTGAAATCAAAGCAAAGTAAAAGATAGAGCAGGGGTCTCTCACACCACCACCACCACCACCATCACCACCACCATCAGCACCACCATCATCAGCAGCAACAGCACCACCACCACCACCACCATCACCACTACCATCAGCACCACCATCACCACCATCACCACCACCATCACCACCACCACCACCACTACCACCACCACTATCAGTAGCACCACCACCATCACCACCACCATCACCACCACCATCAGCACCACCACCATCAGCAGCAGTAGCAGCAGCAGCACCACCACCATGACCGCCACCACCACCACCACCACCACCACCACCACCACTGTCACCACCAGTTTCACAATTGCCCATTTATGCATTCAGCAAGCATTCATTGAGCATCTACTGTATGCCCAGTAGAGTGTCAGGAACTACAGTTAAACAGCGTTATCAGTGACAATTTTGAGTTACGAACAGCAGGATCCACCCTGGGAAGTTTAAATGGAAAAAAAAGGAATCCATGAAACAGCAGTACATATCTCAGGAATCTCTAGGAGGGCCAGGAAGCCAAACCCTGAAGCCACACGGCCAGGAATGCTGCTCAGCCACGGCATCGGGAGGTCTCTAAGGAAAACACCACTGCACTGATACTCAGTACCTAAGACCTTAGGACTGGAGGCCAGGAAATATGCCACTGTCACCTCCCCTGCATATCTCCACCATCGATTTTAGCAAAAGATTGGTTCCCTCCCATGTGCCATCTCCTGCATCTTACTTCCAAATCTAACGTTGGATGGGCCTTGTCACAGAGCCCAGCTCACAGGCCTGCCCCCTGGCCACAAAGTAACCTGAGACATGCATTTTCTGACTTCTATATTGGAAGGGTAAGCATCATCTATGGGAAATCACCAAAAGTTGGGGTGACCATAAATGTTAACCGTAAGATATGACAGTCTGACAATATAATAGTATATATGCATAAGCAAAACCAAAAATCTATAGGCAGTGATTACCAACATCATGCAGACATTCCTAAACATGACCTAATAAAAAATTTATATAAAGCAATATATAAAAATATATGTAAAGCCAAGTTTATCTGGCTTGAGCTTTCCTTCCCTAAAGGGTTATTTTCTCTGCCTTTTTCCAAAGTTTTATACTTAACATGAATCAGTCTAGTCATTATGCTAAGTAAAAAGAAAAACAATTGTATTTTAAAACATGGATTAAATGCTTACATGCTAGATCTAGACTTCTGCATGTAGCATTGTAGCAAAGAAAAGAGATTTCTGGATTCAAATTCCAAGTCCACCATTATTAGCTGTGCGTCTTTACTTCCCTACACCTTAGTTTCTCTTCTGCTGTATGTACAATTGTTTAGGAAGATTAAAAAGAAACAAACATAGTACAGTGCTAAGCACTGTTGGATATTATCCAGCCACTATTTAATCCTTACAGTGACATTACAAACTGGCCTTGTTTTCCCTGTTTGAATTGATAAAATGAATCTGAAGTTTCAAGAGCTGAAGTCACGTGTCCAAGGTAACACCAGGGTGGTGTTGGAATTTGAACCCCAGTTTTCCAGTATCAAGCATGGCCTTTTTCCACCACACAATCTGCTAAGGCTTAAAAGCCATTACAAAACTGGGGCACCTGGGTGGCTCGGCCAGTTATGTGTCTGACTCTTGGTTTCAGCTCAAACATGATCTCACAGTTTGAGTAAGAGTCCCATATAGGGCTCTGTGCTGATGGTGCAGAGCCTGCTTGGGATTCTCTCTTCCTCCCTCTCTGCCCCTCCCCCTCTCATTCTTTCTGTTTCTCTCGAAAATAAATAAACTTTAAAAAAAAAAGCCATTACAAATAAGAACTTATAATGGCTCATGTAGGTTCTCAGAAAATCTGCCCTATCCTACTAAGCAAAGTTACATGTTTTTCCATTTGCTAGAGAAAAAAAGAATTGAAGCCCAATAAAGGAATGTTCTTTCCCCAAATGGGAAAGAGCTTTACAGCCCCAAATATGTAGAACTAGACGCTTAGAAGCCAGCCATTTTAGTCTCCTGGAACTTATTTCACTCAGGACTATTTCACCTTTCTTTAGGTCTACCCTGTTCTCCGTTGCTTCTTCTGTCTTCCATCATTATAGTCAGGACTTGGAGCCAACAGCGTGGCAGCCACAAACTCTAGGTGTTATCCAGGCAAAATGCAAGAGGAGAGAAAACTTGACTGTTGCCCAATTGGCAGCACTCATGGCTATATTAGTGTTTCCCAGGAAAGAGTGTTTCCTGGAACACCTAGTTTCTTGGAATGCTAATAGACAGTCCACAAAGAAAGTGTTCCTTGGTCAAGTAAATTTAGGGAATGCTGGAGGAAACAAAGTTAAACAGGTTTGCTCAGAACTTTTGATGTGCTAACGAGCATAGTGAAGCCACAAAATAACGGTATGGTAGGCGGTGGTGATCTTTTTCAACTACAAAATCCTTTTTTCCCCAAAGAATCAAGTAGGATTATTGAACCATATGACACATTTGAGAAACACTGAGGGATGAAAGAAATTTGTCATTACATGGAAAAAAAAAATGAGATAATTCAAATGTGACAGGAAGCTTCCAACACCACCTCAAGAAGAAGGGATTTGACCCCTGGGCTCAAATATCCAGTTTGCTTGGCATGAATTCTGATTCTATAGAAGGACAGGTCAAGTTAAATGACTCGATGCACTCAATATTGATATTGACAAGATCACTGCCCATGCTTAACATGCAACCTTCTGATTATATTTTAGCTTCCTCTGTAGCCATCCTACAGAGAGAAGTACTGGCCAAGCTGGTATAAATGCCTGCTGCACTTGAGAGTTATATTTCTTGTTGTAAATGAATACAAATATTCCATTCAGCCAATAAGAGTAGCCAGCCAACTTGGCTGATAATTTCTCAGTGTAAGTCAAACCATTGTCACTTGGGAGTTTTGTGGGCATGAGATAGTCTTCAAGCGTTTGTAGGTACTGACAAAATCTAGTTTCCAAACCTGCAAATGTTAAGACAAGAGAGAACCTGGGCCCTATTGTCTTCTCCAAGGAAATGTAACTTCTAGGTACTACATTTCCTAGAGGGTTTGTTATGCTCCTTTAAGAGTAAACATTGAGATCCCTTATGCTTTAGCTTTGGTTTGCCGCCCCCTATAACCTTAGATTCTTGAATAAATAGCTTTGGAATGAAAATACAACTTTCCTGACTTGCCTTACTTACCAATGAGCATCTCTAGGGCTCAAGTTTTGAAAGAAGGTGCCCAGGTAAGCACAGTTCTCTTACTCTGACTGGCAAAATCTCAACGAGCTAAAACCGAAGGAACTCTGCAGTGCCACAAAGAACAAGCATGCATCTCTAGTCCTGTGGGCAGGAGTCAATGTTCCATCCTGAATTTGCCAAGCTACAAGTTAGAAAATCCACGCAAGGAGCCAGCTCTGCACCCGTCATTTGGCTGTGGCTGCAGGGATGCCTGGATTGTGAGTATCTCCTGGAGGAAGGCTGGGGTCCTGGGGAGATCATTTTCATGAATACACTTACTCTCCCCCTTTGAACAAGCACACCTGTTTTCTCTACTAACTCTGCCGCTTCGGTCACTTATGCTCTAGGGAAAGCAGTTGTAAGAAATAGCAGATGCAAAATTTACACAGCAGAGAGCATTCCATCCCTTCAGTTTACAAATTCTGCAGAAAACGACCCAAGCGGTGCAGGACTATTTTATGAACTGTGACCTCAAGCCACTCATTGAAAATGCAGTTACTATCAAATTGTTCTTTGCAGATTTCCATTTTAAATGATAAACACATTTTGGGTTAGTTACAGTTGAACCAGCCACGCTTGCATTACAGTATTCTTTGCAAAAAGTTTATACTGTATAATATTACATCATTGCCTCAATTTTACAGGTGGGGAAACTAAGGTACAAGTGTCTTGTCCAAAATTTCTGCAAAATGACACAGAAAATAGAAGATTGCTGTCTATTGCAAACGGCAAGATCTAAAAGGGAACTACCATAAAGGAGGGTAATTGGAGTTATATAGTTTGTAGTGCGTTCTCTGTTGGCCAGAATCTCCCTTCAGATGGATTTTCCTGGTGAGACTTGCATGAAATTGACCTCTGAGGATAGTGTCCGGCTCTCTGGTATCATGAATGCTATTATTAAAATGAGAAAAATCTCCTCCTGGCCATTTCTAGTTCAATGGCTCAAAAATGGGGAGTACAATTATTTAAAAAGTATCAAAGGGTAGACAAGCCAAGCAAGAGCAAAAGTAAAAATTCCAAACTGGAAATTGTTTTATTTCTGAGTACCGGGCAGAAAGGATTCAAACAGCCAGAGATTCTGCGAACAACAGAGCAGGATCCTGGGTTGGGCAGGTGAATAAAGGGAACAGTCCTCAAACAAGGACAATGAAGGAAGGAATGAGAGTGGAGGAGAACAGAGGAGGAGCCAGGTCTTCAGACAATGGATGAATAAGAGACTCTTTAAACTATTCATCAGTAAGAGCAATTGTCTGATTATTTTAAGTAAGACTTCTGCGTTTAATAAAGAGCATTATGCGTTTAAGAGAGTGTATTTTAATTTCTCCATGTTTCTTCACGACAGACATTTTTAAATTCAAGAAATATTTCCCGTATAAAACCTGGCCCTTCTCTCACCTTGGTGGTCCTTCAACCTGGATGCATATCAGAATTACCTGGGGGAACTTCTTAGAAGTCAATTCAGGACATATCTAGAGATGATTCTGGATTTCCAGGGCTGCTGCCTGGAACTGGCATTTTTTCAATAGTTACCCAGTCTCTTGTTCACCAATGACATTTCTGTCCTAGATATGCCAGTGTTGGGGTAGCCTGAAAAAAATGCCTGATGGTGGGGTTTGAGTTACATAGTCCACAGCACCTTCCTTCCTATTGAAGGGTCCTTTCGATGTCTCACGAGGGCTCCTTGTCCATCGTCTAGCCCCTCCTCTTGGCTGTCCCCCAGAATCTATTCTCCTTCTTTATGTCCTGTGCCCTCCACATGGCTCATGGGGGACGTTACCCTTCCTGGCTGAAACTATGCTCCTAGCAGGCCCTGACTGGTGAACTCACCCAGAGTGAAGTAACCCAGGTCACTCTTCTGCCATGGCTGTTGGATGTGCCATGCTAGGCAAAGGGCCCTCCTCCCATAAGGTTTAAAATTTTTCCTCAAGTCACCAAAAAAAAGGCTGCTATGCATTTAAACGATGTTTCCAAAATTCCTTTTCTGCAGAATTTGGTACCAGTTTTCTTGAGACTAGGGTTGAGAGAGGTGAAGGCATCTATTTATCTTTAGACCTAGATGAATAAACGATTTGAGTGATGTCACCCCATGTGACACTGGACCCATCCCTCCCTTACCACCTCTACCCTTTCACAGGTATCCCCTGCTTTCTCAGGAGTAGTGGGGCTGTTCTTATCGGTCTCCTTTGTCAGGCTCTCTTTGGTCGCTCTACAGGCCTCATGGACATATACTCCTGGTAGCCTGCTCCAGAATAACCAAAGGCCCTAGAGAAGACCACAAAATAATAAGATCTCTCTTTACAAGAGAAATGTCTTCTGGTGCTTGACTTCATACACTGCTCTTCTGCCTAGTGGTATCTGAAAGTGCCAATATATATTCCCTAAAGACTGTGGGGACCCTTTCAGGCTCTATGTGGCATCTCTCCCCTTCATATCTCTCTCTCCACTTTTTCTTGAGAGGTTAGTTTCATAGATCTGTTGTTACACAAACCGTTAACAGTTACTTTATGCAAAGGGTTCCATAGTGAAATCTATTTGGGAAACACTGGATTAAAAACAAGTTACTCGGTGGCACCTGGATGACTCAGTCAGTTAGGCATCTGACTCTGATTTAGGCTCAGGTCATGATCTCACACTTTTTGAGATCAAGCCCCATGTCTGGCTCCATGTTGACAGCACAGAGCCTGCTTAGGATTCTCTCTCTCTCTCCCCCTCCCTCTTTGCTCCTCCCCCACTCGATCTCTTTCTCATATGTCATCATGGAAAAACAAATTAAACAACGAGAGATCACTACATATCTATTAGAACAGGCCAAAATTCAGAACACTGACAATACCAAATGCTGCGAGAATGTAGAGCAACATGAACTCTCATTGCTAGTGGGAATATAAAGTGGTATAGTCACTCTTGCAGTTTGGCAGTTCCTATAAAATTAAATATATTCTTTTTTTTTTTTTAGTTTTTATTTATTTATTTATTTTGAGAGAGAGAGAGAGAGAGAGAAGGACTGGAGAAGAGAGAGTGGGAGAGGAAGAATCCCAAGCAGCTTCCATGCTGTCCGTGCAGAGCCCGACGCAGGGCTTGATCTCACAAATCATGAGATCATGACCTGAGCCGAAATCAAGAGTTGGTTGCTCAACCCACCGAGCCACCCAGGCACCCCAAAAGTAAACATATTCTCACCATATGATCTAGCAATTGCACTCCTTGGTATTTACCCAAATGAACTAAAAACTTACGTCTACAAAACAAAACAAAACCCCTGCACATGCATGTTTATAGTAGCTTTATTCACAACTTCAGACTTGGAAGCAACCAAAATGTCCTTCAATAGATGAGTGGATAAATAAACTATGGCACATCCAAATAATAGGATACTATTCCGTGCTAAAGTAAATGAGCTACCAAGCCATGAAAAGACAGTGAGGAACCTTAAACGCATACTACTAAGTGAAAGAAGCCAAACTAAAAAGACTACATATTATATGATTCCAACTATATGACATTTTGGAAAAGGCAGAATTAAGGAG
This sequence comes from Paguma larvata, assembly GCA_030068075.1. Classification (NCBI taxonomy): domain Eukaryota; kingdom Metazoa; phylum Chordata; class Mammalia; order Carnivora; family Viverridae; genus Paguma; species Paguma larvata. The sequence continues at coordinate 4,595,716 of CM057827.1, forward strand.
ACAAGGAAAAGGCCAGGGCCAGCCAGGGACTGGTGGGGAAGGGTGAGCAGGTGGAGCACAGAGGACTTTTAGAGCGGTGAGGCTACGCATGTGTCGGAGCAGGGGGCTTTTATATTATAGGGCATGCCCTCAATTACGTTAGTTAATAAAAAAATAAATAATTAGATTAATAGAATAAAATCAAAACTAATTTGGGATATTTATACAATTCACCTGATAGAGCTGGTTTAAGGGGGAATAAAAAGGCAGAGAACCAAAGGAAGTTAGCCCAAACTAATTGCAAATATTATGTGTCATTGCAAAGGAGCTTTTTAAAAGATAATTTTAAAAGTCATAGAGTAAAGGTTATGTTGTGGAGATGCCAACTATACATGTAGAGAAGGATAAAAAAACAAAACCCTCTGATATTCTGTAAATGGCTAACTGTGGCTTGGGATAAACAGATTTCAAGTGTAGCTGTGCCTGGAACAGAGAGGTGAGAACTGCGTGCAGTTTCAAATCATGGTAGAGGACTCAGAAAAAAGGCTTGGATGTCACAGATATGGGTGAAAAGTTTTAATAAAATGGTTTCAGGGTGCCTGGGTGGTTCAGTAGGTTAAGTGTCTGACTTTGGCTCAGGTCATGATCTCACAGTTTGTGAGTTCAAGCCCTGCATTGGGCTCTCTGCTATCAGCACAAAGCCTCGCTTTGGATCCTCTGTCTCCCTCTCTCTCTGCCCCTCCCCCACTCACATGCACGCGCTCTCTCTCTAAAATAAATAAGCATTAAAAAAATGGTTTCATAAATTTTGATAGTGAAAAATGCAGTATTTCTAACTTAAATTATTTTACACATAATTATCAAGTGCCCAATCTATTAGAAAGAGATAAATCTGTAATTAACCAAAGTATCAACTTTCCCCTTAGGCACAGGATTCTTACCCAAGTACTTCAAGCAACTGTGCCAAAAATACAGCCCGCAAACCAGACATAAACATTAGTTTTTGTGTTCAATGTTAGTATTATTAGTCTTTTAAATAAGACCACTGTTGTCTCTATAGACTTTCAAGTATTATACAATTTTTTTCTTCATCAAACAAAATCCTTGGCTGTGACTTCATCAAGAATGGGACAAAAATAAAGGGAGTCCTGTACAGCCTCTTCTACCTTACACTAGCTTATTTTGGGTACAATATCTCTTCCATCTTCCTTAAAAGGGATTTGGAGGTGTAATTATATTACACGCTTGTTTTTCCTTCTCATTACAGATGTAGGCAACTGAGGATTCCATCAATGGCATTGGTCGGCAGGAGGAAGCCCAGTGTTCCTCATCCCTTTTCTCTGCCAGGCTAACACACCCTATCAGAGGAAAAAGTACAACTTCACTGACCCTTTCAAGGACAAGTTGCCTTGGAACAAGTGAGCAAGCGAACTCTTGAAAAGACTCTGGAAAAGCAAACAGTGGAATCTGTTGGGTGCGTCAACCCTACGCAGATTTTCCCACTTCCCAGTGACTCTCTTCTCTGCTTTGGAATTGCCAGACATGACTCCATCATGCCTAGCCCATCCCCAGCCCTAGTTGTGTCCATTCCCTTCCCCTATTGCTCCAAATGCCTTAGTCCAGAAGACACATAAGCATCCTGCCTATCTAAACAAATATTCTAAAATCTATTCCCAACAATAATTTTCAAGAAAGTTACAGTGGGGGGAGTTGTAGGGGAAGGGAAGAACAGGATTTAGAGATTATCTAGTCCAGAGATTGCAAATTCAAATTCCCAATGGCATCAGGGAGGTTCTGTAAATGAGTGAAGCAAGCCGCTTGCTCATACAAGCAAGCCTATTGTATGAGACAATAGGGAGTGGTGAGGACTGTGGCGAACTGCCTGACAACATCCTTCTCATTCTAACCGAAGATACCCATTTCACAGATGAAGAAACTTAGTCCCAAAAAAGTAAAGTAATTTGTCAGGATGAAAATTCAGTTTAGCTTGCTTTCCCTTAGGTAAGAAGGGAAGATTATAACTTTCCCCAAACCAAACCTACAGGTCTCTTGTTTGGGGGTACATCAAATCTGTGATTTCGGGTAAAATGCCACCCTCCTGGATACGTGCCTTACCAGTCTTACTCCACCCCAGGGGCTGTGGCCAAGGCTGCATTTGTTCTCAGGAATGTGCTGTCTAGGGAGGATTCCTGGGATGTGATCTGTGGTCAGTGAGAAAGCCCTTTTGATCCCAGCCACAAGAATGCAGCTGAGTTCAGAATCCCTCTCTCCATAAATCAGAATCCTCCCGGGAATCACTGGGCGTGGCTCCCCACGCAGGTGCCCGACTGTTCCAGAAATCCTAGGGGGGCATTCCCTCACTTTGAAAGTCTTCTAAGGGCTGCTGGAGTCAAAATGGTAAATCCATAAGACTCTGCGTTCACATACAAATTCTTCCCGACTTTCCGGGCATCTGTTTTGTTCATTCTTAAGAGCCAGGTGTGAGCGCCTGTCTGCTTTGCTTCTGTTTGCTATTTCGTGTCTAACCTTCAACTCTGAATTTGGCTCAGCTTGTGAACACTGGCCAAAAAGTTCTGTGTGCACACTGCTTTTAGTTTGTCCAAGGATGTAGAAGGAAGCAGCAATTTATATAGTGTAAGAAGCCAGAGTACTGCTGCAGTCTCGGTCTCTGGGCCCATCGAGCTAAAATGGAGACTAGCTGGTGAATTTGAAATCCCCCCTCCAGGGATGCCCATGTGTCCCTGGGAGTGAGCTCTTCCCTTCACCAGCACCTTCACCCTTCCCTCCCCGCCCATCCCACACAGACCAGCATGAGGTCAGCGTGAGATACCTGCCAGGAAGACATATGCCCCAGGTCTGGTTTCGAAGGCTCAGACACCCACGGCAGCCAGGGGGTTTTTCAATGATTCACACCCCAGGATGCTTAACAGTGTACATTTTTAGCTCCCACATCTGTGAAGATACAGCAACAGGAGGATTTACTAAATACTCACTGGGTATTCAGTACCCATTACTCTACTCATTTACTCTTCTCACTTTACCCATTTGGTTCCCAAGTACTTTACAGAAATTATTTCATTTCCTTTCCCACAACAACCCTATCAAGTAGAGTTCTATAAATGAGTGTGGCAAGCCACACTTACCACTATGACAATCTCCATTATGTGACTGGGGAAACTGAGGTTTAGAATGATTAAGTTAATTTGCCCAAGTTCGCCAAACTAACAAACTAACAAATAGTGAAGCAAAACTAAGAATGTACTTATTCTGATTCCAGGGACCCACAAAACTAGCATTGCATATTTCCAGAGAGAAGTCTCACCAAGGAGTGTGTGTACACCTTTGAAATATGCCCGAGCAGTTGTGACATGGAGAGGCAAAGGCTCCTCCGGGACTGTGGGGGCTTCCAAGTCACACGTGAAGAGAGACAATGGATAGGGCACCAGCTCTGCTGGGACTCAAGGAGTCCCAGATCCATGTACACCTCATGGATGAGCAAGGAGATGCAGGCAGCCTCCTGTGCTGGTGGCAGAGGATACAGGTGCTGCAGGCGAAGGCCACATCCCCCTGGCACCAACCTCAAAGAGGCAGGACCCCTCTGGTGATCTTGGAAAAGCTACAGGTGCCACACGCAGGACACACCTAAACACACTTGCCTGGTAGATAAATCTGTCTACTCTCTTATGCGGATAGGGTGAGTGTCTTCTAGGAGTTTCCTTGAGGCCAGAGGAGGTCTGGGGCACATGTCACCAGGTCAAAGCAGGCCAGGGCGGTACGAGGTGTGTCCCGGAGGTAAGACTGCCGTCTGCCCAGACCTTTCCATCGCATGCTTCTCTGTTCTTCTCTCCCTGAGTCTCAGAAATGACTCAGGGGAGCAGCTAAGGTGACTCAGAGAGAAGTCCTTTCAATTTCCTAAGAAAACATGTGTGTGGCCAACAACGAGGTGCATTTCCTTGTAGCCATGTTATTTTAAAGGCAAATATGTCTCCAGAATGGAGCCACCATGCTAGCACTGGGCCAAATCACACCGCGGGCCATTTTTAGTGGACAGAGTCTATTTAAAATAAATCCAAGCAGGCTTGAAAATGTTGATTTACTCTTCTTAGAAGCTGAATCACACCATGAGGATTGGCGGAATCAAATAAGAAATTCTGAGACTAGTTATTATAAGTGGGACAAACCCAGTTGCGGGGGATGCTGGCAGACGGAGCCATGGGGCACGGCCTGTGTGACTGCTCGCAGGCCAGTGCTCCAAGATGCAAAGGCAGGGACTGTGCAAACCCACTTCTGTTTCCCCTCCCCTACTCTGGCTCCCTGCTTCTGGCTACTCTGTCCCCTTTAGTACCTCTCCCAGATGGAGAGTTAAGAGGACGTGAAGTTAAAATAGTCATCTTTGCTGTTTTAAGTGGCTAAGTAAAGATGACTTATATAATGACCGAATGTAATATAATACTTATGCAATGCGATTATAGTACTTATATAAGACTAATAGAGGTGCCCTATATAATGCTCAAAACTATCTGCATAATTATTTCCTGTATTGTCACCATATAATTCTGTCTTCTCAAAATACTCCAGAAACCCAAAAAGTAAAACAATTCCATTATCTCTGTTCACAGAAGGTATTAGGGCCTCCATGGGACTTATCTTAGTCTGTTCAGGCTGCTATAACAGAATGCCATAGTCTGGGAGGCTTATAAACAACAAAAATTTATTTTTCACAGGTCCTTGGGCTGTAAAGTCAAAGATCAAGGCACTAGCGGATTCAGTTCCTGGTAAGGACCAGCTTCCTGGTTCATAGACGGCCATCTTCTAGCTGTGTCCTCACATGATGGAAGGGGCAAAGGAGTTCTTTGGGGTCTCTTATAAAGACACTGATTCCATCCCACCCTCAAGACCTAATCACCTCCCAAAGGCTCCACCCCTAACTACCCTCACCTTGGGGATTAGATTTCAACACATGGATTCTGAGGGGACACAAGCATTCAGTCTACAACAGGCCTTAAGATAGCTTTCTTTTTACTCACTTGCCTGGGATGAGTCCTTGTCCTCCACCCAATCGAAAAGGGATGATAGTGCCTTTCCTCGAGCCTTCTTCTTCCTTCTTTTCCCCTGATAGACACTCTTCCCCTCCTCTTGGATGCCATCTGACAAGTTAATTCACACTAGTCACAGGGTATGAGTGACTTAATGGACATCGACACCAAGGTATCATATTCTGAAAGAGACAAGGAAACTCTAACCCGAAAGGACCTCCTCCAATTGTTAACGGCCAGCACCTGTGTGAGAAGTCCTCCTGGGTTCACAGATCCCCTCTTGTATGACATGTGCCTGGGGCCAGGCGGGGACCTGAGTGAGCAAGGCCGAACAGCTGGGGAGGGCCGGGACCTGGGAATGGGAAAGCATATATCCAGCCTTTTAGGGGGGTAGGAGGTGTGCAGCCGTGACCACAGACAATTAGCTCCTTGGGAAAATGCTAGCCCTGTTCTCAGAGACTCCGATGATTCCAGAAATGGCGGAAGTACAGATTTTTATGGGAAATGTCAACATTTTTACGTTAGTTCATAATTCAGTTGAAAAAACATAAAAATAAAATATACCAGGGCAAACCACCCTCGTCAACCAGCTGGTATGGCTCTCACGTTGCCAACTTGCTCACCCTTTGCCCAGTCATGTGAATATTCCGGGTCTCGGCACTGTATGAAAGACTCCTGGTCACAAACGGTAGTGAAGAGCAAAGAGATTTTCATGCCCACTTCCTATTTCAGTCCGTGGAGTTGAGGATCCCTGCTCCCACGCAACAACACAGTCAAGGCTTATTTGAAACACGAGCTTTGAAGCCCAGGATTCTGCCTGTGTCTATGCAATAGAGTACATCTGCTTCTTCTGGATTTTTTCATCAGCCTCCAGAAGCCTGCCACCTGGCCAACGCGACGTTCAAGACAATCCAAGATCTGGCTCCAAGATTCTGCCGGAACTCACTGCTGTCGTCCACATTCCTCCCTCACCTTCTGTTCTGGGGACAAAGCGGACTATGGAGAGTTGAATTCTCTAACTGCTACCGTGCGCCAATATTTGAGAGGTTGGAAGGATTAAGCCTTTCGGTGCTTAAGGTTATTTCCTTAATTAGTAGAAATTCCTAATTACAGAAACATTTTTGTACACATGTCCCAGTATCAGCTCTGAAGTTCCAGAGTCTGAGAATGACCCATTTTTCTCTCCAGTAAGGAATGTTTTCATAATACTTTGAGCTCACAGTTCCCAACGTGCTAAGTAGAAACACTGAATCTTCAACTACATATGTAGGAAAGGTAAAGAGAATAAAGGGAAATTTTTAATTCAGCGCTTTGAATATCTGTAAAATTCACCCCCTGAGAATTTCAAATGACTCCTGACCTCTGAGAAGAAGCCTTCATGGGAGCTGACAAAGGCTCAAGACACAGTTTCCTAAATTCAGTTGTCTTAACTAGCCGGTCCCCAGATCTTCTGGTTGTCCGACCATAACATTTCCAAAAGCTGTCACTTCTTTCTGTGGGACATATCAGGCTAAATTCAAGTTAAACTGAAGAGGAGGGAGGTAGAAACCCTTAAATGCCTTAGAATGTGTCCCCCAATCTTATTACGGAAAACAAGGGCTACAAAAACAGGTTTGTTTAACTTTTACATTCACTGGCTGAAAGAATAAAATGAAAGCAAGCTATTGTGTTCTTCTTCAGATTAGCCCTCTAGTCTGTCACTGTAATACTGATTAGTAAACAATGTCCATAATTAAACTGTTGTCAGAGACACAAATGCCCCCACGAGCCTGAGCTAATGAGGCGGCATTCAACTCCTTTACAAAGGCCGACCAAATACAATCCCAGGAATGTTAATGCTGCCAAGTATCTGGGAGGCTCTCAACAGTGGGAAGACCACTGAGTTGAGGTAATTAAGTCTCCACAGCCTGCTAGCGAGTTCCGTCCCAATGCTATTTGTTTGTTTAGGACATGTGCTTAGGTGCAAGGAATTGGAAATCTCTGAAACCAAATTGAGCACATTGGGCATCAAAGCACCCCAAGTCCTCTGCTGAGGCCTGTGACATTAATGTGCATGACAAGGGGCAAGGGGGCCACTGTCTCCTAATTGTTTCAGAGACCTTTTAGTCTGGGGGGGAGACTCCATGTCTTGGTATTTATGTAATTAATTGCACTGAAATCCTCGGTGCAAGGTTCCCTTGAAGTCTGGCTGTATGTTAAGTAGGGCGCAAGAGATTTAGGGGAGAATACTCTTCTATTCTTTTTGCTCTGGGAGATAGATGCTCCTGCACAAAATACCATCATACTGAGTTATTTTGCCCAGAAACCAGAGCACCAAGTCTATTCTTCAATTCTAGAGAGTATTCCCAGGAGGAACATTTTATTTTCCTTTCTGTTTTTCTTGGATTCTCTTGAAATTTCCAATATGTGGCCCAAATCACATTGGAATAAGGAATATCACCTTGGGGGAGACTTTGTAAATGAGGAGTCCCACACATGACCATCTCCACCATATGCCCACGTTCATTATGCACTCTTGCCAGCCGGCAGGCCCCTCCGCGATTGGCCCAGGGCTGCCCGCATCCCTTCGGTTACTTCTGAAGCTCCAAGATGGGATCCGGATCCTGCCTTCTGGGGCTCAGGGTCTTCCCCCTAGAAGATTTTTTTTCCCACCGTGATGAGGATGGGGGAGAGAGAGGGAATGCACACCTGATGCTCCAGCACCATTTCACTGCAGCCTTGAGGATGTCGTCAGGAGGTCAAGCTCCCTGGGGGGACAAGATTATGACACTTCTCTATTCCCAGAGATCAAAGGAAAACCAATTCCTTTCACAAAACTTGGAGGAAGGCAGGGAAAACGCTGGACCTGCCACAACTTAGCTCTGTCCATTCATTTATTCATTTGGAAATGTCGGTGCAAACCCATGACAAGCCGGCCCCTGGGGACACAGAGATGAGCAAATAGAAACAATCCTCTCTCTCAAAGAACTGATTGCCGACGGGGGGAGACAAATATTACCCAAATCAGTACACACTTCACCATGAAAAGTGCTCTGTGGAACAACAGTAACAAAACCAGAATGCTAAGCAAGCCACTTAAACAGGCTGGGTGTCCTTTTCCATATCTGTTAAATGCCAGTTGCTAACAGGAGTTATTCCTAAGTGGTAGGAGAATTTAGTATTTTATTTGATTACAGCTCTCTGATCTTAAGCAATGGACCTAAACTCTCTGAGCCTCGGTTTCCATACCCTAAGACATGGGCAATGACAGTCCCTTCCTCACTGGCTGGACAGTAAGTATCAGATGAGATGAACTTCCAGAGTGGATGCATATTACAGAGCAGATACCCTGAAGATATGTTATGTCTACAAACAAACGAAAATATGTCAAGTTACACATGTTTTGTTTTTTTGTTTTATTTTTAATGAAGGGATTGCTCCAGGTAATGTCCACTGCCCTCGAACCCGTCAGTACACAGATCCCATCACTACGATTTACAGCCAGTCTTCATGTACAACTCGTGTTCTAGGTCTCTTGTCTAGGGCAACATTGAATTCTACTTTGGAGAGCAGCAGACGCACCCTCTAAACGCCCTCCGATGTTTGTCTTCACGTCTCTCCTGTGATGGTTTCCTCTGCCCACAATGCCTCTATGCCGAAGGAGATATGATAGGGTTTGGGGAATTGTTTGGGACACAGAGGCTGGGGTTGAGAAGAGAAGGGTGGTAACCTTTTCTTCTGCACCCTGTCCCCTAAATTCAAGCTCTACCCAAGTCTGAGGTTTCATCGTAACTACAAATATCACTAGTCACGAAACAACCTGGCCTTTTGGAAAACACAGCCACAGAACTTGGCTCGCTGACCTCTTATGACAATGCATTCCATAGACTTTATGGATGGCTTTTCAGCCTTTAAAATATGGTTAAGTAAACAAATAACTTAACCAGCCCCAAATTCCTACACAGCCCATTTCTTCTAAGTTTTGCTTAACTTAGAAAACTCAACAAGAAGACAGAATGACCCAGTCATATTTCACATAAATATTGGGAACTCCTCACCAAAATGCATCATAGATAGTGTGCTGGAAAACACATCTACCTGTGGCTCCATGGAGCCCTTTGCTGGTCCTCTCTCTCCTTCTGGAAGCAGGAATGTCCTAGAAGGAGGTGACGAAGACCGCATCTTCAATTTCAAGCTAATGGGTAACTATAAACATTACTTAAAATTTAAATAATCATGTAAGATACTCTATTTTCATTTTACTCCACCTCAGATATTTTGCAGCCATCCCAGAGGATGGGCCTTTTATTTCCCAGCTCTACCAAAAAAGAGAACCATTCCATTACTATTAACACGATAGACTGTCATCAAGTGTACTGTCTATTGCCTTACTTGTGTTTAAAGAGTCTGTTTTAATATAGGCGAAGTTTCAACCAAAGCCCATATCCAAAGGTTAAAGCTTTGCTACAGTGGGAAACTGGAACCTCTACTCCACCGTGGACAAGTTGTGTGCTTACCAGAAGGGTAAGGAGGAGAATACCTTCCATGAGAGGGTGAGAAAGGAAGAGGCTTTATTTCTACAGATGAAAGTTTGAGGAAGGGCTAGGAGGAGGTGTCTGGGCTGAGTGCTTGCCTCTTACCCCGTGAAGAAGGATGTGCGGAATATGAAACAAGAAATAATCAAGCCCCAAAGTTCCAAGCGTGTTCTGGCATCAGGTGGCTTTACTGTGAACACCACCTGGGGCCCCAAGGAGAATCTGAAGCCAAAAGGAAAAGCCATCTTCCTGCCTGATCTGAAAGAGGAAGCCAATGGCAGCACAGACCCCAGAAGCTGTGCTGAGGCCCAAGGACCAACATGTGAGTCAACACGGATTTAGGCAAAGCTGGTAAAAGTGAGGACATTGCCGTCTGCCCTCAAGCTTGCATGCTCTGTCAACTCCCCACATCACGAAGCAGACCACAGAAGCACAGACAGCAGGAGTACAAAAGAAACATAAAAATCGGTTGTGATAATGGATTTAATATTATAATTGGCAAGTCTTAAGGTGTCTATCTCAAAAATATCTGGACTCTATCTGCCTCTCTTACCTGCCTCTTACTACAAAACCTTCTTTTCCCTGTTCTGCCACGACAGACTCCATCCTGCTCTGCCAGTGTGCCCCACATTGCTGGCAGCCTCTCCACAGAGCCTCGAGGCAATGTCTTTCTGAGACATAAATCAGGAGGACCTCACTCCCATGCAGGCCTGGGACCAGGATGAGAAGGGTGAGGAACTCACGCTCAGCATCGGTTATGTGCAGGATCAGACTCTGTCTTTATTTAAAATCGTGAAACTTTGTTCACCATGATTTTTGCACTCATTTCCATTTTAAAATATATAATTTATCTCAACTACTGAATTTTTTGGCACTCCCTGGAATTTTGTGCCTTACTTTCCTGACATTGTTCCTAGGCTCCAAAGTCTTCTAACCATCTCCTGTACACTTAGGAAAAAAACTCCTCTCTCCTTCTTTTGGTATACCAGCATTACGTGACTAGACCACCATCTCCCTCTGAACGACTCTCTCCAACCACACTGGCCCCCGTGTTTCCACGTTGCCAAGCTCCCTCTGGTTTTAGGACTTTGTGTTTTCTGTCCTCTCATTTTTCCATGCTCTGTCCAGATGGTTGGATCCTCCTTTGGGAACACTCAGATGTCACCCAAATATCACCATTCCCAGGGGTCTCCCCTGACTGATCAAACTGAAGAAAAACCCCTTGAAGCCCCAGTCAGTCTCTTTTATGCCCTCCTGATGGATGTTCATGTCACTCGAGGATTGACATTACCTGGTCGGTTTATTCGTTCACCTGATTTTTTCTATTTCCCCCTCTCCTCTCCACCCACATAACATCCCTTAGAGCAAAGCCTTTCTTTTTGTTCACACTTCCTCCCGAGAGATACAACATGATCTGGTTGTATCACAGTAAGGACCCAAATATTTGTCAAATGAATGAATGTACTACAACTACCCAGTATTTAGGTTCATAATACAACTAAGTGCACAGTATTTAAAGACTGGACATATTTAAAACCATAAATGCAATATTTTTAACCAAGTGGAAAACTCAAAAAAGTGGGACAGTTTTCTACTTTTTCCTAAAGTAGCTCTCAGTAAAGAGGGATGGTCACCATAGTACATCTGTGAGAAGAATGCCTCTCTTCCATGTGATGTGCAGATGCTCCCCACCTGGATATGCTGGGCAAATCAAGTTCACATCTCTCTCCATTTAGGAATTCGATTTCCTTCATTATAAAATTCAGAGAACAAATGGCAATACTGATAACCAGCTTTGGAAAGCAGTTCACATTCACAGACCAATTGGTCTCCAAAGTCACTTGCAGCCCTAACATCTCAGACCACTTTAACTCAGAGGTCACCCACTCCTGACTTACACAAGTAAAAGGAAGTTCCTCAGTGTGATCAGAAGAACCAGCTGGCTGCTGGTGACTTCCAATAAATCCCCAAAGAAGGAAAGTTAGGGACTAGAAAGTTTTCATCTTTCACAAAAATATCCCTATCACCAGCCTCCACATGAATACAAATAAATATTCATTAGGTGATTAAAAATCAGCTTCATGGGGTGCCTAAGTAGCTCAGTTGGTTAAGTATCTACCTCTTAATTTTGGCTCAGGTCATGATCTCACAGTTCATGAGCCTGTATCAGGCTTTGCACAACAGTACAGAGCCTGCTTGGGATTCTCTCCCTCCCTCTCTCTCTCTCTCTGTCTGCCTCTCCCTCTGCACGCTCTCTCTCTTTCAAAATAAATAAATAAATATTTTTAAAAAATCAGCTTCAGGTGAAATTTTGTGAGTGTACTATATATGTACTGGACTCAATGCTGAGAGATTTTATTTATATTTTCTTATTTATTTAATCCTTGCAACACCTCTGTGAGATAAGTAATATGGGCCCACAATCCTTTATCTGCAATTACAAAAGCTGAATCTCTAAAAGCTATTTTTTAACACTTTTTGAGACAAAAACTGGCCTGAATGAAATGATGTGACTGTAATTACAATTTTTACTTAATCCATTTACTATGAATGCTTTTACGTGTTGTTACAGAAATACGACGGTATTTGATTGCAGGGAACTGCTGGGATATTCCTTACTATATATGTACTACATTACTTTTATTCTGATGAAATCTGAAAATCACCTCTAAGCTCCAAGACACAAGTGGCCCCGAAATATTTTTATAAAGACTTGGATATTTAACTCAGTTTTATAGGGGAGGGCATTGAGGCATGGATGTTAAAGTGACTTGCCTAAACTCACATAACTAGATCATGTAGGGTCAGGATTTGAACACAGATCCTTTGACCTCAATTTCATTTCCTACCCTTATGCAGCTAATTTTCTAGGAAAGAAGACAAAACATCTATGTGAATAAGTACAGCATAAAGGAGAAGGTGAATGAGTGCCTTAAGAGTGGTACAAATAAAGTTCTATTTGAATTCAAGAGAGATTCTTTGATTGCATTGTTCCAGGAGGGCTTTGTGCTAATACTATTTTTTTCCCCACAAATATCACTTCTGTCACAGCTTAAGGAGGTTTGGCCATAGGCATGCTGTTACCTCAGCAACCCCAGGCTAGCAAAAGTAATGACTGTTACCCAAAGTGGAGCTGGGTGTTTGAGGTGAGGTGGGTCAGGAGTGGAAGGTCGCTGGGGAGATAAATAGGTGAGAAAAGCCAACCCTTATTGAAGACAGTGTGAGGCTGTTCAAATACGGCATCTAAAGGTCATAGCAAACTTGGATTCAGGTAATCTTCAGGATCCAGAAATCCAATATGGCAGCTGAAACATCAGAGGATTTCAGAGAGCAAGTTGAGAATCATGGAGGGCAACTGAAGATCTGTTTACTCATGGCAAGGCCACCCATTGCAACTTATTCTCACTAGTTGTAAGAATAGGCCAAGGGTAGTTAAGTGAGATGAGTTGTAGTCAAGAGAACAGAGAAGCATAGCAACATATTTTGGGTCAGTATAGGAGGGTAGCTCAGAAGAGTATGAAAAGATTCTTTGGATTTAGGCCAGACACAGATATACTAGATCTTTATCTGATTGAAGACAGAGAACAAAGAACTTCTATTTTGGAAAAATGGTAGGCTAGAGACCCTAACATGTACCAGCCACAGAAAAGTTTAATAAATATAATAGTATAAGGTATAATTATCTATATGACATACATCAATAATAATAATATATCATCATATATTATTCTATATGATTATAATATATGTGAGTTATTCAATTATCTAGAGTTACATCAGTTGTAAAAAGTAAATGAAATATTCACAGACCCACTAAGAAACCAATGCTGAGACCAGAAAAGTAAGAGAGTTCTAATGCAGGCATTGTGTAAGACAGGAAGCCAGACTGGATATCCATCCATGTAGAGCTAGGATTCACAAGGGGTTACTCCTTTAGGAAAATGGTGAGCTAAAAGGGAGCCTGTCCAGCAATGGCAAGCACAGAGGAAACCTTGGCTCTGTATAGAGGTTAAAAAAAACAAAACACCAAAAATAATCCTCTAAGATTTCAAAACCCAAGTTGGGCCACACAAAGGGATTCGGGGCTAGAAATTACACTATCTATCTGACCCAGAAAACCTAGAGGAGAATTTCATTTAAGACGGACCCAGGTCTGTGATGTCCCTAGATACTTGGTAAAGATGATTGAAAATCCATCCAGAGAAACAACCCCTTCACCCAGGTCTCATGGAGCTCCCTCAGAGATAATGCCAACAAATATGAACTTACATGAACTGACAATCGAAAATCACAAAATCTACCAGAAGACAAGCACCCATTAAAAAGAGTCATCGGAAACAACAAACAATAGAACAAGACCCATAAAGTTTCAGATAGTGATATTATCAGATTCTAAATGAAAGATAGGTACCTTTAATATTTTTAAACAAATGAAGGAACTGAAGTTATGAATAAGGAGGAAGAGATTATCTAAAAACAGATAAAATGACTAGACAAATTTGAAAAAGAACTAAATAAAACTTTGAGTTGTGGTAATGGAATAATTGTTATTGGAAATTCAGTGAAGCTACAAGCACACAATCAACAAAATCCTAACTGTGGGGAATTGAATAGGACAAATGACCTGTTTCTTCAACAACTAAATGGAAAGGTGGAAAGCAAAGGAAATGGAAACTCCTATTGATTAAAAAAAAAAAAAAAGATGTGAAGGATCTCTACCAAATGCAATGTAAGGATCCTGATTCAAGTAAACCAATCTAAAATATTGTTTAAAAATATTTATAGAGAATTATTTGGAGGACAACAAATATTTATTTTCCGTTTATTTTGCTAAGACTTTGTCTTTAGACTTATATTGAGGGACAATGTAAGAAACAGTCATATAACAGCTATCCACAGTTTTTACTGTAAGAGTACCATCTGGGATAATGTCTACTACTTTATAATGTGGTCATAGTGAAGACCTACGGTAGGATTTTCTTTCAAGTCTCCAGAAAAACTGTGCTTCTCCTAACTGAGTCAATCTTGTCTCTAGGATACTACAACTCTTGAAACCATGCCTGTTTTTCTTTCTTACATTGGTCTTTAGGAAGCTCAAAATCAAATATTCAATCCACTTCAAGCAGCATCATGGAACCATATGGAATACATTCCTGTGAACTATTTTACCACAAACTAGCTCTATTTGTCTTACCCTGGATTCTTTTAACCATATAGTTTATACTTTGTATATTTTTTTATAATACACCTCAAGGTTTAAATAAAATTGTAAGCTACCTCAAATTCTTGGGTGTCTGCTCTAAAATGAGCCCAACTTTATATACGTTTTGGGGGGATGATTAGAGATGGTACATATAATGTGCGTGTCATATGGACACTCAACAGAAGTATTTCTGCATTTAGCTTTTCATCTCATTTAAGCTATAGCTCCTTAAAGTCACAAACGGCGTCTTTTTCAAGTTTATAACACACATAATGCCTTGCACACCTAAATGATCTGTTTAGGAGTAAGAGAACCAGAGCATCGTTAAGACCCCATACAATAATGTAATAATGCTCTAGGGTTTAATGACAGGAATGAATTCTAAGCCACATTCTTGTAAGCAAATGTTTGAATCTGTACACTAGATAGATTTTCATGACCTACTAAGACACAAAGTTCTGGAGACAGAGATAACTAATACTCTAACTAATACTAAAGATGAGTATTTGATAGGTTAATACATTGCATTCTACTACTGTTACTTAGTCATGGCAAACTCATTAGACTCCCCCTCTTTTTAAGTCTGTGCTCTGTCTCTGAAAGTTCAAACACTTTTATGTTTTTAATTTAGTATCTGACTCCATTTGAAATTCTATTTATCTCATTTTCTGTTTGTATTAGTGTAGTCTTAATAAGACTAGAGGCGAAACTGCAGAGACGCACGTTATGGGGTACTGGCAGTAGGAGTCTCAGTCCCGAGGAAGCCAGAGCTACGGTAGAAATGAGTGGTGGGATAAGCAGGGATGGTACAGGCTACCGAAAGCAACTGCAAAATCTCCACTTACATAGTTTCAAGGAATACTTTGTTATTCCCACTTTATAGGTCAAGAAATCAAGGCTGTCAGAAGTTATCTTCCTTGAGGGCCATAATTAGCAACTGACCAAACCGGAATTTGAAACTAGAGATATGTAATTTTAAAGCTTCTTCCATACTGCTCTGCAGTGGAGAGAAGCATCACCAAAAAAGTATACACAATGTGTATGGGAGTTTGGAGGGGAACAACATGAGTGAGGAAGAAAAGAAAAAAAGAAGCTGGTAGTAAAAGAAAGTGATGTTTATTGAGCAACTACTGTGAGCCAAGCACTTTTACATGCCTTATGTTATCAAAGTCATGGAAACACTTTACTTGGTAGGACCTTTTTGTCCACAGATAAGATGAGCCTCAGAAAAGTAAAGTGACACACCAGTAAATATATAACTAGGAATCATATCTATAACTTGTGACCCAAAGTCACAAAATCACTTGGGACTCCAAAGGCCTTGTCTCAAACTAAAAGTACTTTCAAGCTCCTATTTCTATTGAGTTTTGTTCCTATCTTATTTGACCAAATCTCAAGGACCAGGCCAGGAAAGGGCCAAGCCTGGATAATCAGAGAGGCCCTGTCCAGCAGGACAAGGGTGGCCAACCATCTTGGTTTCCCTAGGTCATGAAGGGTTTCTTAGGATACAAGACTTCCAGTGCTGAAACCGTGACAATTCTGGGCAGATACTGATAGGAAAATTCAGCGGCTCAGCCAAAAAGGATCCATTCACCATGAGATTAACAGTTCCATGCATAAGTGGCCTTAACATGGCAGCCAAGTAGCAGGGTTCCAGGCTGGAAGGGCAAATCCACTAGGGGACAGGAAAGAAGACAATGAGATGTGGTTGGGTTCTAGGGATTCAGGAGCCAGTCTTGTGAACACAGCTCATTTAAGGTGATATTTCTCTTACACTAGGCCAAGAATGCTTTCTAGGTATGAAATATTCTTATAGCACCAGAACTGCACTGACAAACATCTAACTTTACCGCCTTGTTTAAGACCAAGGTTTTTTCCCCAAGCTTTTTGCCCTACATCCATCTACGTAGCACAATTTTGAAATGGATGGTTTTGAATTCTGGCTTCTCTCTGTCAGTGTCTTTACCCCTCTGTTTTAGGCAACCAGCATTCTGAATTTCATCCATCTTATCAAAATCTGTAAAGGCTCTGCACTCAGTCATTGAATCCGCTAGTGTGAATAAAAGCCCAATGTCACTCATCATTCTACATCTCCAACTAAGGAATGACTTGCTTTCCTACTAGTGTGAAGAGTACATGGAATAGTTGTTGGAGGTGAGTGGGGAGGAGCAGATGGCTCTCCCTCACCTCTCCCGCCACCATATTACATGGAGTTGACAGAAGACAAGTAAATCAAATCCAGAATCCCAACCAACGGGTTGAAAAAATGGGGAAGGCTTATACTCTTTTGAAATTTTATTTACCTTTTTCCCCAAAATTATAATGATAAAAAATATTTAAAGCTATTTCCTTAGTCCAAGAGACATCTCTCTTTTAATAGTTCACTGAAAACATGCACTGCATTTTGCACCCTGAAGAAGACTGGAAGGAGCCCTTGCAGTAGAGCGCGTTAGGAAACAATCCTTCATCCCTTCGGAGCACGGAGGTGTTCAAGGCCCATTTCTCTACAGACAACAGTTTAAGGACAGAGTAAAGAGTAGTTTGAAAACTCTCTAATAACCATAGAGTACAACCTACCAAAAGCAGTTCTTCCCAGGTGTGGCTGGAAAATCATTCCAGTGAAGGAGTCAGGATGGCAGAAGAGGTTTGCAATTTTCTCAGTATAACTTTTTAAAACTTTTTATTGAAGCATTGTCTTTGCATAGAGAAGTACACAAATCATAAATACCCAGCTTATGTTTTTTTCAGAAACCAAACACATGCGTATAACCAGCACTCAGATCAAGAAATAATACATTACCGGTACTTCGTTACCCATCCAGAGATAAACTACGATCTTGACTTCTAAAACTAAAGCTTAGTTTTGCCTATTTCTGCAATGCACAGAAGTGAAATAATTCAATATGTGTTTTCCTCTAGCTGGCTTCTTTCACTCAATATTTCCCTTGTGAGATATTGTTGCACATGACACTAGATTATTTATTCTCATTGCTGTATAATCTGCCTTTGAATGGACATAATATAATTTATTTTCTATTCTATTGCTGATGGCCATTTGAGTGGCTTCTAGCTTGAGGCAAGTATAAATATCAGTCCTATGAACTTTCTTAGACACGTCTTTTGGTAAACATGTGTATACATTTCGGTCGGTTGTATATGCCTAGGGGTAAATTGTAGGGTCATGGGATATGCATGCAAATGTTTAACTTCAGTAGCTATTGCCAAATAGTTTTCAAAGCCTTACCCATCTGGGGGGAGTGCACAATTGCTAATGGAATCACAGATTTAGAAGAAATTCCAGAAATCCAGTGAGCACATTCCCTGATTTCTGGCTGACTTGCATTCCCATTGACTCCACTGACGACAAACTTCCTAATAAAGAAGGTACATAACCTCCTGTCCATATCCTTTTTACTCATCACAACTTGCTAAGAGCAGCCATGGAATGACCTCGGGATAAGAACCCTACCTTCAAATTTACAATCCCCCATAAATTTCTGACTCCAAACTGGCCAAGCATGGCAACAGTTTAGACCATACTTTCTAAATGCAAAGACCTGGATTGGGCTCAGTTACCTACTGGCAAGATATTCAGCTTCTCTGAGCCTCAGTTTCCTTATCTGTAAGTTGGCAATTATCATTTAAGGTGTTTGCCCAGGGCTTGTCAAAGAGATTATGTTAGTTACCTGGAGCTGCCGTAACAAGTACCACAAACTGGGTGGCCTAAAATAACCAAACTTTATTTTCTCACAGTTCTGGAGACCAGAAGTTGGAAACCAATAGGTCAGAAGAGGTGGTTCCTTCTGGGAGAATCTGTTCCACGCCTCTCTCCTAGCTGCTAGGCAACCCCTGGCATTCCTTGGCTTGCAGTTGCTTAATTCCAATCTCTGCCTACATTCTCACATGGCCTTCTTCCCTGCATCTGTCTCTGCGTGTCCACCCTAATCCAGTGTGACCTCATCTTTATCCAATTAATTACATCTGCAAAGATGCTACATCCAGATAAGGTCACATTCTGAGTTTCTGGGTTAGACATGAATTTGGGGAAGACACTATTCAACACAGTACAGGGGCATTCAATACATAGCAACTACAATTTTTATTTTACTGACCAATGGATGGATGGACCTCTCATTGATTAACTCAAATATTTACTGAGCGTCTATAATGTGTTATAATATAACACATTACATAGGTGTTATAGGTGCCAGCAGTGATACAGCCCTGCTTTCATGAAGGTTAAAAGATACACAGGACTATTAATAATCATAGAACTTGTCAGGTGGTGATGATAAGAAGAAAAGGAAGGCAGGAGCACCATATCTAAAAATTCTAACTTGGTTTCCTCCATTCTATTCTGTATGCGACCTTCTTCCCTGGGGCCGTGCCCTCGCAGCCTTTCGTTGTGTTCGTTGTAAAGGATGACACGAATTTTTCTACCTAAAAATGAGAAAACCCATTCCAGATCGCACTTTCCATTACAGTGGACAAATTAATCATGATTAGCCCTTGAATTGGAGACTTGTATAACTGAGGAAATCGTTCCAAATGAAAGAATAGCTCACAGGGTAGGAGGTAAATCGAATTCCACAAGTGATAATAAGAGAGAGCAAAAAGAGGGCAGTTATGTATCAGGCTGCATGAATCATTTACTATAAATCCAGATGTTTGCAAAATGAAAAACAGGCCAAGTCCGTGACCTCGTGAACTGATGTAAGAACTGGTTAAAATATGATGAGAGAATAAATATCACGGAATTTTTTTTAAGTCATGAAAAGGCCATTTACCTATCTATCACCTCAAAAACAGATAGGAGATACGAAAATATTTAAAATTTTATTTTGTGCTGCCATCAAACTACTTAAATTTTTTAGCAACCATAGTTTCAATTGTTATAAATCAGGAGCACAGTGTGAGTGGCTTGTTATATCATTGTGGAGAGAAAAACACTTTGTTAAGCTTGTTTCCAAGGAAATGAAACGCTTTTCAGACATGTCATTAATGCTCATAAAATCCCCCGGAGCCAAGTAGAGGGCAGATGTTATTTTTCAGAATGGTCACAGACCATCAATAGAAGGAAATCTCATTTAATTGTTTGAGTATTTATTTGCTTATTTATACTTCAAGGACCTAATTTAAGAAAGGAGACTGGGGTGATCTGTATTATTAAAACACATATCGAACAACATAGAAGGAACCTACACGTGAAAAAAATAATAAATGAAGTGCACATGGAGAATTAAGCTATCACAAACGTGGAGAATTAACCTATCACAAACAAGCAAAACACCAAGAAAGTGGAAACTGTCTGTCCTTGCAAATTCATGAAGCAAAGAATCCTGAACCCCCAAAGCCCCTCTTAAATTTGTACTAACCCAGAACTAACTTCCACACTGGCCCACCACGTTACCAGTGCCCAATATCCTGCGTCGACCTGCTGGAACCCCCTCTCCTGCACGTCACACTCCCAGTCGTATTTCCAAATCCCACCTGTTCTCTGTATCTTCCCTGAACTGTTCCACTTCCCCGGATGTTCTGCCGGATGTTTAAACCACTATTCCTATCTTCTTTCTATCCCTACCATTTTTCTGGGAAACGACATCCCCACCTACCATGCATTCCCACCTAGTCCTTTCTCCTCATTCTTCGTACTGAATCCACCTGCCTCCAATCTGCTTACCCTGCCTTTAGGGTTGCAAGAGTTTCCCCTCCCCATCCAAGAAAGGTAGAGATCATTCGGAAGCATAAAAGGCACCAACGACAGTCAGGTTGTCATGGCTTTTTCTGCCTATGGTGAGTGGAACTATGAAAAGGCCTGTGAAGCCTCAAAAGACGACTGAATCCTGCGGTGTGTTCCCTCACAGAATCCCTTGTTAACTAAACATTTATTGAGCAGAGTTGGGTGAGAAACTACCTTGACATAATGGTAGCCTCTAAGTACACTACCAGGCAAGCTCTCCCAGGGGTCCTGGAACAGAAAGGCTCTTAGACTATATTAATATGGTTCATTAAGTGAATTTAAAGCACAGAGCGAGAACCAAGGGAAAAAGATACGGTGTAAGTTATCACACTTAGGCTAGAGTGCAAACAGGTGGGGAGAAACTACAAGACCTAATTCTGGGTTCTGCCTTCCCTGTGGATGGCAATAGTGTGAGGAGGATCAGAGTTAGCATGGGCAAGAGGGCGCAGGAGGTGAAGGTGCCCGGACTCAAGGGCACATACTTGCTCTATCAGAATAATTCTATCTGGCCAGAGCTGTAGTTTGGCAATTAGTCTATTGAGCAGCCGCAGATTATATTTGAACTTTTTGAGTAGAGGACACACAGGCCAAAATAGGTGTGTCAGTGAATAGCCAAATTAAGCCCTCATAAATATTCAATGCCTTCCGTATGCTCAACATATCATGAATATTTAGTATCTACTTAGTCCACCCCTTTCTGTGCGCATTCACACAAATATGCTCTACTTAATTTATTTGTCTAATTGGTTACTCTATGCTTTACACATCTTAATGAGTTGCATCCATGCCCTTTGTTTTCTTCTATCACAGAACTGAACACTCTCGAACAATACAGCAAAAGCACTTTAAGAGCAGTTACTGTATATCCAGCTCTGGGGGCAGGAAGATCATGCACAGAGCAGGAAGTAAACGCACAGAGAGTGAGCGCTTGGGGACATGGGCAGCAAAGACACCCTGGAGGGATTGCTGTGTGTGGGACCTGCCCTGGAGATGCAGACGGTCTGGGCCTTCCAGACAGAGGAACGACGGACTGAGCAAAGGCACTGAGGAGTGACACTGAGTTGTGCCTGCAGCAAACTAGAGCATCAGGCGCAGAGTCCCAAACAGATACCAGGAAGCTGGGGCCGGAGAGGAGACGGCTGGCAGTAGGAAGAAGCTCTGAATCAAGCTGGAGTTGGATGTCACTGAAGAGAAGATGGGCAGCCGCCTGTGATAGCTATGTGCAAAGCAGGGCGGGAGGACCGGAGGGACAGGGTCCCAGCCAGGGCTACAGGATGGAGGCTCTGGGAACCGCCTGCCAGATTTTGAAGTGGGTAATATCAAACATGGTGCAGGTCAGGCAGGTAGGAGGCGCTGTGTCCAGGAGGCAGAAGAGCATGGTTTGGGGCAGCCCACCTCACCCCAGCCTCTCTGCTGCCACAGAGACTTGTGGGCTGTTTGTCAGAAATGTCTCAAAATAAATGAACTAATTTTCACTTCTTTCCTTTCCAGCAGCTGATGGACAACTTCACCCAGTGGAGGACAGTGTTCTACACTATGTCATTTCACATTCCCATTCCCATTTGGTTTCTTAGGGAACTGGGGTCAGACTCAGAACTCAGCTTTGACTTCACAAAGGGGGTCCTTTGCTCCACTCACTACAGCTATATAAACCCCCTTTTTGGGCCCCTTTTCAACCAGAGCTCATTAGGTTCTACTTATATTTGTGATAAAAGGATCAACATATCCCAATTTCTCTAAATATCCACTGATAGACTCATAAACTAACTAGTTTAACTCCTAATTCCCAACCTACAACCTGGAAGCAGAGGAGGAGCTGCAGAAAAGAAAGAAAATAAATGTTTGTGAATTACATATAGCATGCTTCCTAGTTCTTCAAGCCAGCTCAAATTTACAACGGGCTAATCAATTTTCTTATTCATTCACTCAACAAACATTCTTTGAGCCCCTAATGTGGGAGCAGCACACGTGTTTCACACAATGATTCACCATTAGGCCAGGCAGGATTCATACAACACACTTTAATTAAATCAGAGGTGGATGCCCCTTAAATTAATACAGCTTAAACCTTGGAGCACCTTCCTAGAAGAGATACTTTCCAAGACCCTGGCAGGGAACTTAGCAAAGAGCTCGCATAGTTGTGTTTTATGAAATGTGCAAATGTGTAATATTTTAACTGTAATTGGCGTAAGTCCATTATATATTTTCGTTTTGGCTTTCCTTCAGCCACACTTACCCTCAGTTTGGGTGTTTTAGGAGTGGCTACAGGCATTTGGGGGATCTAGCTAAGAAGTTAAAATGGGGGTACATTTCTGGTTCGCGGTTATTTCCCATGGATAGTTACATCATTACTAGCCATCCCAGTGTAGGACCTAATTCCAGGAATGCTCCTCTATCCATTATGCTGACTTGCTCTGCATCAAAACAATGGTACAGGGCCAGAGGTCATATCATAATCTGAATATGTCCTCTGAACCCCATATCCCAAGTATGTAATCAGAGAAACAAATTTGAAATGTAAGGAGCCAAAAGCCAGTCCATGGAAAATTTTTCAGACATCAGATGTGTAAAACTGGGTGCTTTGGTTGCGGAGGAGACATGGAAAGGCTCTTAAAACAAATTATTGGCCAGGTATGCCAGGCCTACCCACCAAGTGAAAAAAAAGAGAGAAGGAATTAAATGGAGAGGGGTGGAGAGAGAAAGGAAAAGAGGATTTTGCTCACCTGGAAGAATTTTATGCTTTTACTGAACCAAGTGGTATGTAGGGTTCTCTTTAGTCCTACGATAGGATTCTTGACACAAACTGATGTCTAGTAGTTGGAGCCACATGTTTACAAGGTGGTACCCCAGACTGTCAGGCCCTACCCTGGTCATTATTTGTATCTGTAGCTTTGAGTTATGTATACATATATTCTTCTGAACCCAGAAGAAAAGACTCTGGCCTCCATTCCAGAGTCATGTTGGCTGAATGCCATAGCTTACTTTCTAAGTGAGTCTTTACCAACAAAAGGTCTACCTCTGCCTTCCCCAGGACCATCTACCTTCCTATTCAGAATACATTAACACATGGTGCTCTCCACTCAGTCCTCGGCCCGGAAGTCCTCTCCATCAGAAGATAAACAGGGATACTGTTTGTCTTCTGATAAATACCAAGTGTTGTTTTCAGGCTCCTCTGGAAAGTTAAGTCCTTCTGTGCTCTCTGGGCTTCCAGAGAATTACCAGCCAACAGCTGCAGGCTCCCCACACTAATAATGGGAAAACGTTATTCATGCACCTATAATGTATTTGCTTCAGACATCTAAAAAAGCAGATATACTAGAAATGTTTGTAATAATGAGTGGGAAGTACAGTCTAAGATATTCAAGACATAAAAAGCATGAATCCCCACAGTATCTGTAGCTTATTGTCCTAGGTGGATGAAGATACTTGATAGAGTTTCTTCCCATTCTGATGGACAGTGCTAGTCAGGCAGTTCTTTGCACAAACATCAGTGTCATTTAGGATGGGATGTTTTCGGCAGAAAGCCTGATTCACCTAGCTTAAATGATAAGGAATTAATATTCTCAAATGACAAGAAGTCAGAGGTAGGGTCTTTCTAGGGCTGGTTAATTCAGCAGCTCAACAATCTTTTCCACTCCACCATCACCAATGCATGTGTTCCCTTCCAGGTTACCCCCCCTCATGGTGCCAAGATGCCACTGCAGCTTCAGATAACACAAGTTGAAAGCATTGTCTGGAAGGCCAAAGAGGTCAGCCTCCTCGCACTTATGGCTTTTTCTAATGTCAGGTTTGTGGATATATGAGCTACAAGATGTAAAATTCAACAGTTTTAAGTGTACAACCTGATAAGTTTGACAATCGTATACAGTCATATAACAACCAATGCGTAGAACATTTCCATCATGCCAGAAAGTTCCATCATGCCTGTTTGCAGTCAATCTCCTCCCTCAATCCAGCACCTCACAACCACTAATCTGATTTCTGTCCTTATAATTTGCCTTTGCAAGAATACAAAAATACAGATTCAAAGGAGTACATGCACCCCAATGTTTATAGCAACATTATCAACAATAGCCACACTGTGGAAAGAGTCCAAATGTCCATTATTGATGAGTGGATAAAGAAGATGTGGTATGTATGTACATATGTATGTATATATGTGTGTGCCTATATATATATGTATATATATTTATACATATATATATAATGAAATATTACTCAGCCATCAAAAAGAAATAAAATCTTGCCATTTGCAACAATGTGGATGAAGCTAGAGTGTATTATGCTAAGTAAAATAAATCAGTCAGAGAAAGAAAAATATCATGATTTCACTCATATGTACAGTTTAAGAAACAAAACAGATGAACATACAGGAGGAAAGGAAAAAGAGAGTGGAACAAACCATAACAGACTCTTAAAGAGAGAGAACAAATTCAGAGTTGATGGAGGGAGGGAGGTGAAGGACGGGCTAGATGGGTGATGGGTATTAGGAGGGTACTTGTTATGATGAACACTGGGTGTTGTATGTAAGTGATGAATCACTGAATTCTATTCCTGAAACCAATATTGCAATAGATGTTAACTAATTAGAATTTAAATAAAATCTGAAAAGGAAAAACATAATAATAATTTGCCTTTGCAAGGATCTCATACAAATGGAATCATACATTAGAGCAGCCATTTGTGTCTGGCTTTTTTCACTAAGCACAACGCATATGAGCTCCATCCATATTGTTGCATATATCAGTGATTTGTTCTGTTTTACTGCTGAGTGGTATTCCATTGTATAGATATACCATAATTTGTCTATCCATTCACCAGTTAACAGACATTTGGGCTATTTCCAGTTTTAACTATCATGAATAAAGACAAATCTTTATATAGATGTATGTTTTCATTTCTCTCAAGTAAATTCTTAGAAGTGGGATTGCTGAGTTGAAATGTTAGCACACACTGCTTTTTAAGAACAATAAAACTTTTCCCAGAAGTTTCCCAGAAGTATGTCTTATTGGTTAGACATGACATTGAGTCACATGCCCCTTCCTGAACCAATCTCTGGCAGAAAGAACAGAAAGAAACTCATCAAAATCCACTTCTATGGCTATAGGGAAAGGAAAATCTCCCCTAACCACATAGTTTCCCATGGAAACAAAATCCGGGCTCTTCCAATGGGAGAGAAGAGAAAAATAGGTTTAGGCAGGTCACCAATGGTGACCCACCCAGGAACCACCCTACCTCTGGACTTCTTATATTAGACAATTAGTTTCTTATTTTGTAAGCCTCTTGAATCAGATTTTCTGCTAAAAGCAACCTAGTTGGCTTTCGTGTGACTGCCTGTAGCAGTTATACAATCAGAAAGGACTGTCATGACTTGTACCTCACAATCCTAGGATCCTGCCCACAGCTGATTAGACTATACGCTGGTCAGCGGACCATATGGCTCATTGGAGCATTCCACTCTAGCTTTGGCTGAACTAATCACATGGTCTCTGGGAGCATTTAAGCTCAGGACAGAGGGAAAGAGGCAGTAAGTAGAAGAATGGCAGCAGAATCAGGAGACCAACGCAGAGAAAGCTAGAAGAAGGCATGAGGGAAGGAGGGTAGAGGGAAGCCATGTCAGAGTGAGGAAGTGGTCCAGAGTAACGAACGAGAGCAGCAGAAGCAGAGATCAGCAGGCTCATCTGTAGGACCCATTCATCGGGTTGGGGAGCACTGGCCAGCTCTTCCAGGAGAGGGGAAGAGGCCCACTGCCATAGCTACCATGTACCTGGAAGAGCCCTCTGGTTTTGCAGACACTGCTGAGATGATTGCCAATTTCTTTGGTTTCCCCAGGTGTCCATGTACAGAAGCTGCCACCTGAGATTACCTGAGGTAACAGAACTGATTCTGTCCTTTGCCCCCAGAGCTTGCTCACTTTGTAATCTCCTTCTTTTTTAAATTTTTTAAAATGTTTTATTTATTTTCGAGAGAGAGAGAGTATGAGTATGGGAGGGGCAGAGAGAGAGGGAGACAGAATCCACAAAGCAGGCTCCAGGCTCTAAGCTGTCCGCACAGAGCCTGATGCAGGGCTCAAAGCCATGAACCACGAGATCATGACCTGAGCCAAAGTCAGATGCTTAACTGACTGAGCCACCCAGGCACCCCTCACTTCATAATCTTCTAATCACAATGCGCCTAAATGTGTTCCTGAAGACCAAAGTTTACAATGAAAACTTGGCCACAAATACAACAATGACTACGCCCCTCCTGAGCACTGTCAGCTCCCTGAGAGAGGCCGAGATCAGTGCATGTGACAATACAAACCAGAGATCCCTGAGGCCTAACTCTGAGCTGGGCACTGTATTAAGGTCACCATACAGGTTAACTCATCGAATCCTAAAAACACTATGACCTAGGTGGTATGCTTTTCTCCATTTTACAAATGAGGAAACTGAGGCCTAAGCAATTTGCCCAACCTTCAAAGCCAGGGAATGCCAGAGTCATTTCCTGGGGTGAACGACTTCCACTATCAGCCTATGACCAGGGGGCTGTGATGGGGACACAGCATGGAGAAGTACCTGGAAAAGCAAAAGAGCATCTCAGTCCCACTGGAAGCTGAGGAGGACAACTAGTTTGTAAGGAACCCCAAAAGCTCATCAGGAGTCCAAACTATACTACATGCGCACGCATTTCAAACCCTCCAGCCCAAGAAAAATGTCTCCCACTTCAGAATTCTGGCCCAGGGAGTGAATTGGACCTCAGGCCAAGAGGAAGCAAGTAATTTAGACTCGAGAACTTGTTCTCCAAGGCTTCGTGACTCAAAGTGTGGACTGCGGCCCAGCAGCACCGGCATCAGCTAGACGCTTACTCAATGCACAACATCTCAGGCCCACTGGAGACAGGGTGAATTCTCATGTGCATTTGACAAGCCCCACAGGCGATACATACGTACTTAAGATTCTGAGATGCCCTGTTCTAAAGAGACCTGGGGTCTTAGGAACAAGGGATAGAGGCTGAGAAGAGAAAGGGAGCCAGACCCTCTCTTAGTTTGCCCTAGTCCAAACCTAACCGGCCGGTATATTTTTCAGACCTTGTATTTAATGATGTCAGGATGTATCCACCTCTGCACTGTGGGGTTTGGTATTTTGAATGCCCACTTAACAACAAAAACAGGAATTGTTTTTTTCCTTATGAATTGCTTTCCTGAATCTCTTATACGTGCCTCATCTATTCTCTCTGGCTATGTGTGTTTTTGTGTGTGGAAAAAGCAGAGCTTAAATGTCAGAGGGAAGGTATCGGATTCCCTATCCTCTTGCCAACCAAGAGCACATTTACTAGTCTCTTCCCTCCATTAAACGTTAAATGATGTTTATGAAGCACCCACACGGGCCTGGAGCTTTTCTCGGTGCTTGGGGTTGCCAGGTGGCCAACATAATGGCATTACCCTTTATTTGAACTTTCTACTCCGGTGTTCTTGGAGGCTCTGTAGGAACATGAACAGCCTCATATTTAAAGTCAGAACCAAGACAGGAGATATATACAACACATGAGACATAGTCTCTGATTCTTAATCAGATAAATCAGGAAGCTATGATGGGTCAGTTTCATCTGATCTCAGGTCTCCCATCAGCCCTGTCCAAGAGCTGTCCTCAACTCTTCTGGCCATCATCCACCCTAGCTGAACGCTGCCAGCTCCTCACTGTTCAGGGAAAAACTGGACAACCCAGGAAGCGCCAAAAAGAGTATCAAAATAGGCCAACTTTTCCTATTAAAATCGCAAAGATGGGGTCACCTGGGTGGCTCAGTCAGTTAAGCATTCGACTCTTGATCTCAGCTCAGGTCATGATCTCGCCGTTCATGAGATCGAGCCCTGCGTTGGGCTCTGTGCTGACAGCACAGAGCCTGCTTGGGATTCTCTTCTCTCTCCCTTTCTCTCTGTCCCTCCCCTCCTCATGCTCTCTCTCAAAATAAATAAATAAACATTAAAAAAAAAATCTCAAAGACGGAGTGACCAGATTCACCAACTCCATATTGGGGTTCATGATTTTACAATGAGAAAATACATTTCAAGGCAGAGCCGGCCTGGAAAAATCTAGATCATACAGTCACTACAACTGCAAACTAGACAAGTATAAAAATGGGCATTTTATCCTAACGCATGAGGAAAGGAGATAGGCTTTTTTAAAGATGAACTGCATCCTTTCTTTTGCGTCTGAACCTGAGATCTTTCAACATCTTGTTCTGGTTATCGACCCCTATGTAAACTCAGGGTAGGTAATTATCCTCCTCTGTCACCAGGAATTGAGATATATAATATATAAAGGTAGACTGTTACATCCTCCTACTCTAAAAATCCCTTTAGTAAACTAAGCGTCCACTCCAGAAAAAGCACACAGAGAGTCTTTCCCAGAAACTCATCTGCAGAGAAGGCAGGAAGGAGGAGGAGGGGGAAAGCTGAAGGCTTGTGGACCCCCAGCCTCTTGCCCTCCTCTCTCGGAATCTGTGGCTTGAGTGCAGGGAAATGCTTTCAGGCCAGTAATGACGAATCCGACGCCACTGCGACGAGATTTGCAGGTGTGAGTGGGAGGCTGCTGGGCAAACCCAGATGAATGGGAACATGGGGACAAGAGGATTTCTGGGACACGGGCAGAAGTAAAAGTTGTGCTTGAATGAGCAGAAACAGGACTGATGCCTTTCCCTGAGGGAGAGTGGATGGGTCACCCCAAGAGGCAATGTAGAGAGAGCTCTGAGCCACACAACCCTAGTGCCGCTGTCATGGAAGGATGCAACCGGATGGGAGGCTGCCTCATCAGACAAAAACGGATGTCTGATGACTTGAAAAGTCTGCCAAGCCCATATGCACTAACTCCACAGCCGCCCAGGAAAGGAAGCAGTCTTGATACATCAACCCTCAGGAAAGCAAATGAACGGATAAGCCAAGGGTACAAATGCTTGCCACATAGTAAGTAGTAACTGAATGAATGAAGGGATGAATCAGCCAATGTAAGTTTCAGAGCCAATCATTTGGTGCAAGAACTGTACCTATTCATTCATTCATTTATTCAGCACATACATTTTGAGTGTCCATTTTATGCCTTGAACTAGGCATCAGTGAACAAAGTAGAACAAAACGTCTGCCCTCCAGAACTTCTAGTGGGGAGACACGGACGAATAAATACATAAGCAAACAGATAGTAAGATAATTGATAATCAATGGCAAGGGCTACAGAGAAACTAAAATGCAGTGTTAGACTTCAGCAGAGCTCAGCAAACTTTTTCTTCAAAGGGCCAGAGAAAAATATCTTAGGTTTTGTGAGCCGAAGATTGTCTATTGCGACAACTCGACTCTGCCACTGTAGCATGAAGGTGGCTATGGACAATCTGTAAATGAACGGGCCTGGCCGTGTTCAAATAAAACTTTATCTATTTACAGACACTGAAATTCACATTTCATACAATTTTTATATCACAAAATATTAATCTTCTCTTGCTTTTTTCAACCATTTAAAAAAATGTAAAAGCCATGCGTAGCTCTGAGGCCATACAAACCCAGGTTGGTGGCCACCTCTGGCTCCCAGGGCATAGTTTGCAGACCCCTGGAATAAAGTGACAGGGCAGAGAGAAGTGAAGCTCCATGTGGAAAGTGATATTTGAGCTAAGTCTAAAATGAGAATAAAGAACCAGTCAGGCAAAGAGAGGAGGGAAGAACATTCCAGGCACAGGGAGGAGTGGTGCAAAGGCCTTAGAGAAGGAATGAACTTGATGTGCTCAAGAAACACAAAGTTGATCCTAGTGGCTAGTATACAGTGAGTGAGAGAGAAAGTTGCAGGAGATGAGTGCTTCTTGAGGCACGTGGTCTCGAAATCAGCTTTTAACAATAAAAAATATATATATCCACAGTGCTATGCACCATAGACAGTTGTTGAATGGTTGTGGGGGGAAATGGGTCTAGAAGCTCCTGTGTTCTCACTAGGTCCTGGTCTCGAGATGCAAGGATGAATACAACCCTGGTCTCTGTTCTTAGCAGCCAGGTGTGAAGCTTCCTCTATGAGAAGCAGACACTGTGCACTTTGATGGATGGGCATGTCTTTGGACAAAACGGATTCTGACTTTCCTGGCCCTGGTTTCTCATCTGCAGATTTCTTTATTGCTCAAGATTAGTCCTTCTTAAACTACAGCATCCTTCTGGAAAAACTGTGGGAGAAGCAGCTCATGAAATAAGATTTTGTTTGTTTTGTTGTAACGCATAATGGCTACTTCAGGGTTTACAGCTTGAGGAGTGTTATAGATGGTTTGATTCCTGGATTTTCACCAACATTGGTCAGTCTGGTGCCTTTCACATGACTGTTTCGATATAATCTCATAAGATCCACATTATCAGAAGTCTTCTGGAATTCTGTGTTCAGAGAAAATGAACAACTCCATCCATCAACCACACACCAAGACAACTATGGCTACTACCAAAATCGAAGTGAGGCAGGTTCCTGGAAGCCCCTGCTATACCCTCTTCATCCCCTATACTTAGGGATAGAGCAGGAGGGGATGTTGGAGGGAATCAGCCAGGCTCAGGTGAAAGGAATTTGTCTTTGTAGCATATTGTTCTGATTCTTGGGCTTCTGGTTCCTACAGCCTTTGGACCGGAGTCAATTCCTGTTCTTGTGGAAACTACCCCGGTCTATATTTTACCCCTTCATATGTGGATTTTTACTTTGTCGAATAACATTTCTTGCACAGAATTAAGGCACAGAATAGCATCTCGACCCTTCAGATCCCCAATTGGGGGGCAAAGCAACTCAGCAGTTTTCAAGCCCTGGCAGCATCAAAAGAGCATCTGCAATCAATTACCACCTTTCCCCCCCTGTTTCTCACCATCCTTTGCTTAAAAATGGCTAACTTATTTTTTTCTCTCATATCCTTGTAAAAACACATGCACACACCAACACACACATGTGCTCCCAGGCTGAAATCACAAGTGCCAAAGCTCTGCCTGGAGAGAACGTTTATGACTGGGTTATACATCCCCGAAAATAGGGGTTTATAATGGAAATACTGACAGATCATTAACTATAATAGCATAAACCAAGGCGCAGAATTTTCACGTTGTCTCCTTTTTGTTTGTGTCAGCAGGATTTCCAGACCAGGATCTGGTTGTGGCTCATGAACTATACCCTCATACGTGAGGCCAGTTTGAGGACAAGAGGACAACCCAGAGAAAACGGCTCAGGACACGCAGAGTCCAAGATACTCTGGGATGTTTGGCTTTAGTAATGATCACGGGAGTCTCGGCATGGAGAAGACACCATCCGGTCCAGAAGCTTAAATCCCTGTCAGCTATTCATCTCAGATGATGGATTTCTCCTTGCCCCAAGTGCGACTTTTACTGATACAAAGCAACGAACTAGCAGTTGATAGATCAGAAGTATTCCCTACCAGGGCTCAGTCCTGGGTCTGGTGCCCTCCCACAAGGACGACAATCCACTAATTCATCTCCCAGGCTTAGAACATTGCCTGACATATAGTAAAAGCCCAATACGTAGTTGGTGCTGCACACATAGCTGGGTGGATCAGCGAGCTAAGGAAGGAATTAACAAACAGATCTCTATTGCCTTTAGGTTTCTCGTTCGTGGTGCAACAAGATC
Source organism: Paguma larvata (assembly GCA_030068075.1). NCBI lineage: Eukaryota > Metazoa > Chordata > Mammalia > Carnivora > Viverridae > Paguma > Paguma larvata. The sequence goes on from CM057827.1 coordinate 4,627,806, forward strand.
AGTTGTTCTCAACTCTGGTTGCACGTTGAAATAACCTTGAACCTCCTTATGAAAAGTACTAACGCCCAGATCCTTCTACTCAACACCACATAAGGCAGTATCTCTAGACAACAGTTTGGGTGTCAACAGTTTGAAAAACTCCCCAGGAGCTTCTAAAGTAGATTGGATGATTCTAAAATCCCTTTCTGGGTTTAGAATTCTGTAGATTTTAACTAATCTGAGTCTGAAAATTCAAGGACTGGAATTTGTTTTTCCCCAGCTCCAAGAGATTAGAAGAAGGAGAGTGAAACGACATCGAGAAATTATATTTAGGAATTAATGACCATTTATTGGCTTCCTTGGTGCCTAGTACTGTGCATTGGATATCATTATCTCTAATCCCTCAGACAGGTGACTTATCCCATTATCTCTGTTTTTCAGATGAGAAACCTGGGGCTCCAAGAAATGAGTTATCCAAGGAAGGGTAAAAGAGTTATCCAGAGAAAGGCAGACCTCCTGAGCTGTCACAGGGCGTGGCCAGTCGACTCCTTTTCAGAATTCAATGGCGTTCGGCATGGGGCAGATACTGTGTTCAGGCAGAGCGGAAGAAGAGAGAGAAGTGAGAACTTCAGAAGGCACCACATGAAACTGTGAGGTTTAGGGAGGAGGAATTCCCTCCCAACCCTGCTCCTCTCCAACTTGAAAAAGGACAATCCTGCCTCTCCCCCAGGCCCGGGCCAGCTGTCAGAGATGAGCTCTGATAAAGGCCCTGGGCCTCCTCCTTGAATTCCTTTGTTCCAGAACCTATCCCATTAGAAAAAGGTCACACATCTTTGGCCCCTTTTAATTTCAGGGGTGGAGAGGTAAAAGCCCAGTCGGGGAAACATGTGCAATTATGAGCAATTACTTAAACGGCTTTCAGACAAGCCTTGGCCCTCCACCAGCAGGCAGAAGGGCCGGCGTCTGGGTTTTGTAGGCCAGGAGAGAGGGTAAGGAGGTGGGGGTGTGGGGGAGGGGGGAGGGGAGACAGCAAAGGCTTTTGTCACTAGGCTACAAAAAAACAACAAAAAAAAAGAAAAAGCCATCGGTATTTCCTGCCACTGGACTAGCTGACACTAACCAGCCCCAAGCAGGGGAACTATTCACTTAAAAGTCATCGTTTCCTTCACTTATCTGGCTCTAAAGAAACAAATCTATTAGCAGCAAGAAATCACTCCAACGGCTTTAACTAAGTGCTTCTCCTGCTGAAAATGCCAAAGTCCTGCCTTCAGCTCCCACTAGCCAACCCCCGGCCTCTGCTCCTCCCGGGCAGCAGCTCCGAGCTGGGGAGCTGGCCCGTGTCAGGGTGTCTCTGGCCACTACAGATAACAAGGGCCATTACATTCCAAATCCTTCCCCAACCTCCTCCCCTCCCTTCCGCCAAAATCCCAAACCCAATTTCTCCCTGGCAGATCAAAGGCTGCCTGAGCTACAGGAGAGCTCACTCGATCAATAAACTCTTGACACAGGAATAAACAGAATGATCCAAAATTTTCCTTCAGGATTTATTTGGTCCGTAGAAGAGCAGTGCATTGCTATGCCTTTCCTTTTGAGAATCATGACGATTTGGTGTGGAGTTCAAAATAGTTTGCTCTCTGAATTAAAAAACAAAAATGTCCAAATAGCTCCAAGAACACTTTTCTAGCATTTGTTGGTCTTAAAACACACAAACGGTAAGAGGAAGCTTAGCGGTATAATTGGACGTTTAGGATCTTCCAAAAGCAACTTTCCTTCCATTCCAACTAAGTTTACGAGAGTTACTAAAGAGCTACATATGCAGCTAGATCTAATTTTAACAACTCATTGGCAATTTAGGACATATAATAAAAATGTATACGCTTCTCTCACTGTTCATCCTGAAGACTTCACAAGTACTACACAGAAAACGATCTGAAACTATGGACAACAAACGAAACAAAAAAAAATTACACAAGTACAACAAACAAACAAAGAAATTAAATCCAGGACACCGTGCATTTGGGACATATCAATTGTTTTTATAAACCTATGAGAATACTCTTTAAAAAATCAATTCCATTGGTTCCTATCTCACTTTATGACTGTTGCTTTGATCCCTAAATCCTTAATCCATGAAATTAGAGGAGAGAAAATATAGAGAACTAAATTGCTAAAATAGTCCACAGGACTCATTCTGGGATATAGCCACTTAGATTGTACCATTAATTAAGATGTTACGGTTACTCGCACATGCCTTCATGTATATCACATACATATTAAATTTTAGAAATAAATTCTTGCATATTCCTCCTTTATATCATATATAAATGTATATTTAAATCAATTTGAGCTTTTCATTAGTTAGTACGGGCAATGCACAACAAAGATCACAGATGCATATTAAACCACTTGGATTCAGGATCTAGATAAGAAAAACCAAAGTGGATCAGTGACATAGGCCAGAAAATGAGGAAAAGGTGGGAAAATGGTGTCTCCTGACACAATGAGAGTTACAGCGTAAGCCCGGAAAATAAACCATAGGGTGTGTCGTCTTTACATTTGTAGCCTCCGGGAAGAATACAGACCCCTTGCCAAGCTCTTTTGTATATTTCTTCCTAAAGCATGACTTAATATTGATAGCTACCCTTTATCAAGAGCTCGCATTTACCAGGCGTGGAGCGAAGCACTTGATAAGCTTTATAGTATTTCCTTTAGTTCTCACAAGAGTCCTATGAAATAGGTACCATTTAACAGATGAGGTAAGTGGTCCTAAAGAGGTTCATTCCTAAGGTCATGTGGAAGTACCTGGAAATGTTGGGATTTGAATGGAGGCATCTAAGTTCCCAGCACAGACCAAGATGTCTGTGACTTCCCTACCGGCCCACCACTTGTAATTTCAACCAAGAGGCAATAGTCTCTCCTATAATATCTTTTCCCAGTCTTCTCCATCCAAGCTTTCATAGGACTTTCGCGATTCGTATTATTTATGCATATGTTTGCATTGCCTATCTCCAATTATATTTTCATTAAAACAGTTTCCCCTCATTCTTGCATTTCTGTTAATTAAGTCAGGAGAAAATCAGTACGTCATGGAGGGGAACATGGACCATAAAGTGCATTGGCAAGGGCCTAGAAGTAGGCCCACAAATTCCTTGTGCCTTCCTCCTGAGTCTTGTGACTCTCAGGAAACATATCTTTTATATTAATTTCCTTAGTGTTCAAGAGCAACATTTGAAGGAAGCCTGGCATGACTTATTGACATCTGTCCCCCAGCAGGAGTATACGCATTTTTCTCCCTTCCTTCCTCCTCTTAACACAATGATTTATATCAATCCTTAAGAAGGGTAGGCAGGAAACCTTCTGTTGTATCAAGGTAAGGTGCCATTGTCTTCTGACCCTGTGTTCAGTGACTACTTTGCCAGTCCTCTCACGTAGTTCACCACAAAAGTTCAGGGTCAAACAGCCTTTGGATGCACATAAGCCACACCTCTAGGCAAACTCACCTGGAATGGCCAGAACACAGAACGTGGCACCCTTGGCCTGAGGTTGAATGATCAGCACCCCTGATCCACATTGTGGGGAAAAGTCTCTGAGCCAAACCATACAAAGCCAAAGTGGTGGAGGAAAAGAAAAGCTCAAGCAGCCAAAAGGCAACTTTTTTCCTCTGTCAAGGAAATCAGCCACATAGGACCAAAGGGAGGGAGCAGGGCAGGGGCGGGAAGCTCCGGTGGTAACCATGGCGTATAACGGCCTCACAGGACCACTCACCTTGATGAATGTGTTCTGGGGACTTGTCTTGGTGCTTTGGTTCATCCCTAAAGAGCAATCATCACCCTGTTGGCGACCTTTTCAGTTTGCTGGTATCTCTTTTGGCTGATTGCAGCTCTGGCCCAAGTCAACCCTCTCTTTGAACCACAGCTATGAAATGAAACTATCCAGTATCTCAAGTAACATTCACCTAAGGAAGAAGATCTACTCTCTGCTCAGGCGCTGAGGTCATGGAGAGCATTCCTCTACATGTAAAATCATCTCCAAACCCAGACTCCCTTCCTTGACTAACAAACCTTGTTCGGCCATCAGCTGCTGTAAGCATTCCAATTACATCTGAATATCTTATCCTACAATGCAGAATGCAGCATTTTTTTCCTACCACTTTTTTATACTTAGATAAATTACGTGCCGGCTTACCCGAAACTGTGCCAACTCCCAGTGGGTGGACAGAGTGTCTCAGCAAACAGAGGGAGAACTAACTTGTCCAGCTAGTGAGCCTGCACGAAGAGTAACATTTCTTAGAATACGACTTTCCATGGGATTTCTCAAATATCAGAGGCTTTTGCTGACAGACAGAAGTCTCAGCTCAAAACGTCTCTCTGGAGACCACAGTGAGGCAATTACCCACTCTCCCACATGGCTGTGGTCACAATAGATCGTCCCTGTCCACTGACATACTATCACCTGTGCTCCTCATGGCCAAAGGCACACATGCCTAAAATGGATAAATGAATTCTTGGCCTTGAAACAGAACGAAAAAAGCCAACCACCAGCGTCTGATCCCACCACCTTTCCCTCGTGAGCACCATGCTTTCCCCAACAGGGTTAAGTTGCTGTATGCTATGTGGTCTTGTCACCTAGCATGAAACCATCAAGCATGCAAGCCCTGGCTAGGCAAGAAAAGTCTGGAGAAAATTAAGGCTTAAAGACTGCCTACACATCTATTTCTAGGAATTAGAATACTTTCATCCAGTATGTTCCTATTTTCAAAAATATCAAAATTGCTACAGAATGAAAACAGTTAACTCTAAGCCTTTCATAGACTATACATATAATAGGTAGATATTTTGTATATATGACGTAATTACAGTATTATATATATTAAATTGTTACTTATATATTATTAATTATATATACATTAAATATATATATAATTTTACAACCTTGAGGGGAAACTGAAATAATAGATAGGTAGATTTATATATATTTATGAGTATATATTTATATATAATTTATATATGTGTTAATGTATTTTTATATGTTATTATTTTATATATACACATACATATAAAATATATATTTATATATGAAACATATATAAAATTTTACAATCTTCTTGAGGAGAAATTGAAATAAGGTGTTTCAGAAGCTTTCCAGTGGCTCCATTGCACTCAGGTGCACCAGGAAGACTGGTGAAATGAGGATATTTTGTTTATTTGTTTTCTGAAGTAAAATTACCACCGAGATTGTAGTGGTCTTTTTCCAGTGAGTCCCCTTTTTATTTAACCTCTTGGTCTTTCACTTTATTGGGTGCCTAGGGCACAAGGAGTCCACCCACCTACAGTAGAAGCCTCTGCTTGGGTAACTTAAGTGGAGTCTGATAGTGGAGCGATTTGCTGCAAGGAACCCCTTTCTGCTTTCTAATCCTTCGTTCCTCGTCTTAGTCTTCTCCCCAAGACTCATCTGCACCACTCTCCCTTTCCCTCACTACATTCTTCATGGGATGATCTTCTTTTCCAAACACACCAAGCTCCTTCTTGCCCACAGGTGCTTGAATTTGCTTGTTCAAGTTACTAGAAGACTCTTCCCTGTGTCCTTCTCACCTTTCATTTCTTACCTCAATAATCGCTGGATCTGAGACACTTCCTTGACCTCCCCAGCTGAATCAGTCCTCCACCTCCATCTGGTTACTGTCCATTATGTCCCCCTAAGACTTTTCTTTAGAGTACTTATGTTCATCAAAAAATCTTTTGTGTGTATTTATTCATGGTTAGCTCTCTTCTTCCTCTAGAATATAAGTTGTAGGAAGGGGAAACTTCAAATTTTTGCACTCTCAAACACCCAGGACCTAGGCAATACATGGCAGACAGCAGAAGCTAAAGAAATGGATGAATGAATGAATGAATGAATGAATGAATGAATTGTCCAGTGTCCCTCAATGGAAAGGCAGAACCTCTCCAGAGAAACCAACAAATATCTACCTTGTTATTTAGGGAGTTCGAGAGGCATTAACAACTTCAAACACCCTGACACTCTGCTCGATGTCCAGGTATCACGAGAACCCACCTGACTTTCAGGGTTTCCTCTAGTTTCCAAACACAAAATTGCTTACATATTAAAATGCTTAGATATATTTAGCATCTAGATAATGATAGTAGTTACCATTTAGTGAGTATCGTCCTGCCAAGAATGTGTGTAACACATTCTCTCACTAGTCTACAGAAAAACGGGATGAGATAGGAATATTATGTCTACTTCACAGATGAGGAGATTGAGTCTCAAGCGATTTGCAAAAACACATGGAACAAATAAGGATTAGAGCTGGTATTGAACCTTGTCTGTCTCACCCATCTTGAAGGCTCATGCTTTGAACTACTTCTTTGTCTTGAGGAGCCAAAACACCAATATAGTAAAGATAGTCATCTCATAGTGCACATACCTATGATACCCTTGCAAGGTTTGAAGGTATTCGTGTAACCTTATTTAGAGCAATGGTCTTCCAATCATTTTTTGTGGCCATTGTAGACAATGCTTATTTGCAAGATAGAAATACAACTACTTCAGGTGTTTTGTGAGTTTTTCTAGGTTTTCAAATACTACTCCCATCAACTCCAAGTAAGCAGAATTACTTGAGGTTTAGCACCTGTAGAAACTGCTGCTCTTTGTTCCAAGCAACAAACATCTTCTATTCATGGAGGATATAAACTGAGTTCCTCCTTCTTTAGTCGTAAGCTTCTACCAAAAGTAATGTGTAAGACTGAAAAAAAAAAAAAACAAATGTTCCTAAGAGTAAAACTTTCTACAGAAGTTCATAGTGCCTAAGTTTTCTATAATAACAGCTATCTCATCATCAACACTGCTCAAACAAAGCTATAAAAGCCATTAGGATAGGGGCACCTAAGTGGCACAGTCAGTTAAGCATCTGACTTTTGATCTTGGCTCAGGTCATGATCTCACAGTTCATGAGTTTGAGCCCCATGTTGGGCTCTGTGATGATGGTGCAGAGCCTGCTTGGTTTTCTGTCTCTCCTCTCTCTCCCCCTTCCCCACATGCTCACTCGCTCTCTCTCTCTCTCTCTCTTTCTCAAAATAAATAAATAAATAAATAAATTAGGATAATATTTCAGAGAAAAACAGAGAAGGTAACAACTTACTGTCTTCAAAGTCTCAGATGGTTATTTCTCTTTCATTCTGATACCTAAGTTTTCTTGCTCTCTCAATCTGTCCACCATATAGCTCACTCTGAGTCTCATTCTTCTCCTTTCTTTCTTCCTAGGCCTCATCACAAGAGTATCTACCTATTAAGCTTTCGTCCCTTCCACCCACTTTTTGATTTCCCTCCACCCCCGCAAATTTCTACATGAAGTTTACCAGCTCCTCCCTTAATTTTTTTTCTTCTGCGAGATGAGCTTCCAAGTTCTTACTCCCTTCTGCTTGACTTCGTATGAAAATGCAAGTGTTTGAGATTTACAACTCTGCTTAGCAGGCTCTCTTTCCATCTCTTCCAGGGCTTGACGACGGAGCTAAAAATCCCCCAGCTGAAATAGCAAAGACATATCTTTGAAGACATATCCAAATCTCCCAGTTCAATCCAAAAAGCAACAGCTTTCAAACTTGTTACATTATGGTGGGAAAGGAGTTCCCCAGCCTGACCTATCTTTCTAAAAGGGCACTTTCAGCGGCCTCCAAATTGTATCAGCCAAATGACTGAATTTAGTAAGAACCTTTTCACAATAGGGAGAGACTGGGTGCACATGGACCTTCTCTCTCAGGCCAGTTCAGAATAGCAAGTGTTCATGTCATAGGACATCTTCCCATCCTGGCTACAGGTCAAACACCCAAAAGGCAGAGAAAATACAATGTTGGAGAGAAGTGGAAAGTTGTATGGCCTGGGGGTTAAGAGTAAAGGCCTTGACATCCCAGTTTTGGCACAAAACGATTTGTGTGATCTTGGGTAAATTAATTAACTTCTCTGAGCCTTGAGTTACCTCATTTGTAAAAGGGAGCTATTCGTGGTATGTAATCTGTCATTTCGCCATGACAAGAGAGTCACAATTTAACAGTACGAAAAACACTTAATACTCTTACGGTGCCGTGCTTGATAAGTGGTTCCTATCATTATTGTTTTTATTTGCTATAACATTGTCAAACCAGGCAGCTTCTCACGATAGCAAAGGAGTTTATGCCAACAGGTATACTGTCAGGTTTCCCTCCTAGATAACCCTAATTTATACCAGATGAATTAAGTGGAAAAAAAGAAAAATAATAAACAAAGGACCTTTTAAATGTGTTTCCAATATAAGTGGTCTAGAAGCAGAAAAGGCAAAATAAAAGGAAAAGGGCAGACAAAACAGATAAAGCTTGCATCTCTCCCAGATTTCAACACAAACTATCATGGATTTGGAAAAGACTCATCCATTAGTTCTTTAAAGTTCTTTTCTCAAGAGAAAAGAATCTTCCCTCAGAGAAGAGAGATAATGACTGGCCTCAAAACACCAAAAGACAAGTTTCAAACTCTGGCCTTCGTATTGAGGTAGCAGTCAGGGGCAGTCGGTCAGAAGTGTCGACCATCTGCAGAGTTGCTGCTGGTGCAGCCGCTGAAAGAGGGACTCCCAGATACACACGTGTATGCTTTCCAGGGAATACACTGGAAGGGGGCAATTTTCATCAGCCCCACCAACCTGTATTTCCAATGGCTGATACTCTGACCCTCTGACCACCAGCTGTGTTAAGAGGGTTATCTCCTTTTCTGAGACTCAGGGTAACCTCACAGAAAAGTTGCTCACAAGGCATGCGGCTCAGGCAGACAAAACAAATTCAGATGTGCCGCAGAACGAGGCCAATTCGGATGCTGAGGCCAGAGTTAGGCTGCCTGGCACTTTGCCTATTTAAAGCTTAGTTTATTGGGGCCAGAAAATCAGCAGCTTATACGCCCTGAAATGCAAGATGCCAGGAATAGTCAGATATTCCTTGAAATAAGCTTTCATGTTGATTATTTTTAGATGGGGCTGCAAAGAGACAGTTGGACCCACCTATGGACTGTTCGTGGCTTAAGTAATAGATAAATCTTGCCGGGTGTGTACTTACAAATGTCTTCTGTATGGAAAAGGACACCAGTCACGTGCCCTACTTACCTAAAATCCAAGCAATCTCCTCTTTACGGAAGTTTAATTATTTTGTAAAATACGACTTTTATTCTTCTGCAGCATCTTTTTCACCAACAATGATTGTCAAAGGCTTCGAATATTTGAAATCACTGTCGGAGGCAAAACTCCGATTTAACTGCTTTTTTATCCTCTTTAAAAATATTAACGGGCCCAAGCCCATTTACATCGCAAACAACACGAAACAAGTTCCTTGCTTCTTTGACTCGCCTCATCTAGCAACCAACGTGTCAAGAGTAACAGCAACTAAAACCAACGATTCTGACCCAGTGCCTGGCGAACGTTTCTCCTTTTATAACTACTTGAGCGTGGCAGGCTCTTCCTATTAACCACATTACATCATCATTATCAAAGACGAAAGGAAATTAATTTTGTTTTTCAAGGTCTTGGCAATAAGTCGGTTCTTTACTTCATCAGACATCTGCTGTTTTTCTACGTGTGTCATTTGCAAAGCTGAGTTTTCCTTATGACTTTATTCTCATAACAATTTATCACGCAACAGTGTTTACCAGGGAACCTTGTGCCGATGGGTTTTTCTCTCTCCAAGCAGAAAGTGTAACATTAACTTAAAGCCAATATGGTAATCTATATTTCACTCTCGAGGAGTTTTCTGGGCTTTAAAAAAAAAAAAAGCCAACAAGGCTGTCAAGAAAAAATAACCACTTACAGTCTCTGGCTGAAATGTATTGCCAATGCGACTCTACTTTGTTTTAACAGATGGGCCTTTATCAGCAAATTATGTGGGCAATTCACCAACTTCCCTCAGGAACTGAGAGTGCGTCCATTTACTTGGGCTCTTATCTATTCACTTAAAGCCACATTTGACCACAAAATTCTGGGGATTTTTTTTTTCATGTATTGATACAAAGAATAAACTACCGAGGATCTTCTGTTCGCCAATAATTAGTCATTGCTGGGCTGACCGATAGGTCTTCAGCCTTATTTCACATCGGCGGTAAAAAACAAATGAGGTTCACATAGAGACACTGGCTTCTCTAATGTGTCTAATGTAGAGACATTTATTCCGTTGCTTAAGTAGCAAGAGGCTCTAAAAAAGGCTCTTCACGGCATTTATTTGGATGAATCTTCTGGGGTTTGACTCGTTCTTCTTTGCCCTCTCCAATCTCTCACTCTTCTCTCTGGGGCTGCTGCCTAACGACTACTAGCCTTGATTCCGCAGGTAAACATAGGAGCAAATTCATGGAAGGTCTTTGTTTCAGAAAAGAGTCAAGAGCTCTAGAATGGGGCTGTGCAGAGAATCTGAAAACCGACTTCAAGGAATATTAGAGAAAACCTTTATTTACTATCTGCTTCACAGATGCACCTGGGTTTTCTGTTTATATTGTTTTATGAAGAGGATTGGTCCCCCCCCCAAAAAAAAGATGAATGACGACTCTTGTTTTTATTTTGCCCCCCAAATTACTTTCACCTTTCCTTGTTACAATCTGCCATAAACATCTCCACTTGAATCAAATCCCTGGGCCTCAGTTTCTCCAAACCTATAAAAAAAGGAAAAGGTTGAACTAGACCCAAAGTTGAACGTTCACAAGAAACACCTAGGGAGCTGCTTCAGTGTACAGAGTCCCAAGTTCCACGCTGGGCAGACTCGATTCAGTAGTGTTGAAACAGGAATGAGGAATATTCCATTTTGAAGGTAACCATTGATGGGTCTACAGCAGACGGTCTCATAGACCACGCTCTGAGGATACTGGTCTGATGAACTCCAAGGTGTTCCTATTCCGGTTCTTCTTCCAATAGTCTGTGACCATCTAAAAACCTCAGTGAGATATTAGCCAGTCATCTGGGCACATCTTACATTCACTGACCTTTCTGCCTCCAGCGCGGCCTCATTGGCATCTCCACTCCCTGTGTCTATTTTGTGACCAGCAAGCCCAGCTCCAGAGGGGTGGTCGAGGTTGAGCAGGACGCAGGTGGCAAGAACTGAGCCCATCACTCCAGCCCAGCCCAGCCCAGCCCGTGGGCTCCTGCCAGCCTCAGAGACAGGGGGCTCTTCAAAATATTACATCCCTCTTGTGTTCAGTGTGAGTTCCCAAAACAGCAGGCCCTTGTATTTTCAAGGTTGAGTGCAGAAACCATTCATTTTAAAGGCAAGTAGTGACTTTGAGATCACCCGTGATTTTTTATTTATCGGATGACAAGTCTCCATTAGCACAATGAGAGAATGTTGCCGGGATGCAGTTAAAAACAGATTACAACCCGCATGACAAATGAACCACAACCGAGCGTGAAACTTTACAAAACCACTCACCCCAACCTCAAGTCTCACCGACGAAAACCAGAGAAAGTGTGTGACTGGTATGACCCGGACGGAGGCCAGAGGCTCATGTGTGCCGATGGAATTTACAGGGTGCTGGGTGGAGAGGAGTCCGTCTCATGAGCATATCGAAGTCAGAGACCAAGGCTTGATCACAACTCCCTTACTAACTACTTATGTGACCTTGGCCAACCTACTTCACTTCTCTGAGCCTCCATTTCCCTATATATATACTAGAGCTCATAGCTAGTCAACAAATATTTACTGAGTGCCTAGAGTGGACCACGAATATATAAAAAGCTGGCTGAAACAGGCAAAAATCCCAGGACTCAGGAGGAACTCAGCCAAGAGACAAAGAAACAGAAAGTGCAGTGTCAGGTAGCAGTAAATTAAAACACAGTATGATGAAAAATAAACCGGGAGGAGGTAGAGTAATAAATTGCTATTTTAGATCAGGTGCGCAGGGAAGGTCTCTCTGAGGAGGGAACATTTCAACAACAGCCAGAAGATAATGAGGACAGAGCCTCATAAGATCTGAGCAAAAGCCACGCGGGCAGTCTCAGAGTGTAGGTGCAAGGGCCCTGAGGCAGGATCATTTGAGGAATGGTCAAGTGACATCAAGGAGACGAGTGTGGGTTAAGGAAAGGGAGTGAGGATGACGGTGGTAAGAAATGAGGTCAAGGAGGTTGACAAAACATAAAGGGCCTGAAAGTGAACAATTTGGGTCTCATTCTATGTTGATGCGGGGTCATTAGAACTTCCGAGCAGCATAGACTGACGCATGTTCCAGCTGCTGTTTGAAAATGAAACTGGGGGGTAGGGGTAGGGGTGCATCAATCAGAGTAGGTTATGTCATCTTTCACTGTTGCAAGTCGACATAATCATTACCACAAGAATCAAGTCCCTTGGCCTCGGTTTCTCTAAATCTATAAAATGAGAAGGTAATAACCACAAAAGCTTAGTGGCTTGTAAAAGCAAAGGTGACTTCTTACTCATCCTTCATGTCCACTGCAAATTAGTTGGGGTCTGCCCTACCTCTCCTCACTCTGGGGAGTCGGGATGGAGCATTCTCCATTCGAATCACTGCAGATCACCATGGCGGAGGGAAAGGGGAGCACGGTGCCTCATCCCCGGGCTCTGAAACATCAGCCTGGAAGGGACATGCATCACTTCCACTCATATTTCATTGGCTAAAGCAGATCGTTGGACCATATCTAACTTCAAAGGCAGCGGGAAAGTACAATCCTACCATGTGCCTGCAAGATGGGATATTGGGTGAACAGCACTAATACCACAGAGACCAGAGGGAAGCAGAGAGACCAATTAAGAAGCTTTTACAGGAATCCAGGCAAGAGATGAGAACAGCTTAGACCAGGCAGTCACAGGAGAGGTGTTAGGAAACAGATGCAGAAGATATTTCGAAGGCAGGGACAACGAGATTTGCTGATGGATTGGATGTGGAATAATCGTTAACTACCTCACCGTGGATTTATGTGGGTGCAGATTAAATAAGATGATGTATACGCAAGTTCTTTCACACTGCCAGACACACCATAAGCCTCAACAATGGTGATTATTATTGTTGTAGTTCTAGATTGAAGAGGTGCTTATGATAACAGGGCAGAGCAGTTTTATTTTTGACCATCTGATTTTCCAAGACACGTAGTTACTTACACTATCCACACACACACGCACACACACACACACTTTTCTGAAAATAATCATGGTAGTTATTATCAATTTGACTTTAAACGGTCTTCGCCACTTAGGAAACTTTCTAATAATAATTTTCCTAGTAACTTCAAAGAAGCTTTCATTCCTGTGGATGCACGTTTGGAACCAGAAAGTAGCCTGCGTCAAAGTCAGGAAGCCCCCGTCTTTCTGCTCAGATGTTGTAGATTAATAGTCATTTGATTTGGGAATGTGAAATGAACTGATAAGAAAAGCTGTACGTACCAATGACATTCAGGAATGAAAACTGACAGATCACCTGCTTTAGAAGGTTTGATTCTCCAGATTTTAAGGGGGGGGGGGGAAGACCTTTAGTGACATTTGCTCTCTTATGGCTTACATTAAACAATTTAATATATAACATGAGGGAGAGAACATGATATAAACAATATATCCAGGAGGAAAAATAAATGACCTCAGTCCCAAGAGGCACTGTTATGCACTGGTACTATTCATGTACGTTATAAGGAATGATGTATCAGTTTTACTTCTAATCAGTATCTAAATATATCACGGGCTGTTCCTGGAGTGCATTACACTATCTCACAATGCATACTCGCATTTTACATTAATGTGGAAAGTATCCATCTGTTATCAGGCAGAACTTAATTCTATACTGAAAAATGAGGTGTCTGCTTGGTACACTTCTATTTTAAGGTTTAACATAATTGAGCAACCAAATCTAAAATAGAACTTTGGAACTCAGCTATGTTGTTTTTTATGGCACGGATGGTAGGAGAGAAACTTTGGATGGGCGTCTGACTCGGAGACATCACCTTTGGGTGCCTCTGGCTTCCAGTCCTATTGGGGGAGCATCTAACCCAATGGTGGTGTGAAATTCCTAAAAACATTCTTAAAACAAATTTTTTAAGAAACAAATAAGACACGTGGCTATCCCTGAGATAATTATCCGCATAAGCAAGCCAAATATCCCAGGAACGTCACAATTTCAGCTTCTAAATCCCGGCTTTTAAACTGCTTCCCACCTGTTCATGCATCTGGATTTGGGGTTCGGAAAATATGTTCTCTGTAGCTTTCGGTAGGATAAAAAGGGCTGGCTGTTGCAATATCAAACAAATGCAATTTTAGTATTACGACACACCGATTGATGGCTTCCAGGGGATGACAAATATAAGCAGTCAGTCAGCCAGGCCACGTGCCCAGGCCACTGTGAATGGGCCATAAACTGGATCTCATGGATTTACCGAGCACTTTCTGTGTGCCCAGGACAGCGTTAGGTGCCACGTGAAACACATGTGACTGTCTGCTCTCAAAGTCCTCAAAACAACTAAGGATGCAGTTGGCCTCCGCTGGGTACAAGCGAGGGAAGTGTAACCTGATCTAGCTCAACCCCGACACAGAAAAAGTGTGGAGGGAGGCGGGAACTTACTGGCTCACCCGACTGAACTATGGGGCAAGTGTGTATATCTAGCCCCAGGGACAGAGGGACGAAATGCCCAAACGCTCATGCGCGCCTCTCTGTGTGCCAGCATCATTCTCTCAGACTGTCTTCCAGAAAACACAACCCTGGCACCTCCAGGTTCACATCTTGACCACTTGGACACCAGAAAGGGAAAAAAAAAAAACACACCTCTTTTCCAGTGGTTCCAGGAAGTGGTGCAAATTTTCATGGTGTGAATGCTCCCACCCTGTCCAGTTTCAAGCTGCCGCCCTGCGGTCACTCCACCCTGAGGAGTAGGGAAGAGACGTGCACAGAAGGCTCTCCTGAGCCTGGCAGAGCAGGTGCGAGCAGGTGTGACCCTGCCTCTGTAGAGCACTGTCTACACTACTACCCCTCTAGATGCACCTACCAAAAAACCAAATTGTACCTAGTCTCTGATTTCAAAGAATATATTTCAGAGGCGACAGAGAAGGAACTAAATAATTATAACATATGCCGTAGTTGCTGTAAGACAGACACACACAAGACACAAAGATGGCCTGAAGGTACGGGGCGAGCCCCTTCCCCTGGGCTGGAATTGAGCCCTCAGAGGAGGCTTTACAGAAAAGATGCCTTTACAGTTGAGAACATGTTCACCAGATTTAGAAGTGTGATGGGGGAAGGGCATGGGCAAAGAGCCACAGGAATGCAATGGAAAGGGGGTGAATGGCTGGAAGGACAGTACAAGAAGCCGAGACACAAGTGGGGCTGGGGGGTGAGGGCAGGGGAAATCTGGGATGAGTCATGAGGTCTTGGGACACCTTCTAAGGAATTTGGATTTGACCCTATCAACCAGTGGTTTTCACCCTATTTTTAGTAGGGGGAACCATTTAACTACGAAATGTTAAGTATGATCTCAATTCACATAAATTTCTTGGGGCACCTCAGTGGCTCAGTCGGTTGACGGTCCAACTCTTGATTTCAGCTCAGGTCATGATCCCAGGGTCATGAGATCGGGCACTGTGTTGAGCTCTGCACTGAGCGTGGAGCCTGATTGGGATTCTCTCTCTTTCTCTACTCTTCTCCTGTTCGCGCACATGCTCTCGCTCTCGCTCTCTCTCAAAATAAATAAACATTTAAAAAAAAAAAACAAACTTCTTAACTTGTTAGTGCATACTCCTTGTATTAAAAATAAAGTGACTGTGTTACATTTGATGAGCACACGAATTTATGAACGGGTGGTATCCTGAGTGTTAAAATTTGACACATAGTAGATTTGAGAGAGTTCGCATTGCTTGTTCTTAAATGATTTTTTTCTGAAATAATTTCAAACTTAGAGTTGCACACATATATACTTTTACTCAGATTCACCTATTGTTAATACTTTGCCCTGTTTGCTTTATCATTTTTCTTGCTCTTATTCTTCTAAAAAAATATATATATACACACACACATATGTGTGTGCATATTTGTGTATACTTGTTTTTCTGACCCATTTGAGAGAGTAAGGTACATATATCATGGCTATTTGCCTCTAAACATCTCAATGTATATACTTCCTAAGTAGAAATATTCTTTCCTATAATCACAGTATAGTTATCAGTTCCAGTAAACTGAATATTTATGTAAAACCTCACCCTTCCACCTTAATTCCAACTTTGTCAATTATCCCCAAACTGTCATTTGGCACATCCCTCCCCCGGCTTACAGGACCCAGTCTCAGACCACATAATGTTTTTAGTCATAATGTCTCTCCTGTCACCTTTATTCTGGACCATTTCCTCAGCCTTTATTTGTCTTTCATAACATCGGCATTTTTGAATAATACTCTCCTCCCCACTTTTCATTTAATAAAAAGTTTGTCATTTTGAGTTGTCGGATGTTCTCTATTAATTAGATTCAGGTGTATTCCTGGCCAGGGTTGATACATGAGTGACGCTGTGTCCTACAGGTACACCATATCCTTCTGTCCCTCATCTGTGATATTAATTTCGATCTCCAAAGTGTGTTGGGTTTCTCCATTCTATGTACAGTTATTATTTTTTGCTTTTCTCTTAGTGAGCAATTTGAGGGGAGACACTTTCAGATCACATAAATAGCCTGTTCCTAATCAAAGTTTCTCTCTTAGATTGAGCAGCCATTGACGATTTGCACCTGCAACAATTTTACTATGATGGGTGCAGAATAACTTTCCAACATTAGCGCCCTTCCACATCTCCCCGTAGGGACTTGGCACTCTGTTGTAAGCAAGGGCCCTCCCTTCTCCTCCACTCATTTCTTTATTCATCTCGGTATGATCAGTAAGGACGCACGGATTCCTTTTTCTTTAGCGTTTTACAGTTCATTACTGTCTTTGCTTTTCACATTCAAATTAAGTATCTCTGATTTGACCACTGGGAATCCCTTCAAACTGGCTCCTGTGTCCTAGTGATATATCTCCTCAGCTGTTTGTTGTTGGTTTCTTTTTTCATACTTCCTCGCTTTCTAACATAACAAGATATTCCAGGTTTACCTTGTACCTGCCTGCTTCAGGCCTGGAATCACCTGTGTCTCCAAGGAGCCCCAGTTCCCAACAAGATCTGGGCACTAAACGTGCTCATTGCTACTGAGGTATCATTGTCTCTTGGCCTTTCTAGTGGACAGAGCTGGGAAATACACATAGAAATGTATCCATACACAGCACACACACACACACATGCACACACACACACGTCTAAATCCACACCAGTGCCTCTAATTTCAATTCCCCTGGGGTTCTTTCTTGACTTCCCAATTCCATATTAGTACCTCTTATTCCACAGTGATAACCCTTGCTCCCAAGAACATGAACTAATTTACTTAACACTCAATCCTATAATACATCTAAAAGACCTTCAGAAGATCTTCTCCCAAGAGCAAACCTACAACAAAGAGTTCAGGACTTTTTGTTCTTCTCCCCATCTCCAAAGCCTGCCCAAGACCGTGTGTATATAGTCATACTGTGTTCATAAATTACTTCGATCAGTTAATTTTTCCCTTCACTACGGTAATGTTATTCATATGAAATATCGCTGGGCTCATTTTCTTTTGTTTTCCTCCAGTTTCAGGACGCTTTCTTACCTTCCATTATTGCCGATTTTATTTTGTTGTTTAAACACGCAGAAAATGCTTTCGAAAGTCAAAACTGTACGAAAACCCATACTCAGAGAAGTTTTCACTGTGTCTTATTTCTGTTTTTAAATAAGTAGCTTTTTCCTACTGTGGTGATATTATCAAATGATGGAGGAGGAAAAAGAGAAGGATCATGCAATGGTCGGTCCAATGGCAGTAGGGAGCAGAGGGGAGGAAGATGTCACATAGTTGGGAGCTGGCTCTAGACCAAGCTCTGTCATCAACACAGGGGGAAACAAGGATGCAGAGAGGGTTGAGGACCAGTCTGTTTTCAGGCCAGAGGGCCCAGTGAGATGGAGGTACACCTCTGCAGAACACAGCTCACGGGGGAAGAAACTGGTTTGGACAGAAAGACAATGAATTCTGTTTTTGACATGTACTATATTCTGGCCCAGCCTACCTTCTGGAAAGCCAGAAGAAGCAGGAATGAACGGGAGGGGAAAAGGAAAATAACAGCAGCAGGAAATGTGGGAAGGGCCAATGAAAGCTGCACAGCAGATGAGCACTTGGAATGCACCCTTGAACTATCCCAAAATTGCCTGTCTTTATTGACTGGCCCATTACCATCACCACCAACATACCATACCCACACCTCTCCCCAAAGCCTATGATCCTTCCTCCCCATTGGCCCCTAGGTAGGTCCTTTGCAGCAACACATGGTTTAGTGGCTTTGGAATCACCTAGATCTTACCTCAAATTCTAGCTCTACCTTGTACGAATCAGCTCATCTTTCTAAGCCTCAGTTCCTCCTGGGTAAGATGGAGAGACCAACACATCAGCTAGCTTGCAGTTGCTGTGGAGATTATAGGATACTGTAGAGCAAGTGCCCAGCACAATGCCTGACACAGAGAAGGCATTTTATTTTATTTCCATTAACGTTAGGGAATCACGATTCCGTCTCCCTCACACTCTTAATATGAGCTATACAATACCCGACTGCCGTGGCTCTCAACCTTGGCCACACATGGAAATCACCTGGGGAGCTTTAAAAAAATACCAAGACCCAGGCCTCACCGCCCAGAGAGTCGGACTTAATCGGTCTGGGGTGGAACTCAGCATCAGTGTTTTTTTAAAAAGCTCCAAGGTGATTGTAAGCAGAGTTCAGCACCACAGCTTTCTTCACACACTAAATCTGAAGAAGGGCTCTCCTAGGTTGTACTCCCTCTTGACCCTTCTGACAGCACTTCGGAGGAGAAATAGATTGCTTAAATTGTTCTCTTTTTATCCCAAACAGCCAAAGCATATAGCAATCTGTTATTCTCCAGGAACCTCTTTTCTGAGAAACATAAATACCACCTTCCCCACAGGAAGAAAGGAATGTTCCTCCCCACCCAAAAGAAACCTGCGCCTTTCTCACCCACCGAGGCGGGCTAGAAAGCAAAACACAATTGGAGCTTGGTCAGCGCAAACGCAGCCCAGAGGAGAAGAGCCAGTAGGAGCACGTGTTTCCGTGGGCACAATCCAAGCGGCCCCGAACAACCTAGAGACCAAATGCTGGGGGGCTCCCAGAGGACTTGGCTGTTTCCACTCATTGGACACATCGTATTTAATGGGTGTTGGCACTCTCTCATGAGTACATGAAACGCTGCTCTGCACCTATGTCACCCACGTCCACCAAACCTATGCATTCATGTGCTGAAAGTCAATTCCTCAATTAATTCAGGATTACTGTTAAAACTCTGATCTGCTAAGGAAAGGGAATAAGTAGTCATAAGCGAAGGCACAATACTAATGAATGGCTGAAGCCCATGGAGATAGGGTGGATGAATAATTTAGAGGAGCCAGGATTAAGCCATTGCCTACTACCGGTTGCTTCCTTCAGAGAAGGAAAAAGAAATTACAGTAAAACCCTGCATTGCGAGTAACTTGTTCTGCGAGTGTTCTGTAAGATGAGCAAACATTTCTAATAAATTTTAACTTGATAAACAAGCGATGTCTTGCCATACGAGTAGTACAAGACACCAAATGTCACATGATCACAACTGATCTTGAAATTCACTTTGATATGCAAGTGCTTTGGACTACAAGTTTGTTTCCGGAACAAATTATACTCTCGAACCAAGGTTTTACTGTATTCTGAAAGCAGGAAGTAATTTTATGGCCAATTTGTTTTTTTATTTTGCAAAACTTTATCTAATCTGTTTCATTTCCATTATTTACTAATTTAGGAATATTTTATAAGGGGAGGATATATCTTCCGTGGGGCCTTGAATCCCAAAACTCCATCTAGTAAGGAGGCTTGCTGCCTTGGGTCACCCAACTGCCCTCAGAAACATGGAAGCCTTCAGATCTTTAATATAAAATGGGCTGATGCATCTCAAAAGGTGTTAGGTGCACAGAACCCCTAAAAGGACAGTGCTTAGAATGTAGGTACCAATGCTCTACTTGGTTGTGAGCTTGGTGTTTTGTTTTGTTTTGTTTAAGTTTATTTATTTATTTTGAGAGAGCACACACATGAAAGCAGGGGACAGGGTAGAAAGAGAGAGAGAGAGAGAGAGAGAGAGAGAGAGAATCCCAAGCAGGCTCCACACTGTCAGCACAGAGGCTGACACATGGTTCGAACCACAAACCATGAGATCATGACCTGAGCCGAAATCAAGAGTCAAACGTTCAACCAACTGAGCCACTCAGGCATCCCATGAGCTATATGTTTTTAAAACATTGATGAGGGGCGCTTGGATGGCTCAGTCGGTTAAGCGGCTCAGGTCATGATCTCACCGTTCGTGAGTTCGGGCCCCACGTCGGGCTCTGTGCTGACAGCTCAGAGCCTGGAGCCTGCTTTGGATTCTGTGTCTCCCTCTCTCTCTGCCCCTCCCCCACTTGCACTCTGTCTCTCTGTCTCTCAAAAATAAATAAGCATTAAAAAAATCTTTTTAATAAAAATTAAAAAAAATAATAAAACATTGATGGGATCTCAAGCCTGCGCAGCCCAGGCTTGGAATGTCTGGTCATTCCTGATATGCCAGGCAGCCCAGTCCAAATTTATTTCCACAAAAAGGGAGGCGTGATGACCGGATGCCTAGCACAGATGGAGCCTGGGACATCCACCAAGTCTGAGCCATGACTGCTACACCTGCGCAGCCTCTCACAACCATGGACCCAGAGAGTCCTGGATGATCCAAAAGTGGTTAGAGCAAGTCCACCATCTCAACCCCTCCTCCCACCACTCCTCACCTCTTTTTCAGAACCCTGCTTGGAGTGGTAAGAAACTGAAATCTTTGGCCAAAGAACCATCTCTTTTATTCCCATCAGATGTCAGAAAGACCCCAGGGTACTAGATGGAGAATGAGAGAGCAAGAAATAAAAGCATGTAAAGGAAAATAGGAGACTAAGGGTCTGGTCATCAACACGAATGAGAAATTAAAACCCTTCTGCAAACCTACCCTTACTTACCACTTGTCTATAATTTGCTTTCAGATACTTCAGCATGTGCAGAGGGATGCTGTGTATGACTTGGTTTAAGCTATAAGTCTGGGGCTTGAGCTGCCCAGGCTCAAGAAAGCATTCTACTCAAGAATGCACAGATCTGCGGTAGTTGGCTAGAATTCTCTTCAGGAAATCCATATTCCAGAGGCAGCTACTACAAATGCCTCTTATTCAACTCAAGGTCCACAAGTTTAACCTACTCAATGTTAGAAATAGGGTTGTTGTTTTGAAAGAAAAGTAGTGATCTGTTTACTAGGATCATGATGGATAGAAATAGGTTTTCGTTGCTGAAATTAGAATTATTCAGTAAGCATGTAGTGATGACAAATATGTTATAGGCCCTCCCCACCCTCGCATGAATTAGGTATAAGATTCTAGGTCTGGCCCATACCCAATGAGAAAAGATTACCCAAGAATGTGAATACCAGAAGGTAAGCATCATTGAAGGATAATTTCAAAGTCTGGCTGCCTTCTATTATCCTGAAGGGTTCCAGATTCCAGATGCCAGTTATGAGGGTAAAGAAATCCTGCCTCTTTTTTGAAATTGAATCTTGCCAATTGCCTCAAGTAACCTTACATGTAAGATAGAGGGCAGAACACCCTCCATAGAACTCAATACTGAGTTCCTTGGTCAGCTCCCCTTTCTCCAGAATGTTCCTCCCTTCTCTTCTAATATAAATGGATCAAGCCCGTGTCCCGAATCCCAGTATCAAGTATATTTCACAAGTGCATTTGACCTGATGTTGTAAACCTCGTGTTAATGAGGCTTACAATGTTATCCTTCACAGGAAAAACATTTGGATTTTAACTGAAGCCTCTGGGGGTAGCACCTCCTTAGAAAGCTGTTTGGAAGATACTATGGAACACAGAACGTTCATGCTAAAAGGGACCTTCAAGATCAGAAAGTCCAATACCCTTGCCCTACAGCAGAGAAAAAAACAAAGGCCCAAGGGGTACACATGACCACAGACCTTCCCACATTCACATGACCGGAACTGAAGGGAACTTTACAATCAGTCAATCTTGCTCTCTCAAGAGAATAAATGAATAAAAGAGAAGCCTTTTTGTCACCCCCCAAATGGATCTAGTGGTGACATTGTTAGAAGCCAAAAGGGAAGGGTTATTGGTAGCAAACCCAGGGCTTAACAGTAACCATATGTTTGTTGGTTTATCTTTCAACACCCTGAGTCTTTTGGTATATTCTGGTATCTCCAAAGCCTACACTAACCAGGTTTCTTCACTCTTCTCCCCAACTGCTGCATCTGCCCTCTTCTATTATTTGGTTGCCCTAGCCCTTAGCAGAGGGAGAGGCCACCATGGTTACCCTACTGATGGCTTTTCCCTAAGGATAATGTCTGGGGCCAAGAGAGACCTGAGAGCTTGGGTGTCTAGTCCCCTTTTATGGGCTCCACCATACCCTGTGAACCAGAGCACCCTTGGAAGACAGGCTTCAACCTTTGACTTCATCTCTGTGCAAATGTCATCATTATTTGACATTTGACAATACAAAGATACTCACGTTACATAAGCTGGTTAAGCAACTTCATCACTAGACAGGAGCAAATCTCTGGGGTACCTGGGTGGTTCGGTTAAGCGTCTGACTTCAGATCAGGTCATGATCTCATGGTTTATGAGTTAAAGTCCCGTGTTGGGCTCTGTGCTGACAGCTCAGAGCTTGGAGCCTGCTTCAGATTCTATGTCTCCCTCTCTCTGCCCGCCCCCCTTGCTCTCTCTCAAAAATGAACATTAAAAAAATTTTTTTAATTAAAAAAAAAGGAAGAAGCAAATCTCTGAAAGACCTCTAGTAGCATGTTAGCTCACCACCATTCCACATGATGTAAAGAACCCAGTTCTGAGGTCACACTCTGAAAACCAAGACTTTCTGGTCTGTCCCATCAGAACCAAGAGAAGGGCAGCTGTCTTTAAAGACAAAAGAATGACATCTTTGGAAACCCGGTTTCAAAAGGCACACATTTCTTGATATGGTGCTGTTTACTGGATTTAAATTGCATAGTATATTTTTTGAGCCTTCGACAAGGAAGCAAAAACCAGGCTTCGTGGACAGGACTGGATCTATGTGTATGAACGCATATTTGCATGTTTACAACCCACAATCTTCTAGTGGAAAATGACTTCAACCAGCCTTTTCTGTGACTTAAACCAGTTCTCAAAACTTGACACCTTTGGCTTCCTAAAAAGTTTGACTAGAGGGTGCATAGGACTGAAAGAGATTCTACCGGGGCTGGAGTTAGGGTGACCTGGGCGGCTGCTACCTCTGATGTGTCCTTCTTTGCAAATCTGTGTCCATGCCCCATCACGCTTCTGGGAAGATGTTTGGCAGACCTGAGAGTCAGTCCGTGTGTACCAGTTCATGGTACCTTTTAATTTCCCTTCGTGTACCCCAACAAGATGAGGTATTTCCTGCCTTGCCACAAGCCATGCCCCAAGGTCAAATATCTCCCACTCACATTTTACTCATCAAAGACCAAGAGAAAATGATCGGGTAGCATTATATGACATCAAAGATCCAGCTGAACTGGGCCTAATGAAGGGCTCCGGGTGCTATGGAACAGAGGAAGAGCTCCTTACAGGGAGGTCACCCTAAGCGTGGGCGCTCTCCGCTGCCACAGGAGAGTACCATGCATTTGCACATGCCAATTTAAGCCAGATGGCACACCGGAGGTGTGAGGTTCCCCTCCTAAATGCCTCACACAGTGGTTTAGATAAGGAAATCTCTGATAATAGACATTTCCTCAACTGCTCTTATTTAATCCCCTGTGGCACTGTTACTTAAGAGTTTACCTGTCCCACAGAAAAGTTATGACCGATTCTTCATTTATTCAATAAATATTTTTGAGTGCCTACTCTGTGCGACATAAGAAAACACTGAGTATTATCTTATTATTTTACTGGTAGGAAAATCACAATGCAGAGTTCCAGCCCGGGCAACAATCTATGATGATAATGGTGCAGAGATATTAACGCATTCTTCTTTTTCATAACCTTTTCATTGAAACTCAGTGTACAGATACTGAGGCGCAAAGTTTATAAGTATGCAGCTGGATGAATTTTCACAAACTCAACACTCTCACACAACCAACACTCAAATCCAGAAACAGCACGTCATCACAGTACCCCAGAAACTGACTTTACATGTCCTTCCGGTCAGTGGCCCTCCACCAAAGGTAGCCACTGTTCCGACTTCTTTTCTTTTTTCATGTTTATTTATTTTGAGAGAGAGAGAGAAAGAGCACAAGCAGGGGAGGGACAGAGAAAGAGAGAGAAAAAAGAGAGAGAGAATCCCAAGCGGGCTCCACTCTGTCAGTGCAAAGCCTGAGGCAGGGCTCCATCTCACAAACCATGAGATCATGAGTGAAAACCAAAAGTTGGGTGCTAAACTGACGGAGCCACCCAGGCGCCTCCCTCACTGTCCTGAGTTCTAACATCATAGATAAGTTTTGCCTGTTTTTGAACATTATGTATACATGGAACTAGCTTTTGTAGTCTTTTGCATCTGGCTCCTTGTACTAATACTTTGTTTTGAGACTCCGCCATGTTCTTTCATGTAGTTACAGCTTGTTCATTCTTATTGCTGTACTTCCCATTCTGTGATTATACCACCATGTGTTTCTCCATCTTACTGTCAATGAACACTTGAGTAGTGTCCAGTTGGGGGCTCTTATATAAAATGCTGCTATGGACATTCTTTTATGTGTCTCCTGGTGAACACGTAAATGCATTTCTCTTGGCCATGGACCCAGGAGGAGTGATATGTTCTCTTAAATAATAAAGATCTAAAAAAGCTTTGATGGGGGTGCCTGGGTAGCTCAGTTGGTTAAGCACCTTGATTTCAGTTCAGGGCATGATCTCAGCATTTTTGGGATCAAGGCTCGCATCAGGTTCTGGGCTGATGGCAAGGAGCCTGCTTGTGGCCCTCTCTCTCTCTCTCTCTTTCTCTCTCTCTCTCTCCCTCCCCTTCTCTCTCTCTCTCTCAAAAATAAATATATAAGCTTAAAAAAATAAAATAAAAAGGCTTTGAGAAGTACATTATAAATCTGATTTTTGTTGCTGGTGGTACATATGGATCCATCTTGACCCAACCAATTTCTTCTCATATCTTCCATTCTAATTTTGTGTCATGATCTGGTTCTGGCACCTGGAGCAAGTCTGGGTGGTGACTTCCGTCCTGTCAGGGAAATTCACTCCTGACTCAGGCCATGACCTGAGAACTGAACAAATCAGTGAAGCACTGACTGAATGCTTATACATGGTTAAATAAATAGAAAGAATTCTGTGGAGAAAAAAATAAAAATAAAAAGACTCAGGCCATGGCCAAGGTTGCTGAGCTGGTTAGTAGCAGGCAGTCTGGGAAGTAACCACAACATGCCCTGGGGCAAGGCTGACAGGTTTGCAGGGAAAACCCAGAAGCCATTCCATGGGGGCTTCCAAAATCACTGCCACTACACTCTAGCCTCTATCTCCAGGGCTCACTGTTCCCTCTGACTTCAGATCCTCTTTGTGCCAACTCTGAATGTCTGAGTTTCTCTGGAAAGACTGCGAGTGCTTTGTCATGAGTCCCAGCGACCAACCACTGGCATCCTAAGCATACACTGTTGCTCGGATGACAGGATTCACCTGATGTCAATGGGCCCAACACTGACTTGGTACATTCCAGAGGGTGCGGGAGACCTGGTCACCCTGCCAGTTCTCAGGCTGGCTCCCCACGCATCCTACTCCTAGCAACACCCAGTAAGATTGGGGGCCTCCTGCATCTTCCAATAATTGAGTTCTCCCAAAGTGGGAGGCTCTGGACAGATTTTTCCATTTGTATTGACTTGTTGAATAGTCACACCTACTCCCTCCATCTCAGTGTGGTAGGTACAATTCTATTTTATAGGTGAGGGGGTTGGAGGTTGCTAGAGGTTATACACTTGTCCACTGTCTTAAAGCTAACACACAGGAGAGCAATAATTTCAACCAAGATCCAAATCTCGCTGCTTTCTGAGACAACTGGAATCTCAAACATCTTAATATTAGCCTAAATAAAAGATAGTCAGAAAATCAGCAAGGGTAGCTAATGGAAAGAATATGGAAGTAAAAAATTGGGAGATCCAGGTTTAACCTTCCATTCCAGGTCACCACCACTAATTGGGTGACCCAGGAAAAGTCACTTAAACTGTCAGACTAATAGTGTCTTTAACTGAAAATGAAAGGGTGGTATAGTACCCATAGACCATTCTTCCATGGGGGTAGTTACCATGTCTTTTTCGCCTGACCGTGGCATTCCTAGCACCTACCATAGTGTCTGGCCCATAGTAGATACTTAATAAGTGTTGGACGAGTAAATGAATGCATGGGACTACATATCAGAATCTCCTGCAGGGTTTTTCACATGTTCATGCC
Organism: Paguma larvata; assembly: GCA_030068075.1. Taxonomy (NCBI): domain Eukaryota; kingdom Metazoa; phylum Chordata; class Mammalia; order Carnivora; family Viverridae; genus Paguma; species Paguma larvata. The sequence continues at coordinate 4,654,302 of CM057827.1, forward strand.
AAATTCTCACCCCATAAGCCCTGGTGCGTGAAGCCCAATCATATAAATTTTAAAAAAGAAAAAGAAAACCTCTCTAGGCAGTTCTGATTCGGACCCATAGTATGAAGTCACTTTACAGCTCTAAAATTCTATTATTCTATTAAATCAGCTGTATAAACAATCCATTACTAAGTTCAACATAAATTTATTTACTCAGTTTTATATAGTTCCCTCTTCATTAGGAAAAATAGGCAATGTGTGCTCTAGATTCCCTCATATCACTGAGAAATTTGTCTCCTTTCTTTCCTTGTCTTCAGCTAATGTGTTGCCACCATTCCTTTCACTGCTATATCCTTCTCCCAGTTGCTTTTAAGAGTGTATTCTTTTCCTTGAAGTATACCAGTTGGATGAAGACCATCATATCTATAAAAATGAAATATCCAAATAAATTAGAAACAAAATAATTTCTTATTTTGATAGAAATCCTATGGCTGGTTCACAAGTATTTCCCCCTTTTCTCTTGTCTTCGATTTTCAGTTGGAAAGAGTCACTGCAAAAATTTGCCTTTATGCAGCACTTGGTAGGTGTTTCACATTAAAAAGAGGGAAAAGGAAGAAAAACTAAATCAAATCAATCTGACAAGTAAGTCAAATGACCTGGTAGCCAATATTGCTAACCTGCTTTTGTCTCAGCTGGGAAAAAGCTAGCTAATACTGGTTTTCTTTAGTGTTTTCCAATAGAGCATTACCCCCATCCAAGTAGTGCTTGTCAGGCTGCAAGGAAGCCATCCCTACGTTAAATATTGACTTACTGAAGCATCTGCTGAAGGTTTTCCCAGAGCTGGAGCTTAAGACACTTCCCTCTCCCACCTACCTGAAAAACACCGACCAGCCCTATTACAACAGGGCTTTGTAATCCTACTGCCTTGCTCTCTGTCTTCTACACACCCATGTCCAGTTAACCTAATCCAGAAGCCAAGGCCAATAGCAAGCTACTCAATTTTCTCCCTTGCCCCCTCCAGTCCCTGGGTCCTCTGTGGCTTTTCCACTTGGGTGTTATTAAAAAAGTGCAGAGGGCAAGAGAGAGAGTGTTTGCTGGCTCCTTTGCCAACCAGGCCCTTCCTTCCAAGGCCGCATGGCTCCGGTTTCTTTGTTTCCTCTTATGTTTAATTTTCTTTGGCCCAGACTTTCCTCATTGGTTTTCTTTTCGCATTTTATCACCATAAATTAATTAAAATGTTTCTGGCGCTGAGTTCACATCTGATCATCTTGGCAGGATCCCCTTACACAGATGGCGAGGAGATAAAGAGCGATCCAAGCATCCAAGAACAAGAACGGCCCACATAGGGAGCTGGGCAGAGAGACTGCAAGAGGAGAGGAGAGGCCAATGAAAAACAAATAGCCACCAGGCTGAATCGAAAAGTTGGGTTGGAGAGTGAGGGACACAGGGGAGTAGGGGGTGATTTCTGGGGATTCTTTGTATTCTTCCACCCCTTCCCAAACTCCCCAGAAGACAGCTTGTTACCAATTAGTGGAAGAACCAGAAGCGATTGTTCTACCTCTCCCTCTGCTTCACCCTGCAGGTTTGGGTGGCCCAGATGGGCTACACAGGTACTGGGAGATGGGGGCCATGTCAGAACTACAATGGGCTAGAGGGGATGGGAAGAAGCAAAGATCAACCTTGACTGAGAACCTAGTGTGGGTCAGACACTCTGCTACACCCTGGGAATATAAGAAAGAGCAAGACATACATGTTCCTTCTCCTCATGACACGAGGGAAGACAAACATTCAACACCAGATGCATGTGGAGGGGAAAGAAAGCGACCCTAAACTCAGAACTTGAAATACGTTTTTGGCATTAGTCAGAAGTGCATTGCAGGGATAGACACGAATGCCAATGACCCAGAAACTGAGCCCACCACTCCCAGTGTCTGGCCACACTGAAATTACTCCAGAGGGGCCTGAGCACTTCACAGAGGAAGGGCGTGGGTTCATGACACTCAGGTGGGAAAGAGAAAACCTTGTGATACTCAGCAAGGGAAGGGATGCAAACCTACGGTCATCCACAAACTTCCAGAGGCTATTTGAAAGGAGAGTTAAAACCCCATTGAGACTTTAACCTTGGGGTGCCTGGGTGGCTCAGTCAGTTAAGCATCTGACTCTTGGCAGTGGAGAGCCTGCTTGGGATTCTCTCTCTCTCTCTCTCTCTCTCTCTCTCTCTCTCTGCCCTGCCCCTCTCTATCTGTCTCTCTCTTTCTCTCTCTCAAAATAAATAAATAAACTTAAAAAAAAAAAGACTTTAACCTTTCTTTGTCTACAACTACTGACACAGAATGCTGTTCTTAGTATGGAGGGACCACTCTCCTCATCGAAATAAACAGAATAATTAGTTTGTGACTAGTGCCTGAGCAAAATAAACAGGATGCCACGCTGAAGAATAATAGAGGCTGTGACCACGTTAGGTAGGGCAATCCAGACAGACCTCCCCGAGTGATGACATTTAAACAGAAAGACTGGAAGGATCCCAGGGACCTCAAATTTAAAATGTAGCATCAACCAGGCTCAGGCCACGAAGCACCAAAGCCCCACTCTGGCATTCAGAGAGTATAAACAACAGCTCTGGGTAACAGAGCTTACGGTCTTCTAGAACAGCCCAGGCTTGGAAGCCTGAGATCTGGTCATTGTTTCTGGCAGATCTGGCCTGACCACATGCTCACTGAAAGTCCGTTCAGTCTGTTATCCCCTGGAGCAAAGCGACAAGGGCTTTCTCGGAGTTTACATCTCTGCTCAGGGGATGAAGGAAACGTAGTACATATCCTTTGCTTCACTCTTTGGCCTCCATAAGTGCCAAGGTTAGAAGGGGCCACAAACAATTGCTTTATTGAGGCCCTTTTGTAAGAAGAAGAAAATCTCTCAAAAGCCCCATATGGTCCATCTCCAACTCCTCTGGCATTCCTAGCCTTCCAGCCCTCGATGGTCGCTTTTTCCCCCCACCACCTCCAAGTTTCTTGAGCATTTGAACACATGCATTTGGGTTACCATAACCCTATTTCCTACATGTCTACCCACCCTGACTCCAACTACCTCTAACAAGACTATATGCTTCTCAGGGATAAGAACTGAGTTGTGGGGCTCCTGGGTGGCTCAGTCGATTAAGTGTTTGACTGCGGCTCAGGTCAAGATCTGAGGTTCATGAATTCAAGCCCCCGCTTCAGATTCTGTGTCTCCCTGTCTCTCTGTCCCTCCTCTGCTCGTACTCTGTCTCTCTCTCTCTCTCTATGAAAAATAAACATTTTTAAAAATTAAAAAAAAAAAGAACTGAGTTGTGTACTTACTTTTTTCTGTGCTCTTAGTAAATGCTTGATAAACACAACAAATTGAATTTTAAAGTTACAACAAATATCTCATTTCCAAATTGTTAAACATCAACTGTTAAAGCAAGTTCATTTTTTTTTTAATATCCCTGAATTTTATCTTGCCAATTTATTTTAGAAGTCTTCAAAGAAAGAGAGAGGGAGGGAAGAAAACACTCAAGTCCCCTACTGTTCTTTACTAATATTTTCTTTATTATTCTAATGTGACAAGCAAAATCTACCAGTGACGAATATAAATAAGTAGAGATCAACCATACACACACACACACACACACACACACACACACACACACACACACTGATTTCTTTGAAAAAAAAACTTTCTGTATGGATTTCTTTTTCAAGAAAATGATGGGTCGCATTCTGAAAAGAAAACAAAAAATATTTTAAAAAATTTAACGTTCCAAGCGCTCCCTGTTTTTCTGTTCTTTGTTTCTGTTCCTAAAGTCCTGTATCCTGCTTTCCCGGCATCCCTAAACTCAGAGAAATGCAGAGTGGATTAAACCATGAAACAATACATTAGAGAGCTCCGAGGCCCCACAAACCTCAAAGATACGGGGTCAAGAGAGTGCTATTATTTTTATATTAGTTTTACATTTGTCTCTGCCTTTGAAACCATTCCTAATGTTTCTGTCTTGTCCTTGCACTTGCACTGGGTCTCGCGTGTGCGGCGCGGCTACAGTTACAGAGCAGAGCCAGAGAGAGTTCTCGGTCAGAGACTCAGGGCCTGAGAACAGGCAGGGCCTGAGAATCACTTGTCCAGTGGCTGGGGCCTGGAGGTGGATTTGAAACCCTCTGGGAAATCGGACTTCCACCTCTGACATGCGGGTTTAGGTTGCTCCTTAAAAACAGCTCGGAGCTCTGTCTGTGCTGGCAAAGGGACAAAGGGACATTTTGCAGACATGGCTAACACTGTCCATCGCCCACCCTCGGGATCTTGAGTCATGTAGATTTCCTAATCATCAGCCTCACACGTTCTCTGTTTGGGGTATAGCACCTTCTCTCCCGCATTGCACTTTTTTCTGTTTTTGTTTTTGGTATTTGAGGACTCAGGAAGTCAGACGAGTAAGGCACGAAAAGATCTAGTTCAAGATAGATAATTTAAATAAGAACAATCTTACTGTAAGATAACTAGACATGTTGTTTCATTTAAGCACCACAAGAATCCAACAGGGTAAGCAATTAGTATTCTCTTTTGTACATGAAGGAAAGGAAGCAGAGGAAAGTCCAGTGTCTTGCCTTTAGTTGGCTGGACGGCTCCCAGGTAAAGCTGTGAACCCAGGCTGTCCAGTCTCGAGGCCGGCCAGCTCTCCGCTGTGACACATGCTCTGCTCCTTGAAGGGCAGGTACACGGACAAAATTCCAGTGTTGCAAAGGGCAGGAAATCAGGCACGCAAGCAACAGGGATTTGTCCACAGACTGTGAGTGTGTCTCCAGATCCCATGAAAACCTCTAGGTCTTAAGCCCAGGCCTCTTGATTCGATTTCCCTGCACTCTTTTCTCACAGGTGATAGGCCCATCCTTTGTTTCATCAGATTCCATCTCAAATGCATAGCTGACATTCAAGACATCTCAGACAGCTCAAAATAAATCCCTTACCTAGAAGAAGAATACCAAACAACCATGCTGGGGCGAAGAAACCCTACCAAGTCGTCTCTTTAAGTGTATGACTTTGCTACAAATCTGGAGGCCATGATCGGCTGCTGGTAAATTCCGCTGTAAGTCTACATTGAGCTAAAACAGGAAACCACTTTGCCGCAGATAGAATAGGAGGCATCTCTATTTCATTCAAACAGAATTCTCTTTAGGTGATGCAGTTTCAACCTGAAGCCATCAGATACATGCCAGGAACCAGCCAGCCAGCTACTTCTTTCTCCTCAACATACACACACACACACACACACACACACACACACACACTTTTTTTTTTTCTTTTTCATCCTTGTTGGGCAGATAGGGGTGAGAGGAGAATGGAAAACCAAACTACCAGTTCACATCTGGAAGCCAGGCCCCTGATCCAGTTCAGCTCAGATAACCTGTCAACTGATCATAGCCCATGAGATCAGAAACAATACCTTTCAACTAAAACATTTTTCTCAGGGTAAATTCTCATGACAGTCCAAAGATATTGGAGTCAGGTTCGCAGTTGTAGTTAGAAAGAGAAGTATAGGGGCGCCTGGGTGGCTCAGTCAGTTGAGCATCCAGCTTCGGCTCGGGTCATGATCTCACGGTTCGTGGGTTCGAGCCCCGTGCCGGGCTCTGTGCTGAATGCTTGCGCAGAGCCTGGAGCCTGCTTTGGATTCTGTGTCTCCTTCTTTCTCTGTCCCTCCCCCACTCATACTCTGTCTCACTCTGTCTCTCAAAAATAAATAAATGTAAAAAAAAAAAATTAGAAAGTGAAGTATCAAAGCTGCCTGTCTCCAGTTCTCAGGGTCATGTACCAGAAGCAGTGTCTGGCATTGGGTCTGTGTACACTGGGAAACATTAGTGACACCAGCTTTGACTGGCAAGCAGTGCAGTCCCCCATCAGGGAGAGGTGAGACGGGGAAGCTGCTGCCCTTATTTTTAAATGTTTATTTATTTATTTTTGAGAGAATGAGGGAGAGAGAAAGAGAGACAGAATTCCAACCAGGCTTCCCACTGTCAGTGCAGAACCTAATGCAGGGCTCGAACTCATGAACCATGAGATCATGACTTGAGCCAAAATCAAGAGTCAGGCACTTAACTAACTGAACCACCCAGGCGCCCCTCTCCACAGTGCTCTGTCAAGCCCTGGCTCCTGCACCCCCCTTGCACTGCACCCAATAATCATACCCTTTCTCCCTATGACTCCCAAAAGAAGGGACAGGCCTTAGAACCCCGGATGTCCCACTTATCCCAAGTTGTTTAAGAGACTGGATCTTGCTCTGTGCATCCACAGTGACCTGGGAACTGGGCACAAAGCCACTTGAGGGGGTAAAGGAAAATACCTCCCCTCCACTCCCCATAAAACTGCTTATAAAGAAAACAGAAGTAATTATGGGGAAAAATGCTTAAAAACCTAGAGGGCTCTATTAAAATGAACCTCACATGGATTCTAGTTTAAGTTTCCAAGACTCAGGCAAGAAATTTTCATGTTTAAAGCCTTCCTCATCCAAGAAGCTTGGTATAGTTAGCATGGTTGTCCAGAAGCCTAAACAAGCTCATCGAGGTGACTAGTGGCTTTTCTTTATTTTTCATTTATTGCAAAAATGGCCCTAAAATAGCAACAAAGGAAATTAGAAGGGAGAAAAGTTCCCCCACTTTCACCACAAACCATGAACTTGCTTTTAATCTCATCTTCCCCTTCTATTCTTTGTCCATGGGCCAACACAATTTTTACATAGTAAATAAATGTCTCTCTAATCTCATTGTTAAAAAATGTTTTCCAAGTAACTGAACATATTAAAATCCCACAGTGATCCATCTAGCCACACTCCGAGCCACATCCCCCCAGTTAGATCTGTACTGAGCCAGTCATTTTTTAGGTCTAAAGATTCCTTATTTGTACTAAAGCGAGCCAGTTCCAAGCGGGTGTGAATAACACCCAATACCCAATAAGACAGAGCTGGACCATAAACTGCCAACATACATTGAACACTAGCCTCCCTGGGTGTCTTCCACTTGCCTCTCCAGATCTACCCCCTATCCTTCTCCACTCTGCTCTGTGCCCTGGAAGGCTGACCCACATAGACTTCGTCTTGGTTCCTATCCTTCTGCCTTCTATAGTTGAGATCTGCCAATGGAAGACACCAGCAGGAGATCAGAGGGCAAGAGGAGAGTGAGATCACGGTATTTAGTCCCCCAGCTCCTTCCCTCCTGGGTCTGTACAGATTAGACACGTCCTTCTCCTGAAGACCACAGCTCCTCTCCTGCAACCCTCCAGTCTGGCCACAACTACCATTCTGAGGGCTCAGTAACTGTGCCCTCCTCTTGCTCCTACAGGCTAATGGTGGAAAGGCTTTCCAATATTCCTGGTTTCCCTTAACTGTACCCAAACCTTTGTAATTAAACCCTTTTCTTGGCTTTCCTTCTTAGGGACGCCACTGGTTTCTACTGGGACCCTGACTCATTCATCAGGCAAGGCAGAAAACGATTACCGCACACCAAGTCACGTTCTCATTTCATCCTGTGTCTAAAGCCAAGGGGGGAAACACAGGGCATCCTATAGCTATAGTCTATAGGAAAACTTCAGAGAAAAATCAATGAAACAGATGGAATTCAACACAACCTTGTGGAGGGCCTACTACCTGCCCAAGAACTATGCTTTGCCCTAAATCTCAAGGTCATCCTATCATGCCAGGCCACACCTAGATGGAGCCATGACCATCAGGCTTCCCCTGCAGGTCCTCTCAAGACATTGCTGTGGCGAACAGCTGCACACCGGTATAGCCAACAGCAACTTGGCCTCAGCTGCGCCCATAATCTCTCGTGTTTTGTCTGGGAGGCTCCGACACGGCAGCATGGGACAGCTTGTCACTCACATTTCACAAACCTGGAAGTTTGAGGAAGTTAAGCCCATGAGACAAACCTTGACCTATGGAGCATGGGAACCAGTGGACAAAACGATCCCCTTTTCTGTCCCTCAGGCAAGGAATCATGAACCATGAGAGTGGAAGGGAGGTATTTTCCTTTACCCCCTCAAGTGGCTTCGTGCCCAGTTCCCATGTCACTGTGGATGCACAGAGCGAGATCCAGTCTCTTAAACAACTTGGGATAAGTGGGACATCTGGGGTTCTGAGGCCTGTCCCTTCTTTTGGGAGTCATAGGGAGACAGGGTGTGATTATTGGGTGCAGTGCAAGGGGGGTGCAGGAGCCAGTGCATTCTCTATGACTCCTCACACAATTCCCAGTGAACTGAGACCCAGTTGCCCAAGGTGGTGACTGGCTCAGTGATGCACCTCGTCTTGGCTTTCCCTCTTTCCAGGTCACTATTCCCAACTCTCCCTACTCTCTCTTTCTTTCTCTCTCTCTCTCTCATTCCCTTGGAATACTTCATGAAATAAACTATATGCACACAAGCCCTTCTCTCCAGCTTTGCTTTCTGGAGAAAACCCAAGCTAAGGTAATGAGAACTTCTTAATTGCTCCAAAACAGAAGAAAGGCTCAGAAAGCAGAGGAAAAAACAATGAGGAAACACCTCCTTTTTATGCCTGTTTGAAATTCACCCCCCAGTTCTCAATGACCTGGCCAGCAAACCCTGAGATTTTCAAACTTCTCCCAACCCCATAAAAATACGTCTAGGCAGAACCACACTGCAATACCAGCTATAAGGTATCTGAGTTTTAGATGATCCATAATTTATGTTTGTTCTACATCTGTTCTCTTTCAGTGGGGGGGGGGTAGGGGATGAATAAAGCAAGAGTGGACACCTGAGAAATATAATGGGAAAGTTCTCTCACCCCCCAAAGACTTTAGGAAATGCACAAAGCTTGATTCTACAATTTGTCTTTGTCTTCGGACTGTTCTATTTGTCTGATGCATAAAGAATCATTTCCTCACACCTCAAGATTTTTTAACTATCTATCCAGCTTGTTTCCAGAAATTCTTCCCAGTACAAATCATCTTTTTTTTTAAGAGAGGGAGAGTGCAGAGGGGAAGAGAGAGAGGGGGAGAGAGAATTTTAAGCAGGTCCCAAGCTCAGCACAGAGCCTAATGTGGGGCTCGATCTCATGACTGTAAGATCACAACCTGATCTGAAATCAAGAGCTGGACACTCAACCGACAGAGCCACCCAGGCACCCCGACAAATCATCTTTTTTAAAAAAAAAAATGCTTTTTGGTGGCTTAGTCGATTAAGCGTCTGACTTCGGTTCAGGTCATGATCTCATGGTTTGTGAGTTCGAGCCCCACGTTGGGCTCTGTGCTGACAGTTCAGAGCCTGGAACCTGCTTCAGATTCTGTTTCCCTCTCTCTGCCCCTTCCCCAGCTCATACCCTGCTTCTCTCTCTTTCTCAAAAATAAATAAGCTTTTTTAAAAAATTCTTTGCTTTTCCAGGAAGTCAAGAAATGACTCCTCTGGTAGTCTTTTGAGTCTGAAAGGAAATATATTGGTTTCCTGCATCTGTAGTCCAGAGTGAGGGGGAAGAGGTGAGCACAGGCGATAGAAACAGGTCAACTTGAAGAGCGGGCATGTAGAAGGAGAAAGCAGGGCGGTGCAGTCCAGGGGTAAAGCACTAAAGACCAGGCTTCAGCACTCAGGAAGCTCTATTCCTGGAGATGTCAAATGGAATAACTTTAAGCAAACCACTTCACATTCCTTTAAGTCGGTTAAGATTCTTTTCAGTCCATTCATCTGTAAAACGAGAACAAATTCCACTTATCTGGGACAGAGATCACTAGCAGAAGACGTCACGTATATGAATATCCGGGGCCCACAAAAAAAGAAGCTAGAAAGTCTGACAGAACGAGCTAGTCTGACACCAACCAAATATCCAGCTTCAAATTAAAATATAGCCATCCAAATAAGCCCCTTCTAGAGAGGTAAGCACAGAGTTCTAATTCCTAATAATGTTGGTAGGTTCTATGAACAGGATTTCCACTTCTTATTGTCTGCCTTAACTTTGCAAGTCAGCCCCCAGGCATGCACGTAATTCCCCCCTCTCCCTGCCTTTGTTATTGTATCCAGCAATAAAGCCCCGTGCCCAGGGCCACACATGGGGCTGAGATGAACATCACAGGCCGAAGCTTTGTGGAAAATAGTCTTTCAGCAGCAGCATCTGGCTTCTTGGCATGTTCCCCCAGCTGTTGTGCTGACAGCTCTGAAGTTGCTTTTTACTTTGTCATATGGTTCGGCTGCTAATGGGCTGTCTCTTCTTGCTTGTCCTCCTCTGGGTCATTTTTCCTTTCAAACTCACGGTGAGTTCCAAGAAAATTGCACACCATGACTCCCCTGAAGGAAAGCCTCCGTCCCTAGTTGCCGTGGCATTCAGAGGGCCGGGCATCCCAAGTGGGAGTAAGCAGTCCTAACACTTGAAGGGGAAACATCTCATTACACTGCCCGGTACACTTATTCTACAAGAAGTAGGCTTAGGAAGGGGCAGTTAGGTAACTTGACAGGCACAGCTGAGAGACGAACATAAAGCGTTGTTTGTCTTTGTGTTTACACAGGACCGATCGCCCTGGTACCCAGGGCCGAAACAAGCACATAATTTTGACACAAAAGACCACAACTAGCTCCTCGTAATTGGCAATCCTCTTGGATTCCAAGTGTTTTCTCCTCTTGGTGCCAATCTGAATACCCAAATGTGAAATTTAGCCCCTGCGAGTGGTTTCTCAGGCCCCCAGCTCTCCCGTCGAGAGTCTGCGGAGTCTCTGCGTGTGCAGGAACAGAACAGACAGGGGCTGGAGGTCCAAACAGGGGCCTGCTTTCCTGAAACTCTATGAGCGACTGAAGAAACCAGCACGCATCTGGCATCTCATTCAATACATCTGGAGATACCCAAGGTCCAGATGAGCCCATGATGACTTACGAAATGATGAGAAATGAGCCAAACGTGCGCTTGACTTTCGTGAGTCCACAGTCGGGCTGCCGCATACGGTTGAGCAGGCTGAGCCCTGCTCGACCACAGAAAATGCCGTTCCTACCGGGTACTGATGTTGGGGCCCCGATGTTCTGCCGCACGATGGCCCCGCCCTCAGTAAACAGATAACTAGGGCCCTGCCCTCGGGAAACAGGTGACTGGGGAATACAGGACAAGGACAAAAAACCACAAATTTAAATTTCCCAAAATGTAAATGACAGAGGCTATAAGAATATTTTTAGAATATATAAAACACAAATCCTTGAAATAAGTATAAATGAATTTCTGAGGTGACCGAAGAGAGTTGATTTACTCCTAAAAATGGAACGGTTTCTGGCAGAGCAAAAGACGGTGAAAAGAAAACAATCTGAAGAAGGAGGAGAAGGGGAAGGGGACGGGGAAAGAGAAAGACAATGTGACCGGATAGCAGCAAAGAGAAGCCTAAGACAAAAATATGAAGTCAGAGTTACTTCTTCAGAGAAATCTGGGGGACATCTGAAGTATTGATTATGTGCCTAGCACCCAGTTTTCTCTCGGCTCCCGCATTCTTCATCCGCCAACCTCTGCCAACCCCATTTCTGCCCTCAGTGAATACTTGAGCTCCTGGACGAGGCCCTGAGGAGAACTGAAATATGAATAAGACAAAATCCCTGGCTTCCGGAAGTCAAAGTCTAAGGGAGGAGGTAAGGCAGCATGGGACTACTCCCTTCCACTGTGTAAAATGCCACCAGCAACCCAAGGAGGGACAGGTCACTCTCAACAGGGTGAGAGGGGAGTCTCAGGGAAGAAGCGGCACCTGGGACAACAGTTAGGACGTCAGCCCGGTAGAGGTGACAGAGAGCACAATGCAGGCAGCAGTAACACATAAATTAAGGCACAGAAGCAAAGCATAAGGCATTGGGAAGAGCTGGCTTGGAATAAAAGTATGTGAGTGGCAACAATGGATATGAAGATAACTTCATGCAATTTAACACTGGCGAGCTGGCCTGAAGACTATCACTGAAGGCCTTAAATGACTAAGGAGGCTGACCATTCTCTTGAGTCCATAGGAAGTAACCCACTGTCATTATTCATCTTTTAAACTTTGAGCAGAGAGTGATATAATCAGAGCTGGGCTTTAAGAGAAGCTCTGTCTGGGGCCGCCTGGGTGGCTCAGTGAGTTCAGCATCTGACTCTTGATTTAGGCTTAGGTCATGATCTCACACGGTTTGTGAGTTCAAGCCCCGCTTCGGGTTCTCCTAACAGTGAGGAGCCTTCTTGGGATTCTCTCTCCCCTGTCTCTGCCCCTCCCTTGCTCATGCACACACGTGTGTGCTCTCTCTCTCTCCCTCTCTCTCTCTCTCTCTCAAAATAAATAAACTTTAAAAACCGAAGAAGCAGCAGCTTTATCTAGCAGCAGCGTTCTTGTTAACCGGAGATGGTGGGGACTAGCAGCCCGGGACAAATTAGCAGGTGACAGGCAGCGTGCTGGATAGCAGCCGTGGCAACAGGAATGGAAAGTGTGGGTCAGACGCCAGCAAAACCGGGCAATCTTCTTGATGTGGCAAGCAAGAAGTGGGAAGAAACAAGAACAAACTGAGGTTCTGAGAGAGGCCTAAGAGAAGAGAAACAGGGAAGCTAACTGGAACACACAGAAGAGACATGAGTTTTACTTTTGCCCATTAACATTTTGAGGTGCTGGTGGAATATTCAGCTGGAGACACTCAGTTGGAAGGTGGGTGAGTGCTGGCACATGCGTGAGAGGTTGGACTAGAGAGGATACGTTTTGGGGTCCTGCAGCCATGGGGTCAAGCCCTGACTCTGCCTCTAGCACGTCCTACTTATGTGATTTGAAGGAGGTTAGAAATCTTGCTAGGTCTCGGTTATCTCATCTGTAAAATGGGGATTACAAAGGTATTAATATCCCAAGCATCCTTGTGAAAGTTAACGAAAGAATAGATGTTAGCACAGCACCTAGAACACAGTAAGCCTTCAGTAAATACAGTTGATCCTTGAACAACACGGAGGTTGGGGCACTGGCCTCCCCACACAGTTAAAAATCCATGTATGCCTTTTGACTCCCCAAGAACTTAACTACTAATAGCCTCCTGTCGACCGGAAGCCTTACTGATAACAGAAACAGTCGATTAACTATATTATTTGTATTTTATATAGTTGTGTTATATGTATTAAAACATATATATGTATATAACATACATGTATATTCTTATAATAAAGTAAGCTAGAGAAAAATGTTATTAAGAAAATCATAAGAAAGAGAAAACATTTACGGTACTGTACCGTAAAAAACCCTTGTATAAGTGGACCTGCACAGTTCGAACCTATGTTGTTCAATGGTCAACTGCCCTGTCAATGGAGCCATTCCCTTCAGTACAGTCGTCAGCTCAGTTCTTAATATTGCACCACAGCTTCCTCCTGTTCCTTTGCCACTTGGGGTCCTTGTGTGGGCTTGACCTAGAGCCTGCCTGCCTCCCTCTGTTCTCTGGGATCTGGGCCACCCCGGGTGCTGTCTGATCCACCCAACTCAAGAGCCCCCAACCCTTCCCTCTGACATGCTCAAGCCTTGATAAATGCCGTGTCCCCTAAACTTGCCTTCCATCATAGATCCTCACCCTGAATTCACAGTCCGCTGCTGCCCACGTCCTGGTGGGATGATTTGTTTTCTATCCTGGGGTCAACATGAGGGGAAATGGGCCCATGCCTCAGCCAGAAGGGTTTGACTTCAAGTCTTAAACAATATATTTCCTTACTATAAAAGTTGTAAAACATTGGGATAATGTTACCATTTACTACCCCCTCCTTTGTGCTCCCACAGCACACTGTCCATCTCTTCGTGACAGAATTTATCAGACTGTGTTATAGTTGGTTATGTGACTGCCTCCCCTGCCGGGCCACGGGCTCCTCCAGGCCAAGGACCAAACCTTATTCATCTTTGTTTTCCCAGGCCTACCATAGGTGTTCAATAAATATGGAAAGAGAGTTAACAACAGCGTACATCTGTATAGGTCCTTATGTTTTGCAAAGGCCACTGAGGGAGATGGTGGAATCTGGCTCTAGAATGCTCAGCTATAATTTTTCTCTTGTTCAATGCACCTTGAGTAAGTATAGCCATCAAAATGGGAAGGAATAACAGGACCACATGCCAGTTTTAAAAAGCAGCAGTTCTAAGACTTTCGGATTTTACTATTCAGCTTTTAAAATAAACTTTTAATTGGGGATAGAAACACCATATTCCCGGTGACTTATTTTGCCAAGTAGGCGCATTAAAGAATAACAACTGTTACCAACTGCTAACTCTTTTCATTTGGCAAAGGGAAGATTTTTAAGCACTCCTTCCTCAAAAAAAGATGTGGCATAAACATAAGCCTAGAATAAATGAAAACCTTTTAAAATGATACAAATCGCTTCATGAAACCCTAGTACATCAGCCTGCCTTCTCCGTATTTCACCAAAGACAGCAGTCTCGCTCCGGTGCCCCAACTCATGTTGGGCACCACATACCAGAGACTGGTGTTCCTGGCTGACCGCACTTGCTGCATTCAAGTTTCTTCTTGTGGAAAAAATATATGTAACATAAAATTCACCACTTTAACCACGTGTAAGTGCACAGTTCAGTGGCATTAAGTACACGCATATTGTTGCGCAACCATGGCCGCCATCCATCTCCCTAGGAACCTTTTCATCTTCCCAAGCTGACACTGGAAACCCATTAAATAAGAACTCCCCAGTCCCCCTCTCCCTGCCCCTGGCAGCCATCCTTCTGCTTTGTGTCACTATGAATTTGACCACTCTATGTACTTTCTGTAGTGGAATCATATAATAATTGTCTTTTTGTCACTAACTGATGTCACCGAGCACAATGTCTCCAAGGACTGTCCATGCTGCAGCCATGTCAGAATTTCCTTCTTCTTTAAGGCTGAATAATATTGGTATGTATATACCACATTTTGCCTTTCCATTCATCTCTTTGACATGTGGGCTGCCGCCATCTTTTGGTTGGAATTTTTTAAGTTATTTTTTTCAATGCTAATGATCTCAAATAGGTAACGTAAGCAAATTCGGAATCACCTTGCTGGTGCCTCACATGGGAACCCTTGATGACCAAGCCTGCCTCTGCCTTTCCACAGTATGTGACCCACATGGGACAGTGTCACAGTACTTTGCATTTAAAGACACTGTGGCAAAATCGAGTCACCGCAAGGCGCATAGCAACATGGGCATACAGTGCTCCAAAGAATCGTTGTCCTAACAGTCCGTATTCCATTTATAATGTGCGCTAATGCATTGGGCGGCCCCTGTCTTTCTATATCATTATCTGCGCCAGTTACGTAGTTTGCTATTTTACCTGCATAAAATAGCGAATAATCCAAAAAGAATATTTCTAGTCCCAATCCCAACCATCTCTGAACCATATACCCATTTGATGCAGATTTCAATGCACGGCGATGCTAATCTCGCTTTCCATTGCAGCAGATACCTTCACACAATTAACCGACTCGAATGCAACTCATTCAAATTGGCATTTGAAAAATTTATTTTCAGCAAATCTTAGGTTAATATGAGGTCTGACTTTCCTAAGCTCACAAACAATGCCTTGGAGTGAGTAATCTCTTTCCTACGATTTCACTTGCATGTACAGAAAGTCTCCGAACGAGCATCACTGAACTTAAAAATACAAGTTAAACACAGGACTGGATTTCAGGTTTGAGATCTACTTCTACTATGAATCGGGAATTTGGATTGAGCAAAATGACATCATCTACTCGATTTGATGGATGTTGTTATTTTGAACAGCATTTGTTTTGTAAGTATTAGGAAAATATGTCCAACTTGTAGCGTACAGAGTACAACAATAAAAACGATGCAAGCTAACACCAGGAATACATGAAGACAATGTTGTCCCTTTAAAAGAGGTCTGTACATTTCTCAAGTCTGAGAGGCAGGAGTCTCAGGCTCTATTCCTGGAATGCTCCCCTTCGTGTAAGAAGCAGTGGGGCAGGTCAAACCAATTAAGTGTTCCTAAAAACAGAGCTCACCAAATACCATGGCTGCAGAATAACACCACCGAGAGCCCGCCAGCAGCTTAGAGTGGGGCACGGAGAGGAATGACCCCAGGGATACCAAGTTAAAAGCTCATATTTCACTTCCCTTACTTAGCACTTTCTTTTCAAGCTGCGACCTCTATCGGAGCCCTTGAGAACAACATCTCTTCACTCCTCCCAGGGGGGAGCACTCTCTCCTCCAGCTCGTGGGCCAGATTGCAGCCAAATGATCCGTCAGGCACTCCCGTGGGATAGGCAGACATTTGCCCTGAGATCTATAATACAATTTGACCTTCTTTATGCTGAAGTAAACACACCACCTGTCACCTCCGAAACTTCAGCCTTAGAGTCAAGCACATCTGGAATCAGCCTATAAATGTAGTCCCGAGATTAATGTTGAACAAGAAGAAAGGCTAAGGTATTCTGCCACTGATTTCCACTTACTGACAATTCCCACTCAGCAGCAATGTCCGCCTTCCACATATGGACACCTGAACACTTCCCTGTCAGCAGCGCTGTGCTTAGAGCGTCCAAAAACAAGCTTCGGAACACCTTGAAATACTTCATTTGAATCCCCAGCAGGTGGTTTTTCCTTTCTGTGCCCTCAGTGGGCAGAATCAGGAGGAGCAAAGGGAGTCCCAAAAGTTCAGCCACACAGTGGGACGAGGGCTGCTCACACAAGACTGCCTCAGGCACATCTGGGGACTCTCCAGTTTTCACCCCTTGTCATTATGGGGCCATAAGCTGAGCTTCTAGAAACTCAGAAATGCACAGGAAATGTTCAAAGTTGCCATCTTCCGCAGAAAGATTACACTCCCAAGAAACCGAAAGGAGAAAGAGAAGCATGAAAATGTCTTGTCTTCAAGCTAACTGAAGTACGCCTACATTTGATGAAAGGTAAGTAAAGGCCACAGAAAGTCCCCGTGTCACACACACACAAAAAAAGATCTCTCTGCGAACACATGGAAATGAGCCTTGCGTGTCTTGACCCTCAAGTTCAAGAAGTGGACCATCCATTAACCCTAGTTCTAACACTAACAGGTTGGCACTGACTAGAGAACCGAGGCACCCTGTTGAGAGTGAGGAGGACTACTTCACAGTAAACGAGATGGATCTCATTTCACACCTCAGCACAACTCGGTAGGCTCCAGGGTTACACATGCTGGGTTACTGAAATGGTGCCTCTTAGTCACAGCTCCTGTGGTGTGTGCCAGGATTTAGCGGCACAATGTGATTGTATCACAAACATCCTGGCCCTCCTCACTTTACCTCTGAAACCGATTTTGGTGACTGACGCTGCTTTCTTTGCAGCCTTATCAGCCTCTTCTCCCCTTCCGATTGTGGATCTGATCTCCTGCCCAGCATTCCTGTGTTTAGACTGTCTGGCTGAGGGCATTTCCCCTCGCTGCTTAACAAACAGGTTTCCGCAGCCTTCAGATTTGTTTTCTGTTTGTTTCCAACACAAGGCTGAGGGTACCGCTTTCTGGGAAGTTTCTAGTTGTTTCAGGGAGTTCCTAGTTTTTTCAGGGAGCTCAGCTTCCCGTGTTTCGAGGCGAGTGCCCTGAAGTCAATAGGAGATCGGCTGAATCATAAAAACAATTCTGCCCCCTTGAGAAGCTGGCTTTCAAAGAAAATTTTATGGCTTGCCTGTGTATTTGATAAGAGTGAACAGAAAAGAAAACAGAAGCCCTCCAAATCTTCTTCATGCCATTTTTCACGCTCTCACCCCAACTTCAATCCATCAAAAGTAAAGCCACTTAGTCTTCTGTTAGATAGCTCTGACTAACGTCCGCTTCTCACTAACAACCATTAGAACTTCGCTCTTACCTTGGTAACTGAAACTGAATATGAGATAGTAATCAACAGTCCTCTTATTCTTCCCTTGGGGTTTTACTCTTACACGTGGAATTTGAATACATGAACACATACTCCTGCACACCATCTAAAGCCAGTTTTGCTTTATCATCTTCCCCCAAGACGTGGAACACTGTATCCCATAAACAGGGCTGGTGAGGGCATATCTGAGCCAACCTTTTCTTTGGCTGCCTTTCAAAAAGTTGTTTAAAACAAGATATGTTCTTGAACTGGAAAAAGGAATTACACGTGATAACCTTGGAAAGCAGCTACTTGCTTTGCCCAACTAATATTATTGCACAACACCGTGACTTAGTGCGGAATGGGGCATGCCTCGTATTGAAATGTTATTCTGAGTATGACTATATAGTTGGTGTAATTAAACACTTGCCAAATATGGGATCGTTATGAAAAGGATAATGAAAAACTCTGTGTTCTACGAAGTAACAAGTGATTCCAGTTACTGGCCCTTAACCTCGCTAACTGAATTCTAACAGTAGCACCTGCTCTGGGAATCACTTTTCTGGTCTTAATGTATGAATTGTCCTGAGTCACTCACACCATTCTTCCACTCCCCGGGACAATGACTACATTTGTCAGGGGGCAGCCTGTGCAATCGAAACATGTCTTTTTCTCTAGACAGAGCTAACTAGGACCATTAACCCCTGATACCATAACACCAGAGTTACCTAGCTGAACCAATCCAAAGAGACCCTACCCCACTCCCCTCAACAAGCTGATGAAATATACTTTTCTTTCACAACCTGTTAAAACAGACACATAAGCAAGCCCGCATTCAAGCCAGTGGACAAAAATGCATCTGGGCCTCAATGGAGTGGGTCTGCAGACACACTGTCTAATAAAAATTAACAACATGACCCAAAGAACACTTACTTCTTTTGTTTACTTTGCCGTTCGCTCCTTCAGTGAGAAGAAAGCTTGCTAAGAATTTCTGAACTGAGGGTTTGTTTTTTTTTTTTAAGTTAACTGCAAGGCTGCCAAATGCTGTTATTGCAGAATTCTTCTGCGAGAGTGGTATCAGTGTAACCGTGGAATCTAGAAGGGATGGATTCTGTTAACTGCCCCCTCAAGTACTCCCACCGTCACCAGATGTTAAGATAATGATCGGCACACCTTGTTCTCCAAGGCACGAGTCCCACCAAAGTCAGCAAGGGATATCTCCCTGTTTCAAACATATTCAAACAGCATGGTCGGAAGGGGCTCCCTGATTTTCTGGCCCATTATAGACTCATGCTTCCTCACGGTGAGAAGTAACTGTGGTCGGAATCTGCAGTGAAAACTGAACTCAGAGGGACCTCCTTGCATCAAAGTGACCTTCTTGCCCCAAGCCCCAGGTGCTTGCAGCATCTTTTCTGATTCAGCCATCGCCAGTGACTCACCCTCTAACTGAAGCAAAACTCTTGATTGCCTTACACCCAAGTTCCCCACCTGCAATGTGGAACAATGGTAATCGCTCCCAACTCAGGAATAAAGAACTGCAGGCTGCCCTTTCTGTGATAGAGTCATTATTTCAGCAGTAAGGATTCCTCTATTACTCTCATGGTTTTAACTCATGAAACTCAGAATGCATCATATTCCTTGGAATTAATAAATTCCCCCCAACATCTTTGGGAAACACAGTATAATTGTTCCATATAACTGTTCCTTTGTACAGAAGAGAAGTTACTTACTCCATGACATACAATGAATCTATGGGGGGAAAAACTTTAAACAAAAATATCTTTAGCATTTTCTCCTGTCCTCCTTTCAAAGTGTGGGATACCCATTGAATTGAACGGGCAAGCATTTACTCGGTATTAGTCCTCTCTCCTCTGAGTCTTCTTTAAGTTTTATCATAAGGAAAGAAATTCCTGAAGCATGATTTGTACACAGTTAGAAAGAATGAAATCTCAACTTCGAAACTGAAAATCTAATAGCCAAAAATTAAATTAATAAGTTTTATTAAAAAAAAAAAAGACCTGCAAAATTCCTCTTCCCCTCCCCTCAACAAATTCAGTACCCAACGCTTCCCTATAAATAGTTGTCAATAAACACAACTGCTGCAAATGTATTCAGTAAATGTTAAGGTCAAAGGCCTTCACTGTTTATTGCCTTGTAAACTCAAAGACAAGTGAATTTATTGCTTGAATGAGTTTCAGGGTATTGGCCTTCATAAAAGTTCTGAATCCCAGGTACAAAATGCTCCATCAGCTCACACCAAAGCTATTCGGCACAGAACTTAGAGACCGCCCACCTTCGGATTCATAATTCAAACACGTCCTGGGAAGTGTATTGTTTGCCATGTTGCATAGATCCCCACGGATTAGTGCTGAACTGTGCCTGTCATTATTACAAGAACTTGCTTCAACCAAACTATAAATTGCTGCTGCTTCTAAACCAATATTACAGATTAGCCTACTACTAAACTCTCCAAAATATAATAGGAAAAATGCCAAGAATGACAGAGTTTATCACTTTTCTCTAATTTTCACACAAGGAGGAGATTGATAATCTCCTTGATACAGATTTTGTCAAACTTTGTCAAATTTAATAGAAAAGAACATTTCATATCAGATCACGTAGATGTGTATGGACTATTTCAGATAATTAAATTTTTACATTATTTGAAAACTAATTTTTATTTATTATTTTTTTAAGTAATCCCTACACCCAACCTGAGGCTCAGACTCATGACCTCGAGACCAAGAGTCGTACATTCTTCTGACTGAGCCAGCCAAGTACCCCAAAACCTCATTTTTCTAATGGTTCTGTCATTTGCCAGCTTTATAAATAAATATGTATGGCTAGTAGCAAGAGCAAAAGGAGAGGTCATAAGACAGTTACGAACTGCTGTTGCTCTTAGACATCCCCATAAGAGGGGTGCCCAGCTGGCTCAGTCAGTTGAGCATCCAAATCTTGCTTTTGGCTCAGGTCGTGATCCCAGGGTCATAGATCGAGCCCTGCATCAGGCTTTGAGCTGAGCATGGAGACTGCTGACGATTCTCTCTCTCCCTCTGTCCCTTTGCTTCTCTCCCGCGTTCACACTCTCTCTCTCTCTCAAATTAAAAAAAAATTTTTTTTAATTAAAAAAAAAGGTGGGGGTGTGAGCCTGGGTGGCTCAATTAAGCATTGAACTTCAGCTCAGGTCATGATCTCACAGTTTGTGAGTTCAAGCCCTGCATCAGGCTGTATGCTGACAGCTCAGAGCCAGGAGCCTGCTTCGGATTCTGTGTCTCCCTCTCTCTCTCTGCCCCTCCTCTGCTCACATTCTGTGTCTCTCCGTCTCTCAAAAATAAACATTAAAAAAAATTTTTAAAAAGAAATCTCCATAAGAGGTATGAGAAAAGTTCACATTTATTGTTTCAAAATAATTGAATAATTATTTGTATATTTCACTGATCTGTGTTAATATTTTTCTTATGATATAGATATTTTAATATTAAATTTATTTCTATAAACAAATCTGGACTCTGAGCTCTAGGACCATTGGGCCTTACCCTCTTGAGTGAGGACCAAAGCAATGTAATATACAAAGGCTATGGTGTTAATATTGGCAATGCAATAGTCATCATGATGTTTAAAAGAAAATATCAAACTCAAACCATTGATGGTAAAATATAATTTTCCTAGACTTCTGATACTTTTTCTGCCATGATGGCTATAGTCTCAGTCTCCAAACAAAGAAGGTTGCTGAAATCATACCTCATATAAACCTGAATTAAAATAACATTAAATATCTTCCAACAGTCAAAATGTAGAGTGTTTTAAAATGTCACACATGCACTAATCCCACTACAAAATTCAGATCTGGGCTTAATGTTGGATTATGTCATTTTTTGACATTTCCCAGGGAAGAGTTGAATTCTTAATCTATTTGCTCTCTCATGTGAAATACTGGATTCAATCACTTTTGTCCTTAATAAATTCCTTTTATCCTAACAAACATTAAGCCACTCTCTAATATTCTCCAAAGCATGGTCATAATCAGGAGTTCCTTCACTGTAAAGGAGCATAAGAGCTAATGGGAAGATGTTAAGGTACGTTCTTTTTACCAATTAGCTGTATGAAACTTAAACATGTTATGATGACTTATAAACTGTCCTATGCAAAAAAAGATATGCATTCTTTAAGAAAGACTGATTAAATATCTACCTTGAGAATAGCAGTTACTGAGATGCTTAAGACAGGAGCCCAGCTCTCAAGGAATTGAGAGACCACCAGGGTGGGGAGTCTGGTGTGTAAACACATGATTACATGGCAACAAGAGAGATACTGAAACAACTGGAGAGTTTAGAGGTGGGAAGGCAAAGCAGGAAGTGATAACTCTGCCTAAACATCCTTTCTTCAGCAGTATTTAAATGCCATCTCCTCATGAAATAGCCATATAACAAACTGAAATTCGAATTATTTTCATGCATAAAAATTCTATTCACCTGACACAAGACGAAAATAATATACATGTCTACAAGACCTGTTTACAGTTCTGGAGTCACTATACAGGCCGAAATGGATCATCTTTTAGAAGAATATACCTCCTATAAGGCGGCATGAAAATTCTACT
This sequence comes from Paguma larvata, assembly GCA_030068075.1. Classification (NCBI taxonomy): domain Eukaryota; kingdom Metazoa; phylum Chordata; class Mammalia; order Carnivora; family Viverridae; genus Paguma; species Paguma larvata. The sequence continues at coordinate 4,676,653 of CM057827.1, forward strand.
CCTGTTATTCTTAAAAATGTTTTATGTGTTGGGCATTTATTCCAGAGATATGAAAACTCATGTTTACACAAAATCTGTGTATACAAACGTTCACAGATGCTTTATTCATAGTAATCCAAAACTGGAAGCAACACAGATGTCCTTCAATAAGTGAACAGTTAAACGAATTGTGGTTCATCAATACCATGGAGTACGACTGGCAATAAAAAGGAAGGGGCTATTGATACAAACAACTTGGATGAATCCCCAAGGAAATTCTTATCCCCAGGAAATAACGCTGAGGGGCAGGGGGAGGGACAGAAGTGATAAAAGGTTACACATGGTATGATGGCCACGTACATAACATTTTTGAAACGACAGAATTTTAGAAATGGGGGACAGATGAATGGTTGCCAGGGACTGGGGAACTGGTAGGGGAGTGGCTATAATAAAGAGCAAGACGAGAGATCCTGGTGGTGATGGAATTATTCAGTGTCCTGATTGTGGTGGTGGGCATGTCAGCCTATATCAGTGAGAAAACCGTACAGAGCTAAGTTGTACATACACATGTGTGCAGAAACACACACACGTACAAAGTAAAACTTAAGAAATTCGAACGAGGGGCGCCTGGGTGCCTGGGTGGCTCAGTCGGTTAAGCGGCCGACTTCAGCTCAGGTCATGATCTCGCGGTCTGTGAGTTCGAGCCCCGCGTCGGGCTCTGTGCTGACGGCTCAGAGCCTGGAGCCTGCTTCGGATTCTGCGTCTCCCTCTCTCTCTGCCCCTCCCCTGCTCACGCTCTGCCTCTATGTCTCTCGAAAATAAATAAACATTTAAAAAAATTTAAAAAAAAAAAAAGAAATCCGAACGAGATCAGTGGATTTTATCAATGTCAATATCCTGGCTATGACATACACTAGGGTTTTATCAAACGTTACCCCTGTGGGAAACTGGGCTAAGTGTACGCTGGCTCTTTCTGTTATTTCTTATGACTGCATGTGAACCTACAATTATTTCAGTTAAAAATGTTCAAAAATTTTTAAAAATTTATGTTTTAAATTAAAAGTTATATGTTTGCGATATATTATTAAAATGGTATGGACACAATGTGGGAGACTCCACTATCATGCACAACATTAACATAAAAGGAAGAGCCCCAACTATGATCTTTCTAGCCTCCTCGAAAACACAACTTACACAGAACTGAATTATCCAGGAATACAAGGATCCTACCTTATGGTACTTCTAGACTGTGTCTGAATACCACTAGTAAATCTGACCTGGATTTTTCTAAGCAGCCTCTGAAGACTATTTCTCATTGATGAATCTTGCTGCAGGGCAGTGAGGAAGGCGAATTTAATTTTCAATCCATTTTGATAGCCACTATAATAAAAGAATCCTCATTAACTAATTTACTGCCTACTACATTCTAACTTCCATTTTCAAAATGACACTAAACCTAAGATATTGCAGAATATAAAGGCATCAATTGAACTAAAGTGGCCTGCATCTAGAAATATGTTAATTATCTGATGCTGAAATCATGGAAAGGATTAGAGGGATTCGGGGGCAGTTTGCTGAAAACTTCCTTTTCACCTGGTCCATGAGGGGAAATCAGATGCTAGTAAGGCACTTCTCCCTCCCTCTCTCTCTCTCTCTCTCTCTTCTCTCTCTCTCTCTCTCTCTGTGTGTGTGTGTGTGTGTGTGTGTGTGTCGTCCCCTCAGGCTCTTCAGGATCTAAGGTACTTTTGATAAAGATTGTCCATATGATCAAGGCATTGATTATACCTGTGTCTTTCAGCACAGGTAGGAATGTATTTCAGATAAGACAATTCCACGTTTGAAAAGTGATCCATAGTCTTTCAAGTAAAAAATGTTTCTACAGAAACACTCTTTAGAATAAAGCCTCCTAAGAAGCAGAAAGGCTTTTAATGTATAGAGGCTCTTATTCACCCTAAGTCCGTGACAAAGCATGCTGTGCTGACCATTTATTGACATAACCAAAAAGAGGTATGTTTCTCTATGAACCAAGGGAGGAAAGATAGGACAAAAAAACACGGTGGATAAAAGGCTCCAATTCCAGGCTTACCATCATGGCCTGTAAGATGAAGGGGCCTTTGTTTATAGGCAGCATGTATAAGGAAGGCAAAAGCGCAATTCAGAACCAGAAGGTGCTTAATTGGCTCTGGGAGCAAGACTCAATCTGAATTAATTTCCCAAACATCAAAATGGAAGTCACGATTCCTCCTTCACCAAGTTTACCAGACTGTTCTGAGAATCCAAGGAGAAAGCATATACAAAGACTTTATATTTTTAAGGCATTGTACAAAGATAAAGGATCATTATTAATAGTCTAAAGAGGAGATGTCTATAATTAGAAAGTCAACAGAATATTCCCTAACTTAAATCCTGAAGAGAGTGCTCCTAAATCAAAACATTACCTGAATATTTGTTGATAAGAAGAAAAAAATACAGAAAGAGAATTTCGTTCTTGAACCAATTGCCTTTGAGAACCCGTGTTTGGCCTAGAATTTTACCAGGTGCATTAGGTAAATAGAAAATAGGAAAAAAAATCATCTAGGATAATCATGAAATTATTTGGTCTAAAGAAAGTTAATAGTCAAAGCAAGATTTCTGAAAGGTTACCTGTTTAAGTCACTGATTAAGTTGCTCTTATCTGATTGTAGGGAAATTCCGCCATTTGCTGTGCGATCGCAAGGGCTGATGGTCCCACGGTACATTTGAGAAAAGTGGAGCCCAAACGGAATCAAGTCTCATCACTTTAATACATACAGGCAGATCTCACATAATTAATGCCAGCACACCTGCTGCCAGGAAACGTCCAACAGGGATGGCACGTCTGTGGGCCGCCCAGGATGTCGGCCAGATTCAGAAAAGAGGCAGCGAGACAAGCACTTCTTTGGGCTCATTTGGATTCTTTGCAAATTCGGGCCGGAGTCTTCAGATCTGCCCACTGGCTTGGCTGAACACAGTGACTAGGCAACACTGCCTTCCAGTGGCAGTAGTATGTTTTAAAAATCAAATACCACAGAATGCCTATAGTATTTTGACCAGGTAGTACCTGTGTGCCCCGAGGCTCAAGGAAACACCAAAAGATTATTTTCAAAGCTTTGGCGTAGGGACTAATTAAAATTCCACTATTAGTAATACTCTATCTTAGTACTTGTTGAAAAAATTCAAAGCACCTTGCCTCCCTTTTGCGGACGGGAATCCCACTCAAAGCAATTATGTTGTTCGAACAATGTCACAGAAGAACTCTGAACCGACTCGAGGGTGGCAATCCTGTATCCCATCGTCAAAAGCATACTCAGTAATCAGAGATTTCCAGACGTAGCAAAATCAAACCAATGTTTTGCAAAGTGGTTGTTCAAAGCTGCTTATGAACTTACGAAAATTCCTTTTTTTCCCTGATTAAAACCAGTCCACCCATTCCTCTCTTACGTTTAAGCTCTCCAAAACACCTAACATAGGATTAATGATATTCTTATCCTTGAGAAATAATTACGGTGTTGCACTTTTTAAAAGCCTGTGCCAATTAAGAAACACCATTCTCACTCTGTCTTAGCCCAAAAATATCTTCTCTAATTATCCTCCATTCCGTGCCCTCCATCCCTGCTAGCCTCTCAATGAGTTGATGGGATTTATCCTCTTTATTTTTATCTATGGCCTAATTGTCACCTTCCCTGTCTGTCTCACGGCAGGGCTTCTGTCTCGCGGAATCCACATCTCTAGTGCCCGCATTCGTTCTTCCCTGAGCCGCTGTTGCCACGAAAACATCTCCAGAATTTGTTTCTAAGGAGTGGGAGCAATTACACCAAAAGAAACCGCGGCATTTCCCAAAAGGCCTGCCTGGTTGGGGATAATTAGAATAGTGATGCCAACACGGCAAAGGCCTCATATATCTGAAAGCATTTCTTGAAAGTTTTCTCCCTGATAATTTCAGCATCTGTGAGAGCTGAGCAGCCTAATATCATACCAGCTGGATCTAGCAACCGAGACAAACAGACGTTTCACAAATGTCTCAGAATCAGGGATTGGTCAAATGTAGTAACTCCTTCTGTGGCATACTATGCAACCATTAATGATTTGGATAAATGATTACTGAGATCGAAAGATGGCAATAATATCCCATTAAGGAGACAAAAAAACAGGTCACCAGTTGGAATATACAGCATGTTTTAGTAAGTGTGTGTGTGTGTGTGTGTGTGTGTGCGTGTGTGTGTGTGTGTACAGAGGCACCATAATCTAAAGCTACCCCATAGACACTTCCTACGAGCCCTCCCTCACATCAGCTACTCACAAATAAGAAAAAAAATCCAAGTAAAATAATTTCTTGGATTTTTTTAAAGGCTTTTTAGACAAGTCTCTAGTGGTATACTGGTAAATGTTTAACAACTTGTTCTGCAGGGGGAAAGATCTGATCTTTGGCAGTTGAAATTGTCAATTTCCATGGTGTAAATACTCTCAACATGATCAGTTTTGTTTTGTTTTTTTTTTAAGAGAGTATGTGAGCGGGGGAGGGGCAGAGAGAGAAAGGGAGAGACGGAATACCAAGCAGGCTCTGCCTTGAGCATCTGACGCAGGGCTCCATCTTGCCACCATGAGATCATGACCTGAGCCAAAATCAAGAGTCGGTCACTTAACCGACTGAGCGACCCAGGCACTCCTCAACGTGACCAGTTTAAAACTACCAACTTGATGGGGCTCATAACCTCTCGGTTGTGGGATCAAGCCCCTGGTCGGGCTAAGTGCTGACAGCATGAGACTGCTTGGGATTCTCTCTCTCTTCCTCTTTCTCTGCTCACTGCCCCCTCCCCCATGCTCATGTTCTCTCTCTCTCTCCCTCTCTCTCTCTCTCACAATAAATGGGTGAACTTGAAAAAAAGTAGGAAAAAAGTAAAACTACCAACTTGATGTTACTAAACGCAGTATTGGATAGAGACGTTCACAATAGGCTCAACCGCCCTCAGAGACCCACGCCAACCAGCTCCAGCACCCACCGCCAGCCCCTACCTGCAAACATACTGTAACCTGTAGGCCGCTCTTGCAGAGAATAAACAATATGTTTATTTTATGTATGTATGTTTTAGACGACTTCTATTTTTCTCTTGTCGATCTTTATTTTCTACTTTTTCAACAAAGACCAAGTAGTGCTTGTGTTGTTTTTTACTTATTTCAGTTTAAGAAGAAATTATGTTTCTTTCATTACCTTGAAGTGGAGAAGATCTTTGTAACATGTAACCTAGAAGCCATAACTACATGTAATAGCTTTTGCATGGCATGACGGGAAGCTTTCATAAGCAAAGTTGAAATACAAATGGCCAACTGGTAATCTGCAATTTGCAGTCTACTTCTCAGAAACATCATCTACTCCAATATATAATCATTTCCCAACTGACAACCTCATAGAAAGATAAATAATGATTTGGACAGTTCAAAAAGAAGAGATGGCTCTCAGATAGCTCCCCCCACCGACACACACACTCATAATAAGAGATAGGCAATTTAAAATTTATTTAACCTACCAGACTGATAAAGTTTCAAAACTTTTGAATGTGCATGGTGAGTGAGGCTGTAGTGGGTGTTTAAACTGGTATAGATTCTGTAAGTGTGGCCGTCTGAATCATGACCCCACAAAGATGTCCACATGCTAACCCAGAACCTGTGACTATGTTGCCTTACATGAAAAAAGGGACCTTGTAGGTGCGATTCAAGTTATGGATCTGGAAATGGAGAGAGTATCCTGGGTTATCCCGGTGGGCCCAATATAATCCCAAGAATCCTTATAAAAAAGGGGCTGGAGAGTCAGAGAAGATGTGATGATGAAAGCAAGGGTCAGAAAAAAGGAGATTTGAAGACGCTATACTTCTGGCCTTCACAATGGAGGAGGAGAGAGTCACCCGGGTGGCTTAATCAGTGAAGCGACCGACTTTGGCTCAGGGTATGATCTCAAGTTCATAGGTTCCAGCCCCTCATCGGGCTCCACACTGACAAAACAGAGCCTGCTATGGATTCTGTCTCCCTCCCTCTCTCTCTCTGCCCCTCCCCTGCTCTCTCTCTCTCTCAAAAAATAAATAAATAAAAACTTAAAAAAAAAAGGTGGAGGAGGAGGCCACAAACCAAGGAATGCAAGCAGCTTCTAGAAACCAGAAAAGGCAAGGAGATAGATTCTGCTATCATGCCTCCAGGGGGAACATGGCCCCTGTCAGCACCGTAGGTGGTCAGCCCCAAGACTTCTGACCTCCAAAACTATAAGATAATAATTTTGTGTTGTTTTAAGCCACCACATTTGTGGTAATTTGTTACAACAGCAATAGGAAGCTAACAGGGCAATTTGGCAAAGTATAAATGCATGTGCTCTTTGGCCCAATAACTCCACATCTAGAAATTGAGCCAAAGATATATTCACATACACGCAAAAGGATGCATGTCTCACGTTGTTTGTCACAGGAAACATCTGGAACCCATGTATGTATCCATCAAAGAGAAGCTGATTAAATAATATAATATGCCATAAAATATATAAAAATAATATAATATATAAACATATATTTTTATATTATATAATATATAAATATATAAAATAATATAATATGCCATTAAAATGATAAATATTTTTATATTATATATAATATATAAATATATAAAATAATATAATATGCCATAAAAATGATTGAGAGTTCTTTATATTGTGATATGACTAGATCTCTAAGATCTAGTAAAGAAAAGAAAGATGCTTTTAGTATAATAACTATCGTGGGTACAGTATGCTAACAATTATATAGAAATGAGGAGGAGGGGAAATATATTTATATTTAACATACGACATATATTTAACATATAAATTCAACTGGAAGAATAAAAAAGAAATCAATAGTAGTCACTGCCTATGGAGAAGGGCACTGGATGGCCAAACATTAGCAGGGAAAAGGAGACTTATTCCTATATACCTTTTATATTTTGTTGAAAACTGTACATGTAATATAAATAGATTATCTCTTCAAGAATTCAAATAAAAACAAAAAGATTATAAGTTACACAGGAAAAAATATTATGTAGCTTGACAAGGGTCACCAACCAAGTCAGTAAAGATGCCTTTGCCATCAGTGGGTCTCTGTATAATCTTTCGTCATCTTTGAGGTAGGCAATGCCATGAATTCCATGAATTCATTCGAGAATCATGGCATTCTGTGTGACCTAAAGAGCAGGATGAGAGAGGGAGGTCACAGTTCAGGTGCGATGTGAAGGGAAGTCTTTGGTGAGCTAGAACAGAGCTAACTTTACATGGCCTCCAAATGAGGATATGCATTTCCTTTACATCACAGGTGAGGGTTCTTTAGAAGTCTTTGCAGAAACCTCGTCCAGACTCAGAAACCCTATAAGCAGGGTTACCAAATTCAACAAATAAAACTGCAGAGCACCCAGCCAAAATTCGAATTTCGGATAAACAATGAATAATCAAAAACTAAGGAGATTTTTCAAGACTTTTAAATTTTTAATTATTTACTATTTACCTGAAATTCAAATTTAACTGAGTGTCCTATATTTTATTTGAAAACCCTACCTCTAAGTAACTCCCTTAGAGGCCACATGGCAGCCATGAGCTAACAGGTGAGGACAGATGCGCCCACATAGATGTTGCTATGGCCACCATCTTGCTCCCTTTCATAGACACCGAACACACCCTTCTGACTGGAAAGAACAGACGACTGAACGGCTTTGTATGGTAAAGCATTGTTTTGCCCTGGCAGCGTCAGTGGCCAAAGACAAAGGTACAGGGCTCTAAGTTAAAGTAATTCTCTAAGGTCACTTGTGGCCCCAGAATTTCCTGAACACGATGTGTGGAATGCTCTAGAAGAAGTTTGCAATGGAGGTGGGGAGTGTCGGGCAACGCAGAGAAATGTTCTCCCAGCCCAGGTAATAAACGTGTTTTTTCCCCCAAATACCGTTAAAGATGTTTTCAAAAAAAAAAAAAAAAATCTTAAAAAAAAAAACCCTTTAAGCTGACCTCCTGCCAAAGTATACATCAATTATACAGCTTCAGTCAGGCGGATGCTCGAGGAAAGGGGGATAATGTTACACCCAGCTGGGCACTTTGTAGTTAGCACAAATGTAATATAAAGCACAGCAGAGTTCGTCAAGTGTCTGTCTGGATTTTCAGTTTTCATTAGTGCTATAATTAAAACCACATTTTCAGCTCTATTACCTGTAACAAGAAAGGAATGAGAAATGAGGTTGTCAAGGTCAGGCTTTTCCAGCTATTTATACTGAGTATCTGCAGGCCACAAGCTGTTGAATTTGGTGTAAACCAGAGAGACGGCTGGATGTCGCACGAGGACCCATCCTGTGTGGCTTGAAAGGCACTGATGAGGTCACTTCCTCTGAACGGCCGCTGGGCCACGCATGTCTACCGCGCAGGAGGACCAGGAAGCTGGGCAGCCGGGCAGTCCACTCTGAGCCGTGGAGACTGGCCACAGAAGGGGTATCTCTCCCATTAAGACCAAACTGGTCACACATCTTGAAACAGACCCGAAGGCAGTCCTCAGACACTCTTGCTGAGGACAAGAATCCTAAAAATCTAAGGGCCATCTTCTTCCTACCTTGAGTGCGAATGTGCAAAAGAGGGCTGGGTGGGAATGTAAATGGTGGACCCCACTTACGGCACCCTCCAGCCTGCACACAGTTCCCAGAGGCCTGGCCTTCAAAACACATCGAGGACCCAGCCTCTTCTCACTGCCATCTGGTCCACAGCGCCGTCATCTTCCCTCCGAGTCCTGGCCAGGCCTCCCTGCGTCTGCCTCATACTCCCTGCTACGGTCTGAATGTTCATGTCCCTCCAAATTCATCTGTTGGAACGCTAACCCCCAGGGTGATGGTATTAGGAAGTGGGACCTCTGGAAGGTAGTCAGGCCATGAAAGCAGAGCCCTCATGAAGGGATAAATGCCTTTATAAAAAAGGCTCCAGGGAGCAACTTCACCCCTTCTACTGTGTGCAAACACAGCAAGAAGTCAGCCATCTATGAACCAGGAAGCGCTCCTCACCAGACACCAAACCTGCCAGCGCCTCGATCTCGTGTTTGCCAGCCTCCGAAACTCATTAATTTCTCAGCCACCCTGTCTATGGTATTTTGTTCTAATAGCCCAAATGGACTAAGACATTCGCCCACCCCCAGGCACACACACACCCTATGGTCTGTTCTCAAGAGAGTAGTCAGATCATGTCACTCCTTTACACAAACCCTCTGGTGGCTTCCAGCCCTCTCAGAGAACCTGCAGCCCTCCCAGTGGTCTTCAAGGCCCCCACGCCTCTGGTCTACTGTTATTTCTCTAATCGCACCTCCCATCGCTCTCCCTCTCTCGCTTCGTTCCAGGCACGCTCCTTCAAGGTCTTTGCACTTGCTGTCCCCTGTGCCCAGAATTCTCTTCCTCCTGTTAACTATAGGATATGATCTATATATATGATCTATATCTTTACTCGAAAGATAGATCTATCATATAGATAAGATCTATATCTTTACTTTTCTTCCCGCGAGGCCTTCCTTTACCATTCCAGTTCATAATGTAAACCACCAGCACCCCACCCTCTGCCAACCGCAGCATTCCTTATTTCCCTTCTTGCCTTTATTTTTCTCCACAGCACTTACCACCATGAGATATTTTTTACTTATTTTCTTTAAATATCAGTCTCTCTTCACTTCCCAGAATGTAAATTTCTTGACAAAAGCAATTTTTGTCTGTGTGTGTTCACCATGGTATCCTCAGTTCTTGAAAAGAGACTGGCACATGACAGACGTTCAACAAATGTTTGCTGAAGGAATGAATGGATCCAGAGGTCGCATAGATCAATGGAACAGAATAGAGAGCCCAGAAACAAACCCACGCTCAAATGGTCAATTAATTTACAACAAAGCAGGGGTGCCTGGGTGGCTCAGTTAGTTAAGCATCCGACTTCAGCTCAGGTCATGATCTCCTGGTTTGTGGGTTTGAGACCCATGTCAGGCTCTGTGCTGACAGCTCAGAACCTGGAGACTGCTTCAGATTCTGTGTCTCCCTCTCTCTCTGCCCTCCCCCACTCATTCTCTCCTTCTCTCTCTCTCTCTCTCTCTCTCTCTCTCTCTCTCAAAATTAAATAAACATTTGGGGCACCTGAGTGACTCAGTCAATTGAGCACCCAACTTCAGCTCAGATCATGATATCACAGTTCGTGAGTTCGAGCCCCATACCGGGCTGACAGTGCGTGGAGCCCACTTCAAGTTCTGTGTGTCCCTCCCTCTCTGACCCTCCCCTGCTCATGCTCTGTCTCTGTCTCTCTCTCTCAAAAACAAATAAACATTTTTTTATTTTAATAAATAAATAAGTAAATATTAAAAAAATGTTTTTAAATCTGCAACGAGGAGGCAAGAACATACAATAAGGAAAAGACAGTCTCTTCAATACATGGTGCTGGGGAAACTAGACAGCCACATGCAAAAAGAATGAAGCTGAACCATTTTCTCACACCATCCACAAAAATAAATTCCAAATGGATTAAAGACCTAAATGTGAGAAGTGAAACCATAAAACTCCTGGAAGAGAACATATGCAGTAATTCCTTTGACATCAGCCATAGAAACAGTTTTTCTAGATATGTCTCCTGAGGCAAGGGAAACAAAAGCAAAATTAAACTACTGGGATGACATCAAGATAAAAATCCTTTGACAGTGAAGGAGACCAACAACAAAACGAGAAGGTAACGTACTGAAATGGGAGAAGATACTTGCAAATGCTATATCAACAAGGGGTTAATATCCAAACTTATACAACAGAACCAAAAAACCCAATCGCCTTAACTAAAAAATGGGCAAAGGACCCGAATAGATATCTCTCCAAAGAAGACGCACGGTTGGCCAACAGACACACGAAAAGATACTCAGCATGAGCAATCATCAGGGAAATGCGAATCGACACCACCTCACCTGTCAGAATGGCTGGAATCAAACAGACAAGAAATAACAAGTGTTGATGAGGACGTGGAGAAAAAGGAATGCTCGTGCACTGTTGGTGGGAATGCACACTGGCACGGCCACTCTGGAAAACAGTATGGAGGCTCCTCAAAACATTAAAAATAGAACGACCCTACAACCCAGCAACTGCACTACTAGGTATTTACCCAAAGAAAATGAGAACGCTAATTTGAAAAGATACATGCACCCCTAGGTCTATTGCAGGATTATTTACAATAGCCAAGAAATGGAAGCAATCCAAATGTCCACTGACAGTGAGTGAATAAATTGTGGTGGAAAAAAAAGGTGTGAGATAGCTATCATATCTTTTTCTATAATTTTATTCATATATATATTATATTACATATTATTTTTATTATTTTTATTTTTTTAATGTTTATTCATTTTTGAGAGACAGAGACAGAGAGCAAGCAGGGGAGACAGAGAAGAGGCAGAGAGAGAGGGAGACACAGAATCTGAAGCAGGCTCCAGGCTCTGGACTGCCAGCACAGAGCCGACGCAGGGCTTGAACCCACTAACCGGGAGATCATGACCTGAGCTGAGGTCAGATGCTTAATCAACTGAGTCACCCAGCCATCCCTTATTTTTATATATATTATACACATAATATATCTAAAGATGTATATATTTACACACATGCACACACACCCAATGCAGTATTATTCAGCCCTAAAAAAGAGTGAAATCTTGCCATTTACAATCACAGTGGATGAACCTAGAGGGTATAAAGTTAAGTAAATCAGACAAAGACAAATACCAGATAATCTCACTCATATGTGGAACATAAGAAACAAAATAAATGAACACAGAACAAAAGACAAAACAGTAGACTCTTAAACACAGAGAACAAACTGGTGGTTGCCAGAGGAAAGGTGGGTGGGAGGATGAGTGAAATAGATGAGGGGAATTAAGAGGACACTTAATGTGATAAGCACTCACCGAGTAATGAGTAACAAGTAACGTATAGAATTGTTGAACCATTAACATAACACTCTATGTTGATTATACTTCGATTTTTAAAAAAAGGAGGTGGCTCAAGTCAATACCAAGTAAACTCTGGGTGAGTGATCAGCAGGTCTGAGAGGCCCACCTGGCTAGAAAGTGCAGGAACCATCTGCTCCTGGACCCTCTAACCCAAAGATGAGTCTCAAGCAAGTGCTCGTTCTCTGGGCAGTTCTCACAGTGGCCGAGACACGTCTTTACCCGCCACGACCACCGGTGGTAATACCTCACCACGTCGGAGCTGTATTCCCCTCACTGTGCCGGAGGTGAAACGTTCACAAATACTGCCTCCCCCTTGCATTCCGGCCCAGGCCCTCAGCAGGTTGAACCCAAGCACCAAGTACCTGCTTTTGATGGTTAGTTAATCTTATGATCCCAAGTTGGTTGGACTCAAACATTACTCTGGATTTTCTGTCAGGGTGTTTTTGGGTGAGATTAACACTTAAACTGGTGGACTTTGAGCAAAGCAGATTTCCCTCCCTAATATGGGTGGGCCTTATCCAATCAGTCAAAGGCCTGACTAGAACGAAGACTGACCTCCCCTGAACAAGAGTGAATTTTTCAACACATAGCTTTCAAACTTGAACTGCAGCATTGGCTCATACCTGCATCTCGAGGCTTCCAGCCCACCCTGCAGATTCTATAGAAAAAAAGCATAAATCTTTTCATTTATATAGTGTGTGTGTGTGTGTGTGTGTGTGTGTGCTATTGATCCTGTTTCTCTGGAGAACCCTAATACATGGCCTAAGCCGTTTAGAGGCATTTCTCTTGGGGAACAACCTTCCTGCAGGAAAACACTCTCTTCCAAGTGCCAGCTGCTGTAGAAGCATGAGCTGCTGTCACTTACAGGAATTCTTCCCTCCTTCCGTGCACCAATGCTTACATAGCCCCTAGGTGTGCAAAAGGACACTAGCTGGTCACTTCCCTAGCCTAAAGGACGGACAGCAGAGAATCCCATGTAAGAAAGACTGCTGCTCTACTGCTCTGCTAAGCGCTGCAAGAAATATTTATTTATGCTGTCATTGTGAAGAATCTTAACAGTGCAACAATATGAATTCATATATCATAGGCAGACATGACACCAGGCCCTGGAACAAACACATGGCTGACACCTAAGAAGCTGAATAGAAATTGGTTAAGAAAGGGACCCCTAGAGGCTGACTGCCAGGACTCAAGTCCCTGCTCCGCCATGAACCAGCTGAATAATATCCTACGCCTCAGTGTTCCTGTCTTCCAAATGGGATGATAACAGGGTAACAGCCTATCCCACAAGGCTGTAAGAAGACCATTGTAATAAGTGAAAAAGACATAAGTAGCATCCCCACACTTAGCACATGGTCCCTGGATGTTACTATTATTATTGCCATGGTATGATCCCATCACCTAAAGAGTTTTCTAGAAGCCCAATGTAGCACTTGGCTGAATGGGATTCAATCAGTTATGACTGTGGGTTGCAAGTAAAGGACAGAAAATACTTGGGGAAGATCTGGAGCCCAAAGAGCTGTGACTGGAAATGAATGAATGGGAGGATGTTGCACAGAAACGTGGATGCTTTGAACCGGAAGAGCTCTCAGAGGTCCTCCTGCCCAGCCACCCAGGACCCTCGCTGATTCAGCCCCACCGTTCAAGGCCGAGCCCACTCCACTGCTAGGCAGACTGAATTGGAAAGAAACTCTACAAGCTAGTCATGGACTATGAGAATAAATAATTAGCAAGTAAACACACAAATGTACATGTGCCAGGAGGGAAACAAACAGGGTACTTCAATGGTTCAAAACAGGAGGGTATGAAATGTCCAGAACATATGAGTCCCCAGAGACAGGAGGCAGATTAGTGACTGCTGGGCACTGTGAGGAATGAGGGTGGGGAAAGAGCAAGGGACTGAGAAATGGGAGGGGGCTGGCCACAGGAAGGCGTGTGGACAGGCTCACTGAGCAGACGCAGGAGAAGACGCAGAGGGCACTGAGTGTGGACCAGCTAGGCATAAACTGTTTCAGAGTTAGCCTGGAAGGCACGGAGGGAGGTAAGAGACAGAGAGAGAGAGAAAGAGAGAGAATGTTGATGGTGGGGAGAGACTCTATACTAAAGGCATTGGTAGGCACAGTAAGAAGTGGGGTCCATTGTAAATGAGATCAAAATCCACTGAAGGCTTTTATGCAGAGGGTGCCCTGTTCCTATTGCTATTTTTGAAAGACCACTGACATCTCCCTGCACACACAACACCAGTTACCGAGCGGCAGGGATGCCACAAGGTATAAAACATTACAGGGGCTCATTCTCACTGGGTAGGGCTTGCACGCTTCTAACAAAACCATCACTGAAGGATACAAGTTAGAAGATGGGTCTATTCATAAGAAAAAGATTATAAAAGGTAATATGAAAACAAGACAATTTAGTGTCTATTCCAAAATGCACTTCGTCTCCTTTCCCATAAAATATCTAGCAATACAAGGATATTCTCTCCCCACCACCTGGTTTCTTGTTCCTGTGCGGGTGGCAGTGCTATTATTAAGACACGTGCGCCCTCTACAGCTGTGAGCCTAGATTGCTCCTTACTGCTAAACTAATCCTGGAAAAAGGCATTTTTATTGATGGTGTGACTAAAAGATTACCACCCCCCCCCAGCCCATGTCACCCAAGGCAAGCTAGATCCTCCAACACTGTCCTGAAAACTAGAGATGAATATAAAAAAGAAGTGAAATTGGCAATCTTCTCGGGCAATTATAATGTAAACACAGATTCATCTGTCTGCCCTTTTGGGTAATATATTCTCTCTCCATAGACCAAAAGGAAGAAGTGTGTGTGTGTGCGTGTGTGTCTGTGTGTGTGTGTCTAAATGATCATCCTTTGTTCATCAAACTACTTGGTTTCAAGTCAATGAAAAATATTTGTCATAAAACAATAGAGCGACTAGGTAAGGGGCTGGTTTTCCCTGGCCAGGGACAGAAGGCCAGGGGGAAGAACTGGAATCAAAGCAGCTGAAAATGTGATGGACACACAGGAGGGGGCCCTTGAGTGACAAAGCGGAAAGATGCATGCAATCATGAAAATCTGGTGTGAGGTGATAAAAAAAAAAAAAAAAACAGCCATAGAGGTACCCAATGTCACAGC
The DNA here is from genome assembly GCA_030068075.1 of Paguma larvata. NCBI lineage: Eukaryota > Metazoa > Chordata > Mammalia > Carnivora > Viverridae > Paguma > Paguma larvata. The sequence continues at coordinate 4,691,766 of CM057827.1, forward strand.
GGGGAAGGGGATGAGGAAAACTGCATGTCTGGGGATCGATGCTCTTCAACCAGAGCTGAGCAGCCTGGAAAACAGGAAAGCACAATCTGTGAGATGCCCTCCGTGCTCCCCGCATGGTCGACTCTTCGTCCCGAAGATTCTTAGGCAAGGCTGTTCGGAAAGGAGAGAGGTGCTGGGCATCTGGGCACAGCATGTGAGTCCAGACCTGGCCTCCCTCTAAAACGTCCAGGCCACCTTAAGTACCAAGAACAGGGAAAGATCCCTGAAAGCCACAGGGGGCACCCGGGAGGGGGTAGAAAGACAGAGTCCATTCTGCAGTTCTGCTTTGCACTGACTAACACAGCCATTAAAAACTGAAATCTGTTCACTAGACAAAATATGGTCAAACATTCCTGCGCGCTCCATCCTTTAAACAGATTTAAATATTGGCCTGTCTTCTCCGTGTTTGTTTTGGTTCCCTCAGCCCACATTGAAGTCCACGGGCTCTTTCACTCACTCATCATCTCGCCTCCCGCTGCTTCGGCAGAGAATGAAGTAATAATTCAGCAAGCTGTTTAGGGCTTCCCATCAGCCGGACGGCACAGCGCCGTGTGTTCACGGCTCAGGCATTCCAGTGGCCTTGAACTCCACAGCCCGGCAAGCCATGGGAGGGACCTTGCTCACACTGGCTCTCCGCCTCGCTGAAGGCAATTTGGGAAGCCAAGTGAGGAAAAGCACTAAAAAAGCACATTAATTTCTCCTTGCTGGCTCTCACTTACGCTTTCTTATAAAGCTGGACTGTTTGCAGCCCACACTTCAAGTGCACGGTGGTGAGGGGTTCCGAAACAGCTTCGAAGAGAAAGTACAATTATATCTCAATAAAGCTGAGGAGGGGGACGAAAAGACAACTATTCAGTAGACACTGGTTAATAAATGGTTTAAAAATAAATCACCTATTCTCTTTTCCAGAGAGCAACCTGCTGTGGCCTTTGGAAGGCTACTTTTGTGTCCTTGCTTTGGCTTCTGTCTGAGCTGAAAGAGCCTGCCAGAGTCACACTGTTTGGGTCATTACCCAGCTCGTCCTCCTCCCTCGGACCTTGGAATTATGCAGCTAGAGGATGTGCTTGTACCCAGAACTCTCCAGAATCAAAAGGTTTCCAAGTGCTTCACTGTAACAATTTAGTCACGAATGAATTTTCAAATGTTAGAAAAACGTGTTTGGAAGAAAGGGCACTCCTTTCTCCCTTCTTAAAACAGAAAGCAGCAGCATCTGAACTTTTGAAGGTACTACCCAAATCCATGAAATACTACCTTAATTATTGAATAAGGGCCTAACACGAGCCCTGTGGGACCCTCAGGCCTAGTGATTTTCTGGAGAAGACCTGGTATCAAAGAAAAAGCTTTTCTCAATGTAATATAGTGTTGTTGTTGTTGTTGTCTACATGAACTTTCTGTGTTAATTGCTTACTTCGTTTTGGCGCTGGAAAATCCGACCCGGCACTCCATTGTTTTCACGGGACTAAGTGTTGAACTTTCACATAACGAGCACAAAATAAGAGGACAGGGACTGCCTGGAAATCGTGAAGAACGGAAGGGCAGCATGATCAGAAGAAGGGCTATGGCCAGAAATGGGGAAGGGGGCCAGTGCTCTGAAAAGCAATCCAACTGTAACTGACTGGCTGAAAGTCAATAGTGCAGGCTTATCACAGATGGCAATGGGACTGCCCATCACTACAGAACTGTGAGAGATGGAAGGAATAATATGGTTAACAATCCTAAAAATGTTAGGGTGGGCAAAGTAAGAATGAGCAGGAGAGCCATGGGGAAAACTACATCAGATGTTATATTTTGGCTGCTGATTCCTAGCAACAATACTAATACTATACTAATACTAATACTATAATAATATGCTATTATAAAATTGAGCGATACACCTTTTAAACAGAAAATACTTTTATGGGAAATATAGAGAGAAATAGAGAGGAAGCGTCACCGGAAAACTACACACCGTGGGTAAATGGCACAAACTTGGGGGCAAGATCCAAGTGACTCCCCAGATGCAAAGACCCTAAAAGTCATGCCTGAAACAACCATTGTTGTCATCTTAGTTTGCTTAGCACGCGGTCAACATGCACTGATAATTCAGCACTAGCCACCGCACTAGGGACTGCTGGAAGTCTGAGGATGTCTTCAATCGAAAGCCTCAAAGGGCAGAAACTCTGATTCCCTGGCTCGCTCTACAACAGCACAGAACCACAACAGGTAAGGTTTTCAAGCCACGCCTTTATTTTCCTATCACTCTCTGTTTCTCAATTTGTTTGCTTGTGGTATGTATGTATGTATGTATTTCGCAGATAACGAGTGCTAAGACTTATTGTTTGCTGGCTGCCAGGCACCATGCTAAATGCCGTACGCACCCTCAAACTAACGCCATGAAGGAGGTGCCGTGGTCGCCCTTCTCTTTACCCGTGGGACAGACAGGCACAGAGAGTCTCACATTCTCTATCTTGAGCCCCCATTCCGGGTGCTGGCAGAAATTACACTTCTGGCCATTTCAAGCTTAAAATCACTTCTAGAGCTCCTCCTCCCCCTCCTCTTGCCCTGAGTGGTCCCAAGCTCCTGGGGCTCATGCCGTGTCATGACACCTGGAGAAGGCATCTGGCCGCTTGTCGCCATCATCTGTCCTGCACAGGCTTCTGCCGAGACACTCAGCCCCGTCAGGCCCTTGGCTCTGATGGATGACCCTCCGGCCCGTGTTTGCCGAGGGGGCTGAATTCCCATCTGGTCTCCAGCCACACAATACATATATTCTCACCACGGCTGGTCTCCCTACCAAGAGACCCCTTCAGGCCCACCTGCTCTTGGCTAACTTCCAAGTCCTTCTCCATGTGAAACGGTGTCCGCTCTCCCGCAGCTCATTCCGCCAGGAAACCTGGCGGGTCATTGAGGCCCTGTCTGTGTTGCCACATTCCGCTGCCTTATCTATACTTCTTCGGGGACATCTCACCAGCGCAGTAGGGAAGCTCCAGATTCCGCCTTGCTTTTCCAGAACCCGCTCTGAACATAATCACAGTCCCTCTGTCCTCCTGTCCCCTCACACAGCTGAGCATCCTGCTACGTTGCCTCTCCCCCCACACATGCTCTCCAAGGAGGGGACGGAGGACAGCAGCATTCCTTTCCCCAATACCCTTACTTCTGCCTCTATCTCCCCTTCCAGGCCACAGTTTTTCACTTCTGTGGCTCGTGGGAAAAAACCTGGCTCCTTAAGTATTCTTCACAAATGTTACTGATACCCGTAAAATGGTTTTTGAATTTAAAGTGAAGGGTCAGACACGTGTTCTCTACTTTCACACCAACAACCTATCCCTTAAAGCGACGGTGAATAAAGTTGCGTGCCCCTGGCTCTGGGCAGGGCCTCCGTGTAAAAATGAGGAAAGTTCAATGAAGTATAGGGGAGAAGGGTGCACACAAGTTATGACCCCAAGATACAACGCCCCCATAGAAGCACTGGGAGAAAAGCTTAACAAGTGATAGAGACTTTGGAAGGCACCCATACCCTCTAAAACAAAGATCAAAACACCTCATTGAACTAGAAAGGCTACAGATGATGTGAGTTTATTGACATGACATCCTTGCAAAAGCAAAGCTAGAGAGACAAAGAAACAGATCATATCCATACAATGGAATATTATCAGCCACAAAAAGGAATGAAGTATTGATACATGCTGCGAACAGCAGGAGCAGCCAAAATATTACGCTAAGTGAAAGAAGCCAGACACAGAGGGTCATATATTGTATGATCCCATTTATACTAAGTATCCAGAATAGATGAATCCATAGAAACAGAGGGTAGAGTGGTGGGCGCCAGGGGCTTGGGATAGGAGAGAGCGGGAGAGAAAACTGTACGGAGGCTTGCTTTGGAGGAATGGAAATGTTTTGGAACTAGACAGAGGTAGTGGCTGCACAATGTTATGAATAGTAAAATGCCACTGAATTACTCACTTTAAAATAGTTAATATACTTTCTATGTTTTTCACCTCAATAAATGATTGGCTTGGAAAAAAAGATCAGGGGCGCCTGGGTGGCTCAGCCGGTTAGGCGGCCGACTTCAGCTCAGGTCGAGCCCCTGAAGTCGGGCCCCGCGTCGGGCTCTGTGCTGACGGCTCAGAGCCTGGAGCCTGCTTCAGATTCTGTATCTCTCTCTCTCTCTGCCCTTCCCCCGCTCATACTGTGTCTCTATGTCTCTCAAAAATAAATAAACATTTAAAAAAGAAAGAAAGAAAGAAAGAAAAATTTTAAAAAAAGATCAGGGGTCAAGGGAGAGGCTGGACTACAAAGGGGCACAGGGACACTTGAGGAAGCAACCAAACTGTTCTGTATCTTGAGCGTGTGATGGTCACACAGTTGTCTACATTTGTCACAGAGCTGTGAACTGAAAGGGTGTGCGTCGCTGTGTGTAAATTACCTTAATTTTAAAATGAGGAAAGAGAGTTCTCCAACATCTAGAAATTAACGTGTTGACTAAAATCTGTTCCAGGTTATTTTGCCAGAGAATGCTCCGTAGAAAGGACCATAGGAAATACTGTCTACAATGCCATGCTCGTGAAATGACAAATGCACTTGTTACTACAGGATGGAATTTATACTGGCAACTTCTCCTCATCACGTCAGTCACTGTGTGAGAATTCGATGGCTATGAACCTCGTAGAAAACTTAACTAAGATTTTTTGATAAGGATGTAAATGTATCAGCAGTACATAATTTAGTGAAGGAAACTGCACATTTAAAAGCTCTCACCAAGGGCACCTGGGTGGCTCAGTCACTTAAGCATCCAACTCTTGATCTTGGCTCAGGTCATGATCACAGGTCACAGTTCATGGTTTCGAGCCCCACAGTCAGCGCAGAGCCTGCTTGGGATTCTCTCTCCCCTCTCTCTCTGCCCCTACCCTGTTTGCGCTCTCTCTCTCTTTCAAAATACATAAACTTCAAAATAAATTTTGTAAATTATTTTAACATTTTTATCTTTTTTTTAAGTTTATTTATTTTTGAAACAGAGAGAGACAGAGCATGAGTGGGGGAGGGGCAGAAAGAGAGGGAGACACAGAATCCGAAGCAGTCTCCAGGCTCTGAGCTGTCAGCACAGAGCCCGACACGGGGCTCGACTTCACAGACCATGAGATCATGACCTGAGCCGAAGTCGGATGCTCCACTGACTGAGCCACCCAGGCGCCCCTTAACGTTTTTATCTATTATTGAGAGACAGAGAGAGACAGAGCATGAACATGGGAGGGGCAGAGAAAGGGGGAGACACAGAATCTGAAGGAGGCTCCAGGCTCTGAGCTGTCAGCACAGAGCCCAACATGGGGCTTGAACTCACAAACTGCACAAACTGCGAGATCATGACCTGAGCCGAAGTCAGATGCTTAACCCACTGAACCACCCAGGCGCCCCCAATTTTTTTTTAAAAACCTCACTGAAGCATGAGGTCAAATAGGTTATTTGTGAAATAATGTAGCACAGAACTCCAAAGTCGATTGTAACACAACAGGTTAAACTATTCTTGACATGGTAATTTCAAGCACTTTTTCTTTGCTTCCAAGGTGTTCTGGCTATCCATCCCTGTATTAACAAACCACTCCAAAACTTAATTGGCTTGGAATGTGATTATATTATTATCACATAGTTTTGTGGGTTGAACGGGCTCAGCTGGGCAGTTCTCACTGGGAGGAGGCATCATGCTGCTACAGTGCAAAGTTGGCTATGGCTTCAATATGAAGGCTCTGTTGGGCAGGACGACCAATATGCCCCACTCCCATGCTGGCAGTGGAGGCCAGCTATTGGCTTGAAGCTTCACGGGAGTATCTATATCTGGCCTACATGTGTCCTCTTCATGCCTGTCCACATAGCAGAGCAGCTGGGTTCCCAGGGAGACGGAGAAATAGCAAGCATTCTAAAAACTCAGATGGAAGCAGTAAGACCTCTTCTGACTCAGCCTTGGAAGTCATACTATGTCTCTTCCACCTTACTCTATTGGTCAAAAAGCAAGTCACAGAGCCAGCCCAGATGCAAGGGGAGAGGACTACACGAGGGCATGAATACTGGGAGGCAAGTTCACGGGCGGCCATCTTTGGGACTGGCTTCCAAAAGAGGCACCCATATCATAGTATCAATTATGAGGATTTTGCAATGATACTAAGTTTTCAATTATAAAATAACATTTGCGCATTTCTTTCTTAGTATTATTATTTTTAAAGTTTATTTAGTTTTTTAAGTTGATTTTATTTATTTTGAGAGAGCGAGAGAACACGGGCACGCACACATGTGGAGGAGGGGGAGAGCAGGAGAGACAGAATCCCAAGCGGGCTCTGCACCATCAGCACGGAGCGGGGCTCAAAACTCAGAAACCGTGAGATCATGACCTGAGCCCGAGATCAAGAGTTGGACACTTAACCGGCTGCGCCACCCAGGCACCCCTAACATTTTGGCATTTCTTGATAAAAAATTAAAGTGTCAATTTTAGAAAGTGCACATCTAGTTTATTCGTTAGACAAATATTTACTAAGTGTCTACTATGTGCTAATCACTGTGCTAGGCCTTGCAGATACGTGGATAAACTTGTCATGGAAACTGTCCCCTTGCAGCTGAAAGCCTAGAGACCGCATTAAGGAAACAAATAAAGAACAGAAACAAAAGAAGTTCCACAGAAACCGTGGGAGGTCAAAGCAAAGTGACTTGGTCTTCCATAAAGCGGAGTGAAGGAGTGTCAAGAAATGCTTCAGAGAGAAGGGATTTAGGAGGAGGATCTTGACGGATTAGGGTAAACTCCTAAGTCCTTAGCATTTCTGTGGGAGAAGGGTGGGTGGGGTGGGAGGCGCGTCAGGAGGAAGGAAGGCATTCCAACAGAGCAAGCCAGCAAAAACAAAGGTGAGGAGGCACGCCACAGGCTTAGGGCACTGGAAGCAGCTCCATGCGGCTACGAGGCAGAATCAGGGGGCGTTCTAGACACAGGCATCGATCTTGCTCCGTCTTGCACAGATGTGTTTCATTTAGTCCACAGATCATGTGTTTTTCTTTTTCACTTTCATAATGAACTACCACACCATGTTTTTTAATTTTTAAACTTAGTTTCTAACATTTAACAAACAGAAAGTGTAACATAAAAATCTAGCTTCTCATGGAAAAAAAAAAAAAGAATCTTTAATTTGGCTGTACTGGGCCCAAATTCCCACCCAGCAACAACAGGCTGGAGCCAAAGAATGTCCCCCTTTAGATGGGGTCATGACCTCTCCAATTCACAACGCCCCCATCTGGTCCCCACCGTTCCCTCACTGGAGGCACTTAACTCTGAGCCCCCCAACCAGAAAGCTAACATGCATAGTTTATGCAAGGGGGGGAGGGGGGGCAATTAACAAACAATATTTTATGTGATGCTCCAGGTTTGAACTTCATCCTCATTTACTGGAAGCGACATGGTGATAATCATTGCCTCTTAAAATGATCCTTCCGGCATCATCAAAAGATTCGTGTGGGAAATGCACCCAAGAAGTGTAGAAGCAGAAGCAAGTAGGCAGGCAGGGAACTCTTCCAATATCCCAGGTGAGAACTGATAAGGTCTGATCTGGGGCAGTGGTGGGTGGGGGGGGGGGGGGAATAGAGAGAAGGAGGCCCAAACAAAAGATGATATTTACTGTGCGATTAGGAGGCTGGGCTTATAATTATCCATTCACTCATTATTCTTTCAACAAATATTTACTGAGTGGCTATTATGAGCCAGATGCGGGTCAAGAAAGCATGAACGGTCATTAACAAAAAAGACAAAAATTCCTGCCTCGCAGAACACATATTCCAGTCTTCTCCATACATTCCAGGATAGTCCTTGCTCATGCTGCTGAAAAGTGTCTGGTTTCCTCCACCAGTTTCCACTACTAGACAGAAATGTCAAGCAACAGCCTCCCCTCCTACTCAAGGACTGCAGCACAGAGAACAACTGTGAACCGGGTACAGTTCACAGGTGGGTTAATACTCACTCAAATAAAACCGGAAGGACATTTCAAAAATCTGGAACTCGGCCAGGCCTCCAGATTTAACGGTCTCTGAAAGAATTAGTGTTTTCTAATAATCCATCCGACACATTACATTCCGCATGTGATTTTCTGATGAAGGCGCCGGGCATGAAACTACTTCTGGATAAGCAGCAGACAGACGCTGTAAAACCCATGCCGCCTCCCCCAGGTGTTTGCTGCGGAAGCTGAAAGCGGCGAGGGATGTGGCCGTATCCGGTCAAGTTTCAGGATAAATAGATTTAAAGGACAGAACTGTAACCAGCATTTGGCCACCTTGGGAAGGAACGTGGTGTTTGAACAACATCCTCCCCAGACTGAAAGCCGCTCAGACACGGATCATCATTCCAGGCGTTTGGCACACTGCTTTATACTAGCAGCCAAGTGCATAATTGCCAGGAACTGGCCAAATCCACGGAGACACCAGTCACTTCTGAATGCTGAAAAATGTTTGTAATATACCGCAATAAATGTAAGCCTGACTCATTTAATCAGATCTCAGTCCTACACTGGGGATTTCTGCACAGGAGAGAGATGTTTACTGAAACTACTTTTCTGCACTGCCATCTCCCATTCCAGGAAGAACAGAACTATTATCTGGTTGGCCTTGCCAATTTCTGTTTTATATTTTAGGTCATTAATATGGATGCTTATAACATACATGTTTCCAGCTCATTCCGAATTCACTTCGGTGTAAAGGGATGAAAGGAATGCTTTCTCCTTATTTTAGATTGTATTGAAAATGAGCCGAAGTATTATTGAAAGGCAGAGATGTAAGAGTCTCAGACTCTCCTCCATTCCTGACAAACGGCTCAAAGTAGTTTCCCCAAAACCAACGAGATGAGATGAGAAAAGGTTCTGGTCGCACTTGCCTGTGGGAAGCCATCTGATTCAAGGCCTTTCTGGATTCGAAGCAATTTTGGGAGAGGTGAATAGCTCAGCTGGCCAACCTTTCTCCTAACGTGAAGAAGGAAAATCAAGTTGGCTGTACCAGGTTCTCCTCCCCGGCTCCTTTTAATGTAGAGCCTTGATTCCTCAAGTTCAGAAATCTGATTTTCCCAAAGATTGACCCAACCCCACAACTGATTTATACAAAACGAACTCTCTGGGAAATTCTCTGAAGCCCAGAGGTCACTTTTCAAGTCGCGATTTCATTTCATGTGCCACAGGTGAGGAGGTCGTAAACCAGGTTAGGTGACTGGGTAATCCGTTTGCCAAGGCCACACAGCTAATGACAGAACTAAGACTTGCATCCAGGTCTCTGGACTTCAGTGGCCTTGACCTTTCTGCTAGAGCACCCTGCCTTCCTGGTGGGAACCTAGCATGCAAGTGTGATAAGAGAGAGCAGAGTGCACTGACAGAGGGATCAGGGCTGGCACGGGGTAGGACAGGCTGTGTGGGAACACCTGGCGGTGGACTACAGAACCCGCCTGAGGGTCAGGAGCCAGAGTCCCGTTGCAGGGCACGGCACGGGATGGGGGAAACGGCAAGGAATCAATTAGGGCCCTGTTTGGAACTAAAACATGAACAAAAGAGAAACTCTCAGGAACACGGCAGAAGCCAGATGAGGAAATCTGGGCACAAGGGCGTGCTGGGTGGCCCACCACTCCAACTATGAACGTCCCGCTGAGTTTCAGAGCACTCCACTCCAATCCGGTGAAAAGAAGCCATCTAGGACCAGAACAGAGACACGCCTGTAGGGGGAGCCAAGCGGCCGCCAGCCGCAGGCCAGACAGGAAGAACAGGGCAGGACAGGAGGCAGCTCAGTGCACTGTCAATACCAGCCTTCGGAGTTCAAAATCCTTCTATATATTCTATTTCTTGACTGCTCTAAAAGGTACTGTCGATTCGGCTTTACCTCTGAAAGACTTCCCTAGAGATGGCGTGAGGGAGGGTGACTAACTTACCACCCAAACACGGAAACTTTGAAAGTAAAAGAATGAGCTGTTAATAACTTCACCAGTGCAACAGTCATACACCAGGACTAACCCAGGCCGACCCAGACGTGCGGTCACCCCCAGCTTGAGACCAAGCACTCAGGACTCAGACGTGCCTGAGCACAGCTGGCGGATGGTGACATAATCTTGCCAGGACTGTTTACAGGAAAGGCCAGAGAACTCTTGGGAAGTCGCTCATCCTCAGGGAAGAGAAAGTCAAAGCACACAAGTTGGGCTCCATGACATCAAGACAGGGCCAGAGGGGAGGGATGATTCCCAGTTGCCCCCAGTGTTGGCCACACCCAACGTCCTGTGATCAAGACTTTAATAAGCCAGTGAAATTAAGAAGAGCTGTTTCATTAAAATTTCCATGGGACATGAAAGTGCATGGGTTAGCGAAATCCTGTGCTAGGAATTTCAGCAGCGACAGAGAAGGTACGGTTGGCACTCCAACCGGGTGGGACGACAGTGGATAGTCACACACCTTCGGGGGATGTCAGCATGGCTGACTGCTCCAGGCTTGGGCAGTGACCAGACATATCACTCCAGCAAGCGAGAGCAGGACGGCTAAAGGCAGTGGATGCCTTGCTCTCGTATCCCAGAGCGTATGGAAGGCCACCCATGAGGACTCACTGAACTGTCATGAGGAGTACGGGTGGGGGGGGGCGCTGCAGTTTCACACAGTGGATAAAGGAAGAACCAGAGGAATATTATTTCATAAAAGGTGATTCCTGTGACTTCCATTTTAGCTCCAAGCTGGTGATGCCTTGGAAACATAATTATTATTTCTTCCATCGCAGCGTGAGGTGCTCATCGAGGTTGTCTCAATTTGAGAACCTTCTTAATTTGGAGCCACTCAGTTCACGTCAGTAGTTTCACTGTCTAAAATAGGCATAAACCTTCAAAATATATATGTTGCAATGATACGTACATTTCTAAAATAATACAGAAAAGTACATGTACGTAGTAATTAACATATAATACAGAAAAAATTTCTAAAGAGTCCTTAAAATTATGAACTTTTGCTACTTCTTACACAATGGCATCTACTGATTCTGTTATCCAACCGATTAGTGTTAGCCTTTTGACAATTTGAAATTAGATGCTGCTTTAAAATAAAATGACTCGCTCACACAATGGCTAAAATGAAAAAGAAAGGCAATACCAAATCCTGGCAAAGACGTCGAGCTAGAATTCTGGGAATGGGATACGTATAACCTCATTGGAAAACTGTTTGGCAGTATAGACTAAGAATGAACTTCCTAGTACTTGCACTCCTGGTACTGCCCAACAGCAAGGTATACATGTGTTTACCAAAAGACAAGGACAAGGAGGTTTATAGCAGCATTTTTCATAATAGTCCAGCCCTAGAAACTACCCAGGGTCTATCAACAGTGGATTGGATAAATAAATTGTCTTATATTCGTACAATGGAACGCAGTCATGAGAACTGAACAACTACAGCCACACACGGCAGCATGAATGAGTCTCACAAACGTAAAGATGAATCAAAAAAGCCAGACATAAAATGTTCCATTTGTATACAATTTCCATGCAAGTGAAATTAATCAATAGCGTCACAAGTCAAATGGGGCTGGCCGTGTTACATTTCTTGATCTGGGTGCTTACTGAGTTCATCGTTTGTCACTATCAGTCCAACCAGTCATCAAGGTCAGCCATATGTAACAGGAGTATTATGTTCTACCTTAGGATGGAGCCTGGCAAAGTCCCGTTGCCGAAGAGCATGTGTGAATTTGCTACATCCATCCAGTTATGAAATGCAATAGTATCTTAAATTTCAAATAATATTTTTATCATCTCCAATTATCCAGTATAAATTAGAACTCGGCATCATTCTGGGGTAAAACAGAAGTAGTAGGAAGGGAAAGAAGAAAATAAGATGGGACGCCCAGGCGGCTTGGTTGGTGGAGTGTCCGACTTTGGCTTAGGTCAGGATCTCACGGTTCATGAGTTTGAGCCCCGCATCGAGCTCACTGCCGTCTCTGCTGTCAGCGCAGAGCCCGCTTTGGATCCTCTCTCCCGTCTCTGTCTGCCCCTCCCCAACTCACACTTTGTCTCAAAAATAAACAGTTTAGGGGCGTCTGGGTGGCTCAGTTGGTTGAGCCTCCGACTTCAGCTCAGATCATGATCTCACAGCTAGTGAGTTTGAGCCCCGCGTCGGGCTCTGTGCTTACGGCTTAGAGCCTGGAGCTTCAGATTCTGTGACTCCCCCTCTCTCTGCCCTTCCCCTGCTCATGCTCTGTCTCTATGTCTCTCAAAAATAAATAAACGTTAAAAAAATAATAAAAAAAAAAACAGTTTAAAACACAAAAGGAAGAAAGAAACGAAGAGCACCAGCAGCCAAAGCACACAAAACAAGAAAGGACGCGCCGGTTTGCGTCACATGTCTTCCCTGGACCAATCACTGTGACCAAAAGAACGGGGTACGCTTACGGGTCAGTCCCAATCACGTGCTCAGCAAGATCCCATGAAATGAAAAAGGGACGACCTTCAAAGGGAAAAGCAATGGGAAAACAACATACGCTTACTGTCGCAGTCATATCCTGTATCTGATGGTCATCATCGCAAGAGAAATTCTTAAACGTGGCATATCTGGAGTGAGGAAGTTTGTTCTCTCAAGTCGCATTCGGCGCTAAGGCTCCGGTGTTCTTTTCCTAACACACGTGTCGAATCCATTAGTATTAACATTAAAATATTTTTAAAACATGGATCTAGTTGTAGAATGGACATCCAAGTGCGACTACTGATAGCAACCACGTTTCATTTCTCTTTGAGCGGCTCTCAAAATACTCGTCTGTCTGTGAACATGTGTTAGCACTTTTCCCACTGCTAGTTTGGATAAAGCTTCCGCGTTGTTTTGACCACATATATTTCTGTTAATAGCCGTGAAGTCACGCACCAAAAAATTACCTGAAGACTACAGGTGTGGCAGGCTGGACTTAAGCCCCCACTTCTCCTCACGGGGGAGAATCTCGGGGATTAGAGAGAAACCAGGTTACTATGATGCCCGGTTAACCGAAGGCCTTGTCAGTTTATGTGGGACCCTCCAAAACCCAGGGACCACACCAAGCAGAGAATATTTCCTTAGCATAATAAAGCCAGGACTCTTATTTTGCAAGAAGTAGACTTAAAATCATGTTGTTAGAAGAAATATACATTTCTTTCATAGACTATATACCAGGGGTGGACGAACATTTTCTGTAAAGGGCCAGACAACAAATATTTTAGACTCTGCAGGCCATCCAGCCCCGGTGCAGCTACTCAGCTCTGTAATGTAAAAGCAGCCAGAGACAATACTTATACATTTGAGTGTGGCTGTATTTCAATAAAACTTTACAAAAACAGGCCTGTGGGATTCGGTCCATTGGCCCTAGTTTGCCAACCCTGAGACTAGACAAAAACATACAAACCGTAACAAACTATGTCTTAGAGGGGAGTGTGTTTCTCTTTAAGTAAGGATAAAGCCTGAACACAGCCCTGCTGATGGAGAGAATAAACAGAGGTTTAAATACTCCCAGTTTACCCCCCAGCCCTTCCTACCTCCTTCCTACCATGGGACTAAAGTTCATCTTCCCCACTCTGCAGAATCAGCAGGAGCTAGAACAGAGTGAGTCTGTGTTCACATGCAGCTGAGGCCCGAGCTGGCACAACACTCGATGGAGGTGGGACTTCAATAATTCCGAGGAGGAAGGTATATCTGAGGAACTGGAAGAGACCCCTGATGCTGAAGATTAAAGAGATCTGTGAAGACAACATTGGGAGAAGTGGAAAGAAGGGAAGAATTAGAGAATGAGGGAGTACTGAATATCCCCAGAGAGGACTTCCCTGGAGCCCAGGTCCCAAACTTTCTTTGGACCATTTCCTGAATCCTTTAGAAAAGAAGCTCTTATGCCTCCCACAAGGCCCTGCTTTATTTCCTAACACTCGCTGCCTCATTCACCTTCTCCCAAACTGGCCTCCTTGCTGTTCCTTGAACATACCTAACACATTCCTACCTCAGGGCCTTTGCACCTCCTTACTTTTTAAACAGACTGAAAACTCTTTCTCCAAATATTCAAATGGCTCGCTCTTTTCATTCGGATGTCTTAGATGACATCTCCTCAAAGATGCCTTCCTTGACTTTTCTATCTAGAACAGCATCTTCATCAAGTTCTGTTTATTTTATTTTTCTTCACAGCACCTATCACTACCTAACTCTCTTCCCCAATAGCGTGTGAGCCCCCTAAAGGCAAATACATGGGTTAATTCCCTCCAGTTCATTCCCAGCATTTTGAATAATACCTAGAACACAGATGGTGCTCAATAAATATTTTCTGGATGAATCAATCAAGTCCCACATGTCTTTGACGGCTAATTTTATGTATCAAGTTAGCTGGGCTATGGCACCCAAATATTTAGTCAAACATTATTTTGGATGTTTCTGTGGAGATGTTTTTAGATGAGACTAATAATAAAATTGGTAGGTAATGAGTGACCCAGATTTCTCTCTATAACGTGGGTGAGCCCCATCCAATCAGTTGAACAAACAAAAGGCAAGAGAGCCTTCTGCAGCAGTCTGCTTTATACTTCATCTGCAAAATCTGCTAGTCCTGCTTCTAAAGCAAACTGCCTTTGAATTCCAACCACAACTCCCTTCTGAGTCCCCAGCCCCGTAGACTCCCCCATCGGATTCTGGGGGCTTTGGAAACCTTCAGGAGTGGGAGAGCCACTTCCTTAAAATAAATCTCTTTGTTCTGTTTCTCTGTAGAACCCTGACTAATACAGACTCCAAGTCAAACTGTGCTATCTTCTTTACTAAAGGATTCCTCCTAGTGGCTGTTTACCCACTGGTTTTCACAGCATGAGTCAGGGAGCCAAAATAACCACATATTCTGCAGATATGCAGGTAATATTGCTACCAGCGACTTTCTTCCCCATGGCCAGCTAAATAAGGACTGGAGAATGGGGGAGAAACTTCTCAAACACAGCTTTTTAAATATTATAGCCGATTAGGGAAAAATACTGGCACTTAAAATCATCTGGAGACGTCCCTTCCCTTCATACAAAACTATTTCATTCATATTTAGTGAACAGGAAAGTGGATCTACAACCTAACCTGTCTAGATCCTAGAATGGTAAAGAACATAAAATATCAAACATACGAGGTATGTTTATATTCTGTATTTTTAGCCCTGTGACCGTAAGTATAAAGTCTACGAGGTGTGGTGTGTTTTCATAAGATGCTCCAGGACAGTGCTCCAGCTCTGCCCTTAAAATTTAAAAAAAAAAAAATTAAGAGAAGAGACAAAATTCCGTACCCTGCTACCACTCTGGAATACTGCCACGAGAAAAGCTTTCCAGCATCCCCAGAAGTGTGGGGGCCTTCAGAGGCTTTCTCCGCGCCCCGCGCTCCGCCCCCCGCCCCCACTTGCGGGAGGAGGGTGCTCTCCCAACCAATCAACGTCCGACAAGGCCCTCCTCCCGCGCGTCTTTCAAAAGCCCCCGAGAAACCAATGAGCAGTTAAAGGCCGAGCCAGGGTACACGGGGGCGGAGGAAGAAATAGGGCGAGGGTCTGATTGGTTCCTAGAGACGCCTCGCCCCACCCCACGGAAGGATGTACCAATGAGCTGAGCGGAAGGGCGGGCTCGGCGCGGGGCGGTCGCTGAGACGCCGGTGCTGCCAGAGGGAGGCGGCAGCCGGTCACGACGTGGGGCGGCCAGCGATGAAGCCGGTGAGTCGGGCCGAGGCTCAGAGAAACGAAGCCCAGGGACAGAAGCAGTCCAGTTCGAAGGCCAGTTCGTGGGCTCAGGGACAGCCCAGGCCTGGTCGCGGGCCTGCCTCGCGCTGTAACCGTCCTGGGTCGGGGAAGTGGCGCTCTCTCCCTGGACTGGGGAGAGCGATGATGGAGAAGGAACAGGGTCGGTGGTGGACGAGGGGAAGACGGACATTCGCTGTGCACCTGTCGTGCACAGGCTGGAAACTGTCTCCTGCAGAGTCTCCTAAGCCTCATGACAGCCCTGCCAGAGAGGCCTGAATCCCGTTTAATGGAGGAAACTGAGGCATGGAGAGCTTAGGTGTCTCCGTGCGTCAGTTTGCCTGATACCCAGTCCCAAGGGATGTCCGGGGCTACCCCCACGCCCTCTGGAGAGCGATCCTCACCGCAGACGGGAAAAACCTCACCATAGACGATTGCCCATCCCCGTTTGTGGGTGGGTCACCATCCCCCGGGGTCAGCTGGCTCTGCATCCTTTTCTGGGGTTCAGAATCCCTGGGCCTGGGGGAGCAGAAACGTCCAACTCCGTTAGGATTTGTAAGCCTGGCTGAGTTAATGGGCCACACTCTTTCTCCCTCTCTGAAAATCTAGAATCATCAAAACTGCTTTAAAGAGAAAGGGAAAACAGGCACAAGGAGCTGAGCCCCCCCCCTTGACTCACTTGTACCCCCAGGGTTGACAGCCTATTGAATATTTAAAAACCTTCTTTGAGTTGATAATTCTAATAGAGAGATCCAAAGCAACTCAAATCCGTAGCCTAAAGGGCTCTGTAATGTGATCTTATAGTAACAAACAAGACCATTATAGAAGATAGCTTCAGAGCTACAAGGGACATGAGCTGGTTACACTTGCTAATCCCCATGGTTCCATGTGGAGGGGCATCAGCTGTCCTTCACTCCTGGCCTCTTTGTCCACTTGTCGCCAGAAGGGACAGAATGAGGGATCTGATCCCCCAGTTTGAGAGGAGCTGAACACAAGCAGCAGAACCGTTTTGGGGCGCCTAGGTGGCTCAATTGGTTGGACGGCCCACTCGGCTCAGGTCATGATCTCGGGGTTCCTGAGTTTGAGCCCCGCGTCGGGCTCTGGGCTGACCGCTCGAGCCTGGAGCCTGCTTCAGATTCTGTCTCCCTCTCTCTCTGCCCCTCCCCTGCTCGCACTCTGTCTCTGTCTCTCAAAAATAAATAAATGTTAAAAAAAAAAAAATTAAAAAAAAAAAAAAAGAACCGTTTCTTCCCTTCTCTCTCCAGAGAGTACTTTCTAGGGCGCTTTCTGCCACTCGGGAGCCCTGGGTTGTCCATAGCTACGTAGGCCTGGGGGAACAAGTCCAATTCCGGAGTGAGGAATTGACGAGCCCACTTGACCACAGCTTTAGAGCCATGTCCTCTCTTGGACACTCAGTAATAAAACTAACCTCTTGATTTCCACTTGCCTCTCTACTGTGTTCTCTCTCAGTTGGTCCCAACTAGAAAGTAAGAAGAAAGGTGTGTTTTTTTACCAGTCCTATAAAACAACTGTCCCTCCTTTAGAAATAAGGGCTACAGGATTGAGTTCCAACTCTTTAGATCATTATGCAAAGCCCATCTCAGTCTGTCTAGTCCAAGGATTCACAGAGTAGAGGGCAGGTTATTCTACCTGTACACCCCCATCACCAAACTAGTAGGCTGTGTGGGGGTTATTTTTGAGAAATAGAGGAGGTAAACTACCCTAGCTCCATTGTCTCTGCTCTGATGTTACAGTTTCTGAAAACAAGCTCTTTCCTCTTTTGCCTTTATTGCCTTAACTTCTTCCCTATCCGCCTAAAAACCTCCTGCTCATCCTTTAAAACCCAGCTAATGCATGTTCCCTGAGGCTTTGTCCAGCTCCCTGAGCAATCAGTCACTCCCTTCCCTGCCCTAATGTGCATAGTTTATACTTCCACGTTAGCACTTACAACTTTCTTCTATAATCTATGCCCATATCTCTCTCTCCAATTATATACTGAAGCTATTTATTTCAAGGATCTTTGCATCTCCAGAGCTTGGCAAATAAAGGTGTTCGAGAAATGTTTGTGAATGAATGAATATATCTCCTCACTTTATAGTTGTGGAAAACTGAGACCCAGAATAAACTGAAGTTGCTTGTCCAAGATTATACGGTAAATGGCAGAGCCAAGACCTGAATCCTGTCTTGTTACCAATCCAACTGTCTTTCCAGCAGAGTGCTGTCATTATCAATAGGATGGTAAAATCTATAATTTATTATTGCTATTGCTGACCATTCTGATAGTCCAGATTGAATAGATTTCAAATATGCATTCATTGTGCTAAGCAAGGGTCAGCTTATATGTAATATTTTCTTTGCAGTTATTTAACATAACTGATTTCTTTTGAAGCCTAGTTCATTGCAAACAAGTGAGTTTGACTCATCAGATGAAGAGCCTATTGAAGATGAACAGACTCCAATTCAGATATCATGGTATGTTAACACTTCTGATCAATGATGAGCTAAATTATTTGATCTGTACATCATAATCCACATAGATATGTAGTCCACATATCAAAAATATTTAGTGGGGCGCCTGGGTGGCTCAGTCATTTAAATGTCTGACTCTTGATTTCAGCTCAGGTCATGATCTCACAGTTGGTGAGATCAAGCCCTGCATCGGACTCTGTGTCGACAGCATGGAGCCTGCTTGAGATTCTCTCTCTTTGCCCTTGCCCCGCTCACTTGTGTGCACATGCGCTCCCTCTGTCGCTCTCTCTCAAAATAAATAAATAAACTTTAAAAAAAGAAAGAAAAATAGCGATTCCCTTCTGCTGGTTGTGTAAGTCTAATCTTTAAGGGATTCTCTAACTCTGTGCTTTATTTACTATCTGTGATAGAATAAGGCTTTCCTTTTTTGGGGGAGTCTCGGGGGAAGTTGTTTTTTATGCATTCAGAAAACCATAGTAGAAACAAGTAAGTAAGGAGTTGAAATAAGATCAGAATATCTCCCAGTTGATACCAAAACTTACTTATTCTTTTAGGACAAAAGAATAGTACACCAAACATAGGATGAGGTATTTAATTGTTTATCATTCAGTCAAATCCTAGAACTACTTGCCACAGTATGCATCTACTAGCAGACTCTGCTGAAGATAAAAACCACGTTACCATAGATACAAAAGCAAAAACAAATGTTTCTATATAGAATTGACTTCCAAATCTTGGCAGTGATTTATGGTTACGCCAGATTCTCTGCAACAATCAATGCTTTTTCCTCATCCCTGTGAATGGAATAAAATCTCTCTTTAAGGAAACACCATTCCCACTCTGAAAAACAGTATGGACTTTCCTCAAAAAATTAAAAAAAGAACTATCGTATGACCCAGCAATTGCACTACTAGGTGTTGATCCAAAGGATACAGGTATGCTGATTTGAAGGGGCACGTGCTCCCCAATGTTTATAGCAGCACTATCAACAAGAGCCAACGTATGGAAAGAGCCTAAATGTCCATCAACCGATGAATGGATAAAGATGTGGTATATATACATAATGGAATTACTCAGCGATCAAAAGGGTGAAATCTTGGGGCACCTGGGTGGCTCAGTCAGTCAAGCAGTCAACTCTTGGTTTCGGCTCAAGTCATGATCTCATGATTTCATGAGTTCAAGCCCCGCATCAGCCTCTGTGCTGGCAGCGAGGAGCCTGCTTGGGATTCTCTCTCTGCCCCTCCCTACTTGTGCTGTCTCTGTCTCTCTCAAATAAATAAAGAAACTTAAAAAAAAAAAAAGAATGAAAGCCATTTGCAACAACATGGATGGATCTAGAGTGTATTACGCTAAGCAAAATAAGTCTGTCAAGGAAAGACAAATATATGATTTCGCTTCTATGTGGAATTTAAGAAACAAAACAGATGAATGAATATAGGGGAAGAGAAGGCAGAAATAAGATAAAAACAGACAGGGAGACAAACCATAAGAGACTCTGAAATACGGAGAACAAACTGAGGGTTGCTAGTGCGGTGTCTGGTGGGCGATGGGCTAAATGGGTGATGGGTATTAAGAGGGCACTTGTTGGGATGAGCACTGGGTGTTATATGCAAGTGATGAATCACTAGATTCTACTCCTGAAATCATCATTACACTCTATGTTAACTAACTTGGATTTAAATTTTTAAAATATTTTCTAAAAAATTTTTAAAAAGAAAAAAAAAAAAAAAAACACCATTCCCAACTGTAAGAAGAGAAAAAGAGGGTGTTATCCCTAAAGTTCCTTTTATACCACCATCAAATAGCAATTATATTTAATTTCCCCTTCTTACCTGGTACCCTTTCAAACACAAAACCTCATCTAATTTTCAAAGTCACATGGTATTTATATGACGACCTTTATTTTCCTCTGAAGTCACATGGTATTTATATGACGACCTTTATTTTCCTCTGAACTCATCTTCTGTCTTGTAGACAAGGTTAGCCGTTTTGTCCCTGAGTATTGTAAACTGGGAACGTGATTTTTGAAATTATTTTATTTTAACCAAGACCTATCACAACGTGGGGCGCCTGGGCGGCTCAGTCAGTTAAGCATCTGACTTTTGATTTTGGCTCAGGTCATCGTCTCACAGTTTGTGACTTCAAGTCTTGCGTCTGTACTGTCAGCACAGAGCCTGTTTGGGATTCTCTCTCTCTACCTCTCTCTCCGCCCCTCCCCTGCTTTCTCTCTCTCTCAAAATAAACTTAAAAAATAAAGTTTTAAAAGAGGGAGGCTATAAAGAAATCTTAAAATAGTAATATAGAATGAATGCTGGGGATGAAATCATCTGAAGGTCATTTTCTAGTTTATTCCCCAAGGTTACTGATACGAAATATCTCAGGTAACATACCACAGGGTAACTTAAGTATGTTTTATACTACCTGCAGGCAATCTGGGCATTATTATCTTTAAGGTAAGTTATAAGTTAACTTGCCACTTTAAGACTTAAATCATGACAAAGCAAATGGTAAGTCCCCGTTTTAAAGTTTTAAAACGCCTCTCTGGGCCTTTTTGTGAACACATTGATATTTGCATATGCATTTTTGTTTATGACTACAGCAAAACTTTAAAACACCCTTGTTCAGTGCCACGCGCACATTTGTTAAACTGAATTGCCACTTACCACTTTTTAAAAACTGAATTAAAGTTTTATTCTTTTCAGGCTACCCCTGTCACGAGTGAACTGTTCTCAGTTTCTTGGCTTATGTGCTCTTCCAGGTAGGTAGCGCTACAGTTGGCTTCCTATTGAGATACCTCAGATTATTTTTTGTCAGCTAACACATCATAGTCTGTACTGAGCAGTAAGAGAACTTCATAGATCAGCAGCCTGGGGAAGTCAGTTTTGGTAGCCCTCCTGTGGGCTGTAGCTAAAAGTACACAGATCACTCTTCAACCCTTCCAGACCCACATTCACGGTTCTGTATTTCTGACTTACCTACCTTAATAAAACATAAACACTGGAGTACAGGTGAGGCTGAGGGCAACAAGAAAGGACACAGAGCAAAGAATCTTTGGATTAGGAGTTCCTTCAGCTGGGATCTCTGAATCCCTGCAATTATATTCCTAAGAATATAAGAAATTGACATCCGCATTCCAAATGAAACATATAAATGATCATATGGTATGACTTTCTAAAGTAGCTGTGTTTGTGTTTAATTATATTTCTTATATATGACTAAAAACTTACTTTTTCACTTGCCTTATTACCACTTATAGGTTGTAAATTTAAAAATGTTAGAAGAAATATCCAAAAAGATACAGGTAGGTGTAACATGAAACAACCATATTAATAGTTTTTTTCTGAATAACACTGAAAATAATCTCTTTGTCAAAAAGAACAAACGTTAGTCTCTGTTGAGTATACCAAATAAATGTTTGATATTTCGTAGTTTTAAACCATAGACTGATTCTAACATGAGAAGAGGTATTTGTGAAGGGCACGGAGAACTAACTCCTCATTTACTAAACACAGCATTGCTTTCACCGATTGTTGTAGTTACACATAGAAATTGCATTTGAGTTTAAAGTGTATGCGCTGGAGGGAGAAAAGTACGGAAATAGAAAACTAACATTTCACGGCCAAGGTCTCTGAACATACTGTCCTTTGCGGATTTGATTGTTGTGACAGCAGAAATTAAGCCGGAGCTGGGAACCCAGAGTTAGTAGTGAAATTGTCCACTGTGGTTAGAAAATTTAGAGAGCCAGCATCTAGGTGAGAAAGATGGAGTAGGGCTGATCTTCACAGCCCCAAGGATGTTCGTATCAATATAGCCTCAAGTCTAATAAGCCCACAGATATCCCGACAATCCACCCCAACTTGGAATTTACATATTGCATGATACTAAAAAACTCGGATTTTCAAAATATTTTATCCTGGTTGGCCTAGAATATCTCAAGGCTAATAGCCCTACCAATGTCCTTGTAATACACCAAAATAAATATAGATATAAATATGCTATATAAATGATGTATATCAATATATAAGATAAATATATATCTTTTTTCTGGCCAGTATACATTTTTTGAATCTTACATTTTCTTCCTAGTTGTTTTGGAGTATCAATGTATTAATATACCTTTTCTAATTTATTCCTTACCTACCAAAAAAGACTTGGGGCTAATAGATTCGTTGGCTTTTGCAGTATCTGTAAAGATTCTCCGATTGAGAGGTACCCGCCATGGTAGGAAGTTTTCATCTGGAGACCATTTAAGTCATACACAAAGTATAATGAAAACCACTAGTTCAAGAACCAGTCTTGCACATTCTGGACAGCCTTATTCACTTCCAATATTTTGGAATTTGGACTTTCCAATAGTTTACCAAACCCTTTCTCTTCCAGTGAGATCTTGAGTGCAATCCAAAGTATAAGAGATGAGAATCTGATGGGAGAGACCAAACTCTCCCTGCACTGGTTCCTCCTCCGAGTCCTTTCTAGGAAAGGTGGAAAACCACTGTATATAGAAATGATGTGTAGGAGAGGCAGATCGGAAATTACCTACTCTTGAAAATGGTGAAGTGTGCTAACTACAGGTTTAATCCTTTTAGAAGTACAAAAAAATAACAGTATTATCTAAAGCAGCAGGGTCCAATGGAAATATAATGGGAGCCACAAATAGAAACGATACCTGTAACTTTACATTTTCTAGTTGCTATAGTAAAAAAGTAAAAAGAGGTGAAATTAACTTGATAATATATTTTATGTAACCTAACATAGCCTAAATAGTATCATATCAATGGCTTTAAGTATAAAGCAAATTATTAATGAGATACGGGGTTTTTGTACTCAGTCTCTGAAATCAGATCTATATTTTACACTTACAATACATCTCAGTTTGCACTAGCCACATTTCAAGTACAGATCTGGAGGTTCATGATAAAAGGCACTTTGTACTTAGTTAAATGGCCCTGGATTTAGGAGGCAGGGGGAGAGAGGAGGCTGAGATCAGCCAGAATTAGGTATTCATTTGGAACCTAATGCTCTATAATGAATATTGCCATAAGGACATTCCAGTGTGTAGAATGGCCTGTAGTACTATTGCTTGGTTCATATTCATTATAGTGAAAATTAGCTAAGCTACATAATTCTAACACAGTTAATGTTTTATTTCCTGGAGACCTAGTCCATAAATTAGATTCGTGATGGTGTGGCACGGGAGAAACATAAAGGAGAACATGTGCTCAGGTACCATGGGCGTGCTGGAGATTTGCTTAGGGTAAAACAAAACAGCAGAGTGATGAAAGTAACAAATGGATTTTGCAAGAAAAAAACAGAAGGGGGGGTGGCAGAATGTGCTGTCACTTCTTCGTAAGAGTTTATTTTGAAATATTAGATGTCTTAAAATGTATTTTAAAGCAGTATTGAAAAGATCTTTTTTCAAGAACCGCAATATAATTGATTCATCTTAAAATTCAGTAAAAAGCATTTTGAATTATTGAGTCAGGTTTCATTTTAATCACCTTTTGGTTCAGGCATTTCTAATCCCTATTTTGTGCTTAGTGGACCTGATTTTTACCCTACTTTGAAAACAGATCAATATTGTTTTAGATTATCAAGAAGTATTTCAAATTTATAGATTATCCTTTGTTAGTTTGGCTTAAGAAACTTAACACCACATTCTCTGTCTTAACTGTATTTAAATGTGTAATATTTTGTACATGTGTATCCGTCTCTTGGTCTATTGGCAGAAGAACTAAAGAGCTGTGGTATACAAGACATATTTGTTTTCTGCACCAGAGGGGAACTGTCAAAATACAGAGTCCCAAACCTTTTGGACCTCTACCATCAGTATGGAATTATCACTCATCATCATCCAATCCCAGATGGAGGGACTCCTAACATAGCCAGCTGCTGTGAAATAATGGAGGAGCTTGCAATCTGCCTTAAAAATAACCGGAAAACCTTAATACAGTACGTTTTTCTTTTCTCTGTACATTCCATGAGAAATGTCCCAGTCAGAATGATTTTTCTAATCACTGCATCCTTACTCGCATATTACTTACCTTATAGTTTGGTGCAAGGAGTAAAAGGAGATAAGGCATCAGGGCACCTGGGTGGCTCAGTTGGTTAAGCACCTGACCCTTGGTTTCAGCTCAGGTCATGACCTCATGCCTGTGAGATCGAGCCCTGCGTCAGGCTGCACCATGCTCCACGCTGTCAGCTTGAAGCCTGCTTGGGATTCTCTCTGTCCCTCTCTCTCCACTCCAACTCTCAAAATAAATAAATAAACTTTAGGGGGAAAAAAGGAGAAAAGATGTGAAAAGTTCTAGTACAATGTCTGCTACAGAGCAAGCACTCAGATTTTTGCCTGCTTCGGATTCCGTGTCTCCCTCTCTCTCTCTCTCTGCCCGTACCTCACTTGTGTTCTGCCTCTCTCTCTCTCAAAAATAAATAAATGTTTAAAAAAATGTTTTTACTTAACAAAGAAATCATTCCTAAGCAATGAGCAGTCTTAAAAATATGACTGGAAAATTACATGTGATGATACAAATTTGCCACCAGAATGAAGGAGGGACTCCCATTGCTTGTCAATGGCTATGCAAAGCTGCTGGTATGGAAGTTTAAAACAAAACAAAATGGGTTAAGAGAGACAAAAAGGAGGAGAGGAAAAAAAAAAGCAGCATGGAGACAGGAAAAAGGGAGTGACAATCAGCAACAGACGGTAGCAATACGAAGATTAGAAGTGGTGCTATGGATAATAACAGTAGAGACCCTGCCAGCAGTGAGACCCACAGCAGAGGAGGCCTGGCCACAGGGAGCAAACTGGTCCTTCTTTGTGCTTTTTGTACTTTCTGTATTCTAATAACTGCTTAATCCTTTCTGGAACAAAATAGAGTATTAAATAGTTTGATGCCTCAAAAGCCCTAAAGTTCTTGCTGTGAGCTAGAAAGTATGCAGACTTACCGAATAACCAGGGCACTGGGCTCAGGGCAGCAAGGGAAAGGGCAAGCCCAGCCACCTTCTCTCCTTCGACCTAGAGTTCCAGGGCCTCATGCCACCAGTTCCCATTTGAAGGCAAACCAGCTGGTACAAGGATCTTTGAGGACACACACCATATGCGGCTGAACTAAACTCTAATGTACAGAGAACTATAGCCAGGAGAGTAGGGAATAAAGAGAACTAGAAACCATCCCACATTTTACAGTTCCCAACTTCTCTCTAGAGAAAAGCATAATCTGTAATTGTAAGCAACTACTAATTGCTTTACTAATAATAAAAGCAAAATTTTAGACTAAAGTTGTCTCTGCTAAATTTTCTGATAAATCTAAGTATAACAGCATTAGATAATTACATGTAGCTGATGAAAACTATTTTCCGATTTTTGGACCCATTTTTCTTATTTCTTCTTTTTTAATGTTTATTTATTTTTGAGAGAGAGACAGAGTGTGAGTGGGAGACACGGAATCTGAAGTAAGATCTTCAGATGCAGACTCTTTTGTGCTGAGCTGTCAGCATAGAGCCTGACGCGGGGCTCAAACTCATGAACAGCGAGATTATGACCTGAGCTGAAGTTAGACGCTTAACCAGCTGAGCCACCCAGGCACTCCTGGACCCATTTTTCAAATCAGTCCTGAGATTTTTTTTTTTTCTTTAAATCCTTGGAAACAGCCTCTACTGAAAAGTTTCCAGAGATCAAACTAGCTCAATAGTGAAATTTAACAAGTACTACTCAAGCAAGTTCTAGCACACCAAATGCTATCTGATGTTTGAACAGAATACAAACAGGATGGAAAGATGGTCGGGCAGCCCGTGCATATGTTGAATGCTTCTGGTTCCCATAAAATAAAGCATCTGACTGGAAATTTTCATTGTCCTAGAGTTTTCAAAGGTGTCCTACAGTGACTAATGTTTGGATAAAGACAATTTTATATCCATTCTGCTATCTTTGAGTGCCCACATGGCTAGATGGCTCTAGAGTTTATCCCTCAGAAACTGGGCCTGGTAAATATTTCTTCCCATTTTCTTGCTGCCTGACAATGCTGTCTCACTGATTCTCCGTGTGCATTTTTGTTGCTTTATAAAATCAGGGGATGCTGCTTGTCTACTGTACTGTGCTATTTCTAAAAAAAAAAAAAAGAAAGAAAGAAAAGAAAAAGAAAAGTACTACAAACCTGGTAGCTTAGAACAGAAACTTATTCTCCCCCAGTTCTGAAGCTAGAAACCCAGCATCACAACATGACACAATATGGTGTCAACAGGACCATATTCCCTCTGAGACTCTCATAGAA
The DNA here is from genome assembly GCA_030068075.1 of Paguma larvata. Taxonomy (NCBI): domain Eukaryota; kingdom Metazoa; phylum Chordata; class Mammalia; order Carnivora; family Viverridae; genus Paguma; species Paguma larvata. The sequence goes on from CM057827.1 coordinate 4,718,234, forward strand.
TCCTTCTTTGCCTCTTCCTAGCTTCTACTGGTGGCCCTCACTCCTTGGTGTCCCTGGGCTCACAACCACATCACTCCAACCTCAGCCTGTCATCGCATGATTCTGCATTTCTGTGTGTTCTCGGGGTATTTCCTCCTAGAAGGACACCAGTCATATTGGATTAGGGCCCAATGACCTCATCTTAACTTGGTTACTATTTCCAGATAAGACCACATTCACAGTACCAGGGATCAGGCCTTCAACATAGCTAGATGGGGATACAATCCAACCCGGAACACCCACTGTGCACCAAACACTATGAATACAAAACACACACTGTGAGGCACAGTCCCCACCCTCAAGGAGCCCCTGCTAACAACACTACCATGTGAGTGCAGTAAGATTCACACAAGACAGCACAAGTGACAGTGATGGTTTCTGTGGGGGCACAAAGGCAGTTCGGAGAGGCAATTTGAGCTGGATTTGAAGGATAAGCAGGAATCAGAGGAGCAAAGGTAAAGGTAGCAGTGGGTATAAAGCAGTATTCATCTTGCAGGAAACCACTGAGGTGTTCTACCTCTCTCCACCTGTCTGTGGTAGATCCTCCTATCTGGGCTACTGTGTAGAAAGCGAGTTCATGCATACGTAGGAGTCAGTACCTTTTGGTCCTCTATCTCACACCCTCTCCCAAGACATGTTTCTACAGCTTCACCTTTAGTACACAGTAATTTATGTTCCTGGTAAGTCATCAGCCCCAAATTCGGCTCAGTATACCCTCTAAGAAAGTCAGGAAGTGTATAATACATTTTTTTTAGCATCTTTGAAAGTAATTAGAATGAACGGTTTTATTGCTTTGAGGTTAATCGTGATTTTTTGGGGGAAAATCCAGTTGTGCAGACTGCTGATTTCTTCACAAGGCTAGACAATAGCAGTTTCCATTCAGTTACTTCTTACTCTGTGCCAAGCTGTTGTAAGCCCTTTACAAACGTTCGTTGTGTCATTCAGTCCAAACTATGATACAGATTCTGGGGCCGTCACCATTTGATAGGTTAAATAACAACCCAGAGAGGTTAAATAACTTCCTTAGGTTCACGCATGTAATAATGGCAGATTCACCATTCAGCCCAACAGTGGGGCTCCAAAACCCATGCTTTAAATCTCTAGAACATGCCACCTCTGTATTCTTTCTAGATAAACAAGGAGTTGTCACGTCATATGGACTTGTCCCATAACCACTAAGGTTTTGTTTAGACAGAGGAAAATAAAATGGCAGTTGGTAAAACTAGTGTGATTTCTATCTATTTAGTAACATGTTCCACCTCTCAGATGTGGATACTGGTGTTTAAGAAGATCAATAAAAAGGCCCTGCCTGCGTTGATCCTTAGAGGCCTTCAGAAAATACCTCCCACCAAATAAACAAGCGCTCTTTATTAATTTAAAAATATTTATTACCCTCTGTGTGCCAGGCACTGTGCTAACAGGCGCTATTAAATTTAGAAACAGAAGGCAGAAAGAGCAAAGCTTTACTTCTAATTGGTGGAGTGAAATGAAATGTGCAATATTCAAATTGTGCTTCCCTTTCAGCTGTTATGGAGGACTTGGGAGATCTTGTCTTGGTAAGAAATTTATTTTCATTATTCAGTAATTTTTTTAAATCCTCAAAGTAGACAAAAGTATCCTGTGTCTGGACCATGGGCCCAGTTTGTATTAAAATGAGACAAAACAAAATGTAAATCTGCTAAGACCTAAAGATTTATTTAAAGAGGCGCCTGGGTGCCTCAGTCAGTTGAGCATCTGACTTCAGCTCAGGTCACGATCTCACGGTTTGAGTTTGAGCCCCATGTCGGGTTTGCTGCTGTCAGTGCAGAGCCCACTTAGGATCCTCTGTCCCCCTCTCTCTGTCGCAACTCTCACATGCTTTCTCTCTCTCTCTCTCTCTCTCTCTCTCTCTCATAAATAGATAGATAAATATAAGATAGATGATAGATAGATAGATAGATAAAGGCCCTTAATTTGGTATTCTCTACAAAGCTAGGGTGGGAATGGGAAGTCTTTTCAACATTGTTTTAAAGGATTCTGCAACAATAATTTACAGGTCTTAGCACCTACATTCTTGCGTTTTGTTTTCTAATGCTTTCTTATACAAGTGTTATGATACAGTAAATTCTAAATCATTTCCATGGGTAACAGAAGTATGAAAATCAAAGTTAATTACTTCATGTAATTACTGTCCGCTTTTTAATAAATGTGTTAGAAGGGGTGACTGAGGTGAAGCGTCCAACTCTTGGTTTCTGCTCAGGTCAACATATTACAGTTTGTGGGTTCAAGCCCCATGTCGAGCTCTGCACTGACAGTGTGAAGCCTGCTTGGGATTCTCTCTCTCCCTCTCTCTCTGCTCCTCCCCAGCTCTCTCTTGCTATCTCAAATAAATGTTAAAAAAAATAAAATAAAATAGTGTATTAAAAAAAAAAGGTAATGAAATGCCATACTAGAGTAACAGTTATTCCTTTTAATGTTGGAAACTATCAAAATTAAAAGCTTTTGTGCTTCTAAGAACATTATCAAAATGAGAAGACAACCCAGAGAATGGAAAAAAATATTTGCAAACCATAAATCTGATAAGGGACTTACCTAGAAAGAATTCTTACAACTCAATAATAAAAAGACAACCCAATTTAAAGAATGGGCAAAGGATCTGAACAGCTATTTCTCCAAACAAAATACACAAGTGGCCATTAAGGCCATGAAAAGATGCCTAACATCATTAGTCACCACGGAAATGCAAATCAAAACCACAATGAGATACCACTTAATACCCGTTAGGATGGCTTATCTGAAAACCAGAAAGCACTCACTGGGATGTGGAGAAATTGGAACCTTCAGATCCTGCCAGAGACGATGTAAAATGGTGCGGCTGCTTTGGAAAATAGTCTGGAAGTACTTCCTCAAACATTTAAACATACAGTCGCCCTTGACCCAACAATTTCACTGCAAGGTATACACCCAAAAGAAATGAAAACGTGTCTACACAAAAACTTGTACACAAACATTTATAGCACCATTATTAATAATAGCCAAAAAATGGAACCAACCTAAATGCCCATCGAGTGACCGTGAGTAAACAAAATGTGTATCTATACAATGGAATGTTACTCATCCCTAAAAAGGAATGAAGCAGTTACGTGCCTCAGTATACATAAGTCCTGAACACATGATACTAAGTGAACGAAGCCAGTCACAAAAGGCCACATATGATTGCATTTACGTAAAATGTTTAGAACAGGCAAATCCACAGACAGAAAGTGGTTGCTTAGGGGAGGGGTGATGGAGGACCGGGGGCTGAGGACCACGGGGGACAGGGTTTCTTTTCGAAGGGATGAAAATGTTCTAAAACGTGCAGAAGGTTGCACATATCTGTGAATACACTAAAATCTGCTGAATCGTACACTTTAAATGAATGAATCCTACAGTAGATTAAATAGAATTCAATAAAGCTGTTAAAAAGAACGAAGCCAGTGTTAAACTTCAATTCAACCGCATTTAAAATCAGAATTTAACTGTCAAAAACACATACTAAAAGGCCTCATTTAATTCATTTTGAACGACTACACCAAACTCCATCTTCTGCACCAGCTGAAGTCTAATTAAATATACAATGCTCTACCCGATCATTAATGATACGCTGTTTTCCTGACATGTTCTGTTAGTAGCCGCTTGTCTCCTACTGTACCTGTCTGACACAGTCTCACCACAGCAAGCCATAGACAGCCTGAGAGACCTAAGAGGGTCTGGAGCAATACAGACTATAAAGGTAAGGAGGCTGACTGTTCTGTGGGGTTGTGGTTTAGAGGCAGTTACAGACACGGTGTCCTATGTCACTAGAAGGGCACCAAAAACCCAAAGCAGTCTATTATTCATATATCACCTGTTCAAACTGAAACAGTTCACAGTATTTCAAACAAAATAATGAAAAATCTGAACTTTCCAGTATACTCTCGCAGGATCTATTACTGTTCAGTTTTTACCCATTCAGTTCCCAGAATGAATCCTCTCATCTGGAAAAATGAGGGGATTACCATAAATTTGGTAGTTTCTTAGCCTAAAAGATCTAGTGAAGATTCTCTCACCAAAATATTTAATAAAGATAGATGAGGGGCGCCTGGGTGGCTCAGTCAGTTAAGCGTCTGACTTCAGCTCAGGTCATGATCTCCCGGTCTGTGAGTTTGAGCCCTGTGTCGGGCTCTGTGCTGACAGCTCAGAGCCTGGAGCCTGCTTTGGATTCTGTCTCCCTCTCTCTCTGCCCCTCCCCTGCTTGTGCTCAGTCTCTCTCAAAAATAAAAACATTTTTAAAAAGCAGATGAATGACTAGAATACAAAAAAATGCAAAGCAATGCTAATTATCCTTTGCTGTGGATAACTAACATGACATCTTCCACCTTTACTTTCCCCTTAACACCTACAAAATCTCTGCAGTAGCAATGCCCCAAGGATATTATTATTATTAATGTTCCTGAAGGATTCTGCAGATTTCGCTGTATTTCCAGATTTATGAAGCTAATTTGCCTTCCTTTCCCAAGTACCCTGTGTCAGCATTAATGGACTAAACCAGAGGATCAGGCACTCGAGAGTCCTGGCCTCCAGTGGTTTCCTGGCCTTGAAGTCCATCTTCCTAGGGCCAGGAAACTACCCCAGTGTCATGGATGTGAATTAGTGTAGTAACTGACAAATTCACCAAGCAGCAAGATTCTCAGGGCTTCAAGAAGGTTGTTCAAAATAATCCATACAGGAACCACTTCACTGTACAGGTTCTGAAAATAGAATTTGCTTTCTTATCTGTTAAAATCAAGTGATCCTTCAAATTCAAGATGTTTTCAAGTCTCCCTCTCAAACAAAACAAAATGGTCAAACATATGCATGTATGTGTTTTACATCTTTAATCTTGGAGAGAATTAAGCCCCGGTTAACATGCGCCGTCCAGGCTTTCCCATCTCCTTACTGATGCATTTAGCAGCGTGCAATTTCAACTTCCTGATAATGATAAGAAATGAGTGGCACCTGGGTGGCTCAGTCGGTTAAGCGGCCAACTTCGGCTCAGGTCATGATCTCACGGTCTGTGAGTTCGAGCCCCGCGTCGAGCTCTGTGCTGACAGCTCAGAGCCTGGAGCCTGCTTCGGATTCTGTGTCTCCCTCTCTCTGCCCTTCCCTTGCTCACTCTGTCTCTATGTCTCTCAAAAATAAAAAGAAATTAAAAAAAAAAAGAAATGAGATTATTGGCAGGATAAAAATATCCTCTGGGAAACTATTAAAACTCCAAATAAATTATTTACAGCTTTTTAAATTTTGCTTATCTGTTAAGATTAGGGATTTTTTTTTTTAAATACTTACTATGAACATTGTTCCAAATGGGTTCTATCATCACAAGAAGCAGAATCTAGGGCTTCTATAAATGAAGAAACAGATCTTCTTGAATATACCACTCTTAATTATTACTGAAAGTACCCTCTCCTCCCTACTTAACCCCCAGAGGAAAATACATTAGCAAAAAGAATGCCTTCATGTACTACTTTTAATTTCAATTTGCTCCTGCCAGTAAAGGGAGAAAGGACTTTACAGATTTATAAAATATTTGTATGAATTGCATGCTGCCTTCTGAATTTTAAAGCAAGTTTTCTCGCACTATATGCAGCTTTATCAAAAGGTAAAATTTCACCATAATGCAAACGCTTCCTTACCCAAAAGGATATAGAACTGTTCTTAGCAATTATTTTTTTATCTGATTCCTATTAGGATTGTACTACTCTGCTAACTGGTTTTCTACAATGTATTTCAATATATCTTTACTTTTTTCAGCAATATAATTATCTTCATGAGTTTCGGGACAAACTAGCTGCACACCTATCATCAAGAGATTCACTGTCAAGATCTGTATCTAGATAAAAAAGAATTTCAAATAACATATGCATGACCATGTCTGAAATTTAAGAGCTATTTATCATAATTTGTATTGAAACAAAACTTACTAGTGTTATCAACTTGAATGTAAATGTTTATGTGCAGATATTCCTAAAGGTTTTATTGACAAATTTCAGTTTGTGTCTCTTACCTCTTGTAGAAGATCAAATAATTGCTATACAATTTTTGAAATGTACTGTCTTCTCTGGTATATTTACCTGGAAGTAATGCTGAAATGAACATATGGAAAAATGTTTGACTGCCTAGTTTTATTATTTACCACACTTTGACCGCATTTTACGATCTGTAACTACCAAGTGGAATATGACATGGTAATAAATATAAAAATGGGTATGAGTACAAGCTAAAATCAAGTAACTTTCACCCTCTGTGCCTCCCACATTTCCTCCCATGGCCTTTTCTCCTTCATGGACACACACAAGTGCGAAGGACCCTATGAGTCGTCTGGTCACCTCCCTCCCTCCAGTCCGGGGTCATCCCCAGCAGGTGTTTATCCAGCGTTTGCTGGGACATTTTCAGATAGGAGGAATTCCCTGGTTCGGACAGCTGCTCTGCTTTTAGACCACTCGTTTTTTTTTACCCTCAGGCCTACACGGAATGAATTAAATCCCTCTTTCACATTTATGTTAGAAAGCATGTATCTAAGATTGACAGCCTCCAATTCCCTCACCTCACCTCACCCTATGCTACTGAGTATGTCTTTTCGTCTTTAAGTGTAATGTTGGCCAGTAGTTGGCAGTGCAGACAAGGATGCTTTCGCAGACAGTGGTGGCTTCGGTATTACATGCAGGAGTCCCTCGGCTTCTGGTGATCACAAACACGAACCGAGTCACAGGCACCTCCACACAAGACAAAGTAAATTTCACCACATCAAAACTTTGCTTTTGAATAATCATCTAATTGCCAAAAGTTTTCTCTTATTTCACACTTCTCTTGCTTTAACTTCAAAATAATTACTAGTGCTGTTTGGGAACTTCAGACCAGAGAGCCAGTATGTTCTAGAATATAAAATCAGTATTCTAACACTTTTATGTGTACGCTGATTTCAGAACTTAAGATTTTATAAGAATACTAATGAAGGTGGGAGAACCACATATATCCTACCAGTACGTGAATGCTTCAACTAGGGGTTTCTTATCTAACATAATAAATGCCAAAAGTTCTAGTCGGAAAAAATTTTTTCAAATAAGTACAGGCTGCAATAATAAATTGACCTTCCTCATGATTTCAGTATTACAACCAAAAACAATGTAAAAATCACAATACTGTATTGAACTTCCAGAACTCATAGAAATTGATACTACCAAATCTTATATTGCTTTTTCTCAATATGAACATATAGCTTATTCGTGAACACTTAAGAAAGTGGAAGAAAAACACTGGCATGGATTAATCAAATCCTTTAATAATCAACTGAATTTTCCAAGTGCATGCTTCCCTCATTTTACTGAAAATGACAGTTAAGCCTTCCATGTTTAAAATGCTTAACTACTTTAATACTAAGCATCAAGGGAAAACATCAATTATTCCATAATAGAAACAAGAAATGGGGCACTCCTCAAAAGAATGTAATTTCACATTGCTGGAAAAGTATTTTCTCTACCTAACCTGTGGGACAACCCTCAAACCAATGGGGTAGAGGGGGCAGAGCAACAATGTGGACTCCTGGTCACACACAAGCCAAAGTTAGCTGCTAAAACTGAATTAACACACAGACTCAGCCACTAAACATAAATTACACAAGGCCACATTTGAGACGGTTTTTATTGAATATACGAAAGCAAAATAAATCAAGCTCTAAGGCAGGACTACTTAAGGGCATTTTCTTTGGACAGTGGTACAGCTCCAGTCAGGCTAACTCAGATTTTAACAAACCGTGAGCCCAGTTGGCTAACTACATTCTATGCTTCTCTCAGTAATTTTAGGGTCTCTCTAGTCATCAGCCTATTATTTAAGAAATTCTTCTCCTCCAGAATATATGAACAGGGTAAGCAAAGAGATTTAAGTGTTTAGAGAAAGCACTGTACAATAAAATTAACTTACCCACGTGAAGACACTCTCTACATCTTCACGTCCACAACGTGCAGCACTAAAATCAACGCAGGATAAAACCTTCACTCCACATCCACAGATCAATCACTTTATATGGTTAATACTGTTTCCCAAAAGCAGTAGAAGCAGCAGAGCTGTTTACTCCTTTTAGATATTTAGCTTTAGGACTCTCAACTAATCAACGTGACATTGTTCCAAGAAAGCCATTCGACAGATCCAGGAACAGAGCCGCATTTTTTTCTCTTGGCATCAGAGTCGTCTTCTGAGCTATACTACTGGTACCAGAGGATCACTAGCTGCTGCTCTCACCACGGATCAGTGACTGGTTTGGGCAAAAGAGCTTAAATAATTTGAGACTACATTAGCAGTTTCCCCAAAGGATGAATATGCATACTTTTAAGAATGATGGCTAGAGAGATATCAATATTTTTATCTTTACTCCTTGAATACAGTTGTTTTAAAATATTTTTGGCGTCAAAATTTGACTTACGATTATACTGTACAACTGATTATTGAGGGATGCACATTTGTGAGTGTTCAAATATGAGTAAGTAAACTAGACAAATACTTTTAAATATATATTATTTAACCAGGGTGGGGATAGGGGGATATATCACACTGCTATGACATAGCCACACCTAAAATGAAAGCTCACACCCCTGGCACGGTGTAGAAGATACACAGAAGTCATTATTTGTACCATGGCGATAATATTCCATGAGCACTGTTCATAAATATATAATTAGAAGAAAAGAGAAATGTTGTAGCAAGGAAAGGTTTTTTCTAGTTTTAAAGTGTATGTACATTTCTATTTCCTTTCTATGCATACACTGGACATATTTTCAAAATATTTTGATTTGGAGAGTAGCTCTCTATGAGAGCTATTAGCAAGAGTGGGCCTCGGGCTTAAATACACTGAACAGGCTTAACATAAGACACACACTGCAAACTGCCATGCACTTTGTTGCTTTGGGAAAGACCATTAGCTGGGTATCTGAACTTGACTGCTAGGTCAGGCAGCTGACGTAATCCACGAGGCTTCTCAAATTCTTTCGTAATACTCGACACGTGTCAAAAGTCTGGTCATTTCCTATCACTTCCTCTTCCCATGAAAAATAACTCAAACTTCAAATAAATTAGCAGTCTGTCCAAAGCCTGCGACCCAACTCTCCTCAACCATGGGACAAGGAGTAGGGAATACCAGTTAAAATTGTGAAAATCATCAAACGTCATTAGTAAGTTTCTATACCTACACCTCCTTAGTACTGGAGGGGCACACTCCATGGTATGATATCATTACTCCCTAGAATAACTGCTAAATAGACTGCATTGATTATATAAGATTTTTAATTCAGGAGAGTCTGTAGTACCCACAGCAACAAAGAGTTGTCAGTATAGCTATAAACCACAGCATGGTGGTATTTGACTAATGGTTTCTGAAAGTTGGAATACTCTTAAAGATAAATCAAACCGCATAATAGCAAAAGTAACTGTAATGAGGCCAAAAATTACCTAAGTGAACAGCGGTCCCTGCACAGGGAGCGGTTTGGTAAAAGCTGGAAGAGTTACGACGCCAGGCTAACTGTGCCGCAGCTGGCCCTGCAGGAGTAACAGAAGGCTAGGGCTGCCGAAACACATCAATGGGGAGAACACACTGGATTCTGAGCAAGGACAAGAGCCATTAGGATACTGCCTAATGCAGGGATCTTGTTTTCTGCTTTCTCTTGGTAAGTAATTTACTTTCCTAAAACACTGGGAAAGGTAAAGACATCACGAGAGCTTCCAGGAACTGCATCTCTGTATCACTTCCATGCCTAGGAACCAACAACCTACTGCTGAGAAGGGTAAACCTCCCTGGCAATCAATCAGTCACCTTCAAGGAATCAGCAAAGGACTACAAATCTAATTTTTGAAGCATGAGGAGGTGGCCTCCACAAACTGCAGCCAGTGAACCTGGCAGAATTGTGGCGAATAATCAGGAATACATTATTAAAAGGAGGTTTCTTAATACTTTAAAATAGCACTTGCTAAGAGACAGCAGGGCTTGTGAAAAGACTCTGACAGGAACGCTAAAGTAACAGCTCCAGGAAACCTATCTGGACTCGGCAAGGTCTCTCAACACCAAAAGTACTTGTGAACCAGAAGGAAAAAGGAGAAGTGGGTGCTGACCTAATTAGCTGGATTAGAAACTGCTCAAACTGAGAGCGTGAATCTTCAGTACCTACCAACTGGTCAATAATTTTCTGCATGAACGGACCAAGAGTTCACCTCCCTCGAGGTGCCCTTCAGACCATAAAACACAAGGTCTTTAAAGCTTGTCTCGTTATGAAATGGTTTGGCTCTCCTCACTCTTCTGGTTCTACGTCCTCCTCTTCCGCATACTCACCCTGCTATGCAATCCCAAAACGTTAACAGCTCCTCTCAACGGTGGGGAAGCATTTTCCGCTAGCAGGGGATTAAACAGCATCTAATTCAAGATGCTCTTAGAGTATGCATTCCACAAACTCATCCAAAATCTCCCTTGATTATTATGTGGAATTTCTAGATTTCTTTCTTTGATCTTCTGTTTAAGAAATTTCTGAACCACTTATGCTATCTTCCACTGCCTTAACTACTTCATTCCAAATAAAGCACAAAAATTCTTATAAAAACATGCAAGCCATAATGTACCTGCCTTACAAGAAGCAGCAATAATGAATTTAATAAGTCGCTTTTCCTTAAAACCTGTTTCAAAAAGGAAAAAAAAATTCATATTTTAAGTGCTGCAATAATTTTTTAAATTGGTTAAGAAAAATGATGCTGTGCCATGAACGTTCACGGATCTGGTCAAGTGACAACACAGGGTAACGTGCTCAAAGCATTCCTTTTTAGATCCGGGCATGGTATTTAAAAAAAAAAACATGTACACACACACACGCACGATGTAATACTCTACTATTTTTTTAAAAAACTGACAGTAATATGTCTTTATTATGGATTAAGCAAGTTTAAGAAATAGCTATTTGTAATCTTTAAAACAATGCGCTGAAAATAAGTTAATTTCAGAGTTTTATTGTATTGCACTAAAGGAACAGCAGGACGGTTATACAATGTTCTCTCTCATTCGGTTTTGAGAATCTAAAGTACTTGCAAATTCTTAAGAATACCTTTACCACCAGATTAGAACATTAAGCATAATAACCAATTTCTTAATAAGTAATGTCTTACAAATTAAAACACATTTAAAATAGCTTTAAATGCATTCTTCACAAGTAATTCAGCATATATTTTTATATCATGTTCACTTATGCTTAAGAATTAAAGCAAGTATATTACTCTGATGGAAATAATGGGAATCTCTCACTCATGCAATACATAGGGATAATATTCATGTTGAAAGGGAGAAATCCCACTCTTCTTATTTTGTAAATGCGTCCATATATAATCACATACATGATAAATGAGGAAACCCATGAAGTTTCCCACAAGTCAGATATATATTTTCAGTTCATCAGAAGCACCTGATATCTACAGCTAATTTATAATTAGATGGCACTTCAATAAAACCAAAACGAGCCCTACAAGTTCCTATAAACAAAAGCTTCCAATGGACTAAGGATAGTCAATAATTAATGCAATCATTCAAGGGATTATGGCTGTTCCTTAAGGAGTGCAAGTTCAAACCTGTCAACACCAGAGGTAATCATTTTATATTAATTTATACGTAATTCCATTTAAATTCTTTATCCGAGTATAACATATGAAAACAGTCTTTCCACAAGCAAAAAATGTGGAAACATTTAAAAAATAAGGAGTCATTTTTTAAAGTAACTGATCAGATTCCATAGGCTACTCTTGGAAACAGGATCTTGCCGGATAGAATCCCTTCATTTGGTGGCTTTTTGCATGCACTTACTGGACCAATTCTTCTGGGTGTTGTTCTAAGAGCTCACCAAAACATAGATCATGCTGAAAAGAAGAAAAAACCTATTAATTCAAACGTTCCTAATTATAAAAACTAAAAGCACCAAAACGGCAAGTCTGCTTTACATAGCAAACTAGTTTATGGTATCACACCACCACAGAAAATGAAACGACCAGTGACCAGTGCACGAGACCATCTTAATTTGCATTTATGGACTTTGGCCTAAGGTCGGACTTGGCTCAGTGCTTGTGCTGTTGTTGTCTATTTTCTTTCCAATTTTAGCAAACAGAACAGCACAGCTGAAAGCTTAATAGGGGATCAGAGCTTAGAGAAGCCACCCAAACAGTGCACTGCTCTGGAGTTGTCTAATAATAGCAGCGAGCATCTCCCAAGGGCTCACTTCATGCCAGGCCCTCCACTAGGTCTTTTATGTACATGACCCCACTGAATCCTCCAAGCAGTCCAAGGAGCTGGGTACCATTATCTTCCCATTTTACAGATGGGAATGGTCAATTAAGGAACTTTCCCATTAGAGAAAGGCTCTAGGCAACAGCAACAGGGTTAAAAAAAGAAAAAGGCACAAGTGAGCAAAATAAAAAACAATAACCATTTGATTCAGGCCGGCTCTACCAGAGTAAGGTGGGAAAGGCATGGTCCCAAAGCATGGGTCTCTAAATGGAAGTACAAAGCAAAGAGTTGAGCCAACTCGATAAACCAAGCAGAAATAAAATGATGCAGTGCCACCATCTCCTGTGAACATTTGCCCACAAGTGCACATCTATGATTTTCTCATTGATTCCATCATCCATTTCTCTTCTTTCAACAAACATGTCTTAAGTGCGTACTATATGCCAACACTGTTCTAGACATTTGTTAAAGAAACTGAAAAAATGAAATTAACAGGAAATGAAAACGACGTGTGGCATTTCGCTGTCCAGAACTTACTATCTGTTTCATAAATGAACGTCTGTCGATGCACTAACAGATACTCATTTTCAAAAACAGAACCTCTAAAAGCATAAACACACCTCTTCCATAAATTTCGGTCTAGCGCTTCATTCATCATTTTCCATAATGGAAACTTACATGACATAAAGAGAAATATGGATATAAACCTACCATCTAATACTCAGCAAGTTCTCAAGTAACAAAAAGAAGAGGGACTCGAAAGCAGCTTAATGATTACGATTCCATCTTATATGGCCAATTCTCTTCCTATCTTGAAAATCGGTTGGAACTGTCCTCTCTGGTCGAATGCATATCAATAAAAGATGAGAAAAGCATATTGGTGTAGCTTAAAGAAAGCTACAATCCCACACTTGAGTGCCCTTCCCTCATTTAAATGAGCAGCCACTTTCTTCCACCTCCAGTACACCTGGGGCGGTGGTTCTCATCCAGGGCTGACTGCCCCACAGAGGGCATCCGGCACTGTCCGGAGACATTCTTTTGGTGACGGCGAGAAGAGGCACTATGGCATCTACTGAGTAGAGGCCAGGGATGCTGCTAAACATCCCATGAGGCACGGGATAGCCCCCACGACAAAGATTTATCCGGCCAAGATTGTCAGCAGTGCTGAGGCCGAGGACCCCTGGCCCGGAGGAATGATGGAGTCCGTCATGCCATCCCATAGGGGAGACCTGTTTCTCTCATCCATCCCGTTCAGACGAAGCAAGCCAGAAAATAAAGGGCAGAGCATACAGTTTGTGAAGAATGACACAAAATAAAACACCATGGCAAGAAAGGTGTTCATGAAGCCGAGCAAAACTTTTTTGGCAAACTCATACTTCCTTGCAATCCTCTCAATGGCATCGCTTTGCACAGACAACGAGGATTACTGTCTGAAAACGCAGGAAGCAGCACCCCTGACCAAACTTTTTGGCTCTGACTGCACGCCAGCTGGGGGTCTTGACTAGTACCAGTTTACTCCTATCCAGTGTGTGTGCACTTGCTGGGTGTGCATTAGCAGTTACCACCGTTCAAGACACTGAGTTATTCTTCAAGTGGATTTTAAGGTGTTAAGACCATAATGCCTATAAGCTTTTTAGGCAGCAAAGAGAAATCATATATTCATTTTATTTTTTAAACTCACCCGTATAGGTAGTAAAAAAATGCTAGAAGATAAAAAGCCAACTTGCACCAGCCTTCTTTCTGACAATACGCTAAAATGTCTGCATTCATGATGGTTGTAGGGTCATAGAGTCCTGGTCCACTCATCACTGGCCTACTCATATACCTGCAATAAACACAGTCCATTAGCCACTTCTCAAATAACACTTGTACAATGAGAGGCAGTCCCCATAGGGAAGAGTGCTTTTAGCTGTAGGGTGGAGTTCTTTCATCTTATCATCTTAATTTCAAAACAAGAGCCCCTAGGAGTGCCTGGGTGGCTCAGTCAGTTAAGTATCTGACTCTTGACTCTGACTCAGGTCTTGATTTCATAGTTCATGGGATCGAGCCCTGTGTCGGACTCTGTACTGGAAACTGCTTGGGATTCTCTCTCTGCCCCTTTCCTGCTCATGTGTGTGCATGTACGCATGCTCTCTCTCTCAAAATAAATAAACTTTAAAAATAAATAAATAAATAAGTGAGCTCCTAAATGAGAACAGGACAGTTACTTAGCTATATCCGGTCTCCCCTACACTTTCATAAACACAAGAAAAAGAAAAATAACTGTAAAAGTAAGATTGTTTTTCTCTTAACTTTTTCTTTTAACACAATTTTAGACTTATGGAGAAGGTGTAAGAACACTTCACCAAGATATCCACATTAAGCACACAGCTTTACCCTTCCTCCTTTTTGTTCTAGCTCCAAATATGCATGTTTTCCGCAAAAAGAACCATTTCAAACACAGTCACAGATATGGTATCGCTTTACTCCTAAACACTTCTTCAGCCTATTTCCTAAAATAGAGAGCAATGAGATTTTAACATGTCTGTTTAAAAAAAACAAAAAACAAAACTCCCCCTAACTCTATTATGTAGATATGACATAACTTAAAAGTTATAAAATATGAATATAATTTATAAATAACCAAATTTAAAATCGTAAAAATGGAGAAAGAAGTCAAACACACTGTACATTCTGATTTATATGATTCAAAGATGGGCAAAATTAATTCAGGGTGACAGAGGTCACTGCTCTCCTTGGGAGGTGCAGGGGTAACAGACAGGGATGGGACTTCAGACTTGCACACATAACTGTATGTAAATTAAACCTAACTTTTTGAAAAACACTTTTAAAGAGTAACCAAGTAAGCACCATAAAAGGTATTTAAACAGCTGTTTGTTCCTCTACTTGATTTTTAAAATAAATGCCAAATGGGGCGCCTGTGTGGCTCAGTCGATTGGGTGTCCGACTTCAGCTCAGGTCAGGATCTTGCAGTTCATGAGTTCGAGCCCTGCGTCGGGCTCTGTGCTGACAGTTCAGAGCCTGGAACTTGCTTGGGATTCTGTGTCTCCCTCTCTCTCTCTCTCTGCCCCTCCCCTGCTCACACTCTGGTCTCTTTCTCTATCAAAAACAAACTTAAAATAAATGCCAGCTAATTTTCAGTTTTCATTCAGGTGACTAGCATGTAAGATAACCATATCAACCATTGTAGAAGTAAGACATAATTAGGAAAAGTATGAGAAATATATCTCAATATTACCTCCAAATATGATATGCCAAGAGGGGCATATTGAGACCCAGCGTAAGCCATTCTGCTGCACAAAGAAACATGACACAGAAGAAAGCATGGATGAGGTACTCTGGAAGTACAAGCTGGAAGAAAAATACAAGGCGGTTATCAAAATGCCTTGGCATTACGTCAAATGCTTTTGGAGAGCAGGTGGCAACCAAGTTCCCATAACGCAAAATCACTGTTTTCTTAGAATCAGGGATTAAAGATGCTACTGAGTTTTGTTTCCATATTTAACTTTTTATTTACCAAAAGCAGAATTTACAAGCAAATTGACCAGATGATATAGCTTGTGCTAAGAGAATAAAAAGAATTTAAAATTTAAAACTCAAATTCTTACAGTAACAGGTTAAATTACACAAAGTTACCACCCAAACAGTTCAGTTATCTGCTAATCACTTGAATACTTCTTTCCACCTTCAACAGTGACAAAAATATAAAAATGAGGTATCCGATCGCATGCAACATGATATAAAAAAAATCCACAAAAACAAAACTCCCCTTTAGAATATTTTACACACTAATGTTTTAAAGCTTTTAACAGAAACCAGGAATGCTACACATAGAGTATTTAGCAAACCACATCACATTACCACAAAAGTCATTTTTCAATGGAAAGCCAAAAGCCAGTAATCTCAGCACAGTCAGAGGGGAAAGAACACTACTGTACACAGAAGCAAACGATGTGCATTCTGCAATGTAGGAGGGAAAAGACGGAGTTCTGAACCATAAAACTGGAATTTCCCTAGTTCCTGAGCTCCGATTCTTACATGGCCTTCTCGTTTCTTTAAGCCTGCTTTCCAATGAACTACTTACTACTACAGGCAGAGCAGACCAGAAGAAGCTCAGAACTCAAAAACGAAATAATTTGTTTGACTGTCAGTAAGAAAAAGTAATTCAAACGAAAAGCTTTTTATAAAATGACCAATAGTTCATGCTTTATTTTTAATTATCTTCCTCATCCTAAAGATTTCAGCCTAATGACTCTTAAACAAAAAGCCCCAAACTCTTCATTTCAAGTTTCAGCCAAGGACTTCCTACGAGTCACAGATGCAAAGCCAGTTTCTCAAATGTCCACATCATATCAAGGCAAAATTACATGAATCTTCAGCATCGTCAGATCTTTACTAAAAGGAAACCATCGCTGCAGAAACGATGCAATTGTACTACGTATTCAAGCCCACTTTCTACTACTCCCAAATCACTTTTTCCATTTCAAAGCTGTAAAGCAAAATTTTTTAATGAATAATATTTTAAATGAAATCCCAGTAAAACCAACTAATCTGCACCACTAAACAGGTATTTTCTACAAACTTAAGCAATATAATAAACTCTGCATTTGTATATAAACTTCTTAATAACACGAACCATTAATCCACCATTTAATTAAGATCAAAATTAAACATCTGCAAGAAAACAAGGTCCACAGGAAATCTGTGAAACACAAAGACTACAACCAGGACAGACCAAGAAAGAGACACACTGTATTAGGAGTTCCACTAGAGCCGTTTATAATACTAGTGTAAATTACAGGATTTTTCTTTACCGTATAGGAAGTGTTTCAGCTCTTTAAAGCCAAGTGACATCCAACAATACAAACCATCATCCAAGTTTTCACCCTGCACTTCCCAACTGAGGTATGGGGAGAAAATGATGTGGAAAGGACGATCTCCGCTGCTCTTAGGCCACACACTTTAGGAAGAGGGATGACAAGGATAACCTGCCACTCTCCCAGTTCTAATATGAAACAAATGGCCACACTCCCTTCTCCTCAAAAAAGTCCAGAAACCTTTTCCAGAAACTTTTATTATACACATCTTATAAAAACCAGTCCACTCCAATCATTCTTTAATGGTGAAATTTCCTGGTAAGTGGCACAAAAATTATTCTACTTAGGAACCAATGTTTACACGAAAGCTTGTTTGTATCCAGGAAAAACTCCTCACACAAATATGGCTGAAATGATAATACTTAACATGCAAATCATAATATTCTCTAGTTAAGGTTCATATTTTAGAAAATAGTATTTGTCTTCCCCCATACTTTGGCAGAATTATCAAAACAAATTTTAAATAGGGAAAACTGTCAGATGCACTGCTGGCAAGCCAATTCTCGGCACCCTACCGGGAATGCAACTTGTGCCGGTGCAAAAACTCCCTTCCAATCTAGGCCGCGTCGGGAAGTCCCGAGCACGAAACTTTTCAAAGTGAGAATTTCCTTCCGTGAAGAGTCAGAAATCACACGTTACATGTAAAAATGAAATTCGTCCCTCTTAAATTTACAATAAATTAGGGAAACACCAAAGCTTGAGCTTAAAAATCTGGAGGTCTGGGTTCAAATTCTGGTTCTACCTTAGCTGCTTGACCCTGTTGGTAAAGTACTTCAACCCAGCTAAGCCTCGGCCTATCCTCCTAGTCATGAGAACAACACTATAGCTACCCTGTAGGACTGTCATGAGCACTGAATGAAAACTCCAGTGAAGATGCTTACTTAGCACAGAGCCTGGTGCCCAGGAAAGCCCACATCTGATTTCAGCTTTTCTCATCCTCATCATTTTTCGGCTATTTGAAGTAATGAAAAGCCAAGAAGATGGAACGTTATTAATCAACAACTGTCATTAATAAACAAATTTTGGTTTCTTAACTTCTTGGTAGCAATTAGTTTCAACAGTAGGTTAAGGTATTTTACAATGAACACTGTTACTTTCCAATGAGAAAGCAGATTCATCTCCTATCTTGTTTCCTAAGAGCAGAGAAACAGCCAGTAAGTTAATACTTTTACTTCTCCCTACATAGTCTTACTGTATTAGTTCTTTAAAGACAAGCTAGAAATCGATTCCATCATTCTTATTTCTCTAGGAAACAATGATAAAGTAGCAAACTAACTTTATAGACCCTTCCCCAAATAAAATCCCTCTAGCATGCTAGTGCCTTACAGTTTTATACAACTCAAGTCTATACAAATTCTCATCTTCATTAAGTAACTTTTAAAGATGAATTATTGCATTCTATTTCTTGAAGATGTACCCATTGCTTTCAAACAACCTTTCAGTTTCTGACCAACGAGGCAAAAATCAAATCTCCAGGCTAAAGGAGACATCTTCCTAAATGAGTAAACTAAATGAAATAAAAAATATACATAAAAACCCCTAAGCACAATGGAGCCGAACCGCATCATAACTAAATTCATCAGAGCTCAGAACTTAGTGTAAGATAAGTCCGTTTTAGAAATTTAGAGTGGATATATATCAGGAATAACTATGTAGACATTTGTATACAAATTATTATGCATAAAATTCTGGCAGCATGAGCCCAAAGGTCAGCATTACTGCAAGATTCCAGAGCCTAAGGACAGAGCTATCCACCTAAAAGGTTCTGAACAAACCACAGCCGAAAAAGTGAATAATTCATTCCAGAATAGACATAACCAAAAATAAAAGTAGACATGGTGCTGAAGACGCCACTTCCGGGCTACCTCACAGTAAGTCACAACAGAAGAATAATCTTACCATCTACTAAAGTCATTGTATGTGAACCAACTTTCAAACACTGGACCAATAATGTAACATAGAAGTGCCTATGGCTATAACATTTGTAAAAACGCATAAGCATTTAACAGCTTTCCCTACTTGACCGGGCCAGCAAGCAAACATTTGCATAAAATAAGAAATGTCATGAACTCATAAACCTCAACAGGCATATAAACAAGCACACCGAACGGAACATTTTACAGATACAGACGCCCTAACCCTCCCCATGAAATGAATGCAGCATTGAAACATTAAACTAAAAAGCAGTACACACCTTTAATGCAATTTTGACTCTTTTAATCTTTTTGACCTTTTCAACTGTCTTTGGCCGACAATGTAAAAAGCAGATTGGAAGAATGTTAGTATGACAGCTGACAAGATCACCAGCAGATTAATAATAGAATAGTCAAACAGGAAAAAGAGTATTTTTGTAAATTCTGCCTACTTCAAAAAAAGTACAACCATATCATGCTACTGAGAATATTGGCCATTTTTAAATTATATCAAGTTAAAATCAAAACCAGTTTTAAAATCTACAGAAAAATCCTATATTATAACTTACAGGATTCAGGGTATTACACTGGTCTATGGGATTCTTGTAATCAGTCTTCAGCTCATCAAATGCTATAATCTAAAATAAAATTAAAATAGTTAGGACCTCTCACTTTAATAAACACAGCAACAAACCTGACCCATCATCAAATGATAATCAAATTAAGTTAATAAAACAAAAGCAAAAGTAGGGTATACTACATGTACCAATTTACACTAAATTCACTATGTGCCAATAACTAGAATCAGATTTAAAGGACAGACAATATGTTTATATTAGTATCATTTAAATGATCTGGCATTACTGTAATATCTTCAATTTTCGATTTTTCAATGCTTCTCTTCAAGTTATTCTTTCTTCTTGAAATGATCTTTTCCCTCACCCACAACCATTTACCAAAACCCTTCATTCTAAAAACCATCTTCCTATGTTAGCTCCTCTCTGTAGGTGTCCCTGACTCCCTTGGGCCAAAACAATTGCATGCCAGTCTAGTATCCACATAGCACAGGACTTCTAACGCCACCGATATGGCACTTCTCCCACTGAAGTATTTATGGACGGGTCTGTGTGCCCCTCAGGGTGAAGTACTTTAAATCACTTGTGCACGCCCTGCCCTGGTCACAGAGTTCAGGGGGGCACCAGAGGTGGACTCACAGCTTCAGTTCGTTCCCACTGATGCCCAAGCACATTTCAAAGCCCTACTTCAGTTTGGGAATACAAGCAATGGCCTCAGAATAGAGGAACGCCAAATGATTACCAAACTTCACAGCCAGGATTCGCCACATACAATAGTGCAGTTTCTGCATGGGACAAAAGACCAGGTGGAAGTTCAAAACCAGCCCGTGCTCCTGTGGCCAAGCGGCCTGGCATGAGCTCTATTCCAGGCTCTGCACTGAGGGCCGTGCCCATTCGGGAGGCTGTTTCTCATTCTTCTGCCCCCAGAGGCATCTTTGTTCTGTTGTTCCTAAAGACATTACAGGACCAAGAGCAGCCCTGCTCAAGGCCCCGATAAAGTGATCCATCTGACCTCCTCCTACGTCATATGCATATTCCTACCACTTGCAGGTGGTTTGGTTAGGGTCACCAAACTAAAAACTGAAGGGTAACCCAGGTAAGACCAGCTTCTCATGGTATGATGAGCCAAACAGTTGTAAATGCAAGAAGGGGAGAAAGAGCTCATCCACTTATAAAATATATGGCAGGAACGTTTCTGTCTACACTCCAGAGAAATGTGCCTATAACATTTAGGGTCACTTAACACATAACTTCGAAGTCAAAGTGTACTAAAAAAAAAAATCAAAATAAGGGTGACGTACCACTCAAAATAAGAAGCCAAAGGCACCAACTTTATGGGAGAGCTAATTTAGTTGCTGTCACTGGTCATCTAGGGGACAGAGAACTCAATCTGCCTTTCCTTTGGTGTGTTAGGAATAGTACCTTCGTACGTGAGACAGTGTCACTCAATATTACCAGTGCTCGATAGAGTTCCGTATTTCTAGCTTTTACTATGCTGGTTTATTTCCTTGTTAAAGTTCTTTACTTCATAAAAAAGATAGTTTTTTTTTAATGTTCTAGAATTTTATAAAATTCACCAAACTGACCAAATAAAAAATAACTAAAATAGGAACAGAAGAAAAATAATTAAACGTTAAAATGTAAACTCCATGACAGTAAAAACTTTTTGCTGTATTCACTGCTGTGTCCCTGGTACTAGCACATACTTAAGTGTTCAATCAATATTTATGGAACAAAAGGGGGGGCGGGGTGGAGAGCCCGAGCTTAAAAAAATACAGAACTCACCAAAAGGCATTTGCCTTTGCTAATAAACCCAACACATATAAATGCTAAAAATATAAATGTACTATTAGGAGATACTAATTTCTGATTACTTATGAATATCAGGCAAATACGTGACATTTGCTGGGACAGATCCCCAATGCATCTGAGTAATAAAGATCAAGATAAGGGCTGTCGTTGCAAATAAAATTACTTGCCTATCACGAGATCCAATTTAACAGTAGAGTATAAAACTTAGGTTTTAAAACTAACTCCTTTGGACGTTTTCATCAGGTGATTTCAAAGGCTCTTTTAACGAGTAGGTTACTGCATGAATGCTATAAGCTAGAGTTTTCAAAACTCTCCTGAAAAGATTCTTAACCTAGTGGTTTTCATATCTTTTGTTCCTGTGTGCCTGGACAAACATGTTCGCAAAATTTCCCCCAAAAGTGCAAAAACGAAACAGATAGATTTCTAAAGATATACCAAACTGTGCAATTCAGGATACCTTCAAATTTGATGCATGTCTTGGGAATGACTTTTCTTCAAACAAATCTAATGCTCCCAATTCTACTCCCTCCAGAGCATCAATCATATGAATTAGGACTAACCTAACAGATGTAACCATCAACTCAAAAAATATTCTCCATACAACAATTAATGTAAACAGGACTCTTTGAATTTCTAACTGAAATTTCCAAATGAGTCTTCTGATACTTAAAACTATCTAAGAAGATAAACTGAAAGTTATGTAGTTAACAGAAAAAACTAAATTATATATTTTGGAACTTTCAATTTGTTCCCAAAGGATGTATAATCTTCTGAACTAAGAAATCCCTAAGGATAAAGGCTCTCTGTGCCCTGTGGAGTACAAATGAAGTCTTAAAATTTTTTTAATTCTGTAACAGGACGTAAAATTACCTACTTCACCCGGACACATACTCATTTCAAAGCTAAAACTAAATTACCCATTTTTTTTTTAAATGCAGTTCAGGTATTCCTTAGGCTAAATACAATTTGGTTCAAAATGTAAACGTGACCATCCACAGCTCTCTTCTCAGAATCCTTATCGTCTCAAAAAACAAAGAGTATCCATCAAGCAGGAACAGACTTAAATCCACGTAAACAAATGGAAGGGAACCACACTTTACAGTTCCACCAGAGGCTTACTAGAGTGGAGCTAGTTTGCATCCCAAATTATCTTTATTTATTGTTCTTCCACCGAAGAGCCTAAAACGATATTCATTTATTGGTTCCTACCCACAAGCATTTTGAAGGAGGATTATTTAACAGCCTACCTAAGCATTCCCCACTATACAAGCAGTTGGGTTCTAAAATAATTATAAACAGGGGTGCCTGGGTGGCTCAGTCGGTTCGGATAAGGACAAGATCTCTAGGTTCATGAGTTTGAGCCCTGCATCAGGCTCTGTGCTGATGGCTCAAAGCCTGGAGCCTGCTTGGGATCCTGTGTCTCCCTCTCTCTCTCTCTCTCTCTCTCTCTCCCCAAAATAAACAAACATTAAAAATATTTTTAATAAAAAAACAATTATAAACATAACCACACTCTTTAGCAAAAGAGAATAATTTGTGATATCATTCTACTTTTGATATTTTTTTTTTACACAAGACACCGCTGCTACTTAAATCACCCTGCCCCTCTATGTTCGGTAAAAAAACCTTGTTATAGGCCTAATGAAACAGGACTTAAAATTTACATGAGATTGAATTTACATGAGGTTGAACGTGTCCAATCATTCAAAGGAAGACTAATATTCCAGAAGGTACTAAAAGGATATAAGGGAAGAAGCAAATATAAGATAAATGTTTTAATGAATGCTGATTTCCAGAAGGCTGCTTCTAATTTTGTGCTAGAGAAACAAGAATCCTTCGAAATCTGTTACAGAACTGTCAGGAGGAACTTACTTGTTCCTTACAGAAATCAGTAAAGATGTGCTTCTACCCTAAGGCATGATGTGAGTTAAAGCAAAAAAGCAAAAAAAACAAAACAAAACAAAACAAAACACAAAAAACACACACACACAAAACAAAAAAAACCCAAAAAACTGCCCTAGGTAAATTTAAGATTTCTGAACATTTTCAAAATCAAATTAAAACTATCTCATCTAAATCCAGCTACCCTGAATACAGAGGTGGCTAGGAAGGCTGTCTCTTGAGAAACTCTGGCGGTCAAAGTATGATTTAAGGGAAAAGTTCGGAGACAGAGTCAACAAAGTAATCCAATCTGCATCAAAGTTCATAAGGAAACAGAATCTGGGGGGCGGGGGGGCGAGGGGGGAGTCATTCTATTCGAAAAGTACCCAACAAGTGCTGAAACCAGCAATGGAAATTCATCTAAAGTAGGCTATCCTATCTCATTTGGGCCATACTCCTGCGGAAACCCGAAAAAAAAGACAATGTGATTAAATAATAGTAATTTAGCAAACTTCATTCCCCTTAAGCACGCAGCATGCATCCGTGCGCCCTTCGCATCTCCGTGGGAATGCGCGGACGCGGAGCCCAGTGCCCGCCGAGGGTCCGCGCCAGCGAAGCGCTGTCCCGCAGGGCCCGGCGGGACCACGGCCGCCCCACCCATCCAGAGAGGAGTAGCGGCGCGCGCGCGGCCTGTTCGGGGACACAGCGGGCGCATCCACGGGGCCACCGCACGCCTCGGCTCCTCCGGGACCTGCAGCCCCCGGCCTGCAGACGGGGGGCGCGCAGAGCCCCTGGCCGCACCGCCTGCCCCGCCTCGGCCGCAGCTCCTGGGGCTCGGACCTCCGGGGGCCGCCGCCTCCCGGACAGCCGCCAGGCCCCGGGCGAGAAGAGGCTGCGCCGCCTCTTCGCCCGCCTTCCCCCGGGCCCGGCTACTCACGTGCCAGATGGCGAAGAAGATGAGCGCGGCGGTGAGCAGCAGCGCCAGCATGTAGCAGAAGGCCGCGAACGTGAACGCCATGGCCGGGAAGGAGGAGCAGGGAGCGGCGCCGGTGCCAGCGGAGAAAGGCGGCGCAGGGCCCTCTGGGTAAAACCATTCACTTCCCCCGGCCGCAGCCACGACCGCCGCCGCCGCCTCTGCCGCCGCCGCCGCGCCCGCCTTCCCTGCGCGCCTGCGCACCAGCCGAGGTGCGCCGGCGCCCTCTGATGGCCGAAGTCTACGATGCATTCACATTGTCCGCGCAACTGATTGATTTATTTTTCTTTTCTTCCCTCGTTTATTCTTTGAACAAATATTTATTGAATGAGTGCCTACTATGTTCCAGGCACTGCGCTTCTCCTTTGGGATGCAAAGATGGGAAACATACTTGCGCTGAAAGAACTTAGTATAGTGCCGGAAAGGAACACTTAAATAAATCATTACAGTATTAACGGAAGTCTGCGCTTGTGATGAAAGGTCAGAGAAGGGCATCCATCCTGCTCTGCAGCGTTCAGGGCAGGATTCCTGGAGTAGCTGTTTCTTAAGCTGAGGGCTATGTGATGAGTAGAAGCCGTCCAGGCAGAGAGAAGGTAGAACCAGCACTCCATAAAGAGGGTTCGGCATGAGCAAAGGCACAGAGATGAAAGAAAAAAGCTCACTGTCTTAGGTGAAATCACCAGCAGTTCTAAATTAGTGGAACCTAGCACAAAACAGTGTTAGAAAATCAGAAAGGGGTTAGCGAGGGTTCAGATCATAGAAGGACTTCCTGATACACCTGGTTTTGTTCTCACACTGGTTGTGACCCACAAAATTGATTCACCGCCTGCTAACTGATCGCTGCTGATGGAAGTGGAAATCATGGAAGGCTTTTAAGCAAGAGAGGGACATATTTAGATTAGCATTCACACTAGCAAATTGTATAGACTGGTTTAGAAGCAGAGTTATGCAGTGCTGTCCAACAAAACTTGCTGCAACAGTGGAAATGTTCTTTTTCTGCACCGTTCAATACAGCAGCCACCAGCCACACGAGGCTATTGAGCACTTGCGATGTGGCTGGTATGATTATGGGATTGAACTTTAAATTTTACTTCGTGTAATTAATTAAAATGTAAATAGGCACATGTAGCTAGCAGCTACTACTTTAGTGCAGGTCTGTAGCACCAAGATTATGTGGCACCTTTGTGCAAATCACAAAGGTATCCTCTCCAGATAAACAGAGGTCCACCCTAGGGCACAGGAATGCAGGCTGATTTTGTGGTCTACAAACTGCCCAACTGTGCGCCATGATCCTGATTAGAGGAGCGTGAGACTGGCAGCAAGGGGCCCGTAGCAAAGGTCCAGGAAGAAGCTGCAAGGCTCTGACTAAAGCGGTGAAAGCGGGGAGAGAAAGGAATGAACAGATTTGATAGTATGGAGAGAGAAGCTCAGCAGGACTTGACTGATTGGAAGCAGTGGTGAGAGAAAGGAAGGCCCCAGTGAAGACATTTGGTCCTACAAGCCACAGAGGCTGAGCAAAAAATACAGCACTGGGCAACAATATTTGCCCAAGAGAATTCGCAGTCTAATAAGACGCAGTTTCCTGGTGCCAAGGAAAAGTTTTCAGGGAATTCTGGAAGCCAGACCATGAGATCCAACCTGGTTCATATAAATGAATCCCATCCACACTTTGGGAAGTGATGTTTCATCACCATAAACCTCCAAATCCTCCTCCCTTTTGGCAACAAGCTACTCTCCAGTTTCACTTGAAATCTATCTTTCCCTTGCCTGGTAACTATGTCTAGTGCCTTACTACACAAAATGGAACTGCCCTCCAAGAACCCATCCCTGGTTCTAGAAGGGGTGTCCCACACTTCACCTGAGAGGTGGAGAGAATTGGCAAGAGAAATCTCGTCTGCCCCAGCCCCCATAACTGCTGTTACAGAACCCCAAGTCCTTCCACTTCATCCAAAGGGAGCGTTTTAGGTATTTCAACGAAAGTTTATTGAGTACCCATTCTATGTCATACCAATCTGCTCAGAAGCTGGGGCAGCCTGAAGCCCTTTAACATTTTACCAGCGCACATGGGTCAATTGTAGACCTGCACAGTCTAGTGCAGGAGCCATTTAGTCGAATGTGGCTATTTAAATTCAAATTGGATAAAGTTAAAGAAACTAAAAATTCAGTTCCTCAGCTATTTTATACTAGCCATTGTCAGGTGCTCATAGCCACGTGTGGCTGGTGGCTACTTTACTGGACAAGGTAGATATAGAATATTTCCATCATTGCAGAAAGTTCTGTTAGCAATGCTTTAGACAATATTACCCAGCTGTAATCAGTTAGAGAATACATCCATTTTAATGAGGGCAAAGGGCTAATGAGATCAACCAACCATAGACAAGGCAGTTGGCGAGGAAAATAATGGGTTTACTTGACATTTTGGAGAACCATTATAGGCAGTGAGTAATCTATACCGTCCTCATTCAATCAGTTCTCAGTATTCTTTGGAAGTTGCGTGAACCCTTTTACCTCATGGGAATAATTTTGTAATACACACTGAATTCAGTTCCTGAGTCTACTTGTATACATGGATGGGGCTGGATGATACTGAAAAGAAATATCGATCTTATGTGCCCTCTGTCTCTCTCTCCTGCAAACCCCGCTTCTCTCACTCAAACTTCCTTTGTTCGACTTGGCTTTCCATCAGTTCGCTCCCACTCCACCCGCTGCCCACGCCCCCAACCCGAACAGCTAAGCACAGGTCAACCCCCGGAGAACCAGAAAACAAAACGCAGAAATACAAAGCATGTAGTCTAAGAATGGGACCAAAACAGTTCAGAAACACACCTGAAAGAATTCCCCAGGCACAAAGACTAGAGAAAGAAAGCCAGTAGTGGGAAGGAGGAAGGGGAGGCGCTGAGCAGGTAGGAGAATGTGAGCTCCAGAGATCCACAAGCATTCACAGGAAGGAGCTCGGCCTTACCATTCTCCGGGGAGTGGCTTGGTCCCTGAGCTCAGCTTTCTTTTTCACTGATGTCTGTTGAAAACTGCCAAGGGACAGCAAGCCATCTTCATACCATCCATCATCCAAGTGGTAGTGGTGTTTGCCACTCTGCTCAGCACCCCATCCAGCCCATGCCAGGGAGACAGTCCTCTTTCTCTAGACAGGGAGGCTCATAAACCACACCCCCTCTCCGTGGGGAGCAGTAAGTAGGCTACTTAAAGACATGGCGGATCGTAAAAGGGAAAGCCCCTGGACTATGGTGAATTTGCACTCAACCAACTTGAGCTCTCCCACACAGGTGGAATAACCGGTGAACATGTTGTCCTAGCTACCTAGATCATATGGTACCCATGATGCTTTGGGAGGACCTGGGCCCTTGCCTTGACTAATGAGACGCTTCACAAGAGAAAAGAGCCCTGAGCACAGAAAATTATAGGTCAGCAGTTCCCAATCTTCAAGACGTTTGCATATTTGAAGGAAAAGCAATTCAACCCAGTGGCCATGGATAGCACGTGGATCTGGACATCGACACGGGACTTGGAAAGAATAGCTATGGCACTGGAAAGAACGGGAGGTGCAGCAGAAAGTATCGGTGCCTGAAAGCCATGCTCACTTCTCTCCTGTTGGCTGAGCTCAGGGTTTTTTCAGAGGTTCATGGTCTCTATGCCATGTGCTCAGAGGAGGAGCCCTTCCCGGCCCAAGGTTTTGGGGAAAGGCAGCTCCTGCTCCTCCAGAGTGACGTCTGACTCCCAGTTGCCCTCCACATGGAGCAGAGCTGATGACTCTGGGTGTTATTTTCTGTTCACTCTACACATTTCTAAAACATCGAGTTACGGCCGTGTGCGAAGAGAGAGCACTGGGCTCCAGCAGGATGTGGCTTCTCAGTATCAGGTGACTATGTCATCTACCTTACCCTTTGCCCTGTTACACAACCATGATGAGAAAAATCAGTGTGCAGAAATGACTCACTCGACAATTTCACGTGTGTGAAATATATTCTTTATTGTTATTGTTCTTCTCTTATGTGTCTTTTTTTCATAAAATCACATAAAGGTAAAATTTAAAGATGGTGAAAAAGAAAGATTTTAAGTGTATAAGGACTTTCGACACATGCGTACATCCATGTAATAACCACACCCAAAGAAGATACAGAACACTGCCGCCACCCCGTGTAATTCCCTCATGACCCACCGCCAGGCAACACCGTTCTGCTTTCCAGTACCATAGGTTCGCAATACCTGTTCTTGAATTTTATTAAGTGGAATCATATGCATTCTTTGTGTCTGCTTTTTTTGGCTCAGGATAATGTTTTGGGGCTTTCTCTTTGAGATTCTTCCACATTGCTGCATGCATCAGTAACTCGTTCATTTTTTAAAACAACTTTATTAAAGTATGATTTACAAAAAATAAAATGTACCCATTTTACACTCAGGTAACCACCCATTTATATCTGAATGAGAGAGGGAGAGAGACAGGCAAAGCACAAGCGGTGGAGGGACAGAGAGAGGGAGATACAGAATCTGAAGCAGGCTCCGGGCTCCGAGCTGTCAGCACAGAGCCCGACAAGCAGCTCAAACTCACGAGCTGCGAGATCATGACCTAAGCTGAAGTCGGTCGCTTAAACGACTGAGCCACTTAGGTGCCCCAAAAGTTCATAATTTTTAAACAATCTATTTCTCGCCACTTCTACTGGAGTAGCTCCATTCTGTTTCTCACAGACGGTCACAGGCTAGCAGAACAGTAATGAAGGTTCACTTCTGACCTCCAACATTACAAGGATTCTCACCTTCGGAAGTGAGGCAGATGCCAGCCCTGCCGTGTCCCGCCCTGCATTGTCCTGGGCTGTTTGGACTAGTGTGGGCAGAGCCTAAGGAAACTAACAAGGGAAGGTTGGGACACTGGGGCTGGCGGTGGCCAGGAGCCACTACCACCCCCAGGGCTAATGGGTTGTAGAGGGAACTGAACATGAATTTGTAATGTGAGAGGCGATGAGGCAGGAAGGGCTAACGTGGGCCATGGGTATAGGAAATTCAGATTGGTTTTGAGCAAGCCAAAGCAGCGAAATGGAGAACAGATTAGCGGAGTAGATGGCCAGGTGGTTCAACCGCAGGAGCAATGGGACTAGAAAAGGAGGTACTTTATTACCCTAATGGCGGAAGATCAACGAACTTCTGCATTTGAGGTGAAAACCAGAAAACTTAGTCTGTGCAGCTGGAGCTAGGTGCTTCCATTTCCTCAGGCCATAGTCCAATTTCAGTGAGGCTCAGCTGTGCAGCCATCCCTAGGTCAGGCTCTTCAGTATCATGGGTAACCTCACAGTTCATCCCACAACTAGAGATGGATTAAAATGAATACCCGGGAATTTCAACAAGCAGTGTGGGCTACCAATATGAAAAAAATTATATCACCTCACTGAGGAATATAAATGATGTAGCTAAAAGATTTTTCCTTGATCAAAATTTTAAAAGATGTCGTTTTTCCCCAAATTAACTTATATTACCATGATTGTAATCAACATCCCAAGGCGATTTGGAACTAAATTATTTTAAAGTTTACTTAAAGAGTATATAAAAATACCGAATAGATATTGGAAAACAAAGAAAGGTGAAAAGAAATTAGCCTTATGAGATTTGAAAACATCTTATAAACCTGCGGTAATTATAATTGAGGTACAAAAGTCATCAAACATTATCAGTACATTAGAATAATTGCTCCAGAAAAAGACCAAACTCCATATAAGAATTGAACACTTCCTTTAATGTTTATTTATTTTTGAGAAAGAGAGACAGAGCGTGAGCAAGGGAGGGGCAGAGAGAGAGAGGGAGACACAGAATCTGAAGCAGGCTCCAGGCTCTGAGCTGTCAGCCCAGAGCCTGATGTGGGGCTTGAACCCCCAGATCAGACCGTGAGATCATGACCTGAGCAGAAGTCGGACACTTAGCCAACTGAGTCACCCAGATGCCCAAGATTGAATTTTTAAAATGAACAGCACTGAATCTTAGGAATAGAAAGAGGCACTTACAACAACCAGCCTGAAATATTATGGAAATAGATCACCAAGGAAGCTTTTTAACCAGAGGGAAAAAAAGAGGTTTGATGGGGAACAGAGGTAGCAATTTTTGAAAAACACCCACAATTTTTTTTTTACACGATTACATTCGAGAGTCCTTATTCAGACCAGTTACGTAAATTAGAAAACTATCAGATGGTGGTAAGTGCTAGGCGGAAAATTAGAAAATTAGAACAGATGTAAAAAAAAAAAAAAAAAAAAAAAAAAGAGGGCGCCTAGGTGGCTCAGTCAGTTAAGCCTCCAACTTTGGCTCAGGTCATGATCTCACGGTTCGTGAGTTCGAGCCCTGCATCGGGCTCTGTGCTGATGGCTCAGAGCCTGGAGCTTGCTTCAGATTCTGTATCTCCCTCTCTCTGCCCTTCCCTTGCTCACGCTCTGTCTCTGTCTCTCAAAAATAAAATAAAAAAAAATGTTAAAAAATTTTTTTAAAAAAAAGAATTGGTATTTGACATTGGCCACAACCCAAAGGGCCCCAACTCTGATTACATTTGTACCAGGTTCATGAATCTGTTTCTGCTCCCTTAAGTTGTGCCCCTCGACTAATCCCCGGAGGTCCAGAGACAACGAGCGAGTGGGAGAGCACGGCAGGACAATAGTGAGGAACAGACCACACCCCGTCCCCACAGTGGGTTCCCAGCCTGAAGTGGACTTGATGAAAGTAGAGGGGAGGAGAAAGAGAGACGAGGGAGGGAGCTTTGTTTGGTTGTTGTTGTTTTGGTTCTTTTTTTTTTTTTAAGTTTATTTTTTTGAGAGAGAGAGAGAGAGAGGGAGAGGGAGTGCACAAGCAGGGGAAAGGTAGAGAGAAGGACAGACAGAATCCCAAGCAGGCTCCTCCCTGTCAGCGCCATTGGCGCAGAGCCTGAGGTAGGGCTGGAACTCACAAACTGTGAGATCATGACCTGAGTTGAGATCAAGGGTCGGTCAGTTAAACACTGGCTGCACCACCCAGGTGCCCCAAGGGAGGGAGCTTTAAAGGAAGTAAGAAATTGACATTTCTGACATTAGACTAGACTGGAATTTTATTACCTGAAAAAACGAGTTACAGGGCACCTGAGTGGTTCAGTCCGTTAAGTGTCCAACTCTGGATCTCTGCTTAGGTCATGATCTCATGATTCATGAAATCGAGCCCCGTGTGGGGTTCTGCGCTGACAGCATGAAGCCTGCTTAGGATTCTCTCTCCCTCTCTCTCTGCCTCTCTCCGTTCACGTGCGCTCTGTCCCTTTTTCTAACTCTCTCAAAATAAATAAACTTAAAAAAAAAAAAAGAGTATAATTTCATAATTCTTTATGGTTCCCAGAAAAGCTATGGGGCCAGAGGATTCCTCCAGAGACAGAAACAACCAAAAACATCATAATGGATTCCTTGGAGCAATAGAGATTTTCTTCCTTTTGCTTGCTTGTATTTTCTAATTTTTCTCTAATGTTATTGGTTTCTCTTTTTAATTTTGAGAGAGAGAGCACACGCACGCACGCATGTGCGTGGGGAAGAGGCCAAGTTGGGGTGAGAGAGAGAGAAAGAGGGAGAGAATCTTAAGCAGGCTCCACGCTCAGCACAGAGTCTGATGCAGGGCTTGATCTCACCACCGTGAGATCACGACCTGAGCTGCAATCAAGAGTCAGATGCTTAACTGACTGAGATACCCGGGTGTCCCTCTCTCAAGATACCGGTTTAATACAAGTTTTGTGGGTTTTATTTTCCTAAAGAAGTTAGTATATTTAGTTCGACAAACAAGAGCCCTCATGTTTTAAAAGACATTTGAGATAGTGATTAAAGATTGTATTTTTGACAGGCAGCAGTATCAGCACGCAGAGGGTGTTTCTGTTGGTAGGAGACGAGGTCCAGGGCCTGTGCCCGTGAAAGCAGGGTGTTGGGTTAGGCTGGAGTGTAAATGCAGGGACTCGGGGCAGGTGAAACCAGAGGCTGTACTATTTAGGTACTTTAATGGAAGGTTTCTGATAGGGTAGAACCCAGAAAAACCTGACCGACCAACCAACCAACCAACCCTCGGAAAGAGGGTGCTCTGGGGGCGCCTGGGTGGTGCAATCAGTTAAGCGTCCGACTTTGGCTCGGTCATGACCTCACGGTACGTGGGTTCGAGCCCCACGTCGGGCTCTGTGGTGACGGCTCAGAGCCGGGAGCCTGCCTCTCTCTTTTGCTCCCTCCCCCACTCACACTGTCTCGCTCTCAAAAATAAGTAAACATTAAAAAAATTAAAAGAAAAACAAGGAGGGGACTCTGAGGAGTGGCTTGGGATCAAAGGAGGCCCTAGGATAAAAGGCCGCAGTGGCTCTTCAGTGTGAGGCTCCGCCTTTAACACGCTTCAGCGACTCCGCAGGCCGCCTTCGTTCTACACTGGCCCCGCAGGCACCTTCTCTTCCTCGTCTCCATCTCAGGGCATTCTATCACGTCCAGGTCCCACTTCGAGAGAACGAGGTAGTCTTTCCAATGTCAGGAATCGAACTATAACATACCTCTCAGCCAAAAACCAAGAGGCACTTTACAGTTCGATTCCTGACACTAGGAAAGCCGTCGGCCCAGCTCCGTGTTTGGTATCAGTCAGGCAGCACCTTAGAGGCTCCTGGCCCTTGAGTCCAACCAGGGGCTGCTGGGAGTGAGAGATCCTGCATCAAGCGAGGACGGGGAAGGGCTGAGGACAGGCAAGTACACCCCAGAGACAAGTCATGGCTGCCTCAAGGCCTCAGCAAGGAGCAGTGGCCGGGGCGTTGCTCCCTAAGTACGGGCTGCAGCATATCTGGGCTTGGCTGTCCACTACAGGTAAGGAAGGGGACAAAACACTGAAGGCCTTCAATTCTAGGAAGAGTATCCGTGCTTAATTGTGCAGGTGATGGAGACAAGGAGTGTCTCGCTCGCTCGCTCTCTCTCACACACGCACATTTTGGGGACTATAGCACAGCTCTTGGATGCAACCTAGAAGCTAGGCATTCTTCTTTCCTGTAATTGGAAAAGGGGGTTACCTCGGCAGGAGCTTTCCTGTCACCTGGGGACAGATCTCAAGTAAAGAACGAGAGACAGTGTAAAAACTCGCTGATGCTCAGCAATGAGATCTTTAATCTACCTGTGCCCCCAACATAGCTAAAAATATGCTGTAAAGGATACAATATCCACCCAGCACGTGCCCTCATGCAAATGAGAGTTGGGCCCACACTGGAAAGTTAAGTGGCTGGAAATGCTTTTTGCTGCTGAAAAGTAAAAAGGACCAAATAAAAGGGGAAAAAATTTAGGAGCCGGCTGTTTGAGTAGCTAAATGGACACATTTGGGAAATTAGACAGGTTTCCAAGCTCTGGCCAATTCTCCTCGTGAGATTCTTGGAGTCAGGAAGGCATAAACTACTCCTTTCACAAACATAAACTGTGACTTCTATCACATATTCGATCACAAGAAGCGAAGTTCTAT
Organism: Paguma larvata; assembly: GCA_030068075.1. Classification (NCBI taxonomy): domain Eukaryota; kingdom Metazoa; phylum Chordata; class Mammalia; order Carnivora; family Viverridae; genus Paguma; species Paguma larvata. Next base: position 4,752,049 of record CM057827.1, read on the forward strand.
GGTAAACTCTAGAAACTAGGTAAGAAGTGGTAATTTGTATTCATTCAATAGAAAACCCTGTAGAATAGTCTATAACAAAGGCACGATGGATCTTCAATGAACGTTTAAGAAATAGTGATATACTATAGTCAATAAGAGATCCTTCAATTTGACTTCTCGGGAAGTATGCAGCGCCTTTAACTTAAGGTTTTCCCTCGAAAGCAAGAGTTCGTCATTTGAAAAAACACCCTCTGGGGGCGTCTGGGTGGCTCAGTCAGTAAAGTGTCCAACTTCAGCTCAGGTGGTGATTTCATGATCCATGAGTTCAGGCCCCATATTGGGCTCTGTGCGGACGGCTCAGAGCCTGGAGCCTGCTCTGGATTCCGTGTCTCCCTCTCTCTCTGCTCTTTCCCCACTCACACTCTTTCTCTCAAAAATAAACAAACATTAAAAAAAAAAAAAGAAAGAACGCCCTCTGCCACTACAATAATTTTAGCATCAGACCTAGTTTTAGAAATTTTTATAATCTTTTTACATTCTCCCTCACCCAGTCCTATTTTTGCCAAGTGATTTCCTGTTTATTTTGCCCCTCAGGCTTTCCAGGGAAAGTAAACTGAATCTGTGTGGCTCACGCAAAGGCCACAACTGAGCCAGGCAGGTAAAAGTAACTCAAGAAGGGAGAGGAGGTGAGGAAAAAAAGAAATCCAGAAATCTTTTCATGTTAACATTTTATTTAAACCAGTACAAGCACCATGCTTAACAGAAGACTGTCCAAAATAAACATGCAATATGAACTAGCAGAGACTGAAATCACAGCTTAGGAAGTTGTGCCAGTTGTTGATTTTGTTCAATGATGACAGGGAACTGTTAGAGTTCACAAGACTAAACCGTTAGTGTTTCAAGCCTCCTGAATGAGATTATATTGGACCATCTAGATCAGTGGGAACTGCCCTGGCAAGTTAGTGATCTCAAACAATATTCAAGTAATATATGTGTATGAACTATATTCCAAAAAGCAAGAAAACACAGTTTCTATCACAACCTTAACATAGTTGTTTTGAATATTACAGGAACATGGTCACGGATTTGAAATGTCAAATGGCATAACAAGAAACAAATTTCTCAAGAGTATTCAACTTGGGACCATTGGTGTTAAGTGGCCTATAAGATTTACATTCTTCCAGAAATACAAAACAAGATTTGTCCAGAAATGTTTGAGACACTTCTTCACATAAGTTGTAAAGGCTCAAATTCTGTAGATTCCAGTATTATCAGTCTATTGAACAAATAGGAAAGCAACCGAACTAAGAATATTTGAATTGATAGAATACAAGTTACTCTCTACTTCCACCAAATATCAGCATTTAAACTCATGAAAATATCTATTCATCACTAGTCCACATTACGGATTAATGACGTAGCTCAGGTTTTAAAGTAGTCCAAACATTTTTTTAAGTATACCTTCCTTACTATCTATATATGTGGGGAATAAAGACAGCCAAATTTAATTTGGCAATCAACTCCTCTAACTGGAAATTTTTAGTTAAAGTGTCGGACGAGGATACAATTTATGGCTACATGCAGCTCCTGAAAATAGGAGATAAAAGGGGAGAGAAAAGTGCTGACAGACATTTTGCTACAAAGATTATTTAGTAATGATAATAAAAAATTTAGCAACACCCTCTTAAACAAGAGTATGTTTAACTGCACTAGGCATTTGGTAAACTTTTTAGAAATAGACAATTTGAACATTTATTTTAGAAGTCAGTTAAACAAAAACAGTCTAACAACCTTTCTCCTAAGATGATTGCTTCAAGACCAGAACAAAGTGAATACTATTCAAAACGACATTTTGGAATTTCAGCATAGTAACCTGAGAACAGTTTTCTTCATCTGTCAGTTACGCTGCCACAAAAACCACACTAAACACGTGCTAGGATTACTAGTTGGCTCTATCGTGACAACAGTAGATGCTATGCAGAACTTATTATTCGAGGCCAACGGTTTCAAAACTAATGCTGACTTAGAAGACCGTGAAGGAGGTTCCCAGGAAAAAAACCTGATGCCAAAAGGGAAAGATTAAGATACAAACGGGACTAGCTGCACCAGAAAGCTAGGGAATGTAAAAACCGCCGCTGTCAAATCTGGAGTTACCGTTTGAGAGAAGGCAGAAAAAGAGAGCAAAGAGAAATATACTTGAAAAGAACAATGCAAAAATTTGATGAGATGGAAAGGAAATTTATATAAAAGTCTGAGAACACCCTAGAGCCTAGAATTTAGAAGTCTCCCTACAGGACGGAGAGAGTAAAAACATGCTCTACTGCTTCCCCAGTCCTAACCTACCGTCTTGTAAAAGTACATGTTATAGATAAGGAATCAAACGAGGTCAAAAAAGCATGATTTATCACAGCTCTTTGCCCCTGTTAGAGAACAGGGGCACTAACTTCTGTTTATGGAGGTCAGAATCACCTGACATTATAGAGGACTTTCAATTAAAAAAAAACAAAAACAGGCAAGACAAAAAAGGAACCTCATTAAAAAATACATTCTTGCAGCACGAGTTTCTCTTATTGCTGCAAACCAGGTGAAACAAAATCTCATTTCCTTCATTTAAAGACATTAAAAACACTCTCCATCCACTGGGGTTATGTCTGCATTTCTGCAGGATTATAAGCATTATTCTCCAATATCAAAATAGCTGTTTAAAGAATTCATAAACTTCCTGGGTAAAGTTTTCTCTCTCTCGCTCTCTCTCTCTCTCTCTCTCTCTCTCTCCGGAAATTGGAATAAAGAATCCTTCCCATTCGTTAACGAAAACAAATGTCCACTCTAGCACTTCCTCATCTCCAACTAACTTCCTATTGCTTCCTGTTTTTAGATTAGTGAAGCCAAACAGTGATGGCTACCGAAGATTCAATATTATGAAAATTCCAACTATCTTCACCTCTTTATTAAAGTTGGCACAGAAATGTCAAAAAAAAATGCAAAGAATGGATGAATGGAAAATACGCCAACATAAAAAATGCCTTTCTAGTTTTGAAATGACTAAGATATTCTTAATATAAGAATTCGCTCACCAAATTTGATTAGTCTTTAGCGTCTCAAGACCATTTGTCAAATTAATGTTAAACAGTTACTTATATGTTGTTAAAGTACACTATATATTAGAATCCTTGCTTTATGCCAAGGATGCCAACGAGACAGATGTACAGTTTAGAATATCTTCTGACATTTAGGATATAAGATGCAATTTCTATTGATGTGTTAATGTTATTAACTCTGGCCAAGGTTTTAAGATAAGTAATTTTTCCTATGGCACAAAACTAAACATAAATATGCCCAAAGTTATAACTCTCAACTGCCATATATTCAACAATGCAAGCAGATAGTTGGAATTTTAAAAATATGAAGTTGACTTTATTACAAATTTCAGATAAACACATTAGAAAATTGTTTTACTTGGACCCTTTACAAAAGTATTAATTTCACCAAATCTGGAATACTGGCAGTGTAAAAGTATTAAACTAACTTTAAAGCTAACAAATCAAAGGCACAGTATTAACACACTTAAAATAACTAGTGTTCACAGGACGACACTGAGAGGTGCTTTATAAATAAAGTGTTATCAACCTAGATCCGTATCTAGCTATGACACAACCAGGAATGAAGCCCTTGATTAGTTCCAACCTATCGATTTCCAAGACTAAGATGCTATTTTCTATTAAGAAGAGAACCTAATAGTCATAACTATTATAAAATCAAACTCTCAGACCTTAAGAATGAATGACTGATGAACAAAGTTTCTGGACTTGATTAAAAAGACGTAAGAAACCAAAGAAGGCATGGAATTGATGAAAAGTGTACTTGTAATACAGATGACACTACGGTAAATTACTTTTCATGGCTCAAAATTGGGTCATTCAAGTGTTCTACTCCAAATTAATTTCAAAGATTTGACAAGTGATAATATGCTATTTTCATATATAAACTGCTAATATCCAGTATTTGTCAAAAGGAGGCAACTGTTGTCTATCACACTCTAATACCCACTTTCCAATAGTGTCTGTAAATAGTAACAAATTCTGAACCGTAAGTTATAGAAATTAGTCACAAGAGTGCAAAAAGTCCCTGGAGAGAAGTAGTCCACCTAACAATTACAAATATAAGGAAACACTTTACAAAGTTTCATTACTATGAAGATGATTTCCCCTTTGTTCGAACTGAACAAATGAAGAATTTTTCTTTACTGCAGGAAACAAACTGTAAGTAACAGTGCATTTTTAGGCATAAGTATTTATGTCTGGTTCCAGTATGGTCAGGTTAATACATAAATACTTTAGAAACACAGAAGTTCACATTAGTGGAAAAATCCAAGTTTCTCACGTAACCATTCTTCAGTTAGGTCTTCGGTGTTTCTTATTTCAAATACCTTAAGAAAAAAACCTTAGGTCATACTTTAACTCTCAAAAAAAAAAAAATCAAACACATTGTATATGTGAATGCTGAATATCAAATTCTCCTTTCTTTCATTCATGGTGGTCACAATTTATCTATGAAAATTATATATACCTTCACGTTTTAATTTTTAATTTTTATTTATTTTTTTAAATGTTTCTTTATTATTTAGAGAGAGAGAGACAAAGCATGCACAATGGAGGGGCAGAGAGAGAGGGAGACAGAATATCGAGTAGGCTCTGCTGTCAACACAGAGGCTGATATGGGGCTTGAACTCCCAAACCACCATGAGATCGTGACCTGAGCCGAAATCGAGTCAGATGCTTAATGGACTGAGCCACCCAAGCACCCCAGACTTTTTTATTTTTTAAAGTAATCTCTATACTCAACATGGGGCTCAAAGAGAGATCAAGAGTCACACACTCTACCAACTGAGACAGCCAGGCGCCCCAACCTTTACTTTTTAAAAATGCTAAGTACTAAGTTACCAAAGTTTAGCAATCAAGATGGCATAAAACCAAAACTCTCTTAAAAGGACAAATCTACAAATATTCTAAAAGAACAGTTCTGTACATCTTACCCACTAGAAGAGATACCCCAAGTATACACAAGTAAAATGAATCTAGTTATAGGAACCAGAAGAACATACACCGGTTTTCCACAGCTGGAGGAAATACAGCTGTGGATTGTTTTGATAAGGATGGACCACAGGTACACAGCCATGAATCTCTGCAAGAGTCTGTACACACACAAGCTGGGGAAATATAATGGCTGTAAAGAAACAATATAATAGAGCAGAAAGGATGGGGCTGAGGCCAGATGTGGGTCTGAATCCTAGCTCTGTCATTTACTTTATGCAACCTTGGGCAAGTCTTTCAGCTTCTGAACCTCAATTTTCCCATCTACCGAACAGGAATATCACCATCAACCTCACGGTGTGGTGGTGAGGATTCAGCATGACTATTTGTAAAAGTCACTTATAAATTGTAATGCCTTAATTCCAGCACTTTACAGTGTGTGTGGGATTAGAACAGGAATGGGGCTGTTAACAGAGCCACCTCCTAACCACCCACCCCTTAGATCAACTCCAGGGTGTTCCTATGGTACAAACGAGAAAAAGTAGGGTCTATAAATTGGTGGTGTCAACGACAATCACATGGGCTAAAGGGAAAAAGCAGGGGGGAATGAAAAGCATCTCCTGGGTTGATGATTAAACACCTAAGGAGAATACACGGATGCTGTTCTTAAAATAAAACCTGAAAGGAAATGTTATTTAATATTATTTCAGTGACGAAATATTCTATCTCAAAACCTTAAAAGTATACACTTTTTCAACTTAAACTAACACATGGAAGTTAAATAAATTTGAGAACACATATCTCAAACCATTAAACTTACCATTTACCATTAAACTTCATGTCTATGTTTTATAGACATAAAACAATGGGAGCAACGGGGGCATAAGGACAAAGTCTCACATAAAACAGAATGTTCTAGTTTAATAAAGCTAGTAAGCATTCTTAACAATTTAACTTTAGACTTGGGAACAAAACAGTTAACTGCATAGAATGGAATGTGTTTCATTTAGGCTATGGTAAAGGACTCTGGGAAACTTCAATGCTTACTTTTATCTACTAGAAACTACATTACGCAAGATAATTGAATAGATTATCATTAGATAACTCTCAATAGATTGAGTAGTTGCAGTGGCTTTTCTAAAGCTGCCTATATTTTGAACGTGATTTCTTCTAATCAACTTATAATTTCCATTCAAAAAACAAACTTTGATTAATGACTTGTAACATTCTTTTTTCAAACAATAAAACTCTAAGTTTACTGCTCTGTTCTAAATAACTTTCACCTGTATAAAAAATACTTAACTCTTCAGATTACTTCAGCTATTGCTCTAAGGGAATTATACTATCTCAACAAGCAAGTAAAATACAAATACCACCTTGGTTAGTTCAGCTGTTTGGACTAGCTTATTCTTACTCCCAGCATACATCATCTGTTGTTCAGGCTTACATCCTGGAAAAGAGATTAGTACAGACATGACACTCAGAAATTTAAAAAGTGATGAGTTTTCATTTTTTTTACTTCCAAAAAAATGACACATTTAGCATTTTCTTATGCTATTGAGTTTACAAAAAACTTCGGTCTAAATGTATATGGATGTATTTTGAGAGTCTTACACTGCATATTGCCTGCACAGAGACATAGCCAAATGACAAACAAGGCTGCAGTTCAGGAACAAAAATAAATGAGGCTAGATCTCTGTAATCTTGTACAACCTTGTAAATACTTAAGAACTTTTCAGCACAACCTTAATTTTGACATTAAATATCAAGGTGAATTTTATGATCCCTAATCCATACAGGTTTGGGGATGGTGATGGATCAGTGTGGGGAGACGAGCCCTGGAAAAAAGTTACTATTTTAAGCGCTAAGTAAATGATACAGTAAAATTTAGAGAAGAGTTCAGAGAGTTGTGGGCATAAATGGTGCCGGTACTGGGAATTCTGGTGATAACGATATACCTTGAATAACAATAAGCCACTTTAATATCTAATGTAAGCTACTCTGGAACTATTCTCAAGATTATAGGTATATCATCAGTAACTACTATTTTAAATATAAATGCAAATGTATATCATGATCATACACGAAGTTCACGTACTTACACACAAAACTAAAACAGAAAATTTACACTGGTATTTTAAAATGTCACTACATTTCAAATTCCTTAAATTTGAATTGACTGAGGAATTACAATTCCGAAAATTTATCCTAAGAAAATAACTTCCAAGGATGAATTCATGCGCACATGCACACATTCCTCTATTTAGGTTAATTCAACACTTTACATCTTTAAAACAAGTATAAAATTTGTTTTCTATAAAAATGGTTTAATTAGATCAGAACAAAATATACACTATTTAAAGGAATTCACTCACCAACAGGGCTGGAGAAAATAAAGCACAGAGGATATGAAACTCTTCCATCATCATGTTGGTATTTATAACTATACACAATGAAGGTTTTTCTCAAGTTAAAGAAACTAAAATTACTGCTCTATTTGAGACAAATAGCTACCAACAAAGTTCTGAAAGAAACACACACCTGGGGAGCTAGTGAGTGGTAAATTTCTCTCCTATCCATTTAGGCCATACCTTTATTAACATTATCTCTCCACAAAAGGGTACATGAGCCCCAAAGGGAAGTTATTAAATCATATAATCTCTCAAAAATAAATTTATTAAAAGTGTGGATTTAGTATGAATTTTTTCTCTTTCTAAATTTTTACTGTAAATACATAATAAAAGGGACTTTTAAAAATTTATGAAATTTATAAATTTAATATTTATTAAAACAGAAAATAATTCATCTCACTAGCACATCAACTTCCCATTTTTCTTAGTCCAATATGTGCATCCATTTTTTTTTGAGAGAGAGAGAGAACACAAGTCGGGGAGAGGCAAAGAGAGAGGGGGACAGAGGATCCAAAGTGGGTTCTGAGCTGACAGCAGACAGCCCCATGCAGGGCTCAAACTTACGAACCCCGAGATCGGATCGTGACCTGAGCTGAAGTCAGACACCTAACTAACTGAGCCACCCAGGCGCCCCTGTGCATACATATTTTGATTGTGATCATGGTATAGGAGAAAATTTTGTAAAATATAGGTCTTTTAAAAATTGAACAAATCAACTTCATAAATAAAATTCTGACCTCTAAAGAAAACGAATCTTTTTAAAGCACTAAGAAAAGGATATCGAGGTTGTCGTTCAGGTAGTTCATCTTTAAGTTCATCCGGTGAAATGCCCTGGCACCATAAAGAAAAACACAACCGGTGTTTAAAAGAAACATTTTCTTACCCATAAATCCTTAAGAGATACACCAACTACCCATTCTACTAACAGATATAACTTCATAACCATATCCCACAACATAAAATTCTAGGGTACTAAGTTGTATATAAGCTGAGATTACTAAACCCTCAAGCCAATGAAAGCCCTCGCCAGCCCACTCAGTATAGTTCCATTTATTAACTAAGCAGTCGTGCTCATGTTCCAGCTGTCAGCAAATTCTGAGTAAGGTAACAAGCCACTCCTCAAAGGAAACAACAACGTCTGATTGTGGGGGGGGGGGGTTAATTTCTTTTCAATCTAAATTAGTTACTTAATTTGACAAACTAAACACTTAGATTATAGCATTTTATATTTTAACTATTGGCCAAGCAAGTCAGAAGTTATAAAGTTAACTGAGTTTTTACTGGACACGTAGCCCTAACTTGGACCATTTATTACACTGGTTTTGTTAATGTTTTAAAGAAGGTGATTAAATTAGCAAGACAATGTGCTACATAATAATTAGCACATGCTGTTCATGCATAATGAGCATGTATTTAGACTCATTTTAAAAGGACACATAAGTAACACAGCATCTTTCAGGCAACAGTAATTGCTTAACTATAAAACTGTACTTAGCTGATCAAACAAACCTCAAGCTCTTCATCCAGTACCACCAGGCGTTTATCCTTATCAATCTTCACTAAAATAAAAATATAGTGTAAGTAAACTGTGATTCTAATGTGACCTTGACCTACTCAAACCACAGAGCCTCAGCCCTTTTTCTGGCATCTAAAATTGAAACATTAAGAAACACAATCATAAAACTCACTTGCAGTTTAGTTTACGGTCTAATTAGCTAGCTGTGCTTTTCTGGCAGTCTGCACTTAAAGGCTTTTACCCACAATTCTCATCATCTAATTTGCTTATTTAGAATTTTACGTCAACCCTTACATTTTCTGTGTATCTGAAGAATTTTGCAACTCAAATGCAACGTCCTCAATAGTAAGAAAAGGTCTGAAAGGGTGACTATAAAGGAGCGTGGTCTATGTAGCACGTCAGAACTGCAAGGGAAAAGCGGGCCAGGGGTTAGGATAGAACCACCACGAGATTCCCAGCTTCTCCAGAGTCCAGATTTCATAGCGCAGTAGGAGTATTCTGACACGATGAATTACCAAATAGCAGTGACATCTATATGCAAATATAGGTAACATAATCCGAAGCCAAATTGAAATATGTTTAGATAATCTATGCCTTTATACTTTTCCATTACTCTGAAATATCGGCCAGTTTTGGTTGGTAATAATTTCATCATAAATTCTGTAAGATATAATGAGTTCTGAAATAGCTTTACCCTTTGCAGCAAAATGGCACTGACATCAACGGTCACTCTTAAGAACTGTATGCCTATGTTGTATTTATTTGTAATAAAACCAAAATTTGTGGCAAGTTCTCACTGCCTCGTTAATTCACATCTGCCAGATGCCTGTTAAGGATAGTCTATAGAGTTCTACATTGTTACCCCCGCCCTTCCTTCATCTTTCTAAATCATCACTTATGTCTTAAATATTACTTAAGAATATAAAAGAAAGCTGCATAACATCAGACACAGCCTGCAGTGGAAGAGGCTCTATGCAAATCATTCTTCCCATGGTCCAAAGTTGGTGACAATTAAAAGTACTCTCCATGAAACTGGGGTTCAAGTCTACAATTGAAATAAGGCCCCAAATCACTTTGAAGACAATGAACATTTTACCATCTTAGGTGCAGGCAACGGTTTCTGGTTGAGAGTGAATGGCCAAGAAATTTTTAGTCTCCTGAGAAGTTAAAGGATGGAGTTGGATGGGTCCCTACCATGACCGGGTGACTAAGGTCATCTTCTCCAGAGCTGTGTAGGCAGCTGAGGAGAGAGGCAGGACACTCCACCTCTATTCTATGATAACAAATGTTACTTACTTTTTAAAGTGATCTGAAAGCATAGGGGAGGATTAAAACAGGAGGAGGCATATGGTCTCCTAAAGTCTCAGTTTATTCAGTGTAGCTATAAGATAAAAATCAACAAAGACCATGTAACTGAGGCAATCACTTTTAGCTTACTTATAATGGCAGCATTGTTCGTTTCTTTGCGAAAACGAAACTTTCTCAGCTTTTCCACTAAATCTTCAGCAACATCGCAAACCACCAAAGACTCACTCTAGAAAAGAAAAAAAAATCACGTATAAAATGCCATGACTTCAATACATGTACATGTTAAAGTTATAAAACTTGTTACCTTTAAAACCATACTGACATCTGCACATGTCACAATTAAGTGAATTAATATGAAACACATGAATACTTAAAGAGCTTTTAAATCTACCAACCTTTGTATCTACATGAATTATACACATTTGTTCATGTTATATGTAGGCTACACTTTAATTTTCTCTTTGGCTAATAAATATCTCAAAGAACTATATACAATATTGTGCAATATCATCAGAACTGGAGAGGAAGGGAAGAATATAGGAAAAGTCAAGGATCACTGTCTGCTGTTAGAGAACATATTTTTGCACTATCCAGGAAGAACAGGAAAATCCTCTTTATTGTACTCAGAATTAATAAGAGCTTGGTTCATTTTTGTGTTTCACAGTTGTGAAAAAATACAAATAAACAAAAGTAAGAAAAATAAGCCACAAGAGTAAATACCAATAACACTTTATTTCTTAATTAAATTACTATGTGGATTAAAAAGAAGTTATTAAGAATTACGAAAGCAGGGTGCCTGGCTGGCTCAGTCTGCAGAGCCTGCAACTCTTGTCTCCGGGTCTTGAGTATGAGCCCCACGTGGGGTGTAGAGATTACTTTAAAAAAAAAAAAAAGGAAATATGAAAGCAAAACTAGATGAAACAAATATAAAAACTAGAAGAACCTTTTACAATTATGAAAAAATGTTAGAGATTCTTCTCCAGAAATCTGGCGAGGAAATGACCAAAAGCACTCTCCTCTTAGGAACGCAAATGTGTTACTGATTGCAAGCACAGGGATGGAAATATTTTTTTCCCTTTTTTAATGTGTAAAACTTTGAACTTTTACAAAGGGAGAGAAATAGTATAGTGGAACCCTATGCACCTATATCAGCTTCAAACATCAACACATAGCCAATCTTATTTCATCAATATCCTCAATACTGCCCCCATGGAAGTCACACAGCAAAGGCTCAAAGTCATTTCAACTGTAAATATTTTAGTATATATCACTAAAACGACAGTATGTACCATTAAGAAGGATAATAACAATATCTGACCTTAAAAATACCAAGCCACAATTCCAGTCTCAAATAAAATAGAATTCAAATTCCCTGCATTGGTTGTTTTTTTTTTTTTGACCCCCAACAGTAGGTTTGATTGAATCAGTACCAAACGAGGTCCACATTCTTTGATCCTTCATACATAAGTTTCCCTCTCTTTCAAGAAAATTAGAACAGTTCTGAGACCAATGCTAAATACACATGTCTCATTATAACCCAAAAAGTTTAAGGCTTCCAATCTTAAGTTAAAATACAAATTTCAGAAAAGCTGCTTTTTTGACCCCATGTTGGGTAAATGAGAGCACAAATTAAAGCAGAAATAGCTATCGATTTTAAATTCAGAACACTGGTAATATGTAAGGTATGACAGACCACAGGATATGCTATTTACAATTAGGAAGGACATCCCATCAATAGATATTATCCAATAAACAAGGCTCCTAGCCAATAAATAAGGAGTCAAGGGCATGCATCCTATTAGTTCTCCTTAGAGAAAGAGATGCTAAGTCATAGGAGCTTCCTGAAGGTCTACTCAACCCTACTCTATTTTTGTCTATTTTCAAAAAAGATATGGAAGTCGAAAAGTTAGAATTTCCATTCTCTCTTCAACCAAAGGTAGAACCCATTACTGAAACTAATAAAGATTTTAGATTCTTGTTTAGGCAAAGACCACAATTTATCACAGAAATCTTACCTTCCAGCTCTGACCCTCAGAGCTGCTTGTCCAATCCTGACATTCTGAGGATCAGAAACCAAGGGAAAAACATGCTGTGGTTTGATTTACAGAGCTCTTTTTTGGGCATTTTCACCCCTCCCAATACCATAATAAGGCCAAAAATTCCTTCCAAGAAAACGGATGCAGGCGCAGTCAATTCTAGTTGCTTACAGTTAGTAGAAGCATTTAAGAATGAGTATAACGCCCTGCAAACAACTCTATGTGGGTAAATATTAACACACAGTTAAGCGGAGTGTGGAGCTCAGGTGTTCGCTTATCGGTTTATCCATGTAGGAGACATTTAGTGAGTATAAGCACCATGCTAAGTGCTAGGGATACAATCCTATAAAATAAATAAATAAATAATATGGGCTTGCCCACAGGGAGCTTCGGTTACAGTCTAGTAGAGACCAGACCTACACCAAAAGGATCAGGTAAGAAAATGTGTACTTGTTTGTACCGGCAGTGAGAACTAGACAAGAGAGACACAGGCTGCTATGAGAACTTATGACTAGGGAAGAACACCATGGTCACAAAAGATGTGCCTGAAAAAGGTGTCTAAAGGGCCAAAACTGCCTATGCAAAGACCCTTTGATCAAAGTGATCATGGTACACGTACGACAGTGAAAGGCCAGTGTGACTCTAGGACAGAGAATGAGCTGGAACGTGGTAGAAGAGGAGGTTGGTAGCGACTGGACCACATAGGGCCTCGTAGGTCATATTTTGGTCTTTATTCTATGAGCAAAGAGAAGCTGCTAAGGAGTTTTAAGCAGAGTGGTGATGGGATGCATGATAAGATTTGCACTCAGGAAACAGTCAAAGTGCCAAGACGAATAGAGCAAGACGAGTTACCTGGCAAGACTAGTCCAAGTGAGAGATGAAAAGTAGCTTAGGTTGATGAGGAACAAGAGAAGTAGGGAAATACTGCTAAGAACAGTTAACACATATTAAACGCTATGAGAAACATGGTGCTATGCCCTTTATATGCGTTTCCCCTCATGCTCAAAACAATCCCTCAGGATGAGTTTGTTTTACTATTCCCATTTTGCACAAAACTAAGGTGTAGAGAGGTTACGTTTCTTCCCCAAAGTTAACACAACTAGTGAAGCCTGACCTCTGGCCACTCTCTTAACCACTACAAAGGAGCTGATGCCAGACTGGATATTGGAGGGGTGACTTAGGAAAAAGGATTACCAAGACGACTCCAAACTTCTCACTTGTGTTAACAGACTAAATGATACCTTCCACTGAGTTGAGGAACACTGAGGAAAACCAGGTTTGCAGGGAAAGAGAATGAGTTCTCTGGACAAAGTGAGGAGGCTTTGAAATACCCAAGTTGGGAAAAGCTTCCTAGAGGATAACTAAATAGTGGGATATATAGACCTGGACTGGATCTCAGAAGCAAATGTGATACAAATTCGCAAGTCATCTGCTTATAGGTAGGAGGTAATTGAAGCTATGAGTGTAAGAAAGGATGGATAAGGGGGGGGGGGGCCGCGGGGGGGGGGGGGGGAGAGCACAGAATGGAAGACCAGAGCCTAGAATGCCTCCATGTGATGTCCAGAGAAGAGTCTGCATGGGACACATATGGACCAAGAGTAAAAGTAGGAGAAAAACGAGAAGCCAAGAGGAAAGAAAAAGCTTCGAAAAGGGGAGAGTAAACTGTCCAGAATGCAGATGAAAGGTCAGGAAAGATGAGAATCGAAGAGTCCCATGGATTTGGTGACCACGACAAGATCTATTCGAAGGAGATGGGTTGAGAAATGAGTGAGAGGTCAGAGAAAGGACAGTGGGGGGCTGTGTTTCCTTTCTAATTAAAGAAACGAGCATATTTAAATACCCATAGGAAAGACCCAGAAAAATCCTTGTTAGGCAAATGATTTAATTCTCCGCTTTATTTTTGAGCCTGGGGTTCAACCCATTCGAGAACGGAAGCCAAAGCCTCCAGAGCAAACTAAACTAAAGCACTGACAGTCACTTTAAGGCTTAAGCATCAAAGCGTTGGGTCAAAGGTTTCCAGCTGCCCTGCCTCGAGGAAAGCAAGGATACGGAGAAATCCTTAGAGGCAGGCCAAGGAAGGAGGAGACAGAAGCTAAGGCGAGGCCGAGAATGTAATCTGAATTTCCGAGTCCTCCCTGCAAAGGCCGCCGGGCGGAAGGTGCTCAGCGCCTGCCTGCCCCTCAGGCCTGGCCCGGGCCCTGGCAAAGAAATCGGTGTTTAGGGGAGCCCTTCGCTGAGCCAGACCTCCTGCCCCTCCGATCCTGCAGTGAGGAGCTGGCACTCCCCATCCAGAAGGACCCAGACGAGGATGACCCAACCCTACTGGGCGCGCCCCAGTCCAGGATCCGCTGGGCGGGTCGACCCCAGGCCCGGTTGGAGGATGCTGCCTTCAGGCGGGGTGGCAGCGGTGGCGGGGAGAGGCCAAGTCTCTGGCTGTGGGCACCAGCCAGCAGCCGGAGCGGAAGCGGCAGCCGACCCACCCCGGGCGCTGCCCGCCGAGACGGGCTCCGGCAAACAGGAGAGCCAGGCTGGCTGGCCCGGCCCTCTGGCCCCCGCCCTCCCCGGCAGCAACTCACCATTTTCCTTCCGGCCGTCAGCAGCCTCTCGCTTTCCCTCGGGCCCCTTTAAGAATGGCACGACGACCGCCTCCCTTCCTGCCCCGGCGCCTGGCAGAGTCGCCCCCACCCATTAACGCGGCCAGGGCGGGCCGGCACGTGACGGCGGACGGCGGGAGGCACGGCTCAAAATTAGTCGGAACGCGAGCGCCCGCTTGTTCCAGCTCCTGTTCCTGCTCCTGCTCCTGCTCTTGGGAAGGGAGATTCTGTCTGACTGGGAATGGGCCACCGTGCCAAAAAGCACTTTTCAGGGGCGCCTGGGTGGCTCAGTTGGTTAAGCGGCAGACTCCGGCTCAGGTCATGATCTCACACTCTGTGAGTTCAAGCCCCACGTCAGGCTCTGTGCTAATAGCTCGGAGCCTGGATCCTGCTTGGGATTCTGTGTCTGCCTCTCTCTCTGTCCCTCCCCTGCTCACACTCTCTCTCAAAAGTAAATAAATATCAAGCTTCACAGTCAAGCTCATTCTTGCTCCCTTTTAACTTTCCTCAAACTGAGAGCAATTTCATGATGACGTGACTACGTCAATCATTTCAATGGCAAATATATGTGTTGACCAAATATGATCTCCCTCAAATCTAGGCACGCCTGTCTTTCCTTCCATCCTCTCCAGAACCCCTCCCCGACTCCCCCCGCCAATCTAGGATTTGGTGAATACATTCCTTTCCTCAATGGTGTTTATTTATTGAAGTATGATTGCTGTCGAAATGGGTGTTATGAACCACTGCCTAATGACATTTTAAGAAGTTTCTGTAGGAGTTGCAATAATTGGAGCAAGCTTACTTTTGAATGTGGTGAGAAAGGTGGTTTGGAAGAAGTAAAATTTGAACTCTAGATTTCATACAGGTGCCTTCACTATAAGAAGCTTCCTGGGGCAGGATATCATGGTGTTTACAGCATAGTGCTAGCATGGTGCCTGGTCCATAATAAGTGCTTAGTTAATATTTGCTGAATGAGTGAAAGAACCAAAGAAAATTCCAGAACATGCTCCCACTGCCATCCTTCCTCATTAGTACTAAACTGAATTGTTAGAATTTTTAAAGTTTGTATTTAATGTTTAAATTTAACGAATTGTTAGCATGTTAGTAAATAGCATTAAAACAGGGTTCACAAAACTAATTTGATGCAATACCTACATTTTCTCATCAATTAGAAAAAATAAAAGCATTAGCTATAAGAAATTCCACAACTCAACTACATTCTCATTGTGGTCTGCCCCCATAATCCTTTTTACTATGAGAAGAGAACTGGTAAGTTTGACACATAGTACCGTGTTACACACGGTGGGAGAGAAAATGATGTTACTGGTCCATGAGCAATTATATTTGACTTTAAGTGGTTCACCTCCACCTTTCCCCCCTCTCCTCTATTTCCATCTATAGGAGGAATTAGAGGAAAGGTGAGAAAATTAACATTAAGCTACATGACCTCACACCCGATAAATAGTAAATCCATTGTTTTTTTTTCCCCCCTTTCATTCTGTTCTTTCAACATTTCCCAAGTGTTACTGGCTATGAAATGGGCTAGTCTTTTGTTAGACCCAAGAGAGGTTGCCCTGGGTGTACTGACAAGAAAAGGACACTGGTGAAAATGATTTATTTTATTTTATGGGCAATATAAAGTTAATATAGACTATGCACAGAAACTTCAAACTCAATCTATAGAACGTATTTTAACAACCACAACAACAAAACATGACATCTATTTTAAAGGAGATTTGGAAATGCCATTCTGGTTTGGGTTATTCACAGAAGGGAGGAGATATGTGTTGTGAAGTTCCAGAATGTTTTTCCAGAACTTTTCTGCCTGGCTAACCTCTATAAAAAAAGTCAAGAACCTATCAATACTAAGCTGTGTTGAGATCACTAGAATGTGTTTTGTCCCAGGGAAGCATTTGACTATTGATCAGGGTCAATAGTAAAGGAGAATTCTAATTAAAAATTGAGGGAAGGGGCATCTGGGTGGCTCAGTCGGTTAAGCATCTGATTTCAGCTCACGTCATGATCTCGAGGCTTGTGAGTTTGAGCCTTGCATCGGGCTCTGTGCTGACAGCTCAGAGACTGGAGCCTGCTTCAGATTCTGTGTCTCCCTCTCTCTCTGCCCCTCCTCTGCTCTCTCTCTCTCAAAAATAAATAAACATTAAAAATTTTTTTTAACTGAGGGAAGATCAGAAATAAAATAATCCTGAATGGCCTGAATTTTTTCTAAGTCCTTTATTCCCTGTAACAGCACCCTTGCTAAAGTATGTTTATATTATTTATATATTTACATTATTATATTCTTTATTATATCTTATGTCATATTATTTATATATTTACATCCATTTACTCCGTCAATAAATAGTTACTGAGGGCCCATTATGTCATCAGCTCTGTCCTGGGCACCAAGATCCAAAATGGACTAAAAATCCCTACCATCATGGAACTAACATTCTAATGGGAGACGGAAATATCAGACAATATGAATAATAAATTAGTAAATGTTACCGTATGTTAGAAGGTGATTAGTGTTGGGATAGGGGAGAAATAGGAAAAGAGAGATTGGGAATACAGGGGATGAGGGATTTGTGATTTTAAATAGGGTAGTAGTCCTTGTCCTCGCTAGGAAGGTCATGTCGAACAGAGATTTGAAGCTGTGAAGATTAGCCATGTGAATAGCTGGGGAAACATTCCACACAGAGGGAATAACATTGCAAAGGCCTGGAGGCAGAAGCATGCATGTTGTTACCGGGGACAAAAAAGCAATCAAATGACTGGAGTGGATGTGCTGGGTTGAATTGTGGATGAGGTCATAGAGAAAATTGGAGGGCTGGGTCCAGCAGCCTCGTAAATGATCACAGGGAATTTGGCATTTACTGAGTCAAGATACAGTGTTATTGGAGAGATAGAGATTGAGCAGGGGAATGATGCAGTCTCTTATGCATTTTAGCAGGATCATTCTGACTTCTGTGTCCTTTTAAGACGATCCTTCTGCTGTTGTGTTAGACTGTAGAGATAAAGGGACTTCCAGAGCCAGCCCAGTTAGAGTAACCAAGTTGCAGTCTCTTCTTTCTCACTGATCACAACTAAAAGCTCTGGACAGAATATAAAAACAGCTACCTGAGAACTCTGAAGAGTAAATAATAACAAAATAGCCAGTGGATTGAAGAAGGGAAGTGTTGATGGCCTCCTCTTCATCCTGTTTGTGAAGGGGGATTCCTGCCCTAGGGTTACGGGAATAGCCAAACACATACCACTCGACACTGGGCAGGTGAGACGGATGGCAGTTTTTTAGTCACGTGTACTCACAGGCTGGGGGAGGGGGCCACAGGGGCCACAGGGAGCTGCCCTCGGGAGCACAGTGAACAACTAGAGGCTGTGTGAGGCAGGCTTTGTAGTCTCAAGAGGGTGTGGTGCCTGGGCTGGCAAGGACGTGGGACCTGCCACACCAGGATAAGCAACTGCTGTGTCTGGTCCCCATGATGAGGGTTGTCTGGCTAGGAACCTTACCCTTGTGAGCAGAGTAGGAAGAGCAAACTTGCAGTTAGGCCATTCCCAATTTCCCTGAATGTCATGGCAGCATATGATACGAGACCTTAATTGTAGGCCTTACACACCACAAGAAGGCAGAACCTGAAGAATGACTGATATGTTGCCAGGGAGTTTTCTAGTTCTTTATTCCTGCCTGACTTGAGAGCAGGCTGGATCAGGGAAGAGTGTGGAACAGGAGAATGTGGAAGGAATTACCCCACTCCCACCCTGCTCCTTTTTTTTCCCTCTCCTCGCCTGCCCTGAGGGCGACACCAATGTGTTAGCACTGTCTCTGCAGGGCAGGGGCCTGAAACCTGAGAGAAAATCCATCCTGCAAGGATTTTGAAAAGGGGCCCTTGTTGTGCACAGAGTGACGGAGGTATCCCAGTTACTTTTTTTTCCTACCTTTTTCTTGTCATCTCACCTGAAGGACAAGCTCAGTCACACAGAACTACACGACAGTGTACAGTACAGCAAACGCTCTGGAGATCCCCATCTTTCAGGCCAGAAGAACAGGCAAACGGGGCCTCTGGGAGCCCAAGGGTGTAGTGGAAGCCCTGAAGAGGAGAGATCAAAATTGACACGGGGCACCTACCCAAGCTCCATACGTGCAGAACACACCCACAGAAGCACAGCAAAGACTAGGAGAACTGAACTACGACATTGCCAAGGCTCGGGTTAACCCCAGAGTGGCTCATGCGAGGGACAGGCCCGAACAGCATAGTAAAGACTTTGAAAATTGAGCTGCCATTCTGTATCTTGATTGCAGTAGTGTTCTATGACCTCTATACATGTGTTAAAATTCACAGAACTGTACAGGAGACATAAAGCATTTTACTGTATGTAAATGAAAAATTAAATTTTAAAAGAGTAAAACAAAACAAAAGAATAGACTATGAGAGATAAAGAAGCAAGACAACCATTTAGGAGACTACTGTGGTAATCCAGGGAAGACATGGCCTGGATCGATACACAGGCGGTGATTTGGTGAGAAGCGCCCAGAACCAAAAGAATTTTCTGTACCGGGGTTTCTCAGCTTTAGCAACAGTGACATTTGGAGTTAAATCATTCTTTGTTGTGCATGCACTGTGCTATGCATTGTAGGGTGCTTAGCAGCATCCTTGGCCTCTATCCACTGGAGGCCAGTAGCCCGTCCCCTGTTGTGAACCAAAATGTGCCCAGACATTGTCAAATGTTGCCAGGGCACAGGGGTGGGAAACCACCCCCGGCTGAGAACCACTGTTCAGGGTGACTTCTCTAAGCTCTGAGCCACAGAGCACGTACCATGTAGATCAGCAGTGTCGGCTCAGTCAGCGTGGGCTTCAGGCAGCCTCCTGCCACATAGTGTGTATGGATGACAGAAGCCCCACAGCTAAGACCAGGAGAGGTTTTTACTAGAAGGGCCCGGAAGTCCAATGGGCTACAAAGAGTTAAGTTCTGCCAAGGTACTATGAGATTCTTCACAATTCCTGTCATCTATGGGACCACACCCAAATTGCACATTCATTCAGTTCTGTTGTGCGGCGCTGGTCTCAAGGTTTGAAACTCAGAGTTATGACACTTATTACCTTCCTCCTACTGGTGTCTTCAAAAGACAGATAAATTTTCCCTTCCGAGAAATAATGTGGGCGAGAGTAAGGCCATATAAAAAAAAGGGGGTTAGCAGCTCCAAGAAAAATAGATAATGCCGATAACAAGGTTTAAAAACACGTTCATCTTTTCTTGCATTTGTCTTCTGAGACCCTCTCCTCGGTCAGTCAGAAGCATGTATAAGCTTCAAAGGATAAACAGAACTGTGATGTTGGGAATGCAAAAGAGAGCAAGCAGCTTTCGACTGCCAAAATGGGATTTTTGAGTCCCCAGAAACGCAGTAATCTAGAAAAAGCCAGACAGTACAGAGAAAGGTCTTATCAAATTTTAAAGCTCTATTAATATTTCAAAATCCTGGCCCTGGCAAAATGAAAAGTGGCATTTTGTATATGCCATGTGGTAGAGGAAACTGAGGCCGCGACAGAAGGCAGGTATCTGCCGAGTGGGAAGGAGGGGAAGGAAGTTTTTCCCTTCCCAAGTGGTGGAGAGTGACTAGAAGGAGGGGCCTAAGTACAGCCTTCGGTCAAATCCAACCTGTTCCGGCTTCCCCTCCAGGCTGCAGTCTCAGAATGGGAAGAGGTGGGCGCTGGAAGGGGTTGTAGCAAAGCATCCAAATAGGCATGGTATTGGAGAACCTGAAGAGACTGGAATTGGTAGTCCACTTTCCTGTAAGAATGAAGGAGAGGATTTGCATTCGGCTCTACACCATCTTGAAGAGCACCAACAGTGTTCCGGGGCAGAGGTGGCTACCCTGGACAAAGACTGTATTTTCCAACCTCCCTTCCAGTGAAAGGTAGACACCAGGCTGAGTTGTGGCCAATGGAACGAGGGATGTATCCTTAGAGTTCCCTTAAAGTGAAGTGTTTTCTCATTCTCCCTCTCTTTCCTCCTTCCTCCTAGCAAGAATGTGGACACGGTGGCTGAAGCTACAACAAGCATCTTAAATCAGGAGGTGAACTCAGGAATGGGGCTACACATGGTGGAGCAAAATAGAAGCCTGAGTCCCTTGCACTCAGTGCATTCTCACTGAGACCCTTGCGCTGTGGACACCGTATCAGCCCTGGATTAATCTACCTCTAGACTTTCACCTAAAAGAGAAATACATCTCTACCTCCAGCGAGATACTGGTGTGTTTTTGTTTGTTTGGTCACTTACAGTTGTATCATTTCTTTTTTTTTTTAATTTTTAAAAAATATTTATTTATTTGAGAGAGAGAGAGGGGCAGAGCACGAGTTGGGGAGGGGCAGAGAGAGAGGAAGACACAGAATGTGAAACAGACTCCAGGCTCTGGTCAGCACAGAGCCCAGCGTGGGGCTCAAACTCACAAACCGTGAGATCATGACCTGAGCCAAAGTCGGTTGCTTAACCAACTGAGCCACCCAGGCGCCCCCAGTTGAATCACTTCTAATAATCCACTTCACTGCAAGTCCTTATCACTATCCTAATCAGAGTTACCAATACTTCTTGCCTGGACTTTTTAAAGAATCTGTTAATAGATATCTCCATATTCACTTATATCCATCCCAACCTCCTTCCAGTAAGTTTTCTACACGGTAGCCTAAGGGATTGATTGAAAATGCAAACACAGTGTCACTCCCTGTATTAGTCTTCCTGGCTGCCATAATAGAATACTACAGACCAAATGGCTAAAACAAAAGAAATTAATTTTCTCACAGTTCTTGAGGTTAAAAACCCAAGATCAAGGTGCCAGCAGCCTTTCTGGAGAGAACTCTCCCTTGGTTTGTGGGCAGCACTGCCTTCTCACTGTGCCCCACATGGCCTTCTCTCTGTACCCACCTGCACAGAGAGAAAGCGATCTCTGGTGTCTCTTCCTTCTTTTTTTTTTTTTTCATAAGGACACTACTCCTATTGAATTAGCATCCTACCCTTATGACTTCACTTAACCTTCACTTAATCTTACTTCCTTAAAAACCGTATCTCCAAATACAGTCACACTAGAGACTAAAAATTTCAGCATATGAATTTTAGGGGGACACAATTCGGTCCATAACGGCCCCTTTTTCAATCATATCAGTGGCTTCTCCTTGCTCTAAGGATACAGTTGTGCAGTTAAAATAGCAAGACTCATGTATGGTCGGGGCCCTACTCATTTCTACTTTTTTTAAAAATTTTTAAAGTTTATTTATTATTACTGAGAGCCAGAGAGAGAGAGAGAGAGAACAAGCTGGGGACAGGCAGAGAGAGAGGGAGACACAGAATCCGAAGCAGGCTCCAGGCTCTGAGCCATCAGTACAGAGCCCAACGCGGAGCTCAAACTCACAGACCATGAGATCATAACCTGAGCCAGGCGCCCCTCATCTCTACTTTTTATCTCATAGCATGCTTCTCCTCACTCTCCGTGCTTTGTCACATTGGCTTTTCGTTTTCTTGGGTGTGCTATGATTTCTCCCACCTCAGAGCCTTTGCACATGCTGTAGCTTCTGCCCTAAATGCTTTCTCCCTTCCTGTCCCTTTGGCTGGTACATCTCTCTCCATTAGTTCTCAGTTCAATCATGCTTTTCAAGGAAGACTTTCCTGATCTTCCTTGTATTTCACCATGCCCCCATTATATGTCCTCATAGCTACATGTACATCTTTTTAATAGCATTTATTATAATTTTGCCTTTATATTTTGTTCAAGATTCTAATGGAAAGGTTTGTCTTTTCCATTAGACGATAAGTTCCATGAGAACATAGCTATATCATTTTTGACTTATTATTCTATCCTTAATGTCTTCTACAGTGTCTGGCACATATCTGACACTCGAACAACATTTTCTGAATGAGTAAGTAAGAGGTTAGTCAGGCCATGTAGAGGCGGTTTAAATTTTTTTTTCAACGTTTATTTATTTTTGAGACATAGAGACAGAGTATGAGCAGGAGAAGGGCAGAGAGAGAGGGAGACACAGAATTAAAGCAGGCTCCAGGCTCTAAGCTGTCAGCACAGAGCCAGACACAGGGCTCAAACTCACAGACCGTGAGATCGTGACCTGAGCCAAAGTCAGCCACTTAACCAACTGAGCCACCCAGGTGCCCCCATATAGGGGTGGTTTAAACAAGGAACTTGAGACTTTATCCTAAAGAATATATAGCATGGCAACTGAGGGTTTGGAGTGGCGGAATGAAATAAGATATGTGTTTAAAAATAAAATACACGTGTTAAAAATAATTTTGGCCCGTACTGTGTATTATGTGTTAGAAAGAATCAATGTTGTAAGTAAAGTGACATGTTTGAATGGTTGTAGAAGATACTTAAATGGGAAATAAAGGCTTGAATTAAATTTGTGTTACCTCCTGTTCTTTTTGAGACTTCTTCAGTGTAAATCAAGTTGAATCTCAGTTGTCTCCACTGCTGGTTTGGGATTTGACTTTCATGACCTGGTTAGTGAATTATCTTGTTCAGCTGCTTTCCATCTTCCAGTATGTGCTGCTCTTATTTTATTTCCCGGTTTTGTTCATTTATTATTTTTTAAACATCCCTTTACTGTTGTTTCAGTGGCGTTTGGGGAGAGAGAAAAATTATAGGCATATTTTTAATATAACACTTCAACTTGGAACTCTGTTTTCATTACAAAAACCCTTGATTGTTTATTGGAATAAAATTGTCTTTCCCGTTGGCTGAGATTTTTGTTAAGCGACAATATCAAATGATTGCAAACCTGAGGATGAAAGGATGGGAGCAAAAATCAGTACAATATTTCTGGATAACACTGTTTCTCCAAAGGCTTGAAACGTACATACTTTTCGAACTAAAAGTTCCACCTCTAAGAATTCACTTATGGAAATGATTTAGCTTTACTTATGTTCACTGCAGTGTTGTTTATGGTAATAAAAAATTATGGGGCACCTGGGTGGCTCAGTCGGTTAAGTGTCCCACTTTGGCTCAGGTCATGATCTCAACGTTTGCGAGTTTGAGTCCCGCATCTGACTCTGTGCTGACAGCTCAGAGCCTGAAGCCTGCTTCAGATTCTGTCTCCCTCCCTCTCTCTGCCCCTCCCCTGCTCACGCTCCGTCTTTCTCTCTCAAAAATAAACATTAAAAAAAAGAAGAGGGTTGCCTGGGTGGCTCAGTCAGTTAAGCGTCTGACTCTCAGTTCTGGGTCAGGTCATGATCTCACTGTTTCCTGAGTTTGAGCCCCTCATGAGGCTCTGTGCTGATGGTGTGGAGCCTGCTTGGGAGTCTCTCTCTCTCTTCCTCTCTCTGTGCCCCTCCTCCAACCCCCTCTCTCTCTCAAAAATAAATAAACTTAAAAAAATTAAAAAAAACATTGTCCAACCATAAATAAACTATACACTTTCACAAATCATACATATAGTTGTTAAAAATTATATTGTTGAGCCAAGTTTCTCCCACAGCACCACTCCAGAGAGTACACAACACATGGTCATTTGCCAAGAGACATGTGACCACTTAGAACAAATTTAGCTCGTCTTTCCCCAGCACTAATTTTACTAGTGATGTAAGAGTGTGGAGGGGCCACTAGTGATCCATCCCATGATTCTTTGTCCCTTTCTTCCCTGATAACAAAACCCGGATTTTTAGCAGGGGGTGTTGCTGCTGAGAATGAAAAATTACATTCCAAATGCAATGCTGAGGAGACGATCATCATATATCTTTATAATTGTCTCTGTGGTAACTGGGGGTGGCCTAAGGGCTAAACACAAACTGATGCGAGGTCAGTGCAGGTGTGAGAGACTTCCAGAAAGGCTACCTTGATGGGGTTGACTGTACCGGGATGAGGAGAAGGGAGGAGCATTTCGCTCCTTTCTTTAGTTAAAGGTCTCTGCTCGTTTACAAAAAAAAAAAAAAAAAAAAAAAAAAAATTATAAAATAATACATAATTAAAATTATTATTAAAGTAAAAATTAGTACAAATATTCAAGTACCTAATTCTAATCTGAGGGGTGTATGGGGAGGAGAAAAGGAAGGGGATGTGGGATTTGCTTCTATGAGAATCTTGATAGGCAATGCTAATTTTCCTCTATCATGAAATCCAACTTGAAAAGGCTGGCAAGGCTCATAAACTGCTTGTGAGGCTCCTTTTGGTGTTTCGTACAATTGTAACTTTTCTAGATAAAATAAGAGCGGGTGTGAGATTACTTCACTTGGTAGAACCCAAGATGCCGGCTCTCCTCCTCTCAAATTTGCCGTGGATCTCATATGCGGGATTTAGACTCTATGACGTGGATTTCGCACCATGCCTCCTCTCTATGCCATCAGAAAACCTTACCTGACTGAGCCTTGGACAGAGACGGCCCGGATACGTATTTAGAATTTGCCGCAGAAAAGCCTTGACCGCTAGGACAGACAGACGCTCGCTGGGTACCAATCCGGTGAGTCGAGCCGGGCACCGCCCCTCTGCGAAGCCAATAGCTCGAGACGGAATCAGTAGAGGCGGGGCGAGCCCTGCAGGCGCTGTTGTGATTGGCACGCCGGCTCCTGCAGCCCGAGAGGTTGCCCGGACGACTAGCCTGAGAACCCAGGGCGAGTGCGGATCTACAAAGTTTGTCAGCTCCGGGGCGCCGTAGCGGCTTTTACCCCGGCCGGGTGGGCTGGGCTGGGCGCCTGGAGCTCGGCTCAGTTTAGGACATCCTGATGGCTGCGGTGTTTCTAGTAACGCTGTATGAGTATTCGCCGCTTTTCTACATTGCGGTGGTCTTTACCTGCTTCATCGTGACCACTGGCCTGGTATTGGGATGGTAAGTGCCCCATAGTTAGAAATAAGGGACACAGGGGCGGACCGCTGGGACGTGGGGTCGCGGAGAGCAGCGGGGGGAGGGGGGCGAGGGCGGGGCGGGCATCGGAGCCGGGGGGCTTGCGGAGCTGGAGCGCCTGGGGCTTTGGGTGATCTGGTGCCGACAACTCCTACTGGCTCCCGGAGGAAAATTAGGTGCGGAGCGCACCTGCATTACTGCTCTGCATCACTGTGCCGTCCCTGTCGCTGCTGGAATCTGGGGGTGGTGCCGGATTGAGGTATTTTACCCAGCTTTGTTTCTAGGAGGTAAAGCAGTCCGTGAGGGCCTGGTCTTGGTATGGGGATAGAGTGCTTGTCCAGCAGGCTGCTGTCCCGGATTGGGGCCTACTATGTGCCCAGAGTGAATCAGTCACCTGCGCTACAGTGCACAGACGCGGACAGTAAACACAGTTGATTGTTGTTCTGACCAGAACTGAGCACTTGGCTTCAGATCTTTCAGTGTAATTTATGACCGAACTCTGTTACCGTTTGAGAATTTAATGGTTTCTCGATAAATTCCACGCCTTTTGAAGTAATAGTCGAAAGAGTTATGAAGTCACATTTTAGAGATGGAAAAGACCTTTGAGATAAGTTACATTAACGGGTGGGGACAGTTTACCCCTTGGAGACAAGGAGAATAAACTGTTAGATAATCCCTGAGCCGTTCTTCTAGCTCAGAGATTCTAAAATTTCTCTCTTGAGGAGATGCCATTGTATCATGTTTAGAGACGCCTTATAAATACAGCTAGCTGACACCATCTTACTAATTCATCTATTGAGAGAAACATGAGCTGGATTTTGAAGAATAAGTATTTTGAGAAATAAATGGAGTTAAATGTCTATAGAAGGCATTTCAGAGATACAATATGAGCACAGGGGCAGAGGAAATGTGTTAGCGAATAGCTCAGCCTGTGTAAAGTAAATTTTAAAATACCCTGTGACCACATATCTGGATTACTTTACAGACTTTATTTATTTTTGAGAGACAGAGACAGCGGATGAGCAGGAGAGAGGCAGAGAGAGAGGGAGACATAGAATCCGAAGCAGACTCAATGGGGCTCAAACCCACAAACCGTGAGATCATAACCTGAGCCGAAGTCAGATGCTTAACCAACTGAGCCGCCCAGGCGCCCCGGAAACAAGCCCTTTTTAGTTTCTGAAACTATATGCCATCTTTAGAAACTAAGCACAGTTTTAACATTTGCCTACTGCTCCCGACTCTGCCAGAAGTAGAGCACAAAATTCCTCGTTCGTGGGTAGGAGAAGATTAAGACAAGTCTTACACAATTTGTTATTCTTGGCCCATCAAATTTTATTGCTATTTATTGTTCATTTCAAGAAAGCTTGTGATTGGAATTACAACTTGGTTGACCTGAGTGAGAAAAGCAGTCTTTACGCAGGATTTCTTAATGACTATAATGTTAGTATTATTCCCTTAAAGAAATGTAATTTTCTTCCATTAAGGAAAATAGGTAACTAGTTGATCATTGCATTATATTCTTAAATTTTAATTTTCAGCAAGATATCTTAGACATCTATTTACAGTGTTGGGAAGAGGAAAAAGAGTGAGGGGCATATTGATAATGATAGTGGCATCTGTGGGTAAGGAGAGTCGGGAAGCTCATGTTTATAGTGGTTAAGAGACAGACTTTGGAGTCAGACAGACCTAGATTCAAATTCTGGCTCTGCCTAGTTTAAGATTTGTTTTGAAAACTTAATGATTGCCTAACCACTCCACTGAGGTATGACTTTGGAAGGGTAGAAGGCCAGGTAATTGTAGAATTTGGAAGTCTGGGCTTTGCATTGCTGAGGCCACAAGACCATGTAAGTGCCAGTCACTTTCATTCTGATTCGGACTAACCAGTTATCTTGAGCTTTGGTTCCCTGTACCTTGGTTAGCTTTCCCCTTGTAGATCAACTTTTTACTAGTGTTTATTTGCTAACCTAAGCCAAGACAACAGATGCATTGAGCAGAAACAAAGAAAACCATTTAGATCTCTTAAAAACAGCTTTCTAATAGTACCCCAGACAGAAGGTAAATCCATTAAACCACTGTGCTTTTCACCCATGTTATTTCTTTTTAAAGTTTATGTCTTATTTTGAGAGAGGCAGAGACAGCGCAAGTCGGGGAGGGCCAGAGAGAGAGGGAGAGAGAGAATCCCAAGCAGGCTCTGCACTGCCAGCACAGAGCCTGCTGTGGGGCTCGAGCCCACAAAGCCGTGAGATCATGACCTGAGCCTAATCCAAGAGTAGGATGCCCAACCAACTAAGCCACCCAGGTGCCCCTCATGTCATTTTTTTTAACTCCCCAAATATAATCCCTGTTGGTCTTGTGTCTTCGCTATAATGGCTGTTATCTCAATATTGCTCTGATTTTCTTTCCCACTGCTTCCTCCTACTGTTCTCCTTGTCTCGCACTATGTGGGAGTAGAGAAAGAACAGGAAGGTCTGACTATTGGAATCCCAATAGCCATGGCAAAAAATCATGCCATTGGCAGTACGGTATTTCTGTTTAACTCGGTGGTGGCTTCTGTGAGCTCTAGTAGCTCACGGTTACTAGGCTCTTGCTGTTTGCCAGGCACTGTGCAGAAAGGAGACCAAAATGCCATTCATCCGTTAACATTTCAAATAATGAGGGACCCGGACGCTGCAGCTGCTCCCTGCTTCCTCTTGACTGCAGGTCATGAAGCTATTGTCCCTCAGCCTTGTTGCACCTCTCTGTATTCTGTTTTGCGAATCTGGGGCAGAACCTCTAAACCACATTTCTCCTTTGCTAGCTGGCTGCCTAGCAGGCTTTGCCAGCAGGGGAGGGAGAATGGATGGCTAGAGGACACTAGGCCTTGCTGCTTCCTGTGTGATTCTTTTTCTTGTCTGTTTCACCACAGCGATAGTGCCTCGCTCTGCCATTAACAGCTGGTCCCAGTGTTTTCAGTTTATAGTTTGGCACTCTTTTAGAACCACCCATCACACCCCTTCAAAGATATCAATACCTTTCCTGAGATCTGAGCCCCCAGCTCCATGGGGGTCCTTCTCCAAATTTCTAAGCTGTAGTTATTCTCTTTCCTCTATTGCCGTTCTAGGAGTGATAGCTTCTTCCTACTGGTACTATGTCTATGGTAGTCCCTGTCCCCTTTTTGCCTTTTCAGTTCTTCATCATCTGGTTAACAATTCTTCATATTAAATTCTCTCTTTTAGGGTGCCTGGGCGGCTCAGTCGGTTTAAGCATCTGACTCTTGATTTTGGCTCAGGTCATGATCTCACAGTTTGTGGGTTCGAGCCCCACGTTGGGCTCCATGCTGACAGTGGAGAGCCTGCTTGAGATTCTCCCTCTCTCTCTCTCTCTCTCAAAATAAATAAGTAAACTTAAAAAAAAATTCTCTCTTAAAATAACTGGTGTGCTTTTGGTCTCCTGATTGGACTTACAAAAGATATTAATAAAGAAATTGTTAGTTAGATTGGGAGGGGGAGAAACTCTCAAAGATGGGCTTCAGAGATCGCTTTGGTCATATCTTTAGCTCTTGTCAATGGGATAAAAGGTCCTAGTAATCATGGCATATATTGGCGTCACAGTTCATTAAATGGCTGTCTTTGGTTGATTGTAATAAAATGATTTCTGAAGTTAAGTGCTTTGGGGGACCCAGTGGCTAAAGCACTTTGTGACTACTAGGACTGAGGGATGGCGGGGTGGTTGCTTCTGAGATCCCTGGAGCCCTCACAGAAAGAAAATGACCAGCTAAGATCTTAAAAACACCCACGTCAAGTCTTAGAGAATCAGATTCTGTGGTTCTAAAGCAGTTTATTTCATGTAACCACAGAACTGAACACAGTTTTAAATGTGCTGGTAATAGAATTACACAGACTTGTTGATATCTCCTTTAGGACACTGGGTGGAAAGAAGTAGAGCCCTTAGACTTAGACCGGGGACATCTAAATTGACTCGGATAAAGCCGAGAATCTTGAAACCCCAGTCATTCTGACTCTCCCTTGTTGGAAGCAGCCTGCTTTCCATGTGTGAGAAAACTGGCCTTCCCTTGCTTGCAGGGCCTGTAATAACCTTGCCCAGGGTAATTGCTTTGAAAAGGATGTCTATACTCAAGACCTATCTCTGTAACCTATTGCTACGAGGCCTAGATCTCTTCATGCCCCAAAGGACAAGGACAAAATATAACCTGGTTGGAAAGAGCCTAGCCTTGAAAAGAGTTGCAAAATTGTGCTAATTTGTATCATTGGGAAGGAGAAGTATGTATGAGAATGGATTGTAAATAGGTTAGGCCAGGGAGGAGAGACTGTGACTCTAAATCAGATAAAATTTATTGATCAGGCTGTGTTCTCAAGAAATTCTGAATCTAAAGTATTAACTCAGATTTGGTTGACTGAAACTTGGACTCAGTGGTGACCTATATTTAATAAGGTTAAGATGGCTAGAACTTTCCTGGCATAATGAGGAAAGAACCTGAGGGCTTAGGAAAATAGGAATATTGGACAGGATTTAGTCTGTGCGACTTGCACACCCACCCACCTGCCGCATGCTTCAAGAGTGCACAGAAGACATACTTTTCCCGAAAACACTGAGAAATCAGTTTCCGAGAGGAGACTCAGATCCTTGAAAATCTCTGTTCTCTGTAGGCTGTTGATGATGGTGGGAGCTCCTGACGTGAGGTCCAGCGGCACCTCACAGGGGTCGGGGTCGCCTTGTGTTCCATAGATGGGCCATGGAGGACAAAGCGGAGGATGTTTTGGCCCACGAGGACCTTTGGCAGTGACTAATGGGTTACAGTGTCTCTAGGAATAAATTAGAGGGGCAGCCTATAAATGCTACATGAACTACATAGGAAACACTTCGTGTCTGGGGCAGGAAACCTGGCTTGAGTCACAACAGTGCAGAGTTACCACCTTTCACCCAGTTTATAGACAGAAGCCAATCCGTAGACCTGGAGCCTCCGCTGAAAGGGGCGATCAGGTCCCCCTGAGGCAGGACCTTCTATCCTTCAGCGCTTCCGCAAGGACAGGACTGTGAATCATCCTCCAGATCTTCCTCAGACGTCGTTGTCTCTCAACTGCAAACAGGCTCTTCCGTACTCTGCTTGGTGACACTGGGGCTGGGACTTAGCGAACCGCATCTCTCTGGTGCCAGTTTACCCCCCTGTTAGGGTCTGCCAGTACGTGATGCTGGAAAGAAACTGGAAGGCTAGAAGAGGAAGAAAGGACTTCCTCTTAACAGTGTGCTTCCTTTTCCTGGTCTGCGTCCCCGCAGCACTGGCCTTTACCCTGGCGGTGGCAGCCGGCCTGAGTAGCAGCAGTTCATTTACAATTGACACGTTTTCCTCATACCTAGAGCTAGCCTTATCGCACAGCTTCAGAGGTACCAGCTCCGGCTGGCCAGCACTCCTACCACGGAAGTCTGCGCGCCAGCCCTGGGGGAGCCCTTGTCCGGGCTTCTAAACTGCAGCAGTCCCCGCTCTTCCTCTGTTTCCCCAGTCCGGGAGGGATAACTGGTTCTGGCTGGGATGCCTCCGTGTCCCCCTCTTGCGTTTTTCAGTCTTCAGTACTTGATTAACAATTCTTTATATTAGTATTACATTCTTTATGTTTAAATAGCAGATGTGGCTTCCGGTCCCTGCCAGTCCTGCCCGATACACTGACCTGGACCACTTCTCATCCCCCTCGTCAAAGGCACTAGGTTGTGTGTGTGAGATGAGGTTGGTGACGAGGCACACATTCCTCCTTAGGAAAAGGCTATGACTTTAGTCTGTATTTGTGTAGCGTACCAAATACACTTGCACTGGCAAAAATTTTGTTAGAACCATCTAGACAAAAACACAAAACTCTTAGAAATGGCATTTCAGGGGCACCTGGGTGACTCAGTGGGTTGAGCATCGGACTTCGGTTCAGGTCATAATCTCACGGTTGGTGAGTTCGAGCCCTATATTGGACTTGCTGCTGTCGGCACAGAGCCTGCTTGGGATCTTCTGTCCCCCTCGTTCTCTGCCGCTCTCCTACTCTCACGCTCTCAAAAATAAATAAACAAGTAACAGAAAATAGATATTTAGAAATGGCTTTTGAAACCTTCATAGGACCTTAAGATCACTTGATTTAAACCTTCATTTTACAAATAAAGGCACAGAATTTCAAGGATTGTGTCACTTCCCCAGTCTTCTCATTAGCACAGCGGTTGCCTCAGAGACAATCGTCCTCCCCCACCAAGGGCTTCCTCACGAATGGTCTTCAGATCCTGACCCAGTGTCGGCATCCAACTAGCTGTGGGAGACCATCTTGGGGAGACCACTCGGACAGAAGGCCCCCCAAGTTAACAACTGCCTGTCAGTTTTCTGATTGGCTTGAGAACTCAAGGGCGAAGGGGTGATCGAAACTGTTTACAACCAGGCCTAAAATTTTAGCTTTAAAGTAACCTTTACTTACAAGGGGCTCCATGAGACTCCAGACACAAGGAAAGGAGGTCCAATCTACCATTTCAGCTTCTGGTGAGAAGCTTTGGAAGTGTGTGCGGGGTAAGACATTATATGGGCAGTATGAAACATGTGGTCAGAATTGAAAGTCCACGGATCATTGCTGTGCTGGAAGTTTAAACAGTATGAACAAGTGCAACAAACAATTTAGAAATGGGAAAAACCAGAAGTATAGAAAAATCCGGGATACACGGGTTGGGATGAGCACTGGGTGTTTGTTTGTTTGTTTGTTTTATTTATAATAGTTTATTTTCAAATTGGTTTACATATAACACCCAGTGTTCATCCCAACACGTGCCCTCTTTAATGCCCATCACCCCCTCTCCCCCCTCCCTCACCTTCCTCACCTCCCTCACCCTCAGTTTGTTCTTAGTCTTTGAGAGTCTCTTATGTTTTATCTCCCTCCCTCTCTGTGTCTTTTTTTCCTTTCCCCTCTTCCCCTCCCCCTGGTTTTTGCTTAGTCTCACAAAGTCCACCTATTCGTGGAACATATGGTATGAGCACTGGGTGTTGTACGGAAACCAGTTTGACAATAAAAAAATTAAAAAAAAAAAAAAAAGAAAAATCCAGGAGAAGTATAAAATTGTAACAGTAAAGGAAAGAGAATGGAAAATTCTCCATATAGAAAAAAAGGGACTAGATTTATGTAAAAAGAAAGTAATGTTTAGAAACATTTATTTTGTTGGTATCCCATTACTAACAGTTGCCAAAATGACTTTGAGTGGAAAAAGATAAAGATGAAATTTGATTAGAAAGAAAATTGGTCAGTTTTCTATTTTATTTTTCCTTGTAATGTCAAGTCAGCCATGATCTGGTACACAGGGCATCAGTGTCTTTATTCTAGTTTTTGATTAAAAATGTGGAAAAGCCCAGATGTTGGGATGGTGGCCGGAGACATGTCACTGGGTCTATTTATCGGTATTTTACAGAACTGTTTGTCAGCGGATTACTCTTTGCCCACTCTCCAATTTTTAACCTTTCTCCAGGTCATCTCTGCATATCGGCCTTTGAGTTAATACGTTAAAGATAGAAATATTGGTCACATCAAAAGGGTAAAACTCCAAAAGTTATGGATTTTTGTGCAAAAATGAGCAGGTTCATGCTGGGTCAAGTATGTGATAAGGTGACACTTACCTTTGACCCTACACTTACTAGGCTGAAAGTTCAACATGAGTCATCATCAGTATGTCAGCTGCCCAAAATATAGCTTTCATGATCTCAGACTACATTAAACATAATGCTTAGGACAAGAGGTGTGGCCAGTCTGTGACATCACTCTGTTACACAGTGAATTCTATCCTCCCCAGCTCCTAAGCCTTGTTTCCCCCAAAACATAAGGATATCAAGGGAATGGGACTTGTGAAGTCAAAATGGACACAGAGCCTTGCTTCAGCATTGGCTGTTCTGGCCATGGTTCGCTAAGTCCGTTAGGAGGACAGGAATACAAAAATGTCCGAGATCGTAATTCAGAAACGTAGCAGTGTTAGGACATAATTCAGATAAGGCAGTCATGAAAAGCCAAAGAGCAAAAGCATTAACCTTAAAGGAAAAGGTTAATAACTGCGTTAAGATTAGGAACTCTGTTCATCAAAAGAGACCCAGTATGAATGTGAAAAGGCAAGAATTAGAAGGGTGAAGATATTCAGGACATATAAAGAATTTCTATAAATAAGAAAACTCAGTCAGCTGAGAAACAGAAATTAAAACCATAATGTGATGCCACCACACACCTACGAGGATGGCTCATAATGTTTTGGCAAGGATTTGGAGCAAGGGGAGCACTCGCTCACTGCTGGTGGGAGTATATACTGATGCTACCATATAAAGCAGTTGGTACCGTTATCCATTGAAGTTGAAGAATACAGACGTTATGGCTGAGACATATGATTCCCAGCATGTGTAGACCTAACAGAAATGCATGTATGTATATGTGGACTGAGCACCTTGTATGAAAATGTTCACATAGCCATTAGTCGTAATGGCTGATATGTGAGGACAACGTAAATGTCCATGAAGAGTAGAATGAGTAAGCAAGTTACAGCACATTTATTATATAGTAGAATACTATGCAGCCACGAAATGCACCAAGTGTAGCTATATGGATGAATATCCAAGTATAATGTTGTAAAATAGTAAAAAAAAGTATACACAGCACACTTCCACATACATAACAATTTGAAAACAAGTATTCTAAATTAAAATAATTGAAGTCAAGATAGTGGAGAGGAAAGGGATAGTTCTTGGGAGGTGACACAAGAGACTTTCTGAGGATATTGTTTGGGTTCTTTTTTTTTTAATGTTTTATTTTTGAGAGAGAGAGAGACAAGGCATGAGCAGGAGAGGGGCAGAGAGAGAGGGAGACACAGAATCTGAAGCAGGGTCCAGGCTCGGAGCTGTCAGCACAGAGCCCAACGCGGGGCTCAAACTCACGAACCGTGAGATCATGACCTGAGCTTAAGTCGGACGCTTAACTGACTGAGCTACCCAGGCGCCCCTGGGTTTTTTTTTTTAAAGTGTTTATTTATTTTGAGAGAGAGAGATAGAGCATGAGTGGGGGAGGGGCAGAGAGAGAGGAAAACAGAGAATCCCAAATAGGCTCCGCACTGTCAGTGCAGAGCCAGACACGCAGCTCGTTCCCACAAACTGTCAGATCATGACCTGAGCTGAAATCAAGAGTCAGACATTCAACTGACTGAGTCACCCAGCTGCTCCTCTGGTTTGGGTTCTTAACCTGAATACCAATTACATTCTAATCCATTGAACTACATTTTGTGTACTTTTCTGTGTGGATGATAGCTTTCACGGTAAAAAGGTTATGTACGATAAAAAGGCCCATGCCTAATGGGCTTAGCACCATTCATAATACCAATTTTAAAAGATGTATATGAGTCAAGTCAAGGACTTTAGGGTGTTAGAAAATGCAGACCCAGGATTAAGCATGAGGCAGAGAAATAAAAAATCAAGGGAGATGAATTTCTTTTAATAATAGGTGTGCCTTGGTAGCTCTTGATATGATGCTGGCCCAAGCAGCCTTGGATAAGCATGTTTAAAAAGAAACAAAACCTTACATCTCAAGTTATTTGTTCCATTCCAGGGTGTTTACAGAGCCACAGAACAGATATGGTATATCTTCCTACAACATTGATTTTATGTAAAGATTTGGAGAAATAATATTTTTATATTAAAACCAGATATATCATGGACTAAACTAAAGAATATTGCAAAGGAATTCCATGCTCACAATAGATTGCTTCCAGATATTTTTCCAAATTCCCACTTTTTGGGTTTCTGGACCCTATACCTTTAAGATTTTTTAACTGAAATTATTAGGTACAGCATGACCAAGTGCCTGAAATATAATGCTCGAACCTACAGTAGCACTGGCCACAACGAGCTCTGAATTCTAGTTTTTACTGCTGGTAGTGTGGGCATAAGGGGTCAGGCAGTGTGGGTAAAGAAGAAGAAAGGGTAGGGGACAGTAGGGAGAATAAAAATGATGAAGGCGCCAGGGTATATAATGAGGAGTATAGAATGGCGTTTTCTTCCTTTGTTGTTTTTCACTCCAGTGAATGAAAGAGAGAAGAGGAAGGTGTTATCTTATGGCTCTCATAGGAAGGTTATATTTTGGGTCCTACCATTTCACATTCCTGACTTAACCTCTAAAAGGCACTGGGCTAGGAGTGCCTGGGTGGCTCAGTCAGTTAAGTGTCCCAACTCTGGATCTCATCTAAAAGGCACTGGGCCAATGTTGAGCAGTAGAGTGGACACAGAGGCTATGGGGTAACTGATTCTGAGGTTCACAAAGGAGAAATTATTGGATTTGTTGCCTCTCTCTTGCTTTCCTGCCAGCCCCGAAGTCTACTCCGTCATCAACATTATCACTGCTTAGCATGCCAAGCCGTGTTATAAACGTTTCCAGAAGGGAAGAGAGTTACACAGAGTTGAGTGATTGCTTAAGGACACGTGGCTATTGAGTGTCTTGTTCTTGATTTTAGGAGGAGAGCAGTTTTTCATTAAGTACAACGTTAGGTCTACATATTTATGGCTGCCCTTTATCGGGTTAAGTTCCTTTACATTCCTGGTTTGCTGACAGTTTTTAATCAGGAATAGACTTTGGATTTTAGCAAGTGCTTTTTCTGCATATTTTGGAATAATCATATGGTTTTTCTTGTTTAGTGTGTTAATGTGAATTACATTAAATTTTTAATGTGATATTAAGGCATCACCAGGTCATGATGCATGAGCCTTTTAATATATCGTTGGATTTAAGTTTTTAACATTTTGTTAGGAAGTTTTGCATCTATGTTCCTGTGTGATATGCATCTGTAGTTTTCTTGTTTGTCTCTGCCCCTTCTCTGCTGACCGCATGAATTTGTCCTTCACCTCACTGATGTTGGGGAGGGGGTGGGTTGTCCAGCCTTTTTTTTCCTCTCTGTGTTTCATATTGGATCCTTTCTGTTGCTGTATCTTCAAATATAATAATCTTCTGTAATGTTCAGTCAGCTATTAAGCCCGTCCAATGTATTTTTCGTCTCAAATGTTGTATTTTTCCTCTTCAGAAATGGAGTTGGGTCTTTTTAAATATTTTCCTTCCATGTCTCCATATAATATTCTCAATCTTTACTCAATTTTTTGAAAATACGGAATATTGTTACAGCAATTATTTTGACGTTCTTGTCTACTAATTCTATTATTCACATCATTTCTGGGGTCTGTTTCTGTTGGCTAGTTTCTCTCCTCACTTGGGTCATGTTTTCTCCTTTGCATGGCTGTTAATTTTTTATTAGATGCTAAACATTGAGAATCTTACTTTACAGATGTCAGATGTTTTTGTATTCATAGAAATATTCCTGAGTTATGTTTTGGGACACAGTTAATTTACACAGTTTGACCTCTTAGAGGTTTGCTTTTCAGCTTTGTTAGGCAGGAGCTGAGGAGCCTCATCTAACTGTTCTATAAAATGAAATTCATCTAGAGTGTAACTTTATTCCATGTGTTACTTTTATTGGTTTTCTCTTGGCATTAGATTTATTTGTGTGTTTTGAACTTGTGATTTGCGACCTAAATTTTGAAGTTTTTCCCCTCCTCCCTTTGTCTTCACCCTTGCTGTTTAACCATTTTATAGTTGTCTTCAACCAGATTCCTAGATGCCCCCGAGTCAGGGACTAGGTCTTATAATGACATATTGATATTGCTTTTGGCCTAACCCAGCTTCTAGATTGAAGTTATGAACCTGGCTTTGGCTCTTGTCTTGAGTGGACAACGTATAAGGTCCTTTTACTATATGAAGGCTTACTGGCCACAGCCTGCTGCCAGACTCAGGACCCATCAAACCATGGCATCAGCCTTACTCATGACTTTATATTTCTTTCCGTTTTCAGAGCCATAACGATTTGTCCTTGAACCCAACTAAGTCTCTTTTATCCAACATTTTATTATTAAAATTTTCAAACATGCAGCAAACTTGAAAAAATTACATAATGAACATACATATGCCCATCGCTTAGGTTCTACAATCAACATTTTGCTATCGAGTCTTTATTACTTATTTGTAATCTTTCTCGATCACTTGAAAGTACGTTTACTCTTCCCATAAATACTAAAGCATTGCGTACTATTAGCTAGAGCTCAACATTTGTTTTTGTTGGTAGTTCCTTTTTTTTTTCTTTTGAAGTGTATTTACACACAATGAAATGTATAAATCTTCAGTGTTCTAAAACATGTCATCTATACAACTCAAACCTCTATCAAGATATACAACATTACCACCACCAGGGAAAGTTTCCTTATGCCCTTTCCTGGTCAGTCCATACACCCCTCGCCTACCCCCGCGAGCAGCCATTGCCCTGTTTTTTTATTTCTACCATAGATTGTTTTGCCGGCTCTAGGATTTTATACTACAGAATCATATGACATGTACTCCTTTGTG
Organism: Paguma larvata; assembly: GCA_030068075.1. NCBI lineage: Eukaryota > Metazoa > Chordata > Mammalia > Carnivora > Viverridae > Paguma > Paguma larvata. The sequence continues at coordinate 4,790,174 of CM057827.1, forward strand.
TGAGACTTCTTTTGCTCAGCATATTGTTTTTGAGATTTATCCATGTGGCCGTAGCAATAATCTATTCCTTTTCATTGCTGAGCACTACTATTCCTTCGTTTAAACACACCGCAGTTTGTTTGCTTGTATCAGTGGGGTCTCTTTGATCTCTCTGTTTATTTTTTATCTCTCACTGTTAAGTGTCTGGAGAGAAGAGAGAGCATCAAAGTATCTATTTAACCGTGCCATCTTAACCTAAAGTCCTCCGGCTTATGTGTGTTCATTTTATTTTTTTTTTAATTGAGTAAACTTAGCTGCTTTCTAGTTTTATGAAACTTTCATTTTCCTTCTAATCCGTTTAGTATGCATTATCACATTTTTACATGAAATTTAAAAGTAGAAAATATGTTATATAAATGAAGTGCTATATTTGGTATTTAAAGGTTCTCTTGTCCCATTAATAATATCAAATAGTCTGCATATTAAATATGAATTTGTTTTTTATGTCGTGTAAAAAGTTTAATAATTCTTATGTTTTTGCTGTCATATTAGGTACGATTTATCTATAATGACTGTACTACTTTGTTATCAACAATAATATTAACAATAGAAGTCTTTGTCTTCAAGAGTGTGTTGATTCAGCCAGCTGAACAATATATTGCAATTATGTATGGGCCCTCTAATCTCTCAATTCTAGATTAATTCTGTCATATAATATAAATTGAATAGCTTAATCTCTTTTGTGATGCTTATGTTAAAAGGAATAATTGATAAAGCACAACATATTTCGCATATAACAGTATCAACATTTGCTAGAACTATGTATTATTTTTATTTTTCTTCAGGTTTGGCTGGGATGTTCCAGTAATTCTGAGAAATTCAGAAGAGACCCAGTTCAACACAAGAATTTTCAAAAAGCAAATGAGACAAGTCAAGAATCCTTTCGGCTTAGAGATCACTAATCCATCTTCAGCTTCAATTACAAGTTGGTGACTATTTTCCAGAGATTTTTTTTCATCCTATGCCCCCTTTTCAGCACTTTAATTTTCTTTCTTTATTGCTTTCTCTTTTTGGACTTAACAAGTATTTATTGAACACCTGTTTTGTTCTGGGAGCTATACTACATACTACAGATACAGAGACTAATTATTCATAAACCTTGCTCCTCGGGAGCTTACCAACTAGCAAGCAGAGGCATTTGTGTGAAAAGAATCAAGTACCACAGATGTTAATAAGGGAAGTCTGTCAGGACACTGCCATTTTCACGGGCCTTCAGTGCAGTGGGAAATATACTGCTGCTGTCGTGTAAGCACAGTTAACGTAAGGTTGCTAACTTTCTAGAGAACAACTTTTTAATCTGAAATCATGATATCTTACGTATAAGTTATTTTGCTATAAAATGTTATTTTGGGAGATGGTAATGATGGATGATAGTTGTTTGTTTCTGTGCTTTTTGGAAAAATAAATTGTTTGCATGACCATCTAGGAACCACTGGAGTGAAAGATAGAGGGAAAGAAAAGAAAAGAGGAAAGAAAAGGAAAGGAGAAAGGAAAGGAAAGCAAGAGGAAGGACGGGGGAGGGAGGAAGGAAAGAGAGTGAAAGAAAAAAGAGTCAGGGAGGGAGGAGAGAGAGAGAGAAAGGGAGGGAGGGAGGAAGGGAGAAATGGTTACATTTGCTGAGGTGGGGAGGCAGGCATAAGGCAAAGCCTCATAAAGAATGTGCTGAATCTCTAATTTTTTTTCCTTTTTTCTTTTTCTTTTTTTTTTTTTGAGTAGAGTCTTAAAAGATAAGTAGATGTTTACCTCATGGGGTTGGGAGAAATTCTAGGTAGAGGAAGAAGCATGAACAAAGCACCGAGGTAGAAACAATAATCCGTTAGAGAAACAATCAGTAGTTTGTTCTGGAGAAAACACAGGGTGGGACAGGTAAGGGAGAAGAGTGGGGGAAGACTCGGTTCTTTGCCGGGCCCTGCATAGACAGATCCTATTACCAGGATAAAGAGGACAGGAGCGACAGCAGGTTTCGGAAGAAAGGTAATGAATTCAGTTTTGCACTTCTGCGCTTTGGAATGCTTAGCAGTTAAGTAGAGATACAGGGTGCAGTTTCCATAGCTCTACAGAGATTTCTAGGCCGAGACCCTAGCACCTTTTACACTGGCTCATGTTTCCGGTATCTTAGAAACAAACGACCCAAACCTTCCTCAGCTTTTTACCCTGTTGTCTCTCCTGTCCCCTTTCTCTCCCTGTCACAGCCAGGCTTCTCAAAAGCGAGTTGCATTTCCCTTCTTCCCTTAGCCTGCTTCACTTCCCACAGATCAGTGCAGTCTGATTTTTGCCTGCATCCCTCCACTGAAATGGCTCTCCCCAAGGTCACTGACGACCACTTCTGCCCCGCCCCCCTGCCCCCTCAGCAGTCAGAAAATCCAGTGGACACTTAGTAGGCCTGAGTTAGCACTGTCTCTGCAGAGTTTCATGGAGTTGACCAGTCCTTCCTTCTTGATACCCTGCTCCCTTGGCTTCTGTGACCCTTCCTGTGTAGCCATCTTCTGTCTGTCACTTCCAGAATCACTTGTCTAAAAGCAGCATACTTAGTCTATAGGGATTATCAACCTTAAGTCAATATTGATTTATAATAAAAAAGTACAAAGTTTCTTATCTTCCTTAGCTATAAATACTCTACTATTAGCCTATGAATCGAAGAGAACTAAGGACCTCTTTTTTTTTCCTCTAATGGTAGATAGGGGTTCGTTCTGACATTTTTCACTTGGGAAAAGCATGTTTAAGGTATGACACAGGTAAATAAATAAATACATCAATTAGAAAATGGAGTGCCTGGGTGGTTTAAGAGTCAGTTAAGTGTCTGACTCTTGATTTTTGCCTCAAGTAGTGATCTCACAGTCATGAGATCAAGCCCCGTGTTAGGCTCCGTGCTGGGCATAGAGCCTGCGTAAGATTCCCTTCCTCTCTCTGTTCCTACCCTGCTCACGTGTGTGCTCTCTCTTTCTCTCTCTCTTAAAAAAAGATACAACAGAGAAAATTAACCCGTTTGGAAAACATGCCTAATTAAAATGTACACAACAGTTGTAGTTAGTTCAGGGGCTCCTGGGTGGCTCAGTTGGTTAAGCCTCCGACTCTTGGTTTTGGCTCAAGTCATGATCTCCCCATTTGTGGGATCAAGCCCTACGTTGGGCTCTGCGCTGACAGTGTGGAGCCTTCTTGGGACTCTCTCTCTTTCCCACTCTCTGCCTTTCCCCTACTCTCTCTCAAAATAAATAAACGCATAAAAATAAATAAATAAGAATAGTGGTAGTTCAAACAGTGGTAGGTCAGTGACCTCTGACCTCTGTGGCCAGGCACTTGGACCTGCTCCAGTGTCATACCTGGGTCTTGGGCAGGACTCCTGATACAAAAAGCTGCCAGTACAAAGCCATCCTTCCTGCCACACAAGCCTGGAAAAGGCGAAAAAGTAAGACCTGATTAATTGTGACCAAGCAAACATACTTGTGAGCGAGGAAGTGTGAGCAAATCCGTCACTTTTCCTTTCGGGCGGAAACAGTCCCCCTGTAGATGTTAGAAGCAAACGAGAAGATAGCCAGTGAGTGGAAGACCTGTCCGCCGCTAACCAACGACAGCATTACCAAAGTACACAAAACTCGTTTCCGGTGTGTGGATTTATAGCCTGCTTCTTGAAGTATTTTAATTTTTAAAATACCAGTGCCTGTCACTGATCATCTGTCTTCTATGGGGAAATAAAGAGACGGATTTTGGTGGGAATTATATTCGGCAGAATAGAATTCATTTGTTTAAACTGTTGAACAGTGGATATCATTAAAGATGTCTAACCAGGACATTAAAATAATATTCTGGGCAAGAATGATGACAATTTAAGAGGTTATTTCATTGGACATGTAGATAGTTTAAAAATCCATGTCCTTGGGGCACCTGGGTGGCTCAGTTGGTTGAGCGTCCAACTTTGGCTCAGGTCATGATCTCAGGGTTCGTGGGTTCAAGCCCCGCATCGGGGCTTGCGCTGATAGGGAGGAGCCTGTTTCGGATTCTTTGTCTCCCTCTCTCTCTGCCCCTCCCTCAGCTTGTGTGCTCTCTCTTTCTCTCTCTCTCTCTCAAAAATAAACAAACATTAAAAAAAAAACCCAGGTCGTTTTTCACCACCGTCTCCAAGGTGCTGGGCACGTAGGGGAGGGAAGGGAACTATCTGCAAACCTGATTGACTTGAAAATGAATGAGAATCTGTTTTAATATTAGTCATTTAGCTCTCTTCACTATGGGTGGGTTGCTGGGATTTCTTTGTTGTTAGGTGGTGATACTGTGTTTGGATCTACAATGTTTCCATGTCCCTAGTGTAAAAGGTTTTATGGATACGTTAGTTGAGTTGAATTCATTTAGGCCAGAAATTTTCCTGTCCCTTTGTAACCGCTTCCTTGTATTTTGGCTTATTTACCCTTGGGGAGACTTAACAAAGGTAAAAGGGATAGACAAAATGACACACATTGCATTTTGGGAGGAATTTGTGAACCTCTATTCTCTCCAACGTAAAATTTTCATCTCCCAGTACTCCAGATTAACACCCTCGTGCGTGATCACTTTGTACGTTAGTTCTTCTTTCTCAGGGATTCTCTTCAAGGAAGTTTGTGGCTTTTCTGCTCTATTGTTTCTCCTTTTTTCAATGGGTCAACTCATTGACTGTAGTCCTTGTTTTTTGCAATTTTTTGCAAGGCTGTCTCTTATGCTGGGCTTTATTTGGCTCTTACAGCTAGGCAGGTGAGGGCAGGCTGAGAGAAATCACCCCCATGCTGCTTCGGTTAGTTTAGATTCTGAATTTTTTCCATTAAGGCTGTGTTCCAAGCCTGCTATTGCTGTTGATCTGAGATGGCATTGTGTTTGCACTGAATTTTAGAAGACTAAGAATATGTAAGAATGAGAAAATGTAACAATGCAGAACAAGCGGGAAAAACTAAAGTGAGAACAGCTTTGCCCCCGGGGGGATTTGAACTGACATCAGTTAGTGTAAATCAATACATTATCTTCTCAGTCTGTGTCCTGGACAAGCTTAGGAAAGACTGTGGAGAGTAGAATTTATAGATTCTATTCTTCTTTCTCATGAACTTATAATTTCAGAGACATACTCTGTTGAAGTCCGCGTAGTATCCAGTTGTCAGTGGTCTCTGACGCTCTCCCCATTTTAGTCAAGTATATGCAGTCTGTAAACAAGTCTTTTAAGCAGCTTTGAATCTCTGGAACTCCGATTCTTTTCACACAGAATAAACTGGGTAGGTTTACATGTCGCGGGGCTTATCCTTCCATGGTTCTTTGTTAGTGTAAACACACACGGGTATGGATGTCCCCTCCTGTGAGAGAAACGGTACTATGCTATAAACTTCCCTCCACTTTGCTTTTTTCACTTAACAATATATTCTGAAGATCATCCCACAGTAGAATATACAGATATTTTGCTATGCTTCAATTCTTCTTTAAAAGCTGCAATGTACTTCATTGTAGAGCATTCCATATTTTATTCATCTAATCCCCTATCGATGGACATTTGGGTGGATTCCTGCATTTTGATACAACTAGTGCTCTGTATATACATCTTTTCACATTTTTCACATTTTTACCAAGAATATTGTATCATTTTCTGGGCACCGTTTTTTTTTTTTCGCTTTCTTTGATATGCCTTTTCTATTTTTCCCTTTCTTACCTACTTATCTCTTTTTCCTTACCTCATGTGGTTCTGTGGTGACATAAAGAAAAGGATGTATGATTTTTAATATATATATTAACTTCAAACATATAAATATTGTTCTGTAACATAACGTAAATGGTATTTATTAACATTGATATATGTTTTATTAGAATATGTAAATTAACATACTGTATATTAAATTTAATATATAAATATATATTTAAATGTGTATTGATGGAGTGTTTTTCTTCAGCTGTTTAATAGAAAAGTGAAAAATAATAGCTAATTAAACTTCCCATTCTTTTTTTTAAGTTTATTTATTTTGAGAGAGAAAGAGAGAGGGAAGGAGGAGCAGAGAAGAGAGAGAGGGAAAGAGAGAGGTAATCCCAAGCACGCTCCAACACTCAGTGCAGAGCCCAACACAGAGCACAGTCTCACAACCGTGAGATCATGACCTGAGCCAAAATCAAGGGTCAGACACTTAACTGACTGAGCCACCCAGGCACCCCAAAATTTCCCATTTTTGAATTAATAACCTGATGATTGGAATCATATAAAACTTTGAAATCAAGTTTTGTTCCAATTACCTATGCAAAGTTCCTGCCAATTAAAGTTTTGCCTAACTATGATTAGAAATTATCCAATATCACTGCTAGTGTGCATACTCCGAATCTGAGACTGTACATGCTACTAATTACTGAGAAGAAAAGTAAAATACTCAATTTTTAGTATCCCATAGAGCATCTTCTTATGTTTGTATATATCCTTTCAACACATACTCTTGATCACCTTTTAAAAAATACATAAAGGGGCACCTGGGTGGCTCAGTTGGTTGAGAGTCCGACTTCGGCTCAAGTCATGATCTCGTGGTTTGTGAGTTCAAGCCCCACATCCGGCTCACTGTTGTCAGCTGTCAGTGCAGACCCCGCTTTGGATCCTCTGCCCGCCTCTCTTGCTCCTCCCTAGCTTGTGCACTCCCAAAAATAAATAAATATTAAAAAAATAAATAAATAAAAATAAAATATCAAAAAAATCATAAATAAAAAAACACATAACGTATCAGTCAGAATTCCTATTAGTAAGCAACAGGAATGACTGCAATAAAAGGATACCGGGGAGCTTACAGAATTGCCAGTAGGTTTGGAGAGCCAGAGTCAAGAGACCAAGGCTACTCAGCCAAGAACAATGTCCTGCACCATGTACTTTTGATCTAGTAAGTCCACCGCTGCCACTGAGCCCCAGATACTGCAGTTTCCACTAACAGCTGTAGAAGACACTAGATATTGCTGCCCTTGAACTTGATATTGCTGCAACTGCCATACGCAAGGGAAAAAAATACAGGTGGCACATGGTAAGTCTTATGTGAGTGTTTAATAAATAGGTAACACGATATACTTTGTATGTCTGCTTATAATTTATTTTTCCCCTTAATCAGTTTTACTCAAATTGCAATATTTTTTTTGTGCTGAAAGCAAACAAATGAATGAGGACATTGCTATTAAGCCCTTCATGTTTTGGAATCCCCATTCTTTCCCTAGGATAGTTTGCGTATTACATGGGGCATTAATTATTTGACAAGAGTATATATTAATGTTGTCAGTGTGTATATTAATATTAGTAACTTGGTTTCTTTTTAATACTTCTTCCTACTGTGGTGGTCATCGTGTGGACCCCGTGAGTTATGTGGGTCCACTTTTGGAGGTTGTACGTATCCACTTTTGGAGACAGTGCTACTGTTTCTTGTAGTTAGGATTATATGTGCTTTTAGAGGGGTAAGTTATCAACAGTGAACTATATTTCAGTTTTTAAGCTGTATATGAGAGAAGTCTTTAAGTCACACACACAAAATTAACTTGATAATTTCTAAGTATAAATGTGTAAATAAGAGTTTACTGATGGTGCTTCAAAATTGTGTAGATGTGGAAGTTTTTATATCATTTGTTCAGGGACCAGTTCCTTCATTTATGGGCACATACCCTTTAACGAGTTCCTTTTATGCCATCAACTTGGCCAGCACCCGAAAGGGAGTTTTGTTATTCACTGTATACCATTGTATCAGGAATTACATTAGGCAATTTTCTTCTCTTTGTTTTCTTCTCTTCTTTGTTTTCTACAGCTGGCGTAACTTTGACAGCAGATTGCCTGGAAGATAGCCTCCTTACATGCTATTGGGGGTGCAGTGTTCAAAAACTATACGAAGCTCTACAGAAGCACTTTTACTGCTTCCGAATAAGCACTCCCCAAGCACTGGAAGATGCTCTGTACAGTGAATATATTTACCAAGAACAGTATTTGTATCCTTTTATCTCCTATTGCCATTAACAAACGAACATTTTAGACATTAGACTTTTTATGATAAAATAAACTATTTGCTAAGTTACGGTTTCCTTTGGTGTATTATTGTATTTTTGGTTATATTGGCAATTTACCTTTACATCTTCAAAAAGTATTAAAAAGGACAGCAAAGAAGAAATATATTGCCAGTTACCAAGAGATACTAAAATTGAAGACTTTGGTACAGTGCCCAGATCTCGCTATCCATTGGTGGCTCTGTTGACCCTTGCTGATGAGGATGACCGAGAAATTTACGATATTGTAAGTAATTTTAAAATTCTGGAAACATTCCTTCAAGTGATTTGGATGATGAGTCGTAATTATTTGACAAATAGAAAAAGTTTTATTGTGATTCTTGAGGCTATACCTTTGGCCCAGACACATTTTTCTTGAAAAAGGAATCCATGGGAAATACATGGTCTGATGGTTATACATAGGACAGCTCCTTCAGAGTGTGACTTCCTTTTTCCAGAGGAGTTACAAGAATATGGTATTATTCAGAAAACAAAAGATATATTATAGTTGAATTAATTTCATTCTGTATTCTGTCATGTTTGCTAGATAGAGTCTTTTGGGAAGCATGTTTATTCTTTTTTTTTTTTTATTTTTTTAATTAACATCCAAGTTGGTTAGCATACAGTGCCACAGTGATTTCAGGAGTAGATTCCTTAATGCCACTTACCCATTTAGCCCGTCCCCCCTCCCACAACCCCTCCAGTAAGCCTCTGTTTGTTCTGCATGTTTAAGAGTCTCTTAGGTTTTGTCCCTCTCCCTGTTTTTATATTACTTTGGGGGAAGCGTGTTTATTCCTAACATTTTTAACACCGAGTGAATAAGCATTATAGTCCTCTGCAGTGCTCGATTTAAGACAGTATTCCCTCTGCATGCTCACGCACCTTGTTTCCATCTCAGCCCCTGCCACACCTACATCCTGTATGTATTTGGTCCTTCTGTCACCACTGTGCCCCCAGGTCTTCTCCGCTTCCCTACTTCCTGACTGTCATTCAGAACAGATAGGGTTAGATCTGTCATCTTCCCCTCAGCTTCTCCTTTTGGTTTCTTTTCCGCTCACCGAGGGTGCTCCCTGTCCGTTTAAGGTACTCAGAGCCTTCTTCGTTTTCTAACTTTCTTCCTCGGTCTGAACAGAGGAGGGTGTGTTTGTGTTAAAATATATATAACATAAAATGTACTGTTTTAATCCCTTTCCAGTGTACAGGTCAATGGCATCATAAACAGGGAAAGATTTGCTGTCAGGTCCCTGCTCCAACTGGAATGAGAACTACGTGGCCCCGCCGACACGTGGGCAGCGCATTCCCACAGGCGAGCCGCCGTCGGCCCTCAAGGGCTAATAGGCATTTTCTTTTTACCTTTTATTTTTTTTGTCAATGTTTATTTACTAACTTTGAGAGAAAGAGAGAGAGTGTGAGCGAGAGAGGGGCAGAGAAAGAATCCCAAGGAGGCTCCGCACTGTCAGTGCGGACTCTGATGTGGGGCTCGAACTCACAAACCATGAGATAATGACCTGAACTCAAATCAAGAGTCAGACCCTCAACCAACTGAGCCACCCAAGCGCCCCGCTTTTCCTTTTAAAGTCTCCCTGCCTGGGTCCTCCCCTTGGTCTTGTCTTCTTATCAGGCTCCCTCCCTGTTAATCTTGCTTCTCAGCTCTTATCTCTCAGAGTGGGCCTAATATTGGAACTAAAGCATATTTGTTAGCATAGTTTGTATGAATGTTGTCTGTTCTTAATTTTAAAAGCAAACCAAGCATTGGGTTTTTCAGTATTTTATCTGGGTGTAAGAGTCTAACTCTAAAA